>OZ008367.1:319634288-322439248 GCA_963931995.1 Phaonia tiefii | reverse complement strand
AGTCGCCATTTATTTCGAAACATTTTTGACCTCGATAAATCCACCTTGAAAAACAACAGTCTTCAAAATTTTCAAATTTGCACCTTATGGGCTCCATACCATGCTTTGTTGTTTGGTTTCAGGATCGTACTTGTTACAATTTTTTTCTTACCGGTTTTTGAATTTGTCAAGAAAATATTCAGCAAAACGCACACGTGCCCCTTTTTGAGTTCCGAGTGAGTGGGTTCCGTTAAAATTCTAGGAACCCATCCTGCAGATTGGCTCGTGTATCCAAGATTATTTTCTAAAAATTCTCGATACAGCCATGGAATTCACGCCCAGTTCTTCAGCAATCATTTCCTGTGTCAATCTTGGATCTTCGTCAATTTTGTACTTCACCAGGGCTACACTTACATCGTCATTGGCAGATTTTGGACGGCTTTCTCGAGGTTCGTCCTCCACAAAAAAATGACCGGTGTGGAATCTCCGGAACCTCTTTGAAATAGTCACAAGGGACGGCGCATAGACTCCAAACGCTGGTTGGCATTCACTAAATATTTCCACAGGCTGGAGCATACGCCGAAATCCAAAAAGAATATCAAACCGAATTTCGTGTTGCATTGGCACAAGGATATCCGCTGACACTGCTTCACTAATCTTACGTTTTCTTGTCTCCATTTTGACAGATATTTCTGAAAATTAGGGTGACATATCGTAATATTAAAAAAAAACGGTATGTAATTTTTGATTTATTAAAAACTTATAATATGACAGCAACAAACGAACTTGTGTTAGCCGCCCCGTAAGTGCGCCACAGAAAAGTTTAGTGCCTAGAAGCTGTACGCTCACCCCAAATCAATGTACCAATGGGACTCCATATTGGCGGGAAGATCGGCATCAGGTCGCACATTGAAAGGTTTTTGCGAATATCATATTTTGGATCCAACAGTCAGGACGACTGCAGATAATTCGACACCATATTGCGAGGTCATTTGATAATCGTTGAGATACCTATATCGAGACTCTATTATTTCATCACCTCAATTTCATAACGATTATTGTACCAGCGACCATGAAATGTAGCATTGCAGTAGAACTTGTTTAAAAGGCAGAGGACACTTATAACATTGGCAGGAGCTTGGAATAATGTACTACAGTCTCCGCTAATACTGGTTTGGTGATTTCAAATTTGTATTGTTGTCACGTTATTTGTCTTCGAATCAATGAAGACCGCCGATAAATGTACCAGCGACTACGAAATGTAGAATTGTGCCATAAATTGCTTAAAAGACAGAGGACACTCATAGCATTGGCAGGAGCTTGGAAGGATATACTGCAATCTCCGCTAATACTGGTGTGTTGATTTCGAATCCGTATTGCAGTGCACACGTCATTTACCTTTGAATCAATGAAGACAGTTTACAAAGTGCCACTACTTTACTTACTTTTATTGACTATTTTACAACCTCATGAGGTCAGTGCACTTACACATATTAATTAAACAAACTAATTTCAACATATTCTCCCAACTGGCTCTATCCTTCGCCTGTTCTCGCCTGTTGGTAACACCAAGTATACGGAGGGATTCTTCTGCCTGGTCTTTCCAGCGGAGTCTTGGTCGTCCTCTTTTCCTGCTTCCATTGGGTACGTTACCAAAAACCTTTCGCGCTGGCTCATCTTCATTCATTGTGATAACATGGCCTAGCCAACGCAATTGGCCCACTTTGATTCGTCTACCTATGTCCACGTCAGAATAGAGATTATATAGCTCTGCGTTCCAGCGACGTCGGTACTCGCCGTTTTCCCTAACAGGACCATATATTATACGTAGAATTTTTCTCTCGAAAACTCCCAGGTGTTTTTCATCCGCTTGCGATATGACCCAAGTTTCGGAGCCATATGTCAAGACAGGTAAAATGAGAGTCTGATATAGCTGGACTTTTGTCCATCGAGAGAGGGCTTTTGAGGGGTAGACAAATTCATCTACCACTTCAAAATTAAATTGGTTGTTAACGTTCAAGTGCGGACCAAGTCAAGAGGTTTCTCTAGTCGTTGACACCATAAATTTTATCTTGCCCTCATTAACAGCAAGACCCACCTTCTCTGATTGTTTTTCGATTCTTGAAAATACTGCAGCAAACTCTCGCCAATTTTGCCCAGTGATGTGTATGTCGTCAGGATACGCTTGCAATATACGGCTTTTCGTGTTAATGGTCTTGTTCGTAGTTCGTAGTTACTGCAGCCTTTCTCATTATTATCTCCATTAAGATGTTGAAGAGATTGCACGAAAGTGTGTAGCCTTGTCTAAGTCCTCGCTTGGTACAGAATGGTTCAGTGAGGGCTTTCCCCCACTTTCACTGCTGATTTGGTGTTTGTCAGTGTCATTCTACAGAGGCGGATCAGTTTTGCCGGAATACCAAGTTCATAGCTTCGTACAGTTTTCCCCGTATGGGGCAATCGAAAGCAGCGTCGTAATCGACAAAAAGGTGGTATGTATCGATTTGCGTTTCGTGGGTCTTTTCCAGGATTTGGCGTAGCGTGAATATTTGATCACTTGTGGACTTAAAAAAAAAAACCGTTTTCCATTACATTCCATGAAGGGATTTAGGAGAGATTCTCACAACCAGTGATTTCTAATTTTTCACTCACTGATTGGGACCTACAGTTTTTACACCGATTCCGAACGGTATTTTTGAGAAGCTTTTTCATGGCTAAATACTCGATAGTGTCGCCGTCACTATGCGAGGTGACCGCCGCCGAAAGAATTTTTTTATTTTATTTTTTTTTTATTTTTATTTTTTTTAAGGTGGTCAGTGTAGGGATCGAACACAGGATCTCATGTACAAGAGGCGCGCACACTACCTATTGCACCACCGACGGCTGTATGGGTGGTACAATCTACACTATCTTCCACTATCATTACCTCGTGATATTCAGTGGAAGAATCTGAGTGGAGTAGTGGTGAAAAGTGGTCTCTCCACATTTTGAGCACACACTGCTTATCAGTCACCAGATTACCATTCTCTTCCTTGCAGGAGGGCAGCCCATTATTAGGCCCGTTATTCGATCTTCTTACCCTCTGGAAAAACTTTCGGGATTCACCATTCATCCTGCACATTTCGGTTCATTCACTCTCTCTCTCTGCTCCCACTGCCATTTTTTCCACCTAAATAGTTGGTTTTCCTGCCTTTCCAGCTTCTTGTACCGCTCACTCGCAGTACGCGTTGCAACTGGCTGTTTCGTTACCATACGTGCAGCGTCTTTTTCAGCAGTTGCAATCCGACATTCTTCGTCGTACCATGGCTTAACCTTCTGCGGTTTTTGATAGCCAATTGCAGTTCTTGCAGTGGTTTCCAAAGAATGGGAGATGTGCTTCCACAGCCCATCTGGGTCTTCGGGAGGGGGGTATTCTGCTCTAGCAGGATAGAGAGTTTTTGTGGATAGGACATTGATATCTCCGGCATTTGTAGCTGGTCAATATCCAGCATTTCCTATGTTCGGCTTCGTACGTTTTTCGCCCTGCTCTATCGCGTGCGAACTTTCGCAGCCACCAGGTAATGATCCGAGTCGATATTGGCACCTCGAATCACACGTACATCCATTACACTAGAAGAGTGCCTGCCATCTATTACCATGTGATCAATCTGGTTTTTCGTCCGTTGATCAGGAGATATCCAGGTTCTAGACAAAGTGCCACTAAAAATTGGTAAAAACAGCACCTAGTAAATGTAACAATATATATAGCTTCAACATCTTAGTAAATATATATAACGAAATGGCCTCTTGTGCATAAATTTAGAGGTTTAGTGAGAGTTCAAACTGAAACTTGAACAGATTTTCTCCACTCAAAGCCTTTTAGTTTAGTATCCTATTCAAGTATCAAAATAGTTACATTTTATTCGCGGTCTAAATGTCTTGTAATGTTGATAGAATAAACAGAAACGGAGAAGTTTGTATTGAAAACAACATTGCTGAAATTCGCTTTCCTCCACAACTGAAATGTCTAACGGACAATGCTGTTTGTCTCTGTTATTTTTTATTGAGCCGGCTACATTTTTCATTTTCTACATTTCTACATTGCATTTTCTACGCAAAACAAAAAATCGTTAAAAATGTTTTCCCAATCACATGACACATATTAAATCTATCAGTGATGGCCAAGAGTAGTGAAAGAGTATAAAACGTGACTTGATATCAAAGAAGGGGTATAGTGAAAAAGTAGAGAATAATAGGAAAGTCTTCGTGGTTGAGTCCTGTTTTGAACATATGTCAAATTGTTATTTATTAGCACCCATTTCACACTTTCTTTCAAACAAAAGTAACTAAAACATACAGTGGTGGCAGACGCCTTAAGATGTGTTGATTAAAGGCAGTGCCGGATTTTCCAATGATGGGGCCCCAAGCAACCTCAGGTTTTCGGGGCCCTTATTCTAAAATCAAACCCCACCCCACTTAACCACTTCATTTTGGAAATTCAATATATTATTCAGTTTACTTATAATTAAAGAACTAACTTACAACTTTTTCCTACTTTTCGCAGTCGCAAGGTCATGAATGACATCATCAAAGTCAAGTTTTTCAAGCTTGTCTTTTTCAATAAAAGTAAGCCCATGACACTTACTTTTTCTTGGCCCATCGATGAGCGTAATTAATTTTTGACGCGTTTCAATGCGCTGAACGATCTGTCCCCTGTACTATTAGTTATCGGTATTGTAAGGAATAGCCTGATGAGGCATTCAACATTTGGAAACGCTGAAAACAATTCATACTTGAAAATGATTTGATACAATTCAACGAATGTTTTACGAGGCTCGTTTCCGTATACTTGTTTCACATAGATGTACAAATTTTGAATTTCTGTCACAAAGTTCATGTTAACATCTTTTGGATAGTCTTTTATCCGTCTTTCTAAACTTTCTGTGATTTCCTCCTTCGATGAATTTAAATTGACAAGAAAAGAGAATTTAGCCGCGATATCAGTGTATGCCGTAACACGTTGTCGCAAATTGGTTGTCAAAGAATCGATCATCGGAGAAACGATTTTATTCGAAAGCTATCTCGCAGAGACAGATTTTCAAGCGCATCTGTAGCAGGCCCGTCGTTACATTGTGTCTTTCTGCGTCTTGTTCTTTGCGTGCTCGCTTTATAATCAGAACCAAGAACAAGCTCCTTCGCTTTGGCTTCGATATCCGAGAAGTCATCACGACAATTTTCGACGAACGTAATTAACGCAGTGTACAAGTTCGCACATGTTTCAAGACAAATCGACGGATTTTGTAAAGTAGCTGATACTTTTTCAAATTCGTGAAGGACTATTCCCCAAAAAAATAATCATGAAAATGAATTCAAGATTCTCCATACTCTTTACTAAACTTGATGCTTGGTTTCGAGTATCACCGTCGAGATCACGATCATCTGCGATCTTTTGTAAAGTATCAGCTATTTTATCATAAACGGCTGAAACCGCCTTTGCGTGCGCATTCCAGTGAGTTGTTGACAATTGCTTAACGATTGGAGCGTGTGGACTTAAACATGCATTAAGACGAGCCCATCGTTTCCTTTTTTTTTGTCAAATTTTAGAACGTGTTTTCAAAATTTTTCAACTTTTGGGGCCCGTGTCCAAGCGGGTCCCCAAGCAATTGCTTCCTTTGCTTCCTGGTAAATCCGCGACTGATTAAAGGGTTCAGGATCCCTTAACAGAATCTTTGATTTGTTTTATTAGAGTTTATACAGCATTTGCTGCGAATCTTGGGGGAATTAAAGAAATCGTTTTTCATTTGTGGTATTTTTTGGTGAAAGGAATTGTGCTTCTTTTTTGGGAAATTTCGTATATCGCTGTTAAATAAACATTTACATTTTTATTGCTTTAACAGCTGCAGGTTTCATCTTATCATCATCGTACCTTATTAGTCATTCTATACTCCTTTCCGGTGCTACTTCCTCAGACTCATTTCTTTTCCGTTTTGTATCACGAATCGAGATTGTGATTAGTTTTCGTTGGTAATATTTGTGGGTTTATTTACATGTTCCTTGTATGGGTTTATTTACACACTTGAAGTTCAAACGACATCCATACACCATATGGCGGCTTGAAGTTTAGGAGTTCGAAATATTTAAAATAAAGGTGTTTATATTTTTTCCTTCCACCTAAAAAAAAACGACACAATTTAAAATACTAAAAGCCCCTTGGAATTGTAGTTTTAAGTAGTATAAATTTCCATAAGGCAAATAAATCTATTCTAGTAATTCCAATGTCAAAAATTTTCGTGACACCCTTACTGACGTCTGCGTCTGTATTTATCACCATAACACAACTGATGGGGTTTTATTTTCGATATTTGCCAAATGTTGATTGGTTTTGGATTTGTAAATATAACAATAATCACACACACAAACAGGCACTCATGCCTTTATTAATTGGGTCTTAACTTTAGTTCCATGTTACGTCCTTTGCAGCCAACATTAAACATATATTACGTTTTATCTTAACATTTCAGCAGATATTAAATTCATCCGTGACAAAATAAAAGGTTAGGTGAGCATGAGAAGTTATTCTTCCTTGGGGAAATCAATGCAATGACATCAAATCAATTTAATAACAGTTGAAATATTATTGAGAATGGCTCCTAATATTAAACGTTTTTGTAATAATTTGACTCAAAACTAGTATAAGGATAATTAATTCAATGGAGTGAATGAAAAATTGAGTCATGAAATGTACGAACATTTTGTCAGTATATAATGGTATCTAAAAATATCAAAACCAACACAGAAATTTCAGAGGGGTGAACCGAATTAAGCATACCCTCACCCTAAGTCAACCATTGCGAAAAAAAACACAAATATTCACGCTTACGTTGAACTAAAGAGCGTGGCAAATGTGTCAATATTCAATAGCAGAGTGGCATTACTCTCAATATTATTCAATAAAGTCAGGGACCTTACACAACGAAGATAATATGTTTCGCCGACAAGTCCGATCTTTTGCTTTATTTCTCCAGTTGGCTATACCACGTGTACGCAGGGATTCTGCAACCTGATCCCTCCAACGGAGTCTTGGTCTTCATATTTTTCGTCTTCCTTCGAGTTCGAAAACCATTCGTGCTGGTTCGTCTTCATCCTTAACTATGTCAATGTCAGGATAAAGCTCATACAGCTCAAGATACTCGCCGTTGTGCACTGTAGGGCTATACATTTTTCGGAGTATTTTTCTCTCGAAGACTGCTTCAGATGTTTCGTCTGCTTGCAAGACGCCATAAAGCAAGACAGGTTGAATGAGAGTATGGTACAGCTGGACTTTTGTTACTCGAGAAAGGGGTTTATCTCTAAAGTGCTTGTTTAGCCCAAAATAACATCTATTTGCAAGCATAATACTCCGCCTGATCTCAAGGCTGACGCTATTTATCCGAGGTATATAAATTCGTCCACTACCTTTAAGTTATAATGGTTATCAACGTTTACGCTTTGGTTTAATCGCTTGGAGGCCCTGTTCGTTGAAACCATTAATTTTATCTTGTCTTTATTTACAGCCAGACCCACTTTTGCTGACTCCTTCTCAATTCTCGGAAACACCGCAGTAACTTCGCTAACTGTGCGTCCAATGATATCGATATCATCAGCATACGCGAGCAGCATGTGACTTTTGCTGCCGATGGTTTTATTCATGTTGACTGCAGCTTTTCTCATAATGATCTCCATTAAGATGTTAAAGAGATCGCACGATAGGGTGTCGCCTTGCCTGAGGCCTCGCTTAATTTCGAAAGGTTCGGTAAGATCCTAACCAACTTTCACTGCGGATTTGGTTTTCATCAAGGTCATCCTGCAAAGGCGTATGAGTTTTGCAGGAATACCAAGCTCTGACATTGTTTCGTACAATTTCTGCAGTATCGGACTATGGAAGTCCACCTAATAATCGCCAAATATATGATAGGTGTCGATTTGTTTTTCGTGTGCCTTCTTCAGGATTTGGCGTAGCGTGAAAATCTGGTCAGTTGTCGATTTTCCAGGCCTAAAGCCACACTGGTATGATCCAATCAGATCAGCGATAATTCGTCGTCCATATTGTGATCGATTGTCCCATCGTCATTGGATATCTCAGGTACCAGTAGCGCGGAGAAATGATCTCTGCATACTCCCAACATGCTATGCAAATCTGCGATGAGATTTCCGTCCTTGCCTTTAAGGAAGAGGAGCGCTGAACCATATCCATTAGTTCCGTTTTTTGACTTTTTGGTTGAATTTTCGGGCTTCGTTTTTCCTTCTGAATGTCTCAATTTATTCACTCTCGCGCTTTCTCCACTGCCGTTTCTTACGCCTAATGGGACTGTTTACCTCCTTCTTGTTCCCTATACCGCTCAGTCACAGATCGCGTCGCAATTGACTGAAGCATTGCCATGCGAGCAGCATTCTTTTCATCATTTGCAATGCGACACCCTTCGTCGTACCATGGTTTATTGCGAAGTGGTTTTTCGAAACCAAGTACGGTTGTTACGGCAGTTTTTATGGGTTATATCGTTGTGGGTTATATCGGAAATGGGTTATATCGTTGTTGTTACAATGAAAAAATCTAGCAAAATCGATCTCTTGTATATATATTACTAGCTTTTTATTGGAACTCTCCATAATTTGCTTGCGACTCAGCACACCCCGCAAAATCTATAAAGTGTTTCAATTAAAACACGTATAACGAACAAGTATTCTATCTTGATGGCAACATTAAGTTTGGTACTTTAGTGAATCCCACCATTGAGTTGATATGAGCTTTAGTTTGCAAAATCTCTAGAGATAGAGAAGTGGATAGTCATGTGATATATGAGAGGTTTTATAGTAAATGAATTTAAGTCTACGCAGAAATGTATACGTACAAAACAACTCGAAGAACAACATTACAAACGCCCCTTGGATGCGGAGGTTACACATCCAAAGGGCAATTATAGAAAAAAGATGTTGTAATAAAGTTCTCCGTTCTGCAAACACCCTTAGGAACGGACGAGACGCAACATATTAGGGAAGGTAGGAGGTTGCTCAGCTTTTAAGAGCTTACCTGGTTTTGTTGTTGTGCTTTTAGCCGTAAGTGTTGTTGTGTTGTTTAACTTATAATTGAAGGAAAACAACCAACCATGGATAAAACGGAATTTATAATGAGCCATAAGTTTATCATTCCCTTTTACACACTCTGAGAAGCTAAAGTAAAGCATTACACTTAGAGGAGTGTAGAAGACAGACAGTGGCTTAGTAAGGATTACAAAATTTAGGAGTTTTAAAAGTTGACTGTCTAACGGATATTATATATTAGAAATTATAAATAAATTGCTGCAGCTGCAATCAATTTAATGCAATTTAGTTTAATGCACAAATGTTCTTATAAAGGGGTTTTCAACAGAGACGCTACAAAAGTAAATCGATACGGACAGCAAACGACGCCATATTTCTTCCCGCTCTTTTGGCATTTCTCTTCAGTAAGTTTGCCATTTCATCATGGAAAGATATACGAGTCAAAATTATTAAAATTTACTACCGAAATTTGGAGTCAGTGGCCTCAACTTTAAGAGCGCTACATCCAATTTATGATCGGCTCATTTCTGGCTGATTGGCTTCGTCAATAAACAAAATGTGCGTTATTGGTCAGAGAGAAATCCACACGTAATCCATGAGTCATCGTTGCATCCCGAAAAAATTACGGTATGGTGCGTTTTATGGGCAGGCGGCGTCATTGGGCCGTACTTCTTCCGTGATGATCAAGACTGGCACATTACTGTGAATGCGAATCGCTACCGTTCAATGGTAACCGAATATTTTTGGCCCCAATTGAATAATATGGATTTGGAGGATATGTGGTTCCAACAGGATGGCGCCACAAGACACACAGCGAATGCCACAATCAATTTATGGGAAACCAAGTTTGGTGAACATGTTATCTCACGAAATGGCCTAGTCGATTGGCCGCCTCGGTCGTGCGATTTGACGCCGTTAGATTATTTGCAGTGGGGCTACGTATGCCAGCAAGCCAGCGACGATTGATGAACTTCGTACGAATATCGAACGTGAAATTGCAGCAGTATCGGCCGATTTATGCTTGAAACCCGTCGAAAATTGGGTTCAGCGTCTGGACTTCTGCAAGCGTGCCCGTGGTGGCCATGCAAAAGAAATAGAGTTCCATACATAATGGTATCGAACGTACTTTCACAGGAATAAAGAATTTCATTGGTATCTAAAACCGGGTTTGTTTTATTTAAAAACAACTTTTGTAACGGTCCTATTGAAAAACCCATTATTATGTGACGCTGTTGGATGTCGCATCTTTATTTTTTTCTACTGCTTTATCGTGTGTTAAAAATATAATTTAAATATTTAAAAAAATCAATGGGTGTTCGAAATCACGGATGATGTGTTAACACCTTTTTGCTACACGGTACCTGTTCGATTTCTAAGAACACATTAGTAAATGTCACATTGGAAAATATAAAATAATAGTTTTTTTGTATACACCGGGCAATTTTGAACATCAAATGACTCGCTTTGTTTGGCCATAGCAACAACAACGAAACAACCAAACACACAACATCACACATACTTTGTCCGAAGTAGCTGACAAATTAGTGTGGCACCATAACGTATACTGCGCAAGCCCATGGGCTTGCAAATGCAATTTTGCGTGGCTATGCTTTATATCTCCGTTCAACAACAGCAACAGACACATGTACATACATACATTATTATGTTAATACATACGCTATAGACACAATCTCGTTTGCCTCACCCCTGCCACCCCACTCTTTCATTGCTCTCCTGCGCGCTCATCTTTGTTTAACACGGCATTATTCTCTTTCGCAGTCGCAGAAAATCTGGTTTTAGCAGCAGCATAAAATCTGGTTTTACCAGCAGCATAAAATCTGGTTTTAGCAGCAGCATAGAATCTGACTTTGATAGATTTAGTCCCTATACGTCCCTATAGATGTTAACACATCAAAAAAATATTTCAAGTTAAAACGAATGACATACAAATATCATTTAAAGCAACAAGTTATTACAAAAAAGAGTTATGTAAATCAAAATAAAGAATTCAGTATATGTACAACTGAACTAGCGTAACAGCCCGAAACTTCGGTATCGGTGGTTTTGTGTATCCAAATATATTAGGATTTTTTTTAACCCGTTTGTTGTAGATATTTGCGTCTTCAACAAATCAATCTGGTAAGAATAATTAAAATATCAATAATATTATTTTTTTATTCTGTATTGAATACAAAAATACATTTAAGGTTATCTAAAATGTATTCGCGTTATATATTGTAGTGTTAGTAATTATCTTTAATCAATTTATTAGGGATTAATACAGTAAATAAAGGGTGTTTTTTAGTTGCATTACAACTATAGATATCGATAACAATGGTTACACAATTGAATATGTTTATGTGTGTTGACAATTCTGTTCAGTAAGGTTTGGCCAATCATCATGAATCATTTAACGCTGCAACAACGTTTCCAAATTGTGGAAATTATGGCATACGGAAAATAATAAATCTCGTCAGGAAGTTCATGAGCAGTTTTATAAAAAAATTGTGTTTATGAGCACATTTGCGTCAATGAGCAAAATTGCAGTATTTAGAGCGAAGACAATCCTGAAGCCGTTATCGAATCAGAATTACATCCATTACAATTGTCTGTTCGGTGCGGTTTATGCACTATCAGCATTATCGGTCCTTATTTCTTTCGAAATGAGCAAGGAGCTGCCGTTACGGTGAATGGAAAGCGCTATCGAGACATGCTGACTGAATTTTTGTTTCCAAAACTTAATCAGCTAAACATCAGCGACACTTTGTTCCAACAAGACGGCACAACTTGCCATATATCATGGTTAGCAATCGATCTATTGCAAAATCAATTTGTTGACAACTTTATTTCCAGAAGCGGTCCTGTTCACTGGCCCCCTCGTTCGTGTGATTTAACGCCTCTTTATTACTTCTTGTGGGACTATGTTAAGGAATTGGTTTGTGCCGGAAAACCAGCAACTCTTGAAGCATTGGATGCCAATATTCAAGCCACCAGTGACGGCATACGGCCAGATTTGTTGGAAATAGTGATCAAAAATTGAACTGATCGAATGGACCTCTTATCTCGTAGCGGCGGACATATGCCGGAAATCATATTTCAAAAATAAATGAAATTACTTACCAGAATATAAAAAAAAAAATATCATTGCACCAATATTTTTGTGTTGTATTGTCATTTGAAGTTCTCATGCAGCTTAAAATCCCATTACTTACTTAATTACTTAGTAGGCCTCGAAAAACCCAGATGGTCAAGGGCCTTACAAACTGAGGACTGCAGATTTTTAAACCAGGTCGATCTTTAGCTTTTCTCTTCGAATTGGTAACACCTGGTCCTTCCAGCGAAGTCTTCGTCCTCCTAGGTACGAGTATGTCTTCGAATACCTTTCGCTTTGGTTCATTCTGATCCATTCCATAGCCAGTGTAGAAAAACTATTTTGATACGCCTTACTATGTTGATGTAGGGATATATGTTATGCAGCTCGTCGTTTATCCGTCGTCGATAACCGCTGTTTTCAATTACACGGTCATTTATTTTACGAAGCATTTTTCTAGCGAAGACACCCAGTGATGTTTCATCAGCATGCGATATGATACAAGATTCTCCGCCGTAAAGCAAGACAGGATATAGCTGTATCTTCGTTTGTCAAGAGAGGACCGTATATCTGATGTGCGTAGCCAGAAATAACACTAGTTTCCAAGCACAAATCTCCGTTTGATTTCTTTACTGACGTTATTGCTTCGGTTCACGGCAGGGACGAGGTAAATAAAGTCGGCCACTACCTCGAAATTACAACGGTTATCAGCGTTTATGGGAAACATTAATCTATATATATATAAAAATAAGTTGCCCTTCGTTCGTCATGTTATAACTCCAGATCCACTCAACCGATTTTAAAAATAATACATGCTTTGGAAAGGTATACTTTCACTGGTGGTTAAAAAATTAAAAAATAATTTCAAAAATTTTGTTTTAACACTATTATGCTGCAAACCATTATTATCAACTATATTGTTTACTTTTGCTTTGGTTTACGTCTAGACTAACGGCTTGAATCATAACTAGATGTCTCACATATTCTTTGAAATTCCTTGTTTAATTGGAAGTTTTCTAAGTGGAGCCTGTAACCAATATTTAGTATATATTGTAGTTTTGAACCCAATAAAAAGTAAATTTAGAAAAGCCAAAGTGAAAGAAGAAAAAATATTTTAAAAAAGTTAATTTTCTCAAAAAAAAAAAATAATAAATACGTATTCATATTCTTAAACAAATTTTACCTTTTCTTAAAAAAATATCCTATCCTGAAGAAGTACATTTGCTTACAAAAAGAGTATATTTTTCAGGAAAAGTATTTTTTTTAAATAAGTACCTTTTCTTAAAAAAGGAAATTTTCTTATAAAAAATGACCTTTTCGCAAAAAACTACCTTTTTTTTTAAAGAGTACCTTTTTGTGAAACAAAATAACGTTTCCTGAGATAAGTACCTGCTCTTAAAAATTTACCTATTATTGAAAAAGAGAACAATTACCAAATACCTTTTCTTACAAAAATTCCTTTTCTTAAATGTACCTTTTCTGAAAAATAAAATATACATTTTGTTTTCATTTCTTGATATAAATAAGTAATTTTTTAAAAAAATAACTTTTTCCTAAAAAGAGTACCACTCCTTTAAAAAGTACCTGTTTTTTTTTAAAAAAAGCACTTCTTTGTAAAAAGACCCAGCAAAAATATAAAGGAGTAGTTCCAACGGCTCTACCCCTATCAGTACTAACAACTAAGTACTATGTGCAGATTTTCGGCATACAGGATTCCGAAATTGCATTACAGACATTATGGTGTTTTGTCGGAAGAAAAAGATTATCTGCCACTAATGCTGTTATTGTTCGTCCAAGTCCAATCTCTGCGATAGCTCGATGGTAAGATACGCAGCTGGAAATCAAAACGCTTGAGTTCGAAACTATGGCAATAAATGTTTGTTCGTTGTACTTGCCACATTGGGCAATAATTTTCTTTTAAAATGACTACAAATTTAATCGACACATTGCAAGTTGCTTAAAACAAAAACAAAGTTTGATTTGGTGATATTTGAAACCAGGACCTTCGCCAGCTGCTGATTTCTAGTCGGACATGCTACCACCGTGCTAATTTTTGAGCTGAATCGTCGAGCTAAGGATCATAATTTATTCTACTTAAAAGTATCCAAATTGGGAGTACTGCCCTCCAAGGACAACACTATGTAAAAAGCAGTGGTGCAGCACCCAAACTTGCACTACCTATTACCGCGTACTTCTGGTGGAAATTCTGGTGATTGGTATACACTTTTTTTTGCAGGGGAATTCATACTCTTATGGCTTTTTCTTACAGAAAGTCTTTCTTCTTCAAAATAGTACCTTTTCTTAAAAATAAAAATCCAATGAGTGTTCGAACTCACGGGCGATGTGTTAACACCTTTTTGCTACACGGTACCTGTTCGATTTCTACGAACACATTCGTAAATTTTACATTGGAAAACAAAAAACAGCGTTCAATCATATGATGACGTTACAGTTAAATAATATTAATACTTAAACTTATTTAAAGACCCAGTGCAAGCACATGTGTCATTATTTTCTTGCTCAATACTTTTTGTTTTATTCCCACAAAAGTCAAAGAATGCAAAGCAACAGACACTTGTACATACATACATACATTGTTATATTCGTACGATATAACCGAAGATCAACATAAAATACTTTTTTAATATTACTCCAAATTAAAACACTTCAATCTCGGCTCGCCGATATCGGATCGCCTTAATTTTTGGAATAAACTCTTCGTCGAAACCCGTACTAGCTTTTTAATCCAAAAATTAATAAAATCGGCTATGAATTTCCGGAGAAAATCGCGTGGGAAAATTATACGAAAATCGCCCAATAATCACTTTCGATACCGACTGCCAAGCAACGAACAAACAAACGATGATTTACTCTTACAAACCTAACACTTGCGTATGTATTAGTTTTATAGTTTACTGCCCTAGAGGCGCGCGTATAGATGTTAA
This sequence comes from Phaonia tiefii, assembly GCA_963931995.1. Taxonomy (NCBI): domain Eukaryota; kingdom Metazoa; phylum Arthropoda; class Insecta; order Diptera; family Muscidae; genus Phaonia; species Phaonia tiefii. The sequence continues at coordinate 322,424,179 of OZ008367.1, read as the reverse complement.
CACATCAAAAACATTAGGTTTTAATAAAATAAGTACCTCTCTTTAAAAAGGGACCTTTTCGGGAAACTATAATACATATTTTTACAAAAAGGACCTAAAAATAGACTTTAAAAACAATACATTCTACTTACATATATAAAAACAAAAAAATTTCTTAAAAAAAGTTTATCGTTTTACAAAAAGTATATTTTTTTTAAAGATCCATTTAAATTATCGTACGGGCGCCTTGGCGTGTTGGAACTAACTACTACATAATATAAAACGAAAAGAATTTCGTTCCAACCGGGTTTCCCCTGACACCTCATGTGATTTTTTTATATACAAAAGTATTTTTTTTTGTCAATATTGTAACGTGGTTTTGTCTAGCGCTGAGGTAAGCTCAGCCATGTCCAGAGTCTTTCGTTAGGATCCACCAAACCTTTCGAAGTAAGAACAGAATAGTTTACCCTTTCTGGGGGGTTTGAATTCAAATTCTTTATTGATATTTAATTTACAAAGTAATTTGATTTACAGGAATAACATCAACTGCTTCACTCGGTGAGAACACTCCTCTTAGCTTGAGAACACTAGTCTTGGTTGACAACACTCTTCTGGGGGTACTTGTTCTGGCTTGACCACAATCTTCTGGGGGCACTTGTCTCGGCTTGACAACACCCTTCCGGAAATACTAGCATTGGCTTGAGAAATCGTCTGGGCAGGTTGCGGACTGGTAGATTCGAAGGTGGTCGGTATCGGATATGCTGGATCGGTATATGCTTTACATCTTCGGTTAGAACGGTTCGGTATCGGTTATCATCGGCTGGTTTACATAGGAACAGTGAGCCGAAGCTCCTGTGTAGGAACAGTGAGCCTAAACTCCTGTGTAGGAACAGTGAGCCGAAACTCCTGTGTAGGAACAGTGAACCGAAGCCCCTGTGTAGGAACAGTGAGCCGCAGCCCCTGTGTAGGAACAGTGAGCCGAAGCCCCTGTGTACAAACAGTGAGCCGAAACTCCTGTGTACGAACAGTGAGCCAAAACTTTTGTGTAGGAACAGTGAGCCGAAACTCCTGTGTACGAACAGTGAGCCGAAGCCCCTGTGTTGGAACAGTGAGCCGAAGCCCCTGTGTAGGAACAGTGAGCCGAAACTCCTGTGTAGGAACAGTGAGCCGAAACTCCTGTGTAGGAACAGCGAGCCGAAACTACTGTGTAGCAAATGTATTTACACCGTCTTTACTAAAGAACGGATCCCAAAATGTGCTCCTGTTCTTTGCAGAACTAGAGCCCCAGGCAAAATGCTATAATCTTGTCTGGTTGTTCGCTCGGAGGCGACGACTTGAGTCTAGTCAACCTTAACATTAAGTACCATTGCTGTAGTGACGCAAATGAGAATTGCATCCAATCACTCATTCTCGTGTGGCCATTAAAACTAGTTCGCTGCTAATATGTACACCACGTCGACAGAGTTTGTGTGTTGTCAGTGAGTGTGATTGTTCGCGGTGGTTGGTGCGACTGATAGATGTTGTGTCTGTTTAGGTGACGGGTAGACCAGGGACGTATACGGGTGGGAATGGCGGTGAGTGTTTGTTACTATGTACGGACGTCATGACGTCACGTTACAATATTAAATATAAAATTCTAATAAATCGAAAACTATATATTTTATTTTAAATCTGATCTAATTATTTTGAAATGTTACGTTTTATTTATTTAAATGTTATCTCATTTGTTACAAATAAAAAATGCCACATTTTGGGCCAAAATCCCGATTTTTGGTCAAAAACAGTTGGGCCGGTTACGTATGAGTAATATTACTGTCAGATGTTTATTATACGGCACATTAACTTTTTGGTTATAAATCATGGATGCATTATTTTCGAATTTCCTGATGAATCAGTGTTTGAAGCACCATTTAAGAATTGGTATTATGAAAAGTCACCCACTTCGGACAATGTTCAACAGGTGTATTAAAATCTAATACAAAAAGAACTTTCGAAAAAAGTTGGAATTTGCGGTCACTAATTTCAAATTATCATACTACATAATAATTTGCTAGCCTCACTGCGCTGAAGGTTAATGCGTTGCCAACTACATAAAAACGGTTTAAAATGTTTTAAACCATTGTATACTTTTAGGCGAACAATTTATATCTCCGCTCAACAACAGCAACAGGCACATGTACATATATACATTATTAAGTTTTGACCGTCGTTTGACGGGCTTTTCAACTAGTAAAGTTATAAAATTCAACAAGTTACATATCTAGGGTTAAAGGCGCTTATGCTACCACAGAAAATCATTTATTTTTAGTTTTACTAGAGTTCTAGCGTTTTAGGCAATACCATCGACAACCATTTGAATATGTACTATTTGTATATGTTCCCTTTTTTTGGTTGTTCCCGTGTTATTTTTTATTCATCCTTCTAAAATGTATACAAAAGTAAATCGTCACTTATTCTAAGAAACTCATCTTACATTCTAAGTGATTTATGTCCTTTAAGTGCTTTTAGCGCGATGTGCTCAGAGTTTACCAAACACCAACCAAAATATAAACACACACGAATACCACCATACACTTTGTCATTCAGACAAATACAACTGCACCTACAAACAATCGTACAATCCACACAGCCAATTGCAGTTCCAGCTGAATTCCCTAGCCTTCGTGTAGAACACAATATGCCCTAAGATATATTAATGGTAAATATCAACCTGAAACCCACATCGGTTCATGTGGAACTGCAGCGCAAAGTAGTGTATCAGTGTCAGTGTCAATGTGGGTGTGTATGTGGGTTTTTGTGATTTATATCTGTATGTTTGTGTATACTTAAGCACACTTCTGCACAAAACTGTACTATAAATTGACAATCATTATTTTTCTGTTATGCTAGGGCATTATTTTGGGGAAAGCTTGTGATGACTGGATGACGAATATGGACGGCTATGAAAAGTCAAGGATGTTGGTGGACTTAATGCTGTTTTTAGCTGCAATGTCGTTTACTTAATAGATATAACATTGCTGGAGGATTTGTATGAACAATATTAAATAAAGAAGTAAATCAAATATTTTTTAGATATTTTCAACTTTATCTGTTTCAAATGTAGATTTTATGCAGAAAATCAGCAGCTCATTGATGCAGATTATATGCAGAATATCAGCAGCCCATTGGTAGGTTCCAGTCAATATTTTCACAATTAATTTGGAGATTTGACTTGTGTTTGGATTAAATATTAAAGCAGGAATCAGACACGATTTATCCGCACTTTCGCCAAAGGCACGATATATCATATTCACAACTGTCATGCAGTAAAAAATCTAATCAATATGCATAAAGACTGTTCCTTTTCTTTCTAATTGTGTGATGTATGTACAACATCAGATTTGTCAAAAAATTATGCCCTGAGGGGATTGGGGAGAGGTTCTGTTAACCAGTGAGCTGTTTGATTTCTAATTGTACACTCAGTGATTGGCAGCTTCAGTTGTATACCGGATTCAGACGGTATTTTGAGAAGTTTTGCATAGCTAAGCACTCGATATTGTCGCCCTTACCGAGGTGACCGTCGTCGAAAGAAATGTGGCAGAACAGGGAAAAAACGCACGTTCTCTCACCACCGACTCACACTGGGGCAGCTCCATAGATAAATGTGCGCAAAAGGTCACTTTAAAATGTTGGGTAAACAAGTAAAGACTGGCACTTTTCACAAAGAGTACGGTAGTTTGGATAAGAAAAATTATTTTTTTTTTGTTTTTATGTTTTGCACTAAGTAAGTCAAGGGATCAAAGTTGACAACTTCATTGTGAAATTTGCCATTGGGAAAGTATAAAAAAGTAGCTCCAACTAATTTGTCAATATCTTTGTTAATTATAGTGTGATTACAAATATAAATTATGTCCGGGGAAGATAAAGATGTGTAAATTTTTGTTGTTTATTTCAAAAATGAACAAATATATTCTTATAATTAATTAAGCGATTGGAAGAGCTAGTATTTTTTTACTTTGTTTTAATTTTTGCATAATATCTTGTGTTCCGGCAAAAGTTAAGCAGATTTTTAATTGTCCATAATTAAGCCATATTTTCTTAATCTAAATGTGAAAGCAGAAGTGCTTAACTTTTGGCGGAAATATTTTGTTTTTATTTTAGAACAATAGTGTTCGTGACTTTTCAAGGGTGTCGATTGCTGTGTTTTTGGAGCGAAGTTCCTTATCGCACGATGCGGGATGGGGGCTAAATGAAGAATTTTTAAACAACTTTTTTTTAACTACTTTATTACAACCCATTATTATCAACTATATTGGATACATTTGGTTTGGTTTGGTTTAAAGGGAAGTTATCTAGGTTGAGCCTGTGTATTACATATTGTAGTTTTGAACCCAATAAACAGTAAACCTAGAAAAGCCAAAGTGCAAGACTGGCACATCCATGAAACACAACCCTCAGCATGGAGTACTCTTACACTCGTACTTTTGGTTTGTGTCCAGACTAACCTATTTCTTGTTCAATGGGAAATTTTCTAGGTGGAGCCTGTTTATTACATATTGTTGTTTGAACCGAATAAAAAGTAAATCCAGAAAAGCCAGAGTGAAAGAAGTTTAAAAAAATAACATCCTAACGAAGTACTGTTGCTTAAAAAAGTAAATTTTCTTACAAAAATTACCTTTTCTTAAAATAAGTAATTTTTTAAATAACTACCTTCTCTTAAAAAAATACATTATCTTACAACAACTTGCCTTTTCTCAAAAAAATCCAATGAGTGTTCGAACTCACGGGCGATGTGTTCACACCTTTTTGTTACACGGTACCTATTCGATTTCTATGAACACATTCGTAAATGTTACATTGGAAAATAAATAACAGCGTTCAATCATATGATGACGTTACAGTTAAATAATATTAATACTTAAAATTATTTAAAGACTAGTGTCATTATTTTCTTGCTCAATACTTTTTGTTTTATTCCCAAAAAAGTCAAAGAATGCAAAGCAACAGACACTTGTATATACATACATACATTGTTATATTCGTACGTACACTACACAAGTTCACAAAATTGTCGTTGCTCTCTTGCTATCTCATTTTTATATACGTATAATACGTCATTACTCTCTGTGCTCTGAGAGTGCTCCGCACCCACATTTTATTGGACTTACCTTTCACTATAATAAAAAAACAACAACACCAACAATTTATTTATTTGATTTATTTGTGCTTGCTGTGTCCCGGAGTGTTTGTGTGGGTGTTGGGTGTAGGCGGGGGGGTACCTAAAATGAAACCTGTTAAGGGAATGCAAAGAGTGGAGAGTGTGAGTTTGTCATGGGTGTGGGTATATAAGTTTCGGCCCGGCCGAACTTAACACCGTTTCTACTTGTTTTTGTATACACCGGGCAATGCTGAACATCAAATGACTCGCTTTGTTTGGCCATAGCAACAACAACGAAAGAACCAAACACACAACATCACACATACTTTGTCCGAAGTAGCTGACGTATACGTGTGTCACTTAACCACATGTTTGCCATATCAACAGCAACGAAACAGCCAAACACAACATCACACATACTTTGTACCAAGTAGCTGCCGTATTAGTATGTCACCATAACGTCGACTGCGCAAGCCCATGCGCTTGCAAATGAAATTTTGCGTGGCTAGGCTTTATATCTCCGTTCAACAACAGCAACAGACACATGTAAATACATCAATTATTATGTTAATACATACGATAAAGACACAATTTCGTTTGCCTCACCCCTGCCACCTCACTCTTTCATTGCTCTCTTGCTCGCTCATTTTTGTGTAACACGTCATTATTCTCTTCCGCAGTCGCAGAAAATCTGGTTTTAGCAGCAGCATAAAATCTGGTTTTAGCAGCAGCATTAAATCTGGTTTTAGCAGCAGCATAAAATCTGACTTTGATAGATTTAGTCCTTGTACGCCGCAATAGATGTTAACACATCAAAAACTAAATTTCCTTTACAGAATACCTGTTTTGTAAAACAAAATACCTTTTCTTGAGATAAGTACCTACTCTTAAAATTGTATCTGTTCTTTCGTAAAAAATGCTTTTCTTAAAAAAAAAATTACCTTCTCTTACAAAACATACCTTTTATTAAAAGTACTATTTCTTAAAAATAGAGTACTACCTTTTCTTTTGTTATCTTGAGATAAGTAGCCTTCCTGAAAATAAGTAAATTTTTTTAAAAAATAACCTTATCCTAAAAAGAGTACCACTTCTTTAAAAAGTACCTGTTCATAAAAAAGTATTTTTTGTAAAAAGAAATGCATACTCTTAGGCTTTTTCGTAGGTTAGTGACGGCCATCGATAAAGTAAACAAATAGGTGAAGCACAAGTGTTGGGAAAATTTTAGTGTAATGGGTAATTTTCTAGATGTCGTTGAAAGCAATAAGTGGGATTTTTTTTGATCCCAAAACAAAAAGTCAAAAAATATGACAATAACAATCTTAAATTTCATATCAAAAGAAATAATAATTTTCAACAAAAATATCAAGAATACAACACGTTCTTTAAGGTAGAATATCTGATGGCCATCGAATTGCAAAGCCATGTCACCACCGTCTATGTCCTAATAAATTGGTTCTTCCTCCGGTTCAGCTACTATTCCTTGTTGAGAGTCCTCAGAGACTCTAACGGTTTGGCATCTGTGACCACAGAAGTTGCTGCAGTTTCTGACCGGGGAAGTTTTTCAGCTACTATTCCTTGTTGAGAGTCCTCAGACACTCTAACGGTTTGGCATCTGTGACCACAGAAGTTGCTGCAGTTTCTGCCCGGGGAAGTTTTTAGATTAAAAAGGCGTTTCGGGATGTTCGTCTTTGGGCGGTCTTACGGGGTTTTTCCTATTGATATCCCAACACCGGCCTCATGGCTTTGAAATTGTTTTTTTTATATAAGAAACAAATGTTATTTTGTAAAATCGCATACATATTGTCACATTTTCCAATGTTTAAATTTCTTTCATAAAAATTTCCCACAATTTGGAATAAACGCCAATGAGATTTATGGGAAACTTCAGTGAAAGTGACAGTAGTACAGAATAGCACCTAGTGAACAAAGTTGACAATGGTCGCGCTATATCTATTATTTCCTTTATCTATGGTGACATTCAAAATTTAAAAAAATAAATTCAATAAATAAAAAATGTCTTAACAAAAGTTTATCATTTTACAAGATCCATTTAAATTACAGTATTTTTCAACAGACGCCTTAGGTGTGTTGGAACTAACTAGTACATAATATATAGCGAAAGGAACTTCGTTCCAACCGGGTGTGCCCTGAAACCTCATGTATTTGTATTATATTAAGCTCAGAATCAATAACTGTTCAATTTTTTTTTTATTTTTTATGGTTCTGAAGCACAAAATTATGAGTTTTCAAGAAAACAACCAGTTGAAATATTGTTCGCGACAGAAACGAAGACTACAGACAGAAACGAAGAAAACCAAATGGGAACGATCAAATCGAACAAAAAACTGTTTCTTGCTTCAGAGTTAAAATGGCTCAACGGATTCATTTCTTTGAAAAAAACTTTTGCAGTGAAAATATGCAGTGAATCAAAAAAATGCAAACGACCTGCAGAATTAAGAAATACGGTTCCTACAAATGAGTTTCTTTATGCTGCCCAGATGAGTTTACGGGCTTTGGGTCAAAAGCAAACACCAGATTTGGTAAAAGAACCAACAAAGTCTCAACGTTTCTTAGTTTTGATGAACCAAGAAAGATGCCATTATTACTAGCCTTGTCTGTGATGAAGTGTCAAAAGTGTCAAGGCATCAGGAAAACATTACAAGAACCTTTGCAAAAAATGGGTTCGTTTTTAGTAAAGAGGTTCAAAATGGAAAGAAAAATTGTTACTCTCCTGAAATTAAAATAACAGAAACCTGTGCTGATGTTCTCGATCACACTAGCGAAAAAATACTGATCAGTCAAATAAACGTTTTGGAATCTTTACAAGCAGATACAGAAAACGAATTAAAGTAAGAATTAAAGTGGGGTTTTGGATGGCAGTTCAGGTCATAGCCAATATCATCAAAAATATTTAGAGAGCCATGACAGTGATGATAATTTTATTTTTACAAAGTGTCTAGTCCCACTACAACTTTCATTTAATCAAAGAGTTCGGTGGTAAAAGCCTTGGCCTTCATATCCGCGTTACTGCCGCCCATTAAAAATTTACTTTCAAAAAGAGGGTGACGAACTTGTAAGGATCGAAAAGGATTTAACCGAAACACATATCCAAAATCCTCATGGGTCAAATGTAACTAGCAATAGCAAAAACTTTGTTGTGAAACATGAATTGGTTTTATCAATGATCGATGGGAAGCTTTGCAACAGTTTATCCACCACAAAATCTTCCATGAGATGTTATTTATACACGGATACATGGAACGCAGATAAAATGATTCAATTGCCGTTATTCGAACAATATTTATCATTTGGTTATTCTGTTTTATATGCATGGATTTGACATTTCGAATGCCTTCTGAACGTTGCATATAATCTTCCAGTCCAGGAGCAAAACAATAGAAGTTGCTGTTAATGATAATAATACGCTAATTCAAAGAGAATTTAAGGAAAAACTTGGCTTAATTGTTGTTCATCCTAAGCCGGGATATGGAAATACCAACGCAGGTAATCTTTCTTACTTACTTATCCGGTCTCGGACAAGCACGGGGGGTCAGGGACCTTAAAAAACAAAGATAACATATTTCGCCAACCAGTGCGATCTTTTGCTTTATTTCTCTAGTTGGCAATACCAAGTGTACGCAGGGATTCGTCAACCTGATCCCTCCAGTGGAGTCTTGGTCTTCCAATTGTTCGTCTTCGAGTTCGATTTCGAAAACCCTTCGTGCTGGTTCGTCTTCATCCTTTCTGCTGACATGGCCTAGCCAGCGCAATCGCGTTATCTTGATCCGCTTAACTATGTCAATGTCAGGATAAAGCTCATACAGCTTATGATTCATGCGTCGCCGATACTCGCCGTTGTGCACTATAGGGTCATAAATTTTTCGGAGTATTTTTCTCTCGAAGACTCCTACAGATGTTTCGTCTGCTTGCGATAAGACCAATGATTCTGTGCCATAAAGCACAACAGGTTGAATGAGTATCTGGTACAGCTGGACTTTTGTTACTCGAGAGAGGGCTTTATATCTAAAGTGCTTGCTTAGCCCAAAATAACGTCTATTCGCAAGCACAATTCTCCGCATGATCTTGGGAGTGGCCAGAAATGATTCCTTGGAGTGGCCAGAAATAATTCCTTCATTGGGCAGTCCAATCAGCTCACTACTTCCATGCAGTATGCCCTGTGCAATGGCTTTCGGAAACCTCTGTTAGCGAGCTAGAGTGAGAAGGCGTAACAGGTGAGTGCAAATCGGGCATATTATTTTGTCCTTGGAAGGCGTATGGGCCGAGCATACGGGACAAGGGCGGATGAAGGGTCAGGGAAGGAAATCCAGGTTCGACATATTGCATCCTGGTCAGTGTCTGATCCATAATGGGCGGCTGCAATCGAATATCCTGGCAGTAGGTAAAATGCGAAAACCCGGTGGACTGGGTCTGCCCCCCGCCACCGTTCATAATGGCACTGAAAATACAAAAACGAAACAGATAACATAAACAACCCCTATTTGTTGACGACCCCCGCAAACGTTATAAGGACCACGATTTACGGATATTTACTTGGAATGTAAGAACTCTATATTGATCCGGTGCAAGTATCCAACTGGCAGATGTCCTCGAAAGTCGTAAGGCTGATATTACCGCTATCCAGGAAATGCGATGGACAGGACATGACTGCACAAGAAAAAGAAACTGCTACATATACTACAGTTGCCATGAAAAAAAACATGAATTTGGTTGCGGATTTGTAGTTGGCAAAAGACTGCGACATCTAGTTTCTAGGTTCAACCCTGTGAGTGAACGTATAGCCACAATCCGCATAAAAGCGAAATATTTTTATATTTCCCTAATTTGTGTGCATGCCCCGACAGAAGAGAAAGATGATGATGCCAAAGACATATTCTATGAGCTCCTTGAGGAAACGTATGACCGCTGCCCTGGCCATGACATTAAGATTGTACTAGGAGATTTTAATGCCAAAGTAGGAAGGGAGAATATGTTTAATCCAACTATTGGCAATTTCAGTCTACATGCTGACAGTTCCGACAACGGTATGAGACTGATTGACTATGCCGGGGCAAAAAACAAGGTCATTAGTGGCACAAGATTCCAGCATAAAAACATCCACAAGGCTACTTGTGTATCCCCTGATCAAAGCACTAAGAACCAAATTGATCACGTGGTAATTGATGGAAGGCACTCATCCAGTGTAATGGACGTACGAGTGATCAGAGGAGCTAACATTGATTCTGATCACTACCTGGTAGCAGCAAAGGTTCGCACAAGACTAAGTAGAGCGAAAATCGTACGAAACTAGACGCAGAGGAAGCTGGACATCGGAAAGCTGCAATTACCAGAGGTAGCCACAGCCTACTCAAGGAAGCTCTCGCAACTTTTGGCACAGAACCCACCCCCTCCCGACGACGATCCTGATGCGCAGTGGAAACCCATTTCCGACTCTATAAAAACTGCGTTTCGAAAAACCACTTCGCAATAAACCGTGGTACGATGAAGAGTGTCGCATAGCAAATAACGAAAAGAACGCTGCACGTATGGTAATGCTTCAGTCAATTGCAACGCGAGCTGCAACTGAGCGGTATAGGGAGAAGAGAAAAGAGGTAAACCGCCTCTTTAGGCGTGAGAAACGGCAGTGGAGAAAGCGCGAGAGTGAGAAAATTGAGACATACAGAAGGAAGAACGAAGCCCGAAAATTCTACCAAAAAGTTAAAAACGGAACTGATGGACATGGTTCAGATAAGGACGGAAATCTCGTCACAGATGTGCAGAGCATGTTGGGAATATGGAGAGAGCATTTCTCCGCGCTACTAGTACCTGAGATATCCAATGACGATGGGACAATCGATCACAATATGGACGACGACGTCGATTGCCCCCCTCCTAAACAAGACGAGGTCAGAACAGCTATTGCCCGGCTTAAGAACAACAAAGCCGCATGAGCCGATGGATTACCGGCGGAGCTGTTTAAGGCTGGCGACGATGAGCTGATAAGGTGTATGCATCAGCTCGTTAGCAAAATTTGGTTAGATGAATGCATGCCCGGCGATTGGAGTCTCAGTGTACTATGTCCCATATTTAAAAAAGGTGACCCGAGTATCTGTGCCAACTACCGTGGAATACTCCTTTTATCCACAGCGTAGGGTTCTATCAAGTATAATTTGCGAAAGACTAAAACCAATTATCGCTGACCTGATTGGACCATACCAGTGTGGCTTTAGGCCTGGCAAATCGACAACTGACCAGATTTTCACGCTACGCCAAATCCTGGAGAAGACACACGAAAAACAATGCGACACCTATCATCTATTTATCGATTATAAAGCGGCCTTCGGTAGTCCGATTCGGGAGAAACTCTATGAAGCAATGTCTGAGCTTGGTATTCCTGCAAAACTCATACCTTTGCAGGATGACCTTGACGAACACCAAAGCCGCAGTGAAAGTTGGTAAGGATCTTACCGAACCTTCCGAAACTAAGCGAGGCCTCAGGCAAGGCGACACCCTATCGTACGATCTCTTTAACATCTTAATGGAGATCATTATGAGAAAAGTTTCATTCAAGATGAATAAAACCATCAGCAGCAAAAGTCACATGCTGCTCGCGGATGCTGATGATATAGATATAATTGGGCGCACAATTAGAGAAGTTTCTGCGGTTTTTTCGAGAATTGAGAAGAAGTCAGCCAAAGGGGGTCTGACGGTAAATGAGGACAAGAGAAAATTAATGGTTTCAACGAACAGGGCCTCCACGCGAATTTATATACCTCGTATCTGCCGTGAACAAAATCAACAACGTCAGCCTTGAGATCAAGCGGAGAATTGCGCTTGCGAATAGATGTTATTTGCACTTTAGAGATAAAGCCCTCTCTCGAATAACAAAAGTCCAGCTGTACCAGACGCTCATTCAACCTGTCGTGCTTTATGGCGCAGAAGCCAGGGTCCTATCGCAAGCAGACGAAACATCCGTAGGAGTCTTCGAGAGAAAAATACTACAAAAAATTTATGACCCTATAGTGCACTACGGCGAGTATCGGCGACGCATGAATCATGAGCTGTATGAGCTTTATCGTGACATTGACATAGTTAAGCGGCTAAAGATAACGCGATTGCGCTGGCTAGGCCATGTCAGTAGAATGGATGAAGACGAACCAGCACGAAGGGTTTTCGAAACCGAACTCGAAGGAAGACGAAAAATAGGAAGACCAACACTCCGCTGGAGGGATCAGGTTGACGAATCCCTGCGTACACTTGGTATTGCCAACTGGAGAAATAAAGCAAAAGATTGAACTGGTTGGCGAAATATGTTATCTTCGTTTTGTAAGGTCCGTGGCCCCCTGGGGTTGTCTGAGACCGGATAAGTAAGTAAGTAAGTAGTATAATATTTGTGACTGACTCCACTGTATGTTCAATCCACTAGCAAATTTGATACTCCCACATAACATCGAATTACAATTTTCTACAGCTTCACTTCAGATCAATTTTTAACTCTTAATAGTTTGTCGGAATTTCATGCCACACTGTAGTTCTTTGTAACTTATCGTACCCACCCACGAATTGATTCATGTTCATATGCACATGCAGTTGGATTCTTGGTCAAGATATTTTTGGTATTTGCGTTTAAGTCCACGTCAACACGGGCGTTTTCCACTGAACCATAAAGAAACCCAATGCACAATGTTCACCCATAAACATACACACTCTTGTAAATACATACATATGTATATTATTATATGCACTTTCACATACCCGTCGGTTTAATAGGTACCGGAAATGAACGTACAATTCTACAATGTTGGCCTCAAGAGGTCGCACATCCATTCAACCACATGCTGCTGTTAACATACTGCACTGTGTATCACGATGTAAATATCGGTGTGTAAGTGAATTTGAGAGTGGGGATGTGTTTGAGTTGTGTGTGTGTGTTATGTCGTGAGTGTTGTAATGTCTATTTGGTTGGATAAGGAAATACGAAAAACCCCTAATCCAGTTTGCAATAAATTTTTCTTTAGCCTTTTTTAAAGTGTTTTTAAAAGCGTTGCATGTACCTGTGTGTATAGGAGTATATACCCGACATATACATATAAACTATGACGACATTCCTGATATGCTGTACATTTGACTACTCTAGCCTATGGCTGAGTCAAGTCATGCCATGGTGAAACAGTGGGGGAAAATTATGCAGAAATAACGAACAATAAAATAATGTCAATGTTTGCCCTTTATTGAATTCCAGTACTACGTGTGTGCAATAGACATGTAGCAATTGGATTTACATGCTAAATTGTGTATTATAAGGAGTTTTTAGACATTACACAGGCAAATGAAAGAAAATTTTCTCGTCTTTCGAGGTGTGCATTTAGTTTTTCACAGTTGTTGATAAAAACAGTTATTCACGTTTTAGATCAACAAAATTTTACTTTTCTTTTCATTAAATGGGTATTATCTTGCGATGGTGCGGGTTCGCCGCAGGCAAAAGTTACCCTCAGAAAATGGGAAATATATTTTCCTTTCCAATTACGTATCATATTAATTGACGCGATCAATGATACTTAAGAAGTTATAATGGTCCAAATTCAATTGTTTTTTCAAAATTAGAATTTAGAACCCAGGTTTGCGAATGCAAAAAAATAGAATACCATAACTTTAAACTGTTCGAAATACAATTTAAAAAATTCAAAAAATTAAATCTAAGTTTTTGCATTTTCAAAATCTGAAAAGCCTAATATTTGTAAAACGGAAAGAAATAAATTTTTTGTGCCCGGTATGAGCGACTGCGTCAAGACAACTCAAAAAACAACAAAAAAATTACAATTTTTGTTTTCATGCAAATCGAAAAAGACGTAAAGTAGTCAACTTTGGAAATTTTTTGAAAATATGCCCAACCGTTAGATTTTCAATTTTGATATGTCATTGTAATTTCTCATGTCCTGTCTAGAAGCAGTTTTTTACAGAACTCAAAAATGTTTTCTAAAGGGCCAAATAACTTTTTTTTTGAAACTGCTATAACTTTTTTTTTGAAACTGCTATAAAAAAACTACTGAAAATTTTCACAAATTTCTTTTGTTATTTGAAAGTACATCCTAAGTAAAATCCTTTCGGTTAATAATGGAAAATAATATCATTCAAATGGCTGCCTCGGTTGGCCATGCAGTAGCCTACACGATCGGTCCAATTTGTAAGCACATTGTCGATTGTGTGCAGCTGTATTTCACCAATGGCCTCACGAATATTGTCCTTTAAAGCGTCAATTGTCTCTGGCTTGTCGGCGTAACACTTATCTTTGAGGGCACCCGACAAATAATAGTCCAACGGTGTCAAATCGTAGCTCCGAGGTGGCCAAACGACATCAGCTCTTCGGCTGATAATGCGATCTTCAAAAACAGGGCGCAAAACATGGACTGTAGCTTCGGCTGTGTGGCACGTAGCGCCGTCGTGTTGAAACAAAATGTTGCCAATATCCTCCTCTTCAATTTTTGTGAACAAAAATTCGTTCAACATGGCCCGATACCGATCGCCATCCTTGCTCATTTTCGAAGAAAAATGGCCCAATTATGCCTCTGGACCAAAATCCGCACCAAACAGTGACTCGTTTTGGGTGCATCGGCTTTTCAATGTATGCGTGCGGGTTTTCTGTGCCCCAAATGCGACAATTTTGCTTGTTTACATACCCGCCAAGATCAAAATGAGCTTCATCTGAAGAGATGATTTTTTTTGGCAAAATTGGCATCTTCTGTAAGTCGATCGCAGGCCCATTTTTCCCATATTTCCCAGCGTTGTTCAAGCGTATACACAACCATATTCGTTCAGCGGAAGGATACAACTAATTATCTGTCAAATCAGACATGAGCTAAGTGTTACCATTCACGAAGTAGGCACTAGTTGAAAACAAAACGCTAGATGGCGGACCCTTTACATCAAAAATACATGTCTTTGACCGATTGAAATTGATTCTGATCCTCTGTGCGGCGGCATAATTGGACCATATTTTTTTGAAGACGTAGTAGGCAATACTGTAGCCATTACATTTGCGCAGTGGCAAGAGGAAGCCATTTAGCCGATATTATATTTCATTCATAATTGCTAGAAACCAGACTTTCATGCAATACAATATTATTAGAAAATGCAGTACCGTTTTTAGATTTATTTCAAAAAAAAGTTTGCCTGGGACATTAATACCACCCTGTGCTTTAGAAGTTCTGATAGTATTACTACTTTTTTGCATTCTATTCTACACTGCATTGATGGCCAGGAGTTTAACGTGATATAGCCAGAAAATAATAATAATAGATTTTCGTCCTTGTTGTTTTGACTTTGTGGTAGAATTTTCGGGCTTCGTTCTTCCTTCTGAATGTTTCAAGTTTCTCACTATCGCACTTTCTCCACTGCCATTACTTGCTTCTTAAGATACCATTTACTTCCTTTTTTTCCCCTATACCGCTCAGTCGCAGCTTGGGTTCCAATTGACTAAAGCATTGCCATAAGTGCGGCGTTCTTGTCCTCATTTGCAATGCGACACTCACGTCGGTGGTGCGATGGTTAGTGTGCGCGCCTCTTGTACATGAGGTCCTGGGTTCGATCCCTACTCAGACCACCTTAAATTTCTTTCGTAGACGGTCATCTCGCATATTGACGGCGACACTATCGAGTATATAGCCATGAAAACGCTTCTCAAAATACCGCTCGGAATCGGTGTAAAACTGTAGGTCCCAATCAGTGAGTGAAAACTGGAAAGCGCACAGCTCAGTGATTGTGAGATGCTCTCCCCAGTTCCTTCATGGGATGTAATGGGAAACCATTTATTTTATTACTCTTCATCGTACCATGGTTTTCTGCGAAACGGCATTTCAAACCCAAGTACGGTTGTTGCGGCAGTTTTTATAGAGCCGGGAATGGGTTTCCGTTGCGTTTCAGGATCGTCATCGGGAGGGGGTGATTTCTGTGCCAAAAGTTGCGAGAGCTTCCTTGAGTAGGCTGTAGCTACCTATGGTAATTGCAGCTTTCCGATGTCCAGCTTCCTCTGCGTCTAGTTTCGTAAGATTTTCGCTCTACTTAGTCTTGTGCGAACCATTGCTGCTACCAGGTAGTGATCAGAATCAATGTTAGCTCCTCTGATCACTCGTACGTCCATTACACTGGCTGAGTGCCTTCCATCAATTACCACGTAATCAATTTGGTTCTTAGTTCTTTGATCAGGGGATACCCAAGGAGCCTTGTGGATGTCTTTATGTTGGAATCTTGTACCACTAATGACCATATTTTTTGCCGCGGGAAAGTCAATGAGTCTTATACCGTTGTCGGAACTCTCACCGTGTAGACTGAAATTGCCAATAGTTGGATGAAACACATTCTCCCTGCCTACATTAGCATTAAAATCTCCTACTACAATCTTAGGGTCATGGCCAAGGCAACGGTCATACGTTTCCTCTAGGTGTTCGTAGAATATGTATTTGGAATTATCACACAAATTAGAGAAATATAAAAATGTTTCGCTTTTATGCGGATTGTGGCTGTACGTTCACTCACAGGATTGAACCTAGAGACTAGATATCGTATTCTTTTGCCAACTACAAATCCGCAACCAAATTCATGTGTTTCTCCACGGAACTGTAGTTAATGTTGCAGTTTCTTTTTTCTAGTACATCCATGCCCTATCTATCACATTTCCTGGATAGCGGTAATGTCAGCCTTATAATTTTCGAGGACATCTGCCAATTGGATACTTGCACCGAATCTATATGCTTATAGAGTTCTTACATTCCAAGTGTATGTCCGTCAATCGTTGTGGTTATAACATTTGCGGAGGTTGCCAACAAATAGGGGTTGTTTATGTTTTCTCTTTTGTTACTGTATATTCACTGCCATTATGAAGGGTGGCGGGAGGCAAACCCGGTCCACCGGATTTTTGCATTGTACATACTGCCAGGATATTTGATTGCAGCCACCCATTATGGATCAGATGCTGATCAGGAGGCAATATGTTGAACCTGGATTGTCTTCTTTTGGTTTCTTCCCGCCGTTGCCCTTATAATGGGCTCATCCGCCTTCTAAGGGCTAAAGAATATGCCCGACAGTTTGGTGAGCTTCATTGGCATCAGTAGCCTGCTAAACCTGAGACATATCAGTGATCGCATAACTAATCAGGCTGCTCAGTTGTTTCGCTTTCTCACTCTAGCTACCTAACGGAGGTTTCCGAAAAAGCCATTGCCCAGGACATACTGTGTGGAAGTAGTGGTCTGCTTGGACTGCCCAATGAAGGAATCATTTCTGGTCACTCCCATGTGAATGGCTATCAGAAACTTTTCACGTCCACGGACAGTTCCATGTACTATAGTTGCCTCTATCTGGTATTTTTAAAGCAATTCTTTACAACATCCAACCGCCCATCTGCAACACACAAAATGTCATTAATTTACTGAGAGAGTTGGTTACTCTATACGTCATTACTTATGGGCAAATTATTCAAACGTATGCTAAATATGATGTAGTACAAAAACTATGTACACAGTTGGTCTCTACACAGTTTTTCCTAAGTGTATCACACAAATAAAATGATAACAAATAAAAAAATTCTAGAAACGTGTTTTTTAGTTCATATTTTTATGGAGTCACATTTTAAATAAGTGTACAAACTTGAACTCATTTCTGTCAATGACTGTTGGTCTTATTTTGCCCAGTAAAACCGTGATTACTCTGCGTAAACGATTTTTATTTGCTCACTAATATCCCCTGTTTATAACTGCGGTCAGTTATGCTAATTTCCGTATACAAAAGCCTCTTTTACCCACTGTGCATCGCTGAGAGTTGCTCAGTTTGCAACACTGACAGTGAAAAATTTGTTTAGACGTTTGAATAGAATGACATTTGTTGGCTTTGATAAAGTGCAACTGTATGCAAAGGAAAATACTTCAGGGCTTCGGAGAAAGATAGCGGGATTTAAAGGCTGCGAGGTGATGTATACTTGCAGTCGTTGTGCAAATAGTCGGGATGAACAAGAATGTGGTCAGCAGTCACAGAGTTAAGCTAAACTAAAGATTAACGACCTAACCCAAATTTCACTAACATATCAATCACGGGGAATGTGTGATGTTCCTTTGCATTAAATCAATAATGAACTATTTACGCTCTTTAAACTCTTTTAAGAATGAGGGAGAAATTTAGATGTTTTGGGTTTGAATCGACTATACGGTAACATAATTTTTATTGTAAATGCTTTTGAGACCACCTAGTTTATTGTCCATTCCGGTTGAAGTTAAATAAACGTGTTAAATACTTAAAAAAATAATATACAATATTTTTTGGATTCTAGTGCCTTAAAACACAAAACGTTACTGTCGGACTGTTGATTATTTGCAACTCTTTTTTATCTGTAATACTTTTAAATCCAAGTGCATATTATATCTTCTGTCTGTTACTAAGGTCCTTCTAAGGAATTTTCAACTACGAAGTAACAATTTAACATCTTGTCTAGCCACTCATGCTAGAGTCACAATACCACCTAATAGAATCCTACATCTCTTTACTCACTGGGTTCTATTAGAAATTTTAACTGTAAGTTTGAATTTCACTGCAAATTACGTGATTGAACTTTCCTGCAGCTCACATTCCTTAGTAACGAATGAATTAAAGAATTTTAATGGCTTTATGCCAAATGTACAACCTTGTTGTGGAAGGTTGTGCTTGCTAGCTTTCATCCTGTGACCCTTTGTATTATATGTAGTTTTTCAAACTTTACTACATACATATTTCTTTGGTCTCTCTCACAGTTTATGTTTTTGACAGTTTTGCAAATGTTGCCCTTAGTCAAATCCACTTTTTCTATCAGCCATTCACATTTGAATATATATGGAACAATATAAGAACTGTATTTGGAGTGAACTAGCGTGAATAGTGTTGAAGCAAAGCATGAAAAGTTGATTATTTCGTTCGTTTTTATTCTAGTCAAAAACAAACATACGAAAAGTTCCACTATGCCAAGTTTTCGCGAGCCCAAGGGAATTGAAACGTTCACGTTTGATATATGGGAATTCGAAATAGTTTTGGGATACCAGTTGCCATCTTCCATCTTTCGCGGCAGGTGGTGATCGTTGAACCACCATGTTTGGAATGCTATTTTTGAATGATGCAATTAGTATTTTGCTGGTTTTTTTCAAATAAATTTGAATCAATATTTTAAATGTGATGGTAAAGAAGTTCAATTGTTTTATGTTTATATTAGTAGCATAACTAACACACCATAGTATGGTGGATATTCAAATTGACTTTTCTGTATGTTCACATTATTTTATACCGCCGCAAGTTAGTAATGCAATATGTGACCTGCTCCACGAAAAGGGACCTCTGCGCCGAAAAATTTTTTTTTTACTTTTTGAGTGATTCTTAAAAACGCTCTTTCAAATGCCGCACACCGCAAGTTTCTATGTCTTTTAGTTTTTTTGCAAATCACCTGTAAAGATCAACATAATTAATGAAAAAATTGAACAATGTGATATAAATAAATATAAATATAAATATAATATAATATTTGAAATTTAAAAAAAGTTAAATATGAAAGGTACAAAATTACAAAAATATCAAAATTTTACTCTTCTTTACTCGCTTACGCTTGTTTGGTGGTTCTTCTGTAGCGGAAAAACGAAGCGATTTTTTTAAACGCGTTTTTCTCAATAACTTCTTTTCGGCGCAGAGGTCCCCTTTCGTGGAGCAAGTCACATATATTTTTAAATACATTTCGCGTTATATTATACGAGTCCCTAACTTGAGCTCTATCTTCTATCTGTTAGTTACCTTACTCCACCGAAACGGCTGGACCGATATGTATAAAATTTGGTGTGCATATCGGGTGGGTCTGAGAATCGGCCAACATCTATTTTTCATACCCCTTAATGATAAGGGTAACCCAGGCCGTGCCATGCCCCCTTTTCAAAAATCGCTCTGACGGCTTTTCTAATATACCGATTGTTATGAAAATTTCACAATGCGGTACTGATGACCTGCTGACAATCCTTGGCTATATTTGAAAATGTTTGGATAAAGGGGCGTGGCACCGCCCATACAACTTGAAATTTAAAATGGTTGTATCTCATGAACTATCAGAGGTAAGAAGATGAGATTTTGTGTATATGTTGTTGGTACAGCATGAATTACAGCCAGGCTGTAAAAAGGCGGTGGCAGGCCCCCTTTTCAAAAATCGCACTGACAGTTTTTCTAATGTACCGATTGTTGTGAAAATTTCACAATATGGTACTGATGATCTACTGATAGTCCTTGATTATACTCGGTAGTAATTGGATAAAGCAGCGTGGCACCGCCCATACCATTTGAAATTTAAAATGGCTATATCTCATGAACTATCAGAGGATTGAGGATGAGATTTGGTATATATGTTGTTGATACATTATGGACATATATACCATATATATATATGTATATATGGTCGACATTTGCTAGATACACTATTTCAAACCATGCAATTTAAAAACCCCTTTACTGTTCCATATAATTGAAATATAAAATAAATTTTGCTAAGGTTCATAATTTTTTTATTTCATTCCGAAGTAAGCAAATTACTGCGCTCCACCCTGTACAAGGTTTGAAAACAGTGATTTTGCCTAACGCCAGTGTGATGTCACTATGTTTTTTTTGGAATTCCATATGAAATTTGCAAGAGTTCCAAAAGTCTGAGCCGTTGAACCGTTGAAACCTAGATGTAGAAAAAGTGCAGAAATTCAATTGATTGATGAAATTTTCGCCACAGCATATCAAAGTTTTTAAGACATTTAAGAAAGGAAATTAGGCTGCGTGGGTTGGTTTGAGGTCTGTTGAGCATTTCAGCGTAATTGCAGCATAGACATAATATAATTGGCAACTGATCTATAGAAGATGATTTCTAACACAGATGTTAGTTGTCTGTAGATGTGAGTCCTGATTTGTTGAAAAATCAATTCTTTCTGGATACTGACTTTTCATGTAATTTTGTTATTTAACGGAAAATATGAGACCGCTCGCAAGTCCCAAAAACGTCGGAAAGTAATGTAAAATGTAAATAATCTATGAAACTGCAACACAGAGGGGGATCTCTAATTGCGGTTTACTCAAAATTTTGTTTTGACACACTAGGTGGGTTTTATTTAAAAAATGGGGAACATTAATTTGGAATGATGTGATAATGATAATGAATCTGGTTAAAGTTGGGAAGAAAGGGTAACAAGTAAAAATAACGAGAAATATAGTTTGTAATGATCGGGAAATTATTAAAAATAGTGTATTGGCTAAAAAATGATTGAACTTCAAAAAACCAAATATGGGTAAAACTTAAAAAATTAAAAAAGACTACCATGAATTTGGTAAAAATTGTGGTTGTAAGTAAAGAGGGAAAAACATGTATGTGGGAGAGGTCTTGTTTTTAAATAAAGGGTTTTTCAACAGAGACGCTACAAAAGTAAATCGATAGGGACAGCAAAAGACGCCATATTTTTTCCAGCTCTTTTGACATTTCTCTTCAGTAAGGTTTGCCATTTCATCATGGAAAGATATACGAGCCAATAACCAGTCGAAATTATTAAAGTTTACTACCGAAATTTGGAGTCAGTGGCCAGCGCCATAATCGTCCTACCAGATCAACAACTGAGCGTCTAGTGGAAAAATTTGAATCCGCAGGCACAGTACAAAATGTTCCCGTGCCAGTGAGACAAAGAATTGCCCGTAGTGTCGAGAATATTGCTGCCGCTGAGGCTTCAGTTCAAGAAATCCCAAATGTGTCTCTCACACGTCGTTCTCAAGCATTGGGCATCTCTGTGACGTCGTTGTGGCAAATTTTGCGAAAGGATCTTGGCCTGCATCGTTACAAGATCAAATTGACGTATGAACTGAAGCCGCTTGACCACCATAAGCGTCGTATGTTCGTGAATTGGGCTGAGCAACAACTTGGAAATGATTCGGAAATCATCTTCAGCGATGAGGCTCATTTCTGGCTGAATGGCTTCGTCATTAAGCAAAATATGCGTTATTGGTCAGACAGCAATCCACACGTAATCCATGAGTCATCATTGCATACCGAAAAAATTACGGTTTGGTGCGGTTTATGGGCCGGCGTCGTCATTGGGCCTTACTTCTTCCGTGATGATCAAGACCGGCACATAACTGTTAATACGAATCGCTACCGTTCAATGATATCCGAATATTTTTGGTCCCAATTGGATAATATGGACTTGGGGGACATGTGGTTCCTACAGGACGGCGCCAGAAGCCACACAGCGAATGCCACAATCAATTTATTGGAAACCAAGTTTGGTGAACGTGTTATCTCACGAAATGGCACTGTCGATTGGCCGCCCCGGTCGTGCGATTTGACGCCGTTAGATTATTTCCTATGGGGCTACGTCAAGTCTATGGTCTATGCCAACAAGCCAGCGGCGAGTGATGAACTTCGTACGAATATCGAACGTGAAATTGCAGCAGTATCGGCCGATTTATGCTCGAAAACCGTCGAAAATTGGGTTCAGCGTCTGGACTTGAGCAAGCGTGCCCGTGGTGGCCATGCAAAAGAAATCGAGTTCCATACATAATGGCAGCGAATGTAATTTCACAGGAATAAAGAATTTCATTGGAATCTAAAACCGGTTTTGTTTTATTTAAAAAAAATTTTGTAGCGCTCTTATTGAAAAACCCGTTATTATATGTGGGTAAAATGTTTCAAAAATGGGTCAAAAATACGTAAAATGTAAATATGTGAAAAAATCTTTTGGAACGTGTTAAAAATATAATATGTGGATAAAAAAGTCAAAAAGGCGTAAAATTTAAAAATGCGAGCAAAATCTTCGGAAAAATTGGGAATGTGCATCTGGGTAAAATGACGGAAAACTGCAAAGCTTTAAATAGAATTCGTACTGAATGATAGAGAATGGGACAAAAATTGAGGAACTTCAAAAAAGATAGATAATCACTTATGACTTGTTAAAAATAAAAAAATTCTAACAACTAAGAAAGCGAGAACAATTGGTGTTAATTGAACGGGGTTGTACATGTTTTGGATCTAATACCAAGCATGTTGTTTAGAATTTTAAGTATAAATAAATATAATTTAAATGTAATACATAAATATAAATAATCAATTTAAGAATTAAAATTAATGAAAGTTAATCAAAATTTGTTCGAATTACTTTCTCCAAATTCAGGTCATGTATTATACTCTAGGCACAATAAAAACCTTAATAAGACAAATTGAGACGATTACAAATGTTTTAGAGTTATTCAATTACCTGTTTTGTATAATCGTTAGCAATTGCAAATTATACTGATGACAATTTTCATATTTGCCAAGTTTTGCACAAAGAATCAATGACATATTTTTGGAATCTAGTTAGTACTGTCACGTATTTCCAAACAATATTTCCGTGTTAATGTGTTCTAAAGGAAATGATATGCATTTTGCCTGAACACATAAATCGTAGTGGTAAATACACAAGAATTTGCAACTGTGTTTAAAGTTACATAGTCCCATATGTGCATTTAAATTAATATTTAAATGAACTGAAGCCACATAATTACTGTTTTAATTGAATTTATTTAAATATAAAGTTTGTATAGGTTTCTTCTTCCATACAATAAATAGAGTAAACCAATGATATAGATATAAGTAAATTAACATGCACATTTACGAACACTAGTTACAGCCCTAAAATATACCCAGCGGCAGAGCGCATTGAATGGAAGGTCTTTATCATACAATCATTAGAATTTTAGAAACCATGTCGTGGGCCTGGCTTGCCTCCCGCCATCGTTATATTAACTCCCCTATATGTTTACGACCCCCGCTAACGTTTTAGGGACCACGATTTCCGGATATGCACTTGGAATGTAAGGACACTATACTTATCGGGTGTCTCTATACAACTGGCAGATGTCCACGAGAATTATATGTCTGAAATTACTGCAATCCAGAAGATGCGATACCCAGGTCATGGCTGTACAATAAAAAATATCTGTGCCATACACTACAGCTGCCGTAAGAAAAATCATGAATTTGGTTGCGGATTTGTAATTTGAAAGAGACTGCGTCATTTGGTCTCAAGGTTCAACCCCGTGGGTGAACGTAAAGCACCCACTTGCAAAACAGAGAAATACTTTGACTTAATTTGGGTACATGCTCCGACTGAAGAAACAGACGATGACACCAGGGACATGTTCTATGAGCACCTAGAGGGAACAGACGACCGCTGCCCCTGGCCATGATATCAAGATTTTCTTAGTGATTTTAATGCCAAGGTCGACAGGGAAAATGTCTTTGAACCAGCCATCGGTAAACTCAGTCTAAAAGACATCACTTCCGATAATGGAATCAGACTGTTTGATTTTGTCTCTGCGAAAAACATGGTCGTCAGTAGTACGAGATTCCAACATAATGACATCCATAATGCTACTTGGATATCCCCTGATAGACAGACGACGAACCAGATTGCTCGCCTGGTAATTGATGGAAGGCACTCTACCAGTGTAATGGATATACATCTGATTCGAGGAGCTAATAACGACTCGGATCACTACCTGGTTGCCGCAAGCTCAAAAATAAGCTGAACGAAACCAGTACGAAGCCAGACATAGAAGAACCTGGACATCGGAAAGCTGCAATTACCAAAGAGAGCCACGGCCTATGCAGAGAACCTCACTCAGACACTGATGCAGAACGCAACTCCACCTCCTAATCTTAAAGCGCAGTGGAAGTATATTTCCCACTTTACGATTTGTGCTGCAGCGACAGTACTTGGTTTCGAAAAACCCCTTAAAGACGGACATTGTTACGGTGAAGAATGTCGCATGGCAAGTGATGAAAATAATGCTGCTCGTATGTCAATGCTTCAGTCAGTTGCAACACGAGCCGCGACAGATTGGTATAAGAAGAAGAGGTGAGAAGAAACCTATTCGGTTTGGAAGAAACAATGGTTGTGAGAGAGGGTGTGGATATAACACCCCCCCCCCCCCCACCCCCCAGGCCTAACCGGAGTTAGAACTGCAATTTCCCGGCTTAAAAACAACAAAGCCGCTGGTGGTGAGACACTACCGGCTCAGCTGTTTAGGGCTGGCAGCTATGAATTGGATATATTCATGCATCAGCTGGTAAGCTAAATCTGTCTGGACGAACGAACGCCCGACGATTTTAGTCTTAGCATACTGTATGCTGTTTCCAAAGAAGGCGACCCGAGCATGTGTACGAACTATTGTGGAATAACCATACAAGGTCCTCTCGAGCGTAATGTGCGAATGACTAAAGCCGTTTGTTGCAACATGATCGGACTTTATCAGTGTTGTTTTATGCATGGAAAGTCAACTACCGCCAGATATTCACATTACGCCAAATCGTGGAGAAAACGCACGAAATGCATCCACAACATAAACCACCTCTTTGTAGACTATAAGGTTGCCATTGATAGCTCGAAACAGAGAAAACCCTACCAAGCTATATTGGAACGTAGTATTATAGCTAAGCTGATACGGATTTGTAAAATGACACTGACCGACACGAAATCGTAAGTAAATATTGGTAAAGACTAGACCGAATAATTTAATACAAGGCGAGGCCTCAGGCAAGGCGACTCTCTATCATCCGATCTCTTCTAAATATTAATTTAGATCATCGTGAGAAAATCTGCAGTCAACTCGAATAGAACAATTAGCAGCAAAAGTCACATCCTGCTCGCGTATGCTGATGATTTAGACATCATTTGGCGAAATCTGCGAGAAGTTACTGCAGTATTTGGAATCAGCAGTGACAAGGAATCAGGAAGACAAAATAAAAGGGTTCGACAAGTAGAATATCCTCCCAACTGATGGAAAGGGTGAAAGTTGATAATCGCTATAATTTTGAGGTAGTGGATGAATTTATTTACGTCGGATCAGCCGTGAACAGAAACAATAATAACATCAGACTAGAAATCAAATGGAGATTTGTGCTTCCAAACAGGTGTTATTTCGTGCTAAGGAAGTCCCTCGTCGCTCGAGAAATGAAGTTCCAACTATATCAGACAGCCATACAACCTGTCTTGCTTTATGGCACAGGATCCTTATGATAATGCAGAAAGCTATGATAATGCGTAGTAAAATTGGTAAGCCTAACTCTAATGCCGAGCCGACTTGAGGTACAAAAACTAGTTGTATTGACACAATAATGGAATAGTAGTCTATTGCGGCCCCATATAATTTGCGGGTTTTGGCCCCGTTGTTTCCTTTTATGAGAGCTCGATAAACTAAATAAAATTTGTACCGTATGTGAAGTATGTGTTCTCAAATAGTTGTGAATGTTATTCTATGAATAAATAAATATGGTCTAAGTTAAAAATAACATTCCATACATTTTTAATTTTATCCACATTGTATTGTTTTAAATTGAAAAAAAGTTATTTAATACCAACTAAAATTAATAGTAAATGAAGTAAATTTCCAGAACTAGTACTACATACTTTTGTGTAGCAAATACTAATGCAGTTGTGTAACTAAAGTGGAAATTTCAGGAGATTTATTTATTTAAAAACTTTGTTGTGAAATAATCTATTCAGATTCCAAGTTGTTGGTTTGTTTTATTCAAATTCGAACATTTGATTATAATCGCATTTGGATGGCTAATCTTATCTTGCCTTACAGTATTTGTACAAGAAAATTAACACATTATGGGTGGTCAAAACGATAGGAAACAACCACGAGTCATACGATAAACTCAGACTTGGGCTGGTCAGGGCTAAAACAACTTTGAAACTCATGTATACAAATCTTAAAAGACGATAATTAATTTTAGTGCACAGGAGCAAAGTAAGTCAAATGCTTAGCTGCACTAACGTCGAGTGCAACAGTTTTAATGTTTGTACAGTAGCAAAGACCGACCGCTTGATGCACTACACCACTGGTGCTACGGAATAGTGTATATGGGAGCTATGCTAACATATAGACTAATATAACTTAATTTCTATCTAGTTAGTATGATCGTCCCACTAGTTTTTTGGTATACAATTTTAATAAAATCCGATGATAAATATCTGGAACAACCCAATTTAGGAGCTATATTTATATTAAACTATATGGGTTCCCATCTGAGGCGAACAACTGCGCCCAGGTCAGGTAGTATAATCGCAGATCTGATATTATCTATGTTTCGATTTTTCGTTTGACCTCAGTTACACATAGAACAGATTACATTTTCAACTTGTTTGCCATCTGAGATGTGGTTGTCAAGTTTCTTATGTTGCTTGACGTTTTGGTGTTAGGATTTTGTAAACTTATTTTATTCTAGTTTTAAAACAATATATTAAAAATCACATAAGGTGTCAGGGGACATCCGGTTGGAACGAAGTTCTTTTCGCTATATAAAATCAGGTGCCTGTTGAAAAATACGATAATTTAAAGGGATCTTTAAGAAACGATACTTTTTGTAAAATGATGAATTTTTTTTAAGAAATTTTTTATATAGAATGTAAATTTTTAATAAAGAAGAATATTTGTAGGTACCTTTTGTTAGAAGGCGTATTATATTTTAATTCTTTTGTTGAATGCTAATGTTTGTTTTTAAGAAAAGGTACTACTACTTTTAAGAAGAAGTACACATCGGTTCACTTATTTAAATGCACTAAAAACTCCATATTCAGCAGCCTGTATCTTTTGCAATTTGTAACCGATTGCAGAATTTTAAAATGGAAATGGAAGCTAGACATCTTGAGATATAAAAAAAATCATGAAAATTGTGGTTTCTTGCCCGATTCAATTCTTGCCCGATTCAATTCTTGCCCGATTCAATTCTTGTACGGTGGAAATATATGCTTAACGGGTACAACGAATACATTCCAATGTTTTTGGGTTACACAATGATATAGCATAGGTCCCCATCAGGAAGGTTCGATGAACCATGTTTTTGACTTGGTACTTGTAGTAATAGTAGAGAATAGAAAGTGAGTGAAGTTATAAACGTTTATAACTAGCAAAGACAAGAACCATTATGGTTATTGTGAATGGTTGTAGAAGTATTAAATGAAGAGACATCCAGGAAAACTTAAGTTTCTTGGACAGTAGTGAACGAAATTCAGAAAAATTTACCCTACCAAGTAAGGAGCACCCGTTCTACTCAGAAATAGCAAAACCCTGAAAATACGGGTGATTGGGACCTTGTAGTCAAGATGTAAGTGTTAGAGAGAGTGAATACGTCTGTCTGCAAAACCGCAGAGGTGGGGCGAATAAAAGTGGTACCATTTATAGCGCATGCACTAAGGTATCCAACGCTAGCCCCACTTTTTTCAGTTTCGATTTTGGACTGGAGATATATTTAGTCCAAATAGTACCCATTTTCAAAAAATAATTTAAAAATGATGTGGGTATATCCCGAAAACTGCCGTGGATGGGGCAATAATGGGGACATAGTTTTTAGCCCGGTAGCCTTGGTATCCAACCCTGTCCCCATTTTTTTCAGTTTCTATTTTGGACTGGAGATATAAGTAGTCCTAATAGTACCTATTTTAAAAAAAAAAATTGAAAAATTAAGTTGGCATATCTGGAAAACTGCGATAGATGGGCGAATGAGGGGGACATATGTTTTAGCTCGGGAGCCTTGGTATCCAACCCTGTCCCCACCATTTTCCTTTTCGATTTTGGACTGGAGATATTTTTAGCCCAATTGCCACATCATTTTTGAATTATTTTTTAAGAATAGGTACTATTTGGACTAAATATATCTCCAGTCCAAAATCGAAACTGAAAATCGTGGGGATAGTGTTGGATAGCAATATCTCGGCGATTTGACTTTTTTTCTATTTTTTTTTTATTGATTCTGAAAGGCCTCTTAAAGAACTTTCCAACAAGCCCAAATCCGACCACTGGCTCAGAAGTTAGCAACTTTACCCTACTACCCTCCGACCTCCAATCCGAAAAGTTTAAACCCGCTGCCATTTCGCACCCTTAAATTTTCGGACATGGTCCTAGCGGACGTTTTTTCATGAAATGAGCCAAGGTATACACTGGAGAAATTTGCCCGAAACTTCTTGAATCACCCTGTATATACAGATATATATATAACGGGTTTTTCAATATGAGCGCTACAAAAGCTTTTTTAAATAAAACAAAATCGGTTTTAGATACCAATGAAATTCTTTATTCCTGTGAAAGTACGTTCGATGCCATTATTTATGGAACTCGATTTCTCTTGCGTGGCCACCACGGGCACGCTTGCAGAAGTCCAGACGCTGAACCCAATTTTCGATGGTTTTCAAGCATAAATCGGCCGATACTGCTGCAATTTCACGTTCAATATTCGTACGAAGTTCATCAATCGTCGCTGGCTGGTTGGCGTAGACCATAGACTTGACGTAGCCCCACAGCAAAATAATCTAACGGCGTCAAATCGCACGACCGAGGCGGCCAATCGACTGGGCCATTTCATGAGATAACACGTTCACCAAACTTGGTTTCCAATAAATTGATTGTGGCATTCGCTGTGTGGCTAGTGGCGCCGTCCTGTTGGAACCACATGTCCTCCAAGTCCACATTATCCAATTGGGACCAAAAATATTCGGTTATCATTGAACGGTAGTGATTCGCATTCACAGTAATGTGCCGGTCTTGATCATCACGGAAGAAGTACGGCCCAATGACGCCGCCGGCCCATAAACCGCACCAAACCGTAATTTTTTCGGGATGCAATGATGACTCATGGATTACGTGTGGATTGCTGTCTGACCAATTACGCATATTTTGCTTATTGACGAAGCCATTCAGTCAGAAATGAGCCTCATCGTTGAAGATGATTTTCCGATGAAAATCCGAATCATTTTAAAGTTGCTGCTCAGCCCAATTCACGAACATACGACGCTTATGGTGGTCAAGCGGTTTCAGTTCTTGCGTCAATGTGATCTTGTAAGGATGTAGCCCAAGATCTTTTCGCAAAATTCGCCACAACGACGTCACAGAGATGCCCAACGCTTGAGAACGACATGTGAGAGACACATTTGGGCTTTCTTGAACTGAAGCCTCAACGGCAGCAATATTCTCGACACGACGGCCACTTTTTTGTCGCACTGGCACAGGAACATTTTGTACTGTGCCTGTGGATTAAAATTTTTCCACTAGACGCTCAATTGTTGATCTGGTAAGACGATTATGACGACCATAAATTGGACGTAGCGCTCTTAAAGTTGAGGCCACTGACTCCAAATTTCGGTAGTAAATTTTAATAATTTCGACTCGTTGTTGGCTTGTATATCTTTCCATGATGAAATGGCAAACCTAACTGAAGAGAAATGTGAAAAGGGGGGAAAAAATATGGCGTCGTTTGCTGTCCCTATCGATTTACTTTTGTAGCGTCTCTGTTGAAAACCCCGTTACATTTTAAAATTAATTGTTGGGGTTATGTCCGCTTGTATAGCTTATGTCCGTCTTTTAATGGGGATTATGATCGAATTATTTAGATAATGAAAATGGGGTCTATGCCATTGCAAGGCAAATTGTGTCAGAGTTTTGTGACATTTATGATAATATGAGCATCTTAAAAAAAATGTGCTAAATGTTATAAAAATTTATATTTTATATGTTAAATAAATATCCGGAAGATGGTTGCCGTAATTGGCAACAGTAGGCCTTAAAAGCACACAATTTATACTATGAATGACGCCTCTTTGACTCCAAAAAAAGTACTCCAAAGATTCATTTACAAAATCATTCAGACACATATTTGCGACTGACAGAAGCACTGCCATATGTGCAGCGTTCCTTTCATCGCTTGATATGCTACACTCCGCATCCTACCATGGTTTGTCTTTAAGCTGGTTTTCATAACCTATTCTGGGCTCTGAAGCAGATTTCATAGAGTACTTCCCCTGAGCTGCAGAATCAAGAGGTTTGGATGCGTTATGCGCCAGTATGCGAGTGTGCTTCTCTGCATAGGTCGTGGCTATCTCTGGAAATTACAGATTTCCGATGTCCAGCTTTCAATATATCTAGTTTTGTACAGGTTTCGCTCTGCTTAACCTTGCGCAAACCATTGCTGCAACCAGTTAGTGATACGAATCAATTTTAGATCCTCAAATCACACGTATAGCCATTATACTAGTAGAGTGTCTTCCGAAATTTATCAGGTGATCAATCTGGTTTTTTTTCTATTGATCAGGGACAACCAAGTAGCCTTATGGATGGCTTCATGGTGAAATCTCGTAGTACCGACAACCACTTTTTTTGCCGCGACAAAATCTAACAGTCTTATTTCGAAATCGGACTTTACCGACTTTAGCAATAAAATCACCTAGAACAATCTTAATGTCATATCTGTTTATGTCATAATGTATACCGAAATATAATAAATCAAAGCAAGCAAATTCTGTAACACGGATTAGAGGGACACCCTTTTCTAAATGTGTGTGTATCCATTTATTACATGTGTATAAACATTTTTTGTAGTATTTTTCTAAAATATGTAAAATATATATATTCTATATTTTACTATGTTTTTGTTTACTTGTATCCAAAACAAGCATTGTATTGTTATTTAGTTCAACTTTCCATGGATATTTCGTTATCCGTACTCTGTTTATATGTTGGATTACTTACTTGCATGTGGTAACACTTTACATATACCAACAATGGGAGAATTAGCTATATAATAAATTATATTTGAAGTTTAGGAATTGAAATGCCAAAACGAACATTGAAAATAATTAAAAAATAAAATAAAAATTTTCATTACAGAACATAGAATTAACAAACAAAAACCAATAGAAAATTACATATAAGCAGGACAGTAGCGAATATAAATTTAAGACAACAAATTTAATGTATAAATTTTAGTATATTATGCAAAAGGCATATATAGACAAAATATATATAATTTCTTTAAAGCCCATAGTATGAGCACAATTGTCATTTACATACTTCTACATAAATTCGAAAGCATGCAATCACTATATTTTTACTACGAGTATTATAGTCCTTCATTTGACCAAGGGCATTTTGTCGCACAACATCTGTGCACATGTGGTCTACATATGAATATGCTTAATACAGTCCTTCGCTGAATTCAAAATATAATAAGTTTATCAACTAGTTAGCATTGAATTTATAACCTGTGGCAATAGTAGATATTTTAGATGATGTAATATAAGTCGACATTTTGGACTTTTCATTCTACAAATTTAAGAAGAAACACACACTGTTCTCAGCGCCATTAACCATCTGTCTTTGGCGATAGCATTAACACATAATATAATTTTTCCTAAATTATATATCTTAATATACTGGATTGCAAAGAAGACATGTCCGAATTAAGTATGGAGTAAAGTATCCGTCAAATGGCCGCCACGGCTCTGATGACAGGCCATTATATAGTGCAACACGAAAAATTATAACCATATACGGACACCACTACGTGAAAAAATACCAAAAAAACCCCCGTGTCTCCCAGTTTGGCCCAAAAATCATGCACGTCTTTGTTGATGAGCCCCCAAAGATTTGGGGCCTAGGTGTCATTTTTGCAAAAAAGTGATAATTTTGTCAGGCGCATATCTTGCAAACCGTTTGGAAGTTTGATTTACTCTCTGAGGGGGAGGTTGTGCCGATGTGCCAGTCTTAAACCGTACACTCACAGAAAAATTCGGTTGGGACAGCCGAATTAGCCGTGACCGAATTTAGAGGTTGTCTCAACCGAATTAGAGGTTGACACAACCTCATTAGAGGTTGACACAACCGCACTAGAGGTTGACACAACTTCATTAGAAGTTGACACAACCTCATTAGAGGTTGACTCAACATCATTAGAGGTTGACGCAACCTCATTGGAGGTTGACGCAACCTCTAGAGGTTGACGCAACCTCATTAGAGGTTGACGCAACCTCATTAGAGGTTGACGCAACCTCATTAGAGGTTGACGCAACCTCATTAGAGGTTGACACAACCTCAATAGAGGTTGTTATAACCGAATTTACATAGTGTCAGAAATTAATTTTGAATGTTTTTTATTATTTAGTGATTATTTATTTTCCTGTACTCATATATTACAAACCGAGGAAATGAAGTCATTTAAATCATTCTGACCTTGAAGTCCCGGCCATCATTTAGATGTAGGTCCTAAACCGTTGTTCATATGTACAGACGATTACAGCATACCTCATCCGACCGACCTTGACAAACTTGAAAACTCTTCATATCTGCTTGGATATTTTCTGCAAAATCAAAAAGTCATTTTAATACAAATCCAGTCATTACAATATTTTTACTTACCTTTCTTAATAACCACAAAAAAACCTTGATATCACCCGAACAGCAATAATTATACATTCTTTATCTTTCTCTAACATAATATTTGTTTTTAGGATTTTAAACGTCAGGTTTGAAATACATAGTATACATAGAATTCGGTTGTAACTACAGAACTAATGAGAAATTCGGTTACAGAAACCGAATTGACGCCAAATTCGGTCGTTGCAACCGACATAAGTTTAAATTTGGTCATTGCAACCGAATTGATACCAAATTCGATATCTACAATCGAATTGATGCCAACTTCTGTTACTCCAAACGAATTGATGCCACATTCAGTCACTCCAACCGAATTTGGTGCCAATTTCGGTTGTCATATCCGAATTGATTCCAAATTCGGCTGTTCCAACCGAAATTTTGGAAAATTTAGTTGACAGAACGAATATAATTGAAGATTCGGTTGTGACAACTGAATTAGTTTTGCAACGAGGTTGCTTCAACCGAATTTCAGTTGTGGGAACTAAATTCGGTCGTGACAACCTCAATTCCGTTGTAGCATCCTCAATTCGGTGCTAACAGCCGAATTTACGGTTGCTACGACCTCTTCTCAAACAATTAGTACTCTGAGTATATCGGAATCGGATCAGAGAAAGAGAATTCCGACATGTCGTACCAGAATCAAATCCAAAACGAAACACCAAAGCTTAATCCGATTTGTCGACCTCAAAGCGATTACGAATCCAACTTTGTGCTTATTGGTTAGACCGAAGATTTTTGTCACATAATAAATACTGAAATAAATGTGTAATTGTATATGCGTGGCAATTGCTGTTGAACAGGCCATTTAGCAAATACATGGGTGGTCCTAATCGGCAACTAATAAATAATAAATGGTTTCCCTTTACATCCCATGAAGGGATAAGGAAGAGCGTCTCACAATCAGTGAACTGTGCACTTTATAGTTTTATATTCATCGATTGGGACCTACAGTTTTATGCCGGTTCCGAACGGTATATTGAGAAGCTTTATCATGGCCAAGTACTCGATAGTATCGCCGTCACTAAGCGAGGGGACCGTCGTCGAAATAACTTTAAGGTGGTGAGAGCAAGGACAACTACCATATATGTATTGATATATAGCTGCCTTCAATGGCCCGATACAGAGAAAACGATGACTGAACTTAGTTTCTTGACAAGCGCATTCATTGTTACAGAATGAGACTCGCGGTCACCAAATCCTCTGTGGAGGTTGGTAAAGATCTATATGAACCATTTGATACCAAGCAAGGCATCAGACAAGGATTTCATCACGTGATCTCTTCAACATCTAATTGGAGATGATAATGAGGAAAGTCTAATTAACATAAATAAAACCATGATTGCTGATTATATAAATATCACGGGCCACAGAGTGTGAAAAGATACTGACGGTTTTTCGAGGAGCAAGACAATCAGTAAAACAGAATCAGTCAGTTCCAATAAATGAATAAAGGGTGAGCATTGATACCCTTATAATTTCGAGGTAGTGGACGAATTCATTTAACACGAATCTTTCGCAAACCAAGGCAAAAGTGTCAGCCCAAAAATATATCCGAGAATTGTGGCTACACACAGGTGGTATTTCATTCAAAGACTTCAGAAATAAGGCCCTCTCTCGAGAAACATAGATCCAACTCAATCCGACTCTCACACAACCTATTTTGCTTTATGGCACAGCATCCTGTGTCATATCGTGCGCTGACGAAACGTCAATAGGCTGGAAAAAACCCTTTTCCATTACATCTGAGGAAGCGATTGTGGAGAGCTTCTCACAATCAGTGAACTGTGCGCTTTCTAATTTTTCACTCACTGATTGGGTCCTACAATTTTACACTGGTTCCGAACGGTATTTTGAGAAGCTCTTTCATGGCTAAATACTGGATAGTGTCGCCATTACTAAACGAGGTGGCCGTCGTCGCAGGAAATGTAAGGTGGTCAGAGCTGGGATGGAGCCCATGGAGCCATGCACACGAGCCCCGCAGCTGGCACCAGCTACGCCATTGGGGAGTATTTGAGAGGAGAATGGTCCAAAAGTTGTATGGTTCTATAACTAAAAAGGGCGAGTATTGACGATGTATGAACCGCGAGGTATATAAACTGAATCTCGACATCGACGTAATTATGCGAATCAAAATAACGTGTTTGCGCTGGCTAGGCTTTGTCAGTAGAATAGATCAGAGTGAACAAAAGCGAAAGGGATTCGAAGTCGAAAATAGTATGACCAAGATTCCTCTAAAAGGATGAGCTGAAGAAAAAATACAAAATATCGAACCGGTTGGAGAAATATGTTACCTTCGCGTTTTTAAGACTGCAAACCCCTCTCGTGTATTTGCATCCAATTAATTAAATAATCGTGAGTATAGGATTTTAGGGCCGCTTTAGGACCTAAACTTTTCACCGATTCCGAGCAGGGTTTGCCTTGAAAGTGCCGCCGGTACTAAATGACTTCTCATTCGCCGGAAGAAGTTAAAGATGGATGAAAATTAAAGAAGGATTGAAATCACATTCTCATGGATACATTTTTTGATACAGTGTTGGTCACGTGCAACGCAGATAGTCTACTAAAGTAAAAAAAGGGGGCGTCATGTGAACTTTGGTATTTAAACCTCTTATTATTTCGAAGATTAGAAATTTACAAAATGGGCCACTTTCGACGTGAACAAATTGGGATATATGAATATCTTTATTCCAATGTCTTCAACTCAATCGTTAAGAAATCTTCGAGATAAATTCAATAGAAATAGAGTTAAAAACTCGTGTACGCGCTCGTCCAGAAAGATCAATGTGAAATATTGCCGCTGTAGGTGAAAGTGTGCTTGAACAGCTATTAATAGAACAGTAATGTTCAATTAGTTCAAGAACTGAAGCTTCATGATCATCCGATGCATTATCGCTTCGCTAAATTTGAAAATTTTCACGGAAAAATCATATGTTCTGTCGAATCTCATTCTCACCGCGGGGGCTATATTAACAAACCAAATTGTCACAGTTGGCACCCAAACCTATTGACAGTTTGGTGCAGTTTTTGGCACGGCGGCATTGCAGGTCCAGTTTTCTTCGAAAATTAGCAAGGAGCCGCTGTTACCGTCAATAGTGAGCATTACCGTGCCATACTCACTAATTTTTTTGTTCCCATAAGTTGAAGAGGATGACGTGGTTCCAACAGGCTGCCTCTATTTGCCACACAGCCAAATTTACAACGATCTTTGTTGCTTCAGTCGCTTAATCAGCCGAAACTCAGAATTCCATTGTCCATCTCACAGCTGAATTTTGACCCCGATGGACTATTATCTCTAGTTCACAGTGAAAGGTAAGTATTAGGGAAACAATCTCGAGTCCACTTGGGTCTCGAAACACGAAATCAGCACTGTCGTTCACGAGATATAGGCCCAAACAATCGAAACTGTACTGACAAATTGGGATGGTCGAATAACGTATCGTGAATCAGGTCCTGGAAGCCATTTTAACGATGCTGTGTTTCTTTCAAAAATTTCAATAAAACCAATAAAATCCTAGTTTTGACAAAAATATCCAGTAGTATTGGTTTTTAAATCGAATTTAAGTTCAAGATTGTACATGAACCACCCATTTTAAATATATCCAATTCCAACGTATTATGAATATGCTCTGAAAACAACCAAAAAAGGATATTAAGTTTCTACAAGAGGATCATTCTATTAGAAATTCGTTACATTTAGTACATCGATATATTATGCAACAAAGCTAATGCCTTTTTACCCTTTTTTTGTTTTATCTAGATTTGATC
Organism: Phaonia tiefii; assembly: GCA_963931995.1. Classification (NCBI taxonomy): domain Eukaryota; kingdom Metazoa; phylum Arthropoda; class Insecta; order Diptera; family Muscidae; genus Phaonia; species Phaonia tiefii. The sequence goes on along the minus strand of OZ008367.1, from coordinate 322,387,041 downwards.
TGGTTTCCATTTGGTGTTAAGGCAGATGAGTTCCGAACTTTTATGAATTGATCGTCGCCACATAAAACAATCGTGTGGAATTACTTAGGAGTTTCTGCTAAAACATCGTTTTATCTTCTTGTTGTTTAATTTTAAGATAGATAGATGAAAAGTCATACAAACATGAACTTGATTCCTACATTAATCTTCTGCAAATACAATATTCAACAATAACTTCATAACTCTCAATTTAAGTGTTAAAATATTAAAAACAGCTAATTGTTACAAATCAAATAAATGAATTCATGTGGTATTCCAAAATTAACCTTCATTTGCTATCGGTTTATGAAAATGTCGTAGTCTATATTTCAACATTAATTGAAAAATATTCAAGCCCTGAATTGTGTAGCAGCAGTTATCCTGGTCATTCTGATCGTTTTTCATTTTACGTTACAGTCGTTATTTTTTATTGCAATGTCGAAATCACACTTTCGTTGTTATTATTATTGATTGACCATTTGTTTTTGATTATACCAGCGTAACTTTCCCATTAAATCTGCAATCGGGTATACACGACGTATACGCAATTGTTGTGCCTTAAACATTCGATTTGTTTTTATAACACTTATACGTCATGGGGTGCCTTGTGTGTCTTGTGTGTTTATACCAGATTTTTATATATTATTTATGCGAAATATTGTAGTGAATTGCTATTTGATTTATCGACATAAAAAAAGTATATAATCTCGATAGATTTTTTCTTATTTTCCCAATATTATTGATTCTGTAAGGAAATAATTTTATTTTAAAGCAATTTATGTTTGAAATAAGAATTTTTGATGTAATTATTTGAAGTTTCATGAAATTCAATGAAATATAAATTTTTAACTTAAGAGTATGACGGCAAGGTTAAACATTTTTGATGTGTTAACATCTATAGGCGCGGGTAGGGACTAAATTCACAATGTGAATGCATCCAAACACAGTTTGTCAGACTGCGATCACAGATTGTTTGATGTTAAGCTCCTCTGAAACAGATGGACCGATTTGTATGCATATCGGGTAGGTATCAGAATCGGCCAACATTTATTTTTCATACCCCTAAATGATAAGGGTGACCCACCCCTATATAGAACAAAGATTTGTCCGACTGCGAAACACAGATTGTCTTGTGTCGGTGCGGAGCACTCTCAGAGCAAAGAGTATAATGACGTGGTTATACGTATATAAAAATGAGATAGCAAGAGAGCAACGAAAATTGTGTGAACTGGTGTAGCGTATGTACGAATATAACAATGTTTGTATGTTCATGTGTGTGTTGCTTTGCATTCTCCTTGTTTTTTGTGGGTATAAAATAAAAAGTATTAAGCAAGAAAATAATGACACATGCGCTTGCACTGGTCTTTAAATAATTTTAAGTATTAATATTATTTAAATGTAACGTCATCATATGGTTGAACGCGGTTTTTTATTTTTCAATGTAACATTTACTAACGTGGTCATAGAAATCAAACAGGTACCGTGTAACAAAAAGGTGTTAACACATCGCCCGTGAGTTCGAACACACTTTGGATTTTTTTGTTACAAAAATAAATTTTTTGCCATTTAAGGTTTTCCCGGGATTTTGGAAAAATCAATGAGTTTCCGAACTCACGAGCGATGTGTTAACACCTTTTAGTTACACGGTACCTGTTTGATTTCTATGAACACATTAGTAAATGTTGCATTGGAATATAAAAAAAAAATAAAATAAAACCCATAAAACCCAAAAAAAAGAATAGTTTTTGTGCTGAAGGCCCTTTTGCTGTAGCCCTTTTTTTTCTTGCATCTGCTTTAACATTTGATGTAATATTGTTAAAATAAAGAAAGCAACAATGAGCTCACTGAAGTAGTTTTTTTATTTTGTCATAAAGGGAGCTACGACAAAAAGTATTGAATAGTATCAGGGTACAAAGAAATAGTAGAAGCACTAGCCTAGCTGATTTGAACATTTTCTGGAGTGAGTTTTTCTCTTATGCCAAAGTTTGTTTACTTCTGCTTGCATTCAACCACCGTTCGCCTACAATTGCTGTTTTTGAAATATTTTCTCCGTAAAAATCACATAGAAACGTTTTAGTTTTCATACTTAAACACGCTCAAAATATCGAACAAACACACGCATTTTTTATATGGCGCTATTTCCAATTTTGTATACATTTTCAATCAGCAACAATCATCTGAGTTGACACAATACAGGCACTGAGCAAAAACAAAATGCCTATTCTTTTTGGCATAATGTATTTGTTGTATTTCTACCATGAATAGTAAACAGACCTTACTGCAGTCTTTTCCGCTCTCACGTAGAGAGTCTGAGTAAAAGAGTCGAAACGAGACTTATTCTTTTTATAGAATATTTCAATATAAATTCACCATCTGGACAATCTTATTACATAAAACAATACAAAAAGCATAAATGTTTCAAAAGGCATCAATATTTCCTTTGAATCATTCGTTTCGAATCATTCGCCAGATGTCGCCAGATGTCGCCAGTGCTTTTGAGTCATACAATTCGGCCAAGAGTTCTCTATACTATTCAGTTCTCTTTGGCGACGTCGACCTGCTTGTTTGTTCGCTGCCTTACATCAACACCATCATACTTATTGTCAGGTAGAGACTAGTATTGTACAACAACCACATATGACGACCACAGAACAAAAACTCTGAATAAAATCGTACAGAGCAAAAATGCAGCAGAGCAGCGTTGTAGATTTCAAGAGAATTGCCGATTGCGAATGCTTGTTTGCTGTCGTGATCGGTCGGCTTTCTTGCTCTTTTTTTTTTTTGTTTTTCGTTGTTCGGCAAGTTGAAGTGAAAGCAAAGAAAAAGAATGTTTCGCAAAACAGCATACAAAACTTTGTTAAATTTATTTTCATGAATTACTTTCGGCAGCAAACATGGAAGATTAAAATCATGGTAACTAGTATTTAATTAAATATAATAGGCATTATTTTTGTTTACATATTTGAAAACTGCGTTTTATTTAAGAAGGTTTTGGGCACAAAAGGGTTATTGTAATTTCTGGTTTTGTAATAAAAAAGCTATTGCTATTGTCCGTTAATAAGTACTTGTTGTTTGTTTTGCAAAATAAACCATTATTATTTAGTAGTTTTTAGGTCCTTGTTATGTTTAAAGTTGTATTTTCCTTTAAGGCTGTAAGATATCATGTTTTCTCCGGTTAGTGAAAAATATGTAAATGCCGCGGGTGGGATTCGAACTCACATTCGCTGGACAATCGTTTCGATGTTTGTGAATCATCATCTTCTTATTATTTCTTTCACTTCGACTTGCTGAGCAAGCAATCGACCAACCTCGATTGACAATTCTCTTGAAGAGTACGACCGACCACATGCAAATATGTGTGAGTGTCACATGTACGCTGCTCTGCTGCATTTTCGTTCTATTAAATTTTTTGCGTCGGTTTGGCTCTGTGCGATTTTGTTCGGCGTTTTTGTTCTATGGCCGTCATATGTGCTGTTCGCTTGTATTCACTTTGGTAGATATTCCTATCCGTGCCTATAGATGTTGACACATACAGGGCGTTTCGATGATATAGCTTGTCGAAATCCTAGCTGCAAGAGTGATACAGGAGAAAGATTGAGCGACAGGCGAATTGAATTGAATTGAATAAAATAACTTTATATGCAATACATTTGTATTGATTTGAAAAACACAAAAACTTTTATTTGTATTACTTCCAAACTCTTGCAGAAAAAACTGGCAGACAAAAAACCTGTCAAATCAGTCGTTAGCCCAGTGACTTTCGACGAGAATTTGGTGGAACTGAAAAAAACATGTATACTCTTGAAATCTATCTCTATGAAAAATTAGATTTCCCGCCAGAGAGTTCCCAAACCCTAACGCTAATAGGTGGGTGCCTCAGGAACCTTTATGGGATATAATGGGAAACTATTTTTTATATTTTGACCTGCTTTTCTCAAATCAAAGAAGCTTAAGAGACTTTAATTTGTAATACCTTGCATGTATAAACAACAAAATGAAGTATTTCACATCTTGCTTTACCAGTTAAAGTTTATGTTGTTCATAGAAGAGAAAATGCCATGCTATTTTCCATCCATTTTCCCGTGACTTCTCTTTCTCATTTGATTGTCGATACAATTGCAAATGTGATACAATACTACTAAAGACAAAAAAAAAACTGACACAAAGCTTAATTAAATTCTACTCTATTTTATAGCCTAATGTTTTCACAAGTTAAACTGCTAAATCTTAATCTTTTAAAGTAAGCTAAACTATTTAATCATAATCTCTTTTCTTTCAAAACTTGCAGCAATTAAAAACTGGTCCATAATATTTTATTCTAAAGATAAAACTATTGTTGGGAGTGACGCCTTTATAGTCTGAAATGCTTGATCAATAGAGAGTATTAAAGTTTATGCAAAATTTGTTCAAAGTCATGGATGTTGTTGTAAAAATTCAGGACTACTTTGAAAAGATAATACATATTATAGGATAGATATTATGCAGCACATAATAGATTCCAATACATAATGTTTTTTGTTTTTTTCTTCTTATACAATAAACCCTATATGACATTTCATGTTTAGTTGCTTAAATAATAATAAATAAAACTATACGTTAATCGCTTACTTCTAAATAAAACACTATTTACGATTTTACCTCAAGAGAGTCATTTCACCAGCATGTCGTACCCCTTTCCTTATTCTCTGTTAACTTTTGTCATAAGATTAAGATGACACCGGAATTTGTTACAGTACAATGAAAGTAATTTTTTGTAATTCATTATTTGAATTTATACGCCTTGTGTTTCCTTGCAAACGAAGAATGGTCATTATTCAAATCCTGCTTATCTAAACACTTTTGTACAAAATTGGTGCACTCATTCGTCAGACAACAGCAGAAATTGGCATAAGTGCAGACGCTAAATATATTATCATGCCCTCTTGAAGTTGTGTGCAACTGAGGTCTTTAACTAAAACAGAGGGGAAAATAGAACGAATAACGCAAGAAAAACGAAAGCAGTGACATTGATACACAAGGCGACACTTTAAGCACAGTTTTGTTCGACAGACCCACTTAATATATATGTCCTTTCGTTATCCCTTTTACTTTATTGCTTTCGCTTCTTATTCTTTCTCATTGACTCTGTAGCTGGTGCATGTAGAAATGGATGAATTTATGGAGTCTGAAATACGAAACTTCTCTTTCAAACTTAGACAAATCAAAGTTTACTTGAAAAAAAAAATTACGTTTAAATTATGTGCATTCTTATTTTTAAATTAACTTCCTGAAAGTTCGACGTGGTAAATTCCAAGGAAATGTGTCGAAAGACCCGAGCACATACTTTTTCTCTATTGCAACGGAAATAGTGAAAGTAAGGCAAAAAAAAATTAAAATAAGGAAAAAACTGCATGAAATAAAAAATGCCAACGTTATTGGAGACCACATGAAGGACCACAATTTCTAAGAAATCGTTTTTTTTTTGTTTTTCTTTCTATACACACTTAAAAAAAATCATCTTACATAGCTAACCAAAGGGTTTTGAACAAAAGCTTTAGTCATTTTCCTTTCGTAGGCCATCGAATCCATGGGTTGGTGTACGTAGAAGGGCGAATTTCTGTAGTTTTTTTTTTTTGTGTGTTTAGTAGATCCGTCTTGGCGAATGGTGTGATAAGTTATCATAAATCTTAATAAGATAGAATCAAGTTCTTTAGTATGGTTGTTATCACGCAAGCTCGGTGACATGCATATACACTAGGGTGTCCCATCAATAAAATTTTTTTTGCTCAATCTTTATCTGAAAGTTAATAGGGTAAAATATTTTCCAGAATTTTTCCAGATTTTTTGGAAGAATTTGGATGTCGAATTTCCCCCAAAAATTGGGTATTCCGGGCGGTTTTGAATTTTAGTTAAAACTGGGTCAATAACCACGATTGTCTTAGTTTGTAAGTCAACATTTTTGAACCTAAACGTCCAAACTTTTATTGTATATGCACAAACCACGAGTTTTGGCAATGATTTTACTCAATAGGGTACCACGTATTAAGTTTTTTTTTTTGTAAATTTTGGGTAAATAGCGCTTTATATCTTTAAAAATTCTTATGAAGATTTAAAAAACTAATAATGCATTCTAAAAAAGGGATAAGTTTCAAGCAATTTTGTAGAAAAAAATTTTGAAATTGAGGTTACTGTTCCAGAGTTATACCATTTTAAAGCCTTTTACCCATTGGACGAAACTAATAATATTATAATCTGTTTGCTATTTTTGCATCGGATGTGCTTTAAATTTCTATTAAAATTTAAACTACTAATGATGCACTATAAAAGATTGGTAAATTCCAAGCAATTTTGTAAAAGCAATTTTGAATTTTCAGTTACTTTTCCAGAGTCATGGCACTTTAAAACTCTTTACCCATTGTATGAACCTAAAAATATTCTAAACTGTTTGCCTTTTTTCATCGTATTATTGAAAAAATCTACATGCGCTAAGTAAGAATTACACGTAGCAAGAAATGGCCCATGCAACATATTGCAGGAACCATATATATGATGGCTTCCAAACATATATATGTGTCCTGCAATATGTTGCTGGGGCCGTGTTTTTCTGCGTGTAACTCTTTGTCGTTACTTAGCACATGTAGATTTTTGCATGAATATAGTGTTTAAAGCAAATCCAATGAAAAATTGGCAAATAGCTTACAGTTTTATTAGTTTCATACAATGGGTAAAGAGAGTTTTAAAATGGCATAACTCTGGAACAGTAACTGCAAATTCAAAATTTTTTCTACCAAATTGCTTGGTATTTATCCGCCTTTTAAAGTGCATCATTATTATTTTAATTTTCATTGAAATTTAAAACAAATTCAATGCAAAAATGGCGAACAGTTTATAATATTTTTAGGTTCATTCAATGTGTAAAAGGCTTTAAAATGGTATAACTCGGGAACAGTAATAGCAAATTAAAATTTTTTTCTGGAATTTACCCGTCTTTTGGAATACATCATTAGTTTTTAAATTTACATAAAAATTTTAAAGGTTCTAAAGCGTTATTAACAAAATTTACGAAAAAATTTAATACGTTGTACATTATTGAGTAAAATCATTGCCAAATTTGGTGGTTTATGCATATCCAATAAAAGCGTGAACGTTTTGCTTTAAAAATGTCCACTTACGAACTCAGAAAATCGTGGATATTGACCGAGTTTTAAGTAAAATTCAAAAAACGCGGTATGGAAAGAAGTCTCAAAAATACCTTACCCTATAAGCTTTCCAAGCAAGCGTGAGCAACCATGAAAATCGAAAAAGAAAATTTTTTTCTGGACACCCTAATATACACCTCACACTCATTTGGAATTTTCGATTGCAAAAAATGTAAAAGGTGCACTTTTGTGAAAGATAGTAAATGAAACCACTTTTCGATCGAAAATGTCACACTCTCATACTGGAGGAATATTCGTGGAATAATGAGCGATATGTAAATTTCAGAGACGATAGTTTGAAACTCAATGATCAGGTAGGTAGGAAACTAGGGATATATTTTTTGGTAAACTATCTGACAGTCATGGTATTTCTCACCCACAAATCTTGCTGAAAAGAGAAGTGGCTGGATTGTTGAGTGATACTACACCAGCAGTTATGGGGGTCCAGGTCTTCTCTAATAGTCAGGTGGCTCTTAATACCCTGGAATTAGTATTAGAATTGCCGCAGATCTTCTAAGTACATTGCCGAGCAGTTAGATGTTCACCTGCTGTGGGTATGAGGTGAACGACATATTCCGGGAAATTACAGAGCAAGTGAATTTGCAAAATTACTGATTTTACAGGTATTTAACGACTTTAACGACTTTGTACGCATACCATCCACTAACGCTTCCATGTCACAGTATGGGCAAGGGGCACATATATAACAGGGAATAAGTATATTGAAATATGGCAGACATTATATAGAGGAGAGCCATTAACTTTCAACCTCTAACCAGACTCTCACAAATCCATCCAAAATTAATGCTATATTTTTTACCCGGAAATGATAGCCTATTTGTTGCCACATACGAAAGTAAAAGTTTCTAACTCTGATGTTAACTAGGAAACCAATGTAAAGCAATTTGGAGTCATATAAAATAAAAAAATACTGTTAAGTGAACATTATCCTACACAGATAATGAAATAAACATAATTACTAAAGTTTTGAATCCTTTTAGAAAATTAAACCTAAGCATTGAAAATAAATTGTTAATTCTAAAAGTAATCTTCTACGAGATTATTTAATATGCCGCTCCAGTTTGATGTGATGCGTCTGCTTGTCACATTAAAAGCTTAAAATTTTCTCGGAATAAACTATTTAAGATGATGTATAACAGAGTGCAACACGAAAAAATTTTACCATACACTGACACTACTACGTAATAAAGACCAACAAAAAAATGGCCAGTGTCTCCCAGTTTTGCATAAAGCAATGCATGTTTTTTATGGACCCATAAAAATTTGGGTCCTCGGTGTAATTTTTTCAAAAAAGTGATCATTTTGTCAGGCTCATATCTTGCAAACCGTTCAGACTTTTGATTTACTCTCTGAGGAAAAGTTGTAGCTCTTGTCATAAAGAAGAAAAATTATGAACATATGAAATCAAAAAAACTTCAACTTCAAGGTTAAAATTTTCGAAAAAAAATTAAATTTTTTTTTACCTTTTTTTCCCTGTTCAGGTCCATAGGTAGCAAACCGTTCAAAATTCAAGGAGACAATTAACTACCAACCAAAAACAACCAAAAAAGGATATTAAGTTTCTACAAGAGGATCATTCTATTAGAAATTCGTTACATTTAGTACATCGATATATTATGCAACAAAGCTAATGCCTTTTTACCCTTTTTTTGTTTTATCTAGATTTGATCTGGTTTCCATTTGGTGTTAAGGCAGATGAGTTCCGAACTTTTATGAATTGATCGTCGCCACATAAAACAATCGTGTGGAATTACTTAGGAGTTTCTGCTAAAACATCGTTTTATCTTCTTGTTGTTTAATTTTAAGATAGATAGATGAAAAGTCATACAAACATGAACTTGATTCCTACATTAATCTTCTGCAAATACAATATTCAACAATAACTTCATAACTCTCAATTTAAGTGTTAAAATATTAAAAACAGCTAATTGTTACAAATCAAATAAATGAATTCATGTGGTATTCCAAAATTAACCTTCATTTGCTATCGGTTTATGAAAATGTCGTAGTCTATATTTCAACATTAATTGAAAAATATTCAAGCCCTGAATTGTGTAGCAGCAGTTATCCTGGTCATTCTGATCGTTTTTCATTTTACGTTACAGTCGTTATTTTTTATTGCAATGTCGAAATCACACTTTCGTTGTTATTATTATTGATTGACCATTTGTTTTTGATTATACCAGCGTAACTTTCCCATTAAATCTGCAATCGGGTATACACGACGTATACGCAATTGTTGTGCCTTAAACATTCGATTTGTTTTTATAACACTTATACGTCATGGGGTGCCTTGTGTGTCTTGTGTGTTTATACCAGATTTTTATATATTATTTATGCGAAATATTGTAGTGAATTGCTATTTGATTTATCGACATAAAAAAAGTATATAATCTCGATAGATTTTTTCTTATTTTCCCAATATTATTGATTCTGTAAGGAAATAATTTTATTTTAAAGCAATTTATGTTTGAAATAAGAATTTTTGATGTAATTATTTGAAGTTTCATGAAATTCAATGAAATATAAATTTTTAACTTAAGAGTATGACGGCAAGGTTAAACATTTTTGATGTGTTAACATCTATAGGCGCGGGTAGGGACTAAATTCACAATGTGAATGCATCCAAACACAGTTTGTCAGACTGCGATCACAGATTGTTTGATGTTAAGCTCCTCTGAAACAGATGGACCGATTTGTATGCATATCGGGTAGGTATCAGAATCGGCCAACATTTATTTTTCATACCCCTAAATGATAAGGGTGACCCACCCCTATATAGAACAAAGATTTGTCCGACTGCGAAACACAGATTGTCTTGTGTCGGTGCGGAGCACTCTCAGAGCAAAGAGTATAATGACGTGGTTATACGTATATAAAAATGAGATAGCAAGAGAGCAACGAAAATTGTGTGAACTGGTGTAGCGTATGTACGAATATAACAATGTTTGTATGTTCATGTGTGTGTTGCTTTGCATTCTCCTTGTTTTTTGTGGGTATAAAATAAAAAGTATTAAGCAAGAAAATAATGACACATGCGCTTGCACTGGTCTTTAAATAATTTTAAGTATTAATATTATTTAAATGTAACGTCATCATATGGTTGAACGCGGTTTTTTATTTTTCAATGTAACATTTACTAACGTGGTCATAGAAATCAAACAGGTACCGTGTAACAAAAAGGTGTTAACACATCGCCCGTGAGTTCGAACACACTTTGGATTTTTTTGTTACAAAAATAAATTTTTTGCCATTTAAGGTTTTCCCGGGATTTTGGAAAAATCAATGAGTTTCCGAACTCACGAGCGATGTGTTAACACCTTTTAGTTACACGGTACCTGTTTGATTTCTATGAACACATTAGTAAATGTTGCATTGGAATATAAAAAAAAAATAAAATAAAACCCATAAAACCCAAAAAAAAGAATAGTTTTTGTGCTGAAGGCCCTTTTGCTGTAGCCCTTTTTTTTCTTGCATCTGCTTTAACATTTGATGTAATATTGTTAAAATAAAGAAAGCAACAATGAGCTCACTGAAGTAGTTTTTTTATTTTGTCATAAAGGGAGCTACGACAAAAAGTATTGAATAGTATCAGGGTACAAAGAAATAGTAGAAGCACTAGCCTAGCTGATTTGAACATTTTCTGGAGTGAGTTTTTCTCTTATGCCAAAGTTTGTTTACTTCTGCTTGCATTCAACCACCGTTCGCCTACAATTGCTGTTTTTGAAATATTTTCTCCGTAAAAATCACATAGAAACGTTTTAGTTTTCATACTTAAACACGCTCAAAATATCGAACAAACACACGCATTTTTTATATGGCGCTATTTCCAATTTTGTATACATTTTCAATCAGCAACAATCATCTGAGTTGACACAATACAGGCACTGAGCAAAAACAAAATGCCTATTCTTTTTGGCATAATGTATTTGTTGTATTTCTACCATGAATAGTAAACAGACCTTACTGCAGTCTTTTCCGCTCTCACGTAGAGAGTCTGAGTAAAAGAGTCGAAACGAGACTTATTCTTTTTATAGAATATTTCAATATAAATTCACCATCTGGACAATCTTATTACATAAAACAATACAAAAAGCATAAATGTTTCAAAAGGCATCAATATTTCCTTTGAATCATTCGTTTCGAATCATTCGCCAGATGTCGCCAGATGTCGCCAGTGCTTTTGAGTCATACAATTCGGCCAAGAGTTCTCTATACTATTCAGTTCTCTTTGGCGACGTCGACCTGCTTGTTTGTTCGCTGCCTTACATCAACACCATCATACTTATTGTCAGGTAGAGACTAGTATTGTACAACAACCACATATGACGACCACAGAACAAAAACTCTGAATAAAATCGTACAGAGCAAAAATGCAGCAGAGCAGCGTTGTAGATTTCAAGAGAATTGCCGATTGCGAATGCTTGTTTGCTGTCGTGATCGGTCGGCTTTCTTGCTCTTTTTTTTTTTTGTTTTTCGTTGTTCGGCAAGTTGAAGTGAAAGCAAAGAAAAAGAATGTTTCGCAAAACAGCATACAAAACTTTGTTAAATTTATTTTCATGAATTACTTTCGGCAGCAAACATGGAAGATTAAAATCATGGTAACTAGTATTTAATTAAATATAATAGGCATTATTTTTGTTTACATATTTGAAAACTGCGTTTTATTTAAGAAGGTTTTGGGCACAAAAGGGTTATTGTAATTTCTGGTTTTGTAATAAAAAAGCTATTGCTATTGTCCGTTAATAAGTACTTGTTGTTTGTTTTGCAAAATAAACCATTATTATTTAGTAGTTTTTAGGTCCTTGTTATGTTTAAAGTTGTATTTTCCTTTAAGGCTGTAAGATATCATGTTTTCTCCGGTTAGTGAAAAATATGTAAATGCCGCGGGTGGGATTCGAACTCACATTCGCTGGACAATCGTTTCGATGTTTGTGAATCATCATCTTCTTATTATTTCTTTCACTTCGACTTGCTGAGCAAGCAATCGACCAACCTCGATTGACAATTCTCTTGAAGAGTACGACCGACCACATGCAAATATGTGTGAGTGTCACATGTACGCTGCTCTGCTGCATTTTCGTTCTATTAAATTTTTTGCGTCGGTTTGGCTCTGTGCGATTTTGTTCGGCGTTTTTGTTCTATGGCCGTCATATGTGCTGTTCGCTTGTATTCACTTTGGTAGATATTCCTATCCGTGCCTATAGATGTTGACACATACAGGGCGTTTCGATGATATAGCTTGTCGAAATCCTAGCTGCAAGAGTGATACAGGAGAAAGATTGAGCGACAGGCGAATTGAATTGAATTGAATAAAATAACTTTATATGCAATACATTTGTATTGATTTGAAAAACACAAAAACTTTTATTTGTATTACTTCCAAACTCTTGCAGAAAAAACTGGCAGACAAAAAACCTGTCAAATCAGTCGTTAGCCCAGTGACTTTCGACGAGAATTTGGTGGAACTGAAAAAAACATGTATACTCTTGAAATCTATCTCTATGAAAAATTAGATTTCCCGCCAGAGAGTTCCCAAACCCTAACGCTAATAGGTGGGTGCCTCAGGAACCTTTATGGGATATAATGGGAAACTATTTTTTATATTTTGACCTGCTTTTCTCAAATCAAAGAAGCTTAAGAGACTTTAATTTGTAATACCTTGCATGTATAAACAACAAAATGAAGTATTTCACATCTTGCTTTACCAGTTAAAGTTTATGTTGTTCATAGAAGAGAAAATGCCATGCTATTTTCCATCCATTTTCCCGTGACTTCTCTTTCTCATTTGATTGTCGATACAATTGCAAATGTGATACAATACTACTAAAGACAAAAAAAAAACTGACACAAAGCTTAATTAAATTCTACTCTATTTTATAGCCTAATGTTTTCACAAGTTAAACTGCTAAATCTTAATCTTTTAAAGTAAGCTAAACTATTTAATCATAATCTCTTTTCTTTCAAAACTTGCAGCAATTAAAAACTGGTCCATAATATTTTATTCTAAAGATAAAACTATTGTTGGGAGTGACGCCTTTATAGTCTGAAATGCTTGATCAATAGAGAGTATTAAAGTTTATGCAAAATTTGTTCAAAGTCATGGATGTTGTTGTAAAAATTCAGGACTACTTTGAAAAGATAATACATATTATAGGATAGATATTATGCAGCACATAATAGATTCCAATACATAATGTTTTTTGTTTTTTTCTTCTTATACAATAAACCCTATATGACATTTCATGTTTAGTTGCTTAAATAATAATAAATAAAACTATACGTTAATCGCTTACTTCTAAATAAAACACTATTTACGATTTTACCTCAAGAGAGTCATTTCACCAGCATGTCGTACCCCTTTCCTTATTCTCTGTTAACTTTTGTCATAAGATTAAGATGACACCGGAATTTGTTACAGTACAATGAAAGTAATTTTTTGTAATTCATTATTTGAATTTATACGCCTTGTGTTTCCTTGCAAACGAAGAATGGTCATTATTCAAATCCTGCTTATCTAAACACTTTTGTACAAAATTGGTGCACTCATTCGTCAGACAACAGCAGAAATTGGCATAAGTGCAGACGCTAAATATATTATCATGCCCTCTTGAAGTTGTGTGCAACTGAGGTCTTTAACTAAAACAGAGGGGAAAATAGAACGAATAACGCAAGAAAAACGAAAGCAGTGACATTGATACACAAGGCGACACTTTAAGCACAGTTTTGTTCGACAGACCCACTTAATATATATGTCCTTTCGTTATCCCTTTTACTTTATTGCTTTCGCTTCTTATTCTTTCTCATTGACTCTGTAGCTGGTGCATGTAGAAATGGATGAATTTATGGAGTCTGAAATACGAAACTTCTCTTTCAAACTTAGACAAATCAAAGTTTACTTGAAAAAAAAAATTACGTTTAAATTATGTGCATTCTTATTTTTAAATTAACTTCCTGAAAGTTCGACGTGGTAAATTCCAAGGAAATGTGTCGAAAGACCCGAGCACATACTTTTTCTCTATTGCAACGGAAATAGTGAAAGTAAGGCAAAAAAAAATTAAAATAAGGAAAAAACTGCATGAAATAAAAAATGCCAACGTTATTGGAGACCACATGAAGGACCACAATTTCTAAGAAATCGTTTTTTTTTTGTTTTTCTTTCTATACACACTTAAAAAAAATCATCTTACATAGCTAACCAAAGGGTTTTGAACAAAAGCTTTAGTCATTTTCCTTTCGTAGGCCATCGAATCCATGGGTTGGTGTACGTAGAAGGGCGAATTTCTGTAGTTTTTTTTTTTTGTGTGTTTAGTAGATCCGTCTTGGCGAATGGTGTGATAAGTTATCATAAATCTTAATAAGATAGAATCAAGTTCTTTAGTATGGTTGTTATCACGCAAGCTCGGTGACATGCATATACACTAGGGTGTCCCATCAATAAAATTTTTTTTGCTCAATCTTTATCTGAAAGTTAATAGGGTAAAATATTTTCCAGAATTTTTCCAGATTTTTTGGAAGAATTTGGATGTCGAATTTCCCCCAAAAATTGGGTATTCCGGGCGGTTTTGAATTTTAGTTAAAACTGGGTCAATAACCACGATTGTCTTAGTTTGTAAGTCAACATTTTTGAACCTAAACGTCCAAACTTTTATTGTATATGCACAAACCACGAGTTTTGGCAATGATTTTACTCAATAGGGTACCACGTATTAAGTTTTTTTTTTTGTAAATTTTGGGTAAATAGCGCTTTATATCTTTAAAAATTCTTATGAAGATTTAAAAAACTAATAATGCATTCTAAAAAAGGGATAAGTTTCAAGCAATTTTGTAGAAAAAAATTTTGAAATTGAGGTTACTGTTCCAGAGTTATACCATTTTAAAGCCTTT
Organism: Phaonia tiefii; assembly: GCA_963931995.1. Taxonomy (NCBI): domain Eukaryota; kingdom Metazoa; phylum Arthropoda; class Insecta; order Diptera; family Muscidae; genus Phaonia; species Phaonia tiefii. Next base: position 322,371,937 of record OZ008367.1, on the reverse strand, counting down.
TACCCATTGGACGAAACTAATAATATTATAATCTGTTTGCTATTTTTGCATCGGATGTGCTTTAAATTTCTATTAAAATTTAAACTACTAATGATGCACTATAAAAGATTGGTAAATTCCAAGCAATTTTGTAAAAGCAATTTTGAATTTTCAGTTACTTTTCCAGAGTCATGGCACTTTAAAACTCTTTACCCATTGTATGAACCTAAAAATATTCTAAACTGTTTGCCTTTTTTCATCGTATTATTGAAAAAATCTACATGCGCTAAGTAAGAATTACACGTAGCAAGAAATGGCCCATGCAACATATTGCAGGAACCATATATATGATGGCTTCCAAACATATATATGTGTCCTGCAATATGTTGCTGGGGCCGTGTTTTTCTGCGTGTAACTCTTTGTCGTTACTTAGCACATGTAGATTTTTGCATGAATATAGTGTTTAAAGCAAATCCAATGAAAAATTGGCAAATAGCTTACAGTTTTATTAGTTTCATACAATGGGTAAAGAGAGTTTTAAAATGGCATAACTCTGGAACAGTAACTGCAAATTCAAAATTTTTTCTACCAAATTGCTTGGTATTTATCCGCCTTTTAAAGTGCATCATTATTATTTTAATTTTCATTGAAATTTAAAACAAATTCAATGCAAAAATGGCGAACAGTTTATAATATTTTTAGGTTCATTCAATGTGTAAAAGGCTTTAAAATGGTATAACTCGGGAACAGTAATAGCAAATTAAAATTTTTTTCTGGAATTTACCCGTCTTTTGGAATACATCATTAGTTTTTAAATTTACATAAAAATTTTAAAGGTTCTAAAGCGTTATTAACAAAATTTACGAAAAAATTTAATACGTTGTACATTATTGAGTAAAATCATTGCCAAATTTGGTGGTTTATGCATATCCAATAAAAGCGTGAACGTTTTGCTTTAAAAATGTCCACTTACGAACTCAGAAAATCGTGGATATTGACCGAGTTTTAAGTAAAATTCAAAAAACGCGGTATGGAAAGAAGTCTCAAAAATACCTTACCCTATAAGCTTTCCAAGCAAGCGTGAGCAACCATGAAAATCGAAAAAGAAAATTTTTTTCTGGACACCCTAATATACACCTCACACTCATTTGGAATTTTCGATTGCAAAAAATGTAAAAGGTGCACTTTTGTGAAAGATAGTAAATGAAACCACTTTTCGATCGAAAATGTCACACTCTCATACTGGAGGAATATTCGTGGAATAATGAGCGATATGTAAATTTCAGAGACGATAGTTTGAAACTCAATGATCAGGTAGGTAGGAAACTAGGGATATATTTTTTGGTAAACTATCTGACAGTCATGGTATTTCTCACCCACAAATCTTGCTGAAAAGAGAAGTGGCTGGATTGTTGAGTGATACTACACCAGCAGTTATGGGGGTCCAGGTCTTCTCTAATAGTCAGGTGGCTCTTAATACCCTGGAATTAGTATTAGAATTGCCGCAGATCTTCTAAGTACATTGCCGAGCAGTTAGATGTTCACCTGCTGTGGGTATGAGGTGAACGACATATTCCGGGAAATTACAGAGCAAGTGAATTTGCAAAATTACTGATTTTACAGGTATTTAACGACTTTAACGACTTTGTACGCATACCATCCACTAACGCTTCCATGTCACAGTATGGGCAAGGGGCACATATATAACAGGGAATAAGTATATTGAAATATGGCAGACATTATATAGAGGAGAGCCATTAACTTTCAACCTCTAACCAGACTCTCACAAATCCATCCAAAATTAATGCTATATTTTTTACCCGGAAATGATAGCCTATTTGTTGCCACATACGAAAGTAAAAGTTTCTAACTCTGATGTTAACTAGGAAACCAATGTAAAGCAATTTGGAGTCATATAAAATAAAAAAATACTGTTAAGTGAACATTATCCTACACAGATAATGAAATAAACATAATTACTAAAGTTTTGAATCCTTTTAGAAAATTAAACCTAAGCATTGAAAATAAATTGTTAATTCTAAAAGTAATCTTCTACGAGATTATTTAATATGCCGCTCCAGTTTGATGTGATGCGTCTGCTTGTCACATTAAAAGCTTAAAATTTTCTCGGAATAAACTATTTAAGATGATGTATAACAGAGTGCAACACGAAAAAATTTTACCATACACTGACACTACTACGTAATAAAGACCAACAAAAAAATGGCCAGTGTCTCCCAGTTTTGCATAAAGCAATGCATGTTTTTTATGGACCCATAAAAATTTGGGTCCTCGGTGTAATTTTTTCAAAAAAGTGATCATTTTGTCAGGCTCATATCTTGCAAACCGTTCAGACTTTTGATTTACTCTCTGAGGAAAAGTTGTAGCTCTTGTCATAAAGAAGAAAAATTATGAACATATGAAATCAAAAAAACTTCAACTTCAAGGTTAAAATTTTCGAAAAAAAATTAAATTTTTTTTTACCTTTTTTTCCCTGTTCAGGTCCATAGGTAGCAAACCGTTCAAAATTCAAGGAGACAATTAACTACAAAAATGTACCTAAGATCTCAATAAACAACTTCCTAGAATATATAAACTTTCTAGGAATGATTCTTAATTTTGATTCTGCGAATTTGACCTTGAATATGAAGTTTTTTTTTGACTTTATATGTTCGCAATCTTTGTTTTTTATGACAAGAGCTACAGCTTTCCCTCACACAGTAAATCAAAATTGCGAACGGTTTACAAGATATGAGCCTGACAAAATGATAATTTTTTTGCAAAAATGACACCGAGGCCCCAAATTTTTGGGGGCCCATAAAAAAGTACATGTCTTTGGACAAAACTGGGAAACACGGGTCTTTTATTTGGTCTTTTATCACGTAGTGGTGTTTGTATACGGTTATATTTCCAGGACTTAAAAAATTACACACAGTGTAACCATATCATTTTTCATCCAGTCATCTCCACTCATTACTTTACATGATATTCATGTGATACGCAATAAAATAAATATTTTTACAATACAATTTTCGTTAAATGTGCAATATAAAAGCTTGATCACATCAGGGCTGTAGGCCATTAATAAAAGGTATTTTTGAGGTGTTAATATCAATAGGCGCGGGTAGGGACTAAACTCACAAAGTGAGCACTTCCAAACACAGTTTGTCCGACTGCGATCATAGATTGTTTGGCGTTAAGCTCCTCTGAAACAAATGGACCGATTTGTATGCATATCGGGTAGGTATCAGAATCGGCCAACATATATTTTTTATACTCCTACATGATAAGGGTGACCCACCTCTACATAGAACACAGATTTGTCCGATTGCGAAACACAGATTGCCAGACTGCGATAAAAACACACCCTGATGTTGCGGCAGCGAATAGTTGTCTTGTGTGGGTGTGGAGAACTCTCGGAGCAAAGAGAATAATGACGTGGTTATACGTATATAAAAATGAGATAGCAAGAGAGCAACGAAAATTGTGTGAACTTGTGTAGTGTATGTACGAACTTAACAATATATGTTTGTGCATGTGTCTGTTCCTTTGCATTCTCTTTTTTTTGTGGGTATAAAGTAAAAAGTATTAAGCAAAAAAATAGTGTCATTAAATATTTTTAAATGTTATTAAGTATTAATATTATTTATAGAGAACGTCATCATATGACTGAACGCCAGTTTTATTATTGTGAAATGTAAGTCAAACAAACTGTGGGTGCGGAGCTGGTCAGAACATTACAGTCAATGGTGACCGCTATAGAACTATGATTACAGACTTTTTCGTTGAACAATTGGACAACCATGATGTGCAGGAGCTGTAGTTTCTACAAGCGCCGTCTTAGTCAGTCACAATTGATTTATTGAAGGAAAAGTATGGTAACCGCAATGTTTCACATCTCGGACCTGTGAATTGCCCTCCAATAACCACTTGGCGGCAACATTCGCCCCGTTATTGCCGACTTACGGCCACCACAAATGTTGGAAAAATATTATCGAAAATTGGACCTGCAGATTAAACTATTTCCGAGTCCGCCGTGGGTGTCATATGCCACAAATCATATATAAATTAAAATAGCAGAAGATTATATTTCGAATAAAGTACATTTTATAACAATTTAAAAAATTCATCTGTGTTTTATTCCATTTAAAATTTCTATACCTCTATAAAAAACACCCGTTATATATATTTTTCTTCCTTTCCCAACTACCTATGGATGTATATGAATAACTAAAATTCTTCGCAAAATAATTATAAAACAATTAGCGTCTGTAGTTTCCCACCCATTTCTTATTAATATCTTTATACTAAGACAACCTACTCTCCCCTCGAAACATTTCAAAGCTGTAACACTAACACTATTTGATTTTCCACTATCGCCGTTACTTTTTTTTTTTAAACAAAAACCAATAATACTTGAAAAATGCAATAATACTGTCCTAAAAAATACCAGATTTCAATACAAATATTGAAAGAAAAAATACTTTGATCTAAATGCGTTGATGATGATGCCACGCTCAATAACTGTTTTTATTCTATGACTCCCCATGAACAATGCTTTGTTGAAAATTCCCGGAATTTCAATAGACTTAAGCTATTGATATATTCGTTTGCAGCTGCGGAAGGTTGATGTAATTCAAAACAATGAACAGAGAAATGAAAAAAACAAAATAAAACTGAAACTGAAAAGTTTACAATAAAATAAACAAAACGTACGTAGAAGAATACCAATACCATTGAATGATGAGGATCGAAGGTCTGTATTCGTTCGATGGGGTTGCCCTTCAACGACACACCACATAGTATTATAACCTTAAGCGAGCACACAGAGTGTGTGGTGCAGTAGAATTTGAGGTAGACTCACCAAATACATCCCTATACTTTTAACACACGGACACATTCACTATTTTCATAGCATTACAATGCATCAGGAACAGATCGTATAGAGTTCCTCTATTGCTGTTGTTTTTATTGTTGCGAGAAAGGATTATATTTCGAAAAAGGAATGATATATTTTTGGTCGCAGGATGGTTGTTAGGAATTTTAACCTAGTCTGTTCTTAACTCAGAATAGTAGTGTAAAACGGCGCTTGGCGATGAGTTACACTGATAAAAGACAAAAAAAGATCCGTGTCTCCCAGTTTTGCCCAAAGTCATGCACTTTTTTTTATGGGCCCCCAAAGATTTGGGGCCTTCGAGTCATTTTTGGAAAAAAGTGCTCATTTTGTCCGGCTCATATCTTGCAAACCGTTTACTTTCTGAGGAAAGGTTGTAGCTCTTGTTATAAGAACAAAAATTGTGAACACATAAAATGAAAAAAACTTCATCTTCAAAGTCAAATTCGCAAAAAACTTTAAAAAAGGCATTTTTTTTACCTTTTTCCCTGTTCAGGTCCATAGGTAGCAAACCGTTCAAAATTCAAGGAAACAATCAACCACAAGAAAGCACCTAAAATATCAGTAAACAACTTTCTAGGGCATATGAACTTCCTAGAAATGATTCTTAAGACCGTTTAGGTAGCCGTAAAAGTGAAAAATTTCCCGACATTTTTTTAATTTCCCTGTTTGTAATTTTTGAAGACATGGAACAATAACCATATACGGACATCACTACGGACATCACTATTCTTGCAAAAAAGTGATAATTTTCACAGGCTCATATCTTGCAAACCGTTCGGAATTTTGATTAACTCTCTGAGGGAAAGTTGTAGCTCTTGTCATAAAGAACAATAATTGTGAACATATGAAATCAAAAATGCCATGAGGTGTCAGGGGACACTCGGTTGGAAAGAAAGTTCCTTTCGCTATATGTTATGTTATTATTATACTGTAATTTAAATGGATCTTGTAAAATGATAAACTTTTGTTAAGAAATTTTTAATTTATTGAATGTATTTCTTAAAACAAAGTATATTTTTAGGTCTCTTTTGTAAGAGTATGTATTATATTTTCCCGAAAAGGTAATTTCTTTGCTGAGAGGTACTTCTTGTATTAAAATAAAAAAAATGGTTTCACGTTACATCCCGTGAAAGGATTAGGGAAAGCTTCTCACAAACCAGTAAGCTGTGCTCGAAAGTGTCGCCGTCACTAAGCTAAGAAAAAGCCTAAGAGTATGAATTTTTTTTACAAAATAAACTTTTTTAAGAACAGGTACTTTTTAAAGAAGTGGTACTCTTTTTAGGATAAGATTATTTTTTTTTAACAAAATTTACTTATTTTCCGGAAGGCTACTTATCTCAAGAAAACAAAAGAAAAGGTGATAATTTATTTTTAAGAAATGGTACCTCTAAGAAAGGGAAGTTTAGTAAGAAAAGTTTTTTGGTAAGAGAATTATTTTTTTTTAAGAAAAGATTTTTTTATGAAATAACAGATACAACTTTAAGAGTAGGTACTAATCTCAAGAAAAGTTATTTTGTTTTACAAAAAAGGTAGTCTTTAACGAAAATTAAGTTTTTTAAGAAAAGGCCATTTGTTGTAAGATAATGTACTATTTTAAGAGAAGGTACTTATTTAAAAAATTACTTATTTTAATAAAAGGTACTTTTTGTAAGAAAATTTACTTTTTTAAGCAAAGCTACTTCTTTAAGATGTTATCTTTTTAAACTTCTTTCACTTTGGCTTTTCTACATTTACTTTTTATTCGGTTCAAACTAAAATATGAAATAAACAGGCTCCACCTAGAAAATTTCCCATTCAACAAGAAAGTTGTTAGTCTGCACACAAACCAAAAGTACGAGTGTAAGAGTGCTGTCAAATGTAATTCCATGCTGAGGGTTGTGTTTCATGGATTTGCCAGTCTTGCACTTTGGCTATTCTAAGTTTACTTTTTATTGGGTTCTAAACTACTATATGTAATACACAGGCTCCACCTAGATAACTTTCCTTTAAACCAAACCATCCAAAAGTACCCAATATAGTTGACAATAATGGGTTGTAATAAAGTTGTTAAAAAAAAGTTGTTTAACAATTTTTCATTTGGCCCCCATCCCGCAACTTGCGATAAGGAACTTCGTTCCAAAAACCTTCAAGGTCAAAATCGCTAAAAACTTTAAAAAATTGGATTTGTTAACCTTTAATTGCCTGCTCAGGCCTATAGGTAGCAAACCGTTCAAAATTTAGGGAAACAATTCACCACAAAGATTTACCTAAGATGTCAATAAACAACTTTTTAGAACATATGAACTTCGTAGGATTGATCCTTCAGAGAGTAAATCAAAATTCCGAACGAATTGCAAGATATGAGCCCAATCACTTTTTTTGCAAAAATGACACCGAGGCCCCAAATCTTTGGGGCCCATAAAAAAAAAGTCAATGTCTTTGGGCAAAACTGTGAGACACGGGTCTTTTTTGTGGGCTTTTATCTCGTACTGGTGTCCGTGTATGGTTATATTTTTTCGTGTTGTACTGTGTTATCAATAATTCTAAAATTCTAGCTCTGGAACTAATGTAAATTTGAATTTATGTTAAATCATTTTATTAACTTCCCGTCGTATTTTGTTTTGTGAAATACTGGATTATAATAATTTTAAAAGACTCTTAATTGATTCAGTCTTATCTTCACTAATGAGTACAGCACCGGAAAGTTTGCCGGCACGCGGCTACTTTGTACGAATGTTATACCATAATTAGGAATGAATACCATAATTCGGAGTGAAGAACAATTTGAATTATTTCCTTCTGCATTGTATTATCAGCGTATCACTCCAAAACACTAATACCCTTCTTCACCATAACCATAATTGCTGTTGGAAAACTTTCGAGTATAAATTGTGGAAAAACGCAAAGAAAAACAATATGGTTTTTCATTTTATAACAAAATTGTTGTTGCTGTCGTAGCGACTGCCGTTGTTGTACTATTTCTGCGACAGCACCCAGCAATCGATGAAATTGAACGACGTGGTAGTTATTGTTTTTCTATTTCTTTCTTTTATTTTTTCTGCAGCAAAATTATTAAATTTGTGCTGCACTTTAAAACAAGTTATAAGTTATAACAATGTTTGATTGGCATTTGTATTGGTAGCTAGAATTGTCCTATCATTGTATTAGTTATATTGCCTTGTTATTCGCTGTGGGATTTCTTTACGGTTTATTGGTTTCATAATTTGTAACACTTTTCTAAAGGAACAAGTTTTTATAAAATTTATTTAGAATATTGATAAATTGTGTACGCGTTCTGACACAATGGCGGTAAGTGAATGAGTGAATATCAAAATTTGTTTGTAAATAGAGACAAATTTTTATTGATACATAATTTAAAACATAAGGAATAATATAAAAATCGCGGTTATAAATTTCCTATTCTTCTTTGATCAAATAGAATTCCTTTAAAATGGTAACACGGGTAAGAATGTATCAGAATTTTAGACCCACATATCATTGCTTGTGCCATAAACTCACAGTCATCCCTTTATAGTCATCACTGTGCCTGAGCAAATGTAAACAAAATCATGGTGTTACTTTAATATGTAAGCGGATTCAGTTCCCTGGTGGCGAGAACAAGAGAATGATGGAAGAAAAATATCACACCCAATACGGACCTTTTTAAATGAAGCATATGGGGGACATATAATTTCGATGAAATTTGGTGGAAAGGGAGAGTATCATTAACAGAAAATTTTCCCAAAAATTGTATGTCGTTTGGAATTTTTTTGTGGCGTTTATTGACGATAAACCACGTTTTTCACATATTTTTCTTTTGATAATAAATCGAAAACGGTTCAACTTAAAATTTTCAAACTTCTTAGGCATATTCAGGACAGAATTGGTATTAGAAAAAAAAACTGAAAAACAAATATAGATTTAAATTTTTTTTTGAAAAATTACCTTTTTTTCTCAAAAAACTTTGTGTAGCAAAAAAGACGGATCTTTCGAAAAATCCGAAAAAAAAAATATATTAAATAAAATATATTTAATTTAATTTAATTATAATGAAACCTTATCAATGATTTACTAACCTTTTCCAAATTGTAATTTTAAAATATTACCGCGAAGTGCCTTCAGCCTTAAACTTTTTTTCCAGCGTGATCATTAGTTCGTCATAAGGCTTAACTTTAACGTCCTGCTTGGTGGTTATTTTTAATTTTGAGAGCTCTTGATACTTTGCTGTGCTTTTTCTACTTTTTCCGTAACATACCGTGGCTTGTAAAGTGTACTAAACACAAATGTGCGATAATATAGAAGAATAAAATGCAAAATTTGCTTACCTTTTGTCATCAATTTTGGTTTCGTCAAGGGAAACAAGAGAGGTATTTAACTTTACTTTACTTTCGTCTGAGCTTGCTGGTTCGAAGCAATCAATTGCATCTTCAGATTCGACTAAACCTATTTTCCCAATCAGAAGCCTACACGTTAAGCACTCAACTGCATTTTCGGGAACAGAATAAAATTTATTTGTATTTCTTTCGGATATTTTTCTTAATTGATTAACACTTGAAGTGCATGTCCCAAATGGATTCCAGCAAACCCCATTTTTTAAAGTGCTTATTATGCTTACGGGATGTAAAACACGTTATTTAAACAAAAAAATTGAACGTCCTCATTTCGTAAATGTTAAATTTTTTTGCTACTCTTTCTTTATTTGTTTGTTTGGGGATTTCCCGTTTTTGCAGTACGTGTCATAGAATATGGAAGTACAAAAAACATATGTGCATAAATACATAGATGGAAACAAAAATATTCATTAATTTTACTTGTTTACAATTTTTATAAATTTTTTAATATATGTATTACTGAGGTTGTCCTACAGAAAGGTGCATAAAAGACGTAGCCGTCACATATATTTTTTTTTTTGGGAGTTTTCGAAGGATGGTTCTATTTTGCTACAGAAAATTTTTTGAGAAAAAAAAGTAATTTTTCAAAGAATTTTTAAAATCAAATTTTGTTTTTCAGTTTTTTTCTAATACCAATTCTGTTCTGAAAATGTCTGAGAAATTTGAAAATTTAAAGTTAAACCGTTTTTAAGTTATTATCAAAAGAAAAATATGTGATAAACGTGATTTTTGGTAAATAAGCGGCACAAAAAAATTCCAAACACCATCAAATTTTGGGGAAAATTGTCTCTTATGGCACTCTGCCTTTGTACCAAATTTCATCGAAATCAGACACCTGTCACTTCAAAAAGTGACTTTTTTTAACAGGATTCCCCCATATAACGCGTTTTTCAATAAGAGCGCTACAAAAGTTTTTTTTAATAAAACAAAACCGGTTTTAGATACCAATGAAATTCTTTATTCCTGTGAAAGTACGTTCGATGCCATTATGTATGGAACTCGATTTCTTTTGCATGGCCACCACGGACACGCTTGCAGAAGTCCAGACCGATACTGCAGCAATTTCACGTTCGATGTTCGTACGAAATTCATGAATCGTCGCTGGCTCGTTGGCATAGACCATAGACTTGGCGTAGCCGCACAGGAAATAATCTAACGGCGTCAAAGCGCACGACCGAGGCGGCCAATCGACTGGGCCATATCGTGAGATACCACGTTCACCAAACTTGGTTTCCAATAAATTGTTTGTGGCATTCGCAGTGTGGCTTGTGGCGCCGTCCTGTTGGAACCACATGTCCTCCAAGTCCATATTATTCAATTGGGGCCAAAAATATTCGGTTATCATTGAACGGTAGCGATTCGCTATCACAGTAATGTGCCGGTCTTGATCATCACGGAAGAAGTACAGCCCAATGACGCCGCCGGCCCATAAACCGCTCCAAACCGTAATTTTTTCGGGATGCAATTATGACTCATGGATTACGTGTGGATTGCTGTCTGACCAATAACGCATATTTTGCTTATTGACGAAGCCATTCAGCCAGAAATGAGCCTGATCGCTGAAGATGATTTTCCGATGAAAATCCGAATCAAAGTTGAGGCCACTGACTCCAAATTTCGGTAGTAAATTTTAATAATTTCGACTCGTTGTTGGCTCATATATTTTTCCATGATGAAATGGCAAACCTTACTGAAGAGAAATGTCAAAAGAGCGGGAAAAAATATGGCATCGTTTGCTGTCCCTATCGATTTACTTTTGTAGCGTCTCTGTTGAAAAACCCTTTATAATTTCAAAACTTTAATGAATTGTACTATGCAGGAATTTAAAAAAAATTGATTAAGAACTAACCCAACTTATCCCTACATATGACGTGCTCTGATGTTTTTTCTACATCATAACATTTAATTTTATCCCCCTGGTTAGGTTAGGTGCATCTGGCTATCACTATGGAAACACTTTGCCCGTTGAGACACCACAGGTTATCCTATGCTGGCCCCATCATTGAACGTATAATTTCCCTGGTGTGGTTAAGGGATGTTACATGCCATCCCCCATCCCGTTATTCCAGGATGGAGCTGAAGGAAATACGTACTTTGTTGTGGGCGTACCATTTAGTACTCTACAAAAAGTTTCTACGGACATTCTGCTTAACTCACTGAATGTATGTTAGATCTAAAAAGAGGAAATATGCTACATATTATCTCTGTCTCCCACAACAGACCGAGAGCTACTAGGTACTTGCTCAGAGTTATCTTGTTTTGGACTGGCGTACCGTTTAGGTCATAACTTGCCACACTTGCATGCTGAGCCTACATTGTGTGCCTCCAGACCATCCATCATTCGCATGTCTGAGAGTTTAAGTTTTAAGCATAAGATTGCATGTAGAAAATGGTACATCCACAATGTGGGTCCCACATGCTCCATATATTTACATGCTCCTCAATGCTCTGCCCAACATTCATAAAACGTTGGCATCGAACTACTTGGCCATCTCATTTAGAGATGCGCGGAAGTTATGGGTAGTTCCTGAAGTCATTTATACAGATTACAGATATTTTATAGCAGCCTTTCTGACAAAGTAGATATAAATGTACCGGATGGTGATGCCGCTTCGTCCCAGCCAAAGTTTAAATTCACCGACTGCCACGACTTCGGCCTGGAAGACCCTTTACCGATCTTGTATCCTAAGTGTAAAGTCTAGACTCACTTTTTAAAAATAGAAAGCAAACCCTACCTTCCCATCTAGTTTGAAGCCATCAGTGTACAAACCTTAGTATCTTCTATAACTGGGTGTCCAGCCTGTCCGGAATATAAGTGGAGAAGTATGTAGCAAGCAAGTCTCATAAACTTTTTGCACAAATTTGCGAAAAGAACGCACTGTGTGTGGTTCATTTCAGCTAAAACTACATTTCAATAAACCAACACAGTTTGGCAACACAGTACTCACTTTGGAGATAAGGTGGCAATATTTCCCAACGTTGTTCAAGCGAAAAGTGACTTATTTTGGTCCATGGAGGTAAGACACTGGCTGTTAGTCCATATTTCGAAAATAAAAAATGTACTAGTATCACCGTCGGTGGTACAATGGGTAGTGTGTACAGGAGATCCTGGGTTCGATCCCTGCTCCCAACCACCTTAAAATTTCTATCGACGACGGTCACCTCGCTTAGTGACGGCGACACTATCGAGTATATAGCTTTCTCAAAATACCGTTCGGAATCGGTGTAAAACTGTAGGTCCCAATCAGTGAGTGAAAACTGGAAAGCGCACAGCTCAGTGATTGTGAGAAGTTCTCCCCGGTCCCTTCATGGGATGTAATGGGAAACCATTTATTTTTTATTTATTTAGTATCAAAATAACATATGATTTAAAAAAATGCTTGTATTTGAACCACCCGTTATAAGTCGTTCTTCCTTTTTATCACAGGTATTACCTTGACGTATACTATTTGGTTTTTGATTTTCTTCAAAAGTTTTTGTTTTATTTTGATTGAATAAATGTAGCCCATCGGCAATATGGAAACTCAACCAAACTTAGGAGGCCATGGGAAGTTTAACAACTGCGTATTTTGAGTTTTGTTTGGATTTCCACTTCAGTAATTATGCTATCGGCGTGTAGGTAGCGGTGGCTGTTTCGTTAATGATAATAACAAACACAAGGATAAGGAATTGTTGGCCACATTTGGATACAATTTAATACTGTTTTTTTTGCAAACCGTTTGGATAGGCAAACAGATATAAAGGATTGATGATTGAATATTGTCGCATTTTGCTCTGAAATATTTACGAAATTATTTTGTGATGAAATGTTACCAAAACAAATTATTTCTTAACAAATTTTAGCCGATCAGAGAAATAATATATACATACATTAAATTCAATGTCGACTGGAAGAGACTGGAAGTGAACAGAATAAACACCAAAAATATGAATTAGTTTTATAACATTTCGTGAAAGTGTAAGGGATTTCTTGAAGTAGTCGGGAGAAAATATGAAACAGGCCATGAATAGTGAAATCCATATTCTTAGAGCTCATTAGTAATAGTTTACTACTAGATAGCGACGCTGTATTCAAGGAAGGAATATGTAGGATATGTTACGCATTTTTGGAAAGTTATGCTTCGGAAAACGTGGTAAAAAATTCCCAACATTTATTCAAATATATGCTATAGGCTTGGGTTTGTTTTGAGTGAAGTTTTGCAGTTTTTAATTTACACTATACTACTTTTTGAAGCAACATAAGTTACTGTTTGAAGCAGTGTTCCTCAATCAGTTATAACATAATGGAAAGTCTCAATATAGTTTATGCCTTTCATAGTTTTATGTATTTTATTTGATGTGTCTACCAATATCTTTCCACTAATGTAAACTCCTTGCTAACGTCGAAAGCAGAACCCTGAGTTTGCAGAAATTGGATTTTATACTATTTGCAAATTTTGAATCAGTTCAGTTTATTGGATTGAAGGATTTTTCCTTATTCTACTTTATAATTATAATTTACGTACATTGATATTTGAAATTTGTAAGAATATTGATATCTTAAAAAGGAGGAAAATATTTCAACAAAAACCGGGTTTGTTTATAACCAGTAGGTATGATCCACTGATCATTCTATTGTAGATTTTATCGTATCTTATACGTAATTACAGCGAATATTTAATTGCTGACAAATTTGCTACAGATTTTTAAAATTCATAATGAGAACTTTCCCTTAAGATTTTCCCTTAAGCCTTCTGATTGCTATGGTATTTGCCCTCAGATTTACTGCTGGGGAATTTGGACGAGCATCGGTTCGAATTTGTATGTGAGAATTTTAGTAATAATTTCTTCTTTTCCTGTGGAAAGTTGAACGTCATTGTGTAATTGAATGTTGGTTATATACCGTTGGGTGTTTGTGATCTTTCGAAGAGTTTTTGATTGAAACCGCTGCGTTGGTGTTTGAGGCCGTTCCCTAAAGCTGAATTCCATATGTACATATCCCCGCTGAAAAGTAACGGCCTCTCTAACATATTCTCTCAAACATATTGTGCATGAACCATTTATATGTTTGGAACACACTTCAAACATTCAAACGTTTGCAAGTGCCAATCTCACTTGTGTTTAAATGTAAATAGTATCATGTTTACTGGCAAACATATACACTTTTACGTGGAAACATGCGTTTTGCATCCCAAACATCCATATACTTATGTGGAAAATATGCGTATTTCCTCCCAAACATAATAATATTTATAAACGAATTATTCTTTGATTTCAATGTATATGTATTTTTTATTATAATTAATATTATCAATATAAATCCACATTTATAAATAATTAGTACAAAAAATTTTAAAAAAATAAATGGTTTCCCATTACATCCCATGAAGGGATTTGGAAGAGCTTCTCTCAACCAGTGAGCTGTACGCTTTATAGTTTTATACTCACTGATTAGTTGGGACCTACACTTTTACACCGGTTCCGAACGGTATTTTGAGAAGCTTTTTCATGGCTAAGTACTCAATAGTGTCGCCGTCACTAAGCGAGGTGACCGTCGTCGAAAGAAATTTTAAGGTGGTCGGAGCAGGGATCGAACTCAGTATCTCCTGTACAAGAGGCGGGCACACTAACCATTGCACCACCGATGGCCAAGTAATTAAAAGATTTAAAATTTAAGTTTATTTGCACTGAATGCATTATTTGTCTTTCTTTTTTGAAATGGGAATCTTCTGTGCGTTTGCTTCTCCTTTCTTTGTTGTCTCTCACGTTTTTGTGTTCAGAAGGTTTCAGTTATGCGTTGGTTAGCAGTATGCCATCGAACACGAACAACATACAGCTCCTGTTCATGCAAGCCAAGCGTGGGTTAATTATTTGTGTTTTTTTATTGTACTTATTTCACAAATGGTCCGCCTATCCGATTTTCTCAGTAAAGGTTCAGACAGACAAAGGGCTTCACGTTGTTGCCCTTCCAGTTTCTATCCTCAAAATCGTTTTGCACTTTGGTAGCACACATACATATATACGAATCCGAAACACATACACGAAAACGAAAGCAACATCACAAACCATGTAACCGTCCAAGCCTTCGTTTATTCTTTTTTCACTGATCAAGCGCTTTTGATATCCTCTGTCGGATGCAGCATTGACGACTGAATACAATGAACATCAGGAAAATAGGAAACACTTCATCTGCAATTTACACGCACATTCAGGAATATTTACGAATCACTGACTGAGAGAATAGTGAAAAAATACAGATACACACTTACAAGATAGACTCTCTCGTTGTTCCTCTTTTATTCTTTTGCTCTCGAAAGAGCACAAACAGTGCAACAAACACAACTAAATTTACAACACAAACACAGGCATATTTGAGTCGCAAACACATATATATTATGACATATTAATCATTGTGTCTCAAACATATAATATTGAATAGCAACCGCAATGTATTTGGACACAAATGTTGTATATTTGCGACAAGTTCCAAACACACTTAATATTTGCATCCAAACAACAACAAAATACAGATTTTTCAGTGTGTGGGTTTGATTATACATACATTTGTAAATTAGTGGATTATTTTTGAGTGAGAGTGGAGATCTGTAGTTAATGAGAGCGTTAAATTAATAGAGGTGTATGTCATGAGCCTCCCGTTTAGTTTGATTGTGTTTTTTCCATGTGAGGCGTTTATCGAGATGAGAGGTATTTAGTATCATCCGGTTGGGGTATTACTGCTTGATTCAATATTATTGGTGGGCAAGAATTAAGTGTAAATGTGACTTGCACTGATTTCAGTTTATTGACTTTGATTCTCCAATCACTTAGCCAGAAACAAATGTTGTCGATACGTGTTTGAAAAGAGAGAATGGCTTTATTGGGATCGGCAGCTACAGATAATACTGCTGTATCATCTGCAAACATTCCAATTGAGACACCAACAGTGTGAGGGAGATCTGAGGTAAATAAGAGATAGATAGTCCGACCCAATTTCCAAAATATTTTGATTATAACTTTAATATCAGTTTTTTTTTAAATCATATTTTTGTGTTCATACAAGGTGGCGCAAAAGTAATCCTCCTATCAGAAAATGCTATAAATTTTGCGATTGGCCCCTAATGTCAGTTCTGTTTTGACATTTGTGTAGTAAACACATGCGAAATACACGTTAATAAACAATATTACGCTACACTGCTCCAGAACGCGGAATATTGCTGACTATTTATGTGACCAATAATCGGTCGATGACTTTGGCACAACGTGAATTTCGTCGCAGATTTCCTGGCCGTCCATCGCCTACTGGTGAAACACTGCGACGTTTAGCCGCTCGCCTCGAAGAGACTGATACAACACGAGATGCTGCCAGGCGTGGCAGATCCCGGAGTAGCCGTTCTGCAGAGAATATTGCTGCTGTAGCCCAGGATGTCATGGATGCGCCGTAGACATCGACCAGACGACGTGCCACGCAAATGGGTATCAGACGGTGCATCACCTGTTAGCTGCTGACCGCCAATCGCGTCTAACAAACGCTCAAGCCATCCTTAATCACCACCAAGAGGAAGATGATTTTTCATCAAAAATAATCATGAGTGGGTACGTAGATAAGCAAAATTTACGCTTCTGGGGCACTGAAAATCCGCGTGTAACCCACGACGAGCCTTTACACCCGCTCGAAGTCACTGTATGATGTGCTGTTTTCGCTGGAGGAGTCATCGGACCTTTTTTCTTCGAACACGTCGCGGGCCAAACGGTTACTGTGAATGGTGAGCGCAATAGCGCAATGATCAACGAGTTCTTTTTGCCGCAACTTGATAAATTGGGATTGGAAAACATGTGGTTCCAACAGGACGGTGCAACGGCACACACTGCACGTGCCACAACCGATATGCTGAAGGATGCATTTCCGGGGCGCCTAATCTCCCGTTTTGGCGATTTGCACTGGCCAGCAAGATCGCCTGATTTGACCGCTCCAGACTTCTTTTTGTGGGTCTTTTTGAAGTCGCGGGTTTATGTCAACAAGCCTCAGACTCTTGCAGCTCTTAAAGACAATATCCGTCAAGAATGTGAGGACGTATCGCAGGAAGTTTTGGCCAAAGTGATGGAAAATGCCATGAAAAGGGCTCAAATGACAATCAACTGTGGCGGCGGCCATTTACATGACATCATATTCTCGACTTGATGTAAAAAAAACCAAAATAAAAATAATCCACAAGAAGAATCAAAGTTTTTCATTTTTTTCAAATTAAAGCCAAAAAACATCGGAAGTTTACTTTTGCGCCACCTTGTACATGGCATATAAAATCAAAATTTTTTAATAGTACATTTGCCTATGACAAGAGACAATTCCTTACAATTGTATCCTTGTCAAATTACCAAAATTTAGATAAATTTTCTCGCTTAATACGAGTGTTTCTTGAATATATCCGAATACACTTTATGATAAAGAAGGTTTGAATTCTGATAGGAAAGTACATAAGTTTCTATCCACAATAGTCTACAATACCGACGATTTCATTTTTCCTCATTTTGCCTTTCAACTGTGAGTTCCATATCGAGAGTCGCGGTCATCAAGTAAGCAAGTGTACGTGAGTGGCTTAAAAAAAGACGTCGTGTATAAAGGGGTTTTCAACAGAGACGCTACAAAAGTAAATCGATAAGGACAGCAAACGATGCCATATTTTTTCCCGCTCTTTTGACATTTCTCTTCAGTAAGATTTGCCATTTCATTGAGGAGAGATATACGAGCCAATTTGGAGTCAGTGGCCTCAACTTTGATTCGGATTTTCATCGGAAAATCATCTTCAGCGATCAGGCTCATTTCTGGCTGAATGGCTTCGTCAATAAGCAAAATATGCGTTATTGGTCAGACAGCAACCAACACGTAATCCATGAGTCATCATTGCATCCCGAAAAAATTACGGTTTGGTGCGGTTTATGGGCCGGCGGCGTCATTGGGCCGTACTTCTTCCATGATGATCAAGACCGGCACATTACTGTGAATGCGAATCGCTACCGTTCAATGATAACCGAATATTTTTGGCCCCAATTGGATAATATGGCCTTGGAGGACATGTGGTTCCAACAGGACGGCGCCACAAGCCACACAGCGAATGCCACAATCAATATATTGGAAACGGAGTTTGGTGAACGTGTTATTTCACGAAATGGCCCAGTCGATTGGCCGCCTCGGTCGTGCGATTTGACGCCGTTAGATTATTTCCTGTGGGGCTACGTCAAGTCTATGGTCTATACCAACAAGCCAGCGACGATTGATGAATTTCGTACGAATATCGAACGTGAAATTGCAGCCGTATCGGCCGATTTATGCTTGAAAACCGTCGAAAATTGGGTTCAGCGTCTGGACTTCTGCAAGCGTGTCCGTGGTGGCCATGCAAAAGAAATCGAGTTCCATACATAATGGCATCGAACATACTTCCACACGAATAAAGAATTTCATTGGTATCTAAAACCGGTTTTGTTTTATTTAAAAAAACTTTTGTAGCGCTCTTATTGAAAAACCCGATACAATGTCATTGTATTTGCGGGTGTATTACAAAATCAATAAAGTTTGTGTGGCAGGACGTGCTTGACAAGGGAGCTCTAGTATTTGAAATTTTCTTCTCTTTCTGTTGTTTCACATAGCTTAATGTTTCTTTTAACTGCCGCATGTTATTTGTATGTATTTAGTTGCAAAATACTAGCACTCTTGCAAACGCATGTGCTGGTAATAAAAATATTTGTTCGTAAACGTTATTACATACGAGTACATAGTACAAATATAGAGAATATAGTGCTAATATTAATGTAAACATGTTCCAGTTCATGCAGAATGTTTTTCGTCCTTACATATATTTGTACTATGAAACACAGATCAGTACTTCTTGTTAGCGTCATAAAATAATACATCGAACAGAATTCTTGAAGTTTTGATAAAATTGAGATTGTAGATTTTGACTCATAATTTTGTTATTATACTTTAATTATATTCTTATTATTGAGCTTTATTTATTTTCATGTCAAATAGTATTTCAGTTAATCCTCCATAATGTAACTTCATTACAATTTTGTAAATTTCGGGCATATTTTTTGACGCATATTTTATTTTAGACTTAATCAGAACATGTCTTCCTTATAATCCAATTAAAAAATCAGAACTATATCAAAAAAACCATCTTTATTTTAAAACGAAAATGTGCATTCTTTGAGACACCCTTTAAAAGCCAATGCTTCACATAAGAACGCATTGGTTTTCATAGGATAAACCGGTAAACTAAAGAGTATTCCATGTAAAATTTGGAATTTAATTTCGATTTAAAAGTATTTTTTCTAAATTATTATTTCATTGGTAAAACCCCCTACATTGACAATTACGAATAAAACAGAACATTGTTCAAGCGGCTTCTACTACTTGCTTTAGGATAGTTTATTTGATCTACCAGATTTTTTAGTGCATTTTGGATATTTTGGTCTCTATCTTATGAGCGACACCATCAATTTGTGTTTTAGGACCTTAGTTAATCCGGGATGGATTGCTTAACACTTATCTCTAACGGCGCTTCAGGGATAATAATCTAACGGGGTAAAATCGCAGGTGCGAGGCGGCCAAAGAGCTTCCGAGATTTGGAAGATTATGCGGTTTCCGAACACAGTGCGCGAATAATCGATAGTAACTTTGGCTGTGTGATATATATAGCCGTCCTATTGAATCCAGACGTCTTCAATGCAAGCCTACTCTAATTTTGGGAACAAAAATAGCTACACCCAAAGAAAAAAAACGTTTATACCTCGGTTGCCACAACAATACTTTGATTGATTTGTATTAATTCAAAAAAACGTTTGCGATAACTGAACTTAGCCATTTTTCTAATGAGAGCACAGATTACGAAGAACGTAAAATTCTCTCATCCTGTCGACTGTATACATAGCTTTATCCATTCGTTTGACATCCATGACATCCATTCGTTTGGCATACGCATACACATAAAAGTGATCACATACTCTGATGATTCTACGTTGTCAATATATCTTGGATGGACAATTGACGCGTTCTAGTTTGCTCCGCTTTTAATTATTATTTGAATGCAAGGCGAGACCTTGTCAGTATATCTTGGATGGACAATTGACGCTTTCTAGTTTGCTGCACTTTTTGTTGTTATTTGAATGCAAGGTGAGACGGACGTGTAAGTAGACAATGAAAAAATAGTTAAAAATGCCAACCTTTTTTAAAACAAACACCAAAATCATTAAAGTTGGAAAGTTAAATAAAAAACAGCTTATGCAAGCCATAAATAAAAGTTTTAATTACAACTCGGTTGCTGTAACCGGAATAAGAGTAGGTGGAACCGTTTTTTGTCTCTCGCAAACGTCTTTTCTGCTCTAATTTTTCATGACTCGTTTACTGCAAACCTATTTCAGTTCTCACAAATGTTTTCTAGTTTGGAGCAACTACAACTCCGTTGCTGTAACCGAGGGAACAGTTGGCGGAACCGTTTTTCGTTTGACGCAAACGTTTTTATCTGCCTATATTTTCATAACTCATTTTCTGCAAACATTTTTCGGTTCTTCCAAACGAAATGCCATGTACGGATTAACAGATGATTCTTTCTCCCAACTACAGTCCCCAAACGAACCTCAAATATCTGAAACTTCGATTGGGCGGAACGAGTTTTTTCTCTGCGTGTAGTCATGGTACGGTTACGCTGATCACTGACGGTAACGGCGGCTCATTTCTCATTTTCGAAGACAAGTGAGCCTTTGGTGCCGCCATGTCAAACCCTCACCGAACAGTCACTCGTTGTGGATGCATCGGCTTCTCCTCCACGATTTGTGGATGGGACAATTTTGTTTAATAACTTTACCCCCGAGGTGAAAATGAGTTTCATCGGAAAAGATGATTTTTCAGGCCATTCAGCGAAGCGAAAACGCATCGGATATATACGATGCTGCATTTCGTGGACCGATTAGACTATATAAGCCTTCACACATTGGTCTTTATGCAAAATTCTGAGCAAAGAAGTGCGCTAAATATTCAATCGCTGCGAACGGTGGCAATTTGATGTTGATAGCTGTTTGAGGATACTTTCAGCTACAGTGGCAATGAGCATGTACACCAGTTCTTTTGTCCAGTAAGGACCTGGATTGATGAAATTCCTTCAGAAATTAGTCCACAAACTGGTAAAATGTAAGGCGACGCATTTCGCAAATGTTAAACTTTTACAAACAATCTGTCACATGCTTCGAAATAAATTCCAAATTTTACTTGTAATTAGTCAGGCTTGTATGCTAATGCATTATAAGCTTCGGAATAAAGGGGCATACGTCTTTATCACTACAGCATAAGAGCAAAGCGACATTATTGTGGTAACAAGGTTTCAGAAATACCTAATATTTGTGTTACTTTTATTACGCAGTTTTTAATCCCACAAATTTTTATAGATATGCAACTACATGTACTTTCCTTTAACTTAAATTTTCTAAATCTAATCATCCGCGAAAAGCACATCAACTACAAGCATCTCCTATTAAATCGTAACAAAAACATTGTAGCGGTAAATGTTTGTTTAACTGATAAATCTGTCTACCTGTGTTATTAATATGCTTTCCAATTTCAATAGCATTTTGCCATGACAGTTTGGATAAAGTTTATAAATAAGCAAAGAGAGACATTCCCATCCAGCTTCTCTTTTGCTTGGAAAGCTTAGTGGGGTTTCTCTTAGGACTTTGAGAATGAGAGATTAAAGTTGCACAGTTGGACCTTACAATGACGGGTACACTGACACTGCTCTTGGAAAGCTTTTCATGTCTCTCTTTTGGCTTTCAGCAAAAGTCTCCTAACTAATATGGCAACAGTTTAAATTGCCCTTTTTGCAACAAATTATTATTTTGTCCTAAATATATTATACCTGTGTCCATAAACATTGTGTTTGCTGTTCAATGTTACATGTTACAATGAGGTTTATGTTATAATATATGAATCATATATATGAATATATAATATATGAATATGAATCGACAAAGAATCAAAAAAAGTACCAGATCTTCAATTCATGAATACAATGATTGCAAACATATACATTGAACCGACTCGCACAAAAAAGTACCTTCTGTCCACCCTACAAAATGTACCTTGGTTTATTTTGTCATGATTCCCAAAATATTTCGTATCTAGCATTAAGATCCCGTGAGGTGGACATTTTTGTAGTTTTTCAAAGAACTTTGTCTATGAGCAATTTATATCATTGGTATCATATGAAAAAATTTTTTAAGGCGCATTCAACGGTAGATAAAACATGCCAAAACATTTATATCCGCCTCCTGTTTTCAGGAGTTGTCTGGAAATAATAGAATTTTTAAGTTTTTAGTACTTAGATTATTCTGATTTAAATATCAGATTGACATATTTTAATATTCTATCGAATTAACAAATACATGTTTCAGCTTTTTTGAAATTCGCACTAGTTCGGGTTTCACCAAAAATTCAATACGGTTGTAACATTTCGTTCCAAATGGGTATCAAATCTTTGCTTTTGACAAGGACATGATTGTTGTATGGATACAATATTTTTATTTTGCAGTATATTTTTCAAGCTGATTGTTTGGTCATTTCTCTTTTTCTATTTTTTTCATTCCGTTTTTTAAATGAATTATTTCGTTAATTATTTTCTTTACCTCTTACATGAATTTGTTCTTTATTGTTAATTTGTAACTTAATGTCATCTTTTCTCTTTGTTTGGTTATTCGCTTGGGATATTTTTTTGTTTTACATTTTTGAGGCCATGTTGAATTTTTAGGAATTACAACGATCACTTGTAAATATCAATCGAAAGAACCGATGCCATATTTATTTTCGTGCGGTCATATATCCTAAAATATAACAGGTTCAAACTCAAATTCAATCTATTAAAACAGATAGAAAAACAGTGATCTGGATCAAATTTTGAATATTTAGAATTACTCCAATCTGATATCCTTCAGGGAAACCTTCGTACTACACTAAAACTTTGTTTGCAGAATATCCCTGAAAAAAGGATGTGTCAGGACATGTTTTATATATCGGTGAACGCATCATAAAAAACCCATTACTATGATTCTAAGTGTCTTTATACATTGTCTTTAGTTAAAGTACAAATTTGCTTCAAAAACTAACAAAAATACCCTTTTTAAAAATAGTCCAGCTCACGGAATCTTAATGCTAGACACGAAATATATCAGAAATCAACCCAAGTTACATTTTGAGGTGTGGACAAAAACTCTTTTTTCCCACCACACGCTTAAAAATCTGTCATTTTTTGTTGTTTGAATGCAAATATAACATGTGTTTGGAGCTTGCCACAAATATAATATACTTGGGGCCAAGCGCATGTTTGCGATACAATGATTAATATGTTATAATATGTGTGTCTGCAACCCAAATATATTTGTGTTTGTGAGTTTGTTGCACTGCTTATGCTCTCTCGAGAGCAAGAGAATAAAAGAGGGGCAACGTGTGTGTATATCTTGTAAGTGTGTTTCTGTATTTTGGCATTATTCTCTCACTGAGTGATTCATAACTATTCCTGAATGTGGATGATGTAATTCGTTTTAATTTCATGTAATCAGTCTTCAATGATTCATCGGACAGAGGATATCAAAAGCGCTTGATCAGTTAAAGAAGAATAAACAAACGTTCGGACAGTTAAATGGTTTGTGATTTTGCTTTGGTTTTTGTGTATGTGTTTCGTATATATATATGTATGTGTGCTACCAATGTGAGAAACGATTTTGAGGAAAGAAACTGGAGAGTGCAACAACGTGAATCCCTTTTTACTGAAAAAATTTAAATGGTGGACCATTTGTGAAATGTAATAAAAAAAATAATTAATACACGTTTTTCTTGCATGAACTAAATTTGTATATGTGACCTGGACTACGAAAAGGTCCAGGTTTTCCGAGAAAACGCAATCAAAGATTATGCTTAACCCTGCTGTTAGGTTAGGAAAAAAATACGAATGTTAGGTTAAGGGACCATTTGGTCCATACTACAATTTTCATGCAGAAAATCAATTTAATCGCATTCGTTGTATATATTTTAGTTCAATATTCACTAAACATTGTTATTATTATTATCATCTTTGTTTCGAAAATAAATGTAAAGAAAATCAAAGGAAATATGCTATGGACCAAATGGTCCCTTAACCTAAGATTCGTATTTTTAACGAATGTTAGCTTAAGAGACCATTTGGTCCATACTGCAATATACAAACAAAATAACCATCTATTCGTATTCTTTGTATCTATCTTGGGTCAGAAATACAGCAGTATTATTATTTTTTATATTTTGAACATAATTGTAAAGAAAATCAAAGAATATATTCTATGGACCAAATGGTCCCTTAATCTGAAATTTGTAATTTCTTATTTGACTCAGTCCTGTTTCTAGTTAGAAAATTTAATTTTTGCTCATGCCATTGGTTTATAAAAAAGATCACGTGACCTGAAAAATGAAGTCCGTATATATCACCGTTCAAAACTTACAAAGAAAACTAGCCATTATTTGGACCAAATGGGCTGAATCTAACAGCAGGGTTAACCATTCACAGTTCTGCTACACAACTACAACAATATTTTTAGAACCGAAAAAAAGTAAAAAATTATTTTTTGACACGAAAGCACCCGCTTCTTAGTCCGTAGTCTTAGTAGCATAGTGAAAACAAACGCATAGTTGAAACCTTCTAAAGATAAAAAGGTGAGAGTGCAAGGAAATGGAAAATGTAAATATTTCAATTTTTTGTATTAATTATTTATAAATGTGGATATATATTAATAAAATTAATTATAATAAATAAAGAAAGAAAGAATAATTCGTTTCTTCGGACATATGCATATGTTTCCACGTAAGCATATGTAGGTTTGGGGTAAACACTCGAATGCTTACACGTAAGTATATGGATGTTTGGGATGAAGCACGTAAATGTTTCCACGTAAAAGCATACATATTTGACAGTAAACATGCTAACGTTTACATTTAAATACACCTTAGTTTGGGACTTGCAAACACATAAATGTTTGAAGTGTGTTCCAAACATATACATGGCTCCTGCAGAATATGTTTGGGAGAATATGTTACAGAGGCCGTTTTTATCAGCGTGCATAAAATGTGAGTCGGTCTAATGTACATAGCTCGCAATTCCAACTATAATTTCAAGATTCAAAAATCGAGAATCTTCTGTTGCTACTGTAGCAGGTAAAGGGTTTTTCAACAGAGACGCTACAAAAGTAATTCGATAGGGACAGCAAACGACGCCATATTTTTTCCCGCTCTTTTGATATTTCTCTTCAATAAGATTTGCCATTTCATCATGGAAAGATATACGAGTCAACAACGAGTCGAAATTATTAAAATTTACTACCGAAATTTGGAGTCAGTGGCCTCAAATTTAAGAGGCCTCAACAATTAGCGATGAGGCTCACTTCTGTCTGAATGGCTTCGTCAATAAGCAAAATATGCGTTATTGGCCAGACAGCAATTCATACGTAATCCATGAGTCATCATTGCATCCCGAAAAAATTACGGTTTGGTGCGGTTTTGGGCCGGCGGCGTCATTGGGCCGTACTTCTTCCGTGATGATCAAGACCGGCACATTACTGTGAATGCGAATCGCTACCGTTCAATGATAACAGAATATTTTTGGCCCCAATTGGATAATATGAACTTGGAGGACATGTTGTTCCAACAAGACGGCGCCACAAGCCACACAGCGAATGCAACAATCAATTTATTGGAAACGAAGTTTGGTGAACGTGTCATGTCACGAAATGGCCCAGTCGATTGGCCGCCTCGGTCGCGCGATTTGACGCCGTTAGATTATTTCCTGTGGGGCTACGTCAAGTCTATGGTCTATGCCAACAAGCCAGCGACGATTGATGAACTTCGTACGAATATCGAACGTGAAATTGCAGCAGTATCGGCCGATTTATGCTTGAAAACCGTCGAAAATTGGGTTCAGCGTCTGGACTTCTGCAAGCGTGCCCGTGGTGGCCATGCAAAATAAATCGAGTTCCATACATAATGGCATCGAACGTACTTTCACAGGAATAAAGAATTTCATTGGTATCTAAAACCGGTTTTGTTTTATTTAAAAAAACTTTTGTAGCGCTCTTATTGAGAAACCCGTCATATTGATTGATCCTGAAAAGTTGTTGTTTTTTATTTGAATTTGAATTTTGTTGACTGATTTTGTTAGTTTTTGGTTACTGTATGATAAGTTCATATTACAAGCTTTACAAGTCATGAATATTTTTCGAATTGAAAAATTGTTGGTTTTTGTTAGAAATAGTTGACAATTCAGTTTCAACACACACTCACTGGCGTGACTAGTTTCGAACTCCGTGACAAGTTCGTCATCAGATGCCTAACTACTGGCCGGAAGTGATACCATTGGTTGATCATCAATCGTATATATACAAACTCAATTCTGCAATTCACATGTGGGAATTAGTATCGATCGAAGATCCCTAAGTATCAACATCACTGAAGAGAGTGCACCATGATAAAATATAACCATACACGGACACCACTGCGTGATAAAAGACAAAAAAAAAGACCCGTATCTCCCAGATTTGCCCAAAGTCATGCCCTTTTTTTATGAGCCCCCAAAGAGTTGGGGCCTCGGTGTCATTCTTGCAAAAAAGTGATCATTTTGTTAGGGTAATATCTTGCAAATAATTCGGAATTTTGAGCCCTTGTCATAAAGAGCAAAACATATAAAACATATAAAATCAAAAAAACTACATCTGCAAGGTCAAAATCGCCAAAACCTTTTTTACCTTTTTTCCGCTGTACAGGTCCATAGGTAGCAAACCGTTCCAAGTTTGAGGAAACAATCAACTATAAAAATGTACCTAAGATCATTTGTCAGACAAATCTAATTTTTAAAGTTGTTTGCGATTTTAACCTTGCAGATGCAGTTTTTTTGATTTTATATGTTCACAATTTCTGTTCATTATGATAAGGTCTACAACTTTGCCTCAGAGAGTAAATCAAAATTCCGCACTATTTGCAAGATATGAGCCTGACAAAATGATCAATTTTTTGCAAGACTGAGACCGAGGCCCCAAATCTTTGGGGGCCCATTAAAAAAAGTCCATGACTGGGCAAAACTCGGAGACACGGGTCTTTTTTTTTGTCTTTTATCAAGTAATGGTGGTGTCCGTATGGGGTTATATTTCCATGCCTTAAAAATTACACACAGTGTATTGCAAAGAGTATTCTAGTTGAACAACAAAAGTTGTTCGTTTGCATGACTTGACCTTCAACTCTTGCGTTTGCTTGTTTGTTACAACTAAGAGCATTTCTACTGCGAAAGTTTGTAAATTGTTGCTCCCATATTTCCTCTTTGACTTTCGTTTTAGTTGTTACGTTTTCCTAGCACTGTTGGTAGAACGGTTTTAAATTTCCAGAAATGCCGTTGGCTCCATAAATTTTCGGCTTATCATTTTCTGGACAAAAAGCACCAAAGGATGTGAAACGACTTACTTGTATACTTCTAATATTTTAAATATTGATCGATAATTCTATCAGCCATAACTTCCCACCAAACCGTGCATATGAGTGGGTGTAATTGTCGCTGATTCACTGCTATAGGATGTTCGGTACTCCAAAATCGGCGGTTATGTTTATTAACATATCCATGAAATGAAAATGAGCTGCATCGCTCATAATAAGATTGTTCAAAAAATAACAAGATAATACAATTTAGAAATTTTTGCAAGTTCTTGCATTGATTATGATGACATTATACAATTTTATTAAATTGTTTATTACCTGCAAAAATTGAAACTTTATAAGCATTTCAAACCAGTCAGTCGAAATTGGCCCACCCTGGACATTCATGAAAATGAAAAAAGAATTAGCGAATGGAAAAATTGTAACTAATGAAATAAACGCAGTAACTGTGGTTTATGCACCTAACAAAATTAAACCAAACAACACAAATGTCAGTTACAAGACATTTTTTTATTAAATATTTTACGTTTTTTTATATATTTTGCCTTGGGTACACTAAGTTCAACTCTCCCATGAAACACGTGGCAATTAAACAAATAATTTCTGTATACATTTGTAAAGCTAATCAAGGTATTATAAGCAGAGAATATAACAGATGCGTGCTGGCATCATTCTCCCTACCACTTGTTTACTTTATTGAAATTTTATTTGCTGATCCCATGTGTCTGTTCACATCAGCTCGATTGAATAAATAGAGGGATGATTGCAAAATTCATTAGAATGTTGCTGATTTGTTTAGCCGCCGGCAGATATGGAACAAACGTTATCAATTGTACTTTGTAACAGATTTAGTCGTAGATACTGACTGTCGATAATCTACTCTGTTATCGGCTCCTCTTACCTAATTTGTTAGCGTATGAATATTTAATATGAAGAATTGCATGTTTGTGAAATTCTGTTTATTTTTGTTTTCTTCTAATTATGCGGATAATATGAATTTCATAACAGGAAATAGCCTTCTGGTGGAATTTTTCTACGTCTTTAATCTTTAAGGTTACTCTACTTTAATCTTTAGGGATATAAAATATGATTTGAAATATTTTACTAGATATGTTTAATAGCTTCAAACTGATTCATCCGTGTGTGTATACAAGTTCAAAAAATGACGTAATTGTGTGCAAATAGTCTTTTACACTGGTAAGAAAATTATTAAGCATGCAGTTCAAACTATGTGTACATAAATTAGAGGGTTCTTGTGAAAATACCTCCGATATTACACACCCAACTGCTCTCTAACCAATACGCTATACTGAATGTTTGGAGAGCAGCCCCTAAGTACTGGTATAATATTAAAACAAATGAAAAATAAAACTGTATCTATGTTTAATACAATTGTAGAGAAACTTTTATAATGTTTTGTTTTGGACAAAAATTATAATAACACAGTGCAACACTAAAATAGGTAAACATATACGGACACCACTACGTGATAAAAGACCACAAAAAGAAGACCCGTGTCTCCCAGTTTTGTCCAAAGTCATGCACTTTCTTTATGGGTCTCCAAAGATTTGGGGCCTCAGTGTCATTTTTGAAAAAGGCTCATACCTTGCAACTGTTTGGAATTTTGATTAAGTCTCTGAGGGAAAGTTGTAGCTCTTGTCATAAAAAATAGAAATTGTGTGGACATGTAAGACAAAAAAAAACCTCATCTTCAAGGTCAAAATCCTTTAAGATTTTTTCCCCTGTTCAAGTCCAAAACGGTTAAAATACGCATATACGTTAGCACTACGTGATAAAAGACCAAAAAAAAAACATCCGTGTCTCCCAGTTTTGCCCAAAGTCATGGCCTTTTTTTATGGGGTCCCAAAAATTAGGGGCCCCGGTATCATTCTTGCAAAAAAGTGACCATTTTGTCAGGCTCATATCTTGCAAATCGTTCGGAACTTTGATCTACTATCTGAGGGAAGGTTGTAGCCCTTATAATAGAGAACAAAAATTGTGAACATACAAAATCAAAAAAACTTCATCTTCAAAGTCAAAATCGTGAAAAACTTAAAAAATTCGATTTTTTACCTTTTCTCCCCTGTTCAGGTCCATAGGTAGCAAAACGTTAAAAATTCACGGAAATAGTCAACTAAAAAAATATACCTAAGATCTCAATAAACAACTTTCTAGAACATATAAACTTCATTGGAATGATTCTTAACACGGTTTAGGTAGCGCTTAAGTAGCGTTTAGGTAGCCGCAAAAGTGAAAAATTTCCCGAAAATTGTTTAATTTCATTTGTTTTTTCTTTACTTCAACATTGACATACTATGCTATCTATTACAAAAATAATAAAAAAAAATATTCGTATTATGTCTATAATGTTGATGGCCCTGGACTTGCAAATCGCACTCTCTTAAGTTGTGGATCCAAATCGTCGTCCGAATCTGAGTCTGATTCAGAACTTATGGTGTCCACAGGCAGTGTTGTTTCCAGACTGCCCTCCATCATTAGCTTGTTCTTCTTCTATTACTTCATTGTGACTCCACCAACATACCTGAAATGAATTAGAAAAGAAATCAAAAGAGGATTGCAAAACAACGCATCAATAAAATTGATATTACCTCTGAAAGCAATGCGTTGAGTTTTTGGAACGAAGTTCCTTATCGCACGTTGCGGGATGGGGGCTAAATGAAAAAATTGTAAACTCCTTGTTTTAACCGTATTATGCTATAACCCTGTATACAACCCAGTATTATTTTGCATACTTTTAGGATTTAGGATTTGTACAGTCAGGGTCATATATGAGGGTTGATTTCTTCAATGTTGGCTTTGTGGTAGTCATGCCCATGTTAAGTGTGCTGGCTTCAATGGAAGAAATTATGATATAATTTCGGCTAAGGAAAGCGGGATTCGCTGGAGCTAAGCTATTTAAGGAGGCAAAGAAAGGATTTCAAACTTTAAATACTGATTTTGTCTCCATTAGTTTGAAACTTAAATCGTTGGAGGATATGTTTGATGCTTTTAAATGGCCTGAAGACATCTCGTCCTCTCCAAGACGGTAAAAATTTTCTAGTAACGTAATTTAATTGTGCCAGTAAGTCGTAACTTGTATAACCGTTATATGTGCCATAATAATAGTTTGATCGTCCTGTAAATTTCACAGTATGTTACAGTTGACCTACAGATACGAACAGGCTATTTGGAAGAAAGTTGCCACAAAGGGACGAGGCGCCACCCACACACGTCAATATTTGACTATTATATATACTATATCACACAATTGTCCGTACACCAGGCACTTGAGAACATATTTCAATGTATCGCATAAAATATATGGCCGATTTAAAAAGAAAAAATATTTGAATCAAATTGGCCATATATCTTTTGAGATACATTCAAATATGTTCACAACTGGCTGGTGTACGGACAATGGTTTGATACAGTGTAGGAATGTGAGGTTCGGTACATGTACTACTCATATGATGCAAACCACTTTAAGAAAGTGGCCATAGGTACGAATGTATATGATTATCATTGAGGTCAGTTTCGAGAGCATCCTAAATATCGTTATCCCAGTAATGCATTTTTTTAAAAAAATTCAGAATAATCTTATAGAGGCTACTATAATCACTGGAAATTATAATGGAACCGCTGTCCTGATTCCACGCATTTCCATGATACCTACAGACATGTCCATCGATTTCAAAAGATTGCAGTTTCCGATTCGGTTGCCATTTGCGATGACCATTAACTAAGCCCAAGACTGTAGCTTCAAGTCTGTGGCTTAAATTTGACAAATCCGTGTTTTTCCCACGGACAATATATGTTGCATGTTCTCGTGTGAATAAACCTTCAGACTTACGTATATATATATGTATCTGCACCAGATGACAAAACTAGAGCACGTTGAATAAATATAAACAAAATGACAAAATTGTGTTTCATTAAAATTACAATACAGGGGTAGCGAAGCGCAACGGGAACAGCTATTATAGTATAATGATAAGCTTTTTAGACAAATCAACACACGATCGAAATCTAATCAAATTCTTCTAACAAACAGTTATTTTGCATTCTTCTTCATAATATTCCAGACAACTACAGGCTTATTTGACCACTGTATTCTTGTTCACACTTTGGCATTACAAAAACTTTGAAAGCAAAACGAAGTTTGCCGGGTCCAACTAATGTAGTATATATTGAAGTTTTGAACCCAATAAAAAGTAAATTTAGAAACGCCAAAGTGAAAGAAGGTTAAAAAAGAAAATTTTTTCAAATAAGTGCCTTCTCTTAAAAAAAGTAAATTTTCTCAAAAAAAAAATACAAATGAAGATATCTTAAAGAAGTACCTTTGCTTAAAAAAGTAAGTTTTCTTACAAAAAGTACCATTTCTTAAAAAAAGTATACCTTTTAAAGCACCTTTTCTTAAAAAAGTAAATTTTCTTACAACAAATTGCCTTTTCTTATAAAACTACCATTTCTTTAAAGAGTACCTGTTTTGTGAAACAAAATAACTTTTCTTGAGATAAGTATCTACTCTTAAAAATGTATCTATTCTTGGAAAAGGGACCAATTCTAAAAAAAATCCCATTTATTAAAAAAACTACATTCTCTTATAAAAAATTCTTACTCATGCCTTTTTCTTACAAAAAGTACCTTTTCTTAAAAAACATTAGCTTTTAATAAAAGAAGTAATTCTCTTTAAAAATTACCTTTTCGGGAAAATATAATACATATTCTAACAAACAGGACCTAAAAATATACTTAAAAAAATAAATTCTATAAAAAAAACATTTTTCTTAAAAAAGTATCATTTTACAAAAAGTGTCTTTTCTTAGAGATCCATTTAAATTACCCTATTTTTCAAAGGGCGTCTTAGGAGTGGTGGAACTAACTACTACATAATATATACCGAAAGGAGCTTCGTTCCAACCGGGTGTCCCCTGACACCTCATGTAATTTTTGCCTTGGTACCGGTTTTTCATGGGCATTGTGGTTTAGTGAAACCGTTTTCCGTGCTAATCGGATTCCGTAGGGAGTTGTTTGGTAAAATCGTAAAAATGAAAATGATTCTGGTGCATATACGCTGAAGGTAAATCCATGTCATTGAATGACTATCATCAAGCGATGAGTCAAAGTTGCTCTTGAATAGCTTTCTAATGTCAGGACCATTAAGTCCGCCTGTTAAGTGAAGACAAAAAATAAAGACGAAAAAAAACATTAACATAGTGTAAATACAACAAATACAACAAATAAAACAAAAATTCGTTTTCAATTGACTACAATAACTTTTTTAATTTTGTCATCGCTACGCTTTGGAAAAACGCCTTTGAAATAGTCGAATGCGTTTGGACAATTTACAACGGCCCTTCGATGCATTTTTTAACAATTCCCAATTTTATGTGGAGCGGTGGCAGCAAAATGTCTTGAGTATAGTCTATTAAAGGTGCATTCCTCAGTTTGTGTTGTTTCGTTTGTTTCTCCAGACTTCTTCTTGGTCTCCACGAATTACATTGGTATTGATTCAGAGGTGAGCGCGAATCCCAGTTACAAAGAAAAACGGAATAATTTTGGAAAGCCGCCCTTATCGATGATCCCTTGCAAAATGTTGATGACCTTCAAATCACAGAAAATCATCCATTTATTTTGATAGTATTGGATTTTTTTCATCATGTCTTTCAATGCGTCATAACTTTCTTTCATGTTAATACCCATTGCTAGCAGAATGGAAGGTTTTCGTATCGACACAAGCAAAAACACTGCTTTCAAGCTTCAAACAGAACCATCAGTAAATAATCTCCATTCACTAGCGATTAGAGTTTTTCTTTTCCCGGACTTTTTCATTTCCCGGGAAAGCGGGATTCATTTTTCAATTTCCCGGGATCCCGGGAAAAATATTTTTTATTTTTAAAGTAATTCTATTTTATTTAAAAATCACATTCATGAGATTAAAAAGTATGTTAACAAAAAATAAATCAGTTCAGTTCTTTAACATACATACAAACTATATAATAAACATTACATAACGTAAACAAAAAGCGTTAAAAAATAAACAAAATAAAATAATTCAGTCCTTTTTCTTATACATAAGATAAATAAATGTATAGAGATTTAAATAATTATAAAAAAGTAATTAGTCTTTGGTTTTAAAATGCGTTTTCAAAACAGAAATAGCATTTATAGATTCATCCGAAAGTCTATTTCGAAGTTTAGTAACTAAAATTCCTGTCAGAGAAAACACTCGTTCACTTTCAACGGATGTGGGTCGTATTGTTAATAGCGCATCAAAGAATTTTTGAATGTTTTCTGTTTTTTTACCAGATCCTTCAAAAAATTGTAAGTCCTTTTTTATGGAACATTTCAATGGCTTTTTTTTTTCATTAGTTTTTTCATTAGCATTACATATTGCAGCATTTAATTTTTCCGCAAATGTCTTTTCTTCTACAATATCACTATCATCGCTGCTTTCAATTTCTTCTAACTCAATTTCTCCACCAAAAAGACGGCTATAAAGATGTTCTGCGTATACAAAAATAGATGTTTTTGAAGCATTTGCGAACAAGCTGTCGTCGTTATTTTCATTTATAAAGATATCGTGATTATTCAAAAACTTAATGAGGGTATACAATTTGGAATGTCTTCTTTCTTCTATTCTATTTTTGAGGGATTCAAACATTGCTTGTCCAACAGTAGTACGAAGCGATGCAACTTGTTTACATAATGTAGTTACTATAACATCAGCTGTTAGTAAATTAATATTACGACGACAAAGTGCCTCTACAGCTAATTTTATTGGGCTTAGAATGTTTAATAAGTTCTTTCATATACTGATGTTATCTTCAACCCATAGCTCACCCATATCTAAATCAATTAGACTTTTCTTAATTGAGTTCTTCAACAACAAAAATTTCTCCATCATCGGAACCATTGAGTTCCATCTCGTAACAACATCCAATTCAAGACAAATTTCTTTTGAATGTTCTGCTACTACATATTTTTGTAAGGCACAGTTTTTTGTTGGACTTTTTTTAAATAATTTAATTATTTTACGTGTTTGTTGTAATACTTGTTTATAGTTGGTGGCGATTTAAAAATTTTCGTTATCTAAAACATCTTCAAAATCACCGTCAAAATTATCCTCATCGCTAGACTCCGAATCAACAATTGATGGTTCTAATGTTTTTTTATAAAACACATCAACAACCGCTAAATGCAAACCATGACTAAGGCAAAATATGCCTTCGACAGGGCTTTCTTTTACAAATTTTTTCATTACATTTGGCCCATCAGTTATGGTGGCTACTATATGTTTTTTGAAATTGATGTTATAATCCGATAATCTCGTTTCCATTAGGTTACGAATTTCAAAAGCCCCGCACTTTCCGGGTATATAAACCATTCCTAAGTTGTGAAAAGTTTTCTCACTTTCATAGACGCATATATTTAAGTATCTTCGGTTTTTTTTACTCGTCCATTCATCCATTACCAACGAGAATCTACATTTATCATTTAATTTAGCTTCTATGTCGTGCTTTATATCACTTTTAACTTTTAAAAATTGCTTAATAATCAGATTTTGTACATCACGTTCCGTTTTAGGCAGACTAAAACCTCTTTGCAGCATTGACTCTCTAATAAAAGAACTTCTGGTTATTGATCGTATAGAAAACCCATCAATTGCAGCTAGTTTCGAAACTATTAAGCCCATGTCGTCCTTTTTATTACTTGCATATTGATGTAATGTGCTCTGTGATTTTCTGACCTTTTCTGGAGGTTCTTCCCGTGGTAACACTTTTTCCAATTGTTTATTATGTATTCCTTTTAAATGGCGTATAAGACCACTTGTGCTTTTGCCTTTGCATGAAATTGTTTTTGCGCAAAGTTTACATGCAGCAGTATCTGTTGACTTCTTTATAAAATATTCCCATGCAAAAGAGTTTTCCATCTAACAAAATACAAAAAGAAATATTAAAAGCTATCAAAATTCAATTTAATTACATATTTACCTTGAGCAGCCAATTTTTTGTAACAAAACCTCAAAACAAACAATGAAATAATAGTTAATAGACGTCAAAATATCAACACAAGGCACATTTATTAGGTAGATGAAAACGCCCAGCTGTTGAAACAAGCCATTGTCACACTTTGTTTATGTGTACATTGTATTAGAGATGGGAAATAGACTTGCTAAAATTTTATGTACCTAATTGTACTAACTGCATAAAACAACGTGCTCTTAGTTTTTATAAAATGTTTATAAAGAAAATTAAGATATCTTTTTGTATACATTAGAATTACATTGTAATTGTATACTACACTTCTTTTTATAATAAAACACGTATTTTATAAGGACTAGAATAATTCGCTACACCTATGGGTAGCATTATCATATGAAATATGGAAGAAATTTGTTGTTAGTTAGTTCAGTAATGTTAAGGCAAGTGATAATGTATTCATGGGAGCATCTGTAAAAGATACAAAAAAATGTTCTAAGAAAATTGTAAATTGTACAATTGCACAATTGTACAAATCTTTCTCTTCCCTGTCAACAAACAAAGCAAATACACAACCAAACATGAAGAAATAAACCACCTGTTTTTGACATTGGCTTGTTACAACAAAACGCAGCAAAAGTTGCTTTGTTGTATGTACATTGACGTCGCATCTACCTAATAAATGTGCCTTGTATCAACAGCTGTTTTTATCACCATAAAAGAGTTGCTATTTCATTTAAAAAAAATTCCCGGGAATTCCCGCTCTATTTCCCGGGATTTCGGGATTGAAAAATCACGGGAATTCCCGGGACTAGCGATGTAGTTCAAATTATGCTGTAGCACTTTCTCTATAACTTTCACCGCTAAGCTCTCGTTGACGTCGCGCTGTGTAATGCCTCGATGTGAGCGTTGTCTCGCTTCTATACAGGGTGATTCAGGAAGTTCCGGACAAATTTCCCCAGCGTATTCCTTGGCTCATTTCATGAAGAAAAGTCCACTACGACCATGTCCGAAAAAGCAAGGGTGCGAAATGGCAGCGGGTTCAAAATTTTTGGATTGCTGGTCGGAGGGTAGTAGGGTAAAGTTGCTAACTTCTGAGCCAGTGGTGGGATTTTGGACAAACTCCAGATCTCACACCACTTGATTTCTTTTTGTGGGACTACATGAAAGATTGTGTGTATTCTGTGCAGATCCACAATCGTGAGCAGTTACTTGCACGCATTGAGGAAGCCGCGGTGAAAGTTCGTGAAAAGATGAGCGAACTAAACGTGGCGGATGTGGTTCGCAATTGTGTTTAGTAGAAAATGGGAACCACATTGAAAACTTCCTTTAACACCAAATGTTTTTTTTTCCTTAAGTGTTTGATTCGTCAGCCAACAGTTTCAATAAAATAAAATCTTAAACGTGTTAATTTACAAAAACAAACAAAAATGTGCTGTTATTTCGCGTCCAAAAACAAAAACAAACATTTTTGCCTTTCAGTAAAATGGTCATAACTATGGAACGGTAAGACCTCTGGGCTTCGTTGAGGTCATTTTGGAAAGGTAAGAGGTGTGGCTATCTTTCAACAGAAATGAAAAAATATGAGTTACCTGCCATCTGGCTGAGCAAATTGAGGCTATGTGAATTTTTTTCCCATTTTTCCCCGAGAGCTCTGTATTTCGGCGATTTGACTTTATTCTACTTTTTCTACAACAAGCCCAAAAACAAAAAAAAAATCCAACCACTGGCTCAGAAGTTAGCAACTTTACCCTACTACCCTCCGATCACCAATCCAAAAATTTTGAACCAGCTGCCATTTCGCACCCTTGCATTTTCGGACATGGTCCTAGTGGACTTTTCTTCATGAAATGAGCCAAGGAATACGCTGGAGAAATTTGTCCGTCACTTCCTGAATCACCCTGCATATTGTGTGCTGCGTCCCTTGTTGCGTGTGCTGAGCTTATTGCTTTGCCTGTGCTTCTGCGGTCGGTGAGATAGCTTACTATCCCAATGTTGAAGTAAACGGTGTTAAGAATCATTCCTAGGAAGTTCATAAGTTGCTACCTATGGACCTAAACAGGGGAAGAGGTAAAAAAGACGGTGAAGCGTCATAACGCCCACGGACATAACGCCCATGGGCGTTATGTCACACCTAAAATGGACATGAAGCCCATGGGCGTTATTGATATTGGCGTTATGTCCATGGGCGTTATGGCGCGTCACCAAAAAAAAACGAATTTTTAAAGTTTTTTGCGATTTTGACCTTGAAGATGAAGTTTTTTTTATTTTATATGTTCACAATTTTTGTTCATTATGACAGAGCTACAGAGAGTAAATCAAATTCCGAACGGTTTGCAAGATATGAGCCGCACAAAATTATCACTTTTTGCCAATATAACACCGAGGCCCCAAATCTTTGGGGACCCAAAAAAAAATGCATGACTTTGGGAAAAACTGGGAGACACGGGTCTTTTTTTTGGTATTTTATCACGTAGTGGTGTCCGTATACGGATATATTTTTTCGTGTTGCACTGTGTTGTACCATCTTCCTCAAGTTCTCTGATCTCTGTTTTGATCTACATTTTCTTCATATTTCAAGTGTTCAAAATCAGTTTCCTCTCTTTGAAATGTTTATAAATAATAAAATAAAAAGCATTGAAATCATTCGTTAATATTTTACTGACAACATCCAATGAAACTGTGATGTGCACTTAAGATGCAAAATGTTTTGTGTAAAATTCTGTATTTTTTCATTTCCTAATATTTCACAATATTTTTTCTCTGCACTTCCTTATAAAATTGTTTATTATTTATTTTACAGCTGAAAAATAATCTCAAACATATGAAAAATATTGACACATGTCGTTTCCCAAAAGAAATACGCTCCAGTAGAGCCGGTTAAATATCATAAAATTGTTAAGTAAAAGTGTTGATTGATTCGAAATTGTTTCAAGTATTTTGTATCAGAGAGTAATATCATATAGAGCTGCCATTCTTCTCATCTGACATTTCCTTTCACACTATTTGTGATGCGGTCGGTGCGATAGAGAGTTAGTTGACGTAAATTGACTTTCAGCAGGTGGAATTAAAAAAATTGTTGACTTAAATTTTCATGTCCGTTTGATTAAAAACTGTGAAATTTAAATGTATTTTGGACTTTTTTGTTACAATTTATTGTTTCTATATATTTGTGGTGTATTTGGAGAACAATTTTAACGCACTAAACGAAATCCTGCTGCTGATTTCTTGCCTCTATCTGGTAGTATTAAAGCAATAATTTCCAACATCCAACTGCCTATCTGCAATACACCAAATGTCATCAATTTACTGAGAGAGTTGGCTGGTCTGTACGTCATTACTCTATGTTTTGTACACTCGTACTTGGGTGTGTGATTTTACCCCACACTTGTGGGGCTTATATTTACATATGAATGTATTTGTATCATGTAAGTGTAAAAACTAGAATGCCCACATTTCACTGATTGCGACAAGCTCTCCTAAATCTCTTCATGGGATATTATGGGGCACCATTTTTTTTGTATTTGTATGTGATACTGTAAAAATATATTTTATGGAACATAAATATAGATTTCATAGTATTTTGTATTCAGTTTTATTTTTAAAATTTTTATGTTTGAATATACGACATTTCACATTAAAGAGATGTAAAAATATGTATGGGATTGACAACAGACCATCAGAATAAAAATTTCGCTACACCCCTCAGTGGCAATGTAACAAACGCAGTTCAAGTCCTATGTGTTTGTGTTTCCATAACGAAACTTCATTGACTGTTAAACAAAATTTGCAAATGTTAACAGAAAAAATTGTATTGACGGAGAAAAATACACATACTATAAGACGAAAGTAACAACTTGTGAAGAACAACATGGGTTAGAATTCCAAATTTCCAAACAAAAGGCATATTTTTGTAGTCGAAGCAAAGAACTATTTCTGATGGTTTTTACCAACTTTTGCGCAGTCGACTTTTGCTTCCTCTGTAAGGTTTTTGTTGTTTAGGTGAATGAAATTGTTTATGTGTGTGGTGGATTTTTACTTGCTACTCTACAATTGGTGCTCGGATATATAAAGCGGTAAAGCAATTACAACTTTTGGGATTTCCAAAAAAATTGGAATTGTTAGATTTTTTTTTCAGATGAATATGTTTGTGTATTTGTGTGAACTTATTACTTTTAAACAAACCCGTTACAATAGGAAAAGAGGGTATAATTTAATCAATATAGTAAACAATATTATTAAATTTTAAACAAAACCATTAAACAATTTGAAAATATTAGAGAGGGTAAGATTTGAACACCATTAAACAATTTGAAAGTATTAGAGATGGAACAGTGGTTCCAAATAGATTTTTTTTGGAATTAATTCTGTATGTTTTGATCGGAATAAGATATCGTGGTAGAGCAGATGTATTTTCCAGGTGATGTAGTAAATTTTGGATACGTAATGGGTATCGGGGCTATTGAACAGCCGTCTAAAATTGGGCACCTCGGCCATACAAAATTTGTAATTGATTGCCGAAAGTACAATTATCAGCTGAAAGACACTTCGCATGTCAATAGTGCTTCTCAATACCTACTAATAGTACCTACATGTGGGGGTTATCTCAAAACGTTTGAGAGATATTTAAGTTGTAAAAAAATTGCGTATTTTTTGGCGGGGTTGGTTCCGTGTTTGTAACGGTGCAATGTTACTGTTAGCCGAATTTACAAATTATTTACATAGTTGGATTTCTATAAAATTCTAAATAAACTAATGGACAGATATGTGCAAAAAAATTACTTCAAACAAAAGTTAGACACTTCTAAAAACAAAACTTCCCAAAAATGGTAAATTTTTATTGCTTTTTTCCAAAAAGGCGACAACATTATTTCGCTTGTACCTTTTTTCTCTTCCTGCAGGTGCAAGTTTTATGTTCCAAAAAGGAGATATAACGTATATGCGTCAAATGCTCTCTTTGATGTATTTTTGTCTTCCCGTTAGGTTCTTTCCAAAATTCACCATTTTTCAATACAAAAAAATGTTACTTCCAAAAAACCCTCTTAGCACCGAATGAAAAATGTATGCCATATTTTATTAACCCCATATGTTGACTTCGTACCCAAAAAAAACCTATCGCATCCGTGAGGTAAATAAAGTCATGGCGACCATTTTACTAAAAAATCCCCAATTTTGAAACATATTTTCCCGTTGTGGAAATCTAAGTATTTTGTTCCGGAAAAGTGCAAAACCTGTTTGGTATTAATTTGGGTGGAATTTTTACGACATATTTCTAAAATTTCATTATGATATTTAGCTTTAGTTAAGACTAAATGGTCTGCAAGCCTTAGCCGTTGAATAGCTTGCCTTTCCAGCTTTGAGTATAAATACTACCTTAGCTTCTTGCCAATTATTTGGTGAGTAGGCGAATTGTAAGTATGGGGTGAAAATTCCCGCCAAGTGGGTAGTTGTTTGGACAACCTCATGTTATAGCATAGCTGGAAAAATTCCATCAGGAGCCTCCGCTTTATATGGGGAGAAACTCTTTATAGCTTTTTGACTATTTGGTTGTTATGATTGGTGTCTGATGTACTACTTTTCACATTTTCCGTGTTCCTATTTAGAAAGTGTGTAGACATCAGGTACCTTAACCTTTGTTCCATTGTCTTCACATTCTTCCCCGTTTCGTCTACACGCGTTACTACCTGGACGTGTTGCTTTGAGAGTCTTACTTAGATGTGGCGAAAGTTTGGCTTTCCCTTTCATTAAACGAATTTTAAAGGTGCATCTCTATACAGTCCTCGAATCATGGGCACTATCTTGTCAGGTATCACCTTTTCTGTAGAGGTGGACCACATCGAGTTACTGTGTACTCAATCAAACTGTTGTTCGAAGGCGACGAAAAGTAGATACAGAGGCGAGTGTAGTTCTACTGACTGTAATACGTGAGTGTTCTACAGAGTGTGTCGCCACACGAACGTACAGGCTTGAAATGTGCCTGGTCCTTCCGCTGAGGAATATGGGTCGCTACTATTTGCCTATTGCATTGAGCAATGTAATATCTCTCCAGTTCCTGCACAGTGTTAGACCACCTGTCATAGTTCTGCCAATATATCGGACCATAACTGCATATGAGTCATATCTCAGATCTCTCTCAACTGGTTTTGCTAAATGAACATCTATATGAGAGTTATCAATCATAGACATATGCTTTTTATGATAGGGAAGATAAACAGATTTTTACAGGGGATACAAATAGTCCCATGTTATCTTTTTAAAACAGAAATTGAAAATCTGAAAATTAAATGAAAATGTAAAAAAGATAGTGGACTATCAATACTGGTTTGAAGGTTATAGTCATTTCAATATTAGACACTGGATATTGGATATAGGCCGTTCAGTTAATAATGTAAAATGGCCGCAAAAATTTCGTAACTTTCATATTTTTGGGAATGAGTTCAACATTTGTTGTGTATGAAAAGATTTATGACTGATTGTAAAGGTAGTTCGACTGATTGCATGGAGTGTGTTCACATGGTTGGCAGACGCACAATTTGTTCCTCCATCGGCGAGTTTCGCTGAAGTATAAGCGTCGCCATTGCTTTGCCTATTGCATTGAGCAATGCAATACCTCTTCAGTTCCAGCACAGCCTTAGATCACCTTTTTCGGGATAGTGATTACCACTCACTCATTCCACTGCGTAGGGATTATGTTGTATCATATTTCAACGGTTCTCCTGGAATATTATCAGGACCAGAAGAATTGTTATCCTTCAATTTACCCAGTGACGTATCGGTCGTTGCTTGCGATGGGAGTTCCGTTGATATATTTCTTCTCGGGTTGCGCCGTGAGTATGCTGCCGAAGGGATACACTGATCTTCATCATCCAAAAGTCTAGATTGTGCTGTAAAGAATTTACGCCATAGCTCCACTTGTTGATCTGGTGATGATAGATCCGTGCCATTATTAGCTTTTAACGATAGAGTACTTTTGATGGTAATATGGAGGTTTCGTGGTTTTGCTGCTTTTTCAGTTTCCTCCGCTATATAGATCAGATAATTTTCGAAATCTGAAAGGACCATGTAACCACTCTACGTGCTGATTGCCTATAGTCTGATTTTAACTGTCCCTCCAATATTGGTCGCATAAGCACATTGAGCAGGCCTTGACGAATCCGAATATCGGTCCAGGATTCTGTACATGAGTCACAAGATTTATTTATACAACTTTTCTCACCAAGGACCTCAGTGGATGTATCCCTCAGCATTAGAACAATGCTAACCAAGTATTTTGACTGTCCTTTGACAAATTGGAGAGTACAGTTTGATCGTACATAATTGATAGGGATGGGTCCTGCAGGCGGTCTGTATTGTATTTATAAATTTGCCAAACGGAGATGGAAGGTGCCCACTAAGAGTTGGTGGTCGCTATCAATAGCATAACTGCGTCTGGTTTTGAAGTCTAGCAAGGAACAAAAACCATCTTGCTGACAAGTATATGGTCAGTTTGATTGAAGGTTATTTTTGATATCTAGCAAGGAACCTTAAATCATCTCTCTGACATGTATATGGTCGAGTCGACCGAAGGTTTGACCATCAGGCGATCTCCATGTATATTTGTGTTTATTTCTATGGGGAGTTTCGTTCTGGTGATAAACAGTTGATGGCAAGTACAGAAATCTTTGAGCCTGGCACTACTATCTATCCTCATAGTTCCTAGACCAAGTCTTCCCATCATTTCCTGTAGGTTGTCTACAATATAACAACATACTCATACATTTTTCTGCAGAGATCAAAACACAGAATATTGGTAAAATAGTTATTGGCATCATTTCTTAGACTGCATTCAATATTATCCTAACAAAAGGCAAAATGTTCTAAAGGATTTAAACCACGCAGGAAATTGTCCTTTGGTATACTTGTACACTCAAATATGATTTTAGTTTGGATTTAAGTGCTATGGGAGTTGATTGAATTCAGTTGCCACTGAATTGCGTACATTGGTTTGTCAAAACTAAGTGCTGTCTTATTGCATGTCAAGTGAGATATATATTCTGTGTGAATTATATCATATCGGATTATTTTCTTTTTAATCTTTGAAACCGCGCGTAATTTATATTCATTAGACGATTCTGATTACAAGCTATTCTAAAATATCTCATTGGCAGACTGAAGACTATTTTAGTGCTTCATTTCGCGATGCTTGTAAAGGCTTTAAAATTGAGCTTCAATATTAAAAAGAAATCGATACCAAGAGTTTTCCATTTGGAAAAACAAAAACTTACAAGTAACATATTGTACTACGCATTCGGCCTGAATGGTTAAAATCATATAAAAAACAAAAATGCAAATGTCGTATATGATAGAGATGTTCAGCCATGCAGTGAAAATGGTTGAATGAATGAATTTCATGCTCTCGCTGTCTTTGCTGCGGTTTCTTTGACATTGCCAACTATATTTCGAGAAGTTTAAAATGTCAATGTCAGAGCAATTTAACAAATGAATATTAGTCAAAAGCAGTCATCCAGCAGACACAAAAGAGAAGCAAAATTACCCCATTTGCTGCGGCATCGTCATCGTGACCATACTTACACAGCAAATTCAATTTATGGTGCAATAGCAGTGCGACGTTCTATAGTAGCTGTATTTT
This sequence comes from Phaonia tiefii, assembly GCA_963931995.1. Classification (NCBI taxonomy): domain Eukaryota; kingdom Metazoa; phylum Arthropoda; class Insecta; order Diptera; family Muscidae; genus Phaonia; species Phaonia tiefii. The sequence goes on along the minus strand of OZ008367.1, from coordinate 322,327,617 downwards.
TGCTAGGCGTATGTACATATATGAGTCACTTCATGCCAAACCGAAAGAAAATGACACATGGGTCTCTTTTCTCGGACAAATTTCGGAAACATTTTCCCTAAGATAGGTGTAAAACAGTTTTAGTAAGATAATGTGTCTAGAAGTTGTCATAAAATCGTATTATTTTGGTCAAGGAGTGACTAATATGTCGATTTCTGGGTTAGTTACTGAAACTTTTGGTAAGATGCTGTTAGTTTATTGTCAAAATTGGGTGCAATTACTTCAATGGTGAATGGGAGAAATTGAATGCTATATAATAATGAATAATAAAGAAACTTTAAGGAAACTCCTATCAAATTGAAAACACAAAACTTTTTAAGACAAACATATGGAGCGCATTCCAATTCTAAGCAACTAATGTAAAATTTCCGCTCCCGAGCCGAAAAATTCAACTTCTCCCCTAAACAAAGCTCTCACTCCGAGTTTAAAAAAATTAAAATTTTTATTTGTTTGAACGCTTCCGTGCGAATTAGTCCGAAGTAACCCACGATTACCATATGGTGATGCAAATTGTGACGCTACATATACATGCATAACTGGGAAACTGCAAAACACTGCAAAAAATAAACCACTATTTGACGTCTTACATATATTGTGATTCAAATTATGAAGATTTGAAAAGTTTTTTGATGACGCATTATTACATTTGCGAACAATCTGCATTATATGCAATCGAACTGAATAGGCCTAACCCCAAAAAATCCAGTAATCGAGCTTCGAAGATTCATCGGCATTTTAATTATTACTGGCTATAATTATCACGCCAACTACAAAAATTTTTGTGGTCAGGAGGAAGACTTTCGCAATAGCATTGTTAGTGGCTCAATGCGTCGGAACAGATTTCAAGAATTTTTGCTATGTCTTCGTTTCGGTGGTACAATGGCTAGTGTGGGCGCCTCTTGTATGTGAGATCCTGGGTTTGATCCCGGCTCTGACCACCTTGATTTTCTTTCGGCGGCGGTCACCACGCATAGTGACGGCGACAAAATACCGTTCGGAACCGGTGTATAACTGTAGGTCCCAATCAGTGAGTATAAAAACCTAGAAAGCGCACAGCTCACTGGTTGTGAGAAACTCTCCCCAATTCCTTTGTGTGATGTAATCGGAAACCATTTTTTTCCTGTTTTCTTCGTTTCGAAGACAACTCCAAGGTTTCCACAAGACACGGCTTTAATCCCGAAAAAATTTGGAAATTGCGGTGTCTTTCCGATCATTTAAAAGCAAAAATTATTAAACTCTTCAATACAAAGCAAAATCTTTCCTTCGACGAAAGTATGATATCCTGTTTTTATCGACACGGTTCTAAACAGTTCATTAACGTCAAACCGCTTCGATTCGGCATCAAAGTTTATACCATTTGCACTCCATCTGGCTACATGGTGAACTTCGAAATTTACCACGGAAAGGATCCGTTCAAATGTTGGGTGTGAAGCCAAGTTTGGACAGTGCGAATTATGTTCTTGATTTCTTTTAAAGGACTTAACTTCAGTTAGGTCCTTTCAAGGATTATCCTTCAGGATTTAGGTTGAGGATTTTAGCTTCAGCTAGGTCTCTTGGTATTCTTATCCTTTGCTCCTTTTGGGTTTTCTAACTTTAACTATGTCCTTGTTATATAAGAAGTATTAGTTTTTTTTTTTTGAAATATTAATAAGTTTTTCTTTATTGTTTCTGTTCCAAGGTTTTTTCACAGACTGACTTTTATTCGTTCATTTCATTTCTATTTTTTACATTTTTATTTGTACAGTGTTTATTTATAGGGTTAAGTGGTTAATTGTTTATATCAGTGGTGTACGGATACGCAACTTGCGTTGCTCCTTTCGCCTGCTGGATAGATGATTTTCCTGACGAATTAAGTGAAATACAACTGAAACAGTTCGCAAAACCCGTTTCCCAGAAAGCTATCCATTATGGCATAAAAAATACTTGAAGTCAATGAAAAGAGGTTACTCGGAATCAATTGCGATGAAAAACACTGGAGTTCGTCTGGTGAAATGGATAGACAATAATGTTGTCTGCATGTTATCTACCACCATCCACCATCGTTATTCAAAAGAGAGTGCAGCCGAAATAAATGATACTTTTTCTAGCTTCTATTCTCATGTAGTTTCAACCGATTAATTTTATGTTAAATTGATGTTATGCTTTGGAATTTGCGTTCGGCTTCAATGGTTCCGAATGACCACATCGATAAAGTAATAGATTTGTAGTAGTAGTATTAAGTTTATTTCCACAATTAATTATCATATAACAATCAAATTTGTTTTCTTTAGAAATAAAACTATAATATATCCGACTTTGACTAATGTCGTCAGTCGTCAATAACTTTGTAAAGTAATATCGGGATTTTCAATAAGAGCGCTACAAAAGTTTTTTTAAATAAAACAAAACGGGTTTTAGGTACCAATGAAATTCTTTATTCCTATAAAGTTCGTTCGATGCCATTATGTATGGAACTCGATTTCTTTTGCATGGCCACCACGGGCACACTTGCAGAAGTCCAGACGCTGAATCCAATTTTCGACGGTTTTCAAGCATAAATCGGCCGATACTGCTGCAATTTCACGTTCGATATTCGTACGAAATTCATCAATCATCGCTGGCTTGTTGGCATAGACCATAGACTTGACGTAGCCCCACAGGAAATAATCTAACGGCGTCAATTCGCACGACCGAGGCGGCCAATCGACTGGGCCATTTCGTGAGATAACACGTTCACCAAACTTGGTTTCCAATAAATTTATTGTGGGATTCGCTGTGTGGCTTGTGGCGCCGTCTTGTTGGAACCACATGTTCTCCAAGTCCATATTCGGTTATCATTGAACGGTAGCGATTCGCATTCACAGTAATGTGCCGGTCTTGATCATCACGGAAGAAGTACGGCCCAATAACGCCGCAGGCCCATAAACCGCACCAAACCGTAATTTTTTCGGGATGCAATGATGACTCATGGATTACGCGTGGATTTCTGTCTGACCAATAACGCATATTTTGCTTATTGACGAAGCCATTCAGCCAGAAATGAAATTCAGAATTCAGAATTCAGAAATTGGACGTAGCGCTCTTAAAGTTGAGGCCAGTGCCTCCAAATTTAGGTAGTAAATTTTAATAGTTTCGACTCGTTGTTGGCTCGTATGTCTTTCCATGATGAAATGGCAAACCTTACTGAAGAGAAATGTCAAAAGAGCGGGAAAAAATATGGCGTCGTTTACTGTCCCTATCGATTTACTTTTGTAGCGTCTCTGTTGAAAAACCCTTTACATATATACAGAGCTATTTAATAATTAAATTCTTCTACTAATATTTTTGTGTATTGAATACAATATTTTATATAATTTACTAACATTTTAAAATCTGCTGCTACACCGTTGTGAATATTTATTATTTCTGTATTATCAAGAAAATCGTTCTTAAAAAATGCTTTTCTAGAATCTTTGTACGCTACACAACGGCGTAGAAAATGGTACAGATTTTCATGCTGCAGATTGAGCACATGCGTGACAGATTAACTTCAAAGCGGTTTGCATTCAATTCTATTAGCTCTGTTCTAGATTTAAATACCCACAAGATATCTACTGCACTGTGTTCCGTGTTTATATCTAGGTTACGAAATCCTGCATCTAGGTTACGAAATATTCGATTTGTTTGATCTTTTCTTCGTAAGTTATGAATATAGTTATCATTTCTTAGAGCCATTGAAAGTTGTACCGAGTTAGTGCTCCATAAAAGTTTACTGTTTAAATTCTATGTCCACTCAATACAAAATTTAAGACCAATCTCATTCAGTTTTTTTACCCAAAATATATTTTTTGAAGAACGATTTTTGAGAGCCTGTATGGTAATCTATCTTCAGAATGTTCAAAAAGGGTTTTGGCCATATATCTCATGTGCAGGTCTAGTGTGTATATGTATCCATTTTCAATACCAGATTCAAACATTAACGCATGAATTGACGCAAAACTTGGCAATGTTAGAAGTCTCTTGAAATATAATAGTTGTAGATTGTCGACTTCATCAAACATAGCGTGTCTCCATACTTGTGCTCCATACGCTTATATTGACCTACATACAGCGAGAAAGAGTTTCCCTTTTGACGGTAATGATATATTTTGTCTACTAAAGACTTTAGAGCATGTTGTGTTAATAGAATTTGTCGCTGCTTGGTTTCTGTTTTGTAGATGTTTGGAAAATGGCATTGAAGGTGTTAGAGTAATTCCAAGATATCAGTGCTCCGATACAACTCGTACATTTTGTCCTCTGAATTGCCAGTCTTCTTTCTCCGTCAGCCTACCATCTTTTCTGAATACCATTGTATCCGATTTTTCTAGATTGACTTCAACGCTCCACATTAAGCAGTACTCCTCCAACCTCTTTATCATTCGCCGAAGCAAATAAACATCATCTGCCAAAATTACTATATCGTCCGTGTACATTAATAATCTAACATTCAAATTTCTAATGTGGATTCGACCTTCCAAGAACTCATGTAAGTCGTTGAGGTACAAAGTAAGTAATAATGATGACAGAGGACACCTTTGTTTAATGTCGGTTATAGTTGTGAATTTTTCAGAGAGCTCGTTTCCTGTCCATGCAGCTGACTTTATATTCCTGTACACATTCTCTATAAAAATTATAGTTTTAGAAAATATTGTCATTTCATGCAGCTTGAAAATTAGTGCGTTTCGTGGTATTTTATCGAATGCAGCTCTTAAATCATCACAAATGCGTACGGTTTTCTTTGCGTTGAAAATTTATATGAACAATTGGCGCCAAGTTGGAAATATTGTCAGCTGTGGAGTAGTTTCTTCGGAAACCAGTTTGGAATTCATTAATCAATTTATTTCTTTCTACCCAACTGTAGAGTCTCTCCGTCAGAATACCCATTGTAATTTTCGCCACATTGTTCATAAATGATATTCCACGGTAGTTGCTTGGCAAAGATAAATCACCCTTTTGTTGGATGGAATAAACTACACTTTTTATGAAAGACTCATCAATTACAGCTGTATCGTACATTATGTTTGCAGGTTTCACCATTCCTAAAAGCAGCTCCTCTGGTGCATATTTGTAGAATTCATACGGAACTCTATCTTCTCCCGGAGCCCTGTTGTCCTTGGTTTTCTTTAAAGCTTCCTTCATTTCTGATAGGCTAATTTGACTGTTAAGATGTATATATTCATGGTACTGAAAAGCATAGTGAATATCACGCGCAGTTTGTTCTGTATTTAATAAGCATTTAAAATAATTTTTCAGTTCAGTTGCCCCGACACCAATCGTTGAATCTCTGATTTCACCTCTAATTTCCTCCGCTATTTTCCACCATTCTTTGGCAGACATACATCCGTCTATCATCTTGTCCAGCATCCGTTGATATTTTATTTCCTTCTCTTTGCATATATCTTTAAACTTTTTGTTCATAGAAACACATAACGTCTTACCCTGGTCATTATTAGATTTCTTAAATTTCCGCAACCTTTTAAAAGACTGTCTCCGTGCATTTAAACATTTTATATTAAACCGTTTTTGCTTTCTTACAAAATTAGTTGTGCCTTTAGTTTTCGTGTTCATTTTATCATTGGCTGACTTTATTATCTGCGTTAAATCCTTGCAGAAAAATTTTACTCTATTTTGAGATTTGTATCTCTCTTCAAATTATCCATACAAATTTGCGATTTATTGAAAAGACATATATGTGACTTGCTCCACGAAAAGGGACCTCTGCGCCGAAAAGAAGTTATTGAGAAAAACGCGTTTAAAAAAAGGGCTTCGTTTTTCCGTGTTTTGCGCATGGTTATGCAACTCTTCCTTCAACCTGATCATGTGGCGATATATTTCGACTCTCTGGTACTTTGTACGATGTTCACTATGCAGTGTTGCCTCTATGAAAAAAAAAAAATTTGATATTTACTTTTTTTTTTAACTTTTTTTAAATTTCAAATATTATATATATTATCTGTTTATATCACATTTTTCAATTTTTTCATTAATTATGTTCATCGTTATAGGTGATTTGTAAAAAAACTAAAAGACATAGAAACTTGCGGTTTGCGACATTTGAAAGAGCGTTTCTTTTCCTATAAGAATCACTCAAAAAGTAAAAAAAAAAATTTTCGGCGCAGAGGTCCTTTTTCGTGGAGCAGGTCACATATATTAGAAACCGTTAAATGAATCGATGAGATATCTGTGTACTTATAATATATTAAAAAATTATTTTATTTTTTTAAAGAGTCTAAGGAGGAGGACACAGATTTATTAAGGCGTAATTTAAATACATACAATGAGAAACGATTGAGACACTGGGATTTCCATAAACAGTTACATCTGTCTTCACAACTGCAAGTTTATGAGTGGTATAATAATATTACGCTATGAATCATCCGATGTATTCATATAGACAAATTATTCAAATGTACTTATACACACTAATGGCACTAACATTCCATTCCATTGCATTTTATTTCATTATTATTAATGAAGACAGCAGAGGTGTTCTACATTCCTTCTATTCCCCTACTTTATATTTGTGTATGTTAGTTATTGTTTGCTAAAATCGTGGTCCCAAAATATCCAAACACGCGCACTCCGCTACACACTCTAATGAAGTACATGTATCCAATTTAGCATCTGCTACTGAAAACACACAAATATCCAAGTTAGTGTATCTATATCTGTGGTCCGATGGTAGTAGTAAAATCCATTTCTATGTTGGGACTGGTGATCATCGTCATCATTGAAATAAAATTATTTTAATGCTATGGACTAAATGCTATTTATCATTTCCCGGATAATCGCACAGCCAACACAAGAGAGTGGCATATGTTATGTCGATGTATTGTATTATTGTTAGTTTTCGGTCAGTATTATATTAATGTTAGTTCATTACCGACACACACCCAAACCAATAACATTTTATTTGTATTTTAACAAGTTCGTTGTTCGAATGACAGTTTTTCGATACATAAAGGGTCCGCCATCTAACGTTTTTTTTTGCAACTAGTGCTTATTCCGTGAATGGTAACACTTAGCTCATGTCTGATTTGACAGATAATTAGTTTTATCCTTCCGCTGAACGAATATGGTTGTGTATACGCTTGAACAACGCTGGGAAATATTGCGATATTACTTTGAAAATCATGGTAATGTTGCAGATGCCGACTTTGCCAAAAAAATCATCTTTTCAGATGAAGCTCATTTTGATCTTGGCGGGTATGTAAACAAGCAAAATTGTCGCATTTGGGGCACAGAAAACCCGCACGCATACATTGAAGAGCCGATGCACCCAAAACGAGTCACTGTTTGGTGCGGATATTGGTCCAGAAGCTTAATTGGGCCATTTTTCTTCAAAAATTAGCAAGGAGTGGCCGTTACACTCAATGGCGATCGTTATCGGTCCATGTTGAACGAATTTTTATTCACAAAAATTGGAGAGGAGGATATTGGCAACATTTGGTTTCAACAGGACGGCGCCTACGTGCCACACAGCCGAAGCTACACTCGATGTTTTGCGCCCTGTTATTGAAGATCGCATTATTAGCTGTAGAACTGATGTCGTTTGGCCACCTCGGAGCTGCGATTTGACACCGTTGGACCATTATTTGTGGGGTGCCCTCAAAGATAAGTGTTACGCCGACAAGCCAGAGACAATTGACGCTTTAAAGGACAATAATCGTGAAGCCATTGGTGAAATACAGCTGCACACAATCGATAATGTGCTTACAAATTGGACCGATCGTGTAGGCTACTGCGTGGCCAGCCGAGGCAGCCATTTGAATGAAATTATTTTCCATTATTAACCGGCAGGATTGTACTTTCAAATAAAAAACGAAATTTGAGAAACTATTCAGTAGTTTTTTTTTATAGCATTTTCCAAAAAAAAAAGTTATTTGGCGGACCCTTTACACGGATTTTATTAAACTGTGGCTCGTTTTAGAAATTTCTCTATGAGTAGACTAGCACCTGAATAAAACTTGTATTTTGTGCAAGACTATTTTCAAAAGTTGGATTTGGAACGATCAGTTTGCGCAGTTGTAGCTTACGCTGACGACCTGCAATTGCAGTGCAGGAAAATACCCATAATAAGGACAATCTCTAAGTGGGCCAAGGAGAACACACTGGGTGTTACTGCAGAGAAAACAGAGGTCGTACACTTTTCCAAAAAGCAAAAGGTTCCTTATATCCGTCTCTTTTCTCTATGTGGTACATAAGTTTGCAGGAAAAGTGCCTTTATTCAACTGAGCCCAAAAAATTACCACATTTTTTGACCTTTTTTTATAAATTGCTCAGAAAAAGTTCATTAGTAAAGATACCACTATTGTCATGATTTTTTTTATATCTCAAGTTATCTATCTTCCATTTCCATTTTAAAATTCAAATGGCAAAAGATACAGGCTGCTGAATATGGAATTTCTAGTGCCTTTAAATAAGTGAAACGGGGTGTATCTGGGTATGATTCTCCACAGAATGCTTAACTTCGTGTGAAGTGGTCATCGTAGGTAGATGTGGCCTATACTCTAGAATTGTTTACTGTTGTTCGCCTGATATTCCGTTACGTCATTATTGTTTGGTGGCCAGTGCTGGAAAAATCCACTTAAATAAAAAATATGGTTTCCCATTACATCCCATGAAGGAATTGGGGAGAACTTCTCACAACCAGTGAGCTGTGCGTTTTCTAGTTTTATACTCCGTGATTGGGACCTACAGTTTTTATACCGATTCCGGACGGTATTTTAAGAAGCTTTTCATGGCTGAATGCTCGATAATATCGCAGTCGCTATGTGAGGTGACCGCCGCCGAAAGAAATTTAAGGTGGTCAGAGCAGGGATCGAACCCAGGATCTCATGTACAAGACGTTCACAGAAAAATGCACTTACCTAAGTCTATTTGCAAACGTCCAGATAATTGCAATAGTGTGTGTGTTTGGTGCCCTTTGCACAATACCCATCGACAGTTTCGGGGTTATGCTACAACTGTTACTACTAATTTTTTTTAAAAGGCAAATGGGTACAATTTCACCGCCTAGGACATTCTTCGCAATAGATCTCCACCCCGTATGGTCATGGGTTGATTTTGAGGCATCTGCGGCTATCCACAGTAAAAGTCAATTACACCCACTTCTCAACCTTTGAGGGAAATGTCTCCACTCATATCCCGGACAGATAGAACATGATCCGGATGCATACCAGGTTATAAAAGGTATAGAAGGCTTCTACAGTGATGAATCCAAACTAGGTGGTAGGGTTTGCAGTCTATTCCAAAACGCTGGGCCTAGACCTATCACTAAGACTACCAGACCATTGTAGTGTCTTTCAGATAGAAGTCATGACAATCGGAGCAGTTGCCCTTGGCTGGTACGAAACGTTATCATCGTCTGGGGTATCAACATCTACTCTAAGCGTGAGGCTGCTTAAAGGCCCCTGCAATCTATAATCCTGACTTCAAGAACTGCCCACAAATACCGTAGACCTATCACTAAGACTACCAGACCATTGTAGTGTCTTTCAGACAGAAGTCATGGTAATCGGAGCAGTTGCACTTGGCTGGTACGAAACGTTATCACCGCCTGGGGTATCAACATCTTCTCTAAGCGGGAGGCTGCTTAAAGGCCCCTGCAATCTATAATCCTGACTTCAAGAACTGTCCACAAATGCCGTATATCCCGAAATAAAATGGCCAAGCAGTACGATATTCACCTTATAGGCGTACAGGCCGGGCCCAGGAACACTCCAGCATACAAACAGCAGATGAGCATGATTAGGAACGAACTTTCCTGTTCCACTGGATATGGAGCATGTGCACATAACCCTTTCTGCATGCAAGCCCATGATTAACACAGAAGGTTTGAGACATACGAAATATAGTTGGCCTCGGTGCACAAATGGCGGGATCACCAGGAAGTATGATCACCAGTAAGTTATGACTAAAATCGTAGGTTAAACCTGAAATCCATTCCTAGACAAGATATCTGTATGAGCTGTGATCACTGGACACGTTTAGTAGCCAGACACGCATCTTGACTTGGAATCACTGCTCATAGTTACTGCAGAAGCTGTGGGGATGAAGAGGATAATGACAGCATCGAGCATCTCGTATGCTGCTGTCCGGCCTTTTGCATGAGTTGGAGAAAATATCTCGGATCTTACTTCATGCTGAATTTAACAGACACTCAGAACGTTAAGCTGAATGAATGACTTTAGAACCTCTCTGCGAAGTCCTAATTGGTTGGTTAGCGACAAATGTACGTATTTTCTGCAGCCACATCCAGGAGTATCGGGATGAGGTATAGTAAGGTTTGGACGACCCTTAACCATTTCGTGGCATTTTACAGGTTCAATGATGGGGACGGAATATGATGTCCCGTGGTATCACAACGGTCCTCATTGGACTGAGTATGTCAATTGTTACAGTCACTTCTACCTAATCTAAGCCACGTCCATTTTATGATCGTCATAATCGACCTACCGACGAGGCTACTAAAGCGAGTGTGATTAAATTTCGCACCAGTTTCACTGTATGGGACACTCATCGACCAATTTGTATCCATACAGTGCATACCAAGGAGAATACTGCTGCTGCATTCGCCAGCGTTAATATAGATTACCATATATCAATCCGCCGCCAATCGGACCAATTGGTAATTGCTAGAAGGCACTCATCCAGTGTAATAGACATACCGGTGATCAGAGGAGCTAACTTCGATTCTGATCACTACCTGGTAGCAGCAAAAATTTGCCCAAGATAAGGTAGAGCGAAAATCGTACGAACCCGGATGCACCGGAAGCTAGACGTTGGAAAGCTGCAATTACCAGAGGTAGCCACAGCCTACTCATAGAAACTCTAGCAACTTTTGGCACAGAACCCACCCCCTCCCCATGACGAGGGGTTGGGTTCTGAGCGTGGTGGAAACCCATTTCCAACTCTACAAACACTGCCGCAACAACCGTACTACATAGCAACCGTACTGGGTTCGCTTCGCAACAAACCATGGCATGATGTAGAGTGTCGCATAGCAAATGACGAAAAGAACGCTGCATGTATGGCAATGCTTCAGTCAATTGCAACGTTAGCTTCGATTGAGTGGTACAGGGAAACAATAAAGGAGGTAAACCGAATGTTCAGGCGTATGAAACGGCAGTGGAAATAGCTCGAGAGTGAGAAAATTTAGACATACTGAAGGAAGAACGAAGCCATTTTACCAAAAAGGGCAAAGACGTAACTAATGGACATATTTCAGGGCTCCGCTTCTGCAAAGACATGGTTGGAAATCTCATCGCAGATGTTTAGAGCATGTTGGGAATATAGGATCTTATTTCTATGCGGTGCTGGTACCTGAGGTATCGAATGACGATGAGACATTCGATCACAATTTGGACCACGAGCCAAGTCAGGGTCAGAACAGCTATTGTCCGGCTTGAGAACAACAAACCCGCAGGAACTGATGGATTACCGGTGGAACTGTTTAAGGCTGGAGGCGATGAGTAGAAAAGGTGCATGCATCAGTTCTTTAACAAAATTTGGTTAGATGAATGCATGACCGGCGATTGGAGTCTAATAAAAAGCATAATAAGCAAAATAAAAATATTTTAATTAACAAAATGCTGTTTAATTTTTATATTGTATTGAATTCCATATGTAAGTCTTAATTTTCTACATAAAGGGTGTCTCAGTAAGAATGCACTTTTTCATTTTAAAATAAGGAAACGTATTTTTTGAGATAGTTTTGAGTTTTTTATTGGATTTTGAAGAAGACATGTTCCGATTAAGTATGGAATAAAATATCCACCAAATGGCCCCCACACATAAACCCAAGATTCCACAAAACCCCAGAGAAAGAAATAGCACGGCGTTAAATCGCATGTTCTTGGTGGCCACCTGGCATCAGAATTTCTTGAGACAATTTCTACTGGAAATCGTTGCAGCACTTAATCGATCATTCCATGCCTGGTGTGGCAGGTGGCGACGATTTGCCGTAACCACCACATGTCGTCCAGATCGATGCCGCCTAGGTGAGGCTACAAGAACTCCGTTATCATGATATGCGCAAAGAAAATCCTTTTTTCGACAGCACTGCTGAGATGGCGGCGTTATGGTGTGGGGTGCTATTACGTACTATGGCACAGTCGATCTGGAATTTTAAAGTGCAAAAATGACTGGTGCAAGCATTAAAACGTTATTGGAATTGGCATTTCCGACGTTCAGTTAACTATTTGGTCCCAGTGAACTATTGTGAACTATTTGGTTCGATATTGCCCCTATACACAACGCCAGAGTAGTAAAGTAGTTCATTTGCAAGCCAATGTTTTAATATTCTTGACTGGCCACCCTATGCGCCAGATCCAAACATTATCGAAAATGTCTGGGTTTGATTGTAAAGGAGGTAGACAGTTTGATGACAAGCAGTCACTAATTTAGGCCATTAGATATGGAATAAGTGAACCGGAGTGTATGAATGCCGTTCCCACTCACTGCAATTTCGGCCTAATATTCTAAAAAGTAATGCCCAATCACGCCTCCTTACCAAAATCCCGACCAGACAGTTGGTCCTTGTGGGTGCATCTGTTTCCCATGGATTGCATGACGATTTGTTGGACCCCAAAATCCGAAAATTTTGGATATTCACGAAGCCTTTCAGATGGAAATGCGCTACTTCGCAGAAGTTGACGCTAAAAATTAGCGTTGACGTCACTTTGCTCCATTATCCATAGAACGAATTGACGGCGCTCTCCGTGGTCTGCTGGTTTGAACTCCGGAGTAAGCTGAATTTTGTACTTATGAAGGTGGAGGTGTTTTGTCAAAATTCGCTGCTTTTTGCTGCGTGAAAATTTAAATTGTTGAGAATGATTCAGATTTGATCTTTTCGGGTTTTCGGCGACACTCTCGTTTACAGCTGCAATGTTTTCAAGACACAGACCGGTGCGTTGAGACACAGGAGTTTTACTGTCCATAACCGACCCAGTTTCTTAAAATTTTTTGTCCACTCTTCGAATGGTTGACACATTAGTTGCTTTTTCTCGACCGAAAAATCTTCGAAGTGTGCGAGCGGTCTCAGTATAACTTCCCAAATTTTTGTAAAAAGTTTTCAAAATTATAACACATTGTGCTTTCGTAAACCGTTCCAGTTTTAATAATCTGGATAAATAAATGTGATAGCTGGCAAATTTCAGAATTGCCACTTGCACAAAAAAAAAATTACACTAAATTTAACAAGTGCTACCTTACTGAGACACCCTTTTGTGAATATATTTTTAAGGATTACAATTAGAATGAATGCCAGAAATTAATTAAACTGGACTATACAAATATTATCAAATACTTGGGCACTGTGTTTTGTAGTGAGCTCATAAGACTCATGAGAAATGTCTGATGTGTGTCGGATGAGTGTCATAGCCGATTGAATCTGGTACTCATTCTAAACGATTTTGTGTTAAATAATAATATGGCCAATATACCCAGGCAAGACAACTGGCATTGCTCTTTATATGCGTGTTTCAAAAAATATCTCTATACGGTAAACACTACACAATTTTGAATTCAATTAAATATTGGTCAGCCTAATGTTCCTTCATGTGTCTGCTCCAAGTATAGATAACAAACCTTCATATGCATTGTCCTAGTCCATGGTGGTGGCAACTGACATTTACCCACAAAGGCAAAACCACAAATGTACGTGCAACAGTAAAGAACAGTGTGTAGATTTTTGGCAAAGCTGGGTAAATGATTTCAAGTAGCTATGCTTATGTGTGTGCTTTAATACAAAACGATTGCAGTTCCCTGCAACCGGAACAGGAGAATACTGGACGAATTGGCTAAACATAATTATAGCATCTATTCGTCGTTATAACAGGCAGCAGTAGCCGGTGGCAATGTAATGCAAAAGAAAATACAATGATAACATTTACAGATATACAGGGTAAAACAGTGACGTGAATATGTCATGTCATTTTAGTTCGTTCGTTAACATCTAAAACGGCATCAGCGACTATATCGGTTTTGATGTTAAAACAATAGTTGGTGTACTCATGTCGTATATGAGGTTTCAAATGCATTTTTAGTTCCGATTCGGTAAGTGAGTGAGTGACTTTAATGGAGATGTTAAATGGATGTTCTACTTTGCAGGGATTTTGATGCTACTGCGGCAGTTGAAATTAATTTAGGGCGGTAGGGCGCAGATGCTACCATGGCTGCAAATGTATAGAGTTTTCAGTAACATTTTCCAATAGCTGTTATTGACATTTACATAATATATAAGTGCTAAAAACCAAGTACGTATCACAATGAACTAATTAGTCTGCGTGAGTTGTTTAAGGACCACAGCCCACACCTAACCTACACTTACGGTACTAGAAGCCTACATGCCATATCTTGGGTAATTCAAATGGTTCTGGAGATATACGGAAATACAAATTGAAAATTTTTCTTTGCTTCTGCAATATATTTCTAAATACCTGAACTTGATGAAAAGCAGTCTTAGTATTTAGAAGATAAGTACTACAACAGTATCGTATCAATATCAATAAAAAAGGAAATATATTTAAATGTATTAATTTTTTAAGAAATTAAAATAATTCTCGACTAATTATTCCAGAAATTAAAATACTAAAAAGAAGAGTATAGGATTTGATGGAGGTGAAAAAAAAACTGAACAAGAGATTCTACGAAAACTGTAGAGCTACAACTGCAAAACTATACGAAAATTCTTGAGTTGTTAGGGCAAATTCCAAAATTATAGGCGAAAGTTTAGTTGCGAATTCTAGAGTTATGAACCCGAATCTGAAGGGAAATCCGAGAAAATTGCTGGAAGAAAATTCTAGACTAATAAACGGGAAAATAATCAAAAATTCTGGAATTATGGGTGAGAAACTAATCGGGAATTCAATAATAATTATTAAATGCTTATAGTGAGAAACTTTAATACATTTCAGATGTTACAAACAAGAAATTTCGGAAGATAAAGGTCAACAGAAAAGTATAAGTGGGTGATCAGAAGAACGACAAAGTTGAAGGAAAATGGAAAAGTTATTTGATGGCTCTACACACGTTGATGTCTTTGAGATCCAGTTAAATATGGTCGCCGTCATGAATTCGTGTTACAGCAAGGACAATGGAAAGAAACTGATATTTTCATTAGCATTTCCTTTAGTACTAGAAACAACTGTGCAGAAATATTAGGTGGAGTATATACCAAGTAAGGTGGAGAGCTTATGAAAAAATATATCTACCTTGTACAGGGTGGAGCGCGGTAACTTGCTTATTTGGGAATAAAATAAATAAATTATGTGCCTTAGAAAAATTTAATTTTTGTTTTAATTATATTGAGCAGTAAGCAAGTTTGTAAATTACATGGTTTTAAATAGTGTATCTGGCAAATGTTGACCTTCGCTATACACGCACTGCTGCATACGTTTTCTGAAGTTTTCATAAACTCTAAAGGCAAATGATGCCCACTCGTGATATGACGCACCACATAGTGCGTAGACATTACACATTCCCTGCTGTTCTCAATGAAGTTACCCAATTTACAATTGATTACCGTACAGGAACACTTCCGCGTGGGGAACAGCGAATCGTAAACGAAAAGCACGCTGCACTGCAATAAATCGAGTGCGCATTTGAAAAATACGCTTCAGCACTAAACGACCTTTACCCACGTGTCCAATGCATGATGGCAGCTGAAAGGCAGACGAATACAAATCTCCCGTCATCCACTATAAGCCACGCACTTTCTCCACTCTCTTCCGACCAACAGTGCCGCCACAGCCTGCAGTGCAAAAAAGCAAAATTCGCTCTCCACCCTGTACATACCCCGCTGTACAGTAGAGACCCATGAAAAACCTCAAGATTTCCAGTGCAGTCGCTTGACAGACACAGCTTAAATAATCACCTATGGGACGTCAAACACAATCAATATTCTAAAGCTGGGATAAACCGGTCAGGAACTTCGAATCAAAAACAAATAACTTTTTAATAATTTTTCAAACTTCAAATCATTTTTAAAAATCCGCCTTGACGGATTTATTGCTAATTATGTCAAGTCTTCGATTTAATTATTGGAACGAAGTCTCATGAAGCACGCTGCGGGATGGGGGCTAAATTAAAAAAATTAAACAACTTTTTTTTAACCCTATTATGCTACAACCCAGTATTATTTACTATATTGGATACTTCTGCTTTGGTTTGTGTCTATACTAACAAATGTTGCGAAATTTCTTTTTTAATAAGAGGTTTTCTAGGTGGAGTCTGTAACCAATATTTACTGTATATTGTAGTTTTGAACCCAATAAAAAGTAAATTTAGAAAAGCCAAAGTAAAAGAAGGTAAAAAAAGAATATTTTCTTAAATAACTCAGTTGGAAATTTTGTCTTGAAGACATTGTCAGTAGTATTTCCTAAGGACCATGTCAGTAGGTGATGACAATTTATATAAAACATCTTCTTGACATGTCACTTGTTTTGACTTAGGTGACATACATTGTGAAGGGGCTGCCAATCTATGTAAGACTGTCCTATTGATTTGTCAGCACTATGTCATGACGGACACTTACTAAGACCAATGCTGAATGTCTTCATCATTTGTCGACTGCGAGTCATGTGTAAGGATTTTAAATTTTCTTCAGAGACTTCAAACGGAACATTTTATATTTCTTTGTATTTATGAAATATATGGCATACATTTTCAGAATTTATTTCAAAATATCTGAAATTTGTTAAAAGAATATGAAAATTTTCAGAACATTTTAATTATGTATGCATGTAGTTACATACTCATTCTAGCTTTTTGTCACCGTATCTTTCAAATTTTATTTAATATCGTACAAGAGATGAGATACATTCATAAACATACATATGTAGGTTCAAGAAAACAAGTACCTACATATACATATATACATGTAAGATGATCAGGTACATTATATTTAAAAACGTCCTAAGCAAGTGACCCACTGATGAATGGTTACTCAAAACGTCTTGTATACATGTCATAAGATCGTCACCACTATTCACAAACTACGGAAGATTCCTGCTGTCTTTTGACCAAATGTATGAATATGACAGGGCGTTTGAGATTTGTATGGGAGCAGTTCGGAAAGTCAGCAGAGACCCTGATATGTCAGTTATTTGTCACTGGTGATATCTATTGGCAATTTCCAACTGCCTTATTTTTTTTTTTTTAAAAAATACATTCTATAAAAAACTATATTTTTCTTAACAAAAATTTATCATTTTACAAAAATTATCTCTTCTTTAAGATCCATCCATGCCTTAGGCGTGTTAGAAGTAACTAATACACAATATATATCGAAATGAACTTCGTTCCAATCGGGTGTTCCTTGACACTTCCTGTGATTTTTTTCTTTAAAATTGTTTAATAAATGAGGACAGTAGCGATTTGGAACCAACTCCAGTTGGAACCACTGCACTATAATATTAGCAGCTAACTTTTTTTCTCTTTTACACGATTATTGAATTTTTGCATTGCTATCATTCTCTGTTTCACTTTCTACCCACTACAAGAAATTTTGGACAATCATGGGGAGAAAAGTCTACAAAAAAGCAAACTACAAGAAACGGCGTGAAAAAAATTTTGCTGCCAGTAATTAAAATGAGACAAGAATATTGTTTTAAACACCCGGCAATCTAACAACTCACTCAAATTATACAGTAATAGAATTTCGAACATTTACTAGCACATTTTGTATTACTTTCGTCTTTACTGGGACTCAGCCAACTTCCTTTATATCTGAGAGGACGTGCCACAAACGATTGAAGCATCTCACACTTATAAGATAAATATTTTTGTGCCACTGCCATTGTAGATTCTAGCCTCGTCTATGATGTGGCACAGACACAAGATGCACTTTACACCCATGGGGACAGACGAAAACAATACCAAAGAACACAAAAGCCAAACTAACTGAAACTGTGCCAGAAATTTCTTGGGCTTTCTACGTCTCTGTACTTACTCAACCAACCGAAGCAGCTGCAAACACATACAGTAAATGATTATTGAAAAAATGAGTTTGGAAGCATGGTTCCTATGTCATATGGCAACAGGGAGGAGGAAGATTTTAAATATTCACTGCAAAAATTACCAGAAGAACCAAGATGTATACAAAAAATATTTATGCTTGTGCACTAACTCAGCAAGGAATTTTGCTACAATGAAGTTACTAGTTTACACATTTGTGGTAGACCTACAAAACTCATTATCATTGAGTGGCATAGAGAATGAAAATCTAGAGAAACGCAAGCTGGACAGTTACCTAGGGTCCCAATGTACCCCATTTTTGGTGAAAAAGTATTACTTTCCCTGTCCTCTGTTCGATCAGACAACTCCGAAGTGACAGACAAGCAGACTGAATATCTTTAGAACGACACAGAACTTTGCATAGTTGCCCTATACCACAGTGTCCGACATTCGTTTGAGCTTATAAGACCTTTTAAAGATTTATCTAAGAAATGTACTTAAGAAATGTTCTTAAGAAATGTACGTAATGAAATGTACTTAAGAAATGTACTTTGAAATGTACTTAATGTACTTTGAAATGTTCTTAAGAAATATAATTTTTTTTAAGAAAATTTACTTTTTAAAAAAAATTAAAATAAGTTACTTGTTCACAAGTAAAATAAAAAAGTATTTTTAAAAATAAAAAAGCATTTTTTCAAGAACTGTTAAAAAAAAAACAAGCTGCAAAGCATTTTTTAAAAATAAAAAACCATTTTTTGAAGAACTGTTAAAAAAAAAACAAGCTGGGACGAGAGCTGAACCAGCAACCCTCAGACTCCAACGCGCAACCCTTTACCCATCAGGCCACAGCGACCTTAGATGAAGTGTGACAAAATTCATATAAATGTATGAACACATGAAAGTATATCTAAACATTCTAAAGTACTTACCTATTATAAAGAACAACAAAGATTTTCAACATGGAATTCACCACACGGCAAAAGAAGTAGTTTAGTATAAAACTACAAAAATTAATGTGAAAATTTTATGAGTTTTTTACGTTTCCAATCATAAAATATTTTCGCTGATTTTCAATACCAAACTGCTCAGGAATACGTGGAACATTCTGGCCAAAAACCAAACCGCGTTGTCGCCGATTGAAGTCGTGAGAATGTTTTCAACAGACGGACAGATGGATAGACGGACATGGTTATGCCGACTCCGGTTGTTATAAGGATCAAGAATATATTTACTTTATGGGGTCGCAAAGCCTTATTTCTATATGTTACAATCAGAATGACAAACTGATATATACCCTCTATCACTTACAGTGGAGGGTATAAAAATCAATGTGTGTTCGAACTCACGGGCGACGTGTTAAAACCTTTTTTACAAGGTAACTGTTTTATTTCTATTAACATGCACACAATCAATATATCTCTTCGGTTAGTGACTTATGTAAATACACACCGCAGTGGCTTAACGGGCTAGACGCTGCTGAAGGTGATGCTTGATGAATCCCACCCGCGGCATTTACAATTTTTTCACTAACCGGAGAAAATATGATCTCTTAGCCTTAAAACGGAAATAACAAAAAAAAAGAATAGTTTTTGTACTGAAGGCTCTTTAAATAAAGCAATATTTAGATCACTGAAGTATTTTTTTTGTTTTGTCATAAACAGAGGGACGACAAATAGAATTGTATAGCATCATGGTACAAACAAATTGTAGAAGCACTAGCCCAGCTGATTTGAACTTTTTCTGGAGTCAGTTTGCTCTTTAGTCAAAGTTTGTTTTGTTTATATACAACCACCGTTCGCCTAAAATTGCTGTTTTTGAAATGTTTTCTCCGTAAAAATCACATAGAAACGTTTTAATTTTCATACTTAAACACTTTCAAAATATCAGATGGAACACGATATTCAATTTTGTATACATTTTTATAATTTTTTAATCAGCCAAGTTGACACAATACAGGCACTAAGCAAAATCAAAATGCCTGTTGGTTTTGACTTGTTGTATTTGTTATCGTACTGCATCTACCATTATGTTTCTACCATGAATAGTATAGAGAACTTATTGCACCATTTTTTTTTCGCTCCCATGTAGAGAGTCGGAGTAAAAGTGTATAAACGAGTCTTATTCTCTTTATAGAATATATCAATTCGACATTTCGACTGAAGTAAAATAACCATGTAGTAGCAGTATACGTTGTTGTTGTTGTAGGGAACAACAACATGCATTTAGTTTTGGTTTCAATCGCATAAGTTGTCAATCTATATATGTAAGTATACCAACCACACAGAAATGTAAAAAAGTACAAAAACAAAGTGTATATGACTTTGACAGCTAAAACGATCAACCCAAATTAAAAAATTTAAAACAGCTGTTCCAGCGAGTTTACTTTCCTTATTTTCCACAATGTTGTTACATAAAACAATACAAAAAGTATAAATATTTTTAAAGGCATCAGTGTCTCTATTTTATACTATACTATTCAATACTCTTTGGCGAAGACGACCTGCTTGTTTGTTCGCTGCCGTTACATAAATACCATCATACTTATTTTCAGACAGAGACCATTGTTGTACAACAGCCACGTATGTGATGCTAACGCTGTGTGTTGTTTGCATGTGTTCACATTTATAGGTTACCCTACCCGTGCCTATAGATGTTAAAACATCCAAAAAATCGGCCTGAATTATAAAAAACGAAAATCTAGATATTTTGTACATATTCCGCAGTAATTTTTTTGTATGGAGTTTTGTAAAATTTAGCGTGGAATATTGATCTTCATACGGGCCTTAACTAGAGAGCGAGATAGCTTGATTCTTGACGGTGAAATGATGTAGATCTTACAAGTTTATACTTCACAAATTTTTGTCAGAGAAGAAATAATATTGAAATATATATTGTATGTAGAGGTGCGTTCGTGACACGAATTGGCCATGTCACGCGTGTAATTCTCCTTAATATGTGACCTGGTCTACCTAGTCCTATGGTCAGAAATCAAGTTAAGTTGTTGCCTACTGCTCTTCGTGTCCACCTGTGGCCAGAGGACCCTGGATTGTTTGCAAGTTGAAGTAAGTCTCCACTTATCCTTGAACATATTATCGGTCCACTGCCTGATTTGCAAAAGGCAGGCAGAGATTGGCATGTTAACACCTTCTTTTGCCGCAAGAACCTGTGTGCAAAAGGCAGGTAGAGATTGGCATGTTAGCACCTTCTTTTGCCGCAAGATAGTGCTCTGTCCAGCTAACTCATCCGCTATGAAATTGCCTGGAATGTCGCTGTGTCCCCGTACTCAGATGAGCCTGATATCAAAATACTCTGCCATCACCCTAAGCGATGAGTGGGATTCTTTCACCTTCAGGGACGTAGCAAACATGGCTTCCAGGGATTTTATGGCGGCCTGGCTGTCTGTGTAGATAAAAATTCTTCGGAGGGTTGTGACACTACTTTTCAGTAGTTCAGCAACCTCTAGTATGGCAGTAATTTCCGCCTGAAATACACTACAGTGATCAGGCAGCTTGAAGGAGATATTTATATTTAGGTCCGGTGAATGGACCCCATATTGAAAAATCTGATACTACTGGTATCCCCTTCCAGTGACTTTTCCCAGGTATTGCTGTTCGGAACAGAAGTCCTTAGATTGTCGCTGGTAGAAGGTAGGGGATACAGTAGTCCGTTTTTACTGGAATAGAGTTGATCCGGTGTAGTAATTCAATGTGTCCGGAATGCCTCGATATCAAAACTCCACAATCCCTGATTCTCACAAGGGATGTAGCGACTGCCAATTCGGCCATTATATCAGGTGCACAGATGTTCAGAGTAGCACTAAATGCAGTACCTGACGTCGTGCCCATTGCCCCGCTAACGCTAATCAGTGCTGATCTTTGAATTTTCATCAAGGAATTCAGAATATATTTCTTTTGGAGGGACCTCCACCAAACTACGATGCCATAGAGAAGCATTGGTCTGACTATTGCCGTATAAATCCACATGGTGATCTTTCCTATCGCCCCTTTACAGCAGTAAAGAGCAACAGACGCCTTTTTTACCCTCTCCTCCACATTCGGTTTCTAAGACAGTTTTCTGTCGAGAATTATTCCCAGGTACTTGACCTTTTTCGTCAACTGTAATTGCACCCCATTAACTGACGGCAGTTCAAATGCGGGTATTTTATGTTTCAAGTGGGTTAAGTGATAGTCCGTTGTTAGCGGTCCAGTTCGAAATCAGACTAAGTAGTCTGGTTGTACGATGCTGAGTAAATTGAGGTTTCTACCCGTACAGATGATAGAAATATCATCGGCATAGGCAAAGACCTGGTATTCAGCCCTGTCCAATTTAAGAATAAGTTCATTGACAGAAGTTAACCATAATAGTGGTGACAGAACTCCCCCTACGGTGTCCCCCTGTTAGCGTTCCTAGCAATTGTAACACCACCCCATTCATCTTTGACGGATCTATCCACCGGAAGCTTCCCAATTAGGCGTGCCACTAAGCTGTCAACTCCTAGATTCTGTAACGACCTAAGAATCGGCGAAGGTTGAATGTTATGAAGGCTCCCTCGAAGTCCAGGATGGCCCCTAGAGCGAAGACCTTATTCTCAAAAGAGTTTTCTATTATGCTGACTATAGAGTGGAGAGCCGTCTCAGTTGACCTGCCCTTGATATAGGCATGCTGAGAACTCGATAGTAGATTCTGTGGAAGACTACTTCGAACATGTATGTCCAGTAACCTTTCAAATGTCTTAAGAACAAAGGATGATAGACTGATTGGTCTAAAGTCCTTTGGTTTGATATGAGAGCATTTGCCCGCTTTCGGGACGAAAACCACTTTGGTTTGCTTCCAAATGCTAGGAATGACTCCCAGCATAAGGCAACACCATGAAGATTGCCTCCATCCAACTACAAGATAGGTATAGTGCCTCCTGTAGCTGCGAGGGAATTATCCCGTCAGGTCCGGCTGATTTATAGGGCTTAAAGCATCTACCTTGGTTTACTAAGAACATTGTTGTTCTAAGTTCGCGGTATGCAGTCGTGTTTATGTTGATATATTTGCGATATAACTCTAAAAATAAATACACTGATTGTTGAATTTCTTAAATCTATGGCTCTGGCAACTTCGGATTTTCGAGCATCCACTACTTAGCTGATTTGCATAAAATGATACAAATGTGGTATAAACATCAACAATTTTAGATAATAAATTCTTGAGAAACTTTTACGTTTGAAAAATCAAGTTAAGAAAAAACATACTCGGCTTTCATTCTGCAAAGTTGTTTTTTACGTAGTTTGCATTTTAGATACAGAAAATGTTATTTGCTTTTACTTTCACATCAACATTTGATTGTGCAACAATTTCGCAAAATGTCTTGTAAAAATATCGTCAAGAACACAATTTTTGTGAAAAATTTTCACTTTCACAAAAATTCGAAATGCAAAATATGGGCGTAAGTAATCGTCACCTACTTTTCTCTAAATTTTTTAGCGTGTTGCAGGGAACGGTTTACTCCAGCACAAATCTCATATATTATGAAAGCAGGAACAGATGTCTTGGGGCTGAACGGAATTTCTAGAAACGACTAGGATGCCAGATTATGCATAATTTGCAAGGTGTTGAGAACCTACAACATATTTTTTTTTGGGCAGATGTCCTATTCTTAATAAGATTAGATTACGATACATCCAATATTTACGTTTCTCAGAAGAAGATTTAATATCAATTTTGGGTGGTGGAAAAATAGGAGGTTGGTCAAGTTTTTAAAGTTTTATTTAGCATTCCATTGCGTTCAGAAGAGTATGAATATTCGAGTATAGTTAGATCACACTACCAATGTAGGCAGACGGTTCTAGTGAACCAAACGTCAATAATTCTAATAATTCTTTCCAAGTATATGTCCACTTCAGTAGTGAAGTGATTTAAAAGCATAGGATTTTAATTGCATATGTATAACTCCAAGACTGATGTGACGATATGTAAACACAAATATTGTGAAATATATAAAGAGAAATCGGTTTGTACATCAGTTTGAAAAAAGTAAACAATGGAAGTGTCTATCATGTAGTAATAACAAGTATAATTCTTTGACGTTTGGGAATAAGGTCTTAAGTCAGAAACTGTAGTTTTTCGTAATTTTAAATTGAAAATTATTTATATATGAAATTTTCTGACTTATTGCCTAAAGAGCAAATGATTACGATTGGATGGAGTTGTGCTAGATTTAAGTTATTAATACCAAACGAAAGAGAAAAAAAAATTGAGTTAAACCCAATCAAAAACCCAAAATGCATTTTTTTGACTTAAGACCTTATTCCCAAACGTCAAAGAATTGTTAATAATGATATCCAACGATAATTGGATGACAATTAAGATTCAACATTTGAAGTGAAATTCATCACTCTGTTTAGGAGCAATAGATATACTCTATATGTGTGTATATGGTTATATGTCAAGCGTATAATAAACAATGTTGCCTGCAGATTAGTTGCTATTAAAATCAGATTACTTTGTTTGTATTAATGTAATGTATTTGATTCCATTCAATTTAATTCAGTGGTGTAATTACTAAACTTCTTATGCATAATAGTTTAGTAAATAATATTGTTCATTAAATAAATTAAAATTTATTTTATTAACAACATAATTTAGACAAATATAATTTCCGGTGCAAATGCAAGAATGCAATAGATGAAAAATAAATAAATGTATTCTAATTTATTCCGGCAGCTAAGAGTTTCTCACAATCAACACGCTGTATGCTGTCTTCATGGCTAATTACTCGATAGTATCACGGGTGATACATAAAGAAAATAAATTATATGACCACTAGAATTTGTGGTTTAATTTGAATTAAATCTACAACTGTAAATTCAAAAAAACTTTAATACCATTGGCAATTGTATTTATCTTAAATGCATTTTTTTGATGTCTGGCAAATTGGGTTGTCAAATATTTCTTTTGTTGTATTTTTTATTGTATAAAAAAAATGGTGTCCCTTAACATCCCATGAAGGAATTGGGGAGAGCTTCTCACAATCAGTGAGATGTGCGCTTTCTAGTTTTATACTCACTGATAGGGACCTACAGTTTTACACCGGTTCCGAACGGTATTTTGAGAAGAATTTTCATGGCTAAGTACTCGATAGTGTCGCCATCACTAAGCGAGGTGACCGTCGTAGAAAGAAATGTAAGGTGGTCTGAGCAGGGATCGAACCCACGTTCTCATGTACAAGAGCCGCGCACACTAGCCATTGCACCACCGACGGTTTATAAATTTGTATAGGTTTATAAATTTGAATGTTCTATGAGGCATTCCTCATGCAATAGCAATTTCAAAAAATTTCTGATATTTGCACCAATTATTGCAGGGTTGCTATCAATTTAGTGATACAATAATATCGACTCTTTATTACCATTACAATAGAAGTTATAGTGCAAATGGGACAATCGCAGATTACGACATCCTGTAATCCACATGTCTGCCTGTTACAAATTGCAAAATGGTGATATGGGTGTCTCAGTAGATAAGTATGCACTTTTTCATTTTAAAATAAAAACTCTTATTTTTTTAGGTAGTTGTGAGTTTTTTATTGGATTGTAAAGACAAAATGTTCCGATTAAGTATGAAATAAAATAACCATCAAACGACCCCTACACCTCAGTCAGATGACAGGCCATTACTTCCTTTAGGAGATTTTTCATGACTTTTTCACAGAGATTTGGTTGTCTCTCACCGATGACGCGTTGGATCTCGGATTTGAGCTCATGAACTCTTTCTGGTTTATTCGTATAAATCGGAGATTTCACAAAACCCCACAGAAAGAAATCATACGGCGTTAAATCGTTTGATCTTTGTGGCCACTTGACGTCTGATTTTCTTGAGATAACTATGGAGTGGCTGTCGGTGGTGCAATGGTAGTGTGAGCGGCTCTTGTGCATGAGAACGTGGGTTCGATCCCTGCTCTGACCACCCTAAATTTCTTTCGACGGCGGTCACCTCGCTTAGTAACCGCGACACTATAGAGTATTTAGCCTTAAAAAAACTTCTCAAAATAAAGGGTTATCCATTTCGTGGTTTCAAAAGTATAGGGCTGGAATTCGACATCTGTCACCAATTTTTTTACTTTTCAGTTGAAAGTCTGACATTGACGAAAATGGATCGCTTAGCTATCACACAACACATAAAAACTATTAAAACCTACTACAAAAATGGTGATTCTGGCACAGCCACATATCGTGCTTTAAGAGGAGATTATGGTTTACATAATGGTCCAACTACGCAAGCAATTGGCAAAATTGTGCAGAAATTTGAAGAGACTTGAGCGGTTACAGATATTGTAAGGCCTGTACATCATCGCTTCGCTCGTTCCGCTGAAAATATCGCTGCTGTAAGTGAAAGTGTTGCCGAAGACCCGAATGTGTCGATTCCTCGTCGTTCTCAGGAATTAGGACTGTCTTACGGCACATTATTATTGAAGAATACGACTTTGAGAATATGTGGTTTCAACAAGACTGTGCCAGATGCCACACAACTCGAGCGAATATGGCTTTATTGCAAGAAACATTTCCTGGCCGCGTAATTTCTCATCGTGGCGATATCAACTGGCCACCAAGATCATGCGATTTGACACCATTAGACTTTTTTTTTGTGGGGCTACGCGAAAGATCGTGTTTATGCAGATAAACTTTTAACTCTTGAGCACTTAAGAACCAACATTCGTCAAGTTATGGCTGAGATACCGCCCAATATGTGTCAAAAAGTGGTCGAAAATTACCTCAAAATAATCAATGCTTGCCACACTTTGCGTGGTGGTCATTTAAATGATGTAGTGTTTCACAGCTATGCGAATAATCGCCCAAAACCCAAAAATTAACAATCGCCCAAAAAATATGGGAAAAAAAATTGGGCGATTGTTCATCATGTTTGGGCGTTTTGGTATTTTTGATTTTTTGGGTGTTTGTTCATGATGAATGATCGCCCTTTTACTTAATTGGGCGGTTGTTCATTGGATTTATATTTTTGGCCGAATGTTTTTAAATTTTTGGGCGATTTTACCTCTTTCTTGGGTGTTTTTAGGTCACTGTTCATTTTTCGTTTTGGACGATTTTCACTTGGGCGATTATTCGCATAGCCGTGTTTCACACATAATGTCAACGTTCAAGCTTTATAATAAAAAAGAAATATCAGGAAAAATAATATTTTATATGTCTTTTAATTACGTTTACATTTGAAACCGCTAAATGGATAACCCTTTATCATTCGGAACCGGTGTAAAACTGTAGAACCCAAACAGTGAGTGTAAAACTAGAACCTGCACAGCTCACTGATTGTGACAAGCTCTCCCTAATCCCTTCATGGGATGTAACGGGAAACCATTTATTTATTTCTATAATTTGTTATGGAAATCGTTGCTGCAATAAATCGATTGTTTCATGAGCGGGGCGCCGTCTTGCTGAAACCACTTGTCATCCAGATCCATGCCGTTCAATTGAGGCCACAAAACTCAATTATCATGTTCCCGTAACGAACGCCGTTCACAGTCACTGAAATTTCGGTCTCATCCTCAAAAATGCAAGGTCTAATAATGCCGGCTGACCAACATCCGCACCAGACAGTTGCTCGTTGTGGGTACATTTGGTTCTCATGGATTGCATGAGGTTTTTTCGGGCCCCAAATTTGATAATTTTGTGAACTCACGAAGTCATTCGGATGGAAATGCGAAAAGAAGGCTTTTTTTCCAATAATTTATATTGACTTATATTGCCAGCGCTTTCCATAGTATTTTGCTTTGAGCGCCTGAGTAAGCTGCATTTTTTACGCATGAAGGTGGAGATATTTTGTCAAAATTCGCTGCGTAGTTGTTCGTGAAATTGAAAGTTGTTGAGGACGATGCCGGATTGATGTTTTCAGGTTTTCTGAGACTTTCTCGTTTACAGCAGCATTGTTTTCAAGAGACCGACCGGTACGCTGAGGCACAGATGTCTTACTGTCCATAACCGATCCAGTTTTTTCAAATTTGTTGTCCACCCTCCGACTGGTTGACACATTAGGTTAGATTTCTCGAAAAAAAATTCTTCAAAGTGGGCGAGGGGTCTCGGCATAACTTTCCAAATATTTGTATTACATTTTTGCGAATATAACGCGCTTTTCGTTTGTAAAGCGCTTTCTTTTTTAATAATCGCATTAAACATATGTGACAGCTGCCAAATTTCAGAGTTGCAACTTGCCCAAATAAAAAAGACCGTAAATTTAAAAAGGGTAATCTTATTGGGAGACCTTTTAGATTCCAATGACATTCCTTTCATATGTTTTCTTAGAGCAAGGATTAAAGCCTTACAAAATTTAATTACTTCGATCCACATTTTTTTATATCTTCCAAACAAACGTGTCTACATAGATTAGTACTCTTGACTGTGGATTCCAAAAATATTATGGAATTGCACTGAATGTTGGTTGTAATGAAACTTGGTACACTCTTGTCTTAGAACAATGGTGATTACTTTCAAAAATTATTCAGATTTCCCTTTTACAATTCACGTTTTTCTCGAGGTACAGGAAACCTTGTAGCTGACTTTGGAAAAGAGGCAGTCCCTGATGACGACAACTGGCCTAGAACGCTAAGGCGCTGATGAGAAAAGTCACAAACTTCGAAACGATCGTCCGCCAACGTGAGCTCAAATCCTGGTGCCGACTGTGTACATTTTTTCTAATTAAAGAAATAAACCCCTGATCTGTTTAGCTCGTCACAAATGGAAATATAGTAGTCTTCTTTGGTTGATTTTGATTTCGTTGAATTTGGTTGAGTCCACTTTAGTGGCTGTTCATATTTGCATTGTCCGCCTGTTTTTATTTTGCAATATCCATAGTAGTCGGCTCAATTTTTGTAGTTGCTTCAAAGTATCATTTACTGACTTTTAGCTTACTGGTCAAAAGATTAATTCGTTAACAACGGACATCATCAATGTCAATGGGATACGTATATCAACATTCGAAATTATTATCTTTATTTCACTCTTTTCGTAGGCTTTATGTTTTTCAAAGGAAGATACATATACAAAGAATTAAAGAATTATTTTTGTTAGTATGAACAATTTTTTAAGTCCCAAATTGTACATGAAACTGCAATACGGATGTGGTAAGTTTATTAATAGAAAATAATGGGTGTGGGTGTGTTAGATGTGATTGAAATGTTGACTATACAATATGTTTTATTTTCAGGCATGTATCTGGATAAGTAGTCCATAATCATATTGATATGGACTACAATTTTTTTCTCTGATATATTTTCTAATGTTAGTAAATTTTGGTGTTAAAGTGAGCCATATCGAAGACGTATTATAATTTAGTTTGGACATTGATCGATTTTTTATATATACCCCTAGAAAACGTTTTAAACTGTGCATATGAAATTAAAGCGCACCCTTGTCACTTTTGTTATTAACTTTAGTACGAATATTATTTTTTAGAATAAAATTTATTCTTTTTTTCTCTTATTCCTTATGGTCAGTTTATATATTTATTGTTACTCTATGTTTACGTTTCGTAGTTTCATTCATAGATTTTTGTAATTTTAGGAAACATGTGCTATTTTCTAATACGCGTTTGTTACCAAAATTTGAACACTGTTTTAGTGAAAATATAATTGTTTAGATTACTTCCACTAGGAATGAGAGCACAAATATTATCCCTAGCACATTGCATTGATAAGTGTATAAACGAATTAGTTATTAGAAATCCGTAAAATTTACGTAAAATTATCAAAATTGTATTTCTATTGTCATGAATTTAAAGAGCTTTAGTTCAAGAAATATCACTGGTAGTTTTAGCTGGGAGAAGAGAAAGAGAAGTTCTAAGCTTTTGTTGGGGCTACGAGTTAATTTCCGCAGTAGACATAGGCCACATACAATTTCTGGTGATAATTTTTTTTCTGGCCTTTTAATTTAAATATTTAATGACCCCATAAACTTTCGGTAACAATGAACCACATCACCATCATCATTTTCATCAATGTGACAACAGGAAAGGCAACACATTAGAAGGTACTTACAGGAAGGGACACAACAATATCGTAAAATTGATTCCATTGTTACTGCAACACTTGATAAATACCAGGAAATTCATAAAAAAAGGCAAATGATTTGGGATAACAAGGGTCATAACACTCAGATAAATACCGAAGCAACTACAACGAAGAATAATTACAGCAACAATAATACGTATCAACAATCCATATACAGTGATGTAAAATATAAGTAAATAAAAGCACAACCTAAAAACATTGAAACAAAAGCCCACCTTACATGCAGCTTTAACAAAGGACGTCGGGCACAGGACCTAGAAGACTTTGTGAACTTGGTGGCAGTTGCTTTAAATTAAGGCGTTTAATGACAGACGGAAAGCCATCAGCATTTTGGACTGCAGACTGTTGCACAGGCGACATGTAAATAAAGGATGTTTTAAAATTCGTAAAGAAAAAGACTGTAAGGACGGCAGTTGAAGGGTGGCTTGCGATGGATATGGTGCGATACAACCATCAGCTCGGCTCTATAAAATATCGCATATGGCACAGGCCGCGCAGTGAGCGGGAAAGTGGCTAGCGGCGAACGGCAGAGCATTAGAAGTGGTGAGCGGCAACAATTTCAGCACATGAGATACTATTGAAGTGATCACGCAATCGGCGGCATGTGAGGAGCATTTCTCAGCGGATAAGCGCGCCGCTCAGGAATAATACTTTTTTTTTAGTTTTGGTTGGTTTCTGAGCGGCAGAGAATATAGATGGCTAAAGTGAATGTGGAGCTCTTCATTTTATATGTACAAAGGCGGACGCAATTCTACTTTTCTACTTTTTCAGATCCGTCTGAAATTCGCAAAGGACTTCATATGCGAATCTGTTTCGGGTTAATTTTTTATAACTAAAATTGATTCGAAACGGATTCACTTTTATCAATTACTACGGATTCAAAATGGATTCTTTATGATATTTAAAAGACATTTAAAATTAAAACAGCTAAATGAGCTAAATTTTTTTTTATCTCTACTCTACTTGCATTAGATATTAACTTTCACAAATAAAAAAATTTTTTGTCGGCAGAATATAATTTGTTTCAGAATTTTATTTTAAACTAGCTGACCCGGCATACGTTGTCCGGAAAATTTTGTTCAAATACCGTTAGCAGGAGCGGAAATAATGGATTTTTAATTTGTGGTTTGTATGGGAGGTACCACGCCCCTTTGTCCAATTGGACTGAATAGTAAATCTAAACCACCCAGGGCGCCACCCAAATGCATAAAAAAAAATTTATTCAAATCAGTGCAGAAGTTTAGGAGGAGTTCAGTCACAAACACACGTGCAGTAGAATTATATATATAAAGACTTCGTGTTTTAGCAACCCAGATCTGAATCTGCGATATTAAATATTTTTCGAAAAAAAAATGTTTGTCGCTAGAATATTGGAATGTCGCGGTGGGAGAGGGGTTGGTTCTGTATAGGTCGGTCAGCTCTTGATCGAACTACGAGTTTCCCGAACTTACATTTCACTTGTTTATATTTTTATGGTTTTACGGGTTCGAAATGGATCCGCCAAATCACAATTTCACTGATTCGCCTTTATTTTTTTAAGGACTCGTAACGAGTTTCAAACCGATTTTCCAAATCGTACTTTTATTTTAGCAAGTTTGATTTTAGCAAGTTTGTTTGTGGCAACACTGTTTTTTGGCAGTTCAGCTGTTAGCGTGTAACATGTTGTCATGTCAACTTGGACCTCACATGAAATCATCTTTAAATACACTGTACAACAATTTTCCAAACATAGAATAACCCGTAGGTTTTCTCAACTGTTTCTACTATTTTTGGGTACGCTGAATCCGAATCTGAAGTCAGAATTTTCAAGTCACCCTAGGTTTTCGAGCTACAGGGGAAGGCAACCCCCTACTGGTAATGAAATCAATATTTCTTCCTTAAGGGACGACCGGAGTGGGATAATATGTACGACTGACCGCCATTACTTTCCCATAAGGAACATTTTTTCCCTTGGAACCTATCCCCCCCGCCTCCCCCCCCCCCCCTTAGGCGGCTCTCATACAAATTTATTAATTTTTGGTTTTTTTTTATATTTTTTAATACAAATTTAATGAAATATATTTTTAATTTTTTATTTATACTTTATTTGGTAACATATATTTTAAGCCTTAAACATAAAGTTATTCAAAAATCCTATGGATTGTATGTACATACAAATTATATAGAGGAAACTCATTTCTTTATGTCTTTTTGAACGACGACTATAAGATGTCTCAAAATCATCTAGCTTCACGCTCCAGCAGTATTCTGCAAGCAATGCAACCAAGTTTTTCCTTTGTATCTTGTTTCCATTTCTAACAAAAACCTAGCCAAAAATTCATATTTCTTGTTCAGTGGAAATGAAAGGAACCTATGAAACAATGAAAATTATTTTGGAAAAATTTAAAAATTCTGAAAAAAAATATTGAGCGATGTTGATGAGGAAGCGGAGGAGAGTCTAGATTTTTGATTCGAGTTTGATACAAGTTCCTGTTCAAGTAATGCTTCTGGTGCTGCTGTAAATTGTCCAATTTGTGTAAATCCCGAAGAATCTGATGCCGAAAATGAAATGATACTTGAAGAAGACGATATTCGAACAGATGATTAGATAGAAGGCCTATTGTTCGAAGCAGATTATGATGAAGATTTGGAAGGAAGTTTTTGAACAGCGTCTTGGTGAGTTGTTTTCGAAAGACAGTACCACCTGCCTTTCCAGTATGCATAATCCAGCAATTGGAATGCGTGCTCATAATGTGTTTCGTAGCACTACTCTTGGCCCATCTAGTGCTACGAAATGGTTCATCGAGTCAGCCGTATTTGATTTGATTTTCACCCCATCAATGCTCTGATTCTGATTGATACTAACGCAAAAGCCGAGAAAACGTTTCAAAAGTGGAATGAACAAAACTGCACCTCAAAGGAGAGGGTATGGAATATGGTGACAAATATTGAGTTGAGAGCATTCATTGGGGATTTTATTTTTGGCAGGCATTAATAAATCAAACGATGAAGCTACAGAGGTATTGTGGAGTACGGAATCAGTTTGTTATTACCGTGCACTAATGCCGAAATAGTAATAGTGAGCGTACTAGACCTGCTGGACTGGTTACCCATAAGGCTGCTCCAATTTCTGCATTATGGGCTCTAATGAACAACAATCTTCGCCGGTACTGTCCACCATCGGGAGAAATAACAGTTGCATATCGCGGAAGAACTAGATTTACGCAGTACATCACATCCAAGCCTGAAAATTATGCTATACAAGTTTGGTTCGCATGCGATGCAAAGTTATTCTATCCTCTCAACAGCGAGATTTATACAGGTAAGATATCAAATGCAAGTCGTGGAACCAATGTAGGAGAGAGTGTCGTGCTAAGACTAGTCAACCCTTGTGAAAACACCGTAAGAACCATAATCTGTGACAATTTTTCCACATCATTAAATCTGGGTAGGCATTTGATATCCAAAAATCTCGCTCTACTTGATACTGTTCGCCAAAACAAAATATTTGTACCAATTGAAATGAAAGCAGACCGTAAACGAGCAGAAGAGCGTACAGGTTTTGATTTTCTGGAACCTCGCTATGGTGGCCTACGTGTCAAGAAAGGGAAAAGCAGTTGTACTACTTTTCAGTATGCTTTTGTCAAATATTATTGTACCTGAGAAGAAAAACAAGCCACAATATATCCTTGACTACAACGCAACCAAAGGAGGAGTCGATGCGACGGACAAAATGCTTCCTGCATATTCAAGTAAAGGCAAAACTTTGCGCTGGCCTTCGAAAATGTTTGTTAATATGCCAGAAATAGCCGCATTCATTATATGGCCGTCGGTGGTGCATTGGTTAGTGTGCGCGGCTCTTGTGCTTGAGATCCTGGGTTCGATCCCTGCTCTGACCACCTACAATTTTTTTCGGCGGGGGTCACCTCGGCTACTTAGCCACGAAAACGCTTCTCAAAATACCGTTCGGAACCGGTGTAAAACTATAGGTCCCAATCAGTGAGTATTAAACTATAAAGCGCACAGCTCTCTGGTTTTGAGAAGCTCTCCCTAATTCCTTCATGGGATGTAATGGGAAACCATTTTTTTCCATTATATATTTGTAAAACAACGACCACATCCACCAAACAGACAAACGACGAAAGCTCCTGCGAAGCCTTGCATAAAACTGAACAGCGCTCTCAAAATACAAGGGTATTAGGCCATGCTCCAACACGCCTGGCTATTGAAATGGCACTCGATAGTTCCCCTGTTTCTTGCACTAGTATGAACAACTTGCCGGAAATTTCGAACGATATAGAGCCCATGCGCACTGTTCCTTGTCTATATTGTGAAGTTAGAAAGCATCAAACTACACGCAAAATTTTCAGTTGGTGTAAAAAACCTGTATATGACACACCTGTCACCACACATACTTTGGGTAAATGCTGTACCACGAATGAAATTTAGACACCTTACTTTGTATACAAAAATCATATATTCCTTAATAAAGTATAGCACTCGGCGTACTAGTGTTTTTTCCATGTGTTAACACAGTTTTCCACAAAAATACCTCTAACTTTTAAACCAAATTTTTCAATATTCAATGACCCATCTGCAACACACCAAACGCCAGCAATTTACTGAGTGAGCTGCCAACTCTATACGTCATTACTCTATGATTAAAACATGATGTTTTAAATTTGTTAGAGAAAATTCAAATAAATATTGAGTACTGAATCATTCTTTGATAACATTACGATTTATTATATGTAGATTCAATGGCAAATTTCTTTTCAATCTGAATAAATAATAATCAATATTAAGAGGCATCTTTCTAAAGTACTTTGCAAATTCTTTATTGACCTTCCTAACATCATTCATTTATTTTGCTATGCACTTGATTCTATCGTTTGTAAGTTTTTTTTTATAATTCTGCAATATTTGAGTCAAAAAAACACTCTCATAACTAAAAGAAAAGCTTTATTATTTCGGAATTTTACTACCATCACAATTTAAACGCAAATGTTGTCGTTTCTTTCTTTCATTCTTCAATTTGGGGTTCTTGTTAACAGGTAAATAACAATAAAGTACTTGTAAACTTTTTGAAATATGAATTTGTGCGTATAAAAAAACTGTTGTTATAAAGTTGTACAAATTTGTGAACTAAATGTAGTGGAAAAGGTGCACAAGAAAATAAGAGCAAATTGGGCAGTTGCAAAAATACAATCGATCAAATTTAATCAAAATAAATTGTTTTTATCGAACAAATATCAAACCGAATTTTTAATTATAAATAAATCCTATAATAATACCCGAACAACTAGGTAGCAAGAAAAGTCTTTGGCAAAGGACCGCACAATCTCTTCCATATCATAGAGATAAAACGAAAATAGTTTGTAACCACAATGAAAGCCATTCGTAGTACAACTCACTGTTATTCACGTTGCGAGTTTGATGCAACAACTCCAGCATTGCATGATACTGTATTTAGCGGTTAGAACTGTTTTGTATATCCTGTTGGATTTTTCCAAAGTACACTGCATGCTAAACATGATTCCAACTAAAGTTTAAATAGCCCGCAAGTCGACGAAGTAAATTCTGGTGGTTAAAACCATTTGCTATAATAGCAAAATGCTTTCAAAGCGCGAATTAAAAATTTTACTGAATTGCATTTTTACCTCTAAAAAACTTTTGATCTAACGGTGATGCGAGCTATATTTGTATGTAATTCAACAAAGTACCTACCTTGTTCACGCGGTTTACGTTTAGTGGTTTACTGTCATTGCCAAAGTTTTAATTTAGTTTAAATTTATATTATACATTTCCAGTTAGAATAGAGAGTATGTAAAAGAGTATTAAAATAAATGTTCCCGAAGGGGAAATAATACAAAACTTTCTTTTAGTGACAGATTTTTACAGACAGACACTAGCCTAGAACGCTGTGGTGATGATGAGATAAAACTTCGAAACGATCGTCTGCCAATGTGACTTCCAGTCCCACTTCCGACTATTTCAAAATTGTTTCACTTATTGGGAAGAAGAAACCTGGTTTATACACGCTGAAAAAAATGGCCTCTGTAACATATTCCATGTAAATGTTTGGAACATACTTCAAACATTTATATGTTTGCATGTCCCAAACTCAGGTGTATTTAAATGCAAACATCAAAATGTTTACTGACAAATATGAATGCTTTCACGTGGAAGCATATGCGTGCTTCATCCCAAAATTCCATATACTTACGTGGAAACATTTACGTATTTTATCCTAAACATAATAATATTTAGAAACGAATTACTCTTCCTTTATTTATAAATAATTAATATTCTTCGAGCTTGAGGTCAGGTTTGATGTTCTTGTTTTTATTTTCCTCGATTTTTCAGAAGATATAAACAACAATAATTAATACAAGAATTATAACAATAATTAATACAAGAATCAAAATATTTAAAATTACCATTTTTTACATTTCTGTATCTGCTGCTCTTTTGCTTCGCCTATCATTGTTGTCTCTTACGTTTTTGCTGTCAGAAGGTTTCAACTATGCTTGGGTTATAACTGTGCGTTGGTAGACAAAAAATATACTTATGTTTATATAACTCTAGTTCATGCAAGACAAGCGTGTATGAATTACTTGTGCTGTTTATTATATTTCACAAATGGTCCGCCATTCCGATTTTTTCAGTAGAGGCTCGGGTAGAAAAAGGGATCCACATTGTTGCCCTTTCCAGTTTTTTTCCTCAAAATCGTTTCCCACTTTGGTAGCACCCATAAACATATGCGAAATCCATACACAAAAACCAAAGCAACATCACAAACCATTAACCGTCCGAGCGTTTGTTTATTCTTTTCTCACTGATCAAGGGCTTTTGATATCCTCTGTCCGATGAACCATTAACGACTGAATACTTGAAATTAAAACGCAATACATCAGCCAAAATAAGAAACACTGACTTCATCTGTAATTTGCATGCACATTCAGGAATCAGTCACTGAGACAATAATGCAAAAATACAGATAAAAGCTTACGAGATATACACACTCGTTGCCCCTCTTTTATTCTCTTGCTCTCGACAGACAAAGCTGTATTTGTATCACAAACACAAATATATTTGGGTCGCAAACACATGTGTTATAACATATTAATCGCTGTGTCTTAAACATCTTCTATATAAAAGCAAACACAATGCGTTTGAGCACAAGTATATTATATTTGCGAAAAGCTCCAAACACTTGTTATATTTGCATCCAAACAACAAAAAACTGCAGATTTTTCAGGGTGTAGCTCTTAAGAGACTGAAAATATTTTGTGAATATATTTATGGAGGCAAAATTTATGGAACGAGGAGAGATTACCCCAACAACGACAACTAAAGATAGTGACAGTGTGAACAAGGTTGGCCTAGAGAGCTGGGGCGCTGATGAAAAGAGTCACAAGCTTCGTAACGATCGTCCGCGAACGTGAGTTCAAACCCCAGTTCCGACTATATAATTGCAGAAAAAACACTGATCTGTTTAGGTCAAAGGAATTCGAAAAATATTCGTATAATAAATAATTTCAGTTCAAATCATATATAATAAAAATCATATCGTAAAGCTGGCCATAAAACGTAGAATACGAGGGCGAATCAATAAGTCCGAGACTTTTCGAACTTTCCTCATAGTTATGTGAAATGCTACACTGCTGCCATCAAGTACCGCCTGTTAATAGACTACTGTCTACTGTATTTTGAGCAAGTTCCGTCATTAACTTTGCGTTTAACACCTGTTCAAAACATACAACCTCGGGCATTTATTTACAAATCGGAAAAGTGAATTTCGAATGCTCATAAAATATTATTTTTTACGAAAAAAAAACCGTCAATCAAACCAAGGAACAGCTTGAAAACTACTGTGGGGACTCTGCACTATCGATTTCAATGGTAAAAAAAAGTTGTTTACTGACTTTCGCTGTTGTCGCACAAATACAAATAACGCTGAACGTTCTGGATGCTCAATTGAGGCCAATACACCCGAAAATGTCGAAAAAATCCACGATATGGTGTTGGCCGATCGAGGTGTTAAAGTGCGTGAGATTATTGATGCCATAGGCATTTTATATGGCGGTGTGGTTTCGATTTTAAATGAACAGTTGGGATTAAGAGAGCTGTCTGCAAAATGGGTGCCGCGTTTGCTCTCAATTGACCATGAACCTAATCGTGTGACAACTTCAAAAGATTGTTTGGAGTTGTTTAGTTGGGCTTCGAATTAGTACCTCATCCGACATATTCTCCGGATTTAGGCCCCTGTGACTATTTCCTATCTACAAACATAAAAAAAGGGCTCGGTGGAAAGACATTTAGCTCCACCGATAAAATTATTGATCAAACAAATGCCTATTTTATGGACTTCGAGAAATCCTAAAATCATATTTTTTGGAAGGGACACAAGAATTGGAGGAACGTTGGACTAAGTGTATTGAGGTAAAAGGAGGTTATGTTGACAAATATATTATTGTTTTGCAAAAGAAAAACTCTGTTTCATACAAAAAGTCACGCCCACGTACTAAAAAAATATAAAATAGTTATGTTCTATAAATAGATTATGTACAAAAACTGCTGGACAAATGCGAGTGGATCATATAGAAAAACGTGTTCGTAAAGAAATAGAACCGTTCATATGAGAGATAGGAAGAGGAGATTATACCCCAGTGACGACAACTGCAATTAGTGACAATACAAACAGTACGGTCACTGGCGTAGAACGTTTAGGAGCTGATGAGAATGGGTTCCGATTGTTTACATTGTTGCTAATTGCAGAAATAAACCCTGTTGTGTAAAGGGCAAAGGAAATCTAAAAATACTTCTCTAAGAAATAATTTCAGATAGAGACATGTATAATAAAAAGTGTTGGATATCGTTTATCCTTGAACATCCTTAAAAGCGTATCTTTAAATTTCTTAACTTGTTTTTACCCAAATAGCTCATAATGTTGAATATGGAACCAACTTCAATAGAGCCCTTCTGTTAATCCTTAAAATTTTCTGTTTATAACTTTATTATTTGTTTTAAATATTATGCTTTTCGTGCAATATTCAGTTTTTTATAAACTATAAACTAAGTTATGTCTCAACTTGGGATTCCGGCAAAATCAATCCGCCTTTGTATAATGACACTGACCAACACCAAATTAGCAGTGAAGGTGGGGAAGAACCTCGCAGAACCATTTTGTACCAAGCGAGGACTGATACAAGGCGACACACTTTTGTGCAATCTCTTCAACATCTTAATGGGGAGAATAATGAGAAAACCTGCTGTAAATATGAACAAGAGCATCAACACGAAAAGCCGTATATTGCTGGCGCATTCTGACGACATAGACGTAATTGGGTGAATTTGGCTAGAGTTTACTGCAGTATTTCCAAGGATCGAAAAAGAATCAGCGAATGTGGGTCTTGCTGTTAATGAGGGCAAAACAAAATTGATGGTGCCAACGACTACACAAACCCCTCGGCTTGGTCGGCATTTCAACGTCGACAACCGATTTAATTTTTAAGTGGAACGGGTGTAAACTGTAGCTTCCAATCAGTGAGTGTAAAACTAGAAAGCGCACATCTCATTGATTGTGAGAAGCTCTCCTCAATCGCTTCATGGGATGTTATGGGACACCATTTTTTTTTAGATGAATTTATCTATCTTGGATCCGCCGCAAACAACAAACAACAAATAAACAAAAGACAACAACGTCAGGCTGGAGATAAGTATGAGAATTTTGTTTGCAAATGTATGGAATTTTGGGCTCAGCAGGCAGTTTAAGAACAAAACCATCACTCGATACACAAAAGTCCAGCAATACCAGCCTCTCATCCTACCTGTCCTGAAATATGGCTCCGAAACTTGGGTCATATCGCTAGCGGATGAAAAGCACCTGGGTGTATTCGAGAGAAAAATGATCCGTAATATATAAGGTACTATTAAAGAAAACGGGAGTACCGACGTCGTTGGAACCAAGATCTACATCATTTGTATACTGTCATGGAACGAATCATACGAATCAAATTAGGTCAATTAGGTTGGCTATCACAATGGATGAAGATGAGCCAGCGCGAAGAGGTTTCGGTAACGTACCCAATGGAAGCAGGCAAAGAGGACGACCAAGACTCGTTGAATCATTAAAATCTGTCATTAAGAATTCCTGGAGCGAGGTGTCCTTGAACTATCTAAAGACTCTGTACGATTCAATCCCTGACGGAATTTATGAAGTGATTTCAAATATTCTTAAAGCATTATAAAAACGTATTTTATACTGCGTTTTTCAATAAATTTGTGTCGTTTATTAAATTTAATACCTTGACTCTATTTAGATGAGATATAAAAACTGAAATTTTTTAAAAACTATATAGAATGCCCATTTTTGTATTTTTTTACTTAAGAATTGAATAGTTTATAGAAAAAATATACGTTTTTCCAAATTATATTTTCAAAAATGTATAATAAAATTCATTTTCTAAAAAAAACTGTGAGTTTGATCGGTAGTGTACAGACAAAACAATAACGATAAACATGTCACAAAGTTTCGTTCAATTCACTCCTATGTTTGAGGAAATCAATGTGCATCGTCGCCATTTATCAGATTCTATTCTGTTGTATTAATCCCCCCTTTCAGCAATGAGTAAGTGTGTTCTTATGTGGACAATAGTCTGTATATTTCTAACCCATGAAGTTGTGATTGTGTGTGTGAGATTTGCGGTAGAGTTTATATTTTACGCATGTGTGTGCTGACTTGGAAACCAAAGCAATGAAGGCCGAAACACTATCAAACAAAAAAATTTATAACCACAATTTGTAGATTTATTTCCTTTTTGTAAATTCATTGCACTGGTAACATATGGACATTTAGCCTAGTCAAATGTAGCAATGTGTATGTGAAATATAATGGAAGGGTCGTACCGGAGATATAAAGTTTTAAATCTATATACAATCGGTTGCAATTAAACTAAATCAAATTCTGGCTGTATTTAGAGGTTCATACCTAAAAACTCTACACGTACACTTTGTATTGTAGCCTTATGCACATGATTTTGATTCGACTGACTTCGACCTAAAGGGTGTAGGATAAATTTTTGAATTCCGTGCCATGTTTGCAGAAAGGTGTTGCTGTGGCAAAATAGCTGACAGTTCAACGTTATTAAAAATGGAACTCCAAATGAAAAACGAGTTTTCATTGTTTAAACATTTTTTAAAAATAATGAAAAGTTTTCGAACATTTGACGGCTTCGTTAATCATAAAAATTTTCGCATTTATAAATAAAAAATACAAACTTGGTGTAGATTTTGGGTCTTGTTTCATAAATTGTGGGCAATATTTCATTTTCATCCCTTGGGCGATTTTTCGTACGAAAAACCAATATGAATTGACTTTCCGTCAGCGGCACTCGCTAAAACAAAATATGAAAATTTCTTTCGAAAAACTCGCGCGATTTTGGAGAATTAATTTATCGCCTGCGGCGCTTCAATACAATATGAAAAGTTATTTGAAAGCAACCGCGTGATATTTTAGAAATGACTTTTAGTCAGCGGCGCTACTTACTTTACTTACTTTTATTGACTATATTACAACCTCATGACGTCAGACGTCTTACTCATATTAACTAACCTAACAAATTAAACAAATTTCAACATGTTCTTCCAACTGGCTCTATCCTCCGCCTTTCCTCGCCAGTTGGTAACACCAAGGATACGGAGGTTGGCTCATCTTCATCCACTCTGATAACATGGCCTAGCCAACGCAATTGGCCCACTTTGATTCGTCTAGCTATGTCCACGTCTGAATAGAGATTATGTAGCTCTGCGTTCCAGTGACGTCGGTACTCGCCGTTTTCCCTAACAGGACCATATATTTTACGGAGAATTTTTCTCTTGAAAACTCCCAGCCGTTTTTCGTACGCTTGCGATATGACCCAAGTTTCGGAGCCATATGTCAAGACAGGTAACATGAGAGTCTGATATAGCTGGACTTTTGTCCGTCGAGAGAGGGCTTTCTTCCTAAACTGCTTGCTGAGCCCAAAGTAACATCTATTTGCTAGCACAATTCTCCTATCTATCTCCAGGCTGACGTTGTTGTCCTTGTTCACGGCGGATCCAAGGTAGACAAATTCATCTACCACTTCAAAATTAAATCGATTGTCAACGTTCAAGTGCGGACCAAGTCGAGAGGTTTCTCTAGTCGTTGACACCAACAATTTTGCCTTGCCTTCACTAACAGCAAGACCGACCTTCGCTGATTCCTTTTCGATTCTCAAAAGTACTGCAGTTACCTCTCGCAAATGTCGCCCAATGATGTCTATGTCGTCAGCATACGCCAGCAACATATGGCTTTTCGCGTCAATGATCTTGTTCGTATTTACTGTAGCCCTTCTCATTATTATCTCCATTAAGATGTTGAAGAGATTGCACGAAAGTGTGTCACCTTGTCTAAGTCCTCGCTTGGTACAGAATGGTCAGCGTCATTCTACAGGGGCGAATCAGTTTTGCCGGAATATCAAGTTCAGACATAGCTTCGTACAATTTTCCCCGTATGGGGCTATCGAAAGCAGCTTTGTAATCGACAAAAAGGTGGTATGTATCGATTTGTTATTCGTGCGTCTTTTCCAGGATTTGGCGTAGCGTGAATATTTGGTCAGTTGTGGTCTTGCCTGGTCTAAAACCACACTGATAAGGTCCAATCAGGTTTTCAATAATTGGCTTTAGTCTTTCACATAATACGCTCGACAAGACCTTATACGCGATGGATAAAATACTGATACCGCGATAGTTGGAACAGACACACGGATCACCCTTTTTGAATACACGACATAATACACTGAGACTCCAATCGTCGGGCATACTAAAACAATTTAAAACAACGCTACTTAAAACAAAATATAAAAAGCATTTCGCAAAAAATCGCGGGATTTTTCGACTGAGCCGCTTACTTATACACAATATAAAATTCTTTTCAAAAAGAATAGCATGATTTTTTGAAAGTGACTTTACTATAGTGGCGCTCGATAAAACAAAATATGAAAAACTATTTTGAAAAAATTGTGCGATTTTGGAGAAACAAGAAGGAAATTGAAAGAAATTATCCAGAGCAGCTAGTGTGATATATATTGCGCAAATTAAACTGATTCGTAGTTTATTTGTATTGAAAAAAAAAATTGAAGGCCGCGTGTTTAACAATGCAATTTTCAAACTCCTCGCATAAAATTGTATCCACTAGAAAATTATTGTACATTTTCTAATTCCGTTTCTAGGCTGGGCCACAGTATGACGTAGTTGTAGCCACAAATATTATACCTTTGACCACCCAACCACCCACCTCTTTTATATGTAATTATGTGGTACTCATCACATTACACCAGGTTCTTGTTTGTTACCACAACACTGAAGAAGAGTAGATAGGATGTACTGCAGTTCGTATGTGGTTTCTGATTAGTTTTGTAAACCACAAACTTCCCATTTCACTGTAAGAAGTGAACCCCTTATTGTGTTACATGATATTGTGCCTTATTTACACAACAGTGAAACATTTACTTTCGAAAAGTAGGTTAACGTTCGCGTATTCATTTGGGTTTGATTTGCACAACATGACGGTTAATTAAATAACGTTGCAGTTTTGTACTAATTGCTCAATTGTTTTTAATACTAACTGTGATAAAAATGACACCTGAGAATGGCAATTTATACACAAACAAATTAATAAACTAATTTGATTGAGATGAAGTGCGAATTTAAAACTGAGGTGATTTCTTGCTCTCTGAGTCTGGTGAAGTAGAGATATATTTTTGGTGATCACAAAAAAAATCTAAAGGTGGATGTAGGTTTAAAAGCATATTGTGCATTTTATGTCGATGAATACTTCTTTTTTTAATTGATACTTTTCTTTTAATTTTGATTGCCTGGCTAGTTTAGGGTGTTTTGTTCAACTAGTCTTGAACCACCTTTTAGATCCTGTTTCTTTTTCAAATAACTCCATGATAACAATTTAGATGGGAAAATGATAAAGTGCAGTGTTCTTTGGTGTAGGACAGTCTGTCCTTCCGCCAAATCCCCAACCTAAAATGCTAGAATACAAATAATCCCTCTAATGTAAAACTAGCCACAAATCACATCGCGTAAAAATATTAAATTGTGTAATGAAGAATTGTATGAATT
The DNA here is from genome assembly GCA_963931995.1 of Phaonia tiefii. Lineage (NCBI taxonomy): Eukaryota > Metazoa > Arthropoda > Insecta > Diptera > Muscidae > Phaonia > Phaonia tiefii. The sequence goes on along the minus strand of OZ008367.1, from coordinate 322,283,423 downwards.
GTAATGGTAATTGAATAAAAGTGAAATATTTTTATATTTCCCTAATTTGTGTGCATGCCACGACAGAAGAGAAAGATGATGATGCCAAAGAGCTTCTAGAGGAAATATATGACCGCTGCCCTGGCCATGACAATAAGATTGTACTACGAGATTTTAATGCTAATTTAGGCAGGGAGAATGTGTTTCATCCAACTATTGGCAATTTCAGTCTACATGCTGAGAGTTCCGACAACGGTATGAGACTGATTGACTTTGCCGCAGGAAAAATCACGGTCATTGTGGAACAAGATTCCACAAGGCTACTTGGGTATCCCCTGATCAAAGAACGAAGAACCAAATTAATCACGTGGTAATTGATGGAAGACATTCATCCAGTGTAATGGACGTACGAGTGAACAGAGCAGCTAACATCAATTCTGATAACTACCTGTTAACAGCAAAGGTTCGCACAAAATTAAGTAGAGCGAAAATCGCACGAAACCAGATGCAAAGAAAGCTCGATATCGGAAAGCTGCAATTACCAGAGGTAGCCACAGCCTAGTCAAGGAAGCTTTCGCAACTTTTGGCACAGAACCCACCGCCTCCTGATGACGAACCTGAAGCGCAGTGGAAACCCATATCCGACTCTATAAAAACTACCATACTTGGGTTTGAAAAACCGCTTCGCAGCAAACCATGGTACGATGAAGAGTGTCGCATTGCAAATTATGAAACGAACGCTGCACGTATGGCAATGCTTGAGACAATTGCAATGCGAGCTGCAACTGAGCGGTATAGGGAGAAAAGAAAATAGGTAAACCGTCTCTTTAGGTGTAAGAAATAGCAGTGGAGAAAGCGCGAGACTGAGAAAATTGAGTCATGCAGAAGGAAGAACGAAGCCCGAAAATTCTACCAAAAAGTCAAAATCGGATCTAATAGACATGGTTCAGAGCCCCTTTCTGTAAACACAAAGTTGGAAATCTCATCGCAAATGTGCAGAACATATTGGGAATTTGAAGAGAGCATTTCTCCGCGCTACTAGTACCTGAGATATCCAATGACGATGGGACAATCGATAACAATATGGACGACGACGTTGATTGCCCACCTTCTTACCAAGACTAGGTCAGAACAGTTGTTGCCCGGCTTAAGAACAACGAAGCCGCAGGAGCCGATAGAGCTGTTTAAGGCTGGCGGCATAATAAGGTGCATGCTGATAAGGTGCATGCATCAGCTGATTAGCATAATTTGGTTAGATGAATGCATGCCCGGCGATTGGAGTCTCAGTGTACTATGTACAATATATAAAACAAATTGACCCGAGTCTTTGTGCCAACTACCGTGGAATAAGCCTTTTATAAATAGCATATAAGGTTATATCAAGTATAATCTGCGAAAGATTAAAGCCTATTATCCCTGAGCTGATTGGACCATATCAGTGTGGCTTTGGGTCTGGAAAACCTACAACCGACCAGATTTTCACGCTACGCCAAATCCTGGAGGAGACCCACGAAAAAAAACACATCGACACCTATCATCAATTTGTCGATTATAAGGCGGCCTTTGATAGCCCGATACGGGAGAAACTCTGCGAAACAATGTCTGAGCTTGGTATTTCTGCAAAACTCATACGCCTTTGCAGGATGACCCTGACGTACACCAAATCCGCACTGAAAGTTGGTAAGGATCTTACCGTACCTTTCGAAACTAAGCGAGGCCTCAGACAAGATGATACCATATCGCGCGATCTCTTTAACTTCATAATAGAGATTATTCTGAGAAAAGCTGCTGTCAACATGAATAAAACCATCACCAGCAAAACTCACATCCTGCTCGCTTATGCTGATGATATCGATATCATTGGACGCACAGTTAGAGAAGTTACTGCAGTATTTTCGAGAATTGAGAAGGAGACAGGAAAAGTTGGTCTGGCGGTAAATGAGGACAAGACAAAATTAATGGCTTCAACGAGCAGAGCCTCCAAGCGATTAGACCAAAGCGTCAACGTTGATAACCGTTATAATTTCCAGGTGGTGGACGAATTTATATACCTCAGATCTGGCGTAAACAAAAGCAACAACGTCAGCTTTGAGATCAAGCGGAGAATTTGGCTTGCGAATAGATGTTATTTTGGGCTAAGGAAGCACTTCAGGGATAAAGCTCTCTCTCGAGTAACAATAGTCAAACTATACCAGACTCTCATACAACCTGTCTTGCTTTATGGCGCAGAATCCTGGGTCTTATCGCAAGCAGACGAAATATCAGGAGGAGTCTTCGGGAGAGAAGTACTCCGAAGTACTCCGGGCCTATAGTGCACAAATGCGAGTATCGGCGACGCATGAACCATGAGCTGTATGAGCTATATCCTGACATTGACATTGTTAAGAGGATCAAAGTAACGCGGCTAGGCCATGTCAGTAGAATGGATGAAGACGAACCAGCATGAAGAGTTTTCGAAACCGAACTCGAAGGAAGACGAAAAATAGGAAGACCAAGTCTCCGCTGGAGGGATCAAGTTGTTGGGGGGGGGCGGGATTGTTCGTGACCGGATAAGTAAGCAAGTAATGAAGTATTGTAAATCTCGTTCACATTTATTTATTTGTTTGACGACTTAACCGAATTCCAGCATTAAAATAAATTCACATTTAACTTCTCCACCTAAAACTAAGTATTTTATCACGTTCATCACTTCTATCTACTGCAGATGCATAATAAGCTTAATGTTAGTAAACTGAAGATAAAGTTAGAAAAACAGGTGCAAATGTACTGCCAATGAAAGTTTTATTGGTAAGAATTTCTCAACTAGAGTTCACCGTCTTTGAACTTGTAGCCTGGACAGAGCAGTATAAATCCGTTTTGCATTTCTGATGCTAATTAATTAATTTTTAGTTAAGCATCATTGGTTTTGCAAATGCTTTGTACAACTGAAGGATAATGAAGAAACAACGATGAAGAACTTTACTATTTGCTTTTAGATGTCTTTACGTCTGCTGAATTTCCTCTTGATGTTTGTGGATGTGGCATTGACATCAGCTATTTTATTTTAAACACAAACGGTAGTGATAAATTCACCTCTCGAATGCTTTCAGAGTAAATTATGTGATACAAAAAGTGTGTGGGAATGAAGTTGAGATAGAATAAGCGATAGAAATACAATATTAGGATTGGCATTTTATAAAATCACAGAGAGAGAGAGAGATTTCTTAAAACTGCTAGCATTATTTATAAGTCGTGTAGGTATAGGATTGGCATTAGCCAAAAACAATATACTTGAATTAGTGTATTTAAATATACAACAATTTGGAGAAAACTCATATTTTGGGTTGTGACAGTTGAGAAAACAGTTAAAGGCGAACTAGAATTAATTATACTAAAATTTTTTTCGGTCGAATAATATTTTTGACACCTGATTGTTCTAAGGTCAACAAAACTGATTTACTCCCGAATTTAGCACCATGACTTCTCAAAAACCTGAGCCGTCTTAGAAAAACAAATTAAAGTGTACAGATAACTTGAAATCTTTACCCAAACTTAAACTGCTAGCCAAAAATAATGTTGAGCGGTATCCTCTAGTGTCTATGGAACCGCGGTTATATAAAAAAAACCAATGAGTGTTCGAACTCACGGATGATGTGTTAACACCTTTTTGCTACACGGTTGTTTGCCATATCAACAGGAACGAAACAGCCAAACACACAACATCACACATACTTTGTACGAAGTAGCTGACGTATCAGTGTGTCACCATAACGTCGACTGCGCAAGCCGCTTGCAAATGAAATTTTGCGTGGCTATGCTTTATATCTCCGTTCAGCAACAGCAACAGACACATGTACATACATATAGTATTATGTTAATACATACGCTATAGACACAATTTCGTTTGCCTCACCCCTGCCATACCACTCTTTCATTGCTCTCTTGCTCGCTCATTTTTGTTTAACACGTCATTATTCTCTTTCGCAGTCGCAGAAAATCTGGTTTTAGCAGCAGCATAATATCTGGTGTTAGCAGCAGCAGAAAACCTATCTGTGTGTTGTTTGCATGTGTTGACTTTGATAGATTTAGTCCCTATACGCCGCTATAGATGTTAACACATCAAAAATTCCAAATGATTAGCATGTTCCGGGGAGAAGTTTATTCCTTAATCAACTTTTTACTGTTTCTTCGTGAAAATTCATGAACTCCGACTCATAATTTGCAACTCCGATTCCGATCTAGTAGATCTGGTGGAAACGACAGTTGATTTGTGTGCTTAGGGAAAGAGTTTTTATTAGTTATTAAAAAGAAAAAAATTGTTGCCTGTAAAGTCGGTTTTACGGGCGAAGATTTTACGTGACAACGTCTTTTTCTCGGTAGAATATTTATTGATATGAATATAATTAAATTGCACAATAGGAGTGCAATGAACTCACTTGCCCAATGAGTGTTAGAACTCACGGGCGATGTTTTAACATTTATTGAAACTTATGGTTTAGGAAAATAGAAGTAATTTCAACACCATCTAGGTACCTGTGCGATTTCTATGAACACATTATCAAATGTGACATTATAAACAATAAACATATCCTTTATTATAAAATATAAACATTTCTTTTATTATAAAAAATAAACATTTCTTTTATTAAAAACAAAAGAAAATAATTTACTAACCAAAAAGTATTTCAATTCATCATATTCGCATATCGTTTTTAAAGCCGACCGCAGCTCTCTGTTTCGTTTTGGCTACCTAATTCATATGAAAATTTCTACACACAAACATACACTACACATATCATAAAGCCAAAAAACAAAAAACAAAAAAAAACAAAAAATAATACCTTATCCAATGCAGACTGATCTAAATCAATATTCATACACACGCACATATATACGCACATACATACTTGCTCAGTCGTCATATATATGATGTGCCAAAAAACAAAAACACTCACACCACCGACCAACAGCCACTAGAAGCCAGCAAAGCAAATCGTTTCTGGCACACAAGTAAACACATTGCGTTTACTTGTGTTCGGTGACTCATCGTAACGTTACCGGGCGTTACACTTTTTCATAAGTGACTCCCAGCCGCAACCTAATTTAAGACGTTGTCACGTCAAAAACCAATGAGTGTTCGAACTCACGGGCGATGTGTTAACACCTTTTTCTTACACGGTACCTGTTTGATTCCTATGACCACGTTAGTAAATGTTACATTAGAAAATTAAAAACAGCGTTCAATAATATGATGACATTACATTTAGATAATATTAATACTTAAAATTATTTCAAGACCAGTGCAAGCGCATGTGTCATTATTTTCTTGCTTAATACTTTTTATTTTATACCCACAAAAAACAAGGAGAATGCAAAGCAACACACACATGTACAGACATACATTGGTATGATCGTACATATCCCAGTAACGAAAATATCCAGTTTGAAGGCCTCTTAAGAGGCCTTCTTTAGCAGGCATTAGTACTGCAAGTCACATACCATACTCCTTTACAAATTATGCGGCATGACATTGGAGAGCTAGTCACTCTCGCTGCTTAAGGGAGACCTTCAATAGTTTTGCTTACGAAGACCTACTGAACTTCTTATATGGGAAACCTTCAGAAGACCCTCAGCAGATTATTTACAGAAGTTCTGCAATATAAGACGTAGAGAAGGTGTTTCTGTTCATCATTTTAAATAAAATTTGTTAGAAACACTTTCACTCACTTTTATTAGCAACACTTTGAACACTGACTCTTTTTCACAAAATACTTCTAGCTCCGTTGACGATTGCGAAGAAATTAAGCAACAACACGTGCAGTCATAATAGTATCAGAGCAAAAGAATTTTGTTTAACGGGATTATAACTGACAACACATGTTTGTTGTTGTATATTTGCACATGCTATTTCATTTGTATTTAGAGATCTTCTATATGGCTCCCAAAGGCAATGAACAAAAGGCACATAAGATATCAAACAATAAAGTTTTTTCTCTTCCTCTAAATAAATAAATAGTTTCCCATTACATCCCATAAAGGGACTGGGGAGAACTTCTCACAATCACTTTCTCTTCCTCTACCACAATTTTTCCTTTTTCTTTCGTTTTTTAATTCTATGTCGCTGATATAAGAACACGAAACACAATATAAGAACACGATCTAATACCAACGTATTTTGGAAATGAAAAGGTATGACTCCAAGCATTCCGTAATTTAGTAGGAATCTTGGCAGGTGTATACAATCTCAGAGAAGACCTACAGAAGCAGGTTTTTTGAGAAGGCCTAGCCAGTTTCGTTACTGGGATTCTACATAATTTTCGTTGCTCTTTTGCTATCTCGTTTTTATGTAGGTATAAGCACGTCATTATTCTCTTTGCTCTGAGAGTGCTCCACACCCACACAAGACAACTATTCGCTGCATCATCAGTGTGTGTTTTTTTCCAAAGTCTAACAATATGTGTTTCACAGTCGGACAATCTATGTGATCAGAGTCTGACAAGCTGTGTGATTCCAATCGCAAAAATTTTTTTTGGATGTATTCGCTTTGTCAACTAAGTCCCTACCCGCGCCTATAGAAGTTAAAACATCAAAAATATGGTTTAATTAAGGAAATACAATTGGCAACAAACCAGCAGTTTATTTGTTTTTATTTTCTTACTTTGTTATCCGGTATTGAACAACCCTGGGGCTCAGGGACCTTACAAAATTAATATAACATATTTCGCTAACCAGTTCGATCTTTAGCCTTATCTCTCCAGTTGGTAATATGCCTCCCTGATCCCTCCAACGGAGTCATAGTGTTCCTTTTATCGTCGTATTTCGAGTTCGGTTTGGAAAACCTTTTGAGTTCTACTGACATGGCCTAGCGAGCGCGATCGCGTTAATTTGACCAGCTAACTTTGTCAATGTTGGGATATTCCTCATACAGATCATGGTTCATGCGTAGCTGATACCCGCCGTTGTGCGCTATAGGTCCGTAAATTTTTCGGAGCATTTTTCTCTCGAAGACTTCTAGAGATGTTTAGTCTGCTTGCGATATGACCGAGGATTCTTCGACATAAAGCAAGCCAGATTGTATGAGAGTCTGGTGTAGCTGGAATTTTTATTTTTAGCGTCGGTATTTGTAGACGGACATTTCACTATACTCGTGTTGCGTCCTCACCGTCCAAAAGAGGTACAAACTAGACCTATTGGCGGATGCTAAAAATATATTTTTTCGAAGGGTTTTGCAAATTATATAGTTTTAAATGCTACATATTTATTGTATCCGATCTGAAGAATTATCGCTGTTGGGTAAAATGATATATATAAAATGATAAACTGAAAATAATAAAGCAAATATTGTATATTTAAAGTCAAAGAGCTTAGTTTCAATAAGAATACACTTTTACATTTTAAAATAGAAACATATATTTTTTGAGATATTTGTATTTTTTTTATTGGATTGTAAAGAAGACAATTTCCGATTAAGTGTGGAGTAAAATTTATCTTATCGATGCAGCGTTGGACCTCGGGTTTGAGCTCAGGAATTGTTTCTGGTTTATTGGAATAAACCCGGTATTTCACAAAACCACAAGGAATGATCTCAGTGGCTAATTGAAGTCAGAATTTCTTGAGATAATTTGTTCTGGAAATCATTGCTACAACAAATCGACTGTTTCATGGGCGGTGTGTAGGTGGCGCCGCCTTGCTGAAACCACGTGCCGTCCAGATCCATGCCAACCAGTTGATGCCACAATAACTCCATTATCGTGTTACCGAATGCCGTTTACAGTAACAGCAATTTCGGCCTCATTTTGAAAGAAGTAAGTCCTAATCACACCGCCTGACCAAAATTCGTACCATGCAGTTGCTCGTTGTGGGTGCATTTGTTTCTCATGGATAGCAAGAGAATTTTCTGAGCCCCAAATTCGACACTTTTGTGTATTCCCCATACCATTAATATAGAAATACGCATCTGCGGAGAATATGACTTTTTATTTTTTGAAAAGCTGCTATTGACCTCACTTTGTTCCATTACCTATTGAACGAATTGCCGGCGCTCACATGGTCTGGTGGTTTGAACTCCTGAGTTAGCTGAATTTTGCACGCGTGAGGGTGGAAGTCTTTTGTCAAAATTCGACGCGTAGTGCTTCGTCAAATTTAAAGTTGTTGAGAACGATGCCGAATTGCTGTTTTCGACTTTTCGGCGACGATCTCGTTTAAAGCAGCAATGTTTTCAAGAGACCAACCGGTACTTTGACACGCAGGAGTCTTACTGTCCATACCCGACCCAGTTTCTTCAAATTGTATGACCACTCTTCGAATGATTGACATATACGTTGCACTTTCTCGACTAAAAAGCGGTCTCAGCATAACTTTCCAAATCACTCCATATTTAGTAATCGGAGTACAAACATGTGACAGCTGCCATATTTCAGAGTTGCCACTTGCACAAAAAAAAACGACACTAAATTTAAAAAGTGCAATCTTAGTGAGACACCCTTTACAAAGCAATTTAGTTTTGATCATAAACCAGATTTTGTGAAATTGTTTTAAAACTCAATACGAATGAGTAATATTGATATACCACACTAGATATTAAATACTCATTCGCCGCAGTGTCATACCAGGTTTTAAGTTTTAACCTTTATGTGCTCGGTAGTCTACAATTGTAGCATTTTTACAGAAAAAGTTGAATAAAAAACTCTTTCCACAACAACAGGGTTCGAAATTTTCTGTAGCTTCCTAAAAATTAATTTTAAGCAGTTTTGGCCACTAATACGTTTTGAAAAATAATTTACAGCACCTTACATACCCTACTTTTCAAAATGACCATCTCCTGGCCGGTAGTCTACAAATGTAGACACCATATAAAATGTGTGGAATTTCACATCACGCGCTCAACTCAAATTTTTTCGAATGCGGCATGTGTGTGCTTGCATATTTGACTTCATAGTGAGCATCTATGGTTGATGTAGAAGCAGAGTAGAGTCTAGATTTGATGATTCGACTGATGATTACGTTCCACCTGACCACCATACAAGTTCATGTTCAAGTGATCCTTCTGGTGCTGCTGCAAGTGGTAAGCAAGCTACAAGTTGGTATAAATCCCGAAGGATCTGATGCTGAAAACGAAATGATATAGTTTTTGAACAGCGTTTAGTGCGTTGGTTTCGACAATACTACCTGGCTTTCCAATCTGCCTAAGCAAGCAATTTGAAAGTGTTCTCATAATGTGTTTCGTGGCACTGCGGTTGGCTCATCTCGTGCTTCCAAAGGGCTCATTGAGTCAGCCGTATTTGATTTGATTTTCACCCCATCGATGCTCGAACAAGTTCTGATTGATACAGACCGATTGAAGATACAGATGTATTGTGGAGTACGGAAGCAGTTTTTTATTACCGTGTAGTAATGCAGAAATCTCGGTTCCACGAAGTTTTGCTGTTCATTCGGCTTGATAATGGTTTACATGCGATGCAAAGTCACTGTATCCTTTCAACAGCGAGATTTATATAGGAAAAAGCTCAAATGCAGGTCTTGGAACCAATGTAGGAGCGAGTGTCGTGCAAAGGCTGGTCTACCCCTGGGAAAACACCGGAAGAACCATAATCTGTGACAATTTTTTCACTTCAGTGAATCTGGGTACGCATTTGATCTCGCTCTTCTTGGTGCTGTTCGTCGAAACAAAACTTTTGTGCCAAATGAAATGAAAGCACACAACAAACGAGAAGAATAGTCTACAGTTTTTGGTTTTCTCGAATCAAAGTTTGCTTTCGTGTTCTATGTGCCAAAAAAAGGGAAAAGAAGTTATACTACTTTCCAGTACGCCTTGGACAAATGCAATTATAATTGAGAAGAAAACCTAGCCACAATATATCCTTGTCGACAACGCAACCAAAAGAGGTTGGCGCTGGTCTTTGGAAATGTTTTTTAACATGGTAGATATAAGGGCTCTAGCCGAATGCATTATATGTTCGGAAAACAACGACCACATCCACCAACAGACAAATGTCGAGAGTTCAAGCGAAGCCTTGCAAAACAGCTCTTCATGTCAGCAATTGAACAGCGCTCTGAAAATCCAAGGGTATTATACCATCCTTCAACACGCCTGGCTATTGAAATGACACTCGGTAGTTCTTGGCTATACTTGGTTGTGCCATACAACTTGAAACTTTAAACATATATGTACATCTCATGATCTATCAGAGATATGAAGATGAGATTTAGTATATATGTTGCTGGTATAGAATGAATTACAGCCAGGGTGGGAAAGAAACCGTTATAACAGCCATAACTATAGTTTGAAACATAATGGAACAAAAGATTTTGTTCAGCCTTTAGCATTACAAAAACTTTTAAGGCGAAATTTGCCGTCTCCAGCTAGTTTCTTAATAAATATGCATTTAAGTATAACACTCTGCATACTAGTGTTTTTTCATATGTTAACATAGTTTTTCATACAAATACATATCTGCTACAAATGTAGACTTCCGACCGCGAACGTAAGTTTACAATCCCGAGCACATAAAGGTTAAATAATTTCTGGTGTTATGAAAAATTATTTATAAATTGGGAAATATACGATTAAGTTATCGTATTAGATCCTTAGATCCATATGTTTTCTTTCTAATAAATTAATTAGAACTCAGTTACGGGATATAGGATACTTTAGATATTGTTGACATCATAAAATGACAAAAAAAAGAACCTGTAATAAATATATTGCTGTCAAATATCACATGAACAATGAAATAACTAATCAAAAATGAATTGACATTATAGTCATTGAAATTTTATTCAGAAAAGTTTTTAGTTTCATGACACTCAAGAAATAACTAATAATAGATTTCTTCTTGTAAATTTTTGTTCTTGAGAGCGTGGAATCATAAATTCCAAGAATTATTGTTATATTTTATAAGAAATGTTGCAACTTCCATTCCAAAATCCTTAGCCAGCGTTTGGTAAAGAATTGCTCTCATAAAGCAGTTCCAATGAAGTTATTGTATCAAATATGGCGTGTACGGATATCCTCTACTGTCCTCTTTAGTATTGATTGCAACAAAAAATTTACCATAATTATTATATTTCTCCTCCACTCAGATCAATTTTATATTCAATCGTTGTTACACTTCAGTAGTCAGTGCAATTAAAGTTTTGCCTGAATGGCTTTTGTCAGATGACAGTGTTGTTATTGATGATGTAGCGGATGCTTCTCCTTCAGTCTATGTTGTCATCTTTTCTTTGGACTAGGTTTTGATTTATTACTTTACCCTATTGTTAAATTTTGTGTTGCCATCCTTTAAATTACCCAAACTCCAGTCAGTTGCGACAACAAAAACATTAAACTTTGATCAGAAAAAGTTGATATCATTAAAAATATTTACAAGTTGTTTGCATGTCAAGATGAAGAAAATAATTTTCTTGTTTTCGTGAACACGGTATTGGGTGCGTGAGGAGTTTCGATCTTGGCAAAGACGAAAGTAATTGAAACAGTGTTTTAGAAGAGATTGAGTTTGAAAATAACAGCGGGAAATAATTATACGGGAAAGGTTTATTCAAGTTCCTACCTTTGGTTTAATTATATTATTGGAACAATAAAGTTTTTTCGAAATTGGACGATGTTTGTTGAATTAAAAAGGAGTGACTACCCATAATGCTAGATGACATTGTCCTTAAAAATAAAAGTCCACCCTCCGAAAAGCCAATAAACCCAAATATTTAAATTGTCCTTGAGGTCAAAATCAGTAAGAGTAAAACTATAAAGCGCATTGTCTACGGATTTCCAGAAGCTCTGGCCTGGTCTTCCGTCAGATGCGATGGGAAAAGATTATCAACTTGATGCATTGAAGTCTCGGTAGTCTTATGTTCGGAATCATGTTCGTGTTGATTCGACTTTGTTAATAAAATCTACTAGCATGACGCATTGATTTGCTTAACTGTGTCGATGCCGCGCTTCACTTCATAAAGCTCGTGGTAAATAAACGTCGGTGACCACCGCAATCTCTTATACATCCCTTATAGTTTTCGGGTCATTGCTCTCTCTAAGACTTTGCCTGCCTGCGACATGACACTGGTTTCAGCGCCATAACGAAACACGAGTAGTAGAATGGTTTTATTTACGCTGAAAAATAATAGCCTCTCTGACATATTTTCCCAAACATATTCTGCAGGAACCGTGTATATCTTTGGAACACACTTCAAACATTCATATGTTTGCAAGTCCCAAACTTACTTACATTTAATTGCAAACAGTATCATCTTTACTGACAAACGTGTATGCTTTTACGTGGAAACATATGCGTTCTTCATCCCAAACATCCAAATACTTACGTGGAAACACTCTAGTGTTTCCCCAAATCATCATATAATTACGTGTAAACATATGCGAATTTCCTCCCAAATATAATAATATTTCTGTGGTCACAAACAATAACAGCCTAACTCGAGTTAGGGCAAAATTCAAAAAGATTTTTTGAGAAATCACCGTGCTCAAATAAGCAACTCTATTTTGTTCAGAAGTAAGTAAACGAATTCGTTGTTATCTGTAACAAAGTCATCACAAAAACTCCGACTCCTGATTTCCAGTAAAGATATTAAACTTTAAACTGCTCTCCCTGAAAAATTTTAGAATAGACTTAGGCTGTTATTGTTTGTGACCACAGATTTAGAAACGAATTATTCTTCGATTTCAATATAAAGGGGTTTTCAACAGAGACGCTACAAAAGTAAATCGATAGGGACAGCAAACGACGCCATATTTTTCCCGCTCTTTTGACATTTCTCTTCAGTAAGGTTTGCCATTTCATGATGGAAAGATATACAAGCCAACAACGAGTCCAAATTATTAAGTTTTTCTACAGAAATTTGGAGTCATTGGCCTCAACTTTAAGAGGCCAACTTTAAGAGGCCTCAACAATTAGCGATGAGGCTCACTTCTGGCTGAATGGCTTCGTCAATAAACAAAAAATGCGTTATTGGCCAGACAGCAATTCATACGTAATCCATGAGTCATCATTGCATCCCGAAAAAATTACGGTTTGGTGCAGTTTATGGGCCGGCGGCGTCATTGGGCCGTACTTCTTCCGTGATGATCAAGACCGGCACATTACTGTGAATGCGAATCGCTACCGTTCAATGGTAACAGAATATTTTTGGCCCCAATTCGATAATATGGATTTGGAGAACATGTGGTTCCAACAGGACGGTGCCACAAGCCACACAGCGAATGCTGCAATCAATTTATTGGAAAAATTTATTGGTCGTGCGATTTGACTCCGGTAGATTATTTCCTGTGGGGCTACGTCAAGTCTATGGTCTATGTCAACAAGCCAGCGACGATTGATGAACTTCGTACGAATATCGAACGTGAAATTGCAACAGTATCGGCCGATTTATGCTTGAAAACCATCGAAAATTGGGTTCAGCGTCTGGACTGCTGCAAGCGTGCCCGTGGTGGCCATGCAAAAGAAATCGACTTCCATACATAATGGCATCGAACGTACTTTCACAGGAATAAAGAATTTCATTGGCACCTAAAATTGGTTTCGTTTTATTTAAAGAAACTTTTGTAGCACTCTTATTGAAAAACCCGATATATGTATTATTTATTGTAATTATTTTTAACATTATAAATCCACATTCATAAATAATTAATACAAAACATAAAACGAACCTTTTTACATTTATTTGCTTTGGATGCATTGTTTGCTTTGTTTTCATGAAATGAGAATCTGCTGCTCTTTTTTTCCTTTTTCTGTTGTCTTTCACGGTTTTGTTTTCAGAAGGTTTCAGCTATGCGTTGGTTATCACTATTCGGTGGTACACAAACAAGGTATTTATATACAAATCAAGTTCATGGAAGCTAAGCGTTGATTAATTACTTGTGTTTTTTGAATTAAACTTATTTCATAAATGGTCCGCCGTTCTGATTTTCTCAGTAAAGTCTCGGAGTTTCGCTCCAGTTTCGTTCCTCAAAATCTGTTGCCCTCTCCAGTTTCTTTCCTCAAAATCGATTCTCACTTTGATAGCACACATACATACATATATGTGAAACACACACCCTAAAACCAAAGTAATGTCACAAACCAATTAACCGTCCGAGCCTTCGTTTATTCTTTATTCACTGATCAAGCGCTTTTGATATTCTCTGTCTTTTATGTTTTTAAATAAAACAAACCCGGTTTTAGATACCAATGAAATTCTTTACTCCTTTGAAAGTACGTTCGATGCCATTATGTACGGAACTCGATTTCTTTTGCGTGGCCACCACGGGCACGCTTGCAGAAGTCCAGACGCTGAACCCAATTTTCGACGGTTTTCAAGCAAAAATCGGCCGATACTGCTGCAATTTCACGTTCGATATTCGTACGAAGTTCATCAACCGTCGCTGGATTATTGGCATAGACCATAGACTTGACGTATCCCCACAGGAAATAATCTAATGGTTTCAAATCGCACGGCCGAGGCGGCCAATCGACTGGGCCATTTCGTGAGATAACACGTTCACCAAACTTGGTTTCCAATAAATTGATTGTGGCATTCGCTGTGTGGTTTGTGGCGCCGTCCTGTTGGAACCACATGTCCTCCAAGTCCATAATATCCAATTGGGACCAACAATATTCGGTTATCATTGAACGGTAGCGATTCGCATTCACAGTAATGTGCCGGTCTTGATCATCACGGAAGAAGTACGGCCCAATGACGCCGCCGGCCCATAAACCGCACCAAACCGTAATTTTTTCGGGATGCAATGATGACTCATGGATTACGTGTGTATTGGTGTCTGACCAATTACGCATATTTTGCTTATTGACGCAGACATTCAGTCAGAAATGAGCCCCATCGCTGAAGATGATTTTCCGATGAAAATCCGAATCATTTTCAAGTTGTTGCTCAGCCCAATTCACGAACATACGACGCTTGTGGTGGTCAAGCGGCTTCAGTTCTTGCGTCAATTTGATCTCGTAAGGATGTGGGCCAAGATCTTTTCGCAAAATTCGCCACAACGACGTCACAGAGATGCCCAATGCTTGAGAACGACGTGTGAGAGACACATTTGGGCTTTCTTGAACTCAAGCGTCAGCGGCAGCAATATTCTCGACACTACGGACACTTCTTTGTCTCACTGGCATGGGAACATTTTGTACTGTGCCTGTGGATTCAAATTTTTCCACTAGACACTCAATTGTTGATCGGGTAGGACGATTATGAAGACCATAAATTGGACGTAGCGCTCTTAAAGTTGAGCCCACTGACTCCAAATTTCGGTAGTAAATTTTAATAATTTCGACTCGTTGTTGGCTCGTATATCTTTCCATGATGAAATGGCAAACCTTACTGAAGATAAATGTCAAAAGAGCGGAAAAAATATGGCGTCGTTTGCTGTCCCTATCGATTTACTTTTTAGCGTCTCTGTTGAAAACCCCGTGAGATAAGCTAACCTCAAAACAACTGCAACCCTGCAAGAATGTAAGGGGAAAAGATAACATAGAGCCTTCTGTAATTATTAGAATAATTGACTTTCAAATTGAGTGCTAAGGGATTTTTGAACGATGCCAATTCACAAATGCAAATTGCATAGAAAATTGATATATATACATATACGAGTGATGGGCTATCCAATGGTACAAATTCAGGTACACTGTGTAGGCATCTGATGATGAACTTGTCACGGAGTTCGAAACTGGTCATGCCAGTGAGTGTGCTTTCCTGAATTAACTATTATTCCAACGAAAAACCAAGCATTTCCAAATGTGTCAGACCTTGAAAGCTTGTAGTACGAACTTCTCGTACATTACAGTTCATATCAAAACGAAAATCGTTTTAATAAATAATTCAATCGCCACCGTGGTTATCCTAACCAAAACTTCACTAAGTAATCAAAGTAAAATATTTGCCAGCGCTTAAATTCTTAAGTAAGTGAATTTGATATTAGAACCAGTATAAAAATTTCAGTTGGTTGAGTTCAATAGTTCAGTTTAATAGTTCTAGTCCATAAATGTTTAAAAGAATATATTTCAGTAATTAGCTTCCGTTTTATTATTACATTATTTTGGCGCCGCCACACCATTTGCAGTTTTGTCTCAAACGGGTTCACTGTGCGACTTTTGCGTAGTTTGATTTGATGATTATTTTTAAAATACTTACCTCAAAATAAGCCAACAGAATTATATTAAAATAAACGATAAATGGGTAAGCAATCGCAAACTTCAATATGGAGAAATAATCTATCGCCTATTATATTTATAGAAAATCGAAATATACTTATAATTCGTAAAGCAAGGGCCAATAACACAGTGCGACAAATGAGTAGTTTTTCTTTAGGGCCTCAACGAAACCAAAAAATTATGAAAGTCCAATGGCGATTTATCAGAAATCCGTCTCAGTTTTGGCGCAGATTTTCAAAATTTGTTTTATAGGCCAATGAAAATTTCAGCTGTTAATCATAGCTGTACTTCTGATTTTACTTCAATATATTTTAAACCATTACATATTTTTCATTACTACGTTCTGCAAAATTTTAGATCTTTTATCGTTACATAATGCTGACTAATATACATTTTTTAAACAACACGCCGTCACTTCGTCAAATGGCGACACTTCAAACAAAGTTTGAAATTTTTTGGATTTTTTTAATTTTTTGGATCTCAGCACACGGTAAATAACTTGGAGTAACAGTATTACAAAGAATTGTAGCCCACAAAATTGCTGACAACTTTGCAAAATACACCAACCAACAAAAGTTCCATTTATTACTCCAAAATTTGTGTAGAAATGTAATATTGGAACGAAGTTTTGGAACGAAGTTCCTTATCGCACGTTGCGGAAAGGGGGCTAAATGAAAAAATTTTAAACAACTTTTTTTTAACCATATTATAATATAACCCTGTATACAACCCAGTATTATTTTGCTTACTTTTAGGATTTAGGATTTGTACATTCAGACATATACATACACTCCGGTTCACTTATTTAAAGGCACTAAAAATTCCATGTTCAGCAGGAACCGATTGCAGAATTTTAAAATGGAAATAGAAGCTAGACATCTTGAGATATAAGTAAAATCATGACAATAGTGGTTTCTTAACCAAATAGCTTTTTTTTTTAAATTTATAAAAAGGCACTTTAATATTATTTTTTTTTTTTTTAAAGTAAGCGATGATTTTTTGTAGGGAGCGTTTGTTTATTACAATTGATTACATCTAAATCATTTTACGAGTCAAAATGGCAAAACAAGAAATTTTAAATCTACCGGAAAAGCCAAAATCGATGTTTATCGTTCTGAAGGATATTGTAACCGCGCAATAGCTAAAAACATTGGACAGAGTCCAACAGTTGTCGACAATAACATCAACGACCCCGAGGGGTATGGAAACAATTTTAAAGGAAGGGTTTCATTGTCTTTATCTAGGTATGAGAAAAGAAAAATCATCAAAATTGCTTCTAATTCTGTCTTATCCTTGTCACAAATAAGAGCTCAAGCTGGAGTGGAAGCGAGCAAGTCATTAGTACGCAGAGTAATTAAGAGCTGTGGGTATCCTAAAAACCTGAAATTACAAAAAAAAAGCCGCCACTTAATGCCCCTCGTAAGGAAAAGCGGCCTCAATTCGCAGGAGACTACATTCTATGGAATGTGCAGCCAAGAGGTCATGTAAATGACTGGAAAACCGTTGTATTTACGGATGAGAAGTAGTTTAATTTGGATGGGACTGATGGCTACAACTATTATTTCAATGATCTGCACAAAGAAAAGCTGTTTTTGAACGAACATCTCAGCCAAGAGGGTGGTGTTATGGTGTGGGGTGCTATTACGTACTATTGCGCCATCGAATTTGAATTTCAAATTGCAAAAATGACTCGTGCAAGCTAGAAAATGTTATTGGAATCGGCGTTTCCGAAGTTCAGTGAACTATTTGGTCCCATATATTGGATATTGCAACAGGGTAATGCCCCTATACACAACGCCAGAATAGTAAAAATTCATTGCAAGCCGAAATTTTAATATTCTTGACTGGCCACCCTATTTGCAAGATCTAATTATAATAGAAAATGCCTGGGGTTGGTTATCTCCTAAGGTCTATGAAGGACGTAGACAATTTGATGACATGCAATCACTGATTCAGGCCATTACGGATGCTTCAAATCCAATTTCGTATGATTACATAAATTCTCTTTATCTCTCAATAAAAACCTGTATATTTCAAGTTATTAAAAACAAAGGGGGTTGTATCCATTACTATTAGTTCTTAGATAAAGTAAAATAAATTAAAAAAACCAGAAAAACTGTTTTTCATTAGAATTAGTTAAAGTGCCTTTATTCAAGTGAACCAAAGAAAAAAAAAATCACATTTTTGGACTTTTTCTTATAAATTGTTCAAAAGTAGTCCTTTAGTTAAGAAACCACTATTGTCATGATGCTTTTACATCTCGAGTTGTCAAGCTTCCATACCCATTTTAAAATTCTGTAATCGGTTACAAATTCCAAAAGATACAGGCTGCTGAATACAGAATTTTTAGTGCCTTTAAATAAGTGAACCGGAGTGACTTAATGGCAAATTCAACAAGTTACATCCTGATATATTAAAAGGGGTACCTAGTGACAAATTCAATGATACATCAAACAATTTTCGGTGAAATGTTCTACATTTTACTAATTAAATGTCTATAATTCTGTGCTACATTATCCATATCTGCTTTAAAGTTTATTAGAGACGCTATTAGAGTCCTTATTATCTCTAACATTTCTCGCATAGAACGACGTTTATAATTATTTTCCCTATTCAAAACTGACGTATCCTGAATGTATGGAAAATGATTTAAATTTGCACAGTGTGACGATAATGCTGTTTTTTGTTCTGAAATGTGTCTATATGTTTGATCTGATTTGTGTCCTGCAATTCTAGTCTTAAGTTTATTTTTAGATGTACCTACAAATACCATATTGCAACTTTCATTATCATTTCCTCCACAAGGCATTTTGTATACTACACATTAGGTGTGTAAAATGTATCTATTCAATCTTTAGTTTTACGAAACAATCTACCTAGTGTGTATGTTATTTTGTGGGCCAGTTTGTAATTAGTACTATCGTATAATTTTGATTTTCCGAAGCTCTCAGAAAATCCTGGCACATACGATAATGACTGAATCTTTTTCAGTTCCACCATTGGGTTTCGGTTATCTTGCCCCTTATTTTCATATTGCCTTATTTATCTATTTACTAACCCTGTAGGAAAATTGTTGCCCATTAGTATTGTTGAAATCTTCTCCTTATTATTTTTCTGACAATTCCCGTCGCTTATCTTTAAAACTGTCTCTATTAGGTTTCTTGCCGTATTGACAACTATTAGTTTCGGGTGTTTGTAGTGATAATTGATAACCCTTCCGGAAGAAGTTGGTTTTTGGTACCAATCCACTAATAAATTCTCCCCATTCCTTACTACCATGGTATCCAAGTAAGGGAGCCTTGATCCACACTCTTCTTCAATTGTAAACCAAATATTAGGATGAAAATTATTAAATGTTGTCAAAATATAACGATACAGAATAAATCGTCTACATATTTAGTAATGATTTTCGGTTTTATGGCCAGCTCTTCTACGCGGGAATCAAGTAAGTTCTCTAGAACAATTTCAGTCTCAATCGGGGAATCTGAAGATCGCATCGGAAGTCCTTCTTGTTGAAAATATACCTTGTCATCATATCGGAAATATCTGGTGTCTTCTATACAAAAATATAGAGGAATAATAATTAATTAGCATTTGTCTGCTGTTCTATTCTGTCCAATTTTCCATCGCTAATATGACGTGCCAAGTCTACAGATATACTCTGAAATAAAGAAACTACAGCGAATGAAACTAATTTTTCACAATTTTCTATTTTTAGTTCCTTAGAAAAATCAAAAATATATGATACTAATAATTACAAAATGGCCTATAAAACAACACACAGGCTAGGTAGAGTGGTTAGTAAAACTAAAGATAGAATAGATACATTTGACAGATCGAATATGGTATACAAAATACATTGTGGAAGAAATGATAGTAAAAGTTGCAATAGGATACATCTAAAAATAAACTAAAGACTAGAGTTGCAGGACACAAATATTTTGTTGCAAAAATTGCTGTCTGCGAAAAATTTACTTCTTTCAAACACCACTTGACTTGGACCTCTTGCCGTTGATAATTTTAATGTCGCTTAAATTTTCCAAATCCAAATAATGTTTAATATACTAAGAACACATTTCTTTCGTTACCTCGATTGTTCATCCAAATTCAGTTGAGTGACGACTCTTGTTAATCTCATAGCCATTTCCAAACTTTGTATACTGTTGTATTTCATTTGCTCATAATACTCCTAGCATTTCCTCCCAGCTGCGGCAAATTCGTCCTTCGTGCACAACTTTTACTTAAACAATCCTTCAAGAAGACTCTCATATCCTCACTGGTATTATTTTACTTTTGTTGTTTATTTCATTGCGTCCTGTTGTGAATACTACACAATTGTTTCAAGTTAATTAACGCAAAAGTTATTCAAAGATAAATGTTCATATTTTTCCGCATTGAAATATATTTTTATAACAATACAGAGTCGTGAATTTAATTCGGTTTTATACAACTTTTAGGAATTAATTATCTCAACACGTGCGGCAAGAAAATTGTGAATTAATTTAATGATAAGTTAATAGAGAAACACCGTGTAATATATATATGGCCACAGAGTGTCTATGATGAAATGCCGTTTGTAATTCTATAAATTTTTAACAAAAATTTTCTTGGTACCCACAGGCCTTCGACCGTTGTGGTGACTTGTGCGAAAGTTACCTGTTAAATGCAAATGAAGATACATCACTCAATTGTTCACAAGCTTGTGTCTATTGCTAACAATAAATACTAATATTGTTATGAAATATATTTTGTAGTTGCTGTCGTAAGTGGACTGTCTAGTCACAGTCTTGACATGATATGGTAACACCGGTACTAGAGTTGAACTTGGTAACAATGATTACCTTACCACTTTAAACTAATCTCAAACTAAAAAGTCATCATAATACGCTCAACGCAATCACGTTATCACATAATACTCCGCGACAGTTGGAATCACATTATCACATAATACTCCGCGACAGTTGGAACTTACACACGAAACAGCTGTTTTGAATGCAGGATATAATACACTGAGTCTCGAATTGTGGGACATAGATCCTACCAACCATACACCGCATATAAGTTGGTGCATGTGGGCTGGCAGTCCTTCGCCTCCTGCCTTAAAAAGCTCCAGGGGTAGCCCATCCACACCAGTGGCTTTATTATTCTTGAGCCTTTAGATTACTATTCTAGTTTTTCCCATTACGTCATATGGGCAAAATTGCCATTTTAAAATGGTCATCTACCGAGTCTAAGAGTTGGTCCAGTGGGGTACTCAACATGCCATGCATATGCCGGGCCGGGGCTTCACCGGACGGGGGGATCTTTCCACTCACCAAACACACCAACAATTTGTTCCTGAACACTAAATACATGCTGAGGCTTAACCGAAAATTCTCGCGACATAAAATGTCTTCCATAATCGTTACTTCCTGATCTTCAGTGGAAGAATCTGAATGGAGTAGTGCTGAATTGTGGTCTCGCCACATTTTAGGCATATATTGCTTGTCTGTCACCGGATTCTCTTACTCCTCCTTGCAGGAAGGCAGCCTATTATGGGTCCCTTATTTGATCTTCTGACCCTTTATACAAATTTTCGTGTTTCATTATTCATCCTGCACATTTCAGTCTTTTCACTCTCTCTCTCTCTCTTCTCCCACTGCCATTTTTACGGCTTAATAGTTGGTTCTCCTTCTATCTCAGCCTTTTGTACTACTCATTCGCAACAAGCGTTGTAACTGACTGTTTGGTTGTAATACGTGTAGCGTCTTTTTCACCAGCTGCAATGTGATATTCTTCGTCGTACCGTGGCTTATCCTTGTGCTGTTTTTGATGGCGAAGTTCATTCCTCGCAGCGGTTTCTGAAGAATGGGAGATGTGCTTCCATTGCGCTTCTGGGTCCTCGGGAAGGGGCGTATTTTGGTCTAGCAGGAGAGTGAGCATTTATTAGTAGGCCTTTGATATCTCCGGTATTTGCAGCTTGTCGATATCCGTGTTCAGCTTCGTAGGGGTTTCACCCTGCTCAGTCTTTTGCGAACTTTCACATCCACCAAGCAATGAACTGAGTCGATATTGACACCTCGAATCACATGTATGTACATCCATTGCACTAGAAGAGTGCCTGGCGTCTATTACCAAGTGATCAATCTGGTTCATCGTTCTCTGATCAGGAGATAACCAGGTCGCCTTATGCATCTTTTTATGTAGAAATCGTGTTCTACTAACTACCGTGGTCTTTGCTGCGACGAAGTTTATAAGTCTTATTCCATTATCGGATGTGGTATCACGTAGACTGTGAATTGCGATGGTTGGTCTGTCTTTCGACCTTCCTTTCCCAATTTGACATATCTATATTATTTCCAAAACCGCATCACTGCTACTTGGATGAGTTCCTATGGGAGGAACTCCCAGCCACTCTAACCATTTTATGTTAATATTTTAAACGAAACATTTATTGCGCCATAAATTCATGCAATTTATCACTCTGCATTGGATTTTAAGTTTTTTCCCTTGCGATTTAACATGTGTTTCAACAAAACTTTGTAATTTGTTATTTATAAACATAAATCTGTCAGTTTGTTTTGCATGTAAATATTTGTTTGCACTTTCGCTGTTCAAGCGCTAATGTACATATATAGAGGACACTAAAAAATATTATGGCTTTTTCAATTTGTGACCAAGAATATAAAAAACGTCATTGAACTTTCCAAAAAAAGAAGTTATGTATGTTTATTAAATATATAATTGCAATGTTTGCTTTTTACATAAATTGTGCACTGACGGAAAATTATTGAAGAAAATGATAAAAGGAGAGATGCAACCCGTTGTGAAAAAAGCGCGAGAGGAATAAATATGATCCTATAAAACGAAAAATGAGACCCGTGTATTGTACTGAAAAGTATAAAGTCAAATCCGCGGCCATGTACCAGGGCCCCATTTAGCAGGGATAAGAATGGTAGTCTTGTCGCAGATATGCAGGGTATGTTGGGAAGATGCAGAAATCACTTCTCTGCATTCCCTCTTCTAGAAGACTTTAACTTAGATGAGGGTGTTAAGCAAATACAGGATGATGGCGACGGGGCCGCCAAGCCAATACGAAGTTAGAACTGCGATTTCCAGGCTTAACAATAAAAAACCACTGGAATACCGGCTGACCTGTTTAAGGCAGGCGGCTACAGTAAATGGAAAAGCATTGTCACAGGGAAATGTTCATCACCCCAACAATTTTTGTCATCGAAAGTGAGCTAACGTACAGTTTCATTCCCGCTGCGAAAATGTGTTTATCAACTGCAAATTGTTCATCTCTGTGGTGGAAGTATGTTATTGCTGCGATGAATTTGATTCATTTTTGCAACCAATTTGTTTTGTTGCTGCAATGAATTTGTTTCATTGCTGCAATGAATTGGTTTCGTTTTTGCAACGAATAAGTATCGTTCTTGCTATGCAATTATTTCATTGCTGCTATGAATTTGTTTCATTACAGCAATGAAGTCGCTTCATTGCGAGTGTTATTGTGGCCATTGTATTCAGGTCTTGCAATTAAAAACAAATATGAGGATATTATTATTAAGATTTATATTTAATACTTTTTAATTTTATTGTTACAGCTCGAGGCCATTCTATATCTCTATTAATAGAGATATAGTTTTTTTAAAAGGGAGTTTTGCAAATGTATTTCTGTGAGCTGGAAAATTTTCAACTATCAAATTGTCGGATATACGAGAGTTTTCATTGTAGCATAAACATTAACGAAAATGTTTCATCCATGCGACAAAGCGTTATTCTTTCAGTGTAGAGTTTGTACTTATTGCTTGTTCCGAGTCATGTCGAATTTATGTTGATTTTCGAAGTATATGTACCCATATGTTTTTAGTATTTTGCAGACAGATTCTTGAAGCAAAAACAGCATTAATTTTTAATACGCAGTTGCTGCCGTATAAAGGGTGAGCTATTTTTTAAGTCGATATTACTGGGGATCTATATGGCAACAAAGACATAATTTTAAAATTCCGACTTTTTAAAAAACAATGCATTTTTAATTAGTTGCATTTTCAGGATTTACTAAGAAATTACTCCAAAAAAAATTGAAGTCAAACGCCTTATAATAACCATTAATCACAGATTCCACCTATTCATTGTTGGCAAATCTTTTACCACCGAGCCATTTTTTCAAATTTGGAATAGAAAATAGCCCGAGGGAGCCAAATCTGACCACGACACACAAATGCACTCACAACTAGCAAAAGTCTGGTGCGGATATTAGTCAGGCGGCGTGATTTATTTTATTTCACACTTAACCAGAACATGTCTTCTTTACAATCACAACTATCTCAAAAAATTCGCTTTTTAATTTTAAATTTATATTTTATTTATGTATGAATATTTTCTATATAAGTATATGAATTTAAATAATTCTAGGTTAAATAACTTGAAATATGTTGGGACCTCCTTGTTTATTAGATCATGTTCAAAGTTTAAAGATGGGGATGGGGATAAGCCAGATTATTTCATTGCATCCATCTAGAAATAAATTAAACAAGAGGAATTATAATTGTAAAATATTTCATGAAATAAATGGTAGATAAAAAAGTGTCATCATCATTGAAGGGAATTTAAGTTGTTTTTTTAATTTTAATTTTAATTTTAACAATGCTTAGTTAGGCTAGAATAGGAAAAAGAAATTTTTTTTATACAATGTATTTTTTAAATATTTTTATATATTTTTAGGTCTTTTTTGTGAGAATATGTATTATATTTTCCCGAAAAGGTCCTTTTTTAAAGAGAGGTACTTCTTCTATTAAAAGCTAATGTTTTTTTTAATTAAAGGTACTATTTTTAAGAAGAAGTACTTTTTGTAAGAAAAAGCCATAAGAGATGATTTTTTTTTACAAAGAAGTACTTTTTTAGGAAATGTAATTTTTTTAAGAAAATGTACTTATTTTCAGAAGGCTACTTATCTCGAGGAAAGAAAAGAAAAGAAACGGTATTTTATTATTTTTAAGAAAATGTAGTTTTAAGAAAAAGGGTTTTTTTCAAGAGAATTTTTTTTTTTGAAGAAAAGGTTTTTTTTGTAGGAAATGGGATTTTTTTTAGAGTTGGTCCAATTTTCAAGAATAAGTAAATTTTTAAGAATATGCACTTATCTCAAGAAAATTTATTTTATTTCACAAGAAAGGTACTTTTTTAAGAAAAGATACTTTTTTAAGAAAAGGTACTTTTTTTAAGAAAAAGTACTTTTTTAAGAAAAGGTACTTTTTTAAGAAAAGGTACTTTTTTATGAAAAGGTACTTTTTTAAGAAAAGGTACTTTTTTAAGAAAACGTACTTTTTTAAGAAACGGTACTTATTTGAAAAAACTTTAGTTTTTTTAAAAAATTTACTTTTTGTAAGAAAATTTACTTTTCTTACGCCAAGGTACTTCTTTAAGATGAGAATTTTTTTTAAGAATGGGTACTTTGTTTAAGAATATGAGTAGGTATTTTTTGTTGAGAAAATTTACTTTTTTTAAACTTCTTTCACTTTGGCTTTGCCAAATTTACTTTTGATTGGATTGAAAACAATAATATATACTAACACCCCTATTCTATGTATGTGGTAACAATAAAATTGTAACAACAAAATTGTTACAAAGTTGTCACCATTGTTTGTATCTGGTATTCTGGCAAAACGGTGACAACGAAAAATACACCTCGTAACAAATAGTTCACCTCACAATAATAGGTTGTCAAAAGCAGGGACAACAAAACAAAAACATACATATCGTTTTCTGAACAAAATGAACTCGTTAAAAAAAAAGGAAAAGTAAGTATTTAATATATTTATGTTTTATTGAATTAAAATTAATACATTATTATTTAGGTATTATTATTATTATTTTAGAATGCTATATTGCCTTCCTCAAGGACCATCCAGAGATGCTAAGCGGAAAGAATTCACCTGCGCAATCGCGCCAATTAGAAGAAGCAATTTTCTTTAGCGCCAAACTCTCTGACCTATATCAAAATTTCACCTCCAACAAAAGCTTCTGCCATGAGTTCAAAAAGTTGTTTTTCCCAGTGCGGTCGGCCCAACTTCTTGAGATATAGGCCTTTAAAGCTTGGGTATATAGTCGTTCGTATCTCCGGTATTTATAATCCGATCTGGTTAAAATGAGTATCATTAGAAAGGTGTTTCTAAGCACTATAAATCGCTGTATAAACATTTTTATTTTTACTAACCCATTGGGGAGCTAATTAATAAAACGTTTTTTAACCTCACTTTTCTGCTAAAAATTGAATTTAAAAAAAGCCATATCATACTTGTTTTTTTTGGCAGGTTCCGATAACAGACAACAACTTAGCCTTTTTTAAAAGGTATATTACTCACCAATATCCCTTCAAAGACGGGAGATATTTACGTTAACAATTTTGTAATACATTTCGCGCTTTTTAAATCTTTCTAACACAAAAGCATGTTATTTCTTCTTTATGCTCCATTTTCATAGCACAAAGTAACAAAAGTCCTTTCTCCATTTAATTATGCCCTATAGTTGTTTTGGTACAAAATATATTATTAATTTTTCCCGTATACAGTTTTATTGTATACTTGCAGAATTTATAAAACGTTTTGGTATAAACTTGCCGGCAAATAAAACAGCTATCACGAGGTGTTACCTCCCCTTTGGCAGGTAACAGTTTTTGTTATTTTCACACCAAAAAATGTGTAAGAATACCGATTTTTGACAATTGTCATATTGCTGTTACATAGTAACCGTGGTGACTTTTGTAACCCTGCCAGAATAGGGCTGTAAATATTGGTTACTGGCTCCACATAGAAAACTTCCCATTAAATAAGAAATTTCCCAACATATGTTAGTCTAGACACAAACCAAAGCAAAAGTACCCAATATAGTTGATAATACTGGGTGTAGCATAATAGTGTTAAAAAAAAGTTGATTAATTTTTTTTATTTAGCCCCCATCCCGTAGCGTGGGAGAAGGAACTTCGTTCAAAAAAACCGTTTCCCATTACATCCCATTAAGGGATTGGGGATAGCTTCTCACGAACAAGTGAGCTGTAAGCTCTGTAGCTTTTACACACACTGAAAGAAAGAGAAAAGAGAATATGGAGGAAAAAAGCCTTCGGCTCTTGTTGTTGGAATAATTGGCTGTGAGTGGTACTAAGGAATTTCCATAAATACCAATTCGCATATGTAAATTGTATATAAAGTTGGTATATATACGATTGATGATTTTGCCAATGGTACCAATTCAGGCACAGTGGAAATAGTGATAGAACAGCGTCACGCCACCCACATTTCGACGATGCTCAAGGGAGGCAATAGAGTTGGATACCCTACTCTCCCCTATCAACACCGTCGCTCTCCTCTGGACACGGTCGATGGGCACCTGCCCATACATGGGAGTTATATTCCATCATTGGCCTGATGTAGGTGGTGTAGATATTGAAAAGATCTGATGGAGTGAAGTATTTCTTGCACCGCTTTAAAATGCCTAGACTCTTGAATACATCTTTCGACACTTCAAATACATGTTTTGCCCAACGGACATCACGTTGAATTTTCATGCCCATAACATCAAGAGCATCTGATTCGTCAACATTCACACCGTCCATAGACAGTGACGACACACCTGATTCAGAAATCCGCTTATGCGAAATTATGAAGCAACACTGGGTCTTACTCGCATTAAAATCTACTCTATTCATTCTATCCCATTCAACAATGGGCACCAGATCCCGGCCGAGTGTTTCATTCATCGTCCCGCGTTTAACTTCAATCTCTTGAAGACTAGGCTTACTCGCAAATGAATAAGAATGTCAGAGATTACTGTCATCCGCAAAAGAGTAGATTGGATTCACATTCTGACCCAGGAGATCGTTAATGAAAATAAGAAAAAGAGAAGGTGTAAGTACAGGGCCCTGTGGTAAACCTGCAGTCAAATAATGCACATCGGATGAAACCCCATCAACAAAAACTCGTGCAGTGCGATCTCTGAGAAAACTCGATATAAATCGAGTGACGTTATCACCGACACCAAAGCAGCGAGCTTTGACAAGAGTGCAGCGTGTCATACTCTCTCAAAGGCCTTGGAAATATCAATTGCCACTATCTTACTCTCACCAAGCCGGTGGATGAATCGACTCCACTGTTCCGAAAGGAACGTCATCAGGTCTCCAGCAGATCTCATTCTACGGATGCCATACTGTCGATCATTAAGAAGGTCATTGAACTCAATATATTTCACAAGATGGTGGTTAACCATGCTATCCATTACCTTTGAGAGCGCAGAACAAATTGAAATTAGGCGGTAATTTGCAGGTTTACTTGCATCAACTGTTTTAGGGATTGGCTGGACATTAACAACCTTCCAAGGCGCCGGGAACACTCTCGCACGATATGCAAGTTTGAAAAGGTTGCGCAGTGGACGTGCCTGCGTCGATGAGCACCTACTCAAGACCAGTGCTGATATGCGATCAGGGCCCGGGGATTTATTAACGACGAGATTCGCAAGAACCTCTTTAACTCCTTGCGTTCGAAAATATATCTCCGGCATGGAACAAGATACGTAATTGACCACGGGGAGTGGTTGCTTGCTATCCGGCAAGAAAGAGTTCCTTGCAAACATTTCAGCCAAGAGGTTAGCTCTATCAACCGGTTCAGTAAATGTTATGTCATCTTTAAGAAGAGTTGGTATAGAGGAAGAACTATTCTTTATTCTTCTTGAAAATGACCAAAAGCTCTTACTTCCTCTAGGGGAAGAAAGGAAGAACTTGTGAAGAACTTGTTCTCGTCGAAGTACTTTGACACACTTGGATCTCGCTTGTTTGCGTAGCAGTTCAGTATTGACGTTTTTGTTAGAACGCCAGGATCTGACTGCATTCTTGGTCTGGTTTTGGCATTCTTGGTATGGTTACACCAATTTTTTTCTAAAGTTTTAACCAAAATAATTCTTGTCGGGATGAATGAATTCATACCAATCAAAATTATCTGCTCGTTCATTTCAGCAGCAGCATCTTTGTCATTGTCCAGAAAACAAAGTTTCCAGTTAAAATGCTCATTAAATTTGTTGAGGTCAGCCCAACGTGCCTCTTCGTAGATACAGGTTGATCGCTTCGGGACTGTGTTTGAAGCGAGATGAAGAGCTGAATACGAAAAGGACGCTGAAATAATACAGTGATCCAAATTACCAAGAGGTGCAAGTTGATGTCAATATTTTCACTAAAAATTCATCATGAGGTTTAAGGCACAATTACAACTAATCAGATACTTTGTCAACAAAACTGCCTAATTTGGGTTCTGAAAATCTACATGTCTTTCTATGCACCCACAACGAGTAACTGTTTGGTGTGAATTTTGGGCTTGCGGAGTTATTGGACCGAACTTCTTCGAAAATGATACTGGTAACGCAGTTACTTTTTATGGTCTCAATCAGATGGTATGGGCTTGACAATTAGTGATTTCAGCCTGGTAGTATCACTTGTCATACAGTGCATAAAATTATGCTTTATTGCGAACGAAGTTACCAGGATGCATTATCTCATGAAACAACGAAGTCAAATTGCCCTTCTTTCTCTGAGGCTACGTGAAAACTGTGATCTATGCCAATAAGCTACAGACGATTCCAGAGCTGAAGAATGAAATCATACGGGGTTAGAAATGATATATAGCTCGAACTATGCCAAAAAGTCATGACAAATATTGATAAGTCCATCCTGTGCCAGAGGAGTCGTGGTAGGCATTCAACGGGTATTATGTTTTATAAAGAAATGCCATAGCCTAAGTAGCGTGGTGGAAGAACCCAACTCATTTCGACAAATTTTAGTGTGTTTTATCTACAAAAGAAAATCTGTGGTCTTATTGAATCACTTATTGAAACACTTTTCTTAAAAAACTAAATCACTAACATCCGCATTGATTTTAAACAACACGCAGTGAATGGTAAACTAGGAAGTTGTTCAAATCGTTCGATTAAAATTTAAAATATTCAAAAAACCCTCGCATACTTTCTATTATATTTCATGGTTTAACTATATATATTTCAGCCACTATTCCTCTATACTTTATACATTATAATTCCCTGCTGTTATTGTGTTGACAGTGTAAATGCTGTTGACATTGTTTGCACTCATGTTTCCGTATATACACTTTTTCGAATTGCCATGGCTGGCAGTATTTCCGTTTCCGCCAAAGCTATATTTCAAAGTTTATTAACTGTTGTAACTCAGTTTGAATCGAAATACATTTTCTGACAAGTTTAAGGAGAACGGGTGGGAAATGACAAGCTATTTCAAACTCGCATAAATAAACAAACAACGAATATTAAATCAAAATTGTTGCAAAATATCATAAACAAAGTTGATTTACATATATATTTTATATGTAGCTGAATAAATAAGCGAATTAACACTTACAGCATTACCGTGAACCAATTTCAACAATGCTATAAGCATTGCGGTGTTCCCCCTCGAACAAACACATGTTCCCTATTATTATACACAGTTTGGGTTATTTTTCTGCAAATACAATGCAGATTGTTGTTTGCTGGTATTTTTTTATATTTTGGGTTGTTTTTATGTGAATTCAAAGCAGATGTTTGCTTCTAGGTAGTTTTTGCGTTAATTTTTCTCTTATTTCTTTCTTTCGTTTGTGATTTTGGGTTGGAGTTCAGTTAGTTTATTATTGAATGCTGAACATACAACAAGGACAGTTCGAAATCTAAATTTTTTGTGCGGAAACTAAAGTGAAATTATTACTATTATTATGGCAGAGGATTTGGAATTTGTGTACAATACGCGCTTGCGTACAGGCAGCCCTACTGATAATTTCCAACAACAACTATCATCAGTGTTACAGCGTGATTTCGCACTTCACACAGGAGCTGACCAAGAACTAGATTTATTTGAAGACCAAAGCGGTGAAAACACAGATTTTGTGCCCGAAGATGACGACTCGGACATTGAATATGAATTGGAAATTGAAGCAAATGAAATATTCAACAGCGAAGAAGAATCCGAAGAGAATGCTAAGTGAGAACGTACCAACTCAAGCTGCAGACGGGTATTTTTGCTTGGAAAAGATGGTACCAAGTGGAGTACAGCTGAACCCGCTACAGTGAGATTCCACCAGCACAACATCATGCGTTTCAGAGGTGGACAAAAAAAAACCTGACCAATCCGCTTGAGGTGTTCAAGCTTTTCTTTTCACCGAATATTACGTTCATCATCGTAACACAAACAAATCTATATGGAGAAAAAGTTAGACCCAAATGGAACGCAGAACATGCAAACTGCACACCACGAGTATGGGTTGATATGACAAGTGTTGAACTTGACGCTTTTATTGAGATACTATTGGCTTTTGGTGTCAGTCATAATACTATGCAGCTCTCAAGATTGATGTGGCAAACTGATGCACTTCCAATACTCCGTGCAGCCATGTCATATACACCATTTGTGACTTTAATGCGAAGTATTCGATTTGTCGATAGTGGTACGCGCGTATTTCGTCAACATACCGACAAAGCTGCTCCCAATCGCGACATATGGAACTTCTTGAATAACAATCTTGCCAGTAATTTTGAACCACACGAAAGTATAACCATCGATGAGCAGATATTTCCATACCGTGAGCGCACAAAGTTCACGCAATACATCCCATCAAGGCCCGCAAAGTATCGCATAAAAGTATTGAGGGCATGCGATGCAAAAACCAAATATCCGTTGAAAGGAAAACTGTACATTGGTAGAGATCGAGAACAACGAGAGGCAAACCAAGCCGAAAATGTGCTCATGAGTTTGGCTAATCGATACACCAACAGCGGCAGAACTATTATTGCTGATAACTTCCTTACAACATTAGACGCAGCTAAACGTCTTTCGTCGATTGGAATAGCATACGTTGGTACCATTAGATCCAACAAAAGGTTTCTTACCAAATAAGTGAAAAAAGACAGCATACGGCCAGTGCTTTCATCTGTGTTCGGTTTCTATGATAACCTTGTATCACTGTGCAGCGACGTTCCAAAGAAGAACAAAGCAGTAAATCTACTATCCACTGTGCACTACCCCGAGAAAGTTGAAGGACATAGCAAAAATACCGGAAGCTATATTATTTTACAATTCAACAAAGGCCGGCGTTGATACAATGGACCAAAGGGTAACGCATTACTCCTCAAAACGGTCAACCAGACATTGGCCATTAGCATTTTTTGCAACATTATAGACGTCATGGGATTAGCCGCTTACATCATATGCAATGAAAATACAGAAGGAACCAGAAAGGAGAAGCGACGAATGTTCTTGAACACGCTGAGTAAACAAAAGGTGCTTGCTAATACTGAAAATCGCATGAACAACAACCATATTTTGGGACAACATTAAACCCATTTGGCCATTGAATCTTTCTTTGGAAGGCCGTTGAATATTCCCAGCAACATGCTGCCTAACCAAAAAAGCGGCCCTAATACACTGAATTCCAGAAAAGATTGCAGATTTTGTGCCACGCAAGACGAAAAGCTGCGTAGCAAGACATGTTTTTACTGCACCAAATGCACTAATCCTGTGTGCCAACAACATTCTAAAGTTGACTATACTTCCTTTTCATGCATTCCACAAAATGAATGACAATTTTTTTACATTTGGGTAGCTACATATATCGACAAACCAAAAAAAAAAGTCTAAAGACAAAAATAATAAACGAGCATACTTAGAAATTCAAAGTTACGGTACAGTTTTTACCATACAAATGCATAAAAACGTATAGGGGTCTGGCCAGGCATATGTGTTTGTTCAAAGGTTTCAGAATATGTGTTTGATTTGTAAATTTTCTTACAAAAATTTCTTTTCTGAAAGTATCTTTTCTTAAAAATAAAATAAAATAAATTCTTCAGATAAGTAGCCTTTCTGAAAATAAGTACATTTACTTAAAAAATTACCTTTTCCTAAAAAGAGTACCACATGTTTAAAAGTACCTGTTCTTAAAAAAAAGTACTCCTGTGTACAAAAAATCATACTCTTAAGGGTTTCTATTACAGAAAGTACATCGCCTTAAAAATAGAAAATTTTCTTACAAAAAATTTTAGCTTTTAATAAAAGAAGCAGCTCTCTTTAAAAGAGGATCTTTTTGGGAAAATATAATACATAAAAAAAAAAAAAATGGTTTCCAATTACATCCCATGAAGGGACAGGGGAGAACTTCTCACAATCACTGAGCTGTGCGCTTTCCAGTTTCACTCACTGATTGATTGGGATCTACAGTTTTACACCGATTCCGAACGGTATTTTGAGAAGCATTGTTAATGGCTATATACTCGATAGTGTCGCCGTCACTATGCGAGGTGACCGCCGCCGAAAGAAATATTGACAGGGTTCGAACCCAGGATCTCATGTACAAGAGCTGCGCACCCTGACCATTGCACCACCGACGGCCACTAAATATAATACATATTCTTACAAAAAGGACCTAAAAATATACTTTTTTAAAAACAGTTTATCATTTAAAAAAATTTGATTTTCTTAAAGATCCGTCTAAATTATAGTATTTTTCAACGTGCGACTTAGGCGTATTGGAACTAACTACTACATAATATTTGGCGAAGGGAACTGCGTTCCAACTGGGTGTCCCCTAACATGTGATTTAATTTTTTTGTATTGAATAAATTTATATGTAGGTTTATCTAAATTTTATTCTTAAATTCACAGTTTCCGAGAATTTTGAATTTTGGTTTTAAAAATAACTTTATAAAAAATAACTATGCGCTACCTAGTTATGGACTTTATATTTCTTTGCCATACTCGTGTACCAGATACGCTGTCAAAATGTTGCACAATTCTGCGCATCGTTGTGAATAAAGTCTCTAAATGAGCAAATTTTTAACGAGAAGTTAGAATTGCAAAAGCTTTTGCACAATTTTCTTTAGTATCTCTTTGTTTCGTGTGTGTGCTGCCTTTGAACCAAATGTGTTATTTCTCCTTAAAAAGCAATGTATTTTTATTCACTGTTAGTGCTCTACAAATATGTAATTGGTAGTTCTCCCACGTGAAAGTTTGTTTTTTTTTAAAATAAGATTGATAAGATTAGGTCTCATAAACTGCCTTAAAAGTGGAAATTTTTTGATTTCAATCCCATATAAGTACGTCATGTCCATAGACGTCTATTCACAAATAAACGAGTTCAGCAAACTTAAGGTATAACAACTAACAAATATATTGTTTAGTTGTTGTTTTATACATACAATGATTCACCTTAATAGCTTTTAATACCCCAGTATATTTTGAATGTCTGTTCGCAAAATTTGTCACTAAAT
This sequence comes from Phaonia tiefii, assembly GCA_963931995.1. Lineage (NCBI taxonomy): Eukaryota > Metazoa > Arthropoda > Insecta > Diptera > Muscidae > Phaonia > Phaonia tiefii. The sequence goes on along the minus strand of OZ008367.1, from coordinate 322,249,035 downwards.
CTATGTTATTCTGCGTATAATATTTTCATTTCAGTGTTTCACCTGTCTGTTATTTGTTCTCTCGCTTTATACCTTTTTAGGCGGTGACAGACTTAAAGTCTTTTTTTGCTAACAACATCCTTAAATTTTCTTTTGATGCACTTTTAGTTCGATAACTTTAAACCAACGAAATATTTCAGGCTCATTTAATATGTTTTCAGTTCTTGGGTTACATGAGTTATAACATTTTATTTTCGTTTCCAATTTTGTTTTTGTAAAAAATTGTATATTACTAGAATCCGCTTCTTAATTACATGTCTTTGCCATATTATTGAAATATATAAACTGGCAAAAAATTACACAAATTTGGGCAACGTTTTGAGAGAAAATATTAGATAAGCAATTGTCAACAAACGTTTGGAATCTTGAAAGCTTTCGCACATTTTTCTTTCGTTTCTCTTTGTCTACTCCTTGTGCTCTCTTCGAGCCATGTGCACTCTCATTCCTTAATACAAAATAAATGTACGAAGTGTTAAACAAGGATGTTTAAGTTCATAATAAGTTCGTTGTAAATGCACAATGAATCATATATCCTAGATCCAATTAGATATCATCTATAATTCGAAACAATTTAATAGATAAACACTTTATAGATGTGCGTTTAGTACTAATGATTACGTCAACATATCTTAAGAATAAATCAGATGCTATTCAAGGGGCTGCGAAATATTGGAGATTAAAGTTATTTAAAAACTATTTAAAAAAATATATCAATTAGTGCTTGAACTCACGGTCCATGTGTTACCACATTTTCTTACACGGTACCTGTTCGATTTCTATGAACACATTAGTAAATGCTACATTAGAAAATAAAAAAAAAGAATGTGATATAGATTAAAACTCACCTCAAGACACTGCAACAATGCGAGAACGCATGAGGAAAAGATGAACATGATGGCAACATTTTTGGAATTATAGATCTTTCAGTGATGCTGATACTTAAGGATCTTCGATCGATACTAATTTGAACATGTGAATTGCAGAATTGAGTATGAATATATACGATTAATGATCAACGTATGGTATCAATTCAGGCACATTAGTTAGGCATCTGATGATGAACTTGTCCCGGAGTTCGAAACTAGTCATTCCAGTGAGTTCACTTAACTGAATTGTCTATTATTTCCAACAAAAACCAACCATTTTTCAATTAGAAAAATGTTCATGACTTGTAAGCTTGTAGTATGAATTTTTCATACATTAACCAAAAACTAACAAAAATCGGTCATAAAAATTTAAATTCAAATAAACGTAACTGACACTAGCACGGTCATCAAAAATGCTATACCACGGCAAAATACAACTCTGTGATATAACTAGATTAAAACTCACCTCAAGGCACTGCAACATAGCGAGAACGCATGAGGAAAAGAAGAACATAGTGGAAAATTCTCGCTGTTCTTGTTGTTGGAATTATAGGCCTTTCAGTGACGTTGATACTTGGGATCTCCGATTGATACTAATTCGCACATGTGAATTGCAGAATTGAGTTTGTATATATACGATTGATGATCAACCGATGGTACCAATTCAGGCACAGTTGTTAGGCATCTGATGATGAACTGTCACGGAGTTCGAAACTAGTCATGCCAATGGGTGTATGTTGAACTGAAGTGTCTATTATTTCCAACAAAAACCAACCATTTTTCAATTAGAAAAATGTTCATGACTTGTAAGCTTTTAGCATGAATTTCTCCTACATTAACCAAAAAAAAAAAGAATAGTTTTTGTACTGAAGGCTCTTTTGCAATTGCACTTTCGTTTTTCCTACATCTGCTTTAACACTGGAAGTAATATTGTTAAAATAATTAAACCAATATTTAGCTCACTGAGATAATTATTTTTGATTTGTCATAAACAGAAGGACGACAAAATATATTGAATAATATCATGGTACAAACAAATGGTAGAAGCACTAGCCCAGCTGATTTGGACTTTTTGCTGGAGTGAGTTTTTCCTCTTATGTCAAAGTTTGTTTACTGTTGTTGATGTGTTAAGCCGCATTCACAATGCAAGCGACAATTTCGTTTTTCATGCTATCTCGTTCTCACACACAGAATTTCACATAATGGTCTTTCGTTTTTTTTACAAAAATGTAACTCCAATTTGTCGCTGTAGTTGATCTATTCTATTTGTGGCTGTCGGTGGTGCAATGGTTAGTGTGCGCGGCTCTTGTACATGAGATCCTGGGTTCGAACCCTGCTCTGACCACCTTCAACTTTCTTTCGGCGGCGGTCACCTCGCATAGTGACGGCGACACTATCGAGTATATAGCCATGAAAAAGCTTCTCAAAATACCGTTCGGAATCGGTGTAAAACTGTAGGTTCCCATCAGTGAGTGAAAACTGGAAAGCGCACAGATCAGTGATTGTGAGAAGTTCTCCCCGGTCCCTTCATGGGATGTAATGGGAAATCATTTATTTATTTTTTAGTTGATCTATTCCTACTCCAGCATCATATTTGTTCGAATAAATAATGTACTATTAAGCGGTAGATGGCGCTGTACTTCGAATTTCATTTTCAAACTTAAAAACATCAATGAAAATTGAACCCATTTGTGTTAAAAGACGCATTATAAAACGTTATTTTATCTGTAGAATCGTTTAATACCAAATATGTTTAAATACATCAACATTTTTTAATATTCGAAATACAACCCTGGATGTGGCATTTGAATCATGATGCAACTAATAGAGGTTGTGTTATAAGAACAACTTAAATGATTTGCTTTTTCTTCTGTTCATTATATGAAGAATTAAATTCAAATGTATTTGGTTTTATAATTTCTGGCTTACTTTTATTCTTGACAAACATTTGTGTTAACTTTGACATGAAAACAAAATATATTGTATTGTTGCCTTGATATATTGGCCGTAATACTGGTATCACCTGTTAGAACAAACATCTCGATTCGAAGTAAACTGTTGCTTGCATTGTGAACGCCTTTTGAAAATGTTGCTTGCATTGTGATTCCGGCTTTAAGAATCCTCCAGGGAAGTAGCAAGAAAATATATCGACATCACCCGCAGCAGTATTTAAGCGTAAGCCTAAATCTTCAATAGTAAAGCCGCATTCACAATGCAAGCGACAATTTAGTTTCTCATGCCAACTCGTTCTCACACAGAATTCCACATAATGCCTTTTCGTTTTTTTTTACAAAAATGTAACTCAAATTTGTCGCTGAAGTTGGTCTATTTCTACTCCAGCAACATATTTGTTCAAATAATTAATGCTGTTAAGCGGTAGATGGCGCTGTGCTTCGAATTTTGTTTTCAAACTTAAAAACATCAATGAAAATTGAACCCATTTGTGTTAAAAGACACATTATAAAACGTTATTTTATCAGTAGAATCTTTTAATACCAAATATGTTTAAATACATTAACATTTTTTAACATACGAAATACAACCCTGGATGTGACATTTGAATCATGATGCAACTAATAGAGGTTGTGTTATAAGAACAACTTAAATGATTGCTTTTTCCTTCTGTTCATTATATGAAGAATCAAATTCAAATGTATTTGGTTTTTATAATTTCTGGCTTACTTTTATTCTTGACAAACATTTGTGTTAACTTTGACATGAAAACAAAATATATTTTATTGTTGCCTTGATATATTGGCCGTAATACTGGTATCACTTGTTAGAACAAACATCTCGATTCGAAGTAAACTGTTGCTTGCATTGTGAACGCCTTTTGAAAATGTTGCTTGCATTGTGATTCCGGCTTTAATATCTATAGCCGCGGTTACGGCCTAAATTCACAAAGTGAATACATCCAAACACAGTTTGTCCGACCGCAATCACACAGCACGCCAGACTGTGATCACACAGACTGTCCGACTGCGATCACACATTGTTTGCTGATTTGTATGAAATTTTGTGTACATCGGGTAGGTCTCAGAATCGGACAACATCTACTTTTCATACCCCTAAATGATCAGGGTGACCCACCCGTATATAGAAACAGATTTGTCCGACTGCTAAACACGGATTGTCAGACTGTGAAAAAAACACACACTAATGAAGCTCCAGCGAATAGTTGTATTGTGTAGGTGCGGAGCACTCTCAGAGCAAAGAGATTAATGACGTCGTTATACGTATATAAAAATGAGATAGAAAGAGAGCAACGAAATTTGTGTGAACCTGTATAGCGTATGTACGAACATAACAATGTATGTATGTACATGTTTCTGTAGATTTGCATTCTCATTGTTTATTGTGGGTATATAATTAAAAGTATTATGCAAGAAAATAATGACACTTGTCTTGAAATATTTTTAAGTGTTATTAAGTATTAATATTATGTAAATTAATCGTCTTTTTTATATACAACCACCGTTCACCTATTAGTAAAATTGGATTTTTGAAATGTTTTTCCCGTAAAAATTACATAAAAACGTTTCAATTTTCGTATTTAAACACTTCAAAAATATCAAATAAAACAGATGCATTTTGTAAATGACACTTTTTTCAATTTTGTATACATTTTTTGTAATACAGGCACTGAGTAGCAACAAAATGCCTGTTGTTTTTAGCTTGTTGTGTTTGTTGTCGCACTGCATCTACAATTACATTTCTACCATGAATAGTATAGAGAACTTTTTCCACTCTTTTTCCGCTCTCATGTAGAGAGTCTGAGTAAAAGGGCATAAACGAGTCTTATTTTCTTTATAGATTGTTTCAATATAAATGCATCAGTTCGACAATGTTATTACATAAAACAATACAAAAAGCATAAATGTTTCAAAAGGCATCAATGTTTCATATTAAAATTATGAATGGACCAAGTTATGAAAAAAAGAGAGTAATACGTTTTTAATGATTCGCCAAATGTTTTTGGGTCCTACAATTCGTTCCATGAGTTGTCTATACTATTCAATGCTCTTTGGTGACGACGATCTGCTTGTTTGTTCGCTGCCGCTACATCAATACCATCGTACTTATTTTCAGGTAGAGATTATTTTTGGACAACAATCACGTATGTGATGCTAACGCTGTGTGTTGTTTGCATGTGTTCACTTTGATATTTTGCCCTACCCGTGCCTATAGACGTTAATCTAAGGTGAGCACCCCTAAAGACAATCGAAAGGGAGGGATAATGGACTACAACAAATTCAAGAAGAATTGCTAGGCTGGGAAGTGGGTGGACAGATTTTAAACAACGAGGAATAATATCATTGCGTTAAACCAGATCATCACATTCCTTATCCTCTGTTGAAAATCAGGCGATAATCCGAAGTTTATTGCAAATTCCACCACGAATGTTTTGAAAATTTTTGGTTAAAATGGAATGGCAAAATTTCGGCAAATTATCTCCTGATACACACAAGATTTGCACAACAAAATTCTTTACTTTGCACTAAGGAAAAACCTTAAGTGCTTACACAAGGTGAACATGAAATACCAGTTGTAATCAGTAACTTAAGTCAACATTTGACAGCAGATGAAATGAGGGAGTCCTTAGAATATGAGGCGAGAATAGCAACATCATTTAATGGGAAAATTAAGGAGGCGCACAAGAAAGAATTCAAGTGCCTTATTGATTTTCAGGAGAAGAACTTAGGAATAAAATTTAATTGCAAATGGTTCATTAACAAAATAGACAAGGACATTCCAATGGAGGTACAATGGATTCTTTCTCTTGGACAAAAACATGCACTGCCGGTAAAAATGGAGCAATTACCAATATTAAATAGAAGGAGAAGACTTTGTTCAAACATTACCGGGTAAGGTAGAACAGGAAATAGCTAGAACTAAATTAACAACGATCATAGATATTCAGATGAATAAAATGGAACTGATGAATATGAATAATTTTTTATTAAACAAAGTTGATAAGGCGGAAAGTATGTAAAGAATAATAAGGATGTAAATATAGGTAAAGCCGATAAGGAAAATGCGACGGTAGCTATAAGCAAATCTGATTCTATATCACGAATTAACAGTAATGTATGGGATACAGCTAAGTACAAACTGATGGATAAAGACACTATGTACTCGTAAACTTTAAAAATAGAGAAATTATATTGTAGAAAAACTGTATAAAGCAGGAAACATAAGTCAAATTGAAAAGAATAAATTTAAGACAAACGTGTCCACAGCACCTAGGTTGTATGGAGTCCCAACAATACACAAAGAAGATTCTGCGTTGAGACCAATATATAAAATACCTTGTGAAGGAAATGACAGTGAAAGTTGCAATTTATTATTTTTTTTGTTCTTTGTCCACCCCTCAAAATTGAACTTGGTTTGTTTTATGATGATTCCCAAAAAATTTCGTGTCTAGAATTAAGATCTCGTGAGCTGAACCATTTTTAGGGTTTCAAGGAAATTTGTATTTTAGCTAAAGACAATGTATCATATGAAAGGGTTTTTTTAATATATGTCAAAACAGGTCCTGACACATCCATTTTAAAGGGGTTTTCTTAAACAAACAATTTTACCTCATTTGTACGGAGGTTTTTCTGATTTAAATGTCAGGTTTGAGTAGTATTCAAAAATAAAAACAGAAACGCGAACTAAAAATTTTCTTTCATTGGCTATTTGACAACCTCATGAGGTTACATGATCTACACATATTAAATAAATAAATTTAACATATTTTAATATATTTCTCCAACTGGTTCAATCCTTCGCCTTTCTCGGCAGCTAGAACACCAGGATACCGAGGGATTCTCCGGCCTGGTCTCTCAAGCGTAGACTTGGACGTCCTCTATTTCTGCTTCAATCGGGTACGTTATCAAAAACCTTTCGCGCTGGCTCACTTTCATCCATTCAGATAACATGCCCTAGCCCACGCAATTGACCTACTTTGATTCGCCTAGCTCCGTACATGTCGGAATACAAATTATATATCTCCTGGCTCCAGCGACTATCGGTACTCGCTGTTTTTTTTAACAGGACCATATATTTTACGAAGAATTTTTCTCTCGAACACTCCCAGGTGTTTTTCATCCATTTGCGATATGACCCAAGTTTCGTAGAAATATGCCGGGACGGGTCAAATGATAGTCTGATGTAGCTCGACTTTTGTCAGTCGAGAGAGGGGTTTGTTTTTAAATTGCTAACTGAGCCCAAAATAACATCTGTTTGCAAGCACATTCTCCTATTTATTTCTAGCCTGACGTTGTCCAAGGTAGATAAATACATTTACCACTTCAAAATTAAACCGGTTGTCGACTTTTAAGTGCGGACCAAGTCAAGAGATTTGTCTAGTGGTTGACACCATTAATTTTGCTTTACCCTGATTAAGAGCAACACACACCTTCGCTGATTCTGTTTCGATTCTTGAAAATACTCCAGCAACTTCTTGAAAACTTCGCCCAATTATGTCTATGTCGTCAGCATACGCCAGCAACATATGGCTTTTCGTGTTAATAGTCTTGTTCGTATTTACTGTAGCCTTTCTCATTATTATCTCCATTAAGATGTTGAAGAGATGGCACGAAAGTGTGTCGCCTTGTCTAAGTCCTCGCTTGGCACAGAATGGTTCTGTGAGGTCTTTCCCCACTTTCACTGCTGATTTGGTGTTGGTCAGTGTCATTCGACAAAGGCGAATCATTTTTGCCGGAATACCAAGTTCACACATAGCTTCGTACAGTTATACCCGAATGGGGCTATAGAAAGCAGCTTTGTAATCCACAAAAAGATGCTATGTATAGATTTGCTTTTCGTGGGTATTTTCCAGGATTTGGCGTAGCGTGAGTGTTTGGTCAGTCGTGGACTTGACTGGTCTAAAATCACACTGATAAGGTCCAATCAGGTTTTCAACAATTGGCTTTAGTCCTTCACATAATAAAAATAAATAAATGGTTTCCCATTGCATCCCATGACGCGACAGGGGAGAGCTTCTCACAATCACTGAGCTGTGCGCTTTCCAATTTTCACTTACTGATTGGGAACTACAGTTTTACACCGATTCCGAACGGTATTTTGAGAAGCTTTTTCATGGCTAAATACTCGATAGTGTCCCCGTCACTATGCGAGGTGACCGCCGCCGAAAGAAATTTTTTTAAGGTGGTCTGAGCAGGAATCGAACCCTGGATCTCATGTACAAGAGGCGCGCACACTACCATTGCACCACCGACGGTCACATAATACACCTTACCTTATATGCGATGCATAGAAGCCTGATACCGCGATAGTTGAAACATATACACGGATCACCCTTTATCAATAAAGGACATAATAAAAGTGAGACTCCAATCATCGGGCATAGATCCCCACAACCATATAAAATTCTTCGTAAAATATATGGTCCTATTAGAGAAAACGGCGAGTACCGACGTCGCTGAAACCAGGAGCTATAAAATTTATATTCCGACATGGACATAGCTAGGTGGAACAAATTATGCCAATTGCAGTAGCTAGGCCATTTTAAGAGAATATATGAAGATGAACCAGCGCGAAAGGTTTTCGATAATGCACGCGATGGAAGCAGGAAAAATTAAGACGACCGAGACTCCGCTGGAAATACCAGGCAGAAGTATCTCTCCGTAGCCTTGGTGTTACCCAGAATGTATGTATTCTATCAATGGAAATGTAGCAAAAAAACAAAAGCTAATAACACATTTCTCACAGCCGGAAAATAAGTTTACAACTGGCAGCCTAACTTAGGAAATGCCAACAAACGGAAAAGTGTTAGCCAACAACGTTGCGATACAAACAAATTAAACCACTAAAGAAAAGTACTACTGCAGTAAGCACAACTTTCTCAAAACAAGAAAGTCCTCGTGAATCTTCCAAGTTGTTGCCATCGTTTGATTTGCTTCTACTGTGGCCTTTTATATGTCTGCACGGGCCTTAGCCGCAAAGTTTTAGTTATTCACTTCCTTTTGGACATGTTGAAAAGTAGTCTATAAGAATATTATATTAAGTCTTCTAAAATCCTTACCAAACACACGCACATGCTCGTATTCTCATGGTATGTGCTAATGCACAGTGGTTTGGGTGTGTATGAGTACACAAAAATTGCTGAACATATTTTTTTTGTAATGACTTTACAAAGTAAAATATTATTTATATTGTATATGATTCAATCTGAAGATAATTCTTAGAAGAATAACATTGATCGATTTTGTAAGTAAGAAAGTAAGTAAGAATGAAAAACGTGTTTGTAATGGAATAAAGCCGTCCACACAAGAGATGGAAACAGAAGAGAAAACCCGACGACGACAACTGCAATTTGTTACAAAGCGAACAAGACGCTCACTGGCCTAAAATAGTCACAAACTTCGAAACAATCGTCCGCCAACATGAGTTCAAATCTTGTTGCCGCCGACTGTTTATATTTTTCTAATCTAATGACCTGTGTAGCTCGTACGAAATAGTAAAATATTATAATCTACATTTTTAGTATCGGCTTCAGGTGATTGGAATGAAAATAGAAAACGAAGTTGAAATACTTGAAAATTAAAGAAGTTGATCGAAATATTGGAATCTAAATAAATTGTGATAAAAGGAAAATTATGCAACTTCGTTTTCTATTTCATTCCTATGTCCGCAAGCCAATATTAAAATTTAAAATCATAGTAATAAGAAAGGTCAACTATAAATACAAATTAAACGTAAAATATTTGCATGTACATTTTCAAACCATTTGCACAACTCAAACTCAATTAAAGCAAAATTTACAGTGCTAACAATGAGCAACAAATTAATATGATGTTCACATTTATTATTACCCTCATTAACTTTTTCATTAATGAATCTTCCAGAACAAATTCAATAAATAAGTACATTTACCTGTATTTTAAGAAAAATTTAGTTAGTCTGGGTTGAAGTCATAAAAAGAAAATTTCAAGAAACATTGTTTAAAAATAAAAAAAAATTTTAAGAAAGAATTAATTGATTGGCATTGCAAGAAAATGCACCCTTAGGTCGTTGAGATATTTATATTTTCAATAGTAGAATTTAAAAAAAATCAATGAGTGTTCGAACTCACGGATGATGTGTTAACACCTTTTTGCTACACGGTACCTGTTCGATTTCTATGAACACATTAGTAAATGTTACATTGGAAATAAAAAATAATAGTTTATGGAATTAAATTACTTGTTATGTATCACCGGGCAATGCTGAACATCAAATGACTCGCTTTGTTTGGCCATACCAACAACAACGAAACAACCAAACAGACAACATCACCCATACTTTGTCCGAAGTAGCTGACGTATACGTGTGTCACTTAACCACATGTTTGGCATATCAACAGCAACAAAACAGCCAAACACACAACATCACACATACTTTGTACGAAGTAGCTGACGTATTAGTGTGTCACCATAACGTCGACTGCCCAAGCCCATGGGCTTGCAAATTAAATTTTGCGTGGCTAGGCTTTATATCTCCGTTCAACAACAGCAACAGACACATGTACATACATACATTATTATGTTAATACATACGCTATAGACACAATTTCGTTTGCCTCACCCCTGCCACACCACTCTTTCAGTGCTCTCTTGCTCGCTCATTTTTGGTTAACACGGCATTATTCTCTTTCGCAGTCGCAGAAAATCTGGTTTCAGCAGCAGCATAAAATCTGGTTTTAGCAGCAGCAGAAAACCTGTCTGTGTGTTGTTTGCATGTGTCCCTATACGCCGCTATAGATGTTAAGACATCAAAAATGCAATATTCCCACTTCTTGTTTATTACTTTCACATCTTGGATACTTTTGTTAAAACGCTTAACAAAATAATTACCTCTAGTTTGTCTACTTTGTGTAAAATTTTATTTTCTTTAAAATACACTAAGATCCTGTTGAACTTTTACTTTAAGAAATATTTTACAACCAAGCCGTCCGCACGGATACGTCAATTGTGGAAAGATAACTAAAATGAAAATTGTAAACTTGTCCCATTTCTTGTTCAGGAACCCAACTAACGTAAAGCGCTTGAAAAAAATACACATTTTTGAGATCTTCTGCAAAAACTAGTTACTGAGTTGTCAAAAACTAATTTTGGGGTTTTTATTCAAAGTAATTCTAAATTATTTTATTCACATTATTAATTTCAATCTATAATGTAGGTGGAATTTTGTTCAGTGACCTTTTGACATCGTTCAGGCAACTTTTTAATCCCCGATTCATAGAACGACTGGTCCGTCCTACAAATATACTCGAACAACTCGGTTTGTAGTTCCTCTTCTGTGTTCAAGGATTTTCTATCCAAAAAGATTTGCAGACCCCAGAATAAATCAAAATCCGAAGATGCCTGATCAGGACTAGCTCCAATAATATCTGCCAAGTCTGAAGCCGTAGCATTGTCGTGATGTGAAACCAGACTTTTGCCAGTTACAAAGTCGGATTTCTGGTTTGACGTCAGAATTTCTGGTTTGGTTTTTGGGAAGTAGTACAAAATAAATTATTCCCTAAAAATCCCTCCAAATCGATAACATAACATTACTTTTTTAGGCAAATCAGCCTTTGATGAAATTTGATCGCATCTCTTTTGGTTGGTATTGTTGTAAAGAATCCATTTTTCATCTACAGTGACAATGCGTTTCAAAAATTTATTATTTTAGTTGTGTTTGAGCAATAAATCGCAAGTGCTTCTTCGCTTTTTTAAATGGATTTCAATAAGCTGGTTCAGAATTCAAATATCAAGCTATTTAACAACTCCCAGCCATTTCAAATGCTTTTCGATGATCGTGTGGGACAGCTTCATCTCATCTGCACCTTCTTGCAGACAAAAGTGATGATCAGATTCGATAATGACTTCAATTTTGTCCCCATTATTTGGGCTACCGGCTCTGAGGCCATTTTTGAACGCGAAAGTTCCAAAACGGAATTTGATTAACCAGCTATGGTATGTGCGCTCATTTAAAGCATCCAAATCATACACGTCACAACTATTCCTGTATGCTTCCGTGGCTTTTTCGCGTCTTCGGAAATAGAAGAGCAAAATATGACGAAAATGCTCATTTTGATCGTACATATACACAATACGTTTTAAATACTGAAAATAATGTGACATATCACAAATAATAATAAATAAATGGTTTCCCATTACATCCCATGAAGGAATTAGGGAGAGATTTTTGTACTCTGTGAGAGGGACTTACAGTTTAAATCACTTTCCAGAGACAAACATTGATGTATAGAATTCGTTGACGCCGTATGTTCTTCGCGAATCTTTTATTTGAATTTTTATGTAAAACTTTGTGTTATACTATTTTTGTATTTTGCTAAAAGGGAGATTTTCATATTCTGCTAAAAAGATATTCGTTGTATCATTAACTCAATTTAAGTTTAACTTAAAACTCTTAAGTAGTTGTCCCATTTTGGCATACGGACATGAGACTGTCCGTGGAGGTGGAAAGTTTCTAATATCACAGTGCGACAAATCGAAACTTTTTGCAAAGCTCCAGGTACTCACTATGCAGATTCGATAGCGGTACTAGAGCTGAGTAAAACCCTAGTTTAGTTTGGCTAGATTAGTAGCCGTTTTTTTTTTTTGGCCCCTCAAAGTTTTTGAAATTAGGTGTGACCACCAAAAAAAGGTATCAGTAGTTTTCGGCAAACAGCTCCTTCAGTTTTGGTGATAGCCGTAAACTGTCTTCAGCAAAGTTGTAGCTGACAGTCTGCCGAAGAAATTTTTTTACAAAGGTTTTCAGAAAAATCATGGTTTCCTGGAGTTTTTCTAAAAAAAACTTTGTTGAAAAACGTATTTTTTTACTTTTTCAAGTATAACTGTTAAACTACCGGATTTTTTTTCATATTCTCTTCGACAAAAATGAAGCTTTTGAAATAGCAAACCACTCTTCTAAACAAGGTTTTACAATCTGAACACTACTACGACCTCTAAAATGGCCCAAAAAGTGCATATTTCCAAAAAAAAAATCACTTTTTTGGGTTTTTGTTCGCTTAATAAAGCAAATATTCAAAACAATATACGTTTTTTTTTATTTTGACCTTTTGTTTAATTTTTTTGATGATTTTCCAATTATTTAATTCCATTAATTTAACAAAAATTTAATTATCATCATAAAAATCATGGTAATCATTGTCAAGCTCAACATCATCGTTATCGGAATCTTGGAAGTCTGCAAAAATTTCCATTACTTCTTCGCCTTGCTTATCTACTTTTTTATCTGGCAACCTTGGCAAAGCATTATTTTGATCAATTCTCTCTTCACTATCTCTTATCTTTTCGAAGTTAGCACGCGAAATTTCCATTTCTTCTTCGCCTTGCCTATCTACTTTTTTTAACTGGCAACCTTGGCAAATCTTTGTTTTGATCAATTCTCTCTTCACTATCTCTTATCTTTTCGAAGTTAACACGCGAAATTTCCATTTCTTCTTTTGCTTGCCTATCTACTTTTTTAACTGGCAACCTTGGGAAAGCTTTGTTTTGATCAATTCTCTCTTCACTATCTCTTATCTTTTCGAAGTTAACACGCGAAAGAAAAATAAACACACTTTGTATACTTAAGATCGGCTAATCCATAAAAAATATATAGAAAGAAAGTAATCCCCTTACAGAAGTTTAATTAAAAGTGAAAGTTTAATTAAAGTGAAAAATCAAATCCTAAGTGGACTTTATTTAAATTTAAAAAAGTGCAAAAATGAATAAATGCAAAGGAAATATAAACAATTTTTGCTATATCTGTGGCAAATTTGTAAAAATTAACGTGCAGAAACGATACAAGAAAGCTTCGCTTGGTCTTAGCATAGATTTTAAAAATGCTTATAAAAACTGCTACAATAAAATGGTTATGCAAAAGAAATGGGTACCCAATTCTGTTTGTATGATATGCTTCAGAAACGTAAAAGGATTTGCAGAAGGAAACCAGAAGTTCTTGCGTTATGAAGCTCCAATGATTTGGACGAATCCAGGAAGGAAACACGTTCCCGAGAATTGCTATGCATGCAAAAATACGACACGGGGCATGAACGCAAAAAAAGCAAAAAAATTTCAATATCAGGCCGTACCAAGTGTTCAGTTGCCCAAAGTTGCTTCGATGGAAGCTTCATTGCAACTTGAAACCCAACTTGAACTTATGAGCGGTGAAAGCGTCAGATCAGAAAATTTCTCTCAGTATAGTCCGGGGCCATCCTATTTGCGGAGGTGTCCAATCTTTATATCGCAAGCACGGCTCGATTTTATGGTTTCAAAGTTGGAACTATCACAACGCAAATCGGAAGAACTTGCTAAAATGTTATACGAACAAAACCTTTTGATGCCTGATGTCAAGGTAACGCGGTTTAAAAAACGCCAAGCCAACCTTCAAAAAAATTTCACTGTTGATGAGCCAAAAAAAATGGCATAGTGTCAGGACACAAAGAAACTAATGGAACAAATGCACATAGTATATAATTCTGCTGAATGGCGGTTATTCATAGACAGCTCGAAGCAAAGTTTAAAAGCTGTTTTGCTGCACAAAACTAATAAAAAACCATCTATACCGATAGCCTGCAGCATGGATACAAAAGAATCCTACGAAAAAATGGAGCTTATTTTAAAATCAGTCCAATATAATGTCCATAAGTGGCGGATATATAGCGATCTTAAGGTAGTGGCAATGCTTTGCGGTCTTCAAGGTGGCTACACGAAGCATATGTGTTTTCTGTGTAACTGGGATTCGCGGTTCAAAGGAAATCAGTACAAAAATCATTCATGGGAAAATAGAACAAATAATACACTGGGCAAAGAGAATATAACTAAAAAAGCACTTGTGCCACGGGAAAACATTTTAATGCCACTGCTGCACATACAACTTGGTGTGGTCAAAAATTTTATAAAGGCCGTTATAGGATTAGAAAAGCAGAAGAAAAATCCAGATCATGCTCTCGAAGTTCTGAATTACTTAAGATTTCAGGTTTTTAAAGAGAAAATTAGCGTTGAGAAATTAAAAGAAGGTAAGTGAAACACCGTAATAATTGTTTATATTTAGCAAAAAAAGTATTTTTACTTTGTAGGCGTACTCAACGGTCCAGATATTCGCAAACTTATGAAAGACGAACGATTTGACAACATTTTGCTTGACGCAGAAAAGAATGCCTGGAGTCTATTAAAAAAAGTGATCGAAAACTTTCTTGGGAAATATCGCTCACAAGACTATGAGACATTGGTCAGCTGCATGTTGGATGCGTTTGATGCGATTCATGTGAGAATGTCTTTGAAGATACACTTTCTACACCATCATTTAGGTCACTTTTGCCGACAGCTCTCGACTGAATCTGACGAACAAGGAGAGCGGTTTCACCAAACAGCTTTACCATTTGAATTAAGGTAACAAAATCTATCCGTATTTATATATTATTTTCTACACCATCATTTAGGTCACTTTTGCCGACAGCTCTCGACTGAATCTGACGAACAAGGAGAGCGGTTTCACCAAACAGCTTTACCATTTGAATTAAGGTAACAAAATCTATCCATATTTATATATTATTTTCTACATCATCATTTAGGTCAAATTTGCCGACAGCTCTCGACTGAATCTGACGAACAAGGAGAGCGGTTTCAGCAAACAGCTTTACCATTTGAATTAAGGTAACAAAATCTATCCGTATTTATATATTATTTTCTAACTAGCTTTTTTTCTTAAGGTATAAAGGAAAGGGTCGTCCAGATTCGATTATGGCAGAAATTTGCTGGCGTGCAAAAAATTTATTTGAAGATGAATTTGAAAGGAGTTCTGAGCCTATGGAAATAGAAAATGAAAAAGTGGATAAGCAAGGCGAAGAAGTAATGGAAATTTTTGCAGACTTCCCAGATTCCGATAACGATGATGTTGAGCTTGACAATGATTACCATGATTTTTATGATGATAATTAAATTTTTGTTAAATTAATGGAATTAAATAATTGGAAAATCATAAAAAAAATTAAAAAAAAGGTCAAAATAAAAAAAACGTATATTGTTTTGAATATTTGCTTTATTAAGCGAACGAAAACCCAAAAAAGTGATTTTTTTTTTGGAAATATGCACTTTTGGGGCCATTTGAGAGGTCGTAGTAGTGTTCAGATTGTAAAACTTTGTTTAGAAGAGTGGTTTGCTATTTCAAAAGCTTCATTTTTGTCGAAGAGAATATGAAAAAAAATCTGGTAGTTTAACAGTTATACTTGAAAAAGTAAAAACATACGTTTTTTGTAAAAAAATTTCTTCGGCCGACTATCCGGCTATCACCAAAACTGAAGGAGCTGTTTGCCGAAAACTAATGACACCTTTTTTTGGTGGTCACACCCAATTTCAAAAGCTTTGAGGGGCCAAAAAAAAAACGGCTACTAATCTAGCCAAACTAAACTAGGGTTTTACTCAGCTCTAGTACCGCTATCGAATCTGCATAGTGAGTACCTGGAGCTTTTTTCACTGTTGCACTGTGTATTCATTCAGTTGGGATTGGCTGGAAATAATTATTTCATTGCCACTTTCGAACTTGGGCCTGCCCTCGACAAATATAAAGCTGATATCACAACTATTCTGGATGATATCACAACTATTCAGCGAAAATACAAATTCGGATGCAAATTTATGGTTGAAAAGAGACTTCGATCCTAGTTTCAAGGTTAAACAGAGTGGGTGAGCATATACCCACAATTTGCATCAAAGCGGAAAGGATAATATCGATTAGGTCAAGTAATAATTTTATGAGTGTCTGGAGGAAGTATACGAACGCTGCCCTACCCACGATATTAAGATTATTCTAGGCAATTTTAATGCCAAACTGCGAAACGAAAGTGTCTTTCGACCAACCATCGGTAATCATAATCTAATTGTTTCCCCTTCCGATAATGAAATAAGCATGGTACTTAGTAGCTCACGATTCCAACATATGGACATACATAAGGCGTCTTGGATACCTCCTGTTCAGAGAATGAATAACTGGTAATAGATGGCATGCACTCTTCTAGTGTAATCGATGTATATGTGATTTGAGGTGCCGATATCGACCTGGATCATAACCTCTCGGCTGTGAAAGTTCACACAAGACTGAGCAAGGGGTAAAACGTACGAAACCGAAGACGGGAAAAGCTAGATATCGACAAGGTGCAAGTACCGGAGATATAAAAGACCTATCAACAAAAGCACACTCTCCTGCAATAATAGAATACTACCCCTCCCAAAGCCACATAAGCGCAGTGGAAGAAAATCTCCAAATCTTTGGAAACCGCTACTAGGAACTTCGCTGTGAAAAACCGCAGAAGGATAACCCATGATACGACGAAGAATGTCGCATTCCAACTGATGAAAAATACGCTGAAACTGTCATTTGCAACATATGCTGCGAATGAGCGGTACAATAGGCTGAGAAGGGAGGAAATCCAATTATTTAGAGGTAAAAATGGCAGTTGGGGCATGGAGAGAGTGAAACGACCGAAATGTGCAAAATGAATACGGGGCGAATATTGGGCTGCCCTTCTGCAAGAACGAGCATGGGAAACGGGTGACAGTTAAGCAATGTGTGGTTAAAATTTGGAGAGATCAGTTTTCAGGAATACACTCTACTCCACTCAGGTTCATGGAATATCAGGAGGTACTGAATGTGGACGACAGTGGAGATTGTACCCCCCCCCCACAGCCAAGACGAGATAAGAATGACAATCCCCGGCGGCTAAGTATATTAAAGCCGCTGGTGTGGTTGGACTATCCGCTGAGATTTTTAACGCCGGTGCCGAAGTACTGCCAGCCGATATGCACCGACTTATATACTGTATATGGTCGGGGGAATCTAAGCCCGACGATTGCAGTCTCAGTGTATTACTATTTCCTGTATTCCGTGTGTGTGTTACAACTATCGCAGTATCAGTCTTTTATCTATGACGTATAAGGACTTGTTGATCGTATTATGTGAAAATGTAAACCCGATTGTTGAAAGCTTGATTGGACCTTATCAGTCTGGTTTTATACCAGAGAAGTCCATATCTGACCAAATCACACTACGCCAAATCCTGGAAAAGACGCACGAAAATCAAAACCATGCACACCATCTTTTTGTCGATTACAAAGCTGCTTTTGATAGCCTCATACGGGAAAAATTATACGAAGCTATGTCTGAACTTGGAATTACGGCAAAAGTAATGCGCAAATGCGTAACGCTGACCAAATACAAATCAACAGTGAAGCTGCGGAAACCATTCTGTACCAAGCGAGGTCTGTGACAAGGGGTCATACTTTCACGCAATCTCTTCAACTTCTTAATGGAGATACTAATGAGAAAAACTGCAGTAAAAACGAACAAGACCAACAACACGAAAAGCCATATGTTGCTGGTGTCTGCTGACGTTATAGACGTAACTGGGTATAATTGAGCGACGTTATTGTAGTTTTTTCAAGAATCGAAAAAGAATCAGCGATGGTGGGCAAGACAAAATTGATGGCGTTCACGACTAGATTAACCGCTCGACTTGGTTCGCACTTGAACGTCGACCGCTGAAGTAATTTTGAAGTGGTTAATGAAATTATCTATCTTGGTCCCGCTGTGAACAAGGATAAATTGGAGAATTGTGCTTGCAAATAGATGGTATTTTGGGCTCACCAAGCAATTTAAGAACGAAGCCGTCTCTTGACAGACAAAAGTCCAGCTGTGCCAGAGTTTAATTTTACTTGTCCTGGCATATGGCTTCGAAACTTGGGTCATATCGCAAGCGGATAAAACGCACCTGAGAGTATTCGAAAGGGAAAGTACCAACGTCGTGGGAACCAAGAGCTATATAATTTGTATTCTGATGTGGACATAGCTAGGTGAATGAAATTAGGCCATGTTGTCCGCCAAAGGTTTCCCATAACGTACCGATGGAAGCAGGAAAAGATGACAACCAAGACTCGACTGGAAAGACTAGGGCGAATATTCGCTTCGTATTCTTGGTGTTACTAACTGGCAAGAAACTGGAGAAATATGCTAAAATTAGCTTAAGTCATTTATTTATTTGCTTAATTATTCACAAGGCGTGCCAAGGTTGTAGGATGTAAGAAAATATAAGACCTCAAATAGCACAAATGTGAACACCCTATCGTAAATGCATATACTACAATCCAAGGCGTATTGACGAAGGTGGTGGCACTAGTTCAAATTGTATTTATATCAACTGGAAGCATTAGGCGTTGTTGTAATTGTAAGCAAAAACAACAAGCATTAAGTTTTTAATTCGTACTGACGTTGTGTTAAACTCTGCATGTATGTATACCAACAATAAAGTCAGTTAGTAATTAATTAAATTCTCAAAATCAGCTGATTGTAAGAAGAGTATTCAGGAACCCGCCTTTCCCAGAAACCAGGTTTTCAGTTGTTTCGATAAATGTAATTTTAGAAACACCTTTTATTTTTAATATAAATTTTATAGAAAAAACATAAATTATGTTAATTCATGATTTTTTTTATTATTTTCATTTCAAAATTTCACACATACTTGCATTTCATATCAATAATAAGGAACATGTCGACTTTATGTCTTGTTGTCGTATCAAAAATTTTAGGGGAAGGGGTTAGAATACACGATTTCCACCACAAAATGTTAAATACAAAAGTTGGGGAGAAATCCCCATTTTAGGAGTTACGGGCCTCCAAAGTCGGGCTGAAGGGGGGTTTTTGTCGCACTATTTTTTTTTGTCGGACGATTATTTTGTATTTGGAGTCGTCTGGCCGGTCTCAGGGACCAGGGAGAGAAATACCTCTGTTCCTTAATTTGCATTTCTGGATTTTTTGGATTTTGGATGTAAAACAAATTTTCGATAATTTTTCAAAATTTTAACCGCCGATATTTCGATAACAAAGCTCGTTATCGAAAATTTTCATTTAATTTTTTTTGTTTATTTTGCTTTATATTGCCCAAAACCACTGCCAAACAAATTCCTTTAGACGCTTTTTAATACATAGTAGCCCCCCGTATTACCGAACTTTCGAGGCCCATAACTCCTAATATAGAATTTTATCCAAACTTTTGTATCTTACATTTTCAGTTTAGAATTATATCTTCTACGCAACGGTGGACAGGTTTTCAGTTTTTAGTTGAATTACTGTAATTGTGAGGCGAATATACACAAATTCGATCACATGTGTTGGTGCAACCACCTTCTTCACTACGCCTTGCTACAAATGGTAAACAAATGGTATCAGCTGATCGCTTAGTACACCGCAAAAACATATCTGCAAAAGTTGTACTATCGTAGAACACTTCTGTATGGAAAAAATCTACTACAGTTGTACAACTGTTGTAGAACTTTAGCATATACGACACATACAACACTTAGGACACTCTTGTGAACACCCTATATGTGTAAGGCATCTGACCCCATGACGTTGTAAAATAGCTAATAAAATGAGAAATGTAAAATAATATATAAATATAAAGGGTAAGATTGCAGATCAGCGTACTTAGGGGCTCAAACCAGCAGACCATGGAAAGCGCCGGCAAATCGTTCAATGGGTAATGGCAAAGTGAAGTGAATGTCAATTTTTCAAAAATGTCACCTCCTACGATTTAGTGCATTTCATTCAGAATGGATTCGTGTATCCACAAAATTGTCGAACTTGGGGCTCATAAAATCCTCATGCAATGAGAAACAAGTGCGCCCGCAAGAACAACTCTCTGGTGCGGATTTTGGAAAGGCGGCGTGATTAGGCCTTACTGTTTTGAAGATGAGGCCAAAATTGCAATGACTGTGAACGGCATTCGTTACAAGAACATTATAACAGAGTTCTTATGCCCTCACCTCGACGGCATGGATCTGGACGACATGTGGTTTTAGCAAGACGGCGCTATCTGCCGCACCTCGCGTGAAACAATCGTCTTATTGCAGCAACGATTTCTAGAACAAATTATCTCAAGAAATTCTGATGTCAACTGGCCATCAAGGTTATAGTATTACTTTGTTTGGAGTTTTGTGAAATATTGGCTCACGAATTTTTTCTAGTTTGTTCACATAATAAACTAGAAAAAATTCGTAAGCTCAAACCCGAGATCTAACGCGTCATCGGTGAGATACAGCCACGCCACTGTGAAATAGTCGTGGAAAATTTCTTGAGAAGGGTAATGGTCCGTCATCACTACCATCACGGATATTTTCCTCCGTACTTAATCGGAATATGTCTTCTTTACAATCCAATTCAAAATTCATAACTATCTGAAATAATACGTGTTTGTATTTTCAAATTAAAAAGTGAGTTCTTACTGAGACACCGTTTAGATATATGTATTTGCTCCAAAAGACTTTAAAGTGTGCACACAATTATTAATGTTTCCCCCAACACAAACCGTTTCGAACCACTGTTGCTCAGCTTATCGCTTCAACTATTTTCATTCTGTACAAGCGTGGAGAGTTTATGAAGAAAGAAACCCCAAAGAAACAGAAAGTTTGGTACTAAAAGAAACGCATAAGTTGAACACAAATAAAGTTGGGTACATAATACTTGAACAGCGTTTTGAGTACATCGGATGTGGAAAAGTTAACGAAACAACTGCTGGCGAAACAGAAGTCAATTTGACTATTACTATTTACTCCCTTTGTATTGACAATTTGTCATATTTCTACAAAGTCTTAGAAGTTTACTACGATAGTACACAATTTTTAAGTCCTTTCGTAGATAACTGTCATTGATATGTTGCAGTTGTCATTGAACTGATCCAAGATACTCGCAGCAAGCAGATTTGAGGAACTAATTTGTGTATATGTTTATCCTTATATTATGTATTTATAACCAACAATACAGCTGCAACCTATTTCCGGCAAATACCGTACGTCGGCCTTATTGATGTTGTTAAACGTCATGTTGTTAATCATAGAGCTTTTTTTCAGAGCGTATGAATTATAGGTCTTTGTGTCCTCCACACATATTCTATACACCGAGGGACAATAATGTTCTCACATTATATATGACAAATGCACATTAATTTTGTTATATTTTATTAGCATTACTACACATTAACCAATACCATTGGGTCACCTTTGTTCCCTTGGAGACCTTTAATTTTTAATATAAATTTTATAGAAAGAACATAAATTATGTTAATTCATGATTTTTTTATTATTTTCTTTTCAAAATTTCACACATACTTGCATTTCATATCAATAATAAGGAACATGTCGACTTTATGTCTTGTTGTCGTATCAAAAATTTTAGGGGAAGGGGGTAGAACACACGATTTTCACCACAAAATGTTAAATACAAAAGTTGGGAGAAATCCCCATTTTAGGAGGTACGGGCCTCCAAAGTCCGGCTGAAGGGGGGTTTTTGTCGCACATTTTTTTTTTGTCGGGCAATTTTTTTGTATTTGGTGTCGTCTGGCCGGTCTCAGGGACCAGGGAGAGAAACACCTCTGTTGCTTAATTTGCATTTCTATGTTTATCCTTATATTATGTATTTATAGCCAACAATACAACTGCAACCTATTTCCGGCAGATACCGTACGTCGGCCTTATTGATGTTATTAAACGACATGTTGTTAATCATAAAGTTTTTTCAGAGCGTATGAATTATAGGTTTTTGTGTCCTCCACCCATATTCTACACAGCGAGGGACAATAATGTTCTCACATTATATATGACAAATGCACATTAATTTTGTTATATTTTAGCATTACTACACATTAACCAATACCATTGGGTCACCTTAGGTCCCTTGGAGACGCAAAAACATACATATTACCAATACAATTCTTTCTATTCTTTATTGTCTCCTGTCATGTAAATTTTTCCCATAATAAATTATACAAAATTCAGTGATTTTGTCGTTTTATTATATGGTGGCTACGTTAAGGTCATTTAATGGGAATTGCCAAACTACAGTATTCTTGAATATGTTAAAGCCAGTAATTGTCTTCTTTCCTTTACCTTTTTTAATGAAAATTTATTAGCTAAGACATATAATATAATATAATGTTTTTGCAAAACGAACAAACGAACGAAATCAGTTTTATTCAAAACAACTGTAGAAATTTATGCTGCCTAGTAGTCTGCGGTTTGATGAAACTGCCTCCCTCTGCCCCTTTATAGCTAAATACAGTTTTTACTGTTTCACAATCTAGCGTCTCTGGCAGTAGTGTTTTGTTTTTCAAATAGTTCCCAATTGTATTGACAAATGTGATGAATTATAATCTCGAGATAATTTATGAATTCTTTCAACTAATGCGAAATTTTTAGAATGATATTCGCTGATTTTGAAATTAATATTCCTTTCCGAAATCCGATTTGAATATAATATTGGTGGAATATTAGCGGATAGGTTGTGATCAAATACTATTTAATGAGTCCAGGTACGAGGGCGGATCTATACGTCCGTGACTTTTTAAATGAAACACAGTTTAGAAATTTATTTTCCAACACAATTTTCTTTTTAGCTCAATACACTTAGTCCAACGTTTCTCCAATTTGTATATCCCTTCCAAAAATAGATTTTTCGAGGTCCATAAAATAGGCAGTTGTTTGATCAATAATTTCATCGTTGGAGCTAAATCTATTTCCACCGTGCCATTTATTTAGGTTTGGAAATAGGAAATAGTCACTGGGGTCTGAATCCGGAGAATGTGGCAGATAAGGTACCAATTCGTAGCCCAATTCATTGAATTTTGCCATAGAGACTACAGACGTGTGGACCCGTGCATTTATGGTCAATTGAGAGCAAACGCGGCACCCATCTTGAAACAGCTTTCTTAAACCCAACTGACCATTTAAAGTCGAAAACACTCTACCATATGAAATGCCTATGGCATCAAAAATCTCACGCACTTTTACTCTTCGATCGGCCAACACCATATCGTGGATTTTTTCGACATTTTCGGGTGTATTGACCTCAATTGGCAGTCCAGAACGTTCAGTGTCATTTGTACTTGTGCGACCACAACGACAGTCTGTAAACCACTTTCTTACCATTGAAATCGATGGTGCAGAGTCCCCATAAAATTTAATAAGCTTTTCCTTGGTTTGATGGACGGTTTTCTCCGCACAAAACAGTGTTTAAGCAGAACTGGAAATTCACTTTTTTTCATTTTTAAAAAAATTCACGAGGTTGTATGTTTTGAAAATAAAAGACGGAACGTGCTCAAAATTTGACAGTAGTCTACTAAGAGGTGGTGCTTGATGGGAGCAGTGTTGCATGTAATATAACTATGAGGAAAGGCCGAAAAGTAATGGACTTATTGATCCGCCTCGTATTTAAAACAGTTACAGTGGATGAAAATGATTTCGCGGGGCCTAGAATTTGTTAACATTGATACAAAGAAATATTTGGAAGTTTTGATTATATTTCTCAACGTTGACAGCAACTTAATTTCCGCCGCTGCGAAAACATTTGTATTGATATTTTACAATTAGTATTCTTTAATATGCCCCTAAGACATCGCGAAGATTCAGGGCAAATCTTCATTTAATTTTATATGAAAACCTACCCCTTACTCCTCCGTTCTTGAGGTGCTATTTACACTAAGAAATAATTAATTTCCATTGGACGAAAAATAAGTCCTGACAATAAACTCAATTCATTAAGTAGAAATTTATTAGAACGCAGTTGCGAAATGCAAAAAAAATTAAACCAATTTTTTTAACACTATATTCGATTTGAATCTAGTAGCCATTGAAGGACGATTTTAGAAGTTAACATTTCCCGAGGAAAGTTTTTATAATAGTTAATTTTAAAATTAAATTATACGTATATGTATTTAGGTGTTTCGGTGTCTCAGTTAGAATGCACTTTTTCATTTTAAAACAAATATATTTATTTTTTCAGATAGTTATGAGTTTTTTATTGGACTGTAAAGAAGACATGTTGCGATTAACTGCGGAATACCATATCCGTCAAATGGGCCCAACAGCTCTTATGAGAGGCCATTCGTATTTTCATGAAATTTCCTATGCCTTTTTCACAGAGATGTGGCTGTATCTCACATATGACGCGTTGTATGTCGGATTAGAGCTCAGGAATTATTTCTGGTTTATTCGCATAAAACCGAGATTTCAGAAAACTGCAAAGGTCGAAAACACACGTCGTTAAATCTCATGATTTTGGTGGCCAGTTGACATCAAAATTTCTAGGGATAATTTGTTCTGGAAATCGTTGCTGTAATAAATCGATTGTTTTATGAGCGGTGTGGCATGTAGAGCCGTCTTGTTGAAACCACATGTCGTCCAGACCATGCCGTCCCATTGAGGTCACAAGAACTCGGTTATCATCTTCCTGTAACGAATGCCGTAAACAGTCGCTGAAATTTCGGGCTCATCTTCAGAAGAGTAAGGCCCAATCAGGCCGACTGACCAAAATTCGCACCAGATAGTTGCTTGTTGTGGGTGCATTTGTTTCTCATAGACTGCGTGAGGATTTTCTGAGCCCCAAATTTGACAATTGTGTGTATTCACGAAGCCATTCAGATGAAAATGGGCATCATCGAAGAATATCACTTTTTTGAAAAATTGGGATTGACTTCACTTTGCACCATTACCCATTGAATTACCATGTTCTGCTTGTTTGACGTCCTAAGCAAATTCTCCAATGTAGCTCAGTTCCGTATCAGTTCCAATCCATGAGAACGAAAAGCACCCACAACGAGCAACTGTCTGGTGTGGATTTTGGTCAGGCGGCGTGATTGGGCCTTACTTTTTGAAGATGAAACTGTGAACGGCATTCGCTACAGAAAAATGACGACGGAGTTCTTGTAGCCTCAGCTGGCCGGTATCGACCTGTCTGACGGGTGGTTTCAGCAAGATGGTACCACCAGCCATACCGCGCATGAAAAAATTGATATTTTGCGGCCACAATTTTCAGAACAAATTATCTCAAGCAATTCTGATGTCATCTTGAAACCAAGATCATTCAATTTAACGCCGTGCGATTTCTTTCTTTTGTGCTTTGTGAAATCTCGGGTTTATGCGAAAAATACCAGAAACAATTCCTGAGCACAAATACGATATCCCACGCGTCATCGGTGAGATACAGCTACATCTCTATGAAAAAATCAAAGGAAAACTTCGTGAAAAGAGTAATGGCCTGTCAACAGAGGCGTGGGGGCCGTTTAACGGATATTTTATTGCGTAGTTAATCCGAAAATGTTTGCTTTAAAATCCAGTAAAAAATTACAACTCTCTCAAAAAATAAAATTTTAAAATGAAAAGTGCATTCTTATGTTTGCGAACAAAAATATGATGGAAAACATAATACAATAATTGCAAGTATTTGTGTGTATTGAATACATGTGCCAGCAGAATTGTTTCTTTCTTGTTTCTTTTCTGTTTGTAGTTGTTGTAATTTCTGTCTAAAGCTCCTCTTGTTTCTATGTGTGGCATATACCAAGACCATGCACTTGTATTTCTATTCATGAATATACTGGTGATCCTTGCCGGACACTTGTTTGGTACGTCGGACAATGTATGCTGTCAATTAATTAACAAGTATTGGCAACCTATAGCTTTGGAGTTTATGCTAGTGACACAAGTTAACAGTGCTCGCCTTTCCTTCGTATCATTCTGTCATCCTGAACATGAGCAAGGAGTGTTGGTTATGCCAATCTTTTGTTGGTTGGCACTTGAACTTCAATATAGGAGGGTGAAATTCACTTCCGTCTGTGTCAAGCAACAGGGACGTTATTGTCCAATGGGCGGACACATGGAAAACTCAATAGCTGCAAATTTTTCTATGCATACAGTACTATATATGTCGCAACAAAAATATACGGTTGCAGATAGCAATAATAGTTAAAAAGATGAACAGGGATGACGTTTTATGAATGGTCAGGATTTACTTTCGTTTTAAATACAACTTAAAACACAAGCCAATATATTTATGAATAGATTCCAAACTTAAAGAAGGATGGCTTAAGAGAATTTCAAACCAGCGGCGATGAGTCGGAGTTGGAGTGTAGAAGCCAGAGTTCAGGTCACTGTCCCGTAGTCCGCTTGTGAGTTAGAGCCGATACTTTCAGACTAACCCCGAATCTTTGTTAACAGAATAAATAAAAAATAACACTATCCAAAAGATATTAGTAATTTGGATTTATAAATGGGATCACCATTCTAGACATTGGTTAGGGTGGATTGCCCAACTCTTTTCAGCACTACATTTGGCAGGGATTTTATGCTGGTATTTTATATAATGCAATTTTCAGACAAACCGATCATTTGACATCGGATAACCGGTTAATCGGTTCTTACACAATTTGTATTAATATCTAAAAAAAATCAAAATAAAAGATATGACTTTCGACTGTTAATGAAATTTTGGATTAAGAAACCTGATTTCTATTTTCGGATATGATATTTATATTTCCAGAGAATTTTTTTTTCAAATTTAATTATGATTTTATGACTTGCAAAGAATAATTACGCTTTTCAAATACTTTTCAAAATTTCCGTATTTAATTTGTTTTATATATAAATCTTTTAAATTTAATAAGTTTTTCACATACGAAAATCTCTTTCAATATACAGGGTGTCCCCTAAACTTTTGTCTAAACTTAATCACGTGATAGCTGAGAATAAAAGCAACAATGTTTGTTCTTACGCCAATTGCCTAGGTGGGTTCATTTTCGAGATATTCGTGTTTAAAATAATTGCATTTTTGAATGCATTTTCAATAAATGCATAATCTACTTTTTAAATGAAAAAGAAATATCATTGAAAATTGCTTCAAAATTGATTTTAAATAATTTATTTTTTAGTTTGAAATGAAACGAATTTTTTTTTAAAATGTTTTCAATTAACGAAAATTTTCAAAATGAGAGCCTTGTTGCGTTATGCACTTCGATAAGCGGTCTCTTATTTCAGTTGTAGTTGTATTAATAGTCATTTCCTGTCGCATTTGATTTAAAATCAATTTTGAAGCAATTTCCAATGATATTTCTTTTTCATTTAAAAAGTAGATTATGCATTTATTGAAAATGCACTCAAAAATGCAATTATTTTAAACACGAATATCTCGAAAATGAAGCCACCTAGGCAATTGGCGTAAGAACAAACATTGTAGCTTTTGTTATCAGCTATCACGTGTTTAAATTTAGACAAAAGTTTAGGGGACACCCTGTAGAATATGATTTTCGCATTAAATTCAGTTTAGTGTAACTATTAAATTTTATATTTAAAACTGTAACGTGACGGTATAATTCGTCAGTACATATTTAAAAGTACACTCTCATACCCGTTGATCATCCTTACAAACATTAACTCTCTTTGAACAAAAACGATGCACAAGTAGATATTTTCCCTTCGCTGGAATGCCAACAAACAAAGCGAGCGAAACCTTAACCTCTCTTACTCTCTTCATTGAATATTTCAATACACGGGCAGTGTTTTAATAATGTTAATATATATAACTATACCAAATTCCAACCATGTTGAAGTAAAATTACACAAACTGTGCAAAAAGTATGAACTAGTCGAGATACGACGCGATAGAGAAATGCGTTTAAGTGAATTGTGACCACTTTTTGGTTCTCTTTTACGAGGGTTGCCAAAGTGCACATATTTGCTGGTCGTCTAGTTCTCGACCATATTTGCTTTGAAGCCAGCAACAGTACATACCAACATACTTATATACGTCACCCAAAGACGATCTAGAATTACATGACCGGAAGATATGCGCCATTTGATAACCCAGTTAAAAGAGAAACAAAAAGTGCTAGATATTCACTCAAACGCATTTCTCTCACGCGCGATATCTTGATTATTTCATACCTTTTGCATAGTTTACGTAATTTTACTTCAACATGGTTGGAACTTGTATAGTTATATACAACAATACTATCAAAAAGCTGCTCGTGTATTGAAATATTCATTGAAGAGAGTAAGAGAGAGAACGGAGGATGACTAGGGTTTCACTCGTTGTGTTTGTTGGCATTTGAGTGAAGAGAAAATGTGACTGTGTACTTGTACATCGTTTTTGCGTCACCCTCACGAACAACTAAACTCACTGGCAAACACAACGTCGTACAAATACCAGCAACGAACTCGTTTCAGTGGTTACACTAGAATAAGTATTTTGATGCAGTTCTCAATCGCGTTAATGCAGCCAAAGTACTTAATGATAAGTTTGACCTCACCAGTCAGCCGCTTTTGAGTGCACAACCCAAAAATATCTTGGTATTGGATCTGGGGCTCTAGTTTGCGTAGAACAAGAGTACATTTTTAAACAGTCTTTTCCAAGACGGTTTAAATATATTTACCGATTACAACGGCTTCGGCTGACTATTCGATCATAGCGGCTTCAGCTGACTATTCAATTATAGAGGCTTCAGCTGACTGTCAATTATAGTGGCTTCGGCTGAGTATTTTAATATAGCGGCATTGGCAGACTATTCTATTATAGCGGCTTAGGCTGCTGTAATGTAATATATCAGTAAATTGAACTGGAAACCATCAAAATCTTCGTGCAATAATATTCAAATGGTTTTGGGAAAAGATCCAATAAAGTCTCTCTCCCCTAAAGATGTTGCCAAACAATCAACGAAAGGTCGTGAAAAATATGGATTACGTTATTTTATTTCTAATAAACTGAAACGGTCAAAAAGCCTAAACATCTAACAATTTAGTTATCAACATCATTATTATACAAATAAAAAACTGCAATCAAAATAAACTGCAATCGTCCAAAACAGTTTTATTATTTTTTGTGGGCATTGTGATAGATTGTATGGATCGAAAACGTTTACATTGACAATAAGTATCAAGCGCAATAAAATACGAATAACGTTTGATTTTCTTCTTAAAACAAGAATGTAGTGTTTACCTCGATCTCTACTGAGCATTGTATGCAGAAATTAATAAATACCTACTGCCTTAGTCATAAAAGTTTGTGCGAGGCTTGAGAGACATTGTTTTGTATGGTAAATCGTCTCTCAAACCTCATATGTCCTTTTATGAATAAGGCCGTTAATTTCAAGAGTATTAAGTATGAGTCATATTAATCATCATATGAAATATAAATTAAGTATACGTTAACGCACAGAACATTATAGGGTTGGTTTGGTTACACCATTTGCTTGGATTATCACTTATTTTGGATGGAGAACTAAGCGATATTAAGCGGCCCTTGAGGTTATCGCTTCCATTACTGTCATAAGCGGATATAAAGTTACTACCAGCCTGAAAAAAAATCAGAAAACAGTGTTGATATCGTTATTGAGAAGTCAAAAATAGGGTGATGAATATATACATTTACAGGAATATATACATTTACAGGAATAACTAACTAAAGCAAGACGATTATACAGGCAGAAATTTGCCAGTATGAAAAATCACTAAAAAAGTGTTGGATATCGTTATTGAAAGCCAAAGACAATGAGATGAACCGAATGAACCATTTTTGTGGGTATGCAATAAAAATATATGAAAATATTTACAATGCTATTCTCGACCGAGTGACAAGCGTATTTGTCGTGATAGTAAATACATTTGTGACAAGAACTTCAATTTGCTATTCTGGATGTCAAATGAAAGCTCTTTTTGTTTTAGTTGACAATGATAGTTATAACATTCTCAATAGCACATGACAATAAAAATGTTGTGTAAATATACAGCACAAAATCAGAAAAATTGCTATATCTGGCAAACGGAGCGCCCAAACGAAATATTAGCAAATTTATAATGGTTTGCAGGGATTTTAGAAAAGTTGGTTTAATGCAATTTTGGAAAAAAAATTACGATGAGAATTGAACCGAGTTTCTAAAACCCTTGAAAACACGGTAAATTGGTTAATATGTTGTTTGGACTCTCCGTTTAAAGAATATTTTGATGTAGCAATTTTTCAAACTGGTAATAGGTAGGGATGGGATTTCCTTGCAAACCCTTGTTTTTTCTCAAAAGTCTAAAAGTAATTACACAAATTATCTTGCCGAATCACACAATTTGCAGAAAACCCACATTGACTTGTTGGTGCATATTTTTGAATTTTTTACGATGAATGCTTTATTTTCTCAATATGCATATTTTTTTGCACATTTAAAAATAAACTGTCTATGTATAACAAAATTACGTAAAATTATCGGTCTTATTGAGAGGCTCAAAATTACGCAAAGAAATTAGTCGAAAATACTAGAATATGAAAAATTTAGAAATTCTTGAATGACGGACTCATAGAACCCACTAGGTACAAAAATAGATTGCGAGGACGATATTCTGGTTTTATATACTTATTTATAGAAGGCGTCAACATAAGCCAAAGAAATTATATAACAATTTTAGATAACTCGATTAGTTATCGGGTCAAACGCCGGCTTCAATTCCGACTCACAGGACCCCCCTATATTGTTGTCCATCGATGACGCACCACAAAACTAAACACATCATTAAATTTGCGCAAAGAATGTGTTTCATTTCAATAACTACACTTGCCTGTTTGTGGCCGCGCCTAAATGGGCTCGTATTTTATTTTACTGATATAAAAATAATTTTTCGTGTTCTTTATTTTTCTCTAATTTCGTTTTTTACCAAGTTGCAAGCTCCGTCGTAGGCTGGCAATTAAACGTTATTGACAATGTACTATTGCCGAATTTTCAATGTGCATATTTCTAAATGCATTTATTCAAATTTCTAGGCAAATTTTGATTTTTTACGAGCATGTCTTAGGAGGGTATTGTTCAATAATAAAAGCATGAAAACCCCATCCCTAGTAATAAGTATTTGTTAGGAAAAGGTATTGCCTGATTAAAAAATTATGACTTTCAATATTTTTCAACAAACACAAAAGCTCTTAATAATGTAGTTTTTAGTTTGGTAACAATGATATTACTTTTAAAAGAAAAAAGCTTTAAATTTGTCACAGCAATTCCAGAATAGGTAATTGAAATGCCAATGACAAGAATTCAATGACAATAAACTAATGAATGACGGTTGTCATGAATTCGAGAATAGCACTGTTAATCCAAAAATATATTTCAATAATAATAATAATAATATTTTGTTTTAATATTTAAAAAAAGGTAACAAAAAAAATTTCAAACGTTGTCGCTGAACTCTAATGTACAATTTCGGACTAAAAAAATGAGGGCGAGTTTTTCAGCTTATGATCACGTATGTGCCTTAAATAAAAAAAAGTCCCAAAAGTTGGCGTATACAATTATATATGAAAAAAATTTTCGAAACAAAAATGGCCATAACTTGGAAAATTTCATCAATTACTTTGGATATTTTTACTCTAATTGATGAAGAATTTCAGGCACTAATACTGACAAAAATATTAGACCACTTTTTTCACACCAATTTTTTTTATAAAAATTGTAGAAACTTTACAGACAATTTCCCAAAAAAAAAAATTCCAATGAGTGTTCGAACTCACGGACGATGTGTTAACACCTTTTTATTACACGGTACCTGTTCGGTTTCTATGAACACATAAGTAAATGTAACATTGGAAAAAAAAAACATTCAATCATATGATGAAGTTACAATTAAATAAACAATTATTTAGAGACCAGTGCAAGTATATGTGCCATTATTTTCTTGTTTAATACTTTTTCCTTTATTTCCACAAAAAACAAAGAGAATGCAAAGCAACAGACACATGTACATACATACATAGTTATGTTCGTACATACGCTACCCAAGTTCACACAATTTTCGTTGCTCTCTTGCTATCTCATTTTTAATATACGTATAATCACGTCATTATTCTCTTTGCTCTGAAAGTGTTCCGCACCCACACAAGACAACTATTTGCTGCAGCAACATCAGTGTGTGTTTTTTTTTCGCAGTTTGACAATCTGTGTTTTGTAGTCGGACAAATCTGTGTTCTATATAGGAGTGGGTCACCCTTATCATTTAGGGGTATGAAAAATAGATGTTGGCCGATTCTGAGACCTACCCGACATGCATACAAATTGGTCCAACCATTTCGGAGGAGTTTAACACCAAACAATCTGTGATCGCGCTCGGACAATCTGTGTGATAGCAGTCTGAAAATCTGTGAGATCGCAGTCGGACAAACTGTATTTGGATGTATTTACTTTGTGAATTTAGTGCCTACCCGCATTTATAGATGTTAACATATCCAAAAATTTCGGAGATACGTGAAGATAACTTCGGAGCGACGTAGTGTATTTCGGTAAAAACAAATTTGCTTTTGTTAGTATGGATCTGAAACGACGTGTTATGACGAACATAAACAGAAAAAATGTTTTCAACATTTTGTTAAAGTATTTTTGTCACCGCAGCATTTTGAAATGCAGAACATGCGTATTTTTCTTCCCAATATTTCAGTTAAATTTTTTTAGATTTTTCATGAAAATACTTACATATATACTTTACATTAAATATAATTAAGAGCTAATTCGCGTCGGTGGTGCAATGGTTACTGTGCCCGCCTTTTGTACTTGAGATCCAGGGTTCGATCCCTGCTCTGACCAGCTTGAAATTTCTATCGACGGCGGTCCCCTCGCATAGTCACGGCGAAATTATCGGGTAGTTAGCCATGAATAAGCTAATAAAAATACCATTCGGAACGGGTATAACACTGTACGTCCCAATCAGTGAGTATAAAACGAGAAAGCGCACAACATACTGGTTGTCAGAAGCTCTCCCCGATTCCTTCATGGAATGTAATTGGAAACAATTTTTTTTTATTTCGAGAATTGCAATGAGAAAACCGCGAAAACTGGAAAATATATGCGTGATCAGGATTTTAAAATGCTGCCGTTAAGAAAAAATGGTCTTCGAAATATCGGAAATATATATTTCAAGTTCTACTCATCATGACAAATCGATTGAGAGCAATATTGGTAAAAAATATAAATTTTTTTTTCCATATACACTGTGAATAGAAATACAATTGAAATTCCAAAAATCCCGGTTTGCAGTACACTCAACTATTCATGGGCGTTCATGAAAGTTAGTCGAACGAAACCTTTTGACTTGAAAGAACCACTTTCTAGACGAAATTGTGTGACTCGCTTTGGTTAGACATCGAGTAGTATGGCTTACTTTTTTGGTGTAATAAGTCAGTTTAATTAGTCAATTGAGCATACCGCCTGATGTGATCTAGGGCACTGATAGCGGTACGATGAACACAATCAGTTAAAAATGTAAATCCAAATGTAAATAGCTTATAAATTAAATGTATTAAGTCAGATACACCCGCAATTTAACTACACGTACTCTGCAGCATTCTCTTGCACTGTGAAATGCATAAACTGGACAAGAATCACGGCTATATTTGTATCACAAACACATATATATTTGGGTCACAAACACATATATTATGACATTTTAGTCATTGTGTCTGCAATACGAAATATTGAATAGCAAATTCGATGTGTTTGGACAAAAGTGTACTATATTTAGGACAAGCTCCTAATACGTGATATATTTGAATCCACACAACAAAAAGATACACCGTGTAGGCACATACAGTAGGGCTCATTTACCCCAACTTTTCATCTTGATTTTTGATTACAATTTAAAGCAATCATATATTGTTGTTTGAAGGACTTCAATGATGGTCAATTTTGTTTTTTTTTGTGACTGAACACAAGGTGTTAATATTCAAACATTCTGATTCCGATTTCATAATAGTGCAAGTATTTGACAACTATCGTTATGAGGGAAACATTCATATGCGAGTGTTTTGTGTAGCTGTCAGCTCGGATTAGAATCTCGGTACAAAACAAACGCTTACATAACAAAATTTGCATGCACTCGAAATAACTAACAGTCTACCAAACAAAAAAATTGTTATTTTTTTCCGAAAAACATGGGCGTTTCCAATTTTCTTGCCTACCGAAATTTAATGAAATTTACATCATCATGCAGATGCAATACTGCGTACATCCACCTGCATTACATTCATGTGCATTGGAATAAAATGTACAACATAGATGTACATTTTGTTGTGAGATAGATTTTTCAAACAAAAAATTTTTCGGCTTTGCGTATATTGGCTCTATTACAATAGTCAGGTTTTTTGTTACTTGCACATTTGTCCTGGCTATTGGGACCAAACTAAAAGGTTGAGTAGGTTGTTTTAATTTGTCAAGTTTTTGATCAACAAATTGCAACTGTTCAAATGTGCAACATTCAAATATTCAAATGAACAGCAACATTAAATATACTTATTCGTTAGTTATTTATTTAGGGATTTCGATTAAAATTTTCAGTTTATAACGTTGCTTAGGCAAATGATTGCCTCAAAGACAATTACAGCAGGAGAGCGGAGGAATTTTTGAATTTATTTAATAGTTTCCATTTAGGGCGTGTTTTCATAACTTGTACTCGTTAACTCAGACAAAATAACAACTTGCACGTTAATGTGTGTAATTTCGGAAATTGAAAATAACCCCGATAAAAGTGTCACCAAGTTAGAGCTTTTTGTATGAAAACTATAAAATTTATGTAAATCCGTTTCTTATATATATTTCCACGACGTTTTGAAAATTAAGATGTCAATGAAAGGGGTTGTTAATTTTTTAACACTTCCCGCGCCAAGCCCCAAAAATTGCAATTCACTCATTCGAACCAAATGTTTTTCCTGATAACTTTATATTTAACTTTCAACAGAAACTGAAAATTTTAATTTTTTCCCTGGGTTTTCAGCAATTGTCCGTGTGTGCACTGATTCACTTCCTGGGGCCGCGTGATCACTGGTGCACATTTAACATTTTGTTCTTTCTTTATTAATTCAAACGAATTAATTCAGCTAATTTGAAAAAGAAATAAAAGATGTCAAGAAAAAAATGTTGTGATTCAGAGATAAATTAAAATTTGAATGCTGACCTCTCTGATCTGTTAGATTTTGGTGACTCAGTAGATGATGATGATATTGATAGAGACAGGGGTTACATTACTTCTAGTAGTTGTGATGAAGAGTCAGATATAGACGTTGTTCAGTCCACTTCAATGAGTGTGGACCAAATAATATGCATCACAGTACCACCTCCATCTACGTGCGATCTTGTTCACTCAGCATTTGGTTCAACGCCATCAACATCTCGTGTTCTCGAGGAGAACACGGACAGTATTTTTGGGAAAATAATGAAAATCCGGATGTATCAGAAATAGTATTCGAGTCAATATGGTAGTCAGTAGAAGGGAATGAACGACATTTCCAGATGTAACACTTGGAAACATTGGAGTTCCCCCTGAGAAAGAAAATAACATCAGAAAGGGTCCATTGAAGGATTCAATCATTTATTGGAGGTGAACTAATTTGGTCTGTTGGTCACTGAAATCAATATATTTCCGGCGCAAACTATGGCAGAATCCTCACTGCCTAACGATAAAGTCAACGAGTGGATTGATACCAATTTTTATTGATATTTACTAAATTTTTAACTAAAAATAATCAATAGAATTAAATATATTCACTTGAATGCCAGTTTTAAACGGAGGTAATTGAAACATGTTCATTACTATCTTTTTCTTTGTAAAACAATCGCTTCGTAACTAACGTTTCTCCTTAACAATAAGAAAAACATAAAATCTCGTCCTGTGTTTTTGTCCACATCCTTATCCTTAACCTTATGTTTTCATTCACCCCACTTTATAGACTTTCCGAGTAGAGCCTTGTTGAGACTTACTTATGTATCCCTTGGAGTATGTATACGATGGAGTACATGTGCATGGAGATGTGTATATTTCCGATTCTCCTCTTTACTGGATGAGCTAATGATTAGTTGGTTTTTGTTTGTGGTTTCAGCATTTCTACGATTTTCCGAGAGTAGGCGAATGGTTATGTGGCTGTGTATGTTATTTTATGTAACAGTCTAAGCTCGTATGGTCGTAGTGACCTAAGCGATTTCATTAGGTTGCAACATTTGTCGTTTACCATTGTGGATGTCGCCGTTTGTCTAAAATTGTTATCGTTGTTACTTTTGTTGTTATAGGGTAAACAATATCAGCAAAAAACTACGATTTGATTGCTTTTCTCCCTGTTTACACAGAAAAGGCTAGTTAACTACTTTTTCACCACTACAACCACCATAATATGTGAAATATGATGGCGTTAGTTCTAGGATAATTAGGGCTCTGTTCACTACTACCATAACTGAGAGTAGGCATAAAAAGGATTGCAATTGCTAGATTTACGGTTCAATTTGTGTTTGCGTGCGTGTAAATACGATCTAATTTTTCGCGAGTATTTGAGTGCTTGTACATATATGAAGTCAGCAATCAAACCAGATAAAATGCAAACATAAAGTACTTGTTTATTTACAAATGACAAACATGCACGTATGAATGTTTCACAAACACGAAATTGTTTCCAACAGTTTGTCGAGATATTTCCTTTCTATGATTAGATTGAAATTAAGTCGGAAGCACATGCAAACGTACACATAAATCTGTATACAAAACTGCGCTACAAATATTGTATCCTTACACAGGTGGCGTTCAAATTGGAGTTAGAAAATTTAAATTTTTGATAGCAATCCTGATACACTGTAAATATTCGGAAGTGAAACGATACGCTTTTCAAAATGATTTCGAAACTTTAGAGGCCGGTATGGGGCTATAAGTACCCTCGTATAAAATATAGTTTGACTTTCCCTTAATCGGCTCTTGAATGCGATTCGCCTGAGATCCCCACAATTGAAAATTCAAAAAAAAAAAACACTGGTTTCAGTGCACCCTAATGTAAACCATTCATTTTTGAAAAGAAACAAAAGAATCACATAAAACGAATTTTGCCAGGGGGTTTCGATGAGACTGCTGATGAGCTAAATATCTGTAATTCTGATACAGAATGAAGTTTAAAAGAGACAAAGTGGTAGGTGACTGCAAAAATTCAGGATTTTTTTTAAATTCGGGCGATTTTTTTATATTTTCAGTGGCGTATCAAACAAAAGTACAAGTACATAACACATCACTGAGAGTTATTAACTAAATTTATGAGACAAAGGGATAACATGTGAATAAAATTAAAATGTAATGAAGTGTTAGAGTAAAATTATTTGGGTGGACATCAATTATAAGGTAAATTGTAAAAACTAATGCAATTTTTTTCAAATTTTGTTTTTATTATTCGATCTTTAAAAAGTTATGTTCTTGAAAAATCTTTCCGGTTCAATGCTTACGACAATTGGTCATATTGCACAATGCTGGCTGATAACAAGCCATGTATTTGGGTAACATTACACAAAGTTTTTGTGCTGTGCCGGGATTATTAGTAACAAAAATATAAAGTTTACATATTTCCCTTTACTTTTATTGATCATTTTAAAACCTCATAATTTTTATGATCTTCAGGGTTGATTACACTGTAAGACAAAATTATATTTTTTTTCAAAATGATGGGGTTCTGTCAACGGATTCTGGTAGAAAGGTCTAAAAAAATACACTTGTATCGGCCTTTTGCTAGATCTGATCAGGATTTTTTTAGGGCGGGTCAAAGTTTCCGCCCCTCGGAACGTTGCCGCAACATATCGGCATGTAAAATTGTGTGTTCCTAACTTCTGAGGTACAAAATATGTTCAGAAGTTTTATAGAAAAGATTCAGATAAACATATTTGTTAACCCTCTAACTGTCACGTATAACCATAATTTTTAATTTTTTTGAAAAATCATCAAAAATCGTCACATATAGTGAAATTTTATGACGATAATTTTTGTAGAACACGCCCCCCGTCATTTTGTAGCGTATTATGGTTATACGTGACAGTTAGAGGGTTAATTTGTTGCACAAAAATGTGTATTTGAATCTTTTCTATAAAACTTCTGAACATATTTTATACCTTAGAAGTAAGTAACACTCAATTTTGCATGCCGATATCTTGCAGGAAAGTTCCGTGGGGCGGAAACTTTGACCACCCCTAAAAAAAATTCTGATCAAATCTGGCAAAACGCCGATACTCGTATATTTTTTTTAGACCTTTCTAGCAGAATCCGTTGACAGAACCCCATCATTTTTTTGGTGTCGCACAGTGTTATCGAGACACGAATGTCTCAATCAACTTATTTCGTCTTTTGGTGATGAGGCGCCATCAATTCGTCTTTTTATGATGAAGCATCATCAAAAACGACTGTAAGTCGCTGGTACTAAGAGCTCGGTCTCGGATACCGTTCGCTGCAGGATGAATTTAGTGAAGGTCGACCAACTTCGGTCGTTTTGCCGGATACCATAGATGTTGTGTGTGAACTGATAAAGCAAGAGCGGCATGTAACCTTCCGTAGGATTGATGCATCTCTGGGCATTAGTATGATAAGGATCAATAATATATTGCATTGAATCGTTGGATCCTACATAATTTGACGAATGTTCAAAATAACACTCGCGGCCATTGGAGCACAGAAATGTTGAAACAATGCAACAGCGGTAACTCTAATGCAGTGTACAACATCGTGCCAGGTAACGAATCATGGATCTATGAATATCAGCCATAAATGAAACAAGAGTCGACCGTATGGGTCTTTCAAGATGAGCTGAATCCAAAAACATGTATTCGTGGACGGAGCATATCGAAGGAAACAACCGCGTTTTTTTGCGCTATAACCGGTCATATGGCCACACTGTATTCGGGGGAATGTAGGACGGTCAATTCTGTGTGGAACACCATCATCTGTTTGCCAAGAGTGTTCGAAGTAATAAGGAAAACAAACAAGACAAAACGAATCATTTTGCATTAGGATAATGCGAGCTCTCACACAGCAGCTAAAATAATTGGTTCTTTGAGCTCTCAACATGTATAATTGATGGGCCGTCCGCCGTACAGCTCTGACGTGGAGCTCAAAGGCTTCTTTTTACTGCGCGGTCAACGTTCTTCTACGGCCGAAGCAGCTGTTAAAGCGCCCAAAATCCATGTTTTGGAGATGTCTCAAATGGAGTGGTATAAGTCCTTCGAAAATTTGTGTGAGCGCATGCAAAAGTATATTGTTGATCTTCATGGAGAATATTTTGAAAACCATTTCGAATGATAAATGTTTGTTTTTTATTGCTGAACACGAAATATAAACAGCAATCCTCGTATGTAAATGTGCTTCATCGTACATAATGGGATTGTTCAAAATTATAAGATTCAAAAAAAATTATAAGATTCAAAAACTGTAAAAATTAAAACGGAACAACATTTCAAATCAGTTAGTCGTAGTGTGCCCACCTTGTAGTTGTATTTACGTACACACACAATAATTCTGGGCGGGAAAGCCTGCAAATTTTGAATTATTTGCAATAGCCGTCGGAAGGGAGTGATGACTGTTTTATTTTTAAAATTATTAGGTTTTTATTTGTGACCTTTATGGCTTGTTTCTTCTTGTTGGTGTTTGTTCAATGATATTTTACTGCTTTTGATTCTGTTCGAATGAAGTTGTGAGGGTGCTTCTCATTCCCCTACAGTTCATTCGCTATAGTTCAATTTGGGTTTTCATTCACTTCCTGTAATACTACTCGTGCTGATAGTGGAGTAGAGGTTAAGCCACTTAAAAAGCTCGTTGCCCACTGCATTATGGCTTTCGATTTTCTGGTCATTTGGGCATCATACTGCAAAACAGCAAAAGTTAGAATAGTTTAAAATCCCCACGGAAAGTTCGAAAATATATGTAGAGAGTAAACAACCACGAAAATATTTTGGTAAATGTATGTTATGGGGAGTAAAAAATTGGCCACAGAAGTTATATTTGGTGTAGGATGATGGAGTAAAATTGTAATAGAAATTTTTAAAAACTTTTTAAAAATTATTTAACTTATGTAAATACATGAAGGTCCAAATACATGCACCTTTTTAGCAAGTAAAAAAATTAACTAAACTTAATTTCTATTTATATCATGGCTTTTCTCTAAATATCAATTATTCACATTTTTTATTGAGCACGATTTCATCCACGTGGATGCCGCGGCTGGCTTAGCTGTTCCTCATACTGTCAGCCGAATTTTCCAAGACTTTGTCGACGGTTTCTGCTTCTATCTCACGAAAGGTTCGGACGATATTAACCTTAAGGGTGTGGGCCGTTTCGGGATACTATATTATTAGTATTAGTATGCCTTGGTGGGCATTGAAATAGCTATATTCCCAACCATCCACCATTATGATCAATTTCACTCTTTTGTTTATTGATGAACGACTTCGATACTCGCCATTTTCTTTAGCAGGACCATATGTGTTACGGAGAATTTTTCTCCCGAATACTCACCGGTGTTTTTCATCCACTTGCGATATGATCAAATTTTAAAGCCATATGCCAGGACAGGTAAAATGAGAGTCTGGTATAGCTGCACCTTTGTGTGTCGAGAGAGAGCCAAAATAGCATAAATTTGCAAGCACAATTCTCCAATTTATTTCCAGGCTGACGGTTTTGTCTTTGTTCATGGCGAATCCAAGTTAGATAAATTCATTTACCACTTCAAAATTAATCGTTTGTCGAAGTTCAAGTGTGGACCAAGGCGAGAGGATTGTCCAGTCATGGACACCGTAAATTTTACTCTGCCCTCATTAACAGCAAGACCAACGTTCGCTGATTCTTTTGCGCTAGGAAAATAATACAGTAACCTCCCGCAAATTTCGTCCAATGATATCTATATCGTCAGCATATTGATGGGATTGTAAGTATTTACTGCAGCTTTTGTCATTGTTATCTCCATTAAGTGTTTGAAGTGATTGCACGAAGTGTGTATTGTCTCAGTCGTTGCTTGATACAAAATGGTTCGGTGAGGTCTTTCCCCACCTTCACTGCTGATTTGGTGTTGGTCAGCACCATTCTACAAAGGCGGATACGTTTTGCCGGAATTCCAAGATCAGACGTAGCTTCCTAGTATAGGACTGTCAAATGCAGCATTGTAATCGAAAGATTTAAATATAGAAAATATATAGACGAGGGAGGACACACGATGACCACATCTGGGACGCCTTGACTAACTAACCCACTGCTGAGTAATGAAATAAGGACGTCTTGTATATATGTAATACGGTGATCGTCACTGTTGACAAATTGCGGTAGATTCCTGCTGGCGTTTTACCGAATTTATGAAAATGCCAGGGTGTGTCAAGAAGATTTTGTTTGGGAGCGGCTGGGGAATTCAGCAGGGGCTCCGACGTTCCAATTCTTAGTCGCCCAGGATATATTTAGGAAATTTCTAACCCGGTATTATTAACAGTTCTTTGAAATCAACCACACTGCGCGCAATTTTTCATACAGTAGAGCTACTAATTACGCCCATTGCTTAGCACTTTGTTACTATTTCGTGCATTCCGTGGTATAACAGTTTCCAAGTACGTTGGTTGAAAAGTGGAGTTATTATTTATGTATGGTAGAAATGAAGCACTCGCCAATACAAGTCCAACAATATATTACATGACGTGATTGGAATTTAAACAAGGAAACCATATCAAACTAACATGCCACCGGTGTATAGGGTATACGAATAAAAAATTATGTTTTTGTTAGGTGCTCCCATCATATGCTTCAAAGCTACGGGTGACCCACACAACTTTATTATAAGCTCCGTATTAAGTTCCTGCGACATTTTCATAAGCAATTTTGTGTTTGATGGTTTGATGGTTGAACTTTAACGGTTGATGTTTTTAAAAGCCATTATGAAAAAATATCTTTATGGAATCCCTGCACAATCTTGTGTGTTTTTGACTTTTATTTGGCAACAAATTACACTAAGGGTGGCAAGCACTTTAATATTTATATATTCTTGAGCTTCTTTTTATTGCAATGCCATAAAAATTGCATCAAAATAGATTAAGAAGCGGATCGAAAGTCTTACAAATGTAGTCTGGGATATATCAGTAGAAGTTGTCAAACACAGGAACACAGGAATCCTTTGGTCCAAGGATTTGTTGCAAAAACGACATTAATCAGTTTAACATTTTCGATAAATATCCTGTGCTGGAAATATCTCTAGGAATACTGGTATTTAGTTTTGTACATCCTAAATATATTTAGTTGCACCATATGACTAATATTGACTTAAAACAACTGAAGACAACTAATTTCAGAATTTGTTCATTTGGATCTGTGCAAAACAATATTTTATGCTCTTGATAATATTTTACCTTTTTCGCATTTCAGATTTTTTTTTGACTTCGTAGGGATGATATGGGACCTACAGTTTTACACCGATTCCGAACGGTATTTTGAGAAGCTTTTTCATGGCTATATACTCGATAGTGTCGCCGTCACTAAGCGAGGTGACCATCGTCGAAAGAAATTTTAAGGTGGTTGGAGCAGAGATCGAACCCAGGATCTCCTGTACAAGAGGCGCGCACACTACCCATTGCACCACCGACGGTGAAAACCGGAAAGCGCACAGCTCAGTGATTGTGAGAAGTTCTCCCTGGTCTCTTCATGGGATGTAATGGGAAACCATTTATTTTATTTATAGGGATGATATGGGCATTTCCACAGAAAGGTCAACATTTTGTCACATCACGTCATCCTCGATATTTACTTATATTTGAGAACCACTTAGTTTGATTGTCTTCTTTTCTTTTACTAAATATGTACTTGCTTAAATTCTGCATTTTGGAAAACAATCGAATATATAAGCAATTAACGAGGATGACGTGAAGTGACATAGGGTGGCACTTGCTCTGGAAATGACCATATGCAATCAGTTTCAACAAATTATAAATCTAAATTTTATTATTGTATCAGTGTTTTGTAATTTGCGTGTTTATGGCGCGAAAATATCCACCACAAATCCGTAGCTAAATTGTAAATTAACTCAAGGATAATAAAAAAACACATTTAATGTACGATACCTTTCATCGCCTTTGCATTACTATTTGCTTACATTTGCAATATCGTGTGAATGTAGAGAATCTCTTGTTCATGAAGCACTAATACAGCTAAAAGGATTTGGTGTTATTTTCCGTTATCCTGCTCCATGTTAACCCGTACAAAGGTTTTTGTCGGCAGTGGATATTTTGCATGTAATCCAGTCGAATATCTTTCCTTTCAACTTGAAGTTGATGATACTGATGCTGTCGTTGATTGCTGGCTGTATTTTTTGAAATGACCTGTTGGAGTACAGAGAACAGGAAGGTTTAATATTGTGTTTTATATAAATAAGTAAATGCCAACAATGGTCTGTGGCTGAGGAAGATTGAAATGTAAGATACAAGAAGAAAAAAACCGGAGCAAAAATATATCAAGAAAAGCGAAGTACATTATTTGATAAATAATCTATCTGATAACTGATGCATCTAAAATTGGATACTACTCAAAAGTACGGGGTAACATTTCCAGATATTCTACGGGGAAACTAAATTAGAACTAATTCTACGGCGAAACTAAATTAATTTTTGTGTTCGTATACAAATATTCATGTTTCTTATGCAATTTACCAAAAGCATTCTTCTTAGACCAGTGATTACATTGTGAGATAGTGGATTTTGGCCCCCACCAATCCAAAACATGTTGAACTGGTATCGCAAAACCCCACTCAGTTTTGCACCTGACCATCATAATTTTTCGAGCCCAAAGAATATGTCTCTGAAGGATCAGGTATACCGATTTTCTAAGCAGTTCCAAATTTTGCACCGCATACTTCAACGGTTTGTGAGAAGGTCTCCCCAATCCCTACATGGGACGTAACGGGAACCATTTTATTTTATAGCTCGACGCCCTTTAATAATTTTATATATATTTCTTGCATGCCTTTTAGAGAAGATTCATACAATACTTTATAAAAAGGAGCGGCTAAACAATTTTTAAATATTTTATTTTTTCCCCCATTTTCTTTACCACGGTAGACAGGTTGTCATACTTATCTCTCTTCAAAGGAATTGTAAACTGTCAATTTCTTGAATACACTCATCCACAAACATGATACTTAAATCCCTATGTTATAATTGCATTTGAAAATCAACCAAAAATTAAAAAATA
Source organism: Phaonia tiefii (assembly GCA_963931995.1). Classification (NCBI taxonomy): domain Eukaryota; kingdom Metazoa; phylum Arthropoda; class Insecta; order Diptera; family Muscidae; genus Phaonia; species Phaonia tiefii. Next base: position 322,204,319 of record OZ008367.1, on the reverse strand, counting down.
TCGTGTCAAGGTATCGCATTTGCCATACAGACACCTCTACTTTGCTGATCGAAATTTTACTTTCCTACGAGTATTTGAACAAGAACTGAAATGTGCCGGAATGACTAGATGATTAAAATTTCTTCGTAACAATTAAAATTAAAAACAGATTTTGGCAATTTTTCAGACACACCTCAGGCGCGAGACAACTCTTTTTTAGTAAAAATATTAGACGTCACTACTATTGCGAATGTAATTGCAACTTTCACAAATATGTACTACACAACTCAGGATGAAGTCTACCGGGGTTGTATAGTAAGTAGTCTATAATTTTATTATCGATTTCGGCATGCAAAATTTTGCTTTGTCCCATCGGCAAATGTTTTCATCATATCCTTATTGTATTGTTGATGTAGGTGGTAAGTGGAGTATCACATATTTTATTTGAATATTTCTTATATTGAATAAGTGATGATTTATCCGTCCTTTCGTATTGTATTCAAAAATTAAATTGTTCTAGCATTTGGTCGTATTTTTAATAAATTTTATTTTTCGATATTTCGCTACCCTTTGGATAGCATCGTCAGGAAGATAAACACAATTATTAATTTGAAAAGAAAACTATTGATAAACACAATTTTTTCATGTCATTTGTAAAAACAACAATAACAAAAAATTAAAAATTAAACAATTGAGTTATTTTCCAAACTTTCATGATACGTCAGTTTTGAATAGCGAAAATAATTGTAAACGTCGGTATATGTTAGAAATGTTACAGATAATAAGGACTCCAATAGCGAAGAGAATAAACCGTAAAGTAGATACGGATAATGTAGCTCGAATTATAGACATTTAATTAGTAGAATGTAAAACATTTCACCGAAAATTGTTTGATGTATCATTGAATTTGTCACTAGGTAACATTTGTAATATATCCGGATGTAACTTGTTGAATTTACCATTATGTACATATTTTTATCAACCAAATTATTTTTCTGGCTGTAAATTGGAGAAACTATTTCCACACAAAAATTTTTATGGCTGTAACTTAGAACATTTTTCATATCACAAGAAAATTTCTTCAATTGTTTAATTTTTTAATTTTTTGTTATTCTTGTTTTTTCAAATGACATGAAGAAATTTTGTTTATCAATTGTTTCCTTTTCTAATTAATAATTGTGTTTATCTTCCTGACGACGCTACCCAAAGGGTAGCGAAATATCGAAGAATAAAATTAATTAAAAATACCGTTTGGTCGTATTTTTGTCGTTTGGTCGTATTTCAATTTAATTTTTGAATATTTCTTATATATCAAATATTTCTTATTTTAAATAATTTGAAGCTTTTAAAATAGTTCTTTGCACATCTAGTGCCCAAGACATGACATCCGTAAGCCATTATTGGACGAATGCATGTTTTATATGTCAGAAGCTTATTTTTGATTTTCAATTTATATTTCCGATGTACCAAAGTAACAGTTTAAAATCAGAAGTATATATCGAATATAACACCGGGGCCAAATCTAATCTCGTTGGTACACCAGCCCTGATGTTGCTGGAAGAAGACTGCTCGTTTTTAACACTTACTTACTTACTTACTTATCCGGTCTCGAGCAACCCCGAGGGGTCAGGGACCGTACAAAACGGAGATAACATATTTCACCAACCAGTTCGATCTTTTACCTAATCTCTCCAGTTCGCAGTACCAAGTGTAGGTACACAGGGATTAGTCAATCTGATCCTTCCAGCGGAATCTTGGTCTTCCTATTTTTCGTCTTCCTTCGAGATCGGTTTCGAAAACCCATCGTGCTACACCTTCTTCATCCGTGGTTCATGCGTCGCCGATACTCGCCGTTGTGCCATACATTTTTCGGAGTATTTTTCTTTCGAAGATGTTTCATCTGCTTGCGATAAGACCCAGGATTATGCGCAATAAAGCCAGACAGGTTGTATGGGAGTCTGATATCGTTTGACTTTTGTTACCCAAGAGAGGGATTTAATTCTATAGTGCTTGCTTAGCCCAAAATAACATCTACTCGCAACATCTACTACTACATCTACTGACGTTGTTGTTTTTGTTTACTGCAGATCCGAGGTATTTTAATTCGTCCACCGCCTCGAAATTATAACGGTTATCAACGTTCACGGTTTGGTCTAATCGCGTGAATGCCTTGTTCGTTGAAACCATTAGCTTTGTCTTGCTCTCATTTACCGTCAGACCCACTTTTACTGACTCCTTCTCAATTCTCGAAAACACCGCAGTAACTTATCTAACTATGCGTCCGATAATATCTATATTATCAGCATACGCGAGCAGCATGTGACTTTTGCTGCTGATAGTTTTATTCATATTGACAGCAGCTTTTCTCAGAAGAGTCTCCATTAAGGGGTTAAAGAGATTTCACGATAGGGTGTCACCTTGTCTGGGGCGTCGCTTAGTTTCTAAAGGGTCGGTAAGGTCCTTATGAACTTTCCCTGCAGATTCGGTGTTCGTCAGGGTCGTCCTGCAAAGGCGTACGAGTTTTGCAGGAACACCAAGGTCAGACAGTGCATCGTAGAGTTTCTCCGTATCGGGCAATCGAAGGCCGCCTTATAATCGACAAATAGATGCTAGGTATCCATTTGTTTTTCGTGGGTCTTCTCTAGGATTTTGCGTAGCGTGAAAATCTGGTCAGTAGTCGATTGTCCAGGTCCAATCGGGTCAGCGATAATTGGTTTTATTCTTTCGCACATTGTACTTGACAGAACCTTATATGCTATGGATAAAAGGTTTATTCCACGGTAGTTGGCACAGAGACTCGGGTCACCTTTTTTAAATATGGGACATAGTACACTGAGACTCCAATCGCCGGGCATGCATTCATCTAACCAAATTTAGCTAGTTAGCTGATGCATGCACCTTATCAGCTCATCGGTTCCAGCATTAAACAGCTCCGCCGGTAATTCATCATCTCCTGCGGCTTTGTTGTCCTTATGCCGCGCAATAGCTGTTTTGACCTCGTCTTGGTTAGGAGGGTGGCAATCGACGCCCACAATTTGATCGATTGTCTCGTCATTGGATATCTCAGGTACCAATAGCGCGGAAAAATGATCTCTCCATATTCCCAACATACTCTGCACATCTGCGGTGAGATTTCCGTCCTTTACAGAAGGGGGGCCCTGAACCATGTCTATTAGTTCCGTGTTTGACTTTTTGGTAGAATTTTTCGACTTCGTTCTTCCTTCTGAATGACTCAATTTTCTCACTCTCGCGCTTTCTCCGCTGCCGTTTCTTACACCTAAAGAGACGGTTTACCTCCTTTCTTTTCTACCTATACCGCTCAGTCGCAGCTCGCGTTGCATTGCCAGGCGTGCAGCGATATTTTCATCATTTGCAATGCTACACTCTTCATCGTACCATGGTTTGCTGCGAAGCAGTTTTTTAAACCCAAATACGGTTGTTGTGGCAGTTTTTATAGAGTCGGAAATGCGTTTCCACTGCACTTCAGGATCGTCATAGTAAGGATGTTGTTTCTGTGCCAAAAGTTGCGAGAGTTTCCTTGAATAGGCTTTGGCTACGTCTGGTAATTGCAGCTTTCCGATGTCTAGCTTTCTTTGGGTCTGGTTTCGTACGATTTTCGCTCTACTTAATCTTGTGCCCACCTTTGCTGCTACCAGGGCGTGATCAGAATCGATTTTAGCTCCTCTGATCACTCGTAAGTCCATTACACTGGATGACTGCCTTCCATCAATTACAACGTGATCAATTTGGTTCTTCATTCTTTGGTCAGAGAATACCAAAGTAGCCTTGGGGATGTCTTTGTGCTGGAATCTTGTACCACTAATGACCAGGTTTTTTTGCCGCGGCAAAGTCAATCCGTCTCATGCCGTTTTCGAAATTGTCAGCATGTAGACTGAAATTGCCAATAGTTGGATGAAACACATTTTCCCTGCTACTTTAGCATTAAAATCTCCTATTACAATCTTAATGTCATGGCCAGGGCAGCGGTCATACGTTTCCTCTAGGCGCTCATAAAATATGTATTTGGCTCATCATCTTTCTCTTCTGTAGGGACATGCACACAAATTAGTGAAATATAAAATTATTTCGCTTTTATGCGGATTGTGTCTATACGATCACTCACAGGATTGAACCTAGAGACTAAATGTCGCCGTCTGTTGCCAACTACAAACCCGCAACCAAATTCATGTTTTCTCTCATCACAACTGTGGTATATGCTCCAGTTTCTTTTCTTGTGCAGGCACGTCCTGTCCATTGCATTTTCTGGATACCTTATAACATTCGAGGACAGCTAGCAATTGGATACTTACACCGGATCTATGTAGACTTCTTACATTCTATGCGCATATCCGTAAATCGTGGTCCTTATAACGTGTGCTGGGGCCGTCAACAAATAGGGGTTATTTATGTTTTCTTTTTCGTTTTTGTATATTGACTGTCATTATGAACGGTGCCGGGTGGCAACCCCAGTCCATCGGGTTTTCGCATTTTACCTACTGCCCGAATATATTGTTTGCAACCGCCCATTATGGATCAGACGCTGACCAGGATGCAGTATGTCGAACCTGGATTTGCTTCTTTTGGGTTCTTTCCGCATTCTAAGAGCAAAATAATATGCCCAATATTTTGATGAGATTGAGTGACATCAATCACCTATTAAACCTCAAATATATCAGTGATCGCATAACCAATCAGGCTTCTCATTTGTTTCGCCTTCTCACTGCAGGTAGCTAACGGAGATTTCCGAAAAAGCCATTGCCCAGGACAAGTCTTGAGCTGCTACGACTGCTCAATGAAGGAAGCATTTCTGGCCACTCCCAAGTGAATGGTTATCAGAAACTGTGCACCTCCATGGGTAGTCCCATGTCCCATTAATAACACTTTGCCGTACGAAATTCTTGTTTGCCTTATGGTATAGCGAGATTTGATTCGACTTTGTATGCGTTTAAATCAGATGTTGAATAACATCAGAATTTGTGAGCAGAAGATCAACAACCGATTGAAACTGAGGTGGATGTAGTAGTGTATAAAGATTGAAGTTAATCGGGTTGTGTATGTCGTAATTTAGTCAATCTGATGTTGGTATAAATTATAGCCGGCTCTATTGTTAAGATGGTAATTCCAACTTTCATGATGCGCATTAAAATCGCCGAAAATTAAATAATCATTTGTAGTAATGGTTATTTTATTTAAATCACAAAAAAAATTTTTTTCTATATCTTGAACAATAGGCAGACGTTAGCCTGACAGGGCGTTTGTTTATGTAGATTATTACAGAAACGTTTTCTAGTGATGATGTTGAAATCTTTGGCATACGTTTTTCCTTAGATGTTTCTTACAATGTAGTAATTGCCATTGAAATAATAATTGTCTATAATTTATCTGGCAAATATTATATCATTCTCTTTAAAGGTTTTTATAATTTTAATCCCCACTCGAACCAATAAATTTTCCACCAGCAGAAAGTGGAAAAAGACACCAACAGCATAACAAAACAGTGGTACCAACACCTGACACAACACGAACACAGTAATCCAAATAATCGTGTAGGTTACAATATGCGTACAGCGTTTTCACCCCAATCATATATTTTTAATTAAGTTTTGTTTTGACAATGTTGCCCTGGTCGTTGTTTTGTTGCCGTGTAACATTGAAACCCCCCCCCCCCCCCAAAAAAAAAAGAAAACAACTGCCGAATTCTCTTGAATATATTCAGCTATGGTTTTGCATTTTTTTGGTATGATAGAAATGTTTTCAGAATATTTTACATTTGTTTATTGAAAAGTAACATCCCAGCCCTCCGACCTCATACCATTAAGACAAATGTAATCAGTCAACCGAAATATGACAGAAAACATTACGCCACATGACAGTACACAGATGTTAAGGTTTTTGACTGGTTGGCGTTACTCACCACCCCCTAAAAAACTTTATATTTATATATACACGCTGAAAAATCTGTCCTTGGTTATTGTTTAAATGCAAATATAACATGGGCTTGCAGGTTGTCGCAAATATAATTTAGTCAACGTGTGTCAAATCACATAGTGTTTGATATTCAATATTACAATGATAAATATGTTTACACCAATAATATCAGTATCATTTAATATGGAGACACAATAGTTAATATCTTATAAAATATATGCTTGCGACCCAAATGTAGCATTGTTTGTGCTACAAATACAGCTGTGTTTGTTACTCTGTTTATACTCTGTCGAGAAAAGGAAAATAGACGCGGGGAAAACAGGGATTATTCTCAGCCTACAATTCCTGGAGAAATATACGAAAAACAAATCGGCGTCTATCATCTATTTGTCGATTATAAGGCGGCCTTCGATAGTCCGATATGGGAGAAAATTTACTAAGTAGTGTCTGAGCTTGATATTTCTACAAAATTCATACGCCTTTGCAGACTGACTTTGATGGACACTAAATCCACGTGACAGTTGATAAGGATCTTACCGAACCTTTGGAAACCGAGCGAGGCCTGAGGCAATGCCCTATCGTGTGATGTCTTTAACATCTTAATGGAGATCGATATGAGAACAGCTGCAGTCAACATGAATAAAACCAACAGCACCAAAAGTCTCATGATACTCGCGTATCTTGATGATATAAAATTCGAGAATGGAGAACGAGCCAGCAAAAGTGGATCTCACAGTAAATGTGGGTAAAAACAACAACGTATGCCTGGAGAGCAAACGGAGGATTGTGTTTGCAAATAGGTGTAATTTTGGTCTAAGTAAGCACTTTAGATTTAAAGCCCTCTCTCGAGTAAGAAAAGTCCAGCTATACCAGACTCTCATACAACCTGTCATCTCTAGAAGTATACGAGGGGAAAAAATCGCGTTTGCACTATCTAGGCCATAATAGTAGAATGGATGAAAGCGAAACAGCTCGACGAGTTTTCGAAACCGAACTCAAAGGAAGACGAAAAATAGGAACACCAGGACTCCGCTGGAGAGATCAAGTTTACGAATCGCTTCATACACTTGGTATTACCAACTGGAGAGGTAAAGCAAAAGATCGAACTGGTAGGCGAAATATGTTATCTTCATTTTGTAAGGTCCCTGAACACCCGGAGTTGTACGAGACCAGATAAGTAAGTAAGCAAGATTTTAACAGAGTTTGGAAAGTTTCTCCAATAATTTTTGCACTTTGAAATTCTAAATCTCCAGACTACAACTCCACCATCTCTGCTGAGATGACGATTTAAAAAGTGCTCTTTTTTTCTCGTAACGTGAAAATCTAAATTAAATTTTTTTATGTTACTAAAAACACAGTGTAGTGTGCGCGGCTCTTGTGCATGAGGACGTGGGTTCGATAACTACTCAGACCACCTTCAATTTCTTTCGACGGCGGTCACCTCGCTTAGTGACGGTAACACTATCGAGTATTAAGCCATGAAAAAGCTTCTCAAAATACCGTTCGGAACCGGTTTAAACAGTAGGCCCCAATCAGAGAGTATAAAACTAGAACGCGCACAGCTCACTGGTTGTGAGAAGCTCTCCCTAATCCCCTCGTGGGATGTAACGCTATGTTCAAAACTCTTCCCGCTCTTCCCGCTATGTTCAAACACTTTTCGTGACCATATTTCACTAATGTTGATTAGAAAGTAATATTTTCTTTTCCTAATTGTTGGACGTATAAATCAGGTGCGAGTTCGACAAATGCAAAGTGGTCGGGGAAAATTTAATTTTTTTTTCTCATTTTAAAAAGACTTTAATTTTGTTGTTGATATTTCTGTGGTCACAAGCAATAACAGCCTAAGTCGATTCTACAATTTTTCAGGGAGAGCAGTTTAAAGTTTAATATCTTTACTGGAAATCAAGAGTCGATGATTTTGTGATAACTTTGTTACAGATAACAAGGAAACGAATTCTTTTACTTACTTCTTAACAAAAAAGAGTTACTTATTTGACCACAGTGACTTCTCAAAATTTTTTTTTCAAGTTTGTCCTACCTCGAGTTAGGCTGTTATTGTTTGTGCCCACAGATATCTGTAATCTTAAGAAAATGCCTTTACCGATAGTTTAAGTAGTAAGGCTTTAGCTGTCGACAAAAAATTTAAAAATATAAAAATTAAAAAATGTAAAAATATAAAAATGTATATAAAATATAGGATAACCGTTTGCCGTAACGGTGAACTCCGAACGGTACTTGACTATGATACACGATTTCTTTCAGCCGGCTCTTGAGGCAATGCAATTAAAGGATACATGGTTCCAACAGGATGGTGCCACCACACAGCGAGGGTTACCATGCACTGTTTGAGGCGAATGTTTCCTGGACGGACTTAGCTCCATGCTATTTTTTCCTTTGGGGTTACCTGAAGTCGAAGGTGTATATCAACCGACCCAACACCTTGGAAGATTTAATTAACAATATTGAGACTGAAATTGGCAGAATACCAGTCGACAAGCCAGTTAGAATGCATGAAAACTTCTGAAAACGTATGCAGGAGAGTGTGAATAGTGAAGGTCGACATTTGTCAGATACACTATTTAAAACCATGTAATTTAAAAATTCTCTTACTGTTCAATATAACTAAAATATAAAATAAATATTTCTAAGGTTCATAATTTTTTTACATTTCATTCCCAAATAAGCAAATTACCGCACTCCACCATGTACATAAATATATAAGCACGTCAATTTCTACACTACATTTGTGTGATAATAATTCACCTACTTTCGCAAAAGATATGAAAAATAATACAACAATATGACACGAAAAATAGCCAACAATGACTAGAGTTGTCAAATAATCTATAGCTGGCCAAAAATAGGGGGAACTTGCACAGTGAGACCAATTGAGAGCCTTTCACAACCAGTGAATTTATACTTATTGATTGGGACCTACAGGTTTATACACCGATTCCGAACGATATTTTTGAGAAGCTTTTTCATGGGTAAATACTCGATAGTATCGCCGTAACTATGCGAGGTGACCGCTGCCGAAAGAAATTTAAGGTGGTCAGAGCAAAGATCGAAACAAGGATCTCATGTACAAGAGGCGCGCACATTAACCATTGCACCACCCTCGGCCACAATTTTAAATTAGTGTTTAGCAACTCCAGCATTGAATATACGAGTGTTCTAAACCTTGGTTTAAACAATATCTTTTTCTTTTAATTAATGACAATTAATGTTCTAATTTTAAGGACATAATATTAACGTAAATCAAAACAAGGAAACAATGTCAAAATATCCGAGCAATCACCCTAAAAAAAAGTTACCAACTTTTCACCTAATAGTAACCCATACTTTGGTGAGTGACCGTCCTGAGGATTTATAATTTTACCAGCCAATGTAAAGCTGGTGACTGCGGGATATACTGCCCCATGTTACAGGTCAAAACGTATACAACACTTATATTGCTTTAATAGTTGCAGTTGGTTTCAATAGACTCCGTACTTTACTCCGTATTACTTTTTAGACACGATAATTGACCCTGAGATGGTGCCATCTTCAAGAGAAGGATCGTATTCGAATCTTTTGTATGAAATTATATTCCACGACAGGGCTGTATCCAGGATTTTGGTTCGAAGGGTGACAATGCTATTTTTTCCAAAACAATGGCAACTTTTTTGTATTGCAAAACCAAAAATAAGAAACAAATATTAGTTTATACTTAAGATATGTTAGACTTTTCGTTTTAGCAGTCATTTAAAAAACGTCATTAGAAAATGCTATTAGAAAAATACCTTTGCCCCATAAAAGGTCGCCACTTAATTTTATAACAAACCAGATAATATTTTTATTGCATTGCAAGGTAGACATATTTCAATTACGTATGTAATAAAATATCCAGCAAATGGCTGGTTCTTGGTCTATTCTATGAGCTATTGACTAAGTTGTGGTGCTAGTTCGCCGACTTATTTATGTGCTCACCCTAAGTACACGCTGAAGAAAAGCGGCACCAGTAATTTTATGATGGAACTATATATACGTTGGGAACATCCATAAACATAGGGCGGATCAATAAGTCCGTGACTTTGCGAACTTTCCTCGTTGTTATACGAAATGCAACACTACTCCCATCAAATACCACCTGTTAGTAGACTACTTTCAAATTTTGAGCAAGTTCCGTCATTTACTTTGCGTTTAACATCTGTTCAAAACATACAACCTCGTGCATTTTTTTAAAAATGGAAAAAAGAATAGTGAAATGGAAAAATTTAAAAAAGTGAATGAAAAAGAGTGAGTAAAATGCAAAAGCAACTCGAACGCTATGAAATGACCTGTTACCTTGTCGTCATCGAGATAACGTACACAGAGGGATAGCACCTTTGGCCAATTTCTGTGTGATTCATATTTTCAAAATGTTTTGATTCTGCTCTCTTCTAAAAGGGGAGAGAGTAAAAGAGTACAGTCTAGATGGAAATAGAGTGAAAAGAGTAGAAATTTTGTACACAATCTCACGAACATACGATTGCCAGATAGTTGATTAAAATAGTTAATTGATTCAAACAAAAAATTGTTTGAATTTTTCGTGTATTACCAATCAATCGTTCAAAGGAAAAAGTTTGGATTGACATTTTTCGTGTGTACGGTAATATTGTCGTAAGTGTGTAACTGTATTTTTTCACTATACTTTCGGTCAGTGATTTATAAATATTCTGAATGCTTGTAAACTGCAGATAATGTGAGGGTTTCTTAAGCTGACTGATCTGTTCCGCTTTAGTTTCATGCAATCAGTCATCAGTGGTTCATCGGACAGAGGATAACAAATGGTCGATTAATTGAGTTCAAAAAATATACTTATATATTAGTAGAAAATATTTGGAATCACAGAAAAAAGCAAGGATAAAGGTTACAGCCTTTGTCTGATCAAGCCGGTAGTGTGAAAATCAGAGCGTCGAGTATATTGCGCACATTAAAAACAATTTAAAAAAACACACAAGTATTTAGACCATAATTATTCCATACACTAAATTGCTTTCTATATGTCGCTTGTGGACCAACGTATAGTGATAACCATGTGGTAAAGTATTGTAGCGTGCGGGAGCGAAACCTGCGGAATACAAAGAAGAGGCAACAGAGAGAGAAGAAAGAAAAAACAGTAGTTTTTCATTTCATGAAAAACAAACATATAACGCATTTAATGCAAGTTAATGTATTAAGAATCGGATGACATCTTTTTTTAGTATTTGGTTAAAAATTTAGATTTGTAGTGGTAACTTAAATTATAATAAATCGAATTATAATATTGAAGTTAAAAAAAAATTCCCCCTAAATTGTATTCTTTTTGGAAGGAAACACGCACATGCTTCCACCTAAGTATTCGTTTGTTGAAAGGAACTAAGCACATGCTTCCATATAAGTATATGGATGTTTCGGTGGAATCACACGAATGCTTCCCTCTCGCATATGATTCCACGTAAAACCATGAATGTTTGCCAGTAAACGTAATAATGATTGCATTTAACCATAAGTAAGTTTGGGCTTGCAAATATATGAATATTTAGACTGCGTTCCAAATATATATATCTCTCCTGCTGAATGTGTTTGGAGAATATGTCACAAAGATAATTTTTTCAGCGTGTAGAAGTTACAACTTGAAGTATTTCACAACCACCTTCTTTCATTAGAAGCATTTGAAAAACTTTTGTCACTTTCATTGACAAAGAAATCAATCTCATCATATATTGATACAGCCACACCTATAGTACCTTATCGTCCCGTCTCATAACACATATCCCTCATATTGGAGCAAGTGATGTATTATTATTTTGATTTTTCTTTATTGTTTAAATCTGTATTCTCGCATTAAAGACTTCACAGACTCCATTGTTTCGAGATAAAAGTGACACGCAACATTGAACACATGAGGCTGATACCATTAAAACATTTTACAAGTTTGTTTATACGTCAAGATAAAGAGTGAAATCTTGTTGTTTCACGAACACCTTCTTGTACGTGAACAGTAGTAATTCGAATAGACTTCAAGTTCTATAAAAGTTTTATATATCTAATAAAAAACTATTATTTTTGTATCAGGAAAAGTTAACAATATTTGTGTAAATTTTAAGAATATTTTAAATTTCTAAAGAATTTGTATTTGTTTAATGTAGGATTTCCACTACGATCATAACATAAAAATGCTTCGAGTTACGGGAAACAGTTTGAAATGCTTGCCCATTCATAATATTGTCAAATGACACACAAGTATACAAGTTGGGTAAATTCGGTCTCGGTTGTATAATAGTTTGCGTGGCACTTGACCCAATATACCCATGTGTAATTTCGTTCGCTTACTGACAAGGATTATATCAAATATTTGTCCCGGGAAAATGCATAACCATTCCGAGTTGATATTAAAGGTACCGTGCAATAACTCCCAAATGAAATAACTCCCAATAAAATAACTCCCAATGAAAAAAATTCCAATAAGAATGAAATAACGCCCAACTGAAAAAAATGAAATAACTCCCAAAGGCAAAAATGAAATAAGTCCCAATTTCTGGGACTTATTTCAAAATGTAAAAATAAAACCCAATAAAAATGAATTAACTCCCAATGATATAAGGCCCAACAAAAATGAATTAACTCCCAATTTTTTTTTGGTTTCCTTTTACAGAACGCTTTTTATTTCATAATTATATGTAAGCATATACATAATCGTAATAATAATTACGATCTAGCCGCCGGACCCGCGCCGCGCCGCGTCGCGCCTCCGCCCCCCCCCCCCCGGTTGACATACATACATACCTTTTCATAATATTCAATATGAATCAAAAGAAGTTGCTTAAAGCATCCAAGCGGTACAATTGAAAAAGTGCCATCGATTAAAATTCGTCTAGAATTGTTGTTTTGCTTCTTTGGAGTGAAATAAATTCCAACAGGAATGCAATAAATTCCAATTAGTTAAAAAAAATGAAATAAATCCCAACATAATTTTGTTGGGAGTTATACGACTTAGAAGTTATTTCATTATGAAATAACTCCCAATTAGAAATTATGACATAAGTCCTAACGCATTGGGATTTATTTCATAATGATATTATTCCCAATTTATATGGAATTTTGTTAATTTTTGGTTGGGACTTATTTCACTTTTTTTTGGGATTTATTTCATTTGGGAGTTATTTCACGGTACCGATTTTAAACTGTAAAAATTGTCTGCTCAGTGAGTTGAAAACAAATTAGAAACTTCGCTGCTTGTGCGAGGCCACCCCATCCCATCATAGGATGCAGTGGGAAAGTAAGATAATTGTGAGGTTTAATTTTATGTTTCGGGATTTGGCAACCCTAGTGTTGCAATCTGGCAACTGACAGCACTATCGTAAAGTTGGACATTTTCTAGGTCATGCGTACTCAGAACGTTTTGACATACGAGCGCTATTTGTGTTGTTCACAGTAACTTAAAGGATTCATCTCAGCCCAAAAATGGAATTAAATCGTGAACATGTGACCTATCGTGAGATTGAGACATCCTTAGGCATTAGTGGGACCAGCATACATTCAATATTGCATAAACATTTGACTGTCAAAAAAATTTGTTCGCGCTGAATCGCACACAATTTGTCAATCGCTCAAAAAAACGCTCGTGTCGATTGGTCGAAAGAAATGCTTCAAAAATACGATCGCGATGCTTCGAAACACGTCTATGACATCATGACAGGTGACGAATTCTGGATTTACGCGTATGAGCCCGAAAGTAAACAGCAGTCAAGTGTATGGGTGTTTCAAGATGAGTCAAATCCAACAAAAGTTGTTCGCGCCCGAAGCACATACAAGCAAATGGTCGCCTGTTTTTTCGGAAAAACCGGATATGTTGCAACTGTACCACTAGAAAAGTGAATTCTGAGTGGTGCACAACCATTTGTTTGCCAGTTGTCTTCCAAGATATCAGGAAAACCAACCGCGGAAGACGGATCTATCTCCACCACGACAATGCGAGCTCTCACACATCGGCTGAAACATCTGCATTTTTGAGCACCCAAAACGTCGATTAGATGGGTCATCCGCCGTATAGTCCTGAATTTGTACCGAATGACTTCTACTTTTTCCCGTATGTAAAAAACAAACTGAGAGGTCAACGTTTTTCGCCACCTGAAGCAGCGGTTGCTGCACTCAGAATGCATATTTTGGAGGTACCTCAATCAAAGTGGCAAAAGTGTTTCGACAATTGGTTCAAACGCATGCACAAGTGTATAAGTCTTCATGGGGAATATTTTGAAAAACAATACAGTGATTTTCGATGATTAATATTTGTTTTTGTTCTCTAATCCCGAAGCATAAAATTCAACCCTTATAATCTGTTGTTGGAAAGTCCGCGAATCTAAATTTTAATCAAAATCGGATAATGACTTTCACGATATCCCATATATCGGGGAAAGCTTAATGTAATCCTAAACCAAATTTTAGCTCAGCCCATTATACAGTGTCAGTAAATTATTCGTAAGCCAGAACAAACGATTCATATTAAAAAGCTGTTTACATGAATATCGAATAAAACCGAATGACTTGTCGATATGTTAACACCTTTTTGTGTTATGTTTATGCTAACGCTGCATAGCTTAGACATAGATAACGCTATGTGCTAACGCTGTGTGTTGTTTCCATGTGTTGACTTTGTTAGATTATAGCCTACCCGTGCCTATAGATGTAAACACATCAATAAATAAAGCAATATTTAGCTCACTGAAATAATTGTTTTTGTTTTGCAAAAAACAGAGCGACGACTACGTGCTTGTTCGAATGCTGGATTACAACTGAATAAAAAGCAATATTTGGCTCACTGAAATAATTGATATTGTTTGGGCATAAACACAGCGACGCCAAAATGTATTGAATAGTATAGAGAACTTATGGCACTTTTTTCCGCTCTCATGTAGAGAGTCTTAGTAAAAGAGCATAAACGAGTCTTATTTTCTTTATAGATTATTTCGACATTGTTATTACATAAAACAATACAAAAAGCATAAATGTTTCAAACGACATCAACGTTTCACATCAAAACTATGAATGGGCCAAGTTATGACAAAAAGAGAGTAATACGTTTTGAATCATTCGCCAGTGCTTTTGAGTCATGCAATTCGTTCCATGAGTTCTCTATACTATTCAATACTCTTTGGCGACGACGAGTTGCTTGTTTGTTCGCTGCCGTATACTTGTTGTCAGGCAGAGACTATTGTTGTACCACAACCACGTATGTGATGCTAACGCTCTGTATTGTTTGCATGTGTTCACTTTGAGAGATTGCCCTGCCCGTGCATATAGATGTTAATACATCAAAAAAAAGTACATTATGGTAAATTCAAAAAGTTACATCCTGATAAATTCAATATGTTACCTAATGACAAATTCTATGATACAACAAACAATTTTCGGTGAAGTGTTCTCAATTGTTTCTGTTCCACCGTTGGGTTTTTGTTACCTTGTCCCTTATTTTCATATTGTCTTATTAATCTATTGACTTACTCTATTGGAAAATTGTTGTCGCTTAATATAGTTTTAATCTTTTTCTTATTCTATTTGTGAAAGTTTCCGTCAGTTGTCTTAAAAACTCTCTCTATTAGGTTTCTTGCCATATAGATAACCATTAATTTCAGGTGTTTGGAGTGAAAATTGATAACCCTTAGCAGAAATTGTTTTTTTTTCTGGTGCAAATCCACTAATAAATTCTCCCCATTTCTTAGTATCATGGTATCCCAGTATGGGGGCCTTGATCCACACTCTATTTCAATTGCAAACTTAATATAAGTATTAGGTTGAAAGTTATTTAATTGTATTAAAA
Source organism: Phaonia tiefii (assembly GCA_963931995.1). Taxonomy (NCBI): domain Eukaryota; kingdom Metazoa; phylum Arthropoda; class Insecta; order Diptera; family Muscidae; genus Phaonia; species Phaonia tiefii. The sequence continues at coordinate 322,188,592 of OZ008367.1, read as the reverse complement.
TACTATCTATAGCACTTTCTAAAAAGATACAGAAAAAATCGTTTACATATTTGTTTATAATTTGCGGTTTTATGGCCAGCTGTTCTATGCAGGTATCAAGTATATTCTCTGTAAAATTATCAGCCATAATTGGAGAAGCTGGAAATGCTATTGGAAGTCCTTCTTTTTGCAAATATACCTTGTCATACAAAACTTTAAAATAAGAAGGCTCTATAGAAGGCTTGCAGTTCGATATCCTTAAACTATTTGGAGTCCCATCTATGTTCAAACGCATTGTTGAAGTTATTTCTCATAAATGTGGAAGTACACACAGGGAAAAGATTAGTTAAAAATCAATTCGGGCATTGGGAGTTCCATGATAGAGTCTATATTTTGATCAGAATTCGTAATTGTCAAACATCAGAATTATTTGTCGATGTTATTGATAGATTAATAGTCGGTCTTACTAAATACAAGTTGCTACTACCGTATTTTAGTTGTATTAACCAATTTGATTACTTCAAAAGCCTCATTTATCTGAAACGGAAGATACAGCTAATAAAAAGTACAATATTAAAATTCGTGTTCAAATATTAGTTACTGTATTCATAATTTAGTTTCTGTTACAAAAACGCTTGCTACAAAATTATGTATTCGATTTTTCACAAGAGGCTTTGGTTGTTAAAGAGAAACTACGTATATTGGAATGTTACACGAGGACTTTACAGAAAAATTAATATCTTAAACAGAAAGTGATAAACAAAGTTGTCAAAAAACAATAAAGAATATCTGATATCAGCCAGCGAAGAATACATGCTATCATAAATTGAGGTGAAGTGAGACTTTTAAACACAATCGTTAAATATGACGCCACTATTGGCGCCTTCACAAACACATGCAAACAATTGTGGACACTTGGCTTGAGGAACTATTATTCTGGATGACACAAATTAACTTAAACATACATATGATACCCTGGGTAACCCTTCCCCATTTTTGTGTCGAAAATGTGAAAAATTTAGAAAAACTGACTGTATCTAGAAAACGTATCTGTCTCTGTATTGTTATTTTTTCGCTTGGACGCTCCGTTTTCGAGATATTGCAGTTTTTTCATATTTTGGATCAAAAATGGGTACGAAATACGAACCCTGGTTATAAATAATATAAATTTTGTTTATATTTAAATATAAAATACACAATTTTATTAAAAAAAATCAATGAGTGTTCGAACTCACGGATGATGTGTTAACACCTTTTTGCTACACGGTACCTGTTCGATTTCTATGAACACATTAGTAAATGTTACATTGGAAAATAAAAACTAATAGTTTTTTTGTATACACCGGGCAATGCTGAACATCAAATGACTCGCTTTGTTTGGCCATAGCAACAACAACGAAACAACCAAACACACAACATCACACTATTGTTGTCCAAAGTAGCTGACGTATACGTGTGTCACATAACCACATGTTTACCATATCAACAGCAACGAAACAGCCAAACACACAACATCACACATACTTTGTACGAAGTAGCTGACCTTTTAGTGTGTCACCATAACGTCGACTGCGCAACCATAACGTCGACTTACAAATGAGATTTTGCGTGGCTATGCTTTATATCTCCGTTCAACCACAGCAACAGACACATGTACATACATACAGTATTATGTTAATACATACGCTATAAACACAATTTCGTTTGCCTCACCCCTGCCACACCACTCTTTCAATGCTCTCTCGCTCGCTCATTTTTGTTTAACACGTCATTATTCTCTTTCGCAGTCGCAGAAAATCTGGTTTTAGCAGCAGCGTAAAATCTGGTTTTAGCAGCAGCATAAAATCTGACTTTGATAGATGTTAACACATCAAAAATAATTTTTTTTTTTCTGTTTTTCTATAAAATTTATAATGGGTTAAGGCATCACAAAATGGTTGTGACAGCCATAAAATTCAAGTAATTACTTTAGTTGAGCATACGAGTATATTATTTGGTATAACCGAATTAGTTTTTACATTTTTCGTTCATCCAAGTAATAGACTATTCACCACTACACGGATAATTTGATTGCTAGAACTAAAACTCGATTGACAGATCACATTTATTTATTGTTGCTGTGGCTTCAACTAAATATTTCAGTTCTTGCAACCTAAACTGAATTACAAATCAATTGATATGCACAACATTTGGTGATACTGAGCGCAATTATTGTTAATCACAGCAGGATAATGTGATAGTCCAAGGAACCGCCAAATTTTAGTTGGCTGTAAATATAGTTGTGACAACGAATCCCTTCTCTGTGTGTACCTATTATTAAATGAAAGTTTTTTGCTTGTTATTAGCTTTTATTTAATTTTCTGTTTCAAATTGAATTTAAAAAAAATTGTCTCTTCTTTTATTATTTCTTATTCTAGTTTCCATTATTCAAGTAAATGGTTAATTTATGAGACATCAGTTTAAATTAAAAACTAAGAAATAAAATACATTTTTCGGCAGTTTATTAACTAACTATTGGGGGTAATTATAGAAAATTTATGTATTTTTCCATACAGCCTAATAAATAATGCACTCACCTAAATTTTGAATCCTTCGATTCCTTATCATGTGATTCGCAGTGCATGGTCAAATGAATAAATTTCCTTATATCTAGGAAGTTGTGACGAAAAAAATTTATTTAAAAAATTAAATATGCGAAATTGAAAATAATTTTATCGTAAACATATTGCATCTTAACTACAAAACACTCGGAACACAAAATTTTCAGATTCAATTATCTTGTTAACAAAATATATATGTGACCTGGTCTACGAAAAGGGAGCTTACGTGCGAAAACTAGTTTTCTGTTCAGTGCCGTATACGGACAATATTTCCATGAAAAGGATGATAAAAACGATGATGAAAACTATGAAGAGAGCGATGATGATGAAGACGAAGTATGTGTATCTCAGGCAGAAGATGATACCGAACAAACTTTTGTTAACATGGACCTGTATGTTGTTGATGTAAAGGAGGAGGAGCTGGTAACAAATTTTTTGTCAAAAGATTGTTGTAATAATGAATGCCATACACTGATACCACGGGAAATGATCGAGAGTACGCGGAACAATTGTTTAGAGATGTCGAATAATGAACTTGATTTAGTGATACTAAGTCACATCGAAGCTGGAATTATGAGTAACGAAAAGCTAGAAAGTGTATACGCAAAGCTTGCTGGGCGGAAGAAATATGGACAGGGACAGGATACAGAAGTTATGAGGCATAGAATTCAATTTGCCTTCTACAGAGTACCTGTTTGTCGTTCGTTTTTCCTTTTTGTACATGCCTGTACGACGAAGCGTTACGAAAATTTAGTACGTCATTTTCACGCACAGGGTGTAACAGTGCGCCAACATGGACTGGCAAATAAACCGAGTACACATCCAAAGTCATTTTAACCGGCTGACATCGAAAAAGCTGTTAAATTCATCGAGTCTATAGCCGATTTAATGGCTCTTCCACTGCCCGGACGACTCCCAAAATTTAAGGATTTTCGGATAATGAAACTGCCATCCAGTGAGACGAAGTCCTCAGTTTATCGAAAATACATTTCTTCACTCAGTGATGACGAATTGAAGATGAGTAATTGCAGTTTTCGACGGATATGGTCCAAATACATACCCCATGTTACAGTTATGAAACCAGCGGATGATCTCTGCGATGTCTGCCGTAGTAAGTAGCTCATTATTTTCTCATTTTATAGTTGTATCAAACATTGAGATTAAATTCAGTATTTTTTCTTTTAATAGGAAACACAATATCGATTGCGCAAGGCAAAGGTGTTACTGACATTGAACGCGAACAGAAGCTTAATCAATTTCTTGATCACCTCCACCGAGCCCGAAATCAACGAGAATATTATCAAAGTTGGTGTAGAAATACTGACCCTACAGCAGTCGTTCTGTCATTTAATTTTGCCCAAACCGTTCACTACCCTGTCAGTCCACAACAACCTGGTACAGCATACTTCAAAGCAACCAAGAAGTGCGGAGTCTTCGGAATTACAGACGAAAAACAAAAAGTTCAGGTTAGAATTTCAAACTGAATCATAGGAACTCAAATTGCTCGCCTTTACAGGATCTTACTTATATTTTTTTTTTACAGTACAATTACATGATAGACGAAAAAGATGGCGTTGGTAAAGGACCTAACTGTGTTGTGAGCATCCTGCATTATCACCTGCAAACCTACTATAAAGACATTGAAACACTCGTTCTTTTCTATGACAATTGTGTTGGGCAGAATATGAATAACACTGTACTATCATATCTGCAATGGTGTTTGGCTCGGGGTCTTAACAAAACTATTTTATTCAATTTTCTACTTACCGGGCACACTAAGTTCGCGCCTGATCGTTACTTCGGTATTTTCAAAAGTAAGTATGCCGTCAGTAACATCGACACGTATGCAGATTTACTGCAGTGTGTCGAGGCATCATCACCTGGGGGTTATAATAAAGCTGTATCGGCTGAAAAAGTCGTCTGGTATGAATGGGACAGCTATTTTAAACCACTGTACAAGTCACTTGTTGGAATAACGCAATTCCATCATTTCATAATCTCTACAGATTGTGTGAAAACAAAGAAATTCGCAGACAGTGAAGAAGTGCAGTCCTTTAAGCTTCTGTTGAAACCTATTGATACTGAAATTCCGAAAGTTATACAACCAGCCGGTTTATCTTTGGAACGTCAGTTTCGGATATATCTAAAGTGGATATTGTGGCGCCATTGCCGAAACATTTGCCATCGAAGAAACGGAAGGCAAAAACTAGTGAAGATGTTCTCAAACCAGGCGAGGAACCAGGTCCATCTTCCTCAGGATCAACACGTAAAAAGATCTCAAGGAAAACGACAACAAAGAAAAATACATAAATTACTTAGCATTATTATTTTTGGCCCATAATACGATTTTCTACGGTATAATCATGCTTTTATAGCTTATAATTCAATGTATTTTGTTCATTACCAATAAATTATATTTTGTCGTATTTTTACTCTTCTTTCTCTACATTTTTAGTACACTTCTAAGCAAGTTAGGATTTTCTGCTTTTCACCACGTGAAAAAGCATCTCATCTTCCATCTGAATCAACCAAAAAGTGAAAATTGATTTTTTGACACCTAAGCCCCCTTTCCGTAGACCAGGTCACATATATCTATCCACAGTAAAAATCTATTATTTTATCTTCCCTTTCGTTAAAAAAAGACATTGCTCATGATTATATCAGTTACTGAGATTTTCTATAAATTGTTAGCTTAGTCAGTCTTTTCCTCCTACTGAAATTTGTGTGATTCTTTTGTTGTCAGGATGCGATACGACACATTTGTTTGATAAGCGGTGAATATTATGTGTGAAAACTAATTAGAAGTTATATTTTACATCACATTTAAGGAGTTGCTGATACATGTAACAACAAATATACACATAAAGTATATTTACTTGCGGAAATTGTAATTTTGAAATTCATAAATAATGAGGTCGACTTACTATGGTCCAGTTAGCTTGTGCTTCGCACATCCCCAAGTACAACAGGAAATATCCAGGATTGTAAAATGCTGTTTATAAGATGTTAAAAGGAAGCAAATTCATAGAGTATTGGCGTATAGAGCAGACAACTCTCTCAGTAAATTTATGACATTTGGTGTGTTGTAGATGGGCGGTTGGATATTGGAAAGTATTGCTTAAATAATACCAGATAGAGGCAATAGCTCAAACCAACCAATTATTAATCAGCAACGTCATTTGTTTTGTCAGTTAATATTTTTGAATAAATACACCACAAATATATACTAACAATAAAATATAAGAATAAAGTCCAAAATACGTTTAAATTTCACAGTTTTTCATCAAAACTACACGAAAAATTTATGTCAACAATCTTTGTAATTCTACCTGGTGTAAGTCAATTTATGGCAAATAACTGTCTACCGCACCTACTGTACCACGAATAGTGTGAAAAGAAATGTCAGATGAGAAGAAAGGCAGCTCTATATAACATTACTCTATGATGTATATACTGTATATGTATATTTGATTTGTATATAATATATACAGGGTGGAGCGCGGTAATTTGCTTATTTGGGAATGAAATAAACAAATTATGAACCTTAGCAAAAATTTGTTTTATATTTTAATCTGGCAAGTCGCTATCCACTCTCTGCTGCATACGTTTTCTGAATTTTTGATGAACTCTAACAAGCATGTCGACTGGTATTCTGCCAATTACAGTCTCAATATTGTTAATTAGGTCTTCCAAGGTGTTGGGACGGTTGGTACACATGACACATTCCCTGCTGTTCTCTATGAAGTTACCCAATTTACAATTGATTGCTGTCCAGGAAAACTTCCGTGTGGGAAACAGCAAATCGCAAATGAAAAGCTCACTGCACTGCAATGATCGAGTGAGCATTTGAAAAATACGCTTCACCACAAAATAACCGCTCCTCACGTGTCCAATGGATAATGGCAACTGAAAGGTAGACGAATACAAATTTCCCATCAGCCACTATAAGCCACGCACACCCCTCACTGTAGCCTCCTGCAGTGCAAAAAACAAATTACCGCGCTCCACCTTGTACATGTAGAAAAGGGTGTCCCAAATTTCTCGTCATTTGTGCAGTAAGGTGTTTTTTGTTTATACAAAAGAACTGCATGACAGCTAGCAGTTCAGAGGATTTATGTTGAGAGTTGTATCAACGAACCAGAAACCGGTTTGTCCACCTAAGTTATGTCGAATTATTTTGGATTTAGTATCCATTGCCTACAGGCAATCCTGGCAAATTATCGTCAAAGTAGCCTGCTTTGACCCACCACCTCACCATGAAGCATTTGAGGCAGTATAGCGTGTTATGCCTTATTGGAAGCGTATAGCCGTCAGTTGCGATATAAGATGCTTGCGCCAGAAGTGAATGTTTTTTGATTGGAACCATACAGACGTAAGCTTAAATGCACTTATACGTTCCCGAAGTGAATATTTGTTAATCAAATACACTGTTTGTAATTTTTTAAGTCATGGAAATATAACCATGTACGGACACCACTATGTGATAAAGGACCAAAACAAAAGACAAGAGCTACAACTTTCCCTCAGAGAGTAGATCAAAATTCCGAACGGTTTGCAAGATATGACAAAATTATCACTTTTTGCAAAATTGACACCGAGGCCCCAACTCTTTGAGGGCCCGTGAAAAAAAAAGTGCATTACTTTGGGCAAAACTGGGAAACACGGGTCTTTTTTTGGCCTTTTATCACGTAGTGGTATCCGTAAATGGTTATGTTATTTCATGTTGCACTGTGATATTATATTTTGGAAAAAAACCGTGATTTTTTCCACTTTTGTCCAAATTGGTGATTCTGAATACTTTTACCATTTCGTATGGAGATCAAAGTTAATTAATTTCCAAATATGCTTGGAAATTTGTATAAAAATTAAGATTTGCAAGTGTATACAAAATACCACCTAAAATACCATAACCCGTACATTTTGTTTTCAATAAGCCACGTTTTATCATTGTCTGAGATGGCTCAGTAATTCAGCATTCTTGCATTAGACCTAGTGTCAGAATATTCGTTGAAATTCTGACTGACTCTCTTGAACACTGAATCCCTAATGTACATGCAAGCTAGGGTTGCCAGATTCAAATGGCCGTTTGTCTGGAATTTTGAATAAGTTAGCTGGATTTTAAAAAAAAGTCTGGATTTCGTAAATCCGCAAATATGAGGAATAAATTTTGTTAAATTCATTCATTAAAATTATTTAATTAAATTATAAAAACATAACAAAACATTTATAATTCAGTCTTTTCCATTTATCGGAAAAGCTTGAAAAATTTATTTTTCTCATGGCTCTCCATGTTTATTGAACGAATGTTTTGCTTGCAATGTGAAACTTTGTATTTACATTTGCTGTCGATCAGCTGTTAACAATTGTCCAATTATCAGTATTGGTCACACAAATCAGAGATGGGGCAATATGGAAATACTGCGTACTATTATTTTCTCTCTTTGGGTGTAATTGAGTGCTGGCTAAAAGTAATTAGCACTCAAAAATCACCGTATTGAGAATGAAATAGATAAATAACTAAACGTATAGTCTTTCCTATTGAAATATTATCACAAAATGTATATTTAGCTGGAAATATTATTGAATAGCTTGTAACTGGACTTGACATAGAAAATCTGGAAATTCCAGCCCATTCCAGCTCATCTGGCAACCCTAATGCAAGCACCTGTGTACTTAAATTCATTTAAATATATGAATAGACGAGCTTTTGTTTTGTCCTATGAACCAATATAGCATTTCAGACAGAGGGGAAAAAATAAAAATAACGTGTATCGTCGATTTTCATGTAAAGGGTGTTTTTTCAAGCCCGATAGAACTTCAAATTGTAAAAAAATAACACAAAAAATTAAATTTTAATAAAGTTTTTTTTTTATTCGAAAGATCAGTACGTGGCATTAACATTTGAAAATGATTTCGGGCAAATGGGCACCGCGGCTGTTCTTGACGAAGCGCATTCTGGACGTCCAATTTTTGCCCACTTTTTGGAGCACTGCTGGCCGTATGTCACGAAGAATACGAAGAATACGAAGAATGTAGAGAACGCAGAGAAAGCTGCAATTACCAGAGGTAGCCGCAGCATACTCAAGGAAGCTCTCGCAGCTTATGGTACAGAACCCACCCCCTACCGATGAGGATCCTGAAGCGCACTGGAACTCCATTTCCGACTCTATAAAAACAGCCACAACAACCGTACTTGATATTGAAAAACCGCTTCCCAAAAAAAAAAATAAATAAATAAACCGTCTCGTTAGGCGTAAGTAATGGCAGTGGAGAAAGCGAGAGAGTAAATAAAGTGAGAAGGAAGAATGAAGTCTGAAAATTCTAGCAAAAAGTCAAAAACGGATCTAATAGACATGGTGCAGGGCCCCGCTCTGTAAAGATAAGGTTAGAATCTCATCGCGGATGTGCAGAGCATGTTGGCAATATATAAAAATCACTTCTTCGCGCTACAAGTGACTGTGATATCCAATGACGATGAGACAATCGATCACAATTTGGATGATGACTTCGATGGGTCCCCTCCTAACTAAGATGATGTCAAAACAGCTTAAGAACAAGCCAGAGGTGCCGATGGATTACCAATTGAGCTGTTTATGGCTGGCGGCGATGAGCTGATAAGGTGCATGCATCAGCTCATTAGACAAATTTGGTTGGATGAATATATGCCCGGCGATTGGAGTCTCAGTGTACTATGTCCCATATTTAAAAAAGGTGACCTGACACTGTGTGCCAACTATCTTGGAATAAGCCTTTTATCTAAGCATATAAGGTTCTATCAAATATATTGTGCGAAAGCCTAACACCAATTATCGCTCTCCTGATTGAACCATACCAGTGCGGGTTTTGGCCTGGAAAATCGACAACTGATCAGATTTTAACGCTACGCCAAATCCTGAAGAAGACCCACGACAAACAAAGTGACACCTGTCAGCTGTTTGTATATCCTAAGGCGGGCTGCGATATCCCGATACGGGAGAAACCCTACAAACCAATGTCTGAGCTTGGTATTCCTGCAAACTCTGACGCCTTCACAGGATGACCTGAACGAACACCAAATCCGCAGTGAAAATTGGTAAGCATCTTACTGAACCTTTTGAAATTAAGCGACACCTCAGGCAAGGCAACACCCTATCGTGCGATGTCTTTAAAATTTCAATGGAGATCATTATGAGAAAAGCTGCAGTCAACATGAATAAAACCATCAGCAGCAAAAGTCACATGCTGCTTGCGTATGCTGATGATATAGATTTCATTGGGCGCACAATGAGAGAAGTTACTGTGGTGTTTTTTAGAATTGTGAAGGAGTCAACAAAAGTGGATCTGTAAGTAAATGAGGACAAGACAAAATTAGTGACTTCAACGAGCAGGGCCTCCGAGCGATTAGGCGAAAGCCTGAACGTTAATATCCGTTATAATTTCGTGGGGGTGGACGAATTTATATACCTCGGATCTGTGGTAAAAAACAACGAAAACTTAAGCTTTTAGATCACGTGGAGAATTTTGCTTGCGAATAGATGATATGTTGGGCTAAGCAAGCACTTTAGAGATAAAGCCCTCTATCGAGTAACACAATTCCAGCTCTAGCAGAGTCTCATAAACATCGAGAGAAAACTACTCCGAAATACTACTAAGCAAGCACTTTAGAGATAAAGCCCTCTATCGAGTAACACAATTCCAGCTTTACCAGAGTCTCATACAACGTCTATTGCTTTATGGTGCAAAATCCTGGGTCTTATAGCAAGCAAACGAAACATCGAGAGAAAAATACTCCGAAAAATGTATGGCCTTATAGTGCACAACGGCTAGTACTGACGACGCATGAACCATGAGCTGTATGAGCTAAATCCCGACATTGACATAGTTAAGTGGATCAAAATAACGCGATTGCGCTGGCTAGGCCATGTCAGTAGAATGGATGAAGACGAACCAGCACGAAGTGTTTTCGAAACCGAACTCGAAGGAAGACGATAAATAGGAAGACCAAGACTCCGCTGGAGGGATCAGGTTGACGAGTCCCTGCGTACACTTAGTAATACCAACTGGAGAGTTAACGCAAAAGATCGAACTGCTTGGCGAAATATGTTATCTTCGTTTTGTGAGGCCCCTGAACCCCCGGGGTTATTGCAGGTCGGATGAGTAAGAAAGCGAAAAGTATCCAGCCAATGCTGTCAGTGCTTCTTAACACCATTATGGCATCAAGTAAGAAATAGTCACGGCTAAAAATTGTTATTTATCCCACTGTGTCATGTATATTTGTCAGTGCTGTTAAACTACCTACATACGCAATTCAACCGAGTACTCATATTGCAACTTTAAGAAACAGAAAAGCAACGTCTCGCTCATTCCCTGACCCTGTGTTCAGGCTCTGATGGTCAAACTGAATGTTTGTTGATCTAATAAAATATGAACGAACTACACAACATAATTGATTAGTTTCATTAAGACTGTGTGTGCGTGTTTTGCCAACATATGGAAAAGTTTTGTTTCCCATTTGTTTGCAGCCGTTAGGCATAGAGCCCCATTTGCTTATGTACGTTTCGACTTGTGTACTTCGTTTTGCTTCTTTCATTAAACAGTGAGTAAGTGAACCGAATTGTGAACTACCACTTTCAGGACGTGCTTGATTAACTCGCACAAAAGCAACAGCGTATGTATCAATATGTATAAGTGCCTAAATATACATATATAATCATAGAGTATTATGATCTACACAAGTTCCGATTAAATATGTATTATGGTTTTGAAAATCCTTACATCACAGTTGTCTACGCATCATAGAATCAAAATTACTTTAATCATCATTAAAAATGTTCATTTAAATTAGTTACATTTTTTACTCAATCCGTGGAAAGACCTATATGCAAAATTAACTTTAAATTTCTATTTCAAAATTTGATCTTTGCAAATACCAATTAGAAAGAAGAGAAAACAACAAAACAACATACATATATCAAGATCATTGACTTCCCTGCAACGGAATTAAGCTGCTTTGTTGTTATAATTCGAAAATCGTTGCTCTTCTGCTTTGCATCTCAAAGCAGAGACAACGACTCAACGACTCACATACACACGCACACATCTAATTCAACCTTTCGCATGCCCAAGTAATATACAAGTGAATGTTGTTGTTGTTTTTTCTAACTTCTTTTTGGTAAACACAACAAGAACAGCGCAAAAGAAGTCAGTCGCTTTTATCACTTTCAACCGTATTCATGTTTCGAGAACAAAGTTAAAAGGAAAAACAATAAAACATTGAAAAACATTTAGTTAAACAGTAAACATAAAATATATAATTACATAAAACTAAGATAAAGTGAACTATAAATAAAACCAATAAATAAGTGTTAATAAACAATACAAAAAAAAACTCAAAACAAACATCTCTTATTAAAGACATTAAAAAGTGGTAAACAAAGGGTAACCAAATTGGACATACAACAATGAAAATAATTTAAATCTATAATATACGACAAATAGCACAATTTCGATTAAACATTTGGTCCTTGTCGAACCGTATTCGTGTTTTAACAAAACTAAAAAAAAAAAGTATTTAGTGAACAGACAGTCAAGAACAAAAATTGACTATTTAATCGTTGTTTAACTACTAAAACAAACATTTAAAACTCAATCGAAAAAATCCAAGTGCATATAACGGGAAAATGTTTCAAGGCTAAATCTTGAAATAAAAAAAAAAAAAAAAAAATCATTAAGTGCAATTTCTTCTGTACTTTTGGACCTCAGCCACAACAACAAAACAAAGAAAACACCAAAGACAACAATCGTCAGCATTGTCAACGGGACCTCAGCAACCACAAAAAGAGCAAGTATTCGAGCAACAACAAGTGAGTAAGTACTCAGTTTTCCACATACAGACATACTCATATACGAAATAGCAACAGACATTTTCTGCACCTTGCTGGTCCTTGCCCTTCGCTCTCCGATTGACTTCCTTTTTCGTAAAAGTGAAGAGTTGCCACATCAGACACCTTTAATAATTTTCCGGGGAACTTTTGGGAGTACATTTCTCAAAATATATTGCGACCTGTTGACATTTTTGAACATCCCACACTCTTTGACCGTGTCACATTACCTTCTTCAACTTCCTCGAACTCCCAACCTTAAAAAATGGATCTTCTTAATAAATTTACAAACTCGTATAACGATTTAGTTGACTTTGAAGAAGTCCAAGCGGGTAGCAAAGCGGAGGACAACATACACGCATTAGAAGTTCTTCGTGTACATTTGGATTATCTCTGGACTCAAGTCAAACGTAGTTACGAAGATTGTCGCGATTATAAGGCTCAAGGAGAAGAAAGGCCAATAGACATTAACAAGTTACGAGAATCATTTAAAAAAGCGCTAACGGCCTATAAATGTTCTTTAAGTTCAATTAATGCGGAAATTGACTCAATAACACCCCCTCCTAGGACTCCAGTGGAAGGAACATACTATTCAATGGTGCCACCAGACCAAACTATAATTGAAAAATCTCCTCAGTATTCAATAAAACTTCCTCCATGCGACACTGACATTTTTCACGGTAGCTACAAAAACTGGCCCACATTTAGAGACCTTTTTTCTGCAATTTATATAAAAAATACACGGTTGAGTAATGTAGAGAAACTCTATCATTTAAACCAAAAAACAGGAGGTGAGGCCCGTGAAATTATATCACTCGTTCCATTGACCAATGATGGTTTTGACCTCGCATGGAAGAATTTAACAGACCGTTATGAAAATAAACGGATGCAAATTAATGAACAATTAAAGACTCTATTTAATTTGCCATCAGTTTTAACGAACTCTAGTTCGTCTGTTAAGTCACTTCAACGGACAGTTAACGGTTGTATCCAAAATCTGAGAACTTTTGACATTAATACAGGCACATGGGACCCGATTCTAATCTACCTTTGTTCAATGAAGATGCCCAGATGCTATTTAGAAGAATTTGAAAATGCACTAGATGATAGTTCTAACATGCCTTCCTGGAACCACTTTGACAAATTTTTGACTCAACGTTTTAAAACATTGGAATCCATAGAAAATATTCAACCATCAACCTCCAAGTTTAGTCATTCTTCAAACGATAGCAGAAGGAATAATCCCAAAAAAAAAAACATTAATACATTCCAGACGAACCTAGAACCACATTCAAATCTAGTTGAAGCGAATTATAGATCCTATTCTACAAATCTAAATTCGAACTATTTGACCTGTCAGCTTTGTAAAGATGCACATTTAATGCGAAATTGTCCTAAATTTTTACAAAAAAGCATAAATGATCGCATTCACGTTGTCAAAACTACACAGTCTTGTTTTAATTGCCTCTATAAAGATCATGGCGTCAAAGAGTGCAAAAGTAAATTCGCTTGCCGAATTTGCGGCCACAAACATCATACCCTCTTACATAAGGGCAGTGGAACACAGTCCACTGCGCCTGAAGTCGAAGCCAGCGAACAACCTAGTGCAAGTGCCCAGGCTTTAACCACAACTATACAGTCCACTTCCACATCAAATCTAAACCAATCAAACATCACAACATTAACTCTACGCGATGATAAACAACCTCCGTCAACAAATCATGTGCGAGAGACTTTACTGTTTACGGCCATCGTGCAATTAGAATCTAATGGTCAGAGATACGAAGCAAGAGCGATCATCGACACAGGATCCCAATCGACTTTTATCTCTGACAAACTTAAGAATAAGTTAAGACTTCCGACCAAGCGAAATCTAGTACATGTCTCAGGTTTAAGCCCCACAGTCACTGAAACTTCAACACAAGCTTGCATTTTTACACTGTGCTCTCGGGTGGAACCAAGCTTCAAATTAGACGTCCTAGCACCAGTATTGAAGACATTACCATTCAACTTACCACCTAAAAATTTGGACATAGAGTTCTACAATCGTTTCAATGAACCATTAGCTGATCCACATTTTTACCGAAGTCAACCAATAGACATTCTCATTGGCCTTGACATAAGCCCATTCATTTTTGATTTCACAGTTCCGATACGTCCACTTGGATCCCTTTTGACACAAAAAACTGTATTTGGTTGGATTGTGGGGGGACCAATAGAACAATCAAATCGATCAAAATCTGAAATATTGCTTTTTAATGCCGTGGCACTAGACAAAATCCTCACACAATTTTGGGAGGTGGAGGAAACTTCGAAAACCATTTTAAGGTCAGCAGATGACACCATTTGCGAAAACATTTATAAATCTACAACATACCAAAATAGTTCGGGAAGATATATTGTCACCCTACCGTTTAAAAATGACGAAGAAATCGGACATTCACGAAACATAGCCATGGCGCAATTTATTCGTATGGAAAAAATACTTAGTAACAAACCTGACATAAAACAACAGTATGATCAAGTCATACTTGAATACTTAGACCTCGGGCATATGAAAAAAGTCCCACAAGCGGACATTAACAAAACTCCAAATTACTACTTACCTCATCACGCAGTTATAAAACCTGACAGAGTAACCACAAAACTTCGTGTGGTTTTTAATGCATCATCCCCAACTTCAAATAAAAAAAGTCTAAACGACATTTTGTATCCTGGACCTATTCTGCAACAAGATCTCGTTTTACAGACTTTAAAATGGCGTTTTTTTAAATATGTTTACAATGCTGACATCACTAAAATGTATCGCCAAATATTAATTCATCCATCGCAAACACAATATCAAAGAATATTGTTTCGAAGATCTCCCAAAGAGCCAATTGAAGATTTCGAACTGCAAACAGTGACCTTCGGAGTCAATTGTGCACCATTTTTAGCGATAAGGACTCTTCTACAAGTTGCTGATGACGTTAGTCACTCATACCCTCTAGCTGCCAAAGCATTAAAAGGAAATATGTACGTTGATGACGTATTAGCCGGAGGACACACACTGCAAGAAACCATTGATTCACGATTTCAGCTACAACAAGCTCTAGAGTTAGCAGGGTTTAACTTAATGAAGTGGACATCTAACGAACCTCAAGTAATCAAAGACATACCTGAAGAAAAGCTCCTTTCCATCGATTGTTTAAATCTCTCTGAAAACCTAGGCACCAAAACTTTAGGCATAAAGTGGAATATTAAAACAGATTCATTCTCATTTCCACAACCCAATATTGACATCAAGCCTAATTACACAAAAAGGGAAGTTCTTTCGACTATTGCCCGATTCTTTGATCCCTGTGGATGGCTAGCACCTATTATTGTTGCTGCAAAACTCACCATGCAACAAATTTGGTTGGACAAAGTCGAATGGGACGATGAGTTAACCCCTTTGACTTGTATAACATGGAAAAACTTCATCCGAAACTGCCCAGATATCCAACTATTACAAATTCCCAGGTGGATAAATTACACCCCAGATTGCAAAGTGGAAATTCATGGCTTTTGTGATTCATCGGAAAAAGCGTATGCAGCAACTTTATATGTTCGACTTGAAACCAACAATTACACAACTTGCCATTTACTTGCTGCAAAAACACGTGTTGCTCCAATAAAGAAACTTTCATTACCCAGACTTGAACTATGTGGAGCTGTGTTATTAGCGACATTAACATCAACAATAATTCCCAATCTAAAACTATCTTCCTATGGAACATATTATTGGACCGACTCAACAATTGTACTTGCTTGGCTAAAGAAACCTCCATGTGTTTGGAATACCTTTGTGGGAAATCGAATATCCGAAATTGCAGACAAAGCTAACACTTCTAATTGGCGACACATAAATTCTGAGGACAATCCAGCTGACATTGCATCTCGGGGATGTTCTTCCAAGGACCTTGAAGCTCATTCTTTATGGTGGCATGGACCTTCGTGGCTTAAACAGTCCCAAAATTGCTGGCCAAAATCACATCAACCAACTGATACAACCCTAGAACAAAAAGAAATTAAATCATTTTTTAATACGACCTTTGAAGACCCGCTTGAAAGATTCTCATCTTTACCGCGTGCGTATCGTGTCTTAGCCTATGTTTTACGATTCTGGAGGAACACAGGAAATAGACATCAACTTCGGGTCACATCAGCTGAAATTTCGGGCGAAGAAATAAAATTCGTTAAATCAAAACTGATAAAAATAACTCAACACCAATATTTCACTGAAGAATATCGACTCTTATCACGAAAATCAAGAATACAATCGAGTAGTTCACTTTTAACCTTAAACCCATTTTTAGATTCTCTTGGAATCATGAGAGCTAATGGACGTCTGACAAATTCCCCAACACTAACATATAATGAACGACATCCAATATTACTACCCCATAATTCACGCCTTTCTAAACTTATTGTCGAACACACTCACAAAATGACTTTGCATGGTGGTAACCAATTAATGATTCGAGTATTACGCGCTGAGTTTTGGATATTCCGATTAAAACCTTTAGTCAAATTAGTTATAAACCATTGTAAGACTTGTATTTTGTATAAAAAACATACACAAACTCAAATTATGGCATCCTTACCTCCTGAACGAACAATAATCACTAGACCTTTTTTAAATACTGGAGTTGACTTTGCTGGACCCTTTAGCATTCGAAACTTTACAGGAAGAGCATGTCTTATTACCAAGGGATATATTTGCATATTTGTTTGCTTTTCAACAAAAGCTGTGCATTTAGAAGCCACCAGCGATCTGTCGACTCAATCATTTCTTGCTGCCTTCACGAGGTTTATTGGAAGACGCGGTTGTCCAGCAAAAATGTTCTCCGATAACGGAACAAACTTCACTGGCGCAGCAGAAATATTAAAAAAAGATCGATTGGAATTTTTCAAACGACTGCACACAAGTATAACTCACCAATACTCAAATCAATCGCTTGAATGGAACTTTATACCCCCTGGTGCCCCACACATGGGCGGACTGTGGGAAGCTGGCGTCAAATCATTCAAATGTCATCTTCGAAAATTCATTCCAACTATGAAATTTACGTTTGAAGAGCTTTCAACAATTCTAGCTAGAATTGAGTCCTGCCTGAATTCTAGACCTCTATGTCCCGCTAGTGATGACCCAAACGACCTTCTACCGCTCACCCCAGGACATTTTCTAATTGGAACTTCTCTATTAACTCCAGCTGAACCAGACGTTTCAGAAGACAATATTAATTTGGTTAATCGCTGGAAACGCTTAAAAATTATATCTCAACAATTCTGCCAACGTTGGAAAGAAGAATATTTGAAAGAGCTACACAGAAGATACAAATGGAAACGACAAGAAAAAAATGTTAAAATAAACGATCTTGTAGTCATCAGAGATGAAAAACTGCCACAAAATGAGTGGAAATTGGGTAGAATCACCAAGTTATATCAGGGCATTGACAATAATTGTCGGGTAGTAGACATACTTACTTCAAACGGAAGCATTCGTAGACCTATTACTAAACTTATACCCTTATTGTCCGATTAACTTTCGAAGATACATTTTCAGCTCCCATTTGTAATAACTAAAACTACCACATTTAATTTCTTATTCACAGACATGGCACAACAAACCCCTTCACACGACATCAAGGGCAAAAGACCTCATAATTGGATTTATTCTTGCGGATTGTGTAAACGGGATCATGCGCTCAAGACTTGTCAACGCTTTTTAGCCTTGGGCCCCGCAGAACGTTTCGATGTTGTCTGTGAATACTTTTATTGTATAAATTGCCTAGCCTGTTCTCACACCAGAGCTAACTGTACTACAGACCTTTCATGTCAAATATGCCAAGAAAAACACAACACTCTTTTACATTTTTCCCCTCAACTTAAGGACTTCACCATTCGCAAACTAAAGTGCGTTGAACGACCTCAAGAATACGCCAATCGCAATCAGAATTTGCCCCAAGATCGCAACGAAAAACCCCGAACTTCTAGGCAGAGCAAACTTGAAGAAACTTCACCACGCAAACGAGCACCAACCTCACGAGAACGTCCAAAATCAGTCGTACGAGTCCACACTGATTTCAGCCTTCAACCTCGGCCATGTGTTTCATTCAGCTGGTCAAAAGTTTTCATTGCTACTGCTCAATTAAGAATCGCCATTCCAAATGAACCTGGTTTGTGGCATATATGTCGTGCTGGTTTAAATTTTTACTCCTCGGTCTCAAAAATTTCCATCAGCCTACAGACTTCTTTGAAATTGGAAACTTTTGACTTTGGTGAAGCTCGTTTTGCCAAACTTTGCGTAAAAGCACGTCTAAATCACTTCAAATGGGAAAAGAAAGTTCACGCCATGCTTACCAGCGATTTGCCAAAGAAGCCTTACAGCAAGCCTATTATGGAAAACCCAGCCGCTGACTTTTCTGACGACTCTTTAGCCGATCCGGACCCTAGATGCAATTTGCCGATCGACTTGGAACTCGGAGCCGAAGAATTTTATGCTCTCTACCGAAACGGATCGATAAATACTGACTTAAAGTTTGTAGTAGCCATGCAAACAGCAGTTGGATATGTTTTCACTGGCCCAATTGGTAAACCCTGGTAATACTACACGGAGGGGCCGAAATGTCTACGCATCATAGAATCAAAATTACTTTAATCATCATTAAAAATGTTCATTTAAATTAGTTACATTTTTTACTCAATCCGTGGAAAGACCTATATGCAAAATTAACTTTAAATTTCTATTTCAAAATTTGATCTTTGCAAATACCAATTAGAAAGAAGAGAAAACAACAAAACAACATACATATATCAAGATCATTGACTTCCCTGCAACGGAATTAAGCTGCTTTGTTGTTATAATTCGAAAATCGTTGCTCTTCTGCTTTGCATCTCAAAGCAGAGACAACGACTCAACGACTCACATACACACGCACACATCTAATTCAACCTTTCGCATGCCCAAGTAATATACAAGTGAATGTTGTTGTTGTTTTTTCTAACTTCTTTTTGGTAAACACAACAAGAACAGCGCAAAAGAAGTCAGTCGCTTTTATCACTTTCAACCGTATTCATGTTTCGAGAACAAAGTTAAAAGGAAAAACAATAAAACATTGAAAAACATTTAGTTAAACAGTAAACATAAAATATATAATTACATAAAACTAAGATAAAGTGAACTATAAATAAAACCAATAAATAAGTGTTAATAAACAATACAAAAAAAAACTCAAAACAAACATCTCTTATTAAAGACATTAAAAAGTGGTAAACAAAGGGTAACCAAATTGGACATACAACAATGAAAATAATTTAAATCTATAATATACGACAAATAGCACAATTTCGATTAAACACAGTTGTTATAAAAGTACCATGCAAACTTTACAGTTAATGCTGGGGAAACGTCTTCCCTCTGTCTGGCTTCCTTTTTGTAGAGACGTGATTAGTTTTTCGTTTGATCATTATTATACCCAACACGTAGGCGAACCACAGCACAACAATGATAATATTCCCATGCAATATAGCAAATATACATACATGTTTTCCCTAAATATTGCCACGAATGTCTGGTAAAGTCTTAACCTCAAAAATAGAATGAGGATGAAATATTTCATTTATAACAAATCACAAAATAACATTTTACTCTTATTCATTCTCTCACATACATGACACACACGAAATTGCTAACAATTTCTCTTAAGATATGAAATAAAAGTTTTGCTATATTATTTCATATGAATAGTTTTGTATACATGGGCAGTAGGAAATACTGAAACAATTTTTTGGAGGGGGTCGCAAATGATGCGAATTGAAAAACTGATTACGGGAACATCAAATCTTTTTTATACTATGATATGTATAGTCTCCCACCGGGCGAGTCCCGCTTGATAGTGTACACCGTACCGGCCAGTATATTTAATTATATTCCGTGTTTGGTCTTGGTGGTTTCTCCACTGTCGTTTCTTACGCTCTTCCTTTTCTCCCTATACCGCTCAGTTGCTATGCATTTGCTATGCGACAATCTTCATTGTACCATAGCTTTTTGGGGAGCGGTTTTTCAAATCCAAGTACGGTTGTTGCAGCAGTTTTTATAGAGTCGGAAATGGGTTTCCACTGCGCATCAGGATCATCATCGGGAGGAGGTGGGTTCTGTGCCAAAAGTTGCGAGGTCTTCCTTGAGTAGGCTGTGGCTACCTATGGTAATTCAAGCTTTTCGATGTCTAGCTTTCTCTGCGTCTTGTTTTGTACGACTTCCGCTCTAATTTATCTTGTGAGAACCTTTGCTGCTACCATCTACTCGGTTCACTCGTACGTCCATTACACTGGATGACTGACTTCCATCAATTACCACGTGATCAATTTGGTTCTTCGTTCTTTGATCAGGGCATAACCAAGTAGCCTTGTGTATATCTTTATGCTGGAATCTTGTACACTAATGACCGTGTTTTTTGCCGCAGCAAGGTCAATCTGTCTCACACCGTTGTTGGAGCTGTCAGCATCTAGACTGAAATTGCCAATAGTTAGATGACACACATTCTCCCTGCCTACTTCATGAATTAAAATCTCCTAGTACAATCTTAATATCATGGACAGGGCAGCGGTCATACATTTCCTCTAGGCGCTCATACAATATCTATTTGTCATCCTCGTCTTTCTCTTCTCTCGGTGCCTGGACACAAATTAGGGAAATACAAAAATATTTCGGTTTTATGGGGATTGCGGCTATACGTTCACTCAACTACAAATCCGCACCTAAGTTCATGTTTGTTCTCATGACAACTGTAGTGTATGTTCCAGTTCTTCTTGTGCAGACATATCCTGTCCATCGCATTTCCTAGATAGCCGTTTTGTCAGCCTTATAACTATCGGGGACACCTGGCAATTGAATACTTTCACCGGATCTATATAGAGTTCTTACATTCCAAGAGCAGATCCCTAAATCGTGGTCGTTATAACGTTTGCGGGGGTAGTCAATAAATAGGGGATGTTTGCGTTTTCTTTTTCGTTCTTGTATATTGACTGTCATTATGAACGGCGGCAGGTGGCAAACCCAGTCCACCGGGTTTTTGCATATTACCTACTACCAGGACATTTGATTGCAGCCGGCCCTTGTGGATCAGACGCTGACGATGATGCAATATGTCGAACCTGGATTTGGTTCTTTTTTTGGTTCATATGTTTGGCTCATCCGCCTTGTAAGGACAAAAGAATATGTCCGATAGCTTGGTGAGCTTCAGTGACATCAGTCACCTACTTTGCCTGAAGCATATCAGTGACTGCATAACCAATCGGCTGTTCATTTGTTTCGCGTTCTCACTCTAGCTAGGTAAAGGAGGTTTCCGATAAAGCCATTGTCCTGGACATACTGCGTGGAAGTAGCGAGCTGCTTGGACTGCCCAATAAAGGAATAATTTCTCGCCGCTCACAAGTGAATGACTATCAGAAACTTTCCACCTCCACGGACAGTCCCATGTAATACAATTTCATTATACTTCCTATTTAGCTAAGGAACATTTTAAGTAAATCGGATAATTCTCAAAATGTTAAATTTTGAACTCGAGTTTAAATATAACTACAGTCTAATTGTATTGTCGTGTGTCATAACCATCTGTCGAAAAATTAGTAATTTACCAATTCTCCCAAACTTTTCAGTATAAAATTTGTACACCAATTGTCATAATCTTCTACCGGACTCCTTGTACTCAATTTTAATCGAAAATTGCCTCTGCAATGAACGAAATAACACAACGCTTACTAGGTTTGCTAATATGTAATCGAACTGAAATAAGTTATTTCTGCTTCCAATTCGAAGCTACAATTTTGAAATTGTACACAAACATGCCCGTTTTGCAAAAAAAAAAAAAACTATTAAGATTCGTCGTGCCCAAACTCAATCCCAGCGCAATTGATTCTTACTGTACTTGTCTAGTTGCAGTAGACTGGAAGGAAAATTCTCGGCTTGTGTTCATTAAAAGGAATTAGTACAAGCATGTCGAAGACATCAAGTGAAATAAATGAAAAGATGCATCAGTTTAATTTGTGTTGTTTGTATTTATGTTTTATTTTCCTACTTTTCCTTTACTTATAAGCTGTGTTTACCTACTTTCCTCTTTATAAAAAAGTTTGTCTATTATGTTTTTGTTTCCCGGCGTTTGTTGCTCATTTAATGCCTCCCAGCAAGACCACTGCCTTCATTATTTTCAACAGTTAATTATACTTATATAACGTTTGTGTTTACAATCCTTCAATGCCTTGTTGGTGGAAGCTTTTGTCTTTCAAGGTTTTGGGTGCTCCTGTTTTAATTTCAGTTTCATTTATTTTTTCTTTTGTTTTATGCCTCAGGTATTAACATTTGTTTAACTGCGTCTTGCGTGATAAATGAGATACATTGGATTTGAGTTGATTAATGTTAAAGTTAATCGAAAGGAAATATTTATTTACCACAATTAAGGAAATTGCGAATTTATTTAACGATAAGGCGACATACTAACTCAGAGTTTGGAATTTTTGATATTTCATTAATTTGCTGATATTTCATTTGATCATTTGCGCACTTCTTTGCGCAGAATTTTGAATAAAGACCTCGGTACGAAGACTTAAATTAAAATAGTCCAAGAACCGAAGCCTCTTGAACATCCGATTCGTTTTCAAGTTTTTTTTTACAGAAAAATAATCTTTTCCGATATAGCTCATTTTTACCATGGGGCTACGTTAACAAACACGTCGTCGAGGAGAAGGCGATGCATTGAAAACGAGTGACTTTTTGGCGCTGTTTTTGGCATGGTGGCATCACAGACCCATGTTTCTTCGAAAATGTGCACGCAATTGTTCCAAGAAGTTGAAGACGATGACATGGGCGAAGTATGGGCGATCTTTTGCGCACAGTGTTCGAAAACAGAATAAACAGCCGAAACTCGGAAGTCCATTAGCCGCCTCGCAGCTTCATTTTGAACTAATTAGACTATGTGAAAGATAAGTTGTCACGCAAACAATCCCAAGTTCACGAAACCCTTCAAACACGAAATAGAGACCCAAATAATGGACAATGTACGAAAAATTTTGTGCTTTCTATGTTAGTATTTTGTTAAAGCGAAATAAATTCTAAATTATACATGGCCCACGCTTTAATTTTCCATCACATGTCATGAAGGCATAGGCTTACACACTCTGATTGGGACGTGTAGTTTTACACTGAGCGGTATTTTGACAAGCTATTTTATGGTTATCTGCTACATAGTTGATCTCAAAATTCAAAATGACTGAATTAAAAATAAACGACGTTTACAAGAGGCATAGATTACAATTTTGTCATAAAAACCGAAACCGGTTATTAACCGGCTTATACACCTCGGTTTAACCGAAAACCGGTTTCGCTAAAATCGGAATATTCGAAGAAACCGAAAATCGTAATTTTTGAAAACACGGTTTTTTGAATACACTAGCCTTGTCACTTTAGCTAGCTAACGGAAGTTTCCGATAAAGTCATTGCCCAGGACATACTGCGTGAAAGTAGTGAGGTGCTTGGAGTGCCCAATGAAGGAATCATTTCTGGCCACTCCGAAGTAAATGGCTATCAGAAAATTTCCAACTCCAAGGGCAGTCGCATGTCCCACTGACTTCATCTGTAATTTACATGTAGGGCTTTATAATAACTACTTGACAAGTTTTTTTTTTAAATAAAACGAAAACAATTTGAGAATTTTCCAGAACTTTATGATCGACATGAAATACAATCAAAGCATTTGTGAATGGAACTGGAATATGGCCATCGCGGGTACGTCGGCAGCTGTCGATTCGGTGGACCCAATTTTCGATAACTCGGTCACACATTTCGGCCGTTCAATTTCGCGTCCAATGTAGACTCTAAGTTCTTCCAACGTCGTCGGCTTGTTGGCATATAGATCAATGATTTAACGTAGCCCCAAAGAAAAAGTACAGAGGCGTTAAATCGCACGAACGAGGCGGCCAATTGACTGGGCCATTTCTTGAGATAACACACTCACCAAACTTACTCTTCAATAAATCGATTGTAACGTGTGCTGTGTGGCTTGTGGCATCGTCCTGTTGAAACCACATGTCGTCCAAGTCCATGTTTTTCAATTCTGGTAAAATTAACGCTAAGTATGGTGCGATAACGATCGTCATTCACAGCAACATGACAATCGTTATTGTCGACGAAAAAATATGGCCCAATGACGCCGCCGGCATGCAAACCGCACCAAACTGTTATTTTTTGTGGATGAAGTGGTGATTCATGAAGCACATGTGGATTTCAGCAAACCAATAATGAATATTTTGCTTATTGACGAACCCATTGAGCCAAAAATGAGCTTCGTTATTCAAGATGATTTTCCGGCGATGTTCATCTGGCGCATCTTCTCCAGAGCCGAATCGGAGAACGTACGTCGTCGCGTCAAATGTTCCATCGGCTTCAATTCTTGAGTCAGCTTGATCTTGTATAGGTGTAAAGCAAGATCTTTACGCAAAAATCGCCATAAAGTAGTCTTGACGATGCTCAGTTCTTGAGAACGCCCAGAATCAACTGATTTTGATCGTTTGCTACGAACGCCTGAACGGCAGCAATATTTTCGTCACTTCGTCCAACCCGTTGTCTCACTGGCACCGCAACATCACGCAATGAATACGTAGTCTCAAATTTTTACACTAAACTTGTTATTGCTTGTCTACTAGACCAAGAATAACGACCGAAAATTTGCGGTGACCGACTCCGAATTTCGGTAGTACATTTTTCTCTAGCTGTTGAGAGTGAGTAAACAGTGCAACAAACACAGCTGTATTTGTGTCTCAAACACATATATATTTGGGTCGCAAACACCTACATTATAACATATTAATCATTGTGTCTCAAACATGTAATATTGAATAGCAAACAAAATCTGTTTGCACACAAGTATATTATATTTGCGACAAACTCCAAGCATACGTTATATTTGCATCCAAACAACAAAAAACGAGTAGAATGTTAGAATTGCTGTTCAAATATAAATCACTGTAATCATAAATTAATTACAATTTTTCATTTGAAAAAACAAAGCAAGCAAAAAAAAAATGTCCAATAAAAAATCGCGTGATGGTTGGTTTGAGAAATGCTGCTTGTGTACTCTGATTTGGAAAAAGAAAAAATGTAGCAAAATATTGCGCCTTTATGTAAATCGAAAATTGTGAGCTTGTCTGGCGGGAGTTTAAAGGAAATTTGTATTTGTTTGAATTTGTCTTCAAATGACTTAAGTTTTACTTTTTCTACACCAAACGTTTCTGCACCAAACTTCCACTTTCAAAGTCATGCCTTCCAATGTAATGAGGTTCATAAATTTATTCAACTAAGTGCTGCCTAAAAGTGGGTTTCTCTAGCATTATTTTTGTGGTGGTAAGTGGATTTTAAAATTATTGCCTTTAAACCTCATTCACTTTTTAAATGTGCATTTAACTCCATGTTTTCGATCCTATTAGATAGAGCTTTTCTCCAACAATCAAATTTAAAATATAAACATGTATCTTTTGGCTTTCTCTCTTGCGTTTGCTGAATATACTGTACCGCATTGAATATAAATGTCCTGTGTACTGTTTGTCGAGGTAGAAACTGATTCGGGTGTCGTACAAAATAAAGGAAAATAACCTCAGCAATAGGAAAACACTCTTTTGGCTTTTTCATAATTCTATGGGGTTCAGAATGAATACGTGTCTAAATATATATTTACGCTACAAATTTTTTATAATACGGATTCATAAGCTTACCGTCAAGGGAAAGCCATTGAGTGTATATTTTGTTTCTGATAAAGTTAATAAACCCGTGTTAAATTTCATATTTTAAAGTGTGCCAATTTTCCAGCGACATTTTCAAACGAAAATTTTTCACAATCTCCTTAAGTTTTTTATTGTTCGTGTTCCTGTTTGATGTTATGCAAATATGGTTGTTGCTTTTTCAGCGGTACGTATTCCCTGCATTTAATATACTATCTGCTGTAAACGTAATGTTTATTATCCTGAAAATTCAAGCAATTTATCTTCCTGCATTTGTTTAAGTTTTTTTTCTTTGCGATTTAACAGTTTAAAACTTTGTAATTTGTTATTTAAAAACATGAATCTGTCAGTTTCTTTTTATGTAAACATTTGTGTGCACACTGAAAAGTCATGGATACATACATTTATATGGGGTACACTGAGGAAAATCAAAATTTAATATTCTAGTATTTATAAATTTTATAGAGAAAGTTTTTTCTGTGTTGATATATACATAAAAATTGGCAGTACTGACAGAAATCATAATTTAAAACACACGAGTATGCTGGAAATCTTCAAAGAATTTTGTTTGACCCGCTGCTCTGGGGAGCTTGGAACACTTTTTATAAACGCAGACTTTACTTAAAGAAAGTACAAGGTTTTCATTGTTTAGTTTTAGTTTAGTGGTTGCAAAAGATACTATTTAGCATCAATTAGTGTCTTAAAACACCGTTTTGCATACCACATGAATACGGGCAGTCTAAAGAACCGTGTCTATATCCAGCCTGTTTATCGGAGATACCTCATTAGATCCCTTAGATCTATCTTGTATGTCTCAGTGAGGTTATGCAGAAAGGGACGCCCCATAGTCTTCAGGCGTCTATCAGGCACATCATCGCAGGCACGGTAGTGGTCATTGTATTCCACCGTCTTCCGTGATTACCGATTGGCCAGTGTCCGGTCAACACGCCAGTTAGCCTAGATATGTCGCCCCGATTCTGGTTAATCATAGAGTTAGTCCGGTGAATGTTATATTCTGGCCATGTGGTTCTGGATATGCGGCAGGTTTCCGTCCTTTCCCATTTGGTCTTCGCTCGTTCAAGGTAAAGCAGGAAAACACCTCTTTTGACCAACCCTATAGGCGTTGCGACTGACACCATGTGGAGTTCGGTGTAAGAGGATCCTGCCCTGGCTAGTTCGTCTGCCTTTTCGTTCCCTAGGAGACCCTTGTGGCCTGGTATCCAGGTATGAAGTACGCTGGCCAGCCGGCCTAGCTCGACAAATTTTTCTCTACATTCACTAACGAGTTTAGATGCATTGTTGTAAGATTTAAGTGATGGGAAAGCCGCCAGGCTATCGACAAATATTCCAATGTGCTCTGTTCTACGCTGTAGTATAAGTGCAGCGCAGGCTTCTTTGAAGGCCAGTACCTCCGCTTGGAAAACGCTGCACTTGTCTGGGAGTTTGAATGATAACTTGAGGCATGCCTATTCGGAGAAGACACCCGAGCCGGTTCCATGTTCCATTTTGGGATCCGCCCGTAAATACTTTGGTGTCAAAACCAGTAAGTGGTTCCCCTTTATCCCACTCCATTCTCCTGGGACACCTGACATCGAATAGGTTTTGGAACGTCAATGAGGGGGTGCAGTAATCGGTGGATGTATTGAGTTCTTTTGAGGTTTTCATACTGAATATTGAATGGATTTCAGAAGATGTGCAGCCTCTTCGAAGGAACATCAATCCTCCAACTATCACCGTAAAAATTACATAGACGTATTGGCGATCAAGTCCAAAATAAATACCTAGGCCTTCCCTACAAGTCACAAAACACTTAACGTAATTTTCTAACTAAAGTTTAGAAATGTTATATAAGGCACACCCTACCTATCGTCTACGTTCTACATTAACCAAGGTCACGTCTATACGCACGTCTGCATACCAAAGAGTGATCAGTGATCACACTTGCTTGTGTAGGGATATCCTTTCTGGAAGTGGATATAATTTTTTCCGAATTATTTAGGTCATAAATTGGTCCTGCTGATCTAGAATTCTATGCGTTTATGCCATCTACAATTTGCCTATCTGAGAGCTTGGGTTTTAAACATGAGATTGCATATACAGTGGAAGAAACGTCTCTCTCTCTCTCTCTCTCAACGAATTCATGGGGATATGGTGTGGGAAAATAGGCCATCTCGACGAATATCGCCATTTGTGTCCGAGCTTGATATTTTTTGTTTTTGCATATAGATGCATATTTTGTGAAAAATTTGTTTCGTGGCTGAAATTAATTTATTTCATTGCTGCAAAGAATTTGTTTCATTGCTGCTATGAATTGGTTTCATTGGTGGAATGAATTCGTGTCATTGTGGCAGTGAATTTGTTTCATTACATCAATGAGTTAGTTTCATTGTTGAAGTGTGTTTAAAATTATTTGTTGTCATCTGTTCATCAATACACTGCTAGTATTACATTTCAGGTATTTTGATAAAAAATGTTTGAATTTTTGTTTCGAGAATGGTCCTCATTTGCTAAATGTATTGTATCCATTCCAGGTTGAAACACTCGTTTGTAGACGATTGTAGTAGTCGAGGTGTTGAGTGCTGTTGTGCCCATCGTACTAACATCCTGTAATTAAAAACAAATATAAGGAATATAGTATTAAGATTTCTATTAAAGATATGTCGATATCTCCGTCTGTACTTACCATGAACATAAGCTCTACTCCTCAAAGGGTTTCATCACAGTAGTTGTTGTATTTCCAAACCTTCCTTTAACAGAGAACCACATCATTGTTTCCTTAAGTCATGCAATTATTGTAGTGTTGCGGGTTTTGCGGTTCAGTTGTAGCGTCAAATCTCCTAGTGATCGCTCTGTAAGCATTTCCTTCAACTGCTCTTTTATTTAGTCCCAAACCAAATTTGTTAAAATTTCGATTGGATATATTTGATTTTATGTTAAATTCTTATGTTTTATGGTCGTCTTGCTTGAAACACTTTGTTTCTTTGACTTCTTCGTTTTCATGAAAAAAGCGCGACGGAATTATGATTAAAAAATGAAGATTTGGTTGCTTTTTGTACCGCTACGTGCAAAAACACAGACACAAACCTTTGGTTACATATTTCGGGGTAGATTTTCTGCAATCGATGCGTGACTTTCTTTGTTGTCGGGTTGCTTCTTGCATTCTGTTAAGTTATCTATTTGATTTATATATACTCAATTTGCATAAACTATCAGAGCAAACACATAAATCCACACACTTTATTTGTCACAATAAAATATTATTACTAAGTATAACTATTTAGTCTGTTTTAACAAATTTATGAAAATTATTCCGGCGGAGAAAATTTGGGTGTTGCAAAGGAACTGATTTCAAATGTGCACGTGACCCACCACTCGCGCACACTCTTTTCTCTTGCGGGTCTCTATTTTACGCTGGCTCAGTTGTTCGACTGTTTTTCTCCCTTTCAAATTAGTTTTGTTGCATTAACTGCAGATTCATTGCAGTAACGAAATTGTTTCGTCAACTGTAATTGTTGGCAATCTTCTAAGTTAAATAAATAATAAAAATAAACTATAACAAGTAAAAGTTTTAAATTCGGCTGTGCCGAATCTTTGATACCCTCCACCTTAGTGTTAACCAGCAATATATTAAATTTTAAAAAGGACCTTTTTTAAGAAAATGTACTTTTAAAAAAAAAAAATAAATTACTTGTTCACAAATGCAATTACTTGTTCACAAATGCAATTAATGCTCACAAATGCATTGCTCACAATGCTCAAATGCTTACATTGAAAATGAACTTAAGAAAATTTACTTTGAAATGTACTTTGAAATGTACTTAATATACTTAATGTACTTTGAAATATTCTTTGAAATGTACTTAAGAAATGTACTTAAGAAATGTACTTAAGAAATGAAGAAATGTACTTAAGAAGAAATGTACTTAAGAAATGTACTTAAGAAGAAATGTAATTAAGAAATGTACTTAAGAAAGAAATGTACTTAAGAAATGTACTTAAGAAATGTACTTAATGAAATGTACTTAAGAAATGTACTTTGAAATGTACTTAATGTACTTAGTGTACTTAATGTACTTTGAAATGTACTTAAGAAATGTACTTTTTTTTAAGAAAATTTACTTTTTTAAAAAAAATAAAAATAAGTTACTTGTTCACAAGTAAAATAAAAAAGCATTTTTTAAAAATAAAAAAGCATTTTTTGAAGAACTGTTAAAAAAAAACAAGCTGCAAAGCATTTTTTAAAAATAAAAAGCATTTTTTGAAGAACTCTTAAAAAAAAAAACAAGCTGGGACGTGAGTTGAACCAACAACCCTCAGACTCCAACGCGCAACTCTTTACCCATCAGGCCACAGCGACCTTAGATGAAGTATGACAAAATTCATATAACTGTATGAACACATGAAAGTACATCTAAACATTCTAAAGTACTTACCTATTATAAAGAACAACAAAGATTTTCAACATGGAAATTCACCACACGGCAAAAGGAGTAGTTTAGTATAAAACTACAAAAATTAATGTGAATACTTTATGAATTTTTTTTAACGTTTCCAATCATAAAATTTTTTCCAATTGACCAATTTCGCTGATTTTCAATAGAAAACTGCTCAGGAATAC
The DNA here is from genome assembly GCA_963931995.1 of Phaonia tiefii. Classification (NCBI taxonomy): domain Eukaryota; kingdom Metazoa; phylum Arthropoda; class Insecta; order Diptera; family Muscidae; genus Phaonia; species Phaonia tiefii. Next base: position 322,157,744 of record OZ008367.1, on the reverse strand, counting down.
GTAGAACATTCTAGCCAAAAACCTAACCGCGTTATCGCCGATTGAAGTCGTGAGAATGTTTTCAACAGACGGACACACGGACATGGCTTTATCGACTCCGGTTGTTATAAAGATCAAGAATATATTTACTTTATGGGGTCGCAAAGCCTTATTTCTATATGTTACAATCAGAACGACAAACTGATATATACCCTCTATCACTTACAGTGGAGGGTATAAAAACTAAGAGATAAATCAAATATGAATAGTTTGTATCTTATCCCCTTACTTTTTTTAAATTTTTAACCCATTTTTCTACAAAATTAAAATTTAATAAATTTGTTGCAGGAACGAACAATAAGTTGTTGCAGCAACGAACTGAATAATTGTTAATGAAATCATGTTTGCAATTTTTCGTTGCAGCGACTGCCAAATTGTCGGACATACGACACTTTTCACTATAGCAGCGTAATTTACGAAAATGTTTCATACAGGAGACGAAGCGTTTTCCTTTCAATGTAGCAGTCTGAGTATTATTCGGAGTCTTAAACAGCGTGCCATCATGGGAAATGAAAAAGCAGATAAGCTGGGCTTCAACCAGCTGTCTGATATATTAAGAAATGAGAAGCATTTATAGGCAATACAAAGATCTTGTGTCGGGGCCCGGATAACTACCATACCAAAGGGTTGTGATATCTGGTTCAATATGAATTGAGCCGGTACTCCATTACGATGGCATATGTACCGGGATTTTCAATAAGAGCGCTACAAATAAAACAAACCCGGTTTTAGATACCAATGAAATTCTCTATTTCTGTGAAAGTACGTTCGATGCCACTAAGTATGGAACTCGATTTCTTTTGTATGGCCACCACGGGCACGCTTGCAGAAGTCCAGACGCTGAACCCAATTTTCGACGGGTTTCAAGCATAAATCGGCCGATACTGCTGCAATTTCACGTTCGATATTCATACGAAGTTCATCAATCGTCGCTGGCTTGTTGGCGTAGACCATAGACTTGACGTAGCCCCACAGAAAATAATCGAACGGCGTCAAATCGAACGACCGAGGCGGCCAATCGACTGGACCATTTCGTGAGATAACACATTCACCAAACTTGGTTTCCAATAAATTGATTGTGGCATTCGCTGTGTGGCTTGCGGCGTCGTCCTGTTGGAACCACATGTCCTCCAAGTCCATATTATCCAATTGGGGCCAAAAATATTCGGTTATCATTGAACGGTAGCGGTTCGCATTCACAGTAATGCACCGGTCTTGATCATCACGGAAGAAGTACGGCCCAATGACGCCGCCGGCCCATAAACCGCAACAAACCGTAATTTTTTCGGGATGCAATGATGACTCATGGATTACGTGTGGATTTCTGTCTGACCAATAAGGCATAGTTTGCTTATTGACAAAGCCATTCAGCCAGAAATAAGCCTCACCGCTGAATATGATTTTCCGATGAAAATCCGAATCATTTTCTAGTTGTTGCTCAGCCCAATTCACGAACATACGATGCTTATGGTGGTCAAGCGGCTTCAGTTCTTGCGTTAATTTGATCTTATAAGGATGTAGGCCAAGATCATTTCGCAAAACGACGTGTGAGAGACACATTTGGGATTTCTTGAACTGAAGCCTCAGCGGCAGCAATATTTTCGACACTACGGGCACTTCTTTGTCTCACTGGCACGGGAACATTTTGTACTGTACCGGTGGATTCAAATTGTTGATCTGGTAGGACCATCATGACGACCATAAATTGGACGTAGCGCTCTTAAAGTTGAGGCCACTGACTCAAAATTTCGGAAGCAAATTTTAACAATTTCGACTCGTTGTTGGCTCGTATATCTTTCCTTGATGAAATGTCAAACCTTACTGAAGAGAAATGTCAAAAGAGCGGGAAAAAATATGGCGTCGTTTACTGTTCCTATCGATTTACTTTTGTAGCGTCTCTGTTGAAAAACGCTTTACATATATATAATTTAAAGAGCTGTTACAAATGAATGCATCTATGAAGCGCGTGTGAGACTGTATCACTTCTTCGACGATGTAACACCTCTGGAACATTTCAGGGAAACACACTGTAGAAAACTGAAGAAATATATACGCATTACTAAATTTCTGTAGAGCTGGCTGAGGAGAATGACCATGGAACATCTACTAACTTTCGATAGCTCTTCCTCAATATATGAAAGCATGAAAGCATATCATACAAAGGTTCTAAGACAAATATTAAAACTGTTCGTATAAATATGATTCTACAATTGTTCATGATATAAATGCGGACTCATTTTCTGCATTTGCATTCATACATTTGCATTTTCATACATTTTCGAATCGGCGAATCTTGCATTTTACATCCAGAAGAATATGTATTATATGTACCAAAACCTAAAGAAGATTTTGCTGAAGAATTTTCCATTCGTATCCATTCAACGTAGCATATGACCCTTAAAGCGAACTACAGACCTGTCGTTTATGAACATGAGCTTGGTCGATAACTTTTTATCTGACTGACGAAAGTGACAAAATATAACCAACAACTTTTGTGAACATGGCAGTGATTCGAACAACTTCGATTACATTCTTATTTGGTATCAAGAAGGGCGGTAAACCGACAATAAACATCGACGATAGGTGATGTTCATGCTCATCAATGACACGTCTGTCGTTTGCTTGAGACTTAGAAACGGAATAATAAAAAATAGTAGACAAAGTACGCACATGAATTTTCGCCGGCTCACTTTCGTTATGTTTATCCTTCAAAACGCACACACTGAAATGAATTATATCAATCAGCTAGTGGCATTCAAGCATGTCACCATATAAAGTCGCAGAATTTCTACTCATAGTCTTAACGATTTGCATAATTATGGAAAACGAATGACTTGTGGGAATGCTTTCCGTTTTGGAATAGATAAATCTATAAATATTACTGTATTAAATATGTCTAATATTGTCATCATATTTCATGTTGCCTTCAAATTATATGTCTCACTTAATTTTATATGCATATCGTATGTAGGATGCGATATTATATTCAGATACGAGTATATATACATGTGAATTAGGGGACGTGAAGTGATGTCGGATATAACAGGACACGTATACGTTATAGACAATTATATATTCCTCTTGAAGTTGTAGAAATTTAATATATCTGATCATGACAGCTCAGGCGAAAATTATGTATTTTGGGTGGCAGGAATAATTGGCTTTGAATATCAATTTTATAATGCAGCGTAAATATTCGAATGGATATAAATATACACCGCGTTAATGTAGGATAGCCTAGTTTATATTTTACAAAAACATGTTCATGCCCTTTACATGTACTGCAAATTTACCAATGTGATTGGTAAATGACAAAAATTTTAGTGCTAACAATTTCAGAGAAATATATTCTTGGCAGAGGTATATTCGCAACTGTTCCCAGTTCGAATTAGTTTCAAATATTTATTTTTTTATTTTGCAATATTTGAAATTTAGCAGGGCAAGTTATTTTAAAATTACATATGGGTGATTGTTCGGAAATTGTTATTCAGATAGCAATTTTTCCAAACCTCGATATGTCTGTAGTACCATTTTTTTACGTTTCTCAATGTTATCATGGTCCAAAAGTATGATCTCAAGATCACTATACTACAACACCAAAGCAATCGAAGTTATGGAGCATTGATGGTATTCCGAGGCCACGGTAGTGACTGCCTGAACGATACGTAATTGTAATGACCGCTAATATATATCAATTGAATAAAACGCACTATTTTAATGTTTTAACTAATTTATTTAGTTAACTTCGCCAATAGACTAATACCTTTCACGACCTACACACGACTGACGATTGCCACAAGATATGTCAAGTCTTCGCAAAAGCCTACTGTGTTGCCCGGTCTTCGCAAAAGCCTACTGTGTTGTCAGGTCTTTGCAACAGCCTACTCCACATTAATCATTCAGTGTCAAGAAACCATTACACGCTGCTACAAAACTAAAAAAATCGAAGGAACTTGGGGAGAGACCTAGTGTAGGTTGTAGGTCTCACCGAGTATAGCCGGAAATTTTTTTTTTTTTTGTTGTATACCCCCAAAATCTGATTTTACCGTTAAAAACCCGTTATTTTTGACTTGTGATACAAATCGATTTATTAAGCTGTTATTTCCTAATTGATTTTCGATAATGGAACTGTTTTGGAAAGAGGATAAATAGAGCTTTAAAAATGTGTAGATATGATGGTACTTTCAATAAACACATATAGAATTTCAAGTGAGTAAACTTGAAATTTCCAAAAATTTTCTCAATTTTTCAACTTTGATCATGATGTGTTGCATTATTTCATGCCCCATGGTGCTATACATATACATCATTCTGAAAGCGTGTTTAGTCTCAATTAAACTAAGTTTTATTTCATAACAATCGGAGTAAAATTGCAGAAGTTATGCGAATTTTTCAAAAAAAAGAAAATTTTGCTGGTGCCCTTTAATGGAGTTGTTACTCACATAGAGTAAAGTTATATACAGAATTTATGACTCAATTTGAATTTATTCACTATGGACTTTTGATAAACGTTTTGATACACGTTCGCATAACTTCTGCAATTTTACTCCGATTGTTATGAAATAAAACTTAGTTTAATTGAGACTAAACACACTTTCAGAATATTATATATATATAGCACCATTGGGAATGAAATAATGCAACACATCACGATCAAAATTGAAAAATTGAGAAAATTTTTGGAAATTTGAAGTTTACTCACTTGAAATTCTGTATGTTTTTATTGAAAGTACCATCATATCTACATATTTTTAAAGCCCTATTTCTCCTCTTTCCAAAACAGTTCCGTGATCGAAAATCGGTTGGGAAATAACAGCTTAATAAATCGATTTGTATGACAAGTCAAAAATAACGGGTTTTTAACGGTAAAATCAGATTTTGGGGGTATACAACAAAAAAAAAAATTTTTTTCCGCCTGTACTCGATGAGGCATACAACCTACACCATGTCACATCAAAAGTTATTTTTGACTGTAGCACCGTGTTATTTATCAATTTTAGTCAGTATTGGAAACTATATGACACGGTTGTGACAGCCACGGTTGTGACTTTCAGTGTTTAACCTAACCGTGCTCCAGACCGGTTTGGAATTCGACAAGTTCCAAAGACAATGAAGTTCAGGCAATGAAATATTACTTTCATAACCGGAAATCAAGCCTAAATATCGAACGGCATATGTGAATCATAAGAGAACGGTTGTAACGTATTATTTTGTGACTTAGCTTTCCAATGTTTCGAATTGAATTCCCCTTCGTATACATGTGCGTGTGTTGACTTCTGCCGGTGTAAATACTGCCACTACCCCCTCCACTCCAAAATGCCAGAAAGTGGGTCATATTGAAACCCCGGAGATGGCGCCACTACAGTCGAATTCAAATTGTACAAAATTCTGACAAAACTTTTGGACAGACTTCGTGGACCGTTCAATAGCCATGGCGTGCATATTCCTCCAATTTTTTTTGCGTAGAATTGTAAATCTAAATGTCCCTTAGAACATATATGCAGGTAACTTCTTTCAAGCCACGTCCTTGACGGATATTACTGCTGAAGTCCTGAATTCGATACGGAGGACAGGCCATGGTTGTTACATTTTGAACAGTTTTTTCTCCCTAAAACCGACTTACACGGTTCAGAATGGAATGTGTTTCATGGAAACAATAGAGTACCATCGTAGCTTCGGGAACATGTCGCAATTTAATCACCATTCGACCATTTTAGGGTGCGAAAATTCAAAGGACGAGAAAATGACAATTTCCGAACAATCACCCATATATAGTTCGAATTTGTATCGAGTCTTAGAGGGCTGCTCTATAATTTAACGAAATCTCAAACCCGAGCAATAAAATTATGTCGACGACCTACTATTTGGTAGAGAACGTTCGGAGTAGCGGTTGTCAGCGGGGCTGTGGAGTAGGGACATAATTGGACGACTTTTACTCCTGCAATTGGAAAATCGACGACTCGGTCTCTTGCATTTAGAGAACCCACAATTCCGCACCGACTCCCCCATTTTGAAGATACACGACTCCACTATAATTCCGAGTGCGGTATTAAATAAAATTGGTTTTGGTGAAACCCCGTCCTGAATCAGGAAAACACAAGAATTTGAACTACACATAATATGCCACTACTTGTAGAACAATTCAGAGAATGTTTTTAAGAAAAATAAGATATGTAATGTGATCTTAGGAGACAGTCCCCAACGCTTTCCTATCGCCCTCTCCTCCACATTCGGTTTCCAAGACAGTTTTCTGTCGAGAATTATTCCCAGATACTTGACCTTTTCCGTCAACTGTAATTGCACCCCATTAACTGACGGCACTTCAAATGCGGGTATTTTATATTTGCGAGAGAACAAGAAGAAGGTTTTAAGTGGGTTAAGTAATGGTCCGCTGTTAGCGGTCCAGTTCGAAATCAGACTAAGTAGTCTGGTTGTACGATGCTGAGTAAATTGAGGTTTCCACCCGTACAGATGATAGCAATATCATCGGCATAGGCAAAGACCTGGCATTCGGCCCTGTGCAATTCAAGAACCAGTTCATTGACAGAAGTTAACCATAATAGTGGAGACAGAACTCCCCTTGCGGTGTCCCCCTGTTAACGTTCCTAGCAATTCTAACACCACCCCATTCAGCTTTGACGGATCTATCCACCAGAAGCTCATTAAGCTGTCGACTTATACGGCAATTGCCAGACCAATACCGTGGCCTTGGCCGTCGGTGGTGCAATGGGTAGTGTGCGCGCCTCTTGTGCTTGAGATCCTGGGTTCGATCCCTGCTCTGACCACCTCACTATTTCTTTCGACGGCGGTCAACTCCCATAGTGACGGCGACACTATCGAGTATTTAGCCTTGAAAGTGCTTCTCAAAAATACCGTTCGGGATCGGTGTAAAACTGTAGGTCCCAATCAGTGAGTATAAAACTAGAAAGCGCACAGCTCACTGGTAGTGAGAAGCTCTCCCCGATTCCTTCATGGGATGTAATCGGAAACCATTTTTTTTTGTCAGACCAATACTTCTCTATGGCATCGTAGTTTGGTGGAGGTCCCTCCAAAAGCAATATGTGCTGAATTCTTTGATGAAAATTCAAAGATCAGTACTAATTAGCGTTAGTGGGGCAATGGGCACGACGTCAGGTACTGCACCTAGTGCTATCCTGAACATCTGTACTCCTGATATCATGGCCGAATCGGCAGCCGCTACATCCCTGGTGATAATCAGAGATTGTGGCGTCATGATATCGGTGCATTCCGGATATGCTGAATTGCTGCACCGGATAAACTCTATTTCCGTAAAAACGGACTACTGTATCCCCCACCTTCTACCAGAGATAAATCTAAGGACTTCTATTTCGAACAGGAATACTGGGGAAAGTCACTGGAAGGGATACCAGTAGTAGCAGATTTTTCACGGATGGATGTAAGTTGGACGAGCACGTAGGCTATGGGGTCCGTTCACGGGACCTAAATGTAAATATCTCCTTCAAGCTGCCTGATCACTGTAGTGTATTTCAGGCGGAAATTACCGCCATACTGGAGGTTGCTGAACTACTGAAGAGTAGTGTCACAACCCTCCGGAGAATATGCATCTACGCAAACAGCCAGGCTGCCATAAAATCCCTGGAAGCCTTGTTTGCTACGTCCCAGACGGTGAAAGAATGCCACTCGTCACTTAGGGTGATGGCAGAGTATTTTTACATCCGACTGATCTGGGTACCGGGACACAGCGACATTCCAGGCAATGGCGAAGCGGATGCTTAGCTAGACAGGACACCTGTGCCGTAGTTCTTTCGGCAAAAGAAAGTGTTATTATGTCAATCTCTACCTGCCGCTTGCAGATCAGTCAGTGGGAGAAGTGGAGACTTAGTTCAACTTGCAAACAAGCCAGGGTCCTCTGGCCACAGGTGTACAGAAAGAGGACTAGGCAACTATTTAACTTGCCGAGAGGTACGTTATCCACAATGATAGGAACACTTACAGGACATTGTCTTGTAGGAAAACACGCCCTAAGATTGGAACATAGAAATTCCACTGTATATAGATGCTGCATAGAAGAGGACGAGGAAACGGCAAAACACCTTCTATTGGTTTGCTCTGCTTTGGCAGGACTGAAAAGTAGGATATTCGGAACTCATTTAAGACAAATGCATTGAAAGGGCAAATTGGCTAGACGACTAGTCAATAGTTGCCATTGAGGAAACTGCAGGTATCACAATGGTCTTCTTTAGCCTAAGTGTGCTAGACAGCGTTCTGTCTTGCAGCCTTTTCAACCAACTAACCAACCAAGATATGTAATGTGGCATGTCATGGCTGGTGTTTCTTGTAATAACATTCAATTATCGATTTTTTACTAGAATAACAATTTGTATGCCCCATTCCCCATTCCCTAGCTATTTAATACGGAAAAAATGTAACGCATATAAGGAGCCATATTAGACCCTCAGGATCGCGGTAGTCGGTAGCGCAATTGCAAGTGTGCGCACCTCCTGCGCATGAGAAGGAGGATCCGACCCTTCTCTGACCAACTTATATTTCCTTCGACGATTGATTATGGGGTGTTATCGTGACTAGATACAGAAATGGGTATGGCGAAATTGTTCATCTGTGTTTACCCAGTTTTACACAAAATTGGACGTTCTCATGTCCAATAGACTCGCACGCTACCCTTGAATCAACGACGGCCTTTATTAAATATAATTCGGAATAAAAGTAGCTTAAAGCAGTTAATAATGACAAATTTTTGTATGATGTTGTAGCAATTATGCTGCCTAATGTGATGTCACTGTAGCAATATTAACCAGAATAAGACGATATGACGTAGAACTTTGAGTTGTTATTATAACGTGCATGACATTCTAGACGATGCCATTGTAAGTGGCTTCGACTATATAAATGAATATGTCTCTGTCAGTATGAATCTTATTGGACAATAAAACATTTTGCCGGTTTATACACAAGTTCCAGCAACTGGCGAAGGTTGCGACTTGATTTGGAAACGTACTATCTTGGCTGCGAGAAACAAACTTTGTCAGGTCTCGAGACTTAAAACCTTTTAAATTATCTTGATTTCAGGCTTTGCCGCCATTTTTCTTTTTGCAATGATGTTAAAATAGGTAAATTAATCTTTACCCATAATTTTATTCGATAAATTGCATCAAGGTTAATAAATCTCGGATAATGTAAATTGACCCGCTGTGCAACATTTAATGTAATATAAAATGAATTTATCAATCATTTCATCATTTAACTTCCCGTTATCAACGCATCGTCGGCTTTTTTCGTTTCATTCATTTCACTTCAATTGCCATGAATGACAGCGAAGACGAAAATGGTGGACTAGACAGAAGATGATAGCAAGTGTTTCGCTCTGTTTGACTTTTATTCAGTGCATAATTTTTCAATTAGATGCATATAAAATCAACTTCGATTGCTCTTACAAGTCCTTGTTTTTGTGGACTCTTTTGTATTCTTTGGTACAATTTCTCATTTGTACACAATATTTTGTATAAAGTATATTGACCAAAAGTGGTTTACTCATTTACAGCTTAAGAGGAGCAGGTGAGACGAATATTGTTATGTGCTTCATGGATTTTTAAATTAAAATCATGTAACTACTGGAATCACAGGGAGTTATATAATTGTAATTGTTGAATTTGTCACGGAGTTCGAATCCAGTCATGCTAGTGAGTGTGCTTTCCCAAATTATCAGTAGATACCAACTATTTTTCACTGAAAATGAAATCCTTCTACATTGACAATCAAAACTAACAAAAATAAAGCCATTACGAAAAATGCAAGATAGAATGAAACGTCTAAAAATATTCTGAATTCTGTAAACTTAAAAACATCATTACGAGAAGATTTGCGAATTTGTATAAATCAGTTGATCAAAACTTACACAGTCAATAGTTTTAACATTAGATGTTCGAAAATTTAAATATCTGAACAAATTTTACCTATAATATTTAACCCAATCTTCGCTACCCCTTTCATATTTGTAATGTAACATCACGGACGTCCCTCTTGGCTTACTCTAATATTAATTAGTCATGGAGGCCATATGTGCTTAGAACCAATTTAAGAACTACAGGTTAAAAATAACTTTACAAATGAAGTACTGGAACCATCAAAAAATAGGGACAAAACAAATCAAAAAGTGGATTAGCAGATCATTAATAAGTTGTGAGATATATATGTTCTTTCGTCGCTGCCATCGTTCCTGCCACTGTGCATACATACATGTAACGAGTGGATAATTTAGACTTTCCGACTGATTTTTGTGCAATAATAAAATATCAAACACATGTTAGTTGCTGTGAAGTGATTTTCGTTTATCTGTACTGAACAGATTTGTTTTGATCACTTGTGGAATATGTATCGCGTAAATGGTCGCCACCATATTTTCCAGTACTTTTTTTTTTTTTTATATAAACATCGAATATTGTCTTTCAAGGCTTCCACGGTTCCTGATGCCCGTTGACATAAACTCTGGACAGGAAGAAGTCTGGTTCGGTAAAGTCGGAAGAATGGTCCATCCGAATACGTTTCAGAGTTTGGGGTTACATTTGCAGGAAAAATAAACTATACTGAGAGCACTGCCTTCAATCATTTTCGATTTATGGATGAGCTTTTGGTCCTAGCCAAAAAAAGAAGGAACCCACTGTCAAACCACTAAACAAAGTAAATCAACAATAGCAAGAACAGAAACGTATTTTTGCAAGCTCATTTCTTATTTAGCTATATATTTGCATTTGTGGTTGCTTCGGTAATTTCTTTACAAATGATAGATAGGGGAGCTTCAAGTCGAATACTATATAGTATTTCAAGAGAAAGTCATAAGTTTTCGATTTTTAAAAATCGGCTGAAAGCTCTTGGAAATATTTTTATTTCATCTGGTGGCTGGGGTGCAGACCACCTCATAAATTTATTTGTGTGGTGGCAGGAAGGGAAAACAACGTTATTTTCTTTAATATTCATAGCAAATCTCTCCACCTAAACTTCAGGGAAATACGGGAACTCATGAACTTATAACTAATACTATATCTCAAATTAAGGGGATACTAAGCGTATAAGTGCCAAGGGGAAACCTAGGACGCACTCACGAAGACATGACTGCAGGCTCGAGACTAGAAAAAGCACTCCAGAAGACCCGAGACACGTCAGAGGACCGAGGCTGAAGACTATCGGAAGCACTTCAGAAAGAACGCATCAAACAATGACTCTGAAGACTCGAGGAACACGGCTGAAGACTCGGAAATACGTCTGAAGACTGACGAAAGCATTTCAGAGGAAACACGGCTACAAACCCGAGAACGCGCCTGAATACTGGCGAAAGCTCTAAAGAGCAATCACGGCTGTAAACGTAGCTGAAGATTGGCGAATGCACTTCAGAAGAAACTATGAAGAGTGTGCGGCTGAAAATGGCAAAAGCACTTCAGAAGAAACACGGACGAGCACGATGCTGAAGACCGGCGGAAGCACTTCAGGAGAAAAGCGGCTGAGAACATGGCGGAAGGCTGGCGAAATCTCTTCACGCAGCTGAGAACTAGGCTGAAGACTGGCGAAAGGACTGTGAAAGCAACACGACTGAGAACGGGGCTGAAAACTGCCGAAAGTACTTCCAAAGAAAAACGACGGAGAACTAGGCGGAACACTGGCGTGGGACTTCAGAAGAAAACACGGCCGCGAATGGCTGAAGACCGACGGCAGCACTTCAGGAGAAACACGGCTGAGAACTAAGCTGAAGACTGGCTAAAGGACTTCAGAAGAAATAGGTCTGAGAATGGAGCTGAAGACTCGCCAATCACGGCTGGGGGCTATAGAAATGAGCCGAAGGCTGGCGAAAGCTCTTCAGAAGAGATCCGGCTAAGAACTAGGCTGAAGACTGGCGAGAACACGTCAGAAAAAACATGGCTGAGAATGGCTGAAGACTAAAGAAATGGGCTGAAGTCTGGCGGAAGCACTTCAGACAAGTCCCGGCTGAGAACTAGGATGAAGACGAGCGAAGGCCCTTCAGAAAAAACACGCCTGAAAATGGCTGAAGACAAGCAAAAGCACTTGGTATGAAATGCGACTGAGAACGGGGCTGAGGAGTCCCGGCTGAGAACTAGGATGAAAATGAGCGAAGGCACTTCGGAAAAAACACGGCTGAAAATGGCTGAAGGGAAGCGAGAGCACTTGAGAAGAAATACGACTGAGAACACGCCTGCGAATACGGGTAAGAACTAGGCTGAAGACTGGCGAAAGTACTAAGGCAAAAATACGACTGAAAACGGAGCTGAAGGCTAGAGACACGGGCTGAATACTGGCGAAATTACTTCAGAGAAAACCCGGCTCTCAACCAAGCTGATGACCGACGAAAGCTATTCAGAAGAGACCCGGCTGAGAATTAGGCTGAAGACTGATGGAAGCTCATCAGAAAAGACCCGGCTGATTCTACTAACACCGACTCGAATGGTAAATGGAGACTGACCCAAGCACTCCACAGGCCGACAACACTATTTGAGGAGACTTATTAAGCACTACACCAACGTATCAATATATACTCACCAATGTCTGCACACGTTCACTGCTCTTGACCGACTGATATCTATGTGTAATTGTTCTACCTTTAAGTAGCCGGAATAATATCCTCTGCTGCTTCCAGCCGGCAATAATATTCCTGTTGCCCTAATAATCATCACCAGTGTCTCACTGTAATAATGGGAACTTGTTTACCAAATGTTCGCGTTAGTTATCACTCCAAGTAATGTGTCTGGCTGACCTAACGACAACTTGTTTATAAGAAATTTTTTTAAAAAATTTTGTTTTTTAAATTAATTTGTAACTATGTATACAAATTAAATCACTCGATTTATTTTTTTTTCAGAAATCACTCGCCTAGTATGTAGAGGATAGAAAATAGTATTGTCCGTATATAGTTATGTTTTTATGTGCGGTCAAAATTAAATAAATACATAATATATCAAACAATGCTTGCACCTGGATACAAGTCGCGAGTGTAAACAAATGTTATGCCATATATTGGAATATACTCGTGCGCCTGGTTGTATGTGTTTTGTTTATGGCTGACTGTAAACATGACGAAGTAAAAGAGTGTGTGAGAGCAGTGTAGTTTCCATATTAATCGTTTAAATTACAACAGGAACAAAAAGACATATCTGGTAATTATATTAATGTTGCAAATGTATTCCAGTAGTTGCTACACATGGTGGTTATTGTTAACATATAATTAGCACTGTTAATCGCCTTCACAAGCTCTTCCCTTTTAAGGTTTTCAATGCGAAGCGTTTTTATACTCTGGTAATTACATTCATGCAGTGTGTTTTAAGCACAATCGAAATTCCTTCAATGACATTGCAGTGTGATTTGTAGATGACATTGTGCTGAAGTTCGTTGCTCTGAAAAATTTGGCATTAAGAGTCATCTTAATATTTGTCAGTCGAATCGCAAACGAATTTAAAAGTTGACTTAGACTTAATATATTTTTCCTTAGTTATACTAAACAAAGATGCCAAATATTTGTATTTACCGTTTACCGACAGACACAAATAATATTTTCTGGGGAAGTGATTCCTTTTCGATATGGCAAATAAAAAAAATTCATAAAAAAACCACTGTGCACACGTTTTATATGCTGTAGAGCATCGTTATATCGAAGCAGATGGTTAACTTGGTATATATTAAGTGACTGATTATTAGTTTAAGGATACTTTCTTACTTATCCGGTCACGAACAACCCCGTGGGGTCAGGGACCTTACAAAACGAAGATAATAAATATTTTGCTGGATACATTTAAAAAATGTTATCGGTATCGTTTCACAGGTTTTTGGATGCCCTGATTTAGTTTTTGGCAAACATTTGTCGATCAGGATTTCGATCGTAAAATTCCTTTTCTTAACTAGGTTTAACGTATTAAATATTTCTACCAACTTTATTAGGGATTATAAAATAAATTGTTTCGTAACCATACAAGATTTATTTGGGACCCCAAAAAAAAACTTCGTTAAAAAAAATCTATATCATTACGTTCGACATTTTCATCATCGTCGTTTTCTGAACTTTCGAAATTTCAGTTTGACATTGTATGGTATTGCCTGACCTAAATGTTATGTTTTTAACTTTACACTGAAAAAAATCAATTTTTACACCAGAATTTTATATTTAAATATTAAATCAAAAACTGGACCAAAGTCAAAAAAAAAATTCTTCAGCAAATGGTAGTAAAGGGTAACGAAATAAAGTCAGTGACTTCGGTTGGGGTCTAAAGTGTTCAGAAGTGAAAATCACGCCCCGGTCCTAGTTGGTCCTAATTGGTCCACAAAAGATTAAAAAATGTAATATCTTGAGTCAATTACTTTCATTGCAATTGAACTAGAAACCTTATATAAATTAAATTACCTTAATGTAAAATTTTGTAGCTCTTATAACCAAAAAAAATAAAAGAAGTTTAAAACATCCAGAAACATAACCTTCATATAACACACGTCTACTAAAAATAGCCCAAAATTAGCCTGCATGCATCTATTGAAACAATACTCAAATTTTGGCCCCTTGCCTAAAAAGCAACGTGCATCGAACCTTCAAAAAAGGTAATTTTTGACCTCAGTGGTTAATTAGCCAGTGTTTAAGTCACTTATATTATGTGGATTACTGCTTCGATTTTTGGAATTTTGTCCGGTCATTTTTTAAATCTGTCCCTGTGTACGTCGTCGATACTCGCCATTGTGTACTATAGGACCATAAATCTTACGGAGTATTTTTCTCTCGAAGACTCCCACAGATGTTTCATCTGTTTGCAACAAGAACCAGGATTCTGCGCCGTAAATCAAGACAGCATATCTGAGAGTCAAATATAGCTGGATTTTTGTCACTCGGCGGAGGGCTTTTTCTCTTGCTTAGCCCAAAATAACACCTATTCGCAACGACAGTTCTCCGCTTGATGTCAAGGCTGACGTTGTTGTTTTTGTTTACTGCAGATCCGAGGTGTATAAATTCGTCCACTACCTCGAAATTATGATGGTTATCACCGCCCACGCTTTGGTCTAATCGCGTGGAAGCCCTGCTTTTGCCCAGTTTTGCTAACTCCTTCTCAATTCTCGAAAGCACCGCAGTAACTTTTCTAATTGTGCGTCCAATGATATCTATATCATCAGCAGACGCGAGCAGCATATGACTTTTGCTGCTGATGGCTTTATTCATGTTGCCTGCAGGTTTTCGCAGAATGATCTTAATTAAGATGTTAAAGAGATTGCACGATATGGTACCGCCTCGCATGAAGACTCGCTTGGTTTCGAAATTTTCGGTTAGATCCTTACCAAATTTTCCAGGCATAAAGCAACACTGGAATGTTCCAATCAGGTCAGCTATATTGGGTTTTACTCTTTCGCATATTATGCTTGATAGAACCTTATATGCTATGGATAAAAAGCTTATTCCACGGTAGTTATCACAGTGACTCAGGTCACCGTTTTTTTAAATATGGGACATAATTAACTGGGACTCCAATCGCCTGGCATGCATTTATCTAACCATATTTTGCTAATGAGCTGATGCATGCACCTTATCAGCTCATCGCCGCCAGCCGTTAACAGCTCCGCCGGTAATCCATCGGCTCCTGCGGCTTTGTTGTGCTTAAGCCAGGCAATAGCTGTTCTGACCACGTCTTGGTTAGGAGGGGTACAATCGACGTTATCGTCCAAATTGTAAGCAATTGTCCCATCGTCATTGGATATCTCAGGTACTAGTAGCGCGGAGAAATGATCTGTCCATATTCCCACCATACTCTGCACATCTTCGATGAGATTTCCGTCCTAGGCTTTACAGAAGGGGGGCCCTGAACCATGTGCATTATTTCTGTTTTTGGCTCTTTGGTAGAATTTTCGGGCTTTGTCCTTCCTTCTCTATGTATAAATTTTCTCGCTCTCGCGGTTTCTCCACTGCCGTTTCTTACGCCTAACGAGACGGTTTACCTCCTTTCTTTTTAAGTCGCAGCTCGCCTTGCAATTTACTGAAGCATTGCCATGCGTGCAGCGTTCTTTTCATCATTTGCACTGCGACTTTTGCGAAGCGGTTTTTCAAAAACAAGTACTGTTGTTTTGTCAGTTTTTATAGAGTCGGAAGTGGGTTTCCACTGCCTCAAAAGTTGCGAGAGCTTCCTTTAGTAGACAAGACAAAACCGTCATAACCATAGATTAATTTGTACATAGATTTGCTATCTGTCTCATCTGACATTTCTCTTTGCTTTCCTTCAATGAGGAAACGAACTTCTGTCAGCAATGTCGAACAAAATCGTTCAGTTTTAGGTTTGTACGTTCACGGTATTTTGAACATTCACAGTAAAAATATCAGCTGTCTTTGTCAAACCTCATCGACAGAATTCTTCTCTTGACGTTCAAATACAAATTCGCGTCCCTTCAATTAATTATTCAATTAATTATTAACCTGATGACCGAGTTGACACATCCACTATGGGTAATAATTACAACGTCAATGACGTTACAGTCGCAATCATTTTTTATGATTGCATTAATAATATTTAGCTATTCTGATGAGGTGCATGTTATTTTTAGTTCTAAATCCGATGTTGGAGGAGGGTTTCAAGGTATGAAAATAGATTATTTTAAATTTTTGTGTACACATTTTGCAGAGACAATACACTGAGAACAAATGTTAGCTGCGTTACCGAAAAGGGAGCCACCCAATGCTTTCGATGTTTAGTTTTCTGTGTTTGTTTTAGAAATCTAAGTGTTAGTAATGAAGTGGTGTTCAAAATTAATTAGAAAATTAAACAGATAGGGTTTTAATTGGGGTATGTTGCGTCAATAACGTTACGTAATTATTTGTGTTTTTTTTGCGATTTTTGAAATTCGCGAATATTCGTTCAGGGACTAATTCATCATATAATAGGACACTAAATCACACTATCCCATCTTTCTATTATTGTTTTTGTTACAAGAAAAATATTTTTATAACAATGTCACAATTTAAGTACAATTACCCGTATGAATAAATTAATCTATGTTACAAACATAACACAGAGTAAAGTATGACAAAAGAGAAGGTCAAACTGTAATGAAAATTATTCAAACCTGTGTAACATATAAAAGATATTTAGATGCTTAAAAAATATTTTTTAATAAATTGTACAGAAAAAAAAACAACAAAGTTAATTTAATTATTTATTCTTTATTTTTTAATAAACAAAACAGCTGGAATCTCTGCTAACGCTGAAATAGAAGCAAACAACAGCAACAGAAAAACACAAATGTAATTATAAAACTAATTTTATTTTTTATCTCCACACATCGCACAATGCGGGTAATTGCAAAATTCATAATATCGTTGCTGTGTGAGACAACGAAACTCATCCACATACAAGTAAAATATTGCGCATTGCCTATACAATTCATGGAATCTCAATTTTCCAAATTTCCTACATCATAACAATATCATTATTATCCTCTTCGTAGAAAATCTGGCACGCAGATGACAAGTACAAACATTCTCACATACCCATTATACGCACAGCTGGAATCCATATTGTTATGAAAACAAAATTCTGTTACCGATATCAACTTTTACTGAAATGCAATTAATGTGGAACTTTTAATGAATTTGTATTCATAAGTATTCCTGTTGACCTCCAGCTCCCAAGCACTTGGCCCCTTATATTGAGTATGAAATTGTTTCAATTATCAGTTTGAAAAATAGTTTAAGGCAACCTAAATGACACGCAATGAAAAAAACTTGTGCTGCTTGGTATAATGTAGAATTAGTGTAAAGGTATAGCTGCGCTAGCATGAGTCAACAAATATCTGGGATAAATAAATCGAAAGTAACACAGACAAACCGTATTTATTTATTTTTCAAATCTTAGGTTTTATTCATGAGAAATAAATACATAATTGTATACGTATAGAGGTACGCAAATTTTGGGATGGATAAATACAAATGCAGGCCGATTTGAGGCTATACATTTAGTTTTTAGATTCCTATCCTACATTGTTAGAATAACTAAATACACATATCGTCGCTGTGAAATCAATCCAAACTTTTCACCAGAGCGCTCTAAAGTTTTCGCATGTGATATTTACTTTTTAATGTCCGTTCTGTTAACCTCAAAACCACCTGAATAAAATGTATACGAATACTGCTTATTGAAGTAGTAGTAGTTGCAAATAAAACAAATTTTTTTTTAAATTATTATTTATTAATTAAATTATTAAATTATTATTATTATTAGTTTTGTGTCACAGTGGCTTCTTTTTTTTTGGAACATGTTTAAGGTAGAAAAGAAGATTATCAGGTATGTGATGGATATCGATCGAGTTAAACCGAATTCGATTTGACATAATTATGATGTATTTTTGAGGAAAGAATGGACATCAGTTAATTTATTCCTTTGTTCTGTCATTTAATAATATATGTATATAGTATTTGTTCCCAAATAAAAGGAATTATGCCAATACAATTTGTTTAAATAGTCAAATCGTATTCGATTTTGAATCGATCGTTTTTCATCACATACCGGAATGTTGTGGGCGAACAAATAATTCGGACCACTTTCTCATTTTAGCTCGTATTCAGCTCTTCGTCTAGCTTCAAACACAGTCCCGAAACGAAAAATGTTTATCTACGTGGAGGTAAGTTGGGCTGAGCTCAACAACTTTTATCAGCATTTTAACTGGAAGCTATGTTTTCTGGACAATGACATAGATGCTGCTGCTGAAATGATCGAGAATATAATTTTGATTGGTATGAATTCATTCATCCGAATGAAAATTATTTCGAATAAACCATCGGAAAAAAATTGGTGTAACTAGACATGCAAGAATGCTGTCAGATCCAAAGAGAATGCGTTCAGAGACTGGCGTTCTAACAAAAACGTTAATACTGAACTGCTACGCAAACAGGCAAGATTCAAGTCCGCCAAAGTACTTCGACGCGAAAACTTTCTTCACGAACAGCGTATTCGTGCTAAAGTCCTGTCTTCCTCTACAGGAAGTAAGGGCTTATTTGCAAAAAGAGTAAAGGATAGATCTTCCTCTATCTCATCTCTTGGTAAAGATGACATAGCATGCACTGAACCGGTTGATAAACGTGAGCTTCTGGCTGAAATGTTTGCAGGGAACTCATCCTTGCCGGATACCAATCAATCACTCCCAGTGCTCAATTACGTATCTTGTTTCATGCCAAAAATATTTTTCCCAACGCGAAGAGTTAAAAAGGTTCTTGCGAATCAAATCGTAAATAAATCCCTGAGCCCGGATAGCATATCTGCACTGGTCTTGAGTAGGTGCTCTTCGACGCAGTCACGTGCCCACTGCGCAAACTTTTCAATCTTTCGTACCGTGCTGGAGCCTTCCCGGCGCGATGGAAGGTTGCTAATGTACAGCCAATCAATAAGAAAGGTGTTGCAAGTAAACCTGTCAATTACCGCCCAATTGCAATTTGTTCTGCGCTATCGAAGGTTATGGAGAACATGGTTAACCCTGCTGTTAGATTAAGCCCATTTGGTCCAAATAATGGCTAGTTTTCTTTGTAAGTTTTGAACGGTGATATATACTGACTTCATTTTTCAGGTCACGTGATCTTTTTTATAAACCAATGACATGAGCAAAAATTAAATTTTCTAACTAGAAACAGGACTGAGTCAAATAAGAAATTACAAATTTCAGATTAAGGGACCATTTGGTCCATAGAATATATTCTTTGATTTTCTTTACAATTATGTTCAAAATATAAAATAACAATAATAATAAAAATATTTGAGTATTACTGACCCAAGATAGATACAAAGAATACGAATAGATGGTTATTTTGTTTGTAAATTGCAGTATGGACCAAATGGTCTCTTAAGCTAACATTCGTTAAAAATACGAATCTTAGGTTAAGGGACCATTTGGTCCATAGTATATTTCCTTTGATTTTCTTTACATTTATTTTCAAAACAAAGATGATAATAATAATAACAATATTTAGTGAATAGTGAACTAAAATATATACAACGAATGCGATTAAATTGATATTCTGCATGAAAATTGCAGTATGGACCAAATGGTGCCTTAACCTAACATTCGTATTTTTTTCCTAACCTAACAGCAGGGTTAACCACCATCTTGTGAAATATCTTGAGTCCAATGACCTTCTTAATGATCCGCAGTATGGCTTCTGTAGAACAAGATATGTTGGAGACCTGGTGGTGTTCTTTTCGAAAAAATGCAGTCGATCAACGCATCGGCTTGGTAAGAGTAAATTAGTGGCTCTTGATATTTGCAAGGCCTTTGACAGAGTATGGCCCGATGCACTCTCGTCAAAGCTCGCTGCTTTTAGTGTCGGTGATATCGTCACTCGATTTATATCGCGTTTTCAGAGAGATCGTACTTTACGAGTTATTGTAGAAAGGGTTTCATCCGACGACCTTAAATTGACGGCATGTTTACCACAGGGCTCCCTTCTATCTCCTTCGCATTTTTTTATTATCATTGACGATCTCCTAGGTCAGACTGTGAATCCAATCTACTCTTCTGCGGATGCCAGTAATCTCTGTTGTTTTTGTTCATTCGACCGTAGGCCATGTCTTCAAGAGATTAAATTTAAACGCCGGACGATGAAACACTCGACTGGGTTCTGGTGTCCATTGTAGAATGGGGTCAAATGAATAGAGTAGATTTTAATGCGGTTAATACCTAGTGTTGTTTGTTGCCGCATAAGCGTATTGCTGACCCAGGTGTGTTGTCATTGTCTATGGGTGATGTGAATATTGGTGAATCAGACGCTCTTGATGTGGTGGGCGTGAAAATACAATGTGCTGTCCGTTGGGCAAAACTTGTATTTGAAGTGTCGAAAGATGCATTCAAGTGCCTTGGCTTTTTAAAGCGGTGCAGGAAATAATTCACTCAATCTGATCTTCTCAATATCTACAGATAAATTTAGATCTTTAATTTTTACCACCGTTTCACCCTAAAACTAAAACACTTCTTTGAATTTTATTATGAAGTGGTATCTTTATAATGAATATATTTATTTCCAAATAACCGCAGAAGACATTAAATCCATCAATTCGCCATAGAAAAAGCCGCTTAATGACGGCGACACTATCGAGTATGTAGCCATGAAAAAGTGTAGGTCCCACTCAGAAAGTGTAAAACTAGAACGCGCACAGCTCACTGGTTGTGAGAAGCTCTCCCTAATTCATTCATGGGATGTAACGCCAAACCATTTATTTTTTATTTAAATGGCTTCGTACACAAAACTGAAGCTATGACGACATGCGCAAAGAGATTAAAGAAAGTTGCACACTTGTTTGCGTTACCCTTATTTGCTGGTCAGCATTTGTTAGAGAAGGGTCGCGCTGGGTAATTATTTAAAAACACATCATATTTAACTACGTTTTATTCTGCTTCACATAAAGGAGTAATATATCGGGTTTTCCAATAGGTACTTGAGAACTTTAAATTTAATTTGTGAACGCACTATTCACTGATCATCTACCTGTTACTTTCATTTTTGTCAGTAAACTCAACATTTTCATCAAGGTAAAGTACACGAACGAACAACGTATGCAAATGATAAAACTGTACTACCGAAATTCGGAGTCGGTGACCGCAACTTTAAGAGCGTTAACTCCAATTTTCGGTTCGTTATTCTCGCCCTAGTAGAAAAGCAATAACAAGTTTAGTGCACAAATTTGGGTCTACATATTCATTGTGTGATGCTGCCGTGCCAGTGAAACAATGGGTTGGTCGAAGTGACAAAAATATTGCTGCCGTTCAGGCGTCCGTAGCAAACGCTCCAAATCAGTCGATTTCGTGGCGTTCTCTAGAACTGGGCATCGTCAAGACCACTTTATGGCGAATTTTGCGTAAAGATCTCGATTTACATCCATACAAGATCAAGCTGACTCAAGAGTTGAAGCAGATGGTCCATTTGACGCGACACCAATGTGATGAATTTCATCGCAAAATCATCTTCAGTGACGAAGCTCATTTTTGGCTCAATGGGTTCGTCAATAAGCAAAATATGCGTTATTGGTTTTGTGAAAATCCACATGTGCTTCATGAATCACCACTTCTTCCACAAGAAATAACTGTTTGGTGTAGTTTGCATGCCGGCGGCGTCATTGGGCCATATTTTTTCGTCGACAATAACGATGGTCACGTTACTGTAAATGCCGACCGTTATCGCGCCATGATTATCGATTATTTTTGGCCCGAATTTGAAAACATGGACTTGGACGACATGTGGTTTCAACAGGACGGTGCCACAAGCCCCACAGCACACGTTACAGTCGATTTATTGAAGAGCAAGTTTTGTGATCGTGTTATCTCAAGAAAAGGACCAGTCAATTGGCCGCCTTTGGCGCTACGTCAAATTATTGGTCTATGCCAACAAACCGACGACGTTGGAAGAACTCAGAGTCAACATTGAACGCGAAATAGCGGCCGTTATGGCCGAAATGTGTGACCTAGTCATCGAAAATTGGAATCGACCGTTGCCGACGTGCCCCGGGTATCCATATGAATGAAGTCGAGTTTCATTGATAAGTGTTTTGTTTGTATTTGAAGTCGATCATAAAGTTTTGGAAATATCTCGAATGGTTTGTGTTTTATTTAAAAAAAATATCAAGGTCTTAATGGAAAACCCTTTATTATAATACGTGTGTGGCCATCACTGCTCTAATCCTTTGGTTTTTTGTTTGTCTACCGTATGGCGTATGATTAACACAACTATCCATATGTATCATATCAATCATACGCTACACTAAAGACATTTAAACTATTATTTGAAGAAAATACAATAAATTTCGATGCGGGGCACGTCGCGAAATACAATGATGTTGCGAAATATAATGATGCTTACAGCAGCAATGTTTTCGAGAGACCGGTCGCTAGATAGACGCATAGTCAACCTGCTATCCACAGTAGAATCAGTTTATCAAACTTTGTTCATCTTTCTTGGAATTGTTAACACATTAGGTGCATTGCCGGTAGTGAAAATTCCACGAGGTTTGTAGGCAGTCTCAACGCACCGCAATTTTCCTCGATTTTAATGGGGTTTCTTAATGACAACGCGTTTTCCTGTTTGAGGCGAAACATTTTTAATAATCGGAACAAGATGCGAGCTAGCAACCTTCAGAGCTACCGGGCTTACAGAAAATAATAAAAGCAGTGTAACAATCGTTTTGAATTTACTTATATATTGTGACTACAAAGACAACGTAATTCAATCTGAAACAAGAATTTATTAAATCCTTTCATTTAACTAGAAGTACACGGAGTATCTTAATATTCCTTTAATTATGTTCCACTGTCATAGTAAAGTTAACCAACGCTTTATTCTTTGTAACTCTGATAAAACCACCTTAAGGCAAACTCTGCCACTCAGTGGCCTCCATGGATATGGCCTTTACAAATCACCATCTTATAACGTACAAAAAAATTATATTTGCAAAATTCTTGGAACTGTATCAGTTGCCTTTTAGAGCCGCATACTTAAACCATAAAATTCCCGCGGTGTAGAGTCAGTATCCATGGGAGAATCAAAGTAATAAATTTTAACTGTTTACTGGTTAACACCACAGAACCCCAGAAATATTTTCAGGCCTCAAAGGATGTATAACAATAGTTGGAATGACGGATGGAGAGAAATCCTTTCACAATAAATGAATATAAAAAAAAAAACAGGGGAAATATAATAAATAACTGTTTTTACTACGGAATAGTAAGACAATTCAAACTGATAGATTTTTATGGACTATAAACCGAGAATTTTATAGAGAATTTATTTAAATAAGGCTGATTAGTAATAAAAAACGAAATATTTAAGAGAGTGGAGAAAATTGGAGGTGCATTTTTTTTACTCCAAATTGTGAATGAATTTTAAGATTACGTCGAGTTTCAAAATTAAAAAATTTAATT
Source organism: Phaonia tiefii (assembly GCA_963931995.1). Classification (NCBI taxonomy): domain Eukaryota; kingdom Metazoa; phylum Arthropoda; class Insecta; order Diptera; family Muscidae; genus Phaonia; species Phaonia tiefii. Next base: position 322,133,786 of record OZ008367.1, on the reverse strand, counting down.
AATAAATGGATTTTTATTGTTACGTTTTTGTCGTGTTTATTTGGGCTATTTTTGTATTAGTATGAAAACCTACAATTGAACCAGAAACAAGGTTTTCATCCTGACTTTTATATGAAGTGGTCAGTGCGAAAACCAGAACACCTTCTATTCCGTGGCCCGTGTCTCTTCTCAATCCTTACATAGGATATAATGGGAAACGGGGTTTTGTCGCCGTCTCTGCCATTCTGGAGTATGAGTGAAGAAGTTTATATCAGAGTTTGAAGAGGGTATCATGAAGATATCTTCTTGTTTGGGATAAAACCACGGATGATATACCTATATACTTGAAGAGAAGGAAGCTGATGAAATGATTTTATGGTCATCCAAATAGGTGTATACACAACACTCTACCCAAAATAATAAATATAACACCTTGTTGTAAAAACTACATTCTAGTAATTCTTCAATATAAAATTATGACTTGGACCGAATTATGAGTAAAAGATGTTTCTTTTAGTGATAAATAAAATAAACGAGGCTATAACATCAAAAAAAAAAACATATAAAATGGGAAAAACTGGATACTAGATTCGTAACGTAGGTAAAACCTTACCTTAGGTTGTATGAAAGAAACCTATATCTGCCATAGGTGTCTTATTTACCAGTCTGTGAGGGTGTATTTTTCTCTTTCAAGAATAAGAGTACAAATATAACTCGTAGTTAACTTATTTTGCAATTCACTTAACGTTATTTCCAATACTATAAAATCACGAATTTGCAACTTTTGAACTTTTCTCCGAATATATGGCCTTTGTGGTTTTACTGCTCCTACCCATAGTGATAGATGTGGAACTGAGTTCCTGCCGAGAATCGCACCTAAATAACATACGCTCTCTTTCAAGTAAATAGCAAATGGCTTGGCATATGGAAATTTATCCATCCTGGTGAAGAGTTTGAACTCAGATTTCTCCATCTTTACTCCCAGCATTCTATCCATTTATAGAGTCTTTTTATGAGGGCCCGGTTGACACGTCGACTTTTTTAATAGTATTTTCTCTTAACATATGCTACGATACGTTAAATTTTAATAATGGTCAGCACACAGTCAATGTGATATCTATCAATGCAGTGAATTCTGTTGTTTCCAGGATATTAGGGTGGGTATAGAAATGGATGGGAGATGAAAAACTGTTACACATATGAATACTCAGGCTTAAGAAAAAATGTTCCTCTAAATTTGGGGGCTAAGTGAGAAACAAATTACACAATTTTTGTTTTAACACAATTATCTAGCCACTATTGTTTTTGTAAATGCTTATTTCTTGGCACATTTTTTTATATAATATAATTTCGCTACAAATAAACAAGAAGTGCATAATTAGTGTAATGTACTCACTGTTCCGAGTCGGACTCTCGAGCATAATATATAAAGGGTCCGCCATCTAACGTTTTTTTCAACTAGTGCTTATGCCGTGAATGGTAACACTTACCTCATGTCTGATTTGACAGATAATTAGTGTTATCCTTCCGCTGAACGAATATGGTTGTGTATACGCTTGAACAACGCTGGGAAATATGGGAAAAATGGGCCTGCGATCGACTTACAGAAGATGCCGATTTTGCCAAAAAAATCATCTTTTCAGATGAAGCTCATTTTGATCTTGGCGGGTATGTAAACAAGCAAAATTGTCGCATTTGGGGCACAGAAAACCCGCACGCTTACATTGAAAAGCCGATGCACCCAAAACGAGTCACTGTTTGGTGCGGATTTTGGTCCAGAAACATAATTGGGCCATTTTTCTTCGAAAATGAGCACGGAGTGGCCGTTACAGTCAATGGCGATCGTTATCGGGCCATGTTGAACGAATTTTTGTTTTGTTGAAGAGGAGGATATTGACAACATTTGGTTTCAATAGTACGGCGCTACATGCCACACAGCTGAAGCTACACTCGATATTTTGCGCCTTGTTTTTGAAGACCGCATTAACAGCAGCAGATCTGATGTCGTTTGGCCACCTCGGAGCTGCGATTTGACACCGTTGGACTATTATTTGTGGGGTGCCCTCAAAGATAAGTATTACGCCGACAAGCCAGAGACAATTGACGCTTTAAAGGACAATATTCGTGAAGCCATTGGTGAAATACAGCGGCACACAATCGATAATGTGCTTAAAAATTGGACCGATCGTGTAGGCTACTGCGTGCCCATTTGAATGAAATTATTTTCCATTATTAACCGGAAGGACTGTACTTTCAAATAAAAAAAGAAATTTGAGAAAATATTCAGTAGTTTTTTTTTATAGCATTTTCAAAAAAAAAGTTATTTGGCGGACCCGATATTATAACAGTTTCTTTCATAAATTTTCGTTTTCATCATAAGATGTGTATAGTATTTATAATATGTACAACAGTACATTATTTGTAATGAAAAATATATACAAAAATATTAGTTTAGGGTTGAAATGTTACTAAAAGAAATTTCATGCAATTAAAAGGAGAAATTAAAATAATTTTCTCCCTATATGAGGGTGAAATATTACACCAGATGGTACATCCGTATGTTATAATTGTGCGAACCAACATCTTATGTAATACAATTTTCACATCTGTCTGAATATATTTTGAATAAAACATGTGATTATATATAAGAAACTCTTTCATTGCTTTTTCCAATAGCATCTTAACATGGAAACTGAAATACAAAAATTTGTCTAGATAAATACCCAAATATTTTACAACATCTCTATTGAAATTTTTTTTTCCAATTGGTTTTTACATTGTAATTTCACTTGCCAACGGGTGGCCTAAAAAGAATTAATTCGCATTTTTCTATAATGATTTTAATTTTCAAATTTGTCGCATAATTTTCAACCAAATCGTACATATTTTGTAGGTTTCTGTTAATATTGACAATATTATTATCCGCGTGGTAGATTATAATATCATTGGCGAATCCTATTATATTTTCGACGGTATTTAGCAGGTCATGAAAAAAGATAATCGGTGTATTTATAGTTCCCTGTTGAAGTCCGTTGATCATTTACAATTCTCTAGAAGTTAAATTATTTTTTCCGAATACCACGAATTCCTTACTGCTAATCATTTCATACAAAAGCATAACAAATTGTAAAGGGAATTTATATTTCTATACCTTGAATATCATGGCAGATAATCACACACTATCAAAAGCTTTTTCAAAATCTATAAGATATGTCCCGGTGTAGTAACTTTTATTTAAATTCCAATTCAGATTCGAAACAAATAGTTTATTGCGTAGACTGTGGACTATTTAAACTTGAAGCCAAACTGTTTGTCACAGTTAAGGTTTACATTTTCACACACTTTCATTATTCCATAATTGGTAAAGGGTTTTTCAATAAGAGCGCTACAGAAGTTTTTTTTAATAAAACAAAACCTATTTTAGATACCAATGAAGTTCTTCATTCCTGTGAAAGTACGTTCGATGCCATTAAGTATGGAACTCGATTTTTTTGCATGGCCACCACGGGCACGCTTGCAGAAGTCCAGATGCTGTACCCAATTTTCGACGGTTTTCAATCGTAAATCGGCCGATACTGCTGCAATTTCACGTTAGATATTCGTACGAAGTTCATCAATCGTCGCTGCCTTGTTGGCATAGACCATAGATTTGACGTGGCCCCACAGGAAATAATCTAACGCCGTCAAATCGCACGACCGAGGCGGCCAATCGACTGAGCCATTTCGTGAGATAACACGTTCGCCAAACTTGGTTTCCAATAAATTGATTGTGGCTTGTGGCGCCGTCCTGTTGGAACCACATGTCCTCCAAGTCCATATTATCCAATTGGGGTCAAAAATATCACTGTGCAACACGAAAAAAAATAACCATATACGGACACCACTACATGATAAATGACTAAAAAAAAAAGACCCGTGTCTCCCAATTTTTCCCAAAGTCATGCACTTTTTTTTTTATGGGCCGCCAAAGATTTGGGGCTTCGGTATCATTTTCGTAAAATGTGATCATTTTCTCAGGCTCATATCTTGCAAACCGTTCAGAATTTCGATTTACTCTCTGAGGCAAAGTTGTAGCTCTTGTCATAAAGAACAAAAATTGCGAACATATAAAATCTGTTTAGGTAGCACGCAAAAGTGAAAAATTTGCCGAAAATTTTTTAATTTAATTTTCTTTACCTTTTTCTCCTGTTCAGGTCCATAGGTAGCAAAAAATGAAATATGTCTGGCCAGAACCATGTGTTTGTCCAAGGGAAACACCGTTTAGGTAGCGCTTAGGTATCACGCGATCATGCCCCGACAGCAGCAGCACAGGCAATGCAGTAAGCTCAGCACACGCAACAAGGGACGCAGCACACAATATAAAAGCGACACGACGCTCACATCGAGGCATTACACAGCGCGATGTCAACGAGAGCTCAGCGGTGAAAGTTATAAAGTGAAAGTGAAAGTAAAAAAAGTGAAAGTGCTACAGTATAATTCGCACACAACATTGGCAACTGACAATTTCAATATGCAGTGTGAAAATATTGATTTATTTTGCTACGTTTGCGGTCATCAAACCAGAAAAAAAACATCTACAAAATTTCAGAAGGAAAAGAATCTTTTAACCAATGAATTCAAAAGAGCATATACATTGTTTTTCGACGAAGTGGACTTGACCGGTGAAAATTACACACCTAATACAGTGTGTCGCCAATGTTATAACAATCTCATGGCATGGTTGAGTGGAGGCAGAGGTACTATGAAGTATTGTAAGCCGGTAAACTGGATTAATCGCCCATGATGCAACCAGTTGCTATGCATGCGTAAATTACACATGTCGTCTAAATCGACATTCTGAGAAGAACAAAATTTATAAAGCAACTGCAACAGCCACACTACCAGTGCTTGCACCTGAAAATTTTGTATCACCAAGGCCGCCAACTCCAGATCGTACTACAGAATTTACAGCAATGAGTACATCAAGTGGTGTTACTTATGCAGATCCATTTGATACCGATTATGAGCCCCAACAGAGAAGAGATGGACCACAACTAATAACACAAATGGAAATAGATTTCATTGTGGCCATATTGGAATTATCGCAGCGACTTGCAATAATTTTGACAGCTTTTTTAAAGCAAAGAAAACTCACACATGCTAATGTTAACTCTACGGCGTACCGCAAACGGCAAGCTGAATTTCAGATGCTCTACACTCTATATGATGACAATTCGTTCGCTTACTGCAACAATATAAAAGCTTTGGTGGTAAAAATGGGAATGAACTACATCGCTAGTGAGTGGAGATTATTTATTGATGGTTCTGTTTCAAGCTTGAAAGCAGTCTTGTTGCATGTGTCGAACCGAAAACCTTCCATTCCGCTAGCAATGGGTATCAACATGAAAGAAAGCTATGAAGCATTGAAAGATATAATGGAAAAAATCAAATATTACGAAAATAAATGGAAGATTTGCTGTGATTTGAAGGTCATCAACATTTTGCAAGGGATCATCGATAAGGGCGGCTTCCCAAAATTCTTTTGTTTTCTTTGTAATTGGGATTCACGCTCACCTCTGAATCAATTCCAATGTAACTCGTGGAGGCCAAGAGGAAGTGTGGATGAACAAATACAACAACATAGACTGCATAATGCACATGGTTCTGGCCAGGCATATTTCATTTTTTGCTACCTATGGACCTGAACAGGAGAAAAAGGTAAAAAAAATGAAATTAAAAAATTTTCGGCAAATTTTTCACTTTTGCGTGCTACCTAAACAGTGTTAAGAATCATCTCTAGAAAGTTTATATGTTCTAGAAATTTGTTTATTGAGATCTTAGGTAAATTTTTGTAGTTGATTGTTTCCTTGAATTTTGCACGGTTTGCTACCTATGGACCTGAACACGGGAAAAAAGGTAAAAAAAATCGAATTTTTTTAAGTTTTTTGCAATTTTGATCTGGAAGGTGAAGTTTTTTTGATTTTATATGTTCGCAATTTTTGTTGTTTATGACAAGAGCTACAACTTTGCCTCAGAGAGTTTGCAAGATATGAGCCTGAGAAAATGATCACATTTTTACGAAAATGATACCGAGGCCCCAAACCTTTTTCGGCCCATAAAAAAAAAGTGCATGACTTTGGGAAAAATTGGGAAACACGGGTCTTTTTTTTTTAGTCTTTTATCACGTAGTGGTGTCCGTATATGGTTATTTTGCCATGACTTAAAAAATTACACACAGTGTATTCGGTCATCATTGAACGGTAGCGATTCGCATTCACAGTAATGTGCCGGTCTTGATCATCACGGAAGAAGTACGGCCCAATGACGCCGCCGGCCCATAAACGCACCAAACCGTAATTTTTTCGGGATGCAATGATGACTCATGGATTACGTTTGGATTTGTGTCTGACCAATAACGCATATTTTGCTTATTGACGAAGCCATTCAGCCAGAAATCAGCCTAATCGATGAAGATGATTTTCCGATGAAAATCCGAATCATTTTCAAGTTGATGCTCAGCTCAGTTCACGAACATACGACGCTTATGGTGGTCAAGCCAAGATCTTTTCGCAAAATTCGCCACAACGACGTCACAGAGATGCCCAATGCTTGAGAACGACGTGTGAGAGACACATTTGGGCTTTCTTGAACTGAAGCCTGAGCGGCAGCAACATTCTCGACACTACGGGCACTTCTTTGTCTCACTGGCACGGGAAAATTTTGTACTGTGCCTGTGGTTTAAAATTTTTCCACTAGACGCTCAATTGTTGATCTGGTAGGATGATTATGACGACCATGAATTGGACGCAGCGCTCTTAAAGTTGAGGCCACTGACTCCAAAATTCGGTAGTAAATTTTAGTAATTTCCACTCGTTGTTGCCTCGTATATCTTTCCATAATGAAATGGCAAACCTTACTGAAGAAAAATATCAAAAGAGCGGGAATAAATATGGTCTCGTTTGCTGTCCCTATCAATTCACTTTTGTAGCGTCTCTGTTGAAAAATCCTTTACATATTTCAAAAATTTTGCTGATATTTACTAGTAAACTAATGGCTCTAAAATGTTTCATTCATTGTTATTGTTTTTTGGTAGAATTACTACCTTTGCTATTTTCCAAGAACCTGCAATGTAATAATTGTTAAGCATATTGTTAAATAATGTTAAGTATTCAAATATTAAAATGGGTGGAATTTTCTTTAAACTATAATTTGGTATGTTGTCAATACCAAATGAAAAATTAGCTTTTAGGGTTTAGAATATAAATATTAGGTCACCGCGGGCAATGAAAAAGTTATCAGTAATGGAATAATGTAGTCCATTTGATCTTCTGTTTTCATTAAATTCTATTACAATTTCATTATTTGCATGCCTAGTTTTTGTTTCCAAAGCGAGGAGAAACATTCAAGAACATTAATGTGTACGCTATCAGAAGTCCCGCGGGAATATTATTTTAGGGGTGACAACGTTTCCCACTTTGGAACATTCACCAACCCTCTAAAATTCAGTTTTAGGGGACATTTGACCACCAATTAGGAAGGCGAACAAAATTAGTTATGAATTATTTTTGGCATGCAAGTTCAGTTTCGAGCTTTAGTGTATTCAGGGACTTGCTGTAGAGTTTTATGTAAAAGGTTTGAGTTGCCATTATATCTCATAGAGGCATTGGAGAAAGCTTCTCACAACCATTGATTGGGACCACTGTCTAGAATATTTAAACCGTCAAATTGGTTATTCTAGGTCGATATCGAAACACTGCTTTGAAAAAGTGCCAACAGAACCGGTAAATCTTGACCTTTTGTACACTGCGCGTCATCAGCTTAGCACTCATTTGCTCATCTTCGTAAACACTATCAGTGACAAAAAAAGCATGCGAACGGAAAGATCCCGTTATCTACTTTTTGCTATTTTGCATTATTTATCATGTAAAAGTATGCAGTAGTTTTGCGTCATCCGGTTAGCACATACCATTTTTTCTTCCTCTTCTTAAGCTTTTAAACCATTTATTTATTTTTAAAGCTATACGTTTAGTAATATAACATGTTATTGCTAAAATTTAATAAATTTAACAGTGAGTTGATCCTCCCTTGTTGAGAATGACCTCAAAAATTCGATCTGGAAGCGACTCGTACAACGTTCCAATATAAGTTAGAGAAATTGATGCCCAAGCGTCCTTTATGCCTTCAATTAGCTCCTCTTTGTTGGAATATTGCTTTCCAGACTCATAAACTTTACGAGCCAGCCATCCCCACACATTTTCTATTATGTTGATGTCGGGTGACTAGGGCGGCCACTGCATTAAACCTACATCTTGGCCCTCAATCCATGATTTAACTATCCGGGCAGTGTGGATCGGAGCATTGTCTTGTTGGAAAGTCCATGGCAAATCACCAAACAAATTGTTGAAATGGGGAAAAGCCGTTCCAAGTACGTTTTTGTATGTTCCTCCATTCATATTTGCTGTCATAAACTGCAACTCGCACTTACCGTAGTAGGAGATTGCTCCCCACACCATCACACCACCTACCCGACTGTGAAGGCGATCCAATTGGTGTTCCTCTTTGCGAAGATCATGGAAGTAGTAGTTGTATCCGTCCGGACCTTCCAAATTGAATTTCTTTTCATCTGAAAAGACATGTCATCTGCTCCCGTGCAAAATGCAACCGCATTTCCTTTCGAGCAGAGTTAAGTGGGGGTTTTTTCTTCAATTTTAGCCTCTTTGAATGTGTAGCCTTCCGTATCACTCTCTGAATTGTAGATATACTCGCTTTAACATTAACCTTTGCCCTGATCTTTGAGGTCGAGTCATGACAGTTCGATGCTGTTCTCAAAATTGCTCTCCTATCAGCATCGGAAATCACTCTATTATTTCCGCCTTTATAATTTTTGCCATATTGGGACTTATTGCTCAGGAATGCGGATATAACTTTGCGACTTCTGCTAATTTTTTTTGATATTCCACTTATTGCCAGCCCTGAATCCTTGTACGCCTCAATTTTGGATTTCGCTTCCACAGATAGCGATTTTCCTTTACCCATATTATTGCTAATATACTACTAAAGCAGCAAAAAAATTTGGTTGTAATACGCGTTCAACTGTTGAAGATAAACTGAAAAGAATTTACATGTGCTAACCTGATGACGCAAAAATACTGCATACTTTTACATGATAAATAATACAAAATAGCAAAAAGTAGATAACGGGATCTTTCCGTCCCATGCTTTTTTTGTCACTGATAGTGTTTACGAAGGTGAGCAATAGAGAGTAGAAAAAAAGAGTTTCGTGTTAACAACAACGACAACAGCAGCAATTATATTAAGCTGATCGGGGGTGTGCTAACCTGATGACGCGCAGGTATATACGATATACGATACTGAAATTTTCTGGGAAATATTGTCGTGGAACATGCTCAAGAGTCCCATTTTACGGTACTTTTTTGACATTTCTTGAAATAATGACAAAAGTGGCACGTGAGGAAACGAGATAGATGAGTATAATGTTATATGAAAAAAGGCTCATTCAATTTCACTGAAGTCGTCATAGCTCAAAATTGCGCTACGCTTTTAACAAATATAGGTTTTTGTTCATATAGTTTTTCTTATTTTTCATGATATAGTGTATCAGTTTCTATAGTGTATCAGTGCATCAACCCAGTTCCATCGACGGTTTTAGTATTAGATTGGATAAGTATATCAGTATATCCATACATCCTTATAGCCTTCGTTGGACCTAAGGGTCAGACCTGACCATTTTTGATTTCATTTCCGATTTAAATATATTTCTGATTGAAAAATGGTTAGTTTTTGTTGGAAATAATAGACAATTCAGTTCAACACACACTCACGGGCATGACTAGTTTCGAACTCCGTGACAAGTTCAAAATTCAGATGTAGTGTGCCCTCAAGAAACACTGTAGTAGTTTGTCCTCAAGAAGCACTGTGGATGTCGAAAAATAAGACAAGGCAGGAGAGGACGGTTTTACCCGAATGCAGCTACGGGGAATCGAAGTGCCTCATATATTTTTTGAGGTACAAATACCGTTGCATAGAAATTATTCGTAGGCTTGCCAGATGTACATTTTTCAACAGTACGCGTAGGTTTTTATACTGTTTCCTGCTTAACCCGTCTCATCTGCACCCTCATAAGGGTATACGTAGTCCCCACCGGCCACTGTAGTTTCAGTTCCAGGTTTTTTTTGGGGAAAAAAAGTATTTGGCATAATATTATGAATAAGCTACATGTTATTGATTTTTATTATTAAATTATAAAGCAAGTAATTTTTAATTTAAATTAGTTAAATGGAAATATTTTTAATTATTGTTTGCCTTGTTTTGGAAAATGTACCTTTATAATACTGGTGCATTAACGTTGTTGTTATTATTTTTGTTATCCTAAGAAAATGCCGTTTCATATCGTAGTAAAAACTTTACGAAGATATGACATAATAGAAGCCGAAATTTTACTGCTTCTAATCATCTGAACGATGTACGTCGAGATTTGCTATCTTTCGATTACCCTTATTATCTAATATAAAATTAGACTTACAAACATACCACATTTATTAACTTGAGTATATTAAGGAAACTCAAAAACATAGTTAAATCTACCGCCACAGTTTCGTATCTATTTTTAAAACTTTCTCTATAAATAGTCACAAATATTCCAAAGTATGAAACCGGCCAATTGCAGGCAACTTAAAGACAACAAACCGTACACCAGACAGACGGTCATAGAAAAACATGTCGCTTAGTGATTATTAGACAACTTGCTGTCTTTTCATTTGTCTAGAGGCATTAAGTTGTCTGACATGAAACTTTATTTTCTTTTGGATTAGTTTGCCCCTCCTGTGTTCGTTAATCTCCCTTCAGCACTTGCACTTTAGCTAAAAATATATCTATAAATATGATATCCATTTCTTGGATACTTGACAGTTGATAGCTTCCTTCCTCCAGTAATACTGATAGCAATTGTATAAAAAGGTAAGGAAGTCACTTATATATTTTGTCATATTTACGGCCTTAATTGTTTGTATTGGAATTCAAAAAAAGTTGGAATGTATTTAAAAATAATGGAAGAAATTTCCAAACATATTTGTGGATACTATTTTGTAGGACTGAATTAACTACATATTTCAAAATTGTTCGCCTTTGTTAATAATTACGTACAAATAGGACTTTATTTAATAACCCAATTACTGGCGATTACTATAAATTTGCTTTTGAATTACTGGCACTACGTGCTTGTAACAATATATTATTATCAACCCATGTATTACCCTATTGGAAATTTCCAAAAGGCGGCATAGGTGACTAAGAAGTGACACGTCGGAATCAGTTCTGAGTTACCAATCCACTTCCATACAAAAACAAAACCTTTTTGCTACCCGGTACCTGTTCGATTTCTATGAACACATTCGTAAATGTTACATTGGAATATAAAAAACAGCGTTCAATCATATGATGACGTTACAGTTAAATAATATTAATACTTAAAATTATTTAAAGACCCAGTGCAAGCACATGTGTCATTATTTTGCAAAGCAACTGACACTTGTATATACATACATACATTGTTATATTCGTACATACGCTCCACAAGTTCACAAAATTGTCGTTGCTCTCTTGCTCGCTCATTTTTGTTTAACACGTCATTATTCTCTTTCGCAGTCGCAGAAAATCTGGTTTTAGCTGCAGCATAAAATCTGGTTTTAGCAGATTTTAACTTCGATAGATTTAGTCCCTATACGCCGCTATAAATGTTTACACATCAAAACTTCATGACACACCCAGAAATTTGTATACAGTTGGACAAAAGTCAAGAGGACTCGTCCCCAATTTGTCAATTGTGGTGGTCAGCTTATGACATGTACACAAGACCTCGTTATGTCACTATTCATTAGTGGGCCAGTTGCCCCAGTAGTCACTAAATTTGTGGTTCTGAGTAATTTTCTAGCTGCCTGTTTCATTTGTACATACATACATATATTTGTTCTGCTAGACCGATAGTTAAATACAGTCTGTAACAAGATATGTGTACTTAATTTCCTAAAAATGTGCACATTAAATTTCTAATTCGCAAATGTTTTTGAAATAAATTCTAACAGCCGTGTTTAGAAAAAGTTGCGAGATATCTGGGAGATATTTTTTGTATGATAAATCGTCTGGCAAACCTCTCATATCTTATTATGAATACAGCCATACAAATTTGTGACATTCATTTCACAACTACAAATAGGTATAAATTTTTGAGCTGAAGTTTTTTGAGAACCTGGAAAATCTCTATACATGACTTAAAGTAGACAAATGATAAAGACTTATTCACTCGAAGTTCAGCAAAGACAAAGTGCTACCAAATCCATGAGACAGTCTTCGCAATATCAGGCACTTCGCAATATATGTCACCAAAGTCAAAGATATTAGAAAATTATTTTTTTTATTATTTTTTGCAATTAACGTTCATTCTATTGAATAAATTGTTATAAATCATAATTATTTTTATAAATGCTAGAACTGAGGTGTTTGGGATATGTCACATTTTAATATCCGCCAAGTCTTGGTGTAACCGACTCTGTCTCAGTAAGAATGCACTTCTTATTTTTGAGAAAATTTTTCATGGCTAAATACTCGATAGTGTTGCCATCACTAAGCGAGGTGACCGTCGTCGAAAGAAATTTAAGGTGGTCAGAATAGGGATCGAGACCACGTCCTCATACACAAGAGCCGCGCACACTACCATTGCACCACCGACGGCCACATTTTCGTCGTTTATTCCTCCTTTTATTTTCCTCCTTCCGTACGGTCCGCTCGTTTATGACTATTAAAACATTAATTTGGAAATATGAAACCCATCACATACAAAAACTAAATAAAAAAATAATAAATCGAATACTGTAATTCTGGTTTTTGCTAAGAAATTACACATTGAATTAATTGAATGTTGATTGGCTGCCGACCACATCAGCTTTATAATATTTCAATATTATTTAATATTAAAAAATAATAAAATCACCTCAATTTTAAAGAAATGTAATATCGTGCATATATTTCTGTGATGCTGTGGAAATATTTAAAATAATTGAATCACAATTTACAATATTTCGTTTTATAAAATAGGTTTAACTTTTGTCCTGTTCTTGTGTGTTTGTGCAAACCAAAAACGATATAAATTTTTGTCCATTTAATTTAAACATACATATGTCCACACCCCAGCCATAGTATATACCAAAGAGAGCTATATGCGGCAGGGATATCTGGCACATTTATTAATTCCCAAATACATATGGGTATTTCCAGCATTGACGACACTCGGAATTTTATATTAATTTTTTCATTTATCTCAAAATATTGCAATATTTAGATGCAATTTGTATGTTATATTTCTTAAGTTATGAAGAGCTTTATGGGGCTCCGCTTATCAGTTTTAACAAGTTTTTTGCACAAGTGGACAAAGAAAAATGAAAAAGATGCCATATACGATTTAGGCATTTTATATATAAGAATACAATTCATAAAATATCGTACAGCTTTTCATTAATAGTTTAAAGAACTCTAAAGCACCAGGCTTGGATAATATATGTAATAAGGTGCTTAAACAACTGCCTAATTCAGCCTATTTATTCTGAGTTAAAGTTTTCCATTTCTGTACTGAAAATTACTATTTTCCTAAGGCTTTCAAAGCAGCAAAAGTAGTCCCAGTTCTTAAAAATGGCAAAAATCCAAAACTTCCACCCAGTTATCGGCCTATCAGCTTCTTGAATTCTCTAGATAAAGTCTTTGAAAAATTATTGTTTACCAGACTAAAAGCATTCGTTGTTGAGCATACTCTTATTCATTCATCTCAAGTTGGGTTCAGAGCTCAACACTCAACAATTCACCAATTGAAACGAGTAACAAATGTGATCAAAGCGAATAGGAATAGAAGACACTCAACAGAGGTTATTGTCCTGGATATCGAAAAAGCTTTCGATTCCATTTGGCACAACGGGCTCATATATAAACTTTATCAAATGAAAATTCCATTATATCTAGTTAAATTAATCAAAGGCTTTCTTACTGATAGAAATTTCTGTGTTGAAATCGAAGGGTAGCGCTGTAACATAAAGGGCATACCCGCTGGAGTACCTCAGGGCTCAGTTTTCTCGCCAATCCTTTCGCTAGCAATTTTCAATGATATTTCTTTTTCATTTAAAAAGTAGATTATGTATTTATTGAAAATGCATTCAAAAATGCAATTATTTTAAACACGAATATCTCGAAAACGAAGCCACCTAGGCAATTGGCGTAAGAACAAACATTGTAGCTTTTGTTCTCAGCTATCACGTGTTTAAGTTTAGACAAAAGTTTAGGGGACACCCTGTATAATGAACTGGTCACTGTAGTTAGAACATCTCGTAATCCCCTTTTTCCTATCTCCCCCAAATGTGTGATATTAGATATAGGTTTTTTTGGGTTCTTATTCCTATATATAGTTTATAGATTTTAAATAGAGATTATTTAATAACTTTTATATATTTGTTGTAATATCTTAAGATAGTAACTCAAAAATTTTACACTTATGGAATAAAATAAATGAAATGAAAAAAATGAAACTATCGTACATCGAGAATCCTTAATATTTTTATTTAAAAATTACTGTAATTGGGATGGAATTATACAAAGTAATTACTACACATGTAAATATATTTAATCGTTTTAATACTTTTATTTGTATATTGTAGACTCTCAATAATGTAATTTAAATTAAACCAACATACATTATATTCCGAGCAACATATTCAAATGGGAAATGAATCACAATCAATTTCTTACTTGAAACTGTTGTATACTTAACTTATGAATGAGTGGGAAGGAGAAACCTTAATTGTGGGTATAGCGAATTCATTCCAAATCCAAGGCTTCGAGTTGAATTAAGGCGATACCCGAATTGGATCACACAGGACAAGAAAAGCCCGTAGCGTCAGGAAACTCATTGAATGAGGAGACTGCTGCAAGCGAACACACTCCCTATGGATCAGAAAGCACATACAAAAACATCAAAAATATATGCCTGTGGGTTCAAAATCAGGAAGTATAAACTATTTATATTTCAGACTCTTCAATAATCTAGGATTGTGATCACTCAAAAATTTGCTGCTTGGGGACGAGTTTTAAATACTACACTAGGTGCTGATGTAAACAAAATCTGAGATATGTAAGGTTTGGGTACAGAGTCCGCGTGATTTAATGTGATTCTCGACGTGAAGTCCTTAACCACAGGTGAGCACCGCCCCACCAAGAACATGTTTGATACGACTGTTAGCGCCGCCCGTGAGATATCCGTGCTACCCCGCATAGAGGGGCAGCCAAGAGATCAGGAATAGGAAGCCTTACACCATTGGTATACACGATTACGTGGGAGAACAAACGCCCCGTATTCGCATATCCGCCAGCGCGACTTCTTTCTTCCGTCCACGAGCTACCAATTGAGTAAACTCTCTGTACATGAGCTACTCCTCCTTGGTAAGAGTGAGGTACTATCCAAACCTCTTCCGTGATAAGGGCCACGGATCCCATATTTCGAGGATATGCACCTGCCTAGCATACTTCGTTACAAGTAACTGATATACAAGGCAACTACATAGCCTCTACCAGCGATTTTGGTGGCAACCACAGCCAGCACGATCTCCCACAAGGGGGCCAACACCACCCGTGCTACCAGATAGGCATACTCTCTGGTCCGAGTTTCGCAGTGAAGCTGCTCCCAGTTTTTACTTTGTACTAAGTAGGGGACTGGTCACCCCCGGCGACAAAAGCATCAATCGTGAAACAATTATACAAAATCAACACCAACAACAACATCACGTGACATTGCCATTTAAATGCTAAAATTGCAATTTAAACGGTCTAATAACTACAGTCAGACGGCTGCAGCTTTCTCACCGTGGGAGCAAGGCTGTTTCCACCTCTTCCGGTCAATAACAGCGACCGGCAGCCAATCTTCAGGCTTCGCCCGATGATGCCCCCGTGGGTCAACAACAACAAGACACAAACTGAAAGGGCACGAGTTCGAGACCTTCCACGTGTCAATCCCAACCAGCACACGGTACCAGGAACAGGCCTCTGGTCAGACCTCGCGGCTAATCCACTTCCAAATTCGAGTCCGACGAAGTCCGGGACTGGCAATCCCTGTGTTCGCAGGGTTCAGCAGTACCGACAACGAGATCCTAAACGGCTGAATAACTAGCTTGAAAAAGCCAGGATCACGAAAAACGTTTAACCACTACAAAAGGGAGACACCGATAGAGACCAGTGAAACCCACAACAACAACTAAACCGTCCTAGCGCGCCGACTCGCGAAAACACGAGAGGCAAACCGCGTTGCCACACACAACGCATCCGGAGACAGAAGCATACTACTCACACACCACTCACCACCGGATCTGGTGACACCCATGCCGACTAAATCCCTAAAAGCCCCGTAAAGGGGACACTCGCACAAAACATGGAGCCAATCTTCGATTGGCGCTTCGCAATCACACGACTCCCGATCCGCAAGTCTCATTCTGTGCAAGAATGCATTTAACGACCCGTGACCTGTCAGTAAGAAACCAAGGCTTAGATTGAAACTAAACTCAGGGTTCTTCCCGACGAATTCTACATCCGGTATAAATCTATACGTTACTCGACCGTTGGTACTGGAATTCCAACGGCCCTGCCACTCAGATGTGACTAACGCATCTAACCGAGCCCGCCGCTCACTTCTACTCATGCTTTCTGCTCCAACTATGAGCCAATCTGACTCACCCAGTGCGTACCCCCTCTTGATTTTGAAGTCCATGCTACGACGCATCACCTCTAGATCAAGAGGAGTGGCACCCATCAAAACTTGTAGGGCCTCTGTAGACACCGTACGACATACTGGCATACATGCCAATAACATTACTCTCTGAACAGAGAATAATCGACGTTGCCCGAAGACGTACGGAACACACTTTTTTTTGCAAAATCCTGGAAGCACTCCACCCAGCGCTTGTCAATGGCAATGCTGTTTTCTTCCCGCGATCGAATCTTGTCTACTGTAACGAATTTTTTCAAATAGCTTTATTAAGATGTCATGTCAAAACGTTACTGTTTGGCAACATATTTCGCGCTGGCTTCAATATATACCCAATCTGGTATTTGATCGACAGCAGACCAAGCGAAGATCATAATGTGATAAAATTTACTACTCCACTTTCCAATGTAATCTATGCCAGTGTCTATAAAATAAAATAAAATCAATATCGTACTTCAGTTCAGAAATATAACTGTTTTGAGATACAAACCATAAAATGCTTCTGTCGTCATAAGAGCTTGTTCTTTCGACACAGTGTTGTCGTCAACAGCAACTTGTTCTATTTCATTTTTCACCGCTGTAGACCAAAAATTACTGTTTCTTCGTTCTTCAAGTGACTCCATAAATACACTGAGTGCGCCACCAATCTCCACCGCTGAAATATAATCGCCTTCAATTTGTTTAACTGTTCGATTGCAGAGTTCCGCCTAAGGAAATGCAATGAAAAAAGATAACATGTTTGTTTACATTAATAATAATTTAATTAATAGAGAAGACACACTTGATCACGAAGAAAAATAATCCAAATTTGCTCTATCGAATCTTTGAAAAACATTTTCAACGAGTGTGGACTGCTCGGATCTTCCAAAAAATACTTTTTCAATGCATCAAAAATATGTAAAATCGAACTTACAGCCTTCAGCAGGTGCAGAAATCGAGTCTTACTGTAGCCAAGAACTTTTTGGTATTTGATTTTGACTTCATCACAGAATTGCGTTAAAACGACAACTCGTACAGAGTAGTCAGATACAAATGGGAATATATTTTGCAAACAATCATTTCAACATCAAATGTTATTTTGTCGCAGGCTCTTTTTAAAGTGTTGTGTACGATGTGTGCGGTACATCCGATGCCAATTAGACCTGGGTAAAGCTGATTCAATTTGAAAAATGTGTTTTCTGTGTCAGTGCGTTCACGATTGCCGAAATTACATGGTGCGTTGTCGCCAACTAAAACTGCCAGTTTCTCACTTAAGTTGAATTTTTCCGTAGATATTTTCAAGAAATTGACGATTGTATCCGATTTGTCACCGTCATGCGATGTCAGATCGAGAATTCTCACTTTGATGCCATCTTTTTCGAGAAAATACTGAAAGAGAACAGGAAATATTTGTATGGTTCCGTGATTCGACGCGTCGGTCATTAAAGTGACGAAATGACAATCACTTAAATCCTTTTGCAATTCTTGTAATATGAACGGTTAAAACACGTTTGTTACAATGGATTCGCATTTAGTACGCGCACAACTGAACTTTGGCATCATTCCAAAACAAATGCAAATGATTTTCAAAATGCGTATATTTTCGTGTACCCAAAGCCTTGTCTGGGTACACGTACATTTCGGTTAAAATTCGGTACTGTACCGGAAAAATCGGTAAGGTAGGTATCTATACTGTTTTATGGGATACGTATGAGTAATAATAATAGTAATCATACGCTTCGATTAATATGGGTAGACGGGAAGATTCGCATAGATCAAACGGTAACAAGAAAATGTATGGCTATAGTATAAGTTCGGCTCTTCGAGCTATGTAATTGTCCTCCTATTTTGTTGCAGATACACCCAACTAGTTGGTCCCTTTTAAATTGTAGTGACAAGGAAAGCAAAACCAGATTAGTCTTTGTAAAAATAGAAGATTAACCCTTTTAACGCACATTAATTAATTCTGAAAATTAACGAGAATACATGTGATATTAACAAGAATAAAGTTTTCCTGTCCGTAGTCACTGCGTAGATCATTGGCTTGGCTTAAACATTCAATTTCAATTTCAAATTTTATTTATCGAAATATACATGAACATCTTATTATATATAGCATACATTTGTGAGTTTTATCTAATAAATATATTACCAACAATTGTAGCAAGGAATATATAACGGGTTTTTCAATAAGAGCGCTACAAAAGTTTTTTTAAATAAAGCAAAACCGGTTTTAGATACCAATGAAATTCTTTATTCCTGTGAAAGTACGTTCGATGTCATTATGTATGGAACACGATTTCTTTTGCATGGCCACCACGGGCACGCTTGCAGAAGTCCAGACGCTGAACCCAATTTTCGACGGTTTTCAAGCATAAATCGGCCGATACTGCTGCAATTTCACGTTCGATATTCGTACGAAGTTCATCAATCGTCGCTGGCTTGTTGGCATAGACGATAGACTTGACGTAGCCCCACAGGAAATAATCTAACGGCGTCAAATCGCACGACCGAGGCAGCCAATCGACTGGGCCATTTCGTGAGATAACACGGTCACCAAACTTGGTTTCCAATAAATTGATTGCGCCATTCGCTGTATGGCTTGTGGCGCCGTCCTGTTGGAACCACATGTCCTCCAAGTCCATATTATCCAATTGGGGCCAAAAATATTCGGTCATCATTGCACGGTAGCGATTCGCATTCACAGTAATGTGCCGGTCTTGATAATCACGGAAGCAGTACCGCCCAATGACGCCGCCGGCCCATAAACCAAAGAAAACCGTAATTTTTTCGGAACGCAATGATGACTCATGGATTACATGTGGATTACTGTCTGACCCATAACGCATATTTTTCTTATTGACGAAGCGATTCAGCCAGAAATGAGCCTCATCGCTGAAGATGATTTTCCGATGGTCTGTCGTCTTTATTAGGTTTGAAGTCCGAGGTAAACATTGAGTAAAGTATCGGGGACAAATAGAATATGCTATTATTTAATGACACTGCGAATTTACGCTTTTCAAAAAAGTCACACACATTCACACACAATACATTCTCCCTGTCGACTTTAGCATTACAATCTCCTAGTAAAATTTTAATGTCATGGCCACAGCTCGTAGAATATAACTTTGGCATCAGCATTTCTCTCTACTGTCGCAACATGCACACAAATTAGGGAAATATGAAAAAATTTCGCTTTCATGCTGATTGTGGCCATACGTTCACTCACAGCATTGAACCTAGAGAATCGTCATCAATCATTTCTTGAACGTAAAGGTTGCTATTGGGGTGATCATTTGGTTATAATTTGTTCTGGTTTCGGTAATCATTTAATCTAAGATGTGCACCTGATTCAGCGCCTCTAAGCCAGCGTTCGTGCAGTGGATTTAGTCACTGCGTACTTAGGGTTATTCCGCCCAAAATCGGTCGTCAGAACCTCGTTTGTTGGGGCATGGTGAACCACGTCAAGTGGGATTGACTTTTGGTTAGGATTGGCTATACTATTAATGGATCCCTGTCCATCAACACCCCAATAAATGTCCTTAGACGACTACTAAAGATACATGAGTAGCATGTTTCCTTTAAATTTTATGAAAAAAAAAATATACTTGGCGTACGTGTCTTTTCGATGATCTACTTTTTACTATCTGATTATATTTTAGTTTTAAACCTTTTGTAGGATGTCATTAATTATTTATCCTCACACTCCACTTTTATGTATGACAGACTAAGTTTATATGGGAATAGGATGAGCAAAGAGAAGACCAGAAAACAAACACACATCGTTAAGTATGCATGGCAACGATTGCCTGATTTTAACACTTATCACTCTTCTAGTTCTTCGACTGATGCAGTGGGGAGGTATTTATGTCTCTGGAGAAAGGATAATTTTGCGAACAACTCGTTGTCAGTTTCGCATGATTTCATACTGGCAGCAGATTTCAACTAACCGAAACCCTTTGGTAAAGATTATTACATAACCAGTTTTATCTACAATTATAAGTGAGATAATGTGGAGCAAGAACATCATAATTATCATCACCATCAGCCTCAGTTTGAAAATTTGAACAGTCAACGCCGTCACCACCATCAGCGGGCCACCAACATAAGAGCCTTTATATTTAAAAGTGCATCATATCATTACTCAAAGACATCTGTGCTGAAGTGTCCTGCGTAGAAACCCAGATTAAGAAATCTTTTTGCAATGTTAATTTATGTACATAGAACTCTTAACTGAAAGTAAGTCAGTTTACTTAGCAACTGTTGAAGACACCATTTCACTCTGTAGCTTTTACTCTTAGCAATAATTAATTAATTATGATTTTGTTTGTTTCTAAATGATAATTGTTATAAATAGAATTTCTAGAATAGAAATTCTAGAATTCATTTCCAGGATTTCATTTATAGAAAACAGTTTTTATATTCAATTGCCGTTTATCTGTTTCATGTGTGTCATAGTGAGTGAAACTAAAATTTACAGAAAACAATATCAAAAAGCCTATATCTACGCTTCCATTCAAAAACTGTCGAAAGCAGGCCGGGAACAGCCACTCAAGTATGAAAGACCCTAAATTCTACTATAATTCCAATAAAATAATAAACCAGCTGGAACCGTTAAACTTCGTTTTCCCCTAAAATTTTTTGTAATGCCAAAGGGTGAAGAAATTAGTTTTGTTCCATTATGTTTGCAGTAAATTTATATATTTGCTGGCGTTCCGACACGCGATTAGTCGCATTTCGCGGGTCTCAGGTATCTCTACAATTCTTGAATCTTATATTCGCATTCTTTCTGTTGTGATACGTGATTCTCCTTGTTAAAATGTTTCAGCAGCCCTGGAGGTTAAGTTGAAGAACGTTGGGATAGAGTGCGCATTTCGAGTTGCTGTGATGTCTCTGTAATTCTTGAATCTGAGATTCACAATCTTTCTGTTGTGATACGTGATTGTACTTGGTCAGATGTTTCAGCAGCCCTTGAGGTTGAAGTTCTAGACCGTTGGGATAGAATGAGATGCCTTGTCTTGAAGAAGCTGTGCGAAACCGTTGTGAAGCGATACGTGCCTCACTTTGTCGCAATAATTCGGCAGCCTTTGAGGTGGATGCTGTAGACAGTTGTGATTGGAGTTGCTCTTCGTTCTTTCTTGGAGATTGTGCTTTGAAGAATTTGATAGCACTTTTTGTTACGGGCGACTTTTTTGGGGGCATATTTCCTTGTTCACTATCACTATAAGTATATTAACACTGTGAAAACTGTTGTCGTCATAGAGTAATGTCGTATAGAGACGCCAACTCTCTCAATTTGCCTTTTTACGTTCAAGTCGCTCGTCATTTTAATTGTAATTTTTTGAATTAACACCGAATATAGTGTGTGAGCAATGAAAATGAAAATATTGTCGTTCCACAAAATCCTTAAGAAAAACTTTATTATTCATCCGATTTTGTTGAGATTACGCTTAAAATGTTGGTAATTAAATAAGCTATATTCTAAAAAATAAAACATTCTCGATCTTCACTATAACGTAGAAGAAAAGGGGAAAAAATAAAAATGAAAAATTTTGAAAAAAACGTAAAAAGGCAAATTTGGAAATTTGATTTTCCATAACTCAGCCAATTTTTATCAGATAGGAATTTCGATCGCTGAAAAGGGCATTCAATTACCTTTCCAACGATGTGCCACTTATCTCGAGCGGTCTTTTCGGTTTTTCGTGTTCATTAGGTCCCAATTAACTTATCTAGGCATGTGGCGTTCTTGGTATTGTTTGGCTGTAAACCAGTGAAATTGACACTTACAATTTTTTGAAAGACAGAAAATAGGTCACACCATTAAATTTTTCTTCATCCCCGTGAGGGAATTTGCAAGCAATAAATATAAAGGGGTTTCCGAACATGCATTATGATTGTTGTAAAAAGTGAAGAGTTAAATTTCACAGGTAGAATTTGACCTCAAATAGAGAGCAACTTCTATTCACCACAAATTGGGAAATTTTACGAACATGATGCCATAAATGCGTTCCCGATACTGTGCCGTATAACGTGAAAATTGATTGTTGAAAGCTCAACAATCAATGATATTCATTCCATTCATTTGTAACTGGGGTCACTTTTTTAGCTTCAGAGTCTGACCTTTTTAATAGCCGTGTTTTCATTGTTTTTCCCAAAAAGTAACTTGCATAAGATCTGTGGTGTATGTAGCAAACCTCACATGCCTACAATGTGTCACACTATTCATTGAAATAATTTTTTTTAAAGCTAAAAATGCTTGGACTTTAAAAACGATTATTTTAATTGAATTGGCTATAAACTTTTGGAGATACATTGAAATATTATCTGGTGTATGGACAATTTTTTATACACTGTATATGTAATAGTCAAATATTGAGGTGAGTTCCAAATAGTCTGTTCATATCTCTAGCTCAACTGCAACATTCTGTGAAATTTTGAGGACAATCAAACTATTATTTTGCCTGTTATAACAGGTTTTTTTGAAAGGGGCGCGTCACTGCCCACTTTCACCCTAGATGAATTCATATGTATACGACATATACATATACCAAATCTCATCTTCGTACCTCTGATAGTTAATGCGATATATCCATTTTAAATTTCAAGTTCTATTAGCGCCCCTTTATCCAATCACAACCGAGTATAGCCAAGGACTATCAGCAGGGCAACAGTACCACATTCTAAAGTTTTTATACCAATAGGTCTATTAGAAAAGCCCGGCCATATATTTTCCCCCAAATTGGTTCTAAATAGCCTGATCGTATATGTAGACCAACAGTAATACACTGTAATTCTAACTGTACGAACAATATATATGCCAAATATCATCTTCATACTTCGGATAGTGCAGGAGGCAGAGCCGTTTAAATTTTCAAGTTCTATGCCACGCCAACTGATCATATCCCGTCCATTTTTTGTTGGATTACGAATTCTACTGGCAATTTCATCCAAACAAATTTTCAAGGCGATTGGTGAAAAAGTTCTCCAGATATTGCGCTTTCTAAAATAGGGTCCAATGGGCAGGCCTACGCTCACTTGATGTATCAAAAATACAGGTACCCTATTTTCACCACCGACGATACAGCTATAGTATATTCTGTGAAAATTTCAAAAATATCGGTCCAGCTATTTTCGAGTCTCTACAGTACTACAAAATGCAAACAAATAAACCAACAAACAAACACAACCTCGTTTTTAAACGAGGGCGGATCAATAAGTCCGTGCCTTTTCGATCTTCCCTCGTAGTTATATGAAATGCAATACTGCTTGCATCAAGCACCACCTATTAGTAGACTACTGTAAAATTGTGAGCAAGTTCCGTCATTTACTATGCGTTTAACAGCTGTTCAAATGAAACAACCTCGCGCATTTTTTAAAAATGGAAAAAAGTGAATTTCGAGTCATCATTAAACATTACTTTTTGCGAAAAAAAACCGTCAATTAAAGCAAGGAAAAGCTTGATAAATACAATGGGGACTCTGCACCATCGATTTTAATGGTAAAAAAGTGGATTAGTGACTTTCGTTGTGGTCGCACAAGTACAAATGACGCTGAACGTTTTGGACGGCCAATTGATACCAATACACCGGAAAATGTCGAAAAAATCCACGATATGGTGTTGACCGATCGTAGAGTAAAAGTGCGCGAGATTGTTGATGCCATAGGCATTTCATATGGCAGTGTGGTTTCCATTTTAAATTATCAGTTGGGTTTAAGAAAGCTGACTGCAAGATGGGTGCCTCTCTCAATTGAGCATAAACGTACGGGTGCGCATGTGCGTAGTCTCAATGGCAAAATTCCATGAATTGGCCAACGAATTGGTACCTCATCCACCATGTTCTCCGGATTTAGCCCCCAGTGACTATTTTCTATTTCGAAGCCTAAAGAAATGGCTCGGTGGAAAGAGATTTAGCTCCAACGATGAAATTATTGATCAAAGAAATGCCTATTTTTTCGAAGGGATACAAAAATTGAACAAAGGTTGTATTGAGCTAAAAGGACAGTGTAAAAAATCAGACACACATATTGTATGAAATGCATTGTGCATTTATGTTTTTCAAAAATCAATATCTGCTTGAATACATATCATGCAAATGAATAATAGACTATATTTGTGATTTACTATGATGAATATTACACGTGAATAAAATCTTTCTTGAATAAAAATAACATGTTTTTTTTCCCCACATGGACAAGACCGTCCGTAGGCGGTCTTCACGTTTTTACAACTGCCGGCTAAACGAAGAAAAATATTCAAAAACTGACATCATTTTCGAGCTTCTTGTACCCAAATTATCGTAACGAAATTCTTCTTGTTTCGATTTTGCCCGTTAAAGGGTTAATATTAGGCTTGTTTTGGTGACACTGCTTGCTTAGATTATCGCTTATTTTGTATAGACAGCTAAGCGCTATTCAGCGGCACTTAAAGTTGCCGCTTCTTCTTCAGGTCTAAGCAGGCATAAAGTTACCAGTCTGAAAAAAGTCTAAACAACTGTGTTGGATATCGTTATCTTTAAGCGGAAGCATATAATATAATAATAACTACAGGTATATATATATATATAATAACTACAACCCATGCGTTTGAGCAAGACGATTATATAGCATGAAACACATAGACGACGACAGGCTACATGAACACACGACTACAAATGCCGCTGACTGCAAATGTAGACGTGTGGCAGCTACTGAATTATTTTCAAGACGGCAACTGCAAAGTAAACAGCTGATATGTAAAGCATGAAACACATAGACGACGACAGGCTACATGAATACACGACTACAAATGCCGCTGACTGCAAATGTAGACGTGTGGCAGCTACTGTATTATTTTCAAGACGGCAACTGCAAAGTAAACAGCTGATCTGTAATGTTGACGTTTGTGTTATTGTGTTATTTGTGTTAGAAGAAAATAAAATGTCTGGAGAATATTTAATAAATATTATTACAAACATAACAAAAATTGTGAAAACCGTTGATTATTCTGTCAGTGGTGCCACTTCAGGCATTGACAGCTCTAACCTGTTGATTGTCGCCCACACAAATGGAAATTAGTTTAATTCAACTACAGCTACATAAGTAGCATAGACAACAACCTGCAGTCGTGTCGCCTTGCCGTCGTTAAAATATTCACTTGCATATAAACGCATGTATTTTATATTTGACAGGTTGTGGTCGGTAGCCTGTCGTCGTCTATGTGTTTCATGCTTATGTATTTCCGGTTGAAAATTACAGAGAGTTGCCAGTTTGAAAAAAAATCGAAAAACAGTATCCAACAATGTAAGCCAAAGACAATGATAAGAATATACACATATTCAAGAATAACTACAAATCATGCATTAGAGCCAGACGATTATATATATTATAATAAATTATCGCTAGGTTGGCGTTTTGGTTACTAGCAAGCAAGCGATAATCGCTAGCTTGCAACAAAAACATGCCTATTATTTTTAGTTTCTACAGAAAAAAAAAGTAACTTGAATAATATTGTAATTGAATAGGTATTTATATTCTTTTCTGTAGACGTCCATATTCGCTGGCAATTTCAGTTTGATCTATAGATTTACGCCAGCTCTCTTATATACCAGTCAAACATATGCCAATGGTCTGAAATTACTCTTTACTTCAATCGGTGGCAACATCCAAATAGACGTTTGCTACAACCACTTTTCAATCAATGAGTGCAATGAGAGTATGCATTGCCCTTTGTCCGGCTTTTTAGCTACTAACGGTGTGCGGGTTTTTTAAAAAACTTAATTTTCGAACAAATCGGAAACTGGTTTCTTGAAAAATTAGTTTTTCGAACAAACCGAAAACCGGTTTCCAAAAAATTCCGGTTTTTGGACACTCTAACCCATACCCATGGTGCTAGTATAAAAGGAAGGAACCCCTAACATGAAACGGATTGAAATGCCCAAAAACTAACCACCATCCGCAATTAATGTCCAGCTGTTAGCTTTGGCAATTTCATGACATACTTAATTTCCTGAGCGTGAATTATTCCGACGGCATTATTTTTCCCTACTTCCTGCCTCTTTTGCTATCATGACAGTTCGCCAAATGTTGTATCATGCTATTAGTTACATAGATTACGGCTTATTTGTAATGAGGTAGATGACAAGAAATTTTTCATTCTACAAATTCGTTACTGGTAATGCTTTTTGGTATTGTTTACCATGTCAGTTGTCAACAGGACGACATTTATTAAAATATATTTCAATAGAAGAGATTGCAAGGTGTACAGGAGTTCCACCGAATGAAATAATGTCAAAATGGGCCACGGTTTCAAATAGCATGACAATTTGACAGTAGCTGGATGTTTAATGGGTTATACAAACAATTGTACAGATGGGAATGAGTTTGATGGTTTTGTTTTATGACTGCACCAGCAATAGTTTGATTTAATTGGCCTTTCTGGTTTTAATTGTTTGAGTCTCAAGCGTGTTGCTTTATGTTCGGGGCAACTTTGTGTGGGTAATGAAAGTTTAACGATGGAGTTTGATGAACTATTTTGTGTGAGATTTATGTACCATGTAGTCGTAAATTTTAAGGTTCTTATACTATATAATCACTCTTGCTTCAATCGCAAAACCCTCGTGACTGGGTTGCATCGTTTACTTTGAGATTGACAGCTATTAAAGAGGGCAAGTTTTGAATTTTTGAAATCAAAAGAAACAATAATGGTTAATTCATTTCAGTGATTCAGTATTGAAACAACACTCCTACAGAGGACTTTGTCTGACAGACTTGGAGCTAGATGCCAATAAGGAAACATAAAAAGAGAGATTAAAGAGAACAAGTTAATAATTTTGAACTGGAAAGGCTGATGATGTTTAAATCAAAGATAAATTAAAGGAAATGTATAGAATTCATTACAACGTATAAATGCCCCAATGCGAAAGGTGTTTACGGTCGTTACCACAAGCCGAAAACCAGGAACTTAAATTTATACTCTAAATCAGGGCATTGCCTTACAGCAAATATTAACACAGTAAAGAGAGAAGAGTGTAAATAACACTTGCAAAATGTCATGGTATACATCTGGACCCATTCATAAAGGATTATTATTTGCACATAAACGAAAACAAATTCCATCAAAGCCATTAATTAACTCTTTATGTTTACTCCCACAAAAACAGCAAGCAGAAATATAAATCTTCTTATTGGCTTTGAAAGAAGAGAGTTTGCAAATCAACCAATATTACAAGGATTTTGAAACCAAAAGCCCGCTGTTTAATTTAATATGCGCTAATATTTATTTGAACAAATTAAAATTTAATTGGTTACCATTACTTTGGTACTTCCTTGGATACCATAGAACTCCTACCAGCAAAAAGGACCATATTTGTCGTCTTTTAATTTTCGCCTGGTTTTGGTATCTTTTAAACCAAGTTAATAAAAGTTACTTATTTTTTTGTTTTAATTTGAAAAGGAAAACCCAAATGGATGAATGTGAAACGTAAACGACTATGGGCACGTTTGAAAGAGACGAAAAAACGGAAGCCGGTTGTAAATTCTGAGAGATAAAATTAAAAGGTTGCAAGAGATGAAATTCAATTTAACGCGAGTAAATTGAATTTTTTGGTGTTGTCATTTTTTTCTTTCGTGACGGTCCAGCGCCAACGTTTCACCTTTAGTAACATGAGCATTATGATCTGTTTGGTTTTGTATTTGAAGAGAAAGAAAGATGCTACTGTGGGGCATTTTGCAAAGTCTCCCTTGATGTATTTGTTGTTCCATCGTTGTAGTTAATGTTTTTACTATACGGTTGGTAGTTCGGGTATTGTACCCTACCAAAAACAAGGGCAACTAGTATTTCGTTAACATAGTTAGTTGTAAGTGAATCAATTATTATGACGATTTACTGACAAATAGGTGTGTTATTTTATTTGAAGAATTTTTCACTTTTTTAGAAAACTATCAAAAATAACACATTTCAGACATGTAACAAATATTAGACATGAAATACAAATTTTGGTGTATTAAGAATATATGAATACATTAGTACAAAAAGCACAAACAAGTGCCACCCTTCTCAGCCTCTTGTACCGTTCACGCGCAGCACGCGTTGTAACCGGCTGTTTCGTTTCGATACGTGCAGCGTCTTTTTCATTAGTTGCAATGCGAATTCTTCGTCGTAGGGGGGTATTCTGTTCGTGAGGGAGGGTATTCTGCTTAAGCAGGAAGGAGAAGTTCTGTCGATAGGACATTGATATCTCCGGTATTTGTAGCTTATCAATATCCAGCTTTTCCTGTGTTCGGCTTCGTACGTTTTTCGCCCTGCACAGTCTTGTGCAAACTTTCACAGCCACTAGGTAATGATCTAAGACGTTACTGGAACCTCGAATCACACGTACATTCATTACACAAGAAGAGTGCCTGCCATCTATTACCAAGTGATCAAGCTGGTTATTCGTCCTCTGATCAGGAGATATCCAGGTCACCTTATGAGTGTCCTTATACTGGAATCGTGTGCTCCTAACTACCATGTTCTTTGCGGCGGCGAAGTCTATCAGTCTTATTCCATTATCGGTTGGTCGAAAGACGCTTTCCTTTCTCAATTTGGCATTAAAATCGGCGAGAATAACCTTAATGTCGTGGTCATGGCAGCGTTCGTATACTTCCTCCAGACGCTCATAAAATGTTTCTTTGACATCATCGTCTTTGTACTCTATCGGTGCGTGCACATAAATTAACGAGATGTTGAAATATTTCGCTTTGATGCGAATTGTGGCTACGCGGTCACTCAATGGGTTGAATCTTGAAACTAGGTGTCGCAGTCTCTTACCAACTATAAATCCGCACCCGAATTCGTGCTTTCGGTAATGTCAGCTGTAGTAAATATCGCAGTTTGTCTATCTGGTGCAACCATATCCTGTCCATCGCATTTCCTGGATCCCTGTGATGTCAGCTTTATATTTTCCGAGGACATCCGTCAGTTGGAAAGTGGCAGCCGTCCTGTATAGCGTTTGCACATTCCCGGTACATATACTTAAATCGTGGTCCTTATAATGTTTGCGAGGTTCTTCAACAGTTGGGGGGTTTCTTTGTTTATTATCGTATTCTTGTATTTTCATTGCCAATATAACGGTGGCCGGAGGTAAACCCATCCCAACGTGGTTTGCACTTTACTTACTGCGAGGATGACTATGTTTCAGCCGCTTATTATGGATCAGACGCTGACCAGAATGCAGTATGTCGAAACTGGATTTTGGTTTCTTCAATTTTCATCCGCTGTTGGAGAGTTGGCTCATCCGTCTTCAAAGGGCAGAAGATTATATCCACTACTTCGAAGAGCTTCAGTGACAGGGTCACCTAATAATCCTGAGACGTATCAGTGATCGCAATATCACTCAGGTTGCTCAGTCGTTTCAGCTTCTCACTTTAGCTAGCCAACGGAAGTTTCCGATAAGCCATTGCCCAGGACATAAAAAAAAAAACCGTTTCCCATTACATCCCATGAAGGGATTGGGGAGAGCTTCGCACAACCAGTGAGCTGTGCGCTTTCTAATTTTTCACTCACTGATTGGGACCTACAGTTTTTACACCGATTCCGAACGGTATTTTGAGAAGCTTTTTCATGGCTAAATACTCGATAGTGTCGCCGTCACTATGCGAGGTGGCCGCCGCCGAAAGAAATTATTTTTTTTAAGGTGTTCAGAGCAGGGATCGAACCCAGGATCTCATGTACAAGAGGCGTGCACACTACCCATTGCACCACCGACGGCCACATGTGCGCAGAGATAAAGTGCGTAGAAATAGTGAGCTGGCCACTCCCAATTGAGTGACTATCAGAAACTTTCCACATCCAAGGACAGTCCCATGTCCCACTTGGTTACAGTACCGAATATGCTAACGGCACAACTTTGGAAACGTTGCATGAAGTTATCAACGGCAAGATTTCACTGCACCCAGTCCGGTGCCAATACAGTGAAATCAGAAAACGTAAATCAACACGTAAGAACTGCAATTGGTGGACAAACCTGGTGTTCGAGTAAGCAAAAACTATTTTTTTTTACCTTATGGCAAGAGAAATGATATTTTATTAACCCTGCTGTTAGATTAGGACCATTTGGTCCAAATTTTTTCTGTTTTCCCTTGTAACTTTGGAACGGTGATATATACTGACTAAATTTTTCTGCTAATGGGGTCTTTTAATAAAACAATGTTATGTGCGAAAATTAAATTTTCTAACTTTATTCAGGACTGAGAAAAATACAAAATGACGAATCTTAGGTTAGAGGACCATTTGGTCAATAGTACATTTTTTCATTACCAAGCGAATGTAAATTCATGTCAAATATTTAGAAGATGTTTTTGATATGTCAAATACTTGCTTTAGAAATTATTGAACCAAAATAGTTACAAAGGATAAGATAAAATTATTATTTTGGATGAAAATTCCAGTATGGACCAAATGGTCCCTCAACCTAAGATTCGTAAATTTTTTCATTACCAAGCGAATGTAAATTCATGTCAAATATTTAGAAGATGTTTTTGATATGTTAGCGGATGTTTTTGATATGTCAAATACTTGCTTTAGAAATTTTTTAACCAAAATAGTTACAAAGAATAAGATAAAATTATTATTTTGGATGAAAATTGAAGTATGGACCAAATGGTCCCTCAATCTAAGATTCGTAAGTTTTTTCTAATCTAACAGCAGGGTTAAAGTAAATTGAAATAACCACGAAATATTAAAATGTATAAATGTTTAGTTTTTGAAATTCAATATATATATTGACATCTTACCGCTCATATAGGTTTACACTCCCAAGCACATGAAGTTTACGAAAGAAAGCTTCGAACCGGAGAGAGTATTCGAAATTCATTTGAAATTCGACAAAAAATATTCGGATTTTGAAGTTCTTATTTTGCCACTTTTAAAATCGGATGTAATAGCCGTTGGTGGTGCAGTGGTTGGTGTGCGAGGCTCTTGTACATGAGAACGTGGGTTCTATCTCTGTTCAGACCACCTCAAAATACCGTTCGGATCCGGTGTAAAACTACAGGTCCCAATCAGTGAGTGTAAAACCTAGAAAGCGCACATCTTACTGATTGTGAGAAGCTCTCCTCAATCCCTTCATAGTATGTTGTGGTACACATTTTTTTGTGTAATCGCCTAACTCCTTAATTTGAAAAATTAATTAATTTTTTAAATCGAAAAAAATTTAAAAATTTATTTTTTTAATTTGAAAAAAATATATAAATTTTTGTATATTTGTTAAAATCCTTAAAAACCCCACATTTGGGTCTAAATTCATATCCTATTTGGGTTGTGATTTCGTGGGGCCAAATTTCCTGCCGCCTATTAAATTATGTTGCATGTCTGAATTTTTCAATTTACATACCACTGTGGGTAATGTGTCGAATCAATCTTGTTAGGATGTGTGAATTTCAGTTTTCAAGTATTCATTTTCAGTTTAATTATTTTGCTGCTATTAATATTGTAGAGTTTGCGCTTCAACATCAACAAATTCTATTGTTGGCTATAACCGATACTAACCGATGTCATGCCAGTCAGTTGGTTCTTTGAAATTATGCCGTGTTTGGTAAGTGTGTGGGTGAAATTTTACACTTTGACCCACATTAATAGTTCACATGACGCTTATTTATGTTTATCATGTCACACACAACGAATGCTGAGTATTGGCAATCTGGTGTACAAGGTCCAAGTGGCTTTAATATCCATTCTGCAATTTGTCAACTGGAACCGGAGAAAAGCCTGCGAATAGGGAAAGACAAACATTTTGGGTACATTCGGAACACAAAAAAACTGAACACACACACACTTTTACTTAAATCATCGCTAAACATCGCAGGACCATGAATAGATGTTTCTTCATACGTTGCGTATGAGTTTTCTTGTTTATAGGGTCGTTGTATCATTTGAATGTAGTATTATTGATGTTTCTCATTGCATAATAATGTCATCTGTCAATTGTTCAAATTATTACTGTGGATGTTTTTTTTTTTGTATTTTTCGTTATTTTCATGGATTTAAATTAAATTACTTTTTGAATTATACCATTGCCATTTGCTTTCTTTTAGTAAGAGTAATAGAATTCAAACAATACACAACTTCATAATACTTACATATTAGCTTTTGTACTATAGCCAGTTGGACACAAATCGATTTTTGGCGGGTAAAACACATTGTTTTAAGCAGAAAATATAAAATAAAAAAAACTGGTCCGAACCTATATTTTGGGACTTACATATGATCCCCCAAAGTTCCGTCATATGGGATGGTATTACGAGTGTTGCATCGTGTATAGCTTTCGTGTGGGGTTTTACGCTTATAACGGGGTTTTCAATAAGAGCGCTACAAAAGTTTTTTTTTAAATAAAACAAAACCGGTTTTAGAAACCAAAGAAATTCTTTATTCCTGTGAAGGTACTCTCGATGGCGTTATGTATGGAACTCGATTTATTTTGCATGGCCACCATGGGCACGCTTGCGGAAGTCCAGACGCTGAACCCAATTTTCGACGGTTTCCAAGAATAAATCGGCCGATACTGCTGCAATTTCACGTTGGATATTCGTACGAAGTTCATCAATCGTCGCCGGCTTGTTGGCATAGACCATAGACTTGACGTAGCCCCAAAGGAAATAATCTAACGACCGAGGCGGCCAATAGATTGGGCCATTTCGTGAGATAACACGTTCGCCAAACTTGGTTTCCAATAAATTGATTGTGACATTCGCTGTGTGGCTTGTGACGCCGTCCTGTTGGAACCAGATGTCCTCCAAGTCCATATTATCCAACTGGGGCCAAAAATATTTGGTTATCATTGAACGGCAGCGAGTCGCATTCACAGTAATGTGCCGGTCTCGATCATCACGGAAGAAGTACGGCCCAATGACGCCGCTGGCCCATAAACCGCACCAAACCGTAATTTTTTCGGGATGCAATGATGACTCATGGATTACGTGTGGATTGTTGTCTGACTACTAACGCATATTTTGCTTATTGACGAACATACGACGCTTGTGGTGGTCAAGCGGCTTCAGTTCTGGCGTCAATTTGATCTTGTAAGGATGTAGGCCAAGATGTTTTCGCAAAATTCGCCACAACGACGTCACAGAGATGCCCAATGCTTGAGAACGGCGTTTGAGACGCACATTTGGGCTTTCTTGAACTGAAGCCTCAGCGTCAGCAATATTCTCGACACTACGGGCACTTCTTTGTCTCACTGGCACAGGAACATTTTGTACTGTGCCTGTGGATTCAAATTTTACCACCAGACGCTCAATTGATGGTCTGGTAGGACGATTATGACGACCATAAATTGGACGTAGCGCTCTTAAAGTTGAGGCCACTGACTCTAAATTTCGGTAGTAAATTTTAATAATTTCGACTCGTTGTTCACTCGTATATCTTTCCATGATGAAATGGCAAACCTTAGTGAAGAGAAATGTCAAAAGAGCTGGAAAAAATATGGCGTCGTTTGCTGTTCCTATCGATTTACTTTTATAGCGTCTCTGTTGAAAAACCCTTTACTACCCCTTGCATCATATGTGTGCTTTTAGCCAAAGCAATTTGTGTTTATATCAATATTGGTTCTTTTATAATTTATACATTGTTTTTATTTAATTAAATTATGCTTTACATCCGAATTATGCGTTACTTTAGGACTGTCACGTATTTTTTGAAAATATATTGTTAGACAAAGAGCACGCATACACACCACACACACTTTGTGTCTGATGAAAATTTTCATGCAATATTTTGCAAAAATATTTAAGATGATGGAAATCCTCACAACCACAAATATAAACTTACGTATTTGCAGATTTAATTAGACAACTTTCAATAGAATGCGAAGACGATCGAATAAGGAATTGTAGAATTTAAAATTAATTTACGAATTAAATAAAATCCCTGAAAAACGCTAGCATTTGTGTCCTTGAAAAGTTTTTATATCTCTCTCTAATTGGAAATAGTATAGAAGAATTTAATAAAGGAAACCAAATATGGATAATACTAGTATAAACAACTTGAGGCTACAAACAAATATATTGTGACTTAATTTAAGTGTTGAAATATCAGTTGTTAAATTCTAAGAGGAATTTGTCCTTGTGATTGTCTTGCTAACTGCAACAAGTGCAACACAACCAGGCGTTATTCAAAAACCTAATCCAGGGTGCCTTCGCAAAACATGGACGACTAAGATTTGTGAAAGAAAAAAGCACTCTACTGAAAATCAACAAAAAGTACATTCAATTCCCCAACTCTAAGAAAAATACTGGATTCAGCACTATTTCTAATGAGGCACATTCTTAAAACTGTTTTACGAAAAAGATTGGTGATATATACTGGGTTTTTTTTATGCGAACCCAACGCATCAGTTGTTTTGACGGATAAAACGGAATCTTTAAAACTACTCAGTATCCTATCCGTTTGGTTTATAAAAAGGTTAATTTCAACTACTTCTACGTATTACAACCAAAAGGACACAACTTCAATTTTCATAATTTAGCACAGTAAAGTCCAAATTATGAAAATTATTTTAGGTATTACCATAATGTTTACGCCACGCGTTTGGCAATTAAGACCGTAACAATAATTGCTCGTCTCAAGGATGTAGAGGTCATTCAATATCTGGTCGATCCTTGCCTTTGACCTCTACCACTTACAAAAATTCGGCTTTACTTCGTTCATAATTCAATAAGATACGTATGTTGCTCCATTGAATTTTTTGGTAAAATATACATTATCTGCAGTTTCTTTCAAAGGAAGATAAATTCGTCACATTAATATTATCTCCTTAACATGATTGCTGTGACAGAGTTCAAAACAACAGAATGAATGCCAAAAGTAAAAATAAACAATTGAAAACAAACCCCAAAAAATGTTTTAAACTGTCACATTTCCATTGATTTTCAATTTCACGTATGTATGTTTGACAAATTTGTAAAGTACAAAAGCATTTTCCCCCATAAGTGGAGCTAAAAAAAAAGTGACGTGACAGATGTTATTATTTGCTTTTCGATAAATTATTAATGAAAATGTTATACACGCTGTTCGAATTTGATAATGCTTCTCAGCGTGGCACCAAAAGTTGTCAAGACATACGTGAAGGTGTGACACGTGTAAACGGTGTCACTTTCTTGAAAAATTTTTTTTTACCAGAAAGTAATGATATTGTTTTAAGTTCGTTTTGGATTTCTTTCCCTTAAGACAAAGCACAGTGAGGCAAACAAATTTATTTTTGTCCAAAAATTTGCTCACAAAAAATTGTACCCCTATGCATAGAATAACA
This sequence comes from Phaonia tiefii, assembly GCA_963931995.1. Classification (NCBI taxonomy): domain Eukaryota; kingdom Metazoa; phylum Arthropoda; class Insecta; order Diptera; family Muscidae; genus Phaonia; species Phaonia tiefii. The sequence continues at coordinate 322,097,774 of OZ008367.1, read as the reverse complement.
CATACGTAGAAGGTTTTATTCGCTCATCTGACGTTTCGTTTCACACTCTCATCGTAGGTTTGTGGAAATGAGAGCAAATTAAATTTAAAATTTACATACACCAGGTGGAGTTACAAAATGTGTTCACTTAACTTTTTCATGTCGTTTTGGTGTAGAACTGAAAAATTTAAATATATTTTGCACTTTTTTATTGACTTATATCGTTGGTATACATTTGTATTGTATTTAACACAACTAGTTTGCCACAAAAACACGAAATTCGGGTGTAGTTCCTTTGTGGATCGCTGTATACTATTGCCACCATCTGGTATTATTGAACCCATATTTTCCACCCTCCACTGTGCAATTTCCATCGTACCTATGACGTTTAATTTATTGAGCGAATAAAAACTTCTATAGTATGTGTTATTCTATGCCCCTATGATATAACTTTCAAATCATGGGATATGCAAATCCACCCTCTGGACTTTAGCATGGACAGGCTAGCAATATTACAAAAGGTATGTCTAACTTTAACGGGTATTACCAGTTTTAGTTGAGCATCAACAAACAATTTAGAATATTGAAATTAAAACGGACTCATATTTAGAAGCATGATGCCCAATTTTGATATCCGTCTCCCCAGGCGGATCATATTCCTCAAATGGCATATACACAGGGAATGGTCTTAAACTTAGACAAACTGGTCATTAAACCACGATCTGGAAATCACGGTCACTTTAGTCTTGTCGAGAGACCCGGATCTGACTTGACTCTTGTTGCTTATTGACAATTTCCAAGGCAGCTGTGTTGTGCTCGTGCGACGGTTTCGTAATGGATATTTTCTTCCTCGCCGGTGTTACCAAAGTGCTACCGTTCCGTGTAAATTATATAGAAGTTACTACAGGCTGTGCAAGCATTTCAAAGATAAAACACTCGATCAAAAACATATGTAGGTATTAAATTGGAAATCTCATCACAGATGTGCAGAGTATGTTGGGAATATGGAGAGATCATTTCTCTGCGCTATTGGTACCTGAGATATCCAACGACGAGACAATCGATCTAAATTTAGGCGACGACATCGATTGTCCCCTCCTAACCAAGACGAGGTCAGAACAGCTATTGCCCGGCTTATGAACAAAGCCGATGGATTACCGGCGGCACTATTTAAGGCTTGCGGCGATGAGCATGCATCAGCTCATTAGCAAAATTTGGTTAGATGAATGCATGCTCGGTGATTGGAGTCTCAGTGTACTATGTCCCATATTTAAAAAAGGTGATCCGAGTATCTGTGCCAACTACCGTATAATAAGCCGTTTATCCATATTATATAAGGTTCTATCAAGCATAATGTGCGAAAGACTAAAACCGATTATCGCTGATCTGCTTGGACCATACCAATGTGGATTTAGGCTGGGAAAATCGACAACCGACCAGATTTTTACGCTACGCTAAATCCTTGAGAAGGCCCACGAAAAACAGATCGACACCTATCATCTATTTGTCGATTATAAGGCGGCCTTCGATAGCCTGATACGGGGGAAACTCTACGAAGCAATGTCTGAGCTTGGTATTCTGCAAAACCCCTGACAAACACCAAATCCGCAGTGAAAGTTGGTAAGGATCTTACCGAACCTTTCGAAACTAAGCGAGGCCTCAGAAAAGGTGACACCCTATCGTGCGATCTCTTTAACGTCTTAATAGAGTTTATTCTGAGAAAAGCTGCTGTCGACATGAGTAGTACCATCAGCAGCAAAAGCCACATGCTGCTCGCATATGCGGATGATATAGATATGATTGGACGCATAGTTAGATAAGTTACTGCGGTGTTTTCGAGAATTGAGAAGGAGTCAGGAAAAGTGGGTCTGACGGTAAATGAGGACAAGACAAAATTAATGGTTTCAACGAGTAGGGCCTCCAGGCAATTAGACCAAAGCGTGAACGTTGATAACCGTTATAATTTCGAGACGGTAGACGAATTTATATACCTCGGATCTGCTGTAAACAAAAACAACAACTTCAGCCCTGAAATAAAGCGGAGAATTGTGCTTGCGAATATATGTTTTTTTTGGGCTAAGTAAGCACTTTAGAGATAAAGCCCTCTTTCGAGTAACAAAAGTCCAATTATACCAGACTCTCATACAACCAGTCTTGCTTTATGGCGCAGAATCCTTGGTCTTATCGCAAGCAGACAAAACATCTGTAGGAGTCTTCGAGAGAAAAATGTATGGCCCTATAGTGCACAACGGCGAGCATCGGCGACGCATGGACCAGTAGCTGTATGAGCTTTATGCTGACATTGACATAGTTAAGCGGATCAAGATAACGCGATTGCGCTGGCTAGGCCATGTCAGTAGAATGGATGAAGATGAACCAGCATGAAGGGTTTCGAAACCGAACTCGAAGGAATACGAAAAATAGGAAGACCAAGATTCCGCTGGAACGATCAGGTTGACGAATCCCAGGGTACACTTGGTATTCCCAACTGGAGAGATAAGGCAAAAGATTGAACTGGTTGGCGAAATATATCATCTTCGTTTTGTAAGGTCCCTGACCCCTCGGGGTTGTTCGTGGCCGGATAAGTAAGTAAGTAAGTAACGTATTAAATCCTTGTATAGGACGACACTTGAATTGAATCATTTAGATGTAAAGATTGCAATCAACAATATGATATTATTTTAGCATGAAATGGATAGATTATCAAAAGTTTCGGATGACAGTGGAATCAGGAGGGAGGTGCTCTTCTGTCTATCAGTAGATCCAAGAGTTACGATTGGTGACTGTGTTAACAATTTGTCCGCGGACTTCATCAAGATCACCATAAGTGATGTCGGCGAACTCAATCATGGCGTAAAATCCTTAGAAGCATTAGGAGGCAGCGCCGCAATCCTTTCTCCTATTGATGGTGAAATGAAATGATGGATTTGGCACCCACACTTGGGAATTAATATCCATTGTTTCTAGTTCGGAATTCCCTGGTTTGCATATCAGCATCACTATTAATGATACGGAATCTTTAAGAATGATGGAAGCCTATGAAGTAGTGATACCGTTACGATTTGCAACTGCCAGGTGCCAGATGAACTGACGTTATGTTTCGCATATCCGAGTGACCAACCGCATCACTAAAACGGTACCCTGAGTAACCACGTGCGCGCGACTTATACAATCACTTAAATTGGCACTGCTTTAGCCAAGGAGTGCTGGAGTAACTACGAGCACTATTGAGTAATCAGTGTATGCACGGTAATTTATCTGACAGGGTAAAGTCTCGTATTACCACTAGAAAGGATTTGAATTCTCCAGGATTTGGCGTAGCGTGAAAATCTGGTCGGTTGTCGATTTTCCAGGCCTAAAGCCGCACTGTTATTGTCCCATCCGGTCAGCGATAATTGGTTTTAATCTTTCGCACATTATACCTGATGGAACCTTATATGCTACGGATGAAGGCCTATTCCATGGTAGTTGGCACAGATACTCGGCTCACCTTTTTCAAATATGGGTCATAGTACACTGAGACTCCAATCGCCTGGCATGCATTCATCTAACCAAATTTTGCTAATGAGCTGATGCATGATGCACCTTATCAGCCATCCTTAAACAGTTCCGCCGGTAATCCATCGGCTCCTGCAGCTTTGTTGTTCTTAAGCCGGGCAATAGCTGTTCTGACCTCGTCTTGGTTAGAAGGGGGGCAATCGACGTCGTCGCCAGCCTTAAACAGTTCCGCCGGTAATCCATCGGCTCCTGCAGCTTTGTTGTTCTTAAGCCGGGCAATAGCTGTTCTGACCTCGTCTTGGTTAGAAGGGGGGCAATCGACGTCGTCGTCCATATTGTAATAGATTGTCCCATCGTCATTGCATATCTCAGGTACTAGTAGTGCGCAGAAATGATCTCTCCATATTCCCAACATGCTCTGCACATCTGCGATGAGATTCCCGTACTTGTCTTTACAGAAGGGGGCCCTGAACCAAGTCCATTAGTTCCGTTTTTATATTTTTGTTAGAATTTTCGGGCTTCGTTCTTCCTTCTGTATGTCTCAATTTTCGCACTCTCGCGCTTTCTCCACTGTCATTTCTTACGCTTAGAGAGACGGTTTACCTCCTTTCTTTTCTTCCTATACAGCTTAGTTGACTAAAGCATTGTCATACGTGCAGCGTTCTTTTCATCATTTGCAATGCGACATTCTTCATCGTACCATGGTTTATTGCGAAGCGGTTTTTCGAAATCGAGTACGGTTGTTGCGGCAGTTCTTATAGAGTCGGAAATGGGTTTTCACTGCGCATCAGGATCGTCATCGAGAGGGGGTGGGTTCTGTGCCAAAAGTTGCGAGAGCCTCCTTGAGTAGGCTGTGGCTACCTCTGGTAATTGCAGCTTTCCGATGTCCAGCTTCCTCTGCGTCTGGTTTCGTACGATTTTCGCTCTACTTAATCTTGTTACCAGATAGTGATCAAAATCGATGTTAGCTCCTCTGATCACTTGTACGTTCATTACATTGGATGAGGGCCTTCCATCAATTACCACGTGATCAATTTGGTTCTTAGTTCTTTGATCAGGGAATACCCAAGTAGCCTTGTGGATGTCTTTATGCTGTAATCTTGCACCACTAATGACCATGTTTTTTGCCGCGGCAAAGTCAGTCAGTCTGATACCGTTGTCGGAACTGTCAGCATGTAGACAGAAATTGGCGATAGTTGGATTAAACACATTCTCCCTTCCTACTTTGGCATTGAAATCTTCTAGTACAATCTTAATTTCATGGCCAGGGCAGCAGTAATACGTGTCCTCTAGGAGCTCATAGAATATGTTTTTGGTATCACCATCTTTCTTTTCTGTCGGGCCATGCACACAAATGAGGGAAAGAAAAAATATTTCGCTTTTATGCAGATTGTGGCTATGCGTGCACTCACAGGAATGAACCTAGAGACTAGATGTTGCAGTCTTTTGCCAACTACAAATCCGTATATGGATCAGACGCTGACCAGAATATAGTAAGTCGAAATTTGATTTTAGTTTCTTCAGTTTTGATCCGCCGTCCGCCTTTAAGTAACAGAAGACTATGTCCACTAGTTCGAAGAGCTTCATTGACTGGATCACCTAATTAGTCTGAGACGTGTCAAAGATTGCATACCCAATCAGGCTGCTCCTTTGTTTCGCCTTTTCACTTTAACTTGCTGACGAGGGTTTCCGATAAAGCTTTGCCTAGGATATACTGCGTGGAAGTAGAATTCCTTCAATTGTCATATTTTTTTAATAGAATTGTCACTACACAGAAGTATTCTCAACATCGGACTGAAGCGGCAATCAAAAATAAAAAAACTCCTCTGATTACGCGTTGCAGCTGACATCACCATAGCCATATGGGATGAGTTCGTCTGTTAGTTTCATTGATGTCGTTTTTTGGCAGCCAATATTCTATTATATAGAAGGGTATTATTACTAACAGAGATAATATCTTGTGGCCAAGACTTACTCTATTGCAATACTCAGCTACCTCTATCATGTATTACAAAAATTGGTGCCATAGTTTCTCCAAATATCGTTCCTTGGCAGGTAGATGGATATTGTTTCTAACAGAGGAATTTAGAATATGTTGTGGATAACACTCACTCTTTTTCAATACTCAGATAAAACTATGATGGATTACAAAAATATGTGCCATAGTTTCTCCGAAACCGCTGTGATTAATTTCCAGAAGCAATATTATACCAAAAATTATAATACGAAGTAAAATTCAATACCTGTTATCATAATGATATTAAAGAATATCAATTTGAGCGCAGTTTCAAATTTTCCAGTAAAAGAGTCTGTGTCACTAGCGTTTACCTTGATAATATGAATGCGAGACTTCCTCACAAACACAAACACAATGATACTCACAATTCCTCAGATACATTGATAAGCATGTCAGGCATTATCCTCATCTGCTGCCGAAGTTGTCTATATTTTTGTTGCTGATGTTTCCACTAACTTTAGAAATCTTCCATACACACACTAAAATACAAGGGAATAGGGAAAAGGAAAATTCTCGTTCGAACGCTGTTGCCCTGATGCGTAATTAAGAGTAATTTACATGCGTTGCGGGACAAATTTTATAGTAAACTAAGTAAATAGAGATTTTATCGCCCCTGCTGTTGAGTGACTGTAATCTTGATATAATATTAGGATAACAAATGTTAGAGTGTCAGAAGTTTAGAAGAGAAAGAAGAAGAAACAGTTTAAACCAGACCAGACTAAAAGATTTTGACATATTTGTTGCTGTCATTGCTTTGTAATACTCGTAGTAATTTGGAGAATGAGACTAAGACAGAGGAGGGGGTCGCGTTAGTTGGAACTGTTTTTGTGTAAATTGTAACAAAAGGAGATTTACTAGGTTTTGTAATGCCTTTTTGGCCAGATGATGAATACATAATTCGAAAATGAAAGATATTATTATAATACATTGCGAAAGTTTTTCAGGAAATATAACAAATGCTTTTGAAGAATCGAAGGGAAAAATGCTTCGTTTTTGTTTTCGAAAAACTTGTGCCTATATCTAATGATCATTAATTACAGACTAATTTGTTATGATGGCACACAAATGTTTCCTGCAAACTTGAAATTGGTCCAATAATGGGCTTGTTGATTTACTAAAAATATGAAAGGCGAATCATTTGATTGAAAACAAAACTAAAAGGTTAAGTGTTCTTAAGCGATTTCCTTTTACAAGCTAATAGTAATTAACTATTAATCTGATAAAGCTCAGACCCTCAGGATTTTGTTCTAAACACAAAACAAAAATCCACTAGCGCGAGTTATCCTATAACTAAACTTTAATGAATGAAGGGAAAATCGTTAATCAATTCAGAGATATTTTTATAACGATGGGGACTTTTTCTGCGTCCAAGACTCTCTGAGTGTTTACGACACTTTAAAATGACCATAAACAATACCTTAGTGCAATTTACCAAGCCGCTTAATACCTCAAAATTTTCCTGTGTGATAGTGACTAGATTGAATAGGATATTGGGCGTGTAGCCTAAATGCTATAAAACCATTTAAGCAGTTCTTTGCTGCCCTTAAAATTGGGATAGCCAACAGAATTTTTATACGGCGAAAAGGCGAAAAAATTATGCTCAACAGTCTTACGCAGAGTTGTGCTCTTGCAACCATCAGTAGGGTAAATTACCATCCCCAGTCCAATACCATCCCCAAACAATATCTTTAATAACGACAAAGAATATGTACAAGAAAAGCAAACATGCCATTTGTTTATAGCTCTAAAAACATTTGAATATTTATGGACAAGCACCTGAAATGACTTCGGTGGTGCAATGTTAGTGAGCGCGACTCTTGTACATAAGAACGTGGATTCGACCCGCCTTAAATTTCTTTTGACGACGGTCAACACGCTTAGTGACGGCGACAAAGCCGAGTATTTAGACATGAAAAAGCTTCCTAAAATACCGTTGGGAACCAATGTAAAACTGTAGGTCCCAATCAGTGAGTGTAAAACTAGAACGCGCATAGCTCACTGGTTGTGAGAAGCTCTCCCTAATCCCTTCATGGGATGTAACGGGAAACCATTTATTTTTACCTGTAGTGTAAGAAGCAGACACGAGGACGGTTTGCAAGCTCCGTGACTGTAATTAATTGCATTTAAAGTTACGTAAAAATCAATACTGCTTATGTTAGCTACCTTCTGTTATTTGACTATTGTATAATTAATTTTTTTTTGATTTGATTTGTTAGCAATGACGAGAGTATTTGGCGAATAAATAAGAAATCTTCCACCATGACGACCAGTTGGTGCACAGGTGTGAAGTTGCCATAGCTAACGTTGATAAATTGTGCTACTAATTTTTATATCATGTACAATATTGTCCGAATTTAGCCGCCAATGATTACTTTTATATTTGAAGAAATACCTCGGTGGTGAGAGATTGGGGTTAAATGAAGAGACATTCATTGAAACATAAGTCTATTTTGATCACCTTGAGAAATCCGAAAGTTTAGAAGGAATAAATGGATTTGGAAAAGGATGAACTCAATATATCGAGCTAAAGCCGAGACTATGTTGAGAAACAAAACATTTCTTTGCCGGTGTTCCAGCTGCTCCCAGATGATCCAGAAAATTATCCGAGCATTTAGATTGGTGCGATGCAATGGTTGCGTGCGCGGCTCTTGTGCATGAGAACGCGGATTCGATCCCTGCTCTGACCACCTTAAACAATTTCTTTCGACGACGGTCACCTCGCTTAGTGACGGAGACACTATTGAGTACTTAGCCATAAAAGAGTTTCTAAAAAAACCGTTCGGAACCGGTGTAAAAATGTAGGTCACAATCAGTGTCTGTAAAACTAGAATATTGTTGTTGGAATTATAGGCCTTTCAGTGATGTTGATACTTAGGGATTTTAGATCGATACTAATTCGCACATGTGAATTGCAGAATTGAGTTTGTATATACGATTGATGATCTACCGATGGTATCAATTCAGACACAGTAGTTAGGCATCTGATGATGAACTTGTCACGGAGTTCGAAACTAGTCATACCAGTGAGTGTGTGTTGAACTGAATTGTCTATCATTTCCCACAAAAACCAACCATTTTTCAATTAGAAAAATGTTCATGACTTGTAAGCTTGTATAGGGTTTTTCAATAAGAGCGCTACAAAAGTTGTTTTAAATAAAACAAAACCGGTTTTAGATACCAATGAAATTTTTTATTCCTGTGAAAGTACGTTCGATGTATGGCCACCACGGGCACGCTTGCAGAAGTCCAGACGCTGAACCGAATTTTCGACGGTTTTCAAGCATAAATCGGCCGATGCTGCTGCAATTTCACGTTCGATATTCGTACGAAGTTCATCAATCGTCGGTGGCTTGTTGGCATTGACCATAGACTTGAATTAGCCCCACAGGAAATGATCTAACGGCGTCAAATCGCACGACCGTGGCCGCCAATCGACTGGGCCATTTAGTGATATAACACGCTCATCAAACCTGGTTTCAAATAAATTGATTGTGGCACTCGCTGTGTGGCTTGTTGGAACCACATGTCCTCCAAGTCCATATTATCCAATTGGGGCCAAAAATATTCGGTTATCATTGAACGGTAGCGATTCGCATTCACAGTAATGTGCCGGTCTTGATCATCACGGAAGAAGTACGGTCCAATAACGCCGCAGGCTCATAAACCGCACCAATCCGTAATTTTTTCGGGATGCAATGATGACTCATGGATTACGTGTGGATTGCTGTCTGACCAATAACTCATATTTTGCTTATTGACGAAGCCATTCAGCCAGAAATGAGCCTCATCGGTGAAGATGATTTTCCCATGAAAATACGAATCATTTCACGAACATACGACGCTTATGGTGGTCAAGCGGCTTCAGTTCTTGCGTCAATTTGAGCTTGTAAGGATGTACGCCAAGATGTTTTCGCAAAAATTCGGCACAACGACGTCACAGAGATGCCCAACGCTTGAGATCGACTTGTGAGAGACACATTTGGGCATTCTTGAACTGAAGCCTCAGCGGCAGCAATATTTTCGACACTGCGGGCACTTCTTTGTCTCAATGACACGGGAACATTTTGAGCTGTGCCTGTGGATTCAAATTTTTCCACTAGACGCTCAATTTTTTTTTTTTTTTTTTTTTTTTTATCAAACCAACACTCAGGGGATGCCCCCTATAAATGCAGTGCATTGTGTTGGCGAAGGAAAATTGAGGTAGTAGAGGGTGAAAAGAGGGAGTAGTGACTGTTGACATTTGCCTTGAATGTTTGTATGTCACAATTGGTGGGAAATACACTAGCCGGAAGTTTATTCCACATACGGACTGTACGGCTGAAGAACGAATTTTCTCTATAGTGTGTAGTGCGGTCAATCGGCCATTCGATAAAAAACGGATGAGAGTTCCTGGAAAGCCGCGTACTTCGGCTAAATATCCTCACGTCCGGCATAAGTTGACGGATGTCCGAGGAACACATACCGTGGAAATATCGATAGAAAAGTGACACGCAACCCACATTTCGACGATGCTCAAGGGAGGCAATAGAGTTGGATACCCTACTGTCCCCTATTAACACCGTCGCTCTCTTCTGGACACGGTCGAGAAGCTCCAAAGAAGTCCTAGGAGCACCTGCCCATATATGGGAGTTATACTCCATCTTTGGCCTGATGTAGGTGGTGTAGATATTGAGAAGATCAGAGGGAGTGAAGTATTTCTTGCACCGCTTTAAAAAGCCTAGACACTTGAATGCATCTTTCGACACTTCAAATACATGTTTTGCCCAACGGACATCACATTGTTTTGCGCTGGCTAGGCCATGTCAGTAGAATGGATGAAGATGAACCAGCATGAAGGGTTTCGAAACCGAACTCGAAGGAATACGAAAAATAGGAAGACCAAGATTCCGCTGGAACGATCAGGTTGACGAATCCCAGGGTACACTTGGTATTCCCAACTGGAGAGATAAGGCAAAAGATTGAACTGGTTGGCGAAATATATCATCTTCGTTTTGTAAGGTCCCTGACCCCTCGGGGTTGTTCGTGGCCGGATAAGTAAGTAAGTAAGTAACGTATTAAATCCTTGTATAGGACGACACTTGAATTGAATCATTTAGATGTAAAGATTGCAATCAACAATATGATATTATTTTAGCATGAAATGGATAGATTATCAAAAGTTTCGGATGACAGTGGAATCAGGAGGGAGGTGCTCTTCTGTCTATCAGTAGATCCAAGAGTTACGATTGGTGACTGTGTTAACAATTTGTCCGCGGACTTCATCAAGATCACCATAAGTGATGTCGGCGAACTCAATCATGGCGTAAAATCCTTAGAAGCATTAGGAGGCAGCGCCGCAATCCTTTCTCCTATTGATGGTGAAATGAAATGATGGATTTGGCACCCACACTTGGGAATTAATATCCATTGTTTCTAGTTCGGAATTCCCTGGTTTGCATATCAGCATCACTATTAATGATACGGAATCTTTAAGAATGATGGAAGCCTATGAAGTAGTGATACCGTTACGATTTGCAACTGCCAGGTGCCAGATGAACTGACGTTATGTTTCGCATATCCGAGTGACCAACCGCATCACTAAAACGGTACCCTGAGTAACCACGTGCGCGCGACTTATACAATCACTTAAATTGGCACTGCTTTAGCCAAGGAGTGCTGGAGTAACTACGAGCACTATTGAGTAATCAGTGTATGCACGGTAATTTATCTGACAGGGTAAAGTCTCGTATTACCACTAGAAAGGATTTGAATTCTCCAGGATTTGGCGTAGCGTGAAAATCTGGTCGGTTGTCGATTTTCCAGGCCTAAAGCCGCACTGTTATTGTCCCATCCGGTCAGCGATAATTGGTTTTAATCTTTCGCACATTATACCTGATGGAACCTTATATGCTACGGATGAAGGCCTATTCCATGGTAGTTGGCACAGATACTCGGCTCACCTTTTTCAAATATGGGTCATAGTACACTGAGACTCCAATCGCCTGGCATGCATTCATCTAACCAAATTTTGCTAATGAGCTGATGCATGATGCACCTTATCAGCCATCCTTAAACAGTTCCGCCGGTAATCCATCGGCTCCTGCAGCTTTGTTGTTCTTAAGCCGGGCAATAGCTGTTCTGACCTCGTCTTGGTTAGAAGGGGGGCAATCGACGTCGTCGCCAGCCTTAAACAGTTCCGCCGGTAATCCATCGGCTCCTGCAGCTTTGTTGTTCTTAAGCCGGGCAATAGCTGTTCTGACCTCGTCTTGGTTAGAAGGGGGGCAATCGACGTCGTCGTCCATATTGTAATAGATTGTCCCATCGTCATTGCATATCTCAGGTACTAGTAGTGCGCAGAAATGATCTCTCCATATTCCCAACATGCTCTGCACATCTGCGATGAGATTCCCGTACTTGTCTTTACAGAAGGGGGCCCTGAACCAAGTCCATTAGTTCCGTTTTTATATTTTTGTTAGAATTTTCGGGCTTCGTTCTTCCTTCTGTATGTCTCAATTTTCGCACTCTCGCGCTTTCTCCACTGTCATTTCTTACGCTTAGAGAGACGGTTTACCTCCTTTCTTTTCTTCCTATACAGCTTAGTTGACTAAAGCATTGTCATACGTGCAGCGTTCTTTTCATCATTTGCAATGCGACATTCTTCATCGTACCATGGTTTATTGCGAAGCGGTTTTTCGAAATCGAGTACGGTTGTTGCGGCAGTTCTTATAGAGTCGGAAATGGGTTTTCACTGCGCATCAGGATCGTCATCGAGAGGGGGTGGGTTCTGTGCCAAAAGTTGCGAGAGCCTCCTTGAGTAGGCTGTGGCTACCTCTGGTAATTGCAGCTTTCCGATGTCCAGCTTCCTCTGCGTCTGGTTTCGTACGATTTTCGCTCTACTTAATCTTGTTACCAGATAGTGATCAAAATCGATGTTAGCTCCTCTGATCACTTGTACGTTCATTACATTGGATGAGGGCCTTCCATCAATTACCACGTGATCAATTTGGTTCTTAGTTCTTTGATCAGGGAATACCCAAGTAGCCTTGTGGATGTCTTTATGCTGTAATCTTGCACCACTAATGACCATGTTTTTTGCCGCGGCAAAGTCAGTCAGTCTGATACCGTTGTCGGAACTGTCAGCATGTAGACAGAAATTGGCGATAGTTGGATTAAACACATTCTCCCTTCCTACTTTGGCATTGAAATCTTCTAGTACAATCTTAATTTCATGGCCAGGGCAGCAGTAATACGTGTCCTCTAGGAGCTCATAGAATATGTTTTTGGTATCACCATCTTTCTTTTCTGTCGGGCCATGCACACAAATGAGGGAAAGAAAAAATATTTCGCTTTTATGCAGATTGTGGCTATGCGTGCACTCACAGGAATGAACCTAGAGACTAGATGTTGCAGTCTTTTGCCAACTACAAATCCGTATATGGATCAGACGCTGACCAGAATATAGTAAGTCGAAATTTGATTTTAGTTTCTTCAGTTTTGATCCGCCGTCCGCCTTTAAGTAACAGAAGACTATGTCCACTAGTTCGAAGAGCTTCATTGACTGGATCACCTAATTAGTCTGAGACGTGTCAAAGATTGCATACCCAATCAGGCTGCTCCTTTGTTTCGCCTTTTCACTTTAACTTGCTGACGAGGGTTTCCGATAAAGCTTTGCCTAGGATATACTGCGTGGAAGTAGAATTCCTTCAATTGTCATATTTTTTTAATAGAATTGTCACTACACAGAAGTATTCTCAACATCGGACTGAAGCGGCAATCAAAAATAAAAAAACTCCTCTGATTACGCGTTGCAGCTGACATCACCATAGCCATATGGGATGAGTTCGTCTGTTAGTTTCATTGATGTCGTTTTTTGGCAGCCAATATTCTATTATATAGAAGGGTATTATTACTAACAGAGATAATATCTTGTGGCCAAGACTTACTCTATTGCAATACTCAGCTACCTCTATCATGTATTACAAAAATTGGTGCCATAGTTTCTCCAAATATCGTTCCTTGGCAGGTAGATGGATATTGTTTCTAACAGAGGAATTTAGAATATGTTGTGGATAACACTCACTCTTTTTCAATACTCAGATAAAACTATGATGGATTACAAAAATATGTGCCATAGTTTCTCCGAAACCGCTGTGATTAATTTCCAGAAGCAATATTATACCAAAAATTATAATACGAAGTAAAATTCAATACCTGTTATCATAATGATATTAAAGAATATCAATTTGAGCGCAGTTTCAAATTTTCCAGTAAAAGAGTCTGTGTCACTAGCGTTTACCTTGATAATATGAATGCGAGACTTCCTCACAAACACAAACACAATGATACTCACAATTCCTCAGATACATTGATAAGCATGTCAGGCATTATCCTCATCTGCTGCCGAAGTTGACTATATTTTTGTTGCTGATGTTTCCACTAACTTTAGAAATCTTCCATACACACACTAAAATACAAGGGAATAGGGAAAAGGAAAATTCTCGTTCGAACGCTGTTGCCCTGATGCGTAATTAAGAGTAATTTACATGCGTTGCGGGACAAATTTTATAGTAAACTAAGTAAATAGAGATTTTATCGCCCCTGCTGTTGAGTGACTGTAATCTTGATATAATATTAGGATAACAAATGTTAGAGTGTCAGAAGTTTAGAAGAGAAAGAAGAAGAAACAGTTTAAACCAGACCAGACTAAAAGATTTTGACATATTTGTTGCTGTCATTGCTTTGTAATACTCGTAGTAATTTGGAGAATGAGACTAAGACAGAGGAGGGGGTCGCGTTAGTTGGAACTGTTTTTGTGTAAATTGTAACAAAAGGAGATTTACTAGGTTTTGTAATGCCTTTTTGGCCAGATGATGAATACATAATTCGAAAATGAAAGATATTATTATAATACATTGCGAAAGTTTTTCAGGAAATATAACAAATGCTTTTGAAGAATCGAAGGGAAAAATGCTTCGTTTTTGTTTTCGAAAAACTTGTGCCTATATCTAATGATCATTAATTACAGACTAATTTGTTATGATGGCACACAAATGTTTCCTGCAAACTTGAAATTGGTCCAATAATGGGCTTGTTGATTTACTAAAAATATGAAAGGCGAATCATTTGATTGAAAACAAAACTAAAAGGTTAAGTGTTCTTAAGCGATTTCCTTTTACAAGCTAATAGTAATTAACTATTAATCTGATAAAGCTCAGACCCTCAGGATTTTGTTCTAAACACAAAACAAAAATCCACTAGCGCGAGTTATCCTATAACTAAACTTTAATGAATGAAGGGAAAATCGTTAATCAATTCAGAGATATTTTTATAACGATGGGGACTTTTTCTGCGTCCAAGACTCTCTGAGTGTTTACAACACTTTAAAATGACCATAAACAATACCTTAGTGCAATTTACCAAGCCGCTTAATACCTCAAAATTTTCCTGTGTGATAGTGACTAGATTGAATAGGATATTGGGCGTGTAGCCTAAATGCTATAAAACCATTTAAGCAGTTCTTTGCTGCCCTTAAAATTGGGATAGCCAACAGAATTTTTATACGGCGAAAAGGCGAAAAAATTATGCTCAACAGTCTTACGCAGAGTTGTGCTCTTGCAACCATCAGTAGGGTAAATTACCATCCCCAGTCCAATACCATCCCCAAACAATATCTTTAATAACGACAAAGAATATGTACAAGAAAAGCAAACATGCCATTTGTTTATAGCTCTAAAAACATTTGAATATTTATGGACAAGCACCTGAAATGACTTCGGTGGTGCAATGTTAGTGAGCGCGACTCTTGTACATAAGAACGTGGATTCGACCCGCCTTAAATTTCTTTTGACGACGGTCAACACGCTTAGTGACGGCGACAAAGCCGAGTATTTAGACATGAAAAAGCTTCCTAAAATACCGTTGGGAACCAATGTAAAACTGTAGGTCCCAATCAGTGAGTGTAAAACTAGAACGCGCATAGCTCACTGGTTGTGAGAAGCTCTCCCTAATCCCTTCATGGGATGTAACGGGAAACCATTTATTTTTACCTGTAGTGTAAGAAGCAGACACGAGGACGGTTTGCAAGCTCCGTGACTGTAATTAATTGCATTTAAAGTTACGTAAAAATCAATACTGCTTATGTTAGCTACCTTCTGTTATTTGACTATTGTATAATTAATTTTTTTTTGATTTGATTTGTTAGCAATGACGAGAGTATTTGGCGAATAAATAAGAAATCTTCCACCATGACGACCAGTTGGTGCACAGGTGTGAAGTTGCCATAGCTAACGTTGATAAATTGTGCTACTAATTTTTATATCATGTACAATATTGTCCGAATTTAGCCGCCAATGATTACTTTTATATTTGAAGAAATACCTCGGTGGTGAGAGATTGGGGTTAAATGAAGAGACATTCATTGAAACATAAGTCTATTTTGATCACCTTGAGAAATCCGAAAGTTTAGAAGGAATAAATGGATTTGGAAAAGGATGAACTCAATATATCGAGCTAAAGCCGAGACTATGTTGAGAAACAAAACATTTCTTTGCCGGTGTTCCAGCTGCTCCCAGATGATCCAGAAAATTATCCGAGCATTTAGATTGGTGCGATGCAATGGTTGCGTGCGCGGCTCTTGTGCATGAGAACGCGGATTCGATCCCTGCTCTGACCACCTTAAACAATTTCTTTCGACGACGGTCACCTCGCTTAGTGACGGAGACACTATTGAGTACTTAGCCATAAAAGAGTTTCTAAAAAAACCGTTCGGAACCGGTGTAAAAATGTAGGTCACAATCAGTGTCTGTAAAACTAGAATATTGTTGTTGGAATTATAGGCCTTTCAGTGATGTTGATACTTAGGGATTTTAGATCGATACTAATTCGCACATGTGAATTGCAGAATTGAGTTTGTATATACGATTGATGATCTACCGATGGTATCAATTCAGACACAGTAGTTAGGCATCTGATGATGAACTTGTCACGGAGTTCGAAACTAGTCATACCAGTGAGTGTGTGTTGAACTGAATTGTCTATCATTTCCCACAAAAACCAACCATTTTTCAATTAGAAAAATGTTCATGACTTGTAAGCTTGTATAGGGTTTTTCAATAAGAGCGCTACAAAAGTTGTTTTAAATAAAACAAAACCGGTTTTAGATACCAATGAAATTTTTTATTCCTGTGAAAGTACGTTCGATGTATGGCCACCACGGGCACGCTTGCAGAAGTCCAGACGCTGAACCGAATTTTCGACGGTTTTCAAGCATAAATCGGCCGATGCTGCTGCAATTTCACGTTCGATATTCGTACGAAGTTCATCAATCGTCGGTGGCTTGTTGGCATTGACCATAGACTTCAATTAGCCCCACAGGAAATGATCTAACGGCGTCAAATCGCACGACCGTGGCCGCCAATCGACTGGGCCATTTAGTGATATAACACGCTCATCAAACCTGGTTTCAAATAAATTGATTGTGGCACTCGCTGTGTGGCTTGTTGGAACCACATGTCCTCCAAGTCCATATTATCCAATTGGGGCCAAAAATATTCGGTTATCATTGAACGGTAGCGATTCGCATTCACAGTAATGTGCCGGTCTTGATCATCACGGAAGAAGTACGGTCCAATAACGCCGCAGGCTCATAAACCGCACCAATCCGTAATTTTTTCGGGATGCAATGATGACTCATGGATTACGTGTGGATTGCTGTCTGACCAATAACTCATATTTTGCTTATTGACGAAGCCATTCAGCCAGAAATGAGCCTCATCGGTGAAGATGATTTTCCCATGAAAATACGAATCATTTCACGAACATACGACGCTTATGGTGGTCAAGCGGCTTCAGTTCTTGCGTCAATTTGAGCTTGTAAGGATGTACGCCAAGATGTTTTCGCAAAAATTCGGCACAACGACGTCACAGAGATGCCCAACGCTTGAGATCGACTTGTGAGAGACACATTTGGGCATTCTTGAACTGAAGCCTCAGCGGCAGCAATATTTTCGACACTGCGGGCACTTCTTTGTCTCAATGACACGGGAACATTTTGAGCTGTGCCTGTGGATTCAAATTTTTCCACTAGACGCTCAATTTTTTTTTTTTTTTTTTTTTTTTTTATCAAACCAACACTCAGGGGATGCCCCCTATAAATGCAGTGCATTGTGTTGGCGAAGGAAAATTGAGGTAGTAGAGGGTGAAAAGAGGGAGTAGTGACTGTTGACATTTGCCTTGAATGTTTGTATGTCACAATTGGTGGGAAATACACTAGCCGGAAGTTTATTCCACATACGGACTGTACGGCTGAAGAACGAATTTTCTCTATAGTGTGTAGTGCGGTCAATCGGCCATTCGATAAAAAACGGATGAGAGTTCCTGGAAAGCCGCGTACTTCGGCTAAATATCCTCACGTCCGGCATAAGTTGACGGATGTCCGAGGAACACATACCGTGGAAATATCGATAGAAAAGTGACACGCAACCCACATTTCGACGATGCTCAAGGGAGGCAATAGAGTTGGATACCCTACTGTCCCCTATTAACACCGTCGCTCTCTTCTGGACACGGTCGAGAAGCTCCAAAGAAGTCCTAGGAGCACCTGCCCATATATGGGAGTTATACTCCATCTTTGGCCTGAAGTAGGTGGTGTAGATATTGAGAAGATCAGAGGGAGTGAAGTATTTCTTGCACCGCTTTAAAAAGCCTAGACACTTGAATGCATCTTTCGACACTTCAAATACATGTTTTGCCCAACGGACATCACATTGTATTTTCATGCCCAGAACATCAAGAGCGTCTGATTCATCAATATCCACACCGTCCATAGACAATGACGACACACCTGGGTCAGCAATACGTTTATGCGACAACAAACAACACTGGGTCTTACCCGCATTAAAATCTACTCTATTCTTTCGACCCCATTCAACAATGGATACCAGATCGCGGTCGAGTGTTTCATTCATCGTCCGGCGTTTGACTTCAATCTCTTGAAGACTTGGCCTACGATCGAATGAATAAGAATGGCAGAGATTACTGTCATCGGCAAAAGAGTAGATTGGATTCACAGTCTGACCCAGGAGATCGTCAATGAAAATAAGAAAAAGAGAAGGAGAAAGAACAGAGCCCTGTGGTACACCTGCAGTCAATTTATGCTCGTCGGATGAAACCCCATCTACAACAACTCGTATAGTGCGATCTCTGAGAAAACTCGATATAAATCGAGTGAAGTTATCACCGACACCAAAAGCAGCGAGCTTTGACAAGAGTGCATCGTGCCATACTCTGTCAAAGGCCTTGGAAATATCAAGAGCCACTACCTTACTCTCACCAAGCCGGTGGATGGATCGACTCCACTGTTCCGAAAGGAACGCCATCAGGTCTCCAGTAGATCTCATTCTACGGAAACCATACTGTCGATCGTTAAGAAGGTCATTGGACTCAAGATACTTCACTAGATGGTGGTTAACCATGCTCTCCATAACCTTCGAGAGCGTAGAACAAATTGCAATTGGGCGGTAATTTGCAGGGTTACTTGCATCACCTTTTTTAGGGATTGGCTGGACATTAGCAACCTTCCAACGCGCAGGGAAGACTCCGGCACGGTATGCAAGGTTGAAAAGATTGCGCAGTGGACACGCCAGTGTCGAAGAGCACCTACTCAAGACCAGTGCAGATATGCCATCCGGGCCCGGGGATTTACCTACGACGAGATTCGCAAGAACCTTTTTAACTCCTCGCGTTCGAAAAAATATCTTGGGCATGGAACAAGATACGTGATTGATCACGGGGAGTGGTTGATTGCTATCCGGCAAGGAAGAGTTCCTTGCAAACATTTCAGCCAAGAGGTTAGCTTTATCAACCGGTTCAGTGAATGTTATGTCATCTTTAAGAAGAGTTGGGATAGAGGAAGAACTATCCTTTATTCTTCTTGCAAATGACCAAAAGTTCTTACTTCCTCTAGGGAAAGAAAGGACTTTAGCACGAATACGCTGTTCGTGAAGAAACTTTTCGCGTCGAAGTACTTTGGCACACTTGGATCTTGCCTGTTTGCGTAGCAGTTCAGTATCAACGTTTTTATTAGAACGCCAGTCTCTGAACGCGTCCTCTTTGGATCTGACAGCATTCTTGCATGTCTGGTTACACCAACTTTTTTCCGATGGTTTAACCGAAATAATTTTCGTCGGAATGAATGAATTCATACCAATCAAAATTATCTTCTCGATCATTTCAGCAGCAGCATCTATGTCATTGTCCAGAAAACAAAGCTTCCAGTTAAAATGCTGATAAAAGTTGTTGAGCTCTGCCCAACGTGCCTCTTCGTAGATAAAAATTTTTCGCTTCGGGACTGTGTTTGAAGCGAGACGAAGAGCTGAATACGAAAAGGACGCTGAAATGATACAGTGATCCGAATTACCCAGAGGTGCAAGCGTGTTAACTTCGTACTTTTCAGGGTGCGAAGTTAAGAAGAGGTCAAGTAAATTTTGGTTGTGCCCTTGAACACACGGAATGTGCGTCGGTTCATTCACCAATTGCGTTAAGTTGTTATGAGCGGCGAAGAGCTCAGCGTATTGGCCCTCCGTAGTTGTATGGCTCGAATGCGTTAACCAGGAGGAATTATGGACATTGAAATCACCAGCAACAACGATTTCACTGTCTGGATAATTCCCCAATATCTCAGAAATGGAATCGGAAAGGGTGTCAAAGCCATTAAAGGATGTCTCCCTTCCCGCATTAGGACTTCTATAAAGAAATCCGAAATGTAGGACATGTGTTCCAATCTTGAATTTTAACCAAAGAGAGTTAAATTCTGGATCTTGTGAGTCGAAATGTCGCTGACTCTGAAACACTATGCCATTTTTTACATAAACCACAAGGCCTCTGTGGGAAATAAAAAGGGATAGAGTGTGGTACCCAGGAACGTGAAAATCCTGTGGATCAGAATCCTCGCGCACCTGGGTTTCACATAGAGCAAGAACATCAGGCCGATGAATATTAATATGAGAGTACACACCGAAAAAATTCGTTCTCAACCCTCGTATGTTACCATAATGTATAACAAAATTACACACCATTGCGACACACAAACACACAGAACAAATTCACAGCAGTAAACACAAACAGTGAGTCCCCCGCCTTCCCGCTGATATCCACACAATGCTTAGTGTTATGCCTTAAGCACTGAGCAGCAACGAGAAGACGAAGAAAACACAGTCTATGCTGTACCGTATAGGAGAGGGAGCGGGGGACAACAAATGCACCACACAGAGAGGGGCATAAAAGCCCTTCGCGTGGTTGACGTAAACAGCCTAGTTGATGTTATTGTTTCCTTATTTGTTGTTGTTTGATTATGGTTTGGTTTGGTTTGTGTTGATGTCGCGGTGTCAAACATGTTGCGTTGGGAACGGAGTGGTGTCGCGAGCATTTGGTGTCGATTATTGTTGTTGTTCTTGTTGGTTTATGTTATTGCACTTGTGTACTGATCGTTTTGTTTTATTTGCTTGTTGATCTGGTAGGACGATTATGACTACCAAAAAGCCTCTTAAATTTGAGGCCACTGACTCCAAATTTCGGTAGTAAATTTTAATAATTTGGACTCGTTTTTGGCTCGCATATCTTATGATGAAATGGCAAACCTTACTGAAGAGAAATGTCAAAAGAGCGGGAAAAAATATGGCGTCGTTTGCTGTCCCTATCGATTTACTTTTGTAGCGTCTCTGTTGAAAAACCCGTTAGTATGAATTTCTCATATAAAGGATTTTTCAACAGAGGCGCTATAAAAGTAAATCGATAGGGACAGCAACCGACGCCATATTTTTTCCCACTCGTTTGAGTTTTTTCTTCAGTACGGTTTGCCATTTCATCACGGAAAGATATACGAGCCAACTACGAGTGGAAATTATTAAAATTTACTACCGAAATTTGGAGTCAGTGGCCTCAACTTTCAGAGCGCTACGATTCGGATTTTCATCGGAAAATCATCTTCAGCGTTGAGGCTCATTTCTGGCTGAATGGCTTCGTCAATAAGCAAAATATGCGTTATGGGTCAGACATCAATCCACACGTAATCCATGAGTCATCATTGCATCCCGAAAAAATTACGGTTTGGTACGGTTTATGCGCCGGCGGCGTCATTTGGCCGTACTTCTTCCGTGATGATAAAGACCGGCACATTACTGTGAATGCGAATCGCTTCAATGATAACCGAATATTTTTGGCCCCAATTGGATAATATGGCCTTGGAGGACATGTGGTTCCAACAGGACGGCGCCACAAGCCACACAGCGAATGCCACAATCAATTTATTGGAAACCAAGTTTGGTGAACGTGTTATCTCATGAAATGGCCCAGTCGATTGGCCGCCTCGGTCGTGCGATTTGAAGCCGTTAGATTATTTCCTGTGGGGCTACGTCAAGTCTATGGTCTATGCCAACAAGCCAGCGACGATTGATGAACTTCGTACGAATATCGAACGTGAAATAGCAGCAGTATCGGCCGATTTATGCTTGAAAACCGTCGAAAATTGTGTTCAGCGTCTGGACTTCTGCAAGCGTGCCCGTGGTGGCCATGCAAAAGAAATTGAGTTCCAGACATAATGGCATCGAAGGTACTTTCACAGGAATAAAGAATTGCATGGGTATCTAAAACCGGTTTTGTTTTATTTAAAAAAAACTTTTGTAGCGCTCTTATTGAAAAACCCTTTATTATCCAAAACCTAACAAAAAACGGTCATAAAAAAAATTCAAATTCAATAAACTAAGTTTTGCTAAATGCATTCTCATGATTCCTGGCAAACCGTATAGCTATTTCAGATCTAGGCACAGTTCTTCATCAGCGGTTGTTTGGAATGCGGCTGTTGAAAACTCATTTCAATTGAAAATTTTCCACTGTGCTAGTGATCGAAAAATATCGGAGAAAAACATTTGCAATAAACTTCTCTCCATCTCCAGAGTACCTTCGGTCCCCATTATAAATGATTTTTGTTGTTGCCTAAAAGATAACACAATGCTTACAGGCAATTGACATTGCCTGTAGGTTCGTCATGTTCAACGTTCATCAAGGATGTTAATATTTGTGTACTCTGTCTTTATGTTGGTACTTTTTCATTTCGTTATTCTAGCTCAAGACCATTCTAAATATATCTCTATTAATGGAGAAATAATTTCTAAAAAAAAGGGGTTTTGCAAAATGCATCCTCGAGATCCCTGGCAAACCGTACAGCTATTTCAGATCTAGCCAGAGATCTTCATCAGCGGTTGTTTGAAATGCTAGTTTTGAAAAAATTTTGTTTATTAATTTTGTTGTCTTTACAATTTTATCAGTTTGGATATAATTGTTACTCTATTCATAGCCAGGGCGTGACGAACACCCCTAATATATCGTAAGTTTTGTAAAAATATATAATATTCGCTTTTATTCCCATCACCACAGGACGGAGATTTGCCCTTAAATATTAAGATGTTCTAGCCAAATGAGTACAAATGAATTGGCATCGTCCATAAATACAAACAAAAATAAAATTATAACATAAAAGTTTTTACTTCGAGTATAAGAGTAACATTTGTAGTAGATATATGCTATTCAAAGTAATGTAGAAGTTATCATGAAAAAAGGACACCTCCCGCTTTCCAGAAAAACTCAAAATCCTTATAAAGTTTAGACACATAACCTATTTCATCTAATCATACCAAAACTGTATTAATAGACTCCTGGTGTCCCTTTTTAATTCTATAATTTTGATTTATTGTTTGTGAGTAATTCAGTCTTATTTTGTGGGGTGTTTGAGCACAATATTTTCGTATTTGCAAAAATGAATATTTTGACCTTTACAACAATCCCCCAATCCAAGTTCTAGTCATAGCTTTTCCTTTACTAACTTGCCAAGGAGGTATATTTCCAGATATTAGATAAGAGATTATCATGTATCTGTTTTGTTATTTTGCCAATGCATTGGTTTTGGGCCACATTGGGCGAGGTGGCTGTGGTGGTAAGACTGGTATTCAGAAATCTTTTCGACTTCTTCCACTTGAACTAATTTGGTATCTTTGAGCAAAGGCAACCGCAAACATTTGGTTTCGAGAGAAAAACTTTGCCCTTTTCTCTGTGTCTCCCTATGTGTGTCGCTGCTGAACCAATGGAACTGAATGGATGAGGCAGTCAGACAAAAATACGATACATGAGCTAAAAATAAACGTAAAGAATTTCTGTTTTTGTGTTAAATTTTCGTTTCAGTTTGTTTTGCATTTTCTACAAAATTCAGTATTCTTGACAAAACAAAGTTTAGAATTCTTTACATTGTTTTTTTTTTTGTTGCTCAAATAAATAATGTGGATGGATATATATGATGTATATATGTAACCAACCCCAGGGTGGTTGGGTTAGTTTCAGCCGAAAAATATGAAGTTATACCAGTATTTGTTTACCGATTCTGGCAAGAAGTAAACATTTTAATTTAACTTAGTGACCAGAACAATTTTTGAAACTTGTCAAACTACCACTTTTTATCTTATTAATATTTGTCTTTTCTACCCGGTCTAATGTTATAATAATTATATTTGCGACATGCTCCAAACATGTTATAATTGTATCTAAAGGAAACATCAGTACATAGACCTTAGTCGGGTGAACCTACTTAAACATACCCTCACCCGAAGTCATCCATTGAGACCGAGTTAAATTGAATATTGTGAAATATGCCAAAATTTTACGTGCACATTTTTCCTTTTTGGCACAGATACTACAAAAAATACTACTGTAGCACCATTCGGATTCGATTTCTGTCACGGATTGACACTTTGTTATCACGAAATCTAATTACGACTGTAAGGCCTTTGTCCAGTCTTTGATCCGTGAAATTTAGTGGAGGTGATCGTAGCGGTATCGTCAGCATAATAAGCTATATTTGCAGAAAATGATAACTACTCGCAGAAAATGATATCAATGACAGATTTCATATTTAAATCATATTTATTCCAAAGGTCTGCTTTTGGAAACTTTGAAAATCAAAGGTTTTTGTGGGAAATTTTAGTTTGATTGCAAACCTATTCTTAGAGTATATTTTTCAAATTAACGAAATTTAGGATGTTCCGCATATTCCCACATTGTTATCATATAAGTGAGCTCCATTTCAAGCATTGCTTCATGTTTGGTTGGCGCCTTGATATGTTTTTACCAAGATTGTGAAGAATTTGTTTTTTTGAGACTTAATATTCAAAAACTTCCAAAAATATTTCAACTCAATTCCATGAGTTGAATTCGTTTCAACAACCACACCAGCTGCTAGTAATTGAGATTCGTAATTCGTTAGAAGTGTACAAACATTTTGAATTATTATAATTTAATAGATTAAAGTCTGTATACTTTATGCAAACAACACCAGCAATTTGTCTTAAGTTACATTGTCCATTAATCATAACTACGTACATTTCGCTGTCCTAAAACCATTACCAATTATAAAGTTAAATGCTTCGTCCTTTCGTATTCGCAGTATTTTATTAAACAATTCGTTAATTTTTCGAACAATACGTTAACTAGCTAATTGGCGATCTCTGAAAGCTCAATAAATTAGGAATTATTAGAGTTGTTGAACTAATTGAAATGTCATCTTATACAGTAATAAAATTTAATATTGAAAATACATTATTCTGTTCTTTGACCTTGTGGAAAACAATATATTAAAATAACCAAATCTTTTGGTAAAGAACTCAGACAAAAGGATTTATTTTTAAATATAAAATATGCCTTTTAAATCATAACGTCCATATCCACTGAAACTAATGAGACGTTTGAGAGACGATTTATCATACAAGAAAAGGCTCCTAAGTCGCCCAAAAAATTTTATTTATAAGGCGGTAAGTATCTACAGAACAGCTTAGTGATATGCGTTGAATGCTTTTATATAGTATATTTTGTCGAGGATGCGACGGCATAGGTATTGAAATTATAAATATCGTCAACTAAAATTCAAAATAACGTAACAAAAAAATTCCAAAATTGTCTTTCTGATTGATTGCGATATGTTTGACTAAAATACATGATTTGAAAAAGTTTTAAACAGCTAAGTTCAAAATCAACGATTTTATTAAAAAGATTAACTAAATGAAGTTTAGACAAATCCACATTTTTCCCTTGAACTGTAATTTTATATAAAATTTCGATACCCATATACATACAATTGACTAAACTACATATCCCCAAAAACTTTTAGACACCTACGATCCAGAATGGCAATTTTATTCACAAAATTCCGTTTCTATATTTATATATTTTTTTCATCTCCTGTAAAGTGATGAAAATGTTGTTACGTCTTTTTGAATTTTAGGCGACGATATATTATTCTGAATTGTATATATATATATTGAATTATTTGTTATCTTGTATTACACACTGCAACACGAAAAAATATAACCATTTACGGACACCACTACGTGATAAAAGACAAAAAAAAGACCTGCGTCTCCCAGTTTTGCCTAAAGTCACGGACTTTTTTTATGGGCCCCAAAAATTTCAGGCCTCGGTGTGATTCTTGCAAAAAAGTGATCATTTTGTCAGGGTCACATCTTGCAAATCGTTCGGAATTTTGTTTTAAGCTCTGAGGGAAAGTTGTAGCTCCATTGCTGCTATTATGAATATGTTTCATTTCTACAATGAATTTGTTGCATTACTGCAACGAATTCGTCTCACTTCTGCAATAAATTAGTTTCGTTGCTACAATGAACTTCTTTCATTGCTGCAATTAAATTGTTTTATTGTTGCAAAGAATTTGCTTCGTTGTTGCAATGAATGTGTTTCATTGCTGTAATGATTTTGTTTCATTGCTGAAATGACTTTTCTTCGTTTCTGTAATGAATTTGTTTCATTGCTGCAATGATTTTGTTTCATCCCTTCAATTCCTGTAGTAATGAATATTTTAAATTGTCGTTGAAATTATTTTCTAATTGATATTTAAATATTGCATTGGTGGTAAATTTAATTGACTGAATATATAAATAAAAATTAATTTACTAACAATTTTAATAGTAAACTCTCGTCTGGAAGAAAATTGTAGTATTTAAGGGTTTGTTCCATAGTATTCTGATCACAAAAATAAAAACAATTATATGGTGGTACTGTTAATAAGCTTCGTAGTCATATAATATATGTAGAAAATACACTCCGGTTAAAAATTCCAAAGGGTCCGCTATCTAACGTTTTTTCTTTCAACTAGTGCTTATTTCGTGAATGGTAACACTAAGCTCATGTCTGATTTGACATATAATTAGTTTTGTCCTTCCGCTGAACGAATATGGTTGTGTATACGCTTGAACAACGCTGGGAAATATTGCGACAGTACTTTGAAAATCTTGGTAATGTTGCAGATGCCGATTTTGCCAAAAAAATCATCTTTTCAGATGAAGCTCATTTTCATATTGGAGGGTATGTAAACAAGCAAAATTGTCGCATTTGGGGCACAGAAGACCCGCACGCATACATTGAAAAGCACCCAAAACGAGTCAGTGTTTGCTGCGGATTTTGGTCCAGAGGCATAATTGGGCCATTTTTCTTCGAAAATGAGCAAGAAGTGGCCGTTACAGTCAAAGGCGATCGTTATCGGGCCATGTTGAACGAATTGTTGTTCACAAAAGTTGAAGAGGAGGATGTTGGTAACATTTGGTTTCAACATGACGGCGCTACATGCCACACAGCCGAAGTTACACTCGATGTTTTGCGCCCTGTTTATGAAGATCGCATTATCAGCCGCAGAGCTGATGTCGTTTGGCCACCTCGGAGCTGCGATTTGACACCGTTGGACTATTATTGGTGGGGTGCCCTCAAAGATAAGTGTTACGCCGACAAACCAGAGACAATATTCGTGAAGCCATTGGTGAAATATAGCTGCACACAATCGATAATGTGCTTAAAAATTGGACCGATCGTGTAGGCTACTGCATGGCCAGCCGAGGCAGCCATGTGAATGAAATTATTTTCCATTATTAACCGGAAGGATTGTACTTTCAAATAAAAAAAGAAATTTGAGAATATATTCAGTAGTTTTTTTTTATAGCATTTTCAAGTTATTTGGCGGACCTATTATTAGTAATGGGTACAACCCTCTTTGTTTTTAATAACTTCAAATATACGGGTTTTCATTAAGAGATAAAGAGAATTTATGTGATCGAACGAAATTTGGTTCCAAACATCCTTAAAGGCCTGCATTAGTGACTGCTTGTCACCAAATTGTCTGCCTCGTTCATAGACCTTACGAGGTAACCAACCGCACATATTTTCTATAATGTTTAGATCTGACGAATAGGGTGGTCAGTCAAGAATATTAACATTTTGGCTTGCAACGAACTCCTTCACTAATCTGGCTTTGTGTATAGGGGCATTATCCTGTTGCTATATCCAAGATATGGGACCAAATAGTTCACTGAACGTCGGAAAAGCCGATTCCATTAACGTTTTGTAGACCGCACCTGTCATTCTTGCACTTTGAAATTCAAGATCGATGGTGCCATGGTACGTAATAGCACCCCACACCGTAACCCCGCACTATTGGCTTTGATGTCGGTTCAAAAAACCGTTTTTTGCGTAGTTCATGGAAATAATAATTGTAGGCTTCAGGCCCATCCAAATTAAACTTCTTCTCATCCGTAGATACAACGGTTATGCAGTCATTTACATGCCCTCTTGGCTGCACATCCCATACCATGTTTTCTCTTGCGAATTGAAGCCGATTTTCCTTACGAGGAGCTTTAAATGGCGGTTTTTTTTGTAATTTCAGGTATTTTAGATACCGACAGCTCTTAATTACTCTGCGCACTGATGACTTGCTCGCTTCCACTCCAGCTTGAGCTCTAATTTTTGACAAGGATAAGGCAGAATTAGAAGCAATTCTGATGATTTTTATTTTCTCATACGTAGATAAAGACAATGAAACCCTTCCTTTTAAATTTTTTCCATTCCATAATTGTCGATAACTGTTGAGCTCCGTCCAATTTTTTTAGCAATAGCGCGGTAAGAATATCCATCAGAACGGTAAGCATGAATTTTAGTTTTTTCCGATAGATTTACAATTTTTGGTTTTTCCATTTTGACTCGTAAAATGTAAAGATGTAATAAATGGTAATAAACAAACGCTCCATACAAAAAATTATCGCTTACTTTAAAAATAACAAAGTGGCTTTATTGAAGTGAACCAAAAAAAATTGCACATTTTTGGAAATATAGTTAGGTTAGAAACCACTACTGTCATAAGTTTTTTGTATCTAAAGATGTCTAGCTTCCATTTCCATTTCCATTTGAATATGGAATTGTTTGTGCCTTTAAATAAGTGAACCGGAGTGTATGTGGATATACATAAATGAACTTACCATGACCATAAGCTTCACTATCATTAAAATTTGCATTACATTGAATGTAAGAGAATATAAGATCTCGGTTCAGAATATTCTTTTACATAAAACCACAACATATGTTATCTTCAAATAATAATTTGTTGTTATGTCCAATACTCTTTCATTCAATTCTACTGCCAATTTTCCTAGTCCTAGTCATTGCGCGTGCGATCGCTCTGTAAGCATTTTCTTCAACTAACTTGGTTTATATTGAGCAAATTGTTCAGTTTTTATTATGAATTGTTAACAATTACTTGAAACACTTCGCCTCAGTTTTATCTCGGCTTCGGCTGCCTGCAGATTTGTCTTTTCTTTCTTAATTTTTCGCTTTTTTTTTGTCGAATTATCATTAAAAACACAAAAACTCTATATATTTTTAATGTGATCCGTACTGTCACGTACACACCTGTACAAATCTTCAGTTAGAACTGCCTATATCTCTGCACATTCTATTAATTTTGTCGTGGTTGTGTTCGCTATTGATGCGTAACCTTCTTGTTGTTGTACTGCTTCTTGCATTCTGTTTGTTTGATGATTTTCTTTGTACTTCAGTTACAAATATACAAAGGCATATGTTTGAAAAAGGCAAGGTAATATTTATTTACAAAAAGGTTATATTTCCTAACTACAAAAGGAATCCACATACGGAGGCATCTCTTCCTATATATGATATATTAAATCGATTTTACACAATATCAAGAAAAAATAATTTAGTTAAATGAAGCTCAAATATTTACCCACTCTGATGATTGCCTGGAGCCACAAGATATTAACTTTTTACGCTTGAAGGATTGGCACACAAAGCCTTTATGTAATGCACACATTTCACACATTTCAATTATAAACATTATGAAATCGGTTTTCGTTAAACCACAATTGTGTGTCAAAGAGAAAATTGGGCATATTCATCAATTTTTCGTAACGCAGATATTTATACAGTTCAATTATTAATATGGCCTGTGATAATTATAATCAATTTATGCATGTATGTGTGTCCTTATTACGAAGCTGCGTTGTCTATATTAATATTAATATACAATGGGTCATTTGACCTAAAAACACTGTGTGTAATTTTGGAAATATAACCATATACGGACACGACTACCGACTACGATCAAAAACAAAGACCCGTCTCTCCCAGTTTTACCCAAAGTCATGAACTTTTTTATGGTCCCCCAAAGATTTGAGGCTTCGGTGTCATTTTTGCAAAAAAATTATAATTTTGTCATCATATCTTGCAAACCGTTCGGTATTGTGATTTACTTTCTGAGGGAAAGTTGTATCTCTAGTCATAAAGAACAAAACCGGTAAACTTATAAGACCAAAAAAACTTCATCGTCAAGGTCAAAATAGTAAAAAAAAATTTTAAAAAATTGATTTTTTTTAAACTTTTTTTCCTTTGTTCAGGGCCATAGGTAGCAAACCGTTCAAAATTCAAGGAAAGAATCAACTACAAGAATGTACCTACGATCTCAGTAAACAAATTTCTAGAACATATTAACTTCGTAGGAATGACTCGTAACACCTTTTACTTCAACATTGAGATACTATGCTATGTCACCGACCGCAGCAGCACAGGCAAAGCAGAAAGCTCGGCACACGCAAAAAGGGACGCAGGACACAATATAAGAATCATTCTTAGGAAATTCATATGTTCAAATAAGTTGTTTATTGAGATCTTAGATAAATTTTTGTTGTTGATTGTTTCCTTGAAATTTGAACGGTTCGCTACTTAAGGACCTGAACAAGGGATAAAAGGTAAAAAAAAATAAAATGTTTTTAATTTTTTTTTTGCGATTTTGGCCTTGAAGATGAATTTTTTTGATCTTACATGTTCACAATTTTTGTTCCTTATGACAAGGGCTACAACTTTCCCTCAGAGAGTAAATCAAAATTCCGAACAGTTTGCAAGATATGAGCCTGACAAAAAAATAATTTTTTTCACACAAATGACACCGAGGCCCCAAATCTTTGGGGACCATAAAAAAAGTGCATGACTTTGGGCAAAACTGGGAGACACGGTTTTTTTTTTTTGGTATTTTATCACGTAGTGGTGTCCGTATATGGTAATATTTTTTCGTGATGCACTGTGTAATTTATTGAATTCTTGTAATCGCAACCACAAATTGTAGCAGTTATAAATGTATGTGCATGTACTTATGTAACTCGTACGTTGTGGTACACGGGTTTTTTTTTAATAAAATCCAACCAACAAAATATATTTTAATAATTTTTTCTATTTTGGTTTTTAAATATATACGAACTCATCCAAAAAAATTAATCAAAATGGTCACCATTTGCCTTCCAGCACGACAGAAGTCTCACCGGCCAATCGTCTCTTGCTGTACCCATCATATCCATAGGGAATTATCCATTGCGCGGATAAATTCACGGTTAAGTGCTTGCAAGTTTTGGCCAAGACAAATGCATTCGATAGCGTCAAAAACGGACCACAACTTATAGTCTGAACGATTCAGGTCCGGTCTACCCGATGGCCAAACATCCGTTAAAATAAAGTTTGGTAAAATGATTTTTAACCACTCTTGAGTGATTCATGCCTTATGAGTTGGGTCCGAGAGCTGTTGAAAGGCCCATGGCTCATTTCCGAACCATATGCTATTTAAACGCTTTACAGTTTTTTCCGAAACGTTAGATTGGTACAAGGTGTGAGGACGGGAATTGCGTTCAGCATTACCCAAATTTAGTTGAAAATGCTGTACAGTGAAATTGACAATTTTAAATGGTATGCAGAGAACACTGTGCAACAGTGGGTTTCGGGCCTTAACCAAACACAACAATTTTTTAAAGTACTTGGACGTGGTATCACAAAACCCCGCTCGGTTTTGCTCCTATACGTCACAATTTTTTTTACAGGCCAAATAAAATTTTGGAGGTGGTTTCAGATTTTACTACAATAAATCCGAAACATATTGAAATATTGCATTACAGCCTTTGACAGTATTGTAGTTATTTTCCCATTTCGTCATTCCCTTTAATGTATTTGTAAGGAAAAGTACACCGTTAAATACTTTTACAAATTTTTGGTTTGGTTGAGGCCCGAAACAAATTCCTTTTATTTGTGTCACAGTGTAATAAGCCATTTCAAAATACTGGTCTATCTTTTTTATTGAAGAAGAGTTTTTTTTATAGAAGTGAAGATAATTTTTTTGAATACAAGTTTTTTTTTTTTTTGAAAGCGACCCACTACATTCATGTCACTGTCAGATAATCATAAAGAATATCATATGTACATTAGACCGACTCACAAAAAAAAATTCTTCTGTCCACATTTAGAAATGCACTTTGGTTTGAGTCTAGCATTAAGATCCCGTGAGCTGGACCTGTTTTAAAAATTGTATTTTTTGTACAATTTTGAACTTTACCTATAGATAATATGAACAATATTGCGCGACCAACGATATATAAAACATGATAAAGCATGGCCTGACAAATCCTTGTTTCAGGGATGCTCTTCAAAAAAATGGTATTTTTAGGTTTTTGCTAAGGAGATTTTTCTTATCTAAATATTAGATTAACATATTTTAATCTTTAGTCGATTTAAGTACATTCGTATTTCAGCTTTTTACGATATTCAAATTAGTTTTAGTTTTACAAAAATGCAATGCGGTGGAACATTATGTTCTGAACAGGGCAAACTGTACACTCTGTTTACTGCAGACCTACCAACATGCGAAAATACTGTAACAGCTAAATTCGCAGACGACACAGCACAGTTATCATCGCACCAGGACCCAATAATAGCATCGGTAAACCTGCAAACTCACATACACAAAATCCAGGATTGGTGCCAGTCATGGAGACTCAAAGTCAATACCAATAAGTCAGCCCATGTAACTTTTACGTTGAGAGCAGAAACATGTCCACGCGTGAAAATCAACAACGCAGAAATACCACAACCCGACAGTGCAAAATATTTTGGCATACACCTGGACAGACGTCTAATTTGGCAGAAACATATTATAACGAAAAGGAAACAACTTGGTCTTAAGCTAACATCTATGTACTGGCTTATGGACCGAAACTCTACGTTATTGTTAGATAAAAATATACTGATGTACACAGCAATCATCAAACAAATATGGACATACGGAGGAGAACTCTGGGGTTCAGCAGCAAAAACAAACATTCAACTCATTCAGAGGTTCCAATCCAAATGCCTACGTCTTATCGCAGATGCACCCAACTACGTAAGTAACGAAACCCTACGCAGAGACTTCCGACTAAATACAGTTCAACAGGAGATCAACAGAATCCACGAACGTTATGCTTTGAGGATGTCTTCACATACTAACATCTTGGCACGCAGACTTCTAGAAGTAGCTACACATGACAGAAGATTAAGAAGATTCACACTTACGCACCTAGTAAGCACTCGGTGAAATGTACACTACTCACAATGAGGACCAGCAGTGGTTGTTTCTCTTCAGGCTAAGACTGAGATGAATTTTAAATTTGTTTGAATATTTTATACAAGTTGCCTATTGTCAAATATATGATAGATTGAAAAATAAAGAAGGAGAAAAAAAATCTTTTGACAAGGATTTCATTGTTGTAGAGATATACCGCTTTTTTTTGTAATACATTTTCCCAGGTGATCTGGACCATATTTGCAATATTTAGAATTACTCCAATCTGGCCTTCAAATCAGAAAAACCTCGGTACTAAATAAAAATTTTAAGCTTCGTGTTTGCGGAATATCCCTAAAAAAAATGATGTGCCATGACACGTTTTATACCATTGGAGGCCGCTTATATGATGACATTAATATCGATATGATGCCAATATTGTATACAAGGTCTTTAACTAAAGTACAAAATTTTTTTGAAAATCTAACAAAAATATATATTTTACAAACGATGCATCTCACGGGGTCTTACTGCTAGACACAAAATATTTTGGGAATCATCAGAAAACAAACCAATTCGAAAATAATTGCAGGTCCACAGAGCAGTTATAGAATTTATGTTCCCGTTGCGCACAACAGACGTTTAAAACACTCTACGATTAATCCCTTAATTCTTGTCCCTTCGTTATATGGAATTTTAAGCGCAAAATGTCATTGAATTTAAAACTTTTTAACTGATTCATATTCAAATATTTCGTGATATTTTTGTGAATAAATATTACAATTATTTGATAATTTAATTTTCAAACTCAACGTACCAGCCTGGTTACCGAAATAATTTGATTTCTTCGATATTACGAGTCTCATACGAAACCCGATAAATGAAACAAAATTTATATTACTGACCACTTAGTATGGTGTATGTCTTTCGACCTCTATCTAAGGCCGTGACTTTATTCAAGGCCGAATAAGGCCGATTTATTCAAAAAATAGTCTGACAGAATCTTATCACACTTGAAGAAAATCGCATCATACTTGAAAAAATCCGATCCAAGTGTGTTGTGGATGCCAGACCATCACACAAAAATGATGCAAAACCATATGTTTTCAACATCACGTTGGTTCTTTGGATTGCTTTTGATGATATTTTGATTTCGTTTGTATTTACAACATACTCACTTTAATATTTTTCGACATATTCATTTATTTATTTTTTCGCACAACTATTATTTATTCTTTTGCACAACTCACGAAAGCTGAAATAATTTTAACAGAATAATAGCGCGTCTATTTTTGTATCAGCTGGCGTTGTTGTTATTCTTATCAGCTGTCTCCCAAAACACAACTCTGATCGCAGAGAAAATATTAATTTTTTGCAACTATTGAAAACATGAGCAAATCTAACAGACCTGTCAAAATTATTTTCATTTCTCTTTCATACTTAATCGCATACAATCCAGACTATCCTATTTTTTTAGCACACATACGATTTTTGACAGATTCAAAGACTAAATCTGATAGTGAGTCATGGCAACAACAACAAGAGACAACAAGCATTATTCTAAATAAAATAAATAGAATGTTCCATTGCCATTATTCACATAAATCGTATTTCCCTGTTGGTCATATGAAGAAGCACTGCTATTAACAGAGTCTGCTAACATTGTAAACATAAATTTCAGTTGCTGTCCCTTTGTTTCTTGAAAGCGATTATTTTAGTAGTAAAAATAACTTTTGGTTAATATAAACATTCGCTAACATTGAGCTGAACTTTATGTATTTTTTTCCAATCATCATAATATTGAAGTGGCTCATACATTTAATTTCTTAGCTTAAGTCAGTCGTTACTGGATGCACCAATCCCATGCTGTGATTTAATGTCCACATTTGACGAGAGGTAGGACTTCAAGCATATAGTGCACTATTTGTTTTTAAGTGTTTCTTTTGCTACATAAGTATGATGATGAAATCATGTGAAATAAATAGCTCTGAAATTGCAAAATATAATTCAAATTGATATGGTTACATGGTTTAGATATAGTATGTATTTTCAACAGGGGCAGTGTAATAATAAAGGGAAAGACAATAAAAAAATGTGTACTGCTTTATTGAGAAGTGATATGCGATATATGGAATTCAGGAAAGGTCATTCAGTTGCAGTTGTCATGTCAGTGCTTCTGATTTTAGACACGTTAATATAATATGCTACGTTTAATATAATATGACAATACTATTAAAGCAATAGTGGCTTCGCTAGTATTTTGCTGAGTTTTAATGTGATTTTCTTATTATTTTCCCATTAATATCTAATGAGGTTCGCCGAATTAATCAATTGCGTTCTCCTGTTGTTCTTCATAAATTGGGTAAATTAATACTGTATGCATATACTTGTGGCAGTCGGTGGTGCAATGGTTAGTG
Source organism: Phaonia tiefii (assembly GCA_963931995.1). Taxonomy (NCBI): domain Eukaryota; kingdom Metazoa; phylum Arthropoda; class Insecta; order Diptera; family Muscidae; genus Phaonia; species Phaonia tiefii. The sequence goes on along the minus strand of OZ008367.1, from coordinate 322,062,142 downwards.
TGCGCGGCCCTTCATGGGATGTATTGGGAAACCATGAATGTATGTATGTATGCATATACTCCAGTTCACTTATTTAAAGGCACTAAAAATTCCATATTCAGTAGCCTCTATCTTTTGCAATTTGTAACCGATTGCAGAATTTTAAAATCGGAATGGAAGCTAGACATATTGAGATATAAAAAGTCATGACAATAGTGGTGTCTTAACTAAAGAACTCTTTTTGAGCAATTTATAAAAAAGTCCAAAAATTAGCTATTTTTTTATGTTCACCTGAATGAAAGCACTTTATTACTTTTTTATTATTTTTAAGTAAGCGATGACTTTTTTTTACAATTTATAACATCCTAATCATTTTACGAGTCAAAATGGCAAAACAAAAAATTGTAAATCTATCGAAAAAAACTAAAATCGATGTTTACCGTTCTGACGGATATTCTAACGCCGCCATAGCTAAGAAAATTGGATGGAGCTCAATAGTTGTCGACAATTACATTAAGGACCCCGAGGGGTATGGAACAAATTGTAAAGGAAGGGTTTCATTGAAAGAAAAATCATCAGAATTGCTTCTAATTCTGCCTTATCCTTGTCAAAAATAAGAGCTCAAGCTGGAGTGGAAGCGAGCAAGTCATCAGCACGCAGAGTAATTAAGAGCTGTGATTATCTTAAATACCTGAAATTACAAAAAAAAAACCGCCACTTAAAGCTCCTCGTAAGGAAAAGCGGCTTCAATTCGCAAGAGACTACATGGTATGGGGTGTGCAGCCAAGAGGTCATGTAAATGACTGAAAAACCGTTGTATTTACGGTTGAGAAGAAGTTTAGTTTGGATGGACCTGACGGCTACAAATATTATTTCCATGATCTGTGCAAAAAAAGGCGTTTTTTGAACCGACATCACTGACGAGAGGGCGGCATTATGGTGATCTTGAATTTCGAAGTGCAAACATGACCGGTGCAAGCTATAAAACGTTATCGGAATCGGTTTTTCCGAAGTCCAGTGAACTATCTGGTCCCATATCTTGAATATTGCATAAGGCTAATGTCCCTATACACAACACCAGAGTAGTAAAGGAGTTCATTGCAAGCCAAAATGTTAATACTCTTGACTGGCCACCCTATTCGCCAGATCTAAACATTATCGAAAATGTCTGGGGTTGGTTATCTCGTAAGGTGTATGAAGGAGGTAGACAATTTGATGACAAGCAGTCACTAATTCAGCCAATTAAGGATGCTTGGAATCAAATTTCGTTGGATTATATAAACTACTTTTATCTCCCAATGAATACCCGTATATTTGTAGTTTTAAAATCAAAGGGAGTTGGACCCATTACTAATAGTTCTTAAATAAAGTAAAATAATTTAAAAAAATAAGAAAAACTGTTTTTGATTAAAATTACTTAAAGTTCCTTTATTCAATTGAACCAAACAAAATAGCACATTTTTGGATTCTTTTTATAAATTGCTCAAAAAAAGTTCTTTAGTTAAGAAACCGCTATTGTCATCCATTTTAAAATTCTGAAATCGATTACAAATTGCAAAAGATACAGGCTGCTGAATACGGAATTTTTGGTGCCTTTAATTAAGTGAACCGCAGTGTATTTTGATTTGTATTAAAGATGCATGTGATTATATTACAATATTTTATGAAGTTAGTATTTAGTAGGGTTTACCTTATTTTTTGTAACTTCTTGAAGTCGTGGTTGCATTGTATCTACCCGATGTTGGATAACAGAACTTATAATTTTCAACCATTCTTCCACAACAACACATTATCTTATATTTTTTATTGGATTTCGGCAAAAAGATCACCCCTGTTTCTTAAATTAATGAATGGTTTACATTTGAAAACGGCAGAAATATTTTATGCTTTCCGATGCTCAGAATAATTTAAGAATTAGGAATTCAAACTCAACACCACCTTACATAGAACAAATACCATCCAGAAAAATGTTTCTATCTTCACACCATCATTCAATCCATCTTTCTTTCCTGCTATTGTTTAACAGTTATTCATTTTATTTTTATTAAGTCTATGGACATATACTACATTCCTAACAGACTCAAATCTCCCAAGTTTTGAACGAACTGAGCGGCATTAAATAGACAGCGAAAATAGCATTTGATTTTCCATCTCAATTCTGGTTTATATTTTCAAATATACTCAAATCTCCGTATTGAACTCTCAATTTTGACAGATCGTACCGTGAATATATTGAAATATATTTTACCCTCTATTTAAAATCTCAGTTGTCGCAGCCTTTAAATAGCTCATTTTAAATTATATATAAGTTTACTACTATCAACATGGAAAATTCCTATTTGTTGAGCTGTGCGTGCATATGCTAGTTTCTGCATATACAGTGGTGTGCGATGAAATAGAGTCAAAACTAATCAACATTTTCAAAACAAAAAAAAATTTAGAAAAACTAAATTTTGTTTATAACTTTTATTTTTAATTGTTCAATTAAGAACTAGATATAACTAGATATAATTAAAATGGAGAATAAATAGCTGTGTCAAATAAAATGTGTGTTTCATTAATCCTTTGTATTATCTCAGTACTTTATAAAATAACTATTATTTTTTATCACAGCTAAGCAACGTCTTGACATTGAATCATCAAGTCTCCACAAGATATGTTTTCCAAGCCGACTGTACCAGTGTCATAAGCTCATCTTTATTAAATTGGTTTATTCCCTTGATAGACACTTTAATGTCCCGCCACAAATTCTGAATATGATTTAAGCCCGGCGACTGCATAGACCATCTTCAAAACTATGACACTATTATTTTCAAACGAAGCTTTTGCTCGCTTCGATGTGTGTTTGGGGTCGATATTATGTTGAAACACCCATCGAAGCGGCATTTCCCATTTAGCACAAGGCATCATGATGTTTTTGGTGTGTTAACATCTATAGCGGCGTATAGGGACTAAATCTATCAAAGCAAATCTATCAAAGTCAAAATCTGCTAAAACCTGATTTCATGCTGCTGCTAAAACCAGATTTTATGCTGCTGCTAAAACCAGATTTTCTGCGATTGCGAAAGAGAATAATGACGTGTTAAACAAAGATGAGCGAGCAAGAGAGCAATGAAAGAGTGGTGTGGCAGGGGTGAGTCAATCGAAATTGTGTCTATACGGTATGTATTAATATAATAATGCATGTATGTACATGTGTCTGTTGCTCTTGTTCAACGGAGATATAAAGCATAGCCACGCAAAATTTGATTTGCAAGCCTTGCTTGCGCAGTCGACGTTATGGTGACATACTAATACGTCAGCTACTTCGTACAAAGCATGTGTGATGTTGTGTGTTTGGCTGTTTCGTTGCTGTTGATATGGCAAACATGTGGTTATGTGACACACGTATACGTCAGCTACTTCGGACAAAGTATGTGTGATGTTGTGTGTTTGGTTGTTTCGTTGTTGTTGCTATGGCCAAACAAAGCGAGTCATTTGATGTTCAGCATTGCCCGGTGTATACAAAAACAAGTAGAAACGGTGTTAAGTTCGGCCGGGCCGAAGCTTATATATCCTCCTCCATGACAATTTACACTCACACTCTCCACTCTTTGCATTCCCTTAACACATTCCCACACAAACACTCCACGACACAGCAAGCACAAATAAATCGCCAACATATCAGTAGTAGTAGTAGTTGTTGTTGTTGGTGGTGTTGTTGTTTTTTTATTATAGTGAAAGATAAGTCCAATAAAATTTGGGTGCGGAGCACTCTCAGAGCAAAGAGAGTAATGACGTATTATACTTACGTATATAAAAATGAGATAGCAAGAGAGCAGCGACAATTTTGTGAACTTGTGTAGCGTATGTACGAATATAACAATGTGTGTATGTATATACAAGTGTCTGTTGCTTTGCATTCTTTGACTTTTGTGGGAATAAAACAAAACGTATTGAGCCAGAAAATAATGACAGATGTGCTTGCACTGGGTCTTTAAATAATTTTAAGTATTAATATTATTTAACTGTAACGTCATCATATGATTGAACGCTGTTTTTTATATTCCAATGTAACATTTACGAATGTGTTCATAGAAATCGAACAGGTACCGTGTAGCAAAAAGGTGCTAACACATCGCCCGTGAGTTCGAACACTCATTGGATTTTTTTTTACAGTGCTATAATATGCAGCGTCCATTGTCTGTTTGGAATAAAGGTTCTGTCCCAGTGTAAGAGTAACAACCCCGTACCATTATGTTTCCGCTACCACGTTGAACTGTTTGGATTGTGTTCTGGGGTCTGAATTCGGTGTTGGAAGGTCTTCGTACAGGAATATTACTCTTATCATAATTACCCAATCTCACTTTAATTTCAGCTGTCCTCAAAATATTTCGCCATATGCGTACGGACTATTTCACATGCTCCTTGGCAAAATGCAACATTTTTTGAACGTTCCGTTTGGATAGAAATGGAACTTTTCGGACACTTTTTGCCTTTAAATTGTTTTTAGTTAGCATTTTTCTTAATGTAGAGGTGTCAACATCCCGACCGTATTGCCTTTTAAGGGCGGAAGAGGTAACAAAAGTCGAACTCTACGTGGCTCAATATTTTTGGTTCCAAATGTTCTGTAATTTTCAGTGATTTACCGTCTGGGTTATATTTTATTCCGGTCTCCAACATTTTCTTTGAGCAGCCAATTATGTCAGTAATTTGTATGTAGCTTCAGAATTCTTTTATCGTCTCTTTTATCGTCTCTTTTATTCTTTCTTGGCGCTCATGATTGCAATATTTACATCGCCCCTTTTTGGAACGTCAATAATGACAATTTATTAATGGTACTAATAAACATTAATCATATTTAGAAGCTAAACTTTGTTTTCAAATTCAAATCAAAACTACCATTTACCATTTCAAAAAAAAAAAAATTGTGTAATTGACTCTATTTTGTAGCACACGTCATTACATAGCCTTTAAATACGGACATTGACCTGGAGAACAGTAGTGTACAAAATTTATTAAAAATGACGGCATTATATTCAGCAGAGGACCGGTCAATCAGGTTCAGAATTTCTTGACATGAAACATCTTGGACCACTGATTTGCAGAGAATAAAAGTTTTGACGAGTGTGTGACTCTATTCCATCGCACACCACTCTTTGTATACATTCGAAGATTTTAATTTTCAAATGCTTTGGCGTTTCAATTATTTGGGTTCATTGTGGTGTAATTGGTGATTGTACATACTTATGCATCCAAGCTAATTGGGGATTGAAGCGAAAAGAATTATTGACTCAAACGAATAATTGTAGGAATATCTGATCGTAAAAACTGTTTTCATGGGTCAATGTAAATGAAAGAATGATTGAGAAATAACTAAATGCTATATGTGTTTGTTGTCTTCAATTATCACATTGTAGAAACAATTAATTAGCATTGTATATTTTAATTTGTAGACAAATCTGCTGAATTTTGGCTTTAATTTTGATTATCCACAATACAAATTAAATGATACAAAAACTAGCGAAAACGATGGCGGGAAAGTTGCAAGGCCCTAAATGAATGGCAACAATTATTTGTGTTAAGTAGCTGGATACCTGTCAGGCGAAGTTAAAGCTGTTGCTACTGATGCTGCCACTATCTTTCATGTTGTTTGTCTTTTGGAAATTAGTTTTACAGTTTTCGTTGAATGGGATGGATGAAAGCGGGTCTCTTCTACTACTCGGCAGCTTCATTTCGGCTTTATTTTCTCGTTAACATTAAAAAAGTTATAAAACATTTCATGAAATCTCCACAATGCAACTCGAACAGTTTTAACTATACATTATTAAACGTTACATTAGTGTAACTTAAATCTTCCCTGTGCCTCAGATAAGAAATTAGAGCCAAGAAAAAAGTATAACGCACAGCAATTGCGACAGACGGTAGTAGCATAGTGTGACTGATACTCATCTAGGGTACAGTGAGACTGCACTATAGCAGATAGTCGTTTAGTTAGTCGTTTGTGTTTAGTTAAAAATAACCGACACTTACTGGGCATTAAAACGAATGAACGTTGAGGCGAGCAATAAAATTTGTTGGTAACCTTCTGGCAGCTGTAAAGAAGAGGGAGAGGGAAATTATTAAAACTAGTAAGACGACGTTGTTGAGTTGACTAACTATTCATAGAATATATAAAGTTATAATAGCTTGAAGGAAACTTGCGGCATATGGTGCAACATAGCGAACGCAATACTACGTTAGTTGGCTTCTGGTTGATAGATAAAAGGATGATTTTTTGGGGGATATATCATTAAAATTTAAATTAATTTTATTTCATTTTCATTTATTATAGTCTCTGGAAAAAAATGCAATACAATACAGAAATACAAAAAATAAAAAAATATAAAATATAATTTTATACAATCAGATCATGTAATAATTTCATAAATTTAATATATATGACAGTAAGTCAGTGCAATCAGTAGAACCGGAAGCAATGCCATGCAGAAATATGATAGAGCTGATGATCCTTGTTCATTCTAAAGATTTCAACGAAATCAACATACAACGACTTTCATACGCAAGAATTGGATTGGTGAAATTTAAGGACACCAAAGCAAATTCAAAAAAAAAAATTGTATCTTCTCAATATGAGAAAGATGAGTGTTAGCAGTCGTGTGCTGGTAATAACGCGGCGATTGTTGTTTTCCAGGCCCTCAGTCATTTCTGGTGTATCGGTGTAGACCAGCGATTTCAAGTACCCCACAGAAAATAATCCAGCTGCATCACTGGGGCCAAGTTACAAGTTTAAATCGCGAAACTATTCGGTCACTACAAATCAAAGTCAATACCAATTGTTATACGGGTTGGAAGGGCGAAGAAGGATGTGCTCATTCGGTTCTTCGTCAGTTCTACAGTCTACAACAGTAATAGCTCTTTACTACGCACTTGATCTTGTACGATTTCCAAACATTGCCCAGGTGTCAGCCAACACATGATGACAAACACAACTAAACATAAATCATGACAAACACAACTAAACATAAATCATGAGGCCGTCGACGGACACTGAAAACAGTGTTGCCAACTTATAGTTGTATGTCTCTGAAAAAACCACTCGTTTTTAAATGTGGCCTAAAAAAATACTTTAGTGATACCAGTTCAGGCGGATAGACCAGAATGTACCCAAAACTATAGCAATATTACCATCGAGTAATGACGTATAGAGATGCCAACTCTCTCCATAAATTTATTACATTTGGTGTGTTGCACATGGGCGGTTGGATTTTGGAAAGTATTGTTTTAAAAGTACCATATAGAGGCAATGGATCAAACCATCCAACAATAAATCAGCAACGGCGCACAGAGGGATCTTGCCGGCAAAAATACCCTTTTTCGAGTGTCAAATATCAAAAATGTAATGATGCAGTTTTGTAGAGAATTGTTTAATTAAGAGAAATAAATCATTAGTTTTTTTCAACAAATTTTGTTTTTGTACAAAAACACGCGGCAAAGTCAACCAAATGAAACTCTGCAGTAACCTGCCTCAGATTTTCATGCATTTCAATGAGCTGGAAACTTAACTTCTTTTTGTCGTATCGATTTGGAATATGTATATTTGAAAAATATGAAAGGAAAAATATGAAAGGAAAAATAATTTAATAACAATAACAGATTAAAATATATTCATGCTTTTATGATGACACTCAAGAACTAAGTGTTTTTAGTTTTTCTTGGACCAAAAAAAAGTGGTCGTTATCGATCGTTGTGGTCTGGTTGCTAAAATAAAAAGGGAAATACTTATGTTTTGAGAAGAACCTCCTCATTTATGACTCTTTTCTGAGCCATAAAATATTACTCTAAAGAGGGGACACTTTCAGCGGAAAAGTCTCTCTTAGTGATATGATTTTGGAAGGTTCTGAGACTTTTTTCGGACTCAGAAAGATGACAGGGATGTAATTTATGTACACCCTAATACACACTAATGCTATATGCATTGACGTTCCCAAATTCATATTTATGTAGTAAATTCAATATATAATATTTAAAATGTTGCAGTTAGTATAATGAAGTTTTCATTTGATTTGCGTTTATTCCACTTGGCCTTCAAGACCTTGGTTTGTGTTATATTTGTCCTACTACAAAATGAAACTCCCCAGTTCAAATCATAATATGTCCTTCCGTTCCGCTCCTTCATAATATAATTTGCGTAAACAATTTGCTTTCATTCACTTGAATTTGGTCTGTTGGTGATTTCAAGTACCATTCGCTTAACAACGCCGTCTTGTTCGATGAATAGTTTTCTTTCTACGAAGAAATTAAATTGAATCTTTAGCAAGTGGTTAGCAAAAGAAAGAAAATGTTATGCTGGTAACATTTTTTAAATACCTAGTAATGTTCAGGACATGCCCGACTATGTCCCTTCCAATGTGGAAATCATATATTCATAATAAAAGATAACAAATGCAACAGTAGTAGTTCGAAGAAAAACTGTAAAATTTGTTTGAATATAATTCGCTCATTATGATATTTGCAGATGATGTTCAGGGAGATTCTTCTCCACGACATTAAAAAATGCTTAAAAAAAGCAGATTTAATTAAATTTCGACGATTGCAATTATTATTATTGTTACAGTTATGTTTGAAAAAATTAATTTAAAATTTGTCTGCGTCTTTAACTAAGTGTGTGAGAAAGGATAGTATTACAGAAAACTTATTTCAAATGCGTTTGTAAATAGCACAAGTTAAATGAAGGGTATATTACTCTATTTTGAAAAAAAAAGGTCGGAGGAGTAGATGTGTGTGTTCTGATCCAGTGCAACGGGATTTCTGAATCTGTCCAGAAGTTAATGCTCTCGATTTCAAAGTTTATCATATTCTTAATTCGATTCCACAATTTAGACAATAGGTGAGCTACACACACACAAGTCTGGGTGGAGTGACTTTTGATTTACCGGTAAGAAGCCGGCAGAAGACACCATTCGAGTTACTACTCCTTATGAAGATGCACCACCCATAAGCTCGAATTGAGGCCTCAGTAAATCCATGAATTTGAATCTGAGCTAAAGAAGTTATGTGGACAAAACTAGGGATTTGAATAGAATAGAATTTCAACAAATCAGTCTAAAAACTCTCCCATATAGTATTGAATCGCAAGGGAATTGATTTAACCCAGTCAAGTTTTTGAATCTAAAGTTCTTGAAGCAACATTCTCGATTATGTTACTATTGGAGTGGATCAAACAGTGTGGAAGAAACAGACAAAATGTTTCGTGTTGTTGCCTTAAGTTCCATAAAGTTATTCTCCAAATGAAACTTAAATGAAGTGAAATCTAAAATCGGTGTTTCCCCAAAGCCTTTGTACACTCGGAATCATTATGTAAAACTTTTCTTTACAATTAGACGAATGGAAGTCAGGGTGATTGGAAAACCATTTGGTTAAATTAAATTTAGATGAACTCAATATTTGAGTCGCCTGATCTCAAATAGCTATATGTTCCTGAAAACTATTAGCACCAGTCAACAAGTCGTCAACTTAAAAATCATTGCGAATAATATTTGCCCCCATTGGCAATGTGTCCTTCTAGACATCGCTCAAATGAATGTGATCAATCGAAACACTTGAAGTGAATCAGATAGATTGTTTCTCCAACAAATTAACTGAAAATTTCTATCATAGTCGCTGACCAAACCCTGCCGATACATTTTTTCAATATCAACAGTCATGACAAATTTATGAAAAGACGAATTAAAAAAAATAAATAAAGAATTATTGTGCGCTTTTGAGGAATATGGGGGTCCATGTCTTCTTGAGGTATATTTTGTATCTGTTTATTTCACAAAGGTCACAGCAGATTTGATATATGGCGACATTTGCAAAATTAGTGGTATTTTAAAATAGGGTGACGACTTTGTAGATGTTTCCTTATACATTTAATTTCTATTTTATTTATTTTTTTTTTTTATTTTTGAAAACATTACCCACAAGTCTATCACAACGAATCATAAATGTGAAATGTACATTATATTTATATCTCCATCTGCCGAGTTGATCTGTTTTATGTTTTAAACAGTTGCAAGTCTATTCGTTTTAATTTTCTTTTCCATAGTTTATTCCAAGCGTTGCGGTTGTCTGATTCTCTTTTCTGTTTCACAAAATGTTATTTGCATATTTATAAGGTTGGCAGAACAAAGAATGAAATAAAACATCAGCGGTAGAAAGGAGTCGGCGACATCTTGGCTAAAAAAGACCAAATGGAAATGTGGCAAAAATGTCAGAGCTATTATTGGCGTTGTCGTTATTTTTTTTGCTGCTGCTCTACGTGTTCAATGAAAATGAAAAAAAAAAAATCTGGGATGCAATCTATTTCATATTTACACTGGGAATGTCCTTGTAATCACTAACTCACCAATCGACATACATTTGTACCACCACCAATTTTAACTGCTGCTCCACTATCGTCCTGGATAAATTTAAATGTAAGTGTACTTCTGTGTCGCTGAATTGAATGGATGAATATTCTGTTCTTGTTCCATATCTTTTTAATTTTAAAAATATCTATACTGACGTACGTCGTGTATACGGACGTAGCAAAGTTATTTTCAGCACTGGTGAAACGAAAACTCGTACCAGTATCTGGCTGCAGGATGTTCTAGTAGGACTAGGAGTAAAATACATAGGCTCGCGCAAACCACTGCTATGGTATTTATATAATAAGTTTGGGAAGACATTTGATTGAAAGACATTATATAAGCACAGAGCTATTTGTGGGTTTGAAGGAAATAAAAGTAGCACGCTGGAAATTACGACAAGTTCTTCAAATCACTTGAAATTAAAATGAATTTAAATGAATTGAGTCTGATCAGAAGACAATGCAATTGTTATGCTTTTCTGTCTAGATTATTTAAGATTACATAAATAATCATAACTGTCTCCATATAGTGTCTTAACAAGCTGTAATTGTACATCCGAAAATTCCAAACAGGAAACCTGTTTGGTAATAACTTGTTCACTTTTCTCATCTTAAAGGTGTAAGAGACAATCGTAGCATGTCATTTAAGTGTCTACCTGGTAGGAAATTGAATGTGCGTGTCAATTTCAGATGAAGTGTTTCTTATTTTGCCCGCTGTATTGCGTTTTAGCTTCATGTTTTCATTCAGTCGTCACTGGTTCATCGGACAGAGGATATAAAAAGCTCTTGATCAGTGAAGAAAGAATAAACAAAGGTCCGGACTGTTAAATAGTTTGTTGTTACTTTGGTGTTTGTGTATGTGTTTTATAAAGGGTTTTTCAATAAGAGCGCTACAAAAGTTTTTTTTTAAATGAAACAAAACCGGTTTTAGATGCCAATGAAATTCTTTATTCCTGTGAAAGTACGTTCGATGCCATTATGTATGGAACTCGATTTCTTTTGCATGGCCACCACAGGCACGCTTGCAGAAGTCCAGACGCTGAACCCAATTTTCTACGGTTTTCAAGCATAAATCGGCCGATACTGCTGCAACTTCACGTTCAATATTCGTACGAAGTTCATCAATGGACCATAGACCATAGACTTGACGTAGCCCCACAGGAAATAATCTAACGGCGTCAAATCGCACGACCGAGGCGGCTAATAGACTGGGCCATTTCGTGAGATAACACGTTCACCAAACTTGGTTTCCAATAAATTGATTGTGGCATTCGCTGTGTGGCGTCGTCCTGGTGGAACCCCATGTCCTCCAATACCATGTTATCCAATTGGGGCCACACAAAAAATATTCGGTTATCATTGAACGGTAGCGATTCGCATTCACAGTAATGTGCCGGTCTTGATCATAACGGCAGAAGTGCGGCCCAATGACGCCGCCGGCCCATAAACCGCACCAAACCGTAATGTTTTCGGGATGCAATGATGCTTCATGGATTACGTGTGGATTGCTGTCTGACCAATAATGCATATTTTGCTTATTAACGAAGCCATTCAGCCAGAAATGAGCCTCATAGCTGATTGTTGATTGATTTCGGTAGTAAATTTTAATAATTTCGACTCGTTGTTGGCTCCTATATCTTACCATGATGAAATGGCAAACCTTGCTGAAGAGAAATGTCAAAAGAGCGGGAAAAAATATGGCGTCGTTTGCTGTCCCTATCGATTTACTTTTGTAGCGTCTCTGTTGAAAAATCCTTTGTATATGCTACCAAAGTGAGAAACAATTTTGAGAAAAGAAACCGGAAAGGGCAGCAACGTGAACCCCTTTGTCTGTCCTTGCCTTTACTGATAAAATCGGAACGGCGGTCCATTTGTGAAATAAGTGCAACAAAAAAAAAACAAGTAATTAATCCACGCTTGGCTTGTATGAGCTAGATTTGTATACAAATATTTTGTTTGTGTACCAACTCATAGTGCTAAACAACGCATAGCGGAAACCTTCTGAAAATAAAAACGTGAGAGACAACAAAGAAAGGAGACGCAAAAGAGCAGCAGATTCTCATGCTATGAAAATTGAAAATGCATTCAATGCAAATAAATGTAAAAAGGACCGTTTTAAAACTATTAATTTTTTGTATTAATTACTTATAAATGTGTACATATTTATATTATTAAAATTAATTATAATAAATAATACATATATATTGAAATCGAGGAAAAATTCGTTTCTAAATATAATTATATTTGGGAGGAAATTCGCATATGTTTCCACAAAAGTATATGTAGGTTTGGGAGAAACACGCGTATACTTCCACGTAAGTATATGAAGGTTTTGGCTGAAGAACGCATATGTTTCCACGTAAAAGCATACATGTTTATCAGTAAACATGATACTGTTCGCATTTAAATACAAGTAAGTTTGGGACTTGCAAACATAGGAATGTTTGAAGTGTGTTCCAAATATATAATTGGTTCCTGCAGAATATATTTGGGGAAATATATTAGAGAGACCGTTAATTTTCAGCGTGTATGGGGAGAACATACAATTAGCTATATATTGGATGATCTCGACTTTAAAGTCACTTTATAATATAAAAATAATAATAATATAAAATTTCTTAACCTTAAATTATATTCGTTCGTTTATACTGATTCCAAATAGTATATATCGTTACCTTAATTTAGAAAGGACGTATCTAACAATTTTTGTTATAGTGGCGTTTTTTTTTATATTCGTATAGAACAACATAAAATGCATCATTACTAAAAAAATTGGTGTGCTGTGCATACAAAATTTTGCTCCCTTTATAATTCAAATTGTATTAAAATATTTTTAAAATTTCTGAAATTATGGCATTTATTAAGTTCTTTCCAGCTTCTGTAAAATTTTTAAAATGTTAGTTACGTCCTTTCTAAATTAAGGTAACGATATGTGACCCTGTGTGTGAAACGCAGTTATTGTGTCAAATTTCATGAATTCACTTTTTTTTGAATTTGTATGTAAAAATCCTTAAATTTTCATATCACCCCGCTCACAAGTCTCAAAAACATCGGCAAGTAATGTAAAAATGCAATTAAATACAACAATAAACTATGAAAATGCAACACAGAGGGAAAAGTATAATTGCGTTTTACTCAAAATCTTGTTTTGGCACACTAGGTGGATTTTTGTTCCTGGGTCGCATATGTTGGTTTTGTATGTCACACACAAAAGTCTCTATTTAATTGCTAAAGGCCGTCGTTTTAATACACTAGCAAGATCTTGAACATTACCTCTATTATTTATTAGTGTTTCTCAATATTCATTGGTGTTTAGTTTTTATGTTGGTCATTGACTGTTCGCACTGTTGGTTGGTGATGTTCTGGCATGCACTCAAACAATTAGTTAGACAAAATTGTTTTCCATTCCATCTATTTTGAGTATCATCTTCTAGGTACACCCTAGCCCTATGACGCCAAGAAAGCAAATTTAATTAGAAGCGTAATTAAAGCTGAAATATGTGAAGGCATCTTCTATTTTTGAAATGCTAGAGCGCTATGTCCTGCGTTGTGGGGTTAAAAGAAAGTGAGTTGAATTCTGGGACACGTGTTTGACATCTTCGATATTTTTATTAATATGTGTGATGTGTGGGTGTGTAACATTTCACTGCGTAATAATTTCCCTAGTTTTAAGAATTATTTTATACTACACTAAATTCTATCTTTTGCCGACGTGTACAATTCTTCGAGTCTTTTGATGCTATTCATGTCCGTGATTAATTCTTGTGATGTCAGCTATTAACTTTCATCTTTGTTTTGTTGGTTGGAGTTATGTCGGTCACTTGTGTGTTATGTTGGGTAGTTAAGCTGTCTAGTAGTTAACAGATATTGACAATATGTTGTCATAGTCCTTAAACCTCCGACATTGTTTAGGGTCAAATGTTTAATGATATTCTTTTTGATGTTATTTCGAAACATAATTGATGTAGGGGAGTCGTGGTAACATCGATATTCCCGTGACATAACATGCCGTCTTTTAAGATAGTATAGAAACATGTATTTAGTATCTGCATAACACAAATTTTAGTTACACAACTGGACTAATATAAAGTGAAATGGTTGGTAGATCAAGTAGTCTGCAATAGTTAAAAAATAAATGGTTTCCCATATCATTCCATTAAGGAATTGGGGAGAGCTTCTCACAGCCGGTGAACTGTGCGCTTTCTAGTTTTATACTCACCTTGAGTTTTTACACCGATTCCAAACGGTATTTTGAGAAGCTTCTTCATGGCTTAATACTCGATAGTGTCGCCGTCACTATGCGAGTTGACCGCCCCCGAAAGAAATGTTAAGGTGGTCAGAGCAGGGATCGAACCCAGGATATCATGTACAAGAGGCGCGTACACTCACCAATGCACCACCGACGGCCACAGTAGTTAAGATTTAAAATATTTGAGCTCGTAGACACTAGGCTAAACTTGAAACTTGAAAAATATAATAAATATTAATACTGATAGAAAAGTTCAGACACTATTTTGAAAATCTTTTGGGAGCTCGTACCTGTAGCGATTATCCCCTCAATTTGAACATAATTTGATGACGAAATGATTTGATATTTATCCAAACTACAATTTTTTTCCCACGACTTCAACGTCTTATTGGAAATAACAATGAGTGTCTGTTGAAGATGGGTCATTTCCAAATTAACAGAAAATTAACGAGTATAACCTGGAATGGCTTTCAACAAGTAATTAACAAGTTACAGAATGTTACGATTATTTGACTAGTATAAAATTGAATTTTGCAAGTGGTTAAAGGCTGCATCAAACTATTTCACACAACCATTTCAGGCACATAAAACCATATCATATTCATTTTGGTCTCAGATAAATCTAAAGTGTTTATGCCATCACTTTAGTATCTTCACTATAATAATATTTTTGTTGCACTCTTGATTAGATGATTAGAACCACTTCAATTTCGCTATCTTTTAAATTTTTTTTCAACAGCTAACATTTTACTACCATAGAAAATGACATTTTTCTTAAGATTACAAAAATAACAACAACAACATCAAATTTTAATGCAGCAGCATTATAAAAGTCCGTTTCCAAAAATATACAAAAAATAATATAATATTTTCCGTTCATATGATTAGGACCTTTTCACTAACTTTAATTAAAAATATTTAGTAACAAGTTTAGTCACATTTTAGTAGTGGGTGCTACTTCCTTTGTTTAAAACAACTTCAAATTAACGGCTTTTGATTGATTTGTAAAATGCTTTAAAATAATCCAAAGAAATCTCATTTCAGGAGTCTTTAGTGGCTTTAATTAATGATTCCTTATGGTCGAATTGTTTTCCACATTCATACACCTTGCGAGAAAGCCAACCCCAAAACATTTTCAATTATGTTTCAGTTAGGAGAATATGGTGACAATTTAATAGCTCATTCGCACTGCAAAATATTTTCCTGATTTCGTATTAAATGCTGTAACAAAATCTGAAGTGTTCTTCGCATTAGGTTTTTTTCCTGATTTGATTGGAAGTCAAGGCGCATTGACGAGGTAGTGTTACGACGACAATAAACATACCATGCCTACAATAATAGCCATTTTGCTTTTTCGGGTATCTTTCCACAATCAAATTCAGCACAAATGTATTCCAGGAATAAAAGTACACAAAAACGTATAAAAAATATATGTTTGAGAAGCAATTAATACCTACGAAAGGAGGAAAATTAATAAGTCGGCTATTCTAGTGGTACCACCGTATCAATCCGCCGTGATTGAAATGGTTGTAAACAAGCGTACTATTCGTTCATAGTGAGAAAAAAATACCCGATTTGCCGTGTGTCAA
Organism: Phaonia tiefii; assembly: GCA_963931995.1. Taxonomy (NCBI): domain Eukaryota; kingdom Metazoa; phylum Arthropoda; class Insecta; order Diptera; family Muscidae; genus Phaonia; species Phaonia tiefii. Next base: position 322,045,953 of record OZ008367.1, on the reverse strand, counting down.
AACGTATGGGACTCAAGCAAATTTTCACGATTTCTGCTTAAAATCAACAAGTGTCAAAATCAAGAAAATCGATGCCAGTGCGAATGCTGTATAAGAAGGCGAACATATTGCTCTCAAATGAATTCGTTTACAACTGTGACATTATGAGCAGAAGCATTATCTTGTTGCAGAATCCATGAAATTGCCCCAAATACTTCATTTATAGTTTGTGTTTATTTACTACAACTTATGTAGTTTACTTTAGGGAAAGCTAATTGTAACACAGTCTTGTAAGATTCTCCGGAAATTTTTGCACTTTGAAATTCTAAATCGATTGTGCAGTAAATAGACCATAACGCCTCCCTCTCTTCTGTTATGTTGATTTAAAAATTGATCCTCTTTTCTCGTATCCCAAAAATAATAACTGTAGCCATCTGGACCTTCCAAATTAAATTTTTTTGCCTTACTAAAAACCAGAGTACGCCAAACCTTAACATGACTACTTACTTGTAAATCCAATGTCAAATGCAATGCAGCAAATTTTAACCGATTTTAGTTACGCACATTAATCAGCAAACTGTTTACTTCAATTTTTTCAATTTCGGGTACTTACAGCTTACAATATCTCCTTTTATTGTCGAGATACTTGACTGGATACCAGCTTGAGTCCTGATTTTTTTTGATGAAAGGGAAGAGTTTGTCGCAATTCTCAAGATTTTTTCTTTTTCGGTAGGAGCTAAAGCGGTTAGAATCATTCCTTTGTAATTTTTTCAATAGTTTTCAACATGTTTTAAGTATCAAAGGACAGTTTCGTGACTTCGGCCGATTTCCCGCACAATGCCCCGATCACGAAACACCGATTTTGGCTCGTTGCGCTGTGTAAAAATACTTTCTTTGCCCATTTTTCAATAATGCTTATTAGAAAATAATATTTCGCCTTTATTAATTGTTGGAAGTATAAATCGAATGCAACTTCGTGTAAAAAATATCATGATGTAACGTGGTTCTAATCACATGAACCGAAGAAATTGTATTTGTTTTGTCTATTTTTGGAAACGACGTTTATTATACTGTTGCATTAAACTTTAGTGTTGTTGTTGTTGTTCTTTTTGTAATCTTAGAAAATGCATTTTCCGATGGTAGTAAGGTTTTAGTTGCAAACAAAAACATGGAAACGATATGACCTAGCAAACCAGTAATTTAAGTGGTTCTAATCATCTGATCGAGAGTAGATCTCGTAGGCCCCGCTTAAATTTTATTTTTAAATTTTCAATTCAAGTTTCAAGTAAAATTTATTCAAGTAAAATATTTAATAAGTTGTTGAAGTGATTTTACAGTTACCAAGGTGATGTCTTTACCCATTGTTGGTATAACCTAGTGCCAATTGTCGCATTTTCCTCATCAGCGATGGAATATGCAGCATATTTCGTCTCTTTAGAAAAACAAAGTTCTATCTGACAATTTTCATATCATTTCATTTATTCACGTCTATTGAAATACATCCTTACAGACTAGCAAATTTATAAGTATTTAACAATAATTCTTATATGTTAACAAATAAAGGGTGATATCCAAGTGATGCTCATTTAAAGCATAATTTGATAAATGTGTTTCAATATTAAATGTACTAAACTCGCGGACAGAGCATGATGGGACATTAACACGACTAAGTGAGAGCAACTCCGGACAATCAACAGATCCAGAAATAATTCCATGAAGAAACATAATAGAGGCCATATCCCTTCTGGACACTAATGACTTTAGAGAAATAAGCAAATAACGGCTTTCATAAGAAGGAATAAAAAACAATGATGTCCTTTAACATCCCATGAAGGGATTGAGGAGAGCTTCTCACACTCTATGAGATGTGCGCTTTCTAGTTTTACACTCACTGATTGGGACCTACAGTTTTAAACCGGTTCTGAACGGAATTTTGAGAAGCATTTTCATGGCTAAGTACTCGATAGTGTCGCCATCACTAAGCGAGGTGACCGTATGTTATTAGATGAAATGGCTTGTAATTTTTGCAGAAAAGTGATCATTTTGCCAGGGTCCTGTCTTGTAAACCAATAGGAATTTTTATTTACTCTCTGAGGGAAAGTTGTATCTCTTGTGATAAAGAACAACAATTGTGAATATATGTATATAATAAAACTTCATCTTCAAGGTCCAAATCGCAAAAAGCTTTACATTTTTTATCCTTTTTACCCTGTTCAGGGTCATAGATACCAAACCGTTCCAAAATTCAAGGAAACAATCAACGACAAAAATGTACCTAAGATCTCAGTAAACAACTTTTTACAACACATAAACTTCCTAAGAATGATGTTTAACGCCGTGCATGTAGCGCGTAGGTAGCGTTTAAGTAGCCGCAAAAGGTGAAATAGTTTCCGAAAATTTTTTTATTTCATTTGATTTTTCTTTATTTCAACAATGAGACACTATGCTATAAATTAGAAGAACTTTCCCTCAGAGAGTATATCAAAATTCCGATCGGTTTGCAAGATATGAGCCTGTGCAAAATTATTACTTTTTCGCAAAAATGACACCGAGGCCCCAAATCTTTGGGGGTCCATAAAAAAAGTGCATGACTTTGGGGAAAAATGGGAGACACGGGTCTTTTTTTTTTGGTCTTTCATCACGTAGTGGTATCCGTATATGGATATATTTCCATAACTTAAAAGTTACACAGTGTAAGTTATAAATAACATATGCATTACATTTTGGAAAATTTTCAAAATTATCATAATGAGGAGAAGAATTGAAAAGGCATTTTAATTTTTTGTTTCATATTTTGAAATTTAAATTGGTATATATCATCGATGCGCCAACGAAAACAGTTGTGCGTTTTTTGTTAACTTTTTAAAATATCAGCAAATGTCAGTAAAGAGCTACGTGAGGGTATGTATAAATACAAATGCTTTTCAATTGTGAAATAAAATGCTTTTCATCGAATTACACAGAACCCTTTTGTTGTTGCAACGACGATACTTTCACACGTCTTTTAAACTTGACAATATTTGTATACAAATTTAAATGAATTTAATGTGGGGCTGAATAAAACCATTGGAATTAAAATGAATTGAACTTGAATAAAACAAATGTAATTCAAAAGCAACTGTGAAATCTAAATGAAGACATGGACTTGAACACGAATAAGAATATGAAACGGCTTTAACCCTGCTGTTAGATTAGGACCATTTGGTCCAAATTTTTTCTGTTTTCCCTTGTAACTTTGGAACGGTGATATATACTGACTAAATTTTTCTGCTAATGGGGTCTTTTAATAAAACAATGTTATGTGCGAAAATTAAATTTTCTAACTTTATTCAGGACTGAGAAAAATACAAAATGACGAATCTTAGATTAGAGGACCATTTGGTCAATAGTACATTTTTTCATTACCAAGCGAATGTAAATTCATGTCAAATATTTAGAAGATGTTTTTGATATGTCAAATACTTGCTTTAGAAATTATTGAACCAAAATAGTTACAAAGGATAAGATAAAATTATTATTTTGGATGAAAATTGCAGTATGGACCAAATGGTCCCTCAATCTAAGATTCGTAAGTTTTTTCTAATCTAACAGCAGGGTTAAAATCGGTTTCTTCAAAATTTTATTATTCGCACAAATCAAAAAAGGGTTTTTAAAATATACCAGCTTTTTGGTCACAGTTGTCCCAGTTGTGTTCCAGATTGTCGTCTATATATGTCAGCAATTCTAAATTACAATACCAAAAATTATTTTTAATTGCCAACATCAACTTACAAGGGTTGGACATTTGACCAACAAAAATGGGACGCTCTCAAACATTTCTGCACTCGCCTCAAATGTAACTCGCAATCACTCCATGATCGAACATTCAATCAAATTGACCGCATACTTCTCAGCAGCGTGATTGTTGGTTCACTGTCGAACATGGAATCTAGGTGCGTTGCTGACAGTGATTGCGACGACCAACTTTAAATGGGCGACTTCCATCCTCGTCCAGCGGCTTCCAATCCTGTTAGAAGTAAAATCATAGCATAAAATGCAGACCGTCTGCCGCCTCATCCATATCAGTGCAAATTGGGCAAGATGAGTAAAAATGCCGATAACTGCAACTACCTGAGCGGTAAAGTGGACTAGACAGAAAATCCAGAAACTACAGATCACCTCCATGGAGTGTACTCTTCATTAAACCAGTACAGTAATTGCAGTTCGGTGAACCGTTTTAAGCTTCCCTTCACGTACCAAAATGGGGATGACAAAAGCACCTTTATTTTAGTGGGTGATTGGAGTTTGAATAAATGCAGCATAATAACTAATTTCATTAAGATCTGAAGTGTTTTGGGCGATTTATCGCATTGATAACCCGGACTCCACTCAACTTATGTATGCAATGTACCAGAATGGGCGTGACTACCTCGTCAACTTACCATTGATTAATCAATGCCTGACTTGAATCTAATTATCTAGACCAGAAAAAAGTTTGTACTAAATGTTTAATAGTCACTGAAGAAATTTCATATGATTGCTAAAGATTTACCGAAGTTATCGTATCGACCAGCCAGCAAGCCAGACTGCCAGACGGGTATAATAACAAACAAGCAGACACTCAATCATCTTAAAAAGGCCTAAAACGAATTTCGTTCGGTCCACTATGGCTCCATCTATGAGGAAAATTCTTTTCCGTATTAATTGATATATACTCCCGTGCCTGTAGTGGGGTTATAAAAAATACTAAGCGCAACTGCATCGAAACATTGCTCCTTTAATAGCTGACGATCCCGCAGATATATCATCACCAATTCCGAAAGTAGATGGATAACATTAATTCTTAACACTACAGATTGCACACATAATGATGAAAATCAAAGGCTTCATCGGCCGTTTATTCATGTCGCAACCAAGAAGATGCATTGCAACGGATACCCCATCGCCACTCAAAATGTGGTGACATTGAAAAAAATGCTGCATATCAAATCACATGACCCACCGGAACCCACCGGAGCTGTTGAGATATAATTCGGCAACAGTAACAGATAACATAATTGCAAGTGGAAGTGCATGCCTGATCACCCAAATTCGCATGGAGTGGGAAAGTGAGTATTACTATCCCTAAAAGTCTGAATAGAATAGGTAAAGTAATGAATAGGTAAAGTAATGAATAGGTAAAGTAATGACGAGCATTATTCTGCAGCGGATCTCACCAGTGGGTATTAGGTTTGGTCGATCGTATTGCAACCACGAAGACCTGATCCGGTTAATCAGAGACCAATAATACAGTATACACAGATAGTAACTGTGATTCGGTATACAGACTACTCAATTACCAGTCCAGTCAACCATCTGTTTACGATGCAAGATTACCCTGGATCGTGACACCTCAAGGTGAGAAATAATCAGAGAAATATTAATCGTGTTGGATTCCGTAATCTGCACAATATCCGCCGGAATTTCATTATTTTACCAATACCGAACCAATACCGAATATTCAACTGTAGTGCGCAATGCCCCTCTAAAAATGCCAACCCCCTCGGCTGCAATACTAGGAGGTAGGCGAATATACAAATAAAAAAAGTCCCAACCGCTTATCAATTTATGTCGGAGGTAAATACTATTTTACTGGTCTAATAATTTGGATATATGTCGGCGACAAAGGACTTGGACCAACGATACCCTTAGGTGTCCTGCCTCAAATTGTGTTAAGGAAGGACTTAAGTGAAATTCATAGGGATGCCGCAGGCCTGTAGAATGCCGCAGGCCTGTATTTTTATGGATATAAAAAATAAAATAAATAGTTTCCCGTTACATCACATGAAGAGACAGGGTAGAGCTTCTCACAATCACTGAGCTGTGCGCTTTCCAGTTTTCACTCACTGATTGGGACATACAATTTTACACCGATTCTGAGCGGTATTTTGAGAAGCTTCTTCATGGCTAAATCCTCGATGCGAGGGGTCCGCCGCCGAAAGAAAATTGGTTTAGTTTATATTATTTTCCAGACAGCGAAATTCACTGATGCCCCATATTCATTTTGGAGCTTTCATTTAATCTATATATTGTTTAAGTAATTAAAGGACGTATGTATATCAACTTTTTTGTCTTAGTAATTGAGTGCCAAATAAGTAGATAATCTATGTATGAACAAATCATCATCTTTCGGCTATGAAAACCTCCTGTAGATTTTGATACTCCTGCATAAAATCTACTTACAATAGTTTACCGCAATTTCGTGTCCTACTAAAGCTGATTGTAACTTCTGGTAACCACCCACACATTGATTCATGTTCAGATACTCGTGCAGCTGCATTCTCGGTCAATCACTGGAGATATTTTTGGTATTTGCGTTTAACTCCCCTACTACAGGGGCGCTTCCACTAAACCGCAAAGACAACCAATGCATAATGTTCACTTACAAACTCACACACTCTTGTAAATATGTATACATTCTGCTATATCCATACTCACACACACAGCTGTTGGTTTAAACGAACGTGCATTTCTTGTATGTTGGTCGTTGATATTCAGAGGTAGCACATTCACTCAATTACAGGCTGCTGTTAACTTACTGTACTTGGCGCCTCGATCTAACTATCATTGTGTAAGTGAATTTGACTGTGTGTATGGTAGTGTGTATAGCCGTGAGAGTTTCAGTGTCTATTTGGTTGGATAAGGAAATGCCAAACCCCTCTAATCCACTTTGCACGAAATGTGTATTTAGCCTTTTTTAAAGTGTTTTTAAAAGCTTTCCATGTTCTGATGTGAGAACGAGTAAATATGCATGTATATATGTAGCGGGGAATGTCAACTGAGGGTGCGATGATGTTGGAGATATGCTGAATATTTGGCTACTCCAGCCTAAGTCACGCCATCATGGATCAGTGGGAGAAAATAATTCAGATATTTTATGAGTTTTGGAACGAAGTTCCTTATCACATGTTGCGGGATGGGGGTTAAATGAAAAAAATTAAAACAGCCTTTTTTAACACAATTATTATAAAATCCAGCATTATCAACTATATGGGGTACCTTTCCTTTGGTTTGTGTCTAGTCTAATATATGTTGGAAAATTTCTTGTTTAATGGGAAGTTTTCGAGTTGGAGCCTGTAACCAATATTTAGTATATAATTATAATGTAGTTTTGAACCCAATAAAATGTAAATTTAGAAAATCCAAAGTCAAAGGAGTTTAAAAAACGAGCATTGCCTTAAAGAAGTACCTTTGCTTAAAACAAGTAAATTTTCATACAAAAATATATTTTCTTAAAAAAAGTACTTTTTAAATATGTAAATATGTTCGCCTCCTCGCGGTGTAACTTGGGAACCTAGAATTGGACAGGGCCGAATTCCAGGTCTTTGCCCATGCCGATGATATTGAAATCATATGTACGGGTAGAAACTTCAATTTACTTAGCATTCGTACAACAAGCCTACTTAGTCTAATTTCGACCTGGACCACTAACAACGGACTATCACTCAACCCACATAAAACCGAGCTTATCTTATTCTCTTGGAAATATAAAATACCCTTATTTGAACTGCCGTCAGTTAATGGGGTGCAATTACAGTTGACGGCAAAGGCCAAGCACCTGGGAATAATGCTCGATAGACCACTGTCTAGGAAACCGAATGTGGAGGAGAGGGAGAAAAAGGCGTCTGTTGCTCTTTACTGGTGTAAAGGGGCGATAGGAATGCGCTTGGGACTGTCTCCTAAGATCACCATGTAGACTTGTACAGCAATAGTCACACCAATACTTCTCTGTGGCATCGTAGTTTGGTGGAGTCCCCTCCAAAAGAAGTACATTCTGAATTCCTTGATGAAAATCCAAAGATCAGCACTGATTAGCGTTAGTGGGGCAATGGGCACGACGTCAGGTACTGCACTTAGTGCTATCCTGAACATCTGTACTCCTGACATCATGGCCGAAGCGGCAGCCGCTACATCCCTGGTGAGAATCAGAGATTGTGGCGTTTTGATATCGGGGTATTCTGGACACGCTGAATTACTACATCGGATCAACTCTATTCCCGTAAAAACGGACTAATGTATCCCCTACCTTCTACCAGCGTCAAATCTAAGGACTTATATTCCGAACAGGAATACCTGGGAAAAGTCACTGGAAGGGGATATTAATAGTATCAGACTTTTCACGGTTGGATCAAAGTTGGACGAGCAAGTATGCTGTGGGATCCAATCACCGGACCTAAATGTAAATATCTCCTTCAACCTGCCTGATTACTGTAGTGTATTTCAGGCGGAAATTACCAACATACTGGAGGCTGCTGAAATACTGGAAAGTAGTGATACAACCTTCCGGAGAATATGTATCTACACAGACAGCCAGGCTACTATAAAATCCCTGGAAGCCATGTGTGCTACGTCCCTGACAGTGAAAGAATGTCACTCATCACTTAGGGCGGTGGCAGAGTATTTCGACATCAGACTCATCTGGGTACCGGGACACAGCGACGTTCCAGTCAATTGCGTAGCGGATGCGTTAGCTAGACAGGACACTACGGCACAGGTTCTTCCGGCAAAAGAAGGTGTTAGTATGCCAATCTCTACCTGCCGTTTGTAGATCAGGCAATGGGCCGATAATATGTTCAACGACAAGTGGAAACTTACTTCAACTTGCAAACAAGCTAGGGTCCTCTGGCCACAGGTGGACAGGAAGAGGACTAGGCAAATATTTAACTTGCCGAGAGGCACGTTATCCACAATGATAGGAACACTTACTGGACATTATCTTGAAGGAAACCACACCCTAAAATTGGGACAGAGAAACTCTACTCTGTAGATGCTGCATGGAAGAGGACGAGGAAACGACGACACACCTTCTCTTGGATTGCCCGCTCTGGCAGGACTGAGAAGTAAGATATTCGGAACACATTTGGTTAGCACCGTAGCCCTACAGGATACTCCTGTAGGTCTCATAGGCAAATTTATTGAAAGGGCAAATTGGCTAGACGACTAGTCAATAGTTGCTATGGAGGAAACTGCAGGTTTCACAATGGGCTTCTTTAGCCTAAGTATGCTAGACAGCGTGCTATCTTGCAGCCTTTTCAACCAACCAACCAATCCAACCTTTTCTTAAAAAAGTAAATTTTCTTACAACAAATTTCCTTTTCTTCAAAAACTGCCTTCTCTTAAAAAAATACCTTTTCTTAAAAGTACATTTGGTTAAATATAAAATACTACCCTTTCTTTTGTTTTCTTGAGATAAGTAGACTTTCCGAAAATAAGTACATTTTCTTAAACAAATAACCTTTTCTTAAAAAGAGTACCACTTCTTTAAAAAGTATCTGTTCTTAAAAAAAGTACTACTTTGTAAAAAAATTCAGACTCTTATGGCTTTTTTTACAGAGAGTACTTCTTTTTAAAAATAGTACTTTTTCTTAAAAAAAACTCATTAACTTTTTACAAAAGAAGTAGCATTTTCATATTCAATATTTTTTGCTAACAGGTCTGAATTTGCTTTCTCCAGTTCAAGCAGTTTACTTTTTCTAAACAAAATTTTGAGAATAATAAATAATAAATTTGAAGTAAATAATAAATAATTTGAAATAATTTTTTTTTAAAAAAATACGACAAAGATGATGCTATTATCAACAACTTTTTTATTCTATGACTCCCAGTGCACAATTTTGTGTTAAAAATTGGCAGAATTTCAATACGCTGAAACCAGTGATGCATTCGTTTGTTGCTGACGGACGTTTGTGCAATTCCAAAAAAAAAACACTGAACGGGAAAATAGAAAAAAAACGGAATAACAAATTTTCAATAAGGTGTACTAAAAACATTTTTTCAATAGGGTGTACTAAAAACATTTTTTTAAAAAAATATATTTTTTTCAAAATATTGACGGCGCATATTTTTACACTGCGTCAGTTTGAAGTTTCATCAAAGGTGTTTTCCCCATTTTTCAGGTATGTATTTCTTTGATAGTATTTTTATATAAAACACTAATAAAAGTATATTGAAAAATGTAAGTGAAATATTGGAGAGAAAAAGTATGCTCGACTAAGAGTTTAAAATACTGCCTAGGGAATTTATGATCATGGTAGCACGTCATTTGAGTCCCATATTGACCAAAAATATTATTGCTTGCTAAAATTCATTAGGAATCGAAAATTTAGGTACCCTCGTACAACAAAAAGTTTCACGTTCCCGTAATCAGAACTTCAATACGCATCCTCTGAGACCAGCTCCCCCATGTTTTAAATTCCAATACACACGTTTTTAAGGACACGCAGTTGTTCAAATATAAAGACCATTGAATACTAAGGGTCGACCGTAATCAGAACTTCAATACGCATCCTTTGAGACCTCCTCCACCATGTTTGAAATTCCAATACACGCGGTTTTAAGCACACCCTAATGTTCAAGTATAAATACCATTGAATATTGAGGGTCGAAAGTCTGCATTCGATCAACATGGTTGTCCTTTACCTTCATTCCAAAGAGGACAGCCTTATGCGAGCACACATACTATGGAGGTATTTGCTACAAAAGGTAGTCTCACAAAATACACTGTCACACTTTTTACTCACAGAAAATTTCACCACATTCATAGTTCTACAACACAGAATGCATCTATTACCACTGTCATTGTCGTTACAAGGTTGCCGTATTTCTCAAAATAGGAGTGATTTGATTTTCGGTCACGTGATATTTGAAGCCACTTTCTCTCTAAGCTAGACTTTGCTTATCTCAGAATAGTGCAATACTACACGCTGAAAAATAACGGCCTCTCTAGCATATTTTCCCAAATATATTCTGCAGGAACCATGTATATGTTTGGAACACACTTCAAACATTCATACGTTTGCAAGCCCCAAACTTACTTGTATTTAAATGCAAACAGCATCATGTGTACTGAAAAACATGTATGCTTTTACGGGGAATCATATGCGTTCTTCATCCCAAACATCCATATTCTTATGTGGAAGCATTCGCGTGTTTCCCCCAAAACCTACATATACTTATTTGGAACATATGCGAATTTCCTCCCAAGTATAATAATATTTAGAAACGAATTATTCCTCGATTTCAATATTTTATGCTGCTACTAAAACCAGATTTTCTGCGACTGCGAAAGAGAATAATGAGCGAGCAAGAGAGCAATGAAAGAGTGGTGTGGCAGGGGTGAGGCAAACGAAATTGTGTCTATAGCGTATGTATTAACATAATAATGTATGTATGTACATGTGTCTGTTGCTGTTGTTGAACGGAGATATAAAGCATAGCCACGCAAGATTTAATTTGCAAGTCGACGTTATGGTGACACGCTAATATTTATTATAAATTATAAATGAAATGTAGGTGCGGGGCAATCTCAGAGCAAAGAGAATAATGAAGTAGTTATACGTATATAAAAATGAGGTAGCAAGAGAGCAACGCAAATTTTGTGAACTTGTGTAGCGTATGTACGAACATAACAATGTATTTATGTTCATGTGTTTGTTGCTTTCCATTCTCTTTGTTTTTTGTGGGAATAAAACAAAAAGTATTAAGCAAGAAAATAATGGCACATGTGCTTGCACTTGTCTTTAAATAATTGTAAGTATTAACATTATTTAAATGTAGCGTCATCATATGATTGAACGCTGTTTTTGATTTTCCAATGTAACAGTTACAAATGTGTTCATAGACGTTGAACACCGTGTAGGAAAAAAGTGTTAACATATCGCCCGTGAGTTCGAACTCTCATTGGACTTTTTTTAATTTTTTCTGCTGCTCTTTTGCTTTTCCTTTCTTTGCTGTCTCTCACGTTTTGTTTTCAGAAGGTTTGAGCTATGCGTTGGTTATCACTATGCGTTGGTACACAAGCAAGATATATGTATACAAATATAGTTCATGCAAGAAAAACGTGTATTTCACAAGTGGTCTGCAGTTCCGAATTTCTCAATAAAATCTCGAACAAAGGACTTCACGTTGTTGCCCTTTCCAGTTTCTTTCCTCAAAATCGTTTCTCACCGTCGTTTAACTGTCCGAACCTTCGTTTATTATTTTTTCACTGATCAAGCGCTTTTAATATCTCCTGTCCGATGAACCATTGACGACTGAATAAATGAAACTAAATCGCAATACCTTAGGCAAAATAAGATACACTTCATCTGCAATTTACACGCAAACTCAGGAATCTTTATGAATCACTGGCTGAGAGAATATTGCAAAAATACAGATCCACACTTACAGGATAGACCCTCTCGTTGTCTCTCTTTTACTCTCTTGCTCTCGAGAGAGCGTAGACATTGCAACAAACACAGCTGTATTTGTATCACAAACATTAATATATGTGGGTCGCAAACACATATATTATAACATATTAATCCCCGTGTCTCAAACATGTAATATTGAATAACAAACACAGTGTGTTTGGACACAAGTATATTATATATGCGACTAGCAATAAACACACTTTATATTTGCATCCAAACAACGAAAAAAGACAGACTTTTCAACGTGTAGTATAGAGATGAAATTTCGATATATGCGAGTCATTTTAAAATGTCAAATTTCAAAATCTTTTGCCTTTTTGAAAGTCCTATGGAGTTTTTCTAATAGAAACAAATATCGTACTGTCCCACTGGTATAGTGGTATAGAAACAAATATCGTACTGTCCCACTAAATCAGATAAGGGACAAGGTTAATATTCCATAATCAGCGAGCTCTGTGCTTTCTGGTTTGACACTCACTGATTTCGACCGACTATTGCAAGCTTGTTTCAAATGTTTTTTTCATGACTATTTACTCCATAGTGTCGCCGTCACTAACCGCAACGAAAGAATTATAACCCAACTTTAAGTAAAAAATTCGGATTATCTGTTAAATTCTGGATAGATTTTCCACCTATAAAGGAATCGACAGTATCAATTAACGAATTTGTAACCCGTGAAATGAGTGAACATGGACATGGGACTGTCCGTGGAAGTGGCAAGTTTCTGATAACCATTCACTTGGAAGTACCCGGCAATGATTCCTTCACTAGGCAGTCCATGCAGCTCACTATGTCCACGAAGTAGGTCCTGGGCAATGGTTTTATCGGAAACCTGCATTAGCTAGCTACAGTAAGAAGGTGAAACATATGAGCAGCCTGATTGGCTATGCGGTCAGTGATATGTCTCAGGTTTAGTAGGTGACTGATGTCACTGAAGCTGACTAACTATCGGGCATATTATTTTGCCCTTAGAAACCGGATGAGCCAAACATATGGGCCAACGACATATTGCATCCTGGTCAGCGTCTGATCCCCAATGATCGGCTGCAATCAAATATAAAGTTTACAGTATTCTAAAGTGGATTACATTTCTCATTATTAAAAACATTTTGCGAACTTGACCGCTTCTTTTGAAATTCGTGTTTATTATTTGCAATCTCATCCTCTTAGTCTAAATACATTCCGAAATACTTACGACTATATGCCAACGTATTAGTGCTGGTGTGGGAATATGCGTAGTGAAATTTTTATCATTGTCTAGACTATTATATCGACGTTATATACATGCGGTGTCATACTTGTCACATTCCTGTTGAATAATGGTAGGTTCATTGCAGCAGCCAAAGTGTGGGAATGGGATATATGACAATGTACAGAACGTGGAAATATAACCATAGTAGGAAAACCATATGACCCACACATGCACTGTGGGGCACTTCATTTAGCCGCCAGAATGGTGTAAATTACAAACAATAATGTTGTTGCTATAAACACCTCCTAGTGGTCGTGTTTCGTATGAGATTTTGTTATACAAATTAAGCTTTAACGCATTATATGTTAATTATATGAAGCACAATCAAAAACCATTGTATATCGCTGGTACCAAGAGTTCAGTCTCGGAATTTTTTTTAAATCATTATATATAACATTGCATCAAATATTCTAAAATTTCTGATATAAGCAGCTTTCTTTGATAACTTGAAATTTTTTGATGTGTTAACGCAAGTACAAAAATCGTCTAAAATATCATGCTCTTAAATATTTATTTCCTTAACTACATAAAACTTTTATATATAGACATATAATTTTTTTAATGTAATTCGAAACAAAACATATTACCAAAACTGAGTAACATATAAAAATTGCTAAAATATGTTTTAATATTTAAGTAAAAGTGGTTGAAAGTTGACAAACATTTTCTCAAAATTTTGTGCTCCAGATCAACACCCCTACCTTACCGTATAACGTATTCTACGTTAAAAAATAAAATTGTATGCAAATGCAGTTTTAAAGTAAAGGTGCAATGGGTAGTGTGCGTGCCTATTGTACATGAGGTCCTGGGTTCGATCCCTGCTCTGACCACTTTAAAAAAAAATGTTTCTTTCGGCGGCGGTCATTTCGCATAGTGACGGCGACACTATCGAATATTTAGCCATGAAAAAGCTTTTCAGTATACCGTTCGGAATCGGTGTAAAAACTGTAGGTCCCAATCAGAGAGTGAAAATTTAGAAAGCGCACAGCTAACTGGTTGTGAGAAGCTCTCCCCAATCCCTTCATGGTATGTAATGGGAAACGGTGTGTGTGTGTGTTTCCCCCTTCGTTTTCAAAAAAATAAATTTTTGTAAAATTTAGAATAGTATTTATTAAATAAATGTTCTCTTTTTCTGGGACAAAGAATTTTTCTATTTTTAATGATTTTTTAAAAACATCTCGCTTCAGCTAATAGTTTGATTCGATCTTTGCTACTTTTGCTTGTCACAGAATTGTAAGCACATATGTACAAATGTGTACATAGGTACATAGGGAACAAGTATTTCATCATCCAATTCTAGTAGCATGTAGTTTCCTAGGAATAAGTATTTGGCATAAAAAAGTAAGCCTACTTACAAAAAAATCAAAAGAAAAACAATTTTTTTCTGTACATTAGAATTTTTTGCAAAGTGCATCCAAAAATAGCATTTATATTACAAGTAATTGCATTCGCATTATTCTCAATCAGCATTATTTTAGAAAAACACACTTTAAATGACAACAATACCTTACAGTAACTTTTTAAATAATAGTAATGCGACAAAAACTGTTTAGAATATAGCAATAAGTTACATACCAAATAAATTTCTTTCATATTTTGTACAAACATTTTGAAAATCCTAAAAAAAATTAAATTTTATTTTTTTTATATGAAAAATCAAGTAAGTCTTTTTTTAAAAAATCATTACAAATAGTAAGCTGCCTTGTCCCAAAAAAAGATTACTTGTCTTTTTTATAAAAAATTCTGAATTTTGCAATGATGTTAAATTTTTTAAAATCATAGGGGAAAAAAGAAGTGGAAAATGCATTCAAAAAGTGCAGTTGCTATAAAAATGCATTTCTGAAATCAAGCCCTCATTTTTAGAGTACGGATTCTACAAATAGACAACCGTATCATTCAGAAACTTTTTAAATTTTTGAAATAGTCCATCTACTTAAAAAAATATAGCTCTCCAAACTTCACAACTTTTTGAATTTTTTAGGTTTTTCAAAAATGAAAAACGCGAATGAAATCGCGAGTTTTTTAAATTTCAAATATCTGATAACGGGATTCTCTTAATGGCTCCATAGAGTCTCTCTGTTGTCAATATAAACAAAATCGGAGGATGCGAATTCAGAAAATCACTTTTTTCAACTTTCTTTCCTGGAACGAATGATATGTGTTTGCGACCCACATATATTTATATTTGTGACACAAACAGCTGTGTTTGCTGCACTGTCTATGCTCTCTCGAGAGCAAGAGAATAAAAGGGGGACAACGAGAGAGTCTATCTTGTAAGTGTTTATCTGTATTTTTGCATTATTCTGTCAGTCAGTGAGTCATATATATTCCTGAATGTGCGTGTAAATTGCAGATCAAGTTCTTCTAGTTTTGCCTGATGCAAGGCTGATCTGGTAGAGGTTGACGCATTATAACAGCTGGTTTTGCTTTCATATGACCCTATCTGTCAAATTCAGAGGATTTTGTTATTGTAATTTTATGTTTACTTTGTTTGGTCGTATGTATTTGAATTGAAATTGACAATTAGAGCCATGGATCAAAAGCAAAATCCCTGTTGTTGGTGTACGCAATTACACCAAATCCTACTGCGTTAGCCTATACTAGGTCAGCCTCAACGTGATGTATTGCGTTTTAGTTTCATGTATTCAGTCGTCCATGGTTCATCGGACAGAGAATATCAAAAGCGCTTTATCAGTGAAAAAAGAATAAACAAAGGTTGGATCGGTTAAAGGGTTTGTGATGTTACTTTGGTTTGTATGTGTGTGTTTCGCATACATGTATCTATGCTACCAAAGTGAGAAACGATTTTGGGGAAAGAAACTGGTAAGGGCAACAAATTGAAGCCCTTTGTCTGTCCCAGTCTTTATTGAGAAAATCGGAACGGCGGACCATTATTTAAATTAGTGTAACAAAAAATCACAAGTAATTAATCAACGCTTGGCTTGCATGAACTTGATTTGTATATAAATATATTGTCTGTGTACCAACGCGTAGTGAGAACAAACGCATAGCTGAAACCTTCTGAAAACAAAAACGTGAGAAACAACAAAGAAAGGAGCAGCAAAAGAGCAGCAGATTCTCATTTCATGAAAAAAACAAATAGTGAATTCAATGCAAATAAATGTAGAAGGGACCGTTTTAAATATGCCATTTTTTTGGTATTAATTATATTTTCACTTAAGTATATGTAGCTTTGGGGGAATCACTCGAATGCTTCCACGTAAGTATATGGATGTTTGGGATGAATAACGCATATATTTCCACTTAAAAGCATACATTTTTGTCAGTAAACATGATACTGTTTGCATTTAAATACAAGTAAGTTTGGGAATTGCAAACATATGAATGTTTGAAGTGTGTCCCACAAATATACATGGTTCCTAGAGAATATTTTTGGGAAAATATGTTAGAGAAGCCGTTATTTTTCTGCGTGTACGTATCGTGCACATAGTTTTTACAAAACAAAAATAATTTTGGTAATAACTTCTTACAAAAATTTGCATACGAATCAAAAATCGTCGATATCGGAGAACCATATATTGAGTTATGATCGGTTGAATATCTTTACCCTGAACATCTTCACCCTGCATAAAGAAAACGAGCTTAATTAGAGCGAACATTGTTAACATATTTCATAGGCATCTGTTAGTGTAACAATTCACATAAGTTTCAGTTAAATCGGAAGCAAATTAATTGTAGGCGGGTTCGTTTCACATACACACCGGTTCACTTATTTAAAGGCACTAAATATTCCATATTCAGCAGCCTGTATTTTTTGGCAATTTGTAACCGATTGCAGAATTTTAAAATGGAAATGGAAGGTAGATATCTTGATATATAAAAAAAGTGCATGAAAATAGTAACTGAGGAATTTTTTTTGAGCAATTTCTAAAAAAAGTCAAAAATGTGCAACTTTTTTGTTCCACTTGAATAAAGGCTCTTTATTATTGATGTGTTAACATCTATAGCGGCGTATAGGGACTAAATCTATCAAAGTCAGATTTTATGCTGCTGCTAAACCCAGATTTTCTGCGAGTGCGAAAGGGAATAATGACGTTTTAAACAAAAATGAGCGAGCAAGAGAGCAATGAAAGAGTGGTGTGGCAGGGGTGAGGCAACCGAAATTGTGTCTATAGCGTATGTATTAACATAATACTGTATGTATGTACATGTGTCTGTTGACGTTGTTGAACGGAGATATAAAGCATAGCCACGCAAAATTTCATTTCCAAGCCCATGCGCAGTCGACGTTATGGTGACACACTAATACGTCAGCTACTTCGTACAAAGTATGCGAGTCATTTGATGTTCAGCATTGCCCGGTGTATACAAAAAAACTATTATTTTTTATTTTCCAATGTAACATTTACTAATCTGTTCATAGAAATCGAACAGGTACCGCGTAGCAAAAGGTGTTAACACATCATCCGTGAGTTCGAACACTCATTGATTTTTTTTTATTATTTTTAGTGTGAGCTATGATTTTTTGTAGGGTCAAAATGGCAAAACAAAAAATTTTAAATCTACCGGGAAAAATCTTAGATCGATGTTTACCGTTCTGAAGGATATTCTAACCGCGCAATAGCTAAAAAAATTGGACGGTGCCCAACAGTTGTCGACAATTACATCATGGACCCCGAGGGGTATGGAAAAAATTTTAAAGAAAGGGTTTCATTGTCTTTATCTACGTATAAGAAAAGAAAAATCATAAGAATTGCTTATAATTCAGCATTATCCTTGTCAAAAATAAGGGTTAAAGCTGGAGCGGAAGGGAGCAACTTATCAGTACGTAGAGTAATTAAGAGCTGTGAGTATCCGAAATTCCTGAAATTACAAAAAAAGCCGCCACTTAATGCTCCTCGTAAGGAAAAGCTTCTTCAATTCGCAAGAGACTACATGGTTTGGGATGTGCAGCCAAGAGGTCATGTAAATGACTGGAGAACCGTTGTATTTACGAATGAGAAGAAGTTTAATTTGCCTGGACCTGATGGCTACAACAATTGTTTCAAAGAAAAACGATTTTTGAATCGACATCATAGACGGGAGGGCAGCGTTATGGCGTGGGGTGCTATTATGTACTATGACACCATCGATCTTGAATTTCAAAGTGCAAAAAATACTGGTACAAGCTATAAAACGTTATTGGAATCGGCTTTTCCGAAGTTCGGTGAACTATTTGGTCCCATATGTTGAATATTGCAACAGGATAATGCCCCTATACACAACGCCAGGGTTACAAAGAGTTCATTGCAAGTCAAAATGTTAATACTCTTGACTGGCCACCCTATTCGCCAGATCTAAACATTACCGAAAATCTCTGGGGTTTGTTATCTCGTAAAGTCTGTGAAGGAGGTAGACAATTTGATGACAAGCAGTCACTAATTCAGGCCATTAAGGATGCTTGGAATCAAATTTCGTTGGATTACATAAATTCTCTTTATCTCTCAATGAATACCCGTATATTTGAAGTTATTAAAAACAAAGGGGTTGTACCCATTACCATTAGTTATTAAATAAAGTAAAATAAATTTAAAAAACAAGAGAAACTGTTTTTCATTAACATTAGTTAAAGTGCCTTTATTCAAGTGAACCAAAAAAAAAAATAATAGCACATTTTTTGACTTTTGTTATAAATTGCTCAAAAAAAGTTTTCGATTTTAGTTTTGTATACGATACTATAGTCGCAAGACTTGTTTTATTTTTTTGTATAAACTATTGCTGGTGATTTCGTATTACTAGTGTTTATTTTCCACTTATGAGAAAATGCAGCAATTTAAATAAGCAGTGTTTGGATTTTTTAATTTGCTTTGGATTTTCGAAACAACGATATGAAAAAAGAATTTTTCAATAAGAGCTATTATTTTATCTGAAAATTAATTCTTGCATGAATTCTTTGACACCCTTACATCCGAATTCCATTTCAGATTTCAAGGAAGTGAAACCGATGTAACCGACAGTAGTGACATTAAATATTTGAACTTCCATCATAGCAGGACTGTTACCAGTTAACAAATCTCATCGTCAGTTTTTCTTAAGACAATGTTTTAAATTTCACGCCACATTTCATGTAAATCAATGAATTTTCCATGCGGAGTTGAAAACAATCACCCCCTAATTGGTAAAATAAAAATAATCAGCAAAATTAAAACGCAAAGTGCGCACATAGCAATAAAACACTCCCGATTGAGAGTATCGTACTCTACAAAGGATACCAGAAAAATTGGATTACATTTTAAAAACAGTATTGTGAGGATAACATGTAATTCATAACGGCAAGAAAAAGTAAACGAAAGGACAATCAAAAGCAAAAGTGTCAATGCTGCACACAAATTGAATGCTGATTATTATACAGTCTCAGTCTCTGTCAGCAGAATCTCCCCCTTTTGCTGGGGTTGTGAGAGAATACTTTAACATTGTATTTAAATATCATCCTAGCCTTTTCTGTGCCCCCCCCCCCCTTGATACACACACTCAATATCTCTCTCTCTCTCTCTCTTTCTCTCTTGCGTAAATCATAAAGAAGACAGACTGACATTTAATGCCATATAAGATAATAAATATGCAAATTTTCTGGCATAAACTCGCAACCGGAAACCGGAAATGCTGTACAAAATCACTGCTTAATTATGTATTTAAAATTCAAGCAAATTGAAATGACAACAGATGTGAAATGTATCTGCAAAACGGTAAATAAATTTTCCAATTGATAGGTGAACCAGGATAACGATGGAAATAATGAGGAAGTGATAAAACACACTCATTTCTGTGTTGATACAAATTTTAACTTTTACATTTTTTGATGTTGGTATACATACATGTGTTGTACGCCAAACCACTTTAATCGGTATTTTAAAGCTGTATTTTTCTTACTCAAATATTTGCACGGGATATTAGAAATGTTACACACAGTCCTAAAAAAATTAATATTATAAAATATATAATATTAATAGAAGTTTAAACTTGTTCTAATGCAACTTGTTCTTCTACAAATCGTTATCCTACAAGAAACAGATGGAACATAGAATCATGTATATTCTAAAGCTTATAGATAAGAACTGTGTTTGAATATGCAATGTTGCAACATCGGCAGCAATAAAAATTAATGCTGTGGCGTAAAGAGAGACCATTTGGGGAACTTTAGCAAACTACTTGCACTGCGAGAAATAATAGCAATAGTTTTATTAAGTGGATGTGCAGCTAATTGAATGTGATTGTACTCAATTGAGAATTATCGAAATTCGCAGGAATCACTTGATTATTTTTGTGATTTGATTTTTTCGATTACAGCTGCCGCCTTTTTATTTAGAGTTTTGTGAGAGTCATTTATTAGCTATTCAATATAAAAGTAATATTTCTAGATTTATCGATAAGGATGGAGGTATAAATAATTTGGTACGAAAAAAATTTTACGTGTAGCAGGACTCACATTACCCCTTATCTTTGGTGAAATTCGCTTTGGGTCTTTCCGTCCGGCTCTTTGTGTTTCTGGCTGGATGTCAGGTGAACACGATAGTTGTCATAAATATTTTGTCCAAACTTTGTTTAAGACTTGAAACTAAGCATTGAGGCCACGTCCTTTCTGGTACCTGTCATACCAATATACACATTTGGCACAAAACAATGTTTCATCCTAAACTTTTTCTAGTGAATGCGATTAGATTTAATTAATATCTTGAATAAAAATCTGTAACATTTTACTTAACTGGAGCAAATTAACGAGGTTGCCACTCCATTCTGGCACCTCACATATAAAAGCCGGGGGTCGTCCGGTTTGCCGATACAAGAAATCGTGTGAAATCATTATGGTTTTAAGGAATTAGGTATTAGGCTTAATTTTACAAAAAACCCAGTCAACTTCTAAAAAAGCGTGATTTTGCCGCACCCATTTTAGTAGGTCCCATACAAATTTCCGGCAGGCTGGTTGGTCACATGATAACTCACGTTATATACAAGGTGGGCCAAATAAGACCTACCAATGTTAAACCTGGATATCTTTTTTATTTTTCTAATATAATTGTGTTTTTCCTTTTTGCAGGTTATTATTCAGTTCTTGGAAATTTATAACAGACATATAGATACAGTACACAAAAACGTGTTAAAATTATTGAATTTTTTTTTGTTCTTGTCAAAGATAAATAGTTTTGACGAAGCGAAAGTATCGTCAATACTTTAATTCAAGATTAGCTCCCACAGCCTTCATGACAAGGAATTTGATCAGGCGTTTTGAGGAACGGGGCTCAGTGGGCGACTGTCGATATATTCGTACTGAAGACAATGTAGAAACTGTGCCTCAAAGAGTTGCAAATGATGCGACTGTCCCAACTCATCGTCGCTCCAGCCAGGTGGGCATTTCACGAACAAATTGCGGTGAATTTAAAGTTTTAAAGTTAAATCTTAATACAAAATTCAAATTGTGCAAGCTCTGCTTCCGCAGGACCACCAACGTTTGATTTCAAAAAATTCTGAATTCCCTTGGTCACCTCGTTGGTCAGATTTAACAGCACCCGACTTTTTTATAGGAATATTTAAAAGACTAAGTGTATGTCAATAAGCCAGAGGCAATTAGACAGCTAAAGCAGAATATTCGAGACGCTATACTGTGCCTACAGCCAGAAACATTACATGGTGTTATGGAAAACGCGCTTAAAAGAGCCAATGTTTGTATCGAGCAAAATGGCGGACATTTGTCTGATATCATACTTCATACATAGGCACCCTAAATTTCCATGAAATGTATTTAATATTTAAAAAAAAAATAATAATAAAACAAATATTCATACAAGAGTTATACGTATTTTACATTGATGGGTCTTATTTTGCCCATCCTGTACAGCCAGCTTTCAAGATATTTGGTAATAGGAAATATTTACTCAAATGTTTTGTCACTTCCAATCTGGTACCTTCCATGCAACAAAATAGGCGGCTGTCCTATTTACTGATGTGCTATCTCTGTCAAACACAACCGACATTAACGAAATTTGGTTACCGCCATTATTGTGTCATTAGCTACCTGGTAACTAGGTGATTTTTGATTTTATTTGAGGGGAAAACCTGCAAAAGCTCTTGTTAACCCTGCTGTTAGATTAGGACCATTTGGTCCAAATTTTTTCTGTTTTCCCTTGTAACTTTGGAACGGTGATATATACTGACTAAATTTTTCTGCTAATGGGGTCTTTTAATAAAACAATGTTATGTGCGAAAATTAAATTTTCTAACTTTATTCAGGACTGAGAAAAATACAAAATGACGAATCTTAGATTAGAGGACCATTTGGTCAATAGTACATTTTTTCATTACCAAGCGAATGTAAATTCATGTCAAATATTTAGAAGATGTTTTTGATATGTCAAATACTTGCTTTAGAAATTATTGAACCAAAATAGTTACAAAGGATAAGATAAAATTATTATTTTGGATGAAAATTCCAGTATGGACCAAATGGTCCCTCAATCTAAGATTCGTAAGTTTTTTCATTACCAAGCGAATGTAAATTCATGTCAAATATTTAGAAGATGTTTTTGATATGTTAGCGGATGTTTTTGATATGTCAAATACTTGCTTTAGAAATTTTTGAACCAAAATAGTTACAAAGAATAAGATAAAATTATTATTTTGGATGAAAATTGCAGTATGGACCAAATGGTCCCTCAATCTAAGATTCGTAAGTTTTTTCTAATCTAACAGCAGGGTTAAATCAATTTATATACTTGTTTTTCGACAAAATGTAACTGTTGAAATAATAGACATCTCTTTGGAATCAGAATTAGTTTACCTCTTAAAATTAGGGACCACAATAATAATAATTATTTTGGGATTCGGGATTTTGGGATACGGGATTTTACAGATGCTACAACATATATATCAAAGTGTTCACTTTAATAGATTAGTCACTACCCGCCGTTATAGATGTTAACACTAGACATTAGCAACAAGCTACTCTCTTGTCAAAACGTTTTAAAGTTTTATTGTCACGCACTATATTTGCAAAGCACATCAATACACAAGCGACGAAAATTATGTGTTTGTTTGAAAAAGAACGAATACTTTCACTGTTTGTGTTACAGAAACATGTTATTGTACAGTGCCGATGATTGGTAACAGAAGCACCAACCAAGAACTGTTCTGTTCGTGTCTGTTACTATGCGCTTGCATTACGAATACAGAAAAATTATGATCGAATAACAGCGCAGCTGAGGAACTGCAAACATATTTGATTTCACCAAGCATACATGTTGAATAGAGAAGAATAACGGTACAAAAGAGAAACAACGAACACAAGCACTGGGGGAATTATTATTTATATCTGTTGAGAAAACTAAAATAGTCGTTGTGTCGAGCTGAAGGATCGCGTTAAAGCATATTCATACATAGCAAATATAATTTGTGAAAAATAAGTGGGAAAAGTGAAAAAATAATGGAAACAAATGACGTAAGTATTATTTTAATACGATGATCTTAGTATTATAAAAAATTAACATATTTGCGTACGTAGTACATACATATATATGTACGAAAAAAGCGCTGACTAATATAAATGAAAGACCGATGCATAATCGAAATATGTATATTAAGCCTATACTCCCCCTAGTTTTAAAGATTGTCGCATCACAATTTCAGGACACAACATTTTTTTTTGTTCTGTGATGCGACAATCTTTAAAACTAGGGGGAGACCGGGTGAACTTTTTTTGTCGACCCATACTAATGTATATTATATTGTTTCGGGAAAATTAAAGTTTAAAGGTTCGTTCTTTTTAATGAAATTTATAGGATGCAAGCTGCAGTGCCTCTGTTGTGAGCGATTTGGACCAGAATGTGATTAAATCCAAAATTGATAGCGGGGAGTATAAACTGCAATTAAAAACAGGAAAAAGTAAAGTCTGGGATATCTTTAAAAATATTCTGAATGTAAAAGGCGAACTAATTAGTAGTCACGTTTGTTGTAAAAGCTGCTGCAAGGTTTTGAAATATAACAGCAAATCAACGTCAAACCTAATAAAACATACATAAGTGCTATATTATGAAAAATACCATCAACCAACCAACAACAAAGGTTGATTAGATGCTGCAACTCGCCGTAAAACAGCAATATTATGTATCCGGTGGACGTTAGAAAATTGTAGGCCATTCAAAATAGTAGAAGATAGTGGATTTACTAAAATAGTAGAAGAATCTATAAAAATCGGGGCGAAATTCGGCCCAAATGTAAGTTTAAATTCACTTCTACCACATCCATCGACAATATCAAGAAACATTGGAAAACTATATGATATACATTTCGCCACAATAAAACCTGAAATTAAGGAAATTAAAGAAATAGGATTCGCGCTGACATCAGATTTATGGACAGACAATTATTTAAGAAAATCCTTCATAGCTCTAACCATACACTACATAAGTAATGGTTGCATGTGTTCTAAACTCTTGAGCATGTTGTCAATGGAAGGAGAAAAGGCAACAAGTAAGTAATATAAATACATACAATGATCAGTTTATGACTTAGATTTATTTTTTAGATGAAAACATTTAACGAAAAGTGACGAATTCGTTGCAGATGTATGGTTGCGAACTACAGAAATCGACTATGGTTACAGATCGAGGCGCAAATATGGTTGCTGCATTCAAACTGCAAAACCATGTGTTTTGCATTGCACATTTGCTACACAATGTGCTGCAAAAATCGATGATGGCCGTTGAAGAAGTTGCGAAATTGTGCCAATGTTGTACAAAATTAGTAAAATATTTTAAAATATCTGGACAAAATTCTAGTTTTAAAACTTCATTGAAAAGTTATTTGCCAACGCGTTGGAATAGCGTCTATGCTGTATTCATTTCAATTGAAAACAATTGGGCGGATATAGTTCATATCCTGCAGGAAAGAAATTAATTAAGCAGAATAAACGATGTTCAATTGAACCACATAACGGATGTAATAGCTACACTAAAACCATTCCAGGAAGCATTTGATAAGCTTGAAGGGGAAAAATATCCAACCATACATTTAGTTTCCATGTATGCGCACTACTTACAACACGATTTAAAAACAAAATATTGGAAAATATTGAAGCAGTTGTTTTCGTTAACTTGAAACTAATGCATTAAACACATAGACGACAGCAAGCTACGAGCGACAACCTGTCAAAATTAAAACACACACGTTTATATGAAAATGATTACTTTGACGGCGTCACAGCAGCACGACGGCACAACGACCGTTGCAGTTGTCGCCAATATAAACTAATTTCTATTTTGAAAGGCGACAATATCAGATACAGTGTTGGTAATGCACTAAAGTAGTTGTAATAAATTGGAGATTAAAGGCGTTTAACTAAAAACTGAAAATTTGTGTCAAACATTTTGGGATTTATTAAATGTTTTATCAGCCGGCGCACTGAGGGGTATTTTGTCGATCTGGGCGGACAAAATTCGATTTTTTAAAAGTCAGTGTTTTTAATAATTACCGATTGTAGGTTAAAGAGAATAGAATGCTTAACTAGATTCCGTTATTTTTTCATTCCTTTTTGCTTACATTCGTTTTCTACATGCAGCCAAAGTTTGTTGTTCTTAATTGTGTATTTCAATGACTGGAAATTTATCGAATTGACTCTTAATTTTAAAGTTTTTGGTGCAATTTTTGGAAGACAATGCGATGGATTCTGGTGCAGGAAGTAAGTGTGAACATTAAACTCATATTTCAGTGCTTAAAGAAGGAAGGTATGTGTATTTTATTCACAATTAAAAAAAGTCATTTTTTAAAACCTAGTTTTTCATGTTCAAATGTGATTTTGTTATATAGTCCGATGCGGTCCCGCGCTGATTTTTGTGTTGTTATATAACCTATACTGTCCTGTAATAGGAACAATAAGAATTTGTTCCGCCTCTTTCCGCTTTTTGAAAAAAAAAATTTTAGGAAAGTTAAATAGTACTGACTTAAATATTAATTCTTTATTTTTCTTATATATTGTGATTTAATCGGTCTTTAGGTTCGTCCAGATGTCTTGCAAAGACACGTAAAGAGTTATTTACGTAGTTGATTGAATCAGAGGCAACCAATTTTGATGGAAAAATGAAGAAATTGGAAGAATATCTCCTTACTTTTGGGCCTTTTTCAGAAGAGGATTCCCGTAAATTCAATAATGATTTTAAACACCTCAAATGCGATTTGAAAACGCGATGGATCTCAGCCTCCTATAAGAAAGATCGCTTTCTGAAACAAAATGAATCTTGGTTGAACATGGCATTTACGATACCGAATAAAATGAAAATAGTGTCAGGTGGGCGGCCACAGAAATTGTTTTCTGAATCTTGCGAGAGAAGCAAGAGGAGGAAAACGGAAACTTTAAGAAAAGAAAATAACTTAGAAATGCTTACATTTGCAACTCAAACCAAGCTAGGTGAGTAAGAAAATCTGCTTCTGTAGTCTCTTGGGTATGACACTAAACTTACAATAATAACTATAATAAAATTGAATTATAATTTACTTTTTAGCTCAGCAAGGAAAACGAGATGCTTCACTTGTCCTCAAGGAAATCGTTTCTACCCCAAAAGGAGCTACAGAATATAAGAAGGCATATTCCAGTAGTCATTCGAATGAGAAAGAACAACTAACACCGCAAGAAGCTTTATCCATGTTAATAGAAGCTGATCTATCTAAGAAACAGTACGAAACCATAAGGAGCTATAGTCCAAACATATATCCATGTTACACTAGAGTACAACAAGCTAAAGAAGATTGCTACCCAGAAAAAGAGGCTTTTTACGTAACAGAAACAGTAGCCGAAGTCAAACTCCAAAATTTGATGAATCACACAGTTTCGAGACTGTTGGCGGCTCTTCAGGAGGTCGTGGACACACTTCAGGAAGATGAGAGAAGGAATTTAGTGCTTTTGTGCAAATGGGGCTGCGATGGCGCACAACAAACGGAATACAAACAAAAATTTGATTGCAAAACAGACACTGACGCAAACTTATTTCAAAGTTCAGTTGTGCCTCTTCGCCTCATTTCTTCTACCAATGATAAAGTTGTGTGGCAGAATCCAACACCGTCATCATCAAGGTATTGCCTTGCCGTCCAATCAGACTCAGATTCATCAAAGAAACTTCAGATGTAACAAAAGAAGAAATTAATTACATTGACAACTAGGCAATAAAACTTGTGTCGTATCACACTGTATGATGCTAACAATGATAGACGGAAAAGTGTGTAATGCTGCTACTGATACTAAATCAACAATGAGATGTTACATTTGTGGCTTAACGTCTAAAGACTTTAATTCTCTTCAAAAAAAGGGCACAGTTAACTCGGAAGCATTAAATTTTGGTCTCTCAACACTGCATGCAAGGATTCGTTTTTTTGAGTCAATGTTACATGTAGCATATAAATTACCACTAAAAAAGTGGCAACTCAGAGATCAATCTGCAAAAGAAGTTGCAAAACAAAGAAAGCAAGTGATCCAACAAGAATTTAAAACCAAGATGGGTCTCATTGTGGATGTACCTAAGGCTAACTTTGGCAATACCAATGACGGAAATACGAGCAGGCGATTTTTCAATGATCATCAGCTCTCTTCAGAGATCACGGGCATCAACATTGACCTTATTTACCGCCTGAAAATTATTCTAGAGGTAATTTGCAGTGGACACAGCATTGATACCCAGAAATTTTCTGCATACACAAGAGAGACTGCAGAACTCTACGTGCAACTCTATCCGTGGTATCCTATGACCCCTACACTACACAAAATTTTGATTCATGGACCTGAGGTGGTCGAAAAAGCTTTTCTCCCAATAGGACAATTATCTGAAGAAGCAGCAGAAACAAGAAATAAATTTATTCGTTCATACCGCTTGAATTTCGCAAGAAAATTCTCCCGTGAAACTTGCAACATGGACGTATTAAATAGGTAAGTTTAATATTAACCAGTTTGCCTTACATCTAATTTACACCAATAGGCATAAAACTGTGTGTGAGAGAAACAATTATTTAAGATAAATACCTACTTAGACAACTACTGCTACAAATATTGTACAATCTCAATGAAATACCAAGTCATAATCGTGTCTTGTCGGGGATATTTAAACTTTCAAAAAACTGCCCCATGTATTAACTGTATAAACCTGTATAATATATTTTATTCCACAGATTACTACTGACATCAGATCCCCTCATGACAGGAATGAGGACACTAAGCAGGAAAAAATCCCAACCCTTCATGAGAGAGACCATTTCAATGCTGAAATCTCCTGACATAGCCAAGCACGACTTTTCATCTGCTGAAGATTGAAGTCCAAGTAAGAACTCAGCGTTGAAAGTTTTGTGAATCTGCACCAAAATAACTACAAAAAAATTTAATTTTAAAGTTCTGTAAAAACATGAAAAAATATATAATTATACTGAAAAGAATAACAATTCTGACGACCGTGCCTCTATTATTGCTTGGTATGTATGTATTTATGTGCTTGGAATGTAATTAGCCCCTAACAACAGTCTGAATGCTATAAAAATTACTTTTAACACTATCAGAATTGAATAACACTCGAAAAAAGTTTTGTCCGGCTAGATCAGCAAAATACTCCTATGTGCGGCGTTCGAATTTTTTTTGGTGGATAGCGTAATTGAAACAAATAATTTTGAATTGAAATATTTTCTGCCCAGAAAAAATTATTGTTTCACGTTTTGTAAAAAAAACACACATATTCAGTGAAAAACGGAATGTATTTTTATTTCTTCTTGGTATGCTAAAATATAATTTCGCTATATAAAGATGTCTTGTGTAGCCGGTCTTCGTCCGGGGGTATGCCAAAATATGGCTTCGCCTTTTAAATATTTCCTGCCTCTTCGGAATGTATTCTAATCCACTCATTAATAAACAAACTATAATGAAAATAAAACATATGCATGTACTTCGTGTAAAGAAATTACAAAAACAAATACTCTTTTCAATAAATTATTTTGTAGAACATAAATCGTTTGTTTGTGTGTCTATTAAACGTCATATTGGCATCACTGAAAAATACATTGCTCCAACAAACGGCTGTGTATATTAAAATTTTTTTTATTGTGTTGGTTGGCATTTGTTGAATTTGGTAAGTTTTTGATTATTTTTGTTTAATTTATTTTATTTATGTGTATTCATATATTTTAGGTAAAAAATATGGACGTCGATGAACAACTAATAGAAGAAGTACGCAACCGCATGTTTTCGTAAAACTTATTAAAATTCTGTCAAAAAAACAATATCAGCTGTTTACGCTGTAGCTGCCGTTTTCAAAATATTTAAAAAGGTGGCTACACAACGACAATTGTCGCCAACGGCATTTGAAGTCAGTCGTCATGCAGCTTGCTGTCGTCTATGTGTTTAATGCATAATACACAAGCTGGCCATTTACCTATTCCCACCAACAAAAAAAAATGCAGCTGTTTGAAAGTAGTGAGCAAGAAACTGTCAGACGTGAATGTAAGCGCATCATGGGACTGTACGTAGATCTCCTGCCAGTTCACGAAGCACAAGACCAAATAACATTAACATCTGTCGAACCTATGTCTGATTTTCTGGATGAAACAGTGAATAAAAGTTCAACTGACCAAATAGGTATAGAAATTGCTACGTATGAAAGCATGGTAATCAAACATTCCGAAGATTCTAATGTCCTACAATGGTGGGAATTGCACAAAGGAGAATTGCCATTACTAGTTGTAAAGTCCTGTGTATTCCAGCTACAAGCGCAGCATCAGAGAGGATTTTTTCGCAAGCCCGCAACTTGATTTCGGAGAAACGTTGTAAGATTGCAAGCAATCACGAATCCGTAAATCAAATAATGTTCCTACATTGCAATATTAATCAAAATAATTTTCAAATTGAAGATGTACTATAATAATTTCCAACAAAATTCCTTACGAATCATACAATTATTCTTATCATTTTCTTTTAATTCATTATTTTTTATAAGTATGAGAATATATATTTGGATATTTATGTTTTATATGTACATATATTGATGGACCTTGAATTACAAAAACCTATTTTTAATTTTATCTTTTACATTTTAGTATAAAGTCTGCTCATTTTAAGAATTAAAAATGAATTTCTTTTCAATTTTATTATTTAAATAATAAATTGCGAATGCAATCGAGCACATGTATGATACACACATTAGTTTTCTTAACATAGCTACACATCTGTAAATATATGTCTACAATTAACATGCAAACATATCGATACTCTCTGTTTGGCATAGGAACTCTAACATATTTGGTTTTGTTCAATCACTTTTAGTGCTTGCCAAACACATCAAATACCAAGCAGGTTGTCGCTACGTTATGGGTATTAAAAGAAACTACAGAAGGTGATTGTTCGAGTTTTGTTTTGACATGTTCTCTCACCCCGTTTTGATATTTTCTCTCTCCACCGTGTTTGCTTGTGTTTGGGTTTGCAGCTAAAGGTATTGTGATGCATCGGTACTGCTCGGGTTTTGTTTTGACATGTTCTCTCTCCCCGAATGTATTTCGCATACATCGCAGTATTTGTTTGCTTGTGTTTTGTGTTTGGGAGTAAAGGAATTAAAATATATCGGTACTGCTTGGTATTTGTTTTTCCATGCGCTTGCAGATGTCTAGTTAGCACATCAAAAATATAAGCATTTTATTGACCATTTTGAAAAAATAGAAAAATCGCTCACCAGAGTACCGTGATTATATTGACAACATGATGAAGTCTTTCCACAAACTTGGCGTTAATATGTCGTTGAAAATCCACATATTACATGCACATTTCATGCACATGCAAACAGACGAATCTGGCGAAAGATTTCATCAAACTACAATGGCATTCGAAGACAGTGTCGCTGGAAAAAGAATATACTCAATGCTTGCTGATTTCTGGTGGTGGATTGCAAACAAGGAATAAAAATTGAATAAATCCAAAAAAAATTATAAAATCATCAAAATCAGAGCAAATCTAGTTCTATGTCCGCTTGAAAATGGACGTCAATTATTTCTAGATATAAATTTTGGCAAATAAATAATAAACCAAGTGATTTTAAACCAGTTTTTAAAGTTTTTTCATTCAAATAAAATCAGAAATCGCCCTTAATCTACTACAAATTAAAATCGAAATATCTCGTGATTTCGGGCTAAGTTTTTAAAATGTGGTACACCACTGGATTCTACGATCCAAACTTAGGTTGACGTGTTTCTGCGTTTTGGCGTGTCATTTTTACCTACTTACAGTGTTTACGAAAGCACAAAGCGTTATAATTGTGAAAATTTTTTAACAAAAATGTGGAAAGTTATCATGAGGCCGCTAGCAAACTTCGAAGAATTCAAAGAATGGCCAACAAATTTTAAGAAACTGGAACGGTTATGGACAGGAAGACTGCTGTGTGTCAACGTATCGGTCGGTCTCTTGAAAACATTGCTTCTGTATAGAAGAGTGTCGCCGATAAAACGGAAACATCAATTTCTCAACAACTTCAAATTTCACGAAGCGAATTTTGACAAGAAACCTCCACCTTCATGCGTACCAAATTCAGCTTTTTGAGGGGCCCAAACCAGCAGATTATGGAAAACGCCGGACATTCCTTAAATGGATAATGGAGCAAAGCGAAGTCATTGGAAATTTTACAAAAAGTCAACTTCTCCGATGAAGTGCTCATGCGTACCAAATTCAGCTTATTCAGGAGCTCATACCAGCAGACTACGGAAAGCGCCGGCCATTCGTTCAATGGATAATGCAGCAAAGCGAAGTGATTGGAAATTTTTCAAAAGAAGTCATCTTCTCCGATGAAGTGCATTTCCATCTGAATGGCTTCCTGAATACACAAAATTCTCGAATGAGGGGCTCAACAAATCCCCATGTAATCCATGAGAAACAAATGCACCCACAACGTGCAAATGTCTTGTGCGGTTTTGGTAAGGCGGCGTGATTGGGCCGTACTTTTTTAAAAATGTGGCCGAAACTGCAATGAAGGTGAACGGCATTCGTTACAGGAACATGATAACAAAGTTTTAGTGGCCGCATAGATCTGGTGAATCTGACATGTGGTTTCAGCAAGACGGCGCCACCTACCACACCGCGCACGAAATAATCCATTTATTGCAACAACGATTTCCAGAACTAATTAAATAAATAAATAAATGGTTTCCCATTACATTCCATGAAGGACAATCTCACAATCACTGAGCTGTGCGCTTTCCAGTTTTCACTCACTGATTGGGACCTACTGTTTTACACAGATTCCGAACGGTATTTTGAGAAGCTTTTTCATGGCTATATACTCGATAGTGTCGCCGTCACTATGCGAGGTGACCGCCGCCGATAGAAATTTTAAGGTGGTCAGAGCAGGGTTCGAACCCAGGATCTCAGGTACAAGAGCCGCGCACACTAACCATTGCACCACCGACGGACAAGTTATCTCAGTATATTCTGATGTCGACTGGCCACCGTCATCATGTGATTTAACACCATTCGATTTCTTTCTTTGGGGTTTTTTAAAATCTCGGTTTTATTCGCATAAACCAGAAAAAATTCCCAAGCTCAAATCCGAGATCCAACGCGTCATCGTGAGATACAGCCACAACTCGGTGAAAAAGATATAGAAGATTTCATGAAAAGAGTAATTAGCTGTCACCACAGCCATGGGAGTCATTTGACGGAAATTTCATTCCATACTTAATCGGAAGTTATCTTCGTTACAATCTAATAAAAAAAATCAAAGCTATCTCAAAAAATACGTATTTTTATTTTAAAATGAAAAAGTGCATCCTTACTGAGAGGCCTTAAAATGCATGCTCATGATTCCTAGCAAACCCCTTATGATGTCTGTTTAGTCATTCAGTCGGATGCATGTTTCGTCGTTGATACTGTTTGCAATTGAAGCAATTGTCGATTTCAGCGAGAATTTCTCATACTTCTCTTTCTATATTAATATTCATTTGCTATCTACTGTCGGCATCAACGAATTTCACCTTAAATCGCATATTAAATTAATTTTTTTTTATTATTTAAAAGACATTCACAACATAAATCATTCGCATGCAAAACTAAAAATAAATGTATATGAGTTTTTTTTGGAACATGTGGTAAAGTCGACATAGAAGTGCCAACACATATGTTCAATACGTTAATGTAAAAAAAAAACTATCTCTTCTTTCGTTCCTATAAAGCATTGCTCTCATCGATCTGAACAATTTCGAAGTAGTGATGGATAAGAAATAGTTTTCTATATGAATACAGTTTCTTCTTCCTCATAACCGTATTCAGTGGCTGTTAAAACAAATCATATGCATATATAAGGACGTTTTCAGTACGAAAATAAAAACACGAAAAGTTATCAAAAATAAATGAATTGACTTGAAATGGTGCCAAATGAATGGCGAAATTGCAAGCACCAATCAAGAACTGAATAGTTTAATGACGGACAAAAATGGCTAGCAAAAGTTGTCTTTAGAGTCTCTCTTGTTAATTTAGTTCGAGCAACATCTGAAATGCAACTTAAAGTCTTAATAATCCTCCTGCAACAAATGAAGGGGTTTGTCTCTATGTAAAAGGACAGCATTAATTTACTATACCGTAGTTTATTGGGCTCGTTGATACGATTTTCCGAATTTGTTGAAAGGACAGAACATAGTATGATTGCCTCAATGTAGGGTTCTCTTAATTACGGGACGTCAATTGCGCGTAAAGTATAAGTATGTATAGGGTGAGTCAATGAGAACGCAGATTTTCTTTTGTACAAGGTGGCGCAAAAGTAATCCTCCTATCAGAAAATGCTATAAATTTTGCGATTGGCCCCTAATGTCAGTTCTGTTTTGACATTTGTGTAGTAAACACATGCGAAATACACGTTAATAAACAATGTTACGCTACACTGCTCCAGAACGCGGAATATTGCTGACTATTTATTTGACCAATAATCGGTCGGTGACTTTGGCACAACGCGAATTTCGTCGCAGATTTCCTGGCCGTCCAACGCCTACTGGTGAAACACTGCGACGTTTAGCCGCTCGCCTCGAAGATACGGGCACAACACGAGATGCTGCCAGGCGTGGCAGACCCCAGCCGTTCTGTAGAGAATATTGCTGCTGTAGCCGAGGACCAGACGACGTGCCACGCTAGAGAGCAATGATCAACGAGTTCTTTTTGCCGCAGCTTGATGAATTAGGATTGGAAAACATGTGGTTCCAACAGGACGCTGAAGGATGCATTTCCCGGGCGCCTAATCTCCCGTTTTCGCGATTTGCACTGGCCAGCAAGATCGCCTGATTTGACCGCTCCAGACTTCTTTTTGTGGGGCTTTTTGAAGTCGCGGGTTTATGCCCACAAGCCTCAGACTCTTGCCCACCTTAAAGACAATATCCGTCAAGAATGTGAGGACCTATCGCCGGAAGTTTTG
Organism: Phaonia tiefii; assembly: GCA_963931995.1. Taxonomy (NCBI): domain Eukaryota; kingdom Metazoa; phylum Arthropoda; class Insecta; order Diptera; family Muscidae; genus Phaonia; species Phaonia tiefii. Next base: position 322,011,121 of record OZ008367.1, on the reverse strand, counting down.
TGCAAAGTGATGGAAAATGCCATAAAAAGGGCTCAAATGACAATCAACTGTGGCGGCGGCCATTTACATGACATCATATTCTCGACTTGAAGTAAAAAAAATTAAAAGACCAAATAAAAATAATCCACGAGAAGAATCAAAGTTTTTCATATTTTTTTTTAAATTACAGCCAAAAAACATCGGAAGTTTACTTTTGCGCCACCTTGTAAATTGTAAATCTTGTAAATCTTTGGCAAATTGGTAAATAGGTCGTTGGTTATTTTATAATTTTATTGTCTATGGTATTTATAAAGGGTTTTCCAATTTGAGTGGTATGATTTCTTTACAAAAAAAAAAACACACTAATTGTTAAGGAAATTCAGATGTTTTCTATTTAGTGTGAAGTACAATCGTTGCAATTAAGGTGTGAATACAACGTCTTTCAAATGCCCTCCACGTCTGCCTTAGCAGGAACGAATTCGATGAACCCATTTTTCAAGCATTTTTTTCACTTAATCAAGTCGCATATCACGAATAGCACCTGCAATATTGACTTGTAAAGCTCGAAGAGAGTCTGGTTTATTGCTAAAGACCAATGACTTCAAATAACCAATGGTGTCAAATCACAACTTCTTGGAGCCATTCAATGTCACAATATCTAGAAATAATTGAATTCCAAACTTTTCTCGCAATACTTCGGTTGGTGAACGTGCTGAGTGGTACGTAGCCCCATCTTATTGGAACCAGCTGTTGTCAAGATCTACTTCTTCCAGTTTCGGTCATTAAAAGTTGGTTATCAACTTTTGCCGCTCTCCATTGACCGCAACGGTGTTAGCAGCTTCATTTCGAAAGAAGTACAGACCGATGATTCCGCCAGACGAAAAACCACAGCAAATTGTCAATTTAGGTGAATGTAGTGGTTGTTCGTGAATAATTGGAGATTTTCTTCGCACCGGAATCGATAGTTTTGTTTATTTACCGCACCAACTCAGACGAAAGTGAGCCTCAACGCAGAAGATGATTTTCTTAAAAAAATTGTTATCGTGGTTAAGTTGTTCCAAGACAAAATCAGCAAACTCATGACGTTTACAATAGTCCAATGGCTTCAGTTCTTGAGTGATAACAATTTGATACGGATGCAAGCCCAAATGTTTTCTCAAAATTGGCCAGGTTGTGGTTTGAGACTGATCCTATTATTAACAACAGCTTGGAATCGATAAATTGCGGTCTTCAGCAACACTTGCCTGAACGGTAGCAATATTTTCATGACTTCGAGCAGTTATTTGTCTTATTGGCACTTGAACATTATGTAAAGAAAATCTACGGTCGTAATTTGCAACAATTTGACGAAGAGCGAGCACAGGTGGACGATTATCATGCCCATAAAATGGTAAAGGCGCACGAAAAGTTGCAATTGAAGAACGATTATTTTGATAAAAAAAATTTAATACTTTGCAAACGTTGTTCTTGTGTATATCTCTCCGTGATGAAATTGTAAATATTACTGAATACAGGGAAACTAATTACAGATCATGGCATACCACAAGTGTCCGAAACGTCATTTGGAAATTATATCACTCAAATTGGAACACCCTTTGCAATTCATATCTGTTAACTATCCACACCGATTCCGCTGACAACTCAAGATGCGCGTATCAAAATTTCCATGACTTTGGCATATTTCGAGCTGTATTCCACAACACTTATGATTTCGGTCTGCAGTTCTTAAATCGGTTCGGGCTCATTTGCATAGACCCTAATTTTCACATACCCCATATAAACAACTCCAATTATCTCAAATATCAAGAGCTCGGCAGCCATTTGACCTCGTTGTTTCGCGATATGATCATTCGTTGGAACCTCTCTCGCAATAGGGCCATTGTTTCATGCGCTGTATTACAAGTGCCACTGTCCTAGTGAAACCACATAGTGTCATGGTCATGCAACTCAGGCCATAAAACGTTTGTTATCATTTCACGATAATGTTCACCCTTTGCCATAACAGCGTTACCGGCATCATTTTCGAAGAAGTGCCATCCGATGACTCCGCCAGCTCAAAAACCACAGGAAACAATGACTCGTTGTGAATGCACTCTTCCTTCTTGACTGAAATTTGGATTTTCATTATCCCAAATGCGGCAGTTTTGCATGTTAGCATTTAGATGAAAATATTCTCAGGGCGCATGATGATATTTTTTTGAAAAATCGGTACACACTGAAAAATCTGTCTTTCTTTGTCGTTTAGATGCAAATATAAAGTGTGTTTGGAGCGTGTCGCAAATGTAATATACTTGTGTCCAAACACATTGTGTTTGTTATTCAATATTACATGTTTGAGACACCATAATTAATATGTTATTGTGATACAAATACAGCTGTGTTTGTTGCACTGTCTATGCTCTCTCGAGATTAAGAGAATAAAAGAGGGACAACCAGAGAATCTATCTTGTAATTTTGTATCTGCATTTTTGAATTATTCTCTCAGTCACTGAGTCATGAATACGCCTGAGTGTCCGTTTAAATTGCAGATAAAGTGCTTCTTATTTTGCCTAATGTATTGTCTTTTACTTTTCTGTATTCAGTCGTCAATGGTTCATTGGCCAGAGGATATCCAAAGCGTTTTATCAGTGAAAATAGAATAAACGATGGCTCGGACGGTTAAATGGTTTGTGATCCCAGCGGCGGAAGTCATGACCTGGAAGGCCTGAAATCATGACCAAACACGGCTTTTTTTAAAATACGGAAGGGCTTCCCTACACATTACCTCCTCCTTTCGTTTTAACATTGCGTGAGATTGGAAGGCAAGGCCTTCCGTAGTGATAACCAACGCATATCTGAGACTTTCTGAAAACGTGAGAGACAACAAGGAAAGGGAAGTAAAAGAGCAGCAGATTCGCATTTCATGAAAAAAAAACAAATAATCCATTGAAAAATCTATTAATTGTGTGTATTAATTATTGATAAATGTGGATTTATATTACTAAAATTATTTATAATAAATAAAATATATATATTGAAATCAAATAATATTTCTTCTCTAAATATTATTATATTTGGGAGGAAATTGGCATATGTTTCCACGTAAGTGTATGTAGGTTTTGGGGGAAACACGGGAATGCTTCCACGGAGGTATATGGATGTCTGTGATGAACAACGACCATGTTTCCACGTAAAATCATACATGTTTGTTGGTAAACATGATGCTGTTTGCATTTAAATACAAGTAAGTTTGGGAATTGCAAAAATTTGAATATTTGAAATGTGTTCCAAACATTTACATGGTTCGTGCAGAATATGTTTTGGAAAATACGTTAGAGAGGCCGTTATTTTTCAGCGTGTAGCAAGTCTTTGTTGTTCAAGCATATAATTGTTAAATATAAGGGAAGTGATCTCCAAGCTTCAGTTGCTGTATCAATTCAGTTTTTGTTGGCGTAGGAAAATATTGATGCATGAAAAGTTTAATTGATGTGCACGAAACCGGATTGAGGTTGACGCGGCCTTGTCCACACTTTCCTCCATAGCAGCAAAATTTACAGCAGAATGACCTGTATGAAGACACACGGGTGTTGTCACGTTTAGCCAATAGAATCTACCATATTCTTGTTAATGTAAAGTGGTGTTTCAAGCTGAATCCAGCCGTCTAAAAAACACCCGATACAAATATTATCCGACAAGATGTTCTCCTATGCATTAGCATTTTTGTATCAATACAACAAATATATGGCATGGTGTACCGCAATAAAAAAGAGGTACTGTGCGCAAAAGTATACAGTAAAATTGGGTTCCCACAATAGCTCTACATTTTAGAATCAGGGGTAATGTCAGATCCCAACGGCTGCATTTAAGACAGAAACACTCTCTTCCCAGTGCCTGCTTTAAGAAAAAGAGTCCCACTACATCCTTTGCAAGACTACTATCTGCCTTTACCCTCATTTAAAATAATTACGTTTTTTATCCTCTTTTATGTATTTCTTCATAATTTAATTCCCGTGAAAATAAACCGCAAGTCATAAACAAATTCCTTTTATGCTTTGGCTTCCACGTTCGGCTTCAATGATTTTCGAATGACCACATCGATTATGTGGTTAATTTTTATCTGTTTTCAAATTATCCATAACCATTTTGCGATTCATTTAATAGGCGTTTAAATAATGGAAGATTAAATAAATCGGAGGATAAAATGAGTTATGTATAAAAAAAAGTAATTCTTTTTTTCGAGAGTGTAGGGAGATTTACACAGATTTATTAATGCACAAGTTAAATAAACACAATAAAGGACGATATACAACATTAAGTTCTCCATAAATCGTCATATTTTTCTTGATCTTTGGCATTTGGAAGTTGATGAGTAGGAAAATAATATTCGATTGTGCACCATTAAATTTACTAAAATATACAACTCAAAAGGCCACAACTTGCATTTCTACACATAGAATGACATCACGGCTTCAATTTCATTGCATTTTATTTAATTATAATTAACGAAGACAGCAGAGATATTCTGCATTCATTATGTTCCCCATACTTTATGTGTCTATTATGCATTGTTGAGTGTCACATTAATGTTGTGGTCCATAAATACCCCATCACGCGTTTCATGTCACATACTCTAATGAAGTACGAGTATCCTATCTAACATCTGCTACCACTAACACACAAATGTCCTTGTTCGTGTATCTGTCCTCCACTAGTAGTAGTAAAACTCATTCCAATGTTCGGACTGGTGATCATCGCCATCATTGAAATAACATTATTTTATTGCTATCGACTAAGTACGATTTGTTATTTGCCGAATATGGCCAACAGAAATGATAATAAATAAGAGTGACAGAAGGATGGTGGCAAATGTTATGTGGTGAGTCGCTGTATTGTATTATTGTTAGTTTCCGGGCAGTATTATATTAATGTTAGTTTATTACCCACACAGAATCAATCCAATATTGGAACGAAATAGCTTTCTGTTAGTATTTTAGCAAATCCGTTGTTCAAGTGACAGTTATTCGTTATAAAACGTGGCTCAGTAAGGATGCACATTTTTATTTTAAAATAGAAAGACGTATTTATTGAGATAGTTGTGATTTTTTATTGAATTATAAAGAATACATGTTGCGATTAAGTATGGAATCAATTATCCGTCGAATGGCCGACACGGGTCTGATGACAGGCCATTACTCTAGTCATGAAATTTTACACGGCGTTAAAAAAATTACACGGCGTTAAATGATCTTAGTGGGCAGTTGACATCAGAAATTCTTAATGCAATTCGTTCTGGAAATTGATTGTTCCACGCGCAGTGTGGCACGTAGCGCCGGCTTGCTAAAACCACATGTCGTTCAGATCCATGTCGTCCAGTTGAGGGCACCACAACTCCGATATCATGATCCTGTAACGAATGCCGTTTACAGTGACTGCAATTTCGCCCCCATCTTCAAAAAAGTAAGGCCCAATCACGCCACCTGACCAAAATCTGCACCCGAAAGTTGCTCGTTGTGGGTGCATTTCTTTCTCATGGTTTGCATGGGGATTTTCTGAGCCCCAAATTTCATCGTTAGTGCAATTGGATACAGAGTCAAAATTACAGAAATGGTTCTCTTTGTTAAACTTTTTAAAACTTATGTTAAGGCATTCATTAAGCACGCATTGCTTGTGTGGTCGACTTTGCCAATACCTATATATTAAATTGTCGTCATTGTTTGTTTGGATTGCAAAGCAGAACCAAAGAGTTTGAAATAATGTTCCGGCTTAGCAAATTTTATACCTCGAGTTACCTCTGTTCTAGCGGCAAAGTACTCATTCCTGAGTTCAAAAGTTTTGAAACGCTTGCATTTAGAGCAATCAGCATCTCAATGGTGAATAAATCGATTAATGTTTGCACTTTTGCACTAAACCAAAGTTTTGTCGGCTTCACGAAATACCCCCCAAGGAATTAAACGATAAATGAAATAATCTCCAATGTTTCTTCAAACATTTTTGGGTGTTATTTCATATGAAAAAATAACCACATTTTTTGGCAAGATTTAATTTAATATGCTGAATTTATTGAGGAAGAAAAAAAATCTGATTTTGAATCTGATGATGATGACGGCGACCATGATGACAAAGAGACAGCATCCATTAAAACAATTTGGATAAGTAAAGATGGTACGAAATGGTATAGAATAATAATAAGTTCGTGCATGGCCATAATATCTTACACGACTTCATGGGTCACATTTTTTCCATGATTCACCAGGCCATCAGAGTCCAAACTTTTGGGTAAATAAACAAATAAATTGTTTCCCCTTACATCCCATCAAGTGACTGGGGAGAACTTCTCACAACCAGTGAGATGTGCGCTTTCTTTCTACTCACTGATTAGACCCACAGTTTTACACCGGTTCCGTACGTTATTCTGAGTTGGGTTTTCATGGCTAAGTAATCGATAGGGTCGACGTCAGTAAGCGAGCTGGTCAGAGCAGCGATCACACCCACCTTCTCATTTAATTGAAATATTAACAACACTGAAAAAGGAGAATTATCATGGACACGAATTTCTTGGTAGGATTTTTTACCATGCAATTTTAGGCACTCTCTTCGACAGGATGAATAAAGATAGCACCTATAAGATATATCTTTGAAATGGTAAACTTTAATACTGTGGATGACCAGTTATATGGCTTCAGAGGTCGCAAAAAATTAACGAATATGTACGGAGTAAACCAGAAAAATATTGTATAAGAATCTGGTGGGCATGCAGTACCAAATATTTGTATACTCTAAATGCAAAAATTTATATTGGATAGTGAGAGGGTTCTGAGGAACGTAGCTGCTCCCCAAACAAAGCCAGGACACAATGAAACAATGAATAATTTCATCGCCACCTTACCGTAGTTAGAAGGACTGGTCAGATGGGCATTTTCTGTAGTTGTAACATCAAAAAACCAACAATTGTAAGCTTCAATAAGGAAAAAAGTTTATTCCAGCATATTTGGGTTTAGGCCTAACGCAACCTAGTGCTCCTACGTAGAATACCAGCAAAGGGAAAATCCGTTTTACGCTTGTTATCCTTGCATTGATATTCGGTGTGTCCAATATAAAACAAACATCAGAAATTATTTTAGTTTATAATATGGCTAGAAGTGGTGTGGGTACCATGGACAAAATTGTTCCCGCTTTCTAGACGAAAATTTTACTAACTCGCTGGTTAGACAATTTGTTGGATATTTCAGCTCTTGCTGCATATATAATTTACGATATATGATCTAGAACTCAAAAGGCCTATGGCTGTATGCCGAACAATGTATTTTAGGTAGGCTTCAATACCTTTGTCGAAAATTTTTTTAAATTTTGAATTACAGGTGAACCAATATATTCGAATAGTGATGGTAACATCGAATATAGTGTGGCCGATGAAGTATCACAGCGGGATTGTAGTGGAAAAACGAAACAAAAAGGTAGCTGTTATAATATATGCTACCATGAGTCCAGGAAGTAGAGACCTATACGACATATATGTGCCTGTATGCGCTTAACTTAGGTTTATACAGACAAAGCGCAAAAATTGTCACATGGGCATATCTACCTCAAATAGTAGTTTACGTCGTTAAATTCAATATATTTTCTTAAAATTTATATTGGAAATAAAAAACACAACTATTTCAGCTTCATTTATAACAAATATTTACTTAAAAGTAGTAAACGTGACAACAATATTATTTGTATCTACCTGGGTAGATACTATTAAACCGCGTACACAAAGAGATAAAACTGGGAAAAATTTACAAAATCGTTTTCAAATATAACTTTCATTTCATTTACTGAAATAAATGGGAAAATTAATAACTGAGTTTGATGATAGCCCTCAGAGATATCAGAGAATAAAAATTGAAATATCTACCCGTGTAAATACTATTAATGCGAAGGTTAATTTAATTTTTGTTTGGATTTTATTTCATTCTTTGTTTTTGGATGTTACTCCTTTTTTTTGGGTTTATTTCATTGGGTGCTATTTCCTGGGTTTTATTTCCTTGGGGTGTATTTCGTGGAACCGTTTTGTCCTCACCACAGTGGATTTAAGAATATTATCATCAAGAAACGATATCTTACCGTTTGTTTAAATTCAACATACCAAAATTGTGATTAAGAAATAGAAAAGTAATATTCAGAAATAAATATTAATATTGAGAAATAACATCTCACCATTTATTCTTCAATTACATTTTTGCGTACTACTAAATTTCCGTTTTTTACTTCAACGTTTTCCCTCAATTTAAAGTTAGTGTTGTTTAATATTAATATTATGTGCATAATGAAACTCTCAAAAAACGTGTTGCTTCCAAAAACCATCATGTTGCCAAAAGGAGGGCACACTTCAAATTGTATTAAAAATCCCTGTTGTTCCCCATGATTGTATTGCGGGCATGTTTTTATTGTGCATACATATTTGTGTTTTGTGGTAAATGTTGTCGTTTCCATTGCGTTTTTAACCAAGCATGAATACATAACTAGTACTTGTTTTTATGGTTAGCCACATTAATTGATGTAGTAAATGTGTCGGTTCTTTGCTATGGTCGGTATGCACTAGGATTTGCATTTCATTAAGTGAATAAATCGGTAAATGGGCACGTATTCCAAGAAATTTTAATGTGCATTTGCATAATAACGATGAACCAAATAAAGGGTGGGCCGTGTAAAATTTGGAATTCATTTCAGTTTTGATAATCAGTGTAATGACATTCATATTCATATTAAGTTTTACTTTTATTATATTATTAACGTTAAATGATTTTTATTGATACTTATACTTATTCCTTTGTGTAAAAAAGCCAATAGTTATTTAAATATATTTTCATCGTTTTTCAATGCTGTGGGAAATAATTATGCCATTAATTATAATTTTGAAACAAAATTCAAGAGAGAGAATAAAATGGCAAATTATTCTGACATATTTTTATTCTAGCTGTTTAGATATTTATGAGTCGATGCCTATTTAAACTATTTACATCTGTAGTCGAGAGTTATTTTAATCGAAATTGATCAGTCAACTTCAAAGGGATGTAATTTATCTTTCAGGCCTAGACAATTTTTAGGTTGCAATTTGCCAGTTTCAATCTGGATGGATCTATGTATATGCACCTGAGACCATACAGCAATCGAATGTACGTGTTTTTCAATGCCAGCCAAATCCAACAGAAGATGTTCGCGCATGAAACACTTCAACGCAAATGGTTGCCTGTTACTTTGCCATAACGTCTTATGTGGAAACATTTGCGTTAGAGCACCGTAGGACGGACAAGCACTTGGATGCCAAAGGCTTTAAACGAATTGACGAAAATGAACCCCCAAATAAGAAGCATCACCCATTTTGGCAATGCCATGATGCGTCACCCGCCTTAGAGCACCGATTTGGTATTGGATGACTTCAACTTTTTGCCGCACATTTTAAACACCAACGTTGCACAGTAGGGCCCATGGAAAACAATACGGTAATAATATAACACCTTTTAAAGTATTGTTCTGAACATTATCAAATGTAATACACATTTGTAGAGGAGTAGTATATTATATATATATATTAGTATATATATAGTATTGTATATATATATTAGGGCGGGTCAAATTGTATGGAACGATTTTTTTTGATGAAGCGTATAGCAAAAATGTAAACTATAGGTGATTCTGAGAAATATTGCTCAAGAGACCATAGCTCTAAGTCGAATTTGGAGCCCCCCAAAAGGTATTTTTATCACCTTTCAGAATCTGTATTGACACCTGTAATTAAAAGTTAATTTTAGGCTATTTTTAGACAAAAAATCTACTAAAAATAAAAAAATATTGGTATCGATACAGATTCTCAAAGGTGAGAAAAATACCTTTCAAACAAGCCCACATTGAGAAATCTACTATAATTCTATCCGATTTTATGATGAATTTAATTAAATTATTCTATTTATATATGGAAAAATATCTATTTTGAAATTTTGGGGGGCCCCAAATCCGACATAGAGCTATGGTCTCTTGAGCAAAATTTCTCAAAATCGCCTATAGATTACGTTTTTGCTATGCGCTTCATCAAAAAAAAAAAAAATTACCCGCCCTAATATATAATGGATTCTTCAATAAGAGCGCTACAAAAGTTTTTTTTTTTAAATAAAACAAAACCGGTTTTAGATACCAATGAAATTCTTTATTCCTGTGAAAGTACGTTCAATGCCATTATGTATGGAACTCGATTTCTTTTGCATGGCCACCACGGGCACGCTTACAGAAGTCCAGACGCTGAACCCAAATTTCGACGGTTTTCAAGCATAAATCGGCCGATACAGCTGCAATTTCACGTTCGATATTCGTACGAAGTTCATCAATCGTGGCTGGCTTGTTGGCATATACCATAGACTTGAAGTAGCCCCACAGGAAATAATCGAACGGCGTTATCGACTGGGCCATTTCGTGAGATAACACGTTCACCAAACTTGGTTTCCAATAAATTGATTGTGTTATTCGCTGTATGGCTTGTGGCGCCGTCCTGTTGTGGCTCCGAGTCCATATTATCCAATTGGGCCCAAAAATATTCGGTTATCATTGAACGGTAGCGATTCGCATTCACAGTAATGTGCCGGTCTTGATCATCACGGAAGAAGTACGGCCCAATAACGTCGCCGGCCCATAAACCGCACCAAACCGTAATTTTTTCGGGATGCAATGATGACGCATGGATTACGTGTGGATTGCTGTCTGACCAATAACGCATATTTTGCTTATTGACGAAGCCATTCAGCCAGAAATGGGCCTCATCGCTGAAGATGATTTTCCGATGAAAATCCGAATCAATTGTTGATCTGGTAGGACGATTATGACGACCATAAATTGGACGTAGCGCTCTTATAGTTGGGGCCTCTGACTCCAAATTTTGGTAGTAAATTTTAATAATTTCGACTCGTTGTTTGCTCGTATATCTTTCCATGATGAAAAGGCAAACCTTTCTGAAGTGAAACGTCAAAAGAGTGGGAAAAATATGGCGTCGTTTGCTGTCCCTATCGATTTACTTTTGTAGCGTCTCTGTTGAAAAACCCTTTATATAGTATAGCATATATCGTATATAGTATAGTATATTATTCAATATCCAACTTAATTACGATTCTAAACGATTTTAGGGTGTTATCGTGACTACCAGCCAATTTTCCGCTCAATATTTATATGGGAGGTACAAAAATGGACATGATGAATTGGTTCATTTGTTTTTACACAGTATTGTACAAAATATTGATCAGTACCAAATTTTGTTAAGATCGGTTGAGGTTAACGGGAGATATCCAATCGACCAGCCAGAAAGCCGCTCAACTTTAGTATAGGAGGTACGAAAATTGACATGGACAGTAGTTAGTCTTTAGTTTTTAGGAAAACATTGCCAAGTACCGAATTTCATTAATATCGCTTGTAGTCTACGAGAATTACCATGTCAATTAACCGGTCATCCGCCCAATATTTGTGTGCATTTGACTAAAGTTTTCATTTTCAAACTTCATAAAGATTCGTTCGGTTATGCGGGAGTTGTCTTGCCGAACAACCAGCCGGCCAGACAACTTACCTTGGTAGGCCGTGGCAAAATAACCCCTGTCTCAATCGGAGACTGGCGTTTGATGATACGAAGCCTATAACCGAATTTCATTAAGATCGGAAGTGTTTCACGCGACTCGTCTCATTGACAACCCGGACGACCACCAAGCTTTTGTATGGGAGGTACCAGAATGGGCATGGAAAACTACCCATTTTCCCTAGAAGAGTTGCATTTGTCTCAATTTTGTCTATTACCAAATTTCATAAAGATTGGTTTGGTTTTGCGGGAGTTATCTTGCCGAACAACCAGCCGACCGCACAGCTTATGTATAGGAGGCACCAACATGAGCGTGGAAAAATCACTCGTGTCATAATTGGTGATTCGCGTTCGAAGACGTGACAACCACCAAGCTTTTGTATTGGAGGTACCAGAATGGGCGTGGCATCCTCGCCAATTTTCTTCAGTTAAGTAGACATTTACAAATTGTTAACCAATGTGTGAGTTAAAGCTAATCACATGTACTAGAAAAAAGTTTTAGAAAAAATATGATTTTGTACTAAATGTGTTGATTTGTATGGAGGTACAAGAACTGTCTTGGGCAAAACGCCCATTTTTAATCCCAACCACAGTTTGGGGAAATAATAGTTACTAACAAAATATCATTGTGATTGGCAAAGATTTACGGGAGTTTTCTGCCAGCCGGCCGAGAAACATTTGTATGGGATGTACCAAAATGGGCGTGGAAAAACCACCTTTTTCTTAATCGGTGACTGGAGTTTGTTGACATAAAGGCTAATACCCAATTTCATTAAGAGCGGTAGTGTTTCACGCGACTTATTGCATTGACAACATGGACGACCACGAAACTTTTGCATGGGAGCCACCATAATGGGTGTTGCGACTTTGCCCATTTCTCCAAGTAAGTAGATATTTACAGATTATTAACCAAAGTTTGAGATGAAATTAATCACATCTACCAGAAAAAGGTTTCAGAAGAAATATGATTTCGTAGTGGATATACCGATTTGTATGGGAGGTACCTGAAAGGGCGTGGCCAAAACGCCAATTTTCAATCCCAAAGTAACCTTGGACAAATAATAGGCACTGACAAAATTACGCTGTGATCGAATGAGATTTACGGCAGTTATCGTGTTGACCAACCAGCCAGACAGATAGACAGAGAGACAGACGGACATGGCTTAAAAAGTCCCAACACGAATTCCGTCCAAAGATACTGAGGCTGAAATATGGCTCCTTCTACGCGTTATATTTTGTTCCGTATTAAATGATATATACCCTCATCGTATGGGTGAGGGTATAAATATTCGAGAAAATTTCCGACAATGTTCATATTAGTTGGCCGCTCAACAGCAACACGAACGCAGTAATAACTTCAATTAAAAAAAAAACCAAAAAACCAACCAGTCACATAGCTGAAAACCCTCGTCAATGTTATCAAATTGTAAAAAATTTGTTTAAAAAATAATAAATTAAAACAAAACTTATATTTTAAGCAAAAAGATAAATGGTTTTAAGGCCGTCGTACTCATATCCCATCCCACTTAAATCAAGTTGCCTGAAATTTTCATTCTAATTCCCTGCATTTTCTACTACAAATCCATATACTTACCCGACTTTTTCAGCCATTTCTATTGTTTCAAAAATTTAAGACACGTTAACGAAAGGCAGATAATAACTTTGATGGTTCATTTATTTATTTTATTATGACGGTCATTTATTGATTTCATATGTAAACTGAAAAATATTTAGTAAACTGAAAAAAACAGCAGACAGTTGTCCGAGGCCTTCGGCCACGGACTGTCCCTACACGCTATGTCAGAGACACGGCCATTAAGTTTAACGTAGAATACGCCATCCGATAAGACAGAAAACATATATCACAATAAATGATAAATAACATAAGCAAATGAATTTATTTATTTGATAGCTACTTTTGATAATATACATAAGCTTATGGTAGGAGAAATAGGTGAAATATGTTTTTAAATTAAAAGAGTAAGGATAAATGATAAATAACAGACGCAAATCAATTTGATTTGTATTTTTTATAATTATATATCCATGTTAAATTCAAATTCACATTTAACATTTTGTTTCACTTAAATACATAAGTAAATATACGAAATTTCAATATTTCATCAATCAAAACAACAGCCGAAGGTTTGTGTCCACACTGAAACAGCAGCATAGTTTGTGTTTACGCTACAAACTCAACACTCAACCAAACACCACACATATGTTTGAGTGTATATGTTTAAACAATTTTCATTTGAGAAATTTAAATATTAGGAAGATATCAACCAATATGAAATGTATATCAAACGAAAGATAACATCTTCATTTACCTATAAAAAATTTTTAAAAAAAGTTATCTCGCCGTTTCCTCATAATCAATGAAATAAAGATTACAACAATAAGAATCTGACATGACTCCCTACACCGTAAGGTAAGACGTATTCTACGCCAAAAAATATTTACGGTTTTAACTTAAGCTAAATTTGAGAAATACATTATGCTGTAATATCATTTTCAATCTTTGTAAAAGCAAAACTACCTTGCGAAGGACATTGTTAATATGTTACATGTATTTCGAATACATCTGCAAAATTTAATTATCTGTTTCAGAATGTACTTCAGTTAAGAGTGTACGTGAATTGATAACAAATATTGGCGTTGATATAAACCTTTCTTTAAAATATAATTATCTATCTCAATATGTATTAAGTGCATGATCAAAAACTATGTGTTTAGAATTTGGTAATCACAATTATAATAATTTATATGTAAATAATGTATTTGTTGTTCATTAGAAACTTTAACTGAATGAAGAAAATAAGCTAAACATGTAAGTGATATAAACGTGTATTGAAAATACAAGATTTTATTTGAAATCCATTTAAAATTAAGTATATATGCTATGTAAATTTTATAAATTCAATTTATAATATTCTATTCTATTCTACATCACAGATAAACCTTAAATATTGGTTACTTTATTGCATAATTATTGTATATTTTACAATTAACAATACAATAGAATATTCAAAAATACCAAATTATAATAGAATATTGTACAATGCAGTATTTATTAATTATTTTAATAGCCCGCATATATATAGAAAATATAAATATAATTAAAATTTAATACATATATAATTGGCATACCAATTTGTCTTGTATAATAAGGTTGAGTACAATAAAAATAATTATTTTCAATCAAGTTTAACCAGAGTCGGTTGCTGTTTCATATTCCTCAGGAATTAATCAACACCGTAACGCATCTCGATTGATAAAATCAGTTTCAACTGGTATTCAGAAATATCACCAATTAGCTGTGCCACGCTTTGCGTAAGCTATTGGAATATTTTTAGTTCGAGGAAATCACTAGAAAAAATTAAAAAATAATATTGAAATATTTTCTTAGAATTTTAATTAAAATTACTATTTAGTCTACTTGTCGTTTCATCGCATGAGTAGTGTGCTACAGATTTCTCACAATATTTCAAAACAATTTTAGCCTGTCACTTTGTATGATAAATGTTGTCCTAATAATTATGGAGCCTAAAATGGGTAGGCATTAAGGAAGTTCGCATTGCAACAAGTCGGAATGTGTCAGTTCTGTAATGTCATAACACAGCGCAAAAATGTGCTAAAGAAACTTGCAAGGCACGTAAAGTAAAAATCCATCAAATGTAAAAAGATTCTGATTTAAAGAGTTTATTACAAAATAGCTTGGAACAAACTGCCTGTTTTCAAACAACAAAACTTGAATATACGAACGAATCGGCCAAAATTTAAACATTAATTATGCCAAAACCATAAATCAAATGACATTTATTTAGCATATAGTCGCCGCTAAATAAAACGAAACCACATCGAAAAAAGTTTTTTTTCCAATTTCCAAAAAAATTTTCATATTTCGAAAGTCAAATACACCCGGTTCACTTATTTAAAGGCATTACAAATTTCATATTCAGCAGCCTGTATCGTTTGCAATTTGTAACCGATTGCTGAATTTTAAAATGGAAATGAAAGCTAAACATCTTGAGATATAAAACAAAACATGACAATAGAACTTTTTTTGTGCAACTTATAAAAAATGTCCAAAAATGTGCTATTTTGTTGGTTCACTTGAATAAACGCACTTTATTATTTTTTTATTATTTTTAAAGTGAGCGATGATTTTTTGTTTGGAGCGTTTATTTATTACAATTTATTACATCTTAATCATTTTACGAGTCAAAATGCCAAAACAAAAAAAATTTAAATCTATCGGAAAAAACTAAAACCGATTTTTACCTTTCTGAAGGATATTCTAACCGCGCAATAGCTAAAAAAAATTCGACGGAGCCCAACAGGTGTCGCCTATTACATCAAGGACCAATAGGTGTATCGAAAAATTTTAAAGGAATGGTTCCATTGTCTTTATCTACGTATGAGAAAAGAAACATCATCAGAAACATAAGAGCTCAAGCTGGAGTGGAAGCGAGCAAGAGTAATTAAGAGCTGCGAGTATCTTAAATTCCTGAAATTACAAAAAAAGCCGCCACTTAAAGCTCCTCGTAAAGAAAAGCGGCTTCAATTCGCAAGAGACTACATGATATGGGATGTGCAGCCAAGAGGTCGTGTAAATGACTGGAGTACCGTTGTATTTATGGGTGAGAAGAAGTTTAATTTGGATGGGTCTGATGGCTACAACTATTATCTCTATGATGTGTGCAAAGAAAAGCGTTTTCTGAACCGACATCAGATCCGAAAAGAAGCTTTATTATGTGGGGTGTTATTACGTACTATGGCACCATCAATCTTGAATTTCAAAGTGCAAAAATGACTGGTGCAAGCTATAAAACGTTTTTGGAATTGGCTTTTCTGAAGTTCAGTGAACTATTCGGTCCCATGTCTTGGATATTGCAATAGGATAATGCCTCCATACACAACGCCAGAGTAGTAAAGGAGTTCACTGCAAGCTAAAATGTTAATATTCTTGATTAACCACCCTATTCGCCAGATCTAAACATTAACGAAAATGTCTGGGGCTGCTTATCTCGTAAGGTCTATAAAGGAGGTAGACAATTTGATAACAAGGAGTCACTAATACAGGCCATTAATGATGCTTGGAATCAAATTTCGTTGGATTACATAAATTCTCTTTAACTCTCAATGAAAGCCCTTATATTTGGAGTTATTAAAAACAAAGAAGGTTGTACCCATTCCTAATAGTTCTTAGATAAAGTAAAATAAATTTAAAAAAAAATTAATGAGTGTTCGAACTTACGGATGATGTGTTAACATCTTTTTCCTACACGGTACCTGTAAAAATAATAGTTTTTTTGTATATACCGGGCAATGCTGAACATCAAATGACTCGCTTTGTTTGGCTATAGCAGCAACAACGAAACAACCAAACACACAACATCACACATACTTTGTACGAAGTAGCTGACATATACGTGTGTCACATAACCATATGTTTGCCATATCAACAGCAACGAAACAGCCAAACACACAACATCACACATACTTTGTACGAAGTAGCTGACGTATTAGTGTGTCACCATAACGTCGAGTGCGCAAGCCCATATCGAATGAAATTTTGCGTGGCTATGCTTTTATATCTCCGTTCAACAACACCAACAGACACACGTACATACATACATTATTATGTTAATATATACCACTCTTTCATTGCTCTCTTGCTCGCTCATTTTTGTTTAACACGTCATTATTCTCTTTCGCAGTCGCAGAAAATCTGGTTTTAGCAGCAGCATAAAATCTGGTTTTAGCAGCAGCATAAAATCTTACTTTGACAGATTTAGTCCCTATACGCCGCTATAGATGTTAACACATCAAAAACAATAAAAACTGTTTTTCGTTAAAATTAGTTAAATTGCCTTTATTCAAGTGAACCAAAAAAAATACCACATTTTTGGACTCTTTTTTATAAATTACTCCAAAATAGTTCTTTATTTAAGAAACCACTATTGTCATGATATTGTTTGTATATCAACATGTCTAGCTTCCATTTCCATTTTAATACGGAATTCAGATTCTCTTAGAAGTCGGTTAGGTCCCGTAGTTTATTGAGGCACCTCTAAATGTAATTTATTTTACAGACATTTTGTAGTTAATCCTTTCTTAAAGGAGTCATAACTCAAAACTTTCCGATTTCATTGATAAGTTCAAAAACAAAAAGCAACGACCACTTTTATCAAATTTCATGCAAAAGGATTTCAACAGCTTCGTGTTGTTAGACTAAGAAATACATATGCTATAAATTAAGGTGCTGACAATATTTGCCATTTATGACGTTTCTCGGAATGTAACACATAGTTACCCTGTAACAGACGTGGATTCATTGTTATACTTGATTTAGAGCAATATATTTAAAATATTTTCCATAAAAAACTAATTTTAATGTCGACATCCAATATCGTCTAATAAATACACATAGAAAATTCAATATTTCCATGTGTTCATTAGAAAATAGTATATACAAATACAAATTTCAGCAATATGCTAGAAATTAATATTTGAGGTTTCCATTTGAGACGTCAAAGTTAACACTTTAAATTTAAAGCCTTAATATTGGAAGTCATTGACATGAAAGTTTCTCAAGTTTCAATCACTCTAAATCACTGCGCTCGTTGTTCTAAGAAAACTGACGGAAATATGCCACAGCTGTCAATTATTTTCATTCACTGTTTGTACCAAGAAATACCGTGGCAAATGATTGACAAAGGATTACACATAAAAATTTTAATGTTCTGCCAAGACGAAATTTAATTCAACTCACACTCACCTGTATTCTGCAATGACGTGTTGTCTTTCTGTTATTTGTGGGTACGTCGATTGTCAGCTCGTTGATTTCCATGTGCGTATCTGACGTTAGTTACAAATGGAAAAATAGCCCTAAATTTGAATTCCAAATCTTTTTTGGTGGTAGAAGAAAAGACAGTCCTCTGTTGGTAGGCTGGATGTTACAACATAATAGCTACAGTGGAAACAAAGCGTCTTGATGAAATCCTCACTCAATGTATTTGTTGCTTTTGTTCAGGTATACAACTTTATATACCAGTGGGAATTTATATTTGTTTTGATTGTGTTGGTTCAGATAGTACTGGAAAGAAAAATAAATTTGAATTTTTGAAAATTAATTATGCAAATTTATAGCAATCAAAAGATTAATAGATTAAAACAATATCCCTGATATGTATTTCAAATAAGTTTAGACAAATTTTAATTAGTTTTCATATTTCCGTTTTCCATCAAAATGTGAACCAATTACACTGTGCAACACCAATTTTGGGGGTGGACGATTCATACGCCAAACGATCACACTAGGTGAGTATAGTCAAACCCCAAAAATTTAGACCGATCTGTAGCTAAATTTGTTTTATGTTCGTGGCAGGATTAAAATTTCGTGTCCAATACTGTTCGTAATAAATTTAAAAATCGAGTACAAATGTTGAATTGAGCGAATTCTTGTGGTAGCGTGTCTTCACTAAAATTTGACAGGGATTATTTTCGTGGAATATTCAAATGCTCTATTTCAAAGTTTAAAGGCTCCTTTTCGTCCTTTTTTAAAAAAGTACCAAAAATGTACAGTAAAATGACCACCTAGGGATTCGGATGGGATTTCTTATTAAATTCAATTATGGGTTGTCAAAGACCAAAACTCTCTATCTTTATTTTAAGACGTCGTGTTTGTTTATCCTTTTTTTGAAAAAGGTCAAAAAGACTGCACAGAATGATCGGAAAAATATTCAAATGTTCTACCAGTTGACAGTGGAATAGATTTCACTAGAGGATTTCGCAGACGAGGATCCTTCATCTTGAATTTTCATATGTCCATTTAGATCGTTTTTACAAATTTAAATTGTGAAATCTGGAATGGTCTGACACACTATGTTCTACAAATATATTGTCAAATAAATATGTATATAATGCTCAAGAAGTTTGTCTTTATTGTTCATATGTCTCGTTAGTTTCTTTTCAAAAAATATCACAAAATTCCACCAGAAGTAAAAAAAACCTTTGTTAAAATATGGAAGAATTGATGTATTTATGAAAAAGTTAATTATTTTTTTACAATCCAAATACAATATTAATGAGATTGGTCATCAGTATCTAAATCAAATAAATTACTTTGCGACTCAATCGAGTCTTCTCCAACGTCATCTTTATCAATTTCTTCGTCCTGAAAACTATTGTTACTCCACCAACATATCTCCCCAAGTATTGCTGCTGGAGACCTTTTTCCTCTGTATCTGTAATCATTTAATGCATTATAATAAAATTTATTAGAGTCAAAATAATCCATTTCAAATTTAAATTTTAAGATTCGAAATTGTAAATTTAAAAAAAGGACTAAAAGAACATATGCCCATTCAAGATGATGAATTCTCGTCTGCGAAATCCTATAGTAAAACATATTGCACAATAAATTGGTAGAACATTTGGATATTTTGCAGTTTATTTTGGTGCAGTTTCTTGACCTTCTTTCAAAAAAAGGACAAACAAAAACAACATCTGCAAACGAAGATAGAGAATTCTGGTTTATTACAACCCATAATTGAACTTAATAAGAAATTTTATCCGAATACCTAGCTGGTGGTTTTAGTGTAAATTTTTAGTACTTTTTGAACAAAGGTCCATTTAAATTTTAAATAGAGCTAATCCCTGTCAAATTTCAGTGAAGACACGTTATCACAAGATTTGGCTGAATTCAACATTATACTCGATTTGTGAATTTATTACGAACAGTATCGGATAAAAAAGTTCAAATTTACCACGCCCATAAAACAAAAGTGTAGCTACACAGCGGTCTACATTTTTGGGGTTTGTCCACCCCCACAGCAAAAAGCTAAATTTTGTTGCATAGTGTTATTCAAGAGGTATTTCTTGTCTGAAACTGATACTATCGGTCGTAGACGTAGGAACCATGTGGCGAATAATTTGCATATGTAAATAGGTATCAGTCGAAAATCCCTCAGTATCATCTCAACCTGGGTATCAGTTATTCGAACAATAACAACAGAAGGCTTCCATTTGTATTGAGGTTTGTTTATCTATAACACACAGTTGAATTTTTGCGTAAGATAGATATTTAGTATTTCAGTTTTCGTAACGACCTAATTTCTGTTGGTTTGAATTTAAATGTATGAGAAGTTCATACTACTAGCTTTCAATATCTGGTTCATACTAATATGTGAGATATGGTTGGTTTTCGTTGGAATAATACAAAATTCAAAATGGCACACAATTTCCAATTGAAATTTGAAAAAAATCAATTAAAATTCAAAAATTCTATTTGAAATACATCAGTTGCAATTTAAAAATTCTATTTGTAATTAATTGAAATTTGAAATACATCGATTGAAATTTAAAATACATCAAATGAAATTTAAAAAACATCAACTGACATTTAAAATACATAAATTGAAATTTAAAACACATCAATAGAAATTTAAAATAAATCAATTGAAATTTAGAATACTTGAACTTGTCATGGAGTTCAGAACTTCACCATTTCCAATTGAAATTTAAAAAATATTAATTTCGTTTAGAAAAACAACATTTGAAATTAAAACATTATATTTGAAAATTGAAATACATCAATTGAAATTTAAAAATTCTATTTGTAATTTCAAATACATCAATTGTGGTTTGAAAGACATTTACTGGAATTTGAAATACATCGACTGCAATTTAAATTACATCAAATGAAATTTAATCAAGATCAACTAAAACTTAAATGACAACAATTGAAATATAAAAATCTGATATATAAATTCGGTTAATAATTTTTAAATTTCAAGTTACGAATTTGAAATTGATGTCTTTTATATTTCAAATTTGAAATTTAAAATAAATCAATTGAAATTTAGAATACTTGAACTTGTCATGGAGTTCAGAACTTCACCATTTCCAATTGAAATTTAAAAAATATTAATTTCGTTTTGAAAAACATGATTTGAAATTAAAACGTTATAAATATTTGAAATTTGAAATACACCAATTGAAATTTAAAAATTCTATTTGTAATTTCAAATACATCAATTGTGGTTTGAAAGACATTTACTGGAATTTGAAATACATCGACTGAAATTTAAATTACATCAAATGAAATTTAATCAAGATCAACTAAAACTTAAATGACACCAATTGAAATTGAAAAATCTGATATATAAATTCGGTTAATAATTTTTAAATTTCAAGTTACGAATTTGAAATTGATGTTTTTTAAATTTAAATTGATGTATTTCAAATTCCAAATAGAATTTTTAAATTTCAATTGATGTATTTCAAATTTCAAATATAATTTTCAAATTTAAATTGATGTTTTTCAAAATTAAATTGATATTTTTTAAATTTCAATTGGAAATGGAGTAGTTTTGAACTCCGTGACAAGTTTTTCGTCAGATGCCTAGGGATGAAATTGGGTGTGTTAGAGACTTGACGCCTACTATATTACTGTTTCCCCGACTATCTTCCACAAATTGCCCATGAATATTTACATTAGCTCTATCTATTTACATTAGCTATTAGTGAGTATCGGCGACACATAAACCATCCCGATACTGACATAGTTAGGCGGATCAAACTAACGCGGTTGCGCTGGCTAGGCCATGCTAGTGGAATGGATACAGTTGAACCGGCAGGGAGAGTTTTCGAAACCGAACTCGAAGGAAGATGAAAAATAGAACGACGAAGACTCTGCTGGAGGGATCAGGTTGACTAATCCCTACCTACAATTGGTCTTGCCAACTGAAGAGATTAGGTAAGAATCTAACTGGTTGGCGAAATATATTATCTTCATTGTTTTAGGTACCTGACACCCCCGGGGCCCGAAAATATTTCCTCGAAAGATTCTTAATAGAGAGCTGATTACAATAACGTAAAATTATTTTATACGATGGTATTTGTGGTCGCCTACCTTCCGTTGAAGTTTCGGTTCCTATTGTATTTTGGTATTTTGTTTTTGTATTTTGGTATATTTTTTGATCAATAAGGGATGCAGAGTACGAGCAGAAACAAAAAATATGACGAGCATAAACAGAAATAATGTTGATGGAAGATTTTTATGCCCGCATTTTGAAATTTTGGTTATGCATACTTTTTCCTCTCAATTTTTCAATTAAAATTTCAATTGAATTTGATTAACATGAACTTAGTTGGTAATTCCAAAATACTTCGACACAGTCCAGGACCTAACCCCTATTGAATTGTATGAAATTTAGATAGAATTTAGAAGAATTTCTCCTCGTCCATACGAATTCTACGACACCAGAATTGAGTCAAAATTCAAAGTAGTTTTTGTTTTATGGTTCGATGAAATCGGTATAGCATGGCACTTTCCGAAAAAAAAGACCTGAGTGAAAAATGACATATCTTTGGAATGCGTTAATGGGTTTAAAAATATTGGATGCCAATTTAAAGCTTGCAAACACCGCTTTAATAATAGCCCATGTAGCAGTCATGTCGTTGTGGTTCAATGAAATTGAAAACTCCATAGTATCTTTAATTTTTGATTTCCCCCACCAAAAAGAAAGTCCAGCTTTTTCTCTACATCATAGCCAAATTTCCAACTGGGATCTTTATGCGATCAATAGATTAATATGGTTTGATAAAGACTGCTCAAGTTTTGCTGTTTTAGTTTCGATTTTTCAGGTAGTGACTAAGTATAACAGAGTTACAAACAATACTGAGGTAGAAATACCTGGGAAGTAGTAGTATTTTTCTTGTAGGCATCATGTCGAGTGAAACAAGAATTTGCTTGTGAAATTTCCCAAACACCCCAAAAATCTTGAAAAGCGGGTAAAAATCCGGGTTTGCATACATTTGCGCATAAATTCGCGTATAATTCATTCCAGGGAAAGACAATCTGTATCACCTACTAATGGCAACAATCTCCTTTCGACATTCTTTAGTTCATCAGAGGTATATTCCATTATTTGGCGCATGCAAGTAAAATAGATGCTAAGACACAATAACCTGCTACACCTGCTGAAACGGGTCAGGCACTTGTAAGTTAAACTCGCACGTTCACGACCGAAGCGATTTGGCTGGGGGCTACAAACCAGATGATAAATTTGCACGAAATGAGTTAACTCTACCTCAATGTTTGAGTTAATGTTTTATTTATGTGTTTTGTGGAGTTTGTGACGTCAGCAATAGTATGACGCTTATACTCGTCGCCGGTTTATGGGAAGAAATTTCGTTGTGTAAACCGCAGGATGCACATATGCGTCACTATAAAATAATGGAAACTATGAAAAGAAATGATGTGTATGCAATTTAGATATTGTCATACATATCTGTCTATTCCTTTTCAATACAATCTAAAAAAAAAATAACAGTTCATTCAAAAATAACAAAAAAAATTCAAAAATATATAAAAAAAAAATACTGAAAAATTAAATAATTGCAAAAAAAAGATACAAAAAATTAAGAATAATGTTAATTATTAAGTTGGATTATGCCACAATTTAAAATATGGTTCTATACATAATCCGATATGCTTACCATTGGTATCTACACATGTTTCGCAAATAAAATTAGTATCAGTCCTTTATTTCTGCTTTGAACATTGTCGGCACCTTTTACGGTTTTTCGTCCGGATTGGATAATGTTGCAAATTTCTTTCCTTTGTACTTGTTTTCTTTTGTGCGCTAGAGGAATCCAGTCTGGAGGAATACAATACATCTGAACGATCTTGTGAATTCAATAAAGATATTTCAAGCAATTCGCGAAAACTAAGGTATGATGTTTTACTTCCTTTATGTTTGTTGAATAACCAATTGCTGTTCCATACTGAAATATCAAGTATATGGAGAAAAACTTTTATGTACCATCGCAAACTCTTTCTCGGGGTGGAGTAATAAGATGTCATCTGGTCGTTCCGGTCTACACATGACATGTGTTGAATATAATCTGCAATCATTATGGTTTTTTGTGATGTAATTCCTCTTTTATTTATGCAAAGATGATATTATTAAGACATCGCGTTTATCTTTCAATTTCTGCACAGTTATATTAGTTTCATTCTTCTTTAGCTTTTTGGTAACTACGTCGCTTGGATTTTGCTTTCGGTTGTCCGTCAAGGTTCCACATACATGTCTCTGTTGCTCAAAAAGATGTTCTGTCAAAAGAACGCTATTGTAATAGTTATCCATGTACAATGTGTGACCTTTTCCAACGTAATCTTTCATTAGCTCTCCAACAACACCAAAAGCATAACCTTCGGCTCAAGGTTGCACAGTGTTCTGAGCACTATAAAACAACATATTTAAAAGGAATCCGTCGCGTATACATAGTTCGTAGAATTTAATTGCATATTTATGCCTTTTATTGGGAATGTACTGCCGAAAATATAGCCTTCCACGCCACAGCATCATTGCTTCATCAAGTGCTATGTGCTGCCCAGGATAGTACAGATTTTGATGTTGGCAAGTAAAGGGGTTTTCAACAGAGACGCTACAAAAGTAAATCGTCCCTATCGAAACGACGCCATATTTTTTCCCGCTCTTTTGACATTTCTCTTCAGTACGGTTTGCCATTTCATCATGGAAGATATACCAGCCAACAACGAGTCGAAATTATTAAAATTTACTACAGAAATTTGGAGTCAGTGGCCTCGACTTTAAGAGCGCTACGTCCAATTTATGGTCTTCAGCGATGAGGCTCATTTCTGGCTGAATGGCTTCGTCAATAAGCAAAATATGCGTTATTGGTCAGACAGCAATCCACACGTAATCCATGAGTCATCATTGCATCCCGAAATAATTACGGTTTGGTGCGGTTTATGGGCCGGCGGCGTCACTGGGCCGTACTTCTTCCGTGATGATCAATACCGGCACATTACTGTGAATGCCAATCGCTACCGTTCAATGATAACCGAATATTTTGGCCCCAAATTGGATAATACGGACTTGGAGGACATGTGGTTCCAATAGGACGGCGCCACGAGCCACACAACGAATGCCACAATCAATTTATTGGAAACCAAGTTTGGTGAACGTGTTATCTCACGAAATGGCCCAGTCGATTGGCCGCCTCGGTCGTGCGATTTGACGTCGTTAGATTATTTCCTGTGGGGCTACGTCAAGTCTATGGTGTATGCGAATAAGCCAGCAACGATTGATCAACTTCGTACGAATATCGAATGTGAAATTGCAGCAGTATCGGCCGATTTATGCTTGAAAACCGTCGATAATTGGGTTCAGCGTCTGGACTTCCGCAAGCGTACCCGTGGTAGCCATGCAAAAGATATGGAGTTCCGTACATAATGGCATCGAACGTACTTTCACAGGAATAAAAAATTTCATTGGTATCTAGAACCGGTTTTCTTTTATTTAAAAAAAACTTTTGTAGCGCTCCTGTTGAAAAGCCCGATATTATTCCCAATTCCACTTCTCATTCCTTCACGTTTCCGTCATGTAGCTTTACATTATTTATTAGGTTAAAATTTTTACCATTCGTTGTCATTTGCATTTCATCTTAATGTTTGCATCACACTTTATTCCATTTGCAGGCCTACATCTCAATCAGGAGTAACAACGTTTGGCACTTAAAGTGTCGTTTACATAATATAACTCGTTAGAATCACCTAACAATTGTTGTTATATTTTATTCACTGGACTTGATTAGCATCCATTCGTAAAACTGTTTGTTAAGTCCACAGCCTTTTATGTTTCGTTTTCTTTTTGTTATGATTATTGACATTTGCAGACGGCCAACATTTTTGACCCTCACTGTTACACTTTTGTATATGAATTGTTGCACCTTCTTGTGCCATTTTTCTGAACATTTCGTGTAAATGGATTTTAAATTCATATAACAAATACACAATCTTTTACGTTCTTACGTCCTCTTCGAAATTGGTGCACTTATTTAATTAAGTTGAATTTTTTGAAAAATATACATTTTCGTATTCTTCGAAAGCTTTCTTGTTACGTTATATCCCATATTTATCCGTTTGCTATAGAAATGTCTTAACTCTGTTATTGAACGAGAAACACTGCCAGAAGGGATGAAATTTCATATGGAAATGACAGTTGAGTGTTTCCTAGCAGCTGGTTTTCGTGTTGAAAAAGCTTTCACCTTATGTATCACAATATTCTCTTAATTTGTATTCTATCCTTATGTTTCTACATTTTTCGGCTCTTTTGATGCCATCCGGATACTCTTAAGTTCCCCTGTGTATAATTTGTTCTGCACGAACTTTCTCTTAAGGTTGTTAGTATATTCAATGTCGTCACTTTGACGGTTATAAGGATAACCGTGATGAAAGAGAATGCTAAGGGAAAACTGTAAAATAATTCTACCGGGATTTAGTAGAGCGAGATGCATTATGGACTAAATAATTTGGTTAATACTTTAATTTTTAGCAGATAGTAGCAGTCAGTTAATTGGAATTGGAACATTTTAAGAAAATGTCTGTTTGTTATATATGATGCGGTCTGAATTTATTTCTTGGAAGAATATTTAGCTATTAGTTCTCTTCGAGATAAACCAGATGATCGCTAGTTGTAGTTAATGCATGAGAAGTTCACACCACAAGCAACGCTTGTGTACAATGCGCTTCGCAGTACAATGTTTCGTTTGGAAAAAAAATTGAAAAAACTTCAAGAAAAATGGAAAAAATCCAAAATTTTTAGCTTTTTTACCTTCCTCAACTCATAACGTCCAAACTAAGCTTTGTGACGTGAAGCGCCTTGGTGGAATTTTAGATTTTAAGGTTCTAAACGAGAAATAGAAAATTTTGGCCAAAAATCTTTAGCCGTTTTTGTGCCATTTTAAATGAAATAGTCGTAAATCTACCTTTACCACTTATTATTATAATAATTTTTTTTTTCTCTCAGTGTACGAATGAAATATTCATCTTAAATGAAAAGCTACTAACATAGTTTATTGTAAAAAATTAAAAAATTCCAGTTTTTTTTTTTTTTTAATTTAATTTTTTAATTTTTAAGCCCACGAAAATGTTTAAACTGTGTTATATTTTGAAATACAACTAATTTAAAAAAAAAAACTCGTGGAATAAATATTGTTTCTGAGTCCCCAAAGATTCATATTAAACAATAAAAAAGTTATTTTTCGCAAAAAGTCGTTTTTGACATATTGCTACATATAGTATTTGAAAAAGAGTACTACGCCTCTAATTCTATAATCTCACCCTGTCAACATGGTTTTGTTAAAGGTTGATCTACAGTAACAAATTTGTTAGGCTCTTCCGAATACGGCATTTATAGTTTCAGTCTTGGCTGCCAAGTTCACACAGTAAATATGGATATTTACAAAGCTTATGATGAAGCTTCATGTACTGTGCTAATTAAAAAATTGTCTGCCATTGGTTTTCAGTCCATGCTCTTAAAATGGGTAGTGACTTAGTTTTCAGAATAAGATTATAGAACAAGAATTTTATTCAATAGATTCTGTGTATTCGTAATACTATTATGCTACATCTGGTGGAACTCAAGGTAGCGTTCTTGGTCTGGTATTTTACATTTTGTTCATGAACGATATTTCATTCTTTATTTAACATTGTCAAGTTCTGCCTTATGCAGATGACTTAAAGATATTTGTAGGTATTAATTCCATTGTTTTTCGTTTAGAAGTGGTTCTCCATTATATTACGCATTGCTGTTATGAGAATCATCTGGAAATTAATTTGCCAAAATGCTGCCTGGTCTCCCACCTATGAATACTCCATTGAAAGTTAACATTAGTTAATCATATCAATATGATTGCTCCTAAAGCATATGATTTACTTGCATTTATCAAGCGGAGTTGCGGTCATTTTTCCAATCCAATAAAATAATTTTAAATGTCAACGCTATTGACTAAATTAGAATACCACTCATGCCTCTCGACTTGAAAGAATTCAGGAAATCTGTACTACTTTTGCCCTCTTTTCTATGAATTTTATATTGCAAATACCACCACCAAATCTAGACTTATTCATTTGAAATCTCTTAAAAATAGAAAAAATTTTAAAATTAAAATTTATTTATAAATTTGTTTGTGGGTATATGGATTGCATTGTCTTGCTTGGCCTGAACATCTTCAATGGTCCCACTAGGTTTCTGCGTTATAACTCTATTTTCAATTTGCCCCTTCTTATATCTAACTATTCGGCTAATGAACCTATTCTTCAAGCCCTAGATGAGTTTAATAGAATTTCTGATCTAAATATTGATATTTTTGGTAATTTTGAACGTTATTTGTCTGTACTGGATATTATATATTTTTTTTTTTTTTATTGATACTATCATTGCACAACGGTTAAATTAAATAAATATTTAAAATTTTTGAGATTTTACATTAAGTATTGCAGCAAATAAATCTTTTATAACAAAAATGTCTACATTAGAAGTTAATTCTGGTTAAGGCAAAAAGATAGAAAAAACCTTTAAATTTTGTAAGAAATTTTAAATTAATTAATTATAATAACTTTGTTGCCAAAGTTGTAAAATGTAATTAGTTATATAAATTTCTTATTATATCGAAGTTTGAAGATTTACAGCTGTCTTCGAATCGTTGTTGTAAGTCAACAAAAATAGAACTAAGTAGTTTGTGGTTGAAATTTTCATGTAACGGATCAGTACTGTATCTGCGATTTAGATTGTGAATAATTTTTAAATTTTTGTTCTGTATAACCTGTAATTTTTTAAGGTTCGTTTTAGCCGTTCTTGGAAACCAAACCTGACAACCATATGTCATAATAGGACGAATGCACATATTGTAAATGAGCATTTTGTTTTTCAAATTGAGCGCAGATTTTCTATTAAGTAATGGAAAAAGTGATCTTCCACATTTTAGCACTTTGTCTCGCGTGGTCGTGATGTGATTCGAGAAATTCAATTTTTTATCCAAAATAACACCAAGATATTTTATTGAATCTTGTACTGGAAGAACTGATCCCTGAATTTCAAGAGTTTCAGTAGGTACCCGCTTTGGTGATTTATTGAACGGGAAAATAATTGCCTGTGTTTTATTTTGGTTGACTTTTATCTTCCATTCTTCAAAATATTTTTGAGATAGTAGCAAAGCTTTTTTCATTTTCTTAATAATAGCATTAGAGACCTTTCCAGTACTTATAATTGCCGAATCATCCGCATAAAAGGCGACATCCTGATTTGTTGGTATCTTAAAATCCGATATGAAGATTGAATACAAAGTAGGTGATAAAACCGATCCTTGTGGAACACCAGCTGGTATATTTCTTGATGTCGATTGTGCATCATCAACACAGACGGAAAATTTGCGGTTTTTTTAAGAAGCTTCTAATAAGTTTTTGTAAATAGATCGGGAGATTAAAATTATTAAGTTTGAAGACGATACCGTCATGCCATACTGAATCGAATGCTTTTTCTATATCCAGTAAAACCACCCCGGTATTTCTTCTGTTCTTCTTATTTTCAGATATTATGTTAGTAACTGTCTTTAATTGGTGCACGGTGGAGTGGCCTTTCCTGAATCCAAATTGTTCTTTATTTAAAACATGATTTTCCTCAGCAAATTCCGATATTCTTCTTAATAAAATTTTTTCAAATATTTTGTCAATTGTGCTAAGCATACTAATTGGTCTGTAACTTGACGGTAATTTGACATTTTTCCCAGGTTTCAAAATTGGTATAACTTTAGCATTTTTAAATATACTGGGGAAATATCCATTGCTTAAGCACCAATTAAAGACAACGGTCAAAAAGTTAAAAAATGTATTTGACATTTGCTTTACCAACACTGGTTTTATCCCATCTTTACCAGGTGACTTGTTGTTTTTAATTTTCTTAGTATAATATCGCACTTCTTCTAATGTAGTCAAGTCAGCTGCGCCAGTGGGAATTGTTTGAGAGTCTAACCACTTCACATGGTTCATCATGATTCGATCAGCTGGTGTGCTCACTGTCTGTGCATTGGCTATTCTCTCACTGTTTTGAGTTTCTACACCGTCAACACTCAAGCAACTAACAGCTGATTATATATTTTTCAGTAAAGCAATGTTACTATATTTAAGATATAGTCTGTAAGGAATATTGTAAAAGGAGTCTCGCTTTTTAAATTTAGTGTATTCTTTTTTTGTGTGCAAGTGGCACATATGTTTATTCCGATTATAAAAAATGTAGCACTTTACGAAACAACAACGTGTTAAAATTGTGAAAACTTTTTACAAAAATGTTAATAGTTATACTGAGACCGTTCGCAGACTTCTAAGAATTTTCAGCCGACAAAGCGCACCTAATGTGTCAAAAAAGTTGAAGAAACTGGGTCGGTTATGGACAGCGAGACTTCCGTTTGTCAAGATTTCGGTCCGTACCTTGAAAACATTGCTACTGTAAACGAGAGTGTCGCCGAAAACCGGAAAACATCATTCCACATCGTTCTCAACAACTTCAAATTTCACAAAACACTACGCAACGAATTTATACAAAAGCCCTTTATGCGTACAAAATTCAGCTTACTAAGGATCTCAAACCAGCAGACAATGGTAATGGGGCAATGTCAATTTTTAAAAAAAGGCCATCTACTCCGAAAAAAAGCGCATTTCAATCTGAATGACTTCATGAATACCCAAAATTGTCGAACATGGGGCTCAGAAAATCAGCATGCAATTCATGATAAACAAATGCACCGCACAGAGATCCTACACGTCTGGTGCGGATTTTGGTCAGGCGGTGTGATTGGTCTTAATTTGTTGAAGATGAAGCCGAAATTGCAGTGACTGTGAACGGCATCTGCACAACATGTGGTTTAAGCAAGACGGCGCCATCTGACACACCGCGCATGAAACAATCGATTTATTGCAGCAACGATTTCCAGAACAAATTATTTCCAGAAATTTTGATGTCATCTGGCCAAACGATTTAATGCCGTGTGATTTCTTTTTTTTAGGGTTTTGTGAAATCTCAGATTTGTGCGAATAAACCAGAAGCAATTTCTGAGATCAAATCCGAGATCCAATGCGTCATCGGTGAGATACAACCACATCTATGCGAAAAAGTCATTGAAAATTTCATGAAAAATTTCATTTAATTGCAAAATCTATAAAATCCGTACACTTATAGATACAAAAAAAATATATGCAGATGTTGATGTGCTGCAAACTCACTGCAAAATTTTGTAGGGATAAGATTACTCAAGAATCATTTATATCCCCGTATGTACCAAAGTCATTTTAACTTCACACACATGACTGGTCCCAAGAGCCAAACATTGTTTGAAAATCGGTAATTCTCATCACGATTAGTTCCAAAAAGACAAATACTAATAAGACAATACAAATACTAATATCAGTCATTATTCAATCTAGTCTTTCTTGCATCCAATTGATACTTATGAGCTAACACATATGTTTTCAGGACTAGTACATATACGACCGAGCATGCAGTCATGGGATCATAAACACCAATACTATATATAAGAGGAGGAAATTTGTAAAGTTATACCCAGCATGCAAGGAATTCAGAAAAAAAAAGTTTTGAGTGTACCAGACTATCTTATGGAAGAGTGAGAAGAAATTTCTAAATATTGAAATAAATAAAAATATATAAAGTAGAGCAAAATATTACAACTGACTCACATTATATGGTGGGGAAAATTGTTTTTTTTCCATCCCTCAAAATGTACCTTGGTTTATTTTGTGATGATTCCTTAAATTATTATGATGTTAGTTGTTGACCTTTTTATATTATCTCTGTTTAATTCGTTTGGCGTGAGGTCATAAAACTAAAATACCAGCGTGTTCGACTGTTTTTCAAGATTTATTAAATTTTCCCAATATTTCGACTAGCATCGCTAATCATCCTCAGGGTTTTATATACAAATATATTTAACATTAATAACATTCTGATCAAAAACGATTGCCAAAAATTACATGTATTAGAAATAACAAAAAACAAATAACCCGTATGCAGTGTGCAAGCTTTTGTCAATTATTGTCCGTTTTCCCTGTGTTCGGTTATTGTGTGTCGATATATTTGAGCGCATCGGTCAGTGTGAATGTCAACGTCACCAAAGTTGGGATTATGACCCGTCACAGTACAGTGGGCCGTTAATGCCGTTACCGGTTCCATAGGTTTATAGGTGGCCCTTGAATCTGATTTGTGGGAAGACAGTCTTGTCTTCAATTTCGTCATCGTGGTGCCAACATATACCTTTTGGCATACGCCAGTTTTATCCCCATTACATTTCATCTGATACACAATATTAGACCTATCTCTTTCCATCACTTTGGACTTTGTCCGGCTAAATAATCCGCTCAGGGTATTATGAGATTCCAACGCCAACTCATAGGACCCTTTGTCATAGATATCGGAATGATTCAGTCTCTCGGAATAACCAGGTATATACGGCAGGGATTTGTAAATTTTCGGTGTGGTTGATCTTCTCCTCGTTCCATAAATTGTCCCGTGTGTCCACTCCGGTACAGTAGACCATTTACAGTTCTGGCCGGGAAATTATTTTTTCGACAAATTTCCCTTATTCTCCTTTTATTCTCCATATCAAACTCCTCTCGACTCTTGAAAAAACAGTCGTACCCGCTGGTATTTTCATTCTATGACCTCAAGCATGACTAACATTAATATTCCGTTTTTAGAAAAATTTATTATTTTATTATTTTTATTATTATTAGAAATTTGTACTTCAGCTATAAACAATGTATGCATTATTAATATCGTATGAAAGGGCGCATCCAACGGTATATAAAACATGTCAAAACATATTATGACATATCCGTTTTTCAGGGATATTCGGCAAAAAAGGGCATTTGTAATATTTTAGTACAAAGGTTTTTCTGATTTAAATGTCAGATTGAAGTAAATCTAAATATATATAAAATTTTTTTTCACATCACCTCGAAAAATGTATTACAAAATAAAACCAGTATATCTATACATAGCAATATGTCAAAAACGA
The DNA here is from genome assembly GCA_963931995.1 of Phaonia tiefii. Classification (NCBI taxonomy): domain Eukaryota; kingdom Metazoa; phylum Arthropoda; class Insecta; order Diptera; family Muscidae; genus Phaonia; species Phaonia tiefii. The sequence continues at coordinate 321,977,664 of OZ008367.1, read as the reverse complement.
CTTTTTGCGAAAAAGAACTTTTTTATTGTTGAATATGAATCTTTGGGGACTCAGAAACAATATTTATTCCGCGAGTTTTTTAAATTTGGGTTTTCTGAGAAAGTACCGTTATTTTTATGTTACTCACGATAATCGTTTATTTGACACTTAAAACCTTAAAATTTCATTTGACAATGTTCTGCAATTTTGTCTACAAATATTAGATGATAATTTTTGTTGAATGTGTCAACTTTGAAAAATTGCAAATAACGGTCCATTTTTATAATTTTTTAACAAACATGTAAATCGCGCCATCTTGCGGCAACATTTTGCAACATTTTTTGAATTATATAAAACAAGCTTAGCTCAGAACGCGTCCACAGAGGTATCAGTGATAAAAATCGGGAGTAAAGTACGAAAAATATAGACTAAAGTGTTTAAAAGTAGACGGATTTTTTTTAAAAAATTAGTTGTATTTCAAAATATAACACAGTTTAACCATTTTCGTGCGCTTAAAAATTAAAAAATTAAATTAAAAAAAAAAAAAACTGGAATTTTTTAATTTTTTACAATAAACTGGGTTAGTAGCCTTTCATTTAAGATGAATATTTCATTCGTACACTGAGAGAAAAAAATTATTATAATAATAAGTGGTAAAGGTAGATTTATGACTTTTTCATTTAAAATGGCACAAAAACGGCTAAAGATTTTTGGCCAAAATTTTCTATTTCTCGTTTAGAACCTTAAAATCTAAAATTCCACCAAGGCGCTTCACGTCACAAAGCTTAGTTTGGACGTTATGAGTTGAAGAAGGTAAAAAAGCTAAAAATTTTTGGATTTTGGATTTTGGATTCTTGAAGTTTTTTCAATTTTTTTCCAAACGAAACATTGTACTGCGAAGCGCCTTGGTAGAATTTAAAATTTTAAGGTTCAAAACGAGAAATAGAAAATTTTGGCCAAAAATCTTTAGCCGTTTTTGTGCCATTTTAAATGAAAAAGTCGTAAATCTACCTTTACCACTTATTATTATAATAATTCTTTTTCTCTCAGTGTACGAATGAAATATTCATCTTAAATGAAAGGCTACTAACCCAGTTTATTGTAAAAAATTAAAAAATTCCAGTTTTTCGGATATTAATAAAATTACAGGAAAAAATTCGTAATCAGTTGAAAAATCAATGACAACAAGAACACCCTATAATTCACATATCATGTAATTGAGGGCCACCCTAATGAGCATTTCAGATAGCCGAATGTATCCCCAAATCAGTACATATAATTTGGTACATATATCTTTAAATTGGAAAAACCACTTTTTTTGACATATTGCTATCTATACAACAATGATGTCTTTGTCAAAAGAAAAGGTTTGATACCCATTTTGCACTGTTTGGAACGTAATGATGCCACCGTAGTTATTTTTTGGTAAAACGCCTACTAATGCTAATTTGAAAAAAATCGGATACACGTGTTTACTTAAATCGACTAGAAATTAGTAAATAATTATGCAAATCTGACATTTAAATCAGAAAAATGTCCGTACTAAAAACTTAAATATGATATTTTTGAAGAATATCCCTGAAAAAAAGGATATATCAGGACATGCTTTTCCGTGTTTATGTACCGTTGGACGTGCACTAAAAATCCTTTCGTATAGTACCACATATGAATACATTGTGCATAAATAAAGTATAAAACTCATATTTTAAAAATGGTCCAGCTCTCGGGATCTTGATAAAACAGACCAAGGTACATTTTGAGGGGAGAAGAAAAGGAACTTTTTGTGTTAGTCAGGAAAGTTCTGAACAACTAGATTAAAATAGTGGGAGCTGCACTATGCTATAGTGTTATCAGTTAACCTGTATAAATATTGACTATATTTAAAATATTTGGCATATTTTCCACATTTTGGCCAATCTGATATAAACCGGATTTTGGTGAATTTAATTCAAATTTAAATTTATCAAAACTTCCACAATTTTGTAAACTTTAATATGATTGGATAAGACTATATCCAATTTTGTCTCTTCTAAGAAATTGAATGCAAATTGACGACTCTATCTCTTAGTAAGGCCCCTAGAAGTGTGGCATCTGTTCAACTGGTGGTACAGAGATGTTGCATATAAGCTGGAGAGAATGCCATACGTGACATGCTCCACGAAAAGGGACCTCTGCGCCAAAAAATTTTTTTTTACTTTTTGGGTGATTCTTATAGGAAAAAAAACGCTCTTTCAAATGCCGCAAACCACAAGTTTCTACGTCTTTTAGTTTTTTTTACAAATCACCTGTAAAGATGACCATAATTAATGAAAAAATTGAAAATTTTTTGATAAGGAATAAAACAGCTCTAGTAATTTTGAAAACAAAATTAGCAAAAACAGGTTTTTAACTGTTAGAAATATTTTTCGTAGAGGCAACACTGCATAGTGAACATCGTATAAAGTACCAGAGAGTTGAAATACATCGCCAGATGATCAAGTTGAAGGAAGAGTTGCATAACCATGCGCAAAACACGGAAAAACGAAGCGCTTTTTTTAAACGCGTTTTTCTCAATAACTTCTTTTCGGCGCAGAGGTCCCTTTTCGTGGAGCAACTCACATATGTAAATATCAATAATATCACTAACCTTGCACAAACTACAAACTTATTATTTTAGTAATATTTCAGAGTTAAGCTTGGAAACACTTTTTCTATAGCTCTGAGAAATTTACCAAACCTCAGAATAACAGCAACCACTTTAGCGACTGAACAAATTTATCATCTGTCGATGCTGCGTTTATTTGCATTCGCGACTGTTGTTCATAAGAATATATGTTCACGCCCCGGACTGATTACATTTACTTTCGATCAAATACGAAACCGTATTGGTATTATCTGACACCACAGTTATTATAGAGTTTGACAGTTACCCATAATCCCTTCAATATATACATAGAGAATTTAAGTTTGCATATTTGAATTTTGTTTATTGTACGGTAGTATTTCACATTTCATGGCCGTCGGTGGTGCAATGGTTAGTGTGCGCGGCTCTTGTACATGAGATCCTGGGTTTGAACCCTGCTCTGACCACCTTCAAATTTCTTTCGGAGGCAGCCACCTCGCATAGTGACGGCGACATTATCGAGTACATAGCCATGAAAAAGCTTCTCAAACAACCGTTCGGAATCGGTGTAAAACTGTAGGTCCCAATCAGTGTGTGAAAACTGGAAAGCGCAGAGCTCAGTGATTGTGAGATGTTCTCCCGGTCCCTTCATGGGATGTAACAGGAAACCACTTATTTTTTTACGATAGCATTTCCCACCAAATGCCACAAAATAGATGCACATTGCTTTATGTAGGTCATGCTCAAACTCAGTGAAAACGTGTTAAATTTTGGCAAGAATAAAGCTCGTCTCTCTGAGACAAAATAAATTGTGTATTTCCAGTTTTTAAAATGATGTGCTTTAGAATATAAAAACTAAGCAAAGCAAGTACAGTACCATCAGCCGGGGTAAACCACTTAAACGTACAATCACACAAATTTCGCTTAAATTGAATCTTGTTCATTTTAGTCTATGTAATTTTTTAGAGAAAGAAATAGTTTTGTTGACTGCATAAAGATCGTCAGTGTTTTAGGAGAGTTCTCGTCCCCAATCAATATGATTTTTATGAGAGATAACAAATGAATTGTGGTGATGAGTTTATTTTTTAATCAACAAGAGGACAGTATTGTGTTCAGCAATTCTGGGTGTGTCATGGATTATTTGCGCCTTTCCAGAGAATAAGTTTGTACAAATTGTGTTTTTCGACGTGCTTTTCGATTCAATGCTTTTCGTATTGTATTTTGGTTCTGATTTTAAATAAAAATAAATTTAAATAATAAATTTTTAAATGTTCACACCTGTCTGTAACAGGAAGAACCCAGCATCCGCTAAACCATCTCAGATTATGTGCAGTACCACATAATAACTGTCTGTTAGTTTTTATCTCCGGCATGTGATGCTCGCAATATACGTAGATAACATGATATGATATTCTCACTAGTACTATGTAAAATGCTTGTGTAAGCACAAATCTACTAAATCTTATTTCCATTCATATAAAAGGAAATATTTCATCCCGGCGTGACACATGGCTGTTGGCAGACATTTTTCATAATCAACGTATTGTTGACGATACCGCCATCGCCCGAGCTAGCTGCTGTTAGGCAAACAGCCAACTAAATGTAATCTTGAATTCAAATTTACATTTGGAATGGTTGATGGCGGAAAAATTCGAATTCCTGGTTATATCATTAAATGCAAATTGTGGAGATTTTATTTATGTATCCGAAAACTGCTTACATATTATATTCATGTTCATAAAGTCATGACATTCAGTCTTAAAAATTATTTTTTATTGGTTATATCTATGTTTGTTGGTTTATCAAGGTTTTAAAGTGTATTCTCGGTCTTCCCTAATGTACATACATGTGTAATTCCCATTCAAATACATAAAGTCAAGTGCCATCCGTAAGTGAGGACACTTCAATTGTAAATTGTCTGAGCCAAACTGATAAGTTCCTGTAAAGTGCCTACGATATTGTCGAAATATTCACATGATATGAAATATTCACATGATGTCTTGTTTTGAACAATGCTGAAATTTTGATGACTCTCACACTAATAATATACGTAAGTAAGTACTCTTTTGTCTAAATATTTGTAGAAAGCGATAATTGGATTTTTACCTACCCAATAAAATTAGCAGCGAACGTCAGAGCTAAGAAAGACCTTTGTAAAGCCGCATTCACTACAAATACCATCAATAGTTTTGCAATTCATGACTTCTGGTTCGAATCACTGTATTGCACATAACGATCTATCATATGTTTCCAAAAATTTAGTTGAACAATGCACACTAGGTCAAATGAGGGTTTTTTCTGTGCAAAAGAGATAAGAAACAAAGTACCGTTTTATTATTATTGTTGTTGTTTTTTAATTGGAAATGCTTCAAATCAAAGACGTATGATGTTTTTTTGCGTTACAAAAGCACATGTTACACATCAAAGTCAATCAATGCAATTTTTTCTACAAACGTGCTAGAGTGTTTAATAGTGGAAGGTCAACTTTAAGTTTGTATTTCTCGATTTGGGTTTATTATAATTTATTAATTTAAATGGAAAATAAAGAGACATGTAAGTACTTCTGTTTTTAATTATAACAGCTTTATATTTATGTCGATATACTTGAAAATAACTCATTATACAACATTACCTTAAAAGGGTTCTGTTTTTTGACGTAGAATACGTCTCACCTTACGGTATGAGGAGTCATGTCAGGTTTTTATTGTTGTAATCTTTATTTCATTGAATTTGAGGAAACGGCTGGATGAATTTTTTTACAATTTTTTTTGTAGGTAAATGAAGATGTTATCTTTCGTTTGATATACATTTCATATTGGTTGATATATTTCTAGTATTTTAATTTCTCAAATGAAAATTGTTTAAACACATACACTCAAACATATGTGTGGTGTTTGGTTGAGTGTTTTTGGTTGCTCAACATTGCTTAGGAACATGTATCTAGTAAAAAGTGAAACGAACAGCAAGCTAATGTTGCTTGGCAACATGTATCTAGTAAAAAGTGAAACAAACAGTAAGCTAACGTAATAAAGCTTTTTTGCGAAAGCTTCAATAAAGCTGTTGTAACATTAATTTTGAATTGTAAAGCGTAAAGCTTTCACACAACGCTCGAATGCTAATGCGAAGACTCGATAAGGTAAACCTTTTTTAATATTAGGGCGGCCCCCTCAACATTCGCAGAACTTATTTCAATAAAAATATTAATTAAAATACATAAATTAAATTAAGTTTAAAAAAATTGAACATAATATTTGTTTTTTAAACGGACTTGAATCAAATGCCGTTGGTAAACATAAAAATTACAGCAGACAGTTGTCCGAGGCCTTCGGCCACGGACTATCCCTGCAGGCTGTGTCAGAGACACGGCCATTAAGTGTAACGTAGAATACGCCATCTGATAAGACAGAAAACATATACTATAACAATAAATGATAAATAATATAAGCAAATGAATTTATTGTTATATATGTTTTCTGTCTTATCGGATGGCGTATTCTACGTTAAACTTAATGGCCGTGTCTCTGACACAGCCTGCAGGGACAGTCCGTGGCCGAAGGCCTCGGACAACTGTCTGCTGTAATTATTTTTAAGTTTTACATTCCGTAAGCGTTTAAAAAATTTGACCCCATCTGACCTCTTTCAAATTTAAAAAGTGGATTAAATATAATGTAAAAAGTTATTTTGGTTTGTAACCAATTGCGATTATTTGCGCTTTATGAGTTATGCCTTTTCTTGTAGGTAACCTCTGTATCAAAATAAACGATCTGTTTGAAATATGGCGAAAAGGAGGGAATAAGAAAAACAAATTTGGTGCAGTTTTCAAACACGTTGTTGACAAAATCAAACTTAATACTATTTCGGATGAAATGGATGAAAATATAAAGGAAACAATAAATTTTTTTTTGCGTAAAATTGGCTCAAAAGTGGGAAAAATATCACAGAAAGATAAATGTCTTTAAGGATCAAAATCATACGTGGCTAAATTCTGAATTACATTTTATGGTAAGTGATATTTCAAAAGAACCTACTTCTACCGTTGCACGTCCAGCTATCCCATTCAGCGCAAAATCAGTATTTGGAAAAAGGAGAGAAGCCACAAATCTTTCAACTGAGAAAGCTGATACTAACCGTCCCTTTCGTGCAGCAGCAATATCGGCTCGTAAACAAGGTGATTCCGATTTGGCTGCAGTCCTGAAAGAAAGTATGAAAAGCCCGACAAGGCCATCAAAAATGCGGAAAATATGTAATCACGATACCAAAAAAACCAATACCACTTTCTGCGGATGAGGCTTTAGCTTTCCTTCTTGAATACAATTTTTCAAAAGAACAATATAATGCAATACGCCACGAAAGCAAATCAAGAAACTGCGATATTTATCCACACTATAATTAAATAGCAGTCGCAAAATTAAAATGCCGACCTCAGGGTATAACACCAAATCAGACCCTTGCTAAAATTTCGTTGCAATCTAGTTTACTTCATACGGCTGAAAGAATTATTGAAATGCAAAAGGAAGTAGTTTAGGCTGTAATGGAAGCGGAGGAGACAGATTTTTTAAGCTCCGAATTATTATTAAGCTACGGGTTTGAAAATTCAAGCCCAATTCAAGCAAGCATTTAATGAGCCAAGTTCGTCAAAAAACTGCGATGCCTCCCTTTTAGCTACTTCAGTTATTCCCTTACGTTTAATGTCCTTATCGGGAAAGCCAATTTGGAACAACAGCACACCGCAATCTGTAAGATTTTGTCGTCCCATTAAACTGGAGTACGTAAAAGAGACCGAAGAAGTTGTTCTAAAAGAAGACCAGGACTTAAAAAATTAAATTGACGCTTTGACTAACTTTCGTATATCAATTGGTGAGGGAAAGTTCGTAGAAGTTTCATTTAAATTATTTTTAACACTAATTGATGGAAAAGTTTTGAACATTATAAGTGGAACCAAATCAAACGAAGCTTGTCCCATTTGTGCTGCTACACCTAAAGACTTCATGAACACACATGCGCAGAGTAGGTGGATTTGGTTCCACAAATGACGGAAACACTGCTCGTCGAGCTTTTACTGAGCATGATATTTTTTCTGAAATAACTGATGTTGACAAAGATGGCGTAGCGAAATAACTCCCACATGAAATAACTCCCACCAGAAAAATGAAATAAGTCCCGAAAAAATTCCATACAAAAGTGGGAGTTATTTCTTATGAAATAACTCCCACTTTAGTAGGACTTATTTCGTTTTTTTTGGGAGTTATTTAATTTTTCCTGGTGGGAGTTATTTTATAATGAATTAACTCCCAATGTTATGACAATGAAATAACGCCCAAAAAAAAATTACCGTTTGTACAAGGCCCATATAACAAGTGCTGTAGGAGAAGTCTTGGGACTTATTTCACTTTGCTATTGGGAGTTTTTTCTTTTTTTGTGGGACTTATTTCATTTTTTCGTTATTGGAAGTTATTTCATTTTTGGTGGGAATTATTTCATTGGGAGTTATTTCATGTTAGTTATTTCATGGGGAGTTATTTCGCTACGCCGACAAAGATATAATATTTCGATTAAAACTCATTTTGATTTGCTTATCCTGCCAGTTCATAATCGATTGAAATAAATTTGAAATATATTGCTTTGAAACAGCAAAATGTTTTCAGGAGCTATATCCCTGGTTGCCCATGACTGCCACGGTCCATAAAGTGCTCATACACTCAAAACAAATAATGGAAAACAGCCCACTACCAATAGGTTTTCTTGGAGAAGAAGCTTCTGAATCGCGACACAAAATATACAAAGCCGATCGGTTGCATCACGCCCGCAAAAACAGCCGCACCAATAATCTGTTAGATGTGTTTAATAGGGCTGTCGATACTTCAGATCCATTAATTTCCACAACATCTTTAACCAGACGCTTACAGAAGCGTAAACGGTCTTCAGTTCCACCTGAAGTTATTGAGCTATTATGTTGCAGCGAATCCCTAGAAGAATTTCAGCTTACCAACCAAGACGAAGAAGTTGACGAAATTGATGAAAGTGAAGAAGCCCTTTTTGATTTAAATTTACAAAATGAATTAGATTTAATGTTATAATATAATAACAAATATAATAAGAATGTATTATGTTTGTTTTAATGGTTGAAAAAGGGTTAATTATTGGTCGTTAATGGGTTAAATTCGATTTTTTTAAATAGGATTAAACTTATTTATGGAATTCTTACAGGCTTTGGTTTGAGTACCATATTTTTCATTTGACCTAATGTGCAATGGCGCAAAAATTGGTCTACTTCTACTCCAGCAACAATTTTGTTCAAATCAGGCTACATAACTGACACCGAGATGGCGCTTTACCTTGAATTTCATTTACTAAACTTAGATATGACAATGAAGAAGTGTAACATTTTTTCACAAACTAAATTTTACAATATAATTCTATCTGTAAAATGTGTTAATTGTAAATATTTCATATATTTAAATATTTTATTATTATACAAAATACAACACTGTATGTGGTATTCGGAGTAGATTGTTGCTCTCATTGTGAACGCTTGTTGAAAATGTTGCTTATATTGTGAATCTTGTTTAATGCACGAAATCCGTTTAAATGGGAAACATAAGTACACTTGAATTTGATTTAGTCTTAAGTTTTGTACACAACATGGTTTTAAATTACTACCTTTTGTTACGTATATATAATGGATTTTTACAAAACTATACATTAATAATATACCGGGAAAAAACTGTCATGGATAAATGCGAATTTGCAGGCAATAAAGAATTTGAAGAAAAATTGTTGAAACGAAGACGGAAATGTTGCCCTATATGTGAGGATACACTGAAGAAAATTAGTAAAATTATTTAAATATCATCAGATAAATCAATGAATAATTATTACCAGGGCAATTTCATTAATTTTAACCCTGCTGTTAGGTTAGGAAAAAAATACGAATGTTAGGTTAAGGGACCATTTGGTCCATACTGCAATTTTCATGCAGAATATCAATTTAATCGCATTCGTTGTATATATTTTAGTTCACTATTCACTAAATATTGTTATTATTATTATCATCTTTGTTTTGAAAATAAATGTAAAGAAAATCAAAGGAAATATACTATGGACCAAATGGTCCCTTAACCTAAGATTCGTATTTTTAACGAATGTTAGCTTAAGAGACCATTTGGTCCATACTGCAATTTACAAACAAAATAACCACATATTCGTATTCTTTGTATCTATCTTGGGTCAGAAATACACCAATATTTTTATTATTATTATTTTTTATATTTTGAACATAATTGTAAAGAAAATCAAAGAATATATTCTATGGACCAAATGGTCCCTTAATCTGAAATTTGTAATTTCTTATTTGACTCAGTCCTGTTTCTAGTTAGAAAATTTAATTTTTGCTCATGCCATTGGTTTATAAAAAAGATCACGTGACCTGAAAAATGAAGTCAGTATTTATCACCGTTCAAAACTTACAAAGAAAACTAGCCATTATTTGGACCAAATGGGCTTAATCTAACAGCAGGGTTAAAAACGAGCTTTAGAAAAGCTGGGGATTTCTTAATCAGACTCTAGGTAGAAAATCTAAAGAGGAGATTACATTGAAAGATGAGCATGGCGAAATCATTCAGAGCGACATTGATAAAACGGATAAATTCAGTAATTATTTTCTGGAATCTGTTGAAAATTTAAAACAGGAAATAGAAGTTACATCACAGGACGGTTGTAAAGGGTCCGCCATCTAACGTTTTTTTTTTTGCTTATTTCGCTTATTTCGTGAATGGTAACACTTAGCTCATGTCTGGTTTGACAGATAATTAGTTTTATCCTTCCGCTGAACGAATATGGTTGTGTATACGCTTGAAAAACGCTCGGAAGTATTGCGACATTACCTTGAAAATCATGGTAATATTCGCTAAGTGGGCCTGCGAACGACTTACAGAAGATGCCGATTTTGCAAAAAAAAATTATCTTTTCAGATGAAGCTCAGTTTGATCTTGGCGGGTATGTAACCAAGCAAAATTGTCGCATTTGGGCACAGAAAACCCGCACGCATACATTGAAAAGCCGATGCACCCAAAACGAGTCAGTGTTTGGTGCGGATTTTGGTTACAGTCAATGGCGATCGTTATCGAGCCATGTTGAACAAATTTTTGTTCACAAAAATTGAAGAGGAGGATATTGGCAACATTTGGTTTCAACAGGACGGCGCTACGTGCCACACAGCCGAAGCTACACTCAACGTTTTGCTCCCTGTTTTTGAAGATCACATTATCAGCCGCAGAGCTTATGTCGTTTGGCCACGTCGGAGCTGCGATATGACACCGTTGGACTATTATTTGTGGGGTACCCTCAAAGATAAGTGTTACGCCGACAAGCCAGAGACAATTGACGGTTTGAAGGACAATATTCGTGAAGCCATTGGTGAAATACAGTAGTTTTTTTTTTATAGCATTTTCAAAAAAAAAAAAAAGTTATTTGGCGGACCCGTTAGTTCTCTTAGAACTTTACGATACCATCACATCAATTTACAATTGAACCCAGAGACAATGTTAAAGTTTACAATTTAATTGACAAATTGGATACAAACAAAACTGCAGGAGGTGATGATAATTGAATGTCGGGAGGTACTAAGCCCGGTTATATATGTCCCGAAGCGCTGAAGTAAAATCGTGCCGATACAAAAACAAATAAACTCTTAGTCGGTTGATAAGTTTAGTCATTTAGTCAGTCTGTCATTGATAATATTTTTGAAAAGCTTTTGTACTCCCAGTTGTCGGTTTATATTGCTGACGACAATCTTATGTTTAAAAATCAGTATGGGTTTCAAAGTGGATGTGGGACCGAGAAAGACTGTTCCCAGCAAAAATAAAATGAAGTAGTTCTAGTAGATTTTATTATTTTTGTACATCTTCTTCAACACTATGTGCATATTTAATGCAATTTTGACGCTGATCAATAACAACTCCGAAAAATCTACATTTGCATCATATCCATTATGAGTATTTTGATGCAAACTTATTAAAGAGCTAAAGGGATAGTGGACAAGTACAAATATGCCTAAATATATTACTTGTATTTAATTTGTATTTACTTTCTTTCAAATTGATTTTCATTTCCCTTCTTTTTCACCTGTTGACAGAAGCTTCTGGAGTACTAATAAAAGGACAATTAATAAAATAATTAGTTAAACCCTAAAGTTGTTCCTTAAAGTCAGAACTTTTTTATAGCATATCACTTCTTGCCAAGTTTCAAATGACAAGAAATTTACAAATTGTTGAAATAATAGTTTTGGTTGCTCTTTTGCGGACGAAATATAGCATAAAAATGTTAGCATAAACTGCACTTCCAAACAGTCAAACAAGAAGTAGTGCTGCATTGGACAACGCAATATTAAAAGAAGTACTTCTGCACCTAAATTAGCACTACATCTTACCAAGGAGTTGTGGTGCAAATTCTACTTCTTGGTATACTCTTTCTTTGCCGGGTTGTTAACTATATATGTGATGCTTAAAGGGTGTTCCGGGGTTGTTGGAGTTTTTTATGATTTTTCCCGAGCCTTCGACCTTGTGGACCATTCAATGTTATGCCAAAAGTTATATTTTTACGATAATTATATATGTAATCGCAGGCAATATGTCCAAATAAATAATGCTAAAAGTTCAATTAAACCAATTTTACACGGTGTGCCACAGAGCAGTGTGTTAGGACCATTGTTGTTTAAATTATACCTGAATGACTTAGCAAATTTAGAGCTTGATGGGAAGTTGTTAATGGTTATCTTCTATCCATACAAAAAAGTAAAAGTTAAAGTTGAATATAGAACGCGATGCTGGATTGATTACTGAATAAGCCACAATAAATAAACTATTGCTAAAGGCAAATTAAACAAAATTCATAAAATGTAGATCACACCCACGTCGGAATGAGAACAACATCCCGATTTACGTAAATGTGCAGGAAGTTAATGAAGTTTATGATGTTACGTACTTGGGGATAAATTTGCAGAGCAACTTATCTTGGAAGGGACATATAAATCTTTTGAGATCGAGAATTGCACCAGCGCTTGGGATATTATATAAACTTAAAAATAAGTTAGATGAATACACGAAGTACATTACATTTGAACCACTTATTTAAAGCCATTTAAATTATCTGCCTCTTGTGTATGGTTACAAAACAAATCAGATTTGAAATTTACCTCCAATGTACTCAACGCTGTTTTCATATACTAATATATGGATGGACTGTACAAAAGCCAATTATTAATCTATGTTTATAAAATCATATATACCATTAGTATTCGCAGAAATAGTCACAGATTCTGTACTGGAGGCAACAATAACTTGGGAGCAAAAAGGTGTCGGTTGGAAATGACGAAACAACGGTCCCGAACATAGGGTTCCTCGATGGTATGGTCTTGCTGCAATGATTCCAGATTTGGTAAATATATTTACCCACCTCAAAATGGTCCCTCTTATCCGGGGGCTCCCGTCAAGCACCCGCCTAAATCCACTTTGAACGGCAATGAAGGACAGCATATCATGGTACCGCTGCTCAATCCAAATCCTCTTTTCGGCAACCAAAGCATTCATCTTATAAAATCCAAATAGTAACCAGAAAACTAAAAAAAACAGTTATTACATTTTGTTTTTATAGCGAGATTCGCGCGCCTCCTTGTATATACCCCTGTCAAATATTTATATGTGCAATGTATCATGTCGAGTTTTGGAGCTTTGAAAACTAATTTTTTTTTATTTTCATTTTATTTCATATATTAATTTTTTTTTCATTTCTTGTTTAGAACAAAACAAAGTGTTTGGTATATTCTTCATAGAAAATATTTATATATGCAAAAATGAAACTTAAATTTAATTCTCAAGCATGAAACACATAGACGACGACAGGCTACCGACAATAACCTGTCAAAAATAAAATACATGCGTTTATATGCAAGTGAACATTTAAACGACGGCAAGGCGACACGACTGCAGGTTGTTGTCTATGCTACTTATGTAGCTGTAGTTGAATTAAACTAATTTCTATTTGTGTGGGCGACAATCAACAGGTTAGAGCTGTCAATGCCTGAAGTGGCACCACTGACAGAATAATCAACTGTTTTCACAATTTTTGTTATGTTTGTAATAATATTTATTAAATATTCTCCAGACATTTTATTTTCTTCTAACACAAATAACACAATAACACAAACGTCAACATTACAGATCAGCTGTTTACTTTGCAGTTGCCGTCTTGAAAATAATTCAGTAGCCGCCACACGTCTGCATTTGCAGTCAGCGGCATTTGTAGTCGTGTGTTCATGTAGCCTGTCGTCGTCTATGTGTTTCATGCTTCATTCCTATGCAATTAAAATATGTAATTAATATGATATTGAGTTGCCCTTGTGTATAAGAACTTGTTGTAGGCTGCGTGGTATAGAACTCACTAAGTTGCTTAAAGTGAACATGTAAATTTTCTCTCATTCCGCCAATATTGCTAGTTTTTGTTCTTTAAGCCTCATATACTGCTTCGACTTTGAAAAAACCTTAGCGGAAAGTATCCCCCAGAGGCCCTCAATTGGGTTGAGGTCGGGACTTATGGCTGGCCACTTCAGTAATGGAATATTTCGGGACTTAAAAAAATCCTTGTGATCCGAGCAATGTGGATTGGTGTAATGTCTTGTTGAAAAGTCCAGTTATCTCCATATAATTCAAAAGCAAAGTCAATTAAATTGCTGTCCAATAGATCAACGTCTGACGTTCTGACTTCCCTTGTGGTCCAAATGCAGCCGATATCAAAAGATATCCACCACCGTAGTTTCGCTTGTAGCACGTTTGCCGAGCATGTCGTAAATCTCTCCAATATTTATGGTGACCATCATGTCCGTCCAAATTCAACTTTTTCTCATCACTAAATATAACGGTTTCAAATTCGTCCTCCCAAAACTCGTACTTTTCTGCAAAAGCAATAGGCGCATTTTTATGGCGCTGGGTTAAGCGTGGTTAGGCCATTTGGTTAGGTACCGAAGACCTATATCGTCCGTTAGAAGTTACTAGACACGCTGTCTTGTTACATTTAAACCCAATTCCACCTTTATTTCCCTACAACTCATATTCTCATTAGCTGCTAAATCTCCTCTGGTCTGCAGTTGGGATGCGTCCACTGCGCTTAATAAAACCATAGTTTTCGGGGTCTTTGAGGAAATTCGAAACTGTATTGCCATGCCGATTTACCGCAGCTGCAATCTCGACAATTCCTTTACCTGCAAATCTAATTCCAACAATTTTTCCGCTCTCCTCATCCGTAAGTTCTCCTCCACGTGGCATGTTCAACTAGAAACAAAACTGTGAATAAAACGTATCTTTAACGATCACTTTACTCACGTACAGAAAGATATTTTAAACTAAACACCCGAGAAAAATAGGGTTGTTCACTTTAAAGTGTCAGGAACTCGACTGCACATATAATTATTTTCTATTGAATTGCAAACTTACAGCGATAACCATAGATAACCGGACTACAAATAAAGTCCAAAAGAGAAAAAAGTATATGATAAAGAGAGAGGGATATTATCGAAAAAATTGTATATGGTCGACATTAAACTACAGTTAGTTTTCAGAAGGAAAGAAAAAAAATTATTTTGCGCGCATAAATATTTGACAGAGGGTATAAGTGGAAACACTGCTCGGTCTTCAGTACAAACCGTATCCATTGCTGTTACTTCATTTACCCGAAACGAATTATTATAATTCCTAACTTAACATAACTTTACGAGATTCGGAAAATGTTTACCACAAACTGCATGTTCGTTGAACTCAAGCGAGTTTTAGTTCATTGAATCGGATATACTTTGGATGGTAGTATATCCACTTTAATACAATTCTTTCATTTAACTGTAAATACAAATTTACTTTAATGCTTACACTGTCACTAAGGTGAGGTTGAAATCACGCACCATCACTGTAAGTCGTCGCAACTGCCCCCAGTACCATCGCATGCAGCGCACAAAGGGTTTAACGGGACCAAAACAGAGGATTAATTCATAAATTGAAGGGACTCAGCCAAATAAAATATATCATTAATACCCGTCAAAGCAACTTTTGTTTATATATGGGTGGCACAAAAGTAAACTTCCGATGTTTTTTGGCTGTAATTTAAAAAAAAAATGAAAAACTTTGATTCTTCTTGTGGATTATTTTTATTTGGTCTTTTAATTTTTTTTACATCAAGTCGAGAATATGATGTCATGTAAATGGCCGCCGCAACAGTTTATTGTCATTTGAGCCCTTTTTATAGCATTTTCCATCACTTTGGCCAAAACTTCCGGCGATAGGTCCTCACATTCTTGAAGGATATTGTCTTTGAGAGTCTGAGGCTTGTTGATATAAACCCGCGACTTCAAAAAGCCCCACAAAAAGAAGTCTGGAGCGGTCAAATCAGGCGATCTTGCTGGCCAGTGCAAATCGGCAAAACGGGAGATTAGGTGCCCTGGAAATGCATCCTTCAGCATATCGGTTGTGGCACGTGCAGTGTGTGCCGTTGCACCGTCCTGTTGGAACCACATGTTTTCCAATTCAACAAGTTGCGGCAAAAACAACTCGTTGGTCATTGCTCTGTAGCGCTCACCATTCCCATTTGCGTGGCACGTCGTCTGGTCGATGTCGACGGCGCTTCCATGACATCCTCGGCTACAGCAGCAATATTCTCTGCAGAACGACTACTCCGGGGTCTGCCACGCCTGCCAGCATCTCGTGTTGTGCCAGTCTCTTCGAGGCGAGCGGCTAAACGTCGCAGTGTTTCACCAGTAGGCGTTGGACGGCCAGGAAATCTGCGACGAAATTCACGTTGTGCCAAAGTCACCGACCGATTATTGGTCAAATAAATAGCCAGAAATATTCCGCGTTCTGGAGCAGTGTAGCGTAACATTGTTTATTAGCGTGTATTTCGCATGTGTTTACTACACAAATGTCAAAACAGAACTGACATTAGGGGCCAATCGCAAAATTTATAACATTTTCTGATAGGAGGATTACTTTTGCGCCACCTTGTATATGGGTGGCACAATTAAGGGGTTTTCAATAAGAGCACTACAAAAGCAAAACCGGTTTTAGATACCAATGAAATTCTTTATTCCAGTGATAGTACGTTTGATGCCATTATGTATGGAACTCGAATTCTTTTGCATGGCCACCACGGGCACGCTTGCAGAAGTCCAGACGCTGAACTCAATTTTCGGCGGTTTTCAAGCATAAATCGGCCGATACTGCTGCAATTTCACTTTCGATATGCGTACGAAGTTTATCGATCGTCGCTGGCTTGTTGGCATATATCATAGACTTGACGTAGCCCCACAGGAAAAAATCTAACGGCGTCAAATAGCATGACCGAGGCGGCCAATCGACTGGGCCATTTCGTGAGATAACACGTTCACCAAACTTGGTTTCCAATAAATTGATTGTGGCATTCGCTGTGTGGCTTGTGGCGCCGTCCTGTTGGAACCACCTGTCCTCCAAGTCCATATTATCCAATTAGGGCCAAAAATATTCGGTTATCATTGAACGGTAGCGATTCGCATTCACAGTAATGTGCCGGTCTTGATCTTACGGAAGAATTACGGCCCAATGACGCCGCCGGCCCATAAACCGCACCAAAACGTAATTTTTTCGGGATGCAATGATGACTCATGGCTTGCGTGTGGATTGCTGTCTGACCAATAACGCATATTTTGCTTATTGACGAAGCCATTCCGCCAGAAATGAGCCTCATCGATGATTTTTGAAGCCTCTTAACGTTGAGGCCACTGACTCCAAATTTCGGTAGTAAATTTTAATAATTTCGACTCGTTGTTGGCTCGTGTATCTTTCCATGATGAAATGGCAGACCTTTCTGAAGAGAAATGTCAAAAGAGCGGGAAAAAATATGGCGTCGTTTGCTGTCCCTATCGATGTACTGCTGTAGCTTCTCTGTTGAAAAACCTGTAACTTTTAATAGTTTTTTCAGATGGTCCTAAAAAGAGAATTTTTAATAAAATTGGTGGATTTTGTAGAGTTTCTAAATGGGATTAGGGAAAAACATTTATACAGTCTTAAAGTGTGAGGTTTCAGCATTTCATATCGAAACTAAATCTTGCCATTTTTCGCCTCAGCTCTAACAATTAAGATTTTTCTGAAACAACATAAGACACACAATATCAGGCTTGATAATAATAATAGGTATTAAACCCTAAACTACACTGGAGTTAATGTTATTATTACTTTGTGCTGTTGTGTGTCATGTCCAAAAGAAGTAAAGTTGTTCGTAATTATGAAGGAAATTATTAAGTTTTTGCAAGTAATCTATTTATAGAACATAACTATAACTCTAAGGAATATATATAGGAGATCGAATTATTTATAGTAATAAATAGATTTATGTATTTTTGTGGCCGTCGGTGGTGCAATGGCTAGTGTGCGCGGCTTTTGTACATGAGAACGTGGGTTCGATCCCTGCTCAGACCACCTTATATTTCTTTCTACGACGGTCACCTCGCTTAGTGATGTCGACACTATCGAGTACTTAGCCATGAAAATGCTTCTCAAAATACCGTTCGGAACCGGTGTAAAACTGTAGGTCCCAATCAGTGAGTGTAAAACTAGAAAGCGCACATCTTACTGTTTGTGAGAAGCTCTCCCCAATCCCTTCATGGGATGTTAAGGGACACCATTTTTTTTTTTTACCTATTCCCTGATCCGTATAACTCTAAGGAATATATATAGGAGATCGAATTATATATAGTAAAAAAAATATATTTATGTATTTTTGAGCCCAACGAGCTTATCAGTTTCTTCATTCTGCACGGATTTATAGTAGATTCCGACAGCTGGTAAAACTAGGTATAAGTGTGCCCGCGACATCGTTATTAGACTAATTTATTACCGTTTTGGAAAATCAATACTTTTTATTATTTTCAAATGTCTTGTGGTTTTCAGAAATTTCTTCACCAACGTCAAGAATCTTTGAATGCTTCCAGCACCCCACAGAAAATTATTACACATCATCCTTCATGGGATGTAATGGAAAACCATTTAATAATGAAAATCATAATGGAACTAAATTTAATTACACATATATATAAACTGTTTGTCATATTTTAGAAATCCACACTAATGCTACCATAATTTCGAATAAAAATCAAAAAAAAAGTATCACAATTTATGCGAAACATTTCAAGAGTAGATTGTAAGTTTATTCTTAAATCTTCCCTTTTCATGGTCTTAACCGTTCACATTACTTTCTTTGTACCTTAAAACCATTTGGTTCAGAAGATCTACCACAAATAATTCATTTGAAACCGATACATAAGAGCATGTCCGCACTAAGACGAGCAACGTTGAAAATAATTACACCAAACCATTAAAAACTAAAGTTTTGAAAGAAGGCGCTTCACGCTTCACACCACTGACTTAAAATATGAATTTAATTTCCCGTACCCCAACCATGATTAATGACGCCGTAAGGCAACATTTTAGTATCTGTGCGCGTAAGTGACAAATGTTCCAAGTGTTAAATGGGTCACGAATATTTGAGTTTGCCATTAAATTTCATTTACGAACAAAATTCAGATGCGAATTTAGTGTATTGTACTTGTCCGTTGTGTAGTGAAACATGCGCCTCTGTAATATGATAAACGGATAACAGCATCATGTGAATTATTGATGGAGGTCAAAGTGTAATATTTCACAATGGTTTTAATGTGAAATAGCGAATCATCCAAGTGGCAAAAAAAAATGCAGGCATCATTTTCGGTGTTACTAGTCAACAACATTAATTACAATTTTTTTTTAGATTTTATTACATTTATTTGAAGATAGATGGCATGTGATAATACTGGTTGTTTGCGCCTTTAGTTTAGTTATTTTTCCCCAAGAAATGCAGAATCTACATAAGATCAATATCAGAGCCTTTAGGAATTGTACCCAATTTTCATACTATTCTTAAATATATACAATAAACGACAAGCGGAATACCAAACATACATATTGTTACTAGTTTTCAAAATTGTTCAGACTATTCCTTAGGTACTTGTTACTGTTACATTGTCATACAGTGAAAAACCTAATGTATGCTATAGGATTTGGACAGTACAAGACAAGCCAGTCTTACAAATCGCAACATTTTTAAAGTTTTGAAGTAAAAACAATGTTTTTTGGGTGGCTTCAGTACCAATTCGAGCCAATTTTGAGCCCATTACAGAAAAAGAATGGAGCTTTCCAAGCACATATTATACTATGTACATGAAATATTAATAGTTATTTTC
Organism: Phaonia tiefii; assembly: GCA_963931995.1. Taxonomy (NCBI): domain Eukaryota; kingdom Metazoa; phylum Arthropoda; class Insecta; order Diptera; family Muscidae; genus Phaonia; species Phaonia tiefii. The sequence continues at coordinate 321,957,796 of OZ008367.1, read as the reverse complement.
GAAACAATATGCGAAAATTTTGTATTTCCTTTTTTAGTTCATTCGAATTTTACGAAATCGAATGTGTAATTTTGCCGCTGATACTTTTTCTCTGCTCGAAATATATCATATCTCCGCTGACATTATCTGATTTGACATAATTCAAATCACGCCTAAATATATCCTCATCATTTAAATACATATCATCGCGTTTCTTCTTAGACCATTTTTTAGAAAACGAAGAAAACTTACTTACTTTACTTTTATTGACTATATTACAACCTCATGAGGTCAGACGTCTTACTCATATTAACTAACCTAACAAATTAAACAAATTTCAACATGTTCTTCCAACTGGCTCTATCCTTCGCCTGTTCTCGCCAGTTGGTAACACCAAGGATACGGAGGGATTCTTCTGCCTGGTCTTTCCAGCGGAGTCTTGGTCGTCCTCTTTTCCTGCTTCCAGCGGGTACGTTATCAAAAACCTTTCGCCCTGGCTCATCTTCATCCATTCTGATAACATGACCTAGCCAACGCAATTGGCCCACTTTGATTCGTCTAGCTATGTCCACGTCAGAATAGAGATTATATAGCTCTGCGTTCCAGCGACGTCGGTACTCGCCGTTTCCAATAACAGGACCATATATTTTACGGAGAACTTTTCTCTTGAAAACTCCCACGTGTTTTTCATCCGCTTGCGATATGACCCAAGTTTCGGAGCCATATGTCAAGACAGGTAAAATGAGAGTCTGATATAGCTGAACTTTTGTCCGTCGAGAGAGGGCTTTGTTCCTAAACTGCTTGCTGAGCCCAAAGTAACATCTTTTTGTAAGCACAATTCTCCTATCTATCTCCAGGCTGACGTTGTTGTCCTTGTTCCGGGCGGATCCTAGGTAGACAAATTCATCTACCACTTAAAAATTAAATCGGTTGTCAACGTTTAAGTGCGGACCAAGTCGAGAGGTTTCTCTAGTCGTTGACACCATAAATTTTGTCTTGCCCTCATTAACAGCAAGACCCAGCTAAGCTGATTCCGTTTCGATTCCTGAAAATACTGCAGTAACCTCTCGCAAATTTCGCCCAGTGATGTCTATGTCGTCGGCATACGCCAGCAACATATGGCTTTTCGTGTTAATGGTCTTGTTCGTATTTACTGCAGCCTTTCTCATTATTATCTCCATTAAGATGTTGAAGAGATTGCACGAAAGTGTGTCGCCTTGTCCAAGTGCTCGCTTGGTACAGAATGGTTCAGTGAGTTCTTTCCCCATTTTCACTGCTGATTTCGTGTTGGTCAGTGTCATTCTACAGAGGCGAATCAGTTTTGCCGGAATACCAAGTTCAGACATAGCTTCGTACAGTTTTCCCCGTATGGGGCTATCAAATGCAGCTTTGTAATTGACAAAAAGGTGGTATTTATTGATTTGCTTTTCGTGGGTCTTATCCAATCTACACTATCTTCCACTATCATTACCTCCTGATCTTCAGTGGAAGAATTTGAGTGGATTAGTGCTGAAAAGTGGTCTCTCCACATTTCGAGCACCCACTGTTTCTCAGTCACCAGAGTCCCATTCTCGTCCTTGCAGGAGGACAGCCCATTATTAGGCCCGTTACACGATATTCTTACCCTCTACGCTAGAAGGAGAGAGAGTTTCTGTCGATAGGACATTGATATCTCAGGTATTCGTAGATTGTCAATATCCAGCTTTTCCTGTGCTCGGCTTCGTACGTTTTTCACCCTGCTCAATCTCGTGCGAACTTTCGCAGCCACCAGGTAATAATCCGAGTCCATATTGACACCCCGAATCACACGTACATCCATTACACTAGAAGAGTGCCTGCCATCTATTATCAAGTGTTCAATCTGGTTCTTCGTCCGTTGACCACGAGATATCCAGGTCGCCTTATGAATGTCCTTATGCTGGAATCTGGCATGTTCTTTGCAGCGGCGAAGTCTATCAGTCTGATTCCTTTATCGGAGGTGGTATCATGTAGACTGTGATAACCGATGGTTGATAACTTTTAAAATAATTTTTTTTTTACAAAATATGACTTTGCGACTCTGTAAAGGGAGTAGAAATATTTTTTGAAAAAATTTGGTAGTTACAAGTAACTTTAGTTAAATTTGTCGCTTATGTGTTTTTGGCGCATTAGCAATTTGCAAATTTTGTCACTTACGAGGTTTTTCTAAAATTATTTTGCAAATTTGTCAATTTGCAAATTTTGTCCCTTACGAGGTTTTTGTAAAATTAAAAAACTCAAACTACTGTGTGTAAATAAGCATTTATTCTTATATTTAAAAAAATCAATGAGTGTTCGAACTCCTGGACGATGTGTTAACAGCTTTTTGTTACACGGTACCTGTTTGATTTCTGTGAACACATTAGTAAATGTTACATTGGAAAATAAAAAAAATAATAGTTTTTGTGCTACAGTCTCATTTGGTATTGCACTACCTTTTTCTTACGTCTGCGTTAACATTAGATGTAATAATGTTATAGTGGATAAACCAATATTTAGCTCACTGAAATAATTGGTTTTTATTTGTCATAAACAGAGCGACGGCAAAAAGTATTGAATAGCATAGAACACTTATTGCACTCTTTTTCCGCTCTCATGTAAAGAGTCTGAGTAAAAGAGCATAAACAACCACGTATGTGATGCTAACGCTGTGTGTTGTTTGCATGTGTTCACTTTGATAGATTGCCCTACCCGTGCCTAGACATGGTATCACATCAAACACAAAAATATTATTAATACCACTTAAATTACAGCGAGCACAAACAACAACATCAAACATTAGAAAACGACTGGGTACCTGATGTTTTTCACAAAAGTAAATTTTTTTTCTTATTGGTGACCGGCGCTTTAAGTTCAAGAACTTGTATTTTGTAAACTACAGGTAAAACCACAATTTCAATTATTTTGTAGTTTCATTAACAAATCGGGTTTCATTCTTTGCCTTGGTTTTTCTTGGAAATAATAGACAATACAGTCTCACTGGCATGACTAGTTTCGAACTCCGTGACAAGTTCATCATCAGATGCCTAACTACTGTGCCTGAATTGATACCATCAGTTGATCATCAATCGTATATATACAAACTCAGTTCTGCAATTCACATGTGCGGATTAGAATCGATCGAAGAACCCTAATTATCAACATACACTGAAATGCCTATAATTCCAACAACAAAAACAGACAGAATTTTTCCACTATGTTCTTCTTTTCCTCATGCGCTCTCGCATTGTTGCAGTGCTTTGAGGTGAGTTTTTAATCTCTATCAAATCGGTTTTGATAGCACATGACACCGTACGCTCATCGGAGGGTTAATATGAGGGTTGGTTTAGATTTTTCATTTTCGATTAATATTTTTTTGAAATTCTTCTAGTTAATCTAGTGCTAAAAAATTTATATTTCAATGACTAATGAATAAATAAATAAATATATATCCTCCAAATGTCAATACCTAAATGAAAATCGAATGCCGGCCATTATACAGATATATTCATTTAAACTGTAGACCCATTAATAAATAATTATTATTTATTAAAACCCAGCGAATAAAATATATTTTCAGAAACACAAATACTCTAAGAAAAGCACTTAAACCGTTGGAAAACTCTTATATTTACTCCAATACATACAAAGATTGTCCTCACTGCGAGCATTTGTGCCTTTCATTGAATGTAGTTCAGTGTTCGTGAAATTTTCTTGTAGTTTTCTTGTTTTAAATAACCTCCGTTTCCTGGCACTTGCTAAACCACATCTCAGTTAAGATGCAGTACCAGCGTATCCTTGTATTTTTTTTTTATTTAAAACCCATTTATTTATTCATTGAGTTCACATCACTCCTTGTGGTGTGGTATTGAGTTAAATATTACTTATATGCAATGAATAGGTCTCTCTATTTGCACCATGAGTTTTCTGCTGGAACGAATATCAATGAATAGAATTCTGTAGAGAAAACATGTATTCATCGAATTGCAAATATTTAACGATTTTGTTGTACCAAAAAACATAATTAAATGAGGAGCATTGATTGTTCAATACAGTGTAGTAGTATTTATGCAGACTTAGCGATTCCAAGACTTGCCAGAACTACGAGAACTGCAATATAAAAGATCTTACTCATTACGATAACATTGCATGACTTTTTTTTCGAACTTTTAGTACTCGTAGTAACTTAAGGGGACATCGTAATTTAGATTTTTCAAAGATTTTTGCAAACTCCATAAAATGCTTTTACCTTTACGCTTGGTTGGTTGGTTGGTTGAAAAGGCTGCAAGACAGCACGCTGTCTAGCACACTTAGGCTAAAGAAGCCCCTTGTGATACCTGTAGTTTCTTCCATAGCAACTATTGACTAGTCGTCCAGCCAATTGCCCTATCAATAAATTTGTCTATAAGACCTACAGGAATAGCCTGTAGGGCTACGGTGCTAACTAGATGTCTTGCCAGAGCAGGGCAATCCAATAGAAGGTGTTTCGTCGTTTCCTCGTCCTCTTCCATGCAGCATCTACACAGAGTGGAGTTTCTATGTCCCAATCTGAGGGCGTGTTTTCCTACAAGACAATGTCCCGTAAGTGTTCCTGTCATTGTGGATAACCTGCCTTTCGACAAGTTAAGTAGTTGCCAAGTCCTCTTCCTGTCCACCTGTGGCCAGAGGCCCTTGGCTTGTTTGCAAGTTGAAGTAAGCCTCCACTTGTCGTTGAACATATTATCGGCCCACTGCTTGATCTGCAAACGGCAGGTAGAGATTGACATACTACCACCTTCTTTTCCTGGAAGAACTTGTGCCGTGATACCCTGTCTAGCTAACGCATCCGCTAAGCAATCGCCTGGAATGTCGCTGTGTCCCAGTGCCCAGATGAGCCTGATGTCAAAATACTCTGCCATCACCCTAAGTGATGTGTGACGTTCTTTCAGCGTCAGGGACGTAGCAAACATGGCTTCCAGGGATTTTATGGCAGCCTGGCTATCTGTGTAGATACATATTCTCCAGTGGGTTGTGACACTACTTTTCAGTATTTCAGCAACCTCCTTCCAGCATGGCGGTAATTTCCGCCTGAAATACACTACAGTGATCAGGCAGCTTGATCAGGCAGATGTTGAGGATAGCGCTAGCGCTAATCAGTACCGATCTTTGAATTTTCATCAAGGAATTCAGAATAAACTTCTTTTAAAGGGACCTCCACCAAACTACGATGCCATAGAGAAGTATTGGTCTGACTATTGGCGTATAAATCCACATGGTGATCTTAGCAGACAGTCCCCAGCGCTTTTCTCCTTTACAGCAGTAAATACCAGCAGGCGCCTTTAAGATTTCTTTAAGAAAATTCCGATTATATTTATATAGCTGCAAAGGAATTTAACATTAAATAAAATTTATAACATTTGCCTGTCATTTATTTAGTTCATGCAATTGCTTTTCAGTTTCTGATGGTGATTCAAAAAACGGCATACCTTTATAGTTTGTTATACTTCTTTTCATTTTTTTATGCTCATATATTATCTGCAAAGTTCTGTCAATTCATTGAACCAAAAATTACCCATAACCCATTATTATGGTACTGCAATGTGACAGTAGTCTCTAAAGCACAATGGTTCTGGATATCAGTTTCCTTGTCCAAAAATTAGTATTCTCAGATCATTCCCAAACCTCAAGAAACTAATTTTGATTTCGTATTAGCCAGTGTACCGTTGTACAACAACCTATAAAACAAAATTTTATAAACAATCGTCTATATTACATTTATGATTTTATTTGATATTCGTCCTGGAAATGAAAAATTCATGTCTAGCTGAAATATTAAAATGAGAACCGAAGGTAAGAATTTAAACAATAAGGTGGAAGATAGCAAAAATAGCCGATGATTTAAAAGTATGACTTGTTTTATTCTACTATGTTTCGAATAGCGGTTTTACCGGTTTTTACTAAAATTTTACATTTAAAACACAGATTAGACTGACCAAAATCTTTTGTTTTGAATAACCGATGTTTGGACCAAATCCAAAAAAATTACCAGTTCTTTTGGCAATCTAAATAAGACCAAATCCGAATTTAGGATGAAGTGTTATGTAAAACATGGTAAAATATAAATAAATAGTGTTAAAATTTCCTTAAAAAAAACTTATTTGTTTGAGTAACCAACGTGAAATATAGGGTGATTCAATAAGACCGCAAATTTCCAATTATAAATAAACCTCATCAAAATTTGTTGACACAATTTTTTTAATTCATCTAGTTCTTTAGTTTATGCCATTTATGTATAAAACACAATATCCGTTAAATGATTACCACGACTCCTCTGGCAACACATGATACGGATATCAACAGTTCGGATTACTTTTTGGCATAAATTCGGCTGCATGTCATGTATAACTAAACCAGAACAACCATCCCGATTTTGGCGCGACTTGGATTTCAATCCCACCTTTTACAGAGAATTCACGTCGTCACGTCTGTTACGTCAGGTTTTCGAGAAAAAAAAAATGTTTTTATTCGTTTGTTTACATACGTTTGATTTAAAAATTAATGAATTTTCAAAAGTGAATGGCATTTTTTGAACGTCGTTTGTATTTTGTTGGTTCGGTTTCACGAGTTAAAGTCCAGCAATAGTCCCCCAGCATGCTTTTTTCCTGATAATTTTTCAATAACTCAGCAACAATTTTTCTGAAGTTTTCACTCTTGTTGTTTCCACAAAAACTGTCCACGATGCTCTTGAAAGATTTCCAGGCTGCATATTCTTTCGCCAATAAACATTGTGAAAAATTGTCATCATTCAATAACTTTCTGATCTGATGGCCAACAAATATGCCTTTTTCGATTTTAGCATATGAAATTTTAGGAAAAACCGCTAACAAATATTTAAATGTTGCACCATCTTTGTCCAGAGCCTTGACAAAGTTCTTAAAAAGACCCACAAGAAGCGGAAGGCGCTGAAGAAGCGGAAGAAGAACGTCATTTGGAACAATTAATGGTTTATTTAAAATGTTTTGTTTTCCTGGTGAATACTCTGTTCTTTTTGGACACTCTGTTCTGACGTAATGTTGACATGTAGCGCGACTATCCCATAGACAAAGGAAACAACAAACGAAACGCCAAACGAAGGACAACAAAACGCGGCTTACAACATAAACATCAAACATAAATATGTAAATTCACAATAAATTAAACATAATGAAATGAACACGGCCGCAGCTGATCGTAACAGGCAGTGTTGTTTAACTCATTACTGGCCGTTCTGCAACACTACTATTATGAAGATTTAGAATGAATGTGGGTTTCTGTCAAATTAATAATTGTAAAATTGTAGTGTCAGTGTTGGCTGTTTTACAGTATTGCCAGCATGCTATAAAAAATGAACAAGACACGATAGTCCAATTCTGATGCCAGATTCGAATTCAGCGCACCCAGATTAGCTAAAAACCATGCTTCGTTTCTGCAGTCAAATTTTCTTTTCAAATTTGTAGACCAGTGTAATAGACAAATCAGTTTAACACACACTCACTGGCATGACTAGTTTCGAACTCCGTGACAAGTTCATTATCAGATGCCTATCTACTGTGTCTGAATTGATACCATCGGTTGATCATCAATCGTATATAACAAGGGTTTTTCAACAGAGACGCTACAAAAGTAAATCGATAGGGACAGCAAACGACGCCATATTTTTTCCCGCTCTTTTGACATTTCTCTTCAGCAAGGTTTGCCATTTCATCATGGAAAGATATACGAGCCAACAACGAGTCGAAATTATTACAATTTACTACCGAAATTTGGAGTCAGTGGCCTCAACTTCAGTAGCCTCAATCATCTTCAGCGATGAGGCTCATTTCTGGCTGAATCGCTTCGTCAGTAAGCAAAATATGCCTTATTGGTCAGACAGCAATCCACACGTAATCCATGAGTCATCATTGCATCCCGAAAAAATTACGGTTTGGTGCGGTTTATGGGCCGTCGCGTCATTGGGCCTTACTTCTTCCGTGAAGATCAAGACCGGCACATTACTGTGAATGCGAATCGCTACCGTTCAATGATAACCGAATATTTTTGGCCCCAAATTGGATAATATAGACTTGGAGGACATGTGGTTCCAACAGGACGGCGCCACAAGCCACACAGCGAATGCCACAATCAATTTATTGGAAACCAAGTTTGGTGAACGTGTTATCTCACGAAATGGCCCAGTCGATTGGCCGCCTCGGTCGTGCGATTCGACGCCGTTAGATTATTTCCTGTGGGGCTACGTCAAGTCTATGGTCTATGCCAACAAGCCAGCGACGATTGATGAACATCGTACGAATACACTGTGTGTAATTTTTTAAGTCATGGCAAAATAACCATATACGGACACCACTACGTGATAAAAGACTAAAAAAAAAAAGAGAGTGTGCTTTAAGACCACACAACTGAAGTAAAACTTCTTTAGCTCCATCTACATGTTTATATATATGTTTGTATATGTCTATATGTATAATGTATACAGACATATAATAATTTTCTACAAATGTTTAAATTTAAATTCCGTTTCCATTGATAAATAAACATATTTGAGTTGAATTTTTATTTATTATTTGTTTTATTATTTTTAATCATTATTTATATTATTTTCATTATCGGATACATGAGTAGTTACTGTGGTTGATTGTAAGACTGAGACAATAGGCTTATGGTATGAAAAATATGATACATATGTTTTCGAATGAAAATTAGAAAGAAATCTAGAGAAAACTGCATCGATTGTTGTTCCATGTCGTGTGGTAGGCTCATTTCGGTTATTATTGATTTCAAGTTCTAATTTATCTCGAAGAAAGTTTATGAAGAGTTGTCCATCTTCGGATGCGAAATTAACATTGAAATCTCCTGCTAAAATGAGTGGCAACGTATGATAATTTTCTCCTAATTCTTCAGAGCCTACTCGACCGTAAATCATAAGTCTTTTATATATAAACTTTATAATGTTATTGACTGTGTTATTGGGCGAAATGTAAACAACTACCATTATGATGTTTGTCCATCGTCCAAATCACAGTGAGCAGCACATATATCACCAATTGATGACTGGCCAATATCGAGTTCAGTAATATGTCTTAATAAAATGTCCATGTTCGAAGTTACAATGTTTGAAGTATCATTTGATTTCTGATAAATTGCCACTCCTGCTGACCTAACATTTTTACGTTTAAATTTTGCAATACAATCAAAATTCGGGATGTCAACATTATCATCGTCATTTGACCAAGTTTCTGATAGAAACAAAATATTGCTTGAACCAATTACGGGATCGCTCAAGTCCGCCACGTGTTTTCTGAGACTTTGGCAATTGAAAGTAACCATGGACAACTTTTTCCTGTCATGCATGAAATCAAGAATCGTTCTTCCTAATGTTGACAATGTATTCAACGATAATCGGCGAAATTCATCTTGTAAAGATATGACCGATGTATCATTTTTTCGACCATGATAAAATCTATTATCATTATCTTTTGGCACTATGTACAATCCTTCAATGCTGGTTACTCTTGATAGAGCAACATATAGTAGTGGCAGAGAATGAGTCCTTTGGTATTCATAAACCACTTCATTGAAGGTTCCACCTTGAGATTTGTGAATTGTCATGGCACATCCTGATACTAAAGGAAAATGATTTCGTTTTGCAATAATTGTTTTATTATTATTCATGGCAATGGCAGATGTTCTGCGTTCTATTGGGACGGCATGCTATAATATTCATTCGAAAACATATGTATCATATTTTTCATACCATAAGCCTATTGTCTCAGTCTTACAATCAACCACAGTAACTACTCATGTATCCGATAATGAAAATAATATAAATAATGATTAAAAATAATAAAACAAATAATAAATAAAAATTCAACTCAAATATGTTTATTTATCAATGGAAACGGAATTTAAATTTAAACATTTGTAGAAAATTATTATATGTCTGTATACATTATACATATAGACATATACAAACATATATATAAACATGTAGATGGAGCTAAAGAAGTTTTACTTCAGTTGTGTGGTCTTAAAGCACACTCTCTTTTTTTGTTTTAATCGTCAAACTCTACTCTTCACCTCCCTTGTCATGATTTACGTTGCATACTTTTGGGGAACTTCGTAACAGCTTCCGCTACATTACAAACTTCCGGTTCCGTTGCATTAAAAAATGTTTACCCCTCCGTATAGAAGTTTTACTTCAAAAAGACCCGTGTTTCCCAATTTTTCCCAAAGTCATGCACTTTTTTTTTATGGGCCGCCAAAGATTTGGGGCCTCGGTATCATTTTCGTAAAAATGTGATCATTTTCTCAGGCTCATATCTTTTCTACATCATTTCCTCAAAACCTTCAAGGATTCCTTTGTAACACAGCCCTGTACTTTCTGCTAAACTAACAAACAATCGATTTAAATCAAAACTTCTACATTGACATATTTATTTGAACCGGAGTGTGTATTACAGACTGTTTTATTAATATGCATGTGTAAGCTCAAACAAAATTCCTAGTACTTGACGCAGCAGGTGCTCTTGATTTAGTGAGCTCCGTAAACTTGACTGCACAAAACATGAACATATATGGCAACCAAAAAGGATATATTGAACGAATGTCGCCAACGACATGAATGAGAGAACAAACTGTCATTGTATAATATTGAGTGTATATACTTCTATGTATGTTAAGTAAACATATACAGTATTTGCACATGTATGCACATAAAAAAACATCTAAACTTGTGTTATTGTAAGACATATAAATGCGAAGGGGTGCGACATTGTTACGAAAAATGTCACATTCAATTGAATTCGATTTCGAACCGGAATGCATACGTGTATTTTTATTGTCACATTTGCATGTCGTAAACGGAACAAGGAAGCGTAGACATGACAGCACACAGACAGAATGTTCGCCTACATCAAGCAAAAAACTGAACCCCAATATGCGCGTATATGGAAATAAAATTGAACTAAACTCGAGGCAACTTACTCATTGTATCTAGATAATGTATTTATTCCTCATATCGTATGAGATTCTTATAAAGGGTGTCCGAAAATGAACGCGTGATTTAATTCTCTTGCCACATGTGCAGTAAATAATTGATATTGAAGAAGCAAAAATACAGCGTGATAACTCACAGTTCAAGATTATTAAAAATGGAATTGGATGTAAAGCGCATTTGCATTAAAGTTTAAAGTTAAAAACCAAACGTATCTTATTCACAAAAGTTCTGCTAATGTGTTTTGTTACATGTGTGGGAATGGCATCTTCAATAGCGTAAGCAAAGACCTGTCTTATTAAAATGGTTTATCGAACTTCTGATATCTTTTTTATTACAATTTGGGTTCGAAATTCTAAACAAATATCACTGTTTACTATGCTCTAATTCATATGCTGTACTTATGTGATTTGGTTGATCCTCAAATTTAAATTTTTGTTCTATATGAAGAGAAAATTGTTTCAATCTGCATATGAGACTATTGCTGTTTTTTTTTTCTATCTTAAGCAGTCAACACGATAATCGGTAGTTAGTAATATAAACAAGAATATTTGCCAGGAAAGCGACAACCGACATCGTCGTTTCCCAATTCCACCACAAATATTTTCCGTAAGAATTTCTGTTTATAAGTAAAACCAGTACCGATGTCGTCAGTTGGGTCCGCGTTCATTTTAAATTGGTTGAACCAAATTTAATAATAATAATAAACTTTAAAATTCGCTGTTCTGAGTGGTAAATTCGCTCATACTTACTTAACCGGTCTCGAGCAACCCCGAGTGGTCAGGGACCTTACAAAACGAAGATTAAATATTTCGCCAACGAGTTCGATCTTTTGCCTCATCTCTCCAGTTGGCAATACCAAGTGTACCCTGGGATTCGTCAACTTGATCCCTCCAGCGGAGTCTTGGTCTTCTTATTTTTCGCCTTCCTTCGATTTTGGTTTCGAAAACCCTTCGTGCTGGTTCGCCTTCATCCATTATACTGACATGGCCTATCCAGCGCAATCGCGCCATTTCGATCCGCTTAACTATGTCAATGTCGGGATAAAGCTCCTACAGCTCATGGTTCAAAAGTCGCCGATACTCGCCATTGTGCACTATAGAGCCATCAATTTTCCGGAGTATTGTTATCTCGAAGACTACCACAGATATTTCATGTGCTTGCGATAAAACCCAGGATTCTGCGCCATAAAGCAACACAGGTTGTATCAGAGTCTTGTATAGTTGGATTTTCGTCATTCGAGAGAGTGTTTTATCTGTAAAGTGCTTGCTTTGCCTAAAATAACATCTATTCGCAAGCACAATTATCCGCTTGATCTCAAGGCTAACGTTGTTGCTTTTGTTTACGGCAGATCCGAGGTATTTAAATTCGTCTACCACTACGAAATTTTAACAGTTATCAACGTTCGCGCTTTGGTATAATCGCGTGGAGGACCTGCTTGTTGAAACCATTAATTTTTTCTTGTCCTCATTTACTTTCAGAACCATTTTTTCTGAGTCCACCCAATTTGCAAAAACACCGCATCAGCATACGCGAGCAGCATGTGATTTTTGCTGCTGATGATTTTATTCATGTCGACTGCACCTTTTCCCATAATGCTCTCCGTTAAAATATTAAGGAGATCGCATGATAGGGTGTCGCCTTCCCTGAGGCCTCACTTGGTTTGGAAGGGTTCTGTAAAATCCTCACCAACTTCCACTGCGGATTTGTTGTTCGTCAAGGCTATCCTGCAAAGGCGTATGAGTTTTGCAGGAATACCAAGCTCAGACATTGCTTCGTAGAGTTTCTCCCGTATCGGGCTATCGAAGGCGGCTTTATAATCGACAAATAGGTGATAGGTGTCGATTTGTTTTTCATGGGTCTTCTTCAGGATTTGACGTAGCGTTCATGTTCAATAAAATAATAAAATTGAGCAAAATATTGTCTAGGACAATATTTAAAAGGGATATATTGTTTTTTTTTGTGGAAATTTTTGTATCTGCCAGCTAACTGTCCTCACAAAATTTGTTCTGCAGGTTCCAAATTGGAACGGCATAACTTCTATCACACCTATGACAAATTACTGCGCCAGTACCGAGTTTCGTTCCAACCCCGAGTTTCGAACCAATACCTCATATTTTTATATGTCGATTCCCTATGGATGAGAGTATTACTAATATTACTTATGCGTACCTGTCCCAAGTAATATCTGCGAGTATTCACACAAAACCGTATCATATTCACATTTGCAATTATGCCAGTTTTGTTTATATTTCTCCTATCGCTTTGGAGAGAATATCGTTGCAATCGAATATACACGACGTTATTAATATTACAAAAAATGCGTCAATCAAACGTCAATTTTAGTAAATTTACCATTATTGTACCAAATTATTTATAATCAAATCATACGTGAATTCTCTTCAGCATTTACTAGATGAAATTTTGCTAAATCCAACAGGATACGCTTTAAAAATGTAGCAAATTGTCACAGTTTGACACTTGATTGCTTCACTCACCAAACGCACTAACCACACAAGCAGACAACTGAGGGAAGTGAAAGAAGTGTTAAATAATATGTATTTTATACATGTTTTATTTATACAGGATCTTAGCTGGCACTTTACGACTGGGATGTATGTGATAATTGGAAGCGATTTTTTTACTGGGCGTGTGTAGACTGACAAGTGTTTTGAGTAGTTGTAATCTTAGCATAGATGCGTGATTGGAGATTTGAGTAGCTGAAAGTTCATGTCGTCATTTGTGGTTACGTGTGTATGAATGAGTCACAATTTATTTTCTGGTTGTCTGTTTAAGTTGATTTTTAGTTAAACATATTTGCACATGAATGCTTCTAATAATGCTGATGAAGCGTATTGTTGTTATCGTCCGTCTGCCATGTACTTGGTGAAAGGGGTCACTGACTTCTTCTGCAAGTAATGAATGTGGGTGAAATAGCAACGTTGCTGGCGATAAGAAAATGTAGCTACTGGTTGTGGTCTCAAGAGCCTTAGTGAATTTGAACAAGTAAAAATAATGGAATGACATATTCATCCATTATTCTACGATCTACGATTTATGAAAATAATTATAATACTGAAACTAATGCAATTTTCACACGGTTTTTGAGCTGTCTTTTAAAACAAGCTGAATCTCCGCTGGACCAAGCAAAATGTGTATCGAATTTGTAAACGTTCCTTTAATCTGTTTTTGTTAAATGAAAAGAAAAAATAAAATGCATTCCCATTACATCCCGCGAAGAGATTTAGGAAAGCTTATGACAACCAGTAGCCTGCGCTCTTTCTAGATTTATACTCACTGATTGTAACCTACAGTTTTACACCGGTGCCGAACAGTATTTTTGAGAATCTCTTCCATGTCAAATTACTCGATGGCAAGGTGATCGCCGTCGAAAGAAATGTTAGGTGGTCTGAGCAGGAATTGAACGCACTTATTCATGTGCTAGAGCCGCATGCACTACCATCGCACAATCGACGGCCACATGCAACAATTTTGCTCTCAAAAAATTAGTAGAATTTTGACGTTTTCGGGTTTACATTCAATACAAATACAATATTTAAAGTACATTGTATATCAACACTCAACTTCATATTTTGTAAACTTCTGTTATTTTATTAACAGGTGTAAAACATTAAAATCTTACCACAACTTGCCACATGCACTATCATTCGATAAATTCGCTGGATATACGGTAGGTTTCCGAATCGAGTGCACTTTTTGTTTACCCCTTTTCTATCCAAATTTGAATACTTGTGATAGAAAACACTTTAGGGTGACAAATCACAAAACTAAATAGACTAATTTTCATAAATAAAGTCAAACATATTTGTACAGATACATCAGATAGCGCAAAATTTGTATTATTGTTTTTTTTATTAGTTTTTTCTCTCATGTTTCATTATTTTGTCTTTTCTTGTTTGTGGGTTTTGGTTTAATAACAAATGTTTGTTTATCATTTGGATTAGTTACATGTTATATTTTACCGGAGTGCATAAAACGATTACTGACAATAAAGATGAAAATATAATAATTTATGATATTTCCAATTTATGATCTCGAAACAATCAGATAGTACAAAAACACCATGCAAAGAAATGAAGAAAACTGTGATTCAAAAACCGCTATGCAATATTGATGCACGGTGGTGTTCTCATTACAAAAACATCCAAATTTTTAAATTCTAGGGATAAACTGTTTTTTTTTTATGATTTTGACAATTTGAAAAGATTTAGATTTTTGAAGAAATCAATTTTTTTTGATCAAAATTTTTGAGCAGCTTCGGAACTATATGTTGAATTACAGAATAATATCTGGACAACTTGAAGGTTCAATTTTGCTTTTTCCAATTCAACTAATATTTTTGCATATGGTTTTTCATACCTTTTTCGATTTGTGATAAAACCTGTGAAGCAATTTAATCAAAAATTCCATGTTCAAAATTCGGAAAAAATTTAAAAAAAAATCTGTTCATAGAATTAAGTATATTATTTATTTTTGTAAAGAATTCCCTCGATTCAAGTACATCATGGAAATCATATCATACCATTTACAGATACAATAAAATATCTAGGAGTCGTCATTGATCAGAAGTTAATATATGAGAAACACATTGAGTATGCAGCAGACAAAGCTTTGAAATACATTCGCTATCGCAACGTGCTCTACGCTCTCAAAGATAATAGACAGCACGGATAACCATCATATTGTGAATTGTCTGTAGTTGAGTGGTCTACTAAGCTGTCGGCAATTTGGCTGACCCATAACCCGACACATGAGTGATCTAAGGGGCTTTTCCTTGGAACACTGGAGACGTTCTCGGTATACGTAATGTTAAAGTCCTGAATATTTTGAAGCCACTTGATACTCATTTGAAAGATTACTGTTTATGGCTTAGGAAGTAACTTCTCCAGAGAGATCAGAGATCATTCTATACGTTTTGATATTGATGATATCTCATTCGATGATTATACAATTAGTGCAAGTGTAAAACAGGGCTCTTCTTCTCTCTAGACTAGAAACCCTTATACGCATCTAACATCTCTGCAATCTAAATTCCTGACATTATTAACTTCTTCTTCTTCTCTCTAGACTAGAAACCCTTATACGCATCTAACATCTCTGCAATCTAAATTCCTGACATTATTAACTTCCCACAACTGCCGCGCTTCTCTGAATGACATGGCCGAAAATTTCGAACTTCACCTTATATGGGTGCCGGGGCACAGAAACATTCGAGGGAACCATAGATTAGATGAGCTCGCAAGATTACTGATTACCTTAACTAGGTAGGTATGTCCCTTTTTCCATGCAAGCACACGCATAAAACCGAAGCTCTTAGGCATATAAATGATAGATAGTCTAGTGGCAAAAATTGCAGGATCATCAGACAAGTACGACCAAGTTGTGACCTGAATCGTACGCTAATCTTGACATCCAGTCCTAGGCAAAATAGCCCTAAGCTACCAGCTATGATCAATGGACACTATTTAATAGGCAGACGCACGCCTATATTTGGAACCTTAACTCACGATTACTGCAGAATATGTTGGGATGAAGACAGGACGAGAGCTTCGAACACCTCATATGACACTGCCCGTCATTTTGTATGAGTAGGAGAAAATACCAGGGATCTTACTTCATACTATATCTAAGAGACATTTAGGAAGTTAAGCTGAATGCTCTTATTACCTTCATGCAGAGTACGGCGTAGCGAAATAACTCCACATGAAATAACTCCCACCAGGAAAAATGAAATAACTCCCAAAAAAAACGAAATAAGTCCTACTAAAGTGGGAGTTATTTCATGTGGGAGTTATTTCGCTACGCCATTGGCTCACTAGGGACGAATCTACGCCTCTTCATCATCCACATCCTGGAAAAGAAAAGAAAAGGTATTATTTTATTTTTAAGAAACGGTACTTTTAAGAAAAGGAATTTTTGTAAGAAAGGGTATTTTTAAAAGAAGGTTTTTTACGAAATGGGAATTTTTTTAGGATTGGTAATTTTTTAAAGAAAAGGTAGTTTTTTAAGACAAGGCAATTTCTTGTAACATAATGTACTTTTTTAAGAAAAGGTACTTTTTGTAAGAAAATTTACTTTTTTAAGCTTCTATAAGATAAGGTATTTTTTTAACAAAAGGTACTCTGGTTATGAATATTTATAACAGGTATTTTTTTGGGACAATTTACTTTTTTTAAGAAAATGCACTTATTTTTATTATTTACATTTTATTCGGTTCAAAACTACAAAACGTAATAAACAGGGTCCACCTAGAACACTTCCCATTAAACAAGAAATTTCCCCCCACATGTTAGTCTAGACACAAACCAAACCAAAAGTACGAGTGTAAGAGGAAGTGTACTGCCAAATGTAATTCCGTGCGCAGGTTTGTATTTCATGGATTTGCCAGTATTGCACTTTGGCTTTTCTAAAGTAACTTTTTATTGGGTTCAAAACTACAATATGTAATAAACAGGCTCCACCTAAAAAACTTCCCTTTAAACCGAACCAAACCCAAAAGTACCCAATATAGTTGATAATAATGGGTTGTAATAAAGTAACCCCATCCCGCAACGTGGGATAAGATACTTCGTTCCAAAACACTTTTCCGACTTAGCGCAGAAGGTTTTGCCGGTGGTGAAATTTTGGTGTAAATCAGTTGTAGATTTATGCCCATCTTAATTATATAATTATTAGAACTAAATTCATTTTAAGGAGTAGTCTGTAAGGAATTTGCAATTGTGGTAAAAAATAAATAAATTACATCTACGATATAAAAGAAAGGTACATAAATGAGTCACGGTATTATGAATATATTTGTATTTGGTAATCTTTTCATTCTGAATGTGTAGTTGTTTTCAACAAATAAAATTTACACATATTTAATTGTCTACCAGGGAAGGACCGAATGAGAGATATATGACAAGGAGTAATAATGGCACTCAGTATTGTAGCATTATTAGATTCTTGTATGCCACTAGCACTAACACTAGTACGTTCTTTTTTGTTTTGCGTTCGAGAAGACCGATTAGCCTAGACAGTTAATGTCCTGAATACATTAAGAGGAGGTCATTACTTTATTTCTTGACAAAAATGTTGAGCGGGTTTGACATGAAATGTAGTTTCCATACGTCTTTGTAGATGGAACAGCATTGGAATTGATGTTGGCCAATGAAAGCTTTTGTAATACTTTACAAACTCAGATTTGTATCAGCAATTCAATTATCTTTAGACCATTTGAGTCATTGAAATTATTACACTTTTATTCTTAATCAAACTGCTGTGTAAGATACTTAAACAAAGATTAAGTTCTTGTTTTACCATAATAAAATACAATTTGTATCAGATTGACCAAATGTGCCTGCGTTATAAGCAGCTCTGATTCATTTAGTTTGTTGTGATGGTAATCGAACTCTTTGAGTCATATTACCAATTTACGAATTTCTTTTATGCCTGTCATACACAAACAAATTATTACCTAATGTACCGTGAATTTCGGCTAGGCCTTATTTCTCAAAAATTCAGTTTTTTTTTCTAAACATAAATTATGATACGTCCGGCAAGGAATTGTAAAATGAAAAAAAAAACAGTAATGTATATGTATGTATAGGAGAACTACATGTAAACTACCGGAAGTAATTTATGAACAACCATAAATCATGCTGTACAAACAATAGAATTAAGAAAATATACCATATTTAATAGCAAAATCCATAAAATCAAGATAAATATAAAAAGTAGAATAATAACAAATGTTTACATGCTGCCAACTAAAACCGAAGTTATGACAGGATATGGTTACGACCAAAACATTTGTTACTTTAGTAAATATCTACACAAAGTGCTTCTAACTTCAAATGCACATGATTATTTGCAATGGATTATACAAGAAATATTTTTATTATTTTTATTTCACATAAAAAATATTGCAAATTTTAGACCAAGCTGTTCCTCAAGTAAAGGGTTTTTCAACAGAGACGCTACAAAAGTAAATCGATAGGGACAGCAAACGACGCCATATTTTTTCACGCTCTTTTGATATTTCTCTTCAGTAAGGTTTGCCATTTTGTCATGGAAAGATATACGAGCCAACAACGAGTCGAAATTATTAAAATTTACTATCGAAATTTGGAGTCAGTGGCCTCAACTTTAAGAGCGCTACGTCCAATTTCTGAATTCTGAATTTCAATTCTGGCTGAATGGCTTCGTCAATAAGCAAAATATTCGTTATTGGTCAGACAGCAATCCACACGTAATCCATGAGTCATCATTGGATCCCGAAAAAATTACGGTTTGGTGCGGTTCCGTAATGATCAAGACCGACACATTACTGTGAATGCGAATCGCTACCGTTCAATGATAACCGAATATTTTTGCCCCCATTTGGATAATATGGACTTGGAGGACATGTAGTTCCAACAGGACGGCGCCACAAGCCACACAGCGAATGCCACAATCAATTTATTGGAAACCAAGTTTGGTGAACGTCTTGGCCGCCTCGGTCGTGCGATTTGACGCCGTTAGATTATTTCCAGTGGGGCTACGTCAAGTCTATGGTCTATGCCAACAAGCCAGCGACGATTGATGGACTTCGTACGAATATCGAACGTGAAATTGCAGCAGTATGGGCCGATTTATGTTTGGAAACCGTCGAAAGTTGGGTTAAGCGTCTGGACTTTTGCAAGCGTGCCCGTGGTGGCCATGCAAAATAAATCAAGTTCCATACATAATGGCATCGAACGTACTTTCACAGGAATAAAGAATTTCATTGGTTTCTAAAACCGGTTTTTTTTAATTAAAAAACTTTTGTAGCGCTCTTATTGAAAAACCCGTTACATACATTGGAAAGATATTTCACTAGGTGTTGTCATAGCCCAGAATAATTCGTCTGTTAATTTTATGTCCTTCTAGTTCTATAAAAATCATAATTCTAAAAAATTGAATTGTCACTCGAATAAAATGTAATCTGTGCAAATTACTAGGTTGGTCAGTCTCCTTCTAATCATTTTAAAAAATGGCGTTTATTAGATTGTCAATCCTTTGACGAATTTCCCAAAACGAATTTCGTCCTAAGATACTGAGGGTCTAATGTGGCTTCTTCTATGCTTTACATTTTTTTTCCGTATTAAATGATACACTCCGGTTCACTTATTTGAAGGCACTAAAAATTCCATATTCAGCAGCCTGTATCTTTTGCAATTTGTAACCGATTGCAGATTTTGAAAACGAAAATGGAAGCTAGACATCTTGAGATATAAAAAGTATCACGACAATAGTGGTTTCTTCACTAACGAACTTTTTTTAAGCAATTTATAAAAAAAGTCAAAAATGTGTTTTTTTTTGGTTCACTTGAACAAACGCACTTTATTATTTTTTTATTATGTTTAAAGTAAGCGATGATTTTTTGTAGAGTACGTTTGTTTACTAAAATTTCAAAATGGCAGTCAAAATGTTAAAACAAAAAATTTTAAATCTATCGGAAAAACCCAAAATCGGTGTCTACCGTTCTGAAGGATATTCTAACCGAGCAATAGCTAAAAACATTGGATGGAGCCCAACAGTTGCCGACAATTACATCAAGGACCCCGAGGGGTATGGGAAAAAAGTTTAAAGGAAGGGTTTCATTGTCTCTATCTACGTATGAGAAAAGAAAGATCATCAGAATTGCTTCTAATTCTGCCTTATCCTTGTCAAAAAATAAGAGCTCAAAATAGAGTGGAAACGAGCAAGTTATCAGTACGCAGCGTAACTAAGAGCAGTGTGAATCTTAAATACCTGAAATTACAACAAAAGCCGCCACTTAATGCGGCTTCAATTCGCAGCCAAGAGGTCATGTAAATGACTGGAGAACCGTTGTATGTACGTCGTATGTGGATGAGAATAAGTTTAGTTTGGATGGGGCTGATGGCTACAACTATTATTTCCATGATCTACGCAAAGAAAGTCACTTTTTGAACCGACTTCACAGCCGAGAGGGCGGCGTTATGGTGTGGGGTGCTCTTACGTAATATGGAACCATCGACCTTGAATATCAAAGTGAAAAAATGACTGCTGCAAGTTATAAAACGTTATTGGAATCGGCTTTTCCGAAGTTCAGTGAATAATTTGGTCCCATATCTTGGATATTGCTACAGGATAATGTCCCTATGATCAACGCCAGATTAGTAAAGGAGTTCATTGCAAGCCAAAAAGTTAATACTCTTGACGGGCAACCCTATTCGCCAGATCTAAATATGTCTGGGGTTGGTTATCTAGTAAGGCATATGAAGAAGGTAGACAATTTGATGACAAGCAGTCACTAACACAGGCCACTAACGATGCGTGTAATCAAATTTCGTTAGATTACATAAATTCCCTTTATCTCTCAATGAAACCCCGTATATTTGAAGTTACTAAAAACAAAGGGGGTTATACTTATTAGTAATAGTTTGGAAATAAAGTAAAATAAATTAAATAAACAAGAAAAACTGTTTCTCATTAAAATTAGTTAAAGTGCCTTTCTTCAAGTGAACCAAAAAAATAGCAGATTTTTGATCTTTTTTTTAAATTGATCAAATGATTTTCTTTAGTTAAGAAACCACTATTGTCATGATTTTTTTTATATCACAAGATGTCTGGCTTCTATTTCCATTTTAAAATTCTGCAATGGGTTACGAATTGAAAAAAATACAGGCTGCTGAATATAGAATTTTTAGAGCCTTTAAATAAGTGAATAAGTATATAGGAGTATATTTCGATTACCTGAATCTGATATAAAAACAAAATGCCTGCAATTCCTACTCCTTCTACCTAACTTATTTCATCATTGATCGCTTTCATTGAAAATTTTCCTCGTAATGATACAATGTCATCTCGTGGAGATAACCTAATATTTCAACATTTATGTGACAACTATACACTTTCATACAATTTTTACCTCGGGTAATACTTGCTTTTGGAAAAACTGTGCTCTATTAAAAATTAAATAACTTTTAAACGCGTCATCGGTATTAATTGCGAGAGTTTCCTCCAATGTTATGTACTATTTATTTAAGAAACATTGAAACAAATTACTTTTTATGGATTTTTTACTAATCGTCCTGGCGCTACGTGAAGGAACCTGCATACAACATTTTTGCTATTCCAAGGGAAAACAAAAACTTCTCAAAATACCGTTCGGAACCGGTGTAAAACTGTAGGACCCAATTAGTGAGTATAAAACTAGAACGCGCACAGCTTACTGGTTTGTGAGAAGCTTTCCCTAGTCCTTTCACGGGATGTAACGGAAAACCATTATTTTTTTTATTTTAATAACAACCTCTCATCAAAGAATGGACCTTTTCGGGAAAATATAATACATATTCTTATAAAAGGGGCCTACAAATATACTTTTTTTTTTTAAATACATTCAATAAATAAAAAATTTCTTAACAAAAGTTTGTCATTTTACAAGATCCATTTAAATTACAGAATTTTTCAACAGGCGCCTTAGGTGTGTTGGAACTAACTAGTACATAATATATAGCGAAAGGAACTTCGTTCCAACCGGGTGTCCCCTGACACCTCATGTAATTTTTATGGGAGGTACCACGCTCCTTTATCCAATACCTCCCATATTTGCAGCAGATCTTAGAATATGTACAAAATCGTTCACAAAGTCCACGAACGCATCCCCGTTTCCTGAGAACAGAGCCGAACTGATTGGTGTGGGTCTTTTTCAATGGGTTTGTTGTACAGTGGCTATAGCTCGTTTGGTGCGCACTCTTTGGCATCTTACGGGATGCACATTAACGTGGTGCGAAAACGATATATAGTTATTTGAATTCTGACTACCAAAAAATATACGAAGTGTATGATATGTTTGACGAACAGACCCATTATTTTGATAGGAAATTGTAACAATTTGCAAGCGATGCTTTCGTGTGTGTTAACCCATGATGAAATGTCAAATCAAACTAAATAAAAAACAAGTATCAGCTATTAAATCGGATGTCAAATGAAGCAGTGTTGGCCAAATACTGGAATAAATACAACCTGTATCAAAGCTGCCATTAACCCAGTATGCTTGGACGAAAAGTTTGTTGGAACTGAAAAACTCATGCGCAGTCTTTATATATTTCTCTATGGTGTAGGCTTATAAGAAACAATGCAGTTTCCTTTCACGAATCGACATTAAACTTTATGACTTTTCCGGTGTGTTTCCATCCTAATGTGAATATTTTCTCCTTATTGTCGGTTAAACAACCTACCTCTTTTGTTGGGCATCACTCGTTTCCCAACAGTCAGTGGTAATAAGTAAAGGGTTTCCTCTTGAATCAAATATAATAAAAGGAAATCGCCCAAATGCTTAACACCATCCGCAATTTGTGTTCAACTGTTTACTTTGGCATTTTCATGACAAACTTAATTTCCTCGACGCGAACCGGTTGCTCCTATTTTCCGCCTGTCCTCTCGGTAGCGTTACTGTTCCCAAATGTTGTTCCATGAGATTAGTTAAATAAATTGGGTCTTATTTGATATGAGCCAGATAACTACAGGCTTTTTTCTTTTGCAAATTCACAGCTGTTAATGCGTTTGGTATTATTTACTGTTGTGTTTTTCAACAGAATGAAATATTTATATTGTAATATTTTCGAATAGAAGAAATAGCGAGACATTTGTAGTTTGATTGTTTGTGTACAGGAGTTGTATAATAACAGGGAAAAGGAACTTGCGTGTAACATTGTCAAAGTGAATCACAATTTCAAGAGAATTTGGCAGTCGTTTGGATATAGAAATACTTATACAGAGGAAAAACGGTTTGTGTGTTTTATTTTATGTCTGCATCGCAAACAGTTTGATTTAATAGGATTTTCTGGATTAAATTGTTTCAGTTTAAAGTTTTAACTGTATGACTCAGGCAGTTTTGTGGGTGTAATACATTTTTAACCATAGAGTTTAATGAACTTTATTTCAGAGATTTCAGCATCACAATATCGTTTGAATTTTTACAAAATCGGAAAATCATCAAACAGTAGCAGATTGTTCTTTTATGGTAAAGCAGCACCAAAGACTTTAAATGGCTTTGACGTCAATGATTAGAACGCTAAGGCGCTGATAAGAAGACTCACAATCTTCGAAAAGATCGTTCGGTAATGTGGTTTCAAATCCCAATTTCGACTATTTAATTTTTTCATTAAATGTAGAACAACCTGATCTGTTAGCTCGTAGAAAAACTAAAATCTTGTAGTAAAAACAACTGCAAATCAAACCATACGTAAAATTAAATCAATGATTCCACTTTGATAAAAATTTGACCAGATATACTCGTATTAGTATCTGAATAAGAATAGATATAAATCATAAATGACTTTTGGAAACAAATTTTAAATTGTCCAGCCAATGAATATCTAAGTCATAGAGGAAAATGCTTAAAAAGTGTACATTCCAATTCCACTACATTCTCGTTGAAAATCACTGGGCTAATTTGAGTCTGAATACATTTGTAATTGATATCGAGATTTGAACGTAATATAAAAAAAATAACAGAAAATTATCGTTTTCGCAGAAAACAGCCTTATAGATGCAGAAAATTAATTTATGAGAAATGCTCCGTCAATCTTCTATGCCTTTCTTTTTCTTAAATAAAGCCCTCAATAAGAATGAACTATCTGTCTCGAATCAATAATCATGCCGCGAAGTATCCTTCAGGATCTATAATTTCTGGTTACTGGTAAAATGAATGAGCTCACGAACCACGTTTTCCATGGGTATTTTCCCTGTGCTTCAGTTGATAGATCCCCTGCTAAACATTATATTTCTAGACAAGAAAATGATTGACACAGAGTAGAAGTGATACACTTTCGTATAAAATTACTGATTCTCTAAGACATAAAATTATTGATTCTCTAACAAAAACGGTCAGGCGATAGAGCTGGGTTTATCTATTCGGGAATGATATTGTTAACAAAAATCTTGTAGATCGGCATTCGGATCTATCGGATCGATTTGGCTATAAAGTTTACTTGAGCGTGTAGTCCGGATTTCGTAGACTTCGCATTGCTTTACACTGAAAGAAAAACGCTTCATGGCATGGATGAAACATTTCCGATATTTTGAAATTTTTATAGTGAAAAGTGTATTATATCCTACAATTTGGTAATCGCTGCAATGAAAAATTTCATACTTGACTACTTTGACAATTTATCATTTCGTTGCTTCAAGAGCTTACGTTTTGTTCCTGCGACAATTTTATTTAATTTGAATTTTGTAGAAAAAATCGGTTGAAAATTAAAAAAAAGTAAAGACATGATATTTGGTTGGTTGGTTGAATAGGCTGCAAGACAGCACGCTCTCTAGCATACTTAGGCTAAAGATGCCCATTGTGATACCTGCAGTTTCCTCCATAGCAACTATTGACTAGTCGTCTAGCCAATTTGCGCTTTCAATAAATTTGTCTATAAGACCTACATGAATATCCTGTAGGGCTACGGTGCTAACTAGACGTGTTCCGAATATCCTACTTCTCAGTCCTGCCGGAGCAGGCCAATCCAACAGAATGTGTTTCATCGTTTCCTCGTCCTCTTCCATGCAGCATCTACAGAGAGTAGAGGTTCTATGTCCCAATTTTAGTGTTTTAGTCGTTTCCTACAAGACAATGTCCCGTTAGTGTTCCTATCATTGTGGATAACCTGCCTCTCAGCAAGTTAAATATTTACCTAGTCCTCTTCCTGTCCACCTGGGGATAGAGGGCTGTGGCTTGTTTGCAAGTTGAAGTAAGTCTCCCCTTGTCCTTGAACATATTATCGGCCCACTGCCTGATCTGAAAACGGCAGGTAGAGATTGGCATACTAACACTTTCTTTTGCCAGAAGAACCTGTGCCGTAGTGCCCTGTCTGGCTAACGCATCCGCTACGCAATTGCCTCGAATGTCGCTGTGTCCCGGTACCCAGATGAGCCTAATGTCACAATAGTCTGCCATCATCCTAAGTGATGAGGTGCATTCTTTCATCGTCAGACATGTCTTCCAGGGATTTTATGGCAGCCTGGCTGTCTGTGTAGTCACATATTCTCCGGAGGGTTGTGACACTACATTTCATGATACATGGTATTTAAACCATTGATATTTGGTTTGTCTTTTACTTTCCATAGTTCCCTTATTTATTTATTTTGGAGGTTTGCCAACAATTTTAGTTGACGAAACAATTTCGATATTGTAACGAAACTAATTTTTGTGATGGTATAGAGAGAGAAGCAGTTGAAAGAGCACAGCTCGCTGGTTGTGAGAAGCTCTCCCTAATCCCCTCGTGGGATGTAACGGAAACCATTTATTTATTTATTTATAAGAACAGACATAGAAATGTACATATTTTTAATTTGAAATCTGAATAAATTCCTCATATTTGTTTTTAATTGCAGGACCAGAATACGACAGCCAAAATAACCCTCAACCCCTTTATGACTACCACAATCTTCTCCAGACGAGTGTTTAAACATGGAATGAATATATTCCACATATTTAGCAAATTGAGTCCATTTTCGAAAAAAAAATTCAAAAACTTTTTTCCAAAACACCTGCAGTGTAATACTAATTGTATTTATGTGCAAATGTCAATAAAGAATTTCAAACACACTTCAAAACATTCATTGCAGCAATGAAACAAAATCATTCTGGTAACGAAACAAATTCATTGTAACAATGACTCAAATTCGTTGCACCAATGAAACAAATTCATAACAGAAATGTAGAAAATTCATTGCTGTAATGAAACTAATTGATTGCAAAAGTGAAATAAAATCCTTGCAAGAACAATACTTATACATTGCAATAATGAAACAAATTCATTGCAGCAACGAAGCAAATTCGTTGCAATAGTGAAGCAAATCCATAGAAACGCACAACTTGCAATTGATGAACACATTTTCATAGCGGGAATGAAAAGTAATGTTAGCTCACTTTCGATGAAAAACGGTGTTGGTCTGATGAAGACTTTAATCCGTATGACGACCGTTTTCCGTTCAGTGTATGGATGTTGGAATGTGGGCAGCTGAGAAATACCTTTGGTTGTACGGACATATGAGTTACTGATCCTTTATAATACCATCTTAAGGAAACTTATATGCTTTAAAGGTTCTTGGATTTGCATGCAAATTAATTTTCGGTTCAGGGATGAATGCCTCATTGGATTCTCTCCACCTTACGGGAATGCTGAATAGCCTATTGCGTGTATGAATCAATAACCCTTTGCAATGTATATTTAGTTAATACTCTGTATATTCAACAGGAACTTAGGATAGCTTAGTATACCTTGTGTAAGGGTTCAAGACTCAGAGAGCAAAATTATGTAGCCCACTTTGGAAAGCCACTGGTGCTATACGGCCATAACCCACCATGGAAGCCCAAGAAATATTGTACATCACCATCACTGTAAAATGAATAATAAAATGGGACCTAAAAAATCTATTCAATGATTTTAGCGGCCACATTGAATAGACTACTGCCCTCTCTAATCTTGAGCTATATTTGTAATTTATATTCTCATTGTGAACAATTTTCTACCAAAGAACTCTCACAAACTTCCGGATAAAGGCGATAATAGAAAGTTCTATATATTCAACACCTGATAAAAAAATGCGTCGACAATTATACTGATTTAAAACCTAGGCAAAATGTTACCACCTTGGGTAAAAAAAACAAAAATGGCATCCTCTTTTGAATTGTTCAAAGAATACGGTACAAATGGTTCAAAATGGGGAGATTGTCCCCAAGTGTTGGTAGTCATATGAATGCAAATAATCTTACGATTTCATTAGTGCCATTACTTTTCACATCCGATGCCTATGAGTCGAGATATGTCTGTTTTTCTATATTTCAATACCCACAAAATTTATCGAAATTTTTTTTTAAAAATATGCATGCATGGGTACTCAAATCAAAGGAATTTCATTGGTGGTATTGGTCCCTCTCTACGTTGTCCAAGGCAAACAAAATTGCAGATACAGTTTATATCCAGCGCGTGTCCCCAATGTCGTAAAATTCAGCCAACATTTATTATAAAATGACGACAAATGACAACTTAAAAGAACTCGACAAATGACACAGAAACGTTTGACAAACCGCTGTATTAATTACTTATCGACGATGATAGAAAACATTTAAATGAATAAATTAAATTTTAGGTCAAATGGTTTTCAATTTACCTTTTAAGTCAATACTGTTAGTACGAAAGAATTTCGGATGTCACACATTAGTATTATGTTAAACTCCTTTGCTGATAGATATTGCATTTTAACATTAACAAATACTGTTGCTTGTGCTTGTGCCAAACGAGAACGTGTTAAATAATCGGTTGTATCGAATTATCTAAAGACTGTGTGTATGACGTTTTACACCTTGACCTACATTAATAATTCGCATGGGGTTTATTTTTGTTTATTATATCATACACAGCGGATGCTGGGAAAAATCCTGGTACCTTGACACTTGGTGCATGACAATAACCATCAAATATGCAATATATTCTGGGAACTTTCATCACTGAACAAACGCGCACTTTGACTAAAGTCACCATGAAACTTCCCAGGACTACGAAAAGGGTAGTCACGCACTGCTTATGAGTTTTTTTTTGTTGTTGTCGGTTTCATTCTGTTATTGTGATGTGATGTTATTGATATCTGTCTCTTCGTAATAATGCAAATATTGTTATGTATCATTTGTTGTTACTATCGTAGTGGGTTTCTGCGTTATGTGATTCATGATTTTCATGAGTGTAAATACAACGAATGTAAAAACAAAACTTTAACAAAATACAGTAGTACTAAAAACTACTTAAGGATCTCGTATTTGATATGCTTTTGTGCTATATATATAATTGTGGCATTATCTATATTATTAATTTGTAGTTTGATATGTATATTTATGTTAATTATGTTATTTTTGAAATGCCGTAGCTAATTAATTAAAATTGTAATTAATCATAAAATAATTTCAATTAGAATTCAACCTTTATTTGATTATTGCCTGCTAACCGATGTGTATGGGTGTACACAAACACATAATGAAATGAGGTCACATATACACATTATAAATCCCTACCTTCACCTGGAAATTGCATACATTCTCTGTGTTTCGAGTGGGGTTTTGAGGTTATACTATTATTTGCATCATATATGTGTTAATAGTCATTGCTCTTTGTGTGCAAATTGTCCTTTGTCCTTATCATCGTCATTATTTAATTAAATTCTGTAGTAGATCCTTTTGAGACTATCACGTATTTCATTGCGCTAGTAAATTTCAACACACAGCTGTACGCAGACAAAGTCATACAATCAACTTATGCCTGATGCAAAATTTCACAAAAAAATTTTACGTGGTGGAAATTCTTACACACACAATTCTGTACAGATTGCCAAGAATTTTGATGAAGAAAATGAAGAAACTATAGAATTTTAAATGGCACTCAAAAATTTCTTAGAAAACAGACCTGTATACTCCAATAATTGGTAGACTGTTACACCAAATACTACAAAACTAAAGGCTACCCAAACCTGTAATCCGGCGTTTCTTCTGGAGACTAGGTAAACAGTTGAGTTAAGGATATGGATTCAAAAGACCAAAGAAAAGCTAGTAGATGCACTTTTGTGAATCCACAGAAGTTCACGCAACACCTCAAGACGCCGGACCACTTGCAGATTAAATTCGTTAAATTTCGTCATAAAAGGTTTTCAGTAGGGACGGGTAGATTTTGACCGGTCATGGCGATTATGAATATGCGTTATACAAATGGGTATTTGTCTGTGGAACTAAAGCACGAGTGGCGCCCATTTTACGAAGAGGTCCCTTTTTGGATTAAATGACATGTCAGCAAGCAAAATTGCCAGAGTTGGAGCGATACCAAAACACACCAGTTCCACCAAGTAATAATGCGTCCGCAGGTAATCACTGCATAGTGTGTATTATGGATCGCCCGCACCATGGTCCGAACTTCTTTGATTGCGATCACTGTCAACGGCGATTGCTACTCACCGACGTTAACCAACTTCTTTTGGCCAAAATTGGATGATAGAGTTGTGAATGGCATGCTATTCCAACAGAATGGCGCTATGTGCAACAACTGCTGATACGGAAACACACATTCTGTACGGCCAATTTCAGGACATGGTTATCTCGCGCACAGGCGACGTAAAAATGCCACCGGGATCATGCTGTTTGAGCTCAATAAAATGTTTCTTGTGGGGTTAGTTTAAGACGCATGTATATACCAATCATCCACAAATGATTTCTCACGCAATTTGTTGTACCTAACTTCAGCGTGTACCTGCCCATATTGGAAAATCATTTTACTACCACCTTACCTAGGGATTCTCTGAACAAAGGAGGATATCTCTGTCACTTTACCTAGGGATTCGCTGAACAAAGGCAGATATCTCTGTAATAATTTAGCCTATGAATCTTTGACTATGATTATTACACAAACGGTGGGGATAGTAATAGAACGAGTGCGTCGGATTTCTCATATACTTTTTGGATCCAACAGACAAACAGGGATCTACGCTTATTTATTATATGTTTTAAGCTTATTCACCAAATTTAAAAATAATCAGTTTTTTTATAAATTAGTTTTTTAAATTTTCTGTAAAATATTCATCACAATTCGTAAACTATAATTATTTTATAACTCTATTCGTGACTGCATATTACGCAGGGAAGAAATAAGTGGATCGGAAGATGCTGCCAGCATGTTGAAGAGGTTCTCATTTTACCTCACCCTTATGTTTTAAACGTGTTCTACAATCTACATTTTTATACAATTTGTTAAGACTCCTATGCTTCTTCAGAAACCTCTCCAATTGCCAAAGACTGGTATTTAATTATTTCTTTCCATGCGCCAATATTTTATGGACTGTTGGGGTCAACTTCTTATGTGTATTGACATTTTCTTGGCAGTCTAAACATTCAAGATCGTTCCCAATCTTTTCACGATTTGATTGTCAATTCGAGTGATTCCAGCTACTGCCTCATCATTTTCAAAAATTCTCCTAGAAGTGTTTCCATCGTTTGAGTTTCCGTATCCGTACTTGGAACAGACTGAAAATGTACCTGAATGTATACGGATTTGGGTTGAATTTTGCAATTTTGATATTATACACGTGTCCGAATTAGATTTGTGCCTACCTGTAGGGACCATAAGTGAATATTGTTCTGTGAATGGACGCTTGACTATTTGTACGCCAAGGTAATTCTTAAGTGAGGTGCGTACCTGCTAATTTCAATGAGTAGTTTTTTGTTCTGTAACAGAATATTGGGAGCAGACTTTGGCAGAGGCTCTCAAGTAAGCAACCAACTTAAAATGCAATTTTCAAAATATTATATCAAACTAACTATCAGTCAAAACATTACAGAATGGAAATTATAAATTATATACCTTACGAAAGCAATAACGTAGCAATGAATACCCAAGGAATGCACGCCATACAATTTCTGGCACCATGTCTTTTTTAACTTTTTTACCTCTAGAAGTCAAAGTGGCACCTATAGGCAGAAAAAAACCTTTTGAAATATGTAAAGGAATAATCAAAGAACATATTTTGAAAATATTACAAAAATATTACAAATATTGAAAAATATAGATTTTTTCATTTGCCGTCAAAATTGAAAACAAAAGACAAAATTTACAGTTCTTAAATAGCGATTTACCAGGAGAATCCCAAAGCAACCAGTAAATTTCTTATTATTATATATTTAGTAAATACGTTAATCAATAGGAGCAAAAAAAAAAACGATTCTTTGCCTAGTTTTCGTGATATTGCAGCTTAAATCGGAGGAAATTACCGAAAAATTGTGAGTTTTTTGAAAACCTAAAATCGGTCCACTTTGAACGATTTTATCTTCTAAACTAAAAATCTGATATTATTAACGGTAGCATATTTGGAATAATTGACAAATTTCCTATAATATGGGTTTATTCAACACTTTGTAGGAGTACATGAAAATTTTGATTTTTTCAACCTCGATTGGTCTACGGGCGCCACTGTGCAACGTCTCGCCTCTGATTAGAAAAAAAGTAGGTCGGGGTAAGTGTGGCTCTTTTCTTGAGGGAAAGTAAGTCGGGAGGCATTCTTGTTCGAATAATATCCTGGTTTTGTATGGTCTCGAAGAAACGCATGTAGGAGTTGAAGTCATTCCAGTTTGTTAAGACTTTGCAGCACTGAGATCTTTTAACATCAAGGTATAAGCTAAAAAGGGTTTCTTTTTTATTGTGATTTCGGCGTTATTCATCATCGCAGTGGGTTTCTTTTGCAATTTCGTATTGACTTGAAAATTCGGATTTGGTAGTTTTTACTATTAAAGTCAATTTGTTGGAGTCTATTTTACTATTCCTATTTTACTCTTCTCTGCAAGTATTTTGTTTTGTTAATGTTAAGTCTAACAGAGTAACCCGTTATTTGTCGCTTTTATGTAACTTTGGTAGAACGGAAAGCTATATTTCAAGACTGATATATGATTAATAAAAATAACTTGGGTATACCCTAGGCTCTATTATCCAACAGAAGGTATATTTTCGAACATTTCAACCATTCTTAGAATTGAGTCAAATTTATCGAATATTCGA
This sequence comes from Phaonia tiefii, assembly GCA_963931995.1. Classification (NCBI taxonomy): domain Eukaryota; kingdom Metazoa; phylum Arthropoda; class Insecta; order Diptera; family Muscidae; genus Phaonia; species Phaonia tiefii. The sequence goes on along the minus strand of OZ008367.1, from coordinate 321,925,243 downwards.
AAATATACAAAATTTAAATCGGAGAACTCTAATGGCCAATTTCGCAGTTGAAAATTCTCCATTTAAATGTAGTTTAAATACCCCATGTTTGTCATTTAATATGAAAATTTTCTGGCAGCTTTTAAATTATGCTTTTAAATGACGAGTGTGAAAATCGCCCTAAGTTACACAAACTAAGCTTTATTCGACAATGAGCTAAAAATTCCTCCGAAGAAAAACATTCCAATACATTGCACTTTTTGAGTAGGAATTATTTTAGCAGGACATCAAACAACTACACCAATAACTACAAGTCGTATACAATCGTGATATTGTAACAGAGAAGGAAAAATCTGTTTTGAAAACAAATATAAGAAATTCAGAATTAGGTTTGTGCCATTGTCACCATCACCTTAATTTATTACGACAAAGGAAGCAAAAGAAAAACGTCAAATCATTGGGGATGTAAATGTAGGCTATCATGAAAACAATACAATAAGATTGGGTATTATCGACTAATAGAGAAGAACAATGGGTTGGAAAGTATTAGGTATGTTGCCGTACTGAATATTTTATACAAGTTCTACTATAGGGGCTTACAATAGCGATGGGTATAGGGTAATTAAAAAATACGTCGACACAATCCAGAACCCAACCCCTATTGGATTGTATGAAATTTGGACATAAGTTTCTCCTCTTCCATACAAAGTCTATGACACCAGACATCCTACATTCTAAAATCCATTAACGCATTACAAAGTTATGTAATTTTTAAGTCTGGTCCTTTATTCAGAAAGTGTCGTACAATACCTTATTAAACGAACAATAAAAATAAAACTATTTACTTTGAATTTTGACCCAATTCTGGTGTCATTGAACTCGTATGGATGAGGAAAAACTACTGTCCAAATCAATCAAAAGTGGTCTGCTTCGAAAATACTGATTTTTGTGTCGATATTTTAATTGAATTGAATGAAATAAGTTGCGAATGAGATACCAACGAATTGATTTATTTGTCAGACCTGTAAACGACGTTATGTGTAAAACATAACAGGTTGCGCGCATCCGAAAAGTCAAATATCTGATGACTCTGGCACAAATATCAAACTGAATTTGCATGGGTTATATTAGCAATAATCTTTATACTTCACTTTACTTTACTTATAGCATTGCACTGGTATACTAAACATTGGTGGCGTCTTTGTCCTATTCTTAACCCTGCTGTTAGATTAGAAAAAACTTACGAATCTTAGATTGAGGGACCATTTGGTCCATACTGCAATTTTCATCCAAAATAATAATTTTATCTTATTCTTTGTAACTATTTTGGTTCAAAAATTTCTAAAGCAAGTATTTGACATATCAAAAACATCCGCTAACATATCAAAAACATCTTCTAAATATTTGACATGAATTTACATTCGCTTGGTAATGAAAAAACTTACGAATCTTAGATTGAGGGACCATTTGGTCCATACTGGAATTTTCATCCAAAATAATAATTTTATCTTATCCTTTGTAACTATTTTGGTTCAATAATTTCTAAAGCAAGTATTTGACATATCAAAAACATCTTCTAAATATTTGACATGAATTTACATTCGCTTGGTAATGAAAAAATGTACTATTGACCAAATGGTCCTCTAATCTAAGATTCGTCATTTTGTATTTTTCTCAGTCCTGAATAAAGTTAGAAAATTTAATTTTCGCACATAACATTGTTTCATTAAAAGACCCCATTAGCAGAAAAATTTAGTCAGTATATATCACCGTTCCAAAGTTACAAGGGAAAACAGAAAAAATTTGGACCAAATGGTCCTAATCTAACAGCAGGGTTAATTGACATACTCATGTACACTCAGCTGTATATGCAGAGTTTTCAATGTATACCGCGTATTCTCCCACCTCTCCTTATCTAGTATTTTAGCAATCTAGTATTCTAATAATCTACTGTGTCCTCCTTTCCCATTCCCACATCAGTTTCATACTCACTAATTCTAACACATACTTATATATGTATATACTTATATAGTACATGCCCACAAGCTTCTTCTCCGTTGACTATACATTAAATGTCCTACACTGCGTTATCGTGTTCAAATTCGTCCTCTGTCTTTGTCCTTTCCACGAAATATTTCCGTGCTCGTTGATCTGACCTAAGAGCGAATGATGTTCCGTCGTCTCTTGTCATCGTCCTCAGTATCCATCTCTTCGTTAGGCGTGGTATACATGGTACACTGAAAAATGTATTCATCTGAGTGATGTGAGTTATCAATCAAACTCCCAGTCACGTTCATAGGGTAATTGTCCCCAGTCAATATTCCCATGACCTTCCCCTTGTTGTCCTTCTCGAATTTGTCGTCACTTATTTGGTTAAGTTTTCTACTTAATTTCATGGCAGTGCTCATCTTTCTTCTGTTTGATTGTGCTAACTAGTAAGTGAGCATGCGTCCAGATGATGTTGCCTTGGTGTAACAATTTGTAATTAATACGTCGTTGTTCCCGATAATGTTAGAATGCAATTATGAGATTTGTCCATTGTCCTCACTTTGAACTGAATTCGGTTGTGGTAGGAATTGAACACCCTCAAGACAGTGTCCAAGTCGCTTTCGCCAATAATCGCGAATATTTCCATTACGCATTTCGAAATCTGTACAATTTTCATGTGTACAGATTTCTACCCGTCAATTACAGTATCCAGTAGAGTGTCAAGATCAATGTCCACAATAGTGGGCGATAGAGTTTTACATACCATTGGTTTAATGATAAAATTTGACAAGTCAGTACCAGGGTAGTCTAATCGACGATACGATAGGCACTACAGGTACATATTTCTTATGCATTTTCGGCAACCCGTACAGTTCGGGAGCTGCAGACACGATATTCGTCAATTGCTTTTTGCCTCTTCTCGTCAAGTGGTTGTTCTTAGGAGCACATATATAAACTCGTCGTCTTCCCCCTCAGGTGCACTAGTTGGGTCCAAACGTATTATCTTGTATGTCGAGTTATCATCCAACAATCTATTCATCTGTTCCTCGTATTCACCTCTGTACATAATCACAGTCTTGTCGGCCCTATGCCCCGTTGTTGTCATAAGCACGGCCCCATAATAATGGTCCCTCTATCAATGTGGTCCACTTCCAGTTCGCTGTTGGATACTCGATTGGTAATGTTGGCCCTTGCAAAATCCCTTTCCGTGTCCCCTTTAATGGTCCGTACCCTTTGTCTTATATCCGCAACAATTGGAAGTGGAAAAAAGATATTCCTATGAACAGGTAGAGTAATTATTCTCCCTAGAGAGTTTTCAGCCGCGTAAATGGCATATCTTAATGTACATATTTTGGTTTAAGAGTCTGACGGTTATACCTTTACAGCTTTTAGCTTGTGTATAGCTTTATGAACTCAACAATCGTCAAACCTTTTACCAAGTAAAGGCAGGTAATTACATATGTTACCTCGTTTATTGTGGACTCTTTTTGGCCTACTGCTGTAATTGCGACCTTTTGAAACGAACATACATTTTAAGTCCTCTTGACATCATGTATGTTTCGCTGACTGACCTGAATAAATTTTTCGATTTTAAACACTGACATGTACTTGTCATTCAAAATGTACGTGTTGTAATGTCAGCCTGCTCATGGCTCACATGAGGTTTAATGTTCAACAAAGCGGTACATGAGGTAACACCACACCACACCATCCACGTTAAAAGGACAGGGAACATACATAATTGTAATAGCGCAAAGTCAATTGTCTGTACCGCGATTCATGTAACTGTTAGGCAAAACCACGATTTCAATTAAGCACAATAGTGGAGGTTTTACACATTTAAACGTAAGCAAAGACTAATGGCGAACCATACGTTAGAGGGCGGTTTAAGAAACCAGTCACTGATTTTTTTAGAAGTTATGGATTTTTTAAAAAAAATTACATACTATATTTTATTGCAGTTTTCTTTTAGTAAAACACATTGTGTAAAGTTTCTCAAAATTTTTGAATTTTTTACAAATAAAAAGGATTGTCAATCTTCTTAAAACAGATGATTACGTTGACACTGACTGTATTGGTGCTAACTATTTTGTTCAGGTTTGGAGGTATAAAGTAATCGACGTGGTTGTAGGATAATTCAGGAAATATCATTACCTTTTTCTTGGTCAATCTTTGTTTAAACGATCCAAATTTAGGGGTGGAAAAATAATGAGCATCTGTCGTTCAATTGATTCCTCTAAAGGGCGATGACAGAGTGCACGCAAGTTTAGATAAAATACTGGGAGGAAAAATTAGGGGCGACTCCGGGGGAGATGTGGGGCCCGTTGTGTATTTTCCCCTTCAGCCCCACCTTCGACCACGATGCGCAACCATTTGCGATCACCCCACCTCACCCATTTTTCAGGTCATCCTTTTTTTTTTGCCAACTTCACAAAATTAGGGGTTGACTGTATCGATATCGAAAAATCCCTCTACTGAAGATGCAACATTAAATGGTGTATATGGATAAGTTAAATTCGTCAGTAATATAATTTCGGGATATTTCAGTGAAACCAAGCCAAAAATTCTTTCTGGCGGCACCTTCGACTAACAGCCCTATTCTGGCAGGGTTATAAAAGTCACCACGGTTACTATTTGACAGCAATGTGACAATTGTCACAAATCGTTATTCGGGAAAATCGAAAAAAATTAGTAATATATTTTGTACCAAAACGACAAGAAGACATAATTAAATGGGGGAAGGACTTTTGTTACTTTATGCCTTTTTTTATTATATTTCATTTGTAGAAATATTGCTAACTTTTCGGACCCATACACTAAAAAAGTTATATTTACTTCTTTTGTTCGTTCCAAATTAGAGTATTCGTCTTTCCTTCATATTTCTCGTATTCAGAAGGTATACCAACCTGTTTTGAAATATGCTTTGATGTCTTTAAATTTCACCAATCCAAATCATTCGTATGAAAGTCGTTGTATGTTGATTTCTTCGAAATCTTTAGAATCCAGACGGATTATCAGCTGTATAATGTTTCTGCATGGCATTGCCTCCGATTCTACTGATTGCGCTGACTTTCTGTCATAAATTCGGTTTAATGCTCCTTCTCGCACATTGCGTCGTTTTGACACTTTTAATACTAATATGAATTTAACTAACTACGCCTCGAATGAACCTTTAGTTAGAGCCATGAGACATTATAATTTCGTTTGGAAAAATATTGATCTTTGCTTTACTCCTGTTAAATTTAAGAAGCTATTATATGATCTGATTGTATAAAATTGTATTTTTGAATTGTTATCCTAGTCTGCAAGGTTTTTTTTCCATAGACTATAATAAATGAATGTGAAATGAAATGAAATGGAACAGAAAGTAGGAAGAACTTGGTGTTGTGTTAGAAAGATTGAAAAACCGCGAAATGTATTACAAAATATTTAATGTAAATATCTCCGGCCTTTGAAGGGATATTTGTGAGTAATATACATTTTAAAAAGGCCAATGTCTTGTCTATTATTGGTACCTGCCAAAAAATAAGAATAGGTCACTTTTTTGAAAAAAAAAATAATTTTTCAGCAGAAAAGTTAGGTTAAAAAACTTTTTTTAATTAGGTCCGCAATGGGTTAATAAGAATAAATTTATTTATGCACTGATTTATAGAACTTAGAAAGACCTTTGTAAAGATAGCCATTTCAACCAGATCGGATTATAACTACTGGAGATACGAATGATTATATACCCAAGCTTTAAAGGCCTATGTCTCAAGAAGAGGGGTCGACCACGGGGGGGGGGGGACTTTTTGAGCTCAGCGCAGAAGCTTTTGTTGGTAGTGAAATTTTGATGTAGATCAGAGAGTTGGCACTAAAGTAAATTTCTTCTTCTATTTGGGGCGGATGGGCAGGTGTATTTCTTCCGCTTACCATCTCTGGATGTTCCTTGACGAAGGCAATATAGCATTCCAGCTATGCCTTTGCTGTGCGCTCAAATTCCCTAAATAATAATGTATTACTTTTAATTCAATAAAACATAAGTATCTTAAATACTTACTTTTCCTTTTTTTGCCGCGTTCATTTTGAGCAGAAAATGATGTTTTTTTATTTGTTGTCCCTGCTTTTGACAACCCAGACAACCTGTTATTGTGAGGTGAATTATTTGTTGCAAGGTTAATTTTTCGTTGTCACCTTGTTGCCATAATACCAGATGCAATCAATGGTGCTTAGAATTGTAGCTAATTAGTCTTCCGTATGCCATAGTCTTCTTGTAATAGTCAAATTTGAACAGGTTGCCTTGTCGAATTACGACAGAGTCCGGATATGGAAATCTGTTGTCATTTTCGTCTTCCATCGTGAATTTTATTTGTCCGTTGTATTTGTTAAGAGCCTTTAGTGCGTTATCCACTTCATTCCTATTTGTCACCATAAATAAATTGTCAACATACTTTGTCAAGATTTTGGGCTTCACTTCCATCCTTTTCAAAGTTTCGTCAAGTAGCTCCTCCACTATTATGTCAGCTATCACTGGTGAAGCTATCATTGTATTTGAAATATCTCGTCTTTTTTATGCAAAATATTTGAAATTTTATGAACATATTTTTGTCACCTTTTTTGAGAAATCGTAGGATTATATTTCTTGAAATAAAATAAATCGCTCTAACTTATATCAAAACTCACAATCGATGCGATTTTGTTCAGTGTCTTTCTTATAGTTTTGAATGGAATTTAATATCAGATAAAGACTTTTAATGTGACCGTCCCTGCTCTCACCTCCTTACATTTAATTCGACGGCGGCCACCTCACTTAGTGACAGCGACGTTATTAAGTTTTTACCCATGAAAAAGCTTCTGAAAATACCGCTCAATACTCGTGAAAATTGGTAAGATGCATTACGTGAGTGTAAAACTAGACAGGTCACAGATTGTGAGAAGTTGTCACTACTCACCTGATATGATATAATGGTAAACCATTTTCTTAAAGCTCTTTTATAGTTTCATCTCGAAGTTTTGTCTGAGGTTTGACGGCCAAAATGCAGTATCATAGTGCAGTATATAAGTACACACCATATCCTTAAAATTATAGTTGGCCGCTGTTAAAATGGATTCTTAATTTTCTATTAAAAGTAAAGGGGTTTTCAATAAGAGCGCTACAAAAGTTTTTTTAAATAAAACAAAACCGGTTTTAGATACCAATGAAATTCTTTATTCCTGTGAAAGTACGTTCGATGCCATTATGTATGAAACACGATTTCTTTTGCATGGCCACCATGGGCACGCTTGCAGAAGTCCAGACGCTGAACCTAATTTTCGACGGTTTTCAAGCATAAATCGGCCGATGCTGCTGCAATTTCACGTTCGATATTCGTACGAAGTTCATTAATCGTCGCTGGCTTGTTGGCATAGACCATAGACTTGACGTAGCCCCACAGGAAATAATCTAACGGCGTCAAATCGCACGACCGAAGCGGCCAATCGACTGGACCATTTCGTGAGATAGCAAGTTCACCAAACCTGGTTTATAATAAATTGATTGTGGCATTCGCCTGTTGGAGCCACATGTCCTCCAAGTCCATATTATCCAATTGGGGCCAAAAATATTCGGTTATCATTGAACGGTAGCGATTCGCATTCACAGTAATGTGCCGGTCTTGATCATCACGGAAGAAGTACGGCCCAATGACGCCGCCGGCCCATAAACCGCACCAACCGTAATTTTTTCGGTGTGCAATGATGACTTATGGATTACGTGTGGATTGCTGTCTGACCACTAACGTATATTTTGCTTATTGACGAAGCCATTCAGTCAGAAATGAGCCTCATCATAAATTGGACGCAGCGCTCTTAAAGTTGAGGCCACTGACTCCAAATTTCGGCAGTAAATTTTAATAATTTCGACTCGTTGTTGGCTCGTATATCTTTCCATGATGAAATGGCAAACCTTACTGAATAGAAACGTCAAAAGAGCGGGGAAAAATATAGCGTCGTTTGCTGTCCCTATCGATTTACATTTGTAGCGTCTCTGTTGAAAAACCCTTTACAGTCATTAATATCTTTTAAAGCCATACAAGGTAATTTCAAAATTACACATATTCATTTATCCAAACGTATGATAAAAACAACTCTTAAACTACAAATAGTTTTAAATTAATATGAAACAAAATAATTTGTACATGCCAAATAATACTAAAAGGAGAAGGAACTAATGAGTTTGGTTGAAACAATCCAGGCAAAGAGCAGCCATTGCAAAATGTTGTAACCATTTTGTTTTTTTTACTGCTTCTTTCCGGCCGTCGGTCTGTTTTAATTTACTGTAGCATCTGCTACACCGTTTTCTGAGAATTCTATTTCTGTTATATCTTACATCATAAATTTGTAAAGAATGAGCTTTTGAGCAGGAGGATCCTGATGCTTGATCTGCTACTTCACATAGAAACTCGCGTATACTTTTGCTAAAATCAGCTTTTTTTGTATTGGGTTTGTATTGTTTATATAACACCAAACTGTTTACAACGGCAGTGCTCAACAGAAACCCGAAAGCTATCTTGTGGTACCATCGAATTGTTCTGCGTAAAGGAGAGAATGACTTGCAATTGGTTGGATAAATCGATCCCTTGTTTTGCTGAATTTTAATCAATTACCATTTGAAGCTTCTTGATGTCCTCATTGTTCCTATTGTTTTTTGCAGTGGGCACCTCATTCAAATCGTGTCTGGTACTTAGCGTGAGTACTTCTCTCTTATCTCTCAATTTTGCTACAACAATCCCTGAACACTCACGACCGGTAGTATCACCTTTCTTTAGATTGATTTGCTCCAGTATCATCTTTCGGGTTACCAAGTCTGTTTTTTCTTAGGGTTCCAAATAAATGTGTTTTGCGAACCAACGATGCATTCGCTAAAGAAATAGGTGTATAAAAGTTATCCGTGACCATTGATCGTCCCTTATCAAGTTAAGGCTCCGCAAGATGCAATACGATTTGTGTACTATGAGAAACACCAGGTGTTGGTTTTCCTCTTCTTGCAGTATCATCTGTTTTACCACAATATACCGAACTGGTATAAGTATAACCAAATGGATCACAAAGTTTGTATAATTTGACTCCATACGTTTGCGATTTTCGCGGATTATATTGCCGGAATTGAGGTCGACCACATCACGGAATCATACTTTCATCCACCACCATCATTTCAGCAGGTTTTCTGGCTGCAGTAAAATTCCGTTCCATTATTTCTAGCAATTGGCTAGCTTTATGCAAGCGATTATTTTCCCCGGTTTCATCAGCGAAATGAATGAATTTCAGCAATAACTGAAATCTGTTCCCTGACATAATTTTAGAGACAAAGGAATTTTTATGAAAATTGTCCTTACTCCAATACATGTGGACTGAAGGGAGCTTTACTATTCCCATAAACATTACAAGTCCCAGAAACTGTTTTATTTCCGAAATATTCATGGCTTCCCATTCTCGACTCAAACGAGAATTTTCAATTTTCTTGCTAGCATTCACATTTGTTTGCTCCACTGTTAGCTCGTAAACTTCTTCCGTAACCATAACTTTGAAAATGTCTGCTGGTTTTATTGATTGGAGTTAAAATCTGTTATTCCTGGTGCAGTAGCGGAGTCAGTGAATGAAAATATTTTTACGAGGCTCCACTAACCGATCTCCAAACGATTCTTGGAACGATATCTTCCTTCTCCTCACTAGAAGTTTCTGCATTTTCTAAAACAGTATTAGGTTCGCTTGAATCTACATTTTCGGCAGCATCGCTCGATGTGAAATCGCTACCCGGAACATATTCATCTGAATCTTACTGTTCAAAATCATTTTCATCGCTTTCAATGTCTTCAGTTGTTTGAAGTTTTCCATCCATTTTGCGCTGTGTAGATAAAGGGGTTTTCAACAGAGACGCTACAAAACTAAATCAATAGGGCCAGCAAACGACGCCATATTTTTTCCCGCTCTTTTGACATTTCTCTTCAATAAGGTTTGCCATTTCATCATGGAAAGGTATACAAGCCAACAACGAGTCGAAATTATTAAAATTTACTACCGAAATTTGGAGTCAGTGACCTCAACCTTAAGAGCGCTACGTCCATTTTATGGTCGTCATAATCATCCTACCAGATCAACAATTGAGCGTCTAGTGGAAAAATTTGAATCCACAGGCACATTACAAAATTTTCCCGTGTCAGTGACACAAAGAAGTGCCCGTAGTGTCGAGAATATTGCTGCCGCTGAGGCTTCAGTTCAAGAAAGCCCAAATGTGTCTCTCACACGTCGTTCTCAAGCGTTGGGCATCTCTGTGACGTCGTTGTGGCGAATTTTGCAAAAAGATCTTGGCCTAAATCCTTACAAGATCAAATTGACGCAAGAACTGAAGCCGCTTGACCACCATAAGCGTCGTATGTTCGTGAATTGGGCTGAGCAACAACTTGCAAATGATTCGGATTTTCATCGGAAAATCATCTCCAGCGACGAGGCTCATTTCTTGCTGAATGGCTTTGCCAATAAGCAAAATATGCGTTATTGGTTCGACAGCAATCCACACGTAATCCATGAGTCATCATTGCATTCCGAAAAAATTACGGTTGGTGCGGTTTATAGGCCGGCGGCGTCATTGGGCCGTACTTCTTTCATGATGATCAAGACCGGCACATTACTGTGAATGCGAATCGCTACCGTCCAATGATAACCGAATATTTTTAGCCCCAATTGGATAATATGGACTTGGAGGGCATTTGGTTCCAACAGGACGGCGCCACAAGCCACACAGCGAATGCCACAATCAATTTATTGGAAACCAAGTTTGGTGAACGTGTTATCTCACGAAATGGCCCAGTCGATTGGCCGCCTCAGTTGTGCGATTTGACGCCATTAAATTATTTCCTGTAGGGCTACGTCAAGTCTATGGTCTATGCCAACAAGCCAGCGACGATTGATGAACGTCGTATAAATATCGAACGTGAAATTGCAGCATATCGGCCGATTTATGCTTGAAAGCCGTCGAAAATTGGGTTCGGCGTCTACACTTCTGCAAGCGTGACCGTGGTGGCCATGCAAAAGAAATCGAGTTCCATACATAATGGCAACGAACGTGCTTTCACAGGAATAAAGAATTTCATTGGTATCTAAAACCGTTTATGTTTTATTTAAAAAAAGTTTTGTAGCACTCTTATTGAAAAACCCTTTAGATGTACCTTTGATAAAAACAAGAATTGAAGAAACAACTATAACATAATAATAATACAAAAGATTAGTGTGACAGCCGGCGGTACACATGCACCAGAATAAAATGATATCATATGTGTGCCACGTGCGCCTCCGCCTGTCACACTCTATAACGGGACAATAAACACACACACACAAAAATCTTTATTCACAAATTAATTTTGTATCACTAAATATTAACTTACACCTATTATTAATTATTGGCACTTTGCGAATATATTTGGAATTTGTATGACGGCACTCGACGTGTTAAGAAAATTTTATTTTTTGAAACTTAGTTAACTTTGGCTTTTCTGGATTTAGTTTTTATTGTATTAACTAGAATATATACTAAATATTGGTTACAGGCTCCATCTCGAAAACTTCCCATTAGATAAGAAGTTTTCCAAAATATGTGAGACATCTAGTTAGTCTAGACACAAACCAAAGCTAAAGTAAACAATATAGTTGATAATAGTGGGCTGTGCAGAATAGTGTTGAAACAAAATTTGTTTAATTTTTTTTTCATTTAGCCCCCATCCCGCAAAGTGAGATAACGAACTTCGTTGCAAAAATAATTTTTGCATGCCTAATAAGAACGTCCATCAGCCTCTTTTTTCAAATGCATTCATGGTCTTTAAACATCCTTAGAATAGTCATCCACCTGAAGGAGGGGATGAAGGCAGACACGGTGTTTTATCATGGAACCCATGACATATTTATTGTTGTTGATGGAGATCTCAACCCAATATTCCTTTGTGAATTTACAATAATAGAATTTATCTATGTGCTAGCGCTCTGTTTAACAAACACATTCTTTCAAGAGCTTAAGAAGTGTCTCACATTTAAATGTGAGACTGGATTGAGAATGCGGATGAAAGTTTAATCACATACAAATTCATACACACACTGAGCAAAAGCGAAGGCGTCATACAAACACTTTTCCGTATAGACTCTTATAAATGCGAACTTTAACCTGCAGTTCATAATTTAAATCCAACTGTCAAATGGTCTTACTCGACAAAGAGATAGAGCCTGAGAAGTACATACATAGACAAATTACTTCAAAGATAAATCATTATCCTGGAAAACCATTTTCACATTTGATTGTACTTTTACATAAAAAGGCCTTTATATCAAGCATAGCGGGGTAAACTTGTTTTTATTCCCAGATACTTTATGTGTAAGGATGTGATGACTTGAAACCTTAAAACTTTGTTATGGTTTTTCTAAGCTGAAAGAGAGGAAAATGCAATACACTGTGAGGCATTACAAAAAGTGCGGATAAACCTAAAGATGTCTGTGATTTTCGAAATAAAAAATAATGCAAAGGGAAGGGAAAACCAAACAAAAGAATTTGTTTTACAGCATTTACATATACGTGACTTTACGACTTTTTATTATCTACGTATGAGGGTGTTTTATTTGATAGATGACTTTTTTTAAGCCATTTAAAGTTGAAGGTTCAATAGACTGTAGCAAGACTTCTAATATTTGACCAAATAACTTTTTTCTGTTTATAAAACAAGGTTCGATGACTGGATGTTAAAGGTTATGGGCAAGAATACAAGATAAATTACACATATATTATCTACAGATTAAAGTTCAATCAATTTGTCGTCATCGTCCATCGTGATATGAAAAAAGTGCATAAGTACTGATTTATTACCATTTTATGGCAGAAAATTGGGATTTTGTGATATGAAGATAGGAAATGGAGAAATTTATATTATATTTCAAATTTATGGAATAACAATACAAAGAAGAGACAACCAAGGCAAATATAAAAATAAAGTGATTGAACTAATAAATTATGGACTTATACTTGGGCAGATGGATGCAACTGTAAACAGTTTTGCGTGCTGGTGCCAAAATGGTGTTTGTAAATTTAATTGAAAAGCGCTAAAAGCAAAACCTTGAATTTTTTTTTTATATTTTACAAGCATTTCTTCGACGAAGTGTTTTTACTCAGATATCGGAAGAGAATAAAGTCGTTGTATTTTATAAAATCGTCATATTTTGTATACGTTAGATTTTTGGGTCTTATCTTTAGCCTTTTTATATAACTATTTTTTAATAAATATTGAATATAATTGGCTAATTTAACAGAAAACTACACATAGCAGTTTCAGTTTCAGAATATTTTAAATTATATATAAAAAATATTTAAATTATATATGTATATATATAAAAAACAAGTAAAAGTGTTAAACTCGGCTGTGCCGAAGCTGTGATACCCTCCACCTTAGTGTTAACCAGCAAAATGTTAAATTTTAAAACGGACCTTTTTTAAGAAAATGTACTTTTTAAAAAAAAATAAAAATAAGCTTAAAAATAAAAAAGCATTTTTTGAAGAGCTGTTAAAAAAAAAAACAAGCTGGGACGAGAGTTGAACCAACAACCCTCAGACTCCAACAAGCAACCCTATACCCATCAGGCCACAGCGACCTTAGATGAAGTGTGACAAAATTCATATAAATGTATGAACACATGAAAGTACATCTAAACATTCTAAAATACTTACCTATTATAAAGAACAACAAAGATTTTCAACATGGAAAATCACCACACGGCAAAAGGAGTAGTTTAGTATAAAACTACAAAAATTAATGTGAAAATTTTATGAGTTTTTTTACGTTTCCAATCATAAAATTATTTCCAATGGACCAATTTCGCTGATTTTCAATACCAAACTGCTCAGGAATACGTGGAACATTCTGACCAACAACCGAACCGAGTTATCGCCGATTGAAGTCGTGAGAATGTTTTCAACAGACGGACATGGCTATATCGACTCCGGTTGTTATAAGGATAAAGAATATATTTACTTTATGGGGTCGCAAAGCCTTATTTCTATATGTTACAATCAGAATGACAAACTGATATATACCCTCTATCACTTACAGTGGAGGGTATAAAAAAAAGTCCAATGAGTGTTCGAACTCACGAGCGATGTGTTAACACCTTTTTGCTACACGGTACCTGTTCGATTTCTATGAACACATTCGTAAATGTTACATTGGAAAATAAAAAACAGCGTTCAATCATATGATGACGTTACAGTTAAATAATATTAATACTTAAAATTATTTAAAGACCCAGTGCAAGCACATGTGTCATTATTTTCTTGCTCAATACTTTTTGTTTTATTCCCACAAAAGTCAAAGAATGCAAAGCAACAGACACTTGTATATACATACATACATTGTTATATTCGTACGATATAACCGAAGATCAACATAAAATACTTTTTTAATATTACTCCAAATTAATACTCCAAATTAAAACACTTCAATCTCGGCTCGCCGATATCGGATCGCCTTAATTTTTGGCCTAAACTCTTCGTCGAAACCCGCACTAGCTTTTTAATCCAAAAATTAATAAAATCGGCTATGAATTTCCGGAGAAAATCGAGTGGGAAAATTATATGAAAATCGCCCAATAATCACTTTCAATACCGACTGCCAAGCAACGAACAAACAAACGATGATAAGACAAAACCGAAGATCAACATAAAACACTTTTTTAATATTACTCCAAATTAATACTCCAAATTAAAACACTTAAATCTCGGCTCGCCGATATCGGATCGCCTTAATTTTTGGCCTAAACTCTCCGTCGAAACCCGCACTAGCTTTTTAATCCAAAAATTAATAAAATCGGCTATGAATTTCCGGAGAAAATCGCGTGGGAAAATTATATGAAAATCGACCAATAATCACTTTCAATACCGACTGCCAAGCAACGAACAAACAAACGATGATAAGACAAAACCGAAGATCAACATAAAACACTTTTTTAATATTACTCCAAATTAATACTCCAAATTAAAACACTTAAATCGCGGCTCGCCGATATCGGATCGCCTTAATTTTTGGCCTAAAGTCTTCGTCGAAACCCGCACTAGCTTTTTAATCCAAAAATTAATAAAATCAGCTATGAATTTCCGGAGAAAATCGCGTGGGAAAATTATATGAATATCGCCCAATAATCACTTTCAATACCGACTGCCAAGCAACGAACAAACAAACGATGATTTACTCTTACAAACCTAACACTTGCGTATGTATTAAATTTATAGTTTACTGCCCTAGAGGCGCGCGTATAGATGTTAACACATCAAAAAATACAAATAAAGGTTTTGCTCTTGAATTCATATTAGAGATATTTGTGGTCTGCTTCGTGTACACTTCCATTTATTAGGCCAGGCCTGGTCAGGTATTTTCACAATATATTTCGAGAGATTAAGGCGGCACTGAGAAAAACTAACGGTCATAATTTTTCTGATCGTGATAATATTCCAGCGAAGCTGATGAAATACGTTGCATCAGCGTTGCCATTACACCGGTCATCAGAAATGCGCAGATAGACAACAAAATTCGTGCGGAGTAGAATGAGGGAGTGGTAATCACTATCCCGAAAAAGGTGACATAATGCGGTCTAAGGTCATGGCGACCCTTAAACTTTACCGAATCTCGTCAGTGTTGGAGCAAATTGTCCGGAAGGAGCAGGCGGGTTTCAGGCCTGGTAGTTCGAGTGCCATGTAAGCACACTCCATATAATCATAGAACAGTCACTTGAACTGGACTCACCTCCGTATCTACTTTTCGTAGACTTTGAAAAAAAATGCGATTGGGATACAGTATATACGAGCATCTACCTGACATCGACTATGCAGATCACATATGTCTCATGGCTCACAAATTTTATGGCATCGAGGGAAAGTTAAACCGACTCTCCGAAAAGCGAAAAGTAGAATTGAAAACAAATGCGTATTAGAACAGAATGCAATAGTCCACTAATACTTAGTGGTACGTTAATGAAAGACGTGGATTCAGTTAACAATTTACGACTTAAGGTTGCCAAGGATGGGTGCTTTGCGGCAGATATAGTTTAGTGGATGAATAAAGCCCGTGTTGCATTCCTAAACCTGCACATTATCTGGCGCAATAAGCAGGTATCGAAAAGGATGAAATTGTGAATAATCAGTTTCATTGTGAAGTCTGTACTGTTGTACGGTTGTGCTAGTTTAGGTTGACGAAGCTAGCAATGCAGAAGAACCAAATGTTTGTCAATCATTGTTTGAGACTAAAACTCCGTATCTATTGCTCCAAGATATCTTTTTAGGAAGTACTCGGGCAACGTTTATGTAACAGTCCTATTGAATTGGATATATGTAGGGGAAACTAAAAAGCTTCTCAAAATACCGTTCTGAACCGGTGTAAAACTGTAGGTCCCAATCAGTGAGTATAAAACTATAAAGCCCATAGCTCACTGGTTGTGAGAAGCTCTCCCAAATTCCTTCATGGGATGTAATGGGAAACCATTTATTTATTTATAGAGGAAACTTAACTAGACGACCATATTCTTGGGCGCCTAATATCAGATATTGCTAGAGCGGCACTTTAGTGGAACACGCAGGAGCATCGAAAGCCAGGAAGATCACCAAAGGTTTTGAAAAACATATTTACGAAAAAAAAAATTTTCTTTTGTCTCGGGTTTATTGAAATAATCCCCATCTGGCTAGCTTAGCCACGCTAAACGCTAGCATAACAGAGATACCAAGTAGCTTTTTATATGCATTTGATAAAAATGGACCAATTTGCGTTAACCAATACAGAATAAATATGTTTTGAAATCATGGGTCGACATTTTGTCGAATGACATTAAAGGACAGACTAGAGTAATTTATATTGTTTTATGCCATTGTCGTTTGTATGTATATAATATTAATTAATGTTATAAAGTTAGGTTAAAGTTAAGAACAGCATTATTATACTAAAAACTATTATACCCTCTTCTGGGACTTCAAAACAGTTATCCCAAAAAAGTAATTTTTCCAAGAATTATTTTCCTGGAACAATAAAAAAAAATTGTATATAATATGTTAGTATATATATGTATGTTTTACTACTCATATAATTTCTAGATATCACTTTCACCTTTTTGGACGTCCTTGTATGTAATAATTTCCTTTTCGAACAATGAAAGTTTCTCAAAAACTAAAATTTAATATGCCGGAAGGAATTCAATTTCAAATTTCGAATAATATTTCAAAACCATACACACACCTAGCACACAAACACGATTTTTATCAAATCTGAGATGAATTTGTCTGATCGTTTTGGTTTCGCCCGCTCTTCAGTTACAACTATGTTTCCATATATATATCTCAACTGCACCGAGAGAAAAAAATTAGAGAGAAACGGAGAAAGTACAAATATACTACTTGGAAATAGATATGTGTGAGATGTTAAGAAAGATTGCGTGAGTGTGCGGGTTTGAAAATAAATGTTGTCCTTTGAATTCACATACACAAATTCATACTCCAAGAAGTTCCAGTGTTGAGGTACATACATACAGACATATATTTCGTTTACGCAGGCGGTAAGATAGCAGATTTTTTTGCCTTAGACTAGTACAGTTCGTTCGTCATATTGAATGCCGGAAGTCAACGAATATTAAGTCTTTTCCGGACAAGTTGCTTTGAAGTTGCTATTGAAATCTTACCCACGCATATAGATACCCACGCATACATGCTCTGATATATTAGGCCGTTCTATGGGCCAAGTAGAATACACACACAAAATTTCAGATAAAACAATTAACCCCTTCATGTCCCGCAATGCACTTGATGCAAAAACGAGATACAATTTCATATTTTTGAAAATTTTAATATAATTACGTGAATTCAAATGAAGCATGCTTTGAAGAAAGAAAGTAAGTATAAATGCAATTTTTGGCGTAGAATACGTCTTACCTTACGGTATAGGGAGTCATGTCAGATTGTTATTGTTGTAATCTTTATTTCATTGATTATGAGGAAACGGCGAGATAACTTTTTTTAAAATTTTTTTTATAAGTAAATGAAGTTGTTATCTTTCGTTTGATATACATTTCATATTGGTTGATATCTTCCTAATATTTAAATTTCTCAAATGAAAATTGTTTAAACACAAACACTCAAAAATATATGTGGTGTTTGGTTGAGTGTTTGAGTTTGTAGCAGCAACCTATGCTGCTGTTTCAGTGTGGACACAAACCTTCGGCTGTTGTTTTGATTGATGAAATATTGAAATTTCGTATATCTACTTATGTATTTAAGTGAAACAAAATGTTAAATGTGAATTTGAATTTAACATGGATATATAATTATAAAAAATATAAACCAAATTGATTTGCGTCTGTTATTTATCATTTATCCTTACTCTTTTAATTTAAAAATATATTTATCCTATTTTTCCTACCATAAGCTTATGTATATTATCAAAACTAACTACCAAATAAATAAATTAATTTGCTTATGTTATTTATCATTTATTGTTATATATGTTTTCTGTCTTATCGGATGGCGTATTCTACGCTAAACTTAATGGCCGTGTCTCTGACACAGTTTGCAGCGACAGTCCGTGGCCGAAGGCCTCGGACAACTGTCTGCTGTTTTTTTTTTTAAATTTTGCAGGAACACAATTTTGAGGATTTAAAATGCATGGGTTTTATAGAAAAGGTATAGGCTGATATAGCACATTACGAATATCCTGAAAAATTTTTGCAGGGATTTCGCAATTATCTCAAACTTTTTTCAGTTCGATACACGTTTGTATAAAACTTCTATAAGTCGCAAGCCACAAAAAACAAAATAATACATTCGGTGTTTTTCATGCACTTTCATGTCGAAAAGTTGATACTGTTGAGTTTCTTACCAGTATTCAAGCACACCGTATAATTTTTTTAGAATGCTTTTGATGCGCTATATTAGCAATTTCCTCGTCTATGACACCCATTTATTAGAATTTCACAAATTTGTGTAGCTGCAGTTTTAAGGAGCAAAAACAGCAAAAAAGTATGTTTTCTACTTTAAAATTTAAAATAAATTGCATTTATTGCATACATATAATTTTTAAGTTACCTGCCATCTGGCTGAGCAAATTGTGGTTATGTGCATATTCTTATGTCTTTTTTTTTAAACCTTTGTATCTCGGAGAAAATATTTGTATCTCGGAGAAAATCTGACAACTGGTTCAGAAGTTAGAAATCCGAAAATTTTCAAACCGCTGCCATTTCGCACACTTGCATTTTTGGGGATGGTCGTAGTGAACATATTTTCATGAAGTGAGCCAAGTAATACTCTGGCGAAATTCGGCGGGTCGTGACTGACTCACCCTGTATAGTACCTTAAATTGTTAACTACCTTAGATTTTCAAAATAAATTGTTCGGGAAAAAGTACTTTTTAATAAGTTAATATTGATATGCAAGTTGACCAAATTAGATGTCACGGTCGGGATAGGCTTGAAAACCCCCAGAATGGGTACCGACCAGCCGAAAGATCCCATTATTCTCGAAGCATCCCGATTTATAGCGACATTTCCGATATTCCAAAAGTCGAATTTATAGAAGCTTTAGTATGTCGCTCCAGTTTTAAGCTTTACCTTTAGGGAATTAAGTTTTACAGCATAAAGCCTAGTACGAGGGTTGCTATTTATATTTCGGGAATAGCAAATAGCAAAAAAAATTCCTAAATGAAAATGGCTTTGTTATATTTCAAAATATTCCTTTTGATGATCAATACACTTTTGCATTCGTTCAAACAATTTGTCATAAGAGTTTTTCCATTCCTCTTGAGACACTTCCAAAACATGGGTTTTGAACGCTTCAACTGATTCTTCGGCGCTATATTTGGGAAGAAGAAGATGTCATTGGATGACAAATCAGGACTGTACGGAGGATGAGTCATCTATTCGATGTTTTGACTGCTCAAAAATTCACATGTTCGACGAGATGTTTGAGGGCACGCATTGTCATGATGGAGAATGATTCTTGTTTGGTGGTTGTTTTTACGAATTTCCTCATAATTTTCCGGCAAACAAACGTACTAGTCCAAATTGACCGTCCTATGTTGCTCAAGGGAATCAATGGTCACATGACCCATTCGGCCGAAGATACAGGCGACTATTTGCTTTGCTGTGATTCTTCCACGAAAAAGTTTTGTTGAACTAGCTCGTCTTGATAGACCCACACGGTCGATTGGTGTTTTGTTCCCGGCTCACACGTCTTTTAAAGCACCACGGTGGATGCTTTTAATCATTTCCGTACACCAATTGACGCGAGCGTCTTTTGAGCGATTGTGAAATTATGTGGGATCCAACGCGAACAAATTTTTTTTACAGCCAAATGTTCGTTCAAAACCGAATGTATTGAAGTGGGTTTAATATTCAAGGATTCCTCTATCTCACGGCATTTCACATGACGGTCTTGCATTATTAGTTCACGCACTGCATCGATGGTTTTTGGCAGAACAACCGATTTTGGACGACCTTCACGAAATTCATCCTGGAGCGAACGGTGTCCGAGACAGAACTCGTGGTACCACAGATTTACAGTGGTTTTTGATGGTGCTTCATCACCAAAAGTCGAAACAAATTGATTGAGATACTCTTGTGTCGATAATCCACGCAAAAAATCGTAAGAAATGTTCACGGGTTAATTAGATTTTTTGACCGAGATGCATTTTTCAACACTCTGTAAATACAACAAATACTGCTCGTAAGTGAATACGTTCTATGAATGTTTAAGCTGAAAAATTTCAAGCTTTCCATTGGAAGTTCCAGTTTGTATCTGTGAACACTGGTATTGCCATTTCCCGAAATATAAATAGCAACCCTTGTACCTAATTTGATTAAGATCGGAAGTGTTTTACGGAATTTATCGCCCTGACAACCCAGAAGAACACCAAGCTTTTGGGAGTTATTAGATTGTGCGTGGCAAACCCCGTAACTATTTTCCAGTAAAGTAGGCATTATCAGATTATTAGGCAATGTCTGTATTGAATCCAATCATATATACCAAAATTTAAAAGAATCATGATTTTGTTCTAAATGTGTCGATTTATATGGGAGACATCAGAAGGAACGTTGTCAGACTGCCCTTGTTCAATCCCAAACTAAGTGTGAGAAATTATTGTGACTAACAAAATTTGATTGTGATCGGTGAGGATTTACGGGAGTAATCTTGTTAGGCAACCAGCCAGCCTGACACAGATATGTCTCAATCGACAAAAGATACTAAAGGTATAATATAGCTCCATCAATGCCTTAAATTATTTTCCGGAATAAATGATAGACCCCCATCCCTATGGTTTAGGGTACAGATATATTTCACCTTTTCTGGGCCGCCTGTAACTGTTACAATGTGCTTTTTATGATGCTAAAGTTTTGTCACGAATGATTTAGGATTTCCTCTACAGCCTAGTGTTGCCAGACTTCTGCCTGCGCTTAAAAATATTACGAGAGGGAGCTTAACAAAACTGGAAGACAGATACCTCAACCCTTATTACAACTTATCAGTACTTTCGTCGGTTCCTTACCATTTTTAGAGTCCTAAGCAAGTATTATACTCTTTATTTCTCTATCACTGTCAAACTATCGCATTGACCTTTATAAGAGGAATCTTGCAACAATGGCCACTTCTCATCTTTATTTTTTATGAGCAAGAATATTTTTGACACGGTTGCTTTTTGTATCATCCAGAAAGAAAAAAAGTGGAAAAAGGAAATGCTGTCAATAAAATTTTACGGCTTTCATCGAAGTACTTCTCAAGCATTTTTGTAGTTTTTAGTAAAGAAAATGCTCATATTATTTCCTCTTGTCTGTAAGAAAACATATATTAGATTTTGTAGCATTGGATTTTATGTTTATTTCTTTGTATACTGGAACACTTGGCAAACGAACGGAAAGTATTGCGACAAAGAGTTTAAGAACATGACGGTATGGTCGTAGTAAATACGAACTATTGTTATTGAGTAAAAGTATGAATTATTGAATTACAATGTAAACTATAACAATTTTTCTGAATGGATTTGAACACAAATATTTTGGGGATTTATTGAAGAGGTTCAACACTAAAGCATTTAACTTGATCCTTGCAATAGTAATACCACTGTGAGATGGAGTTGCAAAGATACTCGAATAAAGGGCATTCTTTTTTAACTTAAAAAGGGGTTGGAAAAAAGGTTGCAAAAGAAATATTTTAATGACCATGAACAGTTGCATATACAATAAACTGACTACAAAACACTGATCTCAGAGACACTGCCTAATATCTTTTAAAATTCGCCTCTCATGAATTTGTCTTCACATTATTATTTTTGTTCTTTTTTCCTATTAGCAAGAAAATCTTGGCATCATTCATCATTGGGATTGGACTACGACACAGCTTTACTCAAAAAGAAACGAAACCCAATTTAAAGATCAAAGGATAAGAGCAATTAGTGTTAATGTGATATGTATTTTAGTTTACATCCTAGTTCTATAAGCAATGATATCCCCTCAAGTTTTATGTGCGCAATAGAAAAATAAAGATGATTAACTATTTGCAAGCAGCAACGCGAAATGTTTTTTATATTACGTATGAATAGCTAGTTTTGCCGTACCCTGTATATATATTATTAGATTGCTTTACTGGAAAATCAGGCATCAGACATATTGATTTTTTTTAAATTTCGATATGAATGAATGTCTTAGATATTTAGACAATTTTAATCCTAAACAAATATCCTACAAAAATTGCACTTTTTTACATACTATGCCCTCCTGAGCTCAGTTATGCCTAGAATCCCTTTCTTTTTTGTCATGTATTTAAGAATATTTCAATCTACAAAAAAACCTAAAAATATAAAAAAAACCTTGAGACAAACTTTTTTCGATTTTGCCAAACATTAAAAGTGAGAAATTTTATTAAAAAATTTCTCATTTATACAAAATGCTGAGAAAATAGTAATAATAAAATAATAAAACAAATAATCATAGTTTTACATTAAATATATTTGCCAAAGCGTGTTGTTTCAGAAAAATTTAAACAACAAAAGAAAATACAGAATGTGTCATGAAAAAACAAAAGAAAATACAGAATGTGTCATGGTATCTATGCGGGAAAATATTGTGTTTTTTATGGGTTAAAAAAATTCTAATTGCGGCAAGTCGGCATTTACACACGGAAAAAAACGGAATTGCTAAAATCAAATAATTCCAATTCCGTGAATTCACACCACATATATATACCAACAAAAAAATATATTAAAAGAAGTCCAAAATACGTTTAAATTTTTCATCCAAACGACATGAAACATTTGAGTCAACAATCTTTGTAATTCCATCTGGTGTAAGTCAATTTACGTCAAATAACTCTCTATCGCACCCAAGGCACCGCGAATAGTGTGAAAGGAACTGTCAGGTGAGAACAACGGCAGCTCTATACGTCATTACTCTATGGTTTAAGCAGTCTAATAAGAACATATAGAACATATAATAGAAGAAATTATTGATCCTGATACTATTAACTATGATTTTTTATAAAATCTGAACACTGAGTAGAAAAGAGTATTTAATTTTCTAGATACATTTTGCCACCCGACCCAACTTTGTTTTCGTTGAAATTTTGTACACGTAATCTAGAGGTTTCAACAAAAGTTATTTTTACTTTGTATGCCAAGGTTCGCTAAGGTTCGTGATTGGAGCAAACGTGCGTTTTTTCTTTAGTTTTAAGGATGTTGTATATAGGAATATATATTTTTCCACTCGCTGTCGTATTGATATGATTTAGCTATTAAATGAAACAATGACACGTCTTCTTGAAACACTGATCCACAAATGGAAGTGTCTTCTTGGAGCAAGGATCATAAAAAGCATAAAGTATCCTTTTTTATTTACATATCTCAGATAGTTTGTTTTAATCTTTCTTTACAACTTGGCGCAAGGGTCATTCACAGAATGGGCCTTTTATGAAATTAGGGGTATGGTAAATTTATCATATCTCAATTATACTTTAAGGTGCATACTAATAAATAACGTCTCATTTCGCTATAAGATTTTCAGGGTTTGCGTTGCACATGTGTTTTTAATGGCCATCCGGTGGGTTCCGTCGATTTAAAACAATTTATCAAATCATATACTGTTTCTATCTCTTACCTACTTACTTACTTAGGTGGCCTCCAACAACCCAGAGGGGTCAAGATCCTTACCACATGAGGATGATAGTAAAATGATGATGATATAATAAATGAAAACAAGAGCATGGTGGAAAAAACCGTCTGTTCTGGTGTTAGTATTATAGACCTTTCAGTGTCTATTGATACTTAGGGATCTTCGATCGATACTAATTCGCATATATAAATTGCATAATTCAATTTGTATATACACGACTAATAATCAACCGATGGTATCAATTCAGGCACAGCATTTAGACCTCTGATGATGAACTTGCCACAGAATTCGAAACTAGTCATGCCGGTGACTGTTCTTAACTGAATTGTATATTATTCCAACAAAACCCATTTGTCTTTCAATTAAAAGAATGTTCCTGACCTTTTAAGCTTGTAGTAGAAATTTTTCATACATTAACTAAAAAACCCTCGAAATCGGTCATAAAATTCAAACTTGATATCGTGTTTCTCGAACCTGATCGATCTTTAGCCTGTCTGTTGCAGTTGCACCAAGCTCTCGTAGGCAATGATACCCTGGTCTTTCCAGCTAAGCCCTGGTCATCCCATTTTTTGAGTAGATCTTCGAATATCTTTCGCACAGGATCATTCTGACCCATTCTACAGACAATGGCTAGCCAGCGTAAACGCACTATCTTGATTCGTATAAGCTACGTGGAACAGCTCGTGGTTCATCCATCGTCGGCACTCGCCGTCCACTTATACAGGATCATATATAT
Source organism: Phaonia tiefii (assembly GCA_963931995.1). NCBI lineage: Eukaryota > Metazoa > Arthropoda > Insecta > Diptera > Muscidae > Phaonia > Phaonia tiefii. The sequence goes on along the minus strand of OZ008367.1, from coordinate 321,900,369 downwards.
TTCGGAGAATTTTTCTCTAGAAAACTCGCCGTGCTGTTTCTGCAGTGAATGCAATCTGACTCAGGATTTTAGGATAAAGTAAGACATATCGTATGAAAGTCTGATAAAGTTGTATCTTTGATATTCGAGGTAGGCTCTCGTGCTTGACTCCGTTGGAAGGATCAGGTTGACGAATCCCTGCGTACACTTGGTATTGCCAACTGGAGGGATAAGGCTAAAGTTCAAACTGGTTGGCGAAATATGTTATCTTCGTTTTGTAAGGTCCCTGACCCATCGGGGTTGTTCGTGACGGGATAAGTAAGTAAGTAAGTAAATTCTCGCAGATTTCGGCCAATGAAGTCTAAGTCATCAACATACGCAACGAGCATGTGAATTGTGCTGCTGATAGTTGAATTCCTGTTGACTGCAGCTTTCCTCACGATGATCTCCATTAATCAGTTGAAGAATTTTTGAAAATTAATAAACAGAAATCTATTTATATTCCTGAGGTCTGATACCCTCTGTAAAAAAGTCGTACTTTGCAGTTTTGGGGTTTTCATTGATAAGGATGATGTTGTTTTAAAGGATATCTCTCAACATATGTATATTGTTTTTTTCTTTATAGCACATATACGACCCATATGCCAACCGGCATCTTTTAATATATCAAATTGTTATTCACCTGTTCATCTCTATTGGACTCCTTCAATTATTTAAATTGTTTAAATTGTGCGTGAGAGTAATATAAATTCTCTATAATTATCCGTTAGTATTTGCTTAATTTGGAACAACAATTAAACTCTATTATTTGCTAAATTCCATCATATAGAGGCTTGGAAGGTCCCTTAAACAGATTCACTAAGGTAGATTTTGTTTTCCAATAGAATATAAAATTTGCGAAATATTCCAACTTATATTTGTGAAATAACAAAACTCTAGTATTTAAATTTTGGATACCGTTTACATTTGGGTGGCCGTGAATTTAGGAAATCTTTTATAACTTCCACAACGACTGGCAGCCAGATTGGTGGCTATGTACAAATTACTCAATACTGTAAACGTTTTTGGAAATTTGTTGCCTCTTCTTGAGCGATTTACTGTTAGTTTTTATATATTTTTCAAAAATGTATCCTACATTCTGAGTTATTTATGTACTTTAAGTGCTTCACCGTGACGTATTCGCAGAAGGAAATAAGTGCACATAGTAATTCATACAAATATAACTGCACCTCAAAGCATGTGAATAAAATACACAGTTCCAGCCCAGCGGCGGTTGTCCTGGAAGTCCTGAAAGTCCTGAAATCATAACCAAACAAGCGGTCTATAAAATACGGAAGGCTTTCCCTACACATTACCTTCTCTTTTCTTTTTAACATTGTGTGAGTGTGGGATGCAAGGCCTACCTTGCCCATTGCCTAAAGGAAATCCTAGAAGGTATTTGCTATAATTTAATTAATTAATTTAATAAAATTTGTTAAACAAAAATAAAACTAAAATAATTTATTTTATCACAAAATCATTATCCACTTCTACATTATTATTTATAAGTATGTACATATGTATCTATCTTAGAAAGTTTTACCTCGCTCAACTTCAAACTGAAAATTTTAAAAATACGCTGAAAAATATAAAATAAACAGTTTAATTTTTACGGTTAAAAAGAATCGGCAAAGAAATTTCTCAAAATTGTAAAAATCTTCTTCCTGATTATACTTACTTACTTATCCGGTCTCGGACAACCCCGGGGCGTCAGGGAACTTACAAAACGAAGGTAACATATTTCGCCAACCAGTTCGATCTTTTGCTTTATTTCTCCAGTTGGCAATACCAAGTGTACGCAGGGATTCGTCAACCTGATGACTCCTGCGGGGTCTTGGTCTTCCTATTTTTCGTCTTCCTTCGAGTTCGGTTTCGAAAAGCCTTCGCGCTGGTTCATCTTCATCCATTCTTCTGACATGGCCTAGCCAGCGCAATCGCGTTATCTTGATCCGCTTAACTATGTCAATGTCAGCATAAAACTCATACAGCTCATGATTCATGCGTCGCCGATACTCGCCGTTGTGCACTTAGGGGCATAAATTTTTCGGAGTATTTTTCTCTCGAAAACTCCTACAGATGTTTCGTCTGCTTGCCACAGGACCCAGGATTCTGCGCCATAAAGCAATACAGGTTGAATGAGAGTCTGGTACAGCTGGACTTTTGTTACTCGAGAGAGGGCTTTATCTCTAAAGTGCAAATAACATCTATTCGCAAGCACAATTATCCACTTGATCTCAAGGCTGACGTTGTTGTTTTTGTTCCCGGCAGATCCGGGGTATATAAATTCGTCCACTACGTCGAAGTTATATCGGTTATCAACGTCCACGCTTTGGTCTAATCGCGTAGGGGCCCTCTTCGTTGAAAGCATTAATTTTTTCTTGCCTCATTTACCGTCAGACCCACTTTTGCTGACTGCTTCTCAATTCTCGAAAAAACCGCAATAACTTCTCTAATTGTGCGCCCAATGATATCTATATCATCAGCCTACGCGAGCAGCATGTGACTTTTGCTGCTGATGGTTTTATTCATGTTGACTGCAGCTTTTCTGATAATGTTCTCCATTAAGATGTTAAAGAGATCGTACGGTAGGGTGCCGCCTTGCCTGAGGCCTCGCTTAGTTTCGAAAGGTTCGGTAAGATCCTTACCAATTTTCACTGCGGATTTGATGTTCGTCAAGGTCATCCTGGAAAGGCGTATGACTTTAGGAGGAATACCAAGCTCAGACATTGCTTCATAGAGTTTCTCCCGTATCGGACTCTCGAAGGCCGCTTTATAATCGATAAATAGATGATAGGTGTCGATTTGTTTTTCGTGTGTCTTCTCCAGGATTTGGCGTAGCGTGAAAATCTGGTCAGTTGTCGATTTTTCAGGCCTAAAGCCACACTGGTATGGTCCAAACAGGTTAGTGATAATTGGTTTTAGTCTTTCGCACATTATACTTGATAGAACCTTATATGCTATGGATAAAAGGCTTATTCCACGGTAGTTGGCACAGATACTCGGGTCCTTTTTTAAATGTGGGACATAGTATACTGAGACTCCAATCGCCGGGCATGCTTCTTGATTATATCTGATGAAAAATGCAAGTATTCCGCACGCCTTATTTTAGGAAGTCATTACAAAAGAACCATTCCGCATGCCTTATTTGTGGAAGGCCTTGCGACTTCCGCCGCTGGGAGCTTAAGTCCCACATCACCATGCAGAGCTGAATATTCCCTAAGAAATATTTTTGTTCAAATATCAACCTGAAACCCGCGTAGGTTCATGTGGAACTGCATCTCAGTGCAGTGTATCACTGCCAGTGAGTGGGGACGAGTTTAAACGATTAATGTTTGCGAGATTGTATGCATTTTATCACACTTATGTACAAAACTGTATTACAAACGGACAATCATTAATATTCTCTTATGGCTAAAGTTAAGGATGCTGAATGACGTCATATCCTCTGTGATGCAATTTTTTTTTTTACTACGGCCATAAATGTTGATTGTCTATGAGGAAGTTTAAATGAAGGATGTATTTCTTAGGAAATTATATCATTATTTGTTTGGCATTTTAACATTCATTGCACTCAAATACTGTTACTACCGGATAGTCCAATTTCATTTCTTGTATTTGCAAACCGTGAGTTTCTGACCCAACATCAAGTTCTAACAATTACGTAATGTATTGGCGTTCGCGAGACGTTAATATTACGAGGTTGGTATTTATATTTCGGGTCCAGCAATAAAAAAAAATCATTTCGTATTGGAAATGGTTTTATTATTTTTCAAAATATTCTTATATTTTCAATACATTTTTCAAGCGCTCAAACCAATTGTAGAAATACATTTCCCACTCCGATTGAGACTCCTAAAAAATATGATTGTTGAACGCTTCAACAGCTGCTGAACAAAGTTGAACAAAGTTGACCACGCGATAAAAATAAGTCATTGGGTGCCAAATCAGGGCTGTACGTTGGATGACCCATCTATTCGAAATGTTGAGTGGTCAAAAAGCCCATTGTTCCAGATGATGTGTGAGAGAGCTTTTTTGAACACTGTTGTCAAACAGATGGTGCTATACTAATGGTCATGGCCCCATGACCGGTTAAACCCAAAAAAACGCGGTAATTTTTATACCCTCCACTGTAAGTGATAGAGGGTACATATCAGTTTGTTTTTTTTTTCAAAGCAATACTCAGGGAATAAATAAAGGTTTCCCATTACATCCCATTAAGGAATCGGGGATAGTTTCTCACAACCAGTGAGCTCTGCGCTTTCTAGTTTTATACTCACTGATTGGGACCTTCAATTTTACACCGGTTCCGAGCGGTATTTTGAGAAGCCTTTTCATTGCTAAATACTCGATAGTGTCGCCGTCACTATGCGCGGTGAGCGCCGCCGGATGAAATTTTAAGGTGGTCAGAGCTGGGGTCGAACCCAGGATTTCAAGTACAAGAGGCGCGCACACTACACTGCACACACAAATGCAGTTCATTCTGTTGACGAAGGAAAATTGAGGTAGTGGAGGGTGGAAAAGGAAGTAGTGTATGTTGACATTAGCTTTGAATCTTTGTATGTCATAAATGGTGGGAAATACACTAGCCGGAAGTTTATTCCACATACGGACTGTACGGCTGAAAAGCGAATTTTCTCTATAGTGTATAGTGCGGTCAACCGGCCACTCGATAAAAAGCGGATGAGAGTTCCTGGAAAACCGCCTACTTCGGCTAAATGTCTTCACGTCTGGCATAAGTTGACGGATGTCCAAGGAATATAAGCCATGGAGTATCGCTAGAACTGCGACACGCAACCCACATTTCGACGATACTCAATAGAGGCAATAGAGTTGGATACCCTACTGTCCCCTAATAACACCGTCGCTCTCCTCTAGACAAGGTCGAGAAGCTCCAAAGGTGTCCTTGGAACATGCCCATACAAGGGATATATATTCCATCTTTGGCTTGATGTAGTTGGTATAGATATGCACAAGATCAGATAGAGTGAAGTATTTCTTGCACTGCTTTCAAAAGCCTAGACACTTGAATGAAACTGTCGACATCTCAAATAAATAACATAACATTATATTTTCATGAACAGAACATCAAGAGCGGCTGATTCATCAATATCCACACCGTCCATAGACAATGACGACACACCTGGGTCAGCAATCTGCTTTTGCGGCAACAAACAACACTGGGTCTTACCCGCATTAACCGTTGTGTCGATCGTAGAGCCCACGGGTACATTTGCAACTTTAATTTTCCTGTATCTTCCAAACGGTTAGTCCGATTGACCTGAAATTTCATGATATCCTCAACCATACACTTTTGCATCATGTGGAAAAGTTTCATCAAGATTGGAGCAGCAGTTCAGTCGATACAGCCCAAATTCAAGTTAGTGGAATGGCGTCGACTGCTGATGTACCCGGGTACTTGTATGAAAATTCATACAAATATATAGAAATAAATGGCAAAGTTCACTTTATATTGCTATATCTTCCAAGCGGCTGGTCCAATCTTGATGAAACTTCGTATCATAGCTTGGAAATATGTAATTGATATTGGTGTGAAATTGATTCACCACCAATGTCATCAATATTTCCTTCTAAGTCTTCTTGATCTACCGCTTGTTCGTGGTCACTCTCTTCGGAGTCAGAAGCCTCAACAAATGTGCGTATATAGTCACGCTGCTCCTCATACGGTAGTGCATTCAATCGACGCGGAGCTAGCCACTCACCATCTGCCATTTTATTTTCACTTTTTATATATTTGCCGCACAAAATAAATTTTTAGGTCTTTACACTTCAAAAATCGCACATAAACTGACTTATGCATACAAAACTACTCAAAACGAAACCTGCGCAAAAAATCATGTTTCTGCCTGCAAAACTGGTTGTGCAAGGGTAGGTAGGCAAGATATTCCCAAATACCCTTTTGTTCCTGTTTAGTAGACGTGTTTTCCTACACATTCCAAAAAAAAAATGTTTACATTGAACAAATATTTTATGAGTTATAATTATTCTGCGCAGGTACTAAAAATAGCACTATGAGCAAGAGGGGTTGATTTTCAGTTCAAATATAACGGAATTTTGCGAATGAAAATTCAATGTTAATTATTTTTCTTGGTAAAAAGGGATCAAATTACAAGGATTAAAAAAGAATTTGGAAATTGTTAAATTTTTATGGATTTTGGCAATTCCCATTTTTGGTAAAAATGGATTATTTAGGTACCAAATTTTTTTTTTCCCAAATTATGATAAAAGTTTTGTTAACTAGACAATATTTCCAAGAAATAAAAAAAAAAAAACCAGAAAATTACAAGAATCCAGGTAGTAGTTAATATTTGTATATCAAAAGCAACTATCTGCCATACAAAACGTATGAAGTACCCGGGTACATCTACTGTCGATGTGGATAAAACCCAACAGCTGTTGACACAACGGCTAAAACCATTCGACGGCATTCAATTATAGACTCCAGATACCGGTCGAGTGTTTCATTTATCGTCCGACATTTGACTTCAATCTTTTCAAGACTTGGCTCACGGTCGAATGAATAAGAATGATAGAGATTACCCTCATCCGCAAAAGAGTAGATTAGATTCACAGTCTGACCAAGGAGATCGTCAATGAAAATAATACAGAGAGAAGGAGAAAGAACAGATACCTGTGGTACACCTGCAGTCAATTTATGGTTATCGGATGAAAATCCATCTACAACAACTCGTATAGTGCTTTTTCTGAGAAAACTCGATATAAATCGAGTGAAGTTATCACCGACATCAAAAGCAGCGAGCTTTGGCAAGAATGCATCGTGATATACTCTATCAAAGCCCTTCGAAATATCAAGAGCCACCACCTTACTCTCACCAAGCCGGTTGATGGATCGACTCCACTGTTCTGAAAGGAACGCCATCGGGATTCCAGTAGCTCTCATTGTACGGAAACCATATTGCCGATAATTAAAAAGGTAATTTAACTCAATATTTTTCACAAGTAATTTAACTCAATATTTTGCACAAGATGGTGGTTAACCATGTAGTCCATAGCCTTCGAGATCGCAGAACAAGTTGTAATTGGGCGGTAATTTGCAGCGTTACTTGCACGGTATGCGAGGCTGAAAAGGTTGCACAGTGGACGTGTCACCGTCGAAGAGCACCTACTCAAGACCAGTGCAGATGTGCCATCCGGGCCTGGGGATTTATTTGCTTCAGTGTGGTTCTTGCACGAACAACTTTTGTTGGAGATAGCTCGTCTTGAAAGACCCATACGGTCGATTGCTATTTTGTTTCACGCTCATATGCATAGATCCATGATTCGTCACCTGTGCCGATGTTATACACTGCATTTGAGTTACTGCGGTTGTATTTTTGCAACATTTCTTTGCCCCAATCGACACGGGCCATTTTTTGAGCACTCGTCAAATTATGTGGAATCCAACGAGAACAAATCTTTTTCACGGCCAAATGAACATGCAATATTTTATTGATGCTAGTGGGTCTAATGCCCATGGAAGCCTCAATCTCACGGTATTTCACATGACGGTCTTGCTTTATCAGTTCATGCACAGCATCGATGGTTTCCGACAACACGACCGAAGTAGGACGACCTTGACGAAATTCACCTTGGAGCGAACGGCTTCCGAGACTGAAATCTTGGTACCAGCGATTTTCAATAGGTTTTGCTAGTGTTTCATCACCAAAGGTCGAAACAGGTTGATTGAGGCACTCTTATCTCTTTAATCCATGCCGAAAATCCCGAAAAATCATCACGCGTAAATTTTTCACGGGTTAGTTTCATATTTTGACCGAGATGAATGTTTCAACACACTGTACATACCACAATTGGTGCTCGTTAGTGAGAACGTTCTTTGTATGTTTATGCTAAAAAATGTCAAACTTTCCAATGGATGTTTCAGTTTTCATCTGGTGACACTAGTAATGCCAGGACCTGAAATATAAATAGCAACCGTCTTAGCAACACTAAACATGATATTAAATAGATCGCAAAAGTTTAGTGTTAAAATTGTCTTGATCGATGTGGGTCCTTCAAACGGTAGTCACCATGTCAGGCTATTCTCTCACTCATATAGTAGTGATATCTGCCGTAACGTCAGTGTTTATGTCTTAGTACTTATACTGAGATTAAGAGAGGTTGAGGAGACTATAAGAAAAGGATGACTCTATGACTACGATGACTGTGTCGTGGTTCAGTATTATTATTTTAGTATGGATCATATTGCGAGTACTAATATCTTTACTCTAGCGAGACATGGTGGGAACATATACATATTTAGCTTTTAAAGTTGACCAGAGTTTAAAGTCAGCCATATGCATCTGTTAACATCCTTTACTCAGGGTCTCGATGTAACTAACATTGAATAAGAGAATTTCGGTATGTTTTTTGTTTGTAGTCGTAAGTGTTGCAGTGTATATTTGGTTGGATTAGGAAATACTCTTATGAAAAATCTCCAACCTGCTTTGTAATACATTTTTCTGTAGTCTTTTTTAAAGAGTTTGTAAAAGGTGTTAATGTACATGTGTGTACGTATGTGGGGATGTTTGTGTACTTGCAATACAATAAGGTATGACTACTTCAGGCTACAGCTGAATCAATCCATGCCTTCATGGAACAGTGGGTAAAATAATATAGAGGTTTAAATGCATGCTATTGTTATATGGCATGATTTGTTGTTTATCTTAAGAGTTTCGATTTTGGATATTTGAATTATATCTACGATCTAAGAGTTGAAAATCTAAAAGTAAGTGTTTAAACATTTCTTACTCCACATTTACTTTAACCTAGCTTTCTGCTACAACCCATAGAGCAGGAGGAGTAAACTTCTCCTCAAAAGTGAACCGTGCATTTTTTTGGCTTTTTCAGCACGAATTATTCTATAGTTTTGGATCAGAAAATACAATTCGCAATATATGTATAGATTTTTATATTTTTTTGTCATCTACCGCAGCGGTGGTATGCACTGTGTTATTATGACACACCAAACGGTGATTTATAACTACTTGAGTTTATCGAGAATGTTTGAAATATTCTCTGTTTTGGCTTGTACCGACACACTGTGATGCTTTTAGCGTTTATTCAGTAAAAGACAACCATAACTTCTAAAATAATGCAGATAATTTCAAAATTTAAATTTGCACTTTAAAAGCAATGCTCACATTGTGTTCCAGGTCTTAAGGGGGCTTCAATTATTACTGTCAAAGTTCAGTATTATTTTCAGCTCAAATGTTATGTGTTTTTAATTTAAATAGTTCTGGTCTTTTTTAAAACCATAGCCTCAATATTATATAATTATATATTGACTAACATTATTATTTTCGGCTCAAAAGTTAAGTGCTTTTTAATTTAAACATTTCTGATATTTTTTCAAAACTAAAATCTTAATATTATATTTGTAAATAGTGACGGCTAATTTATTAAGCATTAAGTTGTTTTTTTGATTCTGGTATTATTATTATTGTTTCCAGTATATTTTATTAGCTAATCCTCTTCAAAATAGACACTACCATTGTGTGCGGTATCAAATTAACTTAGCATTTCTGAACTATAATTATTTTCTTCCATAACACGCGTGTTAGCAAAGAAATAAGTGGATCTGACCTAATTCGGAAAAGTTTGCAAGTATTCGTGTATTTAAGTCTTTTGTATTTTCTGTCTTCGTACAGTTGGGCTTCCTCTGACAATTTTCCAATCACTGAGCATTGACACTCAATGACATTTTTGAAATGAGTCATAATCTTATATACATTTGAACCAAAAGTTGGGAAGCTTTGTCTATATACTAATCAAATTTTGAGCCATTATCGATTTCCTTAAAATTAGGCATATCAGCGCACCTCTTTAGTATATTATTATCATCGCCATTAACTCTATAGCATAATTTTGGAAAAAATCGCTAAACATATTTCTATCGTACGTATTTCCGTATCCATGCTTTGGGCAAGGTTGGGCAATACAACTCTGTGATATAGATTAAAACTCACCTCAAAGCACTGCAACAATGCGAGAATGCATGAGGAAAAGAAGACCATTATAGAAGAATTATAGGCCTTTCAGTGATGTTGATACTTAAGGATCTTCGATCGATACTAATTTGCACATTTGAATTTCAGAATTGAGTTTGAATATATACGATTGATGATCAACCGATGGTATCAATTCAGGCACAGTAGTTAGGCATCTGATGATGAACTTGTCACGGAGTTCGAAACTAGTCATGCCAGTGTAAGCTTGTAAAAGGTTTTCCAATAAGAGTACTAAGTTCCATGCCATTATGTATGGAACTCGATTTCTTTTGCATGGCCACCACGGGCACGCTTGCAGAAGTCCAGACGCTGAACCCAATTTTCGACGGTTTTCAGGCATAAATAGGCAGATACTGCTGCAATTTCACGTTCGATATTCGTACGAAGTTCATCAATCGTCGCTGGCTTGCTGGCATAGACCGTAGACTTGACGTAGCCCCACAGGAAATAATCTAACGGCGTCAAATCGCACGACCGAGGCGGCCAATCGACTGGGCAGTTTGGTGAGATAACACGTACACCAAACTTGGTTTCCAATAAATTGATTGTGGAATTTTCTGTGTGGCTTGTAGCGCCGTCCTGTGGGAACCACATGTCCCCCAAGTCCATATTATCCAATTGGGGCCAAAAATATTCGGTTATCATTGAACAGTAGCGATTCGTATTCACAGTAATGTGCAGTTGGTTACAGACTCCACCTAGAAAACTTCCCACTAAACAAGAAATTTCCCAACATATGCTAATATAGACACAAACCAAAGCAAAAATACCCAACATAGTTGATGATACTGGGTTGTAGCGTAAAAGATTTAAACAAATTATTTAATTTTTTTTGATGTGTTAACATCTATAGCGGCGTATAGGGACTAAATCTATCAAAGTCAAAATCTGCTAAAACCAGATTTTATGCAGCTGCTAAAACCAGATTTACTGTGAAAGAGAATAATGACGTGTTAAACAAAAATGAGCGAGCAAGAGAGCAAAGAAAGAGTGGTGTGGCAGGGGTGAGTCAAACGAAATTGTGTCTATAGCGTATTTATTAACATAATAATGTATGTATGTACATGTGCCTGTTGCTGTTGTTGAACGGAGATATAAAGCATAGCCACGCAAAATATCATTTGCAAGCCCATGGGCTTGCGCAGTCGAAGTTATGGTGACATACTAATACGTCAGCTACTTCGTACAAAGTATGTGTGATGTTGTGTGGTTGGCTGTTTCGTTTCTGTTGATATGGCAAACATGTGGTTAGGGGACACACGTATACGTCAGCTACTTCGGACAAAGTATGTGTGATGTTGTGTGTTTGGTTGTTTCGTTGTTGTTGCTATGGCCAAACAAAGCGAGTCATTTGAGATTCAGCATTGCCTGGTGAATACAAAAACAAGTAGAAACTGTGTTAAGTTCGGCCGGGCCGAAGCTTATATACCCTCCCCAATGACAGTATTCACCCTCCACCCCACACAAACACTCCACGACACAGCAAGCACAAATAAATCGTTGTTGTTGGTGTTGTTGTTTTTTTTATTATAGTGAGCATTATACAGAGCAAAGAGAGTAATGACGTATTATACGTATATAAAAATGAGATAGCAACAGAGCAACGACAATGTTGTGAACTTGTGTAGCGTATGTACGAATGTAAGAATGTATGTACATATGTACATACAAGTGTCTGTTGCTTTGCATTCTTAGACTTTTGTGGGAATAAAACAAAAAGTATTGAGCAAGGAAATAATGACACATGTGCTTGCACTGGGTCTTTAAATAATTTTAAGTATTAATATTATTTAACTGTAACGTCATCATATGATTGAACGCTGTTTTTTATTTTCCAATATAACATTTACGAATGTGTTCATAGAAATCGAACAGGTACCGTGTAGCAAAATGGTGTTAACACATCGAACACATCGATAATGAACTTCGTTCCAAAATACTAATTTTACTAAGGATTTTTATAAAGCATGGCATGGCTATTTCACTCTGGCCGAGGTTTAACTGCTGAAAATGTTGAGAAAATCGAACAACACTGACACGTAGCACCTCGAAGTCAAATTTTAAATTTCTGACAGTGATGTTCTTCTAACGAATTAGCTATTTTAGTAAATTTTTAAAGTTGACCTCTATATGTCGTGGCATTTTCTCGATTTTAGTGGTAATGACAGTAAAATAAGGCGTTTTCGGAAAGCAGATTTCTGAAAATACATATTTTCCAAAATTGATATCTTTATGCTTAAGGTTGTCAATTTTTCCCCAAATTGCTGCATTATATTTTAAAGTGTAACGTTATTAAATCCTGCGATGTATGAAGTTACAAAAACCCATAAAAATGCCACTCTACTACAATGTGTATTCACTGATTGTATGTAGCAAGTAAATGTTTAGCAGTATTATTCTAGAATGTATAATATATTTTCAACTTGTTTTTTGTTTACTTGCTACGATATGTGTTGTTATTTAGTTTAATCTTCCATGGAATTTTTGTTATCCATATCATATTTATGTTTTGGATTAGCTACGTGTGGTAACACTAAACACACACAAACATACATTCATGTAGATATCCCACCAGGGCCAACACCAACAATGGCAGAAACGCCAATAATTTGTAATATTTTTAGTGTATGAATTCGATTGCCATAAGGACATAGAGAATAATGGCGTGGAAATACATGATGTAGATTAACTAGTAAAAAACGAAACAAAACAAAACATAAAAACAGAATACTAACGAATACAAATTGAAAATAATAAATTAAATAAACGAATTTTAGTAAATTTTATGAAGAACGAATACGAACAGACTGATCTAAATTCATAAACACACATTGTACAAATACAGATGTCGTATACATACTATTACATAAATACATGATGATGGAACCCCTACACATTTATATTCACTCACATGAGCAAGGACACTCGTACAATACCTGTATACATGTTGTCCAAAATTGAGTGCGCTTAGCATACTTCTGCGTTGATTGGGCAATATATTTAATTTATTAATTAGTCTGCTACGAGTTTATATGCTTTGAATTGTACATGATTTAGACGAATATAATATATAAATTAAAATAAAAATAATGGATTTATAGTTTTCAAAATGCCGTTTTGAACACTGCATCCTCATGAATCCTTGAAAAAACCGGTTTTTCAAAAATGTCGTTTTTCGGTTTCTTCGAATATTCAGATTTTGAAGAAACCGGTTTTCGTTGAACCCGAGGTAAACAGCTAATAATCGGTTTCAAGTTTTATGACAAAGTGGACAACCATGCGTTTTAAAACATCGTTTATTTTTAATTTTATTTTTTAATTTTGAGATCGACTATCGCATGCGGTGTATAATTGAGGGTCCCAATCGTGGAAACTAATCGGTTTGCCATCTAAAATTTTAATTTTAATTTCAATATCAAAAATTGGTAAGGCACGTTATTGATATTTATGAATGAACACAACATCGTTCGAATGGCTTCCTTGACTTCGCTTACAGTACATCAATCTATTTACAAAATTTTGCACTATATATTCGATTGTTTGGGCCTCTATCTTCTGTTTGAGGGCCTCAAAGGAATCGGAAATCATAACACTTATATTATAGGGCCCTTCAGCGATAGTAGCTTAAATCGCAGCTGCAAGGCGGCCAATGGACTTCCGAGTTTTGGCTGATTATGCGATTTGCACAGTTGCACAGTTCGTAAAATATCGACTATGACGTTAGCTGTGTGGGTCATAGCGTCGTCCTGTCTTCAACTTTTGGAAACAAAAGATCGCTGGGGCACGATAACGCTCGCGATTGACGGTTATGGTGGCTCCTTGCTCATTTGCGAAGAAAAAATGGGCCTATGATGCCGCTATGCCAAACACCGTACGCAACAGTCAATCACTGTGGATGCATCGGCTTCTCCTCGGCGACGTGTGGATTTTTCAAGCGCCAAATACGACCATTTTCTTTGTTAACGTAACCCCCGACGTGAAAATGAGCATCATGGGAAAATTTGATTTTTCCATAAAAACGCTCAAAATTCTGCGAAAATAAGTGCGAGAAATGTTCAGTTCTGCGAACGAAGGCGAGTTGATGTTGATGGTTGTTCGAACACACTTACAGCTACAGCGGCAATATTTTCAACTGAACGCACCGGACGAGCACTCTTGTAAGGCTTTTCCACTAAGAATACGGATGACGAATTCGGTTCACAAATTTATCCACAAACTGCGTTGATGGCGCTCTATTTCTATCGAATTTATTTCGTAGATTTCCTACAGTTTGAATTGAAGACTCGGAACTTTGGAAGAAAGTTTTTGATATTTTCCAATATTTTTTCGAGCGTAGAACGACCCATTGTGTAAATTTCTAGCCTTTAATAAGTAATATGATACTGCAGAGATTTCAAATTGGTTATCTGCTTTGAAATAAGGGGGAAGGGGGGTTCAAATTAAAAATTTTACATGGCCTGCCTTTTATTTATGTATTTTATTCAACCTATTTTTTGTAATATTTGACTTACCCAATTAGGCAAAATTATCGTTGTGTAAATATTTCTTTGGACGTTTATACTTCTTTTAGGAGTTTAAATACTTTTTGTATCCATTTCTGTTAACATACCAACTGCGTTGTCATTAGTTCCGGAACTTATATCTACTTTTAGTAGATGTAATAACCATGATAAAAAAATATCGGTCCTTACTCATAACACATAGGAAATGGTTAATAAGCAATGTTTTCATACAAAAAATTGTAACATGATTATTATGAATATGTTCCATAGAATGTATATATTTTCCAGAAAGAATCTGAGTAAGACATTTTATACAAATATTATGTCTGCACTCCGGTTACGGATTACATCAATATAATGCATTTATACCTTTAAATAAAAGATATCAGACGGTCGTACAAGATGGCGCAAAAGTAATCCTCCTATCAGAAAATGCTATAAAATTTGCGATTGGCCCCTAATGTCAGTTCTGTTTTGAGATTTGTGTAGTAAACACATGCGAAATACACGTTAATAAACAATGTCACGCTACACTGCTCCAGAACGCGGAATATTGCTGACTATTTATTTGACCAATAATCGGTCGGTGACTTTGGCACAACGTGAATTTCGTCGCAGATTTCCTGGCCGTCCAACGCCTACTGGTGAAACACTGCGACGTTTAGCCGCTCGCCTCGAAGAGACTGGCACAACACGAGATGCTGCCAGGCGTGGCAGACCCCGGAGTAGCCGTTCTGAAGAGAATATTGCTGCTGTAGCCGAGGATGTAATGGAAGCGCCGTCGATGTCATGGAAGCGCCGTGAGCGCTACAGAGCAATGATCAACGAGTTCTTTTTGCCGCAACTTGATGAATTGGGATTGAAAAACATGTGGTTCCAACAGGACGGTGCAACGGCATACAGTGCACTTGCCACAACCGATATGCTGAAGGATGCATTTCCCGGGCGCCTAATATCCCGTTTTGGCGATTTGCACTGGCCAGCAAGATCGCCTGATTTGACCGCTCCAGACTTCTTTTTGTGGGGCTTTTTGAAGTCGCGGGTTGATGTCAACAAGCCTCAGACCCTTGCAGCTCTTAAAGACAATATCCGTCAAGACTGTGAGGACGTATCGCCGGAAGTTTTGGCCAAAGTGATGGAAAATGCCATAAAAAGGGCTCAAATGACAATCAACCATTTACATGACATCATATTCTCGACTTGATGTAAAAAAAATTAAAAAGACCAAATAAAAATAATCCACAAGAAGAATCAAAGTTTTTCATTTTTAATTTAAATTACAGCCAAAAAACATCGGTAGTTTACTTTTGCGCCACCTTGTATAAGAATATCTGATTCATCAATAGTGATAGCCGATTATACTATTGAGAAAACTTTTCAAGTAGTTGACTTAAATCATAAAATTTTTCAAATACAAACTTTTACTCAGATAAATAATTCAATTAAAGAATAATTAAAACAACCATTCCATATACTGAAGCATATTTTAAAGTCGAATTTGTCCTTTGAATTTTATCCTTCCACTATTGTGAAAAATTTAGTGTGTGTGCGAGAGTTGGCGAGCGTAGTTTTGTTATTGTACTTTCTCTATGTATATATCCTTGTCACATGGAAATTTATCACCCCTTTTATTTACAACACGAGCATTTATCGGATTAAACCAGGCTAAAAGGTATAAATGTGACAACAGAAACAACAACAACAATACCGACAACAATAGCTAACACTTGCAAAGCAAACTAGTAGAACATCAACTGTGAAAAACAAAAGGATACATTCAAACAACTATGAACACAAAGTCGCCGCAGACCAAAACAGGTCTATGAAAACAAATGGCAGGGAAGTAGATATTTTTAAGCACTTTAAGTCAATTTAATATGTAGATGGTCGTAATACCCTGTAAAAAAACCGTCCACCACAATGTCCCCATACTTCCCCATTGAAGCCTTGGAAAAGAAGATATGGTCTTATTTTGAAGATAAAAATAGGTACAGCACAAAAAATATTTTCAGGGGGACAGTTAGCAAAGTAAACATACATATACATTATCATTTAATTTAATTAGGCAATAGCTTCCAGGTTATTTGAACTTCAAAACAAGACTAATATATTGAAATTGTCCATATATATTCAGTAGCAAAAAGAAGAATAAAGTTGGTTTGTAATGGGGCGGTAAAAATTTGCGGGAATCACAAATATTTAACGATTTTGTCAATAAACATATAAACAATTTATTTTGTGAACAAGAAAGACTAAAGATTAATAAATATAGGGTATGACAGTAGTTTTGGTTGCTGCCAATTTTATTGGTATTCCAAAAATTTCACCACTTAAAACAAGACAAAAGCGTAATTATTTAAGGCTAACGTACGAGGATGCTGTTTATATTTCGGGTCCTGGTAGTACTATTGTTGCCACATGAACACATCAACTTCCATTGGAAAGTTTGAATTTTTTGTTTAGCATAAACATACAGTGTGGGTCAGTCACGACTACACAAATTTATTCCTTGGCTCATTTCATGAAAATATGTCCATCTACGACTATCCCCGAAAATGCCAGGGGGCGAAATGGCAGCGGTTTGAAAATTTTCGGATCGGTGGTCGGAGGGTACTAGGGTAAAATTGCTAACTTCTGAACCATTGGTCAGATTTTCTCCCAAAGACCTTTCCAATAACCTCAAAGACAAAGAAATCTGATTTATAAAAAAAATAAAGAAACCGCTCAATTTTCCGAGTACCTTGGAGAAGAGTTTTCATGCAAACAAATTTGGCATGCGAAGGATGTCCCAGTAAGTTTGCACTTTTTAAATTTAGTGTGTTTTTCTTTGTGCAAGTGGTAAATCTGAAATTTGGCAGCGGTAACATATGCTTGTTCCGATTATTAAGCAAGGAACGCCTTACGAAAGAACAACGCTATATAATTGTGAAAACTTATTTAAAGCAAACTTCGAACAATTTACGGTCGACAACGTGCACCTAATGTGGCAACCGAAGAGTGGTCAACAAGTTTGAAGAAACTGGGTCGGTCATGGACAGTAAGACCCGATTGCGTCAACGTACTGGTCGGTCTCTTGAAACCATTGCTGCTGTAAAAGATAGTGGCAGAGACTGTTACTAGGCCTTACCCTGTTGAAGATGATGCTGAAATTACAAAGACTGCGAACGGCATTCGTTACAGGAATATGATAAAAAAAACTTCCAGCATTCTACAGCAGCAACGAGTTCCAAAAGAAATTATCTCAAGAAATTCTGATGTCAACTGGCCAGCAAGATCATGCCGTGCAATTTCTTTCTTTGGCGTTTTGTCAAATCTTGGATTTATGCATATAAACCGTAAAAAAATCCTGAGCTCAAATCCGAGATCCAACGCGTCATCGGTGAGATACAGCCGCATCTCTGTGAAAAAAGTCAAGGTAAATTTCATGAAAAGAGTAATGTGCTGCTATTAGAACCGTGGGGCCGCTTGGCCGATGTTTTACTCCATACTTAATCGGAACATGTCTATTTTACTTTTACTTACTTTTATTGACTATTTTACAACCTCATGGGGTCAGAAGTCTAACACATATTAATTAAACAAACAAATTAAACAAATTTCAACATATTCTTCCAACTGGCTCTATCCTTCACCTTTTCTCGCCAGTTGGTAACACCAAGGATATGTAGGGATTCTTTTGCCTGGTCTTTCCAGCGGAGTCTTGGTCTTCCTCTTTTCCCGCTTCCATCGGGTATGTTATCGAAAACCTTTCGTGCTGGCTCATTTTCATCCATTCTGATAACATGGCCTAGCCAACGCAATTGGCCTAATTAGATTCGCCTAGCTATGTCCACGTCAGAATATAGATTATATAGCTCTGTGTTCCAGCGAATGCGGTACTCGCCGTTTTCTCTAACAGGATCATATATTCTATGGAGAATTTTTCTCTCGAAAACTCCCAGGTGTTTTTCGTCCGCTTGCGATATGACCCAATTTTCGGAGCCACATGTGAAGACAGGTAAAATGAGAGCTGGACTTTTGTCCGTCGAGAGAGGGCTTGGTTCCTAAACTGCATGCTGAGCCCAAAATAACATTTATTTGCAAGCACAATTCTCCTATCTATCTCCAGGCTGACATTGTTGTCCTGGTTCGCGGCGCATCCAAAGTAGACAAATTCATCTACCATTTTAAATTAAATCGGCTGTCAACGGTCAAGTGCGGACCAAGTCGAAAGGTTTCTCTAGTCGTTGACACTATCAGCTTTGTTTTGCCCTCATTAACAACAAGACCCACCTTCGCTGATTCCTTTTTCTTGAAAATACTGCAGTAACCTCCCGCAAATTTCGCCCAACGATGTCTATGTCGTCAGCACACGCCAGCAATACATGGCTTTTCGTATTTACTGCAGCCTTTCTCATTATTATCTCCATTAAGATGTTTAAGAGATTGCATGAAAGTGTGTCGCCTTGTCCTCGCTTGGTACAGAATGGTTCAGCGAGGTCTTCGCTACTTTCACTGATGAGTTTGTGTTGGTCAGCTTCATTTTACAGAGGCGGATCAGTTTTTCCGGAATACCAAATTCAGACATAGCTTCGTAAACTTTTCCCCGTATGGGACAAAAAGGTGGTATGTATCGATTTGCTTTTCGTGGGTCTTTTCCAGGATTTAGCGTGAATATTTGGTCAGTCGTGAACTTTTCTGGTCTATAGCCACACTGATAAGTTCCAATCAGGTTTTCTATAATTGCCTTTAGTCGTTCACATAATAAGCTCGACAAGACCTTATATGCGATGGTTAAAAGACTAATACCGCGTTAGTTGGAACAGGATATTATACATTGAGACTCCAATCGTCGGGCATAGACTCCAAATTTTAAAACATTTTGACTTTGGCTCATATTCCGTAAAAAAATAAACTGGTTTATCGATGATTGTATATTTTTAATTAAAATTTTTCTTTGCATGATATGCAAATACTCGCGACAGTCCTTTCAAAGTTCGCTGATCCCATAACCAACTGGTGATCACTTTGTAGTAAAAAACAAATACAAACCATCTTAGTTAATTCTCTTTCAGGTTTACTTCTCAACATAAGTGTAAATGTAAGTTAAAGATACAAGAGGAAGGGTTTACATGAAATTAGGGTGAATCCGATAATTTTTTATTGTTTAATCTTTCTTGAAATTTAAACGACTTAATCTAGCAAAAAGAGAAACATTTTAGAAAATTTGCCACGACCTGGACTTAATACGAACCGCAGTTGGAAATGTGTTGGGTTTGTTTTTGGGTGTTTATGTACCTGGTATGATTGCTATCATAAAGATAAAACGGGTTTTTCAGATTGACACTCTAATCCCTTAAGTGGCTTAAGCTACAGGAGTAATGTGTTGTAATAATGATCACACCCAAATTATTTCAAACGGTGGAAGTTGTAGACATATTTATAACCATCATACTAAATATAATAAATGGAAAAAAATAATTTTATAAAATAAATAAGAAATTGTTTCAATAAATACATACGTTACCATCCTGTATTCCTGTTTTCTACTATGCTAATATTTATACCAAATTACATTATCTATTAGTACTTAATGATGCCTCTACATTATTAAATACCAAATACAACTATCTGCTATTCTCTTGAATTCTATAGAAACTCCTTAAGAATTTTTTTGTCTCCTTAAGGATTTTTCCTATGAGTTTACAATCAGTTCGTGCTGCGAATATTCTACTCCTCTCCTTAACCTCTGTTGGCATTTGTCAAACAATTAGGATCACATCGGAATCTCTTACAGCGTCAAGAAGGTCAGTTATTGTTCTTCAACGTCCGAACTTATGTCTTCTCTATCCCTGCAAGTCTTTTGCCAAGAATGCTCATCATCAAAATACAGGTTGTCACACACTTTTGCTGAAAATTAGTATACAAATTCACAAGGAAGCAGCAGCAGTTGGCATGAGTTTCAACATTAAATATATTATCATTCCCAATTAAATTTTTATACAGCCAAGGTCTTTAAGTACAACCTTGTAGAAAACAGGACGAAAGACGCACCGAAATAGAAAACGAAAGCAATGACATTGATGCATATTACGACATTTTAAGCACAGTTTTCTTCCACAGACCCACTTGTTATATATGTGCTTTCGTGGTTCCCTTTTCCTCGTGCGTTTTTTTCCATTACTCATTGGCATAGAAGGGGAAGTGCATAGAAATGAGTAAATTTATGAGGTGCTTAGTCAGAAAACTTTCCTTAAAATGTAAGCGAACACAGAGGGTGCAAATACAACGAAGAAGATAAACACTTTAACAAAAATCCTTTAAATTGTGAGCGTTCTTATTTTTAAATTAACTTCTTGAGCTGTCGACGTAATATATTCCAATGAAATGTGATAAAAAAATACCGAGAACATATTTTTTTCACTATTGCAAACCAAATAGTTAAAGAAAATCTGGGTTAAAGAAATAGTTAAAGAAATTGAAGGAGATGAATGGAAAGCTTATCTGAAACCACACAAAAGTACACTGGAAGGAATAATATTACCATAGTATGGTACAGGCAAAGAAAAAAACTGGAGTTGGGAGAAACGAACTTCTGTTAATCCACCAAACGAGTTATGAAATATATAAGTAAAAAAAATCACAAGAGGTGTCATGGGACACCCGGTTAAAAAGAAGTTTCTTTCGCTATATATTATGTAGAAGTTAGTTCCAGCACGTATAAAGCGCCCGTTGAAAAGTACGACATTCTAAATAGATCTTTAAGAAAAGGTACTTTTTGTAAAATAAAAAACTTTTTTTAAGAAATTTTTCTTTTAGGAAAAGGTTATTTTTTAACAAAATTTACTCATTTTCAGAAAGCCTACTTATCTCAAGAAAAAAAGGTAATATTTTATATTTAAAGAAAAGTTTCTTTTAAGAAAAGGAATTTTTAAAAGAATTTTTTTTTTTTTAGGAGAAGGTATTTTTTTGATGGAAAGGTGTTTTTTTAAGAAATGGGAATATTTATAGAATTGGTCCTTTTCTAAATGTTTAAGAGTAGGTATTTAACTCAAAAAAAGTTATTTTGTTTGTGTACTCTTGAAAGAAAAGACAGTTTGTTTAAGAATATCCAATTTGTTGTAAAAAACATTTAAAACAAAAATATTTTTTAAGAAAATTTACTTTTTGTAAGGAAAGGTAATTTTATTAAGCATAGGTACTTTTTTAAAATATTTTATTTTGTTGAGAAAAGTTTCTCTGTTTAAGAAGATGAATAGGTATTTTATATGAGAAAATTAACTTTTTTTAAGAAAAGGGACTTATATAAGAAAATTTTATTTTTGTATACTTCTTTCACTTTACCTACTTACTTATCCGGTCACGAACAACCCCGTGGGGTCAGGGACCTTACAAAACGAAGACAACGTATTTCGCTAACCAGTTAAATCTTTTGCTTTATCTCTCCAGTTGGCAATACCAAGTGTACGCAGGGATTCGTCAACCTGATCCTTCCAGCGGAGTCTTGTTCTTCCTATTTTTCGTCTTCCTTCGAGTTTGGTTTCGAAAACCGTCTTCATCCATTCTACTGACATGGCCAAGCCTACGCAATCGCGTTATCTTGATCCGCTTAAATACTCGCATGTTAATGTCGGGATATAGCCCAGACAGCTCATGGTTCATGCGTCGCCGATACTCGCCGTTGTGCACTATAGGGCCATACATTTTTCGGAGTATTTTTCTCTCGCAGACTCCTACAGATGTTTCATCTGCTTGCGATAACACCCCGGATTCTGCGCCATAGAGCAAGACAGGTTGTATGAGAGTCTGGTATAATTAGACTTTTGTTACTCGAGAGAGGGCTTTATCTCTAAAGTGCTTGCGGAGCCCAAAATAACATATATTCGCAAGCACAATTCTCCGCTTGATTTCAAAGCTGGCGTTGCTGTTTTTTTTACGGCAGATCCGAGGCATATATAAATTCGTCTACCACCTCGAAATTATAACGGTTATCAACGTTCACGCTTTGGTCTAATCGCGTGGTAGCCCTGCTCGTTGAAACGATTAATTTTGTCCTGGCCTCATTTACCGTCAGACCCACTTTTCCTGACTCCTTCTCAGTTCTCGACAACGCCGCAGTGTGCTTCAAATGATATCAAATGATATCAGCATACGCGAGCAGCATGTGACATTTCCTGTTGATGGTTTTATTCATGTTGGCAGCAGCTTTTCTCAGAATAATCTATATTAAAATGTTAAAGAGATCGAACGATAGGGTGTCACCTTGTCAGAGGCCTCGCTTAGTTTCGAAAGGTTCGGTAAAATCCTTACCAACTTTCACTGCTGATTTGGTGTTCGTCAGGGTCATCCTGCAAAGGCGTATGAGCAGGAATACCAAGTTCAGACATTGCTTCGTAGAGTTTCCCCCGTATCGGGCTATCGAAGGCCGCCTTATAATTGACAAATAGATGATAGGTGTCGATTTGTTTTTCGTGGGTCTTCTTCAGGATTTGGCGTAGCGCGAAAATCTGGACAGTTGTCGATTTTGTAGGTATAAAGCCTCACTGGTATGGTCCAATCAAGTCAGCGATAATCGTTTTAGTCTTTCGCACATTATGATTGATAGAACCTTATATAGTATGGATAAAAGGCTTATTCCACGGTAGTTGGCACAGCGACTCGGGTCATATTTTTTAAATATGGGGCATAGTACACTGAGACTCCAATCGGCGGGCATCCATTCAAATAACCAAATTTTGCTAATGAGCTGATGCATGCACCTTATCAGCTGATCGCCGCCAGCCTTACACAGCTCCGCCGGTAATCTTTCACTTTGGCTTTTCTAATTTAACTTTTTGTTGGGTTCAAAACTACAATATATAATAAATACTGGTTACAGGCTTCACATAGAATACTTTCCAATAAACAATAAATTACCCAGCGTATGTTAGTCTAGACACAAACCAAATCAAAAGTAAATACTATAGTTGATAATAGTGGATTGCAGCATAATAGTGTTAAAAATAGTTGTTTAATTTTGTTTTTGTTTAGGCCCCAGCCCGCAACAAGGAACGTGATAGGGAACTTCGGTCCAATAAAATTTTTTGTATGCATTATGATCAATTAAGTGAAAATATTGAAAATTAATACAAATAGTTAATATTGAATTATTTTCTAAAATACAACCAATTATCCTATTTTTGGTTTTAGTATCTACAAATAATGTCTGACTCCTTAATTATAATAAGGTTTTTACAAAACATAAAAATGTGTACTTTTGAAAATTTGGCCGATGCTAATTGATTCTGGACCACTGTGCATCGATGAATCAACTATTAAATAACCGAAGATCAACATAAAATACTTGTTTAATATTACTCCAAATTAATACTCCAAATTAAAACACTTAAATCTCGGCTCGCCGATATCGGATCGCCTTAATTTTTGGCCTAAACTCTTCGTCGAAACCCGCACTAGCTTTTTAATCCAAAAATTAATAAAATCGGCTATGAATTTCCGGAGAAAATCGCGTGGGAAAATTATATGAAAATCGCCCAATAATCACTTTCGATACCGACTGCCAAGCAACGAACAAACAAACGATGATTTACTCTTTCAAACCTAAAACTTGCGTATGTATTAGTTTGATAGTTTACTGCCCTAGAGGCGCGCGTATAGATGTTAACACATCAAAAATACATTCCCATCATTTAAACAATTTTGATTTCTGCTTCTACAAAACTGTTATTATCCTGTCATTCAGGCATCCCCTTTGTCCAAAAATTATCCAGTCCTAAAGATATGGAATACAACTTCGAATTTTCCTTATAATCTCTAGTGAATCTAAACTTATTTTCCGATTTAATTCAAAATATTTACCCTATCTACTCGTCTATTGAAAGCATTTGAACGTAGTCCTTCTTTCCAATAGCATGCTCGTCAAATGATAAATAATACCCCATATTTATTTACATACTACCCTTGACAAATATACAAATATACTCATACATTTTTCTACAACTGTGGCAATATTAGCACCAGCGGCATCGTATGCGAATGATGAGGGATTCTTATATATCAATGCTTTTAGTTTGGATTGCTCTCCGGCACCAGATTTTTGGGTAGAATGCAATTCTACATATAAAGGATTTAAAAAGACCATATCAGAGACTCGTTGGTCGCCTGCGAATGGGTATTGATGATGAGAAAATACAAATTTCCGTGGACCCAGACCATGGCGAACGTTGGAAAACGTAGAACATAAACAAGTTAAATATATTACGGAGATGTAAGTAAAAAAGAAGCGATTTAGATTTACAACGAACCAAAAAAAAACGAATTGAGCGGGAAAAGTCAACGCAGTTTCTCTACCATTTCATACACAAATGGATAAACTATAGTATGTTATATTGGTTTAAATTTTCCCATTCTTAGCATGGTCATAGAGGGGCACTACTGGCCAGCAGAAGAGCTTGTTTATAATAGTCTTACAAAATGTTTCTTGTATATTATATATTTTTTCTACCATGCATAAGATTTAAAGGATGTGGAAATCCCTTCATAATATAAACCATAATATGTATCGGGGATACAGCAAAGCACTCACTCGTATTGAAATTATCATTTTGGGTATATGAGTATTCCAACTAATACATAAGTAAGGATGATATTATAATGATTTGTGTTTAGAATTTTAATAGAGGTTGTGATGGTATTAAAGGATAAGTCGGAAATTATGCTTGAAATTTGATTGCCAAGCTTTGGGATGTTGGTCAGGAATTCAGCATGAAGAGAGATAAGGTTGGAAATATCAATGTCAGATTACGATTATCATAATAAAGTTTTTTAAATTCTATATGGAAGTTTAGAATTTAACAATCAATTTAAATGTTTGCAGTATACACTGCCACCCTAAAGACATTGTGAATTATATAGTTGATTTCAGGAAGCTTCACCAGGAATCAGGGTTTTTTTTACTTGAAATTAAAAAAAAATTAAAAAGTCTGAACCGAGATTTGAACGCACGTTTGCGGACGATCGGTTTGAAGTTTGTGACCTTTCTCATTAACGCATTAGCATTCTGTCTTTTTTGTGACCTTTCTCATTAACGCATTAGCATTCTGTCTTGTTCACATTGTCACTAATTTCAGTTTTCATCGCTTTGGATTGTCTCCTCTTTCTCTTCCACTCTCGTATGAACGGATTAATTCCATAACAACCATGTTAGTTTTCTTACTTTCAAGCACTTGCGCTGATGGTTTGGAAGGTAGGTTTTGAGAATTGTATACTTTTGTTAGTGTTCAAATTTTAGGTCGGGCTCTACCATATGATTTTCATTATATATGAATCGATCTAAAATTATTTCTTGTATGAATATTTTTTCCCACTTCCTTTCGCTGAGTTAAACTGGGTAGGTCTAATTAACTATTTAAGGATAGTTGCTGCCAATCCGTGAACTATGAGCTTTTTTAACCCAATACCTGCGAACGGAAATGCGTTTAGAAACCTTTTAGGAATAAGTTCTCGACAATTTCTAAGCGTGGTGACCGTCGCTGAAAGCAATGGAAGGTAGTCCGAAATGGGTGTTGGGATCTGCGTTCTCATAAACATGTTACTCGCACGCTTATAACTGCCAAAACGCCTGAGAACAAGACGAAAAAATCTTTTTGGAGAAAAGTGTTCAGAAATCAGACCTAAGCTTCTAACTGTCTGCACAGTTCGTAATTTAAGGGCGAACTAGAAAATATTCGGTAATAATAACCAAAGCTGTGGAGTCGAAGTGTAGTAGTCAATGTCTGGCATATTTTCCCGCAGTCGGAGTCATAAATATTAGGACGACTCCAACTCCAGTATCCGGTAAAAAATATTTTTGTAACCCATTTTCATGAGTTGTTGATATTTTTTAAATAAATAAACATTAGGTCGTATCAATATGGACTGATGATGCCTAGAACATGAGTCAAACAACTTAGAAGCTTAATGAAAATGGTAATATTGATGAATCACACGATGATCTGGGGACTGGTGATGTTTAGCAGTGTGAGGCTTTAGACGAATTTGCAAGAAACACGTATAAGAACGAGAACGTATTTGCTGTGCTTCTCATACATTGCAAATAGTAGTACGAGATGGTTTAAAAAACACGAGTATAACCACAATAAACTCTAAGATGAGGTCTGTAGCAGTTACAGATCGAACACCCCAAATCGAAGCAATTACGAAAATAATATCCGGAAATGGCGTTGTTCTTGACCACCAGGCGCAATGGGGAAGTACGTACCTGATAACAAAATGTGCCATTAATTTCCTGGTGGACGCTGATAATATTGACATCCTTCTGTCAAACTGACAGTGGGGGAAAAGCCAAATTGGACAAAGTTTTGCATTTGCATAAAAAAAGGGAACAAAATGTGACATTAATTTCCTGGTGGACGCTGATAATATTGACATCCTTCTGTCAAACTGACAGTGGGGGCAAACTGACAAATTGGACAAAGTTTTGCATTTGCATAAAAAAAGAGAGCCTCATTCCAGGAAATTTTTATACAGAATAGAGGTATTACATTTCACAGAATAATATTTTCGATTTATTTTAAGCTATACAGATCAGGATTTTTTTTCTTCAATTAAAAACAATCGAAACAGTCGTAACTAGAATTTAAGCTTCGCGTTGACTGACGATCGTTTTAAATTTTGCGACTCTTCTCACCTGTGCCTTAGCGTTCTAGGCCAGTAACCGCCATGTTCACATTATCACTAATTGCAGTTGTTGTCGTCGGTATTTCTCTCTTCTTTCTATCTTACGTGTGAACGGGTTCATTACAGTTTTTCTTCCTCATTTACGCCCACTTGTGCTGAAGTTTTTGAAAGGTTTATATTTATAGAACATAACTATTTTTGATGTATTAACATCTATAGCGGCGTATAGCGACTAAATCTATCAAAGTCAAAATCTGCTAAAACCAGATTTTATGCTGCTGCTAAAACCAGATTTTCTGCGACTGCGAAAGAGAATAATGACGTGTTAAACAAAAATGAGCGAGCAAGAGAGCAATGAAAGAGTGGTGTGGCAGGGGTGAGTCAAACGAAATTGTGTCTATAGCTGTTGTTGAACGGAGATATAAAGTATAGCCACGCAAAGTCGACGTTGTGGTGACATACTAATACGTCAGCTACTTCGCACAAAGTATGTGTGATGTTGTGTGTTTGGCTGTTTCGTTGCTGTTGATATGGGAAACATGTGGTTATGGGACACACGTATACGTCAGCTACTTCGGACAAAGTATGTGTGATGTTGTGTGTTTGGTTATTTCGTTGTTGTTGCTATGGCCAAACAAAACGAGTCATTTGATGTTCAGCATTGCCCGATGTATACAAAAACAAGTAGAAACGGTGTTAAGTTCGGCCGGGGCGAAGGAAAGGGAGTAATAACGTATTATACGTATATAAAAATGAGATAGCAAGAGAGCAACGACAATTTTGTGAACTTGTGTAGCGTATATACCAATATAACAATGTATGTATATACAAGTGTCTGTTGCTTTGCATTCTTTGACTTTTGTGAGAATAAAACAAAAAGTATTGAGCAAGAAAATAATGACACATGTGCTTGCACTGAGTCTTTAAATAATTTTAAGCATTAATATTATTTAACAAATAAACATATGTTTGAACGCTGTTATTTATTTTCCAATGTAACATTTACGAATGTGTTCATAGAAATCGAACAGGTACCGTGTAGCAAAAATGTGTTAACACATCGCCCATGAGTTCGAACACTCGTTGGATTTTTTGTGCAGAATACGTCTTACCTTACGGTATATGGAGTCATGTCAGATTGTTGTTGTTGTAATCTTTATTTCATTGATTATGAGGAACCGGCGAGATAACTTTGTTTTACATTTTTTTGTAGGTAAATGAAGATGGTATCTTTCGTTTGATATACATTTCATATTGGTTGATATCTTCCTAATATTTAAATTTCTCAAATGAAAGTTGTTTAAACACATACACTCAAACATATGTGTGGTGTTTGGTTGAGTGTTTGAGTTTGTAGCGTGAACACAATCTATGCTGCTGTTTCAGTGTGGACACAAACCTTCGGCTGTTGTTTTGATTGATGAAATATTGAAATTTCGTATATTTACTTATGTATTTAAGTGAAACAAAATGTTAAATGTGAATTTGAATTTAACATGGATATATAATTATAAAGAATATAAATCAAATTGATTTGAGTCTGTTATTTATCATTTATCCTTACTCTTTTAATTTAAAAACATATTTATCCTATTTTCCCTACCATAAGCTTATGTATATTATCAAAAGTAACTATCAAATAAATAAATTCATTTGCTTGTGTTATTTATCATTTATTGTTATATGTATATTAGGGCGGGTCGATTTATTTTTCGACAATTTCCCTATGATTTCCGTATTCTATGGGTTATTCCATGAAAATTTGCCAAAGGAACCATACCTCTATCGTTAAAATCGAGTCCCCTTCTTTTTGTTGGTAGATTTTTTCCCAAATTGACGTTCGTATGAAATATTACCTACACGTTCACATCCATAACTCAAAAACTATCGATAGGGTTTAATCGCCAGTAGGCGCGTTGGAAAGGTGAGCTCATATTGATCAATTTACAAAATCTACAACATTGGTCCAACGGTTCAAAAGCTACGGGCATTTTTGTCCAAATTTTGGAGCATTTTTCCATTTTTTTCATGATTTTGCCCAAGAATATTACTTTCATGGCCATTTTTTTGGCTCAATTTTTTTGACTTTGAGGAAATCGCTTTGGAAAATATGCCTCCTGGTGATTTAAATCCAGAAGAATTATCTACCGATTCGAGGTACTTGATGTTAATGGCCAATGCAATTTCTAATGGTGTGGTTCCTGCGGATTTGTCTCACATAAAACCAGGGCCAATAGGTTATTACGGTTGTATGTGACAACTAATAATCCAACTGAAAATTTAAAAACTCTGGCTAACTATATAATAAAAGTATACACGCCAATGTATTTCAATGTTAAGTATTATAGCTCTGCCGCATACGGTAGTACATTACTTTTTAAATTTATTACTTGGACACGATTTTTACCACCGAATTTACTTGGAGTTGTAAATACAGTAATTCAAGATAATCCATATTTTGCACACTCAGAAAATATCTTGCTATCTATGTTGTTTGATGATAGAACGGAAAAACGAAACATTGCTATAAAGAAGATTTTACATTACCGAAGAGATATTGTCGACACAACGGAACTTAGAGTTTATAAAAAATCTCTTATAAACTTTAATTGTACGGAATATACAAATATGATTGATTTAAATGACGATACCATTTTATTCGAACCACCGTTTACGCAAAGTTATTCGTATGAACATTTGGAGGGATATTTAAATTACGAAGTGCCACCGTTCGATGATCCACAAATTCCTTTACACATTCAAGGAACGGAAAGACATGTCCAATTGCTGGCTGCCACTGCTAAACGAGTTGCAGGAAGAAGGCGCTATGGCGACGACATTAGAGAGCCGTACGAAAACACCCAGACTTGAAAGCAAACAAGACTTTCAGAAAAAATAATGTTTTGTCTTTTACTACACTCAAATTGAATATATTTTTTTGATAATAGGTTGATAGATACTTTATTATCTCTTAATTTGAATTTTTGTAGAAAAAAAAATAAAAAGGGGAAAAAAATCAAAAAGTTGGTTTTATGTGTTATTTTGTTTTAGCAATATCGCATGAATTAATCAACCGAATTCGATAAATTTGGGCTTAAACTCTTCGTTTTGAATTGTAAATTGAATTAACTAATGGATTGGGCCAAAAAAATGACCATGAAAGTAATATTCTTGGACAAAATCATGAAAAAAATGGAAAAATGGTCCACAATTTGGACAAAAATGCCAAAAACTTTTGAACTTTTTACCAACAAAAAGTAGGGGACTCGATTTTAACGATAGTGGTATGGTTCCTTCGGCAAATTTTCATGGAATAACCCATAGAATACGGAAATCATAGGGAAATTGGTGAATTTTTTCACTCCCTACAAATCGACCCGCCCTAATGTATATGTTTTCTGTCTTATCGGATGGCGTATTCTACGTTAAACTTAATGGTCGTATCTCTGACACAGCCTGTCTGCTGTATTTTTTTTATTTATGAGGGTTCTACAATTTTGGTTGGCCTCTACCTCATGATTTGCATTATATACGTTTCGATCTGAAATTATTTATTAGAAGAGTATTCTCGCTTTTTTATGAGCTATACAGATCAGGGGTTTTTCTGCAATTACGAAAATGTAAACACTCGGAACCAGGATTTGAACTCAATTTGCCAGAGATTGTTTCGGGGCCAGTGACCGTCTTGCTCATGTTGTCAGTTATTGAAGAGATGTTAAAGTACTGTTGATACGGACAGCATTTTCTCCATGATTGAGCGGGAGCAGGAAATGCTCATGGACACGGGATTACTTGCAGATATACGTATGCATATGTCGAGCCAATGAGTAGAATGTTGCTTGATGTGAACCAAGTACTGCTAGCAAGACAAACACTATGCGATTTGCCAGTACGATTGAATTCCCATACGATATCTGGTTGTCATTTGTCGAATGTGTACGATATATTTGATGAAATGAGTTTCAAAAGATGTATGGATAAGTTAGAAATATCAAGAGGAAAAAAAAGAAAGTTAGACGGAGTTAGAAAGTGTACAATTTCTCAGCGGCTTTAGTGAAATAATACCAGTTGATAGGAAAAAACTCGAAGTTCAAGAAACCATAACATATTATACTGAACTTAAAGCAATAGTAGCACTGATAGCGACAGATATGCCACCAACACAAGCTAGTAAAAGTTACATGTAGGAATGAGAGAAAGATCTAAGAGGGTCAATTTTATTTTTAAAAACGTACAGTAATTATTTAGAACTTATGGTGAATAAAGTCCAGGTATATTGAACTAGTTTACCGGAGGAGACTGAAAGAGTAAACTCTTGAGCTGTCGTCGCTTCGATTAGCTGGTGTTGTTGTGAACAATATTAAAAGGTTGCTTAA
Source organism: Phaonia tiefii (assembly GCA_963931995.1). NCBI lineage: Eukaryota > Metazoa > Arthropoda > Insecta > Diptera > Muscidae > Phaonia > Phaonia tiefii. Next base: position 321,868,791 of record OZ008367.1, on the reverse strand, counting down.
GAACTTTGAGGTAATTATTCATGAGTTTCCCAAATGATGAGAAATCGAATGAAAGAATTATGAGATGCCCGCAGGGAATAGAAAAGGAGAAGGGTATTGGCTTACAAATTCGTTTCTGTTAGAGATATTCCTGAGGTTTCTAAACTGTGTTTGTGTAGCTTTAAATAAAAATCGGCGTATTTTCAAACAAAGGGTTTATTAGAATTATGTAGATTTAAGTAAATTAATTTTAAGTAGATTCTAATTAATGAACTCACCGTTTCGACCCTTGCGTGTCTACCAACGTGAGTTTTTTGTACTTCGTGAGCTTCGGAAGAAATCAAATTTAGAACTCTATTCTGGATCATTCTCAATAGCCAAGCAATTATAAATAGTGTTAAAAATACTTATACCTAAATTAATTTACAACACTGGGTAACAATTCATAATAAGATGTTCTAAATAATGAGTATAAACAATAAACTTATACATAACAAAAAGTACTTTTTATATTTTTTCTATATTTTTTATTTTCAATAAAATGCTGTGACTGATATATTTTTAATTTTAATTTATTTGATGTTAGTTTTCACTCACGTGCTTTTTCTACGTTGTATTATAAAGTATAATATGCAATATTTTTGATTTCTCTACACTATATTTTTTTATTGGACCAAAGCCCATTATAAAATATTTTTGATTCACATTTGTGTCGGAGGCTGGAGTCCGAGTGGAGTCATATATTTTTGAAATGCTGGAGTGGGAGTCGGATTCGTCCAATTATAGCCAGGTTTCAGAGCCTTCCAAATTTAAATTTTCAAACAAGGACTAAAAAGACATATGCAAATTCAAGATGAACGATTTTCGTCTGCGAAATCCTCTAGTAAAAACTATTCCACAATAAATTGGCTGAACATTTGGATATTTTCCGGTTATTTTGGTGCCGTTTTTTTCACCTTGTTTCAAAAAAGGACAAAAAGGACGCCTGGGAATAAAGATAGAAATTAGATAATGAAATTTAATGAGGAATAAATTCATGGAACATTTTGAATCCGCAGCTGATCATTTTAGTGTAAATTTTTGGTACTTTTTGAACAAAGGACGAAAAGAACCCTTTAAACTTTAAAACAGAGCGTATGAAAATTCTACGAAAATAATCTCTGTCAAATTTCACTGAAGACATGTTGTTACAAGAATTCGCTCAATTCAATATTTATACTCGATTTTTAAATTTATCTTGTATCGGGTAAAAATGTTCAAATTTGACACGCCCATAAAAAATGTAGCTACACAGCGGTCTAAATTTTTGCAGTTTGACTATATGTACTCACCAAGTGTAATCATTTGGCGCAGGAATCGTCCACCCCCAAAATTGGTGTTGCACAGTATTATTGATGTTGGAAAAAATAAATATTTTATAGTTTCGTAATTAAATACAGTGAGATACAGGCCTTGGTATAGAAATTATATAACAATGATTAGTGCCCCTCATGAATCACAGACATGACCAAGAAAATTATTTAGTTACATTTTATAATTTACTGTTTGAGGATTTCGAAAATTATCTTCCAACTTGAAACCATGGAGTAATGACGTATAGAGCTGCCATTGTCTTCATCTGACATTTCCTTTCATACTATTCGTGGAGCGGTCGGTGCGATAGGGAATTATTGGGATTACACCAGGTGGAATTCCAAAATTTGTCGAGTTAAATATTTCATGCCGTTTTGATGAAAAATTTTAAAATTTAAACCCAGTTTGGACTTTTTTTATATTTTATTCTTATTATATAACTGTGGTGTATGTACACAAAAAATTTATCTCACACATCGAAATGCTGTTGCTGATTTATTGTTGGATGGTTTGAGCCATTACCTCTATCTGGTATTATTAAAGCAAAACTTTCCAACATCCAACCTCCCATCTGCAACACACCAAATGTCGACACTTTACTGAGAGAATTGGTGTATCTGTACATCATTACTCTATGCTTGAAACGGTTTTGAAATAAAAACTCAATGAGTGTTCGAACTCACGGATGATGTGTGAACGCCTTTTTGCTACACGGTGCCTGTCCGATTTCTATGAACACATTATTAAATGTTAAATTTTTTTGTATACACCGGGCAATGCTGAACATCAAATGACACGTTTTGTTTGGCCACGGCAACAACAACGAAACAAGTAAACACACAACATCACACATACTTTGTCAGAAGTAGCTGACGTATACGTGTGTCCCATAACCACATGTTTACCATACCAACAGCAACGAAACAGCCAAACATACAACATCACACATACTTTGTACGAAGTAGCTGACGTATTAGTATGTCACCATAACGTCGACTGCGCAAATGAAATTTTGCGTGGCTATGCTTTATATCTCCGTTCAACAACAGCAACAGACACATGTACGTACATACATTATTATGTTAATACATACGCTATAGACACAATTTCGTTTGCCTCACCCCTGCCACACCACTCTTTCATTGCTCTCTTGCTCGCTCATTTTTGTTTAACACGTCATTATTCTCTTTCGCAGTCGCAGAAAATCTGGTTTTAGCAGCAGCATAAAATCTGGTTTTAGCAGCAGCATAAAATCTGGTTTTAGCAGCATCAGAAAACCTGTGTGTGTGTTGTTTCCATGTGTTGACTTTGATAGATTTAGTCCCTATAAGCGCTATAGATGTTAACACATCAAAAATGTGGTTTCCATCAAATATAATAAATTCAGAAAGCGCAAAAGTATTATTACTCGGTATTGTTTAGAAAATGTAACCAAAGGATATTATTGTAAAGAAAACTCAACACAGCGGTGAAAATAAATACAATTATTTTTTGCAAACATTTTGAACATCTTCCAAACGTTCCTTTGGGGGAGGTAAAAGTCACTCATTGGATTTTACCTTTCGGCATTAAACTTTAAGTTTGAATTATTTCTGGTTACAGATTTTAAATACCTTGTAATTAATTAATACACATACCTTAAGTTTATACTTTTAATCATAGTCTGTAAGTAATTGTACTTCAATTCACTGAAACAGATAAATAAAATTGAAATAAAATCTTAACGATTTAATCATTAACAACAATCATCTTTCGATTGATTCCGTTTACCCCATCAAGTATGCATGCAATATAACACTGACATCTTGCTGCAATTTAATCTAACTAATTTATGCAATTTTAAAAAAATCCTGTTAAATTTAAGCCTTTGTAAAATGAAATGCAATATTGGGTTATTATGTTCGTCATTTTCCACCACCTCGTTCAACTCTTTACCCAGTTAGCTTAATAAAAGTGTCCCCAAATTGGAACGAAATTAAAGAAAAAAACCCAATGCATGATGTTGAAATCTAGAGCAATTTCGTACGCCAACTAAGGACGAAGCCCATAAAAATAAATGTCTGTATGTTTAGTTTGCAAGTTTTATTCGAATGTGCGGAGCTGTAAAATGTATATAGTACCTGCATCTCAAAACTAAAATTTTCTGTGGAAAGTTGTCGCTTCTTTATTATGAACATTTGAACATCCACAAGTCATAGATAAGGCCATTTTTACTCTAGTTTTTTTCAAATTTGGATTTATGTATGTACTCGTTTTACTGTACACTTATCGGCCGGCATATGAAGTAATATTATTAAAAAAAAAGTAAAGCGTTTCATATGACGCCAAAATTATGGTATTATAAACTTTTTCCCTAGAAATATACTAGTGTTAGCCTAAAGCTCCACATTAGTTTTAAGTTTCAACCATATGCTTTTCGTGCCGTTACTTTACTTCAACAATTACTATGAGAAAGTGCCGTCGTGAAAACTATTTCTAGGTGAAATTAGAACATATATTTATGTAGTTTGTACCTACTGTCGAAAGGCAAGAAAAATGTTGATGGTTTTTTTCGAACAACGAACATGCGATGAGAAAACATAGTAGTCGGTTTATGATCCCTTGCAAATTGTAGGATGAATGTGTGACCAAATGATTCAGATATACAACTTAATGAACCATATTGCTGAAAACTCAAGTTAAATTGTTGAATTATGAACTTGATATGATATATCTATATACTGGCACTGCTAATATATTGATACTGTTTAATAATAATTTTCGTTAATATTTTATAATAGTATGATTGAATATCTATAAACTTGTGTGACAAACTAACATCCATCACAAAATATTTGTGAACCACTTAGGAACAGTAGAGTTTCGCACAATTTCTTTTATATATGCAAACTTTAGCTGTGGTTGGCTTGGAGCATTTCGTCGCTCCAAGAGTGCCACGGTTTATTTGTTCACTACCCCCGATACTTATTTAGTGAAGAATGCAATAATAGTACCAACAATTCAAAATCGCAGCTCTAAGTTCACAATTTCTCAAAAATATTTAAAATTTTGTGCTAAAAATTCCCAGGATGTCAATAGAGTTAATTTATTAACGCACTCTTGCGCTGAGGAGGTTGATGCAGTTCAAAAAGGCAAAGCCAACATTTCGCAGCGTAGGGCGACTTACCTGGCAGCGTTACGAGCGTATAAGGCCACGATTATACGCGTCAAGGAGGAAGAGTGGCGAAGATTTGTGCAGAAGAATAGGGGTGACCCATGGGGGAAGGTGTATCGGATATGTAGGGGTAAGTCGAGAAGAGTCGACTTTTCTTCCCTACGGGTTGGAGATGTGACACTGTCCTTGTGGAATGAGTGTGCAGGAGTACTGCTGAGTGAGTTCTTCCCGAGGGCAGACCCGACCGATACGTCTCCTCCTGGTGGCGAAGTGACTGACCCTCCTATGCTCGTAAGGTTTGAGCTGTCGGACAGTATGTCGAGGGTGAAGAGTAGGAGATCTCCGAGTATTGATGGCATGAACGGCGAAATGTGTAAGGGACTCTGGAATGGCATACCAGAGTATTTATGGGTGTTATTCCAGAAGTGTTTCTCCGAAGCATATTTCCTGGCTGCCTGGAAGTGTGCAACGGTGGTGATCTTGCTGAAGTCTCCTGATAGGGTAAAGAGCGACCCGAGCTCATACTGTGGTATCAGCCTTCTCCCGGTGCTCGGTAAGGTTATGGAGAGGTTGATGGTACAGCGCCTGAAGGAGAGCAGCAACTTGGGCACTTCCTAATACCAGTTCGGTGTTAGAGAGGGGAAGAGTGTAGAGGATGCATGGCTCCATGTGAGAAGCTCCGTTGATCTCTCGACATCAAAATATGTCCTAGGAGTCTTCGTAGACTTCAAAGGTGCGTTTGACCACTTGTCGTGGTGATGCATATTGAGGAGGCTAAGAGAGGCAGGCTGTAGAGAGATTGAATTGTGGGCCAGCTGCTTCAGTGGTAGAAGAGCGTGCATAGTAGGTGCGGGCGACACAGTCTGGAGAGATGCCGCTCGGGGGTGTCCACAGGGATCCACTTGCGGTCCATTTGTGTGGAACATGTGGCTGGATCCCCTGTTGGGGGCCCTCTGTAGAGGATACAGACTGTGCGCGCACGCGGATGACTTACTCATCCTTGTCGAAGGCCAGTCACGTGCTGAGCTGGAGACAAATGGTGAGCGGGTCATGTGTGTAGTGAGTGAGTGGGGAGAGAGAGTAGGCGTTGGAGTTGCTTACGACAAGACAGTGATGATGCTGTTGAAGGGAAAATTGTCGAGTAAGCATCTCCTACGTTGAGGAGGTGAAATACCTTTGAATTGTAGTCAGGAAACGACTGAGTTTTGCCGGGCATCCGCCCTATGTCAGGGAAAAGCTTACTGGCGTAGTAAGCTTAGTGAGGCGTGTCCTCAGGAGGGACTGGGGCCTTATTAGGCGGGCTGTGCATACCATATATGGTGGCCCTTTCGTGGCCTGTCCGGCCTATGGTGCACCCGTTTGGTACGACACAGCCATGACTGTAGTCGGTAGAAACCGTGTTTTGTCCTGCCAGCGAATAATATTGTTAGCCTGTCTGCCGGTATGTAGGACCATCTCTACTGAGGCACTTCAGGTGTTATTAGGAGTAACCCCGCTCGACCGTGAGTTCGTCCGTCGGGCGTCAGAGGTGATTTTGTGGAGGGCGAGATTGCGCTCGTCAAGGCGCATCTTGCGGATTGACTTACGATTTTATACGTTACCCGACGTTCGTACTTGATAGACCTGACTTTGCCTTTGGCTTATTTACGAGATTTTTACTGACAAGACTGGAGGCACATACTGACGCAGTGTCCTTTTTACGACGACATTAAGGATTTAGAGGGTATGGGTGTTATTCATAATAGGGCGGGCTGGGACTTCAGTAGGGTTTTAGAGGACGATCGGACGTTTGGGCGGTTGGTTCAATTCGCACTGGGTGCGTTTAATAGGAGAAGAGCCAGAGTGAGGTAGGGCGTGTCGTTGTTCCCACTGGGAATTCCAAGCCAACTGAGGTTTATGTTGTGTTGTTGAATGTTGCGTGTCTGTGTTGTCTTGCAGCGTTCATGTTGGCGCGTTTATTTTGATTTATTTTTTCTTTTTTTTTTTGGCGCTCAAGAGGATTTTTATTTTGTTTATATTTTTATTTTTGTTTGTTTTGTCCTTATCGCGATTGGTGCCATTTTGTGAACAATTGCAGCCTTTTTGTTGTATTGTCTGGTGTGCTGGTTGTAGAGAAGATGTAGTGGGGTTACCAGTCCCCGAACCGTTTGGGTTTCAACTGGTAGTAGTTTCGGCTACGAGGTCTGACCAGAGACTTAATTCTGGTAGCACGGGTGTGGTTGGCCCCCTTGTGGGAGTATCGTGCTGGCTGTGGTTTAAACATTAGCCATTAACCGATTAATTTAAATTTTGATTAATCTATTTTTGGAAAAATAGGAAACATTTGAAAATTTTATGTAAAGAAATTTGTTGTTAAATTCAAACTGAGAAAACTTTAAGACTTCAATTGCTCAATTATTCATATTACTGACTATTGAGTTATTAGATAATAAGTCATGAATTGACTACTCAGAATGCAGATTAATCGATTAGTAGTAAATATAATTACTCAAAATATATGATGAATTAATTATTCTGTTAATCAGGATGCTGATTAATCAGGTTGTCAGGCTGTTTAATCAATTAATCGCACAGCCCTAGTTTGTCTGGGATAATTTTCTTAATGATTTTCTTAGATCGGTTTGAAATAATAGACAATTCAGATAGATACACTTATTGTCATGACTAGATTCGAAATCCTTGGCAAAATCGTATTCAGATGTTCATCTAATGTGTCTTTTTTATAGTTTTAAGTAAAGTTTATGACTCACAAACGTTTTCCAATATTTGCTGTTGAATCAATACGACTTTATGTTTTAAATAGGTTTATGAACAAAAGGGCAATTCAATGTTATATTCAACAATGAATATTACAGAAATATTTTACCGAAGACTTCTAACGACTGTTACGATGCAATGCGATTCCGTTGTCCGATTTTTGTAAAGTCCCACAATTTTAGTATGTAGAGCATTTATAATGACATGGTTTTTGTTTCTAATTGTTGTCTGTTACACATGAACTTGTGGTCCTTGCTTATTTTTTTTATTTATTTTTTTGTTTTTTTTAAGGTAATAATCCGAAAACAGTAGTAATATATGTACTAAATGGGATTCATATCACAAGTATTTTAGAACCATTAGGTGCCCAACCGCCATTTAATTATCCATGCCACAAAATCGGTTCTGTAGCCTAAAGGAGTGGTCCTATTGTATCTTAACTCTGTTGCGAGATACATATGTATATATTGACAATAAGATTCAATTATTATTGGAGGTTTTAAGCTTTTTTCTGTTAAGAAAGTTAAATGAAAGCCAGTGGATCAGTGGATTAAGAAGTTCATACTCCTTTTGCACCAAAAATCGAATAAACATTGGCTTAACTGTATAACTGGAATACCTATATATACTTATACTTATATGATTTATATGATGTAACAGAATGCAAAAACCAATTGTTTAACGTACAACTTGATTGGATGGTTCGCACCTGTAACATCACCTAATCAATTTAGAGATTGGCCTGGGTCCCAAACTCGAACAGTTCTACATGACCTTTTCTTAAAGTCTCATAATTGAACTTAGTATAAACATATTTCTAAATGTTAACAAATAAAATATTACAATCATTTTAACTGTCATATTGAATTTGGTTTGGGATATTCTTTGAAAGAAGTTGTTTGTTTGAGAGTGAACAAACATAGCCCTTCGGCAAAATGTCAAAACATCTAATCCTAGTAGGACGTGGGAAGTTTAACATCAGCTGCGTGTTTTGGGGTTTGTTTAGCCTTCTAGTTCAGTAGTTCTGCTGTTGACATGTGTGGGTGTATTTTCCTAATACATTTTAAAATAATTTGACATAACAACCTTAAGACTAATTACAAATACAAGACCAAGGAAATGGTAGCCACTTTGGAATACAATTTGATATCGACCTATTTGCAAATCATTTGGGCAGGCAAGTGAGTACAAAGAAGGGATGTTTTCCTAAGGGCAGATATTGCCACAAATAATGTTTGCAGAACAAAAAGCGACCAAAAATAAACAATCTTATTGTAAAGTTTTTCTCGGTTACGGAAATTTGTTGTGTGTGTATTTCTCCGTCGAGACTCACAGACCACTACACATATTCAAAAACAACACTACCCAGGAATAAGTTATATGACATAAACCAACAGTGCCATATTCATTGTTAAAATGCCATATCAATTTTCCATTGGTTTCGGCATTATGTTTCCTAACTACTCGATACTAGCTCGTTCTCAAGCGATATTACAGCCAACGAAAAGTACGATAGGTAGTAGGTTGAAGACATGAATCTACGGTTGACATATACAGATATTTATTGTGGACAGAATTTTAAACTTTTATTGCAAAATATGGTTGTGAGTGTTTTTAACGACACCTCATAGTTTTTACTTTTAACTCAATTATTAACTTGTCCATAGAAACACCAGTATTCACCCACATGCTGACGATTTATTTGTATTTAAAAATGTGGTTCTTCATCACTTGTAACATAAAGGGGAGATCAATAAGTCCGTGACTTTTCGAACTTCCGTCGTATTTGTATGAAATGCAACACTGCTTCCATCAAGTACCACCTTTTAATAGACTACTGTCAAATTTTGAGCAAGTTCCGTCATTTACTTTGCATTTAACAGCTGTTCAAAACATACAACCTCGTGCATTTTTTTATAAGGGGAAAAAGTGAAGTTCGAGTGCTCATTTAACATAATTTTTTGCGAAAAAAAAACCGTCAATCAAAACAAGAAAAAGCTTAATAAATACTATGGGGATTCTGCACCATCGATTTCAATGGTAAAAAAGTGATTTAATGACTTTCGTTGTGGTCTCACAAGTACAAACGACGCTGAATGTTCTGGATGCCCAATTGAGGTCAATACACCCGAAAATGTCGGAAAGGTGCACGCTATGGGGTTGGCCAATCGAAGAGTAATAGTACGTAAGATTGTTGATGCCATAGGCATTTCATATGGCAGTGTGGTTTTGCGTGCAAGGTGGGTGCCGCGTTTGTACTTAATTGACCATGAATTGGGCTATGCAGTGGTACCTCATCCGCCATATTCTCCAGATGTTGCCTCCAGTGACTATTTCCTATTTCCAAACCTAAAGAAATGGATCGGTGGAAAGAGATTTAGCTCCAACGATAGAATTTTTGATCAAACAAATGCGCCAAATGATCACACTAGGTGAGTATAGTCAAACCCCAAAAATGTAGACCTCTGTATGGCTATACTTTTTTTTGGGCGTGTCAAGTTTGAATTTTCTTTTCTGATACTTTCCGAGATAAATTCAAAAATCGAATATATATATTGAATTGAGCGTATTCTTGTGAAAATATCCAAATATTCTACCAATTTACTGTGGGACAGATTTTACCAGACAATTTTGCAGACGAGATTCCTTCATCTTGCATTTGCTTCTATCCTTTTAGTCCATTTTTAAAAATTTAAATCTTCAAATCTTAAAATTTGAATCTGAAATGGTTTATTCTGAACACACTTTGTTCTACAAATATATTGTCAAACAAATATGTATATATTGCTCAAGAAGTTTCTCTTTATTGGTTATATGTCCTTGAGTCCCCTTCCACCAGGGAAAAAAAATAAAATGTAATACGAAGTGGTGGCATCAATATTTTTTCTTTTCGAACGAAATGCTTGTTTATTATGTTCCACATTTCAAAAATATTATTTTTTCATGAATATATAAAGGGTGTCCCAACAAGAACGCAATTTTTAAATCTGGCAACATTCGAAGTGTCATTGTTTGACATTTGAACAATTGTTATTGTTTGCCAGTAGAATGTACGAGGTTAGTAAAAATGGAGGGCTACACGAATTAATTAATTAATTAATTTTGTATTGGAGAGACAACATGAAAATGCTGATTTTGCCGCTAAAATCATCTTCAGTGACGAGGCCCATTTCCATCTTGATGTCTTCGTCAATAGGCAGAATTGTCGCATTTGGGGTGAGGAAAATCCTCGAGTGATTCACGAGAAGCAAATGCATCCTCAACGTGTCAGGTCAAGCGCAAACAATCAATGGTGTTCGGTATCGTGAAATGATAACCAGTTTTTTCTTGCATCGAATTGAAGAAATGAATGTGGAGGGCATGTGGTTCCAACAAGACGGCGCCACATGTCATACATCCAGAGAAACAATTCAATTGCTGCATCAGTCATTTTAAAAATTGCGCTCTTGTTGGGACACCCTTTACAAGGGCATCAAGGGTGTTATGCCATTTTGGTTTTTACTTTTGGTGGAATTTTTTGACATTTTTTGAAGGGGGACTAAAGAACACATAAACAAAAATGAGAAAGTCCTCGAGCAATATACGTATACATATTTGTTTGACAATTTATTTGTAGAACTTAGTGTGTTCAAAATGAACCATTTCAGATTTAAATTTTAAGATTTCAAGATTCAATATGAATATGAAGGATTCTCGTCTGCCAAATTCTCTAATAAAATCTATTCCACAATAAATTGGTAGAGCATTAGAATAATTTGCCGGGTATTTTGGTAGAATTTTGTTGACCTTATTTCAAAAAAGGAGAAAACAGACGTCTGCAAATAAAGATAGAGAATTTTGTTCTATGACGACTCATAATGAAATTTAATGAGGAATAAACTCGTAAAATTTTCTGAATTCCTAGCTGGTTACTTAGTGCACATTTTTGGTACTTTTTGAAAAAGGGACGAAAAGGACCATTTAAACTTTGAAAGAGAGCATTTGAATATTCTACGAAAATAATACTTATCAAATTTCACTGCAGATATGGTACCACAAGAATTCGCTCAAGTCAATATATATATATACTCGATTTTTAAATTTATTTCGGACAGAATTGGATAAGAAAGTTCAAACTTGCCACGACCATAATAAAAAGTGGGGGGTTTAACTATACTAACCTAATGTGATCATTTGCCGCAGGAATCGGCCAACCCTAAAATTGGTGTTGCACAGTGTTATTTGTTAAAAGTGGTGAAACAAGTTTGATCAATGCAAAGGGGTTTCTTGCATTTTTGCAACCCCACAGGCAGATAACACAACGCACATACTTCGGCAGCTTTTCGGGGACGTGACCCATAACGTCTAGTTGTCGTTCCTCGATTTTTGATGAGGAAGATCCAGCAGTGTCTTTGGGGCGATTTGCTTAGGAAAAACTTAGCCGTATTTCGTCGATCCAAGAGGTATTCATTAGAAAACTGGGAGTTCAACACATCCACAAATGACTCAGAAATTGTAATTTATCCGTTATATATATTGCTATGGTACAACTTTCCTTACTCCGGCACACTAGTATGTTCAGCCTGACGATGGGAATCCGGCTCGTCAAAAAATAGCTCTCGTTTGGAATTATATATACATACATGGCTTATTCGATAAAAGAGAACACACATAAAATGGTGTTGTTGTTTTTGTAAGGGAATTATAAAATCAATAAATTTATTATGCACCACTGGACGTGTTGGTCGTAGTAGCTTCAATGTTTAACATTTTCTTCTTATACTGTTTCTTATTCATGTCCTAATGTGTCTTTTAACGGCCACTTATTATAGGTAGTTGGAAAATGTTGACACTTTCGCAAGCGCATGTGCTTGCAATATAAAAATTTGTTCGTAAACGTTGTTTCATACATATATGGCACACTTAAGTTCAGTATAGTGATTATGTTTATGTACATACGTTTCAGTTCATGCAGAATTTGTTTGTGTACTTCCACATGTACGATGTAATAAAGGTCACGAGATTTAATGACAGCGATATCAAATTGTTCTATTTCTTTATGTTTGTATGTTCTCTTTCCCAGCAATTTCATACAATTTTGTTTCATACAAATTTAGTTTAGTTCGACTCATGCCAATTTCTTTCTGCAGATTTGAAGCCACTAAAGTTGTAAATGTTTTTTTTTCGGAATATCGTCAAATTTAGTTCGGCATTTGATAACACAGTGCAACACGAAAAAAAATAACCATATACGGACACCACTACGTGATAAAAGACTAAAAAAAAAACACCCGTGTCCCCCAATTTTTCCCAAAGTAATGCACTTTTTTTTTATGGGCCGCCAAAGATTTGGGGCCTCGGTATCATTTTCGTAAAATGTGATCATTTTCTCAGGCTCATATCTTGCAAACCGTTCAGACTTTTGATTTACTCTCTGAAATTTTTTTTACTTTTACTTTCACTTTCACTTTATAACTTTCACAGCTGAGCTCTCGTTGACGTCGCGCTGTGTAATGCCTCGATGTGAGCGTCGTGTCGCTCTTATATTGTGTGCTGCGTCCCTTGTTGCGTGTGATGAGCTTACTGCATTGCCTGTGCTGCTGCTGTCGGGCATGATCGCGTGATACCTAAGCGCTACCTAAACGGTGTTAACCCTTGGACAAACACATGGTTCTGGCCAGGCATATTTAATTTTTTGCTACCTATGGACCTGAACAGGAGAAAAACGTAAAAAAAATGAAATTAAAAAATTTTCGCAAATCTTTCACTTTTGCGTGCTACCTAAACAGTGTTAAGAATCATCTCTAGGAAGTTTATATGTTCTAGAAATTTGTTTATTGAGATCTTAGGTAAATTTTTGTTGTTGATTGTTTCCTTGAATTTTGAACGGTTTGCTACCTATGGACCTGAACACGGGAAAAAGGTAAAAAAATCGAATTTTTTTAAGTTTTTTGCGATTTTGATCTGGAAGGTGAAGTTTTTTTGATTTTATATGTTCGCAATTTTTGTTCTTTATGACAAGAGCTACAACTTTGCCTCAGAGAGTAAATCGAAAAGATATGAGCCTGAGAAAATGATCACATTTTACGAAAATGATACCGAGGCTCCAAATCTTTGGCGGCCCATAAAAAAAAAGTGCATGACTTTGGGAAAAATTGGGAGACACGGGTCTTTTTTTTTTTAGTCTTTTATCACGTAGTGGTGTCTGTATATGGTTATTTTGCCATGACTTAAAAAATTACACACAGTGTAATACACTCCGGTTCACTTAAAGGCACTAAAAACTCCATATTCACTGATCGGTATCTCTTGCAATTTGTAACCGATTGCATAACTTTAAAATGGAAATGGAAAGGAAAGAAAGAGGGTTGTACCCATAACTAATAGTTCTTAAATAAAGAAAAATAAATTAAAAAACAAGAAAAACTGTTTCTCATTAAAATTTGTTAAAGTGCCTTTATTCAAGTGAACCAACTAAAATAGCACATTTTTGGACTTTTTTTATAAATTGCTCAAAAATTCTTTAGTTAAGAAACCACTATTGTCCTGATTTTTTTAGATCTCAAGATATCTAGCTTCCAGTTCCATTTTAAAATACTGGAATCGGTTACAAAATTGCAAAAGATACAGGCTGCTGAATATGGAATTTTTAGTGCCTTTAAATAAGTGAATCGGAGTGTATACTTGTTACGGGGTTCGAACCTAGTTTTGTCAGAGCGTAAGATTTTCTGATTATATATAAATATATCTGACCAGTAAAGACAATTAAGTGACTTTGAACTTCTTATAGAGGGTGGAGCGCAGTTCTTTGCTTATTTGGGAATGAAATAAAAAAAATTATGAACCTTAGAAAAATTTATTTTTATATTTCAGTTATATTGAACTGTAAGGAAATTTGTAAATTACATGGTTTTAAATAGTGTATCTGGTAAAGATCGACCTTCGCTATCCACCTACTGCTGCATAAATTTTTTGAAGCTTTCATGAACTCTAAGGGGCAATTATGCCTACACGTTATATGGCGCAACACACAGTGCGTACACATGGCGCATTCTCTGCTGTTCCCAATGAAGTTACCCAATTTACAATTGATTGCCTTCCAGGAACACTTCCGCGTGGGGGAACAGCGAATCGTAAACGAAAAGCACGCTGCACTGCAATGATCGAGTGCGTATTTGAAAAATACGCTTCAACACAAAATGACCTCTTCTCACGTGCCCTATGCATGATGGCAACGAATATAAATCTTCCGTGAGCCACTATAAGCCACTCATACTCTCCACTCTCTTCGGCTAACAGTGCAGCCACAGCTTGCAGTGCAAAAATATGTAAGTCTAAGACCGCTTAATAGGCCGGGATTGGGTACAGGAATAACAAAAAAAGAAAAGCGTTTCCCATTACATCCCATGAAAGGACTGGGGAGAGCTTCTCACTACCAGTGAGCTGTGCGCTTTCTAATTTTTTACTCACTGATTGGGACCCACAGTTTTACACCGGTTCCGCACGGTATTTTGAGAAGATTTTTCATGGCTAAGAACTTTACAGTGACGCCATCACCAAGCGAGGTGGCCGCAGTCGAAGGAAATTTTTTAAGGTGGTCAGAGCAGGTATCGAACCTACGTTCTCGTGCACAAGAGCCACACACACTAGCCATTGCACCACCGACGGCCGCACAGGAGTAACATTACTGTTTTTAAATTGTAGGCAGATATGATCTGAAAATATGTTTACGGAAAACTTTAGCAGTAGGCCGCGCCGAAAAAAAAGTTGATGCTAAATGATTTGGTTAGCAAAAAAATCAATGAGTGTTCGAACTCACGGATGATGTGTTAACACCTTTTTGCTACACTGTTCGATTTCTATGAACGCCTTAGTAAATGTTACATTGGAAAATACAAAATAATAGTTTTTTTGTATACACCGGGCAATGCTGAACATCAAATGACTCGCTTTGTTTGGCCATAGCAACAACAATGAAACAACCAAACACACAACATCACACATACTTTGTCCGAAGTAGCTGACGTATACGTGTGTCATATAACCACATGTTTGCCATATCAACAGCAACGAAACAGCCAAACACACAACATCACACATACTTTATACGAAGTAGCTACGTATTAATGTGTCACCATAACGTCGACTGCGCAAGCCCATGGGCTTGCAAATGAACCCCTGCCACACCCCTGCCACACCACTCCTTCATTGCTATCTTGCTCGCTCATTTTTGTTTAACACGTCATAATTCTCTTTCGCAGTCGCAGAAAATCTGGTTTTAGCAGCAGGATAAAATCTGGTTTTAGCAGCAGCATAAAATCTGGTTTTAGCAGCAGCATAAAATCTGACTTTGATAGATTTAGTCCCTATACGCCGCAATAGATGTTAACACATCAAAAATCGTTGTACGGGTCTAGTAGAATAGACGTACAAAATTTCAGAATATACAATTAATCTCTTCACTACCAAATGTAAGCAAATTAATGAACAATTGGCAAACATACTTAGGCAAGAATCCAGTTTGGGGTACTATTACAAGACACCAAACATGCTATTATTGGAAATTTTAAATTGTACATAATAGTCAGTTGGATGTCTTTCAGGAAATAGATTCTATATTCTATAGATATTTATACCAGATTTCGAAAAATGCGTTTACCACATATCTTGTCGTATGCAAAGATATCGTATGCAAGGATCAGACCAATTTCGAAAGATGATGAAACTATATTTATCCAAAGCATTTTAGTAGATAACTAGCTGAACCGCCAGATGTTGTCCTGCATAATATTTCAATCGAATTGTATGGGAGGTACCACGCCCCTTTGTCCAATTGGACCGAATAGTAAATCTAAACCACCCAGGGCGCCACCCAAACGCATACAAAAAAATTTATTCAAATCGGTCCAGAAGTTTAGGAGGAGTTCAGTCACAAACACACGTGCAGTAGAATTATATATTAAAATATAAACGAACAGCTTAACTCCTGTATCTATTTCTCTAAAATACAGTCCATATTCTGGTCATTCATAATTTGAGGAATGGCGATTTTGTCTATGTTGCATTTGCATATGTGGCTTAATTGTTTTGTATGAGAACACTTTAGTTTTCTTTTGAAGTTTTCTGTGGAAATTTTCGAAATTTTCGCGTTTACATGAATAAGACTAATAATAAAACTCGACGTATACACATTTTTATTTATGGAACAATTATACGACGCGATGTACCCATATATCAAATATTGCGTGCCGCATAAACTCACACTGAAATTGCCTTTCCAACATAGCACTTAATAACCCAACTACTGCTTGTTAAATAAAATTCCTCTCATGTAAAAGAGTTTTCACGAAAATAGCACCCCTACCTTCATCTTTAAAAGTTCCACGGCCTAAACAGCCATTAAATATAATGATATTTTTTCAGCCATATTCTATGATTACATATTTTTGACAATTTAATTCTCATAAAAATGTTTAGTACTTCGTGTCAAGCCCCAAACCATGAACAAATTCCTTTTACGCTTTGAATTCCGCGTTCAGCGTGAGTGGCTTTTGAATGACCACAATGATTATGTGATTAATTTTGCCTCCCTTCAAATTATCCATAACCATTTTGCGGTTTATTAAACAGGCATTTAAATAATAGACCAATAAATAAAACGTTAAATATGTAATGTATAAAAGGCAATACTCTGCCCAAACCAGGCTAAGGAGCGAGAGACGATTTTGTTAATGTATAATTTAAATAGACGCAATAGCGAAGGATATGCGGCTTTAAGTTCGGATATGGTCGTTGGCAGATGGCTCCCCAATAAGCATATTGGCGAGGGGTCCACTGCAAGACTCACGTATCTAGGATGGATGGGAAAATATAACCCTATTTTTGAATAGGAAGATAAGGCGATCACAAAATGTATGATGTGGCTGAACAATGATATACAAGTGGTAAGATGAAATTGTCGCAAACAGCAAACAGAGAAGTTGTTTCGTCTTCGAGACCTTAGTGAGGTAGTATATGTAATCCTGGACACTGGGGCATCGCGGTTAATTAAATTAATTAATTAATTATTAACTAATTAATTAAAGTGAAGATGATCTGATATTGATTTTATTATTAAAATCAAGCTCAAGGCCTGGATATTTCTGATTTTATTAACTGGAATTTAATATATCGGTATTTCGATTTTTTACCACCGTGTGAGTAAACAAACTTGAACCCCATCATTAAACGTCAAAAATCTTAAAACGCACCTCGATTCGTAGAACCTAAAATACAATACATTACGTTGAGTCCGTCCTTGTCTTGGTTTGATAAGCAGGCGTTAATATATCAACCGACGAAGATACAGATGTATTATGGATTACGGTAGCAGATTGTTATTACCGTGTAGTAATTCCGAATTCCTTGTTCAAGGCAATTTTGCGGTTTATTCGGTTTGATAGTGAGCGTACTAGAGCTGTTCGACAGGATAACGATAAGTCTGCTCCTCTTTCTACAATATGGACTCTAATAAACAACAATATTCTCCGGTACCATCATCCATCGGGGGAAATAACAGTTGACGAACAACTATTTGCATATCGCGCAAGAACTATATTTACGTAGTACATCCCATCCAAACCTGAAGAGTATGGCATAAAAGTCTGACTCGCATGCGATGTAAAGTCATTCTATCACTTCAACAGGAACATTTATACAGAAAAGAGCTCAAATGCAAGTCGTGCAATCAATGTAGGAGAGAGTGCCATGCAAAGAGTGGTCTACCCTTGGGAAAACACCGGAAGATCCATAATCTGTGACAATATTTTCACATCATTAAATCTGGGTAGGAATTTGATGTCCAAAAATCTCACTCTTCTTGGTACTGCTCAACGAAACAAAACTTTTGTGCCGAATGAAATGAAAACAGACCGCAAAAGAGAAGAATAGTCTGCAGTTTTTGGTTTTCTCAAATCAAACTTTGCATTGGTGTCCTGCTACTACTTTCCAGTACGCCTTTGACAAATGCAATTGTACCTGAGAAGAAAAACAGCCCACAATATATCTTAGACTACAACGCAACCAAAAGAGGCTTCGATTAGAGGAACAAAATGAATTCTGTATACTCAATTAAACGCAAAACTTTGCACTGGCATTCGGTAATGTTTTTTCACATGCTAGATATAAGCGCTCTAGCCGCATTCAGACACACGACAAAATTTCCTGCGAAGCTTTGCAAAATAGCTATTCATGCCAGCAATTGAACAGCGCTCTGAAAATCCAAGGGTCTTAGGCCATGCTCCAACACGTCAGGCTATTGAAATGGCACTCGATACTTCTCCTGTTTCTGGCACTAGTATGAACCACTTGTCTGATATTTCTAACGACATACAGCCCATGCATCCTTTTCGTTGTCTGTATAAACTACACGCAAGATTTGTAGTTGATGTTTGCACATGCTACCACATATACTTTGGATAACTTGGGCATCATGAATGAAATTTAAACCTTTTCACCTTAACATTGTATCTAAAAATCATATATTTCTTAATAAATATGCATTCAAGTATAACACTCTGCGTACTAGTGGTTGATTCATATGTTGACATAGTTTTCCATACAAATAAATATTTGCTATAAATGTAGACTTCCGACCGCCAACGTAAGTTTATAACCCCGAGCACATAAAGGTTAAGTTGAACACTTTCCGCCACAGCAGCCACATTATCGTCAGTACGACCCATACGGCGACTTGGATCATGAGTGTTATCCACTAGCAAGCCAGTCTCAAGAACCTATTGTATAAACTTTCATAGAGCACACGCGGTGAGTGCGCACAATTTGACAACACAGCACTCACTTTAGGAATAAGTTTGCAATATTTCCTAACGTTGTTTAATGTATTAGTGTCAAAGTAATATATCATTTAAAACGATACCTGTATTTGGACCTACCGTTATATACTTCATATGTATTACGATATATAATTTGTTATAAAACATTATTTTAAAATATGTGTCTAATTAGGCCAATTAATTTACAGCAACATATTTTATTATAGTTAACAATGCTGATTAAAGACTCCAGGCAACACAATTATAGATAAACGAACCTTCAAATACATGTTCTATACCATAATGTTGGCTACTAACATTTGTATACCAAGCTAAATAAATGGATGTATGTGCTGTACTAAATATCTGTGTGTAGATTTGTTTCATAGTTGGATAATTGATTTCAAGTACCCGTGTTTATGTGTGCCCCTTAATACAATAGCTTTACAGTTTCCAGCAACGGGAACAGGAGATTACTACACGATATCGCTGAGCGTAATTATATCCTCTAACATGCAATGCCAGTGTAAATGAGGGAATACACGTATTCGTTGTTGTAGCCAGGGGCAAGGCAATGCGAAATAAAATACAATGATATTATTTGCAGAAACACACACAGTAAAATAGTGAGGTGAACCTGTCATGTCATTTCAGCCGTCTTGTTAAGGCATAAAATGGCATCAGCAAAGATATTGCCTTTCACGTTTAAACAAAAAAAGAGAGGAACCCATGGCGCCTAAAAGATATCAAATGGATTTGGAGGTAAAATGTTTTAAAAGTTAGTGAGTGAGTCGCTTTAATGGAGATGTTGACAAAAGTGTTATACTTTATTGGGACTAAATGTAACCGTGACAATTGAAACTATATAAAAATTATGATGGTACCAGTATTTGTTAACATGGCTACAACTGCATTTTTAAAATATATTATAACGAAATTGGAAATTTAATTCTCTTATTCCACAATCCGTTAATAAACTTAAAATAGGGTTTTACAAATATATTATAAGCCATACAAAGTTAATTAATATTTAGCTTTAAGTTCATTTACTACAACTTACTACGACGTAATCCAATTATCGAAGTTCATTAGTTGAGCTTCTGATTTTATACCACCAAATCAAGTTTTGAGATCTTCGTTCTCTCTTTCATCCCATCGCAAACGTATTATATATAAAGTTGATTAGTTTATTGTTATACATCAGTAAAGCTTACATATGTATTCTGATCATTACCATGATTCTAGCGATAATGCAAATAGCGATGTAATGGGTTTTTCAATAGGATTTTCAATATTTCAATAGAATTTAATTTGTAATTTTCATAATTTCACCGATTATCTAACTGTTACTTTCCTTTTTTCCAGTAAATAAAACACTTTTGTCATGGTAAAATACACGAACGAAATACGTATGCAAATTATAAAAATGTACTACCAAAATTCGGAGTCGGTGATCGCAACTTTAAAAGCGTTTACTCCAATTTTCGGTCGTTATTTTCTAGACAAGAATGTTTACGTTCGCCCTAGTAGACAATCAGTAACCACTTTAGTGCAAAAATTTGAGCCTACGTATTCATTGTGTGATGCTGCCATGCCAGTGATATAACGGGTTGGTCGAATTTACGAAAATATCGCTGCCTTTAAGGCGTCTGTTACAAACGATCCAAATCAGTCGATTCCGTGGCGTTCTCAAGAACTGGGCATCGCTAAGACCACTTTATGACGAATTTTGCGTAAAGATCTTGGTTTACACCCATTCAAGATCAAGCTGACTTAAGAATTGAAGCCGATGAACCATTGGGCGCGACGTTCGCTCTCCGATTGGGCTCTGGAGAAGATGCGCCAAGATGATGAATTTCATAGCAAAATCATCTTCAGTGACGAAGACCATTTTTGGATCAATGGGTTCGTCAATACGCAAAATATGCGTTATTGGTTTGGTGAAAATCCACATGTGGTTTATGAGTCACCAACTCGTCCACAAAAAATAACTATTTGGTGGGGTGCATGCCGGCGACGTCATTGGGCCATATTTTTTCGTCGACAATAACGATCGTCACGTTACTGTGAATGGCGATCGTTATCGCGCCTCTTTCAGAAGGAAGCCTCAATAAAATATTTGACGTTTTAGTTTTTGCTGCCTCCATGTAATAAAATTTTTTAAAATTTTAATTTTTTAACATCCAATTAAATACAAAAAAATCAATAAAATCTGTTTTCGTCTTTATAAGACCAATGAATTATTTTTGCCCGAATTGGAAAACATGGACTTTGACCACATGTGGTTTCAACAGGACGGTGCCACACAGCACAGGTTACAATCGATTTATTGAAGAGTAAGTTTGGTTTGGAAATATCTCAAATAGTTTGCGTTTTATTTAAAAAAAAAATTGTCAAGCCTTACTGCAAAACCCTTTATATGCACCCAAGTCGAACCTTCTCTGTAAACAACTGAAAAGTATGGAAACTGTACATAAGTCGTTTTCCAATTTAAACCAGATTTGAGCTTAAACCTCTTGGCTATTTATGTAATTAGTTTAAAAATAATAATGGTCTTATATATTTTTTAGGCCTGCTATCCAAAAGTTGTAAAATGATAATTTTCCTAAAAATATTCTGATTTATTAAATTCCTATCTAATTTATTGATTTCACTCTACACTTTACATTTCTTACAACGCCGGTTACTCGCTTAGTGATGGCGACACAATCGAGCATTTGGCCATCAAAAAGTTTCTCAAAATTACCGTTTGGAACCGGAGTGAAACTGTAGGTCCCAAGCAGTGAGTTCAAAACTAGTTCGGTCACAGCTTACTGGTTGTGGCAAGCTGTCCCAATCCAATAAATCCCATCCAATATATTTTGTAAAAATGTCTGCACAATGTTTTTCGTGTTCTTTTTAAGCACTTTGTCTTCACTAACGCTTCATGATGCTCGTAAAATATTATAAAAACAACGCATAATTTATTTGTGGTTTAATAAAAACTTCAATAACTCAGTCAATTAATACCGGATGCGCGTTATTCATTAGGAAACGTGCCTTTTCAATAAATAAATAAATAATGTGTCAATCATCGCCGAAGTTGAAAAATGGCGAAAAAATTAAAAAAATTTCTGTTTGCTGGACACACAGAATTCTCATATTTTGTAAAATAAAAGCCGATTGTGTTCGGCCCCTGGGGGTTATGGACGGCAACCACTGGGATACGGGCATTATCCTGTTGCAATATCCAAGATGTAGGATCAAATACTTCACTGAACTTCGGAAAAGCCGATTCCAATATCGTTTTATAGCTCGTACCAGTCATTTTTGCTCTTTGAAATTCAAGATAGATGGCGACATAGTACGTAATAGCACCCCACACCATAACGCCACCCTCTCGGCTGTGATGTCGGTTCAAAAAACGCTTTTCTTTGCACAGATCATCGAAATAATAGTTGTAGCCATCAGGCCCATCCAAATTAAACTTATTCTCATCCGTAAATACAACGGTTCTCCAGTCATTTATATGACCTTTTAGCTGCACATCCAATACCATGTAGTCTCTTGCGTACTGAAGCCGCCTTTACTTTGTAATTTCAGGCATTCAAGATACTCACAGCTCTTAATTACTCTGCGCGCTGATGACTTGCTAGCTTCCACTCCAGCTTGAGCTCTTATTTTTGACAAGGATAGGCAGTATTGGAAGCATTTCTGATGGTGTTTCCTTCTTTCTTTAAAATTTTTTCCATACCCCTCGGGGCCCTTGATGTAATGGTCGACAACTGTTGGGGCCCGTCCAATTTTTTTTTAGCTATTGCGCGGTTAGAATATCTTTCAGAACGGTAAACATCGATTTAAGTTTTTTCCGATAGACTTAAAAATTTTTTGTTTAGCCATTTTAAGATGTAATAAATTGTAATAAACAAAGGCTCCCTACCAAAAATCATCGCTTAATTAAAAAATAATAGAGTGCCTTTATTCAAGTGAACCCAAAAAATAGCACATTTTTGGACTTTTATATAAATTGTTCTCTAGTTAAGAAACCACTATTTTCATAATTTTGTTTATATCTCAAAATGTCTAGCTTTAATTTCCGTTTTAAAATTCTATAATCGGTTACAAATTGCAAAAGATACAGGCTGCTGAATATGGAAATATTAGTGCATTTAAATAAGTAAACCGGAGTGTATGTCGCAGTGGAACTTTTTTTCCTTATGCCAAAAGCTATTGAATAATCGATGGCACTACATCGATTGCTAAATTTACGTGATAGAGAGACGCGGTACATACCATTAGAGTCACCGCATCAAAATTATTCTGATTCGGGTTTATATTTAAAGTAGAAAAATCAAAAACAGTGTAATTTAATTGTGTAAATATTTTTGATGTGTAAACATCTATACGCTGGGGGTAAAATTCTTTTTCACAATGCAATCACAAATTTAGAGTAAGATGTGCGATGTAATCGTTAACCAATCGTAAAGCGTTATCAAATCGGTGTGAGCTATGTATGAGTGTACTAGTGTAATCATACGCTGCATACAATATACTCAACACCATCTAGTGTGCAATAGTAGCGACTAATTTTCACTAATTGTCGTACATTATGTTATCGTAGGCAAATGAAAACAAATAAATAAAATGAATACAAAAATATTTAATTTTAATAACTTTTAAAAAGATTTTTTGCACTTTTAATAAGAAATTTACTAAAACAAAGCAAACTAAGGAAAACTAAAAACTAAACTTGTCAAACTATAAGTCTTCTTCGTCTTTGAGATTGTCATTCATACTTAACAGCTGCATATAAGCACCATCTAGTGTGCAATAGTAGCTACTAATTTTCGAAAACCATTGCTGTAAAATAACTACATGCATTACATTTCAGTAAACAGCTGATTAATAACTTGTCAACCGCAACAAATACAAAATAATAAAATAATTTACAAAACACCAAAAAAATTATAACTCAGAACATAAAAGAACACAAAGTGTATCAAAGCTGAATGGAGGTAATGCTAATTCTAATAAAATTTCTATTAGATTCCAGTATAAATTAAGATTATAACATATCTCCAATACGTACTGTTGCCTTACGCTGAAGCTGGTGCACGACAATTGGGTAACAATCTCCATCTCATGCCAATTATTATGGGTGGAGATTTTAATACAAATTTTGTAAACCTACAGTCGCAAGCTTTATCAAAATTTTTGTTTAACGTTTTCCACTTGCATGTGAGCAATTCTCCACAAACCCCCACAACTAACAATTCCACTACTATAGATGCAGTTTTCCATAGATTTTTAAATACAATCGAGTCAAAAATTAATATATGTATCTTATTTTAGTTACCATAAGCTAATATTAACTATTTGTACTTAAGGCATTTACCATAGATGGACACTTTGCAGTACTACTAAAATTTCAGTAAAAATAATTCTTTAACTAGTAAATTTTTACTGATTACTAATATATTTTTCAGCAGTTTTTATAAAGTGCCTACATGACTATGATGAGGTGCATTGAATTTTCAGTAATCAGTAATGCCCGATTACTGATTATTATGAATACGGCCCTATGATTTGACAGGTAATGCAAATTAAATTTCATTATCAGTAAAAATTTTCTGAATTTTTTCAGTAATCAGTAAATTTACTGCTTACTGTAATTTTTAATGCAGTACATATATACTGCAGTGTGCCCATTTACTAACCAAATAAGTTAAATAAAACAAACAAAAACCAGAAAATTCCTATGTATTGACAATATTGAAAGTTTTGATACTTTTAATTGATTAATTACAAAAATATACTAAAAGCATAAGTACTTCCAACTTAAAAAAAATTTTTCATTACTATATGTTTACACATCTCCCCTGTGATCGGACTCACATTAATTTTTTTATATCTAATACATTGTGTTTTCGTTTTCATTCTCCGGCACAAATTGTTATCCGAATTGATTTCGCTACTGTATCCGATATGAATAACACATCGTATCCGTTCTCTTTTCGTGACCGCATCCGAGGTGATTTGAAATTTTAAGATCGCCTCCGTTCTAGTTTTGAGATTGGATACAAACTCATTTCTTGTTTCGAGATCAATGGAGAAATTACAGGCACTCGAGTATCCGGTTTCGAATCGATAACGACCCCATCTCCAAATCAAATCAGAGATATCGGATTCGATTCGCCGCCGATTTGGATCCGATGTTCTTATTGGTTTGTAGTCCACTTGCAAGCCAGTTATTGTTTGCGTTGTTCTTCATTAGTTATTAATATGCCCTATTTATTCTTCATTTCCATTGTTCGAAATTATTATATAAAACCTGTTCATTTCAATCTCTAAGTTATTTATATTACAATGCTAATTAAAATTATGGCCCACCTAAATAGGCCCATACATGATATTCTTCATAATTACTATACATATTTCCAAAGCATTCAAATTGAAAGATACATAACGACAAAACAGGGTTATAACCAGAGATTACCATATGAATTAACCATGTACAATTGTACATATCATATTTTACCATAAAGAAACGTATGTATTTATATATTTGTGGTAATTAATCGGATTGTTTTCATTTTAATTATGTTAATTAATTGAATGATGTTGATATGAGCTAATGCTAAATATTACATATTCATACTGTTGATCTCATAAACGACGAGTGAGTTACAGTTTGTTATTTTGCTTTGTAATTTCTAGGAAAAAAAAATTGCAATTAAATTGAGTTCATTATAATGTACATATTTATTTTGTTTTCTCATTTTTCATTCAAAGTGATTCAACCATTAATTATATTTTCATACTATAAAGTAAGAGATGGAAATATTTTCCATATTTATACAGTGTAATATAAATAACTAAGGGATTGAAATGAACTGGTTTTATACTCGTATAATAACTTCGAACAATGGAAATTTAGAATAAGTAGGGCATATTAGTAACTAATGAAGCACATCGCACACAATAACTGGCCAGCAAGTGGACTACAGCTCAATAAGCACATCGGATCCTGATTTGATTTCAAGATCGGATCCGTTATCGATGCGAGAGAAATTTCATATACAGGAAAAAGTGTAACGCACAAATGTTTGTCTAACTGCCCTAGTTTAATATAACCTGCACTGAAATTTTATTGTGAAAACTTAGTTTGGCGTTGAAGGGGTTACTTCGTCGTGGATAATGGATTACTTGGCCAACCCAATATTGGGCCAAGAATTGGCTGGTAGGCACGGTAAATTCCGATTATTGTATTATTAAATTTTTTGTTCAATCCCAATATCCTATTGAATACTAACAAATTCAACCAGCATAGAGTAAGACGAGCATAGTGAATTTTATTCGCTCACTAAACTTAATGTCATATATTATGGTTGCAAGTAAAAGTTGAACGTTAGAATGCTCGGCCTCAAAAATACCAGATAGAGGCATGAGTACAGAACATCAAACAATGTAAAAGCAACATCATTTCGTATTTGTGTGGTAAAATAGTTTATTATATTATACTTAACACAAATGTATACTTTTGCACCAAAAAGATATGAAAAATTTAGGTCAAGACGAGTTAACGAGTTTGTGCAATATGGAAATATACATAATGAAGACTAAAGTCCGAACATAAAGCGAAAAGGCGAACCAACTGCCACGGATCAGAGCCCATAGTCTGTAAACATAAGGACGGTAATCTAAACGCAGGTGTGCAAAATTGGTTGGGGATGTCGAGAGATAATTTATCTGCATTGCTTATTCTTAAGAAGACCAATAAAGAAGATGGAGTTGGGAGAATAGAAGAAGAGTGATGATGTCGATTGTTCTCTCGTTCCTAACCCGAAGAGAGAACTGCAATATGCCGGCTTAAAAAAATCAAAGCCTCAGATGCTGATGAACTACCAGGTCAGTTGTTCGAGACTGGTTGCGATGAGGTGGTAAGGTGATTGCATCTGCTCATATGCAAATTTTGGTTCAGCGAACATATACCCGGCAATTGGAGTGTTAGGATGCTGGATCGTGTATTTAAAAACTCTGACCCGATTACATTCCCCAACCGTTGTTGAATGTCCTTATTATCCATTGCATACTAGGTTCTTGTAGGCTTATATCGCGAAAGATGAAAGTAATTTTTTGCACACCTGACTGGATCTTATCAGTGCTGCTTTAGATCTGGAAAATTTCTCTTCCGACCTGGCATTCGCTTTACGGAAAATCCTGGAGAAAAATCACGGAAAACACATCTACACCTAAAATCTCTTTGGTGATTATATTTCCGCTTTTGAGAGCCTCATACACACAGAAGGTCATAACTATATTTACAGCCAACTAAAATTTGGTGGTTCCTTGGACTATCGCACTATTCAGTTGTGATTACCAATAATTGTGTTCTGTATCACCAAATGTTGTGCATATCAATTGATTTGTAATTCAGTTTTTGTTGCAAGAACTGAAATATTGGGTTGAAGTCACTGCAACAATAAATAAATGTGATCTGTTAATCAAGTTTTAGTTGTAGCAATCAAATTATACTGTAATGGTAAATATTTTATTAGTTGGATAAACGAAAAATGTAAAAACTAATTCGGTTATACCAAATAATATATTGGTATTCCCAACTAATTATGTACTTGAATATAATGGCTGTAGCAACAATTTGGTGATGCTTTAACCCATTATGAATTTTATAGGAAAAAAATTAATGTGAGTCCGATTACAGGGGAGATGTGTAAACATCTAGTAATGAAGTTGGAAGTACTTATGCTTTTAGTATATTTTTTTAATTAATCAATTAAAAGTATCAAAACTTTCAATATTGTCAATACATAGGAATTTGCTGGTTTTTGTTTGTTTTATTTAACTTATTTGGTTAGTAAATGGGCACACTGCAGTATATATGTACTGCATTAAAAATTACAGTAAGCAGTAAATTTCCTGATTACTGAAAAAATTCAGAAAATTTTTACTGATAATGAAATTTAATTTGCATTACCTGTCAAATCATAGGGCCGTATTCATAATAATCAGTAATCGGGCATTACTGATTACTGAAAATTCAATGCACCTCATCATAATCATGTAGGCACTTTATAAAAATTGCTGAAAAAAATTTTAGTAATCAGTAAAAATTTACTAGTTAAAGAATTATTTTTACTGAAATTTTAGTAGTACTGCAAAGTGTCCATCTATGGTAAATGCCTTAAGTACAAAAAGTTAATATTGGCTTATGGTAACTAAAATAAGATATATAAATTTTTGATGCGATTGTATTTAGAAATCTATGGAAAACTGCGTCTATAGTAGTGGAATTATTAGTTGTGGGGGTTTGTGGAGAATTGCTCATATGCAAGTGGAAAACGTCAAATAAAAATTTTGATAAAGCTTGCGACTGTGGGTTTGCAGAATTTGTATTAAAATCTCCACCCATAATAATTGGCATGAGATGGAGATTGTTACCCAATTGTCGTGCACCAGTTTCAGTGTAAGGCAACAGTACGTAATGAAGATATGTTATAATCTTAATTTATATTGGAATCTAATAGAAATTTTATTATTATTAACATTACCTCCATTCAGCTTTGATACACTTTGTGTTCTTTTATGTTCTGAGTTATAATTTTTTTGGTGTTTTGTAAATTATTTTATTATTTTGTATTTGTTGCGGTTGACAAGTTATTAATCAGCTGTTTACTGAAATGTAATGCATGTAGGTATTTTACAGCAATGGTTTTCGAAAATTAGTAGCTACTATTGCACACTAGATGGTGCTTATATGCAGCTGTTAAGTATGAATGACAATATCAAAGACGAAGAAGACTTATAGTTTGACAAGTTTAGTTTTTAGTTTTCCTTATTTTGCTTTGTTTTAGTAAATTTCTTATTAAAAGTGCAAAAAATCTTTTTAAAAGTTATTAAAATTAAATATTTTTGTATTCATTTTATTTATTTGTTTTCATTTGCCTACGATAACATAATGTACGACAATTAGTGAAAATTAGTCGCTACTATTGCACACTAGATGGTGTTGAGTATATTGTATGCAGCGTATGATTACACTAATACACTCATACATAGCTCACACCGATTTGATAACGCTTTACGATTGGTTAACGATTACATCGCACATCTTACTCTAAATTTGTGATTGCATTGTGAAAAAGATTTTTACCCCCAGCGTATAGATGTTTACACAGTGCCAACTAATATGATATTCCGACAAAGTAGTTGAGTGGCAAGATTGTATGTAGTAAAAAAATGATCACATGTAATTGTGCATCCCTTTGGGAGAGGGTCTGATAATGTTAGCACCACTCTCTCACCTAAATTAAAAATATGGAAATATAATACATGTAATACGAAGTACAAAAATCTCACCTTGATTTTTTTCTGGCTGTGTACACTTCCATATTCCAGCCATATTTAGTTGTGGAATCGCAAAGTGCCCAAATTTTTATGCCATATCTGGCGGGCTTTGATGGAGTATATTGCCTAAAACTGCACCGACCTCGAAATGGAACCAATTGTTCATCTACAGTAACATTTTCATGTGGATTGTAAAAAACTTTGAGCTGATTACTCCACTTGTCCCAAACGTTTCTTATCGGTGCAAGTTTGTCACGAATTCTTCTTTCTTCTCTATCTTCAGAGCTGTCAAACCGTAGGCACTTTGATATGCTCGCAAATCGCTTAAGACTCATTGTTGCTCGAAAAATAGGTCTTCTGTTTTTTTCATTCCACAAGCTAGTGAGATTTTCTCCATGAGATTTATAAACTCCTGCCATTATTTGTAATCCAACATATGCATCAAGCTCTATCATATCAATGTTTTGCCAATTATTTCCATATAATTCTACACCTTTTTGATTTGTCGTTTGAATCACAATATTTTTTATATTTGGTGATATAAACAAATCGAACGAAGACTTTGTATCTGTAACCATAGATGTTGCTCTTTTGGTAGGTCCAGGCTTATTCAATAAAATTTGAATTTTTGGTAACCTGCCTGTTTGAAGTGGTGGCTGTTCTTTCCAAACTATACTTTTGTCCTTAGATAAATATGTAACTGAAGTGCTGTGATCTATTTCTACTGCATCTTCCACCTCCACGCTTTCAACGCTACTATTTGACGATGAATATGATTCGTCTTCTGCATCGCTGTCGGGTGAAAAAATTTCGTCTTCATCGCTATCATCAAAAATGTCATCATCTTCGTCATTCATTATTTGTTGCAACTGAAGATCACTAAGAATCTGAAGCAATTTCATTATGGAACAATCATATATTAGAAATTTTATTTTACAATACTTACTTTTCTTCTTTGTGCCATTATGTAAAAATACTCAATTATGATGAATTACAAAAAAAATATATGTATGCACGCTGATCACCAAAAATTAAACTGAACTCATTGAAAGAAAATATTCTAATGAGACAAAAGTTCTAGCATCATCATAGCGAAATATTTTTTTTTCATATACAAAACGGGGAATCACCGAATTGCAATTTGAATGAACTCTTTTGTGTACAATGTGTTTGTGTCAATGCGTTACCATATCATCATAAAACAAATTTCAAAAGATACCTTTGCGGGATTCTCCAAATCCCACCCACAGTTGGAGAATAATAAAATTTTGAATGAAAAAATATTCAATGAAAGCGATTTTATGGATTATTTGACTCAAAAAATGATTGATCGATGATTTTGAATGAAGATGAACTCAATTCAATGATATTCAATAGGAAAGAAATGGTAAAGTGGGATTAAACTTCCAATATCGCTAGTTGGGTCATATTGACCCAGAGGATATTAAATGTGTGTAAATCGTGTTTTGACATGTGGAGGGGGGAGGACAAATTTAAATTATATTATTTTCTTTTAAAAGCATAATTTTGGATGTAATGGATAAATTAAAGTTTCACGTTCATCTCTTATAACTAAAGGGAAAAGTTTTGCGTTTGAAAATCAAAATTGGGTCAAATTGACCCAAGGAGTGCAGAAGGGTTAAAACAAATAATTTTTATTATACTTGTGTATTTTATATTTAAATTATTAATATTTATAACCAAGGTTCGTATTTCGTGCCCGTTTTTGATCGAAAATATGAAAAAAAATTAGATCTTGAAATCGGAGCGTCCAATCGAATAATAAATATAGACAGTCTTTCTAAATTTTTCATATTTTCGATCAAAAATGGGGATGGGTTATCCTGGGTATCATATGTATGTTTAAGTTAATAAGTGTCATCCACAATACTACTTCCACCAGTCAAGTGCCCACGTGCAGATAACTCCGGTACGACAAATTGTTTGTATGTGTTTGTGAAGGCGTCAATATTGGCGTCAGATTCAACGATTATGTTTAAAAGGCTCACTTCACCTCAATTTATGATAACATGTATTCTTCGCTGACTGATATCTATACACTTTGTTGGCTTTTCACAACTTTTATTATCACTTTCTGTTTGAAATAATAGTTTTTCTGTAATGTCCTCGTGTAACATTCACCTATATGTAGTTCTTTTACACAGCAAAGCCACTTGCGAAAAATCGAATACCTAACTTTGTAACAAGTGTTTTTGTGACAGAAACAAAGTTATGATTACAGTAACTAATATTTGAACACGAATTCTAATATTGTACTTTTTATGAGTTGTATCTTCCATTTCAGATGAATGAGGTTTTTGAAATACTCAAATTGGTTAACAAAACTTAAGCTCGGTAGTAGCAACTTGTATTTAGTAAATTTCCAATGCCTAAATTGATTTTCAACTAATCTTTTCCCTGTGTGTACGGAGCAAACTCTGCGAAATTACATCTGACCTTGGCATTGCTCCTAAACTCGCACGTCTTATCAGAATGTCACAGACAGACACGAAAATTGGTAAAGATATTACAGATCCATTTAAAAACCTCAGGCAGGATGGCAAACTGCAGTGCAATTTCTTCATTATTTTCGAATTTAGAAGAAATTGGAAAAGTGGGTTTAGCAGCAACTGAGGGCAAGAATTGGAAAAATGATGGAAAGTTCGTCCAGTAGTACTTTGTGTGGTACAATGAGTACAATCACACTGTATGTAATTTTTTAAGTCATGGAAATATAACCATATACGGACACCACTACGTGATAAAAGACCAAAAAGAAAAAGACTCGTGTCTCTCAGTTTTGCCCAAAGTCATTCACTTTTTTAATGGGCCCCCAAAGGTTTGGGGCCTCGGTGTCATTTTTGCAAAAAAGGGATCATTTTGTGTGGCTAATATTTGGCAAACCGTTTCGAATTTTGATTTACTCTCTGACAGAAAGTTGTAGTGTGTATAAGAACAAATAGTGTGAACAACTTCATCTTCAAGGTCAAAATCACAAAAAACTTTAAAAAAGTACGATTTTCCCCTGTTCAGGTCCATAGGTAGCAAACCGTTCAAAATTCAAGGAAAGAATCCACTACAAAAATGTACCAAAGATCTCAATAAACATCTTTCAGGAAAATATGAACTTCCTAGGAATGATTCTTAACACCGTTTACTTGAACATTGAAATACGGTTTGGGAAACGGTTTTTTTTGTACTCTTAGCATCAGCTATTTTTATGTCAACAATGCAAAATTACTAAAACAAGGAACATGCACACTCGCATAAAAATTCGGTTGTTATAGCCGAGTTAGCCGTAACCGAATTTAGAGGTTGTCACAACCTGATTAGAAGTTGACATAACCTCATTAGTGGTTGTGACAGCTTCATTTGTGGTTGTCGCAACCTTACTAGTGGTTGAGATAACTTCATTGGAGGTTACCACAACCCCATTCGACGTTGTCACAACCGACATGAGATAGTACCGCAAATGAATTTTGATTTTATTTTTTGCTTATTAACTTATGTTTTTTTTTTCAATATTCTTATAAAAAACATTAGAAAGTGAGAAAATAATATAATTTATATAGGATAATCTTTAAAATATCACACTTATTTTACATGTGACTACCTACCCTTTTTGAAGTCTCTGCCATCATGTGGCACAGCACCAATTCTGTATCTGTTGTTTTATGTCCTAAGCCGTATCATATACAGATGATTGCAGCGTATCTCTAACGACCAACCTTTAAATGTTTGAAAACTGTTGAACTCTGCTTGGAAATTTTCTGTAACATAAAGCGATTTAATACAAAAACCATAATTTCAATATTTTTACTTACCTTTCTTAATAACCACAAATATAATATTTGCTTTAATAATTTAATAAATTAGGAACGCTAATTCGGTGGTATGAACCGAATTTACGGTGGCTACAACATCCTTTCATCCAATTAGTTCTCTGGGTGCGCAAAATAAAAATGTTAAATATTAATAAAATTTCGTCCAGATTTTAAACAGACAGCTCAAGCGGATGGATATAATGTTAGCGTTTGTACCGCGTTCCGAACATTTGTCTATGTTGCATAATTCAGAAAAATATGAGAGGCACACAAGTGACACCAAAGGCCATGCAAAGTCTGTTATCTGTTTGGACCTGGATAATTAGTCCAAAAATACACCGATACAAAACGGTTTTGTTTTGATTAATGAAACAATAGTCGGGTTTTAAAGAACTTTTACGTAAATGATATTACATCACAGAAGTAAAAGGCGTTTCAAAAGAAGTCATCCAATGTTGTTTAGCTCTCATTTTTTTTCTAAATGAAAAACTTCGATTCTGTTTTTTGATTATGTTTATCTGAACCTTTGGAATTTTACTGGTTAAGTTGAGAAGATGATATCGGTTAAATGGGCGCCGTCACAATTGATTATCACACGGGCTCGTTTTATGGCATTTTTGTTTATAATGATTTGAAAATCATAATGAGCGATGAGGCTCATTTTCAGCTCAGCGGGTACGTGAACAAGAAAAAATATCGCTTCTTGGGCACCGACAATCCACGAGTGATGCACGAGCATCAACTACACCTGCTCAATGTGACTGCATGGTGCGTTGTTCACGCTGGAGGAGTCATCGGGCCATTTTTTCGAGAACGCTGCAGGTCAAACGACAACAGTGGACGGTGCGCGCTATAGGGCCATGTTAACTGAGTTTTTTCTGCCGCAATTCGACGAATTAGGACTGGAGGACATGTGGTTCCAACAGGACGGAGTAAAGGCACACACTGCGCGAGCCACAACCGATATTCTGAAGGCGGCGTTCCTGGGTCGCCTCATCTTTCGTTTTGGCGATTTGCACTGGCCCGCAAGATCGCCCGATTTCACCGTTCCAGACTTTTTTGTGGGGTTTTTTGAAGTCCAGTGTTTACGTGAACAAGCCCGAGACCCTGGAAGCCTTCAAGACCAACATTCGACACGAGTGCGAGAATACGAGCCCGTATGGTAAACAATTGTAACGGCGCCCATTTAACCGATATCATCTTCTCAACCTAACCAATAAAATTCTAAAGGTTCAAGTAAACATAATCAAAAAACAGAATCGAAGTTTTTCAGTTAGAAAAAAATGAGAACCAAACAACATCGGATGACTTTTTTGAAACACCTTGTAAAGGGGTTTTTAATAAGAGCGCTACAAAAGTTTTTTTTTAAATAAAACAAAACCGGTTTTAGATACCAATGAAATTCTTTATTCCTGTGAAAGTACGTTCGATGCCATTATGTATGGAACTCGATTTCTTTTGCATGGCCACCACGGCATGCTTGCAGAAGTCCAGACGCTGAACCCAATTTTCGACGGTTTTCAAGCATAAATCGGCCGATACTGCTGCAATTTCACGTTCGATATTCGTACGAAGTTCATCAATCGTCGCTGGCTTGTTGGCATAGACCATAGACTTGACGTAGCCCCACAGGAAATAATCTAACGGCGTCAAATCGCATGACCGAGGCTACCAATCAACTGGACCATTTCGTGAGATTACACGTTCACCAAACTTGGTTTCCAATAAATTCATTATGGCATTCGCTGTGTAGCTTGTGGCGCCGTCCTGTTGGAACCACATGTCCTCCAAGTCCATATTATCCAATTGGAGCCAAAAATATTCGGTTATCATTGAACGGTAGCGATTCGCATTCACAGTACTGTGCCGGTCTTGAGCATCGCGGAAGAAGTACGGCCCAATGACGCCGCCGGCCCATAAACCGCACCAAACCGTAATTGTTTCGGAATACAATGATGACTCATGGATTACGTGTGGATTGCTGTCTGACCAATAACGCATATTTTGCTTATTGACGAAGCCATTCAGCCAGAAGTGAGCCTCATCGCTGATTGTTGAGGCCTCTTAAAGTTGGCCTCTTAAAGTTGCGGCCACTGACTCCAAATTTCGGTAGTAAATTTTAATAATTTCGACTCGCTGTTGGCCCGTATATCTTTCCATGATGAAATGGCAAACCTTACTGAAGAGAAATGTTAAAAGAGCGGGAAAAAATATGGCGTCGTTTGCTGTCCCTATCGATTTACTTTTGTAGCGTCTCTGTTGAAAAACCCAGTATATGGGGTAATCTGTAGGGTAATAAGTTTGTTTTACATGCCTCTTCCGACATTTTGTGATTCGGTTACTACAACCCAATTGATTCTGGATTCGGTTACTCCAACCGAATTTGGTACCAATTTCGGTTGATGCATCCGAATTAGTTCCAAAAACGGTGGTTCCAACCGAAATTTTAGAAAATTTAGTTGACTGAATGAATATAATTGAAGATTTAGTTGTCACAACGGAATCAGTTATGAAACGAGGTGGCTTCAACCAAATTTCGGTTGAGGGGAACAAATTCGGTCATAACAACCTCAACTCGGTTGTGGTAACCTCAATTTGGTGGTATCAGCAGGTACCGTTACTACAACCTCTGTTTTTTTCATTATCTATTATTTAAATTATAAAGGGTGTCTCAGTAAGATTGCAGTTTTTAACTTCAGTGTGATTTTTTTGTGCATTTGCAAGTAGAAACTCTGAAGTTTGGCAGCTGTCACATATGTTAATCGCGATTGTTAAAAATGGAGCGCTTTACGAAAGAACAACGCGCAATAATTGTGAAAACTTATTACAACAATTTGGAAAGTCATGCTGAGACCGGTGGTAAACTTCTAAGAATTTTCAGTAGGGAAAATGTACCTAATGTATCAACAATTCGAAGACTGGTCAAAAAATGTGAAGAAACTAGGATGGTTATAGACAATAAATATTGCTGCTTCCAAACATTGCTGCTGTAAATGTTTAAACAATGCAGCTAACTCAGGAGCTCGAAGCAGCAGATCGTGGAAAGCGCCGTCAATTCGTAGGTCATGGAGCAAGTGAAGTCAATGCCAATTTTTCAGTAAAAGTCATCTTCTCCGATGAAGCGCATTTCCATCTGAATGACTTCGTGAGTACAAAACACTGTCGAATTTGGGCTCCAAAAATCCTCTTGCAATCCATTAAAAACAAGTGAACGCGCAACCGGCAACTTTATGGTGCGGATTTTGGTCAGGCGGCATGATTGGGCCTTCCTTTTTTGAAGATGAGACAGAAATTGTAGCGACTGTGAACGGAAATCGTTACAGGAACGTGATAACAGAATTCTTGTGACCTCAACTCTACGGCATGGATCTGGATGGCATGTGGTTTCAGCAAGACGGCGCCACCTGCCACACCGCGCAGCAACGTTTTTTAGCAGCAATGTTTTCCGCAACAAATTATCTCAAGAAATTCTGATGTTAATTGGCCACCAACATCATGCGATTTAACGCAGCGCGATTTGTTTCTTTGGGGTTTTGTGAAAACCTGGGCTTAGGCGAATAAACCCGAACAAATTCCAGAGCTGAATTCCGAGACCCAAGGCGTCATAAGTTAAATACAGCCACATCTCTGTGAAAAAGTCATGGAAACTTTCATCAAAGGAATAATGGTCTCTCGTTAAAGCCGTGGGTACCAATTGATGGATACTTTATTCCACACCTAATCGAAATATGTCTTCTTTACAATCCAACCAGATAATCATAGCTATCTCAAAAAATACATGATTTTATTTTACAATTAAAAAGTGGATTCTTACTGAGGCACCCTTTACATGCCTACTATTATAGTTTTCTTCTTAATTTTCCCTCATCTTTGAAAGCAAAACAGCTTACAATTTTTAGTTCAAGGTACACATATCGTACATTAACTACTAAAGAAAATTAATTTTTTTTTCCATAAAAATTAAACCAATTACCATTTCTATTCGTTGTAAACATCTGTTGTCATTTTCTCTTCTATTTCGCGAAAACATCACGTATTCAGCCTTTGGATACATTTTTTGGCCTCACAAAACCACGTTTTCGCTTCAAAAGAAAATTTGTAAATATTGACTTATGATACTTTTGTAGTTAAGATACGAAAATATCACGTTTGCTTGTCCATTAAAATTTTTAAAAATTAATAACATTTAGCTATTCCCTCTTAGTTTATTTTGTACTTATTTCGAGTTCATTTAGTTGAGTAATTCCCTCCTGATAATTGACAGCCCACAACAATTATGGGACCATTAGAAATAACCATTATTGTATAACTGCCTTGACATGTATTATCTTTTATTTATGTGGTTAGCCTTTCAATATAAAATCATTATCTAAATCTTTATGTCTCAAGTCAATAATAAACAATTATGTGTAAATTATTAGTCATTAAAATTACATTATTTTATGTGTAAATATTGTATCACGTTGTTTGTATTGTTGTTCAAATAATACTTCAATGGAATGGATACAGTTAGTTAAGTGAAGGAAGGTATAATAAACGCCAGTAGTACGAAAATAATATTAGTTTATGATACTGCCCTGGAAAATGAGTGAGCTATTTGCTAGTAGAATATATAATATTCAGTTAATTTTTCTATATAAACTTCGCACAGGGAAGTTATTTTTTGTCGAGACATCCTAGTGCTCAGTTACGACATTCAAAAGTGCTTATATAATACTGTGGAACACAAAAAAATAACAAGGTTCTAACATCGGTTTCTCGGATAGAGGGTAACAGAAAAATATATGTGTAACGGCGTTTGGAAAGTTTAGGTCAGCATTGTAGATATTTATTTTATAAGGGTCCGCCAAATAACTTTTTTTTTTTGAAAATGCTATAAAAAAAACTACTGAATATTTTCTCAAATTTCTTTTTGTATTTGAAAGTACAATCCTTCCGGTTGTTAATGGAATACAATTTCATTCAAATGGCTGCCTCGGCTGGCCATGCAGTAGCCTACACGATCGGTTCAATTTTTAAGCACATTATCGATTGTGTGCAGCAGTATTTCACCAATGGCTTCACGAATATTGTCCTTTAAAGCGTCAATTGTCTCTGCCTTGTCGGCGTAACACTTATCTTTGAGGGCACCCTACAAATAGTAGTCCAGCGGTGTCAAATCGCAGATCCGAGGTGGCCAAACGACATCAGCTCTGCGGCTGATAATGCGATCTTCAAAATCAGGGCGCAAAACATCGAGTGTAGCTTCGGCTGTGTGGCACGTAGCGCCGTCCTGTTGAAACCTGTTGTCAATATCCTCCTCTTCAATTTTTTTGAACAAAAATTCGTTCAACATGGCCCGATAACGATCGCCATTGACTGTAACGGCCACTCCTTGCTAATTTTCGAAGAAAAATGGCCCAATTATGCCTCTGGACCAAAATCCGCACCAAACAGTGACTCGTTTTGGGTGCATCTGCTTTTTAGTGTATGCGTGCAGGTTTTCTGTGCCCCAAATGCGACAATTTTGCTTGTTTACATACCCGCCAAGATCAAAATGAGCTTCATCTGAAAAGATGATTTTTTTTGGCAAAATCGGCATCTTCTGTAAGTCGATCGCAGGCCCATTTTTCCCATATTTCCCAGCGTTGTTCAAGCATATACACAAAAATATTTTTTCAGCGGAAGGATAAAACTAATTATCTGTCAAATTAGACATGAGCTAAATTTTACCATTCACGAAATAAGCACTAGTTGAAAAAAAAAAACGTTAGATGGCCGACCCTTATATATTATATAGATATTATACCTACAGTTTCCCTTTGTTCGGTGGCATACAGTAAAGTTTTACAAGAAACAATTTTTCAGTACAAACCAAACCCCTAAAACGCAGTTTTGTGGGACATTTGAGCACCAACTCGGTATAAGTACGAAATTAACCCTTAAATGGATTTTCACTTTTGACTTATCTTTGGCTTTCAGGTTGAGTTTTGAGCTCTTGTATGTTAAGAAACTTTATGAAGAATATTTTTGTGGTAAGTTTTAACCAGTTGGACCCCTGTGTAGGGGTGTTTTTACCCTTTTCCAAAAAAAAGAACAAAAAAGACCTATACTTAGGCGGTAGAAGGTTAAAGTATTCGACAAAAATGTTTCTCGTATATTTTTACATAAAATTGCTGAACACTCCGGTTCACTCATTTAAAGGCACTAAAAATTCCATATTCAGCAGCCTGTATCTTTTGCAATTTGTAACCGATTGCAAAATTTTAAAATGGATATGGAAGCTGGACATCTTGGGATATAAAGCAAAATCATGACAATAGTGGTTTCTTAACTAAGGAATTTCTTTTGAGCAACTTATAAAAAAGTCCATAAATTT
Organism: Phaonia tiefii; assembly: GCA_963931995.1. Classification (NCBI taxonomy): domain Eukaryota; kingdom Metazoa; phylum Arthropoda; class Insecta; order Diptera; family Muscidae; genus Phaonia; species Phaonia tiefii. The sequence goes on along the minus strand of OZ008367.1, from coordinate 321,829,230 downwards.
GCTATTTTTTTTGGTTGACTTGAATAAAGTCACTTTAACGAATTTTAATGAACAACAGCTTTTCTTTTTTTTTTTTACTTTGAAACGAAACGAAAGATTTTAGATTCCAACGAAATTTGAGTGGAAGCATCCCTAATAGCCTGAATTAGTGACTGTTTGTCATCGAGTTGTCTACCTCCTTCATAGAACTTACGAGATAACCAACCCCAGACATTTTCGATAATGTTTAGATCTGGCGAATAAGTTGGCCAAGAGTATTAACATTTTGGCCTGTAACGAACTCCTTTAGTACTCTGGCGCTGTGTATAGGGGCATTATCCTGTTGCAATTTCCAAGATATGTGACCAAATAGTTCGCTGGTCTTCGGAAAAGCCCATTCCAATAACGTTTTATTGCTTGTACCAGTAATTTTTGTACTTTGAAATTCAAGATCGCTGCACATCCCATACCATGTAGTCTCTTGCGAATTGAAGCCGCTTTTCCTTACGAGGAGCATTAAGTGGCGGCTTTTTTGTAATTTCTGGTATTTAAGATACCCACAGCTCTTAACTGCTCTGCGTACTGATGACTTGGTCGCTTCCATTCCAGCTTGAGATCTTATTTTTGCCAAGGATAAGGTAGAATTAGAAGCAATTCTGATTATTTTTCGTTTCTCATATGTAGATAAATACAATGAATCCTTTCCTTTCAAATTTTTTCCATATCCCTCGAGGTAATTGTCGACAACTGTTGGGCTCGATAAACATCGATTTTAGTTTTTTCCGAATGATTTAAAATTGTTTGTTTTGCCATTTTGACTCGTAAAATGATTAAGATGTACTAAATTGAAATAAACAAACGCTCCCTACAAAAAATCATCGCTTACTTTAAAAATAATAAAAAAAATATTAAAGTGCCTTCATTCAAGTGAACCAAAACGTAGCACGTTTTTGGACTTTTCTACAAATTGCTCAAAAACAAGTTCTTTAGTTAAGAAGTATGTCATATTTATAGATCAAGATCTCCAGCTTCTATTTCCATTTTAAAATTCTGCAATCGGTTACAAATTGCAAAAGATACAGGCTGCTGAATATGAAATTTTTAGTGCCTTTAAATAAGTGAACCGATAACATGGTTTCTAAGGCCAATCCATCATAAGGGGCAAAAGGAGGAAACTTTCAAAAAATGAAACAACATTTTGACGTAGACTTTGATACACATATATTCCCCCCACCCTCGAACCTTGTTGTTTTCGAAAAAGTTTCATTTTGTTCCACAGTGTAATTTGAAATAAGGTTTATGTGGACGAAATAAGTGATTTAACAAAGAAATTCCATGATAAATGTAAATACTCCACATACTTAAGTCATTAGGGTGAACCAACAAAATATTGACTATATAAAGAGATTGGAGAGGATATTGATTTTCTTTTTTGAGACACTTACAAGTAGAGAATGCAAATTCCCGGACTTTTTAATGTCAGGGGGAAAGCGGGAAAACTAAATAAATTGCCCGGTAATTCCTGGTTGAAATGTGAGTCCCTTATTTTGTAACTTATTTCGAATTTTTGATGTAAATAAAAAAAAAATACCACAAAAGGGGAAAGGCAGTACAAACATCTTAAATATATTGCAATATGTAGCGAAATCTAATATTTGATGCATATAATATGTACTTCAATTTCAAATCTCGCAGCCTAATTTCTGCGTAACCTACCTAACGTTCAATCCAACCATATCTAAATCTTTAAGTGATGTGAACAAAGCTAACGCAGTTTCTAATAAATTGTCACTTATCTGTCCCCATAGGCTAAAATTTGCTTTAAATAGATTGTGAAATCATACCTCTGTTCCTCTAAGTATCGTATTTTATTTTTCATATAAGTATCGTATTTTTTTTGTGATTGCACTTGAATTTAATTTCCTTAAGTATTCTAAATGTGGTTAAATGTTTTCATTGCAATACAGTTGGAAGATTACAATGGCTTAGGTATTTATTTGCGCTTTTGTAGGATAAAGACAAATACCAATATTTATCAAGCACTTATTAGGGGTGTGCAAACTCTGGTTGTGGGGAAGAGACCCACAATGCTCTCTGAGGTTATAATGTTGAGGTAGGTTACTGACCATTGTTCAGAGAATGTCTTCGATATGCGTCACGAATGTTCTGCGCACCACTCCCACTGATGCTCTACACGTAATGGTTTAGTTCTTGTCGTTTGACATTATTTTGCGGAAGATTTCTTTGACGTATGTACAAGCAACATACACCATTTCATCCGTTGTCGTCTACTAGAACCACTACCGAGAGACTACAGCAATCTAAGGACTCAATGTATGGAGGTATATATGAATTTGCACATGGTTGAAAATAAAAAGGACTAATTAAATAGGATATGGGCTGTAATCCAGGGAACCATGGTTGCCACTTTCTCGCTGACAACATAGCCATAGTTTCGTGAAACAGGTGGATATTTTGCCGCGTAGTTATCCTCCAGTCACTGAGGTCAATATCCTATCCGACAGTAAGACGGTTATCAAGTCGGTGTTCTGCTGCATACACTAGAACGAAATGATCTAACAAGTCTATGTTTATTTTACTACCCTACAGGTTCCACAAGATAACATTACCAGCTTCATATAATTGGAATTGCTGGAACGATCATATTTGAGGTGGCCGTCGCCGAAATAAAAAACAACCGCGAAAGAAGATTCAACTCACGGTATAGTGTAGAAGAGCCTCGTACGCTAACCAGTACTCTGGAAAATCTTTAATAATCCCAACTGATGATAACCCAAGACCATATTCGCAGGAAAATAATTAAACGTCAACGAAACGATCAGTCAAAGATATGTATCCTGCCGGACGATTCTAGGTCCAATAATCAACACATCGTAGTAGATGCCGAAGGAAAATTTTATAACATCTATTGATGCTGCCGCCATACCACCACGTTGTCTCATTGCTACGTTTGGAACACCTGTTACTTGAATGCGTTAACTTGTTCCTCTAAAACTATAGCACGGTACTTGGTCCCGGTTCAGGGCTTCCATGCACTGTAAGAAGAGCTTCATCAGATTTATGAATTCCTTCATCAATTTGTTGAAACATTTCCTCATTTTTCAACCTACGACACATTTCAATGAATTGATGAAGAACATTTCGTCAACCTTTTATCGATATCTCAAAAATGGTTTATGTTGGTTCTATGACAATCTTACATTAAGTTGATGTAAGTTTGTCATCATTGGCCATCGGCGGCGGAAGTTTATCAAAATACCGCTCGGAACCGGTGTAAAACTGTAGGGCCCAATCAGTGAGTATAAAACTACAACGCCCACAGCTCGCTGATTTGTGAGAAGCACTCCCTAATCCCATCATGGGATGTAACTGCTAACCATTTATTTATTTATTTAAGTCTGTCATCAAGTTGAAGTAAATTTTTCGCCAGTTTACTGTAAATTGTTCAATAATTTGCTGTACATTTTTCAATTAGATATAATAAAATAAATAAATGGTTGCCCATTACATCCCATGAAGGGACTAGGGAGAACTTCTCACAATCACTGAACTGTGCGCTTTCCAGTTTTCACTCACTGAATGGGACCTACAGTTTTACACCGATTCCGAACGGTAATTTGAGAAGCTTTTTCATGGCTAGATACTCGATAGTGTCGCCGTCACTATGCGAGGTGACCGCCGCCGAAAGAAATTTTAAGGTGGTCAGAGCCGGGTTCGAACCCAGGATCTCATCTACAAGAGCCGCGCACACTAACCATTGCACCACCGACGGCCACAATTAGATATATACAATTAGATATAAGGTTTGCATCAGTTTAATGTAACTGTGTCATAAATTGTATATAAGTTTTCCATGATTTTGATGTAAATTGGTGGTTAATGTGTAGCGAAACTCTTTGAACTATTTTTTCATTGTAAAAAATTCACCAGAACATGGTATGAGGCCACGTTGTAAATGCTAATAGCATGGATATTGATGTCTGTTCATTGCACTACTTCCTATTATGTATTTATTTAAATTTTTTACTAGTGTTTTTCCTTTTCTCTCTACTATTACAACTCTACGTCCACGTTTTATTGAATCTCACTAATTATTTCGAAATTCCAATGATGAGGATTGATGTCAAAAACGTCATAAACTCAATGAAGATGAAAATGGGGAAGAACCGCACAATCTTCAAACTTAAAACCCATTGATGAACATTTATCATGGATTTTACGTAAAGAGTTTCTTTCAGTGTTGCCACTAATTATTTCAAAATTTCAATGATCAAGAGTGATGTTAAAAATATCATCAATTCAATCTTCAACCAAAAGAACCTTTTAATTAAGTTGATGAAATATGTCATTAATTTAATGACGAACAATTGATGAACATTTATCATGGATTTGATGAAAAGATTGTCGTTCAGTGTGTCTATTCGCTTAAATTACCGATTTTAAGAGGAAATATAAAAGTTAGAGTTGAGGGGGTTTCTACAAAGCGGATGCCAGTTACCACGCAGGTCTCTTATGCAATTTAAAAAAGCAATGAATGCTCCAACTCACGGGCGGTTATAGTAGGGGTAAGAACTAAACATTAAGTTTTCCCATTTATAACTTTGAATTTTAATTTAAAACTTAGATATTTTAAATTTCAATATTTCGAATTTTTCAATATTTCGAACTTTTGCTGTAACTTCACCAACATCCAGAGACTCTAAACTACAGCTATAGGACACTGGGAAGCGACATTTATTTCCATTTTCCATTCATTTAATGCTAAAGTTAATTAACTTGAAATCAATCACTTACTATACCAGGTAATGCCGTGGCAGGTGATTGACAGATGATTGTGTTTTGGAACGTAAAGATCCTGCCAAGACGAAATTTAATTCAGTACTCATTTGCCTGTAGTCTACAGCAATACGAGCATTGACGTACAAACGTAATTGAAGTACAAAAGTCATGACCCCTATGGCATTTTGCCTTCCCGCTGTTTGAGCGTACGTCGATTGACAGCTTGTTGTTTTTAATTTGACTTATCTTAGCAATATTTTACGTCTGAAAATCATAAAAGTTGGGGTTTATAGCGACCTTGAGAGTAACTTAAATACAAAAAAAAATAAAAGGAGAAACTACAGTGGGAATTAAGTATCGTAATGGAATTCTCAAGCAACGTAGATAGTTGTGGCATTTCTTTGCTTTCAGTTCTCGTATCTTGTGCGGTTTTCCTTTTGCTGTGTTTGTATTGATTTTGATTTGATTACTTGTCCGGGTAACCTGATAATATTTGAAAGACGAAAGTAAACTTTATTCAAATACACTTTATTCAAATATATCAGAAAATACCTGTTATTTTATAAACACAATTTGTAATTACTGCCTTAACTTCCCCATTATATCTCATGAAAGGAGGGATAATCTCCTCAAAGTCACCTTACTGCACAAGGTCTACATTTGTTAATCTTTCCTGTTAACTAAGATCTGTCAGATAACCTCTGCCTCTGATAACTGCGTCCACTTGGGTTGGTTTCACAGGCACTGAAAGTAGGTAACATCGAGGATTTTACTAAAAAAGTGAAATCTGTTTGCTCATCAATTTAAATTTTTTTGCATAGAAAAGTTAACCCAATCCAAAGTATTAGCTTTACAAACGCTTTGGAAACATTACATCTTACATTTCTACGTTTTAAGAGTTGTTTTCGGAGTATATATTTGTTCGAGCATACACCATGGCCGACGTAGATTCTATACGTCGAGTTTAAGGTGCTACTCCCTTAAAAGATTGTAAAAGTCCACGGTATCGTATCAGATACTTAGCCGCAGCTGAAATACTTGATTCAGATAAGTAAATATGGCCATGGGTGGTGCTGTGGTTACAATGCACGACTCTCGTAGATAAAAACGTGCTTTCGATCCCTGGTCTGATCACCCTGCATTTTTTTCGATAACTGTACCCTCGCTTCCCGAAAAACCGTTCCGAACCCGGAGTACAACTGTAGGTCCTGTGTTATTCAGAACGAATTATTGCCGAAGGCTGGCATCTAACCGTGCCAAGAGAATAAGTTAAGCAAGAATGTTTAACATTGCACCTTATAAAATGAAGGTAACATATGGCAATACCGAGTATACGCAGGGATTCGTCAACCTGATCCCTCCAGCGATCAGCCTTGATCTCAAGGCTGTCGTTGTTGGTTTTGTTTACGGCAGATCCGAGGTATATAAATTCGTCCTCTACCTCGAAGTTATAATGGTTATCAACGTTCACGCTTTGGTCTAATCGCGTGGAAGCCATTAGTGTTGTCTTCTTCTCCTTCCTCCTTCTTCTAACTCCTTCTCAATTCTCGAAAAAACCGCAGTAACTTCCCTAATTGTGCGCCCAATGATATGTATATCATCAGCATACCCGAACAGCATGTGACTTTTGCTGCTGATGGTTTTATTCATGTTGACTGCAGCTTTTCTGATAATGATCTCCATTAAGATGTTAAAGAGATCGCACGATATTGTGTGGCCTTGCCTGAGGCCTCGATTATTTCGGTAAGATCCTTACCAACTTTCACTGTGGATTTTCTGTTCGTCAAGGTCTTCTTGCAAAGGCGTATGAGTTTTACAGGAATACAAAGCTCAGACATTGCTTCATAGAGTTTCTCCCGTATCGGATTACCGAAGGCCGCTTTATAATCGATAAATAGATGATAGGTGTCGATTTGTTTTTCGTATGTCTTCTCCAGGATTTGGCGTAGCGTGAAAATCTGGTGAGTTGTCGATTTTCCAGTCCTAAAGCCGCACTGGTATGGTTGAATCAGCACAGATACTCGGGTCACCTTTTTTAAATATGGGACATAGTACACTGAGACTCCAATTGCCGGGCATGCATTCATCTAACCAACTTTTGCTAATGAGCTGATGCATGCACCTTATAAACTCATCTCCGCCAGCCTTAAACAGCTCCGCCGGTAATCCATCGGCTCCTACGGTTTTGTTGTTCTTCAATATGCTCTGCACATCTGCGATGAGATTTCCGTCCTTGTCTTTACAGAAGGGGGCCCTAAACCGTCTCCATTAGTTCCGTTTTTGACTTTTTGGTCGAATTTTCGGGCTTCGTTCATCCTTCTGTATGTCTCAATTTTCTCACTCTCGTGCTTGGTCCACTGCCGTTTCTTGCGCCTACTGCCGTTTCTTACGGTTTACCTACTTTTTTTCTCCCTATACCGCTCAGTTGAAGCTAGCGTTGCAATTGGCTGAAGCATTGCCGTACGTGCAGCCTTCTTTTCAACATTTGCAATGCGACACTCTTCATCGTACCATGGTTTATTGCGAAGCAGTTTTTCGAAACCCAGTACGGTTGTTGAGGCAGTTTTTATAGAGTCGGAAATGGGTTTCCACTGCGCATCAGGATCGTCATCGGGAGGGGGGATGTGTTCTGTGCCAAAACTTGCGAGAGCTTTCTTAAGTAGGCTGTGGCTGCCTCTGGTAATTGCAGCTTTTCGATGTCCAGCTTCCACTGCGTCTGGTTTCGTATGATTTTCGCTCTACTTAATCTTGTGCGAACCTTTGCTGCTACTAGGTAGCGATCAGAATCGATTACACTGGATGAGTGCCTTCCATCAATTACCACGTGATCAATTTGGTTATTCGTTCTTTGATCAGGGGATACCCAAGTAGCCTTGTAGATGTCGAGGCAACAACATGGTCATGGCAAAATCACCCTTGTCTTACTTGGTGACTCGCCTTTGACGACATGAATCCTATAACCAAATCTCATTAAGATGGGAAGTGTTTCACGCCACTGATTGCATTGACAACCCGTAGGACCACCAAGCTTTTGTATAGGAGGTTCCAGAATGGGCGTCACAACCTCGCCAATTTCCTCCCGTTAAGTAGACATTTGCAGACTTTGAAGCAATGTTTGAGTTGAAGCTAATCGCATCTACCAGACAAATTTTGAGGAGAAATATGATTTTGTAGTAAATGTGTCGATTTTTATGGAAGAAGGTCGTGGTCAAAACGCCCATTTTCAACGCCAACATTAGTTTGGACAAATAATGGTTATCCGGCCGAATAGCCAGCCTGCCGAACAACTTTTGTATGGGAGGTACCAAACTGGGCGTGGAAAGCCCATCATTGTCTTCATTGGTGAGTGGCGTTTATTGACGTGAAGTAAATTACCCAATATCATCGAGATCGGAAGTGGTTGGCGCGACTTACCGCATTCACAAAATAGACGACCAGCAAGCTTTTGCATTGGAGGTACCAGAATGGGAGTGGCGACCTCGACCATTTTCTGTAATTAAGTAGATGTTTACAGATTATTAACCAATGTTTGAGTTGAAGCTAATCACATCTACCTGAAAAAGGTTTTAAAAGAAACATGATCTCGTTCTAAATATGTCGATTTCTATTTAAGGTACCAGAAGGGGCGTAGCCAATACGCCCATTTTCAACCCCAAACTAACAATGGACAAATAATAGTCACTGACAAAAATTTCACAGTGATCGATGGATAATAACGGCAGTTATCGTGTTGACCAGTCAGGCAGCCAGACAGACAGACGGACATATATACTGGGGTCCAAAGATACTGGGGTCTAATATAGCTTCTTCTATGTGTTACAGTTTTCCCCATATTGCATGATATGTACCCCCATCCTATGGGTGAGGCGACTGCAATACTTTTCAAATAATAAAATAATTTTCGCCTTTTCATTCATATATGAAAAAAATTATCGTTCCGGACAAGAACTCTCCATCAAAGTCAGTATTGTTGAGTAGTTGGTGTAGAGTACAAAAATCGAGAATGATAGCAAAAGCCCCTAAAGAATAACGTGCGTTAAACAGCTATTTTACTAACTTTATCAATTGTCCGTCCTGTGTAGGACTTTTTTCTACCAAGCATAACTAGGATTAGGGGAATTTCATATTTAAGGAATCGATGTTTGTTTCCTTGACAGAAGGCCTATCATATTTTACAGCTACCTACACATGCACCTACCGACTAGAGAAATAATTGTCTTTTTGCGACTCTTGTTTGTCTTATATTTTTTCTTTGCTTTTTTAATATCATATTCGTATTGGCATGGAATTTTGCTTCTGGCATTTTCTTCCATTATCATTAATTTTTATATTGTTTTCTTTTCTGGGAAGTTTTTTTGTTTTCACCTCTAAAATCTTACTTTGTGGTAATTTCAAATTGCTCATTTTTTGTATGCGCCATTTTGCTGACAGCTAAGGAAATGTTAAAAAAAATTTAATTTTTCTGCAAACACTGAACAGAAATTCCACAAGAAATGGATGAGAGAAACGCCTGAGAGGAAAGAAAAAACAAGTTGTTTTGATAGCTGGGAAATGGATAAAAAAGAAACAATTCTCTTACAACAAGAGGAAATAATTTTTCGCCATCATCGCTATCGCCTGAAGTTCGTTTAGGAAGCGGAAACTGCAGGTAAATACAAATTAAGAAAGGGTTAGGACACCGCAAAAATTACAGTTATATACGTATGCTGAGACTACGTGTAATCCTGTGGTTAAGGTTGGAAACGGATTCCGTTATATAGAAGTTTCGAAATTAGAATACATTTTCGAATCAAAGAAGCACACAATTCCCTTTTCTACCCACGATAACTTTAAGAAACTTAAACAAGTATTGAACTAATTAAGACTTACTATTCTGGAAGCGAAAGAATGTTGTGCTTCGGCTCTGACAACTTATATTTCAACTAGAATTCTTTACTCTAGATTTGGAAAGAATACCTTAAGCCAGTAATTATCCACGATTTTCGCTTTACGGGAAAGCACTTATATAGTTTTTAGGAAGTTCGTGATTTATACAGGCTGGCTGAGTGTTCTCCAATCCATTCTCCTTAGGCCTTCTAAAGTTTCTTCAACATTGCCAAGGCAGATAAAGTATTCCATCGTATGGATCTCCACCTCACATGCTCTATCTAATACATTTACTTGCTCGCCCAATTGTTTGCAGACGTGTCCAGAGTGGAGTTAGAAACCTAACTAGTCTGCTTGTTTCGAGTTTTTCCAGCTACATCAGCCGTCCCATCCTACTCGTCACACGGGATTTTAACTCTTATACTCCCATCGGATGCAATTCCTAATTTTGTGTACGTTGTTCTTGAAAGGATTTTCGTTTTACTTATTCATAGTTCAACGATTGAAGCTCAGTCGATCCATTTAATCAGGCCTTTAATTTCCATCGATTACGCGGAGTCGCGAAGTTCATTTGATACCCAGGTTACCAGGGGTGGAGAATTCATCTACGTCTCCGCCGCCCTTGACTACCCAAAGCGTTCTAAGACGGTTCGATAATAGGAGAATCAACTTGTTGGTGGCAGTAGATAATCGACTCACTCAGAGAGCCCCGCCAGAGAGCTGTTTGGTTTGCTCTAAGAACCCCAAGATATTGTCTCCTCCTCTCCGGGATAATTCTCTTATGTCCATAAATATGAAAGAGCCCATAGTAAACATTATCCTACTGTAAAGTTCTAGACATGTGGAGCGAATATGTTTAGTGAATTCTTCATATTCCTCATCACCTCACATCACTATAAAGTATCAAAGTATATTTCAAAATCCTAACTAAACTTTTTCACTTTATTATTCAAGCTCGACGCCATGCTATATCTCTTCTAATAGAGATATAGTTTTCATAAAGCAGTTTTGCAAATATATTCCTATTATTCCTGGCAAACCGTATAACTCTTTCAAATCTAGCCACAGATCATCATCAGCGGTTGTTTGGAGTGATGCTATTGAAAAATTCATCCAACTAAATGCAACTGAAAACTCAATTTCAATTGACAAAACACACAAGAAAATATTTGCAAAACTCCATGTCCAGAAAACTATAATAATAAAATGAACAAGTACCAATAAAAAGGTCGAATAGAAAAAAATCATACCCGATGAATCCTTATTAAATCAAGCGGGCTTTTGACCCAGCGTCGAAATTATGCCTGCCATGAACTAGAACTTTCCGGGTAAGTTAAGCTTTTCCAGGAATAATTAATTGCCCAGAGTGGGCAGTATCAGGTTGTCAACTTCCCAGTCAATTTCACAAGGTTCTTGAAATTGGTCCACAGGAGCTTCGAGTCGGGCTCTTAATTTAGTTTCGAAGATTCACCAGCTGTTTCTGAGTTTAAGGCCATGATATATCCACGGGATATAGGGGTGATGCGAGAACGAATGTACACTTGTAAAGCAGAATTCATTTATATTAGCCATAACGTTTTCAGTGCGAGTTGAGATATACAGGGTGGTTCAGGAAGTTAAGGACAAATCTCTCCAGCGTATTCCTTGGCTCATTTCATGAAGAAAAGTCCACTCGGACCATGTCCGAAAATGTAAGGGTGCGAAATGGCAGCGGGTTCAAAATTTTCGGTTTGGCGGTCGGAAGGTAGTAGGGTAAAGTTGCTAACTTCTGAGCCAGTGTCGGATTTTTGGGCTTGTTGGAAAGGTCCTTAACAGGCCTTTCAGAATTAATTAAATAAGAAGTAGAAAAAAGTCACATCACCGAGATACAGTGATTTCGGAAAAAATGGGAAAAAAATTTACATAACTTCAATTTGCTCAGCCAGATGGCAGCTAACTTATGTTTTCTAATGAAATATAGCCATACCTCTTACCTTTCCAAAATTACCTAAACGAAGCCTAGAGGTCTTACCGTTCCAAAGGTATGACCATTTTACTGAAATGCAAAAATTTTTGTTTTTGGAAGCGAAATAACTAACAGCACACATTTATTTGTTTTTGTAAATTAACACGTCTAAGATTTTACTTTATTCAAATTTTTGGCTGAAGAATCAAACACATAAGGAAAAAAAACATTTGATGTTAAAGGAAGTTTTCAATGTGGTTCCCATTTTGTACTAAACACAATTGCAGCCGTTTGCGAACCATATCCCCCACGTGTAGTTCACTCATCTTTTTACGAACTTTCACCGCAGCTTCCTCAATGCTGCTCACGATTGTGGATCTGCACAGAATACACACAATCTTTCATGTAGCCCCACAAAAAGAAATCAAGTGGTGTGAGTTCTGGAGATCGTGGCGGCCAGGCTATTGGTCCAGCTCGTCCAAACCAACGCCGAGGGAAATTGGTGTTAAGCCAATCCCGCACAATAAGCCCGTAATGCGCTGGAGCACCATATTGTTGGTAGAAAACATGATTTCGGGTAGTTCCTCTAGGATTTCTAGCTGCCATCTGGCTGAGCAAATTGAGTTTATGTGAGGTTATCTCGGCGATTTGACTTTTTTCTACTTCTTTTTTAATTAATTCTGAAAGGCCTCTTAAAGACCTTTCCAACAAGTCCAAAAACAAAAAAATCCGACCGCTGGCTTAGAAGATAGCAATTTTACAATAATACCCTCCGACCCCCAATCCGAAAATTTTTTTACCCGCTGCCATTTTGCATCCTTGCATTTTCGGACATGGTCCTAGTGGACTTTTCTTCATGAAATGAGCTAAGGAATACGCTGGAGAAGTTTGTCCGGAACTTCCTGAATCACCCTGTATATTACCTCTCACCATAATTTTGTTAACGAAGGCGGAGCTGGTGTTAATAGAGTTTTTATTTCGAGCATAACGCTGCGTCTCTTATTGAAGCCAATCTCACGTAGTATGATAGCATTACATTCTAAAAAGAATTCCTCTAAACACTTATATTCAGTACGTGTGTGTTATTAAGTTGCGAATTAACGGGTTTTTCAATAAGAGCGCTACAAAAGTTTTGTTAAATGAAACAAAATCGGTTTTAGATACCAATGAAATTCTTTATTCCTATGAAAGTACGTTCCATGCCATTATGTATGGAACTCGATTTATTTTGCATGACCACCACGGGCACACTTGCAGAAGTTCAGACGCTGAACCCAATTTTCAACGGTTTTCAAGCATAAATCGGCCGATTTCACGTTCGATATTCGTACGAAGTTCATCGATCGTCGCTGGCTTGTTGGCGTAGACCATAGACTTGACGTAGCCCCACAGGAAATAATATACCGGCATCAAATCGCACGACCGAGGCGGCCAATCAACTGGGCTATTTCGTGAGATAACACGTTCATCAAACTTGGTTTCCAATAAATTGGTTGTGGCATTCGCTGCGTGGCTTGTGGCGCCAACCTGTTGGAACCACATGTCCTCTAAGTCCATATTATCCAATTGGGGCCAAAAATATTCGGTTATCATTGAACGGTAGCGATTCGCAGTCACAGTAATGTGCCGGTCTTGATCATCGCGGATGAAGTACGGCCCAATGACACCGCCGGCCCATAAACCGCACCAAACCGTAATTTTTTCGGGATGCAATGATGACTCATGGATTACGTCTGGATTGCTGTCTGACCAATAATGCATATTTTGCTTTTTGACGAAGCCTTTCAACCAGAAATGAGCCTCATCGTTGAAGATGATATTCCGATGAAAATCCGAATCAAAGTTGAAGCCACTGACTCCAAATTTCGGTAGTAAATTTTAATAATTTTGACTCGTTGTTGGCTCGTATATCTTTCCATGATGAAATGGCAAACCTTACTGAAGAGAAATGTCAAAAGAGCGGCGAAAAATATGGCGTCGTTTGCTGTCCCTATCGATTTACTTTTGTAGCGTCTCTGTTGAAAAACCCTTTATTTTGCGTATGACATTTGACTCTAGAACTGCCAGATTCTTCGTGATGTCCGTGCAGAGAAATTATGACGACTGTTAAATCACAATAGCCCAAGTCAACCCGCAGCTGTTCTACCCCGATAAATTGTTCATCGCCGGTTGACATAATAATATGTTCCATGATTTTATCTTGACCACATTTTCCACATATGGTAGGGGTATATTTCATCCAATTGCACATAACAACCGTTTAGAAGCGGTGTAAAATAAAACCGGATTGCCAGAAAAATGGTCGTGCGATGCTATGTGAGTCAAGTTTTTAGATTTTTGTTCCAAGAGTGACAGATTAGAAAAGCTGACTTTTACAACTTAAGTTAAACATAAAGCTTGGATCATCCGGAGAATTTTTGCCGAATAGGTGAAAGCCCTCTCAAATAATGCAGTAGAGCACTAACGCTATTTCTTATACATTTACACTAGTCATTAGTCGAATCGACTAACAAATATATATACATTTAACCGATTTTTTCGATATTTATATTTCAACAATGAACACATCTAAAAAAGGTTGATATTTGGTTAATTTTTAAATGCGAATCACACAACAAATTTAAATTTTTACAAAACAATTCATTAAACAAATATATTTTTGTTAAAACTACTTATGAGAAACTGTGTGCAAATACGTAAGTGACGTTAGTGATCTAGGGATAGATTACACCTTTTGGTGTATGAAAGTTATGATGTTTTTTTTCTGAAAAAAAATTTGCCCTCTCTCAACGTCTCTCTCATCTTTATATTCCGAAATCTAGTATACAGAAAAATGCAGCAGGAAGGTGCATTTTGGGGACAAAAGGCAGAACGAATGTTGCCACTTTTGTCAAAAGCGAATACGACATTAGTGTAAGGGCCACAATATTGGATCTGTCATTTACAAATTTCGTCAGCCTAATTTTAAAATTGGTGCCCGTCGGTAGTGCAATATTAGTGTGCGCGCCACTGGTACAGGAGATCCTGGGTTCGATCCCTGTTCAGACCACCTTAAAATTTCTTTCGGCGGCGGTCACCTCGCATCGTGACGGCGACACTATAGAGTATTTAGACATGAAAAAGCTTCTCAAAATACCGTTCGGAATCGATGTAAAACTGTAGCTCCCAATCAGTGAGTGAAAACTGGAAAGCGCACAGCTCAGTCATTGTGAGAAGCTCTCCTGTCCCTTCATGGCATGTAAAGGGAAACCATTTATTTATTTTTTAATCTTAAATTGAATTCGTGATTAGCGGCCCCAAAATGTGTGGAAAATAAGTTCAAGGACTACCAGGTTTGAATTTTATTTGTTTTATGATGACGTCGGTATTTCATTTTCGGGAGTGGTAGAGTTAATCAAAAGTTATTGACCCCATCAGCAAAAAGTCTCAGTGTCATCCAAACTTTATGTAGCACGGATGAAAAAAAATCCCCACACCCTAATGTGAACGCTTTATTTGAACCCCTCTTTCCATTAGTATGTGATAAAAGTCAAATGTTAAGTGCACTTGCGAAATTATCCATTTAACTTTAAATGAGTTGTTTAATTAAATGCACCATGCATTAGCTAACAGACGTACATAATTGCAAGTAAAATGGTAAACCACATGCACTCTTGTACCCTCCCCCAGCGGTGGAAATGTAACGAATTCTCAAATACTTAAATTTGTTAGGCCATCCCGGAGATGTGCTATACATACTTTCATCGCTAATCCATTCAAGCACATGAATTAGATGATAGAATATTCACGGCATATTTGAAAATTACAAGTTTAAAGTTAAGGTAATATCAGAAACTCTAGAAAGAGCGAAATCCTTTTGGGAGGAAGGATAACACTCACTAGGACGCTATGGCTCATTGTGTTTATTGGAAAGTATGTGGTCAAATGCTGAAAAGTATACCAACGCCAACTATATCAACAGTTAAAGGTTTTTCATTACAATAACTACATCCGCCTCTGTAGTTAAGTGCGCATACCCACAAAGGTTTACATGGATATGTAAAAGTTTGCGACCATTTTAAAATAAACATCCATTCATTTATTTGCTCATTCATTCTGGGTGCACATGACATCATGCATGACTGCACTGATTGACCAAAACTGTGTTTCAATTTTGAACGAGTGACATGCACTTGATTTGAAGTGTACGTGTTAGAGTCGATGTTCTCTTGGGAGTGCATTTAAAAGCTTTACAAAGTATTTTACGTTGGCAACATCTGACATTAACAGTAGCAGCAGCAGTGATCGTTTCAAGTGTCGTGAAGTGAGCATTTAGTGGCGGTGATAGTAATAGAAATATGCATACATACGAGGTGAATGAAACAGAATAGGTATAAGATAATTATAAACTATTCAATTATTTCCGATATACATACATACATTTCCGATGTATGATATGACATTTAAGCCATATGATAATGCCGCTTTATTGTGAATGATTATATGTTTTCAATGAAACAGCTTGGTGAATAAGGCATTTACATCTGAAGTTTTTTAGGATATTGACAGCGATGCACACGGAATTAAAATTCACAATATGTGTGTTAAATTGTTCAATATGTTTAAGTAAATCTTGTAACTATGGAGGGACTTAAATATGAATAATGCAATGAAATGGAGAGACTATTTGGCCTGCTAATCACAACGTTCCATGTGTCAATTCGAAACTTGACACAGTGAATATCCTGCCGCACGAAAAAGGCTGTTGCTCGACCTCAATCCTCATGCATTGTCCACCCTAAAAGTAGTATATTCATCAATTTGAAAACTGTGTCGTAGCGACAGTCCGAGCTCCGCCATCACGAGCACGTCCGGCGTATGCTCTTCCAGAAGAAACTGCAAAAAAGTTCGCCGCTGCTTGTCGATGTCCGAGGTAACATTGATGAATATACACTTCAAGCAGCTAGTCATTGGAGCTCAGACTTAGAATTAGGTCCAAAATAGCCTGTTTTTTCCGCACCGCGCAAATGCCCGTACTTGTTTTTGCTCATTTATCGAATGTTGATAATCATTATATGTATGTCCGTGGATTTTCTGAAGATGATCCACGATGGGGCTCGAAATATTGAATATATAAAATGAAAATAAAACGGGCCTTGTGCTTGATAATATTACTAACGCTAAAGGTCGAATATTCAAATCGCCACCTTCTTAAATATGTTTGGAAAAAAATGATTTTTATCCATTTGTGTTAACCTTAATATACATCCAACAGGTTGTGAGATATACAAGTTAGAATGAACGCAATATTATATCCCAAAAAATAAAAATTTAATGGTTGAAATTAGTGGCCGTCGGTGGTGAAATGGTTGTGTGCGCGGCTCTGGAACATGATAACATGGGTACGATCCCTGACCTGACCACCTTACACTTCTTTCGACGACGGTCACCTAGTTTAGTGACGGTGACACTATCGAGTACTAAGCCATGAAAGAAAATTTGATGGAACGCTCAGAACGCTTTTGTTAAGAAATTAACTATTTGTTGATGTGGCACAAATAGTGAAATGTAATTATGAACTAAATAAATTCTAAAGCTCATATTGTAATTCATCTAAGAATACAACTTATGCATCCTAACAGCTATCTGCTTCTGGAGTTCTTAATGGAGTTCTTCTGCCTTTTGATATTCTGGTATTAGTTACAAGCTACACCTATATGGAATTACCATTAATTTGTAGTTATATTTCACACGACACAACATTTAACACACCCAAATGATCCTTTAAAATTCTCCACCACCCATCCAAATCTTCTAATATAAGTACTTTAAACACACAACTCGTAAATCACACTCTTTCGTCATTAGGTTAAAAACAAAAAGTTATTCCCCTCCTTTAGTTTTTGATTTCAGTCGCATTAACAAAATTCCGGCGATTACAATACATTAGATGGCTTTTAACCACTAAAATTGTCTAGCAGTATTAGTCTTGACGTTGTCCTGTAATATGGGGTATTAAAAGAGCCGTGTATCAACATTCGATATAGTTGTTGATACACCCAGCGAAATAATTATAAAGGCAATATATTTTTCCTTGGTGATAAGGATATTATTGGCGAATTGAGCTTGGGAGCAAGGTTGAGTCGTGTTCAACAAGCAATGAAACGCAAAACGTGGTCTCAAACCAATACACGAAATAGCCAGATTTAAATTTGCGGAAATGTACAGATTTTTGGATTAGGAGTGATATTTGCCGATTGAAAAATTAGATTTGGATGGACCAGATGGCACGGACAAATATCGGCGCTCCAGAGATTTTTCCTAAATTATGCGTCAGCGGCGAAATTTTGGGTGTGGCTCCCTCACGGCTTGAAAAGGTATGAGTAATAGAGGAACCACCCCAATATGTCTCATTTTCACAAAAATGGACACCGTGTACTATATTTCACTATTGGCTTTCGTCTTAGTTAATTCTGAAGAGGAAATTGGTTTCCAAGAATTGCAGACAACGCAGCAGTACTTCGGTCGAAAAAAACTCCAAAGTTTCTGGAGTCCAGAAATAATACCAACTCTTGACAGGCGTGCACTGAGTTCCGATCGAGAACCTCTGGGCTATTTTACCAATCCAAGTTAACCATCCAGGCCGCCAGTTGAAGAATGTCAAGGTTCGAAGGGTAGCAATTCAAGAAAATGGGAGATAACTGATCCTGCGGATATTCCTTCGTTGATAATCTCAATGCCAAGACTCTTAGTAGAAGTCATCAGCGTTAATGGAGATCATACGCCTTATGAAACTTTTTAAAATATTTAAATAATCCATTTGCCTTTATAAATATTTCGCACTAGTAATTAGTTTATTTTTGTTGATTCGCCTTGAAGAAGTCATTGTCAAAGTATTTT
Organism: Phaonia tiefii; assembly: GCA_963931995.1. Lineage (NCBI taxonomy): Eukaryota > Metazoa > Arthropoda > Insecta > Diptera > Muscidae > Phaonia > Phaonia tiefii. Next base: position 321,810,761 of record OZ008367.1, on the reverse strand, counting down.
TGGTGAAGAGTATTTTATTTTGAAAGGCCTAATACAATATAAAATAACAACTTGAAAATTCATCTCAACATTTGGAAAAACCCAAAAATGGTGTTGCCTTTATATTTATTTCGCTGGGTGTATTGATGGTAGGTTGCTGATCGCAGCTGTTGTTCGCGTGCTGTTTGCGTGTCAAAAAAGTCAAAAGGTTTTCAACAACTTTCAAGTGACCACTAACATACATTTTATACTGAAAAACCTCGTAATTGTGGTCTACTTGCTCTTAACGGGTTTTTCAATAAGAGCGCTACAAAAGTTTTTTTAAATAAAACAAACCCGGTTTTAGATACCAATGAAATTCTTTATACCTGTGAAATTACGTTCGGTGCCATTATGTATGGAAGTCGATTTCTTGTGTAATGCCCAATCGGGCACGCTTGCAGAAGTCCAGACGTTGAACCCCATTTTCGACGGTTTTCAAGCATAAATCGGCCGATACTGCTGCAATTTCACGTTCGACATTCGTACGAAGTTCACCAATCGTCGCTGGCTTGTTGGCATTGACCATAGACTTGACGTAGCACCACAGGAAATAATCTAACGGCGTCAAATCGCACGACCGAGGCGGCCAATCGACTGGGCCATTTCGTGCGATAACACGTTCATCAAACTTGGTTTCCAATAAATTGACTGTGGCATTCGCCGTGTGGCTTGTGGCGCCGTCCTGTTGGAATAACATGCCCTCCAAGTCCATATTATCCAATTGGGGCCAAAAATATGCCGGTCTTGATCATCACGGAAGAAGTACGGCCCAATGACGCCGCCGGCCCATAAACCGCACCAAACCGTATTTTTTTCGGGATGCAATGATGACTCATGGATTACGTGTGGATTGCTGTCTGACCAAAAACGCATATTTTGCTTATTGACGAAGACATTCTGCCAGAAATGGGCCTCATCGCTGAAGATGATTTTCCGATGAAAAGTCGAATCATTTTCAAGTTGTTGCTCAGCCCTATTCACGAACATACGACGCTTATGGTGGTCAAGCGGCTTCAGTTCTTGCGTCAATTTGATCTTGTAAGGATGTAGGCCAAGATCTTTTCGCAAAATTCGCCACAACGACGTCACAGAGATGCCCAACGCTTGAGAACGACGTGTGAGAGACAGATTTTGGCTATCTTGAACTGAAGCGTCAGCGGCAGCAATATTCTCGACACTACGGGCACTTCTTTGTCTCACTGGCACGGGAACAGTTTGTTCTGTGCCTGTGGATTCAAATTTTGCAACTAGACGCTCAATTGTTGATCTGGTAGGACGATTACGACGACCATAAATTGGACGTAGCGCTATTAAAGTTGAGGCCACTGACTCCAAATTTCGGTAGTAAATTTTAATAATTTCGACTCGTTGTTGTCTCGTATACCTTACCATGATGAAATGGCAAACCTTACTGCGGAGAAATGTCAAAAGGGCGGGAAAAAATATGGCGTCGTTTGCTGTCCCTATCGATTTACTTTTGTAGCGTCTCTGTTGAAAAACCCGTTGCCATAGATAAATGCCATCTATAGGCGCCATCTTTCTCATCTGGTGTTTCGTTTCACACTCTTCGTGGTGAAGTCGGTGCGATAGGCGTAAACTGACTTAAACCCGGTGGAGTTACAAGAACTATTGAATTAAATTTTTCATCTCGTTTAGATGAAAAGCTGAAAAATTAAAGGTATTTTGGACTTTATCGTTATCTTTTGTATATATTTGTTGTATATTTACACAAAAATTTTAGCACACAAAAGGGAAATCCATTGCTGAATAATTATTGGTTGGTCTGAGCATTTGCCTCTACGTGGTATTATTAATTAAATAACTTTCAACAGGCAACGTCCATATGCAATATGGTCTATGGTCAATAGTTTACTGAGAGATGACACTGCTCTAGGTATGAATGTTACTCTATGGTTTATACTTTCAAAGGTATATACCTTAGAAATGGTTGCTCAGATTTTTTACATGTACTATCGTATTGTAAAGATGTCTAAGTGGGCATTGAAAATTACAAAAAATTACCCAATAATTTACACTAAATTAAAAACACGAAATTTTGTATAGATATTTGATTGCATTACCCCACACTGTGGTTACAGGGTAGTATGAGTTATTGCTGCTGTTAATAATATGCCGAAATATAAAACATATGACATTCTAAATATTCAGAATCACTTTTTGAATGGATGTATTCTTGTTATCAAAGTGCTAGTGAATATTTGGAATGTATTCGAAACGTAAATGGTTCCTACGGAATGCGTTTGAGAGAATATGTTACAGAGGCTGTTTTTTCAGAGTGTACACTATCTTCCGTACTCTAAGGAAGACCGTTTTGGAAATAGGTAACATTGCTCAACATTGTGATACAGCTCCATAAAAAGATACAGACACCTGGTGGTGTAGGATATTAAATAGTAGGCGGTTGCTTCCACTTTAGCTCCTGTGGAATCTTGGCTCCGTCCACTTGTTTCTATATGGCCCATTTAACTTTTTTTCGGAGTTGTTTCATTATGTATTAGGATTCGAATGTTATTTGATAACATTGGACTATATTTAATTTTAGAACTTTCCTTATTTCAATTCGTTCATTTGAAATAATTGTTTTCAAAATAATTATGTCCTGAGATAGGCAGATGTTTATTTCTTCCAATATGATCATATACAACAATTTTATTTTCTCCTTGTGGGCTATTAGACTTTTTCGTTGGGGGTATTTCATTGGACTGAATACATTGTCGATGCTTTTAATATGAAATTATAACCAATTGCTAGTGTTTATTTCATTTTAATTGTGTGCTATTTTATATTCAAAATTTGGGTATTATTTAATTACTTTCGGGATTTTTGGAGGTTATTTCATTGGAGGTTATTTTACTGGGCACTATTTCGTATAGCATTAGTTATTGATTAGTATTGTTCCGTACAGAGAATGTAATAAGCTTTTGCGAACTGTGACCCCACTGACAAAATGGCCAATATTATAAATATTTTGATTGCGCTTGGGGTGTGTTACTCTTTAAATGCTTTTTTGTTGTTTTCAAATTGTTTATATTTCTCTAAATATTTTCTTACTTGCTATTTCTTTAGAGGCAAATACAAATTTACTCGTAAACATTTATAGGAGCAGTTGTCGAAAATATATTGCATAAAATCGCACGAAAACTCAGCTGCTCTCGAAAGGTTTATGCTTAGAAATATTGTGTCTATAATTTAGGAAATTTAAAAAATAATAAAATAAACTGTTCCTTGTTTTGAAACACAGACTCTAAAAGAACATATTCCTCCCAAATGCACATATTTATATTACAAAGTATCACCTTAAATCATAATAATATGCGCGATGTGATTACAGAGTGAATGAAGCAAGTATCATTATGTTTAAAGGATATCTTTAATATTAAAATTTCAGTAGTTGGTTTTAAAAATCACGTTACTAGTTCGGAAGATCTAGATACTGTTAATGTAGAGCGTGAAGAAAATAAATGTAATACAATTTTTAGCTAGTTTGGTAAAAGCAAATCCATGGGCATGGAATTACACTTGGCGGCACACTTTCTCTTACCTGGCGTTTACACGGGACAGTTTTGCTCCGACAGTGGAAATACATTCACACATTTTTACTACCACACTTACACTTCTCTCACTTGCCTCGCCACTGTCTCTGATTTTTCAATGACAGTAACTTCGGCAAGAGATTTGACATAAGCGGCCACATCATGGCTGAACTAGTAAAGGTTGGCGCAATATAACAACTGATTTTATCCATGATTTTATGACTCCATCTGTTAAATTCAGTGTATTTTGTTGTTGTACTTTTTTTTTGTTTACTGTGTGTTCATATGGATCTGTGTTGAATTTGACGGTTAGAGTCATGAAACAAAAATTAAATGTCTGTTGTTGGTTCACACAATTACAACAAATCCTACTTCGTCAACCTCTATTAGTTCAGCCATCGGCCATATCGGTGACGTTTCGTAGTAATTTGAGAAAAAACCAAAACATTGCAAACGACTTTACAAATTATATTTGCATTATTTGAAAATTTTGCTAATTTTTATTGAAATATTGTTTGACAATACAAACATATAAGCATGAATACATGTCTAATTTTGCAGAGTACATCAGTTCCATTGTAATTTTGAGAAGTTAGACAAAGCACAATGGCAAAAGAGCGAAGAAACAAAAAATCAGAGCACGAAATTTATCGAAACGACACTGTCTTCGGTTGCTTAAAACTGTACTGTCTTTATAACGGGCTGGACGCGTACGTCACACAAACAATTTTTCTCTTTGTGACAACTAATACATATTCTCAACTATCTTGTCTCAAACTGTCCCGTGTAAACGCACCGTTACACTCGTAATTTTGTTTTGGTTTGTGTCTAGACTAACATATGGGGCGATATTTCTTGTTTAATGAGAAATTGTCTAGGTGGAGCCTGTTTATTACAGATTGTAGTTTTGAACCGAATAGATAGTAAATTTAGAAAAGCCAAAGTGAAGGAAGTTTCAAAAAAATACATTTTCTTATGTAAGTGCGTTTTCTTAAAAAAAGTTAATTTTCCTCTCATTAAAGAAAGGACCTTTTCTGGAAAACATAATACATATTCTTACAAAAGGGACCTAAAAATATTCTTTTAAAAAAAAAATACATTCAATATATAAAAAATTTGTTAAAAAAAGTTTATCATTTTACAAAAAGTATATTTTCTTAAAGATCCATTTATATTATAGTATTTTTTAACAAGCGCCTAAGGCGTGTTGGAACTAAATTGTACATAATAATATATACCGAAAGGAACTTCGTTCCAACCGGGTGTCCCCTGACACCTCATGTATTTTTTAACGTAGAATACGTTATACGGTAAGGTAGGGGTGTTGATCTGGAGCACAAAATTTTGAGAAAATGTTTGTCAACTTTCACCCACTTTTACTTAAATATTAAAACATATTTTAGCAATTTTTATATGTTACTCAGTTTTGGTAATATGTTTTGTTTCGATTTACATTAAAAAAATTATATGTCTATATATAAAAGTTTTATGTAGTTAAGGAAATAAATATTTAAGAGCATGATATTTTAGACTTTTTTTGTACATGCCGCTGTTGTTGTTGGTTTGTAAATGCCGCTGTTGTTTTTGTTGTTGTTGTGAAATCAAATGATTTTGGCTTTGCTGTGCTTTGTTTATTTATCGAGCAGCGTGTAAATGTGTGTGTGTGTACATTTCGTTTTGTTGGATCGGTCGGTTATTAGTTCGTTTGGAGGGGAACATAAAATGAAGGGAGGGGAGCGTGGACACTTGTGTGGCTTGAAAGTTTACAGATCTTTGCTGTCGTTTGTTTACTTCTGCGAGCAGCGTGTAAATGTGTGTGTATGTACATTAATACAAAGGATTGTCGATGTATACGCTCACTATATCAATGGCGTTTTTCCTAAACACATTTCTGTGAATACATTGGGAAGTAGTTGGAAAGCAGCTAATCTATTGTGCTGCCATATCATAAAATGTATTGCTGTAGCTGTACTTCAAATGAAGATGTCGCTATAATGTAATACGTTAAACTAGATATAGTTTCATCCTTAAACATATGGCATACAGTCTTCGAGCACACAAACTAAAAAATAAATTAATAAACCTTGTTCAAAACTATTCCAATAGTTTAGATCAGTGGTTTCCAAACTTATTTGGGTTATCGCCGTCATTTTGGTAGTTTTGTTGTTGTCTTATTTTACTAAAAATTATACTGTACATATGTACATAAAATAACTTATCACACATAACTTATCCTATCTAAAATTAATTAACTTTAATACATGCAAACGCCTACTTATGTTACAAAAACTTAATAACTGGCTATCAGCTGTATGCGTATATATTAGATAGATTTAAATCATTTATCAAAAATTATATTTAATTCATATATTTTAATTGCAAAATGACTAACGTATTCTACGTCTGACCTATGCGCCCGTGTTATCTAACACAGGCTTGTTATTTTTTTTAATATCTCACGATGTCTAGCTTCGATTTCTGCAATCGGTTACAAATTGCAAAAGATACAGGCTGCTGAATATGGAATTTTTAGTACCTTTAAATAAGTGAACCGGAGTGTATGTAACCAAAACACATTAAAATAGCTAAAGGTATGCTACACTGGTTAACAAGAATTTTCGCTTTCATTATATCCAAATCTATACTTTGATAATATCCCTTTATGTTTTATTTGCGCTTCTATATCCGACGGCAGTAGCTACCGGGCTTTTTTGTGTGGCTAGTGTGATATGATAAATGAATTGTGGGTTAGTATATAAAACACTCCTGGACAGCATAATTTAATTTCTCTCAGTATGTTAAAGCCTTTTGAAACTGTTTACATCCGCATTTATGTAAACTAACCGTATTGAAATCTGTTTACCTTTGTCAGGGTTTCCTTTGAATGACTATTGCATCTGCTATGAAAAATAACTTCCGTATAGCAATACTAAAAGAGGTCAACATTTCAAAAGATATGACTCTTTGACAGCGTTTGAAATACATAAATGTATTTAAATTTTACCTGTTTGTAGAAAAAGCAAGGAATTATACGATAATGTGTAAACATTTTACAGGTTAGTTAAAATTTAGTGTATAGAACTTTGAGTCCGTTATACAGTTTGAATTGAAATTTAAGCACATACACAATACTTTTTAAAATTAAAAATATATATCTCAGCAAAAAAAAACTAAGTATATATATACTTATACACCCAGCGAAATAATTATAAAGGCAATATATTTTATTTCGGTATTCTCAATGTACTGCGATTTTGGTGTAGAATTGTAATGCATATATGAGCCATTAGGTATATTATGTCAGAGAATGTAATCATTCGATCTCTTTTACAAGTTAAATGAAAAGTGATGTTGTTTTTTCTGTTTCTGGTGCGAAATATACATATAAAGGGTCCGCCATCTAACGTTTTTTTTCAACTAGTGCTTATTTCGTGAATGGTAACACTTAGCTCATGTCCGATTTGACAGATGATTAGTTTTATCCTTCTGCTGAACGAATATGGTTGTGAATACGCTTGAACAACGCTGGGAACTATTGCGACATTACTTTGAAAATCATGCTACGTGCCACACAGCTGAAGCTACACTCGATGTTTTGCGCCCTGTTTTTGAAGATCGCATTCTCAGCCGCAGAGCTGATGTCGTTTGGCCACCTTGGAGCAGCGATTTGACACCGCTGGACTATTATTTGCGGGGCGCCCTCAAAGATAAGTGTTAGGCCTACAAGTCAGAGACAATTGACGCTTTAAAGGACAATATTCGTGAAGCCATTGGTGAAATACAGCTGCACACATTCGATAATGTGCTTAAAAATTGGACCGATCGTGTAGGCTAGTGCATGGCCAGCCGAGGCAGCCATTTGAATGAAATTATTTTCCATTATTAACCAGAAGGATTGTACTTTAAAATAAAAAAAGAAATTTGTGAAAATATTCAGTAGTTTTTTTTATAGCATTTTCAAAAAAAAAAAATTATTTGGCGGACCCGTTATAAAGGTAACATGGAGAGAAACCGTATTCGAAGAGTAGTAAATAGGAATTCAAACAGAAGTGAGTTTTCTTTGTTTGTTATTTTATTGTTTTAAAATTAACGTAGGTCAAATTAAAAAAACATCCGTTTATATACAATACCTGGTGGAAAGTAGCTAAGTCAAGAAGAAATGGGAAAATTTAATATTGTCATGATGAAGGGCTGTTCAATCGGGAAATTTCGAGGCGGTTGAATAGATCTAGCAGAGTAATTCACAATTTTATAAACTAGGGTGGTCAATATGGAAACACATAACGACCACTAAGGACACCGGTGATCAGTGACAACGCCAAAATAGAGATTAGAAGGGTTGTTGTTGAAGAAAACTTCAGCGATAAGGAAATTATTGCTAAATTGAGTTTTGGAGTAGAGTTGCGTCGTAATACACAAATAATGAAACGTGACTGGAAACTGTCATATGGGGACAAGTATGTAAAACCTGGTATCTTGCCAAGACACGTATTAGGCAGAAATAAATTCGGTGAAAAATACCTATTTTTGGATGAGGCGTGATATATTCCGATGAAAAAATTCAATGTGGATGGACCTGACGTCTCGGACAAATATTTGCGTTCCAAAAAATTTTTTCAAAATTGTGAGTCAGCGGCGAAATTTTGGCGGTGGCTCCCTTATGGTTTTGACAGATATAAGTTATAGAGGAACCACTCCAATATGATTCGTTTTCACAAAAATGGACTCCGAGTATTGTATTCGACTGTTGAATGTCATCTTATTTAATTTTGGAGAGGAAATTTGTGTCCCAGGATTTATTATTCAGCAGGACAACGCAGCAGTACATCGATCTAAGAAACTCCAAAGATTCGGAAGTCCAGAAATAATACCAACTCTCTTCTGGACTGCATTAAATTCTGATCTTAATCCGATCGAGAACCTCTGGTCTATTTTAAATACCCAAGTATACCACCCAGGGCTCCAATTGAAGAATGTCAAAGATCAATGAGCAGCAATTCAAGAAAAGTGGAAGATGCTTAGCAGAAGTTATCAATGATAATGGAGATCATACGTTTTACGAAACTTATTAAAATATTTAAATAAACCTTTTGCCTTTATAAATATTTCGCACTAGTAATTAGTTTATTTTTGTTCAATCACCTTGAAGAAATCATACTCAAAGTATTTTTGCTGAAACGTATTTGCTTTTAAAATGACTAATACAATATAAAATAAAAACTTGAAAATTCCTCTCAACATTTGGAAAAAACAAAAAAATTGTGTTGCCTTTATATTTATTTCGTGGGGTGTAGTTTGCTCATATATTATTTAGAAGATTGTCACATGTCCTTTTCTCCGTCCTAAAAGAATGGAATAACGAATCGGAGCGATGGTGAATCAGAAATGCAATGACTTTTTCATTTTCCTGCACTATAAATTCAAATGTAAAAGAGTAGATAACTAGAAAGTCTTGAGCACGTTTGTAAATTTTGTAGATTCATTTCGCCTTTATTATTTGATTCAATTCCTTTTAAAGCAAATAAAAATAGTGATTTTTGACAAAACCTGGAAAAAAAAAGTTGTTCTACTTGGTAATAAAACACCTTCAGTTAATATAAAAGAATGTTAGAAAAAACATTGGGGCTCTGTTCTATAAACTTCAATGATATCGCTCATTTGCGACAAGACCGCCATAACTCAAAATTTATCTTTTTTGCACTGAATAATACAAAATATTCTCCTTCTCGAATTCTATCATATAAACTGATTCGTATATCAAAATTATTTATAAGATCGGTCTGAGAGTATTTTTAAACTAGCATTTTGCATAAAATCCTATACAACTCTTGTCGCAAATATAGTATACTTGTGTCCAAACACATTGTGTGTGCTGCTCAATACTAAATGTGGGAGACACAATGATTAATAGATTATAATATACGTTTTTGTGACCCAAATGTCGTGTTATTTGTTAAAAACTGCTGAAAATGTAAACGTGCATAGACCAAGTTAACCAAAAATCAGCAGATCTCCAATTCATGAAAACAATGGCTGGAAATATATACATTAGGCCGACTCACATTGATTTTCAAAATAATTGGAAAAATTAAAAATGGTTTTTTAAAAATGTGGTGGACCTTTTATTTTTGAGTCGGTCTAATCTACATGATTCCTACAATATGTTGGTGGTTTCATAATGTTTTTCATTATCTGAATATGTACGTTGTGAGTGAACAAATACATATAACACCAAATCAGCTGCATGTCACGTTGAGGTTAATACTCTCGACACAATTACACAAATTACGATACTACAAATAATTTGCTCGTGATTGGGAAAAAACATCTCAGAATTACTGATGAAGACGGTTAAACAAGCAGACGAGGCAATGGTTTCGGATTTAAAATTGTTGACGATCTTTGATGCAACTTTGTCTTTGTTGAAAAGTTTAAGTTGTGATATCGAGAGTGTGACAATTTTGGTGACAAAAAAGCTAATTCTTTGATTGTTTATGATATATTTTACCCAAATTGACGGAAAATTATCAGTCTTTAGGTCAACATCCGTTACACATCGATGTTATTCATTATTTAAATTCCTTTGGGATTACAGTACTTCCATCTTAAAACTACTGTGCCATATTTATATGGCATTTTGCCTGCCGGATTGTTATAATGCCAACGCACAAATTTGCATACATATACATTTCGAACAACCTTGACTTGTTTTTATATTACTGTCATTAAGTGTGTATTTACGTGCGGCAGAGTGTTCCCATTGCCATCGTTGACTCTTACAAACACTGCGCGATTGCAACACCTATTGTACATGTATAGCGCCAAATTTGTTACATCAACGACCTTGGACTAAAATGCAAATAATATCCCTTATTGGGTATGCAGGTCCTTGAACATAAACTCATTATTATGAATATCTACGAGTTCCATAAGTTTACCCTCGGTATGCACATTGCCTTCAAATTATATATCATAGACATACAAATTCATTATAATTAATTTTTTAACCATTATCATAGACGGCAAGTAATGGTAGTGATTGTCTTTCTTAGGAGCTTTCATCGCCTATAATTACCTATACACATACACTTAACCATGCTTTCAGGCTTTTATAACCAGTCCGTGAATGGAATGTGATAAAGATTATTCAAGAAAAGTGGAAGATGCTTATCAGAAGTTATCAGCGATAATGGAGATCATACGACTTAAGAAACTTATTAAAATATTTAAATAAGCCTTTTGCCTTTATAAATATTTCGCACTAGTAATTAGTTTAGTTTTGTTTAATCACCTTGAAGAAATCATACTCAAAGTATTTTTGCTGAAATGTATTTACTTTTGAAAGGACTAATACAATATAAAATAAAAACTTGAAAATTTGTGATAAAGATTATTGATAGCTCATTAGATAGTCTAGATATTTCTAAGACATGCTCATATTTCGGCAGTTCAAGCCATGAAGTCCTTTCGTAACAGACTGATGTTTTAAATTCAGCGGGCTGAGATTTATCTCTATATAAATGACACTTCGGAAAGCCTATGTTAATAGTAGTGAAATCAGACAGTCTGAGAATAATTTATTCAATTTAAGTCTCAATAATATGTATGTCATTATTTGTGGTATATTTCGAATATCTACGTTTAACTCTTCAATTAACCCTGAAGTTGGATGTGCTTCCCATTGTATTACTGTGTATTAGTTTGCAAACTTAGGATAATCATTTATATAAAATTTCTTAATAACTTTTCTGGGAGACATCCCTTCTTATACTGCTGTTGGTAAAAGTACCTTCTCGAGAAACACATTGCTGGCATATAAGTTTCATTTATATGTTTGTAGATATGCATTTTTCATCCACCTGTAATTATTACATATTTAGATTTATGAAAACGTTCATGTATTCTATTACATGACTTTAATTTTTTAAAGTTTTTCGGCCAAGATTTCTTCTCGAAAGAAATAGGATTAAATGGGTTTTTAAATTTTCAAAACTTGAATTTTATGTCCCTGTTTATGGGGTGACAGTGGATTGAGTGAAATTAAAGTCTCATAGGATTTAAATTGTACTTATTTGTAGAGCAAACAACGGCAATAAACTTTGCTGACAAATCAGTGCTAAACTCATGGTCCCATTACATCCCATGAAGGGACCGGGGAGAACTTCTCACAATCACTGAGCTGTGCGCTTTCCAATTTTCACTCATTTATTGGGACCTACAGTTTTACACCGATTCCTAACGGTATTTCGAGAACTTTTATCATGGCTATATACTCGATAGTGTCGCCGTCATTATGCGAGGTGACCGCCGCCGAAAGAAATTTTTTTTGAAGGTGGTCAGAGCAGGGTTAGTACCCAGGATCTCATTTACAAGAACCACGCACACTAACCATTGCACCACCGATGGCCACACTCGTGGTCTTTGGTGATTTTGTAATTTCTGTTACCCGAATATTAGACTTTTAATTCTTACCCAAAATTCATATGGCGACAAATTTGATTCATTATCACGTCTCATTTCAATTGTCGGTGCTAAAATCATGATTTTTGGTGATTTTGTAACTCCTCATACTAGAACACTAGACCTTGAATGCTTTCCCAAAATTCATACGGCGACAAGTCATTTGAACAACATTTTAATTGTCTGAAATTTAAATTTTTAATCGATAGGTTCTCTCCCAGTAACAACAGTATCATATGTGACACATCCTCTTCCTATTTGATGATTCTATGTAAACACATTTCCTAGGAAAACTGATATTTACACTACGGTCCACTTATTTGAAAGCGCTAAAAATTCCATATTTAGCAGCCTGTATCTTTTGCAATTTGTAACCAATTGCAGAGTTTTAAAATGGAAATGGAAGCTAGACATCTTGAGATATATCCCTTAAATGCATATTGTTGCCAATTGTCTACATTCCAGTTCACACACAAATTTTATTTCAAAATAAATACCTTCAACTATTACCTAGATATTTTTCCTTATTTTTTACGTAATCTACATCTAAATTTCTATAGAAAAACATTTTTTACAATTAAAAATAAAAAATCATGCATTTAAGGGATATATAATCATGAAAATAGTGGTTTCTTAACTAAAGAACATTTTTGAGCAATTTATATTAAATGTCTTAAAATGTGCTAGTTTTGTTGGTTCACTTGAAAAAAAGGCACTTTATTATTTTTTTATTATTTTTAAAGTAAGCGATGATTTTTTGTAGGGAGCGTTCGTTTATTACAATTTATTACATCTTAATCATTTTACGAGTCAAAATGACAAAACAAAAAATTTTAAATCTATCGAAAAAAAAACTAAAATCGATGTTTACCATTCTGAAGAATATTCTAACCGATCAAAAGCTAAAAAAAATGGACGGAGCCCAAAAGTTGTCGAGAATTACATCAAGGACCCCGAGGGGTATGGAAAAATTTTTAAAGGAAGGGTTTCATTGTCTTTATCTATGTATGAGAAAAGAAAAATTATCAGAATTGCTTCTAATTCTGCCTTATCCTTGTCAAAAATAAGCGCTGAAGCTTGACTGGAAGCGAGAAAGTCATCAGCAGGCAGAGTAATTAAGAGCTGTGGGTATTTTAAATACCTAAAATTACAAAAAAAGCCGCCACTTAATGCTCCTCGTAAGGAAACGCGGCTTCAATTCGCAAGAGACCAAATGGTATGGGATGTGTAACCAAGAGTAAAGTAAAAGTAAATGACTGGAGAACCGTTGTATTGAAGGATAAGAAGAAGTTTAATTTGGATGGGCCTGATGGCTACAATTATTATTTCCATAATCTGCCCAAAGAAAAGCGTTTTTTGAACCGATATCGCAGCCGAGAGGGCGACTTTATGCTGCGGGGTTGTATTACGTACTATGGCACCATCGATCGTGAATTTCAAAGTGCAAAAATGATCGGTGCAAGCTATAAAACATTATTGGAATCGGCTTTTCTGAAGTTCAGTGAACCATTTGGTCCCATATCTTGGATATTGCAACACGATAATGCCCCTATACACAACGCCTGAGTAGTAAAGGAGTTTATTGCAAGCCAAAATGTTAATATTTTTGACTGGCCACCCTATTCGCCAGATCTGAACATTATCGAAAAGTTCTGGGGTTGCTGACAATTTGCTGACAAGCAGTCACTAAATCAGGCCATTAAGCATGCTTGGAATCAAATGTCGTGGGATTACATAAATTCTCTTTATCTCTCAATGAAAACCCGTATATTTGAAGCTATTGAAAACAAAAGGGGTTGTACCCATTACTAGTAGTTTTTAAATAAATTAAAATAAATAAAAAAACTGTTTTTCGTTAAAATTAGTTAAAGTGCCTTTATTCAAGTGAACGAAAATATTTTTGGACTTTTTTTTGTGAATTGTTCAAAAAAAGTTCTTTAGTTAAGAAAGCGCTATTGTCATGATTTCTTTTTATATCACAAGATGTCTAGCTTCCATTTCCATTTAAAAATGTTGCAATCGGTTACAAATTTCTTAGGATACAGGCTGCTGAATATGGAATTTTTAGTGCCTTTAAATAAGTGTACCGGAGTGTATATTAGTGTGGGTCGAAAAAAAGTTCACCCGATCACCCCCTAGTTTTAAAGATTGTCGCCTTACAATTTCAGAACACAAAATGTTTTTGATCTGTGCAACCTTCGGCCCCCCGATTTGTTTTTTTTTGTGCTATGTTTGCATTTGATGCATATCGTTGTTCATGTTTATTCAAGGGTCACATATTTCTTTATGAACACTTTTGACTCCGACGTCAATTTTGACAATTGACTTCTTGTAGCTCGTTTTCATTACCCTATTGGTGCCCATTTTTTTAAACGTCCGTAAAGAACTAATAAATATACGAAAGTTTTGTCTTTAAAGTAATTAGTTTTATCCGTAAACAAAAAAGTTATAGAGCTTTTAAAATCCCTATTCACCGCACACTAAAGTTTGTTTGTTCTGTGTTGGTATTTTCATCCCCATCACAACAAGGCGCACACCGTTAGATCACAGCCTACTTTTCAAATTTAAATTCACTACTCTACAAATTTGACAGCGATGTCACATGTAATTTTTGAATCTGTTAAATTTTAGTAGGCGTAGGGAACCTAACCTAACATATAGTTATTGACAGTATTTGCTGTTTGGAGTGTAAAGGAGTGACATTAGGCTGTGATCAAACGGTGTGAATCAAACTCATTGCAGAAACAAACATACTATCATCACAGTAATGAATAATTTGCAGTTGACGAACACATTTTCGCAGCGTGAATGAAACTGTATGTTAGCTCACTTTCGATGATGACAAAAGTTTTTGGGGTGAACATTTGCATCCCTCTGACTATACTTTTCCGTTCACTGTAGTACTTTTTTATTAGCATTCCTTTTAGTGGAAATTAAAAATTGTTTAAATTAATCAATTTTGCTTTTGTATTACGAATTTACAATTATGGTCTACCATATATGATCTAAACACACCTTTCATGGCTATACAAAAAGTATTTTTCTTCGAATGAAAAACTTTAATATTTGTACATTCATTTAGCTAAGGGAGATGCAACTTTGTTATGTGTTAGTCAATAATTTGGTTGGATATTTCAAATTATATTGAAGCATATATTTTTGAAAGGACGGTATTTACAACCGTTTTTACTTGGACTGATACAAGACTAATCGGATAACATTGCGACGATTCTCCTCTTTCATATGACGCTGATACTGCTATAGTGTGATAAACAGTAGTATTTTACAAGATTTTTTGGATAATGTAAATTTGAATGCCTTTAAATAAAAACCAGACCACGAAATATGAACGTGTAGACGCATTTTTATACCATATGTAGTAGCAAATGTTTATTACACTGTGTGTAATTTTTCAAGTCATGGAAATATAACCACTACGTGATAAAAGACCAAAAAACGGACACGTGTCTCCCAATTTTGCCCAAAGTCATACACTTTTTATGGGCCCCAAAAATTTGGGTCCTCGGTGTCATTTTTGCAAAAAAGTGATAATTTTGTCAGGCTTATATCTTGCAATCCGTTCGGAATTTTGATTTATTCACTACGGGAAAGTTGTAGCTCTTGTTACAGAGAAATGGGAACATATAAAATTAAAAAACTCCATCTTCCAGGTCAAATTTTCAAAATTTCAAAAATTGTTCCCCTATTCAGGTCCATAGGTAGCAAACGGACCAAATTCAAGGAAACAATCAACTACAAAAATGTACCTAAGACCTCAGTAAACAACTTTCTAGATCATATGACCTTCCTGGGAATGATTCTTAACACCGTTGTATATGGTTGTATTTTTTTCGTGTTGCACTGTGTTATCCAGTTCAGTTGTAGGGTGTACTGTTGTACGCTGTTATCATATGTTGAGTTGGAATGCTTCTTTGTCTGATAAAGAGACACATCCATTTCAATCTCACCAATTAAAATCATTAAATATTGTGTAGCCTGTAGTTTCTACCCGTGTAGAAATTTCCATAAATCTGTTCCGCCATATTAGCATGATTGTGCAATGGTTACACAAACAAACCTTAAAGGTTTTATTGTATTAATGTGGATAATCATTGTAGCAAATTCAATCAGAAAACGGATTCTTTACAATAATTTACAATTTTTGGTTTAAATCTGCCATAGATCCTAAAATTTATGAACGCGAAATGAATAAATTTGCTCTAATATCGGATTATGGTCGGCCAAAATGTTATTGCTGGTACATTATTCAAATTTTCCAATTTTTCTTTATCACAAATCACAACGAAATTTGGGATATGTCCATCTATGAGAGTTTGGAATTTAAAACATGTTATTAACATGCAATCGAAGTAGACACTCTTTAGTATACCTATTTGTTTATGATATAGATGTTCGATATCCGAGATATGTTCTTTATATGTGTATTTTCCATAATTGAAATTCATATTTGATAACAAAATAGTGTAAACACTTTTTTTGACGTGACAGCGTCTTAAATTAGGTTGCGGCTGGGAGTCACTTATGAAAAAGTGTAACGCCCGGTAACGTTACGATGAGTCACCGAACACAAGTAAACGCAATGTGTTTACTTGTGTGCCAGAAACGATTTGCTTTGCTGGCTTCTAGTGGCTGTTGGTCGGTGGTGTGAGTGTTTTTGTTTTTTGGCACATCATATATATGACGACTGAGCAAGTATGTATGTGCGTATATATGTGCGTGTGTATGAATATTGATTTAGATCAGTCTGCATTGGATAAGGTATTATTTTTTGTTTTTTTTTGTTTTTTGTTTTTTGGCTTTATGATATGTGTAGTGTATGTTTGTGTGTAGAAATTTTCATATGCATTAGGTAGCCAAAACGAAACAGAGAGCTGCGGTCGGCTTTAAAAACGATATGCGAATATGATGAATTGAAATACTTTTTGGTTAGTAAATTATTTTCTTTTGTTTTTAATAAAAGAAATGTTTATTTTTTATAATAAAAGAAATGTTTATATTTTATAATAAAGGATATGTTTATTGTTTATAATGTCACATTTGATAATGTGTTCATAGAAATCGCACAGGTACCTAGATGGTGTTGAAATTACTTCTATTTTCCTAAACCATAAGTTTCAATAAATGTTAAAACATCGCCCGTGAGTTCTAACACTCATTGGGCAAGTGAGTTCATTGCACTCCTATTGTGCAATTTAATTATATTCATATCAATAAATATTCTACCGAGAAAAAGACGTTGTCACGTAAAATCTTCGCCCGTAAAACCGACTTTACAGGCAACAATTTTTTTTTACAAACTGTGAGCTTTATTTATGTCTAGTTGGACAAACGAATATCAAAAAATTACTAGTCGGACTACTACAATCAAGTACTATATTGTTATTTTTTTCTCTAAATTTATTCCTTAATTGTATACACAACATTATTAATTTTTAATTATGTACAACGAATTCATTTGACACAGTTGTAATTTTGTATTATAATTGAGTTATTTGAAATCGAAAACGAATGCAGCTGCAAGTTAAATTATATTGATTTACAACAAAGAAACATATTTTTTTTTAATTTACTTGTCACCAGTTTGATGTAAATAACTAATAGTTTGTAATAAAATGTTTACACTACATATTGGTTTTAAATATTGTTTTTAATTAAGGAAAATAAACAATTGTCTGGTATAATAAGCATCTGTATGACACGTACATGGACTTTGTCTAGTTCGTTTGCATGTTATTAATGTATTCCATGTAGAATATATTTTATTTATTAAAACGTTCATGTAAAAACATAAAGGCGTGATTTGTCAAATAAATTAATGCAATGCAATAATATTCATTACAAGAAAATGTCAGCTGCAAGAGCGAACAAATTGGTTGAGAGAAACAGGGTACGAGCGTCTAAAACACCATAACCACTGGACCGATTAACAGTAAACTTGACAATATATTTTTTTTTTAGTCGGCAGCAAGATTTCTCTAAAACTAAGTCTAGATTGCTGACGCTGTATTTCATAAACAAAATCATCCTTCAGATATAATCTGGACCCGCTAGAAGTCAGTGAAGATGAGATATTTTCAACAAACTTCACCTATATACAAATAAGTGAACGTTCGTCTATTCGGTTTGTATGAACGGATGGACCGGTCATCTTGAAAGCTTCCAGAATGTATTAGAACTCGCTAATTTTCTCCAGTTAATTAGACATTTACAGATTATTAGCCAATGCTTGAGTTGAAGCTAATCACAGCAACCAGAAAAGATCTTTAATAGAAATTTTATAGGGGATTTATATGGGAGGTATCTAAAGGAGCGTGATCAATACGCCCATATTTAACCCTAAACTAAGTTTGGACAAATAACAATCACAGACACAATTTCGTTGTGATCGGTAAAGATTTATGGCAGTTATCGTGTTGACCAGCCGGCCAGCCAGACGGACGGACAGGCCACAATCGTCTTAAAAGACCCAAAACGTTAATTTTTTTTCGTATTAAATGATACATACCTTCATCCCTATAGGTGAGAACATACAAAATGGATTAATTTCCTAAAATCTAACACTCTGGAGAATCTAGAATAAACACTCCAAACATTCATATAATTGCAAGATCTAAACTCACTTATATTTAAATGCAAACAATAGCATGTTTACTGGCAAAGGTGAATACTTTTATGTGGAGCCATGTACATATTTCATCCCAAACATCCAAATAGTTACGTTGAAACATTCTAGTGTTTCCTCCAAAATGTTTCACAAATTTCTAATCTGCCATTCGCCTATGGGAGATTCTAACGTCTTTTACTTGCGACTCTTTCATTTTCCAATTTATTATAAATAAAAATCTTTTATTACACCAAACCCATTTGTTGAAATTATTTCTAAATGTAAATTGTTAAAAAAATAACTGCACAACATTTCCTTATCTACATGAAACCATAAATCCACAATAGCTCTTTTTCACATCTACCCTTGAAAATTTTTTAATTCTTAAAATATATTATTTTTGGTGATGTACCAAAGAAATATCGATAAAGCTGAAACAGCTCAGAGATTTATTTAAAACACCAATATTTACATCTCCTTACTGACCAGGAATGATATACATATATTCCCTGCGAATATGTATTGTTTTCCAGACACCGAAAGCCATACATGGGTAGCTGATTTGATATATGACCTTTTAAATCATTTTATTGATTTAGGTTTACATTCACTTAAATCTGATTTACAACAATACTTTTAACACCTTCTCTTTGGTAGGATTGCTGGTAAACTTCTGGATAAATCCTTTTTATCTTTTCAAAGCAAATTGATTTTAAAAGCCATTATTGGGATACATCTAAAGAGGAAATGGAATAATACTTAGTTTCAAACACATTTTACGTGATTAAATTATTGATTGCTGATACTGTCTTCGATATTGAAAATATTCAAAATATATCTGAAAATGTAAACTGTTAGAAATAAAATATTAAAGTGTTTAAAGTGATGATAAGAATTTGATTTAATTTTATTTTATTGAAAGTTGTTATTTGGGTTATTATACTTCGAGTAGAAAATATGACGGTCATATAGGAAAGTTTTAACCAATATGATATACAAAACTAATGCACCACTTCTTAACAGATCTATCACATGACTCTGTTAATGTTAAATGTATTACCTATGAAACGAAGACCGTTAAAAAAAATAAAGATAAAAAATTTCAGTAATAACAGAAAGGCTAAGCAAACCGTGGCGGAATAACTGTGGTAGATGTTTTGGCTACCATTATAAATAAAGATAGCCACATTTTGGACCTCGATGAACCTGATGACAAATATTTATCTGAAACTGAGGATGTAGAAGAAAGTGAAATTCACTTTAGCCAGGCAACTGAAGTATTGAAGTGTATCCTTTGTGTGGCTGATCCTCGAAATGTTTTTTTTTTTGCAGCCATGCAGGCATTTTAAAATTTGTTCTAGCTGCTATGAAAAGTTGGAAACTAAGTCCAAAAATTACAACTCGCCTTTGAGTTGCCCATACTGCAAGCAAACTGTTACGTCAAGTTTGAAAATATTTCAACAAAATGTTACAAAACTCTACAAATCAAGCACTTTTTTAATCAATTCAAAGTAACATAATGTTTATGGATATTATGTCACCTTTCAAATCAGCATAATGTCCATGGACATGTAACTTTTAGGTGCGACATAATGTTCATGCACATTATGTTCGTGGGCGTTATGACATGCCACAGAATCAAAGAGGCTTAGTACGCTGCATGTTTACTACATTGTTTTTTTTTTTTTAAATACGCGGTAATTTTACACTGACTGTTTGTTGTTTGATCCTGTCACAGAGAGTTGGTTGGTTTAAAAGGCTGCAAGACAGCACGCTGCCTAGCACAATTAGGCTAAAGAAGCCCATTGTGATACTTGCAGTTTCCTCTATACCAACAATTGACTAGTCGTCTAGCCAATTTGCCCTTTCAACAAATTTGTCTAAAAGACTTACAGGAATATCCTGTATAGGTACGCCGCTAACTCAATATGTTCCGAATATCCTACTTCTCAGTCCTGCCAGAGCAGGGCCATCCAAAAGGAGGTATTTCGTCGCTTCCTCGTCCTCTTCCATGCAGCATCTACATAGAGTGGAGTTTCTATGTCCCAATCTTAGGGCGTGTTTTTCTACAAGACAATGTCCCGTAAGTGTTCCTATTATTGTGGATAACCTGCCTCTCGGCAAGTTAAGTAGTTGCCTAGTCCTCTTCCTGTACACCTATGGCCAGAGAACCCTGGCTTATTTGCCACTTGAAGAAAGTCTCCACTTGTCCTTGAACATATTATCGGCCCACTGCCTGATCTGAAAACGGCAGGCAGAGATAGGCATACTAACACCTTCTTTTTCCGGAAGAACCTGTGCCGTAGTGCCCTGTCTAGCTAACGCATACGCTACGCAATAGCCCGGAATGTCGCTGTGTCCCGGTACCCTGATGAGCCTGATGTCAAAATACTCTGCCATCACCCTTAGTGATGAGTGGCATTCTTTCACCGTCAGGGATGTAGCAAAAATGCCTTCCAGGGATTTTGTGGCAGCCTGGCTGTCTGTGTAGATACATATTCTCCGGAGGGTTGTGACACTACTTTTCAGTAGTTCAGCAACCTCCAGTATGGCGGTAATTTCCGCCTGAAATACACTACAGCGATCAGGTAGCTTGAAGGAGATATTTACATTTAGGTCCGGTGAATGGACCCCATGGCCTACTTGCCGTCCAACTTTGATCCATCAGTGAAAAATCTGAACCCCTTCCAGTGACTTCACCCAGGTATTCCTATTCGGAACAGAAGTCGCTGGTATAAGGTAAAGGGTACCAGTAGTCGGTTTTTACGGGAATATAGTTGATCAGTTGTAGTAATTCAGCGTGTCCAGAATGCCCCGATATCATAACGCCACAAACTCTGATTCTCACCAGGGATGTAGCTGCTGCCGACCCATGATATCAGGAGTGCAGATGTTCAGGATAACACTAAGTGCAGTGCCTGATGTCGCAACCATTGCGCCACTAACGCTAATCGGTGCTGATCTTTGAATCTTCATCAAGGAATTCAGAATATATTTCTTTTGGAGGGACCTCCACCAAATTAGGGTGCCATAGAGAGTAATGGTCTGACTATTGCCGAATAAATCCACATTGTAATCTTAGGAGACAGTCCACAGCGCTTTAATATCGCCCCATTACAGCAGTAAGGAGCAACAGACGCCTTTTTCACCCTCTCCTCCACATTCGGTTTCCAAGACAGTTTTATGTCCAGAATTATTGTCAGATACTTGACCTTTTCCGTCAACTGTAATTGCAGCCCACTAACTGACGTCAGTTCAATTGCGGGTATTTTATATTTCCGAGAGAAAAAGATAAGCTCGGTTTATGTGGGTTAAGTGATAGTCCGTTGTTAGCGGTCCAGGTCGAAATCAGATTAAGTAGGCTGGTTATACGAATGCTGAGTAAATTGAGGTTTCTATCCGTACAGATGATAGCAATATCATCGGCATAGGCGAAGACCTGGCATTCGGCCCTGTCCAATTCAGGAAACAGTTTATTAAAAGAAGTTAACCATAATAGTGGAGACAGAACTGCCTCCTGCGGTGTCCCCCTGTTAACGTTCCTAGCAATTGTAACACCACCCCATTCAGCTTTGATGGATCTATCCATCAGAGTGTCACTAAGCTGTCGACCCCTAGATTCTGGAACGACCTGAGAATCGCCGAAGGTTGAATGTTATTGAAGGCTCCATCGATGTGCAGGAAGGTTCCTAGAGCGAAGACCTTATTCTCAAGAGAGTTCTCTTATTCTCAAGAGAGTTCTTATGCTGACTATAGAGTGGAGAGCCGTCTCAGTTGACCTGCCCTTGATATAGGCATGCTGACAACTCGATAGTAGATTCTGTGGAAGATTACTTCGAACGTGAATGTCCAGTAACCTTTCAAATATCTTCAGAACAAAGGATGATAGACTGATTGGTCTAAAGTCCCTTGGTTTGACATGAGAGCATTTGCCCGCTTTCGGGACGAAAACCACTTTGGTTTGCTGCCAAATGCTAGAACTGACTCCCAGCATAAGGCAGCCCATGACGATTGCCTCCAACCAACTACTAGATAGGTATAGTGTCTTCAGCAGTCACGCGGGACTTATCCCGTCAGGTCCGGCTGATTTATAGGGCTTAAAGCATCCAATGACCCATATCAGATGTTTTCTGCTCACTATGGAGCGAACTTTTTCTAAGCTAGGTGAGTTTCCGCCTATCTCTTCTGGCTGATGACCAGCATTCCGCTCATCGTTGGGAAAGTGGGTATCCAGGAGAATCCCAAGAGACTCTTCAGACGAATACGTCCACGTTCCATCGTCTTTCATTAAGAACCCCGCACACGGTGGGTTTTTAGCGAGCACGCATCTTAAGCGTTTCGCCAGGATTTCAGTTTGATTTGATTCATCTTTGATTTCACCTTTATATAGATTAAGACTAATCTTGTAAACGTCCCAATCCCATTGATCGCCGCTCTTTTTGGCCTTGTTGAAAAGCCGCCTAATGGACGATCTTAGATCCTGAAGCTCAGCATTCAACCAATGAGGTTTTTTGTTACCCTTAACGGCATTGTAACAACTGGTCTTACAGGACTCATTAAGCGCGTCCCTGCACTCTTCAGTAAATTTGCCAACTAGTTATTCCAGCTCTGGTACATTAGTCGGAATATTCGGATTATAATTCAAGAGTTTCCTTAAGCGCCCACGATAGGCGTCCCAGTCCGTTATCCTATAATTTTTAACAACTTCTTTTTCAGAGATTCGATAATTATGTAGCACTGTAGATATCTATGATCATAAAATGAGTGATCATAAAGTACGCTATAATCGGATACAGTTACATAATCGTAGCCAAGTAGTAAAGTTAGGTCTAGCATTTCCCTCCTATCCGAAGTTATGAAGGTCGGTTCCTCGCCTCTATTACAAATAGTCAATAATGAAATAATGAAATAATGAAATTAAAAAGACACTCACCTCGATCGTTGGTGCCGGTACTCGCCCATATTGTGTGGTGCGCATGGGCATCAGCACCTATAATGACGCTACAATTCCGTCTTTTTGCTTCCGATACAATATCCCTGACGCACTTCGGAGAGGGTGATTCAGTATGGTCGTGCGCCATGTACGATGAAACTAGCCACATGTCGCGTTGGCCATTTTCCAGCGAGAGGCTGATGGCGATTGTACCGCTATCACTAAAACTCTGCAATAAAAGAGCATTTAAGTTGTTTTTAATGAGTGTGCAAGATCTTGGCCTACCTGGAGATGATAGGACGAAAATCTTGCATCTATTGCACCTGATACCACATATACGATCATTGACCATCCATGTTTCTTGTATCAGGGAGTATAAAATTCACAATTGCCTTAAACGAGTAAAAGGACTCCCGAATGCTGATACTCAATGAGAAATAGAAATGTAAGAAAATAATGCCTTCTTCACAATAATTGTAGTTAAGAAAGATTTCCTGAATTTTTCATACTAGCAATATTGTATTTACTTATACTTAAAACGAAAATATATATAATCGCCTTGCGCTAATGCGTACTTTGTAGGTATTCTTGCAAACTTTAATATTAGGCGTGTTTTGGTCACACGGCTTGCTTAGATTATCACGTAGTTCGTATGAAGAACTAAGCGATATTAGGCGCCATATGAAACTACAGTATTTTCAGGCGGGCAACTTTATGCCTGCATATAACTGAATTAGAAGCGGAGATTTTGAGTGTCATTTAATTCGCGTAGCTCTCCATACAAATTAAGTGATAATCTAAGCAGATGGTGCAACCAAAACATGCCTAGTATCTGCGTATAGCAGTATCAATTGGCAGCAATTTTCGATGTAATCTTCAGTTGTGTATATGTGGTTTATTATTTTTAATACTTTAGTAGTATTATTATTTTAGTTTAGCAGTATTAGTTTGTTATCATTGGAATAACAAGTTGCTTGTTATTGAACGTTTTCACTGAAACGAGTAAAAGAAGCTATACCTATTACCGCAGATATGTAAAAGATGTGTTTTTACGAGATTCGTTGTACAAATCTAAAAACATTTGTTCAGATTATAAAATTAACCTTGAAGTTGTTTTGTTCTTTGCCAATGTGTTGTTCATGTGTTTTGATTGCTGTGGTATTTTCCGTTTTTTTCTGAAGTTTCAATCCGATTTCTTCTATTCGAACAAAGCGATAGTTGTCTGTTTTTCCACTGTCTATCCTTAATATCAAAATTATTTTCATATTTATGTGCTACAGGTAAATAAGTATAACATAGTACAAAGAAACGGATGAATAGGAAAACTGCTAAAATATATAAGGATAGGAATTAAGGAAATTGACGATTTGTCTTAGCTTGTTTAGTTAATCAGATAACAGTTCCGTTTCGTACCTAAACTGAGCGGCAACAGCGACGAACACACAAAAACAAATATGGACAGCAAAATTTAGGCTCCGGTCGTTATTTATCATTTTTTTGTACTTCGTCGATGTATTGAGTTAAGAACATTTTCCTGCTATTTCGTATTTTCATATCACGCTGTGACTTCGTAGTAAAAACTACATATTGCTATTTACTACTTCGATTATTTTTGAATACGGAAAGACAGCAACCTGACAGGATGTTTCGTAATTTAAAATCAGATTATGGTATAGAAATTGTGGTAAATTTACTAATCAGGAGAAATAATGTTTAAATGTTTATCAGTGATATGGAAAGTGAGACATATTGTTATTTATTGAAAAGGAAAGAAGAAACTCCGTTCGAATCAGCGAAATTATTCTTTTCTTGAACTTTAATATTTAATGAAAAATATATTGTCGCACCAACGAAAATTTAAGTGATATGTACGACTTCTAAGAAGGTGTCACCAGTTAACTGCTGAGGCAGTTGTCAAAAAAAGTTCGTACAATTGTCTTCAAACGAAACAATATATATATCAAAATTTTACCATTATATACCTGCACATTCTTCATGATTCCTGAATATGGGGAACGAACTATTGAGCAGTCCAGGTGAACAGTACAATCTTCCTATAGTTTTGGTACAAAATTAACCTTAAATGGCTGATTAAAGTAAATATTTTATAAATGTTATACGCAGTTTAAATAGGACAAAGTAACACTTGGAAATCAGCACCTATTGAAAGTTCTTACTTAACATTAGTTATTTAAATAAATCAATTTTAATTCTGAAATTTTGTTTATGGTCTTGTGTGTCTATTAGAAAAATTCATTTTTTGGGGGCACATTGTATTCTTGAAGTAATTATCTTAATTCAAAAATGTTTTCCTTGAACTCTTTTCTAAGTCGTTTTCAGGAACTAAATGTTGCTTTTGTTTTATTGAATATGTAAGATTTAGTTCCAACTTTTAATTAAACGGCGGATTTAAAAACTTTTTACATTCCAGATATAAACAGAGCTTTACCCATATACGAGGCATCAAAGTCTGACAATTTCCAGGATGATAGACATATAATTTTGAGATACTAAGATTTAACTAGGAGAGAGATTTCACGCTAATTAAAATTGAGTTCAATGCAGAGTATGAGTGGATAAATTTATATACCAGATAATCCTTCCTAGGAATTATTACAATTGCTTAAGTAGTTTTTAATCAGTGCTCGAAACTGCGCGAATGCTCGGGTGCTTAGCTTACGGAGAGCCCGACCTAAATAAATAGCCCACTTTGGCAAGATTAGTATAACAAAGACTACATACAATATAGCACACTTCATTTTCATTTTGGATTCAGTCCCGAACCAAATAATGAGCTCGAGTTTTTAATGATAAGGAAAAAGAGAGAAATAGACGAAATCGATGAGAACATTGTTACCACACTCAGAGAACTAATCGATTGAAAAGAGGTTGTAGCAACCGTAAATTCACCTGTTACCACCAAATTTTGGTTGCCACAACCGATTTGAGGTTGTCACGAACGAAGTTGGTCGTCACAGCTGAATTTCAGTTGAAGAGGTTGTGTTAACCTCTAATGAGGTTCTGTTAACCTCTAGTGAGTTTGTGTCAACCTCTAATGAGGTTGTGTCAACCTCTAATGAGTTTGTGTTAACCTCTAATGAGGTTGTATCAACCTCTAATGAGGTTGTGTCAACCTCTGATCAGGTTATTACAACCTCTAATAACCTCGCCTGTCTCCGCCGAATTTTTCTGTGAGCGCAGGTCCGTACTTTTTTGTTTAAAGATATTGCTGGTTGTTATTCGGAAATTGTTGTCCAAGTTGCTCAATTTCTAACTAAAATATAATTGGATCTTTCTGCCGTTACGATGAACTGGGATCTTAAGTTCCTAATGTTCGCGATGAGCAGTAGGAGACTTCTCAAAGTCAGTTACCCTACCCACCCTAGGTCTTATCTTCACTTCTATGGAACATTGCATTAATGAAATACTGGCCACTCTCGAAAATACTATTGCTAAATTGTGGCTGATGAGGATGCTACCTCCGTCAGGGTAACTTGCAGACTTTGCGCAGGTGGGTGGTCAAAAATTGTCTTCATGTAAACCAAGTCCAGGCGAAGCTGCTCCATTTCCCCCTAAGATATAAGCTCGGCATCATGAGACGTATCACAACGAACTAGTCGGAGTTTAAGCTTAAAAATTGTACCATTCGTGGTGTTGTTTTTTTGTGACAGAAAACTTAGGACTCATCATACTGGAAAGACCCAAAAAAATCAAAGATAGCTATTAATGGATTGCCGCGAATGTTTCACTTGATCTATACAGTGGTCGTTAGACCGATAACACTTCATCGGGTTATCGTGCAGTGGCAAGTGCTTGATAAGCCAACATATTGCACTATTGACTAGGGTTCACGGAATGGCGTCGGGGGTGCTCTGGGCACCTTTTCCACCGAGTCACTGAATGTAGTGTCACATTTGAGTTCGGTGTGTATTAAAAGGAATCAGCTTAAGGCAACTGTCAAAAACGTGCATAATCGGAGTCGTTTGTGAAACAGTATTGGGAATTGTTCCCAATATTTCTGCCAAACTCGAGTCTTAAAAGCGGGACTACTTTTCGATTATGCGACTACTACCCTTTCATTTATATTTTTTCAATATGGATAGAGGCCACAATAAACATTTTAGATTTATTATATCAAAGCGTAAAATTTTCTATGAAATGACCGTCTATCATGAATAGCCGACGGTTTACCAGAGAAATTGTTTCCTTGGACAACCAGATGTCCATTTTTTATGTGTCTGGTGATTAGTAGGTACGCTCTTCAGTAAGTAAAACTCTGCTGCTTTATTCTGATGGGTAATATACTATTGTTTGGGGTGTCTGGCGTTTTTGTTTCAAATCCATCTTAAATATATTAAGGTACGAATAAAATGCTGTGAGCTTTTGTTTCCTTGTATTCTGTAGTACGAGCTTTTCCGTTTCCTATCTTTGGGCAACAAAATCCCAACTAGAATGTGTTTGGTTATTGGGCTGTCGGCTAGCATTGTAAAAGAACAATTTTCTAGAACATATTTTTTGTGTTATCCTTTCTGTCTATAACTTCATCTCTTTCACTATATGAGTAATTACAGGAGTGTACATTTGTAGTTTTCTACACATACATACTACTGCTGACACATATTTGTTATGTTTGCTTTCTTATTTCTTATGCTGTCAATGAGATAACATGTATTGGCAACACGCAGCTTTAGATTTTATGTTAGTGACATAAGTTAGCAGGTTTTCGAATCCTTCTGCCATCCTGAACATAAATGAGGAGTATTGCTTACGTCAATCTGTTATTGTTCGGCTTTTGAACTTTAATGTAGGAGGACGGACTTCGCATCCGCCTTATCAGCAACAGGGATGTTGTTGTTAAACGGACGGGCATTTGAAGTAATAAATTGTTGCAAATATGTAAACAATATTAGGTATCAAAATCCAAAACATTGATACATTTGGCTAGTAAAGTCAAAAGGAATGACACGAATGCAATGGATTTATTGAAAAATCAATTTGGTGATAATATTATTTTCAGAAGTGAATGGTCCCGTTCACTGGCTCCCTCAGGTGTTAAAGCCAAAAAAAAACCTTGTCAAGAAAGCAGAAAAGGTCAATCAATAGGCCCCCAAATTATAATTAAATATAACAGAAATGTTTTTTCTGCGATTATCTAATGTGAGTGGATGAACGAATTTCGAAATTGTAATGAATTTTAACCCAGAATCGTAGCTATAAAACCCAAATACTTATACAGATAGATACAGTTATTAAATATGAGACACAGCGCAAAGCTTATGAAAGGGCTTTATATGGTATTTATTTTAAGCTAAAAACGGAGATTTGTAGCTAAAGTTTAAAACTAGAATACATTTTTAAACTAAAATTACTTCGAACGGCCACACAAACTTCCCACAACTAATTTTGATTGCAAATAAGAGCTAGTTATTGTTATGGTAACTATCTAATTGATTGAATTAATTGACTGATTTAACAGCCACTTATGTTCAGAAGAACGTATACATGTTCGATCCCTGCTTTCTCCACAATAAAATTGTTTAGTCGACGGTGAAGATATCGAGTACTTAGCCACGAAAAGATTATCAAACCCTGTTTGACATTGGTGACAAAATGTTAGCCCCCATCGGTAGAATGTACAGATCAGTGATCACCCGAAAATTCATGGGATATAATTGGAAAATAGTTATCTTTATTTTTTTATAATTGAAATAAAGTATTTATAATTGTGATATGTATTAAATATAGCATCAACAACGTTTCAGCGATAAAAATCGGAAGTAAAATTTACAGAATTCAGAAATTTTGCTTTGCCATTCGATAAATTTTGGCAATTTATCTACCGATTTTTATCGCTTAAAAGTTACACAATTGCGTTGAATTGTATTAACGAAAATTGACTGCCTAAATGTTTCTTTATAAATTTGATCCTAGATTGGATTAAGAGAATTTCGTTGAAACAGGCTATACTTGTATAGGAAAATATTAAGGGATACAAGCTAAAGCTAAATAACGAATTATACTTTTGTTTTTTCGAAGATATTCTTACTTACTTTTATAGGCTATTTTCGAACCTCATGAGGTCAAATATTATACACATATTATTCCAACAATTCTCACCAGTTGGTAACATATAAGATACGGAGGGATTTTTCTGTCTGGTCTTCCCAGCGAAGTCTTGGTCGTCCTTTGTTCGTTGCTTCCATCGAGTACGTTATCGAAAACTTTTGGCTCTAGTGCAGATTCATCCACTCTGATCACATGGTCTATAATGTAAATGTCCTAATTTAAGTCACCTAGCTATGTCTGTAGTGGAATGCAAGTTATGCAGAACGGGTGGCCAACCACGTCGGTACTTGGCGTTGGCCTTAATACAACGAGAATTTTTATTTCGTATACTACCAGGTATGACCTAAGTTTCGGAGCCTTATTCTAGGACAACACAAATAAGAGCCTGGTATAGCTAGACTTTTCTTTGTTGATATAGGTTTTGATCTTGATCTGCTCCCTGAGCGTAAATTGCATCTATTCGCAAGCAAAATTCTAATATTTCTGTACAGGTTGACGTTGTTGTTCTTGTTCACAACAGATCCAAGGTAGATAAAATCATCCACCACTTTAATATCAAATCAGGTGTGGATGCTCAATTAACGTCCTAACTGTCAACAACTTCACAAATCAATTTTATCTTTGCCTCACTAACAACAAACCCACCTTCGACTGTTCTTCTTTAATTTTTTGAAAATATTTCAGGAACCTCCGCAAATTTTGCCCAATGATGCCAATGACTTCAGCATACGCGAGCAACTTATCGCATTTTTTGCTGATGGTCGTGGTTTATTTCATTATTATCTCCAATAAAATTTGGAAGAATTTGCACTAAGTCCTCGCCTGGTACTTAATGGTTCGTTCGATGAGGTCTTTCCCTACTTGCACTGTTGATTTGGTGTTGGTCAGCGTTATTCTACAAAGAGAAATCAATTTTGCCGGTATTGCAAATGTTTACTTAGCTTCGTATAACTCTACCTATATGGGGCTATCGAAAGCAGATATGTAACCGACAAAAATATGGTATGTGCCTTTTTCTCTTCGTGGGCCTTTTACAGTATTTGGCGTGGCTCTTATTTCACTACGTTCGGTACTAAACTAAAGTTTAAAATCAACTTTATTGATGTGTGTCTATAAGTGTATGAGTTGCAAAGTATTTAGATACATTTAAGTTTTTAACAAAAATAAACTTCTTGTTATTAAATATGTGAATTTTGTTTTAAATTTAAAACTTTATTTTGAACAGAAAATTTCTCAGTTAGTTGTAACTAATAGTAGTAGTAGCTTTATCAGTATCGACTCTAGCGAGAATAAATCACAGAAAACAGCTATAAGTTAAAGTTTGGGTTCACATTACTATGATAATTACACTGTAATAATTTATGGCAACAAGTGTTTAGGACAAGGTAGCAGAGGCCTGTTTTACCCTAATTCGGGAGACCAACCATCGAATTTTTGTAAAGCAGTTGCAAGTTCCAGTTGATTTTCCTTACAAATTTTTCATGAATATTTGGACTTCGAACGCAAATGCTGTTACATTTATTGTTAAAATAATCGAAATATCAAAACTCAGGTCCCAAACAATTGTTTTCGTGCAAAGTAACTTTGGAACATTAACCCGGTAATTGACAAAATGTTCGCAAAGAGATAACTAAGTATCAAGCAAATGTAACATGAACAACATTGGAAATGAATGGCAAACAAAATTTCTTGAGAACTGAATAGTACGGGACTTAAATGAAAAGTCAGCCAAAACCTCGGTTTGTGAAGCATAAAACGTCTTTGAGAGATATAGTGGGTAAAAAATATGTTTTAAATTTTTTAACAATAACAAAAGTGATATAAGTATAAAGAAGTGCTATGTTTAATAATAGAGAAATTAATTAAAGGAAATTGGGTCCTGCAAATAATAATCACATGTATTGTTTTTTGGTAAATTTTAAATTTTTGGTTTTAATTTTAATTGTTAACTGATGTTATATAAAACTCCCACTTTTTGGGACAAACTCCCGCTATTCGAAGAAAAATAGTTGGTCAAGTTAGGTATGAGTGATTTTAGTTTCCTTATATGAAATACATATTAAGTATACGTCTACGCATACAATATACAGGCACATACTGGTCCAGTGATTCCACCACTTCTAAATCCACACTAGAGTGTCCAAAACCGAAAACACGGTCAAACCGGTGAACCGGGTTTTTTGCTATTAACCGTGTTCCAGTTTTTTAAGAAACTGTAGATCCCCATCAGTGAGGATAAAACTAGAAAGCGTACAGCTGACTGGATGTGAGAAGCTCTCTCCCCAAGTCCTTCTTGGGATGTAATGGGAAACGATTTATTTATTTTTTAATGTTAATTTGAATTAAACTTATAAATTTTATATTAAACACGCATTCAAAATTGGAATATGATATAAATGTTTTATTTTAAATTAAAACGTAATTGTCATATTTAAATAGAGTTGTGCAATTTTTAGTTTTAAACACGAATAATTATTTAAAATAGTCTCTAAACAAATTTGAAAATTTTGAAAACCTATAAAGCCATTTTCATTTAAAAATGTGTGTTATTATTTGCTATTCCCGAAATATAACTAGCAACCTCGTACTACCGGATAAGGTATAGCGCACTCAGAGTGGTACGATAAACAGCATAAGTTAAACATCTAGATTTAACTATGTTCTAAATTAGCCGCATTTAGCCAGACGCATCCATACTTAACTACTCCCATACTGTAGAGGTCAACTACATCGACCTGTCATCTTGATATTTGACTACTATTTAAAGCAATCATATATTGATGTTTGTGGGATTTCGTTGTAGGAAAATTGCGTCTTTTGTGACTGAATCCAAAGAGTTAATATTCAACCGTTTCTGATTCCGTCTTGCTAATGTTGAATGTTTATGATACCTATAGATAAGAGTAAAAAAAAACGCATTGACATACATATGTCGATATGCGAATTTGTAATTGCATACTCTCTTTTTCTTTATATTTACCGACGTATGCCTGGGTTTGTTTGTGGTTGTCAGCTTACATTCGAATTCCGCTACAAAATACACACATACATAGCGATAATAGGATACACTCGAAATAGCCAACAGTCAACCAAATAGACAAAAAAAATTTTGCACGCTGCCAAAAACATCGGCTTTTTCCACTTTTTTTTGCCTACCAAATCATCATGTACTTTTCATCATCGTAAAGATTCAACACTACACGCTGAAAAATCTGTATTTTGTTGTTGTTTGGATGCAAATATAAAGTGAGTTCGGAGCTTGTCGCAAATATAATATACTTGTGTCCAAACACGTTGTGTTTGCTGTTCAATATTACATGTTTGAGACACAATGACTAATATGTTATGAGATACGTGTTTACGACCCAAATATATCTGTGTTTGTGATAGAAATACAGCCGTGTGTGTTGCACTGTTTATGCTCTCGAGTGAGCAAGAGAATAAAAGAAGGGGCAAACGAGTGTTTATACCTTGTGTGGATCTGTATTTTTGAATTATTGTCTGAGTGTGTGATTCATAAATATTCCTGAATGCGCGTGTAAATTGCAGATCAATTGTTCATCCGACAGAGGATATCAAAAGCCATTGATCAGTGAATAAAGAATAAATAAACGCTCGGACGGTTAAATGATTTGTTATGTTGCTTTGGATTTTGTGTATATATTTATGTGTGCTACCAAAGTGACAAACGATTTTGAGTAAGAAACTGGAAAGGGGAGCAATGTGAAGCCCTTTGTCTGTCCGAGCCTTTACTGAGAAAATCGGAGCGGCGGACCATTTGTGAAATAAGTGCAACAAAAAAAACACAAGTCATTAATCCACGCTTGGTGGCTTCCATGAACTTGATTTGTATATATGTAAATATCTGTTGTGTGTACCAATGCACTGTGATAACTAACGCATAGCTGAAACCTTCTGAAAACAAAAACTTGAGAGACAACAAAGAAAGGAGAAACAAAAGAGCAGCAGATACTCATTTCATGAAAAAAAACAAATATTGCATTCAACGAAAATAAGTGTAAAAAGGGCAGTTTTAAATCTACTAATAATTTGTTTCACAATATTATTATATTTGGGAGGAACTTGGCATATGTTTCCTCGTAGGTATATTTAGGTTTGGGGGAATCAGGCGAATGCTTCCACGTAAGTGTATGGATGTTTGTGATGAAGAACGCAAATGTTTCAACGTAAAAGCATATATGTTTCCCACTAAACATGATACTGTTTGGATTTAAAAATAAGTAAGTTTGGGATTCGGTGGTGCAATGGGTAGTGTGCGCGGCTCTTGTACATGTAATCCTGGGTTCGAACCCTGCTCTGACCACCTTAAAATTTCTTTCGGCGGCGGTCACCTCGCATAGTGACGGCGACACTATCGAGTATATATCCATGAAAAAGCTTCTTAACCCTGCTGTTAGATTAGGACCATTTGGTCCAAATTTTTTCTGTTTTCCCTTGTAACTTTGGAACGGTGATATATACTGACTAAATTTTTCTGCTAATGGGGTCTTTTAATAAAACAATGTTATGTGCGAAAATTAAATTTTCTAACTTTATTCAGGACTGAGAAAAATACAAAATGACGAATCTTAGATTAGAGGACCATTTGGTCAATAGTACATTTTTTCATTACCAAGCGAATGTAAATTCATGTCAAATATTTAGAAGATGTTTTTGATATGTCAAATACTTGCTTTAGAAATTATTGAACCAAAATAGTTACAAAGGATAAGATAAAATTATTATTTTGGATGAAAATTCCAGTATGGACCAAATGGTCCCTCAATCTAAGATTCGTAAGTTTTTTCATTACCAAGCGAATGTAAATTCATGTCAAATATTTAGAAGATGTTTTTGATATGTTAGCGGATGTTTTTGATATGTCAAATACTTGCTTTAGAAATTTTTGAACCAAAATAGTTACAAAGAATAAGATAAAATTATTATTTTGGATGAAAATTGCAGTATGGACCAAATGGTCCCTCAATCTAAGATTCGTAAGTTTTTTCTAATCTAACAGCAGGGTTAAAATACCCTTCGGAATCGGTGTAAAACTGTAGGTCCCAATCAGTGAGTGAAAACTGGAAAGCGCACAGCTCAGTGATTGTGAGAAGTTCTGCCCTGTCCCTTCATGGGATGTAATGGGAAACCATTTTTATTTTTATTTATGAAGTTTGGGACTTACAATCATATGAATGTTTGGAGTGTGTTCCAAACATTTATATGGTTCTTGCAGAATATGTTTGTGGGAAAATATGTTAGAGAGGTCGTTATTTTTCGGCGTGTACCAACAACCATATGCATTGCATTCATATGCAAATGATATAGATTTTTCAAACACAAAAATTTCCTGTTCTGTGGGTATTGGCTAAATTTCGGCAGCTCCGTTTTTTGTTTGTTCTGTTTATCTTGACTAGTTGGACCAAACTCATAGTTTGAGTAGGTTGTTGTATTTTTTTAGGTTTTAGACCAACAAACTAGAACTATTCCAAGGTTATTTGGGGAGAAATGTTACGAATATTTGTTCGTGACTTACTTATTTAGGGAATTATTTTTATTTATTTCTATTTGCAACGTAAGTTACGCCAATGATTAATCATCAGGTGGTTATTGTTGGATTATTATATATAAACCTCCAAACAATTGGATAATTATATATAAAACTCTGGGACAAAGTACTAATACAAAATTTAATGTTTGTTTTAAGAAAAGATACCATTTTGAATAAGAAATACTTTCTGTAAGAATCCTAAGAATATGAATTTTGTTTTTACAAAGAATTTTTTCATTTAGCCCCATCCCCAACAACCGCGATAAGGAAGTTCGTTCCAAAATCAAAGTTTATTCTTAATTCGTTAATAACATATACATTTACAGACATACCTGTATGAGTATTCTTCATGTTAAGAAATTTCTTTAATCTTTAAGTTAACTGTTTAACACGCGAGTATTTTCATCCTCTATTCTAGAGCTATATTGCAGAAATTTCAACACAACAATTAACTACTTCAAGACCCACCATCTGATTCTACTTTCAATCAGCTAAACGTTGGCAAGCTACGCATCGCCTGATCGTGAAAGTTCAACCAATCACAAAACAGTTTTTGTCAAGCAAGTGTATCAATTGATATACCTTCAAATCCCGAAAAGGTGACGCTGGCAGACCCATCCTTTTATAGTTCGGCACAAATTTCTGTCTTACTCATGGCAGAGATCTACTTCCCCTTACTGTTATTAAGATCATTACAATAGCTGATAAATTACCCATCCTGAAGACTACAGAACAAGAATGGATCGCCATTGATCGGTTATTCCAAGACAGGACAACTGACGGTGTATACGCAGTCTCTATTAAAGACTTTGTGTCAATGAAAAACTTGTTGAAAATCTCTGAAAAGTCGAGTATGTTCTTACAGAGAGCAATCTTACTTACTTACAATTTATCCGGTCTCGCAAAACCCCGAGGGTCAGAAACCTTACAGAAGGAAGATAAAATATTTCGTCAACCAGTTCAATATTTTACCTTATCTCTCCAGTTGGTAATACCAAGTGTGCGCAAGGATTCTTCAACCTGATCCCTCCAGCGGAGTCTTGGCCGTCCTATTTTTCGTCCTCCTTCGAGTTCGGTTTCGAAAAACCTTCGTACTGGTTCGTCTTCATCCATTCGACTCACAGCCAGCGCAATCGCGATATTTTGATCCGCTTAACTATGTCAATGTTTTATGCGCCATATCGTGGTTCTACGTCGCCGATACTTGCTGCTTTGGCCTATAGACCCTTTCGTCTGCTTACGATAATACTCAGGGTTCTGCGCCATACTGCAAGACAGGTTGTATGAGAGTCTGGTATAGCTGGACTTTTGTTACTTGAGAGAGAGGACTTTATCTCCAAAGTGGTTGCTTAGCCCATATTAACGTCGTGCTTGCGAACAATTCTCCGATTGATTTCAAGACTATCATTTTTGTATTTTTGTACGGCAGAATCGAGGTATATATATTCATCCACCACCTCGAAAATATAACGGTTATCAAGGTTCATGATTTAGCCTAATCGCTCGGACGGACTTCTCCTTGAAACCAATAATTTTGTCTTGTCCTCATGTGCTATGAAACTCACTTTTGCTGACTCCTTGTGACTCTAATAATATCTATCTCATCAAAAAATGCGAGCAGCATGCGACTTTTGCTGCTTATGATTTTATTCATGTTGACTGCAGATTTTCTCATAATAAGCCGCATTAAAATTGGAAAAAGATCGCACGATCACCTTGCCTCAGGCCTCGATTAGATTCAAAAGGATCGGTAAGATCCTTACCAACTTTCACTGTGGATTTAGTGCCCATCAAAGTCATCCGGCAAAGCCTTCCTTCGTAGAATTTCTCCCGTATCGGCTATTGATCAAATCAACAAAGAGATGATAGGTGTCGATTTGATTTTCGTTGGTTTTATCCAGGATTTGGCGCTGCGTGAAAACCTGTCAGTTGTCGATTTCCAGGCTTAAAGCCATATTGGTACGGCCCAATTTGGGCGGCGATAATTGATTTTTGTCTTTCGAACTCTATACTTGATAGAAACTTATATGCTATGGATAAAAGGCTTATTCCACGGTAGTTGGCAGATATGAGGGATAGTACACTGACACTTCAATGACCGGGCATGCATTCACCTAAACAAATTTTGCCAATGATTTGCTGCATGCACCTTATCAGCTCATCGCGGCCAGCCCTAAACAGCTACGCATGTAATCCAACAGCTCTTGCGGCTTTGTTGTTCTTAAGCCGGCAATTGCTCTTCTGACGTTGCATTGCTTAGGAGTGGGCCAATCGACGTGGTCGTACAAATTGTGATCTATTGTCTCCACGTCGTTGGATATCTCAGGTACCAGCAGCGCTTATAAATGATCTCTCCATATTTCCAACATGATCTGCATACCTGCGATGCCGTTTGCGTCCTTGTCTTGACAGAAGGGGGGCTTTGAACCATGTCCATTAGTTTCATTTTTGTCTTTTGGTAGAATTTTCATGCTTCGTTCTTTTCAATTTTCTCTTCTCGCGCTTTCTCCACTGCCGTTTCTTACGCCTAAAGAGACGGTTTACCTCCTTTCTTTTCTCCCTATACCGCTCAGTCATGGCTCGCGCGGTAATTGTCTAAAGCCTCGCATTCGTGCTGCATTCATTTCATAATTTGCTATGTGTCACTCTTCATCGTTCCATGGCCTGTGGCGAAACGGTTTTTCAAAACCAAGCACTGTTGTTGAGGCAGTTTTTACAGAGTCCAAAATGGGTTTCCACTGCGCGTCAGGATCATGATCGGGTGGGAATGAGTTCTGTACCAACCATTGCGAGAACTTCCTTAAGTGAACTGTTGCTACCTCTGGTAATTGCAACTTTCCGTGTATAAAATTTAGCACTGTTTCCCAGTAGATATTACTACAATTTACACACTGATTTGGCAAAAGTTTTTATAACGTCTAAAACTTGTAATAATCAAAAATTTATGTTTTAGTTGCGAATTACAAATCATGTCAGTCGTAATAATCACATCGAAAGCAACTTCATTTATTGTCACCGAATTCGTTAAATCTTCGGATGCAGCAAGCTAGTTTTTTGTAAACCGAGTTTGACCTTATTCGGTTATTGAAGCCGAAATAATGAAATTCATTGTCGATGTATCAAACATTGTTGGGACATCAGTTGACGCAATTGCAGATACTGAATTCGCGTGTGGCAACTGAAATTCGGTGACAACAGCTAAAGTTATGGATGCTTCAACCTCTTCTGTGACGATAAACATCATTAGAAACAAGTTTAAATGTTAAGAAGTTGTAGATTTATAGTAACACCTTTTGTTACATCGATGCTTAACGAGATTGCATTGCATTGCAGTTAAATTTGTTGGAAACTGTGCAATTCGTTCTTTAGTTTTTCAAAATAAAAATATTGACATTAATATCGATTTTTGTACTTATACTATTCTGGTTCTAGCTGGTTAAAATGAAGGCATATGATAACTATCATATTGTGTGGGAAATTGTTCTTTTAGACGCATTGACATATGCAGATATTCAAATTTTTATTTGCACCCATTTTCTTGTTTTCTATAAATACGAATGCAGGAATTTGTTTGCTAAAATGCATTAGAATTTTGGCACATTTGAACATTTCAATATTTGCATACACCCGACATACGCAATAATCTCACTTACAGATACAAAAATGCTCTTTGTTGTCGAAAAAAATATTTTTCTGTATTTTTTTTGCCCATCGAAACCAAATAGAATTTAAATTATAGAATAAATTCAACACAAACATCATGTATCTACAATATACTCGCA
Source organism: Phaonia tiefii (assembly GCA_963931995.1). NCBI lineage: Eukaryota > Metazoa > Arthropoda > Insecta > Diptera > Muscidae > Phaonia > Phaonia tiefii. Next base: position 321,771,769 of record OZ008367.1, on the reverse strand, counting down.
TGTATCCGAATAAAATGCATGTTGATGCAATTTTAGATATTTTGTGGATAATCGCTTTATTATGGCAGATAAGAGTTTTAGATTTTGGTAGTTGTATTTATTCCGAATATGGGGTCAAACTCAATTGTCAAGTTTTCAAGCAGAAAATTTAATTATTCGAAATATTATTCGGGCAGAGCATTAACGATATTTGGTCGGGATGTTGATTCCAAGCTTCTGTTTCCTTTGTACTTTTGCCCTTAAAGACAGTAACATGATTTTGGAAATTAGGTGATAGATTTAGATGATTTGGAGACGCGCTGAAATTAATGTTCTATTTTTATTTCATTACTTCGTCTGATTGATTTTTGGTAGTAAAATTATTTTTGCATATAAAATATATGAAAAGTTCGTAGCAGGAAGCAAAGTCTCTGTAATGACAAGTTCAAAATCTGTGGCAATTGACATGTCAAATGTTGTTGATCTTAATCTCAATTAAATGCATGTGCGAAGTGTATTGCTGGAAGATTATTTCTGAGAATGTTATAATTATTGAAGTAGGGTAGGGTAATTTATCAAAGTGAACACATGCAAAGAACACACAGCCTTAGCATCGCACACGTGGTTGTTGTACAACAAAAGTCGCTGTCTGAAAATAAGTATGATGGTATTGACGTAGCGGCAGCGAACAAACAAGCAGATCGTCGTCGCCAAAGAGTATAGAATAGTATAGAGAACTCATGGAACGAATTGTATGGCTCAAAAGAACTGGCGACATCTGACGAATGATTTAAAACGTATTACTCTCTTTTTGTCATGACTTGGTCCATTCATAATTTTGATGTGAAACATTGATACCTTTTGAAATATGTATGCATTTTGTATTCTTTTTTGCAATAACATTGTCGAAATGGTGCATTTATATTAAAATATTCTATGCTATTTTACCCAGTCTCTCTACATGAAAACAGTGCAATAAGTTCCCTATACTATTCAATACTTTTTGTCGTCGCCCTGTTTATGACAGGGCTATCAATTGACACCGGAACTGAAGCCTCAAGATCATTTGCAGCGTTGTATGTTGGTCAATTTCATGCTGGGACAATTACAAAAAATCATCATGAACGATGAAATGCATTTTCATCTAAACGAATACGTTAACAAGCAAAACTGCCACATATGGGGTATGGAATATCCACGTGACATTCAAGAAAGCAATATGCACCCACAACGAGTGACTTATGGGCTGGCAGAGTCACCAGTCTCGTATGGGCTGTTAGAGTCATCGAAAACGACTCCGGTAGCGCTGATACAGTGAACGTAATCGTGATATGATAACAAACTTTTTAAGGTCTCAATTAGATGACATGGATGTGGACAATATTTGGTTTCAACAGAAAAGACCCTATCGCGCACCAAGTTTCACGAAGCCAAATTTCCACCAAAATCTTGCGATTTGATACCATTGGACTTCTTTCTCTGGTGTTATGTGAAACGTTTTTTCAGACCTTAAGAATGAATTATTACGCATTGTAAATGATACACGACCCGAAGTATGTGACAATATAATGGACAATTTTGATACTATTATCATCTGTTGACAGAGAAGTCATGGTATGCATAACGGAAGTAGTTCTTCATTCATAAAAGCCATAGACTAACAAGCATGGTTAAATAGAAAAAAATCTTATCGACAAATTTTGGTGTGTTTAATTTATAAAATAAAGTCTGGGGTCTTATTGAATCACCATGTACTATTTTGATGAATAAGTCATGGCATTTTTTTCCAACTCTATAATGTATTGCGCATTTCACGTCATAAGTCAAACTCACACTTTAATCAAATTGTTTTGTAAAAAGGAGACGGTGATGGTCATCGTTGTCGTGACGTTGGCTATGCCGGTATTAATTATCTTCACCTCAGTCTGAAAAAATAACACATACCTATGCCAACACTCACGTACTTCATGTACTTGTGTGTTTGGCTATACAACAATAGTACACTAAGTTATTGCGGCGTAAATTGGAGAACAAGGAGGAACGCACCATCAAAATGTGTATGAATGGATCAAATGCCATTATGGCATCAATTGACAATAGCTGACAGAATCTCGAATGCAAGCTGAATATTTACACAGTAGGCAAGATCACATCATATACTACATATGGAAATAACACTAACGAAAGCAACAATAATGAAGATAGAAGCAGTAGTAGCAACAGCAGCAACTACTCACACTGGTCTGACAATTGATTTCTGTCTCTAATATAGATGCGAAAAATCTTCTGGCTGCAATTAACAAACAGATACATACTATTATACAAGATGAGGAACGTATAAATCTAAATAAGAAAGAGGAAGCATGAATGTAACAAACGTGATACATACAGATTTAACATGTGGAAATGAAAAGTAATTTTAGTCCCACCACTAAGTAAAACTACTAACCTAGGTACGCGCCAGGTTTGAATAGAAATCCTGTTTGTAGCACTGCAGTTTATTCAGGATGTACGGTTGTTATTTATTTTTCGGGTCCAGCAATCAAAAACCAATAATTTATCATTGGAAATGGTTTTATTTTTTTTCACGATATTCTCCGTGAAGATCAAAATACTTTTACATTCCCTCAAACCAGTTTTCGAAGCACCGATGGAGATACCTCCAAAAGATGGTTTTTGAACACTCCAACAGCTGCTTCGGGCATCGAAAAGCGTTGAAATAGGTCAGGACTGTACGGCAGATGAGCCATTAATACGACATGTTGACTGGTCAAATAGCCCATTGTTTCAGCTGATGTGTGAGAGCTGATGCAAAATGATCCGTTTTCTCCTGTTGTTTTTCCTTATTTCTTCGAACACTGTTGGCAAACAGATGGTGGAATACCACTCAGAATTGAGCGTGTGTAGTGTGGCTCATGACCGGTTATACCCAAAAAAAACACGATCATTTTCTTCGATGTGCTTCTTCCACGAACAAATTTTGTTGGATTTACCTCGCCTTGAAAGACCCATATGGTCTATTGCAGTTTTGTTCCGGGCTCATATCCATAGATCCAGGATGCGTCACCTTGCGACTATATTATACACTGTATCTGAGCTACCGCGGTTGTTTTTTTCAACAGCTCTTTGTTCCAGTCGACGCGAGCCTTTTTTTAGCATTCATCAAATTATGTGGGATTCAATGAAAACAGATCTTTTTCGCGGCCAAATGAACATGCTATATTTTATTGGAACTAGACATACTAATGCCCAAAGTTTCCTAAAATCCACGGTATGTCACATGGTGGTCTGGCTTTATAATCTCACGCACAGCATTGATGGTTTCAGGCAAAATGACCGAAGTCAGAAGACCAATACGAAATTCATCCAGGAGCGAATGGCGTCAGAGACTGAACTCTTGGTACCAGCGACTTACAGTGGTTTTTAATGGTGTTTCATCACTAAAAGTCGAAACAAGTTGATTGATATACCCTTGTCTCGATAATTCCCTCCAAAAATCGTAAAAACTCATCCCACGAAAATTGTGCCGGGTTAATTCTTTTTTTTGACCGAATTGAATCAAACGCACTGTAAATATAAAAAATAGTTCTCGTAAGTAAAAACGTTTTATCTATGTTTACGCTTTCTTTCTAGTGGAAGTTTCTGTTTTCATTTGGCAACACCAGTATTGCCAGGACCAGAAATATAAATGGAAACCCGTAGTATGTGACTGCCAATGAGATGTTGAGAAACTTAAGCAGTTGAATCCCAAATGTGTTCCATTACTTATACAAAGAGCCGTGAGACACCATATGATTCCTTATACGTCATTATCCCTCTGTTAACCTTCAGAGTTCATATGAAAACTGTGCATAGTGATCACAGCTACTAATAAAAACTATGGTCCTGATGTATCTTCCTGAGTAGTTGGTCTCTAGAATTGCACCATGAATTTTGTTAGAAGTTCTCCAAAGCTTTCTTAAGATCCTTCAATTTGGGCATTGTAATGGCGAGTGACTGCCGGAGATGGGTATTGAAGGGCTGATTCGGGGAACGACAAAACTTTTTTTTATACGAGGCTACTTAGAGTTCGTGACAATAGGTGGTGCAATGACTACATGAGAACGTGAGTTCAATCCCTGCTCTGGCCGCCATACATTTCTTTCGACGACAGTCACCTCGGTTATTAACGGCGACCCTATTGAATACTTAACCATGAAAAAGCTTCTCAAAATACCGTCGAAACCAGTGTAAAATTGTAGGTCCCAATCAGTGGATGTAAAACGAGTATCATTGCGTGTATCCTGTATCCCTTCATGGGGTGTAATAAGAACCCATTCTTCCCATGTTTGTTTTTCCATTCCGTGGGTATGTTTTCATTTGCATTTAGTTTGATGAATTTTTTTTTTCTCTGAGTGATTTTTTGTTTAACCCTACCTTCTACCAGCGACAAATCTAAGGACTTCTGTTCCGAACAGGAATACCTGAGAAAAGTCACTGTAAGGGGACACCAGTAGTATCAGATTTTTCACGGATGAATGAAAGTTGGACGAGCAAGTAGGCTATGGGGTCCTTTCACGGGACCTAAATGTAAATATCTCCTTTAAGCTGCTGATCACTGTAGTGTATTTCGGGCGTAAATTACCGCCATACTGGAGGTTGCTGAACTACTGAAAATTAGTGTCACAACCCTCCGGAGAATATGTATCTAAACAGATAGCCAGGCTGCCATAAAATCCCTGGAAGCCATGTTTGCGAGGTTCATGGCTAGGTGCAAGAATGCCACTCAACTCTTAGGGTGATGACATAGTATTTTGACAACAGGCTCATCCATGTAACGGGACACAGCGACATACCAGGCAATTGCGTAGCGAATGCATTAGCTGGACAGGGTACTGCAGCACAGGTTCTTCCGGAAAAAGAAGGTGTTAGTATGACAATCTCTACCTGCCGTTTGTAGATCAGGCAGTGGGCCGATGATATGTTCAAGGACAAGTGGAGACTTACTTCAACTTGCAAACAAGCCAGGGTCTTCTTACCACAGGTGGATAGGAAGAGGACTAGGCAACTATTTAACTTGCCGAGGGGCAGGTTATCCACAATGACGGGAACACTTACGGGACATTGTCTTGTAGGAAATCACGCCCTAATATTGGGACATAGAAACTCCACTCTCTGTAGATGCTGCATAGAATAGGACGAGGAATCGACGAAACACCTACTCTTGGATTGCTCTGCTCTGGCAGGACTGAGAAGTAGAATATTCGGAACATATTTAGTTAGCACCGTAACCCTACAGAATATTCCTGTTGGTCTTATAGACAATTCATTGAAAGGGCAAATTGTCTAGACGACTAGTCAATAGTAGCTATAGAGGAAACTGCAGGTATCACAATGCGCTTCCTTAGCCTAAGTCTGCTAGAGAGCGTGCTGTCTTGCAGCCTTTTCAACCAACCAACCAACCAAACTGCTATTAGTATTTTTTTTTTTCGACTTTTTGACGTTGACCTTATTATTGGAGTACAGTATGTATCCAAATTAAAGCTTAGAATATCTTGACCACCTTAAACGAAGAGGGTTTACCCGACAAAACTGGCGTAGAACCAACTACATTAAATCGATCATCTGTGTAAAAACGTTTAAAAAATGTTAGCATATATGCTAATAAACTAATTATACATTTCGATTAATAGGACAGGAGATAGAGAAATCCGTTGAGATCCCGCATGTCCTTCCTTACTTAGACAGTGTGTTTATAACTTTCTAGAGAAATGAAACTCCAAATCACTGTGCAATAGTTAATTTGCGCTACCACGTGATAGGATCAACTATCTACTGCGGTAGGCAGGACATGTCACATGTTTGTGCTGTGCGCACGAGCAGAATAAATTATCATGCTGCCCCTTGGTCATAAAAAAGTGGCAACAAAAACGTCATCAGAAGCAATAGTATTAACATCAATTTGACACATACATTTGCATGAGTATTAAGGTATTGGAGAAAGAATAGGTATACACTAGACCGACTCATAAAAAAAGTACCTTTTGTCCTTGGTTTGGTTTCTGATGATTCCAAAAATATTTCGTGTCTAGAAGTAAGATCCCGTGAGCTGAAGTATTTTTAAAAAAGGTAGTTTTTTAGTTTTCCAAAGAATTGTGCACTTTAACTATGGACAATATCTACAATATTGCTATCATATGAAAGGTGCGTCCAACCGTATATACAACATGCCAAAGCATAACCTAACACATTCGTTTTCAGGGATAAAAAAATAAATAAATAAATGGTTTCCCATTACATCCCATGAAGAAATTAGGGAGAGCTTCCCACAACCAGTGAGCTGTGCGTATTATAGTTTCATACTCACTGATTGGGACCTACAGTTTTACACCGGTTCCGAACGGTATTTTGAGAAGCTTTTTCATGGCTAAGTACTCGATAGTGCAGCCGTCACTAAGCGAGGTGACCGTCGTCGAAAGAAATTTTAAGGTGATCGGAGCAGGAATCAAACCCAGGATCTCCTGTACAAGAGGCGCGCACACTAACCATTGCACCACCGACGGCCACTTTTCAGGGTTATTCTGCTAAACAATTAAATTTTTTTGTTTTTATTACGCAGATTTTTGTGATTTAAATGTCATAATGACATATTTTTGTCTTTAGTCGTAAGATTATTTGAGAAATCTTTTGTTATTCGTGTTGCCCGAACCTGGAATCAACTACCAAATGAGTTGCGGCTTTTTTTCTATTCGAATAATATATTTCGATCAAAACTTTTTGAACATTTTTCACGTCTATGAAATGAATGTTGGGATACTTATTCACGTGTTTATTTGCTGTCTTTTATGCAGTTAAGTTTGGAGTTGTTGCTCGTTTTCAGGACTGTCATGATCTTTTTATCGTTTTACATTATTATGGCTGGGGAGCCAACAGGTTACGTCTACTAGTGGAGTTGTATTATTTTATATATAGACATTTAATGAATTTTTATATATATTTAATTGTTAATGAACTTATTTTATTCTGGTACTTAAAAATTGTAATATATTATATTGGCCATGAGGCTTGTGTATTACAAATGAATTTCAAATAAATAAATAAATATAAATAAATAGTAAATATGTGTTTCAGCATTTTTGAAATTCGTACCTGTTCGCTTTTTACCACAAATTCAATCCGGTGGGAACATTACTTTTAAAATTTTACAAATGGGTATCAAATGGATTCTTCTGAGAAGGACATTAATGATGTACAGATATACTGTTTTTATTTTGTAATACATTTTCCGATTACCTCAAACCAAATTTTTAATATTTAGAATTACTCCAATCTGGCATTTAAATCAGAAAAACTACAGTATTAAAAATTAAATATGTGTTTCTTTACAGATATGCCAGGACATGTCTTATATACCCTTGGACGCGCCATAAAAAACCCTTTCATATGATACTAATATAGTACACTACATTGACGTTAGTTAAAGTACAAATTTCTTTGAAAACTTAAATAAATACCTTTTTTAAAAACGGTCCAGCTCACGGGATCTTAAAGCTAGAAACGAAATATTTTGGGAATCATCAGAAAACAAATCAAGCTACATTTTGAGAGGTGGACAAAAAACACTTTTTTCTCTACCATACTATGTGAGTCGGTCTAGTATTCACGCTTTGTATGGTTAGCTCGTTGCAGTAGGCTGGCTCGAGTGAGTTCATTTGATAAGTAACTCAAAAAATATATAATTGCAAGGCAAGATATAGAGCGAAGTTGCTTTCCTAAAATTTACTTGAAGTTCATTCGGCAAGCAAAAGAAAATGTTAGAAAGGTCAAAAACGTCTCATCTTAGAGTGATTGGATATTTGTTAATATTCTTGGCATGGTTGTTATGGCATATAATTTCATGAATATCTCGAAGATCTTATATCCGAAGCTACATAACTGGCATTTAATTAACACACGTGTGCCTACATCTCTCGCCATGGCATTAGCAAAAGTATGTAGCTACTTAAACCGAGGTGGAACTTGGGTCAATAAAGAAGAGATTAATGGAAATCTTGAGTAGTTCAACTGCTTTTTTTGCGTTTGCTCCAAAATTGTGTACAGTGAGTTGAGAGCAATCCAAAAATTTTGTATTGCTTCTGGGTTACATATAAAGGGGTTTTCAACAGAGACGCTAAAAAGGTAAATCGATAGTGACAGCAAACAACGCCATATTTTTCCCGCTCTTTTGACTTTTCTCTTTACTAAGGTTTGCCATTTCATCACGGAAAGATATACAAGCCAACAACGAGTCGAAATTATTAAAATTTACTACCGAAATTTGGAGTCAGTGGCCTCAACTTTAAGAGCGCTACGTCCAATTTATGGTCGTCATAATCGTCCTACCAGATCAACAATTGAGCGTCTAGTGGAACAATTTGAATCCACAGGCACAGTATAAAATGTTCCCGTGCCAGTGAGACAAAGCTCCAAAGAAGTCCTAGGAGCACCTGCCCATATGTGGGAGTTATACTCCATCTTTGGCCTGATGTGGGTGGTGTATATATTGAGAAGATCAGATGGAGTGAAGTGTTTCTTGCACCGCTTTAAAAGCCTAGACACTTGAATGCATCTTTCGACACTTCAAATACATGTTTTGCCCAACGGACATCGCATTGTATTTTCATGCCCAGAACATCAAGAGCACCTGATTCATAAATATCCACACCGTCCATAGACAGTGACGACACACCTGGGTCAGCAATACGTTTATGCGTCAACAAACAACACTGGGTCTTACCCGCATTAAAATCTACTCTATTCTTTCGACCCCATTCAACAATGGACACCAGATCGCGGTCGAGTGTTTCATTCATCGTCCGGTGTTTGACTTCAATCTCTTGAAGACTTGGCCTACGATCGAATGAAAAAGAATGGCAGAGATTACTGTCATCGGCAAAAGAGTAGATTGGATTCACAGTCCGACCCAGTAGGTCGTCAATGAAAATAAGAAAAAGAGAAGGAGAAAGAACAGAGCCCTGTGGTACGCCTGCAGTCAATTTATGCTCCTCGGATGAAACCCCATCTAGACAACTCGATATAAATTGAGTGAATTTAACACCGACACCAAAAGCAGCGAGCTTTGAGAAGCGTGCGTCGTGCCAAACTCCGTCAAAGGCCTTGGAAATATCAAGAGCCACTACCTTACTCTTACCAAGCCGGTGGATGGATCGACTCCACTGTTCAAGTCTCCAGTAGATCTCTTTCTACGGAAGCCATACTGCCGATCAGTAAGAAGGTCATTGGACTCAAGATATTTCACAAGGTGGTGGTTAACCATATTCTCCATAACCTTCGAGAGCGGAGAACAAATTGCAATTGGGCGGTAATTAGCAGGGTCACTTGCATCACCTGTTTTGGGGATTGGCTGGGCTGGACATTAGCAACCTTCCAACGTGCCGGGAAGACTGCCGCAATGGTGTGGAAGGTTGAAAGGGTTGCGCAGTGGACGTGCCAGCATCGAATCAATTTCTTGAATAAAAAGTTGAGTTTAGTAAATGGTTCTATTAAATTTAACCAAAACGCTTTTGGCCCTTTTTAAAATCTAGAAACCATAATTCATCAATTCCTTCATCTATTGTGTATAACAACACTGTATACAATTCATTAATTACCTCCGCTAACCTTTTACAGACTATTTTCTGTGTAATCCCTCAAGTGATGAATTTGTAGTTGATGATTCAGTTGTTGCTAACATACTATCACATGTTGGTATTATTGGCTAACAGAATTCTGATGAAGAAATTTGTGGTGGAATTTTTAAACTTTATATTTCTTATAAGACTGATGTATATCGTTTTATTTATTTAAATAATGTTGTTCGTCTTCAATGGTGCCCCTTTTTAATAAATATTTTAGTTATGGTTACTTTGTTCAGAAGTGGAAAATTTCTTCTGTAATTTCAATGTACAAATCCAATTAAGTCTCAAGTTACAGACCTACGTCCAAGCATTCCAATATTTTCCACTATTCCAAAACATTGCTCACGATAACCTCTTTTGCCTTAGAAACGTTATATACATCCTGCGTATCATTTGCTTGTTGCTGGTAGAACAACCACTTGTAATTTGTCTATATTTACACGTTATTGTATCGACAATTTCAAGCTTGGATTCCTCACAACTTAAAATTTATTAAATTGGAAGCAATTGGCGTGCGAGGTACTTTTCTTAACTGGTTCCACGCTTATGTGCTCATAACTTAGCTAACACAACAGCATATTTTCGAAAATGGTAGATTTCCGTCAAGCTTTTCCAGGGCGCAAAGACTGAAATGGTAACCATTCGGAAGATTCCATGATGGAATGACAAATAGTACTGAACAGAAATACCATGACAACATTATGTGTCATAAAATCGCTACTGAAAAAGGAACTCTAAATAAATCACACGATTTAATGAAGGATACCACTTATATATATAATATTCAGCAATATCTACCAGCATTAATTGTAGGTACATGAAACAAATCTTGCTATACTATTTTTATAGCCATCACCTTTTAAATACATATGTATCCTGCAGGTAAAAAAAATGCAATTTAATCCTCTGTTTTGTATTACATACGCCCTTATGTTGTCAGTCACCCCATTTGAAGCTCTTCCTGGTAGCCTTGTTGAGACAGACTTATATGTATATCCGCTGGATTATACGTATGATCGAGTACATATATGACTATGTTCCGTTTCCCCTTTTTACTGGATTAGCTAACGATTAGTTCGGTTTTATTTGCAGCTTCAGCATTCCTAGGTTTATTTCGAAGGTATTTAAGTGGGTATATAGGAGTGTCGGAGTGTTAGTTGGTGTAGCAGTGTAGGCGCCCATGTTCTGCTTGTCCTCATATACACGCAATGAGCAATGAGACGTCATTAGGTTGCAACATTTGCCGTTTGCCTTTATTTCTGTCGCCGATTGTGTGTTATTGTTGTAGTATTTGTTGCTTTTGTTATAGTGAAAATAGCAGACATATCACAAAGCTTTGATTGCATTTCGCTCCGTTTGCAGAAAGAAAGGCTATTTGACGTGTTTGTTATTCCTGATACTAGGAGCTTCACTACATTTTCATCACCACAACCAACATAATGTTTGTAATACGATGGCTGTATTACTGTGCTAATTAAGGCCTTATTCATGTCTGTCATAACTAGAAATGTGTAGAAAAAACATTGCAACTATAAGTGTGTGCGTTAGATTTGCGGTAGGAATTATGTTTTTGTGTATTAGTATTAGTTGCCCAGTGGGAAAAAATCATGTATCGAAACACTTTGCACCAGGAATCAATTTGTAGTCTATATGCCTGTTAGGGCATTCCAACTTTATGTGAAATTAACACATGATGAATAAATAACAAAAAGGCTAAAAAGCAAACGATTGAGGGTATGAAAGACAGCCTGAAATATACGGCCTCTTTGAAATATTACGAAAAAAAAATATTCTAGCAAGCCTACAGAATTATTAGTTTCCGAAGGCGTAGAAAAGCCTACCAGATTACAGGGACTCAAAATCTATGATATAGACGGTATAAAAAATATGAAATAGTTAAGTCGTTTATCTTATGCACTGAATATTTTGTTTTCACCCTTTACATATAACTTTCTAAGATCTCTTCACACTAATTGACACAATTTTACTGTTGACCGAATCAAACCAAAGATGACTTTGTTCGAGATCAAACCAACGACGATTAGAATTCTATTCTTATGTGCTACACTAAGGGTTAACCATAACAACAATTTATATTGTGCCTTAATCAAAAAATGTTTAAGGACGTTCTGACTTGACTTCCCAGAATACGCATTTGTATGGCAGTAGGAAGTTATTCTATAAGTAATACTTACAGAAGAGAAACCAGAATGACTACCAAATATTCTAGAAGGTAGTGGGAAGGTTATCGTCTATTGACTGTCGATTGATTGTCCACCTCCTAATCACGACGAGGCCAGAACAACTATTGGCCGGCTTAAGAACAACAAAGCTGCAGGAGCCGATGGATTACCGGAGGAGCTGTTTGAGGCTGGGGGCGATTAGCTGATTAGGCGAATGCATCAGCTCTTTAGCAAAATTTGGTTAGATGAGTGCATGCCCGGCGATTGGAGTCTCAGTGTGCTATGTCCCATATTTAAAAAAATATGACGCGAGTCTCTGTGGAATAAGCCTTTTATCTGGTATCCTTTATTGTTTTTTTTTCGCATATACTGTTGTTATATAAGACACCAGCACAGTTTACTTTACTTACTTTTATTGACTATTTACAACCTCATGACCTCAGACGTCTTATACATATTAATTAAACAAACAACTTAAACAAATTTCAACATATTGTTCCAACTGGCTCTATCTTTCGCCTTTTATCGCCAGTTGCTAACACCAAGGATACGCAGAGATTCTTCTGCCTGGTCTCTCCTGCGGAGACTTGGTCGTCCTCTTTTCCTGCAGCCATCGGGTACGTTATCAAAAACCTTTCGCGCTGGCTCATCTTCACCCATTCTGGTAACATGGCCTAGCCAACGCAATTGGCCCACTTTGCTTAGTCTAGCTATGTCCACGCTAAAATATAGATTATATAGCTCTGCGTTCTAACGACGTTTCACTCGAAAACTCCCAAGGTGTTTTTCATCCGCTTGCGATATGACCCAAGTTTCGGAGCCATATGTCAAGACAGGTAAAATGAAAGTCTGATATAGCTGGACTCTTGTCCGTCGAGAGAAGACTTTGTTCCTAAACTACTTGCTGAGCCCAAAATAGTATCTACTTTCAAGCACAATTCTCCTATCTATCTCCAGGCAGACGTTGTTGTCCTTGTTCACGGCGGATCCAAGGTAGACAAATTCATCTACCACTTCAAAATTAAATCGGTTGTCAAAGTTCAAGTGCGGACCAAGTCGAGAGGTTTCCCTAGTCGTTGACACCATCAGCCTTGTCCTGCCTTCGTCAACAGCAAGATCCACCTTCGCTGATTCCCCTTCGATTCTTGAAAATACTGCGGTAACCTCTCGCAAATTTCGCCCAATGATGTCTATGTCGTCAGCGTAAGCCAGCAACATATGTCTTTCTCATTATTATCCCCATTAAGATGTTGAAGAGATTGCACGAAAGTGTGTCGCCTTGTCTAAGTCCTCGCTTGGTACAGAATGGTTCAGAGAGGTCTTTCCCCACTTTCACTGCTGATTTGGTGTTGGTCAACGTTATCCTACAGAAGCGAATCAGTTTTGCCGGAATACCAAGTTCAGATATAGATTCGTAGAATTTTGCTATGGGGCTATCGAAAGCAGCTTTGTAATCGACAAAACGGTGGTATGTATCGATTTGATTTTCGTGGATCTTTTCCAGGATTTGGCGTAGCGTGAATATTTGATCAGTTGTGGACTTGTCTGGCATAAAACCACACTGATAAGGTCCAATCAGGTTTTCAATAATTATCTTTAGTCTTTCACATAATAAGCTCGACAAGAACTTATACGCGATGGATAAAAGACCGATACCGCGATAGTTGGAACAGACACACGGATCACCCTTTTTGAATACAGGACATAATACACTGAGACTCCGATCGACGGGCATAGATTCCCCCATCCATATACCGCATATCAGTTGATGGCACACATGCCTTAAAAAGATCAGCGGGTAGGCCATCCGCACCAGCGGCTTTATTATTCTTCAGGCGAGAGATCGCCGTTCTAATCTCGTTTTGGTTTTGGGGGAGGGGGGGTACAATCTACACTATCTTCCACTATCATTACCTCTTGATCTTCAGTGGAAGAATCTGAGTGGGGTAGTGCTGAAATGTGGTCTCTCCACATTTTGAGCACATACTGCTTCTTAGGCACCAGATTCCCATTCTTGTCCTTGCAGGAAGGCTGCCCATTATTTGGCCCATTATTCGATCTTCTTACCCTCTGGAAAAACTTTCGGGATTCACCATTCATCTTGCAACTTTAGTCAATACAAAATCTCACCTCAGCTATGTTACCGCAGTTTTACTTGTATATAATTCGCAGCATCTGAGGAGTACACGACAGGAATTGGGGTTTAAAGCCGCATTTATAATTTGTACTTTTAACTGCACTAAAGGTTTACACTGACTGTTTCTACTTCGGCGGCGGCTTGGTCGGCTTACCTGGCAGCGGCTAACGGCAGCGGCGGCTTTTCCTAATTAGTTGGAAATTGGCCCTGCTTCTGCTGTGCAGAGTCCAATTGTAAGGAAATTTGACCTGCTGTTGATATAGTCGTAATGTGTGCTGCAACCTGTTAGGAAATGGGAGTGGATGCTGGCGCTGTAGCGCGTGGAATTTCGCCTGGCTATTGTCAAAATTCCAAGGCAAATTAATTCTAGGGAAATTAAGCTGATTTTTATTAGAAAATATTCTGATTGAGGTTGTGTATAGTTTAATGTTTGTAGTATATTGATTGTTGCGGTTGCAACGTGTGTCGTAAATCACGACAATGCCATTAATAGATCGATTAGTTGAAACAGTAAACAAAAAGTTATGTGCCACAGTACCACGCAGCCGCTGCCACTGCGCCGATTTCTACGTAAAATGGCGGCGGCGGCGTAAAGGTTTAAGCTACATCGTGAACAATGGCGGATTGAATATATTAGGGGATATTTTGTTTCCAAAATTTGCAAATCGTAATAACCAGAAAATGTACACCTGACATTATATTAGATTTTGTGCAAAATATAGTGTTTTGAACATATAGTCATCGAATTTAACTACTATTTTCCAAACATGTATTTCAATAAGAGCACAAAACACAAACATTTATATTTTTTATAGCTTTTGGTAGCCCTCGATTTTAAAAATGTAAGCGTGTGATCCAAATCTTTAAAAATAGCAAAACTACAGCTTTTTATCTTATGGGAAAACCTCTGTAATACACACATAAATTAGTTTTGCATTCCACAACATGTTTCCCATGTAGCTTTTACAATTTTGGATCAGGCAAGCTAATTTCCACGAGAGCAAAATATCTACTCGTATACACCCAGAGAACTAATTGGTTGAAAAGAGGTTGTAGCAACCGTAAATTCGGCTGTTACCGCCGAGTCCTCACAAGCACCCTCGTTTCTTAATCGATTCGGATGTGACAACCGAATCTTGAATTATATTCGTTCTGTCAATAATTCGGTTACAACAACCAAAATTGCTGCCAAATTTGGTTGGAGTAACCGAATGTGGCATCAATTCGGGTGCAACAACCGAATTTGGCATCAGTTCGGTTGTCACAGCCGAATTTGACATCAATTCGGATGTCAGAACAGAATTTAGTATCATTTCGGTTATAACTACCGAATTTGGTACCAATTCGGTTGTAGCTGCCGAATTTGGTATCAATTCGGTTGTATATATCGAATTTGGTACCAATTCGGTCGCAATAATCGATTTAATCCTTAATTCGGTTGCAACGACTGAATCCTGCGTCAATTCGGTTGCTATAACCGAATTTCTCATGAATTCTGTACGTACAACCGAATTTAATTTTCAACTTGAGGTTTAAGAAATATAAAAACAAATATTATATTAAAAGAAGTTAACGAATGTGTAATTGTCCCCATCGTCGCGATATGAAGATTTTTTTGTGGTTATAAACATAGGTAAGTAAACATATTGTAATTATGGTTTTTTACTAAATCGTCTTATTTTGCAGTAAATTTCCAAGCAGATATCAACGGTTTTCAAACGTTCCAAGGTTGGACGATGGAGATCTGTGCAATCATCTGTATGTGAAAGAGCTTAGGACACAACACGCCAAAATTGGAGCGGTTACCCATGATGACCGGGACTTCCAACAAGGTCGGTAGTAATATGTAAATCAAATGTGTTACCCTAAATATTACCCAATTTTGTTTAAAAAGAAACTACGCAAATAAATCATTACTTAATAATAAATAAGCTTTCAAAATTCATATGTGACACTATCTATGTTCGGTTGTGACAACCACTATCGAGGTCGTGTCGAACTCTAATGAGGTTGTGTCGACCTCTAATGAGGTTGTGTCAACCTCGAATGAGGTTGTGACAACCTCTAATGAGTTTCTGGCAACCTCCAATGAGGTGCAGAGAACCACCAATGAGGTTGTGTCAACCTCCAATGAGGTTGTGTCGACCTCTAATGAGGTTGTGTCAACCGCTAATGAGGTTCGGGCAACCTCCAATTAGATTGTGGCTGACTTCAATGAGGTTGTGGCAACCTCTAAATTCGGTTACGGCTAATTCGGCTGACTCAACCGAATTTTTCTGTGAGTGTATTTTCGCTATAAGAATCTCAGATTCCGATATATAGAATTGCTGTTCACTCATGCTGAAAAAAATCTAAAAATTTAACTTGAATGAGTTTGTGCTTCACAACTCATACGAACTGTTGAAGTGAAATGCCCAATGAACTAGAGAACTAAATAAACTCACCTAAAACGAACACTCACTTAAGATAACTAAAGTACACAACTGTAATTGCAACGTCTTTGACAAGATCTGCAACTACGCTAGCAAATAAAAGGCTAGTGTATTGTGGCCTTTATAGCAAGCATAAGGAGAGCCTTCAAATGGAAACACGTTTGAACTTGTATATGACCTGAAGCGATCCGTGTTTATGTAAAGACTACACAAATTTCCCACTGGGTAGTTCGATATATGTGTGAGGTTGTTTGTGAAGTTCACAATCAAATAAATCAAAATACTCACATGAATTGCTTGTTTACTTACAAACGGCAAAAAGGAACGTATGAATGTTTCTCAAACAAGAAATGGTATACCCACATTTTGTCGAGTTATTTCCTGTTTATGATTATATTGCATTGAAACCGCACAAACACACATAAATGTGTGTATACAATACTGCGATACTAATGTAGTACCTTACAGAGATGGGATTCAAGTAGGAGTTACAGCGTTATTCGCTTTGAACGGCAATATAAATCGACATGCAGGGCCGTCAGTTTGAGCCGTATCTTGCCAAACGTGGTACACCACGTTTAAACCTTCCTAATGATTTTTGGTAATAATAAAAAAATACAAACACAAACAAGTTGTTGTGATATGATTATTATTGATGTGTTAACATCTACAGCGGCGTATAGGGACTAAATCTATCAAAGTCGTATTTTATGCTGCTGCTAAAGCCAGATTTTATGCTGCTGCTAAAACCAGATTTTCTGCGACTGCGAAAGAGAATAATGACGTGTTAAACAAAAATGAGCGAGCAAGAGAGCAATGAAAGAGTGGTGTGGCAGGGGTGAGGCAAACGAAATTGTGTCTATATCGTATGTATTAACATAATAATGTATGTATGTACATGTGTCTGTTGCTGTTGTTGAACGGAGATATAAAGCATAGCCACGCAAAATTTCATTTGAAAGCCCGTGGGCTTGCGCAGTCGACGCTATGGTGACACACTAATACGTCAGCTACTTCGGACTAAGTATGTGTGATGTTGTGTGTTTGGCTGTTTCGTTGCTGTTGATATGGCAAACATGTGGTTATGTGACACACGTATACGTCAGCTACTTCTGACAAAGTATGTGTGATGTTGTGTGTTTGGTTGTTTCGTTGTTGTTGCTATGGCCAAACAAAGCGAGTCATTTGATGTTCAGCATTGCCCGGCGTATACAAAAAACTATTATCTTTTATTTTCCAATGTAACATTTACTAATGTGTTCATAGAAATCGAACAGGTACCGTGTAGCAAAAAGGTGTTAAGGAATCGTCCGTGAGTTCGAACACTCATTGATTTTTATTTATTATTAGTCTTCTGTACAACAAGACTAGGTCTTATAATTTTAGTACAGGATTGATGACTTTGATTTGTCGTTTATTTTGAACCGTTCAAATTTGTTCAGTTCACTTGTGGAATACGATATCTCGTAATTGGTCGATGCCAGGTCGAATCGCGCCATGTGGTCGTTTTCCGCAATATTCATAACTTTCTGTCAACTATTGTCTTTCAAGGCGACCAGGATCCGTGGCTTATTGAAATAAAATTAGGACTTCAATTAACTCCACTGGAAGAAGTCTGGAGCGTTTAAGTTAGGCGATCCCACAGGCCAGTCACAATCACAATTTTTCCAAATTAGGCGATCGAGGAAGAAAGGACGCAATGAATCGATCGTGGCTGGGGTTATGTGTGTTGTTGGCTACTCCTGTTGGAACCAAAAGTTGCACGTGCCGTTAACAGTCAGAATTATACAATAAAATACAATATCATAGCCCGATAACGATCTCCATTAATGTCTACAACTGCTCCAGCGTCGTCTGCGAAGAAGAATGGTTCGGTGACCCTTTCCGCATAATTTCCAGCGAAACAGGACTACGCTGGCTAGGCCATGCCAGTAGAATGGATGGAGAAAAACCAGCACAAAGGGTTTTCGAAACCGAACTCGAAGGCAGACGAGAAATAGGAAAACCAAAGCTCCGCTGGAGGGGTTAAGTCGACGACTGCCTGTGTATACTTGGTATTGCCAACTGGAGAGATAAAGCAAAAGATCGAACTGGTTGGCGAAATATCTTGTCTTCGGTTTGTAAGGTCCCTGATCAACCGGGGTTGTTCGAGACCGGATAAGCAAGTAAGTATTCCATCTTCGCACGCACAAGGAACTAGCCCGAAAGCATTGAAATATTATTTCGCTATTTAGGTCCACTGAAACTGAATTCGAAGTCAAATTAGCGCCATCATCCACTGCCAACATTTATAAATGACAGATTCAATATGGTGCCCAAAATATAAAAATTAACATTTAAAAATGTAAATATGAGTATATATATATAAAATATATAAAAGAGTGGTCGTCGGTGTTGCAATGGTAGCAAGCGCGGTTCTTGTGCATGAGAACGGGGGTTTCATCCCTGAAATTTTCTTTCAATGGCGGTCTCCTCGCTTAGTCACGGCGACACGTTCGAGTACTTAGGCATGAAAAAGCTTCTCAAAATACCGTTCGAAACCGGTGTAAAATTTTAGGTCCCAACCAGTGAGTGTAAAATTAGAACACGCATAGCACATAGTAATACCTTAATGGGATGTAACGCGAAAGCGTATATTTAATATTTAAAAGAATATAATTTTTCAGGAAGAAGTGAACAAGATTGTAACGGCAGATGGTTGTCAGCTCAGCAAATTCGTCACATACCAAGAATTTTAGCACCTCTGTTCTCCACAAGTATTTGGGTATCTCATCGCACCTTATATTGAGAAAATAATCTCAAATTAACGAGAAGTGTTTCAACACCTACTACTGCGATTACATTGAAAAAAAACACTTTATCAAACACATCAGTAATCACAACTTCACAACCCCGAAGACTACATTACACTAAGTTTCGCATAAACGTAATAAGAATTTAACTCCTCTGCATTCGTTGCATATGCAACGATCCTTGGGTCAATTTGACCCAACTTCATAATTTCTTAAAAAACACGACATTTATGGGAGAAATTTACCATTCTATTTTTTACCACAGCAAAAAAATACGTAAAAGAAAAATAGAGAATCAATTGATAACTAATTCACTATCTATCACTGAATAGAAATCAAATAATTATCATTTCGTTTCATGAAAAAAATTAGAAACATAAGTATATACCAGTTTTTTTTTTGTTGCAGTTTGAAAACAAACGGATTTACATAACTGACATACAGATTTTGAGTCTCTTATTTGGTTTTGAGATAGTTGTTATTTTTCATAGGATTGTAAAGAAGACATGATTTGACTTAGTATGGAACAAAACACCCATCAAATGCCTTCCCCGGCTCTAATGACAGGCCATTACTCTTTTCATGAAATTTTCCATGACTTTTTCACAGATATGTGGCTGTATCTCACCTGTGACGCGTTGTATCTCGAACTTGAGCTCAGTAATTGTTTCTGGCTTATTCATATAAACCCGAGATTTCACAAAACTCCAAAGAAAGTGATGGCATGATCTTGGTAGCCAGTTGAAATCAGAATTTCTTGGGATAATTTGTTCTGGAATTGTTCTGGTGGCACCATCATGCTGAAACCGCATGTCGTCCAGATCCATGTCGTCCAATTGCGGCCACAATAACTCCGTTATAATGTTCTTGTAACGAATGCCGTTCACAGTCACTGCAATTTCGGCTTCATGTTCAAAAAATAAGGCGCAATCACGCCGCCTGTCCAAAATTTGCACGATACATTCAGTAGCCAGTTGTGGGTGCACTTGTTTATCATAGATTGCATGATAATTTTCTGAATACCAAAAAAGACAACTTTGTGTATTTACGAAGCCATTCAGATGAAAATGCGCTTCATCGAAGAAGATGATATTTTTATTGAAAAATTAGGATTGAATGCACTCCCCTCCATCACCCATTGAATGAATTGCCGGCGCTTGCAATGGTCCGCTGGTTTGAGTTCCTCAGTAAGCTGAATGTTCTACGCATGAAGTTGGAGGTCTTTTATTAAAATTCGCTGCGTAGTGCTTCGTGAAATTTGAAATTATTGAGAACGATGCCGAATTGATGTTTTCGTGTTTTCGGGGAGAATCTCGTTTACAACAGCAGTGTTTTCAATAGACATACCGGTACGTTGACTCACAGGAGTCTTATTGTTTATAATCGGCCCAGTTTCTTCAACTTTTTCGACCACTCTACGAATGGTTGACACGTTACGTGCACTTTCTCGACAGAAAATTCTTCGAAGTTTTCGAGCGGACTCATTATAACTTTCCAAATTTTTATAATAACTTTTGACAATTATAAGGCGTTGTTCTTTCGTAAAGCGCTCTATTTTTGATAATACATATATAAATATGTAGCAACTGCTATATATAAATAGCAACTGCAAAAATTTTAATTTTGAATATGATAAATAACACGGTGCGACAGTCCAAAATACCTGGGAAGTGATAGTGTGTTTCTTGTAAGTGCTGTCGAGTGAAACAAGAATCTGCTTGTGAAATTTCCCAAACACACCTAAAATCTTCAAAACCGGTTAAAACCCGTTTTTGCGTACCTTTGCACACTTATAAGAGTTAGTTGATTATCATTTCTCACCGGATTTACATAGAAGAAACTTAGGCCTTAGGCCTATATACATTATTTAAGAAATATTCTGATTTTCCGGGAAAACCCTGTATCTTAATATCTATGTCTCCATTTAGTTACTATATTATATTTCGACATCAGAATACAAAAATCGGTGGATCACAATTTTCTGTAAATAGTTTCGACAAAATATCAATTGGGATTGTCCACGGCAAATATCCTTCAAAACAAAATTTTTCAACAAATTTACAATGTCTGGCTTAACACTCCCTACAAATGTATTCCCTAAAATAAAGATCCCTGTAGTGTTTGGTTTAATTTTATGTTTATTTTTGTTATATTGTGTCACATTTCTTTAAGAACGAACTAAATTCCATATAAAAACTTTAGCCTCCTAGTTGATAAAAACTCCTGAAAATAGTTTCAGCCCCAAAAAAAACTAAACTCTTGTAACGATAGCAATTATAATGATAACGATAGCATTCTAGCATTAATGTTATTGCTTTTGATCGTTTTTATTTCAGGTGCGTGTTTATGATGCGTTAAATTCCCCCGCAAGTCCAAAGTTAAAAATAAATTTACTCAAGAACCATAAAAACCAAATTTAACATAAAATATCATTTCCTCCTTTGTCGTTGCTTACTTTTTTTATAACTAAAATATCTTTTGAAACTCATGTTACTAAAGCCTTAACGCAGATAGGATTTCGTATTATTTTTATTTATTTCAATCCTTCGTATCTTGTACAAAGGTGTTTGATGGCGTTGGATATTTTGTATGCAGACCAGCCGCATATCCTTTGATACTACTTGACGCTGGTGGTATTGATGCTGATGTTGACTGCCGACAGCATTTTTGTCCCAGATATTTTCTTAACACTTTCCAAAGGATTTGCTTGAGTTCCGAGAAAATGTTACCCAAAACGGAAACATTTAATATTGTGTTTTATATATATAAATAAATAAATGCCGACCGTGATGTGCAGATAAGAAAGATGGAGATGGGAGATATAAGATACAAAAGCAGAAAACAGGAAAATCGACGTAAATTATTTTAAGTTACTTTGCCTGGGGGCAAATTAATCATCTGATAACGGATGCAGCTAAAATTGAATATAACACAACAGTGAGGGGCGAAATATTACGGGCAATATAAATTGATTTTTCTGTTGTTAAAAATAAATTTTTTGTTCAACAGTATTCTGGATCATCTGTTTTATGTTTATTTCATACAAAAATAGGTGCAATTTAAAGTAAATAAAAACCTTATTTATGTCACTTCAAGGAGTATAATATGCAGTATCAAGAGACTGATTTTCGCTCAGTCAGAAAGCTTGAATGAAGTGACAGAAATGAAGAAAAATCAAGTGGAAAGGTTTAAAAGATGGCAGTTGCCAAGGTAGAAGCAATCAATAATGACCGCAGCTTGCCTTTGATAAAAGCCTATAGTAACAACCTTTGGTAGTACATTAAACTATCACCCATATCCAACCATTGCCCGATATACACTATTTTCAAAAGCGGCTACAGTGTTAAATTCAACAATATTGGAGCGATTCATTTCTTTGAAAAATTTTGTTTGCTGGTTACTTTTATATGGGGGCTATATTAAAGTACAATATGTGCCAATGCTTACAAATTGTCATAGACTCCTTGTTCCAATTCAACGCAAACTGCCAATTTTTTTTAAAGTAGGATCATTCTTTCCACCTGTACTATGCAGAGAATACTGAGGGATATGCCGGTGGAAATTGCTAAATCGATTTCGAAAGTTATTCTTAACCGGGTGCTAGAAATATTTGGATTCGATAACTAAGTTAAAACACCCCGGATCGAATGGGTAGTGGGGTAAAGTAAGTCAAATCTAATCAGTTATTGTGAACTGCGTACTAGTTTCGTTTCATTATAGCCGCACAGATAAGGATAGAGTATTGAGCATTTGACACAGGGTAAAATAGAACGAATGGAATAAGTTGCATAAACTCCTAAATATCTATGTGCAAAATGCGTTTTATGACTCTTTAAGACAATCTAGCCATGTCCATATGCCTGTCAGACTGGCAGGAGATCTTCACCGATCAATATAATATTTTTCTAGTGATTATGATTTGCGAAAACTAAGTCTTGGATTAAAAATGGGTATTACAACTAAGCCCCTTACGGTACGGTGCATAAAAACCTGAAAATGTTGTACAAAATCTTGCATCCATTAAAACTTGTTCCCGAAAGAAGCGATTAACTTTAACTTAAAATTAAAAGAATTGGTCACTTTGGCACATCGATTCTGGTACCTTCTATAAAAAAGATGGGTGGTGCCTGATCAGTAGCAGAATTATTGGGTATTATATCACCTTAAAGTAGACCTAAGCAATATTTATAAAATGATTATAATTTTTCTGCATATCGTTGTCGAGATATCGAACCTCAAACAATTAAATTTTCACTTATAATATTCCAATGACAATTCAGATCACAATTTTATTGTTAACCCATCGGAAATCATATTGAAGAAGTAACCTAGCTGGTATAGTGTATCGACGTTACAGTCCTCAAAAAGTGTTCAATACAAGTGCATTTACCGGTCCTACTTTTCTTCAAAACTATCTGTCAAAATGGCGCTGATGCAAAAACACCTCAGACTGTAGCAGCGTGCTCAATGGCAACAGTTTTCAAACGTCCTGGGGTCACACTATCCATCATAGAGTACACAAATTGCGAAACATTCGTTAAATTTTCAAATTATTTGAAAACACTGTGCAACAAGTGGTATGGGCCAGTGTTCGGCGGGGATTCTGACTACCGGGAAAAGCTACATCGGTCAAAAACGAGGAACCGGCATCGAGGAATCGAAATATGTCGATTTGAAGTTAGTAGCTATATTTTGTTTGACATAACTCGAGAACGACCAGTCCGATTTTGCTGCAAAAATCTTAGAAGAATTAAGCATTACAATTTCTTTAATCTATTAATATAATGTTTCTCTACATAATCAACAGTTTTGCAGTTATAAATAAATTTATGAGGAAAAAAAAATTGTTATCATGAAAAATCCGAAACGGAAAAAAATTTCAAGTCTCAATACTATTGCGTAAAATCTCATAATCTCCGAACAAAATGAGACATAGATCAGAAAAATCGATGAACAGATAAATTTATTTTCGTTTGTTTGCTCCCATTACTTTTTTGAGTGGTAGTTCGCCTTTTTGTTCGGAGTCTGTACCGGATGAGGATCTGTCCTCATGTGGAAAAAAATTAACTGAGATGCTGATGCAAGAAGTGAATTTTAAGAGACATGAAAGCAACTACAGTGCAACACGAAAAAATATAACCATATACGGACACCACTACGCGATAAAAGGCAAAACACAAAAAGACCCGTATCTCCCAGTTTTGCCCTTTGAATATTTTTTCAGGCTCATATCTTACAAATTGTGAACATATAAAATCAAAAAACTTCAACATATAAAATCAAACTTCTTCAAGGTCAAAATCGAAAAAAACTTTAAAAAATTCGTTTTTTTTACCTTTTTCCCCTGTTCAGGTCCATAGATAGCAAACCGTTCAAAATTCATGGAAACAGTCAACCACAAAAATGTATCTAAGGTCTCTATAAACAAATTTCAACAACATATGAACTTCCGAGGAATGATTCTTATATCAGTATATCCCGCAGTGACTAGCTTTACATTGGCTGGTAAAATGGCCTATCCTCAGGGTGGCCACTCACCAAAGTATGGGTTACTATTAGGTGAGAAGTTGGTTACTTTTTTTAAGGGTGATTGCACGGAAATTTTCACATTTTCTCCTTGTTTTTATTTAAATTATTATTGTCTCCTTAAAATTAAAACATTAATTGTCATTAATTAAAATAAAGATATTGTTTAAACCAAGGTTCAGAATACTCGTATATTCAAACACTAATTTATAATTGTGGCCATCGGTGGTGTAATGGTTAGTGTGCGCGCCTCTTGTGTATGAGATGCTTGTTTCGATCCCTGCTCTAACCACCTTAAATTTCTTTCGAGGGCGGTCACCTCGCATAGGTACCGCGACACCATCGAGTATTTAGTCATGAAAGAGCTTCTAAAAAATACCATTCGGAATCGGTGTAAAAACTGTAGGTTCCAATCAATATGTATAGAACTGGAAAGTGCATAGCTCACCGATTGTGATAAGCTCTCCCTAAGTCCTTCATGGAATGTAATGGGAAACCATTTATTTAATTTTATTGATTTTCCTTTAGTAGCTGAAAAATAATTCTCAATTGGTCTCACTGTGCAAGTGCCCCCTATAGCTACCCAGTTGGAAATTTCCTGTAGACATCATCAATGACAAAGAACTTACATATCAGAGTCACTGCTAACTTTCCGACCCGCTCCCTTACAAAACACGTCATGGCACATCCTGACATTTTCATACATTTGTTCAATAGTCAGCAGGAATTTTCCACAGTTTGTCAACATTGGTGTTCACCTTGTGGCATGTACACAAGACATTTTGACTAACCATTCATCAGTGGGTCAGTTACTCAAGATGTCTTTAAATATGGTGTTTCGGGTCATCTTGTAGGTACTTATTTATTGGAATTTATGTATATATACATATGTATGTGCCTGTTCTCTTGCACGATATTAAATAAGATCTGAAAAATAAGATGACAAAAAGTGAGACATACATAGGTAATTATAATGCTCTGAAAATTAGCATATTCTTCCAACAAATTTCAAACATTTTGATATAAATTCTGAAAACATATAGCATATATTTCATAACTACAAATAAATAAAAAAAAATCAGTTTGAAGTTTTTGGAAAATTTGAATATCGACACACATGACTCGCAGTTGAAAAATGATAAAGACGTCCTCAATCGACATTCAGCATTGGTCTTAATAAGAATCAGCTATGAAAAAAGGCTGACAAATCATTAGGACGGTCTTACATATATTGTCAGCCCATTTACAATTTATCTCACCTAAGTGAAAACTACTGACATGTCAAGGGGATGTCTTATATAAATTTTCATCACCTACGGACATAGTCCTAAGGATGTAATACTGAAAATTTCCAACTGGGTATAGTTTTTTTGACGACTTTAGTCATTGGCGACTATATGTTGTCGTAATGTTGTAACTGTTGTTATTATTATTTGTTCATATCTTTTGTGAAAGTTGGCAAATTATTATCATATAAAAGTAGTGTAGTAATTGACGTGCTTATATATTTATGTATGTATATGTCTGCGAGGCGCCAGTATATCAAGGTAGCCTCACACGAGCTCAAACATGGTGCTGTGGATAATGCTATAATTCTTGCAGACCAACCACACGATATGGCTCAGCACGCATGTTAGTCGAATCTTTACAATGAGACAGAAAAATATAATATTATTATAAAGAAAGAAAAAAACTGCTTAGCTAAGTGAAATATTAAAAGTACACAAAAACAAATGTAAAAATAAACAAGATATTGTCGTAGAACGAGCCAAAAAAACAAGCTGGATATCTTGACTGTGTGTGGCGAACTGTTGCGGCGTTATTGTTACGAAAGCTTTTTAACATCAGACTCCAATGCTGGATAACTACTCAATTATTACAAATATAAATCATCTCTATATATATACAAATTCCAATAAGGTAGAAAGAACAATTGTTACAACCATCATAAAGTGCTCTCATGTAATTCGTCTCTCCAGTGGGAACACCAAATTTCAAAGGATCTAACAAACTGAGCTCAAGTTAAACTTATACATTCCTGGGAAAATTTGCAAACGTTTTGTCTTTACAAGTTGAATGGTCAAGTCGTTTAACGATACAGGTAATTTCGAAATATTATAAACGTTTATTCATTAATCCTAAGACATTGGTCAAAGGTTTAGAGAAACATTTCCCAGACAGACAACACCATCTGAACGACCAATTCTATATTCCAATCAATAAAAAGCTGCAAGAAATTATTTGATAATTGGCAAACAATGGGCTATTCAAAAACACACACAGTCATACATTAAGGTCAAAAATAAAACCATACGAAAACACCATCCTAAAAAGAGAAAATAAATGCACAATAATACTATAATTTTAGGACTTAAAGCCAAAAAAAAAGTAACTGCCTAATAAGCACAACAGCCAATTCTATTTTTTGTTGTTAAAAGCGACAAAGCAATTGTTTAGTTAATCTTCCGCACAAAGTGCGATTGGTTGCCAACAGCAAGTGAGTGGTAGGCTAGATTTCTACTAAGTTCCTGGCGAGCCAAGAAATGTCAGACATGCTCCCGCAATCACATATCCATAGACCTTTTTCCGTCTGTCAGTCAACCAATAAACTCTCTGGAAATACTTGTCAACTTATTAGCCGAATTTGATATTTTCTTGAAATGTGTACATGTACGCATATCCTTCTCAATTGCCACTTCCTAATTGTAGTACACTTAAGTGTAGGAAAGGAAAAACCATTAACTTGTTTTGTTACGACTTTTGAATGTTTATTTCGTATATAAAACATTCGCATTCTTATAACAATGTTCCAATACAATCGTATAAGGGTTTTTTTTTAATTTGCATTTGATTTTAATTTGCATTACTTCATCTAATGCAAATGCAAACGAATAACCATTATTTACAATGGCAATTAAAAAAATTTTAATTTGCATTAAATTGTGGAATTGGATGCCAATTGTAATGAAATATGGGAATGCTTATAATTGTTTTGAATTTGTTTGTCTGCTGGAAATTCTGTTTTTAAAGTAGTTTATATGTAGAGGTTTGTCGCGTCAATAGGTATTGCCTCGTTGACTTTCAAATTCATAAACCTGTACTGTGTAATATATTTGAAAATCCCAGCTACCAGATATGAAGGAAATGCTTTGAAACTAAGTACAATTGCCAATGATATTCACATTTTTTTTGAATTTGCATTAAGGCAGGTAATTGAAAATAAACTACAAATTATAAGTTTCATATAATTAATTTGCCCCCTGTATGAATACAATGATTGCATTACAGTAAAGGCGTTCCGAATAGTAAAACTCAAAATCCTGATACCGGAAATACAGAACATACACTAACCTTAGTTGTATGGAATTTTTAAATAAAATCAATAGGAACTAATATTTTGTTACATGTTTTTTTTTTAAATCTAGCATATTTACTCTTCTAGTACCAGAGTAAGTAAAAATTTCCCGAAAAATTCAACCACAACCCCTTCAAGCTCTCATTCCGAGTTAAAAAAAATTCAAATATCAAATAAAAATTAAATTTTAAAATCTTTTAAATAAACACTCGATTCGGAGTTTAATTTTTATTTTACTGGCAGAGAGATCTTTGTAGTTAGGAGGGGCCGAATTTTTCCAAACGTGAGTGGATTTTTTTTGAATTAGGATATACATAAGAGGATAGGATACACAAAAAATTAAATGAATAAGCACTATATAGATTTGATGCATCATGGTTCGCTAAGTACGAAAATGGCAAAATGTTTAAATTCTAATTTTTATTTAAAATATTTTTTAAATAAAGTTGGCAATATTTTGAGTCATTTCTCCACTTATATTATTATAACTCGAAAACTACTAGTCCAATTTACGATAGTGCAAATATTCCATATTTTTAACTTCTACGTACAGCACATTTTAATCCGATAAATAATTTCAGTGTTATGGAACAAATTGTATTTAAAAACAGAAAATTATTTTGAGAAAAAAAAATCGGAAAAAATCGAAAACTGCAACAAGAGTCAATTTCATTTCTTCATATTGAAAATTATAATTCAATATTCAAACTATTCGGTCAAACTAGTTGTCAGTCAAAACATTGCAGAATAAGAAATATTAATCATATACCTAAAAAAAAAATAACGTAACAATGGGTTTCCACGGACATATGACTTGAATGTGCAAGCGATGCACGCTGTACAATTTCTGTAACCATGTTTGTTTTTAACTTTTTTACCTCAAGAAGCCAAAGTGGTGCCTAGAGGCAGATAAAACCTTTTGAATTATGTAAAAGAATAATCAAAGAACACATTTTGGAAATACGGCGAATATAGAAAAATATATATTTTTTTTATTTTCCTTCAAAGTTGAAAAATAGTGAAAAATGGTTAGTTTTTAAATAGTGATTTACCTGGAGAAGGACAAACCAAACAGTAAATTTTCTTTATTAATATACATTTAATAAAAACATCAATCAATAGAAATAAAAAAAAGGAACGGTTCATTATTTGGTTTTCGTGATATTACACCGGAAATCGGACCAAATAACCTAAAAACTAAAAATCTGATATTATTAAGGGTTTCGTAGGCGCACATACAAAATGTTGATTTTTGCAATCACTTTTGCTCTACGGGCGCCACTGTGCGTGTGTCAATTCTCTACTCTGGCAACCTTACATTTCGTTCGACGGCGGTTACCTCTCTTAGTGACATCAACACTATCGAGTGTTTAGTCATGATGGCCAATATTCCGTTCAGAACCGGTGTAAACCTGTAGGTCCCACACATAAAACTAGAAAGATATCTGGTTGTGAGAAGCTCTCCCCACTGCCTGCATGGGATGTAATGGGAAAGCATTTTTTTGGGGGGGTTTTGCTCAATACTAAAACTTATCCTTATATCACACTGTGCTATGTGGATGTGTTCTTTGTATTTCTTTGTATTTGACTGGCTGCTGACGCAGCTACATTACACACACTTCCAAGTGTTTTTGTTTCAACTTTAATAGACGGAAAAGCAACATCTCGTTTATTCCCTCACCCCGGGCTGCAGGCTCTGTTTGGTCAATCTGGCGGTTTGTTGGTGTAGTAATATACGAACTTACTACCAAACAACATAATTGAATAGTTTTATTAAAATGTTAGCAATATTCAAGTGTTTTGTGTGCGTGTTCTGCCAACATATGGCAAACGTTTTGTTTACTTTTTCTTTGTGCCCTTAAGATATTAATACCCATTTCCCATACGTATGTCTGGATGTTAGGGTTTCGTTTGAGTTTTCGTGCTTAACCAGTGAGTGGGTGAACCAAAAAGAGATTTGCTACTTTCTAAACGTGCTCGATTACCTGCACATAGACCAGTGCGTTTGTGTCAATATAGATAACTGCTGAAATATATATAATCATAAAGGATTATGACACACCAAAATATTTGTTATGGTTTGAAATTATCATGTCCTTAAAATTACCACATCATAGTTATCCTATGAGTACTTTGCAAACTTTTCAGATAATACTGTGAAAATTTTTCCATTCTGTGTACTTTCGTGCATATCAAGACGCGTGTAGTTCCTCATTATTGTTTCGATCTTTAGCACAAGTACCCAATACGTAGACGAAGTGCACACATTATAACAAAATTAAATTCTCAGGCACATTCGCAAACAACCAAGGTAATCCTAAACATTCACCAGAAATTTAAACCTCAAAAGCAGACACAGGAAGAACATACACTCCGGTTCAATTACACAATGAGATACTCAAAATTTGATACGCTTGAGAGCAAAAAAATCTGAAAGCTACTGATGGGAGAAGAAAAACCATAGCGGTTTGGTCTGATTGACTAAGGTTTTTGTTTAATTGGCGTTTGAAGTGTTAGGCATAGAAATTAATTGTTGATAAGAGAACACTTTTGGTAATCTCGAAAACTGTTCAAGATTTTTCTTGGGTGTCTTCGGCAAAGTTGTAGCTCATGAACTGCCCTACAAAAAACGTTTATTCAAAAAATTCCACCTTCACGATCAAAAACTTTAAAATGTTACTGGTTTTTACTGGTTTTGTTTTCATTTATTTTTGAAGTTTTGAAGTTTTTCAACATGAAGGTGGCATTTTTTTAAATAAACGTTTGAGGGTTTTTTGTAGGGCTACAACTTTATCGAAGGCACTTGAGCAAATATGTGAATAGTTTTTGAGATGTACGAATTACAAAAAGTGTTCTCTTTATCAAGAGTGCATTTCTAAGCCTAAAACTTCAAACGCCAATTAAAAAAAAAACCTTAGTCAATCAGACCAAACCCAACTAGGGTTTTTCTTCACTCACCAGTAACTATCAGTTGTTGGAGTCTCAAGCGTATCAAAATGTTTAGGTTGCAAAATGATGCATAGTGTTATTTAATGGAACTACAAATTCCATTTTCAGCAGCCTGTATCTTTTGCAATTTGTAACCGATTGCAGAATTTTTAAATGGAAATGGAAGATAGACATCTTGAGATATAACAAAAGTTGTGACAATAGTGGTTTCTTAACTAAATAACTTTTTTTAGCAATTTATAAAAAAAGACAACAAATTTGTTATTTTTTGGTTCCCTTGAATAAAGGGCACTTTAAATAATTT
Source organism: Phaonia tiefii (assembly GCA_963931995.1). NCBI lineage: Eukaryota > Metazoa > Arthropoda > Insecta > Diptera > Muscidae > Phaonia > Phaonia tiefii. Next base: position 321,740,456 of record OZ008367.1, on the reverse strand, counting down.
TGATGAAAAATTATTTTTCTTATTTTTCTAATTTATTGACGTGACAACGTCTTAAATTAGGTTGCGGCTGGGAGTCACTTATGAAAAAGTGTAACGCCCGGTAACGTTACGATGAGTCACCGAACACAAGTAAACGCAATGTGTTTACTTGTGTGCCAGAAACGATTTGCTTTGCTGGCTTCTAGTGGCTGTTGGTCGGTGGTGTGAGTGTTTTTGTTTTTTGGCACATCATATATATGACGACTGAGCAAGTATGTATGTGCGTATATATGTGCGTGTGTATGAATATTGATTTAGATCAGTCTGCATTGGATAAGGTATTATTTTTTGTTTTTTGTTTTTTGGCTTTATGATATGTGTAGTGTATGTTTGTGTGTAGAAATTTTCATATGAATTAGGTAGCCAAAACGAAACAGAGAGCTGCGGTCGGCTTTAAAAACGATATGCGAATATGATGAATTGAAATACTTTTTGGTTAGTAAATTATTTTCTTTTGTTTTTAATAAAAGAAATGTTTATTTTTTATAATAAAAGAAATGTTTATATTTTATAATAAAGGATATGTTTATTGTTTATAATGTCACATTTGATAATGTGTTCATAGAAATCGCACAGGTACCTAGATGGTGTTGAAATTACTTCTATTTTCCTAAACCATAAGTTTCAATAAATGTTAAAACATCGCCCGTGAGTTCTAACACTCATTGGGCAAGTGAGTTCATTGCACTCCTATTGTGCAATTTAATTATATTCATATCAATAAATATTCTACCGAGAAAAAGACGTTGTCACGTAAAATCTTCGCCCGTAAAACCGACTTTACAGGCAACAATTTTTTTACTTTATTTAAGAATTATTAGTATATTTTGATAACTTCAAATATACAGGTTTTCATTGATTGATATAGAGAATTTATATAATCCAACGAAATTTGATTCCAAGCATCTTTAATGGCCTGAATTAGTGGCTGCTTGTCATCAAATTGTCTACCTCCTTCATAGACCTTACGAGATAACCAACCCCAGACATTTACGATAATGTTTGGATCTGGCGAATAGGGTGGCCAGTCAAGAATATTAACATTTTGGCTTTCAATGATCTCCTTTACTACTCTGGCGTTGTGTATAGGTACATTATCCTGTTTCAATATCCAAGATACTTCGAAAAAACCGATTCCAATAACGTTTTATGGCTTGCACCAGTAATTTTTGCACTTTGCAATTCAAGATCGATGGTGCCATAGTACGTAATAACACCCCACACCATAACGCCGCCCTCTTGGCTGTGATGTCGGTTCAAAAATCGCTTTTCATTGCGCAGATCATGGAAATAATAGCTGTAGCTAAATTAAACATCTTCTCATCCGTAAATACGTCGCTTCTCAAGTCATTTCCATGAATTTTGGGCTGCACATCCCATACCATGTATTCTCTTGCGAATTGAAGCCGCTTTTCCTTACGAGGAGCATTAAGTGGCGGCTTTTTTGTAATTTCAGGAATTTAGGATACTCGCAGCTCTTAAGTACTCTGCGTACTGATGACGTGCTCGCTTCCACTCAAGCTTGAGCTCCTATTTTTGACAAGGATAAGGCAGAACTAGAAGCAATTCTGATGATTTTTCTTTTCTCATACATGGATAAAATCAATGAAACCCTTCCTTTAAAATTTTGTCCATACCCCTCGGGGTCCTTGATATAATTGTCGACAAATGTTGGGCTCCGTCCAGTTTTTTAGCTACTGCGCGGTTAGAAACTCCTTTAGAACGGTAAACATCGAATTTAGTTTTTTCCTATAGATTTAAAATTTTTTATTTTGTCATTTTGACTCGCAAAATGATTAAGATGTAATAAATTGTAATAAACAAAAGCTCCCTACAACAAATCATCGCTTACTTTAAAAATAATAAAGTGCCTTTATTCAAGTGAACAAAAAAAAAAGCACATTTTTGGACTTTTCTATAAATTGCTCAAAAGAAAGTTCCTTAGGTAAGAAACCACTATTGTCATGATTTTTTTACATCTCAAAATGTCTAGCTATGATTTCCATTTTAAAATTCTGCAATCGGTTTTAAATTGCAAAAGATAAGGCTGCTGAATATGGAATTTTTAGTGCCTTTAAATAAGTGAACCGGAGTGTATTTATTTGTGGAGTACAATCCAAAAACTAACATTTTACTAACATTGAAAAAGTGTACGAGTAAACATCTGTGCTGAATAGTATAAATACTTAAATATTTAATGTGAAAGTATTGACTAATGAGGTGAGAGATCACAGAAATCAACGAAAAGGGTTTCAGAATCCATTCAAAAACTTCAGAAATTCACACATTTGGAAAGGTATGGTAAATAACCCGGCATAATAAAAACTAAGTCCTTGTAAATTAATCAAAGCGGTGACTAAACATGACCAATTAAATCAATACAATTTTAAATTGTATCGCCTTAAGATGTATCTTATATATAATGCCAAAGTTCAAAATTCGTTATATATTGTGGAAGATTAATGATTGTTTTCTCAATTATTGTCACATTTTCCATTAAGTTCAACACTTGATCCTGGCGATGTTTACTTTTTATATTCCAATTGCTATGAAATGTTTCAGTTTAACAAGAGTGTGGTGGTATTATTTCAATAACAGTTTGAAACGAAAATACTTTACAAAAGTACGATTTGTTATTGTACGAGAACAACATGTCAACGGAATCATTTATAACTTTCGGTTTTAACTTTTCCTTATACTTTAACCATTCAGGTGGAAATTTAAGTGATTCCTTAGGGAAAAGCCAAAGTTATAAGCAATTTTTCATGTGACCTTGCTTACGACGTTTTTTTCATTAACAAAAAAATTACCAAAGAGGTGTTGATTATTATGGCAACAGTGACAAATTGGTATAAACAATGGGATAGCGCCTGAGTGCCTGTAGGAAACATTCGAACGCTTCCCTACCCATGTCATTAATATTGCTCTAGGAGAATTTGTTGCTTAAGTCGGTAGGGAGAATGTCTTTAAACCAACAATCATTAAATTCAGTCTACACGCCTACACTTCCGATAACGGAATGAGACCGTTAGATTTTGCAGCGACATGGTTGTTACTAATACTAATTTTCAATACAAAGACACCCGCAAGGTTACTGTGATATCCACGAACAATATTGATCACCTGGTAATTGATGAAATTCACTCTCCTATTATAATGGACGTACGTGGTGTTCTATATGTCAATTAGGATCACTATCATAAGAAATCAGACATATAGAAAGCTGGACATCGGAAAGCTACAATTACCAGAGATAGCCATAGCTTTTGCAGAGAACCTGACTCAGTTAATGGCGTAGAACGCACCTCAGTTTCATGATGCTGAAGCCCAGTGGAAATACATATCATACTCTATGAAAACTGATGCAGGTACCGTACTTCATCGGCGGTAAAAAAATATTGAGTCGACAGATTGTCGGACTCAACACCATCTGATAGAAAATCTCCCAGTTACCTCATGCGATGTAAGGGGTAACGTTTTTTTGATTCTGACATGCGTGTTCCAAGACTTGACGCACAGTGTCGAGCATGTGCCCAAAAATGCTTGCACTGATTATTGGAATTCTAAGTACAAGATACAAGGAAATAAAATTTGATCAGAAAGTGTTGAAAACATTTTTAAGTTGTAGTATGTTAAACGACGAGATTTTATGTTTCCAAGTTGAAGTTGTTATCGCTTAAAATCAGGTAAAATTGTCATGCTTTTCTAAGGGCTAAAATGTAAATTTTTTTCATAAATGAGTCATGTATGAGAAGTTCATGCTACACGCTGAAAAAAATCGGCCTCTGTAATATATTCTCCCAAACATAATATCCAATAACCACGTATATGTTTGGAGCACTCTTCAAACATTCATATGTTTGCAAGTCCCAAACTCTCTTGTATTTAAATGCAAACAGTAGCATGTTTACTGGCAAACATATATGCTTTTACGTGGACACATATCCGTACTTTACCCCAAAAATTTATAGCACTCACCTGTTTCCGCCAAACATCCATATACTTACGTTGAAACAGATGCATATTTCCTCCCAAACATGATAATATTTAGAGACGAATTATTCTTTGTACTCAATTTATATGCACTGTTTATTATAATTAATTTTATCAATATAAATCCACGTTTTTAGATAATTAATACAAAAAATTAAAAGGTTTACAATTTCCCTTTTTACAAATTCTTGCATGGAGTGCATTATTATTTTTTTCTCATGTTTCTGTACTATGGTTCTGTACTATGGTTCAGCCAAAATGAGAAACACCGACTTCATCTTTAATTTACATGGAATATTTATGGAATTCAGGAATATTTATGAATCACGGACTGGGAGAATAATGCAAAAATTCGGATTTATATCTACGTGATAGACTCTCTCGTTGTCCGTCTTTTGTTCTCTTACTCTCGAGAGACCATCAACAGTGTAAAAAACATAGCTATTTTTGTATGACAAATACATATATATTTGGGTGGCAAACATATACTGTATTATAACATATTAATCATCGTGTCTGGAACATGTAATATTGTATAGCAAACACAATGTGTTTGCACACAAGTATATTTTATTTGCCACAAGCTGCAAACACACGTTATGCTTGCATCCAAAGCACAAGACACTTTAGCATGATTTCCCATATTATTATTCTTTTTACAAAACTGGATAATAAATAACAATTATTCGCACTCACAGCAAAACCATGAATCATTTACTGACTTTAGTGTGAAAAATACTAACATAATTGAAAAATAGCACAAATATGGTGAGCAATGAACAACGAAAGGAATGATCGGTGAAAAAGATTACGAATTATAGACTCAAATTCGTTCACAAACTCAACGGTTAATTATGATTGACTCGAATGTAGCAAGATAAATTGTATTGTTGCATCACACACAGAATGGGAATTTCGATTCATCAATTTATTTTTTTGGAAGACTAATTTTCAAGGAAATAAAGGGTTTTTAGTTAGAGACGCTACAAAAGTAAATCGATAGGGACAGCAAACGGCCCCATATTTTTTCCCGCTCTTTTGATATTTCTCTTCAGTAAGGTTTGCCATTTCATCATGGAAAGATATACGATCCAACAAAGAGTCGAAATTATTAAAATTTACTACCGAAATTTGGAATCAGTGGCCTCAAATTTAAGAGTCCAATTTCTGAATCCTGAATTCTGAATTTCATTTGTGGCTAAATGGCTTCGTCAATAAGCAAAATATGCGTTATTGGTCAGACAGCAATCCACACGTAATTCATGAGTCATCATTGCATTCCGAAAAAAATACGGTTTGGCGCGGTTTATGGGCCGGCGGCGTCATTGGGCCGTACTTCTTCTGTGATGGTCACGACCGGCACATTACTGTGAATGCGAATCGCTACCATTCAATGATAACCGAATATTTTTGGCCCCAATTGGATAATATGGACTTGGAGGATATGTGGTTCCAACAGGACGGCGCCACAAGCCACACAGCGAATGCCACAATCAATTTATTGGAAACCAAGTTTGGTGAACGTGTTATCTCACAATATGGCCCAGTCGATTGGCCGCCTCGGTCGAGCGATTTGACGCCGTTAGATTATTTCCTGTGGGGCTACGTCAAGTCTATGGTCTATGCCAACAAGCCAGCGACGATTGATGAACTTCGTACGAATATCGAACGTGAAATTGCAGCAGTATCGGCCGATTTATGCTTGAAAACCGTCGGAAATTGGGTTCAGCGTCTGGACTTCTGCAAGCGTGCCCGTGGTGGCCATGCAAAAGAAATCGAGTTCCATACATAATGGCATCGAACGTACTTTCACAAGAATAAAGAATTTCATTGGTATCTAAAACCGATTTTGTTTCATTTAAATAAACTTTTGTAGCCCTCTTATTGAAAAACCCGATATATATGCTCCTTCACACAGGAAAAAGATTAGTTGGAAATCAACTCAGGCATTGGAAGTTCCATGATATGGTATATATTTTGATTAGGATTCATAATTATCATACATCAGAATTATTTGTCGATGATGATGATAAATTCAAAAATTAAATTGTTCGAGCGTTTGGTCGTATTTTTAATTAAGGTCGGACAAATCATCACTTATTATGATGATAAATTAAAAATAGGCCTCCCTAAATAGAAGGTGTTATCACAGATATTAAGTTATATTAACCATTTTGAGTATTTCAAAAACCTCATTCACCTGAAATGGAAGATACAACTCATAAAAAGTACAATATTAGAATTCGTGTTCAAATATTAGTCACTGTATCCATAATTTACATCTCCCCAGTCCCTTCATGAGATGTAATGGGGAATTATTTATTTATTTATAATTTTTTTATTTTTTGTTATTCCCAATGTGCAAGTGCAATCAGCTAATGATGACATGATGTACGAGTATTTGCTTAACATGCTCGTCTATAATTCTCGCAATTTCTCTCTACTCATGATGCTCTATAAATGACAAAATCACAAAATCCGTACTGGCTACCAAAGACACATAGCCTCAAATTTGTAGAAATGTCTATTTATGTGTTCGAACGTTTTGCCCTCGATTTGTTTTCAGTACTTTAGTAATCAATAAATCAAACTAATGTACTGCAGTTTCTGAGGCCAACTGCTAAAAGAACCCTAAATCAAATATTACAAATTTTAAAAGAGAGGGCCAAAAACAACTAAAGCATAGAACGAAAATATGCTGGTAATTGTATCATCACAACAAAGAACCTTAATCTCAAATAGCTACTAAATTAAAATTCGGATCATCTGCGTTATTATACGAATTGTGTATTTCCAACACACCAAAAATAATAGTGCAATCTCGACAACATAATTTTCTTACAGTTTGTGCAGTCCACTAATTTAGTTCCAATGACTTTCTTCATTATTTTGTCCTTTACTCATCATTGTGGAATTTCAATTAGAATTTCACTTTTAATCTTCTCTTGTTGATGCTCTTTTTAATATCTAGACAATAGTATCGAAATGTTTGTAAGGAAATCAGGACAACTGCTTCAACCTAAGGAATCACAAAGAAAAAACCCATACATAGGAAATGTAAATTAAGAGATAAGTAATTTTTTTCCATTGGGCACCATGAACGACTAATGCCTTTAATTTCTTAAGCATTGAAAAGGAGAACGATAAGACTGAGTATTTTCAAATTTTATTATCAGCAATATTGAACGGATAATTGCTAAATACGTGATTTCTTCGTGTTTGCCAACCATAAAAAGCTTTGAAATGATGAAGCATTGGGACTACAACTGAAATCAAACCTTACTCAGTCTGTAGAAATAACAGGCTAAAACAGATGATGATAATACAGAAAATTAAGTCAGTCCTTCTATTACAAATCAATATTCTGACAGCAAAATGGTCTGTAAACTGCATTCGAATCCGGTTGAACTAGTCACTGTGTAAGAACATGCAAATGAGATTAATGCATTGGGCAATAATGACAACTGAAAAATTATCGCTTTATGCTTTGTACCTAAGAGACTTAAATTTGTTTACACTTTTGCCCTACAATTACACTTGCACTCTTCTTTTTCGACACAATATTTTCCGTTTATTTTTTGTTCCACGAACTACAAAATTCTGATATTTCCATTCATCTGGTCTGAAGATGACAAGAAGTTTAAATTTTTTTGTTAAAAATCCGATGAGAACAATATCTGCAGTTTCTGTCCTCGTCCCCTAGGGAACTTCCTAATGTTTCGTTGCTTTTAGTTTCTGCCACAGTGAGAATACAACATAATGCCAGCCGGATGGCATATAATACAACGAAAATAAACTTTGCTATAAAACGGAAGTAATTTCTAGGTTACGTGCACGATGTTTTTGTTATTATACTTCTTCTTCTACAGCTGCGAAGAATAAGAACACAAGCAACAAAGGCAACAGCAACAGAATCAGCATTTGCATCATTGTCAGCAACAGGACAGATTCTGCTGTTCCTCCTCCCATCACGAAGATGACGATAGAACATCAATAATAACTGAGAAAAGATAAAAAGTTACAAATACGAAAGAACAAGGAAACATATATTGCACAGTCGGGGAATATTTTAATATTTATAGGTAAAGTACTTTAAGTATAGTTGGACTTCTATTGTATGAACTCGGAATTGTTCAATTTTAAGTTCTTGCTTAAATGCAATATGCAATAATCTTTTCTATCAATTGTATAAATCGGGCGTAACTTTATCTCCCCATTTATTAAATATAACCGATATGATACGTCTTTTGAGCCGAACATAGACCAAAAGATATATTTGTTTCTACCCAAATACACTAGGAAGCGAAATTTAAAGGGGACTAGAAGAATCCTTCTACAAAAAATCAATGAGTGTTAGAACTCACGGGCGATGTGTTAATACCTTTTTGTTACACGGTACCAGTTCGATTTCACATTAGTAAATTTTAATTTTTTTTACAAATTTTACAAAAAAAAATAGATTTTGTGCTCAAGGCTCTTTTGCTATGACACTTTCTTTTTTCTTACATCTGCTTTAACATTAGATGTTATATTGTTAATATAAATAAAGCAATATTTAGCTCACTGAAATAATTGTTTTTGTTTTGTCATAAAAAGACCGACGACAAAAAGTATTGAATAGTATAGAGAACTTATTACACTCTTTTTCCGCTCTCATGTAGAAAGTCTGAGTAAAAGAGCATAAACGAGTCTTATTCTCTTTATGGAATGTTTCAATATAAATGCACCATTTGGACAATGTTATTACATAAAACAATACAACACAAATACAAAAGCATAAATGTTTCAAAAGGCATCAATATTTCACATCAAAATTATGAATGGACCAAGTTACGACAAAAAGAGAGTAATATGTTTTGAATCATTCGCCAGATGTCGTCAGTGCTTTTGAGTCATACAGTTCGTTTCATGAGTTCTCTACACTATTCAATACTTTTCGGCTACGACGACCTGCTTGTTTGTTCGCTGCCGCTACATCAATATCATCATCCTTTTTTGCAGGCAGAGACTGAAGTTGTACAACAACAACGTATGTGATGTTAACGCTGTGTGTTGTTTGCATGTGTCCACTTTGATAGATTGACCTACTCGTGCCTATAGATGTTGACACATCAAAAACTTTTCTCGTGCATGTTTGTAGTTAATATTACATTTCACCCTTGTATCCAGTTCAAAAACATTATTTTTTACAAACTTTTTTATTTTCTTAAAATGCACTCCGGGGCATTTTTGTTATTTAAGAGCATTAACGTAGCTGACGATGTTTGTATTTTATGAATGTATGTATATTAGACCGACTCACATTTCGTGGTGGGGAATAACGTGTTTTTTGTTCACCCTGAAAATGCATCTTTGTTTGTTTTCTGATGAGTCCCAAAATATTTTGTATCTAGCATTAAGATCCCTTGAGCTGGACCGTTTTAAAGAAAAGTCGGAATATGTATCATAAATTAAAAATAGTATATCGACGAAACAAAGATGACTTTGTCCAAAGAAATGATTTGATTTATTTCGCTTGCAAAAAAAAAAATAAAATTTTTGCGATTCAGTCAAATAGTCATAATTTTGGAACAGTCGATTAGGTAATTTTGGAAAGATAAGAGGAAGGGATATTTTTTAAGAGAAAAAAAGTTAAAGTGAATGCGGGAATTCAGGTTATGTGCACGATCTTATGTCTTTTTTCCAAAGTTTTTTGGAAAGCTCCGTATCTCGGTGATTTCACTGTTGGAAAGAAGTTTCTTATAGCTAAATGAAAAAATGTTAAACAACTTTTTTTAACTACTTTAATACAACCCATTATAATCAACTATATTGGGTACTTTTGGTTTGGTATGGTTTAAAGGGAAGTTTATTAGGTGGAGCCTGTGTATCACATATTGCAGCTTTGAACCCAATAAAATGCAAATTTCGAAAAGCCAAAGTGCAAGACTGGGAAATCCATGAATTACAACCCTGAGCATGGAATTACATTTGGCAGCACACTCACTCTTATACTCGTACATTTGGTTTGGTTTGTGTCTAGAATAACATATCGGGGGATATTTTTGTTTAATGGGAAATTTTCTAGGTGGAGCCTGTTTATTACATATTGCAGTTTTGAACCAAGTACAATGTAGAAAGCTATAGTTAAAGAAATTTAAAAAAATAACATTTTCTTAAGTAAGTGCGTTTTCTTAAAAAAACTAAAATTTCTCACAAAAATACCTATTGATATTCTTAAACAATCTATCCTTTCTTAAAAATTACCTTATCTTAAAGAAGTACCTTTGCTTAACCCTGCTGTTAGATTAGGACCATTTGGTCCAAATTTTTTCTGTTTTCCCTTGTAACTTTGGAACGGTGATATATACTGACTAAATTTTTCTGCTAATGGGGTCTTTTAATAAAACAATGTTATGTGCGAAAATTAAATTTTCTAACTTTATTCAGGACTGAGAAAAATACAAAATGACGAATCTTAGATTAGAGGACCATTTGGTCAATAGTACATTTTTTCATTACCAAGCGAATGTAAATTCATGTCAAATATTTAGAAGATGTTTTTGATATGTCAAATACTTGCTTTAGAAATTATTGAACCAAAATAGTTACAAAGGATAAGATAAAATTATTATTTTGGATGAAAATTCCAGTATGGACCAAATGGTCCCTCAATCTAAGATTCGTAAGTTTTTTCATTACCAAGCGAATGTAAATTCATGTCAAATATTTAGAAGATGTTTTTGATATGTTAGCGGATGTTTTTGATATGTCAAATACTTGCTTTAGAAATTTTTGAACCAAAATAGTTACAAAGAATAAGATAAAATTATTATTTTGGATGAAAATTGCAGTATGGACCAAATGGTCCCTCAATCTAAGATTCGTAAGTTTTTTCTAATCTAACAGCAGGGTTAAAACAGTAAATTTTCTTACAAAAAGTACATTTTTTTCAATAAGTACATTATCTTACAACCTATTGCCTTTTCTTAAAAAACATATATTTTCTTCAAAGATTACCTTTTTTGTAAAACAAAATAACTTTTCTCGAGATAAGTACCTACTCTTAAAATTGTAAATGTTCGTTCGTAAAAAAAATTGTCTTAAAAAAAATAATCCGTCTCTTAAAAAAAATACCTTTTCTTACAAAAATTCCTTTTCTTAAAAGTACCTCTTCTTGAAAATAAAATGTCATCGTTTCTTTTATTTTCTTGAGATATGTAGCCTTTCGGAAAATAAGTAAATTTTCTTAAAAAAAATAACCTTTTCCTAAAAAGAGTACTTTAAAAAGAACCTGTTCTTAAAAAAAGTACTTCTTTGTAAAAAAATTCATACTCTTAGGCTTTTTCTTACAGAAATTACTTTTTCTTAAAAATAGTTTTTCAAACCGCTGCCAATTCGCACCCTTGCATTTTCGGGGATGGTCGTTGATGGACATATTTTCATGAAATGAGCCAAGCAATACGCTGGTGAAATTTGTCCAGGCGTGACTGAACCACCCTGTATATTCAGCAAGCAAGAAACATGCATAATTGCTGTGTTGTGGGAGCCCGAAATTGCAAATCGTGGCAATTGGGAATAATACATTCTATGAAACATGACGTCCTCAAGCTGTAATAACTCCGAGACTTGAAAATATTTTTGAATATTCTTTTTTAGGAAGTTATATGTAATATCTACCTTTAAAGTGAAAAATAATTGTTGTAGATTTGTGTAAAGAGTCCCACAAAAAACTTAAATTAAAACAATATCAACCAGACTCAAATTTTCACTGTACTATCGGTCTCCGATCAGGACCGGAATTACATTCCACAAGGCAACAAGTTGAAGGAACAAATACACTTTAATTGCAATTCGCCTATTTTTTTCGTTTTTTTTGCCTGAAACGGCATTAACCGGTGATGAAAAAACTAAAAAATTTGGCCGTGTAATCGGGCGTAAGTCAGCCATTTATTATCCGATCCTGTTGAAATTAATTTCAGTAGAAAGCTATTTGGAAACTCTATAAGTGCCTCCATTAAGATGTTTATTTTGACGTAGAATACGTCTTACCTTACGGTATGAGGAGTCATGTCAGATTTTTATTGTTGTAATCTTTATTTCATTGAATTTGAGGAAACGGCTAGATGCATTTTTTTAAAATTTTTTTTGTAGGTAAATGAAGATGTTATCTTTCGTTTGATATACATTTCATATTGGTTGATATATTTCTAGTATTTTAATTTCTCAAATGAAAATTGTTTAAACACATACACTCAGACATATGTGTGGTGTTTGGTTGAGTGTTTTTGGTTGCTCAACATTGCTTAGGAACATGTATCTAGTAAACAGTGAAACGAACAGCAAGCTAATGTTGCTTGGCAACATGTATCTAGTAAAAAGTGAAACAAAGAGTAAGCTAACGTAATAAAGCTTTTTTGCGAAAGCTTCAATAAAGCTGTTGTAACATTAATTTTGAATTGTAAAGCGTAAAGCTTTCACACAACGCTCGAATGCTAATGCGAAGACTCGATAAGGTAAACCTTTTTTAATATTAGGGCGGCCCTCTCAACATTCGCAGAACTTATTTCAATAAAAATATTAATTAAAATACATAAATTAAATTAAGTTTAAAGAAATTGAACATAATATTTTTTTTTTAAACGGACTTGAATCAAATGCCGTTGGTAAATATAAAAATTACAGCAGACAGTTGTCCGAGGCCTTCGGCCACGGACTGTCCCTGCAGGCTGTGTCAGAGACACGGCCATTAAGTTTAACGTAAAATACGCCATCCGATAAGACAGAAAGCATATATAACAATAAACGATAAATAATATAAGCAAATGAATTTATTGTTATATATGTTTTCTGTCTTATCGGATGGCGTATTCTACGTTAAACTTAATGGCCGTGTCTCTGATATAGCCTGCAGGGACAGTCCGTGGCCGAAGACCTCGGACAACTGTCTGCTGTAATTTTTTTTAGTAACTCATTGGTCCATATTTTCCGAAATATAGGACTCCAAATCTTGAATGTATAATCGCGCGAAAGTCAGCCATTTATTATCCGATTCTGTTGAAATTACTTTCAGTAGAAAGGTCTTTGGAAACTCTATAAGAGCCTCCATAATGATGTTTGTTTTTAGTAACTCATTGGGGACCAATAAAAATCCCAATTTTTTAACCTCACTTTTTTGATGAAAATTTATGTTTTTTCTAAAATATGCCCTATTATAACTATTGCTTTACTAGGCTGCCATAATAGGCAAGTCTTCGACCTTTTTTTAAGATACCACGCTCATCTATAATCCTTCAATATATTTAATTTGTTAGATTTTTAGATTGTGAGAAGCTGTCCCTAATCCCTTCATGGGATGTAACGGGAAACCATTTATTTTTAATTTATATTTTATTTAAAAAATAAATAAATAAATCAACCAACCCACAGCTCAAATCAGCCTTGGTTTTTTACAAGTTTATTTATTTAATTTAACACCGGCTTCGCGGCTTCGGCATAGTATTTTTGTGTTATAAAGCTTTCTGAGTGGCCGGCATTTGACTGTGCTTAAGGGGTTTCTCCTCTGGAGTGGGTCCAACCGAGGCTTCGGCATAGTATTTTGTGGTATTTTTTTAAATAATTTTTTTTATTTTTTTATAAAACAGAAAGCGCCACAGGCAAAAAAATATCGCGCGATTTTTTTATGTTTTAGACGGAAAAAAGCGCCAAATGTTTATCGAAACTTTGAATATCTCCTGTCTTTAAAGGGCTACAGGCGAGTATTATACATTAAAACAAAGGTGAACGTCTGCCCTATTATCGGACTTCAACGGAAGAATAAATATATGAGGAGTGCAGAATCAGAACTCACTTTTGACACCAAAAAACAAAACCGGTTTTATTGCAGATTCGAACTTAGTATAGAATCCTCTACGAAACCCTCTTATCACTTTCCTCGATTTCCCCCTCCAAATACCACAAAATCCCATGCAAAAAGTGCCCTGGGAATCAAAACTCACTTTTGACATTGACAAAAGTAAGTTTTGACGCCAACACTGTTATCAATGTTGTTTTTGAAGTATAACTTCTATACGGACGCTGTACAAAATTTGACTTGGTAGCAAACTGGTGAATGTGTCATGATGACGTCAATCAAAGTCGTCACGATGACGTCAAAAAATTCAAAGAGCGATGAGTGAGAGTGAGAGAAGGATGACGTCAAGAATAGATTACGTATGAGAATCATGATGATGATTACAGATCCGAAAGTAAAACATACGCTTTCGGTGTCGTATGGAATTCATAAAAGAAGAGCCAAGGTTTTTTTTCAATTTCTACGTCCACCACCACCTAAAAAAGACGGCTCCGAAATCTTGGACGATACCCTTATCTTGTCTTACGATTGCGAGAAAAACCTACAGTTGTTGAAGGTTTCAGATTCTTCGGCGTATTACAGCCGCAACGTTTACTTGTACAATTTTACTATTGTCCAAGGGTACTCCAAGTCTCAACTCACACCTGGCAACGTGACGTCGTTTGTATGGACCGAAAACGAGTTTCCAAAAAATGCCAATACTATAGCGTAGTGTGTTGCTCACCACCTGCGAAACATCGATTTGACCTTCTTAAAACATATTCGATTGGTAGCCGACGGATGCGCTGGACAGAATAAAAACTCAATCGTCGTTACATTTTAGATATTGAGCTCGTATTTCCCATTACTGGTCACAGCTGCTGATCGAGTATTCGCCCAAATCAAACTCAAAACCAAGAAGCTAGATACGATTATTGATCCCAGTGAATATCTAAAGATAATCGAACAACATTCTACAGTGAAACGAGTCGGAGTTGACGTCAAGGTTTGGGATTATAAACGTTGCATGACCGATGTTATGAAGCCAGTTGCTGCGTGGAATTTTTCAATGTCGAAGATAAAACGACTGTTGATAGACAAAACCAATTCGAAAAAAATTACATTCAAGGGCGAGCTGTTCTACGAACACGACATTGGCGTACCTTTTACCCTGTATTGTAAAAAATGTAGAAGCTTGAATGATCTTATTTTTACCGAAATAAGAAAAACGAACCTCATCTCGAAGGAAAAAAATGCTGATCTTACAAATTTGACAAAAAAACATTTCGGAGAAAATTGGACGTCGCTATCCAGATTGGAATTTTTCGTTCATCTTTCGAATACATCAGCTGAAGTGGATGATAGCGAAGATGTTGATGATGTGTGTGCGGTTCAAGAAGAGCAGTCGGATTTAATCGTTTGAAGCTTACAACCTAATGTTTTTTATTTTTTTTTATAATACATTACTATGGTTTATAAATTTTTCTTTACTTTATCAGATTTCGTGTAATCTCCACAATTTTTCTTTACTTCATTAGATTTTTAGTGTAATCTTTACCATTATGAATTTTTGGAATGAGTATCATGATAATAAAAATTATATTTTTCATCAATATTATTCCCTAGAATGACATAATCAGCCTCTTCTTAGTTTAATCGTTTTTTTTTCGTAATTTTTTCAGCAAAATATGCGTAAAATAATTGGGTCAGAATCAAAACTCACTTTTGCCAAAATTGAGTACCGCATCGGAACCGTATGCCGGGTCGGAGACAAAAAATATTTCTAGGTCAGCTTCTACTGGTCCTACTTAACATGTTGACACAGTTTGCGGCGGTATTGCTATCAGCGCACTAGGCTAAATCAGTTATTGTGCTGTCGTGTAAAAAAAATTTCTGTGTCAAAAGTGAGTTTTGATTCTGCACTCCTCATACATATATAGAGCAGTGCTTGGGGAAAAATAAGTTTCAAAAAAGTAAGGTTTAAAAAAAGCAAAAACTATGTTTATGTAGGGTCTTATAGAGTTTCCAAAGCCCTTTGTAACGACATCCATTTCAACTAGATGGGATTATAAATACCTGAGATATCAAGCTCTAAAGACCTATATCTCAAAAAGATGGACCGATCGGAGAAAAAGAAAACATTTGTTGGACTCAGTGCAGAAGCTTTTCTGAATGGAGAAATTTTGGCGTAGATCAGAGAATAATAACTAAAGTGCATATACGCCTCTGGCTGAAATTCGCAATGATGTTTAAAGTTGTTGCAGTTGAGTATAGAAAACGCCACACAAAAACAGGTTTCTTTAAAAAAAAAACAAATAAATTAGTTTCTTAATTTCTTTTGATATATTATGGTGTTATTAGAAACAACAAATATTCCCATTATTTATGGAACACGATTTCATTTATGTGGCTGCTGCAGCTGGCTTCGCGGTAGCTCATCCTGTCAGCATAAGTTTTCAAGACTTTTTTGACGGTTTCTACTTCTAGCTCACGGCTACCTCGGACGATATTAGACTTAAGGGTGTGGATCGTTTCTGAATTATTTTCACAACATCAGTGCGAATAATTGAATAATTGCTTGGATGAATCCGAAGGACTACATACAGGTTGTGAAATATTGAGCAAACTATTTTACGCATTCAGCATTTCTACTTCCCGAATGAGCTCTATACCATTACAACTTATTATGTGATTTTGGAAATCTCTTCCACTCAATGATGTAAGTTCTTTGATTTTGTTTAGACAATTGATTGATAGTAGTTTTGCTCTTATTTTGAGAAGAAGTATGTTTTTAGCAAATTACTTGACTGGTTTCTATGAAAATTATTTGACCGCAAGACGAAATGTATCTACTACATGCCTAGAATCCGAATTACAATAAATTCTATTATATTACTAACTTGGATTAAACAAAAGTGACGCATACTCCTTAAACGGCCACCAACAAAATTTCAGGCAGAATCAATACAAACCAGTGATTGATTCGTAAAGATCAACGACTTTGATTTCCTTTTTGGGAATTCTGTTTCAAGTTCCTTCGTGGCTATTCAAATAATTTACTCGGCAACTAGGTCTACACGGACGCGTTTTGTAGTTCCTGAAAAACACTTTCTTGTTTTCCACCCACTGTTTCCCGCACCAGTCGCAGAGCTAGCGATGACAATGTATTCGTACAGTTTGGGTCAAGATGGTGTCCCAAGAGCATTGGTAGATTGTATCATAATTTATGTAAGAACATTATGCTGCCACTGCCAGAAGAAAACGATAATGATGTTGATGTCAAAGTTTTCTGTGCGCTCTTTTTAATTTTCTCGTTTTTAAATTTCATTGCTATTGTGTGGACGTGTGCCAACGAATCATCTCAATTCAAATGTTGCTGGTTGGCAGCTACCAGCAACCATTTAAAATCATTTCATTCTATGGAAGTTGTTTTGAATGTTTGTAGCTACAAATATAGCACAACACGGTATTAAATGAAGGAACTTCCTCTCAAGAGATTTAAAGAAAACTACCCGAAATGAATGCGCTGAACGGAATACTGGTCACTCTCTAAATAACGGGTCGGAAAGTTGTTGCTCATGTGGACGACGTGGCAATATTTGTAAGAGAAGCTTTGTCCTATTTGTTTTAAAACTAGTCTCCAAAAATTTTATAATTTCTGATCGACTATTTTTTTATTGTTCAATGTGTTTCTAAAAGTTTTTTATTATTAAATTTAAGTTCTTCCTATTGACAAGATTTGGCACAATAATGACAAAATAGGGCAAATATCCCTGTACCATACGGACTTTGGGCAGGTGTGCTAGTGAAACTAGGCTAGTTGTCAATCCAACTAACATAGAGCCGGCCGTCTTTACTCGAATGAACATAAAGCCAACTGTATAGATTTTATTGTATTGTATTGTAAGATTCTTCAGTGTAGCTTCCCGACTTTAGGCAGATGTGCCAACGAAAATGGAGTAGGTGTAAACGCGAGAAAAATCGAGCTGGCCCTGTTTTCTCGAAGGAATATAAAACCTATCGTACATCTTTACAATTTGAATGGTTCTGAAATTAAGCCTGCAGAGTATGCCAAATGCCTGGGAGCTCTAACTGATAGATTTCTTAAATTCAGACTCTATAAATTAGAAGTTGCTCCCAACATTTCTGCAGCTGTCGACTGCTCGGACGAGGATTTTTTTTTTGATCGGAAATATCCCATTCCCTTACCGGAAATGGATTCCTAGCACAAAAAATTACCTAATACGGAGTTATATGTGTATTTCTAAACAGATGCGATGAAAATTAGTGGTCAGTTATGTAGCCTACTATAGGCTGGTCCAAATACAAATCCTTCATGTGATGATTTTATTCCTGTGGTCCCCGCGGCACTCTTCGCAATAGCTCATCCAGTCAGTCCAATTTCCCAAAACTTTGTTTACGGTTTATGATCGGACGATACTAGCCTTAGGAATTTAGATCGTTTCGGTATTATACGCATATAGTATACTAATACACGCACTTCCCAATCTAAAGGGGTCAATTTGCAGCACCGAGGCGGCCAATTGACATCACTAAGACGGTTGATAACACGACTATCAAACTTAGTGCACCAAAGATAGATTGTGTTATGAGCTGTGTCAAATTGCGAAAACCAATGACTTCACCCCTGTAGCACTGGCCATTGACATAAATGGCTTTTCCAGCAGCAATAATATATTATCCCAAACATATTCTGCAGGAACCATTTACAAATTTGGAACATACTTCAAATATTCATTGTTTGCAAGTCTCAAACATCCTTGTATTTAAATGCAAACAGCAACATGTTTACTGGCACAAATGTACGTTTTTACGTGGAGACATATTCTTTCTTCATCTGCATAAGCAAAATATGCGTTATTGGTCAGAGAGCAATCCACACGTAATCCATGAGTCATCATTGCATCCCGAAAAAATTATGGTTTGGTGCGGTTTATGGGCCGGAGGCGTCATTGGGCCGTACTTCCTCCGTGATGATCAAGACCGGCACATTACTGTGAATGCGAATCCCTACCGTTCAATGATAACCGAATATTTTTGGCCCCAATTGGATAATATGTACTGGGAGGACATGTGGTTCCAACAGGACGGCGCCACAAGCCTCACAGCGAATGCCACAATCAATTTATTGGAAACCAAGTTTGGTGAACGTGTTATCTCACGAAATGGCCCAGTCGATTGGCCGCCTCGGTCGTGCGATTTGACGCCGTTAGATTATTTCCTGTGGGGCTACGTCAAGTCTATGGTCTATGCCAAAAAGCCAGCGACGATTGATGAACTTCGTACGAATATCGAACGTGAAATTGCAGCATAATCAGCCAATTTATGCTTTGAAAACCGTCGAAAATTGGGTTCAGAGTCTGGACTTCTGGAAGCGTGCCCGTGGTGGCCATGCAAAAGAAATCGAGTTCCATACATAATGGCATCGAACGTACTTTCACAGGAATAAAGAGTTTCATTGGTATCTGAAACAGGTTTTGTTTTATTTAAAAAAACTTTTGTAGCGCTCTTATTGAAAAACTAGATATTTGGTTCACCGGTTATATTGAACAAGGGTTGTATATTTCTCGTACACTACCTGATCATTGCAGCGTGTTTGAGGCGGCTATAAATTAAGTAATTTCAGCAGTTGATGGACTCCTTGTCTTCTCTGACAATTCCAGTAATAATGTCCTTGGAATTAGTTTTCCTGAAATCAACATCATATCATATCTATAGTCAAGTCATGGTATCAATGCTTGATTTGGTTTTGACATATACTGTTTAATTTGTAGATACTCGGCAATACTAAAGTTCAGGGCAAATGACATCTGTTGATATTTTATCGATGAAGAAAAGATAGAGTCCATAGAAATCCATCCAAGGTTGAGTCGAGTTGCGTTGTCATTCTCTCTTCCCAACTAGAGGCACCAAGACTGAATTGATACCACCGGTTGATCATCAATCTTTTATATACAAACTCAATTCTGCAATTCACATGTGCGAATTAGCATCGATCGAAGATCCCTATGTCTCAACAGCACTGAAAGGCCTATAATTCCAACAACGATGATTTTTTGTAAGGAGTGTTTGTTTATTACAATTTATTACATCTTAATCATTTTACGAGTCAAAATGGCAAAACAAAAAATTGTAAATCTATCTGAAAGAACTAAAATCGATGTTTACCGTTCTGACGAATATTCTAACCGCGCAATAGCTAAGAAAATTGGACGGAGCCCAACAGTTGTCGACAGTTGTATCAAGTACCCAGATGGGTATAGAAAAAATGTTAAAGAAAGGGATTTATTGTCTTTATATATGTATAAGAGAAGAAAAATCATCAGAATTGCTTCTAATTCTCAAGCTGGAGTGGAAGCGAGCAAGTCATCAGTAAGCAGAGTAATTAAGAGCTGTAAGTATCATAAATACCTGAAATTAAAAAGAAAGCCGCCATTTGATGCTACTTGTAAGGAAAAGCGGCTTTAACAGAGACTACATGGTATGGGATGTGTAGCCAAGAGGTCGTGTAACTGACTGGAGAACCGTTGTATTTACGGATGAAAAAAGTGTAATTTGGATGGACCTGATGGTTACAACTATTATTTCCATGATCTGAGCAAATAAAAGTGTTTTATGAACCGCTATTACAGCCGACGTGGCGGCGTAATTGTGTGGCGTGCTATACTACTATGGCACCTTCGATCTTGAATTTCAAAGTGCAAAAATGACTGGTGCAAGCTATAAAATGTCATTGGAATCGGCTTTTCCGAAGTTCAGTGAACTGTTTGGTCCAATATATTGGATATTGCAACAGGATAATGCCCCTATACACAACGCCAGAGTAGTAAAGGAGTTCATTGCAAGCCAAAATGTTTATATTCTTAACTGCCCACCCTATTCGCCAGATCTAAACATTATCGAAAATGCCTGCGGTTGGTTATCCCGTAAGGTCTATGAAGGAGGTAGACAATTTGATGCCAACCAACTACCAATTCAGGCCACTAAGGATGCTTGGAATCAAATTTCGTTGGATTACATAAATTATTTATATCTCCCAATGAAAACCCGTATATTTGAAGTTATTAAACCCAAAGGGGTTGTACCCATTACTAGTAGCTCTTAAATAAAGTAAAATAAATTAAAAACAAGAAAAACAGTTTTCCATTAAAATTAGTTAAAGTCCTTTATTCAACTGAACCAACAAAATAGCACATTTTTGGATTTTTTTTATATCTTTTTCTATCTTTTCATTTACATTTTAAAATTCTGCAATCGGTAACAAATTGCAAAAGATACAGGCTACTGAATATGGAATTTTAAAGAAAAGTACAGCATAAGATATTGAAATACAATATATTGTATACAAGAAGAAAAGGATAAACAAAAGTTAGTTCAGTTATCAGTTCAGTCAGACTTCAGGCACTGGACTTAGTGCTATCCTGAACATCTGTACTCCTGATATCATGGCCGAATCGCAGCCGCTACATCCCTGGTGAGAATCAGAGATTGTGGCGTTTTGATATCAGGGCATTCCGGACACGCTGAATTACTACACCGGATCAACTCTATTCCCGTAACAACGGACTACTGTATCCCCTACCTTCTACCAGCGAAAAACCTAAGGACTTCTATTCCGAACAGGAGTACCTGGGAAAAGTCACTGGAAGGGGACACCAGTAGTATCAGATTTTTCACGGATGGATCAAAGTTGGACGAGCAAGTAGGCTATGGGGTCCATTCACCGGACCTAAATGTTAATATCTACGTCAAGCTGCCTGACCACTGTAGTGTATTTCAGGCGGAAATTGCCGCCATACTGGAGGTTGCTGAACTACTGAAAAGTAGTGTCACAACCCTCCGGAGAATATGTGTATACAAGGACAGCCAGGCTGCCATAAAAGCCCTGGAAGCCATATTTGCTACGTGCCTGACGGTGCAAGAATGCCACTCATCTCTTAGGGTGATGACAGAATATTTAGCTCGACAGGGTACTACAGCACAGGTTCTTCCGGCAAAAGAAGATGTTAGTATGCCAATCTCTACTTGCCGTTTGTAGATCAGGCAGTGGGCCGATGATATGTTCAAGGGCAAGTGGAGACTTACTTCAACTTCCAAACAAGCCGGGGACTGAGAAGCCCTATAGGATATTCCTGTAAGTCTTATTGACAGATTCATTGAAAGGGCAAATTGGATAGAAGACTAATCAATAGTTGCTATAAAGGAAACTGCAGGTATCACAATGGGCTTCTTCAGCCTAAGTGTGCTAGCCTTTTCAACCAACCAACCAACCAATGGCTTTATAAGAAACAGCAAATATTCTCATTATTTTTGGAATACGATATTGTTCGTGTGGCTGGCTTCGCTGTGCTCATAATGTCACTCTATTTGTCCAATTTTTGTTTGGCGGTTTGTGATTCTATCTTGTAAATAACCCGGACGAAAGCTTTGAGGGTGTGTAACGTTTCTGGATTATTGGCATAACACCTAGCTTAACAGCACCCCACGAGAAAAGGTCTGAAAGGGTCTGGCTAATCGTTACTCCGAGGCGGCCAATTGACACCGGTAAGGTTGCTTATGACTGACGATCGGTTGTTTGTGACACGGTGCTCCATTCTGGTAAAACCAAAAATTATCGTAGTTCATATCGAGCATTTAAGACCACAAAAAGTTCCGTAGCGCCCGAAGTTGACTGAATTGGGGTTTTCAGCAGCAATTCGGAAAAAAATTGAGTGAATGACACCACTTCAAAATTCAGACTACACGGTCACTCTTTGTAATGCATTTGCTTCTTGGCAATGATGTGCGGTTTACCGATCCTTAGATGCGGCAAATTTGTTTGTTGACATATCCGCGGAGATGAAAATGCGCCTCTTCCGATAATATGATTTTTCGGATAAATTGGATGTCATATTTTTGTATAAAGTTCATATTTCTCAACGTTGTTCTCACACAAAGCTACTCATTTTGGTCAGCGGAGGTGTGATACTGACTGATTCCCAATATATTTTGGACGGAAAAATTCCCTCAGTGTCAAAATAACAAATGATTTAAAAATATACCTGAATTTGGAGCACTCGTGATATGGTAAGTGTAGCATGAGCGTGAGTGGTATCTTATTCCCATATTATAATTTTCTAATGATGAGTAAACAAAATGTCTAACATCCCTCTCCCACTCGGTCATTTTGTTATATATCAATCTAGGAGTTATAATACCAATCATTCCAAGCCAATGAGAAAGCAAAAAATTGGTAATATTTATTTTCTTGTGCACGAATAGATGTCTTGAATTGTTTTAACATTATCAAACCCAATACTCCCAACACTCAAATACTGCCAAATCTAAGATAATATTGAAGGTGTGTGTGTTTTGTGTTATCTTTGGGGAGAAGTCCTTTGTATTCCTTTGCATTATTTAAATCGATGTTAGGTATTGTTTTTGAGATTTCATTTGTGGGTTTTTTCTTTTAATATTAAAACTTTTCTCCCGTCACTCGCGTGACTTATTTACAATATCAAAATTCATGATTATTTGCGGTTTCCATTATCTGTATTTATGCCTACAGAATTGTAATGAGTCGCAGCCAGGGAAAAACTTGCAAAATTACACGGAATAACAATGGCAATATTTTGTTTACTGGGCATTATCTGTATATCACATCTTTGATTGCGAGGAGATATAATTTCAAAGAAATTAAATAATTGAAATTCTTACAGAATTTCTAATGTTTACTATGGGTAACCTTGACTTAATAAGTTCAAAAATATTCAGGAGGATTTTGCATAAAAACAAAATATGGGGCACAAAACGCTCTATGAAAATATTGTTTACATTTGGAATATTTATGGGTATTTGTAGTGTATTTATGACTGTTAGGTGGCTTGAATTTTAATGCCAAATAATCGTCACTGGACTTAGAAAGTTGTCACAGTTCTTGCATTGTCAGACTTTTGATTTAGTTCAGTTGCGGTTTTGTACAACTTGTAAATTTAAATGTGTCTAGTGCCTGCGGAATGTTATGATACGTATGGTGATTTCGTTCCCAAAATATAAAGCTGAATGAGGTTAAATTTGCGAGAGGGTAGATTTAGAAAATTGTGCCATCACCTCTACGAAGCTGTTACTTCTTTGGACTTAGAATGGAACATAGAAATGCAACATTCTCGGAAATAAACTTTAAGGAGGGTTGATCTTTTTTCACAAACGGACACAGAAAGACAGTTTTATGGAAAAGGGCAGAACAAATATTGAATATTTCCCAGAAGCGAAAACTCCATTAGTGTGACACGTTTGTCAGGAAAATTTGAAGGATGTAGGATCCCGTTAAAAAATGACGCATCGAGGTCAAATCTATATATATAAAAATTGTGTATATATGTATATATATGTGTGTATATTACGAATGGACTCGAAAACGGCTGGACCGATTTTGATGAAATTTTCAGACAATATTCAGAATCATCTAGCGGGTGACATAGGCTATACAGTTAGGGTGAAAGTGGGCGCTGCCGCGCCCCCTTTTCAAGACTCGCTCTGGCGGCATTCCCAATATACCAATAGACGATTGTTATCAACACTTCACAATGTGCAATGTGGTACTGGCTGATACTCCTTGGCTATACTTGGGTGTGATTGGATAAAGGGGCGTGGCACCGCCCATACAACTTGAAATTTAAAATAGCTATCTCTCATGAACTGTCAGAGATATGAAGATGAGATTTGGTATATATGTTGTTGGGATAGTATGAATTACAGCCAGGGTGAAAGTGGGCGGTGCCACGACCTCTTTTCAAAAATCGCTCTGACGGCTTCTCTAATAGACCAATACACCGATTTTTATGACAATTTCAGAATGTGGTACTGACGACGTGCTGATACTCCTTGGTTGTACTTGGTTGTGATTGGATAACGGAGCGTGGCACCGCCCATACAACTTGAAATTTAAAATGGCTATCTCTCATGAACTGTCAGTATTAGGGAAGAGAGATGATATTTGGTATATATGTTGTTGGAACAGTATGAATTACAGCTAGGGTGGAAGAGGGCGGTGTCCCGCCCCCTTTGAAAGAAACCGGTATAACAGCCATAGCTATAGTTTAAAACGCAATGGAACAACAAATTGTGTTCACCATTTGGCATTACCAAAACTTTGAAGGCAAAACGTACTTTGCCGGGTCCAGCAAGTTTCATGTATTTAAGAATACAATTTATTATAATAAGCTGTACTAAGTTTCTTCCGGATTTATATGAATTTTGTAAAACTGTTACATGTTATTTATTATTTAACAAGAAATATTTTTAAAATAATTTCACAATACTAACACTTGGTACCTCGTGGATCTCGACGATCTTATATGCAAATAGCTTCAGCATAAAAATTTGCCAGATTGTTTGTAAATTTGTAGAAGGCCTTTGTTGGAAATACATAGTTACCTAATATTTGAACTTTTACCTCGATATACCAAGTGTTAACATCTGATTGTTTTAAAATAGTCCGCAGTTAAATCAGAAATACAGTGTAACAATATTACTAAGTTTCATATATATTGTGGAAACTGAAAATGTGTAGAAACTGTTTTCTGAAAATGACAACTTTACCAATATTTGAATTTTTACCACTTATTAATGTTGTCCATTTTACCCCAAAGTTTCATCATAATAACTCCGGGCATCTCAATAGCCCGACCGCCGATTTTGTATTTCGATAACAAACAAAATTCGACCCGAATGCTTACCAGGCAGTTCGGAGAAAAACCCCATAATTGTATACGTTTCATCGCTGTATAATTAATAAACGAATAAAATTTATACTGCATTCATATCAACAATCTCCTTACCCCTTTCCACAATCCAGGAATCTTTCTCAATTGCAGTAAAATGAGTCCAACCCAACCAACTCAACGGCACGCTCGCAGTGTTGCACCTAAATGAAGTACGTGCAACAACGACTGTGTAATCTGTAGAAATCATAGGTGATTGTGTGCCCGTATCACTGAACGAGTGGTAAAATGTACTTGCATCCGTTGTGTTGTTCATCATTGATATTATTTTCAAGTAGTATTCCAAGTGTAGCATATAATGGACAAGCAATAGGAATGCGAGACAGCCGATACCGGAACACGAGTAAATGCACAGGGTATTATATTTATATTTACGTTCTGTTAGTATTATATGTACATGTGTTGGTTTATCAGTCACACTCACATTCACACACATACAACATACGCTTTCGAATATAATCCAATATTTTCAATATGTTCATAACCAACATGACAGTTGTTACGTACATTAAGTCGAATTAGTTATGACATTGCTTCAGCACGTAAATTGGGGCAACTATCCCTGAAGTTATAACTGGAACCAAAAAACGGAAATAGGAGAATAATAACAATTTGCACTCTACTACAAACAAGATTTGTCGCTATGTAATGATTGCAAGTTAAGAAGACTGACCCCTTAGAACAACGCATCCGATCCTATTGTTTCCGCTATCAACAACCTCTAGGCAGGAAAACATCCTGTATCAGGGACGAATTTTTATTGATTTACATGTATAGATCAGTAGTGTTTCATAAACAGCAGGGGCACTTCAATCAGGATGTGGCTCTTAACCACGCACTACGATATTGGCAGAAAGTATTCCTCTCTGCTCCTCTATGCCGCTCTACCAACTTTGCACTTTGCAAATATATTTTGTTTCAAACAAAGAAACCAGTTTCTTAAAATATATAACGGGTGGAGTGCGGGAATTTGCTTTTTTGCACTGCAGGCTGTTGGTCGAAGACAGTGCAGAGTGTGCGTGTCTTATAGCGGATGACGGGAGATTTGTATTCGTCTGCGTTTCAGTTGCCATCATGAAATGTACACGTGAGGAGAGGTTATTTTGTGTTGAAGCGTAGTTTTCAAATGCGCACTCGATCATTGCAGTGTAGCGTGCTTTTCGTTTACGATTTGCTGTTCCCCCACGCAGAAGTGCTCCTGGACGGCAATCAATTGTAAATTGGGTAACTTCATTGAGAACAGCAGGGAATGTGTCATGTGTACCAGCCGTCCCAATACCTTGGAACACGTAATTAACAATATTGAGGCTGAAATTAGCAGAACACCAGTCGACATGCTTGTTAGAGTTCATTAAAACTTCACAAAACGTATGCAGCAGTCTGTGGAAAGCGAAGGTCAATGTTTGCCCGATAGACTCTTAAAGACTATGTAATTTAAAAATCCCCATACTGTTCAATATAATTAGAATATAAAATAAATTTTTCAAAGGTTCACAATTTTTTTATTTCATTCCCAAATAAACAAATTACCGCGCTTCAACCTGTATATAAAAAAATGATTTTCCAAATCAATTCGTTTATGTTTTTAAATGGAAGATATACTTTCTATCCGCAAGTTCATCTACATAAGTGTTGGATAGATTACGAAATGTTTAAAATTACAATAGGTGGTAATATAAAATAACCAAAATCGGTCCAAGGGTTAATAGAATTTTTACACACTCACCCATAGGCATGCGGTTTGCTTTACTTTTATTGACTTTTTTAAAATCTCATGAGGTCAGGCGTCTCACTCATATTAGTTAATCAAATTTCACCATATTCTTCTAACTGGCGTTATCCTTCGCCTTTTCTCGCCAGTTGGTAACACCAAGGATACAGAGGAATTTTCCGTCTTTCCAGCGGATACTTCGTCGTCTCTTTTCCTGCTTCCTTCGAGTACATTATCGAAAAGTTTTCGCGCTGGTTCATGTTCATCAATTCTCATAACATGGCCTAGCCAACTCAGTTGGCCTAATTTGATTACCCTAGCTATATTCACGTCAGAATATAAATTATATAGCTCTTGGTTCCAGCGATGTCGTTACTCGTCGTTTTCCCCGATAGGGCCACATATTTTATGGAGAATCTGTGGATATATTGCATTTAATACGAAACCAATTTTAACGCAAGGAAGGGCCCTCAGTGTCTTTGGACGAAATTCATTTTGCGACTTTTTAAGACGATTGAGCCGTGTCCGTCGGTCTATCTGGTTGATCAACACGATAACTGCCGTAAAGCTTTATCGATCACAATGAAATTTTGTCAGTGTATAGTATTTGTCCAGGGTTGGTTTGGGATTGAAAATGGGCATTCTGACCACACCGCTTCTGACACCTCCCATACAAATCGACACATTTAACACAAATTCATATTTCTTCCAACACCTTTTACTCGTAGTTGTTATTAGCATCACTTGAAACACTTGTTAATAATATGTTAATGTCTACTTAACTGGAGGAAATGACCGTGGTTATAGTACCTGCCATACAAAAGCTTGGCGGTCTTCCAGGTTATCAATGCGAAAAGTCGCGAGAAACACTTCCAACCTTAATCAAATTAGGAATCAGGCTTCACGTCACCAAACGCCAGTCACCGATTAAGACAAGGTTAATTTTCGTAAATCCCATATAAAAGTTTTTTGGCCCGCTAGTTTTTCGGGAAGATAACTCGTAAATCTTTGCCGATCACAATCAAATTTTATAAGGCACTATTATTTGTCCAAACTTAGTTTGAGATTGAAAATGGGCATTTTGACCACGCCCCTCCTGCTACCTCCCACACAAATGCACACATTTTGTACACAATCCTGTTGATTCTTAAACTTTTTCTGGTAGTTGTGATTAGCTTCAAGGCAAACATTGCCTAATAATCTCTATATGTCTACTTATTTGGAGAAAATGGAAATATTGAAATATAATCCACCAAGAAACCCACAGCAAATTGATTTAAATCTAAGGCATTCTGACTAAGTATAATACTGTGTATTCACGTATATAACACAGTGCAACACGAACAAATATAACCATATACGGACACCACGACGTGAGAAAAGATGAAAAAAAGACCCGTGTCTCCCAGTTTGGCCAAAGTCGTGGACTTTTTTTTATGGGCCCCCAAAGATTTGGGGCCTCGGTGTCATTTTTGAAAAAGGTAATCATTTTGTCAGGCTCATATCATGCAACTTGTTCGGAATTTTGATATACTCTGTGAGGGAAAGTTGTAGCTCTTATCACAAAGAATCATCATATAGAATCAAAAACTCTTCGTCTTCAAGGTCAAAAAAGCAAAAATCTGTAAAAAATTTGATTCTTTTTTTCCTCTGTTCAGGTCCATAGCTAGCAAACCGTTCAAGATTCAAGGAACAAATCAACTACAATCTCAACAATCTCTCAGTAAACAATTTTCTAGAACATATGAACTTTATAGGAATGGTTCGTATATTGTGTGCTGCGTTCCTTGTTGCGTGACCTGAGCTTACTGCTTTGACTGTGTTGCTACGATCGGTGAGATAGCATAGTATATCAATGTTGAAGTAAACGGTGTTAAGAATCATTCTTAGGAAATTCATATGTTTTAGAAAGTTGTTTTGTACATTTTTGTAGTTGATTGTTTAATAGAAATTTGAACGGTTTGCTACCTATAGACCTAAACAGGAAAAAAAAAGTAAGAAAAAAAGTAAGAAATTTGACCCTGAAGATGAAGTTTTTTGATTTTATATCTGCTCAAGTTTTGTTCTTTATGATAAGAGCTACAAATTTCCTTCAGAGAGTAAATCAAAATTTCCGAACAGTGTGCAAGATATAAGCCTGAAAAATTATAATTTTTTTTGCAAAAATTACACCGAGGCCCCAAATCTTTGGGGCCCATAAAAAAACTGCATGACTTTGGGCAAAACTGGGAGACACGGGTCTTTTTTTTGGTCTTTTGTCACGTAGTGGTGTTCGTATATGGTTATATTTCCATGACTTAAAAAATTACACACAGTGTAATCGAAATGCTAAATCTGGAGTCTGTGACGTTGAAATTTTTAAGATCCCAACTCGGGCTCCGACTACGGGCAAATATCCCCGACTCCAAATCCAAGACTCCTACTGCAACTCCGACGCCTCGGCACTAGTTTTGAATACATGTGACTACTCGCAGTAGACAGAAGATTAATATCTTGAGAATTTGTGCGAGCATCCCAAAGACACCAACTGCAAGAAGAGGAAATAAAAATCAGCTATTATTATAGTCGATGTAGTTATAGTATATTTTCCAAATGTTTCACTCCATCTTAATAATAATATTCATCTGCTTTGTGGATTTTCCTTTAAGTTTGTTGCTACTGTTATTGGTACACAGCAGAAACATTTCCTATATTTTCAACATAGCGTTCCAAAAGGATTTCGTACCATTTCTACGTTTTGGTTGTTCTTTTTCCAATTTCAGTTTTTCTTCGTTTGTTTTGTGCCACGGGTATTAACATTTCTTTGACTGCATGTCGCCTGATAAATAAGACACAGTAGAATTGGGTTGATTAAGGTAAAATTTATTCACAGAAAAAAAATATTCATTCACTATATTTAAATCTATTTGTCAAAACCCGGCGTAGTATAGCTAGTAGTACATTAAATACACATTTTGAAAACTTTTTGAATTAATCACCAATGCACGGGTGGTAGGGAAATTGAGAATTAATATGCAGATAAGGTGAGTTACTAACGCACAGTGTGCGAGTACATTTGGTATTTCATTATTTCGCTGGTTGATTTTGTGAAAAGCCTGTTATTATTGTATTATTTGGAGTTGAGTACCTCAATAAAATAAATGATATATTTGAATTTGAAAAGTGAAGGGATCAAAATCTCTAGCAAAGCGTGGCTACTCTGGTTATTATCTTAAATGGAAATGGGATGTGACAACTTTTTATGTCATTATTAATACTGGTTCAATAACCAATTTGGTTTCTGTCTTTTAGAGTTATCTATAAGAGAGGCAAACAGTTTTGGGCAAAATAATTGATTCATTTGAAATTTATTATTACCACTTTTGATAGAAAATGGCTTCCCTCTGGGCAAAAGAAGAAGGAACAGTTTTACTAAATTTCGGGAGTTATACTTTAAATAATGACATATTTCCCCGATTTGGCTATGGTTTGCCAATCTCATGGAAAAAGGAAATTAATTTGATCCAAAAAATCTTTGAAACCACACGACATGCAACTCAGCTAAGTTTAAATCTATTTCAAGTTCAATTTCGTTCACAGTTTTCTAAGTGTAGTAACTCCTTTTTTAATATGAACCTGTACTTGTGTCCATCTTAAAACTCCTTAAGACATAAAAATCACAAAATCTCCATTTCGGTAAAATATATTCCTTTTATTTCCCAAATACTTAAGCAGGCTGGGGTTTGGAAAATTGTGTCTCTTGGAATTTGATTTGATTGCTGTGTTTTTAATCAAAAACCAGGCTCTGGCCAATATAAAAAAATGGTTCCCCATATTTAGTAATGAATGTTTGTTATTTTGAATTTTATTTGGGATTCATATCAGTAGGCGACATTTCACGGCGCCTTTGGTTGTTGATTTAATCAGCGTTAATACGAGACTATCAGATCTAAAGGCGAAGAGCGTAATATTTTAGGTTTGAGCAAATATTCCCACATTGAACTACTACCTAAACAGGACGATTAGGCACGGCCAGATATTCAATGATTTAGTTGGTGCAGCTAATTTTTGGTTTAAACATTTGCAAATAATTTATGTTTACCACAATGCAGTCAACCACTGCCCGTGGTTGAAAACGCACCTCGTTCATTACTTCAGATAAGTGGTGATAAACGCTCATGTCAATCTCGACGCCAAGCAATCCTCAACCCCGGATAGTATCTCTTTTTTGTAAAAATGTATCTTTGACCCTATCAGCTTATCGCTGTAATTGTGAGACTAGCAGCTCTGAAAATGTCCCCCAAATTTTTATGCTTTGTACATTTTAAAATTATAGGACCGTGCTTTAAAAAAAATAGTATTTCTAAAATCATACAGTTAGATATATAGAGTGTATATGTGTGTTTCAGTTCTACCAAATTCTCGTAGAATGTAACTGGGCTAGTAGGAGTTTTGATACATTTGACTCTATGCCAGTACTCAGTCGTAAATCTAATAGAAATAAACAAATTCTTGTATCGGTTGATAACAAAATTCAGTTAGAGCATCTAAAGTTGTTTTGAAAGTCACGAGTATCAATACAGTCAAATTTAAAGTCACTGTTTTATATTCGCCCATCGCCTATTCTCCTTCGCTTTCTATCCTGTAGGAAATCTCCAACTAATCTACGAATGGAAAAATAATCTACGAATGGAAAAAGAACCACCGCACAGTGATTCAGATTGCAAAAATCGCGCGTATTGCACTTTTGTCAAAAAAATCTGCTATTAAAAGCTGCTGTATAAAAGTTCTGGGATCCAATTTTTGGGAAACTTCTGAAATATTTAAAAATAAATTTCTTTATAATTTTTTTTGATATGTCAACATCTATAGGCGCGGGTAGGGACTAAATTCACAAAGTGAATACATCTCAAATACAGATTGTCCGACTGCGATCACACAAATTGTTTGGCGTTAAACACCTCCGAAACGGCTGGACCGATTTGTATGAAATTTTGTGTGCATATCGGGCAGGTCTCAGAAATTGGTAGCTCTCAGAAAACATCTATTTTTCATACCCATAAATGATAAGGGTGACCCACCCCTATATAGAGCACAGATTTCTCCGACTGCGAAACACAGATTGTCAGACTGCGAAGAAAAACACAAACTGATGTAGCGGCAGCGAATAGTTGTCTTGTGTGGGTATGAAGCACTCTCAGAGCAAAGAGAATAATGACGTGGTTATACGAATATAAACATGAGATAGCAAGAGAGCAACGAAAATTTTGTGAACTTGTGTAGCGTATGTACGAACATAACAATGTATGAATATAAATGTGTCTGTTGCTTTGCATTCTTTTTGTTTTTTGTGGGAATAAAACAAAAAGTATCAAGCAAGAAAATAATGACACATATGCTTGCACTGGTCGTTAAATAATTTTGAGTATTATTATTATTTAAATGTAACGTCATCATATGATTGAACAATGTTTTTCATTTTCCAATGTAACATTTACTAATGTGTTAATAGAAATCGAACAGGTATCGTGTAACAAAACGGTGTTAACACATCGCCCGTGAGTTCGAACAGTCATTAATTTTTTTTATTTCGTAGGGAATCCCTGAGTAAAAAGTCACCTTTTTCACTTAAACTTGTCAAACACCGTAGGGATGATAAAAAGATAATGAACACCAAAACTTACTTTAATCACTCGATTCCTGGGGTACATCCCTTGCAACCGAACGAAATATTACCAATTCGACATAAATTTCGGAATCGTCGCTGGTAAAAATTTTCGCGAATATCTGCGATTCCAACCCCCGGAGGTTTTTCTCAATAACTGCCCTATCACCACAAATCCACCCTTTTGAGGTACCAAAATGTTCTGAAAATGTTAAGCTCCATAATGTTTTTGATTCAATGCACAAACATTCATTCCAAGGTAAATATTTTTCCATATCATTTTCTATAAAACCATAACTCAGTAACGAAAATTCAATACGTTTGACGTAAAGTTCATAAAATAGCAATACAATGATCATCTTTACTTTTATAAAATATGTTCTAGAACATCAAAATGGGGTACTACAGGGTAGTGCGCTCGAATTTTCCTTTTTCCACTGCAGGCCAGTGATGATATTTGTAGTGGATAAGAACTTTCTTACCTCCTTTAGATTTCAAAAAGTCCCCAACTCCGTTTGTTCCAATAAGAGTACTTTCGGATTTGATCGAAATTGCCAAGATTTATTTGGTCTTATTTTTGTAATAAGACAGAAATTTATGTGTTCCTGGGGCTAACTAAAGCTGTCACTACTTTTGGACCGAAAGATTGACAAACCTTAAGCAGATTAAATAAATTTTGTTATACGTTCTAACGGGTCCGCCAAATAACTTATTTTTTTTGAAAATGCTATAAAAAAAAACTACTGAATATTTTCTCAAATTTCTTTTTTTAGTTGAGAGTACAATCCTTCCGGTTAATAATGGAAAATAATTTCATTCAAATGGCTGCCTCGGTTGGTAATGCAGTAGCCTAGACGATCAGTCTAATTTTTAAGCACGTTATAGATTGTGTGCAGCTTTATTTCACCAATGGCTTCACGAATATTGTCCTTTAAAGCGTCAATTGTCTTTGGGTTGTCGGCGTAACACTTATCTTTGAGGGCACCCCACAAATATTAGTTCAACGCTGTCAAATCGCAGCTCCGAGGTGGCCAAACGACATCAGCTCTGCGGCTGATAATGCGATCTTCAAAAACAGGGCGCAAAACATCGAGTGTAGCTTCGGCTGTGTGGCGCGTAGCGCCGTCCTGTTGAAACCAAATGTTGTCAATATCCGTATACACAACCATATTCGTTCAGCGGAAGGATACAACTAATTATCTGTCAAACCAGACATGAGCTAAGTGTTACCATTCACGAAATAGGCACTAGTTGAAAACGTTAGATGGCGGACCCTTTACAAACAGCCCATTAATCTATCGGTGTAAATACAGATTTTTTTTAATTATTTCATATAAAGTACTTTACTGCATTCGAACTGGGTCACTGTGTGGTGCGCCATATCCCAAGTAGGCATTATTGGCCCCTACTTTTTCCAGGATAACTGTCTTGCCATAACTGTGAACTGCGAACGGTACTTGACTATAATACATGATTTTTTTCATCCGGCTCATGAGGCAATACAATTAGAGGATACATGCTTCCAACAGGATGGTGGCCCTGCACACACAGCGAGCGTTACCAAGAAATGTTTGAGGCAAATGTTTCCTGGACGGTTTATCTCTTTGCGGGGTGATGTGAACTGGCCGGCACGCTCACCAGACTTAGCCCCATGCGTTGTTTTCCTTTGGAGTTACCTGAAGTCGAAGGTGTATATCAACCGTCCCAACGCCTTGGAAGACCTAATTAACAATATTGAGGCTGAAATTGGCAGAATACCAGTCGAAATGCTTGTTAGAGTTCATGAAAACTTCAGAAAACATATGCAGCAGGGTGTGGATAGCGAAGGTCGACATTTGCCAGATACACTATTTAAAACCATGTAATTTAAAAATTCCCTTACTGTTCAATATAATTAAAATATAAAATATATTTTCCTAAGGTTTATAATTTTTTCTACTTCATTCCTACCGCGCTCCACCCTGTATGAAACTATCGCCTTCACTTCCTTTTGTTGCGTGTTCAAATCTTATACTTAATTTTGCTGCTTAACCGATGCCTATTTCTTAATTTTTCTTACTTCCCTGGATATTCCCCTACGCATCTGATGTAAAAAAATACTTTTTGAACATAGTCACTACCCATTTGTGGGTATTGGCACAAAAATAGGGTTCATCAGTTCATCAGTACAACCCTAATGTACGTATTTTTATTCATTTGAACTTGATTCTGAATTCAAAAATTCCAAACATTTATAAAAAGTTTAATGCCCACAATTTCCAATCATTATTTTGGCTGCGTTGAGTTTTTTTAGGTTCAATTGGATTTTTCCAAACATCACGATTCGATGGCTCTAATGCTACATATAATTTGCAAACAAATCTTTTGGTTTAAACATGTTGTTTCGCATTGAATATAAATGTCCTCTGTAGTATTTGCCAATTTAAAAACTGTTTCTCCTATCGCACAAAATAAAGTATCAAACTGAAAAAGCAAAAAAAACAAACTTTTCGCCATTTTGCATAGTCTTATGGGGAAATTATTATGGGAATTTGTATATACGTACATGTATTTTTGGTTTAGCTTTTCTACACCAGTAGATACACAGATTCATACGCTTAGTATACAGTAAAATCCTTTGTGATTCCATTTTGTTTCTGATAAAAGTTAATAAACCCGCATTAAAGTCTATTTGGCAAATTATGCCTGTTTATCAAGCGACTTGTTTTAAATGCAAGATACTCAGAATTATGTTAAGTTTATAATACTCTGTATTTACATTCGTTTGTATGCAAATGGATGTATTTATTGTGGTATTCTATGATACGTATGTACTGCTCTTTGCATTTCATACAATATCTGGTGTTAGCGTAACATTTATTATCCTTAATCATCCCTTATTTTCGCAATTTGTTTTCTTTCGCGATTTAACATTTTTTTTGTCTGTATGTTTACAGTAAAACTTTATAATTCGGAATTTAAAAACAGGAAACTGCCAGTTTGTTAATATGTGTGTGCCTGTTTGACTGTTGTACGTACATGTGCTACACTGACCAAAATGAAGATATGCAGTGGGGAGCAAAAATGAGTACATGTGTGAAATAGTTGCATTTCTAAGCATGTAAAATGAACAACTACTAAACAGATATCGTTTTACTATAAATTTCTTGTCTGTTTCTCAATTAAACACTGTATCTGACAAGCCAAAAATAGAATTAATTAAACTAAAAATTACAGCAGACAGTTGTCCGAGGCCTTAAGTTTAACGTAGAATACGCCATCCGATAAGACAGAAAACATATATAACAATAAATTCACTTGCTTATATAATTTATCATTTATTGTTATATATGTTTTCTGTCTTATCGGATGGCGTATTCGACGTTAAACTTAATGGCCGTGTCTCTGACACAGCCTGCAGTGACAGTCCGTGGCCGAAGGCCTCGGACAACTGTCTGCTGTAATTTTTATATTTACCAACGGCATTTGATTCAAGTCCGTTTAAATAAAAAAATATTATGTTAAATTTTTTTAAACTTAATTTAATTTATGTATTTTAATTAATATTTTTATTGAAATAAGTTCTGCGAATTTTGAGAGGGCCGCCCTAATATTAAAAAAGGTTTACCTTATCGAGTCTTCGCATTAGCATTCGAGCGTTGTGTGAAAGCTTTACGCTTTACAATTCAAAATTAATGTTACAACAGCTTTATTGAAGCTTTCGCAAAAAAGCTTTATTACGTTAGCTTACTGTTTGTTTCACTTTTTACTAGATACATGTTGCCAAGCAACATTAGCTTGCTGTTCGTTTCACTTTTTACTACATACATGTTCCTAAGCAATGTTGAGCAACCAAAAACACTCAACCAAACACCACACATATGTTTGAGTGTATGTGTTTAAACAATTTTCATTTGAGAAATTAAAATAATAGAAACATATCAACCAATATGAAATGTATATCAAACGAAAGATAACATCTTCATTTACCTACAAAAAAATTTTAAAAAAATTCATCTAGCCGTTTCCTCAAATTCAATGAAATAAAGATTACAACAATAAAAACCTGACATGACTCCTCATACCGTAAGGTAAGACGTATTCTACGTCAAAAAACCCCGAAAGGAAAACAACTGCAATATATTAAATTTTGCACGTTTCAACTACTACGGTATGAATAGATCATATTTCAATACATTGTCCCTAGACCCTTATCATTCATAAAAATTTTCAAGCACCATGGCGTACTTCCAAGCAATTTTTTGTACAATTTCACTTAGAATACTGTGTCACTCGAGCTGCATACGTTGCCATAGCACTATCAGGTTCGATGTTCTGTTTGGCCCTGCCCTAACCTCTTTTCAGGATTAACCATAAATTCTCAATCGGATCGAGGTCGGGACTTTGTTGCGGTCACTGCATCAATTTAAAAGTTTTTTCAGTCAGCCTTTCCTGCACTATTTTCGAACTGTGTTTTGTGTCACCACCCTGTTGAAATATGACTTTTCTTCATCAGGTTGTGCACTCATCCCAGGAAAATCGGGAAAATGGGTCTGTAAAATATTACTGAAATCCCCTTTCTTCTTTATGCCGACGATTTCATGTAATGCTTCAGCATGCCCCAAGTAAATAAACCCCACATCGTGGCGCTTCATTTACCATGCTACAACGTTTGTTTAGCATGGTGTCTTTGAATCGATTCTCCAGCTCAGCCGCCAACAATACAGCTTTCCATTTGAATCGCCTAAGACTAAATTTTGTCTAGTACCAAATTTCATAAAGATTGGTTCGGTTTTGCGGGAGTTATCTTGTCGAACAACCAGCCGTCCGCACTACTTAAGTTGGTAGGGCGTCGCAAAATCACACTTGTCTTAATCGGTGACTGGCGTTTGATGACACGAAGCCTACAAAGCCAAGATCGGAAATGTTTCACGCAACTTGTCGCATGACCAATCCGCTCGACCACCAAGCTTTTGTATGAGAGGTACCAGAATGGAAGTGGCGAAACTACTTATTTTCCATAGAAGAGTGGCATTTGACTAAATTTTGTCTACAATCAAATTTAATAAATACACTTACCATAAATTATCAAAATATCCTCGGCATTTGATACATCATTTCTGTGTAGAAATTTTCGCTGAATCGAAATTGAAGTCAGGTTGTTCAAAGGTAGAACAGTTTTTGAGATATTGCAAAATTACCATTTTTTTGGTTACAGAAAAAAATGTATGTAATATATTCAATATTTGTTAACCGATTTTTATTGTTTTAATTTCAAATGAAAGAGAATTAAATAATCTTTTCTAAAGTGAAGAAGTTATTGAAATTGGTCGAAAAACAAACGAGTTATGCTTAATCAAAATCTATAATTTGTGTAAATTATCGTAATGTACCAACTTTTACATAATTAGTTG
Organism: Phaonia tiefii; assembly: GCA_963931995.1. Classification (NCBI taxonomy): domain Eukaryota; kingdom Metazoa; phylum Arthropoda; class Insecta; order Diptera; family Muscidae; genus Phaonia; species Phaonia tiefii. Next base: position 321,702,082 of record OZ008367.1, on the reverse strand, counting down.
TAACATAAAACGAAGATGTTCTTAATATTTCGCCTTGTAGATCGATAGTTTATTTTGTAACAAACATTTTGAGTCTCGTTTGATTAAAATTGCTGAAAAAATGACTGAGTTATTCGCAATTTAGCAAAAAAAAACAGTAGAACAAACTGCTCTACTTTTGAACAATCTGACTTCATATTTCGATTCAGCGGAGAATTCTACATAGAAATGATGTATCACATGTCGTGGATTTTTTTTTGTGATGTAGTGATATTGGTTCGGTTTTACGGGAGATATCTCCCCGCACAACCAGCCGGTCGAACAACTTGTGTATGGGAGTCAGCAAAATGGGCGTGGCAAAATCACCCGTGTCTTAATTGGTGACTCGCGATAATTTCATTCAGTTCGGAAGTGTTTGACGCGGCTTATCGCATTGACAACACGGACGAGCATCAAGGTTTTGTAATGGAGGACCACGCCAATTTTCTCCAGTTGAATAGACATTTACAGATTACTAACCAATGTTTGACTTGAAGGTAATCACGTCAACCATCAAAGGGTTTTAGAAGAAACACGAACTAAAAGTGTCGAATTTGTATGGGATATACCAGAAGGGGTGGGGTCAAAACGGCCATTTTCAATCCTAAACTTACCGTGGCCAAATAATAGTCACCGACAAAGTTTCGATGTGATATGGACAGACAAAAGGACGTGGATCAATCGGCTTAGAAAGTCCCAAACTAGTAGAACAGTTTTTGAGATATTGCAAAATTACCATTTTTTTGGTTACAGAAAAAAATGACCTCACTTTTTATGTAATATATTCAATATTTGTTAACCGATTTTTATTTGTCTATTTCAAATGAAAGAGAATTAAATAGTCTTTTCTAAAGTGAAGAAGTTATTGAAATTTGTCGAAAAACAAAAGAGTTATGCTTAATCAAAGTCTATAATTTGTGTAAATTATCGTAATTATTAGCAATTTACCAACTTTTACATAATTTGTTGTAACATAAAACGAAGATATTCTTAATATTTCGATAGTTTATTTTGTAGCAACCATTCTGAGCCTCTCTTGATTAAAATTGATGAAAAAATGACTGAGTTATTCGCAATTTAGCAAAAAAAACCAGTTGAACAAACTGTTCTACTTTTGAACAATCTGACTCCATATTTCGATTCAGCGGAGAATTCTACATAGAAATGATGTATCAAATGTCGTGGATTTTTTTTTTGTGATGTGATATTGGTTCGGTTTTACGGGAGATGTCTCCCCGCACAACCAGCCGGTCGAACAACTAATGTATGGGAGTCAGCAAAATGGGCGTGGCAAAGTCACCCGTGCCTTAATTGGTGACTCGCGATAATTTCATTCAGTTGGGAAGTGTTTGACGCGGCTTATCGCATTGACAACACGGACGAGCATCAAGGTTTTGTAATGGAGGTACCAGAATCGGCGTGGGAACCTCGCCAATTTTCTCCAGTTAGTAGACATTAACAGATTACTAACCAATGTTTGACTTGAAGGTAATCACAATGGCTCTTAGATTGTGAGTTTCACAACCGTGATTTAATTTTTCATTTAAAAGGTCACCGAAAATGTAAGAATTAAATGGCATTTAAATGTCAACCAACAAACACGTAAAGTCAATTTATGTAAGTGTAGAATTACCAACTATAAAATTTGAGTTTGAGTTTTTAGTTAAGTGTCTTACACTTAAAAGCTTGGTCAGAGTTAGAAAAAACATTCAATATGTTGTTGAAAAATATGATCATCACATGTTATAGTGGTTTATCACAACAGAAGGGTTTTATATTCAGAATCCCTAAAAATCAGATTCAGTTTCAAATTTAAACTTTGATAATTCCTGTAAAATTTTTGATACAAATTTAACATTATTTTCCATCGCACTTGCCAATCTAATTTCTTTTAAATTCAGATTTTGTTTTTATACAGTTTCTACTAAATTACTGTTTCGTTATGATTTCAAACGATTGTTTTACCATCGCCAAGAGGCATGCACGAGTACCTATTGAAATACAACTGGTGGCGTTAGTAGTTTTACTCCTACCAAACCAAACCTGCATGCAACCTGGAACCTTCCTCGTAGTTTGGTTGGTTTATGTTAAACCATATATTCACATGTTGTTGCTACGAATGTTGCCACAATCATTGGGTTTTCGTATTTGGGGTTGATTTACGATACTCTATATACGAAAGTCCTAATATTTTGCCATAAAACTAATTTTAGTTACATTTTCACAATCTGTTTCCTTGGGCGCGCACCTGAACTACATCACCTAAGTGAACCAAAGTTAACCGTATATAGCTGAGTTTTATACTTCATTCTAAATGGATATACATTTCGGAGTAAAGAGAAGCCATAGGGTAAGAATCATAGCAAGAGGATGAAAAAATGCTGTGCGCCAAAAATGTGGCGATTGATATAAATACCGCCAAAAAATATATTTGTGCAGATGTTGGTAATGGCGGGAATGGCTAACGTGGCAATGAGTTTGTAATTAAGGTACGTAATTCTTAAAACCACATAGCATCCAGCTACTGAAACTGCAGGCTGGGGTGTGTAAGTAATTAACTGGTTTCAGATGGTTAACCATAGCATTTATTAGTTAGGAACTATACTCAGTATATATACCTCACTATATGCTGCGTAAAAAGTTGATGCAGCAATTGTTTCGAAATTGGTTTTATATAATCAGAACAATATGAGTAATATTCATGAATAAAGACCGATTTTGTCCAAGATTGGTTATACAAGTATACAGGGACCATGCTTACGAGTTCCGGCGGCTGACCGTTTTCTAATACAGCTGTTCTATTACTCAGTGCAATACAAAAAATGCAAACTCATTCTTGTGTAAAATCTTTCGAAGTACAGGGTGTCTGGTTTGTTTGCATAAACCTTGCTTTCAGATATCCCCACAAAACGAAGTCCGGAGTAGTCAAATCAGGTGACCGTGGAGGAGGCCAATCACATCACCATTTCTTGAAATAACTTGTTGTGGAAAGAGGTCTAGCAGAAATTCCATTGTAATCGTGGTTGTATGCGATGTGGCACCGTCTTGTTGATACCACATGTTAACCAAGCCCAAAGCATGCAGTTGTGGCGTTAAAAAGTTTCAGATATGTTTTCAGCCGATCTTGCAGTACATTATGGTCCATGCTTGGGCTATCAGCTACAGACCCTCTTTCTTCGAAATCATTCACTACACGATAAATAGTGGGTTTTGTTGGGACGTTGTTTCTCCCAAAAATTTTACATAACTTTCTCATCGTCACAGTAATCGATGATTGATTTTGACAAAATGTTTTAACGATTAAAACACGTTGGTTTATCGAATATTTTACCACAATAAATTTGCCACGTCTCTACCTCACGACTTCCAAATACGAACTGTCAAGTCTTATGTTAACCAAAATGGCGGCAAAACAAAGTAGTATACTTTCTCGCCGGACACCAGTACTTAACGAAACTAACAAAACCCTATTTGGGTTTTTCTAGATTAGCTGCTGCTCGGATTTTATGGCCTCATGTATATTTTGACAAAAACTGTAGGTTTTCCGAACGATATGCAATTATTCTCACTGCTATATCTCGGAATACAAATAAAATTTTGTTTTTATATCTTCAGCACAATAGTAGCTAGAGACTAGGAGCAAAAAAAAATGAGTGGTCGAACTCACGGGCGATGTGTTAACACCTTTTTGATACACGGTACCTGCTCGATTTCTATGAACACATTAGTAAATCTTGCATTGGAAAATAAAAACAGCGTTCAATCATATGATGACGTTACAGTTAAATAATATTAATACTTAAAATTATTTAAAGACCCAGTGCAAGCACATGTGTCATTATTTTCTTGCTCAATACTTTTTTTTTATTCCCACAAAAGTCAAAGAATGCAAAGCAACAGACACTTGTATATACATATATACATTGTTATATTCGTACATACGCTACACAAGTTCACAAAATTGTCGTTGCTCTCTTGGTATCTCATTTTTATATACGTATAATACGTCATTACTCTCTTTGCTCTGAGAGGACTTACCTTTTACTATAATAAAAAAACAACAACACCAACAACAACAACAACTACTACTGCTACTACTGATATGTTAGTGATTTATTGGTGCTTGCTGTTTCGTGGATAGGTTGTGTGGGTGGATGGTAGGGGGGTGGGTACCTAAAATAAAATCTGTTAAGGGAATGCAAAGAGTGGAGAGTGTGAGTGTAAATTGTCATGGTATATATGTAAGCTTCGGCCCGGCCGAACTGTACACCGTTTCTACTTGTTTTTGTATACAGCGGGCAATGCTGAACATCAAATGACTCGCACTGTTTGGCCATAGCAACAACAACGAAACAACCAAACACACAACATCACACATACTTTGTCCGAAGTAGCTGACGTATACGTGTGTCACATAACCACATGTTTGCCATATCAACAGCAACGAAACAGCCAAACACACAACATCACACATACTTTGTACGAAGTAGCTGTCGTATTATGTGTCACCATAACGTCGACTGCGCAATCCCATGAGCTTGCAAATGAAATTTTGCGTGGCTATGCTTTATATCTCCGTTCAACAACAGCAACAGACACATGTACATACATACATTATTATGTTAATACATACGATATAGACACAATTTCGTTTGCCTCACCCCTGCCACACCACTCTTTCATAGCTATCTTGCTCGCTCATTTTTGTTTAACACGTCATTATTCTCTTTCGCAGTCGCAGAAAATCTGGTTTTAGCGGCAGCATAAAATCTGGTTTTAGCAGCAGCATAAAATCTGGTTTAGCAGATTTTGACTTTGATAGATTTAGTCCCTATACGCCGCTATAGATGTTAACACATCAAAAAGTGTAAAATAAACCGACCTCTCAAAATTGCAAAATTTTAGTTTGAATCTACGACAGTTTATATCTTCAACATTTACACGCCAAATGAAATTTCAATTTAAGTTTATTCACAAACATCAAATTGAGAAGATTCTAAATTTCAGAGGGAATAAATTTTGTTGGGTGTGTAAAATTAACTATACACGTGTGAAAATTATTACAACAATTTTTTAATTCATAAACACACACAAGTATAACGCCTTCGTAGAGGGCACATCACATACTTTCGTGTGACTTTAAATGAAACTATAAAAAGAATTAAATTTGTTATTGATGCAGTTGATGTTGTTCGAAGAGTTTTTGCTTTTAGTTGACCTTCTGTTTTATGTTATTCATTTTATCGTTGCTGTTGTCATCACTTATGCTACCATTATTGTTGCCACTGCAACCGCATTTAATGGCATTGGTAATGGTTTCATCTTAGCGTCAGTTAATATAACGCTTGTTGTTACACATTTTGTGTTAAACGAGCACTGCAGTAGTTGAGGTGGCTCAAAGTGAACTTTATGGTGATTGATGATACTTTTTTCGGTTGGTATGCAAATAATGTAATGTACAAGGCGCGAATGTTTTTGAAATATCATATTTTTCTTGTTGCAGCGGAGACAATGGTAAGACACATAGAAACTCCGGGCATAATTGATACCTCTGAAAATTTAAATGATTTCTTTTGTGAATAAATTTTTTTTTTGAATTTTATGTAATTTATTATATTTGATTCAATCTTAAATTATGTTGCAATTACCTTTGAGTTGCATAGATCAATAAGAAAAAAGGGTCAACAGTCGGATCCGGGATTTGACCTCACGTTGGTGGACGGTCGTTTTGCAATTTGTGACGCGATTTGAAGCGTTCAAGGCTAGTGACCATCTTGTTATCATTGCCACTAATTGCAGATGTCGTCGTCCGGTTTACTTTTCTCTTTCTCTCTCTAATTTAGTTTTTAGATAAGTGTTTAATCTGACTTCTGCTCTAGTGGTTATTTGATTTTTGATGTTTGGCTTTAAACTCCTCCGAAACGGCTAGACCGATTTGTATGAAATTTTGCGTGCACATCGGGTAGGTCTCAGAATCGGCCAACATCTATATTGCATACCCCTAACTGGTAACGGTCACCCACCCATACATAGAACACAGATTTGTCCTACTGTGAAACACAGATTGTCAGACTGCGAAAAAACACAAACTGATGTAGCGGCAGCGAATAGTTGTATTGTGTGGGTGCGGAGCACTCTCAGAGTAAAGAGAATAATGACGTGGTTATACGTATATAAAAATGAGATAGCAAGAGAGCAACGAAAATTGTGTGAACTTGTGAAGCGTATGTACGAACATAACAATGTATGTATGTTCATGTGTCTGTCGCCTTGCATTCGCTTTGTTTCTTTTGGGAATAAAAGAAAAAGTACTATGCAAGAAAATAAGGACACATGTACTTTTACTTGTCTTTATATAATTTTAAATTTAATATTATTTAAATGAAACGTCATCATATGATTGCACGCTGTTTTTTATTTTCCTATGTAACATGTACAAATGTGTTCATGGAAATGGAACAGGTACCGTGTAACAAAAAAGTGTTAACACATCGCCCGTGATTTCGAACACAAATTTTTTTTTTTGTAGTAGGGTGGACACGGTTTTTATTTGATAATTTAATTTAAAATTATATTAACAAGATGGTGTTCTGGTGATAGGGGAAAAAAAGTAATACCTAGAATAGTTATTAAAAAAACCTTCAAAATTTAGGGTAAAACATGTCTCTAAAATAAGTACATACGGAAAAAATGTACAAAGCTTTTCTTTAACGGATTTCAGATACTTACATGGTAAAAGCAGAAGAAATGGTAAATAATTTTCTCATTTCTCATTTCTCATTTTCTCATGTTTAGCTCATTGTTTTCATAGGTTCGCAGAAGAATTGCGGCAAAGCAGTGATAGCAATAATTTCAAATGATTCAAAATGCTAATGATTGCAATGATTCTAAAAACTCCAAAAAAAAGCATGTTAAAGCGCAATTTCTAAGAAATTGCTTCAAACGTTGGCGTCTTCTTTAGGATTTGCTCCAAAACCTAATATGCACAAAAACCCCATATGACCCCGTATTCATAACAAACAGAAATGTGAGTCCTCAAACCCGTTTCGAAACCGCTATGAGTTCGCAAAAACATAAGAAAGCAAATCAGTAAAATCTGCAACTCGGCAGACCCGTTTCGAAACCGTTGCGTATCCTTAAAAACATACAAAATAGAATCAGTGCAATTGCGATTTGGCGGATCCGTTTGGACCCGTTTTGAATCCATAATGACATAAAAAGCGAATCAATGAAATCGTCATTTAGCGGCCCCATTTAGTTGCAGCAAGTCACAATTCATCCGCAATAAATCACTGTTTGGTATGAATTGTGGACAGGCGGCATCGTCGGTCCGTTCATCTTCGAAAATGTTGAAGTCGTTGCTATAATCTGCAACGTTGAGTGCGCGGTCGATGATAACCAGTTTTTTTTACCAAAATGGATGATAAAAGTGTGATGATAGAAATGTAAAAAATGCGAAAATGTGTGCGCTACGTGCCATATAGCTGATGTCACAATGAGCGACCTGAGGACGTGAGATTTATTCCAGTTAGATTTTTCTTCTGGGGTTTAATTAAGTCGCAGTACAGTGGAGTGTTTCTCAAAAAAAAATGGAAATAATACGAACGTCTATAAACGGCTATACCAACCAAAATTCAGATTAACATAGGCATCACTAAGGTCTACTGCTAGATAAATTGGCATATGGAAACGTGCACAGTGGTAATCTAAGTTTGACCACCTCAGCCTATGCTCGTGTTAATTGCAACATGACCGGTAGACCCGTTTAGAAACGTATCAAGTCTTAAATTTTTTTCAGGATGTCCCCCACTGTACGCCCAATCTGTCGATAAACCTTAGACTGATATTTGCGTCAGAGCCATCGAAAAGGCAACCTCTCAGCGGCTCGTATAAGTAGGAAAGCAACCTGCAAGTAGTGCCAAATAATCACTCGACATAGCAAAAGACGTTGGTTAGTGACAAGTGCGAATATACACTGCGGTGGCGTAACTGGCTAGACACTGCTGAAGATACTGTTTCACAAACACAGACCCTATCGTCCAGTGAATGTGAATGCGAATCCCACCCGCGGCATTTCCATTTTTTTACTAACCGCAAAAAACATGATCTTGGCCTAAAAGCATTACGATTTTAAAACTAAATCGGGTCAATTTTTTTTATTGACTATCTTACAACCTCATGAGGTCAGATGTCTGACACATCTTAATTAAACAAAACAAATTTCAACATATTCTTCCAACTGCCTCTATCCTTTGCCTTTTCTCGCCAGTTGGTAACATCAAGGACACGGAGGGATTCTTCTGACTGGTGTGTCCAACGGAGTCTTGGTCGTCCTGTTTTCCTGCTTTCATTGGGTACTTTATCTTCATCCATTCTGATATTATGGCCTATCCAACGCAATTGGCCTAATTTGATTCGCCTAGATGTGCACGTCAGAATATAGATTATATAGCTCTTAGTTCCAGCGACGTCGGTACTCGCCGTTTTCCCTAACAGGACCATATATTTTACGGAGAATTGTTGTTTCGTAGACTCCCAGATGGTTTTCATCCGCTTGCGATATGACCCAAGTTTCGGAGATATATGTCCAGACAGGTAAAATGAGAGTCTGATATAGCTGGACTTGTCTCCGTCGGGAGAGGGCTTTGTTCCTAAACTGCTTGCTGAGCTCAAAATACAATCTATTTCCAAGCACAATTTACCTATTTATGTCCAGGCTGACTTTGTTCTCCTTGTTCACGACGGATTCAAGGTAGACAAATTCATCTACCACTTCAAACTTAAATTGGTTGTCAACGTTCAAGAGCGGACCAAGTCGAGAGGTTTCTCTAGTCATTGACACCATAAATGCTGTCTTTCCCGCATTAACTGCAAGACTTACCTTCGCTGATTCCTTTCCGATTCTTGAAAATACTGCAGTAACTCTCAAAAATTGGCGTCAGCATACACCAGCAATTTATTGCTTTTCGTGTAAATGGTCTTGTTCCAATTTAGTGCAGCCTTTCTCATTATTACGAAAGTATGTCGTCTTGTCTCAGTTCTCGCTTGGTTCAGAATGGTTCACTGACGTCTCTCCCCAATTTTATTGTTGATTTGTTGTTGGTCAGCGTCATTCTACAGAGGCGGATCAGTTTGGCCGGAATCCCAATTTTAGATATAGCTTCGTACAGTGGTGCCCGAATAGGGCAATCGAAAGCATGTTTGTAATCGACAAATGGATGGTATGTATCGATTTGCTTTTCGTGGGTCTTTTCCAGAATTTGGCACACTGATGAGGTCCAATCAGGCTTTCAATAATTACAATATAATTGGAAAAGACACACGGATCACACTTTTTGAATACAGGACATAATAAACTGAGACTCCAAACGTCTGGCATAGATTCCCCCAGACATATACTGCATATAAGTCAATGCATGTGGGCTAGCAATGAAGATAAGCCTTAAAAGCCTTAAAGCCTTAAAAAGTTCAGCGGGTAGCCCATCCGCACTAGCGGCTTTGTTACTCTTAAGCCGGGAAATCGCCGTTCTAATCTCGCATTGGTTTTGTGGCGGGGGGGGGGGGGTACAATCTACACTATCTTTCACTAACATTACCTCCGGATCTTCAGTGGAAGAATCTGAGTGGTGTAGTGCTGAAAAGGAATCTCTCCACATTTTGAGCACGCACTGGTTATCAGTTACCAGATTCACATTCTCGTCCTCGCAGGAGGCCGGCCTATTATTAGGCCCGTTATTCGATCCTCTTACCCACTGGAAACAGTTGGAGCAGTTGTTGAGACAAAACCACGTTGAGTATAAAATTCTAAACAATTCACTTCAAAGAATACAGAAACAATCCTAGTTTTTTTCTTGCAGTTCTATAGTATTTCCCAAATTTTATCTGTGAGATTAGGGCTTCTTTTATTTTCATTTCACTTATAAATTTATAAATAGATTTACGCAATTGGGAGATGCTATAACCCTGTCAACAGAGAGATAGAAGGAGAATAAGATTCATGCAATGGGGTTAAATATTTTGTACATAACATAGTTACCTTTGCCACACCCGCGTGCAAGTATAGAATAAATATCTAACAGAAACTCAGATTGATTTTTATCAAATTTTTCTTGTTGCGAACTAATTTGAGCGTCCATCATGCTAATCTATATGATAGTAAAGCAAATATAAAAACTCAACTTATCTAATACAATTACCCTCTCATTTAGAGAAATAAACTTACTTACATGGACGCACAAAGTACTCTCTACACCAAATCCAAAATACAGGTGTTTCTCCGTAAAGTCAATGAATAAGCATTCTTAAACAAAGAATAAAAGATCTGTATGTAGCTGTTTGAGTGCACTACGTATCAATATGGTTGAGAGTTTGCATTTTCCTTTCTCTGTGCGTTGCACTATTCGTTTCCTGCAACAGGAACAGGAGATAACTACACGTTTTCATTGTACTTAATTATATCCTCTAATATAACAGGGAAATGAAAATGAAGGAAATTGAAAACAGGGATGGCCTATGGCAAGGAATGCTAAGAATTTCAACTATATTTGGACTAATGCATTATAGCCTTCATTTTCACAGTGACTTCATGAAAGCTATAATGCATTAGTGGGAAGAGATTTATATATCAGCCATTATACTGTATAGAATGGAAATTGTGACGCCTACTTCATTGCTCTTCATATTTCTTTTTCTAATTGGGTTGAAGGAATTTAGAAGGATTTTAATTTGAAATCACCTTTATGGAGCTACCACATAACACTGTGTGTAACTATTATAATATTTGGGAATGATTTAAACTGTCTAGACGTTAACCCTAAGTTCAGGTGGATTCCTAATATCATAGATGAGGAAATCGAAAGACATTCAAATATATTTAACAAATTTGCCAAGCAGTAACTAACGCCTTGCTACGACATTCGTTATATATACTTGACAATTTCTCCCAGATGAAAAAAAGTTAAGATGCGACCGGACGCATTGAAATACTTCTCGCTTAATAGTGAAATATACTGTAGTCAAGTGTCCGAGTCTAGAACTAAAACCTACCATGATTTTCGGAAACCGTTAGATGACTGAGTAAGCACATTAGGGGAGAGATGACTTTTGTTGTTGCATTATAAGCTTTTTATTTTCCACACCCACTTTCTGTACATAAATGCATAATTCAAATCGCCCCGTTCATCTTTTAGACCGATAAGTTATACCATGTCCGAAAATGCAAGGGTGCGAAATGGCAGGGGTTCAACATTTTTGGATTGGTGGTCGGAGGTTAGTTGGGTAAAGATGCTAACTTCTGAGCCAGTGGTCGGATTTTTTTGTTTTTGAGCTTGTTGGAAAGGTCTTTAAGAGGCCTTTCAGAATTATCAATAAGTAGAAAAAAGTAAAATCGCTCAGCCCATTAAGGTTATGTGCATTTTTTTCCATTTTTTTCCGAAAGCTCTGTATCTCGGCGATTTGCTCAATTTTCTCAGCCAATTGAGGTTATCTGAATTTTTTTTCCCAATTTTTTCCCAAATCTCTGTATCTCAGTGATGTGACTTTTGCCTACTTTTTGTTTTACTGATTCTGAAAGACCTCTTAAAGACCTCTCCAACAAGCCCAAAAAAAATCCGACCACTGGCTCAGAAGAAGCAACTTTACCCTACTACCCTCCGATCACCAATCCGAAAATTTTGAACCCGCTGCCATTTCGCACCCTTCATGAAATAAGCCAAGGAAAGATTAAAAAATTAAAAAAAAAAAAAAATATGCTGGAGAAATTTGTCAGGAACTTGCTGAATCACCCTGTATAAAAAAGGGATTTTTTTGTCAATGAAAACAATTTTTTTAACCAATTCGATTCGAAAAACCTGCAAATTTTTGGATGCATTCCTCGTGGATGCATTCCTAGTATAACGAATTTCGTAGTAAAATTGAAAACTCCAGATAAGTGTTGGTACTATGTACTTCTCAATTCGTTGCAAAAACTTTTTATTTAACACAAAACCTGTTTCCTTTTTCAGCCTTTCTTACATACAAAATGTCGAAATGCTCTTTTTAACGAGAAGTAATCTCATAGAAAAAATTAAGTTAGAAGAAAGTCATCCTAGTGTTAGAGTTATTAGTATAATAAAAACTAACTTTCACACAAGCTTAGCCGCTATCACAAACATATTGATTCCTATATTTGTTGTTACGTTGTGTTTCGCTTTATTTATATATTATTAACCACATTTATTTACCCAACGATATACAGGGTGATTCAGGAAGTTCCGGACAAATTTCTCCAGTGTATTCCTTGGCTCATTTCATGAAGAAAAGTCCACTAGGACCACGTCCGAAAATGCAAGGGTGCGAAATGGCAGCGGGTTCCGGGATACCATTAAAAGTGAATAACGACACAGAAGTAAAAGTTTACGGTAATCTTTGATGCAGCAACAGTTTCGAGTACGTTATGTTTTGAATTAGTAAAAATGGCAACTTATTCAAACGAAGAATTAGCAGACATTCATTACATGTATGGATTCTGCGATGGTAATGCAAGAGCTGCTGCGCGTGAATATGCATTACGTTTTCCTCATCGACGACCACCAAACCGAACAACATTCAGTGAGACGCACCGCCGATTTCGTGAAGGTACGTTGTTTACACAAATGGAGCGTCCCGGAAATGATCAACACGCCGTTGCAGTTTAAGAGTTAATTTTGGATGCGATAGACGAGAACCCAACGACAAGCACAAGACGAGCCGCGGTCCAAGTTGGTGTGGCACAATCAAAAGTATGGCGCGTCCAATACATCCATTCCATTTCACACCAGTTCAAGAAGTCTTGGCGGCCGATTTGCCACTACGCGTCAACTTTTGCAGTGAGATGTTGCAACGTGATATACACGCATTTATGTTTTTACGCTCGATTGTGTGGACCGACGAAGCGCAATTCACGAGAGACGGCATAACTAATTTCCATAATATGCACGAATGGTCACATGACAATCCCCACAACAAGAAAGAAACAGCATTTCAACACCGATTTGCCGTCAACGTTTGGGCTCGCATCATCGACAACACCTTTATTGGGCTAAAAGTACTTCCGCCCAGGTTAAATTCGCAAAATTATTTGGCTTTTTTGCAAGAAGTCATGCCAGAAATCCTAGAGGAAGTACCTCTTGCGGTACGAAATCGTGTTTTCTACCAGTAAAGATGGTGCTCCAGCGCATTATGGGCTTATTGTGCGGCATTGGCTTAACACCAATTTCCCTCGACGTTGGATTGGATGGGCTGGACCACTTGCCTGGCCGCCAAGATCTCCAGATCTCACACCACTTGATTTATTTTTGTGGGACTACATGAAAGATTGTGTGTATTCTGTGCAGATCCACAATCGTGAGCAGTTACTTGCACGCATTGAGGAAGCTGCGGTGAAAGTTCGCTAAAAGATGAGTGAACTAAACGTGGCGGCTGCGGTTCGCAAACGGCTGCAATTGTGTTTAGTAGAAAATGGGAACCACATTGAAAACTTCCGTTAACATCAAATGTTTTTTTTTCTTATGCGTTTGATTCTTCAACCAAAAATTTCAATAAAATAAAATCTTAAACGTGTTAATTTACAAAAACCAATAAATGTGTGCTGTTATTTCGCTTCCAAAAACAAGAACAAACATTTTTGCATTTCAGTAAAATGGCCATAACTTTGGAAGGGTAAGACCTCTGGGCTTCGTTTAGGTCATTTTGGAAAGGCAAGAGGTATGGCTATCTTTCAATAGAAAAAACAGCTCGATTTTTTTTCCATTTTTTTCGGAAAGCTCTGTATCTCGGCGATTTGACTTTTTATTGATTCTGAAAGGCCTCTTAAAAATCTTTCCAACAAGCCCAAAAACAAAAAAATCCGAATACTGGCTCAGCAGTTACCAACTTTACCCTACTACCCTTCGACCGCCAATCCGACAATTTTGAACCCGCTGCCATTTCGCACCCTTGCATTTTCGGACATGAAATTAGCCAAGAAATACGCTGGAGAAATTTGTGCGGAACTTCCTGAATCGCCCTGTATATAGTTTTATTTTATTCTTGTATTTTCCAGTCCACGCACAAAAAAATTAATGGATAAATAGAGATAATAACAAGTATTTTCGCCTATTTTGTTGATTTTATTTTATAGCTGCTTGACAAAATTACCCACAGATAACAGAACAAACAGTCTTAAGAAAAATAAAACTATAATCATATGTATTACCAACATGAATGTCCATTTGTAATTTGACATCTGCTGCGGTACAAGATTTTTACCACAGATCTACCTAGTCGAACTGAACATTACAATATCTGGGAAGGATGTATTATAATCAATCACTTTCACATGAAATATTATACTATTTCCATTACGATAGATGCATATCCTTTTACATTTTCTGTGTATATTCTTATTAAGATGTCGTACAAAATACCACTGTAATCACTTGTATACAAAACTGCTCATAAATTACTTGTAAAACAACACCATAGAGCATGGAAAAGCAACTGACAACATATGTAATATAGAATGTATATTGACATATTAACATTTCAGACAATGTCATTACGACAGAACAATAAAAACAGGAAATGTCACAAAGGGTTAACTGATATTTCGAGATATGTTTCCCTATCTTATGTCATTCACAAATTGCTTGGGAGGTTGTCATTCACAAAAATCTTAATAACTATTTGCTGGGATATTATATATGGATACTTTGGTGTATATATAAATAACAGACAGTAAATAAAAAAAATAAATGGTTTCCCATTACATCCCATGAAGGATCCGCGGAGAACTTCTCACAATCACTGAGCTGTGACGTTTCCAGTTTTCACTCACTGATTGGGACCTACAGTTTTACACCGATTCCGAATGGTATTTTGAGAAGCATTTTCATGGCTACATACTCGATAGTGTCGCCGTCACTATGCGAGGTGACCGCCGCCGAAAGAAATTTTTATTTTTTTTTTAAGGTGGTCAGAGCAGGGTTCGAACCCACGATCTCATGTACAAGAGCCGCGCACACTAACCATTGCACCACCGAACAGACAGAGTAAGAATTTAAAATCATCTTAACCCTCCTTTAATGTCAGTGAAAACTTACGAGTTCATGTACTGGGGGTCCCTCAGACCCCGTGATTATTAACTTATGTGTGGCGGAGTCTGATATGCCCCTCAACAAAGGTTTATAAGTAAAAAAAACTAGTCAATTGATCCTAAGTGAGCCACCAAGGGTATTTGGAATAGAGCCACCTTGTGTTCCAACATGAGTTTTTGCTTCTGAATCGCATTTCACGCAGCTAATTGAATGATGACTACTGCAAATGTTCTTGTGGCATACGTTAAAGGTAATTTCTGAATTTTCGTCACCGGAGTGGTGACAAATATGACACCGTGCCTGCAATTTCAATAAAATATACTGTAGTATTGGGTACAAAAATATGTTTGAAATAAGTAATTTTACCATTTTACGACGTAAACGCTCCTCTAAACGTGGATACAGCACTGGCTGATTGTAGCCAAGAATACCGAAAGCGTCTATTGCCGATTTGCCAACCGTATTCCTTTCGTAGGTCTGCCATCAATTGTTTTGCGAGCTCAATTAGCTTCTCATTACGGAAACGATTTATGTTTTTGGCTGGTGGATGCCAATGACGATAAATCAGTACCGCAGCTAGAGCCGCAATATCCAAAAAGTTACAAAACACCACCATTTTCCATCTCCTGGTCATCCGAGTGCAGGAATATGTGCCGACGAGCTGATCAAACAGGTCTACACCACATTTATTTTTGTTGTAGTCGAGAATAATTTGCGGCTTATTTTGTGGCCCACCAACATCGAAGTTTGTAGAATGTTGTGTTGACAATAAAGCATCACATTTGTTCATTTTCAGTACATACGAACAAAGGGCCATCCCGTAAGAAAATACAAACAAAGAAGAATTGACAGCTCGATACACATTTCTGCCGTTATTTTTCAGTGGAATCATGTCGTCATCAAGTTCCTCCTTGACCACAAAAGGCTTTGGGATGTCGCGCTTGTTTTTTTTTTGCATAGTGCCAACAATAGTTGTAGGTTTCTCTAACAAGTGCTGTGCCAGATCAACCGAAGTAAAATAGTTGTCGATGGTAAAATTAAGTCAAACATTCATGTATTTTTCCATCAAAAAATTGACATAATATGCGCGACCAAGATCTGTGGCACTGGTTTCAGCACCAGTATGAATGTCGCACTTCAACGGGAAACTGTATTTGCTGCCAGTAATCCACCAAAACTTTAGTCCATATTTGGGAGGCTTTGCAGGCATGTTCTGCCGAATCTTATGAAATCCTTTGAGCTGTGACGCTTTCGTGACGATTTCGTATGGTTGATAAATATATGCCAAATTTCTCTTTATAATATCCATCATTTGTCCAACTGGATACAACAAAGACAACGTTCGATTGGAGTGTGGTTGGGATCGACGACCATTTGAGTCATCAAATCGCATAAATTGTTGTATCATCTCAAAATGACTGAGGCTCACTGCAGTTCGAAGGATGACGTGACCTTCTTGTGAGCCCCACAATATTTTAAGTCGCCGATGACCATCTCGCATAGCCCCAATATACAACAGACACCCAAAAAATGCATCCAATTCGGACAAAGACAAGGGTTTCCAATGTCTGGTAGCTATATTAGCTGCGTTTGCTAAATTATAGCAATGCTCAGCTCTAGCATTAGTCCATTTTATTATTGCATTCTTTAAATCGGCAGTGAACACGTGCTTGAATTTATTCAGTCTCTACTTCATCCTCACGCATAAAGACGCATTAGGAAGCACATTATCACCAACTATCTCGTCCTCATCATCAGCTAAAAATTCGGAATATATAAACAAATTAGAATAAACAAAAAATTTCAATAATAAAGCAAAAGCAACTCACAATCATTCTGATTCAATTCAGATTCAGATCATCATCAGCAAATGGATCCACATATTCGTTTTCATCTTCTTCGAAAAGCAACTCATTTATGAAAGTTTATCTTTCTAAAATACTCACTCGATTGGCATTACAAATCCGATATTCACGTTCACGGTTCGACATTCTTCAAAATAATTGACACATAAATCAATATAACTATAAAGAATAAATGGCAATTAATTTGTACAAAAAACAAAACAAAACAATAAATTCCTTTATTTATATTTTTAATAATATATAATAATAAATATATATTAATAAATACCTTTATTTATGTTGAATGTATTATTTTTTCCACCAAATGTAATAAATTTATTTCACTTTCAACGTAAACGATGTTTGCCATATGACTTTTAACTCAGAGTGACGCCAAATCTCAGTAACAGCATAGGCAACAATACTATCCATGTACCCACGTACACTTTTCAAATATAACCTTCTAAAGTTAAAAGAAAAATATAAATGGTTTCCCATTACATCCCATGAAGGAATCGGGGAGAGCTTTTCACAACCAGTGAGCTGTGCGCTTTCTAGTTTTATATTCACTGATTGGGACCTACACTTTTACACCGGTTCCGAACGGTATTTTTGAGAAGCATTTTCATGGCTAAATACTCGATAGTGTCGCCGTCACTATGCGAGGTGACCGCCGTCGAAAGAAATTTTTTAAGGGATCTCAAGTACAAGGATCTCAAGTACAAGAGGTGCGCACACTATTGATTGCACCACCGACGGCCACACCTTCCAAAGATAAGTTAAGATAAACAAGTATGCACTAAGCAATCGCGTCAAAAATATGCATGGGGTCTGGTGAGCCCCATATTATGTAAAGCGGGGACAAATGAGTGCGTCCTCGGAAAATATATAAAGAGAGACCCCAGATTCACGAAAATTAACGGAATCGTTTCGCAAAAGAATTTGTAGTAGGTGCCGTGAACCCCAGTTCTCTATGTATGCACCTAAAAAAGTTATGCTACTGCAAAGTTAAGAAAGGGGTCCCTCAGATCCCAAAACTGAAAGGGGCGTTAATCATACGAATTAGTATGAGGGCAATAATAGTTTACTGGATGTCAGCACAAATATTGAAAGATTTTAAAACAACCCTTAATATAGAAGGAGCTGTAGTAATATATTGATATTTCAGGCTTCAAATACAGTCAAAACGGAACATGAAAAATAAGTGAAATACGTCTAGTAATTTTCATACTCCGCATATATTTTGGCACTACAATTAAAACCACACGGCAATAAACTCTATAAGTTCTATACAAATTCTTACAATTATACAAGGTGATTCAATTGCAATGTTGACATTCAACGGGATTTACTTGTGATATGTGAATGCTGTTTTTGTATATTTTTTTTTTCAGACAGTTGGTACAACAGGCTTTGGGAAACTTCTATGCCGATTCTTTTCTATGCCGATTGACAATACAAAATAAGGAAACTTTAACTACCCCTAAAATGAAACCCAGATGTAAACTTTCAAAATGCCGATACACATCTCCTCTAGCAAAATTTATAGGTCGGACCTTGTAACTTTTTGTTTGTGTTGTACAGTGTTATATAACGAAACAATGAGGTCAAATATCAGGCGAATTCTTTCCATTTTATACCATTGGACTTCTTTCTTTGTTACTACGTGAAAAGTATGGTTTTTTCTAATAAGTGCGAGACCATTTGAGAGCTGAAGAATTAAAGGGTTAATGTTCAGCCGTTATAAATATTGTTGTAGCAGTTTTCCCAAGGCAACGCATAAATAATCACTATTTTATAAATTCCTTTATATTCCTTGTATGTGTGTCAACTCAGCCTGCTAACTATAAACCTGGAAACCAAAAGTTATTTCATTACACTTGCTTTAAGCTTCGTAGCAAATGTTTCATGGTCAAAACATACATCATGTGTTAATTGTAGGCCTTGAAACATCTACATTTAAATTCAATCATTTGACGTTAAGAAATTGCCTGGAGTATTTGTATGCATACAAAAGATGATGTGGTACACATATTGCAATCCAAGTTTAACCGTCTAGGGATATTAATTTGGCTGGCAACCCTCTTTCAAATTCTGTTTAAAAATGATTAAGTTTCAGGGTACTATGTCAACCCATATCAACGGAGATATTGCTGTCAACATTTTGCACTTAGAAATATGATATTGTGGTAGACAAAGTGTCAGTTTTAAGTTTAATTTCCTAAAATAGTATTTTATATTTATATTAGAGTTGTACACAGCTTCGGATAAACCCTAATAGGTAGACTACATGCTGTAACTGACCGAAAGCTTATGGCATTACACCCACGCTAAGCATAAATAATCCTAAGTCAATTCCAAAAATTTTTGGCAACGTCATAGAGTGTAAATTTTCAATTAAGAGAAATTTTTTGCAGGGCAATCTATCAAAGTGAACACAAGCAAACAACACACAGCGTTAGCATCACATACGTGGTTATTGTACAGCAATAGTCTCTGCCTGAAAATATATATGATGGTATTGATGTAGCGGCAGCGAACAAACAAGCACGTTGTCGTCGCCAAAGACTATTGAATAGTATAGAGTACTCATGGAACGAACTGTATGACTCAAAAGTAGTGTTACCATGTTGGTATAATTTGTGCCTTTCTGGCATAATATTTCTGGTTTTGGCACTTGGTTTTTGAAAAATTATGCGAAGTGTCGTTTAGCACAATTTTCTCACCATTTTTCCAATTGTTTTAACTTTAGTACAATTTTTTAGCACAATATTTTTGCAAACGCCACAATTTCTAGTATTGAAAATGTTACCTTTAATTTGTTTGAAAATGTTCCATCATTTTTATCAGTATATAAGGTATAGTATCACATTTGTAGGTTCCTGTTTAATAATGTAATGAATGAATTAGTTGTTTTGGACCAAGATCAAGATGCGACTTTTGTAAAATGGCCTAAATACGATGGAAGTCCTTTTCGATACTCCAGATATAAACTCCTGAGAAAATCTCTGGGTTCATTATGAGAGAAATATCAAAAAAACAAAAAATGGTCACCCATTACATCCCATGAAGGAATTGGGGAGAGGTTCTCACAACCAGTGAGCTGTGCGCTTTATAGTTTTATACTCGGTCGGTGGGTTCGAACCCTGCTCTGACCGCCTAAAATTTCTGTCGGCATCGGTCACCTCGCATAGTGACGGCGACACAATCGAATATATAGCCATGAAAAAGCTTCTCAAAATACCGTTCGGAATCGGTGTATAACTGTAGGTCCCAATCAGTGAGTGAAAACTGGAAAGCGCGCAGCTCAGTGATTGTGAGAAGTTCTCCGCGGTCCCTTCATGGGATGTAATGGGAAATCATTTATTTATTTACTCATTGATTAGGACCTACAGTTTTACACCGGTTCCGAACGGTATTTTGAGAAGCTTTTTCATGGCTAAGTACTCGATAGTGTCGCCGTCACTAAGCGAGGTGTCCGTCGTCGAAAGAAATTTTAAGGTGGTCGGAGCAGGAATCGAACCCAGGATCTCCTGTTCAACCGACGGCAAATATCCGGCAAAGACAATTTCGAAGTAGAGATAATTTGACCAGTGTTCGCTGGGATAAGTGGAACGGATTCCAAAACTTAGGAAATTGGATAATTGGAATAAATTGCGAAAAATAATGGATCTCAAACAAAATAGCAATTTAATTTTTTTAAATTTATTTTAAAAATTTGATACTTATGGAACTGAAAATCACCCTTGTATGGCTTGCGTTGGCAAACTAATATCCAGAAACTCCACTTTCCACTGGCCACCAAGTCGATCTGTACCATACTCTCTTTTATGTGGTCTTTTCGTTTTCTTTTATAGAGGTGTAAAAAGAATCCAAGGAATATGACTGAATTTAAGAAGTCCATTTAAAGCTTTAAATGAGGCGATCCCGACTTCAACGGTTCAGGCGGCAATGAGTAATTTTCTGATCATGTGTCCCATATTCGTGGATGAGCATGAAGGCCAGTTACGGTCTATGATCTTCAAAACCAATTAGGTATATAATATAAAATTTAAATTTCCAAACAATAAATGGAATAATTTTTTTTTATTATAATTTGGTACATAATTCCATAATATTTTCTCGTTAAATGCCATTTCCGCCTTATGTCTGCCGCGGCTAAGAGTAACATGGTCCATTCGATCTGTCAAATTTGCGGCGTCAATGATCGTGAATTTATAAATTCTACACTAAAATGCAAGAGAGATGGTAACAGGAGGTAAATTTCAAGAACCTTTTGGTACCAACAATTCTATCGTTTGACTTCAAATATTCCGCCCTCCGCCCTTACTTTACTTTATACATTTTAGTATTATTAAGCTAGTGAAAAAATAATCATAAGCATCGATTTGTAAGCCTATTAAAAACTAAGACTGGCACTCAAACAAACGCCAGTTCCTAGGAACCTACTTTAAATCATCATCATTGTAATTTCATACCTGCAGCGTCTTTCACATACTGTGCCATCAAGGTGTTGTGTACACTTCTTCTTTGTTGCGCTGTAAGTTTCGTAATTGAGTGTTTCAAAACTGGGTCAAAGCATTTTGTTTCGTTTTTATTCTTACTGCTGAAAGACCACTAAATGCCCCTTTAAAGTTTCTTCGAGTAAAAAAGAAACATACAACCTAAAAGCCACACACTCCCATACGCTGACACATATGTGCATTTCTAAAGGTGGTAGTTACAACCATCTGAGACTATGCGCTTACTAAAAAGCGTATTGTTACACTTACTCATACATGTAACACTTCTTTTACTCATTCTGCCTTCAACCAGACACACATTAGTAAAAAAAAATCATCAGATTACAGAAGTATGTATGGGTGAATGTAAAATTGTTTGCTGTGGTAAGGTGTGTTCGTTTCTAACTAGATATTACTATGGCATATAAGAGTCCAAGCTTTTTGCAACCACACGTCCTTGTGACTAATGACACCTTTTTTGCTGGGTAAATAAATACATGACACCGTTGCCATATTACGACAGATAAACTCGAAAGTAATTGTTATACGTACAATATGGCATAGATTTACTTCATTCGGGGAATTTAATATTAAAATTTTTTTCCGA
Organism: Phaonia tiefii; assembly: GCA_963931995.1. Lineage (NCBI taxonomy): Eukaryota > Metazoa > Arthropoda > Insecta > Diptera > Muscidae > Phaonia > Phaonia tiefii. The sequence goes on along the minus strand of OZ008367.1, from coordinate 321,680,019 downwards.
TATAAAAAAAGTTATATTAAACCCAATGCTAAATATAATTAACTTCTTATACTCTAGTTAATATGATGTAAACTGTTACTCTCCAAATCTACAATTACCAAACGGGTGACGTTGTAATATTTTGCTTAAATTTATGGATGAAAAGAGTTCGTAGTACTACACCACATCCCTCTCTAGTAGTAATAGGAAACTCTAAATTGTGATGAATTATTTCCATTTGGCATTAGCAAGATTATAAATAAAACTTGAAAGTTAAGCAATGATCACTCAAGATAATAGTTTTTGAATAGAACAAGAATATGATCAATTGAAATTAAATTTTATAGAATAATTACTAATTAATTATTCAATGATTTTGAGCATTTATGTTACTAAATTAGACTAACTAAGCCCACAGATGCACAGAGAAGGCATATTGGATAGAATTTTGAACTCTTGATCAGATGATTAGAACCACTTAAATTTCTGGTTTCAGTGGACCATATATTTTTAAAATTTTAGTAAATAGCTAAATTCTTACTACCTTCGGAAAGGGCATTTTCTTAAGATTACAAAAATAACAACAACATTAAATTTTAATACAAGAGTATTAAAAAGGTCCCTTTCCAAAAAACGACAAAAATAATTAAAAAATTACATGAGGTGTCAGGGGACACCCAGTTGGAACAAAGTTCCTTTCGCTGTATGCTGTGTACTAGTTAGTTCCAACACGCCTAAGGCGCCTGTTGAAAAATACTATAATTTAAGTGGATCTTTAAGAAAAGATACTTTTTGTAAAATGAGAAACTTTTTTTAAGAAATTTTTTTTGTATTGAATGTATTTTTTGTAAAAAAAGGTACATTTTTAGGTCCTTTTAATAATACATATTATATTTTCCCGAAAAGGTCCGTTCTTTAAAGAGAGGTACTTCTTTTATTAAAAGCTAAAGTGTTTTTTTAAGAAAAGATACCGTTTTTAATAAAATAGTACTTTCTATAAGTAAAACCCTAAGAGAATGAATTTTTTTACAAAGAAGTACTTTTTTTAGGACAGGTACTTTTTATAGAAGTGATACTCTTTTTAGGAAAAGGCAATATTTTTTAAAAAATGTACTTATTTTCGGAATGGCTACTTATCTCAGGAAAAGAAAAGAAAAGGTATTATTTTATTTTTAACAAAAGGTACTTTGAAGAAAATGAATGTTTGTAAGAAAAGAAAAAAGTATTTTTTTGAACAAAAGGTTTTTTGGAAGAAATGGGATTTTTTTTAAAATTGGTCATTTTAGCAAGAACAGGTTCATTTTTAAGTGTAGATACTCATCTCAAGAAAAGTTATCTTATTTTTTAGGAAAGGCCAATTTGTTGTAAGGTAAAGTATTTTTTTAAGAAAAGGTACTTATTTAAAAAAATACTTTTTAAGAGAAGGCACATTTTGTTAGAAAATTTACTTTTTTAAGCAAAGGTACTTCTTTAAGATAAGGTATTTTTTTGAGAAAACGTACTCAGGTTAAGAATATGAGTAGATATTTTTTTTGGGAAAATTCACTTTTTTTAACAAAACGTACTTATTTAAGAAAATAAATTTACTTTTAATTCGGTTCAAAACTACAATATGTAATAAACAGGCTACACCTAGAAAATTTCCCATTAAACAGAAATATCCCTAGATATGTTAGTCTAGACACAAACCAAACCAAAAATAAGAGCGTAAGAGCAAGTGTGCTGCTAAATGTAATTCCAAACTCAGGGTTGTATTTCATGGATTTGACAGTCTTGCACTTTCGCTTTTCTAAATTTACTTTTTGTTGGGTTGAAAACTAAAATATGTAATAAGCAGGCTCCACCTAGAAAACTTCCCGTTAAACCAAACCAAATCAAAAGTACCCAATATAGTTGATACTCGTAATAATGGGTTGTAATAAAGTAGTTTAAAAAAAGTTGTTCACAATTTCTTCATTTAGCCCCCATTCCGCAACATGTGATAAGGAACTTCGTTTCAAAATGTTCCGTTCATGTCATTAGCTAAATAACTAATTTTAATTAAAAATTAATTATGTTATAATTTAATAATAAGAGCCATTAATATTTAGTTTATACATAATATTGTAGACATTCTAGTAGTGGGTGCTACGTCCCATGTTTAAAATAACTTAGAATTAACGGCTTTGTATTGATTCGTAGAGCCCTGTTAAATAATCCAAAGAAATCCCTTTCCGGGAGTCCGCAATGGTTTGAATTAAAAATTCCTTATCGTCGGCTAGAATTATTTCTTCATAATCCTTTCAGGAAAGACAATCCCAAACATTTTCAATTATATTCTGGTTCGAAAGAATATGGTGGCCAATTAAGGAGTTGAGCATGTTGGTTTTAAATTAATTCTTTTACAACTCTGGGATTAAGAATTGGAGCATTATTTTGTCGCAGAATCCATGGAAGCGGTCCAAAAATATCATTTAGTTTAGGGTGATCTGATTGTAACAGAGTCTGGTCAGTTTTTACAGTAATGTTTGCACTTTGAAATTTTAAATCGATTACGGCGTACAACGTTATTGCATCCAAGACCAGAACTCAATATACTCTTAAGAGAATGCCTTTTCCGATGGTAGTAAGAATTTAGCCGTCGACAGAAGCTTAAAACAGATATGACCTACTAAAACCCGAACGTTAAGTGGTTCTCATTATGTGATCGATAGTGTATGTACAAGTCAATATATTTGAGGAACATTTTAGGTCCTAAATTGAGTATCAGATTATTTTTTTTTCCAAATAGAAGCAAGAGCGCATTTAAAAATTATAAATCAAAGGATTCTCGTCTTCGACAATCAGTAGCTGTATGTCTTCTATAATACTGTTATAGAATATAATGGTACACCCTTATTCCATTTCAAATCTTTAATCGGGCACAAATTAATACACTGATACTATATTGTAATATAAGGATTTATCAAAAACAATTCTTCGTCTTGATTGTTTAATATCAATTGATGTATACTTGAGAAATATTTTACATAACCCCTAAGTTGGAAGATAATATTTATTATCTGATGATCTTGACAAACGATTATCATACAATGGCTATTATCTCTCAAACAAAGCAATAAAGATACATATGGTCGATAGTGGATAGGAGGATATTCCATAACCTGAAAAGTGGTTTTCAAAATGTAGATAGAATGACTTACCCTTTTTAGGGTTAGAATTAAATTTCTTAGCTATATTTCGCAGCACACAATGAGCGATTTTTCGCAATAAGTGGAAATAATTCAGGCCTTTAGAAACTGTCCTAACACATCCCCAATATTTTTAAGCTTTTTGGAAAAAAGGTGTCACCACATTTTTGTTGATACTAGTGAAATTTGTTTTCAGACATATTAAGTTTTTAACTGTATTTAAAAACATAGCTAAACGTGGATTAATTTTGGGGAAACAAGTTTCCTATCTGTTACACAGTTTTCTCCAGAGCCTTCGAAATTCGGTCGATTTAGGACAAAAAATTCACATTGATATCGCGACGCAAAAAGATGACTCGCCATTTCTTTAACCTAATTCTGATATTTGCATATGTTTTAACAAATCACATTGAAAAGGTAAACTAAACTAAAGATAATTTAAACTAAAGGTATATATGGAACATTTTTAAAATTTTCTGAAAAATCCCATTTCTGGGCATTTTAAGTTTTATTTTTGGGATAACTTTCACGGCTTTTAATCTACATTATATGAGGACGCACATTCCCACAAGACATATTACGATTTCGAGTAATATTTCGCGGCCTTAGAACAACAAGGTTCTAAGTGCACCAAGTAATTTTTGAGATGAACCAGATTGAATGTACCGTGGCATCCAAATTACTGCAGAAACATATGTAGTTATAAGTTAGTTGTACTAAATACATCGCCAATGATGAGAGATCAAATTGTGCCGGTACCAGTAATCGAACGAGCATGTCCATTTTAATACGTTGAGATATGCAAATGAATTCATCAGAAATTGTCAGTTACAACCTTGTAGTCCTAAGGTGGCGATTTGGCGAATGAAGCGAATATTATTAGCTTCCATTCATATTTAATTTGGACTTTACGTATCCCTAAAGACAAGAGTGTAGAAAACAAGTCAAAAAATGTGATACCATATGATCAAATCGGCCAATTTACTGGCCCGAAGAGTGAAATTAATTACCCGTACACCGAAAGGGTTTCGCAATTCTTTCACGGAATGAATGAAAAGTAGCGCCGTCTTGTTGGAACAAACTATAACCGAGTTCTCGTGGTTCAATTTCGGGCAGTAAATTTTTTTTTCCATTTTGTTCCTCTTCATTTTTGAAGATATATGGTACGCAGAGTCCACCGGCCCAAAACTGCAAAAGCATAACATTGAAATCATTATATATGGGGTAATCCAGCTAAAGTCAGTTTTGGAAGTGACATGTCTCTGATTTCGATATTTCTGACAAAAATTAATGAATATTTTTGTTTCCATCTATGTATGAATTTTTAGAAATTTTTTCATATTGATATTAGTGAGCTTACCCTACAGAAAGATCTATAAATTTCGAATTTTAGACATGCGGAAAATGGTAAAATGTTCATAAAAGACGTAGCCTTCACATATATTTTATACAAAGTTTTTTGAGAAAAAACGAAATTTTTCAAAGAATTTTTTAAATCTATTTTTGTTTTTCATTTATTTTCTAATACCAATTCTGTCCTGAATATGCCTGAGAAATTTCAAAATTTTAAGTTAAACCGTATACGAGTTACTATCAAAAGAAAAATATGTGAAACCGTAGTTTTTGGTCAATAAAAAAAAAAAAAACCGTTTCCCATTACATCCCATGAAGGGATTGGGGAGAGCTTCTCACAACCAGTGACCTGTGCGCTTTCTAATTTTTTCACTCACTGATTGGGACCTACAGTTTTTACATCGATTCCGAACGGTATTTTGAGAAGCTTTTTCATGGCTAAATACTCGATAGTGTCGCCGTCGCTATGCGAGGTGACCGCCGCCGAAAGAATATTTATTTTTTTTTTAAGGTGGTCAGAGCAGGGATCGAACCCGGGATCTCAAGTACAAGAGGCGCGCACACTACCCATTGAACCACCGACGGCCAATAAACGTCAATAAACGCCACAAAAAATTCCAAAAAATCTCAAATTTTGGGGGAAATTTTCTCTTATGATACTCTCCCTTTCCACTAACTTTCATCGAAATCAGAGATATGTCACTTCCAAAACTGCCTTTTTTAGCTGGATTCCTCCATATATACATATATCATAATAATTATAACAACATCAAAATTATAATAATAATTTCACGACGAATAATAATTACACTATGCAGCAAATTAAAGATCATGCTCTGGACGTTGGCAATTTTCTCCACCAAATGAAAATATTCAACCCTCCAATGCACTTTCAATTTCCAGGTTGAAATTTTATTTTATCGCAAAAGGAATGTAACATTTGTTTGGGAGGCTGTACAACAGATGGGTGGCCGTACAGCACAGCCATGTGAGGATCAAAAGCAACAAAATTTATAACAGAATATGTCTTCATCTTACAAATTATCCTAGAATTGCCTTAACACGAGTTCAATGAATGCCTTGGGGTGAGTTTTTGGTTCAGCGTACTAAAATCTCTGTAATGAATTTTAGTAAAGTGTAACTTTCTTTCTAATCTAAATCCTTATTTCAATCTCAGTTTAATTTGATTCTTAGAATTGCTTTATATTTTAATTTATTTATTCGATGTAAACGACAATATACCCGTTCATCATCCAGAGGGTGTGATTACCCTTTCCGCATCATTTGCAACAATAAATTTCACGCTTAAATTAGTTTTGGGTAGAATTGTCAAAGATTTTGATAAAATTTTCCCCCAACTCGATTGGTCAATGCATATCAATGATAAAATAATAAAAAAAAGTCAATACTAAAAGTGAAACATGAGAAAGTTATCCCAATTTGCTTTTCCTTACGGCCTGCACTGATGTACTTAAGCTGTGGATTAAAAGTGGATAGTCGAAGGATTCCTGCGCAAATATGGGCCGAAAAAGAACATATCCTTTCTTTTATTTATTAAGGTAAATACTTTTGTTACTCAACATTTATTACATTCTTGCAATAAAGTGAAAACAATTGAATCCAATATCCGTTGAAAACCGTATGAGAATGGAACTTATCGAATTATATTACGAGCCATGAATAAAGGCGAACATGTACGTGCCACTGACAACAAATTTATTTACTGTAACTTCCTCATGAATTAATGTGACGCATGACGGCGTGGCAGCTGCCACTTTGTGCACTTCTACCCCATGACTACGGCTTCGTTTCCTTCCAAGGATCGGGTTACCAAATAATAATAAATTACCTACCATACTTACTGATGATGCCTCTTGTGGTTGGGCTGCAACTGCATTCTCTGGATTGCTTCTGGGTTGACCGAAAATCGTAAGCATCAAAGTTAAGGATCGGAAATCGATTTACAGTTGTGTTATTTGGTATTCTTGTTTGAATATTCATATTAACTGGGAATGGGTATGGGTTAAATTAGAGAGCAGCATTCAGTTTCTATTGACCGTTTGTCCAGATCAGTTCAAAGTAAAACATCGTGTTCAATATACGGGACGGAAGTTAAATACTATATTCTGCTACTAACTCTAAAAACCTTTTCTAGATCCATCAGAAACCTACAATTCTATTAAAATCTGAGCCGTATTAAAGTCGTTAATAGTGATTCATACATAAGCTTTTAAAATAATGTATATCCTATTTTAATTTCACACACCATCCCTTACTTTTAAAGCAGCTTAGTTTTAAAATGATAACTAAAAAAGCTACAGTGAATATAGATAAAGGAAAAAGGAAAGGAAAATCAAAGCCCAACATTTCCTTTCTGCCTTATGCAGGAAGATGAAAGATATTGATTTTCATAACTAAGCCACCATACCCATATAAATATATATAATATATGGATAACTTGGCAAACACATTCACACGTACACGTGCGAAATCTCTTATGTCAATCAGCTAATGTCTTAACAGACACACAAAACGTGTCATCTCATGATTTCCCAAACATTTGAACTCATACTCTTGACGTTTTGTGAAATTATCAAGAACGATGCTTAGATTTCGTGGGTGGGAAGTTCACGAAATAATGGTAGGGATTGATTTCCCTTCTGGAGTTGACATATCTACAATTATTACCGTACTGAATGTGTATTTTACCATTATATTTCTTGTTGCCTTCAAATTACACGTTCCACTTAATATTGTATGAATATATATTGAATGTAGAATATGCACACTCGTCTGCTGACATATACTCCGGTTCACTTGTCTAAAGGCACTAAAAATTCCATATTCAGCAACCTGTATCTTTTGCAATTTGTAACCGATTGCAGAATTTTAAAATGAAAATGGAAGCCAAACATCCTGGGATATGAAAAAAATCATGACAGTAGTGGTTCTTAACAAAAAACTTTTTTTGAACAATTTATAAAAAAAGCCAAAAATGTGCTATTTTTTTGGTTTACTTGAATAAAGACACTTTATTATTTTTTATTATTTTTAAAGTAAGCGATGATATTTTGTGGGAGCGATTATTTATTACAATTTATTACATCTTAATCATTTTACGAGTCAAAATGACAAAACAAAAAGTTTTTAAATCTATCCGAAAACTAAAATCGATGTTTATCGTTCTGAAGGATATTATAAACGCGTAATAGCTAAACAAATTTGACGGAATACAACAGTTGTCGACAATTACACCAAGGACCCCGACGGGTATAAAAAAATTTTAAAGGAAGGGTTTCATTGCCTTTATCTACGTATGAGAAAAGAAAAATAATAAGAAATGCTCCTAATTCTGCCTCATCCTTGTCAAAAATAAGAGCTCAAGCTGGAGTGGGAGCGAGCAAGTCATCAGTACGCAGAGTAATTAAGAGCTTTGAGTATCGTTAATACCTAAAATTACAACAAAAGCTGCCACTTAATACTCCCCGTAAGGAAAAGCGGCTTCAATTCGCAAGAGACTACATGGTATGGGATGTGCAGATAAGATGTAAATGACTGGAGAACCGTTGTAGTTACGGATGAGTAGAAGTATAGTTTGGATGGGCCTCATTGCTACAACTATTATTTCCATGATCTGCGCAAAGAACAAATTTTTTTGAACCGACATCACAGCCGAGATGGCGCCGTTATGGTGTGGGGTGCTATTACGTTCTATGGCACCACCGATCTTGAATTTCAAGGTGCAAAAATGACTGGTGTAAGCTATAAAAGTTATTGGAAACGGCTTTTCAGTAGTTCAGTGAAGTACTTGGTCCCATATCTTGGATATTGCGAGAGGATAATGCGCCTATACACAACGCCAGAGTAGTAAAAGAGTTCATTGAAAGCCAAAATGTTAATATTCTTGACTGGCCACCCTATTCTCCAGATCTAAACATTATCGAAAATGTCTGGGATTGGTTATCTCGTAAGGTCTATGAAGGGGGTAGACAATTTGATGACAAGCATTCTCTAATTCAGGCCATTAAGGATGCTTGGAATCATATTCCGTTGGATTACATAAATTCGCTTTATCTCCCAATGAAAACCCGTATATTTGAAGTGACTAAAACAATGGGGGTTGTATCTATCACCAATAGATCTTAAACATAGTAAGATAAATTAAAAAACAATAAAAACTGTTTTTCATTAATATTAGTTAAAGTGCCTTTATTTAAGTGAACCAAAAAATATCACAATTGCTCAACAAATGTTATTTAGTTAAGAACTCACTACTGTCATGATTTTTTTATCTCAAGATATCTAGCTACCATTTCCAAGTTAAAATTCTGCAATCGGTTAAAAATTGCAAAAGATACAGGCTGCTGAATATGGATTTTTTAGTGTCTTTAAATAAGTGAACCGGAGTGTATATACATTAGATTTGGGCGCCAAAAAAGCTGAGTCGTTTACATCCGTTTACGTCCAAACTTCAACCTAGAATAATGACAGTGTCGGAATGGAGTACATAGTCGGTGCACGCTAAATATTGTCGGAATAATATTTTGTATTGAACCAATACACCGATGCTTTGGTATGTGTATAAATGCTGAAACAAATGAAAACATTATAAAACTGCTTACATTGAACCTCTAGCTAGTAGTAAACTATAAACAACAGTATATCGTACGCTTAGAGTGGTCTTCCAATGCCAACACAGCACAAAAAAAGGCTAATCCTGGAACCTCTAGTGTGCACAAAAATTATAATTCTGTGGTTCAGGAATTGTGTTTGGTTTCCCATTACATCCCATGATTCTCCCAATCAGTGACGTTTGCGTTTCCCAGTTTTACACTTTACCTAATCTTTAAATCTAGAGGGAAAATGCCGCAACAATTTTGTACGGGCCGCCGTCTTACCTAATGTACATGTTCAACAGAAGGCGCACACTATTTCACAATTACACAATTTCTAAAGAAATGCAAATAATTTAGCCGTTTCTAGACGGCTGTATTTATTGAACATATTTTTTCTCCGTTTGTGGCGCCCGAAAAACCTTATAAATGATATGCAGGCATGCCCAAATTGACTCTTATGGTTCTCGAGACATTTTTGATTGAACATTTTTTTTTAACACTATTATACTACAACCCAGTATTGTCAACTATATTGGGTTTGTGTCTAGACTAACATATGTTGGGAAATTTCTTGTTTAATGGGAAGTTATCTAGGTGGGGCCTGTAAACCATATTTAGTACATATTGTAGATTTGATTCCAATAAAAATAAATTTAGAAAAGTCATAGTGAACGAAGTTTAAAAAAATAAAATTTTCTTATATAGGTGCCTTATCTTAAAAAAAGGAAATTTTCTTAAACAAACTACATTTAAAAAAAATAAATAAAAAAAATCAATGAGGGTTTGAACTCACGGGACATGTGTTAACACCTGTTTATTATACGGTGCCTGTTCGATTTCTATGAACACATTAGTAATTGTTACATTCGAAATTAAAACCAAAGGAGTTTTTGTGCTGAAGGCTCTTTTGCTATCACACTTTTTTTTACATCTGCTTTAACATTGGATGTAATGTTGTTAAAATATATAGTTATAAAGCAATATTTAGCTCACTGAAATAATTGTTTTTGTTTTGTCATAAACAGAGCGAGACCAAAAAGTATTGAATAGTATAGATAACTTATTGCACTGTTACTCCGCTCTCATGTACAGAGTCTGAGTAAAAGAGCATAAACGAGTCTTATTCTCGTTATAGAATATTTCAATATAAAGTGTCCGCCATCTAACGTTTTTTTCTTCAACTAGTGCTTATTTCATGAATGGTAACACTTAACTCATGTTTGATTTGACAGATATTTAGTCTTATCCTTCCGCTGAACGAATATGGTTGTATATACGCTTGAACAACGCCGGGAAATATTCGAAAATGAGCAAGGAGTGGCCGTTACAGTCAATGGCGATCGTTATCGGGCCATGTTGAACGAATTTTTGTTCACAAAAATTGAAGAGGAGGATATTGGCGACATTTGGTTTCAACAGGCCGGCGCTACGTGCCACACAGGCGAAGCTACACTCGATGTTTTGCGCCCCGGTTTTGAAGATCGCATTATCAGCCGCAGAGCTGATGTCGTTTGGCCACATCGGAGCTGCGATTTGACACCGTTGGACTATTAGTTGAGGGGTGCCCTCAAAGATAAGTGTTACGCCGACAAGGCGGAGACAATTGACGCTTTAAAGGACAATATTCGTGAAGCCATTGGTGAAATACAGCTGCACACAATGGATAATGTGCTTAAAAATTGGACCGATCGTGTATGCTACTGCATGGCCAGCCGAGGCAGCCATTTGAATGAAATTATTTTCCATTATTAACCGAAAGGATTGTACTTTCAAATAAAAAAAAGAAATTTGAGAAAATATTCAGTAGTTTTTTTTTATAGCATTTTCAAAAAAAAAAGTTAATTGGCGGACCCATTAGATGTACCATTTCGACAAATGTTATTACATACAGCAATACAAAAAGCACATAAGCTTCAGAAGGCATCTGTGTTTCACATCAAAATTATGAATAGACGAATTTATGGCAAAAAGAGAGTAATACGTTTTTGAGTCACACAATTTGTTCCATGAGTTCTCTATGCTATTGAATACTCTTTGGCGACAACGACCTGCTTATTTGTTCGCTGCCCCTACATCAATACCATCATACTTATTTTCAGGAAGAGACTATTGTTGTACAACAACCACATATGTGATGCTAAAGCAGTGTGTTGTTTGTATGTGATCACTTTGACAGATTGCCCTACCCGTGCCTATAGATGTTAACACATCTAAAAATACCTGACATTTAAGATGTACCTTTGCTTAAAAAATAGTAAATTTTGTTTTCTTAAAAGTACAAATTGCCTTTCACTAAAAAACAACCTTTTCTTTAAAGAGTACCTCTTTTGTGAAACAAAATAACTTTTCTTGAGATTAGTATCTACTCCTAGAAATTAAACTATTTTTGAAAAAATACCAATTTCCATTTCTTAAAAAAACCTTTTCTGCAAAAAAATATATTGTCTTAAAAAAATAAATTTTCTTACAAAAATTCCTGTTCTGAAAAGTATAAAAAAGTGTTAAAAATAAAATAGTACCTTTTAAAAATAAAGTAAATAAGTAAATTTTCTCCAAACAATAACCTTTCCCTAAAAAGAGCACCACTACTTTAATAGTACGTCTTTGTAAAAAAAAATTATACTTGTAAGGCTTTTTCTTACAAAAAGTACTTCTTCTCAAAAATAGTACCTTTTTCTAAAAAAAAAAACCTAGGTTTTAATATAAGAAGTACCCCTCTTTAGAAAAGGACATTTTCAGGAAAATATAAGTATAATACATTCATACATATAATAAAGGACCTAAAAATATACTTTTAAAAAAAATACATTCCTAAAAAAAAATTTAATTAAAAAAGTTTATCATTTTACAAAAAGTATCTTTTCTGAAAAATCCAGTTAAACTAAAGGACGCCTTATAGAGTGAAAGGAACTTCGTTCCAACCGGGTGTCCCTTGACATCTCATGTAATTTTTTTTGTTGGAAAATTTTGTTTTGTTTGCTTTCAGTTATTTGAGAATATCTAGGCAGAGAATATCTAGGAATATCTAAATGAAAAGCAATACTTATTTGGAAACAGTAAAATAATAATAAACCAAACTCAGGAATCACATATTAAAACGTAGTCATTTTCGGAATTACATAATAGTGGTATTCATGAATGCTCGGAAGAACCTCGTAAACTCGAAAACATCGTAAATTTGGACAGCAAACTTCAAAACAAAAAAATTCCCGAAATGGACAGTTTTCGAAGCAAATTTGCTGAGCAAACCTGGAAAAAGAAACGTGAGAACTTTTGACATTTCAATGTCAATATTTTTGTATTGAAAAAAAGAGAGGGTTTTTGATTTATGTGAAAAAAAAAATCCAATGAGTGTTCGAACTCACGGGCGATGTGTTAACACCTTTTTGCTACACGCTACCTGTTCGATTTCTATGAACACATTCGTAAATGTTACATTGGAAAATAAAAAACAGCGTTCAATCATATGATGACGTTACAGTTAAATAATATTAATACTTAAAATTATTTAAAGACCCATTGCAAGCACATGTGTCAATACTTTTTGTTTTATTCCCACAAAAGTCAAAGAATGTCTCAAGATGTCTAGCTTCCATTTCCATTTTAAACTTCTGCATTCAATACTTGAACCGGAGTGTATAACTCTAAAAATAAATTAAACTTATTGTTGTATTTCTTAAATCCACGGCTCTGGTAACTTTAGATTTTCGAACTTGCAATACTTAGGTGATTTGCATAAAATGGTATAAATGTGGAATGAAAAAATCAAGATTTTTGGATAATTTTGTTTAATGACTTTTTGCAAAGGAAACTTTTACTTTTGAACAACCAAGTTAAGAAAAAATATACTCGCTTTGATTCTGTAATGTTCTTTTGTACATAGTTTGAATTTTTGGTATTATTTACTTTTGTGAAAACATTATTATCATACCCTTTCACATTACATTTGATTGTGGAACAATTTCACAAAATTTCTTGTGAAAATGAAGTTAAGAACACAATTTTTGTGTAAAATTTTCACTTTTACAACAATTCGGAATGCAGAAAATGGGCGATATACTAACTATTGGTTGTAGGCGTCACCTAGAAAACTTCCCATTAAACAAGATATTTCTCAATATGTATATGTTAGTCTAGACACAAACCAAACAAAAAGTACCCAATATAGTTGATAATACTGGATTGTAGCATAATAGTGTTAAAAACAAGTTGTTTATTTTTTTTTCATTTAGCCCCAATCCCGCAACGTGCGATAAGGAAAAATAAGTTCGAAAATTTAGTAGATTACATAAACTTTTCTGTACTTGTAATACCGGAATCTGTCGCCGAAACTTGTAGTGACGACTTCATCGAAACAAAACGAAAGTGATAACAAAGGTGCACAAAACTGAATTCTTACCACCTAGGGCCAATGTCTCTTTTTCACTCGTCATTCAAAAGATTTTCTTGTTAAATATATTTACTGCGATGCCAGAATAGAAAACTTGCTCCATAACCACAATATTCGTAGTGTTGGTTACAACGCATCAAAATTTAAAAATCCCAAATATCGAAAATAATCCCACCGTGCAACATACAACTTAATGGAAAATGAAGTCATCAATCGTTATCATTTCATTTCCCGTAAACACCACATTGTCCTTATTCGTCGTTTTCTTCATTACAATTCATTTGCCATGACTGGCAGCGAAGGTGAAAATATAGCAGATGCTAAAGTAGATAGCAGGTGGTTCGCTCTGTTTGACTTTCAGTCATTGCATAATTTTTCAATTAAATTCATATAAAATCAATTTCGATTGCTCTTGTATATTTGCCTTTTCTGTTGATTCTTTTGTAATTTTTCCCCGATTGCTAGATTGTTGCAAATATTTTGTATGTATAAATAGCCTTTAGTTGTATAATAAATCACAGCTTAAAAGGATGCAACAGCGTCGAATGTTATTATATACTTCATTGATTGTATATGAAAATCATGGAATCTCTGAAATCACATGGATATATAAAATTACTATGAATTACTGTCACCAATGAGCGCTACATGCAAAATGTAGTACGGAAAAAATTTTGACCTTCCAAACGAATTTGCTATTTTCATTCTCTAATTTAAAAACCCAGACATCACTTCCAGCTTCCTATCTTCTATTGAGTATTTCTACAGGCCACATGTGTCTGTCATTTCAATTATTCACTTTACAAGCGAAAATTGTGGTAATGCAGGTAAAGAGGATAAAAAACATCAACCAACTAACGAAAGTGTGGCATCATCCAAAAAATACAGTCTATGCTAAAGGAAAAAAGTGAGCAAACAGATCCTTAATGAATTGTACACATATGTAGGATATGTACACTCAATGTGGCCTATAAGAGGGCATTCATGCTTGTGTAGTTATGAGTGTGTGTGACAGTTTTCATTGATGTGAGGCGATGTACATTTGCTTGTGTATTTTGCGGAATTGAGGGCATTTCCTTTAATCATCTTTATTTTATAGATATATACAATTTTAAAAACTGTTATTAATACAATCATTAATACAATTTTAAAAACTGGTCCTAGAAAAACACAAAATTAAGGATATCACTCGCAACAACAATAGGTTGGCTGTAAAAATTAATTGCTTTGTGTTGTCATATAAACAAGTGGAATCAACAATAACAAGAACAAAAGTATTCAACAGAAAACGATAATAAAAAGAGTATTATGGCCAACATATACCAAGTATACTCATGCGATCTGTATATTAGAGTAACTCGTTTTTTTCTTTCAATTAAGCTGAAATCTCTTGATCAGTAATGTAGTGACCAATGGGTTCTATTTCGGATATTTAAAAACACATTACGGACTTACGAACAAAGATTCACATATGTTGGAATCCTCACTATACTTTACCAATGAACATTAATGATTAAAGAGAAAATTGCAAAAGGGTTAAAATTAAGTACGAAGTTTTTTCTGCCGGTGACACGATTGCAAGCAAAAAACAATGGGTCCTTGAGGTTTCCATATCCGTCACCAAAACTTAGTGGAAAAGCTAACTGCCTTCTAACTCTCAGGACAAAGAGCATTCCCACGAAAGTCATTACATCAACCGATATATGGAAACTTAATACACTTAGGTTTTGAGTCACTAGTCTTAATTTTTACAACAACTAAGCATCACTTAAGTAATGTGTTCTACCCGTGTCAAAAAACATCAGCACATTGACTGAATGATTGCGTTGGGCTTGGTTGTGTGTAGTAATACGAGTTTATATTTGAAACGACCAGACCCAAACTACGACTAACAATGTAAGTTGTCATAAACTAATTAGATTCCCACTTCACTACCTAATTCTACTTAAAATTTTTCGAAAGTATCGACTAGAGGATACCATCCTTTGAAAAAAATTTAAGGGTGTGCTCTGTATATTCAGTCTTATGTCCTACGATTCGTAAAGAGATTCTTATTAACTTATGCACAAAGAAGCGAGTTAGATCACTATGTATCTAGGCGCATTTTTTTAAGTGATCCTTTAGGCTGATCTACTAGAAAAGAGTGCCATATCCAGGTTTTCGATCCTGTAATTTCTGAAGACTATCCATTTAACTTATCCACTTTGAGGCATAATGTGCCGTGTATAGAGGGCGGATCAATAAGTCCGAGAATTTTTGAATGAATCACAGCTGAAAAACAGTATTTTTTTTTGCAAAAAAAATTTATTTTTCAACATAATCTCCTTTTCATTTGTTTGGTTAATAATTTCATCGTTGGAGCTAAATCTCCTCCCACCGAGCCATTTCTTTACGTTTGGAAATAGTCACTGGGGGTTAAATCCGCAGAATACGGTGGATGAGGTACCATATCGTAGCCCAATTCATGGAATTTTGCCATTGAGACTACACACGTGTGCACCAGTGCATTATCATAATGAAAAATAACTGTTTTCTTAACCATACGGAGTTGTTTTTTTAAATCCTTGTTAAATCGCTCCAATAAGTTGCCATAATATTCGCCGTTTATTGTTTTTCCCTTTTGAAAACTGTTGCCATCACCTTATTGGCCGACAAACTTATCTTGGTCTTCTTCACCCGGAGAAACGCATTATTTAGACTAATGCTTAATCCCATCCACTGAGCTTTTTGCTCATGGACATGGGACTGACAATTTTAAATTGTCACTTCCGGTACAGCTCATAAACAACTCAGTGCGATATGCAGGTACATTAAAAAAATATATTTTGAACAAACGTCTGTCACATTTTAAAACTTCAAGTGTATTATAAGTACACTGTAAGCTAATTTCGGATTAAACAAAATTTTAAAAAAAAAATATGCCAATTTAGTAAAGTTTTGGCTTGAAATGGTCACTTCCGGGTTTGCACATAAAAAAATGCTTTGTTTTCAAATTTGATTTAATTTGGTAAAACAGCAGACAATTTCCTACACCAATCCCGCACTTTACTATTATTTTTTTTTGACCATTTGACGCGACGTACGTTCTCCGATTGTGCTCTGCAAAAGATGCGCCAAGATGATGAATTTCATCGTAAAATCATCTTCCGTGACGAAGCTCATTTTTGGCCCAATGGAGTTGTCAATAAGCAAAATATGCGTTATTGGTTTGGTGAAAATACACATGTGCTTCATGAATCACTAGTTCATCCATAAAAAATAGCTGTTTGGTGCGGCTTGCATGCCGGCGGCGTCATTGGACCATATTTTTTCGTCGACAATAGCATAGCGATCGTTATCGCGCCATAATTACCGATTCTTTTTGGCCCGAATTGGAAAAAATGGACTTGGATGACATGTGGCTTCACAAGCCACACAGCACACGTTACAGTCGATTTATTGAAGAGTAAGTTTGGTGAGCGTGTTATCTCAAGAAATGGACCAATCAATTGACCGCCTCGTTCGTGCGATTTCACCCCTTTAGACTTTTTTCTTTGGGCTACGTCAAATCATTGGACTATGCCAACAAGCCGACGACGTTGGAAGAACTCAGAGTCAACATTGAACGGGATATAGTGTCTGACTGAGTCATCGAAACTTGGGTCCAACGAATCGACCGCTGGTGACGTGCCCGTGGTGGCCACATGAACGAAGTCGAGTTCCATTCATAAATGTTTTGATTGTATTTCAAGTCGATCATACAGTTTTTGAAATATCTCAAATGGTTTGCGTTTTATTTAAAAAAAAAAGTTGTCAAGTCCTTATTGGAAACTTTACAAGGTAGAACAAACTATGATTGTATGCGTGAAATAATGAAAATTGTAGTCTAAAAAAAGTCAAATGTGACAAATACTCTTTTAAAATTATTGCGGAACCATAGAGAAATTCTTTAAAAAGAGAAACTTTGACTCATCGGACATTTCCCTTCGCACTCTTCGGGGTGGTGTGATAGAGAGATGTTTGACGAAAACTGACTTTCAGCGGGTGGAATTAAATGAACTTCTGACTTTAATTTTTCCTGTTGATTTGGTGAAAAACTGCCAAGTTTAAATGCGTTTTGCACTATTTTTATTGACTTTTATCGTTAGCATACATTTGTGTTGTATTTAACACAATAATTTTCACACAAAAACGAAATGCTGTTGTTATCATTTTGTTCGTTGTTTTGCATCATTGCCTCTATCTGGTATTACTAAAGCAATTCTGTTCAACATCAGACGTTCATATCATACCAGGCTAAATGATAGAAAATTGCTGAGCGAAACAAAAACTCTAGTTATAAGAATTACTCTATGAGTGGAAACTTCATAAACTAATGTGGAAAAAAGGTTGCGTATTTACGGCGCCGTATGGATACACCTACTTCGGATTACCCTTTTTGTATTTCTTAGTATTTGACATATTTCGAATTACAGAATAAATAACGAACAGAATAAATAATAACTAAAAAGGTACAAATTGTAATATAAATTACTTGAGATTGTTTAACATGTAGACGTTGAAATTGAATTTAAAAATTGGCCCTGCGTCAGAATTTAAAATAATATAATATTGTTACGATTAAGTAAAAGCTTTTACTTACTCTAATTACCATACTAACATTATGTAAATAACAGGGCGATTAATGCTGCGCCTGAAAGTATGCATTGTAACAAAATACCAGCTAAGATAAGATAATTCTCCACTATTCGAGATAATTCTACAAAGATAACTAACAAAAACGACTAGAAGGTTCTTGAATTCGCCAGACATAACTACATTTGAGTATGGTGAGTTCGTATAAATACCGGAGGTCTTTGGAACGGAGAGTTCGGTTTGTGATTAACCGCCGAAAAGTAAGCAACGCGATTTGATAGTAAAATATAAAACTTATTAAAGTGGTGCAAATAAAGTAAACTGTTGTACTACATAAGTAAAATAAAAGGAAGTTAAACCGTAGTAATTATCGGAATTTAAAACGAACCTTGTTTTATTATTGTAAATAATAAATAATACAAATAATAATACGAATAAGAAAATTCGTTACAATTTGTAAAAAATTGTCAACTCTAGGGATCTCCGTATAACACACACATGAATACAATTAAAAAACTGATATATGTAACTACGCAATGGCTAAAATAGTCAAATATGTTTGTTTGTTTAATTGCGACTTAAAGTGGCAAAGCTTTACAACAAAGCCATATTTGGAAATCTTACTTTTAGTTAAACTCAATGTATTTAATGATCATATCTGTAATTTATTGTTTACAATCGATTATTATTGCATTTTTCAAGTTTTATGTTTTCTATTCCCCTGTTTTCGTTTATTCCATAAAAAAACAAAGCATATCTTCAAACGAAACTATTCGGACTAGCCTCGTGGGAAATTTTCATTTGATTATATTTTATCTGAGCTTCGTCGATTCTCCTCATTCCATACTCTCTGGAAAATGAGTTGCAAAATATCGAGGTTAATAAAAATGTTGTTAGAATTTTGATAGTTTTACATATGCAATGGTGTCTGTATATTTGCGTTTAGTTCTGCACAGTGCCGTTTCCATTGCATCAACATGAAAACGAAAGGATGCTGCAATATCCTGAAATGTTTTACACACACGTCTACTATCACTGGAAAAATGTACCTACAGTTTTTGAAGAAATATTGCGAAACATATTTTGATATTAGTTAGAACTTAAACGTAAATATTAATTAAGACAAAAATTAAAGTTGGCATTTTTTCTATAAATTTAATTTTAATTTTGTTCAAGGTTAAGCATCAGATATAGCAACTTTGTGGAAAAAAAAATTATATATCTTGTGCAATTGTTTCCACTTTTATTCCTAACAATTCTCTATGCACATCAAGATGACTAGATATAATTCACTAATTACTCGTACACTATACAGTAGAAAAATATAACAATGTCAGTCACCTTTCTAATCAATCAGTACATTGAGTATATAAGTAGTAGTTAGAATACAGTCTAAATAACTATTTTTGAATATAAATCCCACTGATTGGCCACTAACAATAAGAGCATTACAGTCGAATTAGGATGGGGATGTTCAATGTTCTACGCATATAACACAACAATGAATACGTATTGACTTCAAGTACTGCTTACTATACCAAACGCAGGAGAATATAACTCACACGTATTGTAGTTCGATTTGCCACCATATACTTCCGTGCGAATGGAATGAATGAATTACAAGTCTCACTTATTATATTATATGTATTTATATGTTGGTGACATTTATACATTGTGTCGACAACATAATCGTGTTGTTACACATATGCCATATTCTACGAGGGCGGATCAATAAGTCCGTGACTTTTCGAACTTCCCTAGTAGTTATATGAAATGCAACACTACTCCAATCAAGTACCACCTATTAATAGACTACTGTAAAATTTTGAGCAAGTTCCATCATTTAACAGCTGTTCAAAACATGCAACCTCGTGTATTTTTTTAAAAATGAGAAAAAGTGAATTTCAAGTGCTCATTAAACATTATTTTTTAATCAAACCAAGGAAAAGCTTGGTAAATACTATGGGGACTGTGCACCATCGACTTCAATGGTAAAAACGTGATTTACTTACTTTCGTTGTGGTCGCACAAATACAAATGACGCTGAAAGTTCTGGACGGCCAATTGAGGTCAATACACCCGAAAATGTCGAAAAATCCACTATATGGTGTTGGCCGATCGAAGACTAAACGTGCGTGAGATTGTTGATGCTATAGACATTTCATGGCAGCGTGGTTTCCATTTTAAATTATCAGTTGGGTTTTAGAAAGCTGTCTGCAAGATGGGTGCCGCGTTTGTTCTCAATTGACCATAAACTTCCGGGTGCACACGTGTGTAGTCTCAGTGGCAAAATTTCATGAATTGGGCTAAGAATTGGTACCTCATCCGCCATATTCTCCGGATTTAGCCCCCAGTGACTATTTCCTATTTCCAAACCTAAAGAAATGGTTCGGTGGAAAGAGATTTAGCTCCAACGATGAAATTATTGATCAAACAAATGGCTATTTTCCTATGTTTTGGAAGGGATACAAAAGTTGAAGAAATGTTGGACTAAGAGTATTGTTGAAAAAAAGGGAATATGTTGAAAAATAATTTTTTTTTTGCAAAAAAAAAAGCTGTGATTCATTCAAAAACACACGGACTTATTGATCCGCCCTCGTATTCAATTTTTTTTTTAAACGAACGATCCCATCGCCGCCACTCACACCCGCCCCAACCGACCTAGGGGGCCTCATCCCTATGACGTAGGGAAAGCGTACACACCACAGACCGATCCGTAGCGGGGAGTAACTGAGAGGAAAACGTGGAACGGCTACATAAAACTTCACAGCCGATTAAAGCAATACCAGTTAAAAAAGGAATAAAATCCGCAGAGTTTTCGTGATATATGGATCAGAAAATTCCTTCGCCCAGCGCTTAATGAACGAAAGTACGCCATGAGCCTTATTAACAGTAGCAATAATGTGACTATTGAAAGACAATTTCCTATTAAGTAAAAAACCTAAATCCAAGAATGAGTTGACCAATTCTAATGTAGAACCACCTATAGAATACCAGGAGGTAATCATACGTGAACTGTAAAACGCCATATGCTTACATTTACCCAAGTTTAACTCCATAAGGTTATGATTGCACCAACTCCCAAACCGATCTAGATCATTTTGAAGTAGAATATAGTCTGAAGTATTTTTATATGACATAAATATTTTCAAATCGTCCGCGTACATAAGCACATTAGACTCAGCTATCGAATTAGGCAAATCGTTGATAAACAAGAGAAATAAAATAGGACCCAGGTGACTTCCCTGAGGAACGCCGGAAGACACTTTGATAGGTCTAGATAACGAATCCCCAAAAATTACCATCTGTTCGCGACCAGTAAGGTAATATAAAATCCATTCAATAATATTACTATTAAACCCGATGGCGCTTAATTTACTCAGTAGGAGGCGATGGTTAACCTTATCGAAAGCTTCACTAAAATTCGTGTAAATAATATCGGTTTGCATTCCTGAAATAAAACCATCAATTACGTGAGAAGAAAATTGAAGTAAGTTTGTAACTGTAGACAGACCTTTGCGAAAACCATGTTGTCTACAGTCAATAATAGAGGAAACTTTGTAAGATATAATGTCAGTGACCAGTTTCTCAAGAAGTTTTGGAATCGCACTCAGTTTCGCAATACCTCTATAATTTGACACATTTGTAATGCTACCCGACTTATGAAGAGGGACAATATACGAACTTTTCCAGACCGCTGGAAAGTAGCTAAATTTCAAAGATGCATTGAATAGTATAGTCAATGGTGTAGCTTATGTCGTAGAACAGTATTTTAGCACAGAATTAGGGATCCCGTCAGGTCCATAAGTGTTCGTGGGCTTCAGTGATGAAAGGTTCTCCTGGACCCACGTATCACTCATAGAAGTGATCCCGAACGGATCTAATGACCGAATAACCGAGTAAACAGATGAGAAAAAGTCAGCAAAACAATTGGCAATAGATTCAGAGTCTGTGTATTCGACATCATTCATCACAATTCGAGAAGGTCTTGATACGGACTTATGCTTAACAAAACAAAATTGAAAAAACTTTTAGGATTGTTCCTAAAATTCCTAGCAACCTTAGACAAGTAAGATTGATAACACTTGCGAGATTCTGCCTCGTAACGACATCTGTCAATAGTGTACTTACTATAATCAAAACATCTACCTGATACCCTAAACTTTTTATGTAATCTACTCCTGGCATTTTTTAACTGCTTCAAATATTTAGAAAACCAAGGAGGTGAGCAATTCTCATCTTCTGCAGATACCCTCGGCACAGATTTACGTATACATCGCCACATTACGTCATAAAAATTAATTAAGCTCCCATCAAAGCTCTGGCGATCCTCGCCAGAATTTTATCAAAGCTCTAGAATTTTATTTTTGCCCTGGCTATTATCTTTTTTGGTGTTCAATTGTTTTGGTTATTGTTTAAGTTAAGGAAAACTGGACAATATTCGCTTAAAAATATTTCAGAACAATTTGACATCGATAACTTGTAGATATCCCAGCGAGTTAATTAGCAATATATCTTAAGGGCACAACTAAGATTGCAGTTAGTAAATACCGTTGTTATGGATGATGAATAATAACAATTGTTACTCTATGCACATTCTAAACCGTATCATTAAACCTGAGGAGTTCTATTTTTCTAATGCTTAAGCTGTTGCGTGATTGGTAATTTCCAATCAAATAACGTTTTCCGTAACTAGTTCTGTGGAACGCAATATTGTTCCCCGAATTGATTCCTAGGGTAACAATTACGCAAAAAGTCAAAGTGTTCTGGCCAAAACCGGGTGCGTGGAATCTATTGCAGAATCGGGAAAAATTTTGGAGGTATTATTAACTTTTAATTTGTAGATATATTTTCTTAACCCTGCTGTTAGATTAAGCCCATTTGGTCCAAATAATGGCTAGTTTTCTTTGTAAGTTTTGAACGGTGATATATACTGACTTCATTTTTCAGGTCACGTGAACTTTTTTATAAACCAATGGCATGAGCAAAAATTAAATTTTCTAACTAGAAACAGGACTGAGTCAAATAAGAAATTACAAATTTCAGATTAAGGGGCCATTTGGTCCATAGAATATATTCTTTGATTTTCTTTACAATTATGTTCAAAATATAAAATAACAATAATAATAAAAATATTTGAGTATTACTGAAGATAGATACAAAGAATACGAATAGATGGTTATTTTGTTTGTAAATTGCAGTATGGACCAAATGGTCTCTTAAGCTAAAATTCGTTAAAAATACGAATCTTAAGTTAAGGGACCATTTGGTCCATAGTATATTTCCTTTGATTTTCTTTACATTTATTTTCAAAACAAAGATGATAATAATAATAACAATATTTAGTGAATATTGAACTAAAATATATACAACGAATGCGATTAAATTGAAATTGATATATTTATATTATTGTACAAGCAACGCCTCAACTAAGGAGTGGTGACGAAACATCAGTGGTAGAATAAACGGCATTTAGATCACTTGAAATTGAATAGGTTTTGGCGGCCTTCTTTAAACAATGAAGTGAATTCCCTTACTACAGATTTCCTATTAGTCTATGGTGTCTAAATATTAGTTCCTGATGATTGTCGTCTCTTAATATTCTCGAGTTTATTGACATACTGTTGGCAACCATTGCAACTGTTGGCAACCACTGCAACCGAGTTACCGATCCGAATTCAATATTTGGAGATATGAAAGAAAATAAAATTAATAAAAGTTCTTGTGTTGGAATACTTAGAGATCTTCGATCGATACTAATTCGCCTATGTAAGTTGCCTAATTCAGTTTGTATATATACGATTAATGATCAACCGATAGTATCAATTCAGGCACAGTAGTTAGGCATCTGATGATACATTTTTCACGGATTTCGAAAGTAGTCATGCCAGTGAGTGGGCTTAACTGAATTGTCTATTCTTCCAACAAAACTCAAATTCAAATGAATTCAAATGTTTTGGTGTACTTAGTGTATTTTTGTATATTCCAATGCATTTCAATACATCAAATCATTTCAATAAAGGAAGCAAACATTGTACATAATTCAATTCGAAATAGCGAGTGGTGTACTGTGTTTGGGTTTCTTTTTAGAATAAACATTTTTCTATGATTCATTTGAAAAAGTACTACATTATAGAGTACAATGAAACAAAACTAATGCGTAGACAAATAAATGAATGTCTTGCTGCAGACCTTTATTGTCTAGTATTCCAACTAAAACCAACCTGACCTGGTAAGTTGGTAGTATGAATTTCTCATACAATAACAAAAAAAGTCCCTTTGTATTGGATTTTTAACTTAAATGTTTGCGGGATATTAATTACTTGTCATGCATTTACTGTAATTCTGTATAACCTACTCTGCGTATAAGTGATAAATATTGTCGAATCGGCACTCATACGCATTGTAGTACATCGAGTTCTAATACTTCATAATTTTTCCAATACTGATCAAAATGTACGACGAAAAATTGATAAATTTCTAATCATCTTTCAGGTTTATACTAGTCCGGAGTGGTGCGATGTATCACGGGTTTGGAATTAAGTACTGGGATATTCAATATTGAGATCAGAAGCTATTTTATATTACTTTCTGCATTATTTGTTTTTATCCTTATAAACCCGTAACCGGAGATTACAAAAATTCATTAACTCAAAAATTAAATTGTTCGAGCGTTTGGTCGTATTTTGGCGTAGAATACGTCTTACCTTACGGTAGAGGGAGTCATGTCAGATTGTTATTGTTGTAATCTTTATTTCATTGATTATGAGGAAACGGCGAGATAACATTTTTTAAAAATTTTTTTGTAGGTAAACGAAGATGTTATCTTTCGTTTGATATACATTTCATATTGGTTGATATCTTCCTAATATTTAAATTTCTCAAATGAAAATTGTTTAAACACATACACTCAAACATATGTGTGGTGTTTGGTTGAGTGTTTGAGTTTGTAGCGTGAACACAAACTATGCTGCTGTTGCAGTGTGGACACAAACCTTCGGCTGTTGTTTTGATTGATGAAATATTGAAATTTCGTATATTTACTCATGCCTTTAAGTGAAACAAAATGTTAAATGTGAATTTGAATTTAACATGGATGTATAATTATAAAAAATATATTATATATATTATCAAAAGTAACTATCAAATAAATAAATTCATTTGCTTATGTTATTTATCATTTATTGTTATATATGTTTTATGTCTTATCGGATGGCGTATTCTACTATAAACTTAATGGCCGTGTCTCTGACACAGCCTGCAGGGACAGTCCGTGGCCGAAGGATAGCATCGTCAGTAAGATAAACACAATTATTAATTAGAAATGAAAACAATTGATAAACAAAATGTTTTCATGTCATTTGAAAAAAACAACAATAACAAAAAATTAAACAATTGAAGAAATTTTTTTGTCATATGAAAAATGTTCCAAGTTACAGCCAGAAATATTTTTCTGTAGAAATAAAAAAATCGGTAAAATTTAGAACAATTGTTTGATGTATCATTTAATTTGTCGCTAGGTAACATTTTTAATATATCCGGATGTAACTAGATGAATTTACCATTATGTACACATTTATATCAACCAAACAATTTTTCTGGCTGTAAATTAGAGAAAATACGTTTTTAAAAAACGGTCCAGCTCACGGGATCTTAATTCTAGACACGAAGTATTTTAAGAATCATCATAAAAAACCAAGGTATATTCTGAGTTGTAGACAAATAAAGTTTTCTTTCTGGGTCGGTCTAATATACATACTTTTTTTAAGTATATACAAAATCCAAATATCATAAATGTATTCTGGAATAGTTAGGGAACAATAATATTTGAAAAAATATCTGTATTTGTTTAGTAGTTGTTCAGGGTCGATAATGACCATCATACTTTACTTTAATACATTCCTGGCCTTTGTTGACATGACACCACAATACCGCAGAAAGTTTGCCATATTTCCAAAACGAAATGTCGTTACATTAGCCGCAAACTGGGAAGTCTGCACTACAATAATGAATGAAATGAACAAAGTGATGCATCAATTACTCTAAACGGGGCCCAAACAAAACCCTAGCTTAACTGGATTCTTGAAAACATTGTTGCTGTAAACGAAAGTGTCGCTGAAAACCAGAAAAAATCAATTCGGTTTGATTCTCAATATGTTAAAATTTCACGATGCACTACGCAGCGAATTCTGACAATAGACCTCCACCTTCGTACGTACAAAATTCAGTTTACCCAGGAGCTCAAAGCTTCAGACCAGAGAAGCGCTCCCAATTCGTTCAAAGGGTAATGTAGCGGACTGTTGGTTAACTGAAAAGACTGCAAGACAGCAAGCTGTCTAGCACACTTAGGCTAAAGAAGCCCATTGTGATACCTGCAGTTTCCTCTATAGCAACTATTGACTAGTCGTCTAGCCAATTTACCCTTTCAGTGGGTGTAGTTAATGCTAATTTTTCCACAAAAAA
Organism: Phaonia tiefii; assembly: GCA_963931995.1. Taxonomy (NCBI): domain Eukaryota; kingdom Metazoa; phylum Arthropoda; class Insecta; order Diptera; family Muscidae; genus Phaonia; species Phaonia tiefii. Next base: position 321,653,434 of record OZ008367.1, on the reverse strand, counting down.
AATCGTTTTCTCCGATGAAGAGCATTTTCATCTGATTGGCTTCGTGAATACTCAAAATTGTCAAAATTCGTGCTCAGAAAATCCTCACGAGAAACAAATGCACCCTCGATGAGCAAAAAAAAAAAAAATTTTATCATTTTACAAAAAGTATCTTTTCTTAAAGATCCATTTAAATTATAGTATTTTTCAACATGCACCTTAGCCGTGTTGGAACTAACTAGTACATAATATATAGCGAAAGGAACTTCATTCCAACCGGGTGTACCCTGACACCTCATATAATTTTTTCTACCTAAGGGTTAAACATCAATGTACACAATCCATACTTAATGTAACTTATTACGATTGGATTTGAAGAACACAGCGCTACTAATAACATTAGTCCAAATGCTTGTATTAATGAATTTTTTAAAATTAGTTTTAATCATATAAATTCATTTGCCGCCTGGAAATTAAAAGTCAGCTACTTATGAAAGGGTTGTAAACAAAATTAAGACACAACCTGAAGAAAGATAAAATTAATTTGTTTAATTTTCATGAATTTATAAACCGGCCAAGGAGTCCGTTAACAAAAATTCAAATATGGTTTAATTTGTTAACCTCAATTTGTCCTCCAGCACATTTATATTTTAATAGTGTCACATAATATACAGCGCCTTTAGAAAAAAATAAAATCTAGTCCTTCCATCGGCATACCTTCCCTTTTGTACAGCATGAATATGCCACCGCCAGAGGTCTTTGAATGGATTACCATGCTCCACTCATAGCGCAAAATATAGTCAATACATGATTTGAATGTTGGGTGGAGTTGTGGTTGGCGGGTGTACACTTGTTTTAAGTCGACTTATGTAAATTATAAAACTTTTGCTTCCTATCCGCTACTTCATTTAAGTTTAATTATTTATATTGGCCCCAAGCGTGTTTCGTCGCCGCTCATGTGAGCTTATGAAATTATTCTGCAATTCAGGTTAGAGAAGAGTGTATCCAGCCAGGATGTTAACATGCCAGCACGCAAACTAACTGACAAACCAAAAAAAATACAAAACAGAAAGGACCAAGAAAAGCAAGATGAAACAAAAATTTACTTTAATTTAAATATTGCATGTTGGGAAAATATCGGTACTATTTGAAGTCTATGTGTGTGTGCAGAAAATGGCAAAACCGCTTCCCCTGATTTCATAACGCGTTTTAATTGAAAGGCGTATTAGCCACAACGACGTTAATGAATGATTCCGATGATAATGATAATAGGGAAGAGTGAAATGAAAGGCTGTCGAAAAAAAAGAAAATATTTTTATAAAACAAAGAACAACAATTTCCACAGCCACTATTTGGGAAGACTACTCTACAACAACGCATTTTATAAACCATTGTCGTGGGACAGGACTAATTCTAATTTTAGCACGATTTAGTGCAATTTTAACTACTCATTACTATGCTGGCACTGACTGCAAAACACATGTACTAAAAGAAGTAATTTCATTGTAATGCGTCCACAAAATTTTACCGGTATTTGACTCATTCAAACCGTGGCTGTAGAATATTAAAAATCATTAATGTTGGACTCAAAGATATGCTAAATTGTCCGTCAACCTTGTTTTAATATATGTTCATTAAAAAGAAGGAAAAAACTGAATTATACAGGATGAATGGTGAATCCCGGAAATTTTTCCAGAAAGTAAGAAGATTGAATAATGGGCCAAATAATGGGCTGCCCTCATACAAGGACGAGAATGGGAATATGGTGCCCAAAATGTGGAGAGACCACTTTTCAGCACTACTCCACTCAGATTCTTCCAGTGAAGATCAGGAGATAGTGATTGCGAAAGATAGTGCAGTTTGTACCCCTCAACCAAGGCGAGATTAGAATGGCGATCTGCCGGCTTAAGAATAATAAAGCCGCTGAACCTCTTAAGGCAGGTGACGAAGGACTGCAAGCCCACATGCATCGACTTATATGCGGTATATGGCTGCGGGAATCTCTGCCTGAAGTCTCCGTGTCCTGTATTTAAAAAGGTGATTCGTGTGTTTTCTAACTATCGCGGTATCAGTCGTTTACCCATCACGAACAAGGTCTTGTAGAGCGCATTATATGAAAGACTAAAGCCAATTATTGAAATGTGATTGGTCCTTATCAGTATGGTTTTAGACTAGGCAACACCCACGACTGACCAAATATTCACGCTACGCCAAATCCTGGAAAAGATCCACGAAAAGTAAATCGATGCATACCACCTGGATTTCAAAGCTGCTTTCGATAGCCCCATACGGGGAAATCTGTACGAAGCTATGTCTGAACTTGGTATTCCGGCAGAACTGATCCGCCTCTGTAAAATGACGCTGACCAACACCAAAGCAGCAGTGAAAGTGGGGAAAGACTTCACTGAACCATTCTGTACCAACAGAGGACTGAGACTAAGCGACACACTTTCGTGCAATCTCTTCAACATCTTAATGGAGATAATAATGAGAAAAGCTGCAATAAATACGAACCAGACTATTAACACGACAACCCTTACGTTGCTGGCGTATGCTGACGACATAGACATCATTGGGCGAAATTTGCGAGAGGTTAATCGAAAGGGAATCAGCAAAGGTGGGTCTTGCTGTTAATAAGGGGAAGACAAAATTGATGGTGTCAACGACTAGAGAAACCTCTCGACTTGGTTTGCACTTGAACGTTGACAACCGAATTAATTTTGAAGTGGTAGATGAATTTTTCTACCTTGGATCCGCAGTGAACAAGGACAACAACGTCAGCCTGGAGATAAATATTAGAACTCTGCTTGCAAATAAATGCTACTTTGGGCTCAGAAAGCAGTTTAGGAACAAAGCCATCTCTCGATGGGAAAAAGTCCGCTATATCAGACTCACATTTTACCTGTCGTGACTCCGAAACTTGGGTCATATTGGAAGCGGATGAAAAACAGCTAGGAGTGTTAGAGAAAAAAGTTTTCCGTAAAATATATGGTCCTGTTAGAGGAAACGGCGAGTACAGACGTCGCTGGAACCAAGACCTATATAATTTATAGCATAGCAAGGCGAATCAAATTAGGTCAATTGCGTTGGGTAGGCCATGTTATCAGAATGGATGAAGATGCAACAGCGCGAAAGGTTTTCGATAACGTACCCAATGGAAGCAGGAAAGAGGATGACCAAGACTCCGCTGGAAAGCCAGGCAGAAGAATCGCTCCGTATCCTTGGTGTTACCAAGTGGTGAGAGGAATATGTTGAAATTTGTTTAATTAATATGTGTGAGACGTGTGACCTCATGTGGTTGTAAAATAGTCAATGAAAGTAAAGTATAGAATGATTTATAAGGATGCCACTTTCCATCAAAGTATTTTCTTCAAACTACTGGTACCAGCCATACGTCAAGTCGCCTAGTTTTGAGACCGGCCTCGGAATTTTACAGACTTCCTAATAATAATGTGCATTCATATGTCCAACTGTTATTCCTAAAAAAGATAAAGACAGAAATAATTTAAACAATCTTCGATCCATAAGTATGCTGCCTAACATCAGTAAAGTTTTTGAAATTGTGATAAATATAAAGATTAGCAAGGTAACTATACAAAATAGCATAAGTTCATTCAAACAATTTGGTTTTAAATATGGTCACTCCACACTTCACGCAATAAATCTCCTGGTTTCAGAAGTAAACTGGAACTGGAATGAAAAATGTGTTACAGGCGACTGTTTTATCGACCTCGAGAAAGCTTTCTACACTATTTGGTTACAGGGGTTAATAACAAATTTCCTCTAAACTTGCTTATACTCATATATAATATGATTTTTGGCAGAAAATTTATTGTGCATGTAAATAATTATTTTACAAGTCATCCATTTGATGTAGCAAATGGTCTTCAGCAGGGCACAGTCAATGCTCCTATTCTTTTTAACTTGTTTATAAACGACTTATTGGGGACGACATAGTAATACACCACTCCAGCGATGAGATAAACGATTTAAATGTCCATCTTCAAAAAAATTTTGATACTATCGAACAGTATTCCCAAAAATTGGCATCTTAGAATAAATGTTAACAAATGCGAAAGCACTCTGTTTAGACCTCCTGTAAACAAATGTAACAGCAATATAGGAAAATGTTGGAAACAGTTCGGAATTACTTCAAGCCAATCAAACGACTGTATTCCTATTTCAGAAAAAGTGATATATTTGGGAATTCACCTCGATAAATTTTTATATTTCAATGATCACATAAATCTGCAAATCGAGAAAACTAGAAAAGCATTCTATTTACACAAAAGAATGTTTAGTTCAAGGTTAATAGAAAATAGAACTAAAGTGCTAATGTATCAAACTCTAATAAGACCAATTCTTTGTTATGGCTGTTCGATCTGGTTTAATATATCTCCTTCGTACATGGAAAGGCTAAGAAAATGTGAGAGAAAAATTTTACGACCTTGTTTGTCAATGTTCAGATCAAAAAGCAGTGACTATACTAATTATGTTTCAAATATCAAACTTTATAACTCATCGAATTGATAACTACACTACTAACCTAACCAGGAATCATATTAGACGATGCCTTGACAACATAGATAATCCTCTGATTAAGGCTCCATACTATGAAAGTGATGAGTATTTTAGTCTTGCAGTTAGGAATGGATTCGCAGATCGGAAATGTTTTTTATATCTAGATAGAAATGGTTACATCCAAGACTCTGACGGCATTCCATTGATTTATCATATCTACAGAAGGGCCAATGACAGGATAGTAAATAACAATGTTTTAAACAATAAAAATAAAAGATTGGATTTGTCCATATCGGAAGCTGACAAATTATTATCCTCTTCCACTAGGAAAAAATGCTGGTGGTTAGCACATTAATTCACTCCTTCTTTTGTACCTTTTCTGTCTTCCCTTATTTTATCTTAGCTTTGAGCTTTTTATCTTTTCTTTATAGTAATGCAGTGTTTTTATGGAATTTTCACTGCAATACAGTACAAACATAATGTTACCTTACAAATATTATATTAACTTTTCTGAAAAGGAAGCTTTAATTTGTATATTTCTTTAAAATGAGAGCTCGACTAGAGACTATTTTTAAGTTTACAATTTAACTATACTTTTAATTATTTTAGTAGTTAAGAAAATATGTAATAATAACAATAAATACTCAGTAAAAAAAATAAAAAATAACTTAAATAAGGAATTATATTTTTCAAACTTTGAAAAAAAATATTTTTTATATTCTTTTTAAATAGACTTGATTTTTTTGCTACTAATTTATGGTACTTGAATGATTCACTTGAATAAATTTTTTTATAATGATCAAGTATGCCATGATTCGTGATTGTAATATATGACAAATATCAAAACAATAAAAATTTAATAGTATTGTTTTAAATTTCAATCAACATGTGACGCGCAAAAGCCCTTAACACCACCGAAAAGGAACAAATTTTACTTTGAAATCCAAATGATTAAATGACTTCAAAATCAGAAAACAAAATAAGAGACGGAAAACATTTGTACACAACTCTTTGAATAACATCGGAAAATATGGAAAAAACGTGAAAGGGCGCACTAAAGTGGAAACAATGGCTCGAGAAAGGCAACCAATTTGCACATTTGCTCCCAATTCATCCATATCGGCTGAAAAAATTATCAACGAAAGTGGAGTTAAGGGAAGCGTTGGTACACTACGTCGTGTTTTAGAGTCATTTTCATTCATTCCTCATCAGAAGTAGCAAAAAACGGCACCACTTAAAGCGAAGCCTAAAGCTCAACGCCTCCAATTTGCGAAGGATACAATGGCATTGTCCGACAAGTGGTGTTTTCCTATGGTAATTAATTCCGAAATTGAATACCGATGGACTAGATGCATACAACTACTACTTTTAGGGTTTAAGAAAATAACCAAAATTTTTCCAAAGAAAACACAGCAGACAAGTCGCAGTTATGGTATGGTTCCATGTCCTACTACGATACCAGCGGTTTGGTTTTTGAAACCGAAACAATTACTGGAGCATCGTACAAGAGGACCTTAGAAGCCGCTTTTCCTCAATTTAACAATTTAGTTGGAGACATAGCATGGACCCATACCAACAAAACAGTGCTCCAATCATATTTATAAATATTGGTTGTTTCACACAGAATGCACTTTTTCGTTTTAAAATAAAGCTCATATTTTTTGAGGTAATTGTGACTTTTTTTATTGGATTGGAGTGAAGGCATGTTCCGGTTATGTATGAAATAAAACGTCTATTAACCGGTCGCCACGGCTTTGACGACAGGTCATTAATTTTTTCGTGAAATTGCCTATGACTTTTTCACAAAGATGTGGCTGTAAAATATCCATCAAGTGGTACCCACGGCTCTAATGAAATGTCATTAATCTTTGCAACAAATATTTCATGACTTTTTTTTACCGAGATGTGGCTGTTTTATTTGCCACATCCGAAATATTTCTAGTTCATTTGCATAAACCCGAGATTTGACAAAACCTCAAAGAAGAAATCGCACGGCGTTAAATCGCATAATGTTGGCTTCCTGTTGACATCAGAATTTCTTGAAATAATTTGAACTTGAAATCGTTGCTGCAATAAATCGATTGTTTCATGCGGGGTGTGGCATGTGGTGCCGTCTTGCTGAAACCACATGTTTTCCAGATCCATGCCGTCCAGTTGAGGCCACAAGAATCCCGTTATCATGTTCCCGTAGCGAATGCCGTTCGCAGTCACTGCAATTTCGGACTCATGTTGAAAAAAGTAAGTGCCAAAATCGCCGCCTGACCAAAATTTGCACCAGACAGTTGCTGGTTATGGGTGCGTTTGTTTCTCATGGATCCCATAAGGGTTTTCTGAGCTCGAAATTTGACAATTTTGTGAAAGTCACGAAGCCATTCTGATGGAAATGGGCTTCCTCAGAGAAGATAACCTTTTTTTAAATTTGTATTGACTTCAGTTTGATCCATTACCCATTGAACGAATAGCCGACGCTTTCCATGGTTTGGTGATTTAACCTCCTGAATTTTGTACGCATGAAAGGGGATGTCTTTTTTCAAAATTTGCTACTTAGTGCTTCGTGAAATGTGAAGTTTTTGAGAATGATGCCGAATTGATGTTTTCAGCAGCAATGTTTCCAAGAAACCGACCAGTACGTTGACGCACAAGGATTCTTACAGTCCATAATCGACCCAGTTTCTTTAAAGTTTTTGAGCACTCATCGAATGGTTGTCGCACTTTGCACTTTGCACTTTGCCGACTGAAAATTGTTCGAAGTTGGCGTGCGGTCTCAGCAAAACTTTCCAAATTTTTGTAATAAGTTTTCACGATTATAACGCTTTTTTCTTTCGTAAAGTGATTAATTTTTAATAATCGGAAGACACATATGTGACAGCTGCCAAATTTCAGAGTCGCCACTTGCTCAAAAGAAAATTACACTAAATTTAAAAAGTGCAATCCTACTTATATAGCCATATTAAGAAAATTTCAGTACTATATTAATAAATGTTAGTGACTGTAGTTTGGGCATATAAAATTATACGATTGGATCAATTATGATGAACTAATGACACTCTATGTGCTACAAGTAACTACAATATTCATACCTGAAAACGAACTGTGTGGGTTGCAGGTCTTGATGCGAACATTGCTTAACAGTTTTTAAGAGATCTGCATAATACTCAAAATTTTAACCTGATAAATGGGCAGCAATTACCTTACAACTCTTTTCAGTTTGCGTATTTGTACGCATCAGAATTTGGCATGATTTTGAGTGCTAAAACAATATGGATATATTTTTGTGACAGGGTACCCTAGAATGAAAAAAAAAAAAATATTTATATAGACAAATATTAATTACCCATACCCCATACAAATATTATAATAATAATATAGGATGCCATGTGCCCCAAAATCCTTGTAAAGTATTGTAATCATATAAAATAGGGTCTTCTGAAGCAAAATATCACATGCCACTACTGTAATACTTTTTAAACGAATAAATCTACTAGGTCAATTTGAGTGCGGATATTAGATTCCTCAACTCTATTTGATTCCCTAAATTATGTCGTATTTAAATTTGTACCTTTAAGTCACTAATGCCAGGACCAGAACTTTTCACATCACCCGTGTACGCACGTAGGTAGAGTAGAGATATTACGGTAGCTAAGGAACTTAATACCTAAGTTATTTTGAATGGAATACAATCGTGTAAATATGACGTTAATAATTTTACATCCGTAAGAAGAATTAATGAAAAAGGAACTATGAAAATAATAATTAAACTAGAAATAGCAAGAGCTATGACACTAATGTTGGTGGATTGGAATATCTTCAACAGCGGCAACAAGTATAACATTGAAATAACAAAAACTTTATACCAACAAAAAGTCGGACAAACACACAATTAAATCTAGCGTATAATATTACGAGTACTGGTGGCGAGTAGTTATGGCCAGACCACTTGAAAACCATTTTGTTTGTGTTGGGTTGCGTGCTTTGTGATCATTTCAATTTATCCGAGCCATTAAAACTTAAAAGAAATGTCCGTAATACTTTTACTACACTCGTAGTCAGGCAAATGGTTTGACCACAAAGCATCCACAATGTGGATGGCTGCCTTAACGCAGCAAAAATGAGATATTGGAATGAAGTCCCTTATCGCATGTAGCGGGATGGGGGCTAACAAATTAAACAGCGCTTGTTTTAACACTACTATATTTTAACCCAATATTATCAACTTTATTGGGTACTTTTGCTTTGGTTTGTGTCCAGACTAACATGTATGTTGGGAAATTCTTTTTTAATGGGAAGTTTTGGAGCCTATAACCAATATTTAGTATATATTGCAGTTTTGAACAAAATGTAAAGTAAACTTACAAAAGCCAAAGTGAAAGAAGTTCAAAAAAAGAAAATTTTCTTAAATAAGTGCCTTTCATTAAAAAGGTAAATGTTCTCTCAAAAAAAGCAAATTTTTTTAAATAAGTGCCTTTCATTGAAAAGGTAAATTTTCTCACAAAAATACCTATTCATATTTTAAACAAGGTACATTTTCTTAAAAAAAATACCTTAGTTTAAAGAAGTACCTTTGTTTAAGAAAAGTAAATTTTCTTACAAAAAGTACCTTTTCTTAAAAAATTTAATTTTTGATGCGTTAACATCTGTAGGCACTGGTAAGGCAACCTATCAAAGTGAATACATGCAATCAACACACAGCGTTAACATCACAAACGTGGTTGTTGTAAAACAATAGTCTTTGCCAGCGACAGCAAACAAACATCCAGGTCGTCGTCGCCAGAGAGTATTGAATACTATACTATAGAATAGAAAATTTGACGCCTTTTGAAACATTTATGCTTTTTGTATTGTTTTATATAATAACATTGTCGAAATGGTGCATTCATAAATATTATATAAAGAGAAGAAGACTCTTTTGTGCTTTTTTACTCAGGCTCTCTATATGAGAGCTGAAAAAGAGTGCAATAAGTTCTCTATACTAGTCATGGTAGAAATATAATGGTAGATAATGTACGACAACAAATACAACAAACCAAAAACAACAGGCATTCTGTTTTTGCTCAGTGCCTGTATTCAGCTGATGACAAAATAATGAAAATGTTTACAAAATTGGAAAAAGTGCCATTTACAAAATTCGTGTGTTTTATTTGATATTTGAAAAGTTTTAAGTAAGAAAATTAAAACGTTTCTATGTGATTTTTACGGAGAAAACATTGCAAAGGCAGCAATTGTAGGCGAGCACTGGCTGTATACAAACAAAAGTAAACAAACTTTGGCATAAGAGAAAAACTCACTCTAGAAAAAATTCAAATCAGTTGGGCTAGTGGTTCTACCATTTGTTGTTGGTACTAATCAATACTTTTTGCCGTCATTCTGTTTACGACAAAACAAAACCAATTATTTCAGTGAGCTAAATATTGCTTTTTATTCAGTTGTCTGATAGCATTGAAACAATCATGTTGTTGTCGCTCTGTTTATGACAAAACAAAAATAATTATTTCAATAAGGTAAATAAATATTGCTTATTTATTTATTTTAGCAATATTAAAAAAAAATATTAATAAATAAGAACACCAATGCAATAGCAAATGAACGTTCAGCACAAAAACTATTCTTTTTTAAATGAAGTTGTCTTACATCCTCGTTATTTTTAAAGTTGTAGTTTCCTTTAGGCTAAGAGATCATATTCTCTCCAGTTAGTGAAAAAAAAAATGTAAATGCCGCGGGTTGGATTCGAACTCACATTCGCTGGACGATCGTTTCGGTGTTTGTGAAGCATGATCTTTTTCTATTTTCCAATGTAACATTTACTAATGTGAAATCGAACAGGTACCGTGCAACAAACAGATGTTAACACATCACCCGTGAGTTCGAACACTCATTGATTTTTTTCTAATAAGTACCTTTTCATAAAAAAGTAAACAACAAATTGTCTTTTCTAAAAAAAAAACCTTTTCTTTAAAGAGTACCCTTTTTTGTGAAACAAAATAACTTTTCTTGAGATAAGTACCTACTCTTAAAAATTTACATATTCTCGAAAAAAGTAAAAAAAAAAATAAATAAATGGTTTCTCATTACATCCCATGAAGGGACTGGGGAGAACTTCTCACAATCACTGAGCAGTGCGCTTTCCAGTTTTCACTCACTGATTGGGACCTACAGTTTTACACCGATTCCGAACGGTAATTTGAGAAGCTTTTTCATGGCTAGATACTCGATAGTGTCGCCGTCACTATGCGAGGTGACCGCCTCCGAAAGAAAACTTGAAGGTGGTCAGAGCCGGGTTCGAACCCAGGATCTCAAGTACTAGTACCAAAAAAAGTACCAATTGAAAAAAAAATCCATTTCTTAAAAGAACCTTTTCTTCAAAAAAATACCTTTACCTAAAAAAATAGCTTCTCTTAAAATTAAAATTATTTTCTTAAAGATAAAATAACACATTTTCTTTTATTTCTTGAGGTAAGTAGCCTTTCTGAAAATAAGTAGATTTTCTTAAAAAATAACCCTTTTCTAAAAAGAGTACCACTTCTTTAAAACGTACCTGTTCTTAAAAAAAATACTTTTTTGCAGAAAAAATCTATACTCTTACGGCCTTATCTTTCAGTAAGTACTTCTTCTTAAAAATAGTAAATTTTCTTAAAAACAAGCTTTTAATAACAGAAGTACATCAGTTTAAAAAGGGACCTTTTTGGGAAAATATACTACACATTCTTACAAAAAGCAGCTAGAAATATACTTTTTCTTTTAAAAAATACATTCTATGAACAAAATTTGTTTATCAATTTACAAAAGTATCTTTTCGTAAAGATCCATTTAAATTATCATATTTTCCAACGGGCGCCTTAGGCGTGTAGCAACAAACTAGTACATAATAAAGGGGTTTTCAACAGAGACGCTACAAAAGTAAATCGATAGGGACAGCAAACGATGCCATATTTTTCCCCCCTCTTTTGACATTTCTCTTCAGTAAGGTTTGCCATTTCATCATGGAAAGATGTACGAGCAAACAAGGAGTCGAAATTATTACAATTTACTACCGAAATTTGGAGTCAGTGGCCTCAACTTTAAGAGCGCTACGTCCAATTTATGGTCGTCGTAATCGTTTTACCAGATCAACAATTGAGCGTCTAGTGGAAAAATTTGAATCCACAGGCACAGTACAAAATGTTCCCGTGCCAGTGAGAGACATAAGTGCCCGTTGTGTCGAGAATATTGCTGCCGCTGAGGCTTCAGTTCAAGAAAGCCCAAATGTGTCTCTCACACGTCGCTCTCAAGCGTTGGGCATCTATGTGACGTCGTTGTGGCGAATTTTGCGAAAAGGTCTTGGCCTACATCCTTACAAGATCAAACTGAGGCAAGGACTGAAGCCGCTTGACCACCATAAGCGTCGTATGTTCGTGAATTGGACTGAGCAACAACTTGAAAATTATTCGGATTAACATCGGAAAATCATCTTCAGCGATGAGGCTCATTTCTTGCTGAATGGCTTCGTCAATAAGCAAAAAATGCGTTATTGGTCAGACAGCAATCCACACGTAGTCCATGAGTCATCATTGCATCCCGAAAAAATTACGGTTTTGTGCGGTTTATAACCGGCGGCGTCATTGGGCCGTACTTCTTCCGTGATGATCAAGACCAGCAAATTACTGTGAATGCGAATCGCTACCGTTCAATAATAACCGAATATTTTTGGCCCCAATTGGATAATATGGACTTGGAGGACATGTGGTTCTAACAGGACGGCGCCACAAGCCACACAGTGAATGTAACAATCAATTTGTTAGAAACCAAGTTTGGTGAACGTGTTATCTCACGAAATGGCCCAGTCGATTGGTCATGAGATTTGACGCCGTTAGATTATTTCCTGTGGGGCTACGTCAAGTCTATGGTCTATGCCAACAAGCCAGCGATGACTGAAGGCCTTCGTACGAATATCGAACGTGAAATTGCAGCAGTATCGGCCGATTTATGCTTGAAAACCGTTGAAAATTGGGTTCAGCGTCTGGACTTCTGCAAGCGTGCCCGTGGTAGCCATGAAAAAGAAATCGAGTTCCATACATATTGGCATCGAACGTACTTTCACAGGAATAAAGAATTTCATTGGTATCTAAAACCGGTTTTCTTTTATTTAAAAAAACTTTTGTAGCGCTCTTATTGAAAAACCCGTTATATCGTCGCTTGATTTTTTATTTTCTCCAATCGCTATTATGTCCATTTCGAGTAAAATTACTTTTAAATTAGAAGTGCTGTAACAAAAACCTGTCCGATAGAATTTTTTGCAACATTCAACTAGTTTGAATAAACAAACTCACATCCATTGCGTATAGTTATGAAGGGAATATAATCTAACAAAAAAAATCCAAATGTTGTATGGAAACTTGTCTCCAAACGCCAGAAAGTGGCTATTGAGACAAATAAATTCTACAGAAATCTTTAGAAAGTGGATATGTAGCAAACATCAATATTAGTATCTTAAAAACAGCCTGGGCTACGTTAAATCTGACAACAGATTCAGAAAGAGGATGTGCGAAAACCTATAAAGCCACTCCTAACTCAGACAACTCTAAACAGGCGAATGGAGCAAATAAATAACCAAACCAAATAACCATATGTGACCTGCTCCACGAAAAGGGACCTCTGCGTCGAAAAGAAGTTATTGAGAACAACGCGTTTTAAAAAAGCGCTTCGTTTTTCCGCTACAGAAAAACCACCAAAAAAGCGTGTTAGGAGTAAAAAAGAGTAAAATTTTGATATTTTTGTAATTTTATACCTTTGATATTGAACTTTTTTTAAATTTCAAATATTATAATATAAGTTAACAACCTCAGTTTTTGAGGTCAAAAATCTATTGCGAATGGAGCCAGTTATGGCCCCGACCGTACCTTTATTGAAAAGACGATTCTTGATTTTCCACAATTTCCTTTGCTGTATAAACGTTTTCCATTCAACGTATTTCTTTCCAATTAAAAAACTTGATTTCGTTACCGTTCTATACGGTCGTCAATTACAATCTAAATTTAATTTTATTCCAATCTAATGACACAAACTTTTCCTATCACCAGCCTACCTCATATTCTTTATGTGTCACCGATAATCCGAGTCGATATAGGTATGGTTGATAGGAATGATAACTAACTAGTACAATAGGTATGGCAAATCAATTAGACCCACGAGTTGGGCAGAGTGTTAACTTATATTTTTTATATTTATATTTATATTTATTTATATCACATTTTTCAATTTTTTCATTAATTATGTTCATCTTTACAGGTGATTCTTTACGGCATTTGAAAGAGCGTTGTTTGTCCTATAAGAATCAGTCAAAAAGTAAAAAAACCTTTTCGGCGCATAGGTCCCTTTTCGTGGAGCAAGTCACATATAGCGAAAAGAACTTCATTCCAACCGGGTGTTCCCTGACACCTCATGTAATTTTTTGTTCTTTAATCGCAAAAAATGTGAAATGAAGAAGTACCCAAAGATTTTGCATTTCTGACACCACTATACTGATTTTAGCCAACTTTAACGCCTTTCTTCGGCATGAGATTTCTCAGTTTACCGTGTACTATAAAAGATATACAAGCTTTCTTTACAAATATAAATGCAGTGTTCATTCTGTCATAACTACTTTTCGTGTTTCAGCATGGCATTTTTTTCATTTGATTACTATTTGTTTACTATGTCCTCTAGAGTATATTAAGGAACTCCATTAGAAATTAGTTGAAACAAAACCTTTTATTTCGTTACTCACCCTAAGGCACAAATGTACGACGAACAAACATATGAAGACACGGAGGCGAAAGGAATTTCATAAAAACCGATATTTAACTTCAAATCAAAATTGAGTTATCAGTAAATATTGTTCGTGCTAATGTGTAAATTGCGTCAATTAATAACATTATCACAATCACTGCCATCACAACATTGGTCAGTATGGACGATATTTGGTTAGCCTAAAATGTAAACATGACTAATCCAAATACGAAATATTTGTGATTCATATTACGTGGGAATCATTAACATTTTATCAGTGCGTGTTGACTGTTATTGGAGATGTTATTGTACAGGTAGTCAAGCAGTCCATTGGCATATTCACAATCGAAATTTTCATTAAAATAAATTGAGTTTCATTGTCTGTCCAATGAAACAATAGTAATTCTTTGACAAGTGAAGTGACGTGGAGTGCCTAGACCTGTCGCGTTTGCCTTATTGTTAGTTACTTCCAAATTTCGAAGGACAAACAAATAAGCCCTGTTCTTTTCTTACGGTATAATACATTAACAGCTAAGCTATTGTCTATTTTTCTCAAACAAAAGACTTTTCATTTCGTAGCAACTTCCTTAGAAGATAAAATTTGGTTCGATTTAATATTTGCCTTTTTCAATATTTACAAAGAACCGAACTTCAAAATTCATTAGCGATTGCAACACACTTAAAAGCAAGTGTCCTTAATTCCCCCTGTTATCAGTAGTAAATTTTTATACGGTACCATTTCGAGAATCGTTTTTACATCCTGTGATGTCAGCAAATTTTAAGTCATAACATTGAACAAATTGGAGGGTGCGGAAAAAGAATGTCCCATTTCTTTTATTTAATGAACATCTTAAAGTCAATTTATAGCGTCAACGGATATTATAGTCTTATGACTGAGTGGTATGGGCGTTTGGTATAATAAATATGGACCATCGTGTATAAATGCTAGTAAATGTAACAAAGAGCTTGGATGTGAATAGTATTTATAGTGGACAAGAGAGACATCGCAGCCGTTAGTCTGAGCACCACCGCATAAAGGGAAAAAATATCGTTCAAACTATTTAAACAGTTTTGTATGGTTTTAGGTTGTTTCCCATCAACTAAGCGACTGTAGCGTAAGGATACTGGAAGTACCCAGATTGTTTCTCACAACCAGTGAGTTTTGCGCTTTCTAGTTTTATTCTCACTGATTGTGACCTATAGGTTTTACACCGATTCCGAATGTTATATTGAGAAACCTTTTCATTGCTGAATGCTCGATAGTGTTGCCGTAATTATGCGAGGTGTCCGCCGCCGAAAGAAATTTTTAAGGTGATCAGAGCAGGGATCGAACCCAGGATCTCATGTGAAAAAGGAGCGCACATTAACCATTGCACCACCAGTGGCAAAAAGCAAGTTAGTTTAATATTCCGAAAAATTTTTTATAAGAGAGATGAGTATTTAGTTCATTTATTATCCAAATCAAATAACATTTGCTCACCTTGTACATTAGAATAAACTCTTAACGCAAATAAATTGCATAGATATTCCCTCTAAGTTATAACGCCATTTTCCGTCAGTATTTCCCTTTAACATACCACTAGGAAAGCGGGAAAAATAAATTAGTTGGCCGGGTTCGCGGAAATGCCTGTTTGAAAGAGGAGTTCCTTATTTTCTAACTTGTTCCGATTTTGCAGGTCAATTCTGTATCACGTAAGAGATAATATCAGTACAAGCATCTCAAGTAATGTAGTTATATGAATTGCAATGTGTTAGGAAATCCAATATTACATGCATCTAATACTGACGAGGATGTACTTCTATTCTAAATCTGGCAGGGTAATTTCTGTGAAATTTAACTAATTTTGACACCAAATATTTCTAAATCTATAAGTGATTTATTTGAATTTCAATTTTATTGACCGATTTTTGTTAGTTTTTGGTTAATGTATGAGAAATTCATACTACAAGGTTACAAGTCATGAACATTTTTTTTATTGAAAAATGGTTAGTTTTTGTTGGAAATAATAGACAATTCAGTTCAACACACACTCACTGGCATGACTAGTTACGAAGTCCGTGACAAGGTCAACATCAGATGCCTAACTATCGATTGTTTTTTGTACACTGCCATATACAGAACGATATGATTATATAAAACCGACAAATATATAGCGGTTGTATTTATATATAACATTTTTAACTTTGACCGCTTTGTGACACATTGAGGTGAAATTATTGGTGTCGATTTCGAACACAAAGTTTTAGTTTAAATTCTACAAAGCTTGAATATATTATCGGACGTACATATCTCTGGCATTTAGTATCCCATCGAAATGATATCGCTCATTTGCAACATGACCGTCTATGTCAAACCCCAAGTTTCGAGTCAACCGGCTTTAACAGTTTCAAGTTGTGAAGGATTGTATACAAAATGTTCTCTCGGGCCGAACTTAAAAATAATTTGGAATGGGAGTCAGTGTATCTGGTAGAAGTCCACAAGAAGAATATTTTGTACCAACGAATATATATAAAAATATTTCTCCGCGGCTTTTTTGCATCAGAACGTAGGTTCAACCCCTGTTCTGACCACCTTAAATTTCCTTCGACGACGACCACCTCTGTTTGTGATGGCGGCACTATCGCGTATTTAGCAATGAAAAGCCTTTTCAGAATACCATTCGGAGCTGGTGTAAAACTGTAGGTGCCAATCAGTGAGTGAAAAATTAGAAAACGCTCAGCTCACTGGATGCGAGAAGCTCTCCCCAATCCTTTCATGGGATGTGATGGGAAACGGTTTGTTTGTGTATATTTAAGAATTAGTGTACATTCGTAAATGGGGGTTTATATTCTCTGGTTGTGTCTGTCGTACTTAAATAGTTGGCATTCATCTTGTACAGTCAGTGGTTGTGTATATGTGTCTAGACAGGTACAATCACAGAGTAATTCTTTACATAGAGTAACCACATCTCTCAGTAAATTTATGAGATTCGGCTTGGTTGCATACGTAGCATGTTGAAAATTACTGATATAAAAATAGCAGACAGAGGCAATAGTTCAAAACAACTAACACGTAAACAACAACGGCATTTCGTTTTGTGTGCTTTATACAACACAGATGTATACTAACAATAAAATATACGAAAAACGTCCAAAATGCATTTAAATTTCACAGTTATCAACCAAAGCGGAATGACAATTAAACATAAGAGTTCTTGTAACTTCAACCTGGTGTAAGTCAGTTTAAGCCGAAAATCTAACTACCGCACCAACTTCACCACTAGAGTGTGAAATGAAATGACAGAAGAGACGGATGACACGTCTATTTGTAGAATTATTCTATGGTTACAATCATGGCGTTTATTAGTGTACGTATTAGGTTTTATGTCTTTGTCCGTTTGACGTGCTTTCTGGCATGAATTTCGTTGTTTATTTCCTAAAAATGTGAAATAAGAAATTCATACTACAAGCTTACAAAGTCAGAAAAATTGTTATAATTTACGAATGGTTGGTTTTTCGTGGAAATAATAGACAATTCATTTTAGCACACTCACTAGTATTACTAGTTTCGAACTCCGTGACAAGTTCATTATCAAATGCCTAACTACTGTGCCTGAATTGATACCATCGGTTGATCATCAATTGTATATTAAGAAACTCAATTCAGTAATTTACATGTGCGAATTAGTATCGATCGTATATCCCCAAGGATCACACACTGAAAGGCCTATAATTCCAACACAAGAACAGACAGCTTTCCTGCTGTTTCGTTTGTTTGTCACAGTCTCTCAGCCTATCCATTCGTTTACTTCCTTGTGCACATTTTGTACTTTTGCAAATGATTTTTCTGCTTTTGTGTACACTCATTTAAATTAGTGTACACTTTTTGGTTCAAGGTTCCTCAAAATATTTGAAAAATGAGTACAAAGAATGAAGACTCTGTCAAATTAGAAAAAAAAAACATTTGTAAAATTATTCTAGGAATAGAAACTTGAACTAAGGGTATGTGAGCTAAAACCACCCTCGCCTAAACTGAGTCGCAATAAATTCATATTTGCGCATTCAAAACTACAGCACACACAATTTGTTTTAGTTACGATTTACTAAATCGATTTACTGAGTTTAAAATTATAACAAATATATTTTTATGTTGGAAGTTGTTTTTTTTTAAATCTAATTTTAACTGAATAATTTGTTCGATTATTACAGCGTGCTGTCACCTTCAATCGCCCAAGTTCTTATAACTTATTTTGTTGTACTGTATTAGTCGGGAAATGGCAATTTTCAATAACAGTTGTACGGATTCTTTCTGAAAAAAAAGATCCTTCCACTGAGATGTCACTACAGCTGGGCTGATAACTGTTACTACGCAAAAACACCTAATAGTTTTTTTTGTTTCATCATCCCAATTTTCCTTAAATTGAACAACCAACCAATTTAAGTAAAACTGGGATGATAAAACAAATATTTGGACTGTCTACTACGAACTTCAGTTGGTGATTTCTGTCGAAAGCAGATGAGGTATAACCAGAATAAAATGCCCTATGATTGAGTTCGCTCACTTCAGATGTAAAAACTGATTGCCGCTGCAGCTGTAGCAGTCCACACAGATGTTCAGAAATATTACAACGTCATCTCTGTAACAGATGGGGTCGAATCCTTCTTCAGTTAGAGCCTTCATAGAGAGGCGGTTATAGGATGCCCCTTGTGGTGTCCCGCGATTAACTTTGTCTCGAATATTTGTGTTGTAAGATTCGCAGTGGATTGAGCTTTTCCTTAGCATATGATCTACTCACCAAATCAGACCCTGGTTCACGTTAAACTGGACTAAGGATTGGACAAGTCGCGTCCTTAAAACAACAACTAGTTTCTAATACCCTAGTAATTTTTTAGAAGAACCAGATCGAATGGGCTTTGTAACCAAATTACTGCAGGAACATATGTAGTTAGATGTTTATTCCATTAGATATCTCGTCAGCGATAAAATACATAATTATGTTGTTACCAGAAATCGAACGGGCATGTACATTTTAATACGATGAGATATGCACACGAACTTTTACAAACATTTTCAGTTAGAATCTTGGTGATCTGAGAACGTGGTTTCCGTCTTCACATTGTTAAAAGCACCTTCGATATCTATGAAGACCCCGGGGCCCCCCGGGACCCCTTTCTTATTAATAAAAAAAAAAATGGTGTCCCATAACATCCCATGGATGGATGTTACAATCCCGTCTCACAATCAGCGAGTTGTGCCCTTTCTAGTTTTTACACTCACTAATTCTTTTTAATGAATTTCTCTAAATGATGTACGATGCTACCTTGTCTGACGCGGTTTCCACTGACATACCCTTGACTAAAGCATGTTGTCTGTCTTTCATTCTTCCGTCTGGTATCAGGCTCTTACTCCTGTCGTCTATAATTCTCTCCATAGTTAAACGATGTTAGGCCTGTCCGACGGTGATGCTTCACTGATGATTAACTCCTGGCTTGAGTTTTAAGGAAACCTGCGCCTCCCACCAACTTTTACGGCGTTTATGCGAATTTTAGGCACGCGCTGAAACATCCGGCTAAATGGTCTGATATTATATCGGAACCGTTTTGACTTAGGGCCGGAAAGATAACATCTGGTCCCGCTGACTTAAAAAGAGCTAAACTTCTTTTCGCCTTTTTGACCGTCTCCTCCGTAATAATCGGAGTTGGTTATCCCCATGTTGCCGTAGATCCCCCTATAACATTCTTCGGGGGAAATGTATATGTTTGGAATATAACGGGTTTTTCAATAAGAGCGCTACAAATGTTTTTTTTAAATAAAACAAAACCGGTTTTAGATACCAATGAAATTCTATATTCCTGTGAAAGTACGTTCGATGCCATTGTGTATGGAACTTGATTCCTTTTGCATGGCC
This sequence comes from Phaonia tiefii, assembly GCA_963931995.1. Lineage (NCBI taxonomy): Eukaryota > Metazoa > Arthropoda > Insecta > Diptera > Muscidae > Phaonia > Phaonia tiefii. Next base: position 321,633,305 of record OZ008367.1, on the reverse strand, counting down.
ACCACGGGCACGCTTGCAGAAGTCCAGACGCTGAACCCAATTTTCAACGGTTTTCGAGCATAAATCGGCCGATACTGCTGCAATTTCACGTTCGATATTCGTACGAAGTTCATCAAACGTCGCTGGGTTGTTGGCATAGACCATAGACTTAACGTAGCCCCACGGGAAATAATCTAACGTCGTCAAATCGTACGACCGAGGCGGCCAATCGACTGAGCCATTTCGTGAGCTAACACATTCACCAAACTTGGTTTCCAATAAATTGATTGTGGCATTCGCTGTGTGGCTTGTGGCGCCTTCCTGTTGGAACCACATGTCCTCCAAGTCCATATTATCCAATTGGGGCCAAAAATATTCGGTTATCATTGCACGGTAGCGATTCGCATTCACAGTAATGTGCCGGTCTTGATCATCACGGAAGAAGTGCGGCCCAATGACGCCACCGGCCCATAAACCGCACCAAACCGTAATTTTTTCGGGATGCAATGATGAGTCATGGATTACGTGTGGATTGCTGTCTGACCAATAATGCATATTTTGCTTATTGACGAAACCATTCAGCCAGAAATGAGCCTAATCGCTGAAGATGATTTTCCGATGAAAATCCGAATCATTTTCAAGTTGTTGCTCAGCCCAATTCACGAACATACGACGCTTATTGTGGTCAATCGGCTTCAGTTCATGCGCCAATTTGATCTTGTAAGGATGTAGGCCAAGATCTTTTCGCAAAATTCGCCACAACGACGTCACAGAGATGCCCAACGCTTGAGAACGGCGTGTGAGAGACACATTTCGGCTTTTTTGAACTGAAGCCTCAGCGGCAGCAATATTCTCGACACTACGGCACTTCTTTGTCTCATTGGCACGGGAACCTTTTCTACTGTGCCTGTGGTTTCAAATTTTTCCACTAGACGCTCAATTGTTGATCTGGTAGGACGATTATGACGACGATAAATTGGACGTAGCGCTCTTAAAATTGAGGCCACTGACTCCAAATTTCGGTAGTAAATTTAATAAATTCGACTCGTTGTTTGCTCGTATATCTTTCAATGATGAAATGGCAAACCTTACTGAAGAGAAATGTCGAAAGAGCGGGAAAAAATATGGCGTCGTTTGCTGTCCCTATCGAATTACTTTTGAAGCGTCTCTGTTGAAAACCCCATTACTTATATATATACTTATGTGCAAAAATTGTTTTCATGAATTGAAGATCTGCTATTTGGTTGTGTCTTTGTTGTCAATCACATTTTTGTTGTTAGCTGTTTTCAGAAAACAGAGCCATATTTGAGACACAATAATGTGTACTATTACATATTCATCATTGTGTTTCCAACATGTGTTTTGAGTCAAGTATTTTATGTTTACAACAAGCTACAAATACGATATATTTGCATCCAAGCGGCTCCCATTCCAGCAGGGAAGTGCGATTCCATCAGCAGTTTTAAAGTCTGGTCAATAACCTCAATTTTTCTTGGCTCCTCATCTTCCAGAGTTACGACTTGGATTTGAGATTTCATTACCGGTGTCCACCTATTCATAAAATAGTCTCCAGGAGCTGGGCCTTACTTTCTTATCGCCTTTTGTATACGCTAATTTTTTATGATATTCAACAGAATATGGGTTCCGTATTTTACGTTTTGCTCTATTCTAAAGTCGGCGGACATGTTTTCCATCAAGGGTTTCTCTTGGCAGGAGCTACCATTCGGGTTCTCAGCAATCTTATTAATTTAGACCACTTTATTATGTCCATGTGTCTAAAAGTCATCGAGTTCGGCGTTGGCCGTGGTGTATGGAACATAATATAAAGATGATCCGAAAAGAATGTACCTCAGATGGGTGCCCATCCTGGTTGTCCAACCATCCAATTTCCAAAATGTCTTGTGATAGTACTGCTCCAGATTTTTTCTTCTGTGGTTGTTGCAAATAGGGAGTTCTAAGTATAAACCAAAACCGAATGATAATTGAGGCAATGCAAGGTGAAATCCTTCAAGCAATACAGAATAACTAACACATGTGGGTCGCCGAGTGTGGAAGGATCTGAAATTCAGTTAGTTTTAAAACCCGTCACAAGCACTTAATAGAATTGTCTGGTTTTCCAAACAAATAAATATAGAATAACTTATATTATCAGCCATCTCTTGTTTTTCTCCCCAATGTAATTTGGAGTCACTGTGGGACATCGAAAACCATTATTTCCTTTCTCTTCGTTATACTCTAAGTACCGTAGAGAAATGACATATAGAGAAGCGATTTAACTCCGTAAATTTAAGAAGTTTAGTGAAGAAGTTTAGTTTAAGAAATATAGACATTGCATGTTGGAAAGTGTTCATTTAATAAAACCAGATAGTGGCAATGGCTCAAACCAACCAACAAGAAAACATCAACCGCATTTCACTTTGTGCGTTAAAATTGTTGTGTAAATACACCACAGATATATACTAACAATAAAATATAACAAAAACTCCAAAATACGTTTAATTTTCAAAGTTTTTTATGAAAAATAAATAATATAAAAACTTTCCTGAAGACGATTTTCAAAGGAAATCGAAATATTTAAAAAAAAAGAGAAAAATACAAAAATTTTAAAGAGATCTAAAGGGACATTATGTTTGCAATAATTTGTCAAGAAAAATTAATAAAATAAAGGTCGAAAAACTAGAAACAAATTATCGAAACCAACACTAAAAATTTAAGTCAACAATTTTTGTTATTCCACCTGGTGTAAAATAATTTACGTCAAATTACTCTCAATCTCACCGACCGCACCACACGAAGAGTGTGAAACAAAACTTAAGATGAGAAGGACGGCAGCTCTATATGACATTACTCTATGCTAAGTACCTCCCAAGAAATAAATTTTTAAATTCAATACAAATTACGCCTGGTTAGCCTAGACCAGAGGTCTGAGGTAAAAGCTCTACATATCTGAAAATTTTAACTGAACTTTTATATTGCATTATTTAAATATGTCTCATATGTCATAGTATTCGTATGCTTGCGAACTGATAACTACAAAGACTCTTGATTTCCAGCAGTTTAACACGCACAATTAACTAATCTGATACTAAGTTCAACAAGATTCATGTATCCATTTTGGTTTTCTGTCAGCTTTCTTGTTTTCCTTACGCATTCCTACTATTCGCGTACAACTGTGCAACTAACTCCAAGTGACCACTAAGTGTCCTCATTTGGCTGCCTGTGTTAACATCTCCTGCTGATGATAGAAGTGTGTCTTGTCACGACGAAATACTCGTACTTTAATCTTTGTCCATTGTCTATGTGTTGGCAGGCTACGGAAATTTTCCACATCAAAAATTAATCTCCATTAACGAAACTAATCCTGTTCATCTTAAAGTATTAACAATTCATTTTGAAATTATACAAGTTAAGCCAATGAATATGATATTTGTTTTCCTCCCATTGTGTTTATTCACACCCAAATCCTAGAACTTGTTGATCCTTATCAAATACAAATACGCCTACATTACTAAAAATACCAAAGGAAAAGGCTTACATCCTAGGATTAGTAATAAATGAAATCACATAGGACTTAACCAGATATCCCATTCTTTGCGAAGAATCAACAAAAATTTCACTAAGACCCAGATCAAACCCCTTAGAAAAGGATTTATATCAAATTAGTAAATTTATTAACAATAATCGAAATGACCACATACCCTAAGACTTAATGCTATTTAATTTGAACCCAAATAAATGTATAAAATACTACAGTAACCATGAACATGATAATCAGCTGGAAATTCAAGGATTTTAAAAGGATAGAACGATAAATTATATTCCGAAAATTGTACGTCAATTTGGGAATAGTAAGTCCGAAAATGGTGAAAAGTACCTGGAACAAAAACTTGCTTAACAAAATTCCAATTGTCTGAAGATGGTTTAATTTCAGTTTTCCCCCATTTTTAATCTAAACAAAAAGGGTAATAAAACACTTGTTGTGTTGCCATGACTACAAGGATATTCTTTATTTGTGCATGTATTTCATTTAAAGTATGTGAAAAGTTAACAAACGGTGAGTGAAAGAGTGAAAGAGAAATAGGAATTGGAATGGAGTCAAAAGTTTTTCCTACAGGAGACACTAGAAACAGTTGTCTCTTGTTGCGTTAACTATTTTGTTAGTTGTTTATGTGAGTGCTTAGTGATTTTGATGTGATTTTTGTTTTAAGAAAATATACTTTTTTTTTATGAAGGAGTACTTTCTGTAATTCAAAGCCCTAAGAGTATGATTTCGTCTTACACAGAAGTACTTTTTTTAAGAATAGGTACTTTTTAAAAAAGCGGTACTCTTTTTAGGAAAAGGTTATGTTTTAAGAAAATTTAGGTACTTTCAGAAAGGCTACTTATCTCAAGAAAAGAAAAGAAAAGTTATTACTTTATTTTTAAGAAAATGTACTTTAAGAATATGAATTTTTGTAGGAAAAGATCTGTTTTTAAGAAATGGTATTTTTTGAGGAAAGTGTTTTTTTTAAGAAATGAGATTTTTTTTTAGAATTTGTCCTTTCTTCAAGAATAGGTTAGTTTTCAAGAGTAGGTGCTTATCTCAAAAAAAGTTATTTTGTTTCGCAAAAAATTAAAGCTTTAAAGAAAACGTAGTTTTTTAAGAAAACGAAATTTGTTGTAAGAAAACAAAGAAAGGGTACTTATTTAAAAAAATACCTTTTTTAAGAAAAGGTACTTTTGTAAGCAAATTTACTCTTTTAAGCAAAGGTATTTCTTTAAGATCAGGTATTTTTTTAAGAATACGAATAAGTATTTTTTTGAGAAAATTAAGTTTTTTTAAGAAAAGGTACTTATTTAAGAAATTTTTCTTTTTTAAACTTCTTTCACTTTGGTTTTTCTAAACTTACTTTTTATTTGGTTCAAAACTACAATATAAAGGGTGCGCCATCTAACGTTTTTTTTTCAAATAGTGCTTATTTCGTGAATGGTAACACTGAGCTCATGTCTGATTTGAAAGATAATTAGTTTTATCCTTCCGCTGAACGCTTGAATAACGCTGGGAAATATGGGAAAAATGGGCCTGCGATCGAATTACAGAAGATGCCGATTTTGCCAAAAAAAATCATCTTCTCAGATGAAGCTCAGTTTGATCTCCGCGGGTATGTAAACAAGCAAAATTGTCGCATTTGGGGCACAGAAAACCCGCACGCATACACTGAAAAGCCGATGCACCCAAAACGAGTCACTGTTTGGTGCTGATTTTGGTCCAGAGGCATAATTGGGCCATTTTTCTTCGAAAATGAGCAAGGAGTGGCAGTTACAGTCAATGGCGATCTTTATCGGGCCATGTTGAACGAATTTTTGTTCACATAAATTGAAGAGGAGGATATTGGCAACATTTGGTTTCAACAGAACGGCGCTACGTGCCACACAGCCGAAGCTACACTCGATGTTTTGCGCCCTGGTTTTGAAGATCGCATTATCAGCCGCAGAGCTGATGTCATTTGGCTACCTCGGAGCTGCGATTTGACACCGTTGGACTATTATTTGTGGGGTGCCCTCAAAGGTAAGTGTTACGCTGACAAGCCAGAGACAATTGACGCTTTAAAGGACAATATTCGTGAAGCCATTGGTGAAATACAGCTGCAAACAATCGACAATGTGCTTAAAAATTGGACCGATCGTGTAGGCTACTGCATGGCCAGCGGATCCAGCCATTTGAATGAAATTATTTTCCATTATTAACCGGAAGGATTGTATTTTTAAAGAAAACATGAAATTTGGGAAAATATTCAGTGGTTTTTTTTTTTATAGCATTTTCAAAAAAAAAAGCTATTTGGCGGACCCGTTACAAGTATACTAAATATTTGTTACAGGCGCCACCTAAAAATCTTCCCATTAAACAAGAAATTTCCCAACATAAACCCAAGCAAAATTAAACACTATAGTTTATAATAGTGGATTGTTGCATAATAGTGTTAAAATAAAAGTTGTTTAATTTTTTTTTCCATTTAGCCCCCATCCCGCAACGTGCGACAAGGAACTTCGTTCCAATAAAATAACAAACTTTAAAATTTTATACACGTTCTTGCATGGAGTAAGATGAGTTTAAAAAAATTTTATTAAATTGATTATTACGTGCCAAAAAATAAATAAAAACTGTAAAAATAATAAAGCTACAAGCTGTAGAAATTAGTCAGTCGGAGTTGGCTCACCCTGTATAAGCATAATATATTTTAGACAGAAATCTTTAAGGCTTGCTTAAGTATGATGATCAAGGATCAGCTACATATGTCAAAAAACCAGTGGACACATTTTTCAAACATATCCCTCCTGCCGCAAATCTCACAGTGTAAAATAACTTACTGTCATTAAATATTTACTATCTCTGATGGCCTCATACATTGTCCACAACTTTTAGTTATCCAACTCTTCGTATCATGTGACCAGGAAAATTTGATATTATTTACATGGTATAGTGTCCGTCGGTGGTGCAATGGTTAGTGTGCGCGGCTCTTGTACATGAGATCCTGGGTTCGAACCCTGCTCTGACCACCTTCAAAAAAAAAAAAATTTCTTTCGGCGACGGTCACCTCGCATAGTGACGGCGACACTATCGAGTATATAGCCATGAAAAAGCTTCTCAAAATACCGTTCGGAATCGGTGTAGAACTGTAGGTCCCAATCAATGAGTGAAAACTGGAAAGCGCACAGCTCAGTGATTGTGAGAAGTTCTCCCCGGTCCCTTCATGGGATGTAATGGGAAACCATTTATTTTTTTTTTTTAGTGTCCTACATCAAACAAACAATATTCATCCTTGCAGAAAAATTGAGTGGCTGAGGGTCCAAAAGGTTGATGGTCACTTTGAGGGATTCCATGGTGGACGTTGTGTTAAAATATTAATTGCAGTCACTTGACTTTCCCCATATGCTCTAAATTGAGTTTTACCAATCAGGATTAATGGTGCAGTCATCAAATTTATTAGCGCGTCCACATGGTTGGTATAAAATTGTAACAAAGTACACAAGAAGTAAAATATATAGCATCACATGCACTGAGAGCATGGATACTTACTTGGCCAAGTAATATATTTTTCCCTGCTGTAGCTGATGATTTTGATGTTACGCTCTCCGCACAAGTGGAAAATTAATGAGTTTACTTTATTACCCTTAATGGATACCTAAGTCCTGGATGGTCAACTGAGTTTATGTCGCAACCATTATGCAATTATTTTAATCATTGCACGTTAATGCATGTTTATAGTTTAGGGTAATAGATTTAGTTTCCTGTACTGATGCTGGTCCACCAGCTGAAGCTGCTTCTGTTACAAGTTCTGCGCTATCGAGATTAATTGCCCTTTCTGAGAATTTGTTGGAGCTACTAGTGCATAAGCTTATGCTTGTCTCCTGATTTTGGTGGAGGATATTTATTTGATTTTAATTTGGACCCAATAAACACAAAAAGAGGTGAATGTTCCTAAGTCCGGGACATTCATTTCTTCAGTGTTAGGTTGGGGCTTGAAGCAGCGAGGTATTTGTTACTACTAACCTTTAAAGATACCGGCTGTCTAGTCATGCATTGCAGCACTTCATTATAAGCTTCCGCTTATATGCTTTCGGTTTCGCAACATGTACTCATACACATATGTACATACACATACACATAAATCGCCTCCATACACACGTTTTGCCATGTCATACTGCACTTTCCCTTGAACTATTCACGAGGAGATGAGTGAGCATATGTATGTCTGTTGATGTGTTGTGAGGTGCTTGCTGTTTCTGTATTTTGTGCCTTTTGACTGTTTTTCTTCTTGTTTTTGATGCATCACGATTAAACAAATAAATGTAACGCATATAACCTGAAAGAGTTTTACATTAACGAGAAGGAATGCAATATTCATATAGTTTGAAGGCCATAACATAAATACAACAGAGTCTCAAAAGGTAAATTGAAAATCTCACAGGAAAATGACGAGCAAGAAATTTTCCACCAGTTTTTTATAGGAAAAAATAGAAATAACAAAAACAATATTGATGGAAACAAATTTAAATTTACATCTTTATATTAAGAATTGAAAATTTTATATTGAGAATAGGGTGAAAAAGTGAACTAAAAACTTTATTTTGTTTTTGTTTTGCAAGATAGATTTTGCACAGTACTGGCTTAAAGTATGAATCCTTTGAATATATTTTTTTTTTAAATCGAGCGAACCCATCGCCGCCACTCTTACCCACCCCTACCGACCGAGAGGGCCACGTCCCCATAACGTAAGGACAGCGCACACATTATAGACCGGTCTATAACGGGAGAGCATGGATCATAAATTCACACGTTGCAACCAACTACAAAAATTCTTCACCAGTTGGTATTAAACTAATATAAATAAGTATAAAAGTACATCACGAGATATTAATATAACAGACTTCATAATATATAATAATTACGAACAAAACGAAAACCAAATTATAAGTCAGACAGACAGACAGATAGTAAGGATAAAGTAAATTTACAAATGCAAAGGAATATATGGCAGTAATGCAATCGGTTCAAATGATAAATTATCCTAGACTTTGTAGTTTCCCAACTACCAGTGAAATCAATAAACTGATATAGCTCATTAAAGTCACGACACGTTCTCCTAACTGGATCAAAGGCCGCATAATTCGAACGCTGAAACTCGATGCGAATGAGTTTATAGTACCTCGTGGGTCTCAATGGGACATTTATGAAAATCTTAGATAACAGAAATTCAGAAAATATACATCCATCTATTATCTTGAAAACTGTAATAGAGTTTATCATGGTACGTCTACTACTAAAAGTCGACAATCTGATTAATGCTATTCTACTGCTATACGAAGGACGATTATGGTTCGGGTTCCATTGAGGGTTTCTCAGACAAAATATGAGAAACTGTTTCTGGACCGATTCAATTATATTAACATACAAATTGTACTGGGGGTCCCAAACAACAGATCCATATTCGAAAATAGGGCGGACTAGTGAAGTAAAAAGATTTTTCGTAACGTAGGGATCTGAAAATTCCTTCGCCCAACGTTTAATAAAGTTCAGAACGCCATAAGCCTTATTTACCATCGTAATTATGTGGGAGTTAAAATTCAATTTTTTGTCCAAGAGAACACCAAGATCAACAAATGAATCCACCGATTCAAGAACATTGCCACCTAAATTGTATTTTGCCGAAAATAATGATGACCTAGAGGACAGCATATGCTTACATTTCGCAAAATTAAGCTCCATCCAATTGGTTTCGCACCACGTCTGGAATGTAGACAAATCCCTCTGAAGTAAAGTATATTGACAAGGATCCTTGTAAGAAAAATAGATCTTCACGTCATCAGCGTACATTAACAATTCAGAGTGCATTATGGAGGCGAGTAAGTCGTTAATGAATAACAAGAATAGAACCGGGCCAAGATGACTGTCCTGGGGCACCCCAGATGACACAAAAATAGATCTTGAGAATGATCGGCCAAATGATACCATCTGTTCTCGGTTCATTAAGTAAGAACTAATCCAATTCAGCATGTTACAATCAAAACCCATTGCCCCGAGTTTATATATTAACAAATTGTGGTAGACTTTATCAAAAGCTTTACGAAAATCGGTAAAAATCACATCAGTTTGATCTCCATTAATAAAGCCGTCAATAATAGAAGAGGAAAATTGAAGCAAATTAGTCACGGTGGAACGACCCTTCCGAAAGCCATGTTGACATTGATCTAAAATAGAGGAAACATGATGAGAAATTACATCTGTGACTTACTTCTCAAAAAGCTTAGGAGTGGCACTCAATTTTGCAATTCCCCTATAATTTGCAACATCTTCTTAACTACCAGATTATTGGCAAAAAAAAATTAGGCGGTTGGAGTAAATAAGGGGTTCAAATTATGTATGAAGATGGGCGTATAATGACAAAAATATTTAAAACACATTTAACACACAGTGGGGGACAATAGTAACCTCGTACAATAGTAACCACAGGTATTTTAACGTTTTTGAGTTCTTTAGAATCTACAACGATGAGGAAGTGGCTGAATCAAATGAACATCTTGTGTGAATTAGGGTGTTCCACCAAAAATAGTTCAGAGTAGGAAGGTACTAAAACCAATTAACTGAAGTCGCTAGTCAACATTGATTGTATATACGATCAATGGTGTATTATACGTCTAGATCGGATTTCAGCCAAAGAAGCTGGTACCAAAAATTTTTTTGACCATACGTAGGCTGCACTAAAAGAAATAAATTTTTTTATTTCTATGATACACCCATTATAAGCATCAAAACTAGGGCGTGTTTCCCACAACTTTTTTCACACTGGGACCGATCCGACATACTATGCACGTGCCCAGCACCGGCCAGAAGAATGATGTCTACTATAGAATCATAATTATTTAGGTCCTGGGGTAATAATATCAGATAGTCTTGTTGGTCAAAGCTGAGTGGTAATTTGGTAGGGCTTGAGCTGTATCTATTTAGTTCGTGGCGTCGGAATTGACAAATAGTTTAAGTAAGTCGTTTCATCTACTGGCGGCTCCACCTAACCTAACCTGCTTCTGTTTAATGAAGTGGACCAGTTCACTTATGATGGCGAATGTTCAAGTATCCTCAACCCTCGATCATCAGCAAACTTTTCGCGAACATTTTCGGTCAATAAGCCGGTGATATAATTAAAACTACCTACATGTTCTTTATCCAAAAGTCTTGGTTATATTTACCAACACAAAACTTTGCGGAAAAGTCCCCTTAATCCCGGAATTTCGGAAGTTGTTCTCTTCCGACATGAATGTCATCAGCACAACTGCAAATGTTCTTCATTGAGTATTTAATAAGTTGTTACTAATCTGGTGACCTCAATACCACAGGTTATTTTTTGAAAAACCATGTTAACTCATATACAAAATCCGTTGGCAGCACCACAAGAATTCATTCATTCATCTCATTATATTTTTGATATGTTAACATATATAGGCATGGGAAGGGCAATCGATCAACGTGAACACATGCAAACAACACACCGCGTTAGCATCATATATGTGGTTGTTGTACAACAATAGTCTCTCGCTGCAAATAAGTATGATGGTATTGATGTAGCGGCAATGAACAAAAAAGCAGGTCGTCGTCGCCAAAGAGTATTAAATAGTATAGAGAACTAGTGGAAGGAATTGTATAACTCAAAAGCACTGGATACATTTGGCGAATGATTCAAATCGTATTACTTTCTATTTGTCATAGCTTGGTCCATTCATAATTTTGATGTGAAATATTGATACCTTTTAAAACAATTATGCTCTTCGTATTGTTTTATTGTTTTATGTAATATAATAAGACAGGTTTTATGCTCTTTTATCCAGACTCTCAAGGTGAGAGCGGAAAAATAGCGCAATACGTTCTCTATACTACTCAATACTTTTTGTCGTGGTTTTGTTTATGATAAAACAAAAACAATTCTTTCAGTGAACTAAATATTGCTATTTATTCAGTTGTATGCCAGCACTGAAACAAGCAGGTTCTCTTCGCTCTGTTTACGGCAAAGCAAAAACAATTATTTCAGTAAGCTAAGTATTGCTTTATTGATGTGTTAACATCTATAGGCACAATACATAGCGTTAGCACACAGCGTTATCTACGTCGAAGCTATGCAGCGTTGGCATTGAAAATTATATGTGGTTGTTGTACAATAATGGTCTCTACCTGAAAATAAGAATGATGACATTGATATAGCAGCAGCGAATAGTTGCCTTAAAGGACGAAGTCTTGCTACCCGTAAGCTTACGAACAGAACTCAATGGATGTACATGTGTCCCTAATGGCACTGTTGCGGTATAAAAGGTATATGAATCTAGATGACACTTTCTTGAGTTTAAGAATATGGTGATGTCGGTGTGGTATATCCTGCTTCTAGCTTATGTAGCCCTTGGATGATTGACCGGACTTTTTCAGACCCACTGTTTGCTTAAAATATTAACTGATATTACTTTTGACTTGAAAACGATTAAAAATCTCGATCCAATAGTTAATATCGCAACGAATCGGACTGTGGTAATTTGCTAAAGTTTAACCTGTCGGCTCTCGGGTTGCGAGCCAGCTCGCAATTTCAACTTTGGCTCACTGTTCGCAACCAGGGAGTTAGCAAACGTGTTAACACCAACCGTATTTTGGAATATGCTGGCAAAATTAAAATTTCACAAAAAATGTATGTAATTAGGGACACCCTAATGTATGTATATGTAAGAACGTAATTTTTAATTTTAAATAAATTCAGCAAAAATGTGCGGAAATTATAAAAACCAAATTGTAATATGTATGTAAATGCTGACACGTGTACATGGGACGAAGAACACTCCAACATATGGTTCATACACCTAAGTATCTCAGATACCATATAATTTATGTCAGTTATTACCTGTCACACTCCGCAATAATCCTGTCTCTCGGTGAATCTGTCCACATGACGCTCAGGAATTCTTTGGATAAAATGCCACGATGCTCGTCTTCACTTCTGCTCTACGTGACGCTACTGTTGTGGAAGTAAGAATTTTCTAAATGAAATTCTATTAATTCCTATTTGTATTTATACCAAAAAGGAAATATTCCATATTTGGGTGACACATGATGTTTTGAAAAAATTTCATATTCATAATTTTGGTGAGAGCGTGGCTGGCGTTGTTTATCCTGCTGTTGGCTGATGGTGGGTGCTGGCATAACATCTGATGAGCTCCCAAGTACATAGCCAAGAAAGTTGACTGCGTGTGATTCTTGGGTCTCTGATCTATTGGTGTGGGGTCTCCTTACATATGTCATGTTTAGCCTAATGGCGATATTTTTGTTTCACGGGAATATAATAAAAAACAAATATTTTAGTACACAATGTACATATAGCTGAAATACTAAAGTGTTCAGCTGTGGCATTCAATCATGCCTTACATCCGACCTAGGAGAGCTGTTTTAAATTGATGGACGGCTCCCATTAGCTTTGCGCTTAAACCCCTTAAAAATATCGATACCAATATTATTGAATTGTACTTTAGTTTTCGAAGAAATTGGGATATTTGTCTTAATTGGGAAAAAGTGTTGAAATTTTATGAAAAGGCCTTAACACAATTACGGAAAGAATTTACAAATTTCGCCGCAGTTTCCAACATTTGTAAAATACAGTTGAGAACTAATGTTTGTATATAAGTGAATACTATAATCGTACTTCCCTGGATATATAGACAAACTTCAAAACCTGAATGGTAGCTGGTTTGTCAGCATAGACTTTGGACTTTACGTAGCGACTTTACGGTGTGATATCACACGATATAAGCTGTTTCAATGTTGGCGATGGTAATCCGATGGCCGATTATGTCGACCAAAAAAGGGTACAAGCGCACGAAAAACGTTTCTACAACTGCACAATTTGGAGACGTTGTTGCGGTGTAAGTCTTAGCATGAGGAAATGGCAAACAATACTGAAAAGAAAAAAAATTTAACACAACTCACACATAATCTGTGAAGCCATTCGTCGAACTGTGAATAATTTTCACACCACATAAACTCTAAGTGGTGCAATAACACCAGCACGTTGATGGAATGTGGGTACTGAAGAAAATGTCGCCGCTGGAAATGATAGTGTGGAAGACGACCCAAATTTATCGATTTGTCGTCGGTCGCAGGAATTGGGGCTCCGTCCGACCACCATGTTGGAAATTTAGCGCAAACATCTTGGCGCACAGCAGTGTAAGTTCCAGCTGGTGCAGAAAATAATCCCACGACACCATCATATGCGTCGTTCTTACGTCGATTAGGCTCTAGAGCAGTTGGAAACTGATCTGATGTTTAATCAGAAAATTGTGTTCAGCGAATAGGGTCAACGGATTTGTTTATAAACAAAGTTGTCACATATGAACTGAGACTGATCTACAACAGACACTACACACTCAATTACATCCAGAAATGTGCACCGTTTGGTGCGATTTCCACGCTGGTGGCATCATCGGACCCCATTCCTTCAAATATGAAACCGGAGATCGCGTTACTGTTAATGAATATCGTTACCACACCATGATCAATGATTTTTGATGTGTTAACATCTATAGGCACGGGTAGGGACTCAACTCACACAGTTAACACATCCAAACACACATCCACAGACTGCGATCACACATTGTTTGCCGTTAAACTCCTCCGAAACGGCTGGACCGATTTGTATGAAATTTTGTGTGCATATCGGGTAGGTCTCCCAATCGGCCAACATATATTTTTCATACCCCTAAATGATAAGGGTGGTGGCCGTCGGTGGTGCAATGGCTAGTGTGAGCGGCTCTTGTACATGAGAACGTGGGTTCGATCCCCGCTCAAACCACCTTACATTTCTTTCGACGACGGTCACCTCGCTTAGTGATGGCGACACTATCGAGTACTTAGCCATGAAAATGCTTCTCCAAATACCGTTCGGAACTGGTGTAAAACTGTAGGTCCCAATCAGTGAGTGTAAAACTAGAAAGCGCAAATCTCACTGATTGTGAGAAGCTCTCCCCAATCCCTTCATGGAATATTATGGGACACCATTTTTTTTTTTAAATGATAAGGGTGACCCACCCCTCTATAGAACACAGATTTGTCCGACTGCGAAACACAGATTGTCAGACTGCGAAAAAAACACAGGCTGATGTAGCGGCAGCGAATAGTTGTCTTGTGTGGATGCGAAGTACTCTCAGAGCAAAGAGAATAATGACGTGTTTATACGTATATAAAAAAAATGAGATAGCAAGAGAGCAACGAAAATTGTGTAAACTTGTGTAGCGTATGTACGAACATAACAATGTATATTTGTTCATGTGTCTGCTGCTTTTCATTCTCTGTTTTTTGTGGAAATAAAACCAAACGTATTAAGCAAGAAAATTATGACACATATGATTGCACTGGTCTTTAAAAATTCCAATGAGTGTTCGCACTCACGGGTGATATGTTAACACCTTTTTGTTACACGGCAACTGTTGTATTTGTATGAACACATTAGTAAATGTTACATTGGAAAATAAAAAACAGCGTTCAATCATATGATGACGTTACATTTAAATAATATTAATACTTAAAGTTATTTAAAGACCAGTGCAAGCACAAAAAACAAAGAGAATGAAAATCAACAGACACATGTACATACATGCATTGTTATGTTCGTACATACGCAACACAAGTTCACACAATTTTCGTTGCTCTCTTGCTAGCTCAGTTTTACATAACGGGGTTTTCAACAGAGACGCTACAAAAGTATATCGATTGGGACAGCAAACGACGCCATGTTTTTTCCCGCTCTTTTGACATTTCTCTTCTGTAAGGTTTGTC
This sequence comes from Phaonia tiefii, assembly GCA_963931995.1. Lineage (NCBI taxonomy): Eukaryota > Metazoa > Arthropoda > Insecta > Diptera > Muscidae > Phaonia > Phaonia tiefii. The sequence goes on along the minus strand of OZ008367.1, from coordinate 321,617,989 downwards.
ATTTCATCACGGAAAGATATACGAGCCAACAACGAGTCGAAATTATTAAAATTTATTACCCAAATTTGGAGTCAGTGGCCTCAACTTTAAGAGCGCTACGTCCAATTTATGGTCGTCATAATCGTCCTACCAGATCAACAATTGAGCGTCTATGCCAGTGAGACAAAAAAGTGCCCGTAGTGTCGAGAATATTGCTGCCGCTGACGCTTCAGTTCAAGAAAGCCCAACTGTGTCCCTCACACGTCGTTCTCACACGTCGTTCTCAAGCGTTGGGCATCTCTGTGACGTCGTTGTGTGGAATTTTGCGAAAAGATCTCGACCAACATCCTTACAAGATCAAATTGACGCAAGAACTGAAGCCGCTTGACCACCATAAGCGTCGTCTGTTCGTGAATTGGGCTGAGCGACAACTTGAAAATGATTCGGATTTTCATCGCAAAATCATCTTCAGCGATGAGGCTCATTTCTGGCTGAATGGTTTCGTCAATAAGCAAAATATGCGTTATTGGTCAGACAGCAATCCACACGTAATCCATTAGTCATCATTGCATCCCGAATTTGCATACGGTTTGGTGCGGTTTATGGGCCGGCGGCGTCATTGGCCCGTACTTCGTCCGTGATGATCAAGACCGGCACATTACTGTGAATACGAATCGCTACCGTTCAATGATAACCGAATATTTTTGGCCCCAATTGGATAACATGGACTTGGAGGACATGTGGTTCTAACAGGACGGCGCCACAAGCCACACAGCGAATGCCACAATCAATTTATTAGAAACCAAGTTTGGTGAACGTGTTATCTCACGAAATGGCCCAGTCGATTGGCCGCCTCGGTCGTGCGATTTGACGCCGTTAGATTATTTCCTGTGGGGCTACGTCAAGTCTATGGTCTATGCCAACAAGCCAGCGACGATTGATGAACTTCATACGAATATCGAACGTGAAATTGCAGCAGTATCGGACGATTTATGCTTTGAAAACCGCCGAAAATTGGGACTTCTGCAACCGTGCCCGTGGTGGCCATGCAAAAGAAATCGAGTTCCATACATAATGGCATCGAACGTACTTTCACAGGAATAAAGAATTTCATTGGTGTCTAAAACCGGTTTTGTTTTATTAAAAAAACTTTTGTAGTGCTCTTATTGAAAACCCCTTTGCGTATAATTACGTCATTATTCTGTTTGCTCCGATGGTGCCCACACACGGCGCAACATTGTCTGAAACATGCCCATGTTTCAAACCATGTTGCATCGTGTGTAGAAATTTTTCCAGTTTACAATCGTGTTTAATTTTTGGTTGCGAGAATATCAAAGGGTTTTGATATTTTCTGTGTTTCAAATACAATGTTGCATTGTGTGTGGCGAAGTTTACTGTTTCTGCTCTATCATTCGATGCGAGCAGTCGTGCTATGAGGTTCTTTTTTTATAATTCGCGGAGTAAACGAAAGCAAAGAGAGACAGAAATGACGACAATTGGAAATAATGAAAACTGGAGAAATTTTATAAATGAATATAAGAATTTACCAGAATTATGGAACGCAAAATGTTATAGATATAAAAATAAAACTAAAAAACCAACAGTATATTAATTAATATTTTTTTCCTTTAGGGGTATGAAAAATAGATGTTGGCCGATTCTGAGACCTACCCGATATGCACACAACATTTCACACAAATCGGTCCAACCGTTTCGGAGGAGTTTAACGGCAAACAATATGTGATTGCAGTCGGACAATCTGTGTGATCGCAGTCTGACAATCTGTGAGACCGCAGCCGCACAAACTGTGCTTGGATGTATTCACTTAGTGAATTAGGCCGTGCCTGCGCCTATAAATGTTAACAGATCAATAAGTTTAAGTATTAATATTACTTAAATGTAACGTCATCACATGATTGAACGCTGTTTTTTTATTTTCCAATGTAACATTTTCAAATGAGTTCATAGAAATCGAATAGGTTCCGTGTAACAAAAAGGTGTTAACACATCGCCCGTGAGTTCGAAAACTCATTGGGTTTTTTTTGTTTGAAAATATGGTTTAAATTGTTTTGGGCGAGATATGGTTTCAACAGGATGGCGCTACGTTTCATAGAGCAACTGCAAACATATATTTAGTGAAATAAAAATTTGGCGATAAGTTGATTTCGAGAAATAAGCCTGCTAATTGACCTCCATGGTCGTGCGATTTGATAACTCTCGATAATTTCCTGTGGGTCTACTTAAATTTAATGATTTATGCTTAGAAATCAGCAACTATTGAAGCTGTGCAGGCTAAAATTGTTCATGTTATTTTTGACTTACGGCCAGCAATGCTCGAAAAAGTGGCCCAAAATTGGACGCCCAGAATGCACATGATATGCATGAACAGGTATAGTGCCCATATTCCCGAAATCATTGGAAATGTTAATGTGTGCTTCGAATAAAAAAACTACTTTGATTTAAAATAAATTTGATATTCTATTTGTCACAATTTCAATTTCTATCAGCCTCAAAAAAAAATCCCTTTATTAGTTATAAATTTTGCCAGAACCATCTAGTAGTAACGCTGACTGTTCTCGATTGCTCCCTAGAATTCCGCCCCGACCCAATATGATAGAAAGGCATTTGATTATTGTTATACCACCATTTTTCACTCGCGTACGACGAAAGGTTTCTCCAAATCGACTTCAGTTCTGATGTTCATTGTTGGACTTGAAAATAAAATATTGGTAATAAAGCTGAATACTGATTTTGTTAGACTTTGATAACACAAAAAGAAACCAATATGGTTAATTAGTTTTTAAACGGTATTTACAAATCATTTCTTCGTCATCTGGAAAAATCCGAATCCAACACTTAAATTACAGCATCTACATGCTGAAAATCTAAATTTTTTCTTGCTTGGATGTAAATATACATGGAAATGAAAGGGTAGACCAGTTGACTAAAAATTCTTTAACATAAATTGTAGCTAGAGAGTTCAAATATCAATTTCCGGACCACAAACGGAAACTCTCAGAATATATTTTTGATCTCTGGGAAATTTCTTTGAATAATAATAATGAATAATAATACTATGCGAGACTTAAAATTGGGCATGCGTGGGTTAAAAATGTAAGGTGTTTTTATCCTGACAATATCCAAATTCATAGCTTTGACACAAATGAAATGAAAGAAATGAAGAAAATCGACTACCACTGCCTCGCTAAATATATGTAACTTCCGAAGAAATCGTATACAGCTAGCATGGTGACGCTGCAGTCACTGGCGAATCGAACTGCAAACGCCAAATTATATGGGATACAAAATAAAAAGTAATGACTGAAATTTTTTTTTTAAAGTCTTGGAAAATATGAGTACAACGGCAAACATAAAACCAAACTTTGTAGTCCTTTACTTTTTTCCTTAAAATATGAACAAAGAAATTCCCTTAATCTTTCAGACAGAAAACTGCAACTTTATTAATCTTCAAGAGAAGTATACGATACTTGTGCTCTAGTAGGTTATTTTAAAACCTTTTAGCCATTGTTACTCTTTTTCAAATATTGTATAATTAATTCTTTTTCTGACCCAAAATACAAATTCTATTCATAAAGTTGCTACCATTAATCTGTGTGCCCATAAATCATAACTAATATTCTTACACTTATCATTTCTCACAGTGTAACAACCAAGTACTAGAACTGGTGTTAATTTCATTTGCAATGGTAAACTTTGCATGATTTGTGTACAGTTGACACAAAATTACCATCCCACATACCAATACACAAAGTGGACAAAGCCAAAGGCAAACATATACATATGTACGTATATGTGTAGCCCTCTGTCAGCAAATGGACACATGAACATGAAATCTACACTTATACTAACACACCACAAGGATCACACATATATTACAGTATACAACCAAAGCATGGAAGTGCTTAAGGATATATAAAGAACTACTATCATTCAAGCATGTGGGTAATAGGAAGTAGAGGAGGTGGAGCTGTGCCCAACAAGACCCTAGAGAATACTCAATAATTGCATAACAAATATAAGCTACGGATTCGATTCAGAAAAAGACAGAGAGAGGGACAGAACGAGTATTGCAAAGGAATAGGAATAGAATCAGGAAGAATTGTATGTTGCTTGAGTACAAGTTGCACAAGTAGAAGTATAATATCCTGCTGGGAGCATATGTATGACTATTATTAAGTCCCTCAAGTGTTAGTATCGGAACATATTATTGCCGTATAACACAAAGTCCAAGATTTGTATGACAGCTTCTAAATGTCTTGATTGGTGTTCTGTGATGGCTCGTTTTTTTATTTTTTTGTCTCTGCTCACATAGTCCAATAATTAATTAAAGTGTTGCAAATTATAAAACAACTGAAACTTTTAAATGGGGTTTCACACATTCCCTATATAGCTTATCCCCAAAATTAATTGAAAAAGAAAATACAAAAATGGTCCACCAAAAAATGTATACAACACTTGATGCAAGCAAACATCTTTTTCATATAATAAAAAGTCGGGGTTTCGTCAAAATAATTTGAAGAGGTGCCCACCAGTGTTGCAATGATAAGTTGGCACGATTCTTGTACATGTGAACTTGGGTTCGTTCCCTACTCTAACTACCTAAAATTCTTCGGACGAGGGTTACCCTATTTAGGGTTACCGGTACTATCAAGTACCTAGTAATGAAAAGAGTTTTTAAACAACCGTTCGGAATCAGTATTAAACTGTGTGTCCTAATCAGTGAGTGCACAACTAAAAAGATAACAGCTTTCTTATTGTAACTGCCTTGTCCTTTCTTGGAATGTAAGGGATTCTGTATTTTTATTTTCTTATTCTTTTTATTTCATTATTCAAGCTCAAGACCATCTATGTCTCTATAAATAGAGATACAGTTTTTTAAAAAAGAAGATGTTTTGCATGATTCCTGACAAACCGTATAGCTAGCTATTTCAGATCTAGGCACAGATCTTCATCAGCGGTTGTTTGGAATACTGCTTTTGAAAAATTCATCAAACCACATCCAAACAAAAACTCATCTGAATTGAGATTTCTCCACTATGCAAGTGTTCAAAAAAATATCGCAAGCAAAACATTTGCAAAAAAACTTCTTTCCATCTCCAGAGAACCATCGATCCCCATTAGAAATGATTTTTGTTGTTGTCTAAAGGACAACATAATGTTTACAGGCAATTGTTATTGCCTGTTGTTCCGTCGTGCTCTACGTTTATCAGGGATTATTTTTGACATGTTAACATCTATGGGCGCGGGTAGGCACTAAATTCACAAAGTCAATACATCCAAACACAGTTTGTCCGACTGCGAATACACACATTGTCCGACTGCGGTCACACCGATTGTCCGAATGCGATCACACAGATTGTTTGGCGTTAAACTCCTCCGAAACTCCGACCGATTAGTATGAAATTTTCTGTGCATATTGGGTAGGTCTCAGAATCGGCCAACATCTATTTTTCATACCCCTAAATGATAAGGGTGACCTGGTGACCTATAGAACACAGATTTGTCCGACTGCGAAACACAGATTCTTTTACTGCGAAAAAACACGCACTGAGGTAGCGGCAGCGAATAGTAGTCTTATGTGGGTGCGGAGCACTCTCAGAGCAAAGAGAATAATGACGTATTTATACGTATCTAAAAATGAGATAGCAAGAGAGCAACGAAAATTTTGTGAACTTGTGTAGCGTATGTACGAACATAACAATGTATGTATGTACATGTGTCTGTTGCTTTGCATTCTCTTTGTTTTTTGTGGGAATAAAACAAAAAGTATTAAGAATTGAAACCAAACGTACTATTTCTGTGTGGTACATTTTTCTACCAACAAACGCAAGACCTGTCTCTAGCTTTTCTGAATCAAGAAAAGTAGGTTGATTTGTCCGGTGTCAAAAGTGTTGGGATCAAAATCACCAAATCAAGATTTTTTGGAATATTAGTTTTCAAGTTAGGTATCAGATACAAAAACTGCTAGCGTTAGTACCATTGAATTTTAAACTAGACGTACAAATGCCGTGGCTCTTTCATTTATTTGTACGATTTTACCTAAAAGACGGTCCTCATTCCTCCTCAACAACTTATACCGCACCCGCGCAGCCTGCATTGCATCTGAGTACTGCGTTGTCATATAAAAAAAATTTTGTGAACTTGTGTAGCGTATGTACGAACATAACAATGTATGTATGTACATGTGTCTGTTGCTTTGCATTCTCTTTGTTTTTTGTGGGAATAAAACAAAAAGTATTAAGAATTGAAACCAAACGTACTATTTCTGTGTGGTACATTTTTCTACCAACAAACGCAAGACCTGTCTCTAGCTTTTCTGAATCAAGAAAAGTAGGTTGATTTGTCCGGTGTCAAAAGTGTTGGGATCAAAATCACCAAATCAAGATTTTTTGGAATATTAGTTTTCAAGTTAGGTATCAGATACAAAAACTGCTAGCGTTAGTACCATTGAATTTTAAACTAGACGTACAAATGCCGTGGCTCTTTCATTTATTTGTACGATTTTACCTAAAAGACGGTCCTCATTCCTCCTCAACAACTTATACCGCACCCGCGCAGCCTGCATTGCATCTGAGTACTGCGTTGTCATATAAAAAAAATTATTTCCCCTTTACATCTTAGCTATGCGCGCTCTAGTTGTATACTCATTGATTGGAACCTTCAGTTTTATCCGCAGTTTTTGTTCATGAGAACGGATGCCTGCATAGACCACCTAACATTTCGACAGCGGTCACCTTGCTTAGTGACGGCGACACCATCCAGTAAATTACCCACGAAAAGTTTCTCAACGAAAAAGCGTTGCCATCTAATAGGGTTTCAAATAGGTACAAAGTTGAATTCTATGTTTCGGGATTTGGCAAGCCTAGTGTTGCAATCTGGCAACTGACAGCTCTATCTTAAAGTTGGACATTTTTGAGGTTATGCGTACTCAGAACGTTTTGAAATACGAGCGCTATTTGTGTTGTTTACAGTAACTTAAAAGATTCATCAAGGCCCAAAAATTGAATTAAATCGTGAACAGTTTCGTGCGATTATTTTTTACAACTTTCGACGTGGATTAACTCAGCACCAGTGCATGGATGAACTTAATTCAATTTTTGGCGATGAAGCTCCATCAAGTACCAGTGTTTATCGATGGTATGGTGAATTCAATTGTGGTCCTAGTTCACTCCAAGACGAATTTCGTGAAGGTCGTGCAAAATAAGCCGTTGTTCCGAAAACCATTGATGCTGTGCGCGAACTCATTTTGCAAGTTCGTCATCGTTGAGACAACCTTAGGCATTAGTGGGACCTGCATACATTCAATATTGCATAAACATTTGACTGTCAAAAATATTTGTTCGCGCTCGATCCCACACAATTAGTCAATCGCTCAAAAAAGGCTCGTGTCGATTGGTCGAAAGAAATGCTCCAAAAATACGATCGCGGTGCTTCGAAACACGTCTATGACATCGTGACAGGTGATGAGTCCAGGATTTACGCGTATGAGCCCGAAAATAAACAGCAGTCAACTGTATGGGTGTTTTAAGATGAGCCAAATCCAACAAAAGTTGTTTTTCGGAAAAACCGGACAAGTCGCAACCGTACCACTAGAACAACGCAGAACAGTTAACTCTGAGTGGTACGCAACCATTTGTTTGCCAGTTGTCTTCCTAGAAATCAGGAAAAGCAACCGCCGAAGACGGATCAACCTTCACCACGATAATGCGAGCTCTCACACATCGGCTGAAACAACTGCATTTTTGAGCACCCAAAACATCGATTTGATGGGTCATCCGCCGTATAGTCCTGACTTGGCACCGAATGACTTATTTTTATTCCCATACGTAAAAAACAAACTGAGAGGTCAACGGATTTCGACACCAGAAGAAGCGGTTGCTGCATTCAGAATGCATGTTTTGGAGATACCTCAATCATAGTGGGAAATGTGTTTGGACAATTGGTACAAACGCATGCAAAAGTGTATAAATCTTCATGGGGAATATTTTGACAAACAAAAAAGTTATTTTCGATGATTAATATTTGTTTTTGTTCTCTAATCCCGAAACATAAAATTCAGCCTCGTACTTGACAACTTTGAATTTAATTTGTGAACGCACTATTTCACTGATCATCTTTTCCTTTTTTTCAGTAAACTCAACATTTTTACCATGGTAAAGTACACGAACCAACAACGTATGCAAATTATAAAAATGTACTACCAAAATTCGGAAAAGGTCACCGCAACTTGCAGAGCGTTAACTCCAATTTTCGGTCGTTATTCTCGCCCTAGTAGACACGCAATAAGACATTTAGTGGAAAAATTTGATTCTACGTATTCATTGTGTGATACCGCCGTGCCAGTGAGACAACGGGCTGGTCGAAGTGACGAAAATATCACTGCAGTTCAGGCGTCCATAGCAAACGATCCAAATCAGTCGATTCCGCGGCGTTCTCAAGAACTGGACATCGCCAAGACCGCTTTGTGCCGAATTTCGCGCCAAGATTTTGGTTTACACCCATACAAGATCAAGCTGGCTCAAGAATTGAAGCCGATGGGCCATTTGAAGCGACGTACGTTCTCCGATTGGACTCTGGAGAATATGCGCCAAGATGATGAATTTCATCGCAAAATCATCTTGGACGAGATGTGGTTTCAACAGGACGGTGCTACAAGCAACACAGCACACTTTACAATCGAGTTATGAAGAGTAAGTTTGGTGAGGGTGTTATCTCAAGAAATGAACCAGTTGATTGGCCACCTCGTTCGTCCGATTTAACGCCTCTAGACTTTTTTCTCTGGGGCTACGTCAAATCATTGGTCTATGCTAACAAGCCGACGACGTTAGAAGAACTCTGAGCCAACATTGAACGTAAAATAGCGGCCGTTACGGCCGAAATGTGTGACCGAGTCATCGATAATTGGGTCTAACGAATCGACCGCTGCCGACGTGCTCGCGGTGGCCATATGAACGAAGTCGAGTTCCATTAATAAATGTTTTGTGTGTATTTCAAGTCGATCATAAAGTTTTGGAAATTTCTCAAATGGTTTGCGTTTTATTAACCCTGCTGTTAGATTAAGCCCATTTGGTCCAAATAATGGCTAGTTTTCTTTGTAAGTTTTGAACGGTGATATATACTGACTTCATTTTTCAGGTCACGTGATCTTTTTTATAAACCAATGGCACGAACAAAAAACTAAATTTTCTAACTAGAAACAGGACTGAGTCAAATAAGAAATTACAAATTTCAGATTAAGGGACCATTTGGTCCATAGAATATATTCTTTGATTTTCTTTACAATTATGTTCAAAATATAAAATAACAATAATAATACAAATATTTGAGTATTACTGACCCAAGATAGATACAAAGAATACGAATAGATGGTTATTTTGTTTGTAAATTGCAGTATGGACCAAATGGTCTCTTAAGCTAACATTCGTTAAAAATACGAATCTTAGGTTAAGGGACCATTTGGTCCATAGCATATTTCCTTTGATTTTCTTTACATTTATTTTCAAAACAAAGATGATAATAATAATAACAATATTTAGTGAATATTGAACTAAAATATACACAACGAATGCGATTAAATTGATATTCTGCATGAAAATTGCAGTATGGACCAAATGGTCCCTTAACCTAACATTCGTATTTTTTTCCTTACCTAACAGCAGGGTTAAAAAAACATCCAATGAGTGTTCGAACTCACGGGCGATGTGTTAACACCTTTTTGCTACACGGTACCTGTTCGATTTCTATGAACACATTCGTAAATGTTACATTGGAAAATAAAAAACAGCGTTCAATCATATGATGACGTTACAGTTAAATAATATTAATACTTAAAATTATTTAAAGACCCAGTGCAAGCACATGTGTCATTATTTTCTTGCTCAATACTTTTTGTTTTATTCCCACAAAAGTCAAAGAATGCAAAGCAACAGACACTTACTTGTACATACATACATACATTGTTATATTCGTACGATATAACCGAAGATCAACATAAAATACTTAATATTAAAATTACTCCAAATTAATACTCCAAATTAAAACACTTAAATCGCGGCTCGCCGATATCGGATCGCTTTAATTTTTGGCCTAAACTCTTCGTCGAAACCCGCACTAGCTTTTTAATCCAAAAATTAATAAAATCGGCTATGAATTTCCGGAGAAAATCGCGTGGGAAAATTATATGAAAATCGCCCAATAATCACTTTCAATACCGACTGCCAAGCAACGAACAAACGATGATTTACTCTTACAAACCTAACACTTGCGTATGTATTAAATTTATAGTTTACTGCCCTAGAGGCGCGCGTATAGATGTTAACACATCAAAAAAAATTTGTCAAGGCCTTATTGGAAACCGATTTAAATGGAGTGCTATTTTCCTCAGTTATCATAAGGCAGTTTTAAAACCAAGCATGTGAGATAGGTTTCCTCAAGTGTTCAGGAGGGGTGAGGTCTGCGCCACCACCTGACTTAGTTTGCCTTTGTGGTTATGGCTACTTCTGGTAAATGCAGCTTTGCGGTGAGTTTTCTATGTTTGGTGCTTACCTTCTCTGCAACCTGGTAAGGATCGGACTCGAAAGCTGCTCGTATGGCCCGTACGTCCATTACAGTGGAATAATGGATTCACACAATTTCCAGGTGTTCCAGTGTTTTTTGATCAGTAGAGTAGCCTTATGCATATTTGGATGTTGACATCGTCGCATTTAAAAAGGATGCGAAATGATTTGTAGTACTTTTTTTAAATGTCGTGTAGTAATAAAAATTTTTTTAAAATTTTTTTTTTATTAATTCCACAAGGTAACATAGTTCTTCTATTACTTGTAGATACTCGTAATACCGATGCTTTTATATGGAAAAAATTTTACGATTTGATCTAAGTATGCAAAAACGAGTCAACGTAATATATATGTATGTATGTAACTAGAAATCTATCCATGTTATTTGAACTCAATTAATTCGTTTTTAAAGACCAACCTCTGTTGTCAACAAACTACATTTAGAAATTTTTCAATTCTCTACAATAGTAGGAGCGACCGAATGAAAGAAATATGACAAGAACTGACAATAGCAGTTAAAGCCCTGAGTACATTTTGAGACAGTTAAAATCCTGAGTACATTTATGGAAATTTATTAGGTTTTTGTGCAATGACGTTGAGCTGGTGTGAAATGAAATGTAATTTGCATATTTCATAGGATCTAAAATAGTACCGGATGTAATGTTGGTTCATAATACCTGTTGCAACACTTAACATGTTCACATCTTAATTGCGTCATGGATTTCGTTTTTCCATTCAAACCGAGGCTCATAACAAAATTGCTCCAAAGAAGCATAAAAAACAGTTATTTGGTGAGTGGTGGGTTCTGTTGTAGATTGTGTTGATTTTGCATCTTGGTGTGAAACATGTCGATATGGTGTATGAGAGAGACAGACCGAGAAATTTGTTTGGATTGCATCTAGTCAATCGTCGAACCTAATTAAACGTCGGTTAGTCAAGACACAAACCGTTAGGTTGAATTTCGTGTTGTGTAAGCTCGATCGTTTATTCGTTGCGTTATTCGAGACATACACCGATCGTCCACATTTCATTTGGGTTAGTGAACATTTGTATTACGATACAGGCAGGGCTGCCAGGTAATTCGAGAAAAAATCGGCAAAGAGACGAAAAATATCGTCATATAGGTTAACAGAAATCGTCACAAAATCGTACAAATTTAGTATTTGTCATGGTAAAGATAATTAATTTTAATTTATTTTATAAACATTCAGCCCGATTCTAAACAGAAATTCTCCGGGATTTTTCCCCTTTTCGCTTCACTCATATTCTCAATGGCATCTCCCGCGAGATTTTCCCCTTTTCCCTTTCTGCTATTCACAATGATGTTCGAAAAGGGGAATTTTTCGTGCGGAAAAAGTAGGCATCACTAATATGTAAAATGGCGGGAAAATGGTGTCATTTATCGAGAATTAATCCGCGAACATTATAGAAGGGAGAAGCACGCGAAAATTTAAGTTTTCTTTTCATTTTTATATTCTATTAAGAATAATTTCATGAAATACTTAATTTTAGGTCGAAAACAAGCAGCAAGCAACAGCTCCAATGCCTTGTAAGCCTGAGGGAAGCTAATCCTGGAATAGAGCGCGGATTTTATAAAGGAAAAGGCTAATTAAAAAAAATTATTTGCCCCAATATACTTATTTTTTGGTAGACTCCGGTAATAGACAAGAGTTTAGCCTTTTCTAATGTATAATTCTCACTAATAACCCTTCAAAGACCGGAAACATTCAAGTTCAAACTTTTGAAATAAATACATTTGCCACTTTTTTCACCAAAATTTAAAAATTATTTCTAAAATATCGCGCGATCTAACACAAAAATACTATGCCTAAGCCACAAAGCGGTTGTTGGACTCGCACCAGACGAGAAAATTCCTAAGCCACGCAGAAAGCTTTATAACACAGAAATACTATGAACTTCAATTTTTAACTTTAACATATCCAGTCTTTGAAGAGTTATAAGTGAATATTATACCCTAAACAAAGTTAAGGGCTTGTCTATTATAACGGGTCCGCCAAATAACCTTTTTTTTTTGAAAATGCTATAGAAAAAAACTACTGAATATTTTCTCAAATTTCCTTTTTTATTTGAAAGTACAATCCTTCCGGTTGATAATGGAATACAATTTCATTCAAATGGCTGCCTCAGCTGGCCATGCAGTAGCCTACACGATCGGTTCAATTTTTAAGCACATTATAGATTGTGTGCAGCTGTATGTCACCAATGGCTTCACGAATATTGTCCTTTAAAGCGTCAATTGTCTCTGGCTTGTCGGCGTAACACTTACCTTTGAGGGCACCCCACAAATAATAGTCCAACGGTGTCCAATCGCAGCTCCGGGGTGACCAAACGACATTAGCTCTGCGGCTGATAATGCGATCTGCAAAAACAGGGCGCAAAAAATCGAGTGTAGCTTCGGCTGTGTGGCACGTAGCGCCGTTCTGTTGAAACCAAATGTTGCCAATATCCTCCTCTTAAATTTTTGTGAACAAAAATTCGTTCAACATGGCCCGATAACGATCGCCGTTGACTGTAACGGTCACTCCTTGCTCATTTTCGAAGAAAAATGGCCAATTATGCCTCTGGACCAAAATCCGCACCAAACAGTGACTCGTTTTGTGTGCATCGGTTTTTCAATGGATGCGGGCGGGTTTTCTGTGCCCCAAATGCGACAATTTTGCTTGTTTATATAACCGCCAAAATCAAAATGAGCTTCATCTGAAAAGATGATTTTTTTTTGGCAAAATCGGCAGGCGAAAACGCATTGGATGATCAGTGGTTCCAGCGTTGATCAAGCGTATACACAACCATATTCGTTCAGCGGAAGGATAAAACTAATTATCTGCAAAATCAGACATGAGCTAAGTGTTACCATTCACGAAATAAGCACTAGTTGGAAAAAAAACGTTAGATGTTGGACCCTTTACGTAAAATGGCATTTTTTTCGAATAAGATAAATTTTTATCAAAAAATTGGGATTAAATAATTGTTTTTTTAATTTGCCCCCCCCCCCCCCAACTGGTTAATATAAATAAATAAAGAGTTTAGAAAAACCTTTGTAATGGTACTGCTTCCAATTAGATCGGATACTAAATGGCAGACTTCTGCCCGATTATATATTCAAGTTTTGGAAGTCTATATTTCGAAAAATATGGACTAGCGCTATTTTTTTATATATTTTTTATTACCGTTTTATGATATCAAACCAAAAAAAAAACACTAAAAATGGGGCATTTGGTGCTAAAGTATATATGCTCCCTTATTATACTTACAAAGTTTGCGGTAGCTCAAGTCAATTCGTCGCATCGGGTAAATATCTCCTTGCGAACGTTTGTTGTTGCTTCTCCTGCTCCCGGTCGTTCTTCTGCTGCCATTCTAAAGGCTATGGTGTACATTTTCACTTATTTTGATTATTAATTAATTTTTATTTGCTTAAAATGATTTGCATTTAACAACCAAAATTAAACGTCCTAAAGCAAAACAGCTGACTTCGAAATTTCGTAATTCTCTCTCCCTTATTATTTTTTCCCCGTCTGTTTTGAATAGGAGGATTTTTTTCTCGAGAAAATAAAATCCGCCGGGAGATAAATCCGAGGGAATATTCAGAATCGAACTGATAGCATGTGTTACATGTATACATACAATTATGCTGCATAACGTCGTCAATAAATGTATACAAACCTATTTTAAACTAAATTTCATTTATTACATTTTATTTCGATTTAATTTAATATTGAATCTACAAAAATTTTACTTTAGGGTTTGTGTGAATTATTACATTTTAAATAATCTTTAGAATAAATTATAGCCTCCAATGACTCATTTACAAGAGAATTACGAATTGTTGTCTTATTTAAATTAACATGACTAAAAATACATTCTACTTTTGCCGAAGAATGAGGAAAATCCATAGTTTTTAGACAAAAGCAGGTAGCTTTGGAAAGACAGGTGTTGGGTCTCCACGATTAATTTCGGATATTTTTTTCCAAAAGGCTTCTAATTTTAATAAAGCTATCAGAATTTTATAATTTTTAATAATTCTCTAAATTCCGAATCTATCATTATATGGGTTGGACTCAATAAACCTAACGACTTTATGTTTCTGTCAAAATTTTATCATTTTAGGAGTTGTTTGGACAGTTCTATATAAAAATGCTTGCAACTTATAAAAAATCCAATGAGTGTTCGAACTCACGGGCGATGTATTAACACCTTTTTGCTACATGGTAACTTTTCGATTTATATGAACACATGTGTGAATGTTACATGGGAAAATAAAAAACAGCGTTCAATCATATGATGACGTTACATTTAAATAATATTAATATTTAAAATTATGTAAAGACCAGTGCAAGCACATGTGTCATTATTTTCTTGCTTAAAACTTTTTGTTTTATTCCCAGAAAGAACAAAGAGAATGCAAAGCAACAGACACATGACCATACATACATACATTGTTATGTTCGCACATACGCTATTCAAGTTCACAAAATCCTCGTTGCTCTCTTGTTATCTCATTTTTATATACGTATAATACGTCATTATTCTATTGGCTCTGAGAGTGCTCCGCACCTACATTTTATTTGACTTACCTTTCACAATAATAAACAATCAACCCGTAAATAAAACAGTTTTTGACTATAAATTCTTTATGTATGACCGCGCCCCTTTGTCCAATCCCGCCCATATTTGCACCAGATCTTAGAATATGTACACCTAACTAACATACCCGATTTTGTTCAAATACCGTTAACAGGAGCAGAAATAATGGATTTTTAATTTGTGATTTGTATGGGAGTTACCACGCCCATTAGTCCAATCCCTCCCATATTTCGACATTTCATTTTTGTCGTCGCCACTAGTTTGCTGCGAAGTTTCAGCTCGATTGGCTTACGGGAGAAGGATTAAAAATCAATCCAATGTTTTTTCGGCATACATACATACAGGCAGGTGAAGTTAATATAAAGAATTTAAAAAGCCGTTGAATCAAATGATGACGTTTCATTTAAAAACAACCAAATACACAACATCACACATACTTTGTCCGAAGTAGCTGAAGTATACGTGTGTCACAGAACCACATGTTTGCCATATCAACAGCAACGAAACAGCCAAACACACAACATCACACATACTTTGTGCGAAGTAGCTGACGTATTAGTGTGTCACCATAACGTCGACTGCGCAAGCCCATGGACTTGCAAACAACAACAGCAACAGACGCATATTCATAGATACATTATTATGTTAATACATACGCTATAGACACAATTTCGTTTGCCTCACCCGTGCCACACCACACTTTCATTGCTCTCTTGCTCGCTCATTTTTGTTTAACACGTCATTATTCTCTTTCGCAGTCGCAGAAAATCTGGTTTTAGCCGCAGCAGAAAACCTGTCTGTGTGTTGTTTGCATGTGTTGACTTTGATAGATTTAGTCCCTATACGACGCTATAGATGTTAACACATCAATAACATCGTCTGTTTCACGTTTACTTAATTTGAATCTGTCTTTAAACTAACATTAATATCCATAAAATCAATTAAATGTATATGCCCATTCTGTAGCACATTATGCTTTATAAAATTACACATTACTGTTCTAAGAAGTCTTTCCATTTCTCCATGTGTTATGTGTATTTCAGTATCACCACTTTGGAACAATTTATTTACTCTATAATACCAAGAATATATTATAAGAACGATAAAAAAAATTCGTTAGAGGTGTAAAGATTGCTTTAAATTGTTTTCGCAGTGTCAATTTTATCAATAAGCAAATGCAGGGTAAATGTTTAATGCATCGTATAAATCGAAAATTCGATCCACAACAGCCTTCAGAGACAACCATCGTGTCTGTCTTGGATGTAACATTTTTTTGGGCGTATATCCAAAAGATTTTGAATGTTTTTAAATTGGTCTAAACGCTTGAGACTATTCGACAGATAATTGTAATGTATCTGAATGTATTTAAAGAAGTAATTACCATATTTACTACTTTTCTTCAAAAATCGTTATTTCTAGTGCAACAAACGTCAAATCGTCACATGCTTAATTATGGACCTTAAAATCGTCAAAATGACGATAAATCGTCAAATCTGGCAGCGGTGGTTACAGGAGACGTCAGCAGTGTTGCCAGTCTACCAAACTAAATGATTTTTTGCCATATTTTTTTGGCTTTTTTTGAAATATGATGCTTAACGCCTTTTAGCATAAATTTCAAATTTTTCCAAAATTTCATATTTTTCGACAAATTTTTGTCATAAGTTTTTAGATGTAGCATAATTTTCCGTAAATAAATTTAAAAATTTTTTTTTCTATACTTTTTAATATGTAACATGCATAGTTTTGAATAAATATCAAAACCAATCGTTCGCTTTAATTTTGATTCATATAAGAATAATATATTTTCTCTTATCGTCCAACACACACAAAAGAATAGAAACGAGACGTATGTTCAATACATTTTCTGGCCTCATGTGCCAAAAAATTGTGAACTGATCCTATTTTTCAACCTTTTAGAGGCCAGTAGGTGGACGAGTAACAAAATTAAAATCTAAGAAACATTTATTTCAATGCTACTTATTTCACACTATTTCCATGACGTCTTAGATGTAATGATTTTAGCTCGAGAATGCCTTTGGCAAAAAAATTACAAACTAATAATCTAATAATATATATAAATTAAATGTATGTATTTTAATTTTGCGAAGATGAAGTTTTTGTATACTACAAATTATAAAAATTAAATTGAAATAAAGGGTACTTCCCCAAAAAATTTTCTTTTGGAATGTTTCTGGTCTTCTGTAGAAAACATTATTTTAAAATAATGTAAATGAGGTTTTGCGCACTTCAAATTTAAAACGGATGGAAATGCAATACAAAAGTATGAAAGGGGTAATGTTTGTTCTAAATTTCTTTCAGTTCATACTTAAAAAATATTGGATACGTATTTTAACTGCAATTTCTGAAGTACAAAAAAAAAATTAAATTTAAAAATAGAATTTGGCGGTTTTCTTTATTATTGGGATTTTATCAATTCGTGAATATTTTGGCTGAAACTTGATTTTTTTCGAGAAACTAAATTTTTCTGGATTATTGGAATTTTATAAGTGCGTGAATATTTTGGCTGAAACTTGATTTATTTCGAAAAATTTAATTTTTCTAACGGCTACATCTAGTTAACCGATGGGAATTTTAGTTTCTAGCCATCGGTATAATTTTAGGTAGTGACCAGAGGGGTAGAAACACTAACAAGAAACACTTAAAGACACAAAAAATAACCATTTTGTTGTTCAAAATCGCAAAATTGTCGAGAAATTCTCAATTTTTCTCACACAAAGGATCAAAAGGAAATTACGGTATTGCATCAGGGCGTTGTAGACATTTAGAAATTCCTTTCAGAAAATTATTGCAAACAATCTCTCTCAAGTTGAGAAATCCAGTTGAGAAATACGCGAAATTTATAAGTGTTTACGGAAGTAAAATCGACCCGGATTGCCAAAGTCATATAAACCGTTAAATATCTATTTATTTTCATGATCCAAGACTGGTTTTATGCATAAGATATGATACAGTAATTTATGATAGAGTAATAAAATCCAGACACTATTTTCCCATTTCGATTGCTCATGGTTTTTTAAAGCAATTAAAAACTACAGCTTCCACTCCACTATCCCTGTTAGATCCGTCTGTAAAAATGTATATAAGTATGTCAATATCCTGCAATGGTTTGTGGGTCTCCACACTTTTCTATGAGGCATGATTGTTCTGAGGTTTTTCAGGAAGTTCAACTAAGCAGTTTTCACAGAATCCAATATTTCAGATTTCTAAGAACCAAAGTCCCGCAACGTATTTCTATTCAGAGTTTGTCATTATTGGTCCAAGTACGTGTATCGGAACAAATAATTCTAGCGATACGATGGACTTTCGGGTTGGAGTTAATTGTCGAAATATTGAATAGATTTAGTCTATGATCAGAGAAAGAATATTCGTCCTATACTCTCCCATTCTCTATGTTAACGGGATTATGGGACATCAGAGTGATATACAGGACTCCGTCCAACCCTTTGAACTTACCCAAAATCTGAAAAGTAAATGTAGGCTTATTACCACATTATGGGCTAAATATATAATAAAAATAAACATAGACTAACTTCTTTCGATGTTTGCACTGCAACCCCAAGTCGTATGTCTAGCATCGACATGATCTTATATAATCAGACCTGGCCCCTTTCCCTACCGCCTCAGCCATAACAATTCCCACCTTTCCCGTGGGAGTCTCTTATGCGCCATGTACGCAGATGCAATTAATATCTCATGTCCTCTTGCGACCCACGTTGAGACAACTGTCACGTTCGTGTAACTAAGAACTGGAAAAGCATCAATATTATTTTAAACTAGAATACATTATCTGGGTATATTATTGGTTTTAAAATAAATCAATTTGTGTGAAACAGAGTTAACACGTTTAACTCGCCTGTCACTTACGTACGGTTCTTGCAATATGCATATGTCTATGTCCCCCTCGTTGAGAAGACACTCAGGTTATTTGATGGTATCTTGCTACATCCCAGATTAAGCTGAGCAACCTTATGCTTCATATGCCAGATAGCTTTGGTAACCAAATGCGAGTTCTGAGTCTCCACCGAAATTCCCCAGTTGGGACAAGTTTGAGTTTCAAACCCTCTCATGCAGAGCTAATCTTTGCAAAGCATTGCAAAAGGAAATCCTTGTCATTCACATCATCACACCTGATTCCCTGCAGCCCCTTATCACTAGGGACTAGACGAAAGTGGGTGAGAGACCAGAGGGATTGACCATAAGGTGATCAATCACCGTTATACGTTGTATGAGTGAAATACACAGGGAAACAATTTACAAAGTTTATGTAATTAATTGGTAGTTCTATCAATATTAATCTCTGCGGAAAAATATTTAAAGCGCAATATATTGTTACGAATAAGTAAAAGCTTTTGCTTGTAAAAGCTTAGCAGGCGGTTAGTGCTGCGCCTGAAAGTGTGCATTGTAACAACGTACCAGCTCGCTAAACCAGTAGAATGAATTCGCCTCAGTTAAGATAATTCTCCGCCATTCGAGATGATTCTACAAAGATAAGCAACAACAACAACGTCTAGAAGGTTCTTGAATTCGCTAGATATACCTTCATTTGAGTATGGTGAGTTGGTATAAATAGCGGAGGTCTTTGGAATGGAGAGTTCAGTTTGTGATTAAACCCCGTAAAGTGAGCAACGCGAATTGATAGTAAAATAAAAGACTTATTAAAGTGGTGTAAATAAAGTAAACTGTTGTACTATATAAGTAACAAAAAAGGAAGTTAAACCGTTGTAATTTTCGTAATTTAAAACGAACCTTGTTTTATTATTGGGAATAAAACAACGCAAAAAGGACGAATAAGGACATTCGTAACAATATGTTCAACTTTACAGTCCATTAATCTATTTATATTATTACTAATCATCTTTAACCTTCATATCACCCTCAAAAAAACTTACGTTGTCTTCCATTGTGTGTGGTTTGCCACACAGACGGTATGTCTACGTATTTTGCACTAGCAGCATAATTTGGTTGTCGTCAAAATCATGATTTGCGATCAATAACATTATATTTTATTGTCTGTTACATTATTTATATATTAGTTTTTATACTAACATTCGGCATTCGGATTTGGGATTATTTGGATGTGTTTTCAATGATCGGGATGATGTTTCTGAAAGTTCGCGGACCAGTGAAGATGTGGACTGGATTATTGGGCTGCCCCACTGATACAATTATTGATTTGTTGCTAATCGCAGAAAACAAAGACGCCGCTGGTTCGGTTCATTGTACACATTTTGATGGAAAAAAGGTGCCAAAAATCATTTAATATTATAATAAAACCAATGATTCGTTTGAATAGTTTTTATTTTGATCATTGAATCATTCGATCATTCGAATCATGCATTGTTCTCTGCAATTATCATTTCTTCCGATGTCTGATACGAGTATTATGATTTCGGTGAATGTAAATGTTGATTGGAAATCGGAATTTTTTTGCATTCTAAAAGATTTGGTGGGATGCTTCTTTTGTTTTTGCGCATTGTACCGAACATTGTTAGCCCTATTGACAACGGCTGTTGACAAAGTACGTAAGAAGAGAAAAAGTTGGCCATTGTTATATTGATACCCTTCAGTCAACGAACCTAATCCAAACCTCCACGTTCACCTTGATTTTTCTCAGCTAAACCACCAAATCGCTTACCCAAATTTGGTTGAATTTTCCCCACGTAACAAATTTCAGAGCACACCTAAAATTTAATTCCATATCGCACAGGCTTACAAGACATATATTCTCGAAACTTACATCGCAAAAGCAGAGAAATCAGTGCATGTACACAAAATCCTGCTCCAGTACACGTGGGCGAACTTTTGGGCGTCTCTCATTTAAACGTATACCATAAATTTTCCGCGCGATTAAGAACTCTATTCTACAAAAATAAACAAAATTAACAATTGCTGAGAAGGACACCTTTATGTTTCAATAAATGAATTCCAATACAGTTCGGAAAAATCGATTTTACATCATTTAAATAAATGTCCTTTAAGTATCTTTACAGTTTTTCTAAACTAAACGGTATAAATCTAAATGAATCTAAAAATCGAAGTCGAATAATATCTTCAGCTGTAAAAACACATTTTTATTTAGATATGATCACGTATAACTCTTTATTTATAAGTGTCCAATAAGTATATCTTCAATAGATAATAAATTCCTACCAATGTGGCAAATTGTATCTTTTTTGTGTTACTAATAACAACCTCATATCTTCTTCATCTCCTCGTTGTAATATCTCACTGAGAACATAATATAAAGTATTATACTCCAATAAACATATTTCGACAATTGGCTTGTAGTTATTGGGTATTAGTATTAGTATAACTAACTTGTTTAGTTATTTGTTATAAGCCTCGTTATTATTTTCCTAAACTTCAAAATTTATGCGACTTTTCTCTGGCCATTAAAGAAGACTAACCCACACACACAAAAACAAACATACTTTAGGCATATTAAAAGAAGATAAATATTATAATTGTGTTATGAAATATTGGTAAGAGTTTTTGTAAAGATTGTAGTTTTCTCTCACAGTAAAACTTTTAAACAGACTATAATGTCAAAAACTATTGAAAAGAAATCCCTATTTATAAAGTCAAACTGCGGCCACTAAACTCAACGTGCAACGTAATATATTCCATATCAACTAACCCTTTTCTATCTTACAATACTTCCAACGATTTCCCACACAAATATCACACAAGAATTTTGCAAATGCAATGATCAGCAAATACTATAAATACCATATTTCTTATCAATCAACTACCCTCCCACACCAAATCATCCAAACGATTGCTAAACACAAAAACTGTAACTATAACTTGTTCATAATTAAAACTTCAAAAACTATAACTATCACTAGAAAAAGGAAACTTGGGCAACTCTGGATGTCTTCACTAAATCAACACAGTATGAACACTACCTCAACACTACATGCGGCCGATCGGTTCATGCCTCGGGTTACTCAACGTAAACTTATGTTACGACGAACAACTCGGCCACGGAACAACACTGAACGCGGCTTGCCGGTTCGTGTCTCAACTAACTAAACCTTTAAAACGCCGTGGCCACACATCAAACTGTTTGATCAAATTTATGTATGTGTTGGTAATATTTTGTTTGACTTAGCACAGCAACACATCAAATTCATACCATCAAAATTTCATTTCAAAGTTGGTGTGAAAACGAAAAAACGTATGATTTTTTGGTCGGAAAAAATTTCATTATTTGTCAAATTATTTTTTGATTGTGGTAAATATTTTTTTTTTGAATTTTCAAGTGTTTTTTTTTTCAGAAATATTTTTTATCCATTTTTCATAACACCGCGTCACCTACAAAAAATAATGTTGTCACTGCGAAAACTAAACAGAAATAAAATTTGAAGTAATTACTTCAAATCTCTGCAGCAGCGGCAGTGAGTTTGATGAAATATCTAAACTGTTTAGATTTTCGTCAAACTCACATCAGCCTATCCGTGAGAGTTTTTTTTCACTAATACAATCAAAATTATGACAGTTTGATGAGCCAGTTTGATGTGTGGCCATGCCGCTTAACGGTTCTACGACCGACTATACACCAGCATTTATCTTCTTCTTGCTCAATCTCTCTCACACAACTGAATTCCATCTCTCTCACATACGATAACTCACCATTGTATTCACCAGCGCTCACAAACTCACCACACAAATGCTTCTTTGGCAGTAATTTTGATATGAACCTTGGTTGGTATGAAAACAAGTGGCCCAGAGACCCCAATATCTACTCTACTCAATATAAATAAAAGTTTATGTGTTGTCAGCTCAATACGAAATTGTGACAGGTTGTGGTTACTGCTGGAACATTTACTTCATTAGTAAATATCAAAGCCCCGTCTAATGTCATACACATGATTGTTTGCCAAGGGCAAATAAACTGGTAAATTCAAATGTATTCGCAAATATTTGAAAAATCATTAATTCTCATCACGATTACGGCCAACAAAGAAAAATATTTGCGCTCATCCTCATCACAGCAGAAAATCGAGTTCGATATCTTACATTGCTCAATACAGTTATTCAATTGATACTTATGCGGCTCACACATATGTTTACAGGACTAGCGCATACATGAACACGTACGAATACGCATCTAAAGGATCCCACACTTTTGCAGACACTTTCACAAATACTCACTTAAGCGTTGCTAAATACCAGATATACGGGGGGAGGAAATCGTTAAATGTAAACTTAATACGGAGCGAAAACAGAGGAAAAAAGTCCTCAATGTATTTTTGTTAGAATAGTAGTCGCACACTCTTACACTACCAGGACGACTAATGAATGTGGAACCGTGGGGATACATATCGTATGTATGCAAAACTCTAGAATAGTATTCCCGAGCAAATTAATTCAACAACGAGCATAAACATTTTAGCTCAGACCTAAGTTTCTTTATCATGTTTATTATAAGTAGACAGGTGACATTTTATAATTTTTCTACGCAGAGCTTAAAATAGCCTACAATAACAATTCCGAGGTAAACAAATGGTTTCCCTCTCCATCCCATGAAGGAATTAGGTAGAGCTTCTCTCAACCAGTGAGCTCAGCGCGTACTAGTTTTCCACTCACTGATTGGAACCTACAGTTTTGCACCAGTTGCCAACGGCATGTTTGAGAAGTTAAGTGAGGAGACCGACGTGGAAAGAAATGTACGGTAGTCTCAGCACTAATTTGTTATTTTACATTGGAAGACCATTTGAATAACAAGCTACTATATTACAAAATTTAATTAGGATGCCTAAATTTCGCATAAATATTGTGGATTTTAATTTATCAGTTATGGCAATTTTAACTTCAAAGTATGAAACATACGACCGCTGCCCTGGCCATGACATCAAGATTGTACTAGGAGATTTCAATGCTAAAGTAGTCAATGTGCTTAATGCTCAAATGTGTTTCATTCAACTATTGGCAATACGAGACTACATTCTGACAGTTCTGACCACGGTATGAGACTGATTGAAAACATATTCGTTGGTGGTATAAGATTCCAGTATAAAGATATCTATAAGGCTCCTCGATCACGTGTTAATTTATGGAAAGCACTCATCCAGTGTAATGGATGTATGAGGGATCAGTGGTACTAACATCGATTTTGATCATTTTCTGGTATCAGCAAAGGTTCGCACAAGATTAAGTAGAGAAAAAACCGTACGAAACCAGACGCAGAGGAAGCTTGACATCGGAGATCTGCAATTACCAGAGGTAGCCACAGTATATACAAACACGTTATCGCAACTTTTGGCACAGAACCAACCACCTCGCGATGTCTATCCTGATGCGCAGTGGAAACCCATTTCCGACTCTATAGAAACTGCCGCATCAACCGTTCTTGATTTTGAAAATCCACTTCCAAACAAACCATGGCACGATGAAGAGTGTCGCATAGAAACTGATGAAATGAACGCTGCACGTATGGTAATGCTTGAGTCAATTGTAATGCGAGGTGAGACTGAGCTGCATTGGGAAATGAAAGGAGGAAAACCCTCTCTTTAGGCGTAAGAAACAGCAGTGGAGAAATCGCGTGAGTGATTTGGTTTTGACACAAAGAGAAGGAAGAACGAAGCCGAAATTCTATCAAAACTTAAAACCCACATCTAATAGACATGGTTCAGGGCCCGCCTTCTTTAAAGACAAGGACGGAAATCTCATCGCAGGTGTGCAGAGCATGTTGGGAATATGGAGAGATCATTTCCCCGCGCTACTGGTACCTGCGATATCCAATGACGATGAGACAATCGATCACAATTTAATATTTTATAGAGACTTTACTTTCTAATGAAAATCCTACGTTCTCGTATATAAAACATTCTTTCCATGTAGATAAAATTGTTTTCTTATAGAAAAGTTTATTTTCTTACACATAGATTACTTGATTTCACATAGAATGCATTGCTTGTTATAGAGAATGTTGTTTTCTTATTGAAAACGTGATTTTCATATAGAAAACTTAGTTGTCTTATTGAAGCTTAGTTTTTTTTTATAAAAACCGTTGGTATCTTACAGACAGCTTTTGTATTGGAAATATAGTTTTTTATTGATAACTTTACTTTTTTATTGCAGGTTTCGTATTCGAAAGCCTTTTCCATGCGGGAAATTTGAATGTATTTATAGAAAATTTAGTGTACTTATGGCAAACTTAATTTTTATATAGCAAACTGATTTGTCGTGCAGAAAACAAAGGTGTCTAATATTAAAAATGGGCTTCTTAATGAAAAAAGTTTTTTTTTTTAAAATGAAGTGGCCGTCGGTGGTGCAATGGTTAGTGTGCGCGGCTCTTGTACATGAGATCCTGGGTTCGAACCCTGCTCTGACCACCTTAGAAAAAAATTTCTTTCGGCGGCGGTCACCTCGCATAGTGATGGCGGTCACCTCGCATAGTGATAGTCTTATGTTTTCTGCTTTACAAAGATTTTCTCCAATATCATTGTTCAATTTTTGTAGTTTGCTAGTAGGATCTTTATCCATCAGTTTGTACTTAGCTGTATCTCCTACAGTATAGTTAATTTCCGATATATAATCACATTTGCTTATCATTATTATCCTTTAAGTACTTTTTATGCTTATCAACTTTGTCTACCACAAATTTATCCATTATCGGCCTAACGCTCGAATATTCGAATATTCGAATATTCTAATTTCAAATAAAATACAAATAGGTCGAATAAATTATGACATCTTCACAACTGATTTTTCCTATAGAAACTTTGGCTTGTTATGGGAATCTTGGATTTCCTTATAGGAAGTTAGGGGTTCTTATATTAAACTTGAGATTCTTATAGAAATATATAACTTTATATAGAAATGGATTTCATTGTGGCCATATTGGGATTATCGCAGCGACTTGCAATATTTTTGACAGCTTTTTTAAAGCAAAGAAAACTCACACATGCTAATGTTAACTCTACGGCGTACCGCAAACGACAAGCTGAATTTCAGATGCTCTACAATCTAAATGATGACAATTCGTTCGCTTACTGCAATGGGAATGAACTACATCGCTAGTGAGTGGAGATTATTTATTGATGGTTCTGTTTCAAGCTTGAAAGCAGTGTTGTTGCATGTGTCGAACCGAAAACCTTCCATTCCGCTAGCAATGGGTATCAACATGAAAGAAAGCTATGAAATATTGAAAGATATAATGGAAAAAATCAAATATTACGAAAATAAATGGAAGATTTGCTGTGATTTGAAGGTCATCAACATTTTGCAAGGGATCATTGATAAGGGCGGCTTCCCAAAATTCTTTTGTTTTCTCTGTAATTGGGATTCACGCTCACCTCTGAATCAATTCCAATGTAACTCGTGGAGGCCAAGAGGAAGTGTGGATGAACAAATACAACAACATAGACAGAAGGATGCACCTTTAATTGACAATACTCAAGACATCTTGCTGCCACCGCTCCACATAAAATTGGGAATTGTTAAAAAATTCATCGAAGTAGCCGTTGTAAATTGTCCAAACGCATTCGACTATTTGCGAAGCGTTTTCCCAAAGCGTAGCGATGACAAAATTAAAAAAGGTATTGTAGTAAATTTAAAACGAATTTTTGTTCACCTAATTGTACTATTTACACTATGTTAATGTTTTCTTTTCTGTCTTTATTTTTTGTTTTCATTTAACAGGCGTACTTAATGGCCCTGACATTAGAAAGCTATTCAAGAGCAACTTTGATTCATCGCTTGATGAAAATCATTCAATGGCATGGATTTACCTTCAGCGTGTATGCACCAGAGTCTTGGGAGAGGATCGAGACGCGGAACCGGAAGCAAGAGAATGGGTGAAACAAATGCTGCATTATTTTGAGATAATGGGCGCATCGATGACATTAAAGCTGCATTTTCTTCATTTTCATTTTGACGATTTTATCAAACAACTCCCTACCGAATCCGATGAGCAAGGAGCACAGTTTCACCAAACCACAATGCCCATGGAAAAACGGTACAAAGGCAAAAACCTCGACGCATTGCTTGCAGAGGTATGTTGGTGGAGTCACAAGATCACCCTGTATGATGTTAATGAAGTATTTGAAGAAGAAAGAGCTGATGATGGAGGGTAGTCTGGAAGCAACGTGCCTGTGGACACCATAATTGCTGAATCAGAGTCAGATTCGGACGACGATTTGGATCCACAACTTAAGAGAGCACGATTTGCAAGTCCAGGGCCATCAACATTATAAACATAATACGAATACTTTTTTTTAATATTTTTGTAATAGATAGCATAGTATCTCAATGTTGAAGTAATTAAAAAACAAATGAAATTAAAAAACGGTGTTAAGAATAATTCCCAGGAAGTTTATATGTTCTAGAAATTTGTTTATTGAGATCTTAGGTAAATTTTTGTAGTTGATTGTTTCCTTGAATTTTGAACGGTTTGCTACCTATGGACCTGAACACGGGAAAAAAGGTAAAAAAATCGAATTTTTTTTAAGTTTTTTGCGATTTTGGTCTGGAAGGTGAAGTTTTTTTGATTTTATATGTTCGCAATTTTTGTTCTTTATGACAAGAGCTGCAACTTTGCCTCAAACGAGTAAATCGAAATTCTGAACGATTTGCAAGATATGAGCCTGAGAAAATGATCACATTTTTACGAAAATGATACCGAGGCCCCAAATCTTTGGCGGCCCACATAGTGGTGTCCGTATATGGTTATTTTGCCATGACTTAAAAAATTACACACAGTGTTACTTATAACAAATTTAGAGTTTTGGTTAGATTTCTTACAGAAACTATGAAACTATGCTATAAGAAAATTTGAAGTTCTTAGAGAAAGACTATTTATCTTTTAGAAAACTTGTCTTTCTTAAAGAAACCGATTTGGTTTTATTGAAATCTTTGTTTTCCTTTAGAAAGCCTCTAGAAAACTTGAGATTGTTATTGAAAACTTGGGTTTCTTACAAAAACTTAGTTTTCTTATGGTAAATTTGGATTACTTGTTGAACACGAGAGTTCTTATATCAAACTTCGAACTTTTAATAACATTAATTGTTGCTTTTTATAGATATCTGTTTTCTAAAATAAAATTGTGTTTTCAGTTTTTCTCCCACTGTGCGGTGGCAAAAACTTGAGCACAAGAGTGCTCATAAGTATGTGAATGGATTTGTTTGACTGGTTATCGGCAGTGTGTGGTGGTGGTGGCAGTGTATATGCCAGATACTATATAGTATAGATTTATATAAAGAATTTAGTTTATGCTAATGAATATTTAATAGCTTTTCCCAAAAGAAACTTGTCTTAGAAACTTTTTACATTCATGTAAACGTTTTGAATGTATATTATTAATTTTCAGCACAGCCGACTCTTTACATTACACTGTGATAGTCGAAAAAATGAACTTCGATGAATCCTTTTCGAACTATTAGGGGGGAGTGCCCTGAGTGCGCAAGTACATTTGGAAGTGTCAGATTGGCTCCAGTTGTTGAGAAATCGGTATATACATATGGATATAGGTAAGTCTGCGCTATTTAAACAAATTTTACCGGCCATAGGCCAATTTTTTTTGGCCTAAAAGGGCTTAAAAAGATTATTAAAAATAGAAAAAACAAATGTTTTGCGCTCGGTCCAACTTCTTCAGATATGGGCCTTTAAAGCTTGAGAATATAATTGGCCATATCTCACATATTTATGGTCCGATCTGCTTCCGGTGCATATCATGACAAAGACCATTAAAAACTATTTAAACCTGCATATAAATATATTACAGTTTATTAACCCATTGGGGACAAATTTAAAAAATTCGATTTTTTAACCTCACTTTTTTGCTAAAAATCTGATTTTCCTCAAAAAACAGCCCTAGTAAACCTATTTCCTACCTAGACTCAGGTTGTAGGCAACACTTCAGGCTTTATTTTTAGGTATAATACTTCGCATTAACCCTTCTATGACCGGAGATATTAGCATTATATTTATGTAACGGTTATTTTTAAAAATTTTTCATTTCTTTGAATTAATTAACTTAAAAAAAAAACGAAACAAATATATAAAAGTCCAATATTTTGATTTTGAAGCTTAACTTGCATAAATAAAATTTTGGAAAAAAGTAAAAAAACTTTAATTTTTTCTTGTATTTCAAACTTTGAACATAAATATCTCCGGTCTTAGAAGGGCTAATGCGAAGTATTATAAATCCTGAAGTGTTGAGTATAACCTGATTCTAGGTAGCAAATAGGTTTACTAGGGCTGTTTTTTGAGAAAATCAGATTTTTAGCAAAAAAGTGAGGTTAAAAAATCGAATTTCTTAAATTTGTCCCCAATGGGTTAATAAAATGTAATATATTTATATGCAGATTTAAAGAGTTTTTAATGGTATTTGTAATGATATTCATTGGAACCAGATCGGACCATAAATGTGTGAGATATGGCCAATTATATACTCAAGCTTTAAAGGCCCATATCTCAAGAAGTTGGACCGACCGCAAACATTTGTTTTTTCTATTTTAATAAGCTTTTTAAGCCCTTTTAGGCCAAAAAAAATTGGCCTATGGCCGGTAAAATTTGTTTAAATAGCGCAGACTTAGCTATATCCAAATATACCGATTTCTCAAAAACTGGAGCCAATCTGACACTTCCAAATGTACTTTCGCACTCTGGGGACTCCCCCCTAATAGTTTGAAAAGGATTCATCAAAGTTCATTTTTTTTCGGGTCAAAAACTATCACAGTGTTATCAATGGTGTACCCTACAAATGTTTACACGACTTTGATAAGTAATATCTATAGGGTAGAACAGCAATTACCTGATTTTGACATTTGCCGCCTTCAGAGCTCTTCGAGCGACATTACCAGGTCCTGAGTGTTTTAATGCGGCGGTATGTGGATGAGTGATATTCATTTGTAAGCAGGAACTAAAGTTTTGCGAATGAATCGATTTCAGTTCCCTATGATTTCATACTTGCTGCAGATTTCAATTAAACCAAACTCTTTGACAAAATTTGTTACAGACCCCATTTAATTCTGCAATTAAATGAAGGATAATGTAGAGCAGTAACAACCTAATTATCATTGTCATCGACATCAGCGACATTATTATCAGCAACATTAGCATAACTATTGAGAGTAGGAGCAACTTGCAACGTTCAACAGTCAGTGCCATCAACACCACCATCATAGCTTTTATTTTTAATATGTGTCATAAATATTTAAAGGGATATATATCTGTTGAAGTGTGCTGTATAGCAAACTAGGTTAAGGGACATATTTGAATATTATTTAACAAAGATGAAACTGTTAATCATTTCCGTCTGTAGCTCTTACTTAAATATTTATTATCTTTATGTTAATTTGTAAGGGGTAATTGATAAAAATATTAACAGCATTACTACCAAACGGAGTTTTAATTCAATAGCCATTTTTTTTATCTGAAAAATCTATCTTAAAAGCATATCGCATGTCCCAAGTCTCTTAGTCATGTATGGAAGACCTGTAATTTTCTTGGCGTGTTAAGAATATGAAGAATATAATAGAGAGTAACGCAGAAACGTTTGATACTAATTTAGCAGAGTGAACGAAAATCTCAAATTCACACGTACAATTGAATGATATTCGGAATAATTTGCCTACGGCGTGTTTCTCCTCTGAGAAAAATTATTTTATAGCACAGATTTTAAAACTTTAACCAGAATAGTTTCAAAAATTTCGAAAATTCCAATATTGTATGTATGTATATGACAGGCCCTTTTTAACCCTGCTCAATTCGTATTCAAGTTTTAGTGGAATCTTTTCTTTATGTTAAAAAATTAACAAAATATTTCCTCCTGCTTTGGTGAATCGCCCTTAGTTCCCATCCACTATTAGAATTGAGGTAAATCCTTTTTCCATATTAATGTTTTTTTAATTTTAAATATATTTTTTTTAAATTTGTTGAACCCCAAACCACTAATGCTACCCTGAAAAATTATAAGTTTTCAAAACAAAATTTGAAACCCCCTTTTCTGTTAGTTTCTTCTTCCTAAACAAGTGGTTTACACTTTGGTTACAAGAATATTTTTTAAAATAACATGTGTTCGGTAAAGGATACCCGCTTTTCGGGCGTTCCAATGTAATGTCACGCCCCAATTTCTTTCGCCCCTAATCCAATTTCGGAAACCCCATTTATAGCTACTTTATAATAGGAGCACCCACACCAAAATTCATGATTCTAGGACCAGTCGATTGGCAGAAAGCTTTCGATCTGTGTAGTAAAGCGGTTTAGCCGATTTGGCGTCATTCCCGAACAAACAGATACAAGTTTTAATGAATGCTAACAAATCCTAGTTAACTCCAAATCTGTCACTCCTAATTAGAAATTCGGTAGGAATCTTTTTAGTCTTGCCCTATCCTATGTGCCACAGTTTCCAATCACTGAGATTGTATATTACATTTCTATTTTCGTAACCTATATTTCAATTACATAATTATCAAAAAATTTCCTCCAAGCTGAGGTCTACTCTTACAGATAAGTTTTTACTCTGAGCCCCAATATGCACGCAAGGGCCTGTGCTACTCTAGTGCGGAACCGGGGTAAAACTATAGGTTGCAATAAGCAGTGTAAAATTAGAAAACCCGCAGCGGCCCTGATTGTGATAACTTCTTCCTTCCCCTTTATTTGATGTAATGGGAAAATATTTATTTCTTGCTACAATGTAACAAAAGATGTTTCTTTCATATATTGTAAAAATGTCAATACCTACGCAAATAATTTAAATGCTGTTTATAAACTTGAACCAGTAAATCGAATTTCAAATATTTAGAAAAAGATTGTCGGCTTTAATCTACTGTAAATTTAGTTGAAAATGCTAAATATTTTTTTCAAAATTTCGCAAAGAAATTTAAGAACACATACTTTAGTTTCTGTATAATTATATTGTTCTCCTGGTTTACTTTGTTACATATCAATTTTCGCCACAACGTTTGTCTGTTGTAATACACATAATCTCAGATTTTCCTTGCATTATTATAAAATAAATCACATTTCTCCGTTGTTTGCTATCGATAACGATGCGGTTACACATTGATTATATAAGTAACACCATTTTTGCATACAACCACAAAACATGACTGCCAATATGAAGATTGGTATATGGGAAGAAAGGGAACGGAACATTGATTGAAATTTGAAATTGTGTATAATGAACCGTGTTTTGGTTGAATAAACAACCGTCACAATCTACGGCAACCTGGCTGTTCATCTATCAAACGTTTGCAGGAAAGATACTATGTATCTGCTGAAATTTTGTTTGGTCCTCAAAATGTCTGGTAAACTAACAAGTCTGTTGGGAAGGTAATATTTAATTGAAATATAAGGTAGACATTCAGGTAGTCATTGTAACCCTGACATCTGACGTCAATGACAATGGAATGTTAAAATTCTTATTTTTGGTGATGTTAAGTTTTCAGCTATTGTGCATGGTGCAACGGATTCGAGTTTTGAAAGCATTTTCATGTTACATCAATACAATGGCTTTTCCAATAGGTACCTGACAACTTTGAACTTAATTTGTGAAAGCACTATTTCGCTGATTATCTAACTGTTACGTTCTTTTTTTAAGTAAACTCAGCATTTTCATCATGGTAAAGTACACGAATGAACAACGTATGCAAATTACAAACATGTACTACCTTAACTCTAATTTTCGGTCGTAATTCTGGCCCTAGTACACAAGCAATAACAAGTTTAGTTCAAACATTTGAGTCTACATATTCATTGTGTGATGCTGCCGCGCCAGTCAGATATCGGGTTGGTCGAAGTGACGAAGATATTGCTGCCGTTCAGGCGTCTTCAGCAAACGATCCAAATCAGTCGATTCCGCGGCTTTCTCAAGAAGTGGGCATCGCCAAGACCACTTTATGGCGAATTTTGCGTAAAGATCTTGGTTTACACCCATACAAGACCAAGCTGATTCAAAAATTGAAGCCGATGGACCATTTGACGTGACGTACGTTCTTCGATTGGGCTCTGGAGAAGATGCGCCAAGATGATGAATTTCATCGCAAAATAATATTCAGTGACGAAGCTCATTTTTGGCTCAATGGTTTCATCAATAAGCAAAATATACATTATTGGTTTGGTGATAATCCAAATTCATGAACCACCACTTCATCTACAAAAAATAACTGTTTGGTGCGGTTTGCCTGCCGGCGGCGTCATTGGGCCATATTTTTTCATCTACAATAACGATTGTCACGCTACTGTGAATGGCGATCGTTATCGCGCCATTATTAGCAATTATTTTTGACCCGAATTGGAAAACATGGACTTGGACGACATGTGGTTTCAACAGGACGATGCCATAAGCCACACAGCACACGTTACAATCGATTTATTGAAGATTAAGTTTGGTGAGCGTGTTATCTCAAGAAATGGACCAGTCTATTGGCCGCCTCATTCGTGCGTTTTAACGCCAGTAGACTTTTTTTTGGGGCTACGTCAAATCATTGGTTTATGCCAACAAGCCGACGACGTTGGAAGAACTCACAGCCAACATTAAACGCGAAATATCGACCGAGTCGTCGAAAGTTGGCTCCAACGAATCGACCGCTGCCGACGTGCCCGCGGTGGCCATATGAATGAAGTCGAGTTCCATTCATAAATGTTTGGATTGTGTTTCAAGTCGATCATAAAGTTTTGGAAATAACTCAAATGGATTGCGTTTTATTTAAAAAAAATAATTTATCAAGTCCTTACTGGAAAACCATTTATAAGGTGGACAGTCTCTTTGCTTCAGGGAACGAGTTTTGATAAACGCTGAACTTTAAACACCTTGTGTGAGATTTCCAAGTCACATGAGTTTGGTGCGACATTGTAACCCTGAAATCTGACATTAATGAAAATAGAATGCTAACATTTTTGGTGATGTTCAGTTTTCAACTATTTAGTGTGCACGGTGCAGCGGAGTCGAGTTTCCACGTTACTTCAATATATAACCCTCTGGGACTGACGTGGTAGTCTGACAGACACCACGAATCACACAACAGTCGATTGTGCCGTTATTTTTGCAGCATTGACTTTCGCGTTCTCAGTACCTTCCTATTACGCTTTGAGGCAAGCGTTAGTGTGTTGGAAGAAATCGTTGCGTGTGCACGCGTCGGAGTAAGAGGAAAAGTGTCTGCCAGACAACCACGTCAGTGTTAAGGTATGTGTCTGAGAGACAACCACCTCAGTATATTTGTTATACTCTCGTAGTGTCTCCTAGACAACACATCAGTAAAATTGTTATACTCTCGTAGTGTCTCCTAGACAATACGTCAGTAAAATTGTTTTGCTGTGTTCTATTATTGCTATAAAATATGGAATATCAGTTTTTAATAAATAAATGAAATGGGTTTTTTAATTTTTAAAAATTATTATGTGCTTTCATTTAAACTCCTAAAATGGTGTTAGACCTGGAACACTGGCAAAATTAGTATACATATGTCGAGTATTATGCTCATAAAAGTGAAGTTTGTATTTGAATTTACACAAGTAGGTTTTAAAGAGTTACGGTATATGTACAAAATGAAACTAGGAAAATATAAGCCATCGACATGGTGTCTGGTGTACTACCACGTCAGTAGAATAGTGAAAATTAAGTCTCGTCTAAGCCACTTTGTGGAACCTGAAAGAAAACGTTGTAACTTTTTATTGAACCGTTAAATTTTTTTAATTTTTTTTTAACTGATTGGCTTAATTGTGAACTTTAAAAATATAAAAAACTTTTTCAAAACACTACAAAATTTAATTTTTTTTTTATGTTTTTGTACAGATATAAGTTTTGGGGTGCCTATTTGTGGCGTGTCAATAAAAACCTTTTTAATATAAAAATTGTTATTGGAATAAAAATATATTGTAATTAATAACTTTCTAAACCCCTAAAGCAAAAACAAAAACCATTGTGGTAGGCATACAACATGAATCTTAAGAAATGTAAGCCTTCGAAATGGTGTCTGGTGTACTACCACGTCAGCAAAATTGTGAAAACTAAGTCACGTCAGTCCCAGAAGGATAAGCAGAGTTTGATCCTAGAGGATGCACGAAAGACCAAAGCCAAAAAAAACATAGGAGCCTTTTTTAAAAGCAAAAAATTAATAAATGGTTTCTCTTTACATCCAATCTAGGGATTAGGGACAGCTTCTCACAACCAGAGAGCTGTGCGCGTTCTAGTTTTACACTCACTGATTGGGACCTATAGTTTTTCACCGGTTCCGAATGGTATTTTGAGAAGATTTTTAATGGCTAAATACTCGATAGTGTCGCCATCACTAAGTGATGCGACCGCCATCGAAAGAAATTTAAGGTGGTCAGCGCAGGGATTGAACCCACGTTCTCATGCACAAGGGCCGGGCACACTACCATTGCACCACCGACAGCCACAGAACAAAAAAAGCAAAAAATTATACACTTTTAAAAATTCCACTGTGAAACCATTTACGGAAATATTTTCAGGACCTCACCGATAACAATATCATGTGAAAGTATTCGCATATAATAATAAAAAATTGCAGAGTTTTGTTTTGAGGGTTTAATGGTGCCAACATTTTAAAAACCTTGGCTCAGCCGCACCGTGTTCGATATCTGGTTTCTTCGTCATCATATTTTGTTTTTGCTTTACCATTTTCGTGTTGACTTGAATATTTAGTTTGGTAGTTATGGGTAGTTTGTGGGTTTTCCTAGTTCTATATTTTCAGTAAGTTGTACGTTGTTACATATAATTCGGTGTTTTGTCAGCGAAGTGTAACAGAGTGATGAGTTGTTTTTAGTCACACGAAAAATGTAAAATTAATTTTACATGTAACGCACCTATGTTACTTTGAAGTCTCTGAACTAAAAAAAATCGAATTTAAATTATATATAGAAACATCCAGGTCGAATTGTCCAAGAGAAGAACGAAAATGATTTCAACTGTTGCATTCATTCTTAAAAGTACAATAAATTTTCAGGTATTAGGAATTCTTCGAAAATAAACAAAGCTTTAATCGAGAAATTATAAATTATATAAAAATAAATTATATAAAGAAATTATATAAAAATACATTACATAAAAAATTCTTTATTCTCCTATCAGCTAAAAATCTCTCAGAAAGAACACAGTCGATTTTATTGCCCACTTTGAGCAGGAATTCCTTTATAAAGAGAAAAACAAAATTGTACCCAAAGAAAAATAAAAGAGAAAAGAAAATGTGTTAGGAAACTAAACACAAGAAGTTGAGCTAAAAGTTTGTGTTACTTCCCCCTGACACCTTAATTAATTATGACAGAGGAAACAAAACAAAGACATAAAATCAACGGAGATGAAGATGTAGCCAATTATAGAAACAGTAAAATAGAATGGACGAATAATGACTAATAGAAAATTATGGTTGCTTGGTTTAAGTTCCAAGGATGTTGGTTTCAATATATTTGACCGAGAAGATGGTGGTTGAACGAGCGACTAAAAGGTGTTTATGCAACAAATATTAAAATATGCCCCTTATAGAACCTTAACCACTTTATATCTATAAACGTTAGTCTGCCATTTGAATGTTGGATATTCAATATGGCAGTCGATGTCAGGTACTCGACACTCAGATACTATACGACCGAAGAAAGCTGGAAGGCATACTTTTTATTAAAGATGAAGTGAATTCGAATATATAAGTAGATTCACCTGAACCTTACCCTAGCACGCACCTGTTCGTTCATTTAGGGAAAACCATTTATTCAGTGTGTCATATCACAAAACAAAGTATGGAATGTATTAACCATTAAGTAGATGCTTACGAATATTTAATTTTGTTGCTAAGGTTGTAGATATCACTGTCAAATTTGAAAACGAATAATGAGGGGTGTTTTTCTCGTAACCTATTTAAGTTAACATCAACCGTTACGAAAAACCAGTACATAAATTTCAGTCCGGTGAACCGACTTAATCATACCCTCACCCTAAGTCATCCATTACGTGGGAGTTCTGTTAAAAACGTCCATACTCAACAGCAGATTGACGACATTGCGCTAAATATTATTGAATACCCAAATTAGTTAGTATCCCTCCCAATATTTATATGCCAGGTACAAAAATGGGCATGGCAAGTTGTTGCTAAAATTTTGATCAGTACCAAATTTTATTAAGATCGGTTTTGTGTGGGAGGTACGAAAGCGGGCGTGGCACAAGAGTCAGTTATTAATTACCCAGTAGCTTTTAGCAAAATATTGCCTAGTACCGAATTTTATTAACATCGGTTGTAGTTTAGGAGAGTTATCGTGTCGATAAACCGGCCATCCGCCCAACTTTTATACGGGAGGTACCAGAATGGGTGTGGCCAAACAGCTCATTTGCTATAGGAGAGCTTTATTTGACTAGATATTGACTAGTACAAACTTTCATAAGGATTGGTTCGGTTTTGCGCGATTTCTCGTCCGAACAAATAGACACCAAATAAGTTTTATATGGGAGGTACCAAAATGGGCGTGGCAAAATCACCCTTGTTTTAATTTAATTTATACATAAATTAATTAAGGTCGGAAGTGTTTCACGCGATTTATCGCATAGACACCACTGACGAACACCCTGTTTTGTATGGGAGCTACCAGAATGGGGTGACAATCCCGCCCATTTCCTCCAGTTAAGTAGGCACTTACAGATTATTACCCGGTGTGTGAGTTGAAGCTAATCACATCTACCAGAAGAAAGATTTGAAGGAAATATGATTTTGTGCTAAATGTGTCGATTTGTATGGGAGTTACCAGAAGGGGCGTGGTCAAATCGCCCATTTTCAATCCCAAACTCAATATTTGAAAATAATAGTCACTGACAAAATTTCTTTGCGATCTGTAAAGATTTGTGGCAGTTATCGTGTTGACCAGCCAGCAAGCCAACCAGCCAGCCAGCCAGACAGACGGACATGGCTCAAACACCTTAAAAACTCCTAAAACGAATTTCGTCCAAAGATACTAAGGGTCTAATATGGCCTAAGGGTCTAATTTTTTTAAATGATATATACCCCGATCCCAATGGGTGAGGGTATAAAAACGCATAGACATTGAGTATAATCAACTTGGCTTCATCCGATAATTCTTCCTTTTCTGTCTCCCAGTTTTTGCCAAAGTCATTCATACTTTTGTTATGTGCCCTCAAATAGTTATATTTGGGTCCTCGGTGTCATTTTTGAAAAAAAGTGATAATTTTGTCAGGCACTTATCTTGCAAACTGTTAGGAATTTTGATTTATTCTCTGAGGGAAAGTTGTAGCTCTTGCCATAAAGAACCAAAATCGTGAAAATATAAAATCAGACAAATTTCAACTTCAAGGTCAAAATCGAATTCAAGGTACATTTCCTTGAATTTTGAACGGGTTTTCACAATTTTTGTTCTGTATCACAAGAGCTACCACTATCCCTCAGAGAGTAAATCAAAATTCTGTACAGTTTGCAAGCTATGGGCCTGATAAAATGATAAATTTTTTGCAAAAATGACACCGAGGTCCCAAATGTTTGGGGGCCCATAAAAAATTGCATGACTTTGGGGAAAAATGGGAGACACTGGTCTGTTTTTTGGTCGTTCTTCACGTAGTGGTGTCCGTATTTGTGTTATAGTATTGTATTGTTAAATTTGCACGACAAGTATATACAATTTATCATGTACCAGAAACTACATACAACATCTATTTACCATACCATGCATTTAAAAGTGCTGAGAATGTACCACAAAGTAGTACATATAAGATCCATAGTGTACATAACCTGCACTAGAAAGTACATAAATTTCGTCAACAAGTTATAATAAGAACACACCAGGAGTACTTTACCAAACATAATTTAGGTGTAATAAAACGTACGTAAACTGCACCTAACAAATATATAACGGTACTAAAATGTGTACCAAAAGTACGTACAGTGTACCAAAAAGTACACAAAGGATCAAAAAGTGCACCAAGTGTATGAAAAAAGGATATAAAGGTCATAATGCAAACAGAACTGAACGCGTTCTTGCGACTCGAGTCATGGAGAATATCGGTGAAAGTATTTGTTTTTGAATCCAGCTACTCCTTGGCTTTCTTCCTCACTTCACTTCCTTTTGGTTTGCTTAAGCTGTTTTTTGTCTCCAGTATTGTCTTGGAATTCTGCTTGTGGTAGAAAAAAAATTCAATAATATTTTATACAACTTTTTAAAAATGTTGTTAAAAAAACTAAATACCTGTTTTTGTTTTGTTTTTTATATTTTTTATTTAATTTTATTGTAAATTAACAAATAAACCTTTTGTTAAGTGCGTTAACTCCTTAAAGGCTTTCTCGAAATCATAAAAATTACCCACGTAGTATTTAAACCAATTGGTATTTGAAGACTGTTATCTGCAATGACGCCATTGCACTACGTTGCTGCATTGAACTTTTGTTATAATGGGTGACTCATTTATAGGTTATATGTTGAAAACTAATAAAAATAAAAATTTAAAAAAAGTTTCAAATTTTCGAGTGTGCGAATGAACTCTTTTCATGGAAAAGGGTGGGTCAAACATTAACTGTTTTACGCTGTCTGAAAGGAGAAACATTGTAGGTTTTGCACAATGTGATGGGTTCCTTTATTTTCTTTTTGGCCATAAATATTTGAATTATAATTTATTAAAAACTACGAAACTTTTGTGAAATTTGCCATTTTCGTTGTAGTGAAACTAACGCGAGGAAAATGACTGAACGAATTATTTATTCCATAAGAAGTACAACATATTTATCAATGAATAATATTTTTGGTAAAACTCATGCACTGAGATTTAACCATGTCCAGTGCTGTCATATAATCTGCAGGGTGGTCCAAAAGTCCATACACTACTTATGTCGGTAATAACATGAAAATTACGCAATTTGACGACGTTGAAACCAGAGTGATCTAAGGGACTTTATTACCAATAATGAGGTAATTACACAATGACATAGAAAATTCAAAATTCTTCCATGCCATACTGATGGAAGTGCTCCTCAGCCCTTCCTTTCTTGAGAGATCACAGCATCTCACTATAGAATTAGTGCTAATCTAAGTAATGAGGTGCACATAGATCACTGTTGTGCTCTAGATTACTCTGGTTCCAAAGTTATCATTTGTTCTATTCTATTATTTTCCTCTTCGAAGGCAAGTTGATGAGCAGTTAGTTCATAGTTAAGTTTCAGAAGAATTACTCTTGCCAACAATTTCAAATCATAATCAAACTGTATAGGACTGCTAGCGTATTATTCTTTATCCAATTTGATTTTTTAACTGTTACATTGAATATGTTTGCTAAAACATTGAAATTACTACAGTGAAACAAATTTATTGCAAAAATTAATGAAATTATTAGCACAATGTTTTAAATTGGTTACAGCTAGGAAACATATTTATGACAGAAAGAAGTACAACATTTAACGATCAGACACGAACACAGTTCAGATAAAATACACATTTTTGTATTGGAAATAAAATTGTAGGATACCGTAGTTTCGATGACAAAAGTTGTTGGTGCCATGAACATTTTCATTCCTATGATTAAGCTTTTCCATTTGGCGCATAAGATTTCTTTTTGGTTTTTAAATATTTTGGCAGTCCCCTGTGTGTGTCTGGAAAGTTAGGTAACCACACTACAATTTATGCCTCATTCTCTGCCTTTCCACGATTTTGAGCAACCCTACGCCTACTTTAATAACCCCAAAACTCGTAAATTATACGGGCATATTACCATAATACGTTTCAGAGCAACAGAAGGTCTCTTCTTGGTTACATTTGCATCTACCAACAACTACGTTGCTATTTTCTAATGTCTAGTATTTACAATGTTTTGTGGCATGTTGCCGTTAGTGCTGTTGTTGTAGTTTCAGTTGTTGCTATTGTCGTTGATGTTAATGACCACTAGGTAGATGTTTCCAGCTATAGCTTGTTGCTGAGCGCCATGTTTTCGTGTCATGATGTCAACAACTTTCGAAAAACTTCAATGACCACTTACATATTTTTCAAAAACTCATAATGTAGAGTTTGCTACTGCTATTGCATGATGCTGAAAGGACGTTTGTTACTCATTCGTAGTAGCAATATTGCTACTTTGATTGGAGTGGTGGTTGCGTGTTTTACTTCATATATTTGGTAGAAACTGTTTGGAACTCGTTTTTGTATATTTTGCTATCATTATTAAGTTGTAATTATGGATGAAATAGGGTGGAACTGATGTTTAAAAAACATGATCCGAGCGCACACTAAATTTAAGATGACATTCATCGGACTATGCCCTAATTTCCCTTAGTATTTCAGTAATGTTTTGGTTTATTGCTGCTGAGATTTATGTCTACTAGATATTTAGTCGCTTTGTCAACCACAACTGATTTTTAACCTGATCATGATGTGTTGTTTGGCTTCATATCTTCATTGACAACAATACCTTTTCGTTTAAATACATAAAAACGTTATTTAACTTGGTAATACGAGTTGTTTCAATCGCAAAAGAAGTTATTCTTTTGAGTTATAAAAGAGTTCCATTTGTTTTAGTGACAAGTGAATGGCAATAGATTGATATATTTATAAAGATATGACTGCTTTGATATTTCCTGATCAATAATCAATGAACTTCATAGATCACTTAGCAATTAATGGATTGAACTCTTCCAGTGTAAGGAACGTGCTTGAGATTTAGGCGTTAATATTGACTCGGATGATACCGTGGTTGCAATATGGGTGCGTACATGACTAAGCAGAGTGAAAATGGTACAAAGGCAAACATAGGGGCTGAATTCACATGAGATAGCACAAAACACATTCCTCCCGATAATCAAGAAGTGCATTGGAAACCCATTTCCCAATCAATAGATACTTCTGCAAACCCCGTACTTACCCTACGGGAAATGAGACCGGTACAGAATCAGTGACGTGAGATGTTGTGTGAAAAGGGCCGGTAACTTTAACTTTGTCATTGGAGGCGGCAATTGACACTCTTTAGATACCTTGTGATATATCAACGTATTGATCTAAAACAACCCGTCACAGAATAAGTCCCAATTGAACCCGTCACAGAATTAGTTCCAATTAAAATCTTAATCAAACCTTCAAAACTGGTATGCACCTGGAGAACGGTAGAATATCGAAATAGTCTAATAAAAACGTTAGTATTCATTAATTATATATTTAAAATAAATCGATAACTCGCTTAGTTATCGCAATATTAAATATGAAAAAAAGTGTATCGCTTTTAATTTATATAGGAAATCCAAATATAATTCCTAAAGATAATGATTTCAATTTGAGTGCCCACTAGGGTGGGCGATTTTTTCTACAAATTTTACGGAAATGTTCCCAAGAAACCATGGTTCCAAAATCAAAATCGAGCCCCCAATTTTTCACTTGAAAATTTCTATAGAATATTAGTTTAAAAAATCGACCTAAAAGCCATTCTTTTGAATTTCGATACTGTTTGTTTCGATGAAATTTTGGACATATATTTTAGTCACTGCTGCCTTTCCAATGACGTTTATTTTGGGTCGAAACTCACCACGGTTCAAGATTTATAGCTGCGTAAAGTTGGTCATCTGCAGCATTTTGTGAAGAGATAACTGTGTTAATGTTAGAATAACTTTTGAATGCGATATTAAATTTGTTACTTGTATTTTTATTCCTAATGATATCGTATTCAAAAGTTATTCTAACATTACACAAAAATTCTGCAGATGACCAATTTTACAAAGCAATAAATCATCAACAGAGTTTCGACCTAAAACAAACGTTATTGTAACGGCAGTAACGAGTAGAATATACGTGTGAAATGTCATCGAAATCGAAGAGTATCAAGTTTCAAAAGTATGGCTTTTGGGACGTTTTTTTACGCTAATATACAAATTTTTAAGTGAAAAATCGCGGGTTCGATTTTGATTCAAGACCCATGGTTTTTTGGGAAAATTTTCTTAGAATTTGCCGTAGATTACGTTTCTGCTATACTCTTTGTCAAGTTTTTTGGTCCCATACAAATTGACGCACCCTATTGCCCACACTGCCTTGTTTCTAGGAGGACCCGTTTATTTTCGATACAGTAGGTCCCGTGGGTCCAATCTAATTTAATCAATCTCTAATTTCGTCTTTTATTCCCGCCTTACCAATGGCAGTTCAGCATAATACAATCTTCTTTAACTCTTTGGAACCAGTTTGGAGACACATCGCCTTTCACCTATCTCAGGACAGGTACTTTTAGACAATTGACACCACATTTCCCGTAGGTTAGTTACAAAATATCGCACAAGATAAAACGTGGCAATATAAGGAATATTTCATGGTAATTGACTAAATGGTCCCAGCATACATTACACCATTGCAATCACACCATGCGAGCGGCTAGAGAAGGACCGCACCGAAGAACAAACCCCCATCAAAGGCAATAAAAATTCCATACACTGAACGGAAAAGCATCGTCACACAGATGAAAATGT
This sequence comes from Phaonia tiefii, assembly GCA_963931995.1. NCBI lineage: Eukaryota > Metazoa > Arthropoda > Insecta > Diptera > Muscidae > Phaonia > Phaonia tiefii. The sequence goes on along the minus strand of OZ008367.1, from coordinate 321,574,422 downwards.
TGATCACCCCAACAACTTTTGTCATCGAAAGTGAGCTAACGTAACGTTTCATTCCCGCTATGAAAATATGTTCATGAACTGCACATTGTTCTTTACCGTGGTTAAAGTATGGTTGATTCTGCAATGAATTTGCTTTATTATTGCAACGAATTTGTTTCGTTGCTGCAATGAATTGGTTTCATTGTTACAATGAATATGTATCGTTCTTGCAACGAATTTGCTTCATTGCTGCAATGAATTTGTTCATTGCTGCTATGAATTTGTTTCATTAGTGAAACGAATTGGAGTCATTGTTGGAATGAATATGTTTCATTATTACAATGATTTTGTTTCATTGCTGCAATGAATGTTTTGAAGCGTGTTTGAAATTATTTATTATACTATAAATATGCTATACTATAAATAGCAATATGTCAAAAAAAGTGGTTTTTCCAATTTAAAGATATATGTACCAAATTATATGTACTGATTTGGGGATACATTCGGCTATCTGAAATGCTCATTAGGGTGGCCCTCAATTACATGATATGTGAATTATAGGGTGTTCTTGTTGTCATTGATTTTTCAAATGATTACGAATTTTTTCCTGTAATTTTATTAATATCCGAAAAACTGGAATTTTTTAATTTTTTACAATAAACTGGGTTAGTAGCCTTTCATTTAAGATGAATATTTCATTCGTACACTGAGAGAAAAACAATTATTATAATAATAAGTGGTAAAGGTAGATTTACGACTTTTTCATTTAAAATGGCACAAAAACGACTAAAGATTTTTGGCCAAAATTTTCTATTTCTCGTTTAGAACCTTAAAATCTAAAATTCCACCAAGGCGCTTCACGTCACAAAGCTTAGTTTGGACGTTATGAGTTGAGGAAGGTAAAAAAGCTAAATATTTTGGATTTTTTCCATTTTTCTTGAAGTTTTTTCAATTTTTTTTCCAAACGAAACATTGTACTGCGAAGCGCCTTGGTAGAATTTAAGATTTTAAGGTTCTAAACGAGAAATAGAAAATTTTGGCCAAAAATCTTTAGCCGTTTTTGTGCCATTTTAAATGAAAAAGTCGTAAATCTACCTTTACCACTTATTATTATAATAATTTTTTTTCTCTCAGTGTACGAATGAAATATTCATCTTAAATGAAAGGCTACTAACCCAGTTTATTGTAAAAAATTAAAAAATTCCAGTTTTTTTTTTTTTTAATTTAATTTTTTAATTTTTAAGCCCACGAAAATGGTTAAACTGTGTTATATTTTGAAATACAACTAATTTTTAAAAAAAAACTCGTGGAATAAATATTGTTTCTGAGTCCCCAAAGATTCATATTCAACAATAAAAAAGTTATTTTTTCGCAAAAAGTCGTTTTTGACATATTGCTATCTATAAATATACTATTAGTATTACATTGCAGGTGTTTTGATAAAAATTTTTTGAATTTTGGTTTTAGAAAATCTATTTGCTAAATAGATTAATTCATTTCATGTTGAAACACTCGTCTGGGGAAGATTGTGGTAGTCGAGGTGTTGAGCGTTATTGTGGCCATCATATTCAGGTCCTGCAATTAAAAACAAATACGAGGAATTTATTGTTAAGATTTCTATTTAAGATATGTACATATCTATGTCATATCTATTACCATGAACATAAGCGCTACTCCCCTATGCGATACTCCTTTAACATTGAACCACATCATTGCTTTGTTAAATCATGAAATTGTTGTTGTGTTGAAGGTTTTGTTATTCAATTGTAGCCAGTGATCGCTCTGTAAGCATTTTCTTCAACAGCTTTTTAATTTATTTTAACAAAATTTGTTAAAATTTCGTTTGGATTTATTTGACTGTACGTTGAATTGTTATTTTTTTATGTTCGCCTTACTTGAAACACTTTGTTTCTTTGACTTCTACATTTTCATTGAATTTGACTGCCTGCACAAACGTATGTGACGGGTTTTTTCAATAAGAGCGCTACAAAAGTTTTTTTAAATAAAACAAAACGGGTTTTAGATACCAACGAAATTCGTTATTCCTGTGAAAGTACGGTCGATGCCATTATGTATGGAACTCGATTTCTTTGCATGGCCACAACGGGCACGCTTGCAAAAGTCCAGACGCTGAGCCCAATTTTCGACTGTTTTCAAAGCATAAATCGTCCGATACTGCTGCAATTTCACGTTCGATATTCGTACGAAGTTCATCAATCGTCGCTGGCTTGTTGGCATAGACCATAGACTTGACATAGCCCCACAGGATATAATCTAACGGCGTCAAACTGCATGACCGAGGCGGCCAATCGACTGGGCCATTTCGTGAGATAACACGTTCATCAAACTTGGTTTCCAATAAATTGATTGTGGCATTCGCTGTGTGGCTTGTGGCGCCACACAGGACGAACCACATGTCCTCCAAATCCATATTATCCAATTGGGGCCTAAAATATTCAGTTATCATTGAACGGTAGCGATTCGCATTCACAGTAATGTGCCGGTCTTGATCATTACCGAAAAAGTACGGGCCAATGGCGCCGCCGGCCCATAAACCGCACCAAACCGTAATTTTTTCGGGATGCAATGGATTACGTGTGGATTGCTGTCTGACCAATAACGCATATTTTGCTTATTGACGAAGCCATTAAGCCAGAAATGAGCATCATCGCTGAAGATGATTTTCCGATGATTTCCGCTCTTAAAGTTGAGGCCACTGACACCAAATTTCGGTAGTAAATTTTAATAATTTCGACTCGTTATGGCTCGTGTATATTTCCATGATGAAATGGCAAACCTTACTGAAGAGAAATGTCAGAAGAGCAGGAAAAAATATGGCGTCGTTTGCTGTCCATATCGATTTACTTTTGTAGCGTATGTGTTGAAAAACCCTTTATGTCTTCCGTTTTTTTTTCTGAATCCAAATTATGATTAAAATACAAAAACACGAACATTTTGTTGCGACTTGTACCATCATGCGCATACACACACACAAAAGTTCAGTTACATATGACGGGGTAGTTTTTCTGCTATCGATGCGTGACTTTCCTTCCTGTCATGTTGTTTCTTGCATTCTGTTTATATATCTAATTGATTTGTAGATTCGCAAGTTATACAAACGATCACAGCAAACACATAAATTCAAACAACTTAGTTTTTACAATAAAACATTATTACTAAATATAACTAATTAGTCTGTTTTAACAAATTTATTTATATTATTCCGGCGGAGAAATATGTCAACTACTTTCGATTGTTGCAATGGAACTGATTTAAGACGTGTACGTGACCCACCACTCACGCTCACCATTTGCTCTTGCTGGCCTCTTTTTTACGCTCCCTCATTTTTGTTCGACTGCTTCTCTCTATACCATCATAAAAATTAATTTCGCTACAAGAACAAAATTGTTTCGTCAACTAAAAACGTTGACAAACCTCCAAAATAAATAAATAGTAAATATAAACTATAAAAAGTAGGAGATAAGCCAAATATTAGTAGTTTAAAACTCATGCCTATACTATCATCATCATTGTCAACCCATTTTTCTACAAAATTAAAATTAAATAAAATTGTTACAGGAACAACAAGTAAGTTGTTGCTGCAACGAAATGAAAAATTGTTAACGAAGTCAAGTATGAAATTTCTCGTTGCAGCGACTACCAAATTGTCGGTCATACGACCTTTTCACTATAACAACGTAGACACATCATCGAAAATGTTTCGTCCATGCGACGAAGCGTTTTTCATTCAGTGTACTTATATAAACTTTTACCGGAAATGGTGTAAAGAATTCTGAGAATAACTTTTGACATTAGCATGTTGGTGGTTGTTATTACAAAATTAACCTATAATTTAATCTATTGGTTTTGTTATATCTGCTTTCGGATTTCTCTTGCAATTGTGATGGGATACTCGTTGATACACACCCAGCTATTATACCACGACAGTGTTGAAATAAATTGTGTTATGTCCTGGCTTTGACTCGGGTTGAGAAACTACTTGCAACAACAAATATAAAATGACAGCAATTGTATACAAATTCTATTTATTTGTATATATGGTTTCCATCTGCACTAACGTTTGTGTTGCAACCACAATGTGCATAAAGGTTTCTTCGGATTTTTTCTTAGACTCTAGCAAAGATTTTCTCATCTATGTTGAGAGGCAGTCGTGCATTATAGCAAAAGGTGCAGTTAGGTACGTTATATACCGTTACATTCGTGTCACAAGTCATGCAATATTTTACTTGCAAGGGAAAGAAAATAAATTGTAAAAGCATTTCCCTGGCAAGTTGTGGCAGAGGTAGTCGTTGTGGCAAATACTGCTTCTAATGTATTGCAAGATATGGTAATTGGATTAGTGTGTATTTGGCCAACGTGTAAATTGAAAATTCGTGTCCATTTGTCCCATTCGCAATTGTCTTAGTAAACGAGTAGATAGGTAGGGTAAATGTTAATATTCTGTGGTAGAAACGAACATATGTTCTTACGGTTGATGCAACACGCACAAAGTGGTTTACTCCATAACTTATGCGGTATTTACAAAATACATTTGTATAATATAATTTAAAATTTTTTTTAAATAATTTAAATGATACGTCCTTCCCCTCCCTATGCACTTGAATACATTTGAATTAGGTTTTAATATATATTATTTCAAGGTGTAGTTGTGAATATAAACCAGGAACCTTAAATGAAATTTGTTTGACTTAGGGCGAGTTTCACACTCGTCATTCAAAAGCTCAATTTAAAAGCTTTTATATTATATGACATTTAAATGACAATCATCGGACATTTAAACTACATTTAAATGGAGAATTTTCAACTGTGCAACTGACCATTAGTTCTTGAACAAGCAAAATTTATTCAATGTTTTTATAATTGAATCTTGCATTATCCTTCCAAAAAGCAGAGAGATTCTGTAACTTTTCAGTGTAACAGAATAATTAGAACTTCAAAGAGAAAATCATTTCTATAGTAAAATATTTCCACTTAGTTACACTTTAAGGAAAGGTTTTAAGCTACTCGCCCAAGTGAAAAAGTAATTAGGTACTCGCGGTTATTACACCAGAAATGGTGCCAGTAAATACTGTCCGTCATTTCACCGACGAAAGCCAACCACCCAACCCAACCGATTAGAAGAAAGGATATCGAACTTTGAGATACAAATATTCACAAGTATACATGGGAATCGGTCAATGGTCAAGTCTTCAATTAAATTTATCTTATACTTGTCAGCAAGATGTTTTCCTTGCTGGACGTCAAAACTACACGTGGTATTGATATTGATAGCGACCACCAACTATTTGTGAGCACATTCCGTCTCCGTTCAGCGGCTGTCACCGGCATTAGAGGCAAATTCGTACCCTTCCATATAAATGATGTACGATCCAACTCTACGCTCCAATTTGAAACAGTATTGTCACAACAACCGTGGAAATAGCAGTGGAGGCCATTGGTGACAACAGATATGTGAATAAACATTGGATTAGTGAAGAATCCTGGACCGAAATTCGGAATCGTGGTCACCGGTACAATATGAGCATACGATCCAAGACGCCAACGATGAATAGACAATTAAAATCAGACTACCAGTAATCAGCACATAGAGTGGGTTACATGGTCCGTTCAAATTACGACAATTATCTGAACAAACTAGCGGAGGAAACCCAAAAAAGCTGCAAATACAGGTACCTCTGTATTGTGTACTCCTTAGTAAAAAAGCTGAGCGGCAACAACATCAGCAGTACTGCGTCGACAATGACTTTTGATGGCACGGAGATATCATCACTAGATCGGAAAGTGGAAAGATGGGCGTAAGTTCTTTACGACACAATCTAGACTTTCGAATGACGAAGATCAGTGTATACCTTCGGATCATACTCACGTGGCAACCAGAGAATGAATATTTCAACGAAAGCAGAGATCGAGGTGGCAGTGGATAAAATGAAGGATTACAAATCTGATGGTCCTGATAATATTCCAGGCTATCTGTGAAAAATGGTGGTGGATCAGCGCTAGCTGATATCATTACGCCGCTCATCAGAAGGGCATGGATAGACAACAAAATCCCTTCGGAGAGGAAATACGGAGTGGTATTCACTATCTCGAAAAAGGTGATCTAACGCTGTGCAGGAACTGGAGAGGTATTACATTGCTAAATTCAGTAGGCAAAGTAAATGCAATGATTATTCTTCAACGAATATCGCCGGTGGGGGAGCAAATTCTACGGAACGCACTGGTGGGTTTCAGGCCTGGTCGTTCGTGTGCCGACCATATGATCACAATACTTATTATCATACACCAGTCCGCGGAACTCATCGCCTCTGTATCTACTTTTCGAAGACTTCGAACATGCGATTGTTGGTATACTCCACAAATCAATGTGGTCCACCTTGACCAAAAATGGGATAAGGAACAAGATAGTGCTATAATCCGTGATTTGTATAGATATGAAGCGTATAAACTTCATTTAAATGGGAAGGAAGTCCAACCTTTCACCTCATCTGTGGGAGTTATGCAAGGATATCTCTTGCCTCTACTTCTTATTTCTTCTACTTATGAACGAGGTCTTGGAGCCAACTAATGCCGAAGCACCGGAATATCTACATGATATCGACTACGCAGCTGACATATGTATGTCTTATGGCCAACAAATTTGATGACATCAATGCCAAGCTAAACAGACGCTAGGATTCTAGTAGGATGGAGAATAAATATAAAGAATACAAAGCTAATACGTTTTCGAACAGAACGGAATTCTACACTAATTGTTGATGGTTCGTTAGTTGAAGACGTGGACTGAGTCAACTCTTTAACATGCAAGATTTCCAAGGATGGTGACTGCGCGGCGGATATAGGTGATCGTATAAATAAAGCCCATGTTGCATTTCTAAACCAGCACAAAGTCTGGCACAGTTAAAGAATATCGGAAAATACGAAAATGCATATATTCAATTGCAGTGTGAAGTCTGTATTGTAGTACGGTTGTAATACTAGGAGCTTGACGAAGCTGACAATGAACGATGGTCCAAACGTTTGTAAATCGTAATGTGCGACAAATTTTTCGTATCTACTAGTCCAAGGCGATTTCGAATGGAGAAATCTGGCTGCGTAAATGCAAGAGTTCTATAAAATTGGATGTATGTAGAGAAGAATAGACTTGGACCGGCTATATACCTCGGATCTGCAATGAATATAAAGCATAACGTCAGCCTAGAAACCAAATAGAGAATTGTGCTTACGACTAAGTGATATTTCGGCCTAAGCAAAAAGTTCTGGGGTAAGACCGTCTCTCAAGCAACAGGTTGTCTATTTGCCGCAGAATCCTTGGTCATATTCTATGCTGACGAAACACAATTTGTAGTTTTCGAGAATGTAATATACGGTCGTATAATAGAGAAAAGCGAGTATGAACCATAATCTGTATGAACTATATCCCACCACCTAAGTAGTTAAGCGAATGAAAATAACGCGATATAGATTCGAAGACGTACTCGGACATTAAAGAATATGAACCGAAAATTCACCACACAAAATTTCAAAAATTGTTTTCGTTTATATAATTGTTATGTTTCACACCTTTGTATGCAAGTCTATAAACAACCTCCGGGAAATAACTTTGAATAGGAAAGTATTGTCGATAAACACAATCACAGTAGTACAAATAATAAGTCAAGACAACAGTAGCAGGTATTTTGACATGTTACTCTGTAAGAGTTCATATTTCATGCTACCTGGGCCCAATACACTTTTCTGAGTGAATAATGACAATTCAGGAAATAATATGTGCTGGCAATGTAACGTAGTGCATCATGCCCAATTACAGGTAGATCATCAGCCAAATATATAAAAACTTCTATAACAATTTACACATGCGACATATTGTATAGAGCGATGGTAACTACCAACATTGAAAGTGAGTTATTCCAACAATAAGACCAGAAGCTGTTTCTTCCATGATCTTTTTCTGCTGCTGTCTGCCAATGCCGGAGCTGAGAACTGCAACATGAATGTATATCAACAATAAAAGAAAACAGACAACCGATTTCACAAATAAAAGAAATATATTTGAAGTTGCCTGTTCTGGATCATAACGAGATGCAATAAATTTAATCAGTTACCCTACTACCACAACCTGTTATTACTTAGACATGATAGTTGAAATCAAAACATTTCACACCTGTTTACATTTATTAATATTTGGTAAACTTTAAAAATTTTCAAGCCGGATAGGAAAAAATTGGGTGAAATGTAATTTAAAATGCAGTGGTATATGTACTTTTATTATTTTCTTTCATTATCCTTGAACACTGAACAAAACAAAAAAAAAATTATATTCCCACATTCTATAAGGTAAAGACTCGAAGTTGGCTGTTAAATAATTGACAACAAATTAATAGGCTTAATAATTTGAAAAGTTTTGATTTCTCGGGGACATCCCATAAAAACCCCGGAATTGTGAATTTAACTGTCCGGAATAATCGCGGGATTTCACGATTTCCCGACTGAGATACTTATTTGACTTATACCGTAGTATAAAGTAAGACCATCAGATTTCACCCAAAATTCGTTTAAGCCAGTGTTTTTCTACAATGGCTTTACATAATAAAAGCGAGCTGAAACGCAGATTAAGCATAATATTTTACCTTTTCAAGTTGTTGAAAGGTGGAAGGTTATGTCGGAACTGGTTCTTTCTGGCAAATTGATATGATACAAAATCCTACGGATTTAATAACAGTCTTTACGAAAGTTGGTGAAATATTATTATTAGTTGGTTAAATTATTATAAATCAATAGTATGATCTGTAAAATAAGACGATATCACATCATTCGATCTATTAAACGTCTTAATTCAGATGTGAACACAAACTCAATTATCGCACCAAAATCAAACAACTACAATGTTTTCCTAATATCATGTCTTCGGCACTGACTATAAGTACAACGTTGAATATAGAAGTTAATCTCGCAATAGCGTCTTTCCATTTCCATAAATTCAAGGGAATATATAAACATTATCCTTTTTACGTCTCTTAAATAAACTTGGTACAAAATCCCGTAAACCCCTTATAATCATTAATTCGACCGCATTCATATTCTTTAAAAATTCTTAGAATATTCATCTTGCCCAAGATAAAGATGGTGAATGAAATGGTGACAGAGGGAGTGTTTTATCAAAGATACCTTGAAACTCTTGATGTTATTGATTTAGATCTTAACCTAACATACCTTTGCCCATTGATAATAATAGGATTATCTATGTGCGAACGTTGTGATTAATACACACATGCATACGTAGGTTCTTAAGAAGTGGCTAGCATTTAAATCTCAGGGTGTGGAGTGCGGTTAAGGATGAAAGTTCAAGCACATACCTATTCATACTCATGCTGAGCACCAGCACAAGCGTCACCGCAAAGGTTTTCCTTATTGGTACTTGAAGGAACGAACTTTAACCTCTAGTTTACAATTTAAGCATAACTGTCAAGTGGTCTTACACAAGACATATTATTACATAGATAAATCTTTATCCTCATGTGTTTGTGTCTAGTAAGGTCTTTTATTTAAAATATAGCTGGGTTCATTGTTCGTGTTTATTTACAAGGACTTTGTATTTAAGGATTTTGTGCCTTGAAATTTGTACTCCTGTTGTACTTAAGTTAAAAGAAGGAAACATTTTTTTTTTGTGGGAAAAAAGAGATTGCAGATATTCTTTAAGAGGTCTGTGACTTATTGAATAAAAGAGAAAAGAGAGGTAAAAGTTGGTACATTCAATACTCGTAGGTGTGTAGCTTTTGTAGTATATAACTTACTTTATGGCTTCTTAATATCTACTACGTATGGGGGAGTTTTTGTGTGTTAAAGCACGTTTGAAAGCCTTTTCTTCATGCAGTTTCAACTGATTTCAGGGCGGCTTTTAAAAGAGCTATGACTTTTGCTTATAAACTTCCGAACGACTGCTTTTTTGTCGGTGCCTCGTTTGAGGTATGAAGATTGTCTGCTGAAACTTACAAAAAGTTAGCAATACGTTAAATTATATATCTATATTAGACTGGACCTATGTTGTATGGAGAAAATTAAAGTTTGTCGAAACCTGCGGGCCATGGGCTCATTTTGTTTATATTTATATCAAATATCACCGTGCAAATTTTGAGCGCGATCGATAAACCTTTACCACTCTCTCAAGAGCCTTAAAGTTACAAAAATAGTCTATTTTTGAAAAATTTTCCAATTTGGACCACCCAAACGGAAAAAGGATGCACCCTAATTTCCAGACTATATTTTTCCTGATGCAGGAATTCATTACGAACAAAATGACACCTCACAAGCTAAAATCGGAGTAAGACTCACGAAGTTATAAATGATTAAAAAAGGTCAATTTAATAAAATGGAGGAAATTTTCTCTTAACCCTTATTAAAATGGGGTAAAAATCGATTTAAAGGTTTTCAGTCAAACAAACAGACCTTAATAAGGGTTAAGAGAAAATTTCCTCCATTTTATTAAATTGACCTTTTTTAATCATTTATAACTTCGTGAGTCTTACTCCGATTTTAGCTTGTGAGGTGTCATTTTGTTCGTAATGAATTCCTGCATCAGGAAAAATATAGTCTGGAAATTAGGGTGCATCCTTTTTCCGTTTGGGTGGTCCAAATTGGAAAATTTTTCAAAAATAGACTATTTTTGTAACTTTAAGGCTCTTGAGAGAGTGGTAAAGGTTTATCGATCGCGCTCAAAATTTGCACGGTGATATTTGACATAAATATAAACAAAATGAGCCCATGGCCCGCAGGTTCCGACGACTTTCAAAATAAGGACCAGTCTAATCTATATATTATTCAAATAAATATTAAAGTTCAATCAATTTGTCGTGTTTGTTTTAAAACACAGTAAACTTGATGTCAGAAAAAAATTGTTAAATTATGATTTATTGTTTCTAGGGGTAAAAATATTGTATTTGGTGTTTTGTAATAAATTGAATGAGAAAATTTAAATTGATATATAAATATGTAAATAGTATGTAAGAAAATCTACATCAAATCGACCATGCAGATTACGTATGGCCCACAAAATTTGGTGACATTAAGCCAAGTTGAATAGACTCTCTGAAAATGGGGAAAAAGTAGGATTAAGAATAAATATAAAGAAGACAAAGCTAATTCCTATTCGAACAAAAGGGCATACTACGGCGAGTATAAATAACCATTACATCCCACGAAGGAATAGGGCAGAGCTTTTTACAGTCAGTGGGCTTTGCGCTTTATAGCTTTGTAGTCGCTTTTTGGGACCTACAGTTTTACACCGCTTCCGAACGGTATTTTGAGGAGGTTTTTCATGGCTACACACAGGGAAAAGATTAGTTGGTAATCAATTCAAGCATGGGATATTCCATGCTATAGTTTATATTTGGATTAGAATTCATAATTGTCATACATCAGAATTATTTGCCGATGATATTAATGAAACAATAAAGTGTATAGATATCAGCCAACAAAGAATACATATTATCATAAAATGAGGTGAAGTGAGATTTTGAACACAATCGTTGATTCTGACACCACAATTGCCGCCGTCACAAACGCATGCAAACAATTGTTTGGAGGAGCTATTATTGTGGATGACACAAATTAACTTAAACATACATATGATACCCAGGGTAATCCATTCCCATTTTTGATCGAAAATATGAAAAATTTGAAAAAATTTCTATATCTTGAAAACGAAGCATCCAATCGCAAAACTAATAAATATTTAAGGGTTTCTCACAAAGTGTTCCAATTTGCTTGAAATAATTTTTTTTTTTCAAAAAATCGCCAAAATAAAAAAAATCGCTAATATAAAAACTGGCTATATCTCGGGAACGCTGCGTCCCAGCGCAAAATTAATAATATTTTTGCTCCATAGGAGGCTCTCATCTATGTATGTCTTTAATACATCACTTTTATATAAAAAAAAAGCTAAAATTAAAATTTCTGGAATCAAAAATCGCTAAACGCCCGTATGCCAATATCTCGGAAACGGAGCGTCCAATCGAAAACACAACTATTTTTTAAGAGTTTTTAAGGATTTTTCATAAAGTGGTCCAATCGTATGGAAAACAGTTTGTTCAAAAAATCATCAAAATATGAAAATCGCTGAAATAAAAAATGGCTATAACTCGGAACCGATGCGTCCAATCGCAAAAATAATATCTTTGTTACCTCTATATGAGACTTTAGCAAATGGGTGTCTTTAATACGACATCAATTATTTAAAAACAAATTGCTAGTTTAGCGATTTTTAGAGAAAAAAAGTCCATACGAATTGGACCACTTTATGAAAAACCTTTAGAAAGCCGAAAAATTAGTTATCCGTTTGCGAAATATGGCCGTCGGTGGTGCGATGGGTAGTGTGCGCGCCTCTTGTACATGAGATCCTGGGTACAATCCCTGCTCTGACCACCTAAAAAAAAAAAATTTCTTTTGGCGGCGGTCGCCTCGCGTAGTGATGGCGACACTATCGAGTATTTAGCCATGAAAAAGCTTCTCAAAATACCGTTCGGAATCGGTGTAAAAACGGTAGGTCCCAATCAGTGAGTGAAAAATTAGAAAGCGCACAGCTCACTGGTTGTGAGAAGCTCTCCCCAATCCCTTCATGGGATGTAATGGGAAACGTTTTTTTTTTCGGTTTGCGAAATATTTTCATAATAGCGGTTTACCGATTTTCTATTCAAAAAATTTAGTTTTAGCGATTTAAAAAAAAAAGTGATGCCGTATTAAAGACATCCATTAAAATGTATTTGTTAAAATTTATTATTTTTGATATTGGACGACGCACCGTTTCCGAGACATAGGCATTTTTTTTATTTTAACGATTTTCTTATTTTGGCGATTTTTTGAAAAAAAACAATATATCTGGGGAATGGCATCACTTTGTGAGACACCATTGGAAACCCGTAAAAATTTATTATTTTTTCCGATTCGATTCGAGATATAGAAACTTTTTCATATTTCGGAACAAAAATCGGCGCGAAATACGAACCCTGGTTATAATAAATAAAAATTTTGGTTATGTTTAAATATTAAATACACAATTTTAATAACAACAAATTATTGTTTTTATTTTTTTTTCTATAAAATTCATAATGGGTTAAAGCATCACCAAATGGTTGTGACAGCCATTAAATTCAAGTACATAACTATTTGAGCATACCAAAACATTATTTGGTACAACCGAATTAGCTTTTACATTTTGACGTGACAACGTCTTAAATTAGGTTGCGGCTGGGAGTCACTTATGAAAAAGTGTAACGCCCGGTAACGTTACGATGAGTCACCGAACACAAGTAAACGCAATGTGTTTACTTGTGTGCCAGAAACGATTTGCTTTGCTGGCTTCTAGTGGCTGTTGGTCGGTGGTGTGAGTGTTTTTGTTTTTTGGCACATCATATATATGACGACTGAGCAAGTATGTATGTGCGTATATATGTGCGTGTGTATGAATATTGATTTAGATCAGTCTGCATTGGATAAGGTATTATTTTTTGTTTTTGTTTGTTTTTTGTTTTTTGGCTTTATGATATGTGTAGTGTATGTTTGTGTGTAGAAATTTTCATATGAATTAGGTAGCCAAAACGAAACAGAGAGCTGCGGTCGGCTTTAAAAACGATATGCGAATATGATGAATTGAAATACTTTTTGGTTAGTAAATTATTTTCTTTTGTTTTTAATAAAAGAAATGTTTATTTTTTATAATAAAAGAAATGTTTATATTTTATAATAAAGGATATGTTTATTGTTTATAATGTCACATTTGATAATGTGTTCATAGAAATCGCACAGGTACCTAGATGGTGTTGAAATTACTTCTATTTTCCTAAACCATAAGTTTCAATAAATGTTAAAACATCGCCCGTGAGTTCTAACACTCATTGGGCAAGTGAGTTCATTGCACTCCTATTGTGCAATTTAATTATATTCATATCAATAAATATTCTACCGAGAAAAAGACGTTGTCACGTAAAATCTTCGCCCGTAAAACCGACTTTACAGGCAACAATTTTTTTCGTTCATCCAACTAATAGAATATTCCCCACTACAGGTAATTTGATTGCTAGAACTAAACCTTGATTGACAGATCACATTTATTTCTTGTTGCTGTGGGTTCAACTAAATATTTCAGTTCTTGCATTCGAAACTGAATTACAAATCAATTGATATGCAGAACATTTGGCGATACTGAACACAATTATTGGTAATTACAACTGAATAATGTGATAGTTAAAGGAACCGCCAAATTTAAGTTGGCTGTAAATATAGTTGTGACAACGAATCTCTTCTCTGTGTGCAAGTACTTGAAAGTGTCGCCGTCACTAAGCGAGGTGACGGTCGTCGAAAGAAATGTAAGGTGGTCGGGGCAGGGATCGAACCCACCTTCTCATGTCTAGCAGTCGCGTACACTAACCATTGTACCACCTATCACCACCAGACGGCTGCGAATGTAGGTGATGCGAGTATAGGTGATCGTTTAAATAATGTCCATGTTGCATTCCTAAACCTGAAAAAAATCTGACGGAATACGATAATATTGGAAAAGATGAAATTCCGAATTGTCAATCGTTGTCTGAGATAAATACTCCGTATCTACTCTCCCAAGAAAATTTCTAATGAAGTCCTCTCTCTGGCAACGTACATTGAAGTGGATATACATTTCGGTTCACTTATTTAAAGGCACTAAAAATTCCATATTCACCAGCCTGTATCTTTTGTAATTTCTAACCGATTGCAGAATTTTAAAATGGAAATGTAAGCTAGACGTAGAAATAAAAGGACTTAGAACGGCCACATACTTAGGATACACCATCAGATATTGCTAAAGCGGTACTTGAGTGGACCCCGCAGGGCCCTCGAAGGTCAAGAATATCACAAAATATATGAAAGCGGTGCCTTCAAAAAGAGCACAAGCAAAAATTTAATCAATCTTTGTAATATTTTTATTGTACTATTGTTTTTTACTGTTATATTCAGTTTAAATAACTAAATAAAGGGATATACATACGAGATGGGGCAAAAGTAATTACCGTATCGGAAAACCCTATAACTTTTGCAAATGGCATCAAATGTCAATTCGGTTTTGACATTTGTGAAGTAAACAAACGCAGAATAGAAATCCATAAGCCACGAATCGGTTCACTCTACACGAACTGAGTATAATTGTTTCCATTGTATTTTTTTTTGTCTCCATTTTGGCGCAGATTTCCTGGCCGTCTGACCACAACACGAAACACACTGCAGCGTTTGGCCACTCACCTTGAAGATAATGGAACAACACCAGATCGTCCCTAGGCCGGCCGGACCCGGAGCAGCCCTTCTGCTGACTAAACGTCAAATGGAAGGAAGTGTAAAGCAAACAAGCTCAAAAATTTGTATCAATGTGCCATTTTAATTAGGTGGATAGCAACTGGTTATTGAAATTACTCGAGTGCTGTCATGTAAGTAGGTGTATAAGTTTAGAATCTTCTTCTTAAGCACAATACTAATATTAAATTGATCCCAATCGATAACTTTCAGAACGAGTACAAAAGACAAATTAAGAAAGTGAAAGGATATATGAGTGAGATGGAATTCTGGGTGGCATTGAAAAATCTTCAAGCAAACATTTTCTGCACTAAATCGATATTTAAGTCTCACTCCCAATACTCGAAGCTAACTAAATGTTTAGCACATTCGTAAATACCAATTATATTTAATATTAGCTACAAACATTTGTAGTGTGTAAACGGAATAGAAGCAGAACAACAAAACTTTACAACAAAACTTAACAAAATAAAATACAACAACACAGAATCGTACTTTAAGAACTACACACGAACCCCATTACAGCAGGCGAATAGAAAACTTTTTCAACCAAACTAACAAAACAAAGACAAAAAAACGAAGAAAATCTGTGAAAATTCTCCATGTATTCATTTCTTTGCTAACATATATTCTAGCTGGCACTGTTGTCTCTCAGATGCTTCCATGCGAACCACAGAGTATCGTAGCCGCAGATGTTCACTTCATTCGATTCGGCTTTGAAAATTTGAAGCAAGGAGAAAAAACCTAATACCAACTGTTCTGCACATTTGTAACCATTCACACACTCATGACTGAAGATGTTCATACGTTTTTTGTACACAGTGGTTTGTATGGAGTTTAACGATAACAATTCGCTGGCGAGTTGTCTCTAATTAAAGTGTTACACAAAATATTAAAGGTTGTTTAGTAGGGTTTTAATAAAAAAATCAGTGAGTGTTCGAACACACGTTACCTGTTCGATTTCTATGAACACATTAGTAAATGCTACGTTGGAAAATAAAAAAGGAATAGTTTTTGTGCTGATGGTCCTTTTACCATTTCACTTTCGTTTTCCTTACATCTGCTTTGATTTTAGATGTTTAAATTGATAAAATAAGCAAAGCAATATTTAGCTCACTGAAATAATTGTTTTTGTGTTGTCATAAACAGTGCGACGACAAAAAGTATTGTACTCTTTTTCCGCTCTCATGTAGAGAGTCTGAGTAAACGAGCATAATCGAGTCTTATTCGCTCTATAGGATATTTCAATAAATGTGCACTATTACGACAATATCATTACATAAAATCATACAAAAGCATAAAGGTTTCAGAAGGCATCAATGGTTCACATCAAGATTATAAATGGAACAAGTTATGACAAAAAGAAAGTAATACGTTTTTTATTCTGCTGTTCGACCTTTTCTTTATCAACAAATAATCAATATTGTTCGAGCCTAAGGTCAGATTTCCTGTTGTTGTATTAATTTTCCTCGATATTTCGTTACTCGTTTGTGTAGCATCATCAGGAGATATAAACAATATTTAACAATTAAAACAAAATAACATGAGTTCCATGAGTTCTCTATACTATTCAATACTCTTTGGCGACGACGACCTACCTGTTTGTTCGCTGCCGCTACATCAATACCATCATACTTATTGTCAGGCAGAGACTATTGTTGTACAACGACCATGTATGTGATGCTAACGCTAAGTGTTGTTTGCATGTGTTCACTTTGATAGTTTGCCCTACCCGTGCCTATAGATATTAACACATCAAAAACAAGGCATCTGTAAAATGTAATGTACATTCTGAAATATCAAAACTATTATCCATACTTAAAACGTCCATGCGTCTTTGTTGCAATCGGTTCATAAGTCGCACTGTGATCTAATGATTAAATATATTTGTCCCTAAAATAAATAAATTTTTACATAGAAAAAGAAACCCCCTTAACTGTTCACACCACTGTTTTTCAACTTTCTTGTCTCTTGTTGGTAATAAAGAGTTTATAATAAAGAAACTATATAGAATGAACCAAGAAATATGCAAGAAAGAAGAAGAACACAAAAATGTTGGTTGCAAGTGAAGTTCACGTCGGAATACTTGTGCATTTTGATTAAACCGAATGTAGAAAAGTTGTCGAAACAAATGTTGGCAAAACAATAGTCAATTTAACTATTGCTCTACTTGCTTCACTCCCATATGACCAAATTTGTCATCATTTAAGTCTATAACTTACAAGTCTCAGTACGAGTACTAAGCCTCCACCTTCTATGTACGTCGATAAAAAATTTGTATTCGTTTTCCGTGCACACGTTTTGGGACTTGTGGTTGAAGTTATCAAAATGAAAACTGAAATAAAATAAAATATGAAGTTTGTAAACCAATGCAATTGGTGGGGCTTAGAATTGTTTAGAATCTCCACATTTGTAAAATTGAGAGATTGAAATTATTCTAATGCTAAAACATCTTGCCCTATTGAAAATTACCTTGTGAAAATCCACCAAATGAGGGAGTAAGAATAAGGTATTTTTGAGTCTCGCATACACAGAAGTCCAAACTTATTTTTTAATTTTTCTCCCTTTTAATTATGTGGAGTAACAACAATTTGCCCCTGAGTAGCACATGTACTCTCCGTACTAAGGAGACTGGTAAGAATAGGGTTGCAGTTAAATATATGAACTTACTGTAGACTAACCTAGTCTATTCCACCGTGAAAGTAGTGACAGTTATTTATAGGCAAGGTTTTTTGGCCCCCGGTCCGACCCGGTCCAGCCCGACGGTTGAAACTTCATTTCCCAGAATATTTTGCCAAACAACTTTACAATTTTGGAATATTACTGATAAACAAAAATAAAATTCCCGCAAACGTTATCCACACGCATCTTTTGAAATTTCAAAAAGTGTTATTTTTTGTACACCCTAATGTGTAATTTGTACGAATTTGTTACAAAAGGGGGAAAAAAAAACTTTTAAGTTATATTGACTTGACTACATGACTTTTTAGTTGGCCCTCAATTGAAATGTTAAATTGTTATGAAAAAATGTAGTTAAATAAAGAAAACGCGAAAGAAAGACAAGAAACCCGAGTTGCAAAATAATTTAAATTTATCATCAAAATGTCAAACTATTTAATTGATTGTCTTTAAAGGATTACAAGCATTTTGAATACGGCGGCTTGGCCCACCTTCCGCAGAAGGAATTACCTTGATATGCAATATTTATTTATATTGTACCAAAAGATTATCATTGGGTGTTATCCATCTATCCACATATCGATCTAACGAGATGCTGTGTTTTTTTTATCGTATTAGACTGGCAGTTGAAATAAATCACAATCTATTTTGGTTATGAAAAAAGTGAAAATGTGATATTTGCTTGGAATTTAAAAGACTTTAAAAGATATTTAGATTAATGATGGTGTCATAAAGAGAAGACAATTGTTTGGTGTAAATATATATTTGAAATCATTTAAATCTAGAAAAATTGTATTTTAAGGTCAAAAATGGGGTAAAATTATTAGCATATAATTTACTTGTTCTTGTCAAAACAACTATGTGTTTTGTTTTGTTACTTCTGTTGCAACGATCAGGTTTATTTTGATATTTCTGAAGTAAACGGACATTAAGACAACGGACCGCTATACGCTTTAAGAACACGAAATAATAGCGACTATTTTGTAACAATTCGTTATACATCCTACACCAATTGGCCAAACTCAAAGGCATTTAAATGGTCGCATCAAAAGTACTGCAGCAACACGCATGATAACAACGGCAGGAAGGCCCCACAGTACTCGTTATCACGATAATATCGCTGCTGAGGCTGAATATGTTCCGGCTTAGCCGTCTACGTCTACCAGATTACGTTATATGCCATTGGACATGCCACGTCAGTCTCCATCGCGTATTGTGATGAAAACTGGAAGGCGATCGCTAACAGAGTGCAGAAAGTCCAGCAGCCACTTCCTGGAAATCATAAATTGTGTCACAACTAACGGGTTGCTCAACAGAGACGCTACAAAAGTAAATCGATAGGGACAGCAAACGACGCCATATTTTTTCCCGCTTTTTTGACATTTCTCTTCAATAGGGTTTGCCATTTCATCATGGAAAGATATACGAGCCAACAACGAGTCGAAGTTATTAAAATTTACTACCGAAATTTGGAGTCAGTAGCCTCAGCTTTAAGAGCGCTACGTCCAATTTATGGTCGTCGTAATCGTCCTACCAGGTCAACAATCTAGTGGAAAAATTTTAATCCACAGGCACAGTACAAAATGTCTCCGTGCCAGTGAGACAAAGAAGTGCCCGTAGTGTCGAGAATATTGCTGAGGCTTCAGTTCAAGAAAGCCCAAATGTGTCTCTCACACGTCGTTTTCAAGCGTTGGGCATCTCTGTGACGTCGTTGTGGCGAATTTTGCGAAAAGATCTTGGCCTACATCCTTACAAGGCCAAACTGACGCAAGAACTGAAGCCGCTTGACCACCATAAGCGTCGTATGTTCGTGAATTGGGCTGAGAAACAACTTGAAAATGATTCGGATTTTCATCGGAAAATCATCTTCAGTGATGAGGCTCATTTCTGGCTGAATGGCTTCGTCAATAAGCAAAATATTCGTTATTGGTCAGACAGCAATCCACACGTAATCCAAGAGTCATCATAGCATCCCGAAAAAATTACGGTTTGGTGCGGTTAATGGGCCGGCGGTGTCATTGGGCCGTACTTCTTCCGTGATGATCAAGACTGGCACATTACTGTGAATGCGAATCGCTACCGTTCAATGATAACCGAATATTTTTGGCCCCAATTAGATAATATGGACTTAGAGGACATGTGGTTCGAACAGAACGGCACCACAAGCCACACAATTTTATTTAACCAAGTTTGGTGAACATGTCATCTCACGAAAAGGCCTCGGTCGTGCGATTTGACGCCGTTAGATTATTTCCTGTGGGGCTGCGTCAAGTCTATGGTGTATGCCAACAAGCCAGCGACGATTGATGAACTTCGTGCGAATATCGAACGTGAAATTGCAGCAGTGTCGGCCGATTTCTGCTTGAAAACCGTCGAAAATTGGGTTCAGCGTCTGGACTTCTGCAAGCGTGCCCGTTGGTGACCATGCAAAGAAATCGAGTTCCATACATAATGGCATCGAACGTACTTTGACAGGAGTAAAGAATTTCATTGGTATCTAAAACCGGTTTTGTTTTATTTAAAAAAACTTTTGTAGCGCTCTTATTGAAAAACTCTTTATACTCAAGTCTTCCTGAATCCCAACGACGCAGTGGACGACTGTCTCCCGAAACTTATCGTGAGCGTCGAGGCCCATTTTTACCTAAACGGAGAGTTGCGCTTTTGTTGCATTTTGAATCCATGTCTCATTCACGAAGTGCCAGTACAACCAGTCAAAGCTACTGCATGGTTCGCCATTTACGCCGAATGTGTCATCGGGCCTTATTCTTTATTGAACGCCGTGGGTAATACGGTTATTGTGACTGGTTTGTGATTCAGAACCATGATCCCTAATTGGATCTCGAGAACATGTTGTTCCATACACAGCTCGCGCGATATTTGACATTTTGAAGGGCTGCATTTCCGGGTTCCTAATGTATCATTTTGGCAGTTTGCATGAGCCGATAAAAAATCCCGATTTGAGTGCAACATTCTTCCTTCTTTTAGGTTTTTCGAAAAAATATACAAACTCCACCTAGAACCCTAAATTATCATATACCGACTATATATGCAGAAAAAGTTTCCTAATAAAAATTTAAAGGGATGATATATATTTATTCGGTCTTTCTATTGGTACTTTTTTTTTTTATTATTGAAGCTCAAGACCATTCCATACATCTACAAATAGAGATATAGTTTCTTAAAATAGAAGATGTTTTGGAAATGCATCTTCATGATTCCTGGCAAACCGTATAGCTTTTTCCGATTTGGAATTGGTTGGAATGCTGCTTTTCATAAATTCATTAAATTAAATGCAAACGAAAACTCTTCTGAATTGAGAACTTTCTCTATTACTTTCATAGAAAAGCAAACCCTATTATGAGTCATCACCGTCACAAGATAAGTCATGGTATGGTTAGAAATGGTATGGAATGGTATGTACAGGATGGCGAGCGAATCGTGCTACAAAAACAAAACGTAGTAACTTTTTTCAGTCTGAGTTATGGGCATATATTTTCTTTATTTTGTAATTTACAATTTATATTATACCGAAAAGATGATCTGGATAGTGCAACGCTACCATGCTTTGCAGTCCTTCATTTCCGTCCAAAGGAATTTACTTGGCGTTTACACGGGACAGTTTTGCTCCGACAGTAGCAAAACATTCACACTGTTTTACTACTGTCACTGATTTTTCGACGACAGTAACTTTGGCAAGCGATTTGACGTACGCGGACAGATCGGTAACGTTTCGTGGTAATTTGAGACAAAAAAAAAGCAAATCACAGCAAAATACCACACAAATTGCGAAAATGCATTTTTATTTGGAGTTTGGTTAGCTTTTTTGAAATATTGTTTGCAAATACATATGTACACATAAACATGAATACATTTCTAATTTTGCAGAGTACATTCAGTACATACATACATAAGTTTCATTGTAATTTGGAGAAATGAGGCAAAACACAATAACACAAGCACGCCGAAAATGGGAAAATGCAAGATGCAACACAAAATAACTATCTTCTTTAAGTACAGATAAGATTTTAGTCAAATATAAACAAAACAACATCAGAGCACGAAATTTACACGAAACGATACTGTCGGCGGTTGCATAAAACTGTACTATCTTTTTAACTGGGTGGACGTCTACGTCGCACAAACAAATATTAACTTTTTACCAACTAATACATATTCTAAACTCGTACTGCCCCGTGTAAACGCACCGTTAGGCGTTAGTTTGGCGGCACTCCCCCGAATAGATGGATCCTTATAAAGTGGGTAAATATATTTGCCGAATTTGGAAGCATCGCATAAGCACCATTCCATTGACATCGCTATCTTCGGGTTCCAGACACAATAGCGGCTGTAGTATTGTCAATTCAAGTAAACCCAAGCGTTTCGACTCGAAACTTATCGGCGCAAATTGGACTTAGCAGGCGGTCGTTACAATGGATAATTCATGATAACTTAATCTTCTGCCCTACAAAGTTCAAATTACCAGAAAGTCTAACCCTCTCGATCTGCCTATTCGCCTGGAATTTTGGCAAAAAATGATTGAAGTGACCGAAGAAGACAATAACTTGATAAATTTATTGTTCGTGTCTAAGCAGGCCCGTCTCAATCTAAACGGCAATGTAAACAGGAAAACAATCCAGTATGTGAAGTGAGTATGTATGTGAAGCGCCAAAGACGTATCCGTATCAACAGCATTTGGTTCCAGGAAGATTGTGCAATTGCACACGTTATGGAGGACCTCGCGATCAAGATGCTTTCACAAAAGTTCGGTCGGATTGAGGTCCAGCGGCTGTGGAAGATGATCCAATTGTTTAGGAGTGTGGTAAAGTATAGTAATTTCTTAACAAATTTTGATGTGCGCTTGGGAACATTATTTTCTTTCCAGATCCACGTCCTATCCAAGCACAGCATTTCGACACGGGGAGCCAAATTTTCGGTTAAAGTGCCAAGGTATTATGTTTAAGCCAATGTAATTTCAATATATACCAATTTACCGATACCGCTCCCTGGCGGGCAACTCCAAACCATCACCGAACCCCCGTAGATCTTTATTGTAGATATTATATTTTGTTCAACAAATTTTTGTTTTTAAAAATAAATAAATTTTTTCCCATTACTGAGCTGAACGCTTTCCACTTTTCACTCACTGATTGGGATCTACAGTTTTGCACCATTTTCGAAAGGTTTTTTTCCAAGAAGCAATTTCATGGCTTATTACTCGATAGTGTCGAAAGAAGTGTAAGATGGTCAGAGCAGGGATCGGATCCACGTTCTCTCGCACAACAGCTGCGCACACTAACCTTTGAACCACCTTCTTTGTTTTTACTTCTCCAAATTTTGACGGGTTTTCGTTTACCAAAAACTTCGAATTTGCTCTCGTCGCCTAAAAAAATGTTTCTCCGGAATAAATGTCTTGATTTTTGTACTTATTAGTTAGCTCAAGTCGCTGCTTTTGGTTGACTGTGAATATTAATGATTTGCTTGTGGGAACACTGCCATGAAGTCCATGATTATATAGTGCTCTACGTATTGTATTGGGACTGACGTCGGTTCCAGTTGTTGCTGAAATATCTATCGATATGCTAACTACATTTTCACCTACTTTGATACTTCTTATAAACTTCGTACAAAGGATCGTATTTTGGATTCATTTAGTATTTTCCGTCTGTCAGATTTTGGAAGATTTTGACAATCTTAGAACTTTTGATACATATCAATTATTTCGTTAACTGTGCTCTTGCTTTTATCAATGAAATAACCAATTTCCCGCAGAAATTTTCCCGCCTTATGAAATTGTATAGAAAGTTATCTCGTATCCAGTGATGTTTGCCTAACCATACTTGGAAAATGTAATTAAACGGACAAATTTTGTTAGGTAGCTACCGCTGATAGGCAATTACGAAAGCAATGAAGAGATATAATGAAAAACCATGAAAAAGAGCGGTAAAAATAAATGTACGGAGCTCTTATACAACATTCAACATATTGTACACTTTCTTTTGAGTAGACAACCATGAAGTAAGTTTTGTTTTTGCTTTGTAATTTTTAAAGTTGTAAGATTATTCGTATTTTTACACAAATTTATAGAGGATCCAATACCGAGTTTAGAACTTACAAAGAGTTGAATTAATTATTACTTTTTTACATTCATATAAATCTGAAAATATAGTTGACAAACGTGTACACTTTCTTTTGACGCCCACAGTAATTATTAGTCATACTTGAATATTGTTGATCTGTGCTCACTCTTTATTTCACCAACACTTTGGCAGAAATTTGAAAGTCGTGAGCTCAAAATGGGTTTGAGTGTTTTTGGAACGAAGTTCCTTATTGAACGGTGCGGGATGGAGGCTAAATGAAAAAAAATTAAACAACTTTTTTTAACACTATTGGCGTAGAATACGTCTTACCTTACGGTATAGGGAGTCATGTCAGATTGTTATTGTTGTAATCTTTATTTCACTGATTATGAGGACACGGCGAGATAATTTTTTTATAAATTTTTTTGTAGGTAAATGAAGATGTTATCATTCGTTTGATATACATTTCATATTGGTTGATATCTTCCTAATATTTAAATTTCTCAAATGAAAATTGTTTAAACACATACACTCAAACATATGTGTGGTGTTTGGTTGAGTGTTTGAGTTTGTAGCGTGAACACAAACTATGTTGCTGTTTCAGTGTGGACACAAACCTTCGGCTGTTGTTTTGATTGATGAAATATTGAAATTTCGTATATTTACTTATGTATTTAAGCGAAACAAAATGCTAAATGTGAATTTGAATTTAACATGGATATATAATTATAAAAAATATAAATCAAATTGATTTGCGTCTGTTATTTATCATTTATCCTTACTCTTTTAATTTAAGAACATATTTATCCTATTTTTCCAACCATAAGCTCATGTATATTATCAAAAGTAACTATCAAATAAATAAATTCATTTGCTTACGTTATTTATGATTTATTGTTATATATGTTTTCTGTCGTATCGGATGGCGTATTCTACGTTAAACTTAATGACCTTGTCTCTGACACAGCCTGCAGGGACAGTCCGTGGCCGAAGGCCTCGGACAACTGTCTGCTGTATTTTTATGCTACAACCCATTATTATCAACTACGTTGGGCAGTTTATCTTTGGTTTGTGGCTAGACTAACTAAATGTCGTACATACGATGAGAAATTTCTTCTTTAATGGGAAGTTTTCTAGGTGGAGGCTGTAACCAATATTTAGTTTTGAACACAATAAAAAGTAAATTCAGCAAAGTCAAACGGAAAGAAGGTTAAAAAAGAAAATTTTCTGATATATTAACCTTTTCTTTTCTACTTAAATAAACTACATTTCCTTAAAAAAATACGTCATCTTCAAGAAGTACATTTGCTTATAAAAAAAAGTGAATTTTCTTACAAAAATTATATATTTTTAAAAAAATTAAGAAATTAGTAATTAGAACTGAAGAAAATCTACTTTTCTACAAAATAAAATATTACGTTTTCTTTTTTTGAGATAAGTAGCCTTTCTCAAAATAAGATTCCAATAAAATAAGATGCTGAAAATAAAATTCTTTCAAAAAAGTACTTTTTTAAAACTACATTCTATAAAAAAATTCTTAAAAAACGTTTACCATTTTACAAAAGGTATCTTTTCTTAACGATCTATTTAAGTTATCGTATTTTTCAGCGGGCGCCTTGGAAGTGTTGGAACTTCCTAGAACATAATATATAGCGAAAAGAACTTCGTTCCGACCGGGTGTCCCCTGACACCTCATGTAATTTTTGTTTTAACTTTGAATTGTCAATTTTTAACAAACCTTGTCATAGATTTTAAGCTTCCTGTGCAACAAATATTTGTCCATGTGAAATCCTTTATTATTTGCAGTCATCCTGACGGGAATTGTATAATAATATTGCGCACTTTTCCAAAATATTTGTCGATGAAAATGATAGATGCTCACAATAAAATTACTTTGCAATATGTAACCCAAATGCAATGGATTGGTTCATGAAGACCAGTTGTCTGTAGAATGGTCGTAACTGCTACATTTATGGTAAATTTTCGTTTTTAATATTTACCCCAAAATCCAAACGCCATCATCAGAAAAGCAACAACAGGTGATGGGAGTCAGTTGTGAAATTTGTTTGTTTGCATATTTATTTAAATCCACACACAGATGGTTCTTCCAAATGATGGATTTTTCGGATTGGAGTAAGTGCTGCTGGAACAGGAATATGGAAATATGTGAAAGAAGTATAAACAATGCTTAAGCTGACACAGTCCCTGCTGGTGCTTTTGTTGCTAACGAAATAACTTAAACAAGTTTCTCAGCATAATTATACAGTTTTAAAACTCCAATATAGTGGCAAATTATACGCTAGTGTACCTCAGTTATTTTGAAAGTACTTTTGCACAGTGTTAAAAATCCGTGTATGGAAATAGGTAGAGGGAAATATTCACAATAATTTTTATAATAATGGTGTAATTTGGAATATAGAGTATAGTCACTATATGTTTCCCACACTCAACACTTTGTACGCCTTTTTCTGACGATTACGATTAATTTCGGGTCTTTCCTGTACTGGTGAACTGTAGTCTCAGGTAGCACGGAATTCTGCCAATGTTTTAAAATATTACCATCGAATAGTTAGCGGATTAAGGTATAAGGTTTCTCTGCACTTTTCATCAGTCTCTTCTTGGGATTTGTTGGGTAGAAAGAGTCCTTTGAGATGTAAGAGTAAGAGTCGTATTTTCTATGACACTGCCGGAGTGCTCCGTCCAAATATCTTTAGTACAGGTTTCCGGTTGCACTTAATTTTTTCCCAAACGAGATTTACTAGCTAAGAAAACAGTGTGGCAATGCAAAACTGGGAATACATCAAAAATCTATATTAACATTTAATCTATATTATACATTAAATCTATATTAACAATAACATTTTAAATCTTTCGTTGAAATATTTCTCGAGTACATTTCTTTTGTGTACAAAATACGGATTTAAATTTCTCTTGACAAGAAGGAAATTTCAACAGCGGTTCAGAATTGGTTACTAAGGCTATTGCTTACAAGAACACTAATCGAAGTAACGGACAATTATTATGACAACGATTTTCAAAACTTGACGCTATTCTCGTAGTAACTATGAACTATTATAATTGAATAAAAGTGCGGATTACTGAATAACAATGTAAACTGTACAAAAGTTTTATGGAATGTATTTGGAATCAGAGAGTCAGAGGATTTATTGCAGGAGCCCAATGTTAAAATATTTACTTTACTTGATGGTCAAAATTGCAATACAACAATTACATGGTATGCAAAACATACGTAAGTGACGGCCGCCATTTTTTGATTCTAAAGGGAATGAACAATTAGATACATAAAACTTTAGATAAAACATCTTCTTATATGCAATAATATTTCAATATGCATAGAAATAACTACAAAGCATTGAATTCCAACATGATGAATAGCATTTTTTAAATACGACAAATGAGGCTGCACATTGATTTTGTTTCACGTTATCTATTTAATGGAAACCTCTCTCTTATTGCCAAGGAAGTATTGGCAGTCGTTCAATATGTCTTATACCCTGATTACACTAATCAATGTGATTGGATTATGACATACTTTTACTCAAATTGGAAAGAAATCCAATCTTAAATGTAAACACCAATGGCTAAGAGCAACCTTTGTTTTAAGTAGGACAGTTTCTTATTTCTACTGTGCAAAACTATACGTGCATGATTGTATTTGCAGGATAAAAGATAAAACAAACCGAGAAACTCAAGGTATTCTGAGCTTTTAAATTATATTGCCGTTGGCTTTTACCAACTACCATACATACAAAATTTAGTTTGTCTGTTTTCTAAAAAATAATTTAGAGGGTAGAAAGTTTTCTAACAAAATTAAATTTAGCCGAGGAATGTTTACTATCGTACAAAATAACAAAATTTTACATTTATTTTATAAAGTTAATCGGCCTTATTCATTAGAAAATAATAACTTAACTCTAAATCGCTCCAAAGTTATTGAAATATTTAAGACTTAGAGAAGGTTTCATTAGTACTGTATTCATAATAGGTATATTAACTGGGGAATAGATAATTGACTAACAACCCTGCTTTATGTATTCTCACAGTGCTTGTAATGTAAACACTAAATAAACATTAATGAAAAGAAATATGCAACATCAAGAACAATTAATATAGTTATCTTCTTAAATTTAAAAGAGGTTTTACAAATTCATATCGAGTTTGATTTAATTTTTGGGTGGTCGATTATAGAACCGGATAATGCGTTGTCACTTCAATGGTTAACGAGGAATTTTTCGGTTATGAATAAAATTTTTAGGCTTTACTTTCTTAAATCTTTGATAAACCGATGACAAATTTTAAAGAATAAGATCATAAGTGTACACCGCACTGATCTCGAAATTCAATAGCTGTTGATCTACACCCCATTTCGAATTGAAATTTAAAAAATATCAATTTAATTTTGAAAATTATATTTAAAATTTGAAATACGTTAATGAAATTTAAAAATTCTGTTTGAAATTTGAAATACATCAATTGAAATTTATAAAACACCAATTAAAATTTAAAAGATATCAACTGAAATTTGGAACACATCAAATGAAATTCTTAAGATATCAATTGAAATATAAAACATCAATTGAAATTTCAAATACGTCACTTGAACTTTTAAACTTATGAGCCTATTTTATGTATTCAATTATGAAATTTCAATTGGTATCTTTTAAATTTAAATTGATATATTTTGAATTTCAATTCATGTATTTCAACTTTCAATTGGTGTCTTTTAAATTTCAATAGATACATTTTGAATTTCAATTGATGTATTTCAAATTTCAATTGACACGTTTTAAATTTCAGTTGATGTATTTTAAAAGTTAATTGATGTTTTTTAAATTGCAGTTTATGTATTTCAAATTTCAAATAGAATTTTGAAATTTCAATGGATGTATTTAAAATTTCAATTGTAGTTTTTTAAAGTTCATTTGATGTATTTCAAATTTAAAATAAAATGTTTAAATTTCGATTGATGTACGAGTATTTCATATTTCAAACAGAATATTTAAATCCTACTTAACTTTTTTCCAATTTCAATTGGAAATGGTATAGTAAACATTTTTGAGTGCTGTAAAAATCCAATTGTATGTAATTGCCTTTTCACATTTATCGCGTTTCAGCTAAAACGCCGGCGTTTCGCTCTCTTGAGATCATTTCGAAACCATGGTGTTCACATTGTACTTTTTTTAACTACTGTGTTTTCATGTGACATTTCTCATTTCTGTTTTGTGTTTTCTGTATTAACTGTAAACAACACAAACGCACATTTGTGAATAAAGAAATATAAAATAACATTGATACATACATAATGTAAACAAACAGATTTGTTTTCCCTCATTTTTCTGACATTTGCTTTGAACCAGCAATGGAAATTTTTTAATTTTACTCCTTTTTTTAACTACTATTGGAGTACAACACTGTGCTCTCTCTCATTTTTACTGTGGTTTCAAACAAACTACAGTAAAAAGAGCATAATGTTTGCGTTTTTTTTGTATGGAAATAAGTGCCAATTAAAGTGTGTTTCGCTGAAATCATCGAAAGAGAGCGAAACACCGGCGTTTCAGCTGAAACGCGGTAAATGTGAAAAGGGTATAAGGTGCCGATGATTATTTTGAAATATTTTATTTTTGACAATTGGGTATATTTCAGAATTGAACTCAAAATTTAATACTTTTCTTATATTTGAGTTCAAAGAAGTCTACAATTTTAATATTTTTGATTATGGTTTTTATGATTTTTTATATATTTACATGTAATTGCTAATTGGTTCTTTTAACAAATTATCACTTTTTTTCAAGATTTGAATATCGACAAATTTAATGCTGCTTAGGAGCTATTCCATTCAAATTGATTTTCTTTTAGAGTATTGTATATATTGGCTTTAACAAAGTGTCTACCTTCTGAGTGTGGCGAACATAGTTTGGTTGTACTACGGATTTTGGAAAATGGTTGGAAAATTTATGAGTTTGGGCCAAAATTATTTTTTTTTCATCAAAAGCCTTCATCGATTGTAGTTTACACTTACACTCCGGTTCACTTATTTAAAGGCACTATAAATTCCATATTCATCTTTTGCAATTTCTAACCGATTGCAGAATTTTAAAATGGAAATGGAAGCTAGACATCTTGAGATATAAAAAAAATCATGACAATCGTGGTTTCTTAACTAAAGAACTTTTTTTCAGCAATTTATAAAAAAAGGCCAAAAATGTTTTTTTTCTTGGTTCACTTGAATAAAGGCACTTTATTATTATTTTATTATTTTTAAAGTAAGCGATGATTTTTTTGTAGGAAGCGATTGTTTTTTACAATTTATTACATGTTCATCAGTGTACGAGTCAAAATGGCAACACCAAAATTTTTAAATCTATCGGAAAAAACTAAGATCGATGTTTACAGTTCTGAAGGATATTCTAACCGCGCAATAGCTAAAAAAATTGGACGGAGCCCCACAGTTGTCGACAATCACATCAAGGACCCCGAGGGGTGTGGACAAATTTTTAAAGGAATGGTTTCATAGTCTTTATCTACGTATGAGAAAAGAAAAATCATCAGAATTGCTTCTAATTCTGCCTTATCCTTGTCAAAAATAAATGCTCAAGCTGGAGTGGAAACGAGCAAGTTATCAGTACGCAGAGTAACTAAGAGCAGTGAATATCTTAAATACCTGAAATTACAAAAAAAGCCGGCACTTAATGCTCCTCGCAAGGAAAAGCGGCTTCAATTCGCAAGAGACTACATGGTATAGGATGTGCAGCCAAGAGGTCATGTAAATGACCGACAACCATTGTATATACGGATGAGCAGAAGTTTAATATGGATCAGCCTGGTGTGGGGTACTACTACGTTCTATGGCACCATCGATATTGAATTTCAAAGTGCAAAAATGACTGGTGCAAGCTATAAAACGTTATTGGAAACGGATTTTCCGAACTTCAGTGAGCTCTTTGGTCCCACATATTGGATATTGCAACAGGATAATGCCCCTATACACAACGCCAGACTAGTTAAGGAGTTCATTGCAAGCCAAAATGTTAATATTCTTGACTGGCCACCCAATTCGCCAGCTCTAAACATTATCGAAAATGTCTGGGGTTGGTTATCTCGTAAGGTCTATGAAGGAAGTAGACAACTTGATGACAAGCGGTCACTAATTCAGGCTATTAAGAGTGCTTGGAATCAAATTTCGTTGGATTACATGAATTCTCGTTATCTCTGAATGAAACCCCGTATATTTGAAGTTATTAAAAACAAAGAGCATTGAACGAAAGCATTTCTAATAGTTCTTGAATAAGGTAAAATAAATTAAAAAAAACAAGAACAACTGTTTTTCATTAAAATTAGTTAAATTGCCTTTATTCAAGTAAACCAAACACAATAGCACATTTTTGGACATATTTTATAAATTGCTCAAAAAAGATCTTTAGTTAAGAAACCACTATTATCATGATTTTTTTTATATCTCAAGATGTCTAGCTTCCATTTCCATTTTAAAATTTTGCAATCGGTTAGAAATTGCAAAAGATGAGTAGGGAATTGTTATTGCCTTTAAATAAATGAACCGGAGTGTAAGTGTAAATTACAGTCGATGAAAAAAAAATAATTTTGGCCCAAACTCATAAATTTTCCAACCATTTTTCAAAGTCCGTAGTACAACCAAACTATGTTCGCCACACTCAGAAGGTAGACACTTTGTTAAAGCCAATATATACAATACTTTAAAAGGAAATCAATTTGAATGGAATAGCTCATCCATATTTTCTTCATATTTCTACATATATAATTTTCCTTATATGTTGGATAGAACATTTTATTAAGGCTTAAATTATTTACAAAAAAGCTGTCACACATAGTCTGACAAAGGATTAAAGTCAATGGGGAAAATATCCTAATCAAATAAATAAAACTTTAACATTAGGCTTTGCTGAGTTGTTGTATGTTGGCGTAGGTTTCAAGGATTACTCTTAACCCGACATTTGTGGTAAGATTCAAAAAATATTTAGCAAAAAGGAACAAAAGCTTTGTCCCTTAAATGTCAAGATATATATTACAGCTGACTTAAAGGATGAATGAAAAGCTCTCTCTATTGTGTGCTTTGGCAGAGTGTTAAGAGTTGTTTACTCTGTTGTTATTAAAATGTGGAGCTTTTTTGTGTTACCTTGAGAGCTGGTCATCTGGGGTTCCAGGAATGCTTTATAATATGTGAACATGCAAGAGGAGGCTAAGGAAAGGGAAGAGTATTACAAGTATTAAAGGGAAATATGTGTGCACCGCCGACAGCCACATTTATTCGTCCACCTTTGCGGAAAGGGTGAGGTTTTAACCGTAAAATTTGAATCGTTTTTATTATAATGATTTTCCCAATAGAGAAAAGAGAACCGGATAACTTTAAAGAGAGTTCTTATTGGAAGGAAAGAGGAAGTAGTGCAAGAGAAAACCAGACATTCTTTGAAAGGGATAAATAAGGTTTCTAAAATATAAATACAAGACAATTGTCGGTAATTGAAGTAGCCAATTCCTAATGTAAACAAGAGTATACAACAGCTTGAAAGGGAGGTTTGGTTTTAACAGCTGCGTATGCTAATTTTCTCACACTTATAAACCAGTTATAATAAAAACTACAACAGCAACAAAGTGAAGCAGTAACGCAATTAGTTTCCTTTATATTTTGGTCCTGTGAGTGAGTTTTCTCTTGACAAAATAAGTAAAAAGCCTTGTGCTGTTATTCTACTTCATTCGTAAGCGTGAATGGCAAATAACTTTTATAAAAGTTTTGCTTTCGTTGTTTGTTTTTATGGGCAAAAAATGTTCAGCTGTTAAAGTTATAACGTCTAGGATACAAGAGCAATGTTAACATCAGTTGACCTTTGATTTGTTATTAACACCCATCTACTACCAACCTTGGTTCGCATCTTTTTAGAAGTTCCACTTTATGTCTAGTATTCTAGGGAATATTTTGAGTTTCTGTTGTGTTATGATTACAGCACATTAATTTGTTTTACCCCTACTCAGTGCTACTCATTAATTATGTAAGAACACTGCAGTGAATATGAGTAATGCCGAATATAAATTAATTTGTAGCAGCTGTTTCTAACTGGCGCCTAATGAGTATGGTACGTTACCCGATAAAGTTAATTTTGAAAAAAGACAGACAGAATCTGTTGAATAGGTAGTGCTTAAAAGGAGACACAATAAATATGATTTACATTTTAGGTGCAGCAGTAGAATATGAAATACTATTACTATTTTTATATATAAACACAGGTTTATTTAAAGTCCTCCTGAACTATTACGTTTTCGCCATTACAAGGACTAGAAGAAATGCCATCAATCTGCCACAGATTATCGTCCATGTTCTTCAACACAAATCAGTAGAAAAATTAAATTTTTTTAAAAAATATTAATTTTGTAATCCATTTTCATATAAGATTGACTTCTTTTACAGAAATGTCATTGTCGTTTGTGCAATATGTGAACATCTGATTATATTAGATGTTGGTGGCAGAAGAAGAAAGACTCACTTATACCTTTTTGTTAATCGTGATTCCAAAGATTTAGCCCTAGCCCCATCGGAAAACCAATTAGCCCGCTGCTCCGAAATCACTAAAGCTTATAGACACCTACATGAGACAAATTTTTCAGGCCCCTAAATACGCAGGAGTCCTTAGTAAACTTCACTCACAAATGAGCCTTATTAGAGGCTTACTCTTCCTCATCGTTGCAAATTCTGCAAAAGGTAATTATCATTACCGTCAGGTTCATCGCATGTCTACCAACCAGACAGTGGCTAGAAAAGACTGCCACAAATATTGAAAGCTAGATACAGAGAGTGCAGTCCTCTCGTTCGTTTTACATACATTGTCTTATAAGAACGCTCACGGAGTATGTACTAATAGATCGCTTGGGTTTGATTTCTGCACCACTTGCCGTCACAGGGTCCTTGGTAAACTTCACTCACAGAATATCCTTATTAGAGGCTTATTCTTCCTCATTCGTGCAAATTCTGGAAAAGCCAATTACCATTACTGTCAGTTTCGTCGCATGTCTACCAACCAGACAGTGGCTAGGCAAGACTGCCATAAACCTAGATACAGAGAGTGCAGTCCTCTCGTCCTTTTCCCCTGCGTTATCTTATAAGAACACTCACGGAGTATGTACTTATATATCGCTTGGCACTGACTTTTCCACCCATAACACGTTACCGATTACACATGCGTTGGTTAGATTCAGTGAATGATTCGTGGAGAAGTCCCCACTTGCAGTCAACACCGTTGCTTATTCGCCACTTCAACTACTTATCTGTTGGGTTTGAAACAAAGTTTGATAGAAATTTAGGCCTGTTTGAAGTGATTGAATCGATGATGGAACTTTAAAATTTCGAGCGAAAAGGACCAGCTTGACCCTGGCCGGTATTACACCCAGGACATTGACATCTGCTCAAATACTGTAGGATACCCTGTATATTGACTGTTGGGCTACCGCGATATTTAATAAAAGAAAATTTCCTAGTACATCTCATGAAGGGATTAGGAAGAGATTATCACAAGAGAGATGTGCGCGCCCTGCTTTTACACTCGCTGATTGGGATCTACAATTTTACAACGGTTCCGAATGATATTTTTTAGAAGAGTTTTCGTGACAAAGTACTCGATAGTATTGCCGTCGAAATAAATGTTAGGTGGTCTGAGCAGGGATCGAACCCCAGTACACATGTACGGGTGTCGCGCACGTTCGTATTGCACCACCGACGGCGATAGTAACTATTGTCAAATCGTGCGTATAGGCAACAATTGTTCCACCTGAAATCTTGAGAGTGATCTGTATTCCGTTTAGAGCAGGAGTCCACAAAATTGAAGACAAAATTTCTTCTTGAGCTGAATCGAATCGAGGTACCAAATTCAGCCGTTGCACATCTTGTGGTGAGTATTGGATATCCTAGCCCGTTAAGATCTACATCCACCACAAAATCTGTCTATCAGCCTGGTCGTAGTATTATTAAACGTGCACGTAATGTCAAGAAAGGGCAACATGGTGTACTGCTTAATTAGAAGAAGTCACTCTTTGTATCCAACTTCAAATTCAATCATGAAAAATGGGGTGAATTCCCGAATTTGATGAAAATTGGAACATATGATCTCTCGAGTGTGTTGCTTCTTGGTTATGTCAAATTAATTTTCTACAATTTCGGTCGCAATAATTGAGTTTGGAATTCATTATCTCATTAAATATACACCAGCTGTTTGCACAAGAAATTAAAAATTATCAGTTTACAAAAAGTGAAATTGATTGTCAAATGGAAATACCGTTAGAAATTTGAAAATTAAGGCAAGAGTTTGAATACAAAATGGTCGCTAAAAAGCTTTACTGTAAGTGGTCGTGTGTTTTTGTGAAGCTCAGGATTTTAAACACTGTAGGATCACTAGTCTCAAATTTATAACACCGTATATAAATAGTAGCAGATATTTTTTCAGAAACAAACAAAATTACACACCTAATAGTTTTAGAAGAGGCAGTGATGCGAGTGGCCGTCGGTGGTGCAATGGTTAGTGTGCGCGACTCTTGTACATGAGATCCTGGGTTCGAACCCTGCTCTGACCACCTTCAAAAAAATGTTTCTTTCGGCGGCGGTCACCTCGCATAGTGACGGCGACACTATCGAGTATATAGCCATGAAAAAACTTCTCAAAATACCGTTCGGAATCGGTGTAAAACTGTAGGTCCCAATCAGTGAGTGAAAACTGGAAAGCGCACAGCTCAGTGATTGTGAGAAGTTCTCCCCGGTTACTTCATGGGATGTAATGGGAAACCATTTATTTATTTTTAGTGATGCGAGTCGCAGAATGAACATAGGGAGTCTCCTGGTCGACTTTTTAATTTCTCTTAATCTTTCCAATGGTCTGTAAATAATTTGCAGAAGAGTTCTTCGCGCTTGCGATTGAAAAAACGACATATTTGTCAAACAAAACTGGTTTGAAATACCGGTTTTCAGATATACTTTCTGTCATCACCGAGGAACTTTCGACATTGGGCCGGATATCAGATCCTGGGAAGGGATTTCCGGTTACTCTAGGCCACGTTCATCCGTCCTCCATCTGTTTGTATTAGTTTTGTTTTTAGTATTGGAACGAAGTTCCTTATCGCACGTTGCGGAATGGGGTCTAAATGAAAATATATTAAACAACTTTTTTTTTAACCGTATTATGCTATAACCCAGTATTATTTTGCATACTTTTAGGATTTGGTAATTATTCCTAAATTTGTACAGTCAGGGACGTATGAGGGTTGTGTTCTTTCATGTTGGCTTTGTGATAGTTATGCCATTGTGAAGTGTGCTGGCTTCAATGGAAGGCATTATGACATAATTACGGCTAAGAAAAGCTGGCTTCGCTGAACATGTTGGAAGTGTAAGGCATTCGATGTTGGCTTTTTTAGGTTATTGCAGTTCAAGTCTTCCGCTAGTACATAGTAGTTATTTCAATTTTGAAGACTCATACAATCAAATAGTTTTTGCAAGTCTGCTCGTATTTAATTTATATTGCCGGCCGGATACTACGCACATGTAATAGCTAAAAAGTTGTCGCAGTCAACGGGTATCTTTATGGCGCATGTCTCTAAAGCAGTGATGCCCACACACATATTATTACATCTTGCACTTATTTAAAAAGTACATGTTCTTACAAATACCCTTATGGCTTTTTCTTACAGAAAGTACTTCTTCTTAGAAATAGTACCTTTTCTTAAAAAAAACATTGTCTTTTAATAAAAGAAGTACGTACCTCTCTTTAAAAAAGCACCTATATAACATATTCCGGAAAATATAATATATATGACCCGCTCCACGAAAAGGAACATCCGCGCCGAAAAGAAGTTATTGAGAAAAACGCGTTTAAAAAAAGCGCTTCGTTTTTCCGTGTTTTGCGAATGGTTATGCAACTCTTCCTTCAACCTGATCAGACAAAGGTGAAAAGCAGCAAAATACAGAAGAACCACCAAAAAAGCATGTTAGGAGTAAAAAAGAGTAAAATTTTGATATTTTTGTAATTTTGTACCTTTGATATTGAACTGTTTTTAAATTTCAAATATTATATATACTATCTGTTTATATCACATTTTTAAATTTTTTCATTAATTATGTTCATCTTTACAGGTGATTTGTAAAACAACTAAAAGACAAACTTGCGGTAAATAAACTTGCGGTCAAAAAGTAAAAACAAATTTTCGGCGCAGAGGCCCCCCTTGGTGGAGCAGGTCACATATATTCTTACAAAAAAGAGCTACATATATAATTTTTTTTTTAAAAATACATTGCAGAAAAAAAATTTTAAGGAAAAAGTACCTTTTCTTAAACATCCATTTAAATTATCGTACTTTTCAACGGGCGCTTTATGCGTGCTGGACCTAACTAAAAAAATGGTTTCCCATTACATCCCATGAAGGAACTGGAGAGAGATTCCCACAACAAATGAGCTCTGCGTTTTCCAGTTTTATACTCACTGCTTTGGACCTACAGCTTTACACCGGTTCCGAACGTTATTTTGAGAAGCTTTTTCATGGCTATATACTCGATAGTGTCGCCGTCACTATGCGAGGTGACCGCCGCCGAATGAAATTTAAGGTGGGCAGATCAGGGATCGAACCCTGGATCTCATGTACATGAGGCGCGCAAACTACCATTGCACCACCGACGGCCACAACTAACTAGTACATAATATATAGCGAAAGAAACTTCGTTCCAACCGGGTGTCCCCTGACACCTCATGTGATTTTTTGTTTTATGCATGGAATCATGACCACACCATATCGCGCAGTAGCGCCGAATGAACTTGGGCGAAGGTCCTTAAACTCACTGACGCATCTAGGTATCGGTGATATGGTGATATGATCCTGGGTTAGTGAGGTAGTTTAAAGTAGAACCATTACTGTGAGTTGTTCTCATTTAAAGTAGAAACCCTCTAAAACGACAGGAATCCTAGAAAGTCGATTGATGGTATGACTTAACTTGGGAAATAGACTTTGATCACATGCCTGCCTACTGCGGGCACATTCTTCTGCTGTCGACCATCCCTTGTGAGAAATTGCTTAACTAATAGCGGCATAATTTCGAATAGCTGTACCCTACTATAGTACGACCTCAGATTATGTCACCCTTAGTCGGGGACTGTTTATTTTTCGAAGCAAACCTGCATATCTGCAGGACTAACAGTTTAGCCCCTGGCACCAAAACACATTCGTTGGAGCCTTCATACCTATGTATATAGCATGCACATAATAGGCTAGTATCATGAATATACGAACATTGCAACATGCAAATGTGGTAAATTTTTAGACTTTTCTCAGAACTCGTGTGTCACCGGGATTCTCAAATCCCGGGCAACAACAAAAATCATTGCTAATAGGGGCCGATTGTTCTCTGGCTATGAAAAGACATATTCTGCTAAAGTTTTCTTGTGTGGTTTGCTTGCGGTATTTTTCGAACACTTGCATAATGGAAAATTCTCAATTTTGATGAGTTTTCTATTGCATTAGTTTTAGGATTTTTTTCAAAAGCAGCATTCCAAGCAACCGTTGATGAAGATCTATAGCTACGTCGGCAGATCAATTAGTCCGTGACTTTTTGAACTTCCCTCGTAGTTATATGAAATCCCATATATTATATATCCCATCAAGGTCCACCTGTTAATAAACTACTGTCAATTGTTCAAAACTACAACCTCGTGCATTTTTTTTTTAAATAGAATAAAGTGAATTGGTCACTAAACATTATTTTTTGGGAAAAAAAACCGTCAATCAGTACTAGTACATAGTACTAGAATGCTATCAGCAAGATGGGTGACGCGTTTGCTCTCAATTGACCATAAACGTAAGCGTGTGAAAACTTCAAAGGATTGTTTGGAGTTGTTTAATTGGGCTACGAATTAGTACCTCATCCGCCATATTTACCGGATTTAACCCCCAGTGAATATTTCCTATTTCCAAACCTTAAAAAAAGTCAAGGTGGAAAGAGATTTAGTTCGAAGGATGAAATTATTGATCAAACAAATGCCTATTTTATGGACCTCGAAAATCCCACTATTTGGAAGGTATACAAAATTTGGAGAAACGTTGGACTATTGAGATATTGACCTAAAAGGAGATAAATTTTATTTTCAAAAAAAATGTGTTTCATTCAAAAAGTCACTAACTTATTGATCCGCCTCGTAGATCATAAATAGGTATACAGTTTTCCATGAATAATGGGGGTGCATTTTGTAAAACATCTTTTTTACAAAACTGGATCTCTATTAATAGAGATAGAGAATGATCTTAAGCTAGAATAATAAATAAAAAAAAGTACCAATAAAAAGTCCGAATATATAAAATTAATTCATCCCCCATTTGTGTTTAAGTTATTTTTGTTTTGTTTTATTTCATACTAAAAATGATTTTTATAGTCGTCTTTTACTGTCAATAGACATTACAATGTTGCACAACGGCCAAGTTAATTCGAGTACAGAATGTAATTTAAGTGTCAATTATCAAACTGAGCCCAGGACAATTTTACTGCGAATCTGTGTCGACTTTGTTGTCCTGTTAATGTTGTTTGTATTGTTTCAGTTGCAGCTGCTATCGGGCTAATGGTGGTAATTTGTTTCAAAACTTTTGCCCCATCGTCGTATCAACTAATATTGTTTACAAGTTTTTGTGTTTTCCTGTTTGTTTCGTTACCTTTTTTAGATTTTATAAATATGCCGGCACTGTTCGTTTTCTCTCCTGCACTCTCTAGAACATATCTTAGTCCCAAAAACCGCAATAAAGTTATAAAGATTAATAGCTGTTAATAAAAGAAATTGAATGGAAATAACAAATAGCGCGAAAACAGAAATCTAATAAAATAAACTTTGCAGAGACAATAAAACCAGTACATAAATTTCAAACTGGTGAGCGGGTTTAAACATAAGTTCACCCTTAGCAAGTCATTGGGTGCGAGATCCGTAAA
Organism: Phaonia tiefii; assembly: GCA_963931995.1. Classification (NCBI taxonomy): domain Eukaryota; kingdom Metazoa; phylum Arthropoda; class Insecta; order Diptera; family Muscidae; genus Phaonia; species Phaonia tiefii. The sequence continues at coordinate 321,534,363 of OZ008367.1, read as the reverse complement.
AAAAATTTAATAATTGTTTGCAGCCGAACTAACTTTATTTACCAGATTCTTTGTGATAAATTCGTTCATATTCAATTGCAGAGCGACACTTTGCAAAATGTTTTCTATTCCTAATTTAATTTGTTATAATTTTGGGGAGTTATCGTGACTGCAAGCGTCCGAACAACATGGATGTGGATTGGAGGAACGAAATTGGGTGCGGCAAAGGACTATAGGGCTTACTATTTAATATTCTCTATATGTTTTTTTTTCAGAAAATCACTTTTGTCTATTTTAAAGACTAGAGTTTTTTTTTCAGATACGACTATATATTATATTCAATATATTTTTAGAACTAAAAAACTTGACTTCCAAATTTAAAACTTTAATTATTTTAGAAAATAAAATGCATTTGATAGTGCTTTTTCCTGGAAATGAGGACTAACATCGTATACATATCGTCATGTGACAACTTAAGTGTCCAATACTCCACATTTTGAACTTTTTGAGTTAGGGATGCAGTCCGACATTTTCGAGTAAGATCTTTCAAATGCCGTCATCGGATTTTCAAGATTTGCTTTACTTTTCGCGATAATTTTTAAGTTTGTGCAATATCCAACGTAATTTTCAATACAACTCTGTGCTTATGTTTTGAATATCCATTTCATGTACCTTATTGAACAAATACACCAAGAAGTTAACAAATTTTCGGAATTGTGGATAAGTGTCCCATATCACGATTTTGCTGCACATTGTACAAACTGCAAAAAAATACGTGACCTATAGGTGTGTTCAACATCTCCATCTCCAATCCATTACACAGCGGATTATTGAATACTTCTTCAAACACAACTAACGGGTTTTTCAATAAGAGCGCTACAAAAGGTTTTTTTAAATAAAACAAAACCGGTTTTAGATACCAATGAAATTCTTTATTCCTGTGAAAGTACGTCCGATGCCATTATGTATGGAACTCGATTTCTTTTGCATGGCCACCACGGGCACGCTCGCAGAAGTCCAGACGGTGAACCCAATTTTCAAGCATAAATCGGCCGATACTGCTGCAATTTCACGTTCGATATTCGTATGAAGTTCATCAGTCGTCGCTGGCTTGTTGGCATAGACCATAGACTTGACGTAGCCCTACAGGAAATAATCTAACGGCGTCAAATCGCACGACCGAGGCGGCCAATCGACTGGGCCATTTCGTGAGATATCACGTTCGCCAAACTTGGTTTCCAATAAATTGATTGTGGCATTCGCTGTGTGGCTTGTAACGCTGTCCTGTTGGAACCACATGTCCTCCAAGTCCATATTATCTAATTGGGGCCAAAAATATTCGGTTATCATTGAACGGTAGCGATTCGCATTCACTGTAATGTGCCGGTCTTGATCATCACGGAAGAAGTACGGCCCAATGACGCCGCCGGCCCATAAACCGCACCAAACCGTAATTTTTTCGGGATGCAATGATTACTCATGGATTACGTGTGGATTGCTGTCTCACCAATAAAGCATATTTTGCTTATTGACGAAGCCATTCAGCCAGAAATGAGCATCATAGCTGATTGTTGAGGCCTCTTAAAGTTGAGGCCACTGACTCCAAATTTCGGTAGTAAATTTTAATAATTTCGACTCGTTTTTGGCTCGTATGTCTTTCCACGATGAAATGGCAAACCTTACTGAAGAGAAATTTCAAAAGAGCGGGAAAAAATATGGCGTCGTTTGCTGTCCCTATCGATTTACTTTTGTAGAGTCTCTGTTGAAAAAGCCTTTGTAACAGTAATACAGGACTTCCAATAAAGTCCACAAAAGGGAAAAAAGTGAAGACAAAAAAACCCGATTCCGTAAGGATGGCAATTCGAGTCCACATTTAAAACTTTCCTGTTGTTGATCCACATTATACGTGCGCCAATTCTCAAAAACAATGTCTTGAATCTGGGCTACGAGTTCGAAAAATGTTCGATATGTTCAAAAAAAATTCTAACTACGACGTGAAATACAATTTTTATCGGGAAATTTATAATGCCGAATATAATTTGTACGACCACATAAACCACAGAAAATGTAATAAAAGTGCAAAAATGCAGAAAGAAGTAGATACGAAATATATCAATAACGAAGTAGCTGTTGTGTGCTATGATTTGAAAAATGTTTTCCAGCTTCCACGTGGTTTTGCTGGAAACTTTTATTATAAAAGGAAATTCGCAACATATAATTTGACTGCTCACTGCAATCTCAATGATCTAACTTATTGCGCGTTATGGTATGAAACGCTAATAGCACGATCTGGTAAACGCTATCACTCCAGAGCAAAGATGCCAAGTAGTGGCTGATATCAGCAAATTAAACTCACACGTATACTTACGCTCTTTTGTTTGATCGTCAATCAACCAATAGGAAATCAGCATGTTGAGTGGGAGATACAAACTACTCTTGCATAACTTCTGAGTCTTATTCTACATTTTAATCGTCATCGAGACTGCTGTCAGTGACACATAAATTGAAATTATTGCGATATTTTACTGATGTCAGCCGAAAAGTATTTTATGTTACAAAATGCTTTTGATGACATGCAATGTCTTATTTGTCATAAGACATTAAAAAAAACTAAGAAATATAATTTAAAAAAACATTTTGAAGATGTTCACAAAGACATGAATTATTTGCAGGGGGAAGAAAAAGAAAAACAATTTAAAATTTCAAAGAAAATTTTTATTGAAAAGTTGAAGGAATGGGTAAATCAATCTAATGAAAATAATGAAGATATGGTGGAGGAGAATTTAAAAATGGTCTTATCTAACTTAATAAGTTTAGATATTGTAAAAAAGGAAGGCCATTTTCAGATGGGCCATTTGTCAAAAACCTTCATTATAAAACAAATTTTATTGAAAAATTACCTTTGTCCCGCAATAGTATAATCCGGCGGAACACTATGACAGGCAAACGTGATGGATTTGTAGGCCAGATGAAAAAAAATGAAATTGAGGTTTATACCTTGCATTGTATAATACACCAGGGTGCTCTTGCTTCTAAATTTATATCCAAGCATCCGGTCATGAAGGCTACTGAGCGGATAATTAATAGGATAAGGGGCGGCCATAACTCACTGACTCATAGAAAATTTGTGACATTTCTAAAAAATTCAAATGCTTCTCACCACGATCTATTAATGTTTAGTGAGGTACGTTGGTTAAGCCGAGGTAACAGTATTAATAGATTGTTTGAGCTTAGAAATGAAGTATTTGAATTTTTAGAAGCTGAAAATATCGAAATAAACGAAAAAGAATATTTAAAAGATTATCAATTTATTTTAGACATGGCGTTTTTAACAGACATTTGTAACATGTTGAACGAGTTGAATTTGAAGCTGCAGCGAAAAGATAATAATATTTCTGATATGTTTAAAATTTTTTCAGATTTTAAAACTCAGCTATTTTTACTTGCAGCACAAATTGATTCTGAAGACTTTTCGGACTTTCCGAAAACTTCTGTTATTTAAGACATGGAGAAAATCTTGAAAAAGTTTGAACTTTTGGAAATATTAGAAACGCTTTTTAATAACTTTAATGACAGGTTTAAGGATTTTGGAAATATTCAGCAGTTACTGGATATATTTCAAAACCCTTTTAAATGCGTAATATTAAAGTAGGAATTCCCAATCCAAACAGAACTTATTATGCTTCGAAGTGAATTAGATTTCCCGGATAATTTTATCTATATAGAATTCTGGAAAAATGTGGATGGTACAATATATCCTGAAATAAAGAAGATTTCATTGAAGTGTTTATCTTTATTTCCCTCAACGTATCTTTGCGGACAAATATTTTCAGATTTGAATTATATTTGCTCAAAAAAACGCAATAAGCTGAATTCTTCTAGTTCGAGAAATATACTATTATTGCGTAACTGCAATAAGTGTATCAACATAGAAGATTTCATTAATTTTTAATTGCAAATTGACCAATGATTAATTGAGGGAAAATTTATAAACACTTCGAAGAATCTTTTTATTTCGAAATATATCATACTATCCAGATGTCCGCATATATAAATTATATATGTATTTATTATAGATATATATATATATCTGTCTATACATTCATCAAGAGTATTACAAAAATAAATACATTCATCAAGGGTATTACTAAAATATGTACATTCATTAATTTTACATCTCCCTTTTGTTAAACAAAGAAACAGAAAAAAAATAACAACACCCGCCACACATGTGCTTTCGTCGCAATCTCGTCGACGACTAAATACAATGAATAGCAAATTGTTTTCTTCCAGTGTTATTTCGTCACTCTCACCAATACTACTACCTTGGGCATCTATGCTCCAGAGTAAAGGCAGTGGACACAGTACATAGCGTAATTGAGCGTAATTTGAAGCACATTTCATATTATAGTCCTCTGTCGTTATTGCGCAGTTTGAAAAATATGAATTACCCAAAAGTGAAATGAAAACTTATTCAATTAACTGGAGATGATATATACAACTTCAACGTAGCAAGGTTGCTAGTTTTCCAGTTTTCAAGCCTCTTTCTGTTAGAAACAAAGTCCAACAGTACAGAAATGCAAATTGACAACACCACTTTCCAAATAAAAAGTGAATTATATTAAATCTATCATGCCTGCTGAAGACGTTGAAATTTATAAGGCTGTGTTAAAAGTGACCGTCGGTGATGCAATAGGTAGTGTGCGCGCCTCTTGTACATGTGATCCTGGGTTCGACACCTGCTCTGACCACTTTAAACAAAATTTCTTTCGGCGGCGGTCACCTCGCAAAGTGACGGCGACACTATCGAGTATTTAGCCATGAAAAAGCTTCTCAAAATACCGTTCGGCATCGTTGTAAAAACCGTAGGTCCCAATCAGTGAGTGAAAAATTAGAAAGCGCACAGCTCACTGGTTGTGAGAAGCTCTCCCCAATCCCTTACTGGGATGTAATGGGAAGCGGTTTTTTATGTGTTAAAAATATAATTAATTGAATTTATATTATTTTTAATTCAAATTGACTCATTATAATAATAAATTTTTGACTATTTTCCTTAAATTTTTTCTACATAATAATACCTTTTTTGCAATAATGAACTGAAAATATATTGATATTAATTTGTTTAGTTTTTAAGACTTTTTGTATTACCTACTACATTTCGTATGTCCTTGAAAATTATTTTTTAATTACATACAGTATTTGCTGAAGTTCCTAAATTGTTTATGTTATTTAAATAATATTACGTTGATGGTAAAATTATCTATCGGGTAAACGCGTCAGCCCAGCTGATTTGTGGTTACTTCATCTTTTCCGTGGGAAGGTGTCAAATTCGATTTTGTTTCGTTTTACTTGTTAATAAAATTTCACGAATTTCAATCAAATTTTAATTTATAGCATAGACTTTGTATCAAGTAAGACACGCTTATTACTTTTTTCACATTTTGTGTACATAGTGTATTTCATTATTTAGCTAATTTTGACAGCTTAACCACGGAACTGCTAAGGCGACTACCTAATGGATAATGCTATCATGTTATAATAAACTGCTATCTTGTTATAATAAACTGAAAACATATTGATATTAATTTCTATAATTAAATTTTTTTTCTGCAAGGCAAAAACACATATTTTGTTCATTATCCAATATGAACATATGTATAGTCTAAACTAATAGCAACATAGAATTGCAGTAATTGGTGCAAAGTGTTCAACATCCAAAAAAGCTGGATATTGGGCACAACCTACGCCCTTCTTTTTTCTTTGCTTTGCAATTGTATGGAATGTGTCCAATATCATGGAAAGATATACGAGCCAACAACGAGTCGAGGTTATTAAAATTTACTACCGAAATTTGGAGTCAGTGGCCTCAACTTTAAGAGCGCTAAGTCCAATTTATGGTCGTCATAATCGTCCTACCAGATCAAGAATTGAGCATCTGTGGACAAATTTGAATCCTCAGGCACAGTACAAAATGTTCCCGTGCCAGTGAGACAAAGAAGTGCCCGTTGTGTCGAGAATATTGCTGCCGCTGAGGCTGCAGTTCAAGAAAGCCCAAATGTGTCTCTCACACGTCGTTCTCAAGCGTTGAGCATCTCTGTGACGTCGTTGTGGCGAATTTTGCGAAACGATCTTGGCCTACATCCTTACAGGATCAAACTGACGCAAGAACTGAAACCGCTTGACCACCATAAGCGTCGTATTTTCGTGAATTGGGCTGAGCAACAACTTGAAAATTATTCGGATTTTCATCGGAAAGTCATCTTCAGCGATGAGGCTGTTTTGTGGCTGAATGGCTTCGTCAATAAGCAAAATATGCGTTATTGATCAGACAGCAATCCACAAGTAATCCATGAGTCATCATTGCATCCCGAAAAAAATTACGGTTTAGTGCGGTCTATGGGCCGGCGGCGTCACTGGGCCGTACTTCTTCCGTGCTGATCAAGACCGACACATTACTGTGAATGCGAATCGCTACCGTTCAATGATAACCGAATATTTTTGGCCCCAATTGGATATGTGGTTGCAACAGGACGGCGCCACAAGCCACACAGCGAATGCCACAATCAATTTATTGGAAACCAAGTTTGGTGAACGTGTTATCTCACGAAATGGCCCAGTCGATTGGCCGATTGGCAGACGCCGTTAGATTATTTCCCGTGGGGCTACGTCAAGTCTGTGGTCTATGCCAACATGCCAGCGACGATTAATGAACTTCGTACGAATATCGAACGTGAAATTTCAGCAGTATCGGCCGATTTATGCTTGAAAACCGTCGAAAATTGGGTTCACCGTCTAGACTTCTGCAAGCGTGCCCGTGGTGGCCATTCAAAAGAAATCGAGTTCCATACATAATGGCATCGAACGTACTTTCACAGGAATAAAGAATTTCATTGGTATCTAAAACCGGTTTTGTTTTATTTAAACTTTTGTAGCGCTCTTATTGAAAACACCGTTATATAAATGTCATTATCTTAAAAATAAAACATGGTTATTGCATATTTGTTTTAGAATTGTGTATAAAATTTTTAAATACTGTCTTTGCAATTCATTAGTTCTCCAAATCTTGTTAAAAAACGCGTTAAATTTTGTCTTAAACTTTAAAACACGTTTTTCTATCACTTCATACTTTTGGATATTGGACACTTAAGTTCTCACATGACGATATGTCGGACTCAATGAGCACTTAATTTGTAGACGAAATACTTTCAGTTATTACATTGAGTCGTTACAAAGTCTTCCAGATCAATAAATTCGAGAATGATATAAAATTGTACTGAAAAGGATATTTAACAGTATTGCGAGATATAAAACATTAAACAAAACAATAAACAATCTTCCAGTGAGGTGCAAGACAGTAGGATTTTCCCTGTTGTACTTTTTATTGCGGTGTAACTTTCGCATTAATTTATGGTCATCACTTTTTGAAAAATTCGTAAGAGATGTTAAAGCTTTTATTGTCCTGTGCTATTTTATTTTTCTGAACATCTTTAGGGAGATTGTGAAATTTGTATGACGTCGTCCTTGTGTCTCTGCCTGAAACACTGACTACTTTGCGGTCAATTTCAGTTAGATAATTAAAAATCTTTATAGAACTCACAAGACATTTTGCGGTTACTAGAATATAAATTTCAAAAGAAATTAAATAACTTTATCTACGACTTGTACGAATTTGGCATCAGGATCGAAGGGAGAGTGGGTTTAAAAGTTGTCACAGAAGACCGTTTTATAGGCCTACGAAATTGTACAAATGTTTGTGTGGTATTTTTCGTTTATTGAATTGAAATTGTTTTGAAAATATTTTAATTATCTTGGAAATTAGAAACATAATGTAATTGCAATACATAAATCAAAACAATTTATGACTTCTCGTGGTATATGATTTTCAAATTCCGTGAACGATGGAGAAAATTTATGGTTTTAAATGGATTTCAAATGGAATTGAAATATTTTATTAATTTTCTTGTATGGTAAAATACTAATCTTCCCATTGTCGTCTCGGAGGAAATCGGTTTTCATTAAAACTCAATGCAGAAATCAAGTTCCAATTCGTTGGCAAATTTACGAACTGTGCAGTATATATATCAATTTATCCCAAGACAGCTTCATATTTTTTTATCATAATGATATTGTTTCCAATAAATAATAATAATGTTTGAAAAAAAATTGTAAAAACACCAAATAATTAAGTAGTCGGACTAAAATGCAAGAAATATATATATATTTCTTGTATTGTTTTTTGAATTTGAAGTTTTTGGAATTCTGGAAAAGTTTTGGTTCAGACAAGTGCCACAACCAAATGTTTGCAACCAAAGGAGGCAGACAAAAGAAGGAATTTTGTAATTTTTATATTGTGGTACAATATGTTTTTGATTGCTACCGTTTTGATAACTGAACGAATATCCAAATGAAAAAAACATTCAGAAGGAAAAATCATATAATTTATTCATCATGCAATAGCAATAACAGCAGCGACGGCAACAATAAATGTATCAGCAACACTAAAGGAAAAATGCCATAAAATGCATTATGGCAGAAAACTGCATAATGATTTATGGCCAACAAACCAAAATAATAAAAGACGAAATTGCAACAATTCCCAAAGACCAATGTAGCCAATGTTGTAGTACTCGTACTCGCATACATATTAGTTACATCCTCTGCACGTTTTAATAGGTATTCTCAGGCATTTTCGCATGATTGCGCTTTGTTTTATTTATAAAATATTTTCACACGAAACAATATGAAATTGTGCTTTGTATACATGTAAATGAATGTGAATAGGTGCATACTTGTAGGGGGAATCTGAATACTACTATATTGGGAGAACTTCATCGAGATGGGAACAACAAATGTTATAGTGTCACTGCAAGTGACTAATTGATATATCGAGAAAAACTGTTCATTATTTTGCCACTTTCCAATTGAAAACTGTGGAGGATTTTGCAGCCGGCTTTTATTAGCGCAACACAATCTGAAACACCCAGAAATTACATAGAGCTACACGCAACCAGATACTTACTATTAAGTGTTGTTAAGCCCATTGTCATAAAACTAGCAATCGAGATTTAGAGCCAGCCAAACCAGAGAATAATTTAGTTTGCTTAATGAAGTTAAAATTAGTGTCTACTCCTAGAGGATCAAATTCTCCTAGGTGCCTGAAAAAGTAAGATCCTGAGTTGTGCTGGACACGTGCAAAGACGTTATTCAGTGAATTTATAACCTTCCGTATCGTCATAGTTTTTACTCAAGTTATTTGCCCTGGCCTTAACTCTCATCACATGCCAACCAATCGGCCACTGTTCGCCAGAACTCAAACAAGCATTGATACCTTAAGCTTGCTAGAGACAGAAAGTTCACCGAAGTGCTCCTATCCTATATTAGCCATATTTTTCTTGTGCGTACACTATCTGGGACTCTCGTCTGCCTGTCCTGCATCATCATATAGGATGATTTTTGGCGGATATGGCAGTTGGTGGTGCAAATGTTAAGATCGTGGTTTCGGCGGCGGTCACTTCGCATAGTGACGGCGACACTATCGAGTATATAACCATGAGAAAGCTTCTCAAAATACCGTTCGGATTCGGTGTAAAACTACACAGGGTAGGAAAACACATTCCAATTGCCAGCCTAACTGCTCTGCATTTTTCTCTGCCTGGGCACTAGTGTATTCAAAAAAACGGGTTTTTAAAAACGTGGGTTTTCGGTTTCTTCGAATAATCCAATTTTGGCAAAATCGGCTTTCGGTTAAACTCAGGGGTAAAATATTTTTAAAACATCGAAGTGGAAAATTATACGTTTTACAATATTCGATTTTTATTAATTCAGTCTTTTGGATATTTGTGGAGGATTATAGCATACAAAACTATACAAATTGATAAAAAAAACATATACAAATTTAATATTCCAGTGTTAAAAAATTTACGTTCTTTTCTTTTAAACAATTTCTTGTTTGCTTTAGCGTAAGCTGAAATTTAAAATACACTTTTACTGAAAGTGTACCTAGGGCTAGTTGTATATACAGAGTGGTTCAGTCACGACTGGACAAATTTCACCAGCGTATTCCTTGGCTCATTTCATGAGAACATGAATCTACGATGTCCATTAATGATTCTGAAAGACCTCTTAAAGGCCTTTCCAACAAGCCCAAAAACAAAAAATCCGACCACTGATTCAGAACTTAGCAATTTTACCCTAGTACCCTCCGACCGCCAATCCGAAAATTTTCAAATCGTTGCCATTTCGCCCCCTTGGATTTTCGGGGATAGTCGTAGATGGACATATTTGCATGAAATGAACCAAGGAATACGATGCTGGAACTTACCCAGTCGTGACTAAATCACCCTGTATGATATTATACAGTTCATTCAACTCAGGTTAGGTTAGGTCAGTAAAAATTGCTAGTGGCAAATTTTGTCCAATGAGGACCGTTTTGATAACATGGACCGTCATGTCCCGCGCCCATCGGTAGAACCTGTAAATTAACCTTGTGCGGTTAAGGGTTGATTAACACATATGATACATCAGCCCGATGTGGCAGGATGTGGCTGAAGATGTGGCATAAATTAGATTCTGGCGAACAAAGGAATTTCTCTGCAAAAAGTTCCTAAGAGTCTTCGGCTTTAGTCTTTGGGTGTCTGTTAGATCCAACATGAAGTAAGATCCTAGATACCGACTGCTACTAATAAAAGGCCGGACAGTAGCATATGCCTTCCACAACCCTACAACATCTGCAGTAATCATGTGCTGAGTTTGCAAGTCTCTACGCGAGTCTACCTATTAAACAATGATCTCAGCTACTAGAAAACAAATATCTTGCCTAGGATTGTATATCCAGTTTAGTGTACGATGCAGGTCGTAATGTGGTAATACTTTCCTGACGAACCTGCTTTTTGTGCATCAAGACCATAAGCCATTCGCATATCTGGGAGCTTCGGTTTTAAGCATGAACTTGCATGCAGGTAGATGCATACCCACATGCTCCGCATCCAGTGAATCACATCTGGTATTTCCTAACCTCGTCAGCTGAACCGCTTTAAGATTCCCTGAAGTGTTTATATGCCCTGGACCCCATAAAGGTGAATATGGAACTGCATGGTGCAGATGTGGGGCAGTTCTTGAGGTCTGGAGTACAGATTCTCATAGTGCTACGGACAAGTTTCCAGAAAAGTTTGTATAGAGCAGGAAGCATACCGATTTATCACTCGATGTCGTCCATCGTCCGTTTTGATCCTTTAAATATCCTAAAGATGTGGAAGTCGTCAAGAGGACTTTCCGCAGTCTGGAAGTCTCAGCCGCGTTTTCAATGCCTTTGCAGAAATGTTTCCAAGACCTCGTTTTAAAGACCTTAACTCTTTCTTATATTGAAAAAAAATGGTGTCCCATAACATCTCATGAAGGGATTGGAGAGAGCTTCCCACAATCAGTGAGATGTGCGCTTTTTAGTTTTGCATTCACTGATTGGGACCTATAGTTTTACACCGGTTCCTATCGGTATTTTTGAGAAGGTTTTTCATGGCTAAGTACAAGAGTACAAGAGTTCTCATGTAAAAGAGCCGCGCACACTATCCATTGCACCACCGACGGCAATTTACGTCTAATTATAATATTTATGTCTAATTTGTCCTTAATGAGTTTACCATATTAAAACGTTTTCTACAAGATTTTTCGGGATTTTCATATCCTTGTTCCTCCACGGAGGCAAACTATATGCTGTCTGTCTGATGGCTTTAGTAACCATAGTGAGCAATTGAACAGGCGTTAGGTTTGTTATTCTGTGTTGTAATAGCACTTGCGTAAAAGTTCTTTACAACCCGAAATGCGGTTAATCGTTTCAAAATAACCGGCGATACCGGTTCTTCGAAAAACACAATTTTTATAAAACCGAAGTACGGTTATCCGACCGAAATTCGTTTAACCGGTTTCGGTTTTAAATACACTACTGGGCACCTATATAAGGTGAATGTCGTACTAATGAGCCATCTCGTTTGGATATCCTAGTCAGTTCCAGGCTGATGTTTGGTTCAGAATTACTTAACCGTACTTGATAGGCTCTTGACTGTCAAAAACTTCAGAACTTCCCTTATCGCAGAAATTTCTATCTGATAAATACAACATCAAATAGAGTACTAGAAACAGACGACACTAGTTTCCAAGAGTAGACTCCATTCCCTACATCAGCATTCAGCTTCACGGAATAACGCCCATTGAATAGAAATACGTCATAGAAATAAAGCCCAAATATAATAAAAAAAAACGGTTTCCCATTATTATCCATGAAGGTATTGGGCAGAGCATCTCACAACCTATGAGATGTTTGCTGCCTAGTTTTACAGACGCTGATTGGGACTTAGAGTTTTACACCGATTCCCAGCAGTATATTGAGAAGATTTTTCATGGCAAAATACTTGATAGTGTCGCCATAACGAAGATAGGTGGCCACTGTCGAAAGAAATGGAAGGTTGTTAGAAAATAGATGGAACCCACGATATCATGTATAAGAGCCGCGAAATCTACTACTGCACCGCAGACGATCACCCATAAAATAAGCCCCCAACAATAAATATTTAACACCCTTGGCTAAAATATGAAATATCACCCAAAAAGTTTCGATGGTCTTAGTTTAGCCCATTTTGAGTTTTGCAAAAAGTTTCGAATTTGTTATGGAAAATAAGTCTTGAATAGTAACTAGGGTCCGGTGAACTCAAATCCGCTGTTAGACTTTCGCTATCTCATATAGTTTCACCGATATCGTGTGTTCTAGAAGTCGAACAATGGTCATTTGTATGACCCCAGTTCCTCTCCTGCCGACCAGAGGCATCTGGTATTTTAACAAAAAAAATTTTAAATCTTTTTCTTCAAAAGTAATATATTGTTGAAAACATAATTCTTTTAATGTGTCTTATTTTCCATTTAGATTTTTTGTCTACACACAACATTTTCTCCACCACTCCACAGAGCTTACAAAGGCAAGAGATGTACGCAATGTACAGGTTTGTTGAAAGCCAACAAAATTTCCTAGAGCACTGTATGATTGCAGTTTCCATTGTGTATACGGAGAAAAAATTGGTTTGGAAATATTAAAAATTTAAGTTCGAAAACTCGAAGATTGCTTCAAAATGGGTTAATACCCAGGAGATCCCTACAAACGTGAATCTAGGTATCCTGAAAACTAAGACAAATTGCAATACGCTCAGTATTCTCAAAGGCGATGGAGGGTATGATAAACTACCATCTGGTGAATTTTATGTAAGTCTGCGGCTTACGTAGTGATCGACTTCAGCATTGCTTTCCCAGAAACAGTTCAATAGGCGATCGAATTTCGTCCCTGGGAGCCGTGAGTCGGTCCCTGCATAGAAATAGATAGTCAAATACTAATGGCCGAATTACAGCAGCGATGCGGCCAATGGATTTTCGAGTTTCGTCTGATAATGCGGTTGTCGAACACATTGCGCAATTGTAACGTTGGCCGTGTGTTACGTAACGCCGTTCTGCTGAAACCATATGTAGTCCATGTTATACTCTTCAACTTGTAGGAACAACAAATCGCTGAGCATTGTACGGTAATGCTCACCATTGAGGCTAACGGCGACTCCTTGCTCGTATTGGAAGAAGGATGGACCGGTATTCCCGCCATGCGATTCATTGTGGCTGCGTCAGCTTCTTCTCGTCGAAGCGTGGATTTTCCGAGCCCAATATGCGGCAATTTTATTTGTTAACGTAGCTTCGGACCCGAAAATGAGCCTCATGGGAAGATACGATTTTTCGGTAAAAATGCTTATCTTAAGCCACTCGACCTTCAGCCCATTCAGCGAAGCAAAAACTCGTCACATGGCTCCAATTTTTGCACTAGTTATACTATAATATTTTATAAGCCTTCACAAAAAAATAAATATCAAAATGGTTTCCTATTAGTTCTTGTGAAGAGATTAGGGTGAGCTTCACACAGTCAGTTAACTGTACGCTTTCTAGATCTTACACTCTCTCTGATTGGGACCTACAGTTTTACACTGGTTCCGAACAGTATTTTGAGTAGTGTTTCAAGGCTAAGTACTCGATAGTGCCGCCATCACTATGGTAGGTGAACGGCGTCGAAAGAAACTTAAGGTGGTCTGAGCAGATATCGAACCCACGTTCTCACCTACAGGAGCCGCGCACACTAACCATTGCACCACCGACGGACAGCCTTCATGCAGAGGTCTTTATTCAAAATTCTGCGCAAAGAGGTAGCGATTTGATGTTTGTTCGAGCACACTTCAGCTACAGCGGCAATATTTCCTAAAGAAAATCCTTCATCGACCTAATCCTCAGAAGGCTGACCCCATCTTCAAATAGTAAAAAGTTCCTTTAACTTGAAGCAGTACTGACGTAAGTGAATGCAAATGGAGTGCATCTTAGCTTTTCGTCGCACCTTCCTTCCTGCTGTATCCCCTTTTGCGTAAATCATATTCATACTCAATAAATTAAATTAAATCTTAGACTGCCACCACCTATATTTATGCTCACCAAGTAGGAGACATTGACGTGTTTTATTTTTAAATTCTTTATATTAACTTCACCTGTGTGGATGCGTGTATGTATGTATGCCGAAAAAACTTTGGATTGATTTGTAACCCTTTTCCAGTGATCCAATCGAGCTGCAACTTCGCAGGCAAACTAATGGTTATCAAAATAAACTATAAAAGTATGGGGGGATTGAATAAAGAGGCGTGGTACATCCCTTACAAATCACAAATTAAAAATCCATTATTTGTGCTCCTTAGGTGTTAGGTGAAAATATTCTAAGATCTGCTGCAAATATGGGCGGGATTGGACAAAGGGGCGTGGTCATATATAAACAATTTATAGTCAAAAACTATGTATTTTACGGGTTGGTTTTTTGAAAGACTTCAGTTCAAATATTTGAGTTGCATATTTCATTAAAAAGTGGAAGAGGTCTGTTTCGTTTAATATTTGATACTTCGACATATTTCGCCAATTATCACCGATTAAAATAGATTTTTTAATATTCTGTGTTTCACTGTTCGGCACTCTCTCAATAAAAGCCACACAAACACACACTCAGTATTGTACCCAAACTCACACATGCATTCAGTTACTTATGGTGCCTGGGACTTCATGTGGAGTAAAAGTCGCAAAAGTGCTGTGTCTGATTTATCACACGTAATTGTATTCACATTTCAAACAAATGCTGGGAATTTGTTGCTGCCAATGAATTTCAGGTTGTAAATATGGAGAAGAATCATTCAAGCTTTGGCCTGGTGCGGTAATCCTCTCAGCTGTGTACAATGCGCACATGTCAGTACATAATTTTTATTTTATTTTACTTTTGTTTTTGTCATATTTGCTTATCCAAAAAAAATCTGGGATATTTCGAATTGATTTTTGAAAACGGAGTCACCGGTCGTTACTCTAATTGGTGAAATTGCATACATATGAGGAGAAACATATGCGAACTGTCGAAGTCGGCGATTTTTATTGTAGACCTATTTTAGTTGTTGAATGTTCGTATGCAAATTTAGTGAATATTGTGATAATTAGAGCATTTTTTGTAACCATTTCAATAAAAATGTCCGCTTTTAGAATATACAAATATTTTACCTTTAAGATGGTAACGTGATCATATATTAAATTCAACGTAATTAGAATAACTATTTAAGAAGTCTGATGTATCATTTGAAACATATTTAAAAATTAAAGTGATACAGTTAGCGATTTTGAGAAATTATGTTTTGAATAAAATTACCTCACACTCCTGCAGATCTTGAGATATAATTAAAACAAATTATAACTACATTAAGCAAATGGAATAGTTTTAAATATTTATTTAACATATCGTCAGACGAGTACTATAAAGCTCCATACGCCATCAACTTAGTTTCGAGAAAAACAGCATTTAAAACACAATGGTCGATGACAAAGTGAGAGTGAGATAGTGAAATTCAGAAGACAGCGTTCGATAGAACAACATTTCAAACCTCAGTTTCTAATCTTAGCTTAAAAATGCGAAATTTGCGTAAGAAGCTTTATAGTACTCAGCTGACGATATGCCAATGAAAACCCTGATACAAAAGAATTTTCATTCATATTTTCTACTTTTTTATGCATTTTGTATTGAATTTATGTATTCAAATTCAATATAAACAATCTGTCTTAATATAAACAGAATTTAACTTTTATTTATATTATTTATTTTATATAAAAAAATTTGTTTTTTGAGATAGTTGTGATTTTTTATTGGATTGTAAAGTAGACATGTTCCGATTAAGTATGGAATAAAATATCCGCCAAATACCATTTTTCTTTTCATGAATTCTCCATCAGTTTTTGACAGAGATGTGGCTGTTTCTCACTGGTGACGCGTTGGATCTCATCTTTGAGCTCAGGAATTGTTACTGTTTTTTAGCGCAAACCCGAGATTTCACAGAACCTGAAGGAAAGAAATTGCACGACGTTAAATCGCATGATCTTGGTGGCAAGTTGATATCAGAATTTCTTGAGATATTTATTTCTAGAAATAAGAAATAAATAAATCGATTATTTCATTCGGGGGGTGGCACTTGGGCATCTCTTCCTGAAACCACACGTCGTGCCGAACCATGCCGTCCAGTTGAGGCCACAAGAACCCCGTTCCTGTAAAAAAAAGTCTGGATATTATATAATTTTAAGCCAAACTTTGTTATTAGTTCTAAGTTATAGTCTGTAAGGATTATTGAATATTCAGAGACTGAAAAAATAAACAAATAAATCAAGCCACCTGACCAAAATCCGCAACAGACAGTTGCACGTTCTGAGTGCATTTGTTTCTCATGGATTGCATGAGTATTTTTTGAGCCTTAAATTCGACAATTTTGTGTATTCATGAAGCCATTCAGATGAAAATGCGCTTCATGGGAGAAGCTGACCTTTTTTTAAAAATTGACAGTGGCTTCTCTTGCTCCTTTACCCGTTAAACGAATTGCCGGCACTTTCCATGGTCGGCTGGTTTGAGCGCCTGTGAAGCTGAATTTTTTACGCATGAAGGTGGAGGTCTTTTGTCAAAATACGCTGCGTAGTGCTTCGTGAAATTTGAAGTTGTTGAGAGCGATGACGAGTTGATGTGTTAGGGAGACACTCTCGTGTACAGCAGCAAAGTTTTCAGGAGACCGGTCAGTACGTTGAAGCACAGGAGTCTTTCTGTCCATAATCAACCCATTCTCTTCAAATGGTTGACACATTTGGACACTTTCTCGACTGAAAATTGTTCGAAGTTTGCGAGTGGTTTCAGCATAACTTTCCAAACTTTTGTACTAAGTTTTTACAATTATAACGCGTTGTTTTCCGCTTCAAGCGCTTCATTTTTAATAACCGGAATAAACATACATGATAGTTGCCTAATTTCAGAGTTGCCACTTGCACAAAAGAAAATTATACTAAATTTAAGAAGTGCAATCATACTGAGACACTAGTCGTGTGTTGGTTACAAGCAAGCGATTATCGCTTGCTAAGTTGCAAAGAAAACGCCTTTTTAGCGAAAAGTAATTTTATTCAAAAATATGACAAAGTGTAGAAAATGGTAAAATATGTGATAATTTTTTTTTTAAAATTAGCGAAAATGATTTTCGTCGCTAAGTTCTCGCTAAGTCTTCGCTAAGTACTTCATATAAAACAAGCGATAATATAAGCAAGCGGTGTAACCAAAACACCCTTCTATTACGTTTAATATACTTGTATTTTATTATCGATTTATATGTACACTCCGGTTCACTTATTTAAAGGCACTAAAACTTCCATATTCAGCCGCCTGTAGAATTTTAAAACCGAAAGGGAAGCTAGACGTCTTGAAATAAAAAAAAAACCACGTTAACAGTGGTTTCTTAATTAAGAAACATTTTTTGAACAATTTATAAGAAGAGGTTTTTGGTTCACTTGAATAAAGGCACTTTAACTAATTTCAATGAAAAACAGTTTTTCTTGTTTTTTTATTTAACTTTATTTACGAACTATTAGTAATGTGTACAACCCCCTTTGTTTTTAATAACTTCATTGAGAGATAAAGAGAATTTATGTCATTTCTAGTTTTCGTTTGACAAAGAATTTGCACTAGTATAATGGTCTGACCATTGCTCATAATTGTCCTTCTCTCGTGGAAACGTTAAATGGCTTTTCCATCTCCTACACCGTGTTGCTAATACAAATTATAACTCCAAAAAAAAAACTAAATATACATTATAAGAGTAATAAATTTTCAAACAAATTTATTTAAAAAACGCGCGTTGGCATTTAATTTCCAATAATATGTCACATTTTCGCAGAGAATTTGTCCTTGACATTTTTTGTCCCATCGTCCGTGTCCTCTTCCGCACCATGTTTATGTCCATGGTTGCTTGGTTCATTCTCTTGCTGGCATTATCCATTTAATGTAACGCTCTGATGCAGTTACTGATGATAGCAATTGTGCTGCTGCTGTTTTTCTCCCCGATGGTCTGGGTCTCCAATCGTGTAGACGAAACCATGAATTAGACGAACCTTTTTTGCTCTCTGGAAGTTTACGTGACAAAGAAGTGTGAAATCACATTCTTCTTCAAGAGGGCAAAACAAACATACTCCTATGCATCCAAAGTAAACAAATTAAGGGGAGCAAAAATAACGTAACAATGTCGAAAAAAAGAAATTGTGCAGATATTGAGATAAATTGCTAAAATTAATCTTCATTTGTAGCTACCAACGTTTAGATGATACTGCCTTAGCTTCCACTGCGTGCATAAGAATTCAGTATGTAATGGAAATAGACGTATCACAAGAAATTGGAGTGGCTTTGGGAACATACAACACTCTAGTAATAAAGAAACGATGGCAGGAGAACAAAACGAGCCGACAGTCGCAGCACACAAACATCGTTGAAAAAACAGTAGAAGCTTGTCAAAGTTCAGCTGCAAGTAAATGTTGTCATATTTCCTATGACACACTTGGTTTTGTTATTTTTCCTGCTGCAGCTCCTATTCCTTTTACTGCCGTTTAATGTTTGCTGCTTGTTGTCGTTATTATTTTCGTTGTTATAGTGTATTTGATAGTAGTGGTCCTTTCAGAGCGGAACAGGAAATTGCATGGTAAATAAAATTGCCCCCGGTGTGTCATTGAATAGCAAAAATATACAGTGCGGAACAATAATAAAACTAGATTCACATACGAAACATAAAAAAGGGGAACCATCGCATCATGTAGGTATAAATATAGTATATATCTTGATATTTGGGTGTATGAGGTAGGTGTAATGAGACGTGGAAAGAGGAAAGTGTGTTTAAAAATACAAATATCGATGTGCATTCAACCACGTATATTTATACGCCAGACCACCGTATGGTAGACGGGCCTTTTGAGTTAGTAGTGGTTGTTGTATTCTAGAGGATTACTATATGCAAGTAGACCCATTTTGAAATACACCATCCGTCAGTCCGTCTACAGGTTCTTGTTATCCAATTGCAGTTCACAAATATGACCCTATTTAAACAAACTTTTTTATGTTACTTTTGATTGGGCCAATATCGAACCCTAACAAGATATGAATGTATATTGGTATATTTTCTGCTATATCCCACATAGCCAATAGGTACATGATTCTTAGGAACCAAGAAAATATATCCAGCAATACTACACAAACTAAAAAATTGCAGACAATTTAGTAGGCCCACTTGGTTATTTTAATTATTGGCATATTATAGATGTAATTAAAATTACTCGTATAAAAGCAGAAAGATACGACATCCATGGTTGTTATCTCAAGCAAAGGATGTGTTACAAAATTAAGAGGATTTGATTATTTTGAAGATTTATAGATACAATGGCCGTATTTTATAATCGAGTATTTAGCCATGAAAACCCTTTCAAAAATACCGTTCGGAATCGTTACAAAACTGTTTCACCAAACAGTTAGTATATAACTAGAAAACACACAGCTCACTGGTTGTGAGAATCTCTCCCCAATTCGTTCATGGGATGTACTGGGAACCAATTTATTTATAGTTACTATTTGAAATGGAATAAAAATGGTTCCATTTTTTTAAAGCTCCATTAGCAAATGGATGCTGTATACTTATACAAGCGGTTTCAAAATAAATCATCCGATGTTGTTTGGCTCTCATTTTTTTCTAAATGAAAAA
The DNA here is from genome assembly GCA_963931995.1 of Phaonia tiefii. NCBI lineage: Eukaryota > Metazoa > Arthropoda > Insecta > Diptera > Muscidae > Phaonia > Phaonia tiefii. Next base: position 321,514,249 of record OZ008367.1, on the reverse strand, counting down.
CTTCGATTCAGATTTTTGATTATTTTTACTTGAACCTTTAAAATTTCACTCGTTATGTTGAGAATATGATATCGGTTAAATGGGCGCCGTCACAGTAATTGCGAGGCACGATGTTTCCGGTGACAGCTCGACATCCTCGGCAACAGCGACGATATTCTCGGCAGAACGGGCGCTCCGGCGCCGGCCACTCCTGGCAACGTCCAGTGTGGTCCCATACTCTTCCAGGTTAGTGGCCACACGGCGCAGTGTTTGCGCAATCGGTGTTAGACGGCCGGGGAATCGGCGACGGTATTCGCGCTGCGCCAACACCACAGACGAATAGTTACGCAAAAAAAATAGACACGATTATTCCGCGTTCTTGGGGAGTGTATCGCTACATGGCTTGTTTACTTGTATTCTACATCTGTCTAGTCCACAAATGTCAAAACAGATTTAACATTGGCGGCCATTTGCAAAATTAGAGCATCTTCCAATAGGGTGGTTACTTTTGAAACACCCTGTACTGTACGAGAATTCATATTCGCGGGCTTACGTACATTTATTCGTGTTAGCGAATTTAGGATTCCAGAATCCCACCCGATGAACAATCTAGCATGTGTATCTGCTTCCTAAGACTGGGAAGAAAACAATTACAGAGCCAATCCAATCGTAAAGTACGATTGTTTCATTGACCATAAGCTATGGGCACTAAGATAAACAGTTTGTTTCGACACTAAAATAGAGGCTGGCCAAATCCTCGGTTGTTTAATTTAATGCCTTCCCGCTTCTCTCCTTTGCCTTATTACCAAAAATATACATACTGCCCACTTATTGTCCATGCCTTTGTTAGGTTTGTTTGATGCGTTTGCCTAGTAGCAGGGTTTTGCCATAAATAGATGCGTGCACGTTGGTACATACATCGACTCCCCTCTCACCCCCAATATAACGATAGTTCAACACAGCTTGTCAATTTCAGGGTAAGTGAGATCTTCCGGATGCTTGAATTTGTCGAGTACTCAATGACAAGTTTGCTTTCAATACTTCTAGTAATTTAACGAAATCTTTCCCACAGCAATGCCAGATTCTCGAAATGTTTTATGAGTAAAATTTTTGATGTTTTAACATATATAGGCACGGATTATCAAAGCGAACACATGCAAACAACACACAGCGTTACACATCACATACGTAGTTGTTGTACAACAATAGTCTCTGCCTGAAAATAAGTATGATGTTATTGATGTAGCGGCAGCGAACAAACAAGCAGGTCGCCGCCAATGAGTATTGAATACTATAGAGAACTCATGGAACGAATTATATGACTCAAAAGCATTGGCGGTATGTGGCGAATGATTCAAAACGTATTAGTCTCTTTTTATTATAACTTGGTCTATTCATAATTTTTATGTGAAACATTGATGCCTTTTGAAACATTTTTGCTTTTTGTATAGTTTTATGTAATAACATTGTCGAAATGGTGTTTATGGTGTTTTGCTCAGACTCTCTACATGAGAGCGGAAAAAGAGTGCAATAAGTTCTCTATACTATTCAACACTTTTTGTCGTCGCTCTGTTTATGACAAAACAAGCACAATTATTTCAGTGAGCTAAATATTTATTTATATATTTTAACAATATTACATCTAATGTTAAAGCAGGTGTAAGAAAAAAGAAAGAGAAAGAAAAACTTTTTGCAAACAGTTTTAAATTCTGCAATCAAGAGGTCGCAAGTAAGAAAATAAGCTAAATTAGATAAGTGGTAATATATTTTTAAAATGTATAAAATATGGTTTGTAAAGTGTAAAAAAATGAATTATATATAATCTATTATAAAATCACCAACTTTTATCAGCTTCTAAATGACACCGGCATATGTTCCACCCTTAAAGCAATTTCTCGAGTATATCGCGTTACCCAAGGGTTATTGTTTAATGCATTGATAACAGTGTTCATTTGTACGTATCTGTATGTCTCTTTACTCGGATATAGGATATACAGCGTGGAGTATGATGATGTGTGTCTAAATGTTAGTTCGTCCATGCGTTCGCCCTCATATTCCTACACTTTCGATATATTGTTGGCTACGTGTTATACCAAATACATGAAATCTTGTCTATATACGTACACATTTATATGCACAAATCCTACAACCAAGGGTGTCTCTGGTGTTAGCTTTATTGATGATATATTGTTGTTGTTAGTGTTTAAATTTATGGTGTCAATTTAATAGATGCTTGTATTCCAAACGTTTATCATTTTACAAAAAGTATATTTTCTTTAAGATCCATTTAAAGTACAGTTAGAACTAACTAGTACATAATACACATATGGCAATGTCTTTTTATAATTCCTCATTTTCGTACAATTTACAATAGCGTACGAAGATGATGGATGGTGATGATGGTGATCATCCGCCCAAACATACCCTAAAATACGGAACTCATACCAACTAACAAAAAATCAAACACAATGATATACAATTACATGTACACCGGCTTCAGAATGTATCTTAACGTATTAGAATTGTTCAATACCAAAAATGTTACGTCAGTCACGTTACGTCAGTCACGGAACTTATTTCGCTCAAACCTCAACATCTTTTGAGCATAATTTTTGATGAGTTAACATCTATACGCGCGCCTCTAGGGCAGTAAACTATAAATTTAATACATACGCAAGTGTTAGGTTTGTAAGAGTAAATCATCGTTTGTTTGTTCGTTGCTTGGCAGTCGGTATTGAAAGTGATTATTGGGCGATATTCATATAATTTTCCCACGCGATTTTCTCCGGAAATTCATAGCCGATTTTATTAATTTTTGGATTAAAAAGCTAGTGCGGGTTTCGACGAAGAGTCTAGGCCAAAAATTAAGGCGATCCGATATCGGCGAGCCGAGATTTAAGTGTTTTAATTTGGAGTATTAATTTGGAGTAATATTAAAAAAGTGTTTTATGTTGATCTTCGGTTTTGTCTTATCATCGTTTGTTTGTTCGTTGCTTGGCAGTCGGTATTGAAAGTGATTATTGGGCGATTTTCATATAATTTTCCCACGCGATTTTCTCCGGAAATTCATAGCCGATTTTATTAATTTTTGGATTAAAAAGCTAGTGCGGGTTTCGACGAAGAGTTTAGGCCAAAAACTAAGGCGATCCGATATCGGCGAGCCGAGATTGAAGTGTTTTAATTTGGAGTAATACTAAAAAAGTATTTTATGTTGATCTTCGGTTATATCGTACGAATATAACAATGTATGTATGTATGTACAAGTGTCTGTTGCTTTGCATTCTTTGACTTTTGTGGGAATAAAACAAAAAGTATTGAGCAATAAAATAATGACACATGTGCTTGCACTGGGTCTTTAAATAATTTTAAGTATTAATATTATTTAACTGTAACGTCATCATATGATTGAACGCTGTTTTTTATTTTCCGATGTAACATTTACGAATGTGTTCATAGAAATCGAACAGGTACCGTGTAGCAAAAAGGTGTTAACACATCGCCCGTGAGTTCGAACACTCATTGGATTTTTTTTGACGCATTTTTACTGATTGTGTTCTAAACTATAGACATAGAAGAAGATATCCGGACAAAAAAAATAAACTTCACATTGAAACTTTTAGAGAAATGCCATTTGGAAAAGTGACCTGAATTATTGGTGAACAAATGCGTTACGTCAGTCACGACAAATTACACCATTTTTACAGCCAAAATTCAGTAATTTTTTTTCAATTAAATCACTGATTTTAATTAAGCTTAAGCTAAATAATTTTTCCAAAAAAAAAATTATAGCTCTATGTTCAACAGTTCACGAGATAGAATAATTTGAATGTTGTAAAAACTCTGCGAATGTTACGTATGTCACGAAAGACATTGCCATATAGCGAAAGGAACCTCGTTCCAACCGAGTGTCCCGTGACACTTGTTGCAAATATAATATACTTGTGTCCAAACATATTGTGTTTGCTATTCAATATTACATGTTTGAGACACAATGATTAATATGTTAGAAGATATGTGTAAATATATTTATGTTTGTGATACAAATACCGCTGTGTTTGTTGCACGGTCTATGCTCTCTCGAAAGAAGGAGAATAAAAGAGAGATAACGAGAGGGTCTATCTTGTAAGTGTGTATCTGTATTTTTGCATTACTCTCTCAGTCAGTGATTCATACATATTCCTGAATACTCGGGCAAATTGCAAATGAAGTCAGTGATGTATTGCGTTTCAGTTTCATGTATTCATTTATCCGTCATTATGTGCTACCAAAGTGCGAAACGATTTCGCGGAAAGAAACTGGAAAGGGATACAACGTGAAGCCCTTTGTCTGTCCGAGCCTTTAGTGAGAGAATCGGAACGGCGGACCATTTGTGAAATAAACGCTTGGCTTTCATGAAGTACATTTGTATATAAATATATTCTTTGTGTACCAACGCATAGTGATAACCAACGCATAGGTGAAACCTTCCGAAAACAAAAACGTGAGAGACAACAAAGAAACGAGAAGCAAAAGAGCAGCAAATTCTCATTTCATGAAAAAAAAAATAAATGTGGATTCATATTGATGAAATTAATTATAACAAATAATACATTTATATATACCTAAATGAAAGAATAATTTGTTTTTAAATAGTATTATGTTTGGGGGCAAATACGCATATGTTTCCAGGTAAAAGCATACATGTTTGCCAGTAAACATGATGCTGTTTACATTTAAACACAAGTGAGTTTGGGACTTGCAAACATATTACTGTTTGAAGTGCGTTCCAAACATATACATGGTTCCTGAAGAATATGTTTGGGAAAATATGTTAGAGAGGCCATTATTTTTTAGCGTGTGGGTAAATTGTCAATACTACTATCCTATTTTTGTATGACCAAAATAATAATAATACACTTGTAATACACTTGTTAAGCATGAGAAACATAATGTCGGTTGCTCTAGTTTCTTGACGTGTGCTGCGATATTAACTTAGCTTTATTTCCATCAGTCAAACAAAAAGTTCCCGCTTTCAAATTTGTATTTATTTTCCTTCTTATTAGTCGTGCAAGAAATTATTTGCTGCCTTAGTTTTTTCGTTAGTAAGTTGTCATACACAATTTCTTTTTTCTAAACTTAATATTTACGGCAGTTTATGACTAGGATGAGGAACTAATTTTATAATTACTCTCCATAGAATATCTCCTTGCAAAAAATTACAAAATACTATTTTGCAGAACAATTTGACACATATTTCTTTGGGAATTTCTATACTGAAAGTTTAATCCATATTTCATTTGGTTTGCTTGTTTGTTTGCTATGTAGAGCTCTGCCATGAAACCTTCGCCTTTACCCAATGCGATACTAAAAGTGAAACTAAGTTCGCACAACAAATTTGAATTTATAGTTTTTCTTGATACAAAATAAAAACAGAACGAACGAAACAGAATAGTGAAGAGCATAAGAGACCCATGGCGAAATAGCTTTTGTGATTTCTTGTTCATACTGCGACGCATTGTTCCTTGGTTTATTGTCTGAGTTACTACAGTAACGCTGCCAGTTCCGACTTCCCTAAAGTTCCTATGATTCTGGTGCAAAGTTTTATGAACTAAAATTGAGTCCTTGTAGTGAGCGATTGGATAAGAATGTGGTGTGACTTTTCGATGTTGTTGATATTGTATTTTTTGCTGTTTAGCTGAAAGCGGTGTAGACCATTTTGATGTCGGTGCGGTTTTGTTGCATGTACTAATAGTTAAGTCAAATCAGAAGTATTATCATTTTTGTTTGCATTATTTTAATGTTGATTGGAAAAGTGTTGATGGGTACTTTTGTCTCGACCTCCTTTAAATCTAGCTAGGTGTAAGTCATATAACTATGAATAGTGCGGAGGATATCTGAACCATACTAAATTCCCAAATTTCAATTACAAATATTATGTGTATTTGATGCCTACAAAATCACTGTTCCAATTTCCAGTTACATATAGGGTGCTTCAATTGTAATGCAGATCCATGAAAAAAATTATTTGTGATATGTTAATAATTTAGTGACCCAAACTATTTATGAATGGGCGTTAATTTTTTGGTGAACGTAATTGCCTGAGTCAACAATCAGCCGTTGGTGTGCAAACCGTGCCACCACCCGTTTGTCTTCTTATAGGTCGCTTGGCCGAAAATAATGTAAAATTGTCATCATGCACAGCAAGAATGGTGCAGTAGCACCGTTAAGCGAATTTCAAAATTACACGACCATACGACTGCAAAATTAAATTGAGAGAGGATCTGAAGTCTAGCCCGTATAATCACTAATTGGATGCTTGCACAGCAAGTAGTTGATGCCGTTTTTTTCAAAAATTATCATGAGCGATGTGACACATTTTAACCTAAACGGATACGTTACCACGCGGAAGTGCCTCATATATAGTACTGAAAATCACCACATCTTTCAAGAAAGAATAATGCAATTACAATGAGTCACTGGTTGGTGTGGATTTTGCACCGATTTCTTCGAAAATTATCCAGTAACTTTGTTACTGTGAATGGTGAACGTTATCATGACATCGTAATAAAGTTTTTGTGGCCTCAATTAGACGGCTTGAACTTGGGCAATAGGCATGGACTTGGGCACTTATTCGCGTATCCGGTATTGCCAGAGGAGTCGTGGTTTGCATTTATTGGATATTCTATTTCATTCACTTATTTAAAGGCACTAAAAATTTCATATTCAGCAGCCTGCATTTTTTCAATTTGTAACCGATTGCAGAATTTTAAAATGGAAGTGGTAGCTAGATATCTTGAGATATAAAAAAATCATGATAATAGTGGTCTCTTAACTAAATAACTTTTTTGAGCAATTTATAAAAAAAGTCCAAAAATTCGATATTTTTTTCGATCACTTGAATAAAGGTACTTTAACTAGTTTTAATGAAAAACAGTTTTTCTTATTTTTTTAATTTATTTTACGAAATTTGATTCCAAGCATACTTAATGGCCTAAATTAGTGACTGCTTGTCATCAAATTTTCTACCTACTTTATAGACCTTACGAGATAACCAACCCCAGACATTTTCGATAATGTTTAGATCTGGCAAATAAGGTGGCCAGTCAAGAATATTAACATTTTGGCTTGCAATGAACTCCTTTACTACTTTGGCGTTGTGTATAGGGGCATTAGACTGTTGCAATATCAAAGATATGGGACCAAATAGTACATTTAACTTCGGAAAAGCCGATTCCTATAACGTTTTATAGCTTGCACCAGTCATTTTTGCACTATGAAATTCAAGATCGATGGTGCCATAGATCGTAATAGCACCCCACACCATAACGCCGCCCTCTCGGCTGTGAAGTCGGTTCAAAAAACGCTTTTCTTTGCGCAGATCATGGAAATAATAGTTGTAGCCATCAGGCCCATTCAAATTAAACTTCTTCTCATCCGTAAATACAACGGTTCTCCAGTAATTTACATGACCTCTTGGCTGGCCCATACCATGTAGCGAATTCAAGCCTCTATTCCTTACGAGAAGCATTAAGTGGCGGCTTTCTTTTTGAAATTTCAGGTATTTAAGATACTCACAGCTCTAAATTGCTCTGCGTACTGATGGCTTGCTCGCTTCCACTACAGCTTGAGGTCTTATTTTTGACAAGGCTAAGGCAGAATTAGTAGCAATTCTGATGATTTTTCTTTTCGCAGACGTAGATAAAGACATTGAAACCCTTCCTTTGCAATTTGTTCAATACCTCAATAATAAATTGTAATAAACAAACGCTCTCTACAAAAAATCATCGGTTACTTTAAAAATAATAAAGTGCCTCTATTCAAGTGAATCAAAAAAAATAGCACATTTTTGGACTTTTTTTATAAATTGCTCAAAAAAAGTTCTTTAGTGAAGAAACCACAATTGTTACGATTTCTTTTATATCTCAAGATATCTAGCTTCCGGTTTCATTTCAAAATTCTGCAATCGGTTAGAAATTGCAAAAAAAACAGGCTGCTGAATATGGAATTTTTAGTGCTTTTAAATAAGTGAACCGGAGTGTATGTCTAATAGAAACGATTTGTTGTCAATTTCAGACCACTATTTTTAATTTAAAGCCCGAAAAATCAAGTCCCGGGGTTGTTTGCATAAACTTTGGGTTTTCGAGATTAGCGAAACCCCGAAAAGCCCGGGCTTTCGGGAAATCCCGATTGACATCCCTAGTTATGAATGACATTTTGATTGGATATTGCTCATACGTCACCGAGGGTGGAGGCCATTTAACCCTGCTGTTAGGTTAGGAAAAAATACGAATGTTAGGTTAAGGGACCATTTGGTCCATACTGCAATTTTCCTGCAGAATATCAATTTAATCGCATTCGTTGTATATATTTTAGTTCAATATTCACTAAATATTGTTATTATTATTATCATCTCTGTTTTGAAAGTAAATGTAAAGAAAATCAAAGGAAATATGCTATGGACCAAATGGTCCCTTAACCTAAGATTCGTATTTTTAACGAATGTTAGCTTAAGAGACCATTTGGTCCATCCTGCAATATACAAACAAAATAACCATCTATTCGTATTCTTTGTATCTATCTTTGGTCAGTAATACTCAAATATTTTTGTTATTATTGTTATTTTACATTTTGAACATAATTGTAAAGAAAATCAAAGAATATATTCTATGGACCAAATGGTCCCTTAATCTGAAATTTGTAATTTCTTATTTGACTCAGTCCTGTTTCTAGTTAGAAAATTTAATTTTTACTCATGCCATTGGTTTATAAAAAAGATCACGTGACCTGAAAAATGAAGTCAGTATATATCACCCTTCAAAACTTACAAAGAAAACTAGCCATTATTTGGACCAAATGGACTAAATCTAACAGCAGGGTTAAATTGAATGTACATTAAAATACAAAATAAAAGTGTATTGGTTTTCAAATTCAGAAATGGAAAATAATTTATATGGCCTAGAACTTAAGTTATTTGAATTTCTGAATGTAGTCACGTTGATCATCAACTCTGTTTATAAAAGAATCAATTGTAAAAGATAATTTTAAAACTGTGAAAATCTTGTGGAAATGTTCGAAATGCAGCATTGGAAGGGTTCTATGAAGTGTTGCCATATGGTGGAAAAAAATTTACAGTATGTTTCCAAATAACGTTTGGAATGAAAAACAGTATCCAGCTGTTTCTGAGCTAAAAAAAGTGTGGTAAATAAAAAGAAAATTGTTTTTAATTACAAAGAAGGAAGTCCTGACAACCGCTGGATTTAGAATTCTAAAGCGGGGAGGGTAATGCAATTTATTGTTCTATGGGACCGTATGCCGGACAGTATCTACATTGCCGGCACACGAACGACCTGTTGCTTCTGCACAATGTGCTGTACCAGCGACGAAATCGGATGCCCCATAAAGGTCAGCTGCTTACTTTACATATTTCCTTGAGCAATGCTGCTGGTGATAACCACTACCTCTTTCCACTTCGTGGGTATTTTGTTTTCTATCCATGGGCTACGGATGAACGGCGTAATTGGAACTAATGTAGACTTATAATTTTCTTTGCCATTTCATGTAAAAGTGTATTTTATCCAATTATTCCTGAATTGTAATTAGCTAATCATCTCCAGCCAATATTTAAAGAACTAAGTGTTAGGCCTAATATTTCTTAAGTTTATGTTATAGCTGGATGGTAACATACTTTAACAGAACTTTCGTTATTGTATTTTGTTTTATTATTTGTTGGATAATTCAATATACTTTACTGAGTGTTTGAGTATAACCGTTTCCTATTTCAAGGAATGAATATTTTGACCTTCACAACACTCATGTTATTCTATATCTCACCACAGTTCTTCCGTCCAATAATCAGGAATTAGGAATTCAAGCAGAAATATTGAATAAACAACATTTGTATGTATTTGATTTGTTCCTCGGCTAATGCCATTGGTTTAGGCCACATTCGTCGAGGTGGCAGTGGTGGTTGGTCTGGTGTTTAGGAATCTTTTCGACTTCTTCCGTTTCAAGTAATTTGGCTTCCTAAAGCAAGGACTGCCGCAAATATTTGGTTTCTAAATAAAAACTGTGCCTTTTGAACTGTGTGTTTTGTGTGTATCTTTGTCGAACAAAGGGAACTGGTTGGTAGAGGCAGACTACAAAATGTACAAAACATGAGATAGAGAATTTTGAGGTTTTTCGTCATCTCCCATTTTAGTTTGTTTTGCATTTGCTATGAAATTGTGGTTATAATTTTATACAACTCTCTGATCGTCTTGCCTGACAAACCAAAGTTTAGAATTCTGTAAGGTATAATATGTACATATTTATCCCGACAAGTGTGGCACTGTCTGCAAAAGTTGCGTTTTTTTCGTTGCCAAAAAAAAACCTTTATTTTTTTCATTCTGGCTCACATGAGTCTTATGCCAATTTCGGTCTTGGTAGTTTAAAAAGTTGAAGTTTTTAGTCAACAACGAACGTCACAAATACGTATTATCATACACAGCCTAACACACTTATACAAACACACACTTGAATAGGGAAAATAGAAAATTTTCAAAGGATGCCAATAATTGTGTATGGTGTAGTATAATTGAAAATTCCGATTGCAGGTCAGTAGTCAGCGATTAACATTGAAACATACAACCTATTTCTGATCTTCAAAACTTGTAGTAGGAACTTGTCATAAATTAACGGTATACGTTAAAATGATATACAACCCAAATGCAATTAATTAAAAAATTTAATTTGAAATATATTGTTCGTAGAAAACTAAAGTTGTATTCTAGGTCAAAAAATTTCGAGGTAATTGTACAGTGGTCCTGAGCTGCATCAAACAAAATTAAAAATTATCAACCTGAGCAGATGTAGTAGTAATAACTGTGACAATTTTTTTGGGGGTTAAATTGTTATTACAAATATATTCTAGTATGTAATGAGACTGATCACTTCGAAATGTATTAAATTAACCTCAGTATTATTACTTGAAATATTAGAAATATTTTGATTTAGTCATCATGTTTTATGACACATACTCGAATATAAATTAACTAGTGGACTAGTGCCTGGATTCGGTGCATAACTTTAGGTACTGATCAGCGTGTCTACAATAGTGTGACCCTTAATTGTATGGATATTTTTTAGCGATGAAAATGTTTTGCTCCCACCCCCAGTTTTGTTAATATTCTCCTGGTTAATATTCTCCTGGATAACTCTAGGACGTGCCGCAAACGCCCCAAAAGATTTCGCAAGCATCGCCAATAGAATTTTTTCTGAAACAAGGTAATAAAATAATTTTTTGTATAAGATTGTATCTATCTATAGAGAGATTATGTGGGTAAAATTTGCTGGAACTGGGAGATCATTATTGGCCCAATCATGTACGAAAATTCCGCGAGAGAATTCTCACTGTTCTCACCGTTCCTCCTATTATGAATACAAATTGCTCTACAATCTTTTCCCTATTCCCTCTACTCCTATTTTTATGCAACTTCGAAAATGGGAAATATGGTGTAGGGAAAAAAGTAGGCATTATAAAGAGTAAAAAAGGGAGCAAAAACTATAGTTCGTTGTATATTATTCCGCCAACTTTGTAAGAGGGAGATAATTCAAAATGTAAGTAGGGGATTTGTTTTTTTTTTGACTCACTACTCAAGAATTGATTATTATTAATTACACTGTGATAGTCGAAAAAATTAACTTCGATGAATCCTTTTCGAACTATTAGGGGGGAGTCCCCTGAGTGCGAAAGTACATTTGGAAGTGTCAGATTGGCTCCAGTTTTTGAGAAATCGGTATATATGGATATAGGTAAGTCTGCGCTATTTAAACAAATTTTACCGGCCATTGGCCAATTTTTTTGTTGGCCTAAAAGGGATTAAAAAGCTTATTAAAATAGAAAAAACAAATGTTTGCGCTCGGTCCAACTTCTTGAGATATGGGCCTTTAAAGCTTGAGTATATAATTGGCCATATCTCACACATTTATGGTCCTATCTGGTTCCGGTGAATGGCATTACAAAGACCATTAAAAACTCTTTAAACCTGCATATAAATATATTACATTTTATTAACCCATTGGGGACAAATTTAAAAAATACGATTTTTTAACCTACTAGTTCGAAAAGGATTCATCAAAGTTGATTTTTTTTCGGGTCAAAAACTATCACAGTGTTATTATTCTCTTTAGGTCAAAACCCACCAACAAATTGCAGCTACAGCAGCTGTTTTGCCTCATGGAAGCCAACCCGGACATTGCACGCGGTTTTTTTAAAGGGGGTAAAGATGAGCTTGTTCGGTTCTGGAAGAAACCTGAAGCCGACCTGAACTCGATGGGGCCTCCAAATAAATGTATTACAGAGTGGAAGAAGGTAAGTGATTTTGATCCTGAAAATAATTGTCATTGTTAAAATGTTACTTACATTTTAGGTGTGGGCCGATCAAAAAAAATATGTGCGGCAGAAGGCAACACGACATCACAAATATAAAAATGGGAAAGGTGGTGGTCCACCCAAGCCTGGGAGAAGGTATTTACAACCTGGTGGGGATGAAGAATGTTGTGGAAGGTGTGGCCGCCAAAGTATTTGGCTTAGAAACCCTTCCAGTTGTAAGTGGAATAGATGATGGAGTGGTCTACGCAGCAGAAGTGGGGACGAACTTCAGGCTGCTGGCGAAGAAGAAAGCCCTGCTTGCGCAGACGTGGCGCAGAAGTCGGCCACGTCTTCGAAGCCGTCGAAGTCGCTGAAGAGTGCGTCCGATGCTCTGCAATCAGAGTTCAACATTCAAAAGGACCTCTTGGACATCATCAAAGAGGCAGTGGAAAATTCCAAGCAGCAGTTTCAACAGTCAATGGGAATAGCTCGGTGTTTGGAGAAGTCATATGACCTGCAGAAATCGTACTATAAGCACATGGAAATGCTAAAAAGGAAGGAGATTGATGATATGCGACGACACAATGCCTTCATGGAAAAAATCAGGCCAAAGGAAGTCGAATATAAGTTGGAGAAAAACAACATCCAATTACACCTTCTTCGGAGTAACTTCGTTATTTAATTTTTTTGTTAATTAGTTTTATTGAATTGAATTGTTTTTAAGGTTTGTTTTTTTGTGCCAAGACATTTTTGTTTTAAGTTTTGTACTGTTTTTTTTTTTTTTTTTGTAAATACACAAATGTATGTACGTTTCTTGGGTGGTAAAATTCTCCACAACTTCAGATTCAGTAAAAACGAAATTACATTTATATAATTAAATTTAATTAAATTTAAAATAAATTGTGTGTAATGCACAGCAAACGTTGACAATTGGAGCTGCTTTTTTTTGGAGCGTAATACACCTGTCTTGCTCCAAGAAGGCATCACCATCGGGTTTTCAATACGCCATTGGTACGTTATAATACATTTCGGCACTTTGAATGAACTTCGTTGAATTTCACTCCAACAGACCCTTCCTCCGGACTTCTTTGAGGGGTCATAAGCCACGGCTGCAAGGGATATCCTGCACCACCTAGTAAAAAACATTTTTATATTGTTAAAATATGAACACTCTAATGTTATTGTTATAATTGTTGACGCCTCGCAAATATTCCTGCTCATGGTAACTTTGTAACTTGCAAATAAAGGACTCATAACATGCACCGGGATGGTTAGCATCCACGTATATAACCCTGAGCTCATGATCATACACTTGTAAATTCATAGTTATTTTTATTTTTTTAATTACAAGGATAAATCTTCAATGAAATCACTTACTAGTTTAAAATTAATCTGTAGTTTCCCTTCGTGTTGTAATACTGGTGCTGATAGAGGGAGCAATAATGCTAACATGCGTTCCATCAACGCATCCTATCGCACTAGGAATGCCATGCTTCACATATCCTTTAAAATACTCAATACTTCTGCACCACATTGCTGAGACTACTTTGCGCCAGTGACATGTCACAATATTTGCCTATCCCCGTCTGGTAGCCTCCTTTGGCAAAGGAGCAAAGGGCTGCACTTAGTTTCACAACCGGGGAAAGTCCGAACGCCTTTTTTGCCCATTAATAAGAATTTGAACGCAGGGTTGTTTACCCAGTAATATTTTTCGAACCTTTGAAAAGTAAAATACTCATTAATAAAGTCAACAACAAATATACATATTACTTATAATGTTTGCGGTAGCTCAAGTGGATATATCGCATCGCGTAACTGTCTCCTTGCAATCGCTTGTTGTTGCTTCTCCTTCTCCTGCTCCCGGTCCTGTTCCTCTGCTACCATTCTGAATGGTATTCTGTAAATTTTGACTTCAATTTCAATTTTTATATATTTTATTTGCATAAAATTATTTGCATTTGACAACCAATACAAACGTCAAAATGCAAACCAGCTGACTTTTAATGCAATTTCAACACAGCTCAAGCTAAATGGTTATTCTCTTCACCGACTGTTTATAATATGAGGATTTTTTTCTCGAGAAAATTAGGTCTTCCTTCCCTTTTTTATCTATTCCCAGGGAGATTTTATTGGACGAATTCTTTCTCGAGAAAAATTGTATCCATGTGCATATATCCGATGTCATTAGCCAATTCAAGGCAAATAGAGAAAAATTGAACACAGTATTTTTTTGATTTTGCTACAAAGTTGTGTGGTAGAGTGGTTCGAAAAAATTTTTTTTTTTTATTTCATATCGCTATAGTGAAAAAAAGTTGCGATTGGTATAGACGTGAAAAAATCACTAATTATTATTTTTTTATTATTTTGTCTTCCGTTCGCGCAATGCAATCAAAGTTGGCAAAAAAATGTGAAAAACCCTAATTTTTCATAATTTTTTTAAGTACGCCAGATGGTTTTAATTGCGTTTCTATACCATTAATTAACTACTAAAAGTATGTAAAGTTCATATGTATGCACTTATTATTCATTTGCTTCACATCTTCCGGACTCACTACATAGTACAAATTGAGTAAAATTAATAGTTTTTACGAAATTTCAAAGTTTGACTGTTACTTTGATATTCAAGTGGAATTTGGTCGTGCAGGTGGCTTGGGTTTCGTGAGTAAAATTCTTTTAGTCATTTGTAAGAGCGAACAGTATTTATGTGTGTTTGTGTTATTGCTATCGCTGTCGTCGTCAATACTAAAATAAATCGGGGCCTCTCACTTACAAAGATGTATTTGTATGCTATGCTTTTTCCTTCAGTCTGCTTATTCCGCTAGCCCGAGCTGGTACTAGATTGTGTTGTGCTTAATTCAATATTTTATTGGCTACTTTTGCGTTCAGTGTGCGTAATTGAATAGTTCTACGTCACATTTATTGATAAAATGGATGTGCCAAAGAAAGTTTGTAAACGTACAGTAAGTAGAAAAGATTTTGCTTGCCCTATTTTTGGTCACCCACGAGACTTGTTGCACAACAAGCTTCCTACTCATGAAGTCCTCCTTCGCTGCTGCTTTCAAGAGAGATTCAACCTAGCTGTGATAATAAACAACAAGAGGGTATCTTTTTCAAGAGTAGCCTCAACAGTGGCAAAGAAAATTATCGGTTTATATGACAAAGCCTCGATACCAACTGTTACGGAGGACAGAGTCATCCAGCTTATTAGTTCTTACTATGAATCATACAGTAAACTCAGAAAGTCGTTTCATCGTGACAAAGATAAACCACAATTCAAACTTAAACTTGACAATTTCAAGAAGAAAGGATGCACTCTTTTTGATATCGCTGCGTGTAAATGTATAATTGTTGCTAATGACTGTTCATGTAAGAAATCTTCAGATACATGTTGTATATGTCCTGTAAGTGTGAACTGCATTTGTGAAAGAGATAAAAAAATTCCACCTTTGGAATTAAGATTTATGTACTTGCAAAGAAAATACGGCATTGGAAAAATAGGGTCTCTGGATGTTAAGGAAACCAGTCGAATGACTAATAGAATAATACGAAAAAACTATGAAAGAAAACGACCTACATCTTCCGAAATATCCAATAATGTTGAAGTGCAAATGCAGAACTCAGATTCAGACGTTTCCGATATCAGTGACGAAGACTTTGTACCACAGCCTTCAATTTCTTCAGCCAAGCCGCAGTGTCAGATGAGGATTTCATTAAACACTACCGCTGTAACTAGTGACCGAAGCTTCAAGTAAAGTGTGTGGACACAGTTCCAGAGACGGCTATATTATAACCACATTGCTGTCACGCTCAGCGATGCCAACTTTTTCACACAAATCCGAATTTGTATGTTTATCGATAGATAAAGACTAGAAATTACACTTAAAGAGAGAGAAAGCGAATTAAAATTGTACGTTTTGTTAATAACACACCCTACATTGGACGGTTGGTTGGGTAGGGTCTGGGTGGAACTCGAAGTGCAGCCACCTTCCCGTGGTGAGTTCTGGGCAGTTTTGAAAAGAAAATGAGCGAAGAGCTGCACCAACAATTGAATATTGCAACAAAACAAATACCAAATATTTACTATTAAATAAGTCGTATGTTTAAAATGTACTAAACAGTCAAACTTTGAAATTCCGAAAAAACTACTAATTTTACTCATTTTGTACTATGTAGTGCGTCCGGAAGATATGAAGCAAATGAATAATAAGTGCATACATATGAACTTTACATACTTTTAGTAGTTAATTAATGGTATAGAAACGCAATTAAAACCATCTGGCGTACTTAAAAAAATTATGAAAAATTAGGGTTTTTCACATTTTTTTGCCAACTTTGATTGCATTGCGCGAACGGAAGACAAAATAATAAAAAAATAATAATTAGTGATTTTTTCACGTCTATACCAATCGCAACTTTTTTTCACTATAGCGATTTGAAATAAAAAAAAAAATTTTTTTCGAACCACTCTATTGTATGGCCTATGAAACCAGAAATCTATGAAAATGGCATGTCTGTATTGAAAACATTTTTAACCTTAAAATAAGATATAATATGTTACCCGAGTACACTTCTTAATCCGATTTGGAGTAAGATATTCAAAATTGTAGAAAAATATTGTTTAATATTTGTTCGCGCAGAAACTATTTATTTTATTAATTTAGATAAAACGCGAGTTAGTTTATTTTTGGTTTGATGTTTATTCTTCTAAGTGTTTTCGACAACTGATTTTACAATATTTGTAATTGTCGCGGGCCACCAAATCCATCAACATAGACCGACAGTTAATGTGAATAGAGAATCCGAAAGAAAGAGCAACAACAATACAACGGCTGAGTGACCGAACTGAAGCAAATGACTTCGTCAGCGCTGTTGTTGTTGGTATATTCTTTTGCATCGATAATGTAAACAACAAGCAACAACATACATACATACGGTACAAAACATAATGACCAAAACCAGTATGTATGTTGTAGTTGCTACAAAATTATTAGAAAACAATATTAGGGTGGCCCGAAATTTCAATATTTTACAAATTTAACAAAATCGAAAAAATACAAATTAATTTTATGATCGATGTAGGGCGATCTCACCCAACATGCTCCCCCCGTTGAAACGCCACACTTTCAAGCAACAATTCAGGAGGTTGAGGGAGCTGACATAGGTGTTGGATGACGAAAGAGCCACATTATAGTTGCAGCTATACAGAATGTACTAGTCCACTAGGGTCGACGATATATTTGCAGGCCAAAAGGTATTGTGGGGTGTGATGACGTCATCATGGCCAACGGCTCGAGAGTGAATGGAGTATATTTAAAGACAGCCACATTTCTGCGAACAAGTATTGTCGTGGTGAATAGCCATTCATTGGTACTGCAAACAGGAAACCATATATCGGATGGATGATACACCATTGTTCTACCAGGTGTGGGATACGACTTTCGACGAGTTCTTTCAAAGTTGTAGAATGTTTTTTTTTGGCCATTGCAGAACAGTTATTGGCCAGGTCCAAAAATATAGCGAATTGAATTTCAAATTGAGCCACCTTCTCCACAAAACGGTGGCGTAGATTCCATGGCGAGTTATTGATTGTGCTTTAAATTGGAATATTGTTGATGTGGCGAAAAATAGTGTTGAGTTGGGCGTTTTTCCGACAGCGCGACTGTGGTAAGGACTGGGTTTTCGAGAGGTGGTAATAAATCGAGATATAAATGACAAAACTTCGATAAGATATGTCCAAACTGATGTGGCCTTCTGGACTTGAGTGAGTATTTCGACGTGGCAGTCCTCTCCTAGTAGGTCAGAACCACGGGAAAACATCGAGCAACACTTTTCTGCAATGAGACACAAAATACGAAACGATATGTTGTTATGTCATATGTTATAATATTCAAGTACTGTACCTCAAACTCTTTTTTCCTGGTCCTCCGCCAAACGAGTTCATATTTTGTGATGTTTTCACCGACACGAAATTGTCGATAAATTGTTGAACATTCAGATGTGGATTTGAGATAGCGATGGTGATGTAGTTTGAACCACGAAGAGACTGCTTGGAGTGTAACATAAGTTGTAGTAAAATGTTCCATTTTCGTTGTCTCGTTGCATGCGATGTTTTTAAAGGCAATTTGAATGGGATTCTATCGCCAATATCAAAACAACTTTTTCCGACGAAGAGTGGTTCGAATTCTTGACCTGTGGGCGACGTTTCGAGGGCGTTAGAGGTTTCTGCAATTTTGAGGGAATTGTTCAAAGTTGAATCAATTGAGTTGTGTGTTAATTTGAATGTCCCACTGACAATCCAATCGAATATTGTAGTGGTCAGGCCAGGCGTGCCATCTCCCAGTGAGATACGACCATCGAGCAACAAATTGAAAAATACTTCAATACCGAGAAGCATGTCAAAAGGTTGTGATTTGTTATACCATGGATCAACCAGTTTTCTAATTTGAGGTTTTATCCAGTTCGATGTTTTGATGTACTCAACAGGTTGTTGAGCCGAAATCGTCTTCGCCAAATAAAAAACGGAAGACCACTGGAACGAACTAATACGAGATTTTATTGTGGTGTTGACAAAAAACTTGTTGTTTCGGGCTTCAACGATACCCAAAACTTCTGTCTGATAAACGCCTCCATATTCTTTGATGAGAATCACGGCTGTTGGATTTATCGCTGTCTTGGACGAGCGAGCAACTAACGAAACAGGATTGCTGTGATTCTCCGACGATGATTGAGATTGATGCGATGTTGAAGGCACAAGTTGCTTAGGGCCACTAAAAATGTGCAAGAGTGTATGGTGAGGAGGCTGGCATACTATACGGTGTGATTGCGATGTACATTTTGAAACTTGGTGACCATTGCGAAGGCAGTTTATGCACAGTCCATTACGCTTTACGAAATTAAAGCGTTCAACAACAACAAGCGACGAAAACGAAGAACAATCTGATATATTGTGTTCCCATGAGCTACAATATGAACAATTTGAGTTTGAGTTTGCAAATGTATCAATACTGCGACTAACATTTGAGTTCGAGTAGGCCAGACGAGTCGAATTTGAAACACCAACTATTGAAGCGTTGAGAAAACTATGGTCCATCGAAATAGAGTCCTGATGTTTCTTCAGCAAAACCAATATTTTTGCTCTTGCGACAGTAAAAATTTCCTCCAAATCGCTTCTGGCATTATCTGTGGGGCAAAGTATTTCAATTTGTCCTTGGGTCTGACACAATTGCTCGAAATAAGAATCCAAGATTTCCAGACGACATTTTAACATGATGGGATCAGCTTTGTCGCCATCTTTTTCAAGTTTCTTCTGAATATTTGAGATGTTTCTCTTCATAATGTTCCTTTCTTGCTTGAGCGACGCCATTTTAGAGCTAATAGCGGCAGTATCCTCAGTTACTACATCTATTTCGAATGTCGACATTTCACTCAAGAGAAACACTCACCAAAAGAACAACAAGAATTTGAGAAGCGCGAAAAATTTGATGACGCTTCAAATACCGTAAATATGTCCAAAAAAATGTCCGTAGCGGCAGCAGCGATGTATACCTCAATGGCAGCAGCGAGTTCCCGATGATGATGTAATTCCAATGACAACACGATGTAAAAACCCTGTGGCTCCAACTGAGGTTCGAAGTAATTACATGCTCCACAAAACACGATCTGTTTGAGACACAGAGGAAGAAAAAATCGCGCACTCACTTACACCAACAAGCATTAAGAATTAATATAGTCCAATAATTCCAGTAAATCCCCGTTTAGGCACTCAATATGTTGGTATGTTGCACGCAGCAGCAACAAAGTTATTGAACCCGTAAAAATTCTTACCGGACAACAGCACAAAATGTCGAATTTTCGATAGTTTCGAAATAAATATGTGAGTAAAACGGCAAATCCAATGTTGCAGAACACCAGATGAGCTTACAACTTTATCAGCAGCAACTAAAGTTGTACCCAATTAAATTTACAGATGAAGTGATGATCTGTAGCCAAATTGCAGCAACAAATTGATGAGTAGATCCAACGACGAAAACGAAGAAATTTGCCGATTTAATTGGGTATATTCTATGTACACCGAACAACGAGATTCGACCACAAAAATAAATGTTTCTGCTAAAGAAATCACCGAAATGTGATTTATCCCACTAATAAAATAAGTACGGCCGTAATTAATGCGACGTCCAAAGATTGTCCGTAGCAGCAGCAGCGATGTAGACCCCGTTGCAGCAACGAATTTTCGAAAATGATGTGATTCGAACGACGAAATGATGCAAATAAAGTCCGTGGCTCCAACTAAGACTCGAAATAATTATCTGCTCCACGAAACACTAGTCCTTTGAGACACTTTTTTAAATTCTTTAAAAAGTTAATCGCTATTATTACAGGCCGTCCTGTCACGGTCGCCAAATTGTTCGCGCAGAAACTATTTATTTTATTAATTTAGATAAAACGCGAGTTAGTTTATTTTTGGTTTGATGTTTATTCTTCTAAGTGTTTTCGACAACTGATTTTACAATATTTGTAATTGTCGCGGGCCACCAAATCCATCAACATAGATCGACAGTTAATGTGAATAGAGAATCCAAAAGAAAGAGCAACAACAATACAACGGTTGAGTGATCGAACTGAAGCAAATGACTTCGTCAGCGCTGTTGTTGTTGGTATATTCTTTTGCATCGATAATGTAAACAACAAGCAACAACATACATACATACGGTACAAAACATAATGACCAAACCAGTATGTATGTTGTTGTTGCTACAAAATTATTAGAAAACAATATTAGGGTGGCCCGAAATTTCAATATTTTACAAATTTAACAAAATCAAAAAAATTCAAATTAATTTTATGATCGATGTAGGGCGATCTCACCCAACAATATTCTTTTGGAACACAATTAAATTTTTTTCATATGTTCCATTATTTAAATATAATGAAAGGTCAAACATTATGTTAACGATTTATATTGTTACATTCTTAACTTTCCACAACTACTTCATTCATCCTCAAACATTGATAAGAGATCGTCGTGAAAAGAGTTCTATATTTGAATACCATGTTCAACGTAAGGAATCGAAAATCTTTTAGATGAATGCAAACAAACACCTTTATATATATGTATACCTTAAGGCTGGTTAATTTTTTTTGATGAAGCGTATACCAGAAACGTAATCTATAGGTGATTTTGAGAAATTTTGCTCAAGAGACCATAGCTCTAAGTCGGATTTGGAGCCCCCCAAAATTTCAAAATAGATATTTTTCCATATGTTAATTAAATTCGTCATAAAATCGGATAGAATTATAATAGATTTCTCAGTGTGGGCTTGTTTGAAACGTATTTTTATCACCTTTCAGAATCTGTATTGATACTAATATTTTTTTTTATTTTTAGTAGAGATATTAGGAATTTTTTGTAGAAAAATAGCCTAAAATGAACTTTTAACTAATAAATTCTGAATTTGCTTCGATTTGATTCCAGATTTTGGCGTAGAATACGTCTTACCTTACGGTAGAGGGAGTCATGTCAGATTGTTATTGTTGTAATTTTTATTTCATTGATTATGAGGAAACGGCGAGATAACTTTTTTTAAAAATTTTTTTATAGGTAAATGAAGGTGTTATCTTTCGTTTGATATACATTTCATATTGGTGGATATCTTCCTAATATTTAAGTTTCTCAAATGAAAATTGTTCAAACACATACACTCAAACATATGTGTGGTGTTTGGTTGAGTGTTTGAGTTTGTAGTGTGAACACAAACTATGCTGCTGTTTCAGTGTGGACACAAACTTTCGGCTGTTGTTTTGATTGATGAAATATTGAAATTTCGTATATTTACTTATGTATTTAAGTGAAACAAAATGTTAAATGTGAATTTTAATTTAACATGGATATATAATTATAAAAAATATATGAAAAAATTAATCCATAAAGTGCTGCCAAGTAAGCAAAATAACAATGCTGCTTGATGCTGTTTGGCAGCAGCTGACCGTTGACGTTTAGTAAATCAAAGTAAATAAATAAATTCATTTGCTTATGTTATTTATCATTAATTGTTATATATGTTTTCTGTCTTATCGGATGGCGTATTCTACGTTAAACTTAATGGCCGTGTCTCTGGCACAGCCTGTAGGGACAGTCCGTGGCCGAAGGCCTCGGACAACTGTCTACTGTTTTTTTTTCCAGATTATGAAAACTCAGATAATTTCCAACAACTTTTATTACAATATATTTTTTTGTTTTCGAACTCCTTTTTGTAGGAAAATCGATCTGAAAAATTCAACATTTTCAAGGTTTCAACAAAAAACACTATTAACACTAATATCTACTTTGAAAATTTGGGGGGCTCCAAATTCGACTTAGAGCTATGGTCCTTTGAGCAAAATTTCTCAGAATCAACTATAGATTACGTTTTTGCTATACGCTTTATCAAAAAAAATCGTTCCATACAATTTGACCCGACCTAGTATACATGCCCACACATATACATATACATAAACAGAATCGACTTTCATCGGCCAAATTCAATGCTTTTTGATCTATCAACAATTTTAAAGTTCGGTTGTTTGTTGGAGTAATAGGCAAATTCAGTTATGCACACTTACTGGGATGCCAAGTTTTCAACTCCGTGACGAGTTCATCGTCAGATGCTTAACTAATGTGCCGGAATTGGCACAATCGGTAGATCATCAATCATATTTATAAAGGTTTTTTTTAAATAAGACAAACCCGGTTTTAGACACCAATGAAATTCTTTATTCCTGTGATAGTACGTTCGATGCCATTATGTATAGAACCCGATTTCTTTTGCATGGCCACCACGGGCACGCTTGCAGAAGTCCAGACGCCGAATCCAATTTTCGACGGCTTTCAGGCATAAATCGGCCGATACTCCTGCAATTTCACGTTCGATATTCGTACGAAGTACATCAGTAGTCGCTGGTTTGTTGGCATAGACCATAGACTTGATGTAGCCCCACAGGCAATAATCTAAAGGCGTCAAATCGCACGACCGACGCAGCCAATCGACTGGGCCATTTCTTGAGATAACACGTTCACCAAACTTGGTTTCCAATAAATTGATTGCGGCATTCGCTGTGTGGCTTGTGGCGCCGTCCTGATGGAACCACATGTCCTCCAAGTCCGTATTATCCAATTGGGGCCAACAATATTCGGTTATCATTGAACGGTAGCGATTCGCATTCACAGTAATGTGCCGGTCTGGATCATCACGAAAGAAGTACGGCCCAATGACGCCGCTGGTTATAAACCGCACCAAACCGTAATTTTTTCGGGATGCAATGATGACTAATGGATTACGTGTGGATTGCAGTCTGACCAATACCGCATATTTTGCTTATTGAAGAAACCATTCAGCCAGAAATGAGCCTCATCGCTGAAGATGATTTTCCGATGAAAATCCGAATCATTTTCAAGTTGTTGCTCAGCCCAATTCACGAACATACGACGCTTATGGTGGTCAAGCGGCTTCAGTTATTGCATCAATTTGATCTTGTAAGGATGTAGGCCAAGATTTTTTCACAAAATTCGCCACAACGACGTCACAGAGATGCCCAACGCTTCAGAACGACGTGTGACAGACACATTTGGGCTTTCTTGAACTGAAGTCTCAGCAGTAACAATATTCTCGACACTACGGCACTTCTTTGTCTCACTGGCACGGGAACATTTTGTAATGTGCTTGTGGATTCAAATTTTTCCACTAGACGCTCAATTTTTGATCTGGTACGACGATTATGACGACCATAAATTGGACGTAGCGCTCTTAAAGTTGAGATCACTGACTCCAAGTGTCGGTAGTAAATTTTAATATTTTCGACTCGTTGTTGGCTCGTATATCTTGCCATGATGAAATGGCAAACCTTACTGAAGAGAAATGTCAAAAGAGCGGGAAAAAATATGGCGTCGCTTGCTGTCCCTATCGATTTACTTTTGTAGCGTCTCTGTTGAAAAACCCGTTATTTCGTTAAAATTCGTTGAACGGTGCCATAGAAGAGGTTGAAAGCTGTGCTCGAAATGAGGCTGTATCGGCCGGCCCCATGTCCCGCAAGATCAATAATTTTGGGTCGAACGACCTGTAGGGGTAATTTCAGATTTTGCACCGACCCAATTTCTTCGACTTTCTGCACCACACAGCTAATTGTTGACTCAGATGGAAAATTATGTTAATAGAAAATTCAGCATTTTCACTTTACGTTTTACTTTACTCAAATAGATAATTGTGGTGACCGACAAAATTAATCTTTTTAGAAAACGCCTTTCGCGTTGTTCAGCTGAGTAGAGCTCAATGACTTATGTTCCCAAAGTCTGTGGTACCAACTGTGGCATTACAATTGAATTACAAACAGAACAAGTAAAGTAAAATGCCACCAAACTTATAGAAGAGGGTACAAAATACGCACATGCTACTTTCAAAAACACACATAAAACAACCCATACAGTAGGAGCAGTTTATGCGTGAATCTCGCTGATTTCCATACGTTTCGAACTGACCAATAATTTTAAAAATTGTTGTATACGTTAAAATTACCAGTGAAAGAGTAAGAATTGCATATGCAAACAAATTAATCAGTAAAATGCTTGAATTAATGGGTGAATACATAAATTAATTTTTGAGTACAGAACGCACAAACAAAGTAATTTATTATATATGTGCATAATTAAACTACATTTGTAGCCTTATCCCATTCTCTATCAGGCATAAGTAGATTACAAAAAAACATTTGTTGAAACAAACATAATTACTTAACACTATCTACTTATGACTATAGGGTGGGACATGAAAAATTTGGAATGACTGTGAAAGGCATTCTTAACAGGAACATGACAACAGAGTTCTTGTGGCCTCAACAGCAGGACGTTGCCATCTGCAACATCGCGAATGAAACAATCGATTTACTGCAGCAACGATTTCTAGAAAATATTATCTCAAGAAATTCTGATGTAAACAGGCCACCAAGGTCATGCGATTAAACACCGTGCGATTTTTTTCTTTAGGGGTGTCTGAAATTTCGGGTTTATGTGAATAAACCAGAACAAATTCCTGCGCTCAAATCCGATATCAAACACGTCGTCGGTGCGATCTCTCTGAAAAAGTCATGGACAATTTCTTGAAAAATGTAATGACCTGTCATCAGAGCCTGGGGGTCATTTGAAGAATATTTCATTACATACTTAATCAGAATATGTCTTCTTAACAATCCAAGAAGAAAAATCGCATCTATAAATTTATCTCAAAAAATTAATGTGTTTTAATTTTAAAATTAAAAAGTGAATTCTTACTGACACTTTCTTTGCATGTATTTTGCTTTAGTTTTTTTATTTAAAATGAAAATTTTTTGATATTTTACCCGTTGTGTCCCGTTTTTTGGTTATAATCAATTGGTCAGGTTAACTACATATCTCACATTGTTATTTACTCTAATTGACATTTAATCGTTAGCTTCTCTTGTGCTCTAAAGCCTTGTGATTGCAGTGTAACGAATGTTTGCTATATGATAAATTCCACATACTAGGTCAAATCCCTAAAAAATTTCGTTGTATGAAATTTTAAGGGACTGGAGCGATAATGATATTTTTATGTCCAGCTGTCGGAGAGTGACACTTGTCTTCTTATCTTTACGTAATTAATAGGAAACTGGTCAAACCTTTCAAAGGAAACTTGCACAAATAAAATAACAAGTTCCATGCTGACAAGTCACTTAAATACTTGATACGAATATAATTAAAGCACGACATCATCTTTCAGTTCACATTGTTAATGTCAGCAATACAAGTCATAAGTGAAAGCAGAAATTGTGACATCTTCCTTAAATTGTGTAACGACAAAATATGGAGATGTTACAAAATGAGATGTTTCATTTGTGGGAGTGATAATTCAATGATTTGTCTGTGGCCTAATCTGATAAAAATTCTTCAGACATCTCCAAATTACATTAGACGAGAATATTTTAGTATAAATTATAATTGGTCATGAGTATTACATCAAAACTGAAATATATATTATTTGAAACATTAACGTTTTTTACGGAAGTCTAGACTTGTTATGAAACTGTTATCAGTTTCGAAATAAATTTAATGAAATTTTTGTGATTGAGTTACATGGTGTCAGTGGCGTTAGTTCATACCTTAGAGGTCCCGCTATGCAAGGTTACTGGTTGCCACATATATATGTTTTAAAACTAGAACCGGCTCTTGCCCGCCATGGCACCACCCACGTGACGGGTTCTGAAGCAATTCGATTTCCATTAGGAAACAACTCCAGCATGACTAATATTTGGAGTACGCCTAATGTGTCAAACTTGTTGCTAATTGTACGCTGCTGAAATTAATTTAATCGCATTCGGTCGATTCAAATCTAGCTCTACCAATTGCTATTAAAATACTGGCAATTCAAACTGCTTAATTTCTAACGAGCTAACTATTGATAAAGTATACGACTACATAGATACCATTCGATTCTTGGAATGTCTAATGGATACAGATATTTAAATTTTAGGCTGCCAAACTGAAGTGTTCACGATTTTAATGATACTGATGCCTGTTGCGGAATAACAATAACAATTAAAACTTTTTACATTGGTAACAATTTCAAAACGAAGGGTATCAGCATTATAAATGGCAAATAAACAAATTAACACTTCAATAAAAGTTTTTCGCTACGGCCAAAAATTCAACGTTTTGAGTTTTCGAGCGTTTAGTCGGAATGGCCTTAAACTTTGTTGGGAATTGTAAAATGATACCCATAATAATTTTAACAATAACAAATTTTACAAATGGTCGGCGCAGCGAGAGCATGCCACAAATGTGAATGCATTGGCATGTTTGTACGGAGTGAAATTAGTACTAGTACTCTTTTGAGATTCAGTGTTAAATGTACATCCAGGAAGACAGGATACGTGTATTCAAGCGTTCGCAGGGAATCATACATCTATTCCATCAAACGGATTTTGGATCTTCTAATTTTTTGACTTCTTTCGGTTCATGGAATACCTTACGCGCTGGTTTATCCTTATCCCTTCTACTGAGGTAGCCTAGTCAGCGCAATCGCAAATCGCAATCCCTTAATAACATCGATATCGTGATACAATACATAAGGCTAGTGGTTTATACAGCATACAATGCCAGGATTTCTCACTAGGGTTGAATTGGTCAAAATGCGTCAAAACCTATATCCCAAAATATCCAAAATAAAAGAAAAATTATATTTTCTAAAGCTGCAAACTGACTACTACAATTTCGCAGAATTGAATTTTAAAGTGCTTGCAATCATTCCACTAATTACTGAAATTAGAGCACAGGCATGACTAACCTTAAAATATTATTTTCAAATGCAAAAAATTATCTGTCTTTTCCTGTACATATTTTGAAACATATTCTAGAGTACATATGTGCACGCTGAAAAATCAGTAATTTTGTGTTGTTTGGAGGCAACTATAATTGTGTTTGCTATTCAAATATGTGTTTGCGACCCAAATATATACGTGTTTGTGTTACAAATACAGCTGTGCTTGTTGCAGTGGAGACAACGGGAGAGTCTATATTTTAAGTGTGTATCATGTATTTTTGCATTATTCTGTCATTCAGTGTTTCATAAATATTCCGGAATGTGCATGTAAATTGCAGATGAAGTGTCTTGTATTTAGTCGTCAATGGGACATCGGACGGAGGATATTAAAAGCGATTGCAAAAAGAATTGATGTGTTGTCATCTAAAGCGCGGTTAGCGGCTTAACTTACAAAGTGAATACATCCAAACACAGTTTGTCTGACTGCGATCACACAGATTGTTTGTCGTTAAACTCCTCCGAAACCGCTGGACCGCTTTGTATGAATCGGGTAGGTCTCAGAATCGGCCAACATCTATTTTCCTTACCCTTAAATGATAAGAGTGATCCACCCTATAAAACACAAATTTGTTCGACTGCGAAACACAGATAGTCAGACTGCGAAAAAAAAACACACACTGATGTAGCGGCAGCAAATAGTTCTCTTGTGTGGGTACGGAGCACTCTCAGAGCAAATATGACGTAGTTATACTTATATAACAATGAGAATGAACTTGTATAGCGTATGCTCGAAAATTACAATATATGTATTTACATGTGTCCGATGTTTTGCATTCTCTTTGTTTTTTGTGGGTATAAAATAAAAAGTTTTAAGCAAGAAAATAATGACACTTTAAATATTTTTAAGTGTAATTAAATATTAATATTATTTAAATGAAACGTCATTATATGATTGAACGCTTTGGTCTATTATTGTGAAAGGTAAGTCAAATAAATTGTGGGTGCGGAGCACTCCCAGAGCAAAGAGAATAATGACGTAGTTATACGTATATAAAAATGAGAATGCAAGAGAGCAACGAAAATTGTGTGAACTTGTGTAGGTTATGTTCGAACATAAAAACATGTGTATTTACATGTGCTTGTTGCTTTGCATTCTCTTTGTTTTTGTGGGAATAAAACAAAAAGTGTTAAACAATAAAATAATGACATCTGTGCTTGCACTGGTCTTTAAATAATTCTAAGTATTTAAATGTAACGTCATCATATGATTGAACGCTTTTTGATGTGTTAACATCTATTGGCGAGGGTACGGTCTAAATTCACAAAGTGAATACTTCCAAACACAATTTGTCCGACTACGCTCACACAGATTGTCCAACAGCGATCACACATTGTTTGCAGTTAAACTCCTCCGAAACGGCTGGACCGATTTGTATGAAATTTTCTATGCATATCGGATAGGTCACAGAATCGGCCAACTTCTATTTCTCATACCCCTAAATGAGAAGGGTGCCCCACCCCTATATAGAACACCGATTTGTCCGACTGCGAAACACAGATTGTCAAACTGCAAAAAACACACACACTGGTGTAGCCGCAGCGAATAGTTGTATTGTGTGGGTGCGAAGCACTCTCAGAGCAAAGAGAATAATGATGTGGTTATACATATATAAAAATGAGATAGGAAGAGAGCAACGACAATTGTAAACTTGTGTAGCAACCCTGTAGGAAGTCTGGGGACAAGTGTCTCCATGTCACCACTTTTGTCAACTATTATGGTGACATTGTCGACAATTTGTCTACAAATATTTGTCTGGCTTTGATGTGTAGAGAAATTTATGACAAATGGACGTCAATGCTTCTTATTCTTTTTTATTGTTTCGCTTTGTTTGGTTGTGAAAACACGTGGTGTCGCGTACATTTAGTTGGAAAATAATTTAAAAAGATAAAGTGAGTTTTAAAAATAAATTTTTTTAATGTAATTTAGATAATAAATATGATTTTAATTTTGAATTTTAAGTCTTTTTATTTGGTAAAACAATCACAAGTGCTGACAAAAAGTGCTGACTACTGATTCACTGGTTCCAATGTCTCCTTATGGTTCCAAAAGTAGCACCGTCAGTAGTTCTTGTGTCAGTAGTTCATTCTCAATGACAAGCACATGTTAAATGTCAATAGAATTTTACATTGCCTGTGGTATATTTGGTCAGTAGTACTGGTGACACAGTCAATAGTAAGTCAGTACTGTTTCATTATAGACATTTCCTACAGGGAATTGTACTAACATAGCAATGTATGTATGTACATGTGCCTTGTCTTTAAATATTTTTAAGTATAATTAAGTATTAATATTATTTAAACGAAACGTCATCATATGACTGAACGCCTTTTTAAATTCTTTATATTAACTTCACCTGTCTGTATCCAATCGAGCTGAAGCTTCGCAAGCAAACTAATGGCGACGACAAAAATAAACTATCAAAATATGGGTGGGATTGGACAAAGGGGCGTGGTACCTCCTATACAAATCACAAATTAAAAATCCATTATTTTTGCTCCTGTTCACGGTATTTGCACAAAATTGGGTATGTTAGTTAGGCTTACATATTCAAAGATCTGCTGCAAATATGGGCGGGATTGGACAAAGGGTCGTGGTCACATATAAAGAATTTATAGTCAAAATCGATTTATTTTTTACGGGTTGGTTTTTTATTATAGTGAAAGGTAAGTCAAATAAAATATACTTTTTGAATAATGACGTATTATACGTATATAAAAATGAGATACCAAGAATGCAACGACAACTTTGTGAACTTGTGTAGCGTATGCACGAATATAACAATGTATGTATGGATATACAAGTGTCTGTTGCTTTGCATTCATTGATTTTTGTGGGAATAAAACAAAAAGTATTGAGCAAGAAAATAATGACACATGTGCTTGCACTGGTCTTTTAATTTTAAGTATTTATATTATTTAAATGTGACGTCATCATATGATTGAATGCTGTTTTATATTTTCCAATGTAACATTTACTAATGTGTTAATACAAATCGAACAGGTACCGTGTAAAAAATGGTTTTAACACATCGCCCTCGAGTTCGTACACTCTTTGAATTTTTTTTAATAGAATTTATTTACAATTTAAGTTTGAAAAAAATAAATTTGTTCTCAAAACCTTGCAGCAACGACAGCCCTATGCTTTCTGTTACCTTACAAAATCCTTGAAAATTATCAGCTAACTTGAACGAAATATTGGAACCGAAATATATTGCGAAAAAAGGAAATTTATTCAATTTAGTTTTCTGTGCATTCGTGTGACCTCAAGCCGATATTAAAATTAAAATAATACACTTAAAGAAAAAACTCGTTCCTCCCAAACGAAATCTCAGATAACTGAAGTTCGTTTGGGGACTGTAGTTGAGAGAAACGAACTTCTGTTAAGCCGTTTGGGAGAACCGAAAAATGTTTGCAGCAAACGAGTTATGAAAAACATAAGCTGAAAAAAACGTTTGCGAGAAACGAAAAACGGTTCCGCCAACTGTTCCCTCGGTTACAGCAACCGAGTTGTAGTTGATCCTAACGAAACATACGTTTGCGAGAACTGAAAAACGTTTGCAATAAACGAGTTATGAATAATTAAAGCTGAAAAAACGTTTGTGATGAACGAAAAACGGTTCCACCAACTGTTCTTTCGGTTACAGCAACCGAGTTGTAGTCACTCTATTCAGTATACATTAAAATTTATATTTATGGCTTCCATAAAATCTTTTTTGTGTAAATTTCCAACTTTTATGATTTTGGTTTTACCCATAAAGATTGTTTTAAAAAAAGTTGGAATTTTTGTCTATCGTGTCTACGAACACGTCCGTCTCGACTTGCATTAAAATAACAACTAAAAGCGCAGCAAACTTCAACGCGCCAGTTGTCCATCCAAGATATATTGACAAGGCAAAAGCCTTTTATGTGTATGCGTGAGTGTGTATGTCAAACCAGTGGACTGTGTATACAGTCGACAGAAAGAGAGAATGAGAGAAATTTACGTTCTTCGTACTCATTAGAAAAATGGCTAATTTCAGTTATCGCAAACGGGTTTAACTTGCGAAAAATGTAATTTTGTACTCGTTTAATGCAAACGAGATCTCGTTTGCAACAACATGATACACATTTGCGATATATGAGTTTATTTGGGAGAACTACATAAACGGTTGCGATTAATAAATTAATACAAATCAATCAAAGTATTGTTGTGGCAACCGAGCAATAAACGTTTTTTTTTTCTTTGCGTGTAGTAATTAGACATTATGGACCTTTCAGTGTGTGTTGGTACTTAGGGATCTTCGATCGGTAGTACTTCGAAAATGTTATGATAATTAATGGAAAATTATAATCAATTTATGGTTTTAGGCACAGTAGGTAGGCATCTGAAGATGAAATTGTCAGGGAGTTCGAAACATCATTTACCCTATAATTTAAATAGATGTAATTACAATTTCAAATTTAATTTCAACTGCGTTGTGAATTGAAAGTAAGCTTTTAATTTTTGGTTAATTTGACTTCGAATGGGTAATATTTAGAGTTTATTGACGAGTATGTAGCAACAGAAGAAAGAAAAACCAAGGTATTGGATATAATGATCAATGTTTTACGGCATGTTTTACATCTTTTGGAGGTTCCAATGGTTTATTGTGCGCAGGGTAATTGCAAGATATTATAAATTATATTGTTTACGAACCCAACTGTTTAGTCGGCGCAGAGCGGATCTTTTTTATTAGTATATAACTTTTTATATCATATTTACACCATAAAATTAAAATGTTTGTGAGGTTGAAGTCATTCTTCTTATATTGGTTTAATTTATCTTTTTAGCAAATATTGTCATCGTCAAAGTGACAATTCGGACAAACTAAGTTTTGTAAAATAAAGGGTTTTTCAACAGAGACGCTACAAAAGTAAATCGATAGGGACAGCAAACGACGCCATATTTTTCCCGCTCTTTTGACATTTCTCTTCAGTAAGGTTTGCCATTTCATCATGGAAAGATATACGAGCCAACAACGAGTCGAAATTTACTACCGAAATTTGGAGTCAGTGGCCTCAACTTTAAGAGCGCTACGTCCAATTTATGGTCGTCATAATCGTCCTACCAGATCAACAATTGAGCGTCTAGTGGAAAAATTTGAATCCAAAGGCACAGTAGAAAATGTTCCCGTGCCAGTGAGACAAAAAAAGTGCCCATAGCTGCCCTGAGGCTTCAGTTCAAAAAAGCCCAAATGTGTCTCTCACACGTCGTTCTCAAGCGTTGGGCATCTCTGTGACGTCGTTGTGGCGAATTTTGCTAAAAGATGTTGACCTACATCCTTAAAAGATCAAACTGACGCAAGAACTGAAGCCGCTTGTCCACCATAAGCGTCGTATGTTCGTGAATTAGGCTGAGCAACAACTTGAAAATGATTCGGATTTTCATCGGAAAATCATCTTCAGCGATGAGGCTCATTTCTGGCTGAATGGCTTCGTCAATAAGCAAAATATGCGTTATTGGTCAGACAGTAATCCAGACGTAATCCATGACTCATCATTGCATTCCGAAAAAATTACGTTTTGGTGCGGTTTATGGGTCGGCGGCGTCATTGGGCCTTACTTCTTCCATGATGATCAAGACCGGCACATTACTGTGAATGCGAATTGCTACCGTTCAATGATAACCGAATATTTTTGGCCCCAATTGGATAATATGGACCAGGAGGAATGCCACAATCAATTTATTGGAAACCAAGTTTGGTGAACGTGTTATCTCACGAAATGGCCCAGTCGATTGGCCCCCTCGGTCGTGCGATTTTTGACGCCGTTAGATTATTTCCTGTGGGGCTACGTCAAGTCTATTGTATATGCCAACAAGCCAGCGACGATCGATGAACTTCGTACGAATATCGAACGTGAAATTGCAGCAGTATCGGCCGATTTATGCTTGAAAACCCTCGAAAATTGGGTTCAGCGTCTGGACTTCTGCAAGCGTACCCGTGGTGGCCATGCAAAAGAAATTGAGTTCCATACATAATGGCATCGAACGTACTTTCACAGCAATAAAGAATTTCATTGGTATCTAAAACCGGTTTTGTTTTATTGTATTATTGTATTTATTATTATTGTACCGCTCTTATTTAAAAACCGTTACGTAGACCTTAAATCACCCTATCTTTTAAATGTGGACTGCTTCATTGGCACAGATTTTTAAATTTAATAATGCCGCCAGTGGAAGCGACAGCGGTATCAAATTACTCATTGAATACCAGTCGATTACTGCATTTGGCTTTGCTGTTTGATTGAAGTCTTGCATTGGATTTCCGTAAAGTACCCTTTGTTTTCCATGTGGAATGCATGCATTTTTTCATCACATATAACCAAGAAGAATATTTTTAAAATTTTGAGAAATTTCTTCTCCGATTCTTTTTAACCGTAATTTAATTGTAAATTATCATACAAATTTTAAAATTATATTATTTATTTAATATTTTTCAGGGTATTTTTAAAATTTGCAATTTGAAGTTGGGTGTGGTACAACTTTCTAAGATAGATACATACATACTTATATATAAATATGTAGAAGTGGATAATGCTCTTGTGGTTTTATTAATTTTAGTATTTATTTATTATTTTTTTAATTATTTCTTTGCACGGCTTCTAAGGCCTTCGTTAGGCAATGGGCAAGGAAGGCCTTGCCTCCCAATCTCACGCAATGTTAAAAAGAAAGGAGGAGTAGAGAAGGCCTTTCGTATTTTAAAGAAGTCCTGTTTGGTCATGAGTTCAGGCCTTCCAGGTCATTACTTCGGCCGCTGGGTAGTAACGATAGTAGAGCGTAGATTGTACTTGGTAGTGCCCGAGCACAAGGCGAATATAGTTTTGCAATACGATCGGTGGTTATCGAGCACCTGAAGAGTCCAAACGTAGTATTTGAATAATAATTTGAAGAATACCATGGCAAACAAGATGCTAAAGAATCAATTAATATTGGAGATAATATTAAAAGTTCTGTATATTACGCCCATCTCTGATCATAACAAATCTCGAAACTCTTTGGCAACCACCTCTATAATCTACTGTTTTCTTATAGAAAATTCAATACAAATTTAAAATAATCTACAACACGCTGAAAAAAAAGCCTCTGTAATATATTCTCCCAAACATATTCTGCAGGAACCATGTATATGTTTGGAACATACTTCAAACATTTATATATTTGCAAGTCCCAAACTCAGGTGTATTTAAATTTAAACATTAGTATGTTTTGTGGCACATACATATGCTTGTACGTGGAAACATATGAGTCCTTCATCCCAAACATCCATATACTTACGTGGAAGCTTTCGCGTGTTTCCCCCAAACCTCCATATACTTACGTGGAAACATATGCGTATTTTTCCCCAAAACATAATTATATTTACAAATGACATATTCTTTCTTTCTTTATTTATTATAATTAATTTTATCCATATATATCCACATTTATAAGTAATTGATGCAGAAAATTAATATATTTAATATGACCATTTTTACATTTCCTTGCATTGAATTTATTTCTGTTTTAATGAAATGAGAATCTGCTGCTCTTTTGCTTCTCCTTTCTTTGTTGTCTCACACGTTTTTGTTTTCAGGAGGTTCACTATGCGTTGGTACACAAACAATATACTTATGTACAAACTTAGTATATGAAAGACAAGCGTGTATTAATTACTTTTGTTTTTTAATTATATTTCACAAATGGTCCGCCATTCCGAGTTTTCAGTAGAGGCTCGGGCAGAAAAAGGGATGCAAAAATACAGATACACACTGACAAAATATAAACACTCGTTGCCCCTCTTTTATCCCATTGCTTTGGAGAGAGCATAAACAGTGCAACAAACACGGCTTTATTTATGTCACAAACACAGACATATTTGGGTCGCAAACAATCATTGTGTCTCAAACGTGTAATATTGAATAACAAACATAATGCGTTTGGGCACAAGTATATTATATTTGCAACAAGCTCCAAACACATGTTATATTTGCATCCAAACAACAAAAAAGACAGATTTTTCACCGTGTATTAATACGTCTTAATGATGATGAACTGGATGCTGCATTTGAGTGTGGGATTCGAATAGTCTATTAATCAAATAAAACCCAAACAAGGAAGGTTTTACCAGCTCAATGGTTGTGAGAAGCTGTCCCCAGTCCCTTTCAAGGGATGTTATGCGAAAATAATTATTAATGTATTTATGTTTATATTTATTTATATGTATATAAATATAAAGACCCACTAATTTAAATTTCAAAGCATATAGTACTACAAGTCATTGTATATTCAATCACATTTCGGCAGAAATTGATAGTTGAACTGTCTCGACTAAGCCCTAGTTACTTTTCTGCTACAGGACGATTATTAAATTCTTAAATTTATATGAAATAAAGTTCACAATTAACTCGCAACTGATGTATCAAATTGTACTCTTTATAAAAGTTATATAAAAAGTTTAGAAAATAATCACAAAGACATAATAAAATTAAGTTTACAAGTGTATACTTTCAAAGAAATATGCTCAAGCTTCCATTTGACACAAATTCATTCAAACCACACAGCAGCAGTTCCGCATTATGTTAGTCTACGAAAACTCGCCAACAAAAAAGGACGTCATGACTTTTAACATGTTTCATTCAAAACAAAATCCCGGTCACACACAAGCACGTCGAGTGAATAAGTGAAAACTGTTGTGCTGTAGAACAAGAAACTACTGACAACACCATCCGTATTTTCATACAAAATTCACTTTGTGCATTTTTCATGTGTCACATGTATAATTCACTTGTATTTTCAGCAAAAGCCTAAAGGTATGAGCACTTAGTATTTGTCACTTGGACAAATGTTCACTCGTTAGTGCAAAAAAACGCAGCACAAAAAGCATCACTACTGACATCTGAACAGCACGCAGCACAGCGTTGTTGAAACACATTACATAAGAAAGATTGCATGGATTCTACACGCTGAAAAATCTGTATTTTTTTGTTGTTTGGATGTAAATATGAAGCAATGCTTGCAAACATATACATGTTTCCTTCAATATATTCCAAGGGACCACTTTTTTCACCGTGGTCCCAACAGTGTTGCGAGATTTTCGAAAACCACGGAATTTATTGCGCAAAAAAAATAGAATCAGATGGAAGTGCTCGTGATTTTTATTTAAAGTGAAAACCACTGAAATATCCGGAATAATATTGTTAATTCCTAGTCCTCAGAAACCAATGCATATTAGATACCTTGCAGGGTACTTGGAAAGAGGTAACCTATGAAGATTTTTGTGTTCGATGTGAACTGTGCCTCGTTTAAATTGATTTATTTACATTTATATTTTACTTTGCTGTTTTGAAAGTTAAAACTTATTTATTTCAGCACACAGTAATTTTTCAGCGTGTAGGGTACTCATTTATAAGTGTTTGGTTCCGCTATATTATTCCGGTTACATTTCCTTTCATCTTAAAATTGCCTTAGCAGTCGGCTGGGATGATCTTTTGAGAAGTTAGTGTCAACGAGAACATTTCTTATCCTTTCCTTTTTAATTGTGTTGAATTCTTTGTCACTTATGGTCAATACGCGTTCTACTAAATTGTTCGCTGTATTTACGCGCTGAAAGACTTGTATTTTTGTTGTTGTTTGGATGTAAATATAACGTGTTTCTAGCTTGCCGTAAATATACTATACTTGTGCTCAAACACATTGTGTTTGCTACCCAATATAACATATTTGAGACACAACGATTAATAGGTTTTTTTGGGAACCAAATGTGGCTTTTTATTTGTTGCAAACTGCTAGAAACAAAAAAGGCAGATGACAGAGAGACAACAAAACAGCAGATCATTATAACAATGCTTGCAAATTCATTAAAGCAATGCTTGCAAACATGTACATATTTCGTGAAATATGTTGCTGGGGCCATTCTTTATCAGCGTATATGATCACTCAGTTCTAGTAATTTGAGTGGATGTTAATAATCTTTGCTGAAGCTGTAGGTTTTTGACACCAATCGATTGCTAAACTTCCTCTTCTCTTTATTACCAATGTATCCAACTATGCGAGTCTTGAATTTGACTCGTTTTCAATGGATAATTTAGTACTAGGGGGACATTTTTTAAATTTTTCCCAATATTACCTATCTCACATTATGCAACGAAAAGAAATTAGTCATTAAAATATTTTTTTTCACGTTTTGGATTATATAGCCAATTTTTTGCTAAACGAGTCAAAAGGATTGGAAAAGCTGGAGAGCTTCCATTGGTGGTATATTTCTTTGAAGATATATGCCAAACTAATTAAACAGATAATATTGAAAATATCGGTTGTCTTTTACATAAAATAAAGGTTTATTTATATTTGCGTGTTAGAATTCTTCTCTATAGCCATTGTTTTAATCGCAATCGTAACTTCGGCTGTTACCACCGAATTGAAGTTTCCACTACTAAATTAAGGTTGCTACAACCGAATTTAGTCCTCACAACCGAAATTGGGTTGCAGCAACCTCGATTCATAATTGATTCGGTTGTGACGACTCAATTTTCACTTATATTCGTTCAGTCAACCAAATTTTCTAAAACTTCGGTTGCAACAACCGAATTCGAAATTAGTTCGGAAGCAACAAACGAAATTGGTACCAAATTCCGCCTGACAATCTGTGTTTCGCAGTCGGACAAATCTGTGTTCTGTATTGGGTTGGGTCACCGTTATCATCCAGGGGTATGAAAAATACATGACGACCGATTCTGAGACCAACCCGATATGGACACAAAATTTCATACAAATCGGTCCAGCCGTTTCTGAGGAGTTTAACGGCAAACAATGTGTGATCGCAGTCGGACAATCTTTGTGATCGCAGTTGGACAATCTTTGTTTGGATGTATTCACTTTATGAAGTTGGGCCGTACCTGCGCCTATAGATGTTAACACATCAAAAAACCTTTTCTTCATTAAATTGCTGAAATTTTGCATAAAAAAGTCGAGATATTTCAAATACGAGGACAAATTTTATGAGCAAAGAAACACTATGCCTATGGGATGAAAAGCTTCACCAGTGATAGCTGACGTAATAATGGAGTAGCTACTTGACGAAACTTTGACGAGTTTGGAATTGAAACCCCAAATCTTGACAAAATATATTGACTACTTATTCGTTGTGATAAAATGAAATGTAGTGTATAACGTACTTAAGGCTCCTAGCACATGCAACGGACAAATTAAATTTACTATGGAAGAGGAAAAGGATAACAGATTACCATATCTGGACCCTGTCGTAATTCGACAAGGCAACCTGCCCAAACTTGATTGGTACCAGAAGACTACAGCATCGGAAGACAAATTAATTTCAATTCTAAGCACCCAAGAATAATTATTATCAATATGGCGACAAATTTCGTGAATAGAGTTTTGAAGATCAGCAACAAGGAGTTCCATGTGGAGATTAAAAGAAGAATTAATGAAATTCTTCCCAAAAATTATTTCCCGGCCAGAACAATAAATGGCCTACTGAATCGGAATAGGCACAAAAGACAATTTATGGAATGAGGACAAGATCAACCAGACCAAACCCCGCCGAAAATTTACAGATCCCTGGCTTATATACCTGGTTATTCCGAGAGACTGAAGCATTCCGATATCTATGACAAAGGGTCATATGAGTTAGAGTTGAAATCACACAATACCCTGAGCAGGTTAGACAAAGTCTAAAGTGACGGGAAACCATAAGTCAAATAATGTATATCGAATAAAATGCAATGGGGGGGACAAGACTGACGTATGCCAAAAGGTATTCGTTGGCAGCACAATGACAAAATTGAAGAGAAGGCTGTCCTCCCACAAATCAGATTTAAGGGCCACCTAAAAACCTATGGAACAGAAAACGGCATTAGTGGCCCACTGCGGTCCGACGGGTGATAGGCCTAACTTTGACGACGTTGACATTTTAGCGGAGTAGACTAATTACTCACGACGACGTACTCTCGAAATGCTGCACATAATTAACGATATGACACAATTGCAAGACCGACACTGACCGATGCGCTCCAATATATCGACAAACAATAAGCAAGCACAGGGAAAGCAGACAATAGTTGACGAAAGCATACAATACATGTAATTATTGGCAATCATTTTGTGATCAATAAGTTGTTAATGTTAAATATTTTTGTAACGGGTTTTGCAACAGAGACGCTACAAAATTAAATCGATAGGGACAGCAAATGACGCCATATTTTTTCCCGCTCTTTCGACATTTCTCTTCAGTAAGGTTTGCCATTTCATCATGGAAAGATATACGAGCCAACAACGAGTCGAAATTATTAAAATTTACTACCGAAATTTGGAGTCAGTGGCCTCAACTTTAAGAGCGCTACGTCCAATTTAGGCTCGTCATAATCGTCCTCCCAGATCAATAATAGAGCGTCTAGTGGTAAACTCTGAATCCACAGGCACAGTACAGAATGTGCCCGTGCCAGTGAGACAAAGAAGTGCCCGTAGTGTCGAGAATATTGCTGCCGCTGAGGCTTCAGTTCAAGAAAGCCCAAATGTGTCTCTCACACCTCGTTCTCAAGCGTTGGGCATCTCTGCGACGTCGTTGTGCCGAATTTTGCGAAAAGATCTTGGCCTACATCCTCACAAGATCAAATTGACGCAAGCACTGAAGCCGGTTGACCACCATAAGCGTCGTATGTTCGTGAATTGGGCTGAGCAACAACTTGAAAATGATTCGGATTTTCATCGGAAAATCATCCTCAGCGATGAGGCTCATTTCTGGCTGAATGGCTTCGTCAGTAAGCAAAATATGCATTATTGGTCAAACAGAAATCTACAAGTAATCCATAAGTCATCATTGTATCCCGAAAAAATTACGGTTTGGTGCGGTTTATGGGCCGGCGGCGTCATTGGGCCGTACTTCTTCCGTGATGATCAAGACCGGCACATTACTGTGTATGCGAATGGCTACCGTTCAATGATAACCGAATAGTTTTGGCCCCAATTGGATAATATGGACTTGGAGGACATGTGGTTCGCCGTTAGATTATTTCCTGTGGGGCTACGTCAAGTCTATGGTCTATGCCAACAAGCCAGTGACGATTGATGAACTTCGTACGAATATCGAACGCGAAATTGCAACAGTATCATTGGGTTCAGCGTCTGGGCTTCTGCAAGCGTGCCCATGGTCGCCATGCAAAAGAAATCGAGTTCCATACATAATGGCATCGAACGTACTTTCACAGGAATAAAGAATTTCAGTGGTGTATAAAACCGGTTTTGTTTTATTTACTTTTGTTGCGCTCTTATTGAAAGCCCCGTTATATAGAAACCTGAGGGTGATTAGCGATGCTAATCGAAATAGTGGGAGTATTTAATAAATCGTGAAAGAACAGTCGAACCCGGTCGTGTTTTCATTTTATGACCTCAAGCCAAACTAATTAAACAGAGAAAATACAAAACCCTAATACTAAATAAACAAAATTACATCATAATTTTCAATCAAAAACATAAACTTTTCAATCTATTTTATTTGAAGCAGAAATAATAAAATAAATATTGTCTTGGTACTATTTTAATAAAAGTTTTTTTAATAAATTGCTGACAGAACAAAAATCCAAATTTTCAAATATTTTAAATTATTTATTTCATAATATTATTTGTTTAATATTTATTTACAAAGTCTATGAATAGATTCTTTATTTGTTTACAAAATCGAGAAATAGATTATTTATTTGTTTACAAAGTCGAAAAATAAATTATTTATTTGCTTACAAGTCGACGAATAGATTCTTTATTTTTTAAAAACTCAAGGAATAAATTCTATATTCATTTCCAAACTGAACAATGTATTCCTTGTGTGTGTATCTTCATTACAACTATATTATTAATTTTTTTAAAGTTTTTTTTTCCAATACAATTGCATTAATATTTAATAGACATCGATGCATTTCAATGTATCTCTTATATTTTCTAAGTTGTTCACATTCGAATTATAAAGTTTCTCTTGTTTTTTCAAATGAGTCAATAAAAACAGCTTCGTTCAATTTTTCAATAATTCAATACTGCTGCAGACATTTTATCTGATCCCTGAATACATTTTTAGATTTTTTTTGTTTTATTTTTTCCTTTGCTTATTCTGGCCATGTTATTCTGTTTCTATATCATAGTGCATGTATAAAATGTTATGATTTGAAACATTTGTTCGGTTCATTAGTTTCTGATAAATTATACGGCTCAACAATTCTATATATGAGATTA
Source organism: Phaonia tiefii (assembly GCA_963931995.1). NCBI lineage: Eukaryota > Metazoa > Arthropoda > Insecta > Diptera > Muscidae > Phaonia > Phaonia tiefii. The sequence continues at coordinate 321,472,341 of OZ008367.1, read as the reverse complement.
TGCTATTGCTATCCATGGTCTTGATATTTTTATGCTCTCCAATTATTACTGCCAATTGAGTTTAGATGGGCCTCATGAAAAATAGAGTTGTTTCGATACAATTCCTCTTATCATGGAAGGAACAAATTTAATATAAATCTGTTTATGTGCATGCACACTACATGTGGAAAATTTACAGGAAAAATTACAGAATCGGTAGAAAAAAATATAAATTTTATTTTGAATAAATTAACTTGTTAACAGTTGTTTTTGTAACCAATTCAAATGTACTTTTTATGTCTTCAAAGGGTACCTACCATTCAAAGGGCAGATGTTAAAGTAGAAAGCGAAACCTATCAGCAACTGCTTTATAAATTTAACTGCTTTATAAATTTATTCCCTGGTAACTGCCCTGATGTAACCAGAAGTATAGAGACAGAGTTGAAGTATTGGAGTTGGAGTCTGGCATATTTGGCTGGAGTTGAAGTCAGAGTTGGAGTGGTAAAAATTTGGACGATTCTGACACCAAGTTTGGCATGTCCATAAAAGTTAAAATTTTTCGAAAATAATAACATGTTGCCCGACTAATGTATATTTTGACACCGCATTTAATAAAATCAGATTACCTTGGGTCTAAATAGATTTTAAGTGGGTTTGTTCGGTTCTCAGGGGAAGAAGGCTATATGTATAGCGGTTATACTCGCAACAAAGCCAATGTATTGCTAAATTCTTGGTATCGTTAAAATGTTCCAAATCACATCTAAATCTAAATAATCGTAAATACATAGCCTAATTCTAATATATTGACATAAAATTTCCCTCAGCAAATTTATGACATTTGGTCTGGTGTGATATGAACGTTGGATATTGAAAATAATTGCTTCAATAATACCAGGTAGAGGCAATAGTTGAAAACAACCAAAAAAATTACAACAATTGTATATCCGTTTTGTGTGTTAAAATTATTGTGTTAAATACAACAAAAATTTATGCTAACAATAACAGTCAATAAAAAAAATTACAGCAGACAGTTGTCCGAGGCCTTCGGCCACGGACTGTCCCTGCAGGCTGTGTCAGAGACACGGCCATTAAGTTTGACGTAGAATACGCCATCCGATAAGACAGAAAACATATATAACAATAAATGCATTTGCTTATATTATTTATCATTTATCAACTGTCTGCTGTAATTTTTATATTTACCAACGGCATTTGATTCAAGTCCGTTTAAAAAAAAATATTATGTTCAATTTTTTTAAACTTAATTTAATTTATGTATTTTAATTAATATTTTTATTGAAATAAGTTCTGCGAATGTTGAGAGGGTAGGGCGGGTATTAAAAAAGGTTTACCTTATCGAGTCTTCGCATTAGCATTCGAGCGTTGTGTGAAAGCTTTACGCTTTACAATTCAAAATTAATGTTACAACAGCTTTAGTGAAGCTTTCGCAAAAAAGCTTTATTACGTTAGCTTACTGTTTGTTTCACTTTTTACTAAATACATGTTGCCAAGCAACATTAGCTTGCTGTTCGTTTCACTTTTTACTAGATACATGTTCCTAAGCAATGTTGAGCAACCAAAAACACTCAACCAAACACCACACATATGTTTGAGTGTATGTGTTTAAACAATTTTCATTTGAGAAATTAAAATACTAGAAATATATCAACCAATATGAAATGTATATCAGACGAAAGATAACATCTTCATTTACATACAAAAAAAATTTTAAAAAAATTCATTTAGCCGTTTCCTCAAATTCAATGAAATAAAGATTACAACAATAAAAACCTGACATGACTCCTCATACCGTAAGGTAAGACGTATTCTACGTCAAAAGGGTAAAACTCATATAAATTTCACAGTTTTTCACCCAAACGACATGAAAATTTAAAGTCAGAAATTCTTGTAATTTCATCCGGTGTAAGTCACTTTTCGTCAAATATATCTCTATCACATTAACCGCACCACGAGTATTGGTTAAAGGAAACTTCAGACGAGTCAAATTCTCTCTTTAAAGAATTACACCATGTGTAAATAGATAACGGGTATGATAGTCAGTTACAAGTTGGGGCAATTAGCATCGTATGTGACTTTGGTTTTGACATAACGAGAAGTAAATACGTGCGAAATTTTTAGTGTAAAACAGTGAATCGTTATAAGATTAAATAACGCGCAATAAGTCAGCGGTTTTAATACAACGTGAATTTGGTCGAAAATTTCCCAATTGTTCAGCGTCCATAGTGCAAGGAATTCGCTTTCTGGTTACCTGATTTGAAGAGATCTGCACAACACGGGAAAGCCAAAGCACCGGAAGGGCCTAAACCGACCGTTTGTGGGAAAATATGGATGCAGTGCGCGAGAATGTCGTAAAGGAGCCCAAAACATCCTCAAGAAAACGTGCTCAATAATTGCACATTTCGCAGCCTTCCCTTTGACGCATTTTGACACTGGACTTGAAAATGTTCCCATACAGTATTACGTTGGGCCCATAGTTGGTATATACGAATACAGCCGTAAGGTTGGGAAGTCAACGTCGAAGAGGATCATTTGCAAACAAAATTTATCACGAAGCTAATTTTTATCTCAGCGGCCACGTCAATAAGCAAAACTCAAACCCTCTCAAAGACATGGTTAGCGTACAGATACTGTGGAAATTGTGATTGGGGGTTTTTTACGGAGGCGCCGACTGTAACGCTTATACTGTAAACGGCGACGAGCTATGCTAATTGAAATTTTCCCACCGGAAGTTAAGCATCTGCATTTGGAGGACATGCGGTTCCAATATGATGGGGCGTGTAATGTCACTTTTCGGTGATTTGACTTGGCCAGCCAGATCTCCTTGAATTTGTCCTACCGGAAGTTGACGGTCTGGATTTGGAGAACATGCGGTTCCAACATGCTAAGACGTGTAATCTCACGTTTCGGTGATTTAACATGGCCAACCAAATATCCCGATTTGACTATCCCTAACTTCTTCAGGAGATATTTGAAGTCGTTGGTCTACGCGAATAAGCCCGACATAATTTTCCACAGTTGAAAACAAATGAGTTTTCACTTTAAACAAATGTTATAGCGAATGAAAATAGTGTGATTGTTTTCGCCCCACCCTGTACAATACTAAAAATGAAAATCCAACCATATTTTGTAAAGTGAATTCGGTTTATATAATATTACTATTTTTTTTTTTTAATTTAAAAAATATTTCTTTTAAACAAAGTAAATACTTGTCTGTTGGCCTACCAACATTTACATATTATACGCATTTGAAATTATTTCGTTGTTAATAAACTTGTAAGCTTGTAGTATAAATTTGTCATAGATTAACCAAAAACTAACTAAAATCGGTCAATAAAATTCAAATTCAAATAAATGTAACTGACACTAGCACGGTCTTCAAAAATGTTCTACCACGAAAAAATACAACTCTGTGATATAGATTAAAACTCACCTCAAAGCACTGCAACAATGCGAGAACGCATGAAGAAAAAGAAGAACATGGTGGACAAATTCTACCTGTTCTTGTTGTTGGAATTATAGGCCTTTCAGTGAGGTTGATACTTAGAGATCTTCGATCGATACTAATTGGCACATGTGAATTGTAAATTGAGTTTGTATATATACGATTGATGATCAACCGATGGTATCAATTCAGGCACAGTAGTTAGGCATCTGATGATGGACTTGTCACAGAGTTCGAAACTAGACATGCCAGTGAGTGTGTGTTGAACTGAATTGTCTATTATTTCTAACAAAAACTATCCATTTTTCAATTAGAAAAATGTTTATGACTTGTAAGTTAACTGTTAATAAAAATTTTACTTTTGAAACTGGTCTCACTTAATATTGGCGTCGTGCATTTTTAAAATTCTGGTGTCGGAGTCGAGGTGAAGTCGTGAATTTTTGAATTGCTAGAGTCGGAGTTGAAGACGGACTCATTCAATTTTGGCCCGATTCCACAGTTCTGGTTGTAACTTACATGTTAGATGTTAAAGAGGTCGTTAAACCGAAAAATATCGTTTCGCACAAAATTGTTTGATGATGTCTTTACCAAGTTGTACAGAGGATTATCTGCCAGTTAGTCATTTTGAGGTAGCCAGATATGCTGACGTTCTTACAGTCACAAACATAGCCATATATTGGCCTATTTCATCGCCTGCTGGAATAGAGGCAGTTTCTTAAAATCATTGAGTTGTGTGATTTCTAGTTTTTCGGCTCACTAATTAGGACATTTTTGTACTGAATCCAAACGAGTATGCTGATGAGAGGCTTTTTCATAAGTATGTAGAGTGTCGCCATTACGAAGGAAGTGGTCGTCGCTGAAAAAATTTAAATGTGATGATAGCAGGGATTGGACCCTCTTTGTCGGGTCGTAACGGATCTTCAAAAGGTTGGGAAGGTTGATCTGTTTCGTGGGTGTTTCTCAAGGATTTTTTGCAGATAGTGTTAATATATATTCTAGAAAGTTTATTATTTCTACCCAAAGAGCACTACTAGTTCACTAGAATTATATATATAGCACCTTATCAAACCTATATTGCCATCCGAATTTATATCTACAAACATGTAATGAACCCATAATTACAACAGAAAAAATATCAACTAACAACAGGCATGTCTATTCAACTCTGCATATATTTATTTCATATATTTATTCCAATTCTCTGTATTTTCTGTTGCTATCATATTCTGCAGTACTTTGGCATTTTCAATTATTGGGTTCACTGAGAAGTAATTGCTGAATGGACGGACAATCGAAATGAGTGAATGAAGCGAAATGAATAACTGACTGAATGGATATGATTGATAAAAATGAACATTATATGCCAATGAAAATTAATGAATGTATCAGAAATAAAAGACATAGAATTTGTAGGTTGTCTTCAGTATACAAATTACATGGCATAGCCTATGTCTAATTGCTGCTGTATTGTGTCATAATTTAGACTATCCACAACACAAAATCAATGACATAAAAACTCATAAAATTCTAGCAAACATGATGAAGGGAATACTGTAATCCCCTTAATGAATGGTAACAAATATTCATGCTAAATTGGTAGATCCCTATCAGCCGAAGTTAAAGTTGCTGTTGCTGCCATTATCTCGTTTGTTCCTGACGTTTTGGTAATTATTTTCACATTTTTCATTGAACTGGATGAACCAACGCTGGCTCATGCTATTATTTGGCTACTTCATTTCGTCTTTATATACTCATTAGCATTTCAAAAAGTTCTAAATCATTTCATGAAATGTACACAATGTAACTAGTACAGTTTTTACACATGCATTATTAATCCTTACATTAGTAAAACTTAAATCTTTCCTATGCCTTAGATAACAACTTACAGTCAAGACAGAATGGAACAGGATAGAAACCATAATTGTATGCAATGAATGACTGTGTAAAGCAGAGTAATACGTATGGCGGGATTTGCAGGATAAAACAGACAGTCATTTAGTAAGCCGTCTATATCTATAGGGTAGGCCCATTAGAAATTGCTGGTCATTAATACAAAACGTTTGTTGGTAACCGTATAATGGAATAGAGAAGGAGGGAGAGAGGGAGGGAGAAAGGGATGGATAGTATAAATGAAAACTAATATGTCGCATGTTTAGAGTTAGTCAACGACTTTGAGAATAAGTAAATTTTTAATGGATTGAACCAAACTTTCGGCAAATGGTCTAACCCAAAAAAAAATAAAAGCGTTACTTTTTGGCTTTGGGTTACTATATAATTTTAAGTTAAAGCGGGTTTGGCAATACCAGTAAATGCCGGTTTCTAAAATCCATATATTATCTACGATATTGACTGGTATGACATATAGAAATATTACACTGTGCGATAGTCCAACAAATTTTTTGATATGTTATCGTCTATAAGCACGGGTAGAGCAACCTATCAAAGGGAACACATGAGTGGTTGTTGTCCAACAATAGCCTCTGCCTGAAAATAAGTATGATGGTGTTGGTGTAGCGGCATCGAACAAACAAACAGGTCGTCGTCGCCAAAGAACATTGAATAGTATAGTATAGAATATAAACATTTATGCCTTTTGAAGCATTTATGCTTTTTGTATTGTTTTATGCAATAACGTTGTCACCATGGTGCATTTATATTGAAATATTCTATAAAGAGAATAAGCCTCGTTTATGCTCTTTTACTCAGACTCTCTACATGAGAGCCATGATAGCGGAAAAAGAGTGCAATAAGTTCTCTATACTATTCATGGTAGAAATATAATGGTAGAGGGAGTACGACAAGAAATTAAACAAGCCAAAAACAACAGGCATTTTGTCTTTATTGCCTGTATTGTGTCAACTCAGCTGATTGAAAAAATATGAAAATGTATATGTATATAAAGGGTTTTTCAACAGAGACGCTACAAAAGTAAATCAATAGGGACAGCAAACGATTCCATATATTAACACATCGCCCGTGAGTTCGAAAACTCATTGATTTTCTTCTAGGCGTTATCGGGTAAACCCAGAATCCATTAGAAAAATTTCTCAAACACCCCCAAAATTCTTTTCCTCTTGCATACGCACACTAGCCCGGTCATCAACAACTCTACACCACAAAAAAGTTCAACTCTGTGATATAGTAAAATATCACCTCGAAGCTCTACAACAATGTGAGTATACAAGAGGAAAAGATGAACATGGTGGAAAAAAGCTGTCTGTTCTGGTGATGGAATTATTGATCTTTCACTGTGAGTTGATACTTAAACTTAGAGATCTTCGATCCAATCTCTTTGAATTTATATCAAAAAGTTTGTATAAACCACCAATTTCACCTTACACCATGGATAAGTTGACGTCAACTAGAAGGCGCTACAACTTATGCACAGGTCTAAGGGCCCCTTAAGTCAAGACTTTTTGGGTGTTTGGGAAATTTCACAAATGTATTCTTGTTTAACTCGAAGCCATCTAGAAAAATAGCATCAAAATAGCAGTTATTCATAGTACTTCATTATTTTTTGTGTAAGTGTGTGTTATTAAGGTATGACCAGCATCAAAGAAGGCAACTTATGAAGAACACAAAACCCAAAAATCGTGATGTTGTGAGATCAGCGTTTTAATATAATTGGGACCTATGTAGCACCTTTTCACAATGCACAGAATTTTTTATTATACCTGAACTATTATAAAAAACAACAGTATGTCTAAATGAAAAAATTGTTTTCCAAAAACTAGTTGAAAATGTTTTAAATATTAGTCTACTTTTTGCAAGTGATATCTCAAAAACTGAAGCAAGTCTAGAAACGGAAAACATTTGTGATACTCCGATTTATTGAAAATCAATTGAGAAATCTAGAGCAAAATATATATTTCGATTAGTAGATTTTATTAAAAAGTGGAAATTATTTCATCTTTTTCAAGTGATATGTCGAGATCTACAGTCGACCCAAATCTACAAAAGCTATCAACTATTTTTGAAGTGCGATGTAAAAACCTACGTCTGATGCAAATCGATGGCAAAATTTCGATTTAGTATTTAGGCGGGTTTTAGATTTACTAAAGTATGAATTGTTGGGATATGTTCAAGAAATATGTGAAAATATAAAATGCTCTATCAAACTTATTTCTTGCTTTTTTTATTATTTATTCCTTTAACTCAGTCCATGAACTTTCTATATTCCTTAATGACTTTAACTTAAAAGTATATAATATCCAATATGTAACAAAACGTTAAAAATTACAAAAAATATCACTATTTTGATTACAATTTCTATTAAATTCATTCATTCATTCATTAGCCGAATAGTTAAATCCGTCATTGGTTTTTTTATCAGGTTATCAGGCTTCCTATCCATTGTCTTCGACAACTTCAGAGTTTTCGTGCTGGGCATGTGAATATTTTACAACGCCTATGGAACTTGTCAAGAAGTTCCTAGTATTTTCACATTATCTGCTCTGCAGTAAAATAGAAGTAATACAATTATATTTATTACCGTTGGTAAGGCCTTTGGTTTCAAAAGATGTGAAAAAAAATCGATGGGTGTTCGAACTCACGGATGATGTATTAACACCTTTTTGCTACACTGTACCTGTTCGATTTCTATGAACACATTAGTAAATGTTACATTGGAAAATTAAAAATATTAGTTTATTGAATTAAATTTTATTACTTTATTTTTATAATTTATAAATGTTAAGTTTTTAACACAGATACTTTGATAGCTGAAATATGAGACATACACTTTAGATTCTATCCTATCTAAATATCGTGAGAAAACAGCGTCGATTGTAGTTCCTTGGATAGTAGTTGGAGACTCTAATGAAGTATTAATAGTAAGCTTGAATTTATTTGTATACACCGGACAATGCTGAACATCAAATGACTCGCTTTGTTCGGCCATAGCAACAACAACGAAACAACCAAATACACAACATCACACATACTTTGTACGAAGTAGCTGACGTAATAGTGTGTCACCATAACGTCGACTGCGCAAGCCCATGCGCTTGCAAATGAAATATTGCGTGGCTATGCTTTATATCTCCGTTCAACAACAGCAACAGACACATGTTGTTACATACATTATTATGTTAATACATACGCTATAGACACAATTTCGTTTGCCTCACCCCTGCCACACCACTCTTTCATTGCTCTCTTGCTCGCTCATTTTTGTTTAACACGTCATTATTCTCATTATTCAGCATAAAATCTGGTTTTAGCAGCAGCAGAAAACCTGTCTGTGTGTTGTTTGCATGTGTTGACTTTGATAGATTTAGTCCCTATACGCCGCTATAGATGTTAACACATCAAAAACTACATACCATTCTGAAAGGAAAGACCCTGAAATATTGATTACTATTGATTGCAAAAAAATTTGAATTTTGTGGCCTTGCCCTATCCAAACCATTGGAGATAATATCAATTTGTATAAAGTATTTTTTGTTAGAGTCTTATTCGGCGGCATTTTTGAAAATATGTTTTGATTGAGAGCAGCCAATACTAGAGCCAGAACAACTCTGAGAATAATTTGACATTTAAAATGGTTAATTTCAATTAAACTGGTAAGGTTAAGATCTAACACACAAACTAAGCTTATATTTTACTAATCTTATCTAGCAGACTCTCAAAGTTAAAGGCCTTGATCTACTGTGCCACACTGTTGCACTGTTTCCGATTTCAAAGAAAGAAGTTGCAAATTAGACCTGACACAATTGGCAATTCTCCCTATACTTAAAAATTTCTCACTTGTTTTTGTTATTATCTTTTTTAATTTTTAGTTGACAATTTAAATTTTTTCAGTTGACATTTTTGCTTGGTCTAACAATCCTGTCGATTACCCTTCTTACATTTGCCATTATTGTCATCGCACATATATTCACAAAAGATTATATAAAATTCGTTGTATCATCAAACTCTTGTTAACATCTTACAGTTTATTATAAACCGAAAAATTGGACCTTAATGTGGAAGGGCGACAATTTGATTTTAGAGTGAACTTGGATAAAATAACGTAGGTAAGTGCTCGTGGGACTTACGGTTTTTTTTGTCCATTGTGATATTATTGTCCACCGATTAAGCGCTGAGGAAATGGACCATGAGGCGCCTAGATGGAACAATCTGCCAGGGCTCAATAGAAGTCGTGTCATAAATTATTTAGCCTGATAACCACTGTAATAAATAGTATACGAGAATGTATACCAAATAATTGGTGCACCCTGTAAATTTATCCTGAGGCCTGTTCAAGGAAATAGGTTTCATGGTGGAGATACTGGACTAATCAGGACAACCAAAGGGGAAAACAACTTTTTCAGATTTATTTGAATTCAGATTAACTAAATATAGTAGGTATGTAGGTTTGGTGTAACCCTAGTTCCCATAATAGCCTCTCAGATATTTGTTACACTTTGTAAGCTTAAGTTGATACCTATTCCTTGTAATTCGTTGCATGGTGGAGATGCTGAACGACTCAGTAATCAGGACTAGCTCGATCTGGGCCGGACTTATAACCAAAAGGTATAGCAATTTGATGCAGATTCTTCCTCGTATTATATGAACTGTAAGTAATGGGATAACCTAAATATTATTATATTATCTGAAAAGGACAATTGTAAGTATAATTGTTATAAACTACTAGCTGAAAGTATTTGAATCTAGTTGGATTTAAAATTTTTTCAGTTACTTTAATAATATCTCGTGTATATAAATATTTCACTTTAGTTGCAATTATACATATCTCGATAAATATGCAAATATATATATATCTTCCGTTGAAATCTCAACCTATTCTAAAATAATATCAGAATATATTCAATCTTATTGCCTGTCTGCTTTGTCTAATGTAAAATTTATTTTACAATGAAATCTTATGCTCAGTTCTATCATCCCTTTGCGTTAATAAAAACTACTGAATTGATTTTAAAGTGTCCTGATATGGTTTTGAGTGTATATTCATTGTTCCCTTTTCTCTAATGACAAACTCCTCACCTTTTTATTATTACACCAAAGGTATGCGATGAAGTGATATTGTGGGGGTCTTGTTGCAGAGAGATGCCATTGATATGAAATTGTTTGTTACAAAGATAGAAGGTAAATTTCAATTAATTAAATCGTAAAACAAAATTACCCTATTTGTGGCATTTATAAAGGGTTTTTCAACAGAGACTCTACAAAGGTAAGTCGATAAGGACAGCAAACGGCTCCATATTTTTTCCCGTTCTTTTGACATTTCTCTTCAGTAAGGTTTGCCATTTCATCATGGAAAGATATACGAGCCAACAACGAGTCGAAATTATTAAAATTTAGTACCGAAATTTGGAGTCAGTGGCCTCAACTTTAAGAGAGCTACGTCCAATTTATGGTCGTCATAATCGTCCTACCAAATCAACAATTGAGCGTCTAGTGGCAAAATTTGAATCCACAGGCACAGTACAAAATGTTCCCGTGCCAGTGAGACAAAGAAGTGCCCGCTAAAAAAAAAAAAAAAAAAAAAGGTGTCCCATAACATCCCATGAAGGGATTGGGGAGAGCTTCTCACAGTCAGTGAGATGTGCGCTTTCTAGTTTTACACTCACTAATTGGGACCTACAGTTTTACACCGATTCCGAACGGTATGTTGAGAAGCCTTTTAATGGCTAAGTATTCGATAGTGTCGCCATCACTAAGCGAGGTGACCGTCGTCGATAGAAATGTAAGGTGGTTTGAGCAGGGCTCGAACCCACGTTCTCATGTACAAGAGCCGCGCACACTAGCCATTGCACCACCGACGGCCAGAGTGTCGAGAATATTGCTGCCGCTGAGGCTTAAGTTCAAGAAAGCCCAAATGTGTCTCTCACACGTCGTCCTCAAGCGTTGGGCATCTCTGTGACGTCGTTGTGGCGAATTTTGCGAAAACATCTTTGCCTACATCCTTACAAGATCAAACTGACGCAAGAACTGAAGTCGCTTGACCACCGCAAGCGTTGTATGTTCGTGAATTGGGCTGAGCAACAACTTGAAAATGATTCGGATTTTCATCGAAAATCATTTTCAGCGATGAGGCTCATTTTTGGCTGAATGGCTTCGTCAATAAGCAAAATATGCGGTATTGGTCAGACTGCAATCCACACGTAATCCATTAGTCATCATTGCATCCCGAAAAAATTACGGCTTGGTGCGGTTTATGGGCCGGCGGCGTCATTGGACCGCACTTCTTCCGTGATGATCAAGACCGGCACATTACTGTGAATGCGAATCCCTACCGTTCAATGATAAAAGAATATTTTTGGCCCCAATTGGATAATGTGGACTTGAAGGACATGTGGTTCCCACAGGATGGCGCCACCAGCCAGACAGCGAATGCCACAATCAATTTATTGGAAACCAAGTTTGGTGAACGTGTTATCTCACGAAATGGCCCAGTCGATTGGCCGCCTCGGTCGTGCGATTTGACGCGGTCAGATTATTTCCTGTTGGGCTACGTCCAACAAGCCAGCGACGATTGATGAACTTGGTACGAATATCGAATATGAAATTGCAGCAGTATCGGCCGATTTATGCTTGGAAACCGTCGAAAATTGGGTTCAGCGTCTGCACTTCTGCAAGCGCACCCGTGGTGGCCATGCAAAAGAAATCGAGTTCTATATATAATGGTATCGAACGTACTTTTACAGGAAGAAAGAATTTCATTATTATCTAAAACCGGTTTTGTTTTATTTAAAAAAACTTTTGTAGTGCTCTTATTGAAAAACTCGTTATATGCTCCTCTCCTATTCATATATTACTCATACAAGTAAAGATTAATGTGTTCTAACTGAGTTAGATTCTTGGAATGCCGTGGCAGCAGTGACGAAAAATATTTTCAACTTATATTATAAATCTTTACTCGAACAATTATTATTACGCCTTCTTATTCAGATAATTAATCAATGTCCCGATAAATAAAGTCATACCTCGTTTCGAATAAGTTTTGTCTTGATAAGTCTTTCTTATATTATGATATCTACACCGCATGAAAGAGTTAATATTTCCTGCTCCTTCAAAAATCTTGTGAAAGTATTGTCTACCGTATTTATTCACTGTTTTGTTTTACTCTAAGTATAAATTGTTCTAAAATTATAAATAATTTTCTCCCCAGAACCATTTAAAAACATTTTCTGCTTAACATTGTCTCAATGCTTTACCTTAATAAATTGTGCACTTAAATGAAACCCCTTTGAGCACACCTTGCATTCAATGTGACTTTTGAGTGTCTTTATATGGTTTTGAATTAAGGATTATTTCCCCTCTTCGGCGTTGTCATATCCACACCTCTTTAATATTGTGAATTACTTGAGGGTCTTTATCATATCACCTAGGGATACATTATTTGTTTCAGAGGGGTTAATGTAAAGTGAAGAAATAAATTGCAATTGGGTATATCAGAAATATTAATTACCCCAATAACGGATAACCCCATTTAAAGGATGAGAGTTTATTTTAAATACGAAATAATCGGTTTATAACTAGTATATACGTTTAACGAATATCACTGGTAACATGTAACTATCGCTACATCTCTTACATCTTTGAATCCTTAATTTATATATTTATTTGTTCTTAAGATACAATAAATATATATCTTCCACCGTCAAAGGAAACGTGTGTCAAAATATATACATTTTCACTTCTTCATTTCCATTAATGAACACGTGTGTCATAATATGTGAATTTTCGCTTCCTTATTTGCCGAACTAAAAATATGGTGACTCAGCACCTAAAAAAGTGATACTTTTCTGCGCCAGTGATATAGCAGTCACCAGCGATAAAGCAGTATTTCACTGATTCTACCAGCGACACCTTGGTGATTTTATGCGTCTCTGCATGCATTCTTTTTGCTGGAAATATTCAAGGAAATTCCGATGATAATACTTCAGCTGGGATGGGGTTTAATATTGAAATATCTAACAGCCACTCTACTACAAAGTGGAACGTGTTGACATGTCTCCAGTAACATGTAAAAAAATCACATGAGATGTCAGGGGACACCCAGTTGGAACGGAGTCTTTACGATGTACTAGTTCGTTCCAACACGTCTAAGGCGCTCATTAAAAAATACGATAATTTAAATGGATCTTTAGGAAAAGATACTTTTTGTTAAATGATAAATTTTTTTAAGAAAAACTTTTTTTTTTTTTTTTTTTTAAATTTACCTATTTCCAGAAAGGCTACTGGTCTCAAGAAACGAAAAGGCATTATGTTATTTTTAAGAAAATGTACTTTTAAGAAAATCAATTTTTGTAGGAAAAGGTATTTTTTGAAGAAAAGTTTTTTTTAAAAAATGGGATTTTTTAGAATTGGTCCTTTTTTCAAGAATAGGTAAATTTTTAAGAGTAGGTACTTGTTTCAAGAAATGTTATTTTGTTTCACAAAAAAGGCACTTCTTAAAGAAAATTTATTTTTTTAAAAAAAGTCAGTTTGTTGTAGGAAAATTTACTAGCGTGAAATTAGCCCACCATTGTAGCCCACATATTTCGATGGTGGGTTAACTCCACAGTAGCATATGGTAGTGTGAAGTGGGCCCACGTCCAAATTTTATTGTATTTAAATCAAACCAAGCATATAAATTTCTTTGCACTGGTCATTAATAAAGTGTCATAATGTTCCAAATAGGCATTGGAGATATCGAAAGGATACAAGGTCCTTTAAATGCAATTATTCTGCCATATATATGCCATTATCCATTAATTTGTATGATATTTTTATTGAACAGGTTCCCTCCTTTATTTCCATACACGTCTCTAGCGTTAATGGTAAGACATTTTTAAAAAAATCTCAAGGACATTGTAAAAGGACTAGGTCCTTAAAATCCACGAAATCCAATTCCCTCCTCATATATGAAAACTCTCCGAAAATTTAAAAAATGTTGGAAAATTTTCACACTTTAATATTCACATATATTGTTGCAAATACTAAGGAAAAATTTTATAAAAAATGTTAAGGACATTGAAACAGGACTTAGGCCTTAAAATCGAAGAAAACCAATATCCGCCAAATATATCAAATCTGCCAGAAAATTAAAAAGAGTTTGGAAAATTTTTACACTTTAATATTCTGATATGTTGTTGCAAATACCAAGTAGAAATTTTATAAAAAAATTTCAAGGACATTAAAAAAAGGTTTAGGCCCTTAAACTCGAAGAAAACCAATATCCGCCAAATATATCAAATCTGTCAGAAAATTAAAAAAATTTAGAAAATTGCATGTCGGGTAGGTCTCAGAATCGACCATCATCTTTTTTTCATACCCCTTAATGATAAGGGTGACCCACCCCTATATAGAACACAGATTTACACGACTGCGAAACACAGATTGTTAGACTGCGAAAAAAAAATATAATGAGTGTTCGAACTCACGGGCGAGGTGTTAACACCTTTTTGCTACACGGTACCATGTTCGATTTCTATGAACACGTTAGCAAATGTTACATTGGAAAATAAGAAACAGCGTTCCATCATATGATATTTAAATAATATTAATACTTAAAATTATTTAAAGACCTGTGCCAGCACATGTGCCATTATTTTCTTGCTTAATACTTTTTGTTTTATTCCCACAAAAAACAAAGAGAATGCCCAGCAACACACATGCACATACATACATTGTAATGTTCGAACATGCGCTACACAAGTTCACACAATTTTCGTTGCTCTCTTGCTATCTCATTTTTATACACGTATAACCACGTCATTATTTTCTTTGCTCTAAGAGTGCTCCGCACCCACACAAAGCAACTGTTCGCTGCCGCGGCATCAGTGTGTATTTTTTTCGCAGACTGACAATCTGTGTTTCGCAGTGGGACAAATCTGTGTTCTATATATGGGTGGGCCACCCTTGTCGTTCAGGGGTATGAAAAATAGATGTTGGCCGATTCTGATACCTACCCGATATGCACACAAAATTTTATACAAATCGGTCCAGCCGTTCGGGAGAAGTTTAACTACAAACAATCTGTGATCGCAGTCGGACAAACTCAGTCGGACAAACTGTGTTTGGATATATTCACTTTGTGAGTTTAGTGCCTACCCGCACCTATAGATGTTAACACATCAAAAAGACAAACTGATGTAGCGGCAGCAAACAGTTGTCTTGTGTGCACACTTTTTTGTACTTTTTGTACTTTTTGTGTGTTTTGTATGTTGTTTTTTGTACTTTTGTTGTGTACAATTTTTAGTTTGGTGTACACTTCTTTCGTCACACAAAATGTTACCGATCCGGGTTTCAAAACTCTCCTTTCTATATAATGTTTTACTTAAAATAAGATATCCAGTACACACAAATAAACGCCCATGCCACAAATCCTTTATCTAATATTAATCCAGACATTATCTAAATATTTAATATTTTACATTTAATATTATGAAGCTTTCTTGTGTTATTATTTTTTTCTCCTCGGTATTTGTTGGTGCAACCATTTTCCTGCTACAAAATTAAATTCCATAGTTCGGAGCTGCAGCTCCTTTATGACATGATTTAAGTAAACAATTTGTATTCATTCACTTGTTTTTGGTATGTTTTGCGATTTCGAGCGTCATTTGCTATCCAACGCTGATATGCTCGCTGAAACGTTTGTTTTCAACGAGGGAATAAACTCAATTCCTGGGCAAGTGGATATATGGCAAAGGAAACAAGAAGAGAAGCTTTTCAACTGACTGGTGATGTCGGCGATGAATCTGAAAATGTTTCTTGCAGTCCGTTGAAATTATATATTCATAATATGCAATAGCAATTGCAACAATAATAGTTCCTAGAATATTTATTCTAAAAAAATCATTTATTTGGACATTTTCAGATGATTTCCAGGAAGCTTTCTTCTCCACAACATTAACGAATGCCTTGAAAAAAATTTAATTTTCATGGATTGAAATGTTAAGGAGTATTACATTGTTATAGAAACATTTTAATTATCCCTAGTGAAATAGTAGCAACAAATGTACTAACTGTTCTGTATCTTCAGTTAAATAAGAAATATAGGACATTTATAGCCAAGAAGGGAATAAAATATATTTTTATTTAATAAAACTTGACGGTACGAAATTCATTTACACCTTTTCAATATTTTGCAGGTTTTTGTCCAGAAAAATACAGACATTTTTATTGGATAAAGTTGAAACCATTTCAAGTAACTGGAAAAACTATTATCCATATTTCATTTAACTAACATCTTTATGGGCTCACCACCAACCGTGCAGTAACTAGAGATGACATTGGCAACTGACAACATTTTCCAATGCCAATTCAGCTGAGCAAGGTTTCCGTTTGGATTTTGTGTTTGAAACGATTTGGTGAAAGTACGCTTGTGCATTTGAAAAAGAATCTAGGTGAAATTCCATTGTCATTGAAGAAACTCAGCAGGTGCACTTGATTAACTGATATTTATAAGAGTTTGAGAGCCAAGTTACCTTAATCCATATCAACATTAACAATAAACAAATAGAACGTCAAAACGTACGATTGAGTAAATTGTTATTGTAGAACAGTGTTTAGTTTAAAACTTGTATATACTTCTATATATCGTATATATTTGCGAGGGTTGTTCTGAAATTTGTTTTAAAAGTTGATTATTAATAATTGTTTTGTGTTAATTTTAGTAGTGGAATTAAGAGTGGATGACAGGCTGCGCTTGTTTAGTCCCATAAGTAAATTTGATCTATAAGACGTCAGCTGGAAAAATATAATTTTACATTTCTTCATTTATAAATTAAATACAAAATTAAAGTATAATAATTAAATTGAAAGAAGAGGAACAGTGGTCACCAGGAACAAAATTAAACGGCAAATAGTAATAAATTCATGCAGGAGATAGCAGATTGCGCAAGGACGATATTAACAGAATTAGTATGTAAGTACATAAAGACTAATATTAAGATAAGAATGGAATAGGATTGATAAAACAGAAACAAATGAAGCTGCAACAGATGCAGCAGGATAGAAAAAGCAGGAACTGGTGAAGTATGTGGAGCAGGAATAGATGAAGCAAGAATAAATGACACACGAACAGATAAAGCAGGGACAGATGGAGCAGAAACATATGTAGCAGGACTGAGGAAGCAGGAACTGATGGGACAGAAATATATGAAGCAAGAACAGATCATACGGAAACAGATTAAGAGAGAAGGAACAGATGTAGAAGAACACATGAAGCAGGAACTGATGAAGCAGGAACAGATGACGGTCGAATAGATAAAGTAAGAACATATGCAGCAGGAACTGATGATGCAGGAGAAGCAGGAACAGGTTAAGCAAGAACAGATGACACAGGGACAGGTAAAGCAGGAGCAGGTGGAGCAGGAAGAGATGAAACAGGAACAGATGCAGCAGGATGGTAATAAAGCATGAACATATGAAGCAGAGCATATGCAGCAGGAACTGATAGTTTAGGTGGAGCAGGAGCAAACGAAGCAAGTACTGATGATACATGATCAGATAAAGCAGGAACAGATGGAGCAGAAACAGACATAGCAGGACTGAGGAAGCAGGAACCGATGAGGCAGGAAAATATGAAGCAAGACCATATGAGACGGACACAGATTAAGCAGGAACAGATGACGAAGGACAGATGATGCAGGAACTGATGAAGCAGGAACAGATGAAAGAGGAATAGATAAAATAAGAACATAAGAAGCAGGAACTGGTGATACAGGAGAAGCAGGAACAGGTGAAGCAAGAACAGATGACACAGGGACAGGTAAAGCAGGAGCGGGTGGAACAGGAAAAGATGAAGCAGGGCATATGCAGCAGGAACTGATGATTTAGATGGAGCAGGAACAGACGAAGCAAGAACAGCTGGTACTGGTACAGGAACAGATAAAGCAGGAACAGGTGGAACTGGAACAGATGTAGTAGGACAAATGAAGTAGGATCTGATGAAGCAGGAACAGATGAAGCTAGAATAGATGACACAGAGACAGATTAAGCAGAAACAGATGAATAAGGACAGATGAAGCAGGATCTGTTGAAACAGGTGAAGCAAGTACAGATAAAGAAAGAACAGGTGTGACAGGAACAGATGAAGCAGCAACAGATACAGCAGGAATATATGAAGCAGGAACAGATGCAGTAGGACATGTGAAGGAGAAACTGGTGATTTAGGTGGAGCAGGAACAGATGATACAGCAACAGATAGAGCCGGAACAGATGGAGCAGGAACAGATGTAGCACGACAGATGAAGTAGGAACTGATGAAGCAGGAACAGATGAAGCGACAACAGATGACACAGAAACAGATTAAGCAGGAACATGACACAGAAACAGATTAAGCAGGAAAGATGAAGCAGGATCTGTTGAAAGAGGTGAATCAGGAACAAATAAAGCAGGAACAGGTGTCACAGGAACAGATGAAGCACAAAGAGATACATCAGGATGAGAATGAAGCAGGAACAGATGAAGGAGTACATATGAGATTTAGATTTAGTTCGGCAAAAAGGAATCAAAATTCATTCACATGATTTCTCGAATCAAATCTTAAATCGTAAATCTTGCAACTTTAAGCATTATCAGTTATTAAAAAAAAAAAAAAAAAAAATAATCTCTCGTTTAGTTTCTTCAAATGAATCTGATATAGAGAATAGATGGTGGAACACATTAAAAGTATTGAAAAGAGTAAAAACTGGATTAAAGGATTCGTAGTTATGTTTTAAAGTAATTTGTTTTATATTAGGTGAGTTTTTTACCCCGCTGTAGTTAATTCTGGTTACTTTTGGTACAATTTCTTGAAGATTTTGATGCAATTTAAAAATAAGTAAATAAGTAAGTGTTGCTATACTTGTTAGCACCAACGACAGGAATTTGTTCTCTGTTTTGGCTCTCCGTATGTCTAGTACGACACAATGGATGTAAACAAAAAATTACAAAGCAAGACGTTTGAGTTTGACCGAAGGAGCCAAATATCAAGAAAGAAAATCAATGCAGTGGTTCCTCCTATCATTTTAGTATAACGAGCACTTACACTGCCTTCTTCCAATACATCCCCAACTGATTTGCATTTACATGTACAACTGAATTTTTACAAACGCACATATATATAGGGGTGAGTAATATTGTGCTCGTATATGGATTTTGACTCAACTCATAGAACCAACCACCGCGGTTTGCAGAAATCCAATCAAGTCTGCTAACATAAGAGATGGTTAGTTAACTTGTTATTTATAAGAATATAAACATATAGATTTTGACCGTAGTTTTTGTTACGATTTTGCGGTGTTGATGCTACAAAGTTATAATAGTTTTATAAATTAACAACGATTACAATATTTTATAAGACAATAATAATAAACTGTGTGTCGAAACGATATTTTGAGTGAACGATAGTGTAGTTCAATTAAAATACATTTTTGGAAGAAAAAAACGAATTCTACCAATACAAGTATTTAAAGCGTCTAATATTCAGGTTCTTAAAAATTGTTTACAAATTATCTAAACCCAAATACCGAGAAAAAACCCCTCTCACAGAGGATAAAAAATTAACTCCGTAACAACCTCTCAAACGCATTCAGGAGGGACCATGAATATGTTTGGAGCACATTCAAAATATTTGTATACTTTCAGGGCCCAAACTAATTTACATTAAAATGCAATCATTAGCACATTTACTTGCAAACGTCCATTCTTTTAGGTAGAAACATTTTCTAGCTTAACGCCAAACATCCATATACTAACGGGTAAGCATTTGCGGGTTCCCCCCTAACCACCATATTCTTACGTGGAAATATGTGCCGATTTCTTTCCAAATACACTATTACTTACTTGGAAGCATACATGTGCTTCCGCGAGGAACATAATAATATTTGGCAGAAAATTCCTTTTTGATATCATGCATATACTACTACACTATGCTTACAAATTTAGGTTTTTGCTTTGGGGGTGAGCGATTCCTACAGCAAATGATCACAGTATAGTAAAGTCAGACCTGAAAAATTTTCACTCAAAATAGTATTGTCAAACCCCAAAAATGTAGACCGCTGTGTTGCTACACTTTTTTTTATGCCCGTGACAAGTTGGAATTTTCTTATCCGATACTGTCCGACATAAATTTCAAACTCGTGTATAAATATTGAATTGAGCGAATTCTTGTGGTAACATACATGTCTGCATTGAAATTTGGCAAGGATTATTTTCGTAGAATATTCAAATACTCTATGTCAGATTTTAAAGTGTCTTTTTCATTCTTTGTTCCCAAAATGTACACTAAAAGGACCAGCGACGGATTCAGAATGCTTTACGAATTTATTCCTCATTTCGTTATGAGTCGTAATAGACCAATATTATCTATCTTTATTTTCAGACATCCTTTTTATCCTATTTTAAAACAAGGTCAAGAAAACAGCACAATAATATCCGACAAATATCTACCAATTTATAGTGGAATAGAGTTTCATTCAATTTATTAGTCAATGGAAGTACAAATTCCTTACAGACTATGATTTAGTAAGAAATTGTAGAATAAAGTATGTTATATAAATTTAAAGCCAATAGTATCAATATCCATGTAGTATACATTTGGACAATGTATCGTTATAAAACTTCATTCCAAAGTTTGAAGCAAACGTTTCTTCAAACAATATTTGGATATGCTGAACTCTATTTGTGGGTTTGTTTTCTCCTCTTGACTCAAGTTGTTACGTTTTTTAGTTTCTTTCCATAAAATCGTTTCGCACTTTGGTAGTACACATGCTCACGTATGACTTACCCAAAAAGGAAAGTAACGACACAGAACATTTTAACCAACTGCACTGATGATAACTATTTACTACTAAAATATATTTTCTTCACAGTATACTTTACTACAAAGCACATTTTCTACACACTCGCCGATGAACGATTAACGACTTAACCGCAACAGATCAGTCATCCTAAGAAACACTCACTCCATCTGCAATTCTCACACGCATTCAGGAAAAAAATAACTTATTTAAGGGAACTAAAAATTCCATATTCAGCAGCCTGTATCTTTTGCAATTTGTAACCGAATGCAGAATTTTAAAACGCAGATGGAAGCTAGACGTCTAGAGATATTAAATAAATTATGAAAATAGTGGTTTCTTAACCAAAGACATCTTTTACAGCAATTTCCATTTCAAAGTCAAAAAATTAGATTTTTTTTTGGTTCACTTAATTATTTTTTTTATAATTTTTTTATTATTTTTAAAGTAAACGATGATTTTTTGTAGGGAGCGTTTGTTTATTACAATTTATTACATCTTAGTCATTTTACGGGTCAAAATAGTAAAACAAAACCTTTTAAGTCTATAGGGAAAAACTAAAATCGATGTTTACTGTTCTGAAGGATATTCTAACCGCGCAATAGTTCAAAAATTGAACGGAGCCCAAAAGTTGTCGACAATTACATCAAGGACCCAGAGGGGTGTGGACAAAATTTTAAAGGAGGGGTTTAATCATCTTTATCTATGTATGAGGAAAAAAATCATCAGAATTGCCTCTAATTCTGTTTTATCCCTGTCAAAAGCAGAGCTAGAGCTGCAGTGGAAGCAAGCAACTCATCAGTATGCAGAGTAATTAAGAGCTGTGAGTATCTTAAATACCTGAGATTACAAAAAACCGCCACTTAATGCGCCTCGTATGGAAAAGCGGCTTCAATTCGCAAGAGACTACATGGTATGGGATGTGCAGCCAAGAGGTCATGTAAATGACTGGAGAACCGTTGAATTTACGTATGAGAATGAGTTTAATTTGGATGAGCCTGATGACTACAACTATTATTTCCATGATCTTGGCAAAGAAACGCGTTTCTGAAACGACATCACAGCCGAGAGGGCGCCGTTATGATGTGGGGTGCTATTACGTACTACGGCACCATCGATCTTGAATTTCAAAGTGCAAAAATGACTGGTGCAAGCTACAAAACGTTATTGGTATCGGCGTTTCCGCAGTTCAGTGAACTATTTGGTCCCATATCTTTGGTATTGCAACAGAATAATGCCCCTGTACACAACCTCAGAGTAATAAAGGAGTTCATTACAAGCCAAAATGTTAATATTCTTGACTGGCCACCCTATTTGCCAGATCTGAACATTATGGAAAATGTCTGGGATTGGTTATCTCGTAAGATCTATGAAGGAGGTAGGCAATTTGATGACAAGCAGACACTAATTCAGGCCATTCAGGATGCTTGGAATCAAATTTCGTTGGATTAAATAAATTCTCTTTAACTCTCAATGAAAAGCCGTATATTTGAAGTCATTAAAAACAAACGGGGTTGTACCCATTACTAATAGATCTTAAATAAAGTAAAATTAATCAAAAAAAGAATCAAATTTCGTTGGATTAAATAAACTCTCTTTAACTCTCAATGAAAAGCCGTATATTTGAAGTCATTAAAAACAAACGGGGTTGTACCTATTACTAATAGATCTTAAATAAAGTAAAATTAATCAAAAAAAGAAGAAAGACTGTTTTTCATTAAAATTGGTTAAAGTGCCTTTATTCAATTGAAAATTGCACACTTTTGGCCTTTTTTTTATATAAATTGCTAAAAAAAGTTCTTTAGTTAAGAAACCCCAATTGTCATGATTTTTTTATATCTCAAAATGTTAAGCTTCCACTTGCTTTTTAAAATTCTGCAATCGGTTACAAAATGCAAAAGATACAGGCTGCTGAAATTTTTAGTGCCTTTAAATAATTGAACGGCAGTGTACATACAAACATCGCGCTAATTATAGAAAATCTCCAAATCGCTATCATGGGATAGAAACAGATCAACGCATTGAAATTGATCCTCGGATCACTTGGGTGTTACACGTTCAGTAACGCACTGAAGACCTTAAAGTATCAAACTCTGTGAAAAGGATAAAGGTTGACAAACGATCCTCCGAACTGACTTCAAACTTAAATCTACTGTCAACACATCCCATTCAATATGTTAACCACTTCAAAATGTTAACCCCTTCAATATAAGATAAGTGCGGGCTCTATGCTACCTTAATTTATCGCTGTACAAGGCTTCACACATTAAAACAAAAATTTTGTAAATTGTTTCAAAAATTGTAGAAGAAAAATGGTCTGTAACCAAATATGAAAATTAAGATCTTTTTTAGCAAAATCAATACAGATCGAAGCATATATAAATATAAATTTCAGAATACAATTTAAAATATTTTGCAAGGTATCATCACGAATCATAAATACTCGGTATTTTCTTAAAATCTAAAAGTCAATGAAGAAAAATTTTAACTCAACACTTGTTAGAGTCAGACTTTACCCCTCTGTGCCCACGTATCTCTACCTAATCGACGCTTTCATGCACATACAAGTCTTGATACTTGTGTATATAAAACAATGTAGTTTTTGTGCGCAATACTAGCCCAAGGACTATTGAGTCAATGCGATGTTTGCTGTCGAAAGGCCACAACCAAGAGTTGCAGTACAACTGCAACGACGTGGGTATGAACAAAATGCAACAACATATGCAGCAACATCAAAAATTGAGGAAATTGAAAAGAATGCCGGATATACTTAGTACCATTTGAGAAATTGAGAATTTTTAGATTTCAAATGCAACTGCACTGAAGGATCAACAAATTGAATTTTCCGTTGGCTTTCTGCACTCTGACGTCACTGCGTTCATCATCTTAACCCCATCGTGTGTCAAATTCAAAATTCTTTTGTTCTGGTCTGCCATTCATTTGTAATGACGTGCAATGTTGCTGCAACAATCTCACAAATATGTACATACACATACAATACAAAGGAATGCCAGTTATTTGTTCTATTGAATGAATGAAATATAATGAAATTACAGACAGCCTGATTGTATGGATGGTTGAATGGATGGACGGTTGGCATTTTTCTTGCCTAACTGAGTGAATGTTGGTATATAAAAGGGTGTTTTGTTTGGTGTGGAAATTTGTTAAACATTAAATTTCGATTTTTAAAGATGTAGATTTTTTATAATGGTCAGATCTGACGAGGTGTAAATTGTTTGAATTGAAAGATGAAATCAGACTTATAAAATAATTCAATTTTGAAAGTGAATCTCTTTCCACTAATTTCGTCACTGGCAGAATATACAAGGTGGCGCAAAAGTAAACTTCCGACGTTTTTTGGCTGTAATTTAAAAAAAAAATTAAAAACTTTGATTCTTCTTGTGGATTATTTTTATTTGGTCTTTTAATTTTTTTTACAACAAGTCGAGAATATGATGTCATCTAAATGGCCGCCGCCACAGTTGATTGTCATTTAAGCCCTTTTTATGGCATTTTCCATCACTTTGGCCAAAACTTCCGGCGAAAGGTCCTCACATTCTTGACGGATATTGTCTTTAAGAGCTGCAAGAGTCTGAAGCTGGTTGACATAAACCCGCGACTTCAAAAAGCCCCACAAAAAGAAGTCTGGAGCGGTCAAATCAGGTGATCTTGCTGGCCAGTTCAAATCGCCAAAACGGGAGATTAGGCGCCCGGGAAATGCATCCTTCAGCATATCGGTTGTGGCACGTGCAGTGTGTGCCGTTGCACCGTCCTGTTGGAACCAAATGTTTTCCAATCCCAATTCATCAAGTTGCGGCAAAAAGAACTCGTTGATCATTGCTCTGTAGCGCTCACCATTCACAGTAACCGTTTTCCATGACATCCTTGGCTACAGCAGCAATATTCTCTGCAGAACGGCTACTCCGGGGTCTGCCACGCCTCGCAGCATCTCGTGTTGTGCCAGCCTCTTCGAAGCGAGTGGTTAAACGTCGCAGTGTTTCACCAGTAGGCGTTTGACGGCCAGGAAATCTGCGACGAAATTCACGTTGTGCCAAAGTCACCGACCGATTATTGGTCAAATAAATAGCAGCAATATTCCACGTTCTAGAGCAGAGTAGCGTAATATTGTTTATTAACGTGTATTTCGCATGTATTTACTACACAAATGTCAAAACAGAACTGACATTAGGGGCCAATCGCAAAATTTATAGCATTTTCTGGTAGGAGGATTACTTTTGCGCCACCTTGTATTATTATGAACGTGAAGTGAAAAAAAAATATTGTGTTTAAGATGTTTTCGAAAACCCAAAACAAGAATTAAGAGGCGGTGTTTTCGTTTAAAATCGGATTATTCAAGAAGCTCAAAATGCAACACTCTAAATTTTGGATATATTGCAAACGAGATATAAGGCGTAGTAAAAAATGCAATTTAGAAGATTTTAAGAATTCCGATTTCAAAGTATGAGCAATTGTATATTTTATTCTCGATTTGACGGCTCAAAATTTTTGCTTTTTGAACTATTAGTAATGGGTACAACCCGCTTTGTTTTTAATAACTTCAAATATATGGGTTTTTATTGAGAGATAAAAAGAATTTATGTAATCCAACGAAATTTGATTCCAAGCATATTTAATGGCCTGAATTAGTGACTACTTGTCATCAAATTGTCTACCTCCTTCATAGACCTTACGAGATAACCAGCCCCAGACATTTTGCATAATGTTTAGATCTGGCGAATAGGGTGGCCAGTCAAGAATATTAACATTTTGGCTTGTAATGAACTCCTTTATTACTCTGTTGCAATATCAAAGATATGGGACCAAATAGTTCACTGAACTGCGGAAAAGCCGATTCCAATAACGTTTTGTAGCTTGCACCAGTCATTTTTGCACTTTGAAATTAAAGATCGATGGTGCCATACTACGTAATAGCACCCCACACCATAACGCCGCCCTCTCGGCTGTGATGTCGGTTCAAAAAACGATTTTCTTTGCACAGATGATGGAAGTAATAGTCATAGCCATCAGGCCCATCCAAATTAAGCTTCTTCTAGTCCGTAAATACAACAGTTCTCCAGTCATTTACATGACGTCTTGGCTGCACATTCCGTCCCATGTAGCCTCTTGAATGAAGCCGCTTTTCTTTACGAGGAGCATTAAGTGGCGGATATTTTTAATATTTTCAGGTATTTCAGATACTAACAGTTCTTTATTACTTTGCGTACTGATGACTTGCTCGCTTCCACTCAAGCTTGAGCACTTATTTTTGACAAGGATAAGGCAGAATTAGAAGCAATTCTGATGATTTTTTCTATTCTCATACGTATATAAGGACAATGAAACCCTTCCTTTAAAATTTTTTCCATACCCCTCGGGGTCTTTGATGTAATTGTCGACAACTGTTGGGCTCCGTCCATTTTTTATATCTATTGCGGGGTTAGAATATCCTTTAGAACGGAAACTTCGATTTTAGTTTTTTCCGAGAAATTTAAAATTTTTTGTTTAGCCATTTTGACTCGTAAAATGATTAAGATGTAATAAGTTGTAATAAACAAACGCTCCCTACAAAAAAATCATCGCTTACTTTAAAAATAATAAAATTTAATAAAGTGCCTTTATTCAAGTGAACCAAAAAATTAGCACATTATTGGACTTTTTTTTTTATAAATTGCTCAAAAAAATTTCTTCAGTTAAGAAACTTCTATTTTCATAATTTTTTTATATCTCAAGATGTCTAGCTTCCATTTCCATTGTAAAATTCTGCAATTGGTTATAAATTGGAAAAGATATAGGCTGCTGAATATGGAATGTTTAGTGCCTTTAAATAAGTGAGCCGGAGTTATATGTATAATATTCACATTAATGCTCACGACATCAAATTAAAACCCAGAATATTAAAAATAATATTGAATGGGTCCATAATTTTTTGGTATAATTTTTTTATTGTCTCCAGTGGTGGCTGCATCTCCTCTAATTTAATTCTGAACTCTGGCTCCTACTCCGACTGATCCGGTGTATATCTTCACTTTTTACTAAGTGAACGTACAAATTGAAAGCGAATAGCTCACTGAATTAGAGAAGCTCAGCAATATAAACACTAAATTCATTTAAACAAAATATGATTTTTCTATGTGTAGCCATAGGTATAAAATATTGAACAAATATGTTGACATTTGTTGATTGGAACAGCCATTTACAAATGGCTTAACTATTTCCATTTTTTCCTGAAATCCTTCATTATGTGGTGCCTGGGATATATTTCACGTGAACTCGAAGTCGGGATTTCTTTAGGCAACGGCCACCTCTCTTAATGATGGCGTCGTATCCTGAACAAATCTTAATGATATTTGATATCGCTAAACATTCTCCCGTACAACATAAATGCATTCCCAATATTATGTTACTTCCCCCAATCAGTGATCGCTCCAAGCATTCGTAATAGTTCAAAATATTACGGTTTTCCGTCAAAACTAAAAACCTAATGTAAAAGCTACTTGAGTTAAGCGACACAAATATCTACCACTGACTCCAGGGCCGTATTTATACTTTGTGGTACCTTATTCAATATCGACTTCACGGGGTCCATGGCTATAAGGTTAGTTAAACCCAAAAACAATTCAGGTACATTAACCGATACTAATTGCTTCTATTGAAACATCGTTCCTCTAAAGTGATTCTTCAATAGGTATCATTATGTCTCTTCATTTCTCTAATTTTTAAGGGATTTGGTTTATTATTCTATGTTATTTACGGAAAAATGTCGTCAACAAATCGCGACAAATGTCGTCAACAAAATGTCGTCAACAAATCGCGACTAAATTCTGGCGAAAAACATTGTAAGCGGCATTTTTTGTAAAAGTGTATTTTTCACGATTTTTAACGGAACAGATGGACATGGTTCATGGCCCCCCTTCTGTAAAGACAAGGACGGAAATCTCATCGCAGATGTGCAGAGCATGTTGGGACGATGGAGAGATCTTTTCTCCGCGTTAATGGTACCTGAGATATCCAAAGAGGATATCTCCAAGACGAGGTCAGATCAGCTATTACCGGCTTAAGAACAACAAAGCCATATGAGGCGATGGGTTTCGGATGTCTTTAAGGCCGGAGCTGTTCGGATTAGGTGTTTGCATCAGCTCATTAGCAAAATTTGGTTAGATGAATGCATGCCCGCAATTGGAGTCTCAGTATACTGTGTCCCATATTTAAATAAAGCGACCCGAGTCTCTGTGCCAACTACCGTGGAATAAGCTTTCTATCCATAGCATATAAGGTTCTATCAAGTATAATGTGCGAAAGACTACAACCAATTATCGCTGACCTGATTGGACTATACCAGTGTGGTTTTAGGCCTGGAAAATCGACAACTGACCAGATTTTCACGCTACGCCAAATCCTGGAGAAGACACACACTTACAGAAAAATTCGGTTGAGACAGCCGAATTAGCCGAAACTGAATTAAGAGGTTGTCACAACCGAATTAGAGGTTGGCAGAACCTCATCAGAGGTTGACACAACCGAATGAGAGGTTGACACAACCTCATTAGAGGTTGACACAACATCATTAGAGGTTGACACAACCTAATTGGAGGTTGACACAACCTCATTAGAGGTTGACACAACCGAATGAGAGGTTGACACAACCTCATTAGAGGTTGTCACATCCGAATGAGAGGTTGTCACATCCGAATGAGAGGTTGGCACAACCTCATTAGAGGTTGACTGAAAGGTTAGCACAACCTCATAAAAGGTTGTCATAGCCACATTAGAGGTTGTCACAGCCGAAATAGATACTGTCATAAATGAATTATTAAAGTTTTTTTATTATTAAGTGATGATTTATTTTCTTGTATTTTTAAAAATAAATTACAAAACGAGAAAAAAAGAGTCGTATATATGGGGTAATCTATATAAGTAGAATACTACATTTGATTTACATGCCTCTTCCAACTTTTATTGAAGTCCCGGCCATCATGGGACACCACACTAATTCTGACGTGTTGTATCGGTTGCTCTAGGTTCAACGCCGTGTTATATCCAGAGTACCGCATATATATCTGCTGTTACTATCTGCTTAAATAACATCTGCAAAATAAGACGGTTTAATACAAAATATATTTTACATACCATTTTAAAATAATATTTGATTAAACAATTTTAAACGTCAGATTTTAAATACATAGAATTATGTTGTGGTAGCCGAATTGAAAATGATTTCGGTTGTTCCTACAGAATTCATGAGAACTCCGGGTACAGCAACCGAATTGACGCCAAATTCGGTCGTTGCAACCGAATTAAGGCTAGATTCGGTTATTGCGACCGAATTGAACCAAATTCGATAGTTACAACCGAATTGATGTCAAGTTCTGTTACTACAACCGAATTGAGGTTGGTTAAGACCAGATTCGGTTACCCCAACCCAATTAGGTACCAATTTCGGTTGTTGCATCCAAACTAATTTGAATTTCGGTTGTTTCAACCCAAATTTTAACAATTTAATTTGAAGATTCAGTTGTCACAACCGAATCAACTATGAAACGAGGTTGCTTCAACCGAATTTCGGTTGTGGAGACTAAATTCGGTCGTAACAACCTCAATCCGGTTGTGGCAACTTCAATTCGGTTGTGGCAACCTCAATTCGGTTGTGGCAACCTCAATTCGGTGGTAACAGCCGAATTAACGGTTGCTACGTACTCTTTTCAAACAATTAGTTCTCTGAGTGCACGAAAAACAAATCGACACCTATCATCTATTTATCGATTATAAGGCGGCCTTCGATAGCGCGATACAATGCCTAAGCTTGGTATTCCTGTAAAACTCATACGCCTTGGCGGGATGACCTTGACGAACACCAAATCCGCAGTGCAAGTTGATAAGGATCTTACCGAACTTTTTGAAACTAAGCGAGGCCTGAGACAAGGAGACACCCTATCGTGCGATCTCTTTAACATCTTCATGTAGGCCATTATGAGAAAAGCTGCAGTGAATATGAATAAAACCATCGTCAGCAACAGTCACATGCTGCTCGCGTATGCTGGTGAAATCGATATCATTGGGCGCACAATCAGAGAAGTTATTGCGGTGTTTTCGAGCATTGAGAAGGAGTCACCAACAGTGGGTTTGAGAGTAAATGAGTACAATACAAAATTAATGATTTCAACGAGCAGGGCCTCCACGCGATTAGGCCCAAGCGTGAACGTTAATATCCGTTATAATTTCGAAGGGGTGGAAGAATTTATATACCTCGGATCTGGCGAAAACAAAAACAACAACGTCAGCCTTGAGATCAAGCGCAGAATTGTGCTTAGGAATAGATGTTACTTTGAGCTAAACAAACACTTTATAGATAAAGCCGATTCTCTAGTAACAACACAAGACTGTCATACAACCTCTGCTTTATGGCGCAGAATCCTGGGTCTTATCGAAGGCAGACGAAATATATGTGGGAGTCTTCGAAAGAAAAATACTCTGAAATGTGTATGGCCCTACAGTGCACAACGGCGAGCAACGGCGATGCATGGACCATGCTAAATCCCGACATTGATATTTGCGCTGTATACGCCATGAAAGTTGAATGGATGAAGACGAACCAGCATGAAGAGTTTTCGAAACCGAACTTGAAGGAAGAAGAAAAATAGGAAGACCAAGACCCACTGGAGGGATCAGGTTGACGAATCTCAGAATACACTTGGTATTGCCTACTGGAGAGTTAAGTCAAAATATCGAACTGGTTGGCGAAATGAGCTATCTTCGCTTTTTAAATTCCCTGACCTCCTGAGGTTGTTCGAGACCGGATAAGGAAGTAAGTAAATAAGTAGCCATTAATCCCATCACCTCCATGGATGTATTTGGACCAGCCTCTCACAAACAGTGAACTGTAGACTTGCTATTTTTGCATCTACACCTATTTAGAAGGTTTTTTAGAATCTGTGAAATGGATAGTAAGTGTCCCATTAAGCGATCTACCCGTCGTCTGATTAAAGGAAATGCCTCTTGAGCTAAAGAAAAACGTCCCTTTGAAACTTGTTAACGGTTGTTGCATTTGCAAATCTGTCATGTCTGATCAAAACTGTTTTATGCACTTTGTGCGATGTGCCCACAGTTGTGAGGACACTTGTGAGTCACCTACGAGTTGACCGATCGAACATAAGAAAAATAAAATGATATCGACAAGTTCCCGGCAGAATGTATTAAGCGCCAATATGGAAATTGTTCAGGAAACGAAAAAAACTTCCTGTCAAGTAACTGATTTGTTTATTTTGTGGTTTTTTACCATTTTAGTTGCTTAATAACTCATGATGTGGTTGTGCCAGGGAAATTCTTTGTATATGGAAATGTGGAGCTTGGCATAAAATTTGGGGAATATGGAAAAAAGTCATTGTGGCCAAATATGTCGCTTAATACATTCTGCCGGGAACGTGTCGATATTCTTTTCATCAAAAGGGGTCGCTGGCCTTTCAGCTTTAAGCAATTCCTATACTACTATTCTGCAAGTCCGACCCTGGCTGGTTCACTGTAGTATTAATATGCATCGGGAAAGAATAGAAAGGAATAACGCTGATGTTAGCAATCTGTATGCTTACGTTTGGGTATACTGGCATATATTTCCATGCCAATAATTCATCTGCCTTTTGTTTTCTACAATTCCAAGTGTGTCACTTTAAATTTTCTGTTCCATTTTCCTATCCATGAGATGCGAATGTCTGATTCCGTTTTCTGTTTCACAAATTCATATTTGCATATTTATGAGGCTGCCAAAGAGTGGTATTGAATATAAAGGATAGGAGCATTGAAAAGAGTCGTCCGCATCTGGGCTAAAGAGAAAAAATGTGGAAATGACTAAAATGCCAGAGCTGTTATAGACATTGTCTGAATTGTAGTCGTGCGATTGCTGTACATGTGCAATGAAACTGAAAGTAAAAACTAATCTGGCTTACAATCTATTTCGTATTTACACTGGGAGCGTCCGCATCGACCGAATAACCAATTGACATACATTTCTTCCACAACCATTGTGAACTCCAGCTCTTGCAAACAATTTTAATATTTGGTTCTTAATCGAAGTATGTTTCTTTGTGGGTGTATTGAATGGATGAATATTTTATTATTCCTCTATTTCTTTTTTAATTTTGAGAATATTTACATGCTGTCATTACATTTTAATGTATATTTCGGTTTTCTACTACGGTTAAATTTAGTACAGATATACAGAGAATTCGTAGCAACGTCCAGAATTACAATATTCGAATAGAAGCTAACAATTTATTCCGGCGTTATGTGATGATATGGTATAATATTCTCACTCTACATATGATTTGATTCCATATGCTCCAACTCTTCCTACAGAATCAAAAATAAACCTCCATGGTCGAAGCAGCACCTACATATTCTGAAAAACTCTTGCAGAGAATTTGTTTAAGAAAAAGTCCTCAAGAACGGCACCAGGCGGGAATATATACAAATTAAAACCTAATGACAGTGGAAGATTCCCTCAACCACCCTACATCTCTGGGATATCTGGATGAAGAAAAAGGGAGTTGGACGATATCGAATAGAGAAGATTACCCGCTTAACAAACACTTCTCAGGCAACCGCATCATCTTTCACTTTCCAGAAAATATCATGACCACTGACACACTAATCTGACCAATATCCGAATCTTTAAACTGTACATATCACCAGGCGCTTACGGTATAGCACCTTTGGAGTTCCAAAAGGGTCTACACATTTTCCCTCCCTGGCTCCTTAAACATTACCTGCAGTATTAGGCTATTAGATGGAGGAAACCCATTCATTCTGAAAGAGGGAAAATCATAAAGTCTGAGTCCACCGAACTTTGGACCAGTTGTTAACGGTTCATTCTGAAAGCCCTGGAGAGGATGAATGACTCATATGTGCGTAAAACGTTTGGAGCTGCATAGCTGTCCATGTACCAGTACGGATACAGAAAGGGCATGTATATTACAACCACACTACATGGCCTTGTGTGGTTTATAGATAAAATAAAACAGTTTCCCATTAATCCCATGAAGGGATTAGGAAGAGATTCTCAAAACAGTGAGGTGTGATATTTTTAATTTTTCACTCACTTTTGGGACATACAGTTTTACATCGTTTCCGAATGGTATTTTTGAGAAGCATTTTCATGGCTAAATACTCGATAGTGTGGCCATCACTAAACGAAGTGGCAATCGTCAAAGGAAATGTAAGGTGGTCAGGGCAGGGATCGAACCTTTATAGACAGTTGTGTTTAAATATATACTTTTAACGACGTCCTACCGGGATCGATAACACGGCTATGTCGACGCAATCTGTTAACCAGGAGATCATTAAATGGAGTAATTATGTGTGGGCGATAATATCGTACCCGGGCTACACACCTCAAGGGTGAGTCCTATCTTCACTTCTTTGAAAATTTACACTGGAAAATACCTACGAGTGGTTCTGAACAGATAACCCTACTTCAAACATAATACTATCGATAGGACCAGTAAAGCCACAATATATTCCAGCAAAAAGGTCATCGGAGGTGAATGTGAAGTATCCGAGAGATTAATAAATAATAAGTGGATTCCTACGGAAGAGAAATTGGGGTAACTCTCTTTAAAGAATTTATTTTTACATTAATAAACAGATTTAAATTTAGATTCCCAAAGTGGGTAGTTTCACTCATAAGCCTTCACTCGTAAGTATAAATTTAGAAACAAATTTTCGAAGAGAGCTACACCAGTTACAGCAAGAGCGTGGCGGCAAGAGCCGTGAGGCAACAGCCAAAATGTCGTCGAAGAGGTAAGTTTCTAACTCCTTAGAATTTATTGAAGTATATCGAAATTCTAACCCCTTATTTTTAGCCCAGGATCTTCTTTGGCCTGTAGAAAACATTATAATGATCACGTACAGAATGGAGCATAGTTTTGTTAAACCATATCAATGTATTTTCATTAGGTTTTGGATTTTTTTTGATTGGTTTGGAAACAAAAACCTTATACTTATCGCACAGTGTAATACGACACTGATACAGCTAATAGATTATATTTACTTATTGACTTTGATATTTTTTATTGAGCTGTTTAACTTTTTCATCTTCTGCACTGAATTGTCCGGCTCAAATAAAATAATAACTTTAAATTGTTTCTCTCAATCACATGACACATATTAATGCTTTCACGGATGGTCGAAAACAACGAAATCGTATAAAACGTGACTTAGGGTCATGGTTACGAACATATGTCAAACTGTTACTTATTGACGTCAATTTCACGCTCTATCTTACACTTAAAAGTAACTACTACACTCTGTTGTGACTGACGCCTTTAGATGTCTATAAAGGGTACATGATCCCATAAGAGTATGTGTGATTTGTTTTGTGAGACTTTGATTTACAATTGGCTGCGACTCTTAGGGGAAATGAAGAACTTTTTTTTGTTTATGTTATTTCCAGGGGCAGAGGATTTTGTTTCTTTTTTTTTGGGAAATTTCGCGTAACGTCGTTAAATAAACATAGAGATTTTTATTGATCTAACAGCTGCAGGCTTCGACTTGACTTTGACTCCTTCCTGTTACTCTTTCCATCATGGAACGAGATTATTTGAGTGTAGGTGTTGTTGACAAAATCTGTGGGTTCATTTACACATTTCTTGTTGGGGTGTTATATACACGTTCCAAGTTTAAATGATATGTTTTATTTTCGCTTCATCAAAGCAAAAGTGACACGTTTTAAAGCACTACAAGCTCATTGTAAGTGACGTCTTAAGTAGTGGACGTTTCAATTTACAAAATAAAAGTGTTTTATAAATAACAATGTTGCAAATTTTTGGCGACATCTCTATCGACATACTCATCTGTATTTATCACCATAACCAACTGATGAAATTTTGCGTTCGATATTTGCCCAGAAGTGATTGGGTCTGGATTTTTAAATATAGGAATCACACACACCCATATCATTGTCACTTGAGTCCTAATATCCATTCCAGTTTACACACTTTGCAGCAAATATTTAATATGTGTTGTTGTTTTGGTTTCACACAGCAACAAATTTAAAGCCCATCCATTCGAATGTAAAGCGTTAAGTGAACATTAGAAGAATTAGTTTCATTGGGGTCGACGAAAGGTTGTAAAGTCCACTAGAAAGGCAGGCAGAAATTTAAATATTTAAATTAAAATATTAAAATATTCTTGAAAGGGGTCCTAGTATTAAATATTTTTGTAATAATAGGAGGCAAAACTACATTTATATTTCATTTATGAAATAACAAAATGGAACAAGAATAGCGACTTTCTGATATTATATTACGAACATTTGCGGATAACGGATAACCAAGACGAGGTCGGAACAGCTATTGCTAGGCTTGAGAACAACAAAGCCGCAGGAGCCTATGGATTGCCGGCAGAGCTCTTTAAGGGTGGCGGCGATGAGCTGATAAGGTGCATGCATCAGCTCATTAGCAAAATTTCTCTCTGTGCCAATAAGCTTTTGATCCATACCATATAAGGTTCTTTCAAGTATAATGTGCGAAAGACTAAAACCAATTATCGCTGACCTGATTGGACCATACCAGTGTGGCTTTAGTCCTGGAAAATCGACAACTGGCAAAATTTTCACACTACGCCGAATCCTGGAGAAGACCCACGAAAAACAAATCGACACTTAGCTCCTACTTGTCGATTATAAAGCGGCCTTTGATAGCCCGATACGGAAGAAACTCTACGAAGCAATATCTGAGCTTGGTATTGATGCAAAACTCATACGTCTTTGTAGGATGACTTTGACGAACACTAAAACTGCAGTGAAAGTTGATAAGGGTCTTACCGAACCTTTCGCAACCAAGTGAGGTATCGGGCAAGATGACACCCTGTCGTGGGATCTCTTTAACACCTCAACGGGGACCATTAGAGAAAAGCTGCGGTCAACATGACTAAACCATCAGCAGCTAAAGTTACATACTGCTCGCGTATGCTGATGATATAGATCGCATTGGGCGCACAGTTAGAGAAGTTACGGGGGTTTTTCCGAGAGTTGAGAACGAGTCGGCAAAAGTGGGTCTGAAGATAAGATTCATGGTTAAGATTCATGGTTTGAATTTAGTAGTGAATGCAATCTAGAATTGCAGACACCAAGTGATGCTGGAGGTGTCGGCAATTATAACGGGTTTTTCAATAAGAGCGCTACAAAAGTTTTTTTTAAATAAAACAAAACCGGTTTTAGATACCAATGAAATTCTTTGTTCCTGTGAAAGTACGTTCGATGCCATTATGTATGGAACTCTTTTACTTTTACATGGCCACCACGGGTACGCTTGCATAAGTCCAGACGCTGAACCCAATTTTCGACGGTTTTCAAGCATAAATTGGCCGATACTGCTGAAATTTCACGTTCGATATTCGTACGAAGTTCATCAATCGTCGCTAGCTTGTTGGCATAGACCATAGACTTGGCGTAGCCCCACAGGAAATAATCTAATGGCGTCAAATCGCACGACCGAGGCGGCCAATCGACAGGGCCATTTCGTGAGATAACACGTTCACCAAACTTGGTTTCCAATAAATTGATTGTGGCATTCGCCGTCCTGTTGGAACCACATGTCCTCCAAGTCCATATTATCCAATTGGAGCCAAAAATATTCGGTTATCATTGAACGGTAGCGATTCGCATTCACAGTACTGTGCCGGTCTTGATCATCACGGAAGAAGTACGGCCCAATGACGCCGCCGGCCCATAAACCGCACCAAACCGTAATTTTTTCGGGATGCAATGATGACTCATGGATTACGTGTGGATTGCTGTCTGACCAATAAGGCATAGTTTGCTTATTGTCGAAGCCATTCAGCCAGAAATGAGCCTCATCGCTGATTGTTGAGGCCTCTTAAAGTTGGCCTCGTAAAGTTGAGGCCACTGACTCCAAATTTCGGTAGTAAGTTTTAATAATTTCGACTCGTTGTTGGCTCGTATATCTTTCCATGATGAAATGGCAAACCTTACTGAAGAGAAATGTCAAAAGAGCGGGAAAAAATATGGCGTCGTTTGCTGTCCCTATCGATTTACTTTTGTAGCGTCTCTGTTGAAAACCCCTATACTTCTCCGATTTGCCGCAAAAGTTAGCAGATTATTAAAATTTTTGAGTAAGAAAACAACAAAAAACATGTTTTCTTCAGACACGCTGAAAAATAACAGCCTCCCAAACATATTTCGCAGGAACCAAGTATATCTTTGGATTACGCTTCAAACATTCATATGTTTGCAAGTCCCAAACTTACTTGTATTAAATGCAAAGAGTATCATGTTGACTGGCAAATATGTATGATTTTACGTGGAAACAAATGCGGTCTTCATCCCAAACATCCATATCCTTTCATGGAAGCATTCGCATGTTTCCCCCAAATCTACATATACTTACGTGAATTTCCAACCAAATATAATAATATTAAGAAATTAATTATTTTTCGAGTTCAATATATATGTATTATTTAGTATAATTAATTTTAATAAATAATTAATACAAAAAAATTAATAGATTTAAAACGGCCCCTTTACATTTACTTGCATTGAATACATACTTTGTTTTGTTTTTCGTGAAATGAGAATCTGATGTTATTTTGCATCTACTTTATTGATTCCTTGATGCCTGTCACGTTTTTGTTTTCAGAAGGATTCAACTATTATATGGTTATCACTGTATGTTGGTACACAATCAATATATTTATATACAAATCTAGCGTGGACTAACTATTTTTTTTTATTATACTTATTTCACAAATGGTCCGCCGTTCCGATTTTCTCAGTAAAGACTCGGATAGACAAGGAGCTTCACGTTGTTGCCCTTTTCAGTTTCTTTCCTCAAAATCGTTTCTCACTGTCGGAACACACATACATGTATACGAATCATATAAACAAAAACTAAAGTATCATCACAAACCTTTTAAAAGCCCACGCCTTCGTTTATTCTTTTTTCACTGATCAAGCGCTTTTGATATCCTCCGTCCGATGAACCATTGCCGACTGAATATGTGCAATTACAACGCAATACATCATCCAAGATAAGAAGCACTGATTTCATCTGCAATTTATACGCCCACTCAGGAATATGTATGAATCACTGACTGAGAGAGTAATGCAGAAATATAGATACGCACTTATAAGACATACTCTCTCGATGTTCGTCTTTTTTTCTCTTCCTCTTGAGAGGTCACGAACAGTTCAAAATCGCAGTTGTATTTGTTTCACAAACTTAGATATATTTTGGTCGCAAACACATGTATTATAACACATGTATCAAACATGTAATATTGAATAGCAAACACGATGTGTTTGGACGGAAGTATATTGTATTTGTGACAGTCGCCAAACACACTTTATATTTACATCCAAACAACAACCAAAATACAGATTTTTCAGCGTGTAGTAGTCTCCCGTAAACTCTCGCAATAAAAGTGATGATTATTTGGTATATTTGGGCTATTTTTCATACTGCTGTTGCAATTGTAAACACAAATTTTTGGGATTTTTTTTTAATTTTTGGGGAGTTTTTCTTGACGAGCAAACAATCATAATTTCACTTTTCGCTTTGGGCTATTTTCACTTGGGCGATTATTGGCAACTCCTCTATTCTAATATTGTAATTTAGTTTAAATCTAAATCAAGAAACCCCTAATTCACCAAATATTTTCTTTCTTGTAACAAAAAATAAGAAAATCTGTCTGAAATACAGAAATTTATTACATATCTATATTTTTTTGGAAATCGCCATAGTTTTGTTCGCTTTGACTTCAGCATATTCGGCAAAATTTATTAAGCATTTCAAACGGCCCAAGTAAAATCAAAAAATATTCTATCTTTATGACGCCATTAACGACGGTGGTACTTTAGTCCATCCAACCAATGACTCGATATATGCTGTAATTTGCAAATATCTCTAGAGACGGAGAAATGGAGAGGCATTTGATATACTATGAGAGGTTTTATTGTAAATGTATTTGTATCTAGCATCAAATGTATAATAAATAAATAACTCGAAAAACAATATAACAAACACCACTTTGATGCGGAAGTTACACATCCAAAGGGCACTTATGGAAAAGGATGTTGTACTAAAGTTATTCGTTCTATAAATACCCCTAGAAACGAATAGACGAGTCGCAGCATGTTAGGAAATGTAGAAAGTTCAGCTCTTGAAAGCTTATAATGTTTGTTGTGCTTTTAGATGTAGGTGTTGTGCTGATGTTGAACGTATTAATGAAAGCAAAGAATCAAACATGAATGAAACAGACTTTATAATAATCCATAGATTTATCATTCTGTTTTATATGCTATGACAAGCTAAAATAGCACATAATAGAGTGGGGAAGAAATATAGTGATGATAACAACAAATATAAACTTTAAAAATTTTCGGACAAAGGGGCATTTTGTTGTGAAAATTACGGTGTAATTAGCTGCAACTTAATTTTTAACTTAACCCACAAACAAATTTATAAAAAGTTTTATGTGGATAACCCCTGCCCCGGATTGTGATACCCGACTGTGATGAAATTTTGCACATTGAATATTTATAACACTTATATTGACCTGGTATTTCTTACTGATATTTTGTTTTTCTTAATCGTTGTCTGCCACCCTCGAGTCTGTAGTTTTTGGGTTTTTTCTGCCCACATAAGCATTAGAGTGTTCTATATTATCTGTTTCTTTGTGTAAGGCAATAACCCACAAACAGTAGCAATAAATGCACAGGTATCCTTCACGGCACAACGGGATATTAAATATCCATACCACAAAGTAAAACCTGTGACCCAAAGGAATGGACATATCTCTGTGATAGAGCGTCAAAGGTTATAAAATACCGAGGTTTTCGGGAGGTTCACTCCCCAAAAGTTGTAGAGCTAGTTATATCCTTCCTTTCTAGTTCTAT
Organism: Phaonia tiefii; assembly: GCA_963931995.1. Classification (NCBI taxonomy): domain Eukaryota; kingdom Metazoa; phylum Arthropoda; class Insecta; order Diptera; family Muscidae; genus Phaonia; species Phaonia tiefii. The sequence goes on along the minus strand of OZ008367.1, from coordinate 321,432,278 downwards.
CCTTCCTTTCTATGCCCACATAAACCGATTTCTCACCTAACTCTAGCTAGAATACTTCTAAGGCCGAGGCCACGCAAAGCTGCGAGCGGCAAAAGACTAAAGCATATGAAATTGTGTTGAAGTGGCCACGCAGTGAGCGACATTTCTGAGTGCCTAAGCGGCACAGTCTAGGAATAGAACTTGTTCTAATTTTTCATTGGTTTATGAACGGCAAAGTATAACAACGGTAAGAGTGAATGTGGAGTCTTAATTTCATCTGTACAAAGTCGACCGCTATAATGGCAAGACAGATTACCACATTTTAAAAATAAGATCAAATCAAAGGATTTCATAGACATCCGATACGGTTGGTTGGTTGAAAAGGGCTGCAAGGCAGCACGCTGTCTAGAACACTTAGGCTAAAGAAGCCCATTGTGATACCTGCAATTTCCTCTATAGCAACTATTGAGTAGTCGTCTAGCTAATTTGCCCTTTCAATGAATTTGTCTATAAGACCTAGAGGAATATCCTGTAGTCTCCACTTGTTCTTGAACATATTATCAGCCCACTGCTGGATCTATAAACGGCAGGTAGAGCTTGGCATACTAACACCTTCTTTTGTCGGAAGAACCTGTGCCGTAGTACCCTGTCTCGCTAATGTACAGATGTTCAGGATGGCACTAAGTGCAGTACCTGACGTCGTGCCCATTGCCCCACTAACGCTAATCAGTGCTGATCTTCGAGTTTTCATCAAGGAATTCAGAAAATATTTCTTTTGGAAGGACCTCCAGCAAACTACGATGCAATAGAGAAGTATTGGTCTGACTATTGCCGCATAAATCAACATGGTAATCTTTCGCGATTGTCCCAGCGCTTTCCTATCGCCCCTTTACACCAGTAAAGAGCAACAGGCGCATTTTTCACCCTCTCCTCCACATTCGGTTTTCTGTGGAGTATTATCCCCAGATACTTGACCTTTTCCGTCAACTGTAATTGCACCCCATTAACTGACAGCAGTTCAAATGCGGGTATTTAATATTTCCGAGAGAACAAGATAAGCTCGGTTTTAAGTGAGTTAAGTGATAGTACGTTACTAGCTATCACTAAATCACTTCATAGAAGTAAAGCGCAGTCAGATGACAGTATCGGGGGCTTCTAAGTAGAAATTTTGTTCAAAAAACAACCGTATGCTCATTATTGTTTCACGATTATCAAACTTTCCTCGATCAGGACTCGAACCCGAGAACAGTTGATTTTTGAGCCGCACTTCAATGCATTGTACCATGGAAGATAACAGAACTGAGACACAGTTTTTGAGACAAACGACACATCAGCATCTGTTAACTTTGTCTCATATATTTAGTTTGTGTTCCCCGGCACCAGTAATGGAATGGCAGTTCATTACAAAGTAATAAGTTGTTCTGCAACATGTGATGTTGGTAACATGTTCTAAAAGATATTGCTGGGTTAAAATTGGGAAATGCTCCCTGTTTCTTTGGAAGTGTTTATCCTACCACAGAAATATTATGTGTTTTTATTAAATTTTTACTAAAGGTCCCAGTAGTTTATACCTTCCTCACTTACTGGAAGTCCTGCCAGGGTTGCGCCAGTAATGATTTTTATATGTCCTTGTAAAACCTATAAAAACGTAAATCGTCACTTAGTCGAAGTAGTTTGTCTTACGTTTCTAAGTAATTTATGTCTTCTAAGTGCTTTAGCGTGATATATTAATAGTTTCCCCATCACTGTCACACTTATCCAACTATACTCTTTGTAATTCATACAGCTACAAATGCACCCGCAAACAATTACACAAAACAAACAGCCACCGGCGCACAGTGCGTTGTCCCAGTACATCGATGGGACAAAAATAGAAGGAGTCGTCCTAGGGTAATAAAATTTGGCACAAGTCCCTAATATAATATAATTAAGAAAATTTCAAAGTATCGACAAAATTGGCCACGCCCATCGCCCACCGCCCATACAAACCGAAATTATTTTTGGCTGTAAAAATTTAACTATTGCCACAAATTTCCTGAAAATCGTTTGAAGAGCATATTTATGCAACACCTTTTAAAAAAAAATCATTTCATCAACATTGACCACGCCCATCGCCCACCGCCCATACAAACCGAAATTATTTTTGGCTGTAAAAATTTAACTATTGCCACAAATTTCATGAAAATCGTTTGAAGAGCATATTTATGCAACTCCTTTTAAAAAAAAATCATTTCATCAACATTGACCACGCCCATCGCCCACCGCCCATACAAACCGAAATTATTTTTGGCTGTAAAAATTTAACTATTGCCACAAATTTCATGAAAATCGTTTGAAGAGCATATTTATGCAACACCTTTTAAAAAAAAATCATTTCATCAACATTGACCACGCCCATCGCCCACCGCCCATACAAACCGAAATTATTTTTGGCTGTAAAAATTTAACTATTGCCACAAATTTCCTGAAAATCGTTTGAAGAGCATATTTATGCAACACCTTTTAAAAAAAAATCATTTCATCAACATTGACCACGCCCATCGCCCACCGCCCATACAAAAAGAAATTATTTTTGGCTGTAAAAATTTAACTATTGCCACAAATTTCCTGAAAATCGTTTGAAGAGCATATTTATGCAACACCTTTTAAAAAAAAATCATTTCATCAACATTGACCATGCCTAAAACAGACCATTCTAAAACATAAAATTTTGACCACTGCTTCCCATACAAGCACAACATGGGCTCGAAATCAATTCAAACTACAAACGTAGTTATAACCTGATATTTTTACCGTATTCATTTTCATGCCATATTTACAACAACTGTCATTTTGAAAAGGTTTCACTTTTATTTTATTTCAATTAATCAGAAGATGAATCATCACAAGTGCTTTCTCCTGACACTTCCATATCAGTACTCTCTACGGTTGTTATAATATATTTCGCTATATCTTCCATATTTCTGTTATTTTTGTTAATTGTTTTGTGCCTGTTCGATGATATTGTAGGATCGGACATTATTAGTAAATGATTCATTAAATCAGTGTTACAGTTTTTTCGAGAATTTTTCCTTGTATGGTTCAATCGAGATTTTCTAATAATTTTATGGGTAGCCTCCAAAGCTTCTTCAGATAAAGAACCTTAAAAAAAGAAATACATTACTTTTTGTAATTTAAAACACTGTTTTACAAAAGGTTTACAATTTAATTATTCTATTTGATTCTTTAAACTGTCGTATACTTTTATGATAAGTATGTACATACATACCTATTGGTAAATCAAAGAAACCTATAACATCACATCCATGAACTAGTACTTTGTGTACACTGCTCGGCATGTAATACCATCCATAGTGAATTATATAATTGTTTCTAGTAATTCGTAGAAGTTCCTTGAATGTGTCTTTGTTAATTTCTTTTCCACAACAGAGCACCCTCAGTATTATTCCGAAATTTTCAATGAGATCTCGATTAATTCCGGTAATTTCGGCAGCTAGGTAGCTATTAGAAAAAAATCGACGAGCTGTATTGCCATCGTTGGTAGTGCCCGTTCCGCACTTGACCATGTCTATGAGCAAACCAGTTCTTTTCTGAAATTCGGCCTGTATTCTGGCTTTATTTTCAGAAAATTCTTTTTCATTTTCCTTACCAACACGCCATTTCTTGAAGGGAAGTCGATATGCTATGTGTAAAACACATTCAAAAAACTTTATCCAACAATGTAGCGTTGAAAGACCAAACTTATAGTTATCCACATTAGGAATTTTTTCTACGCTTAATTTGTTCATTTCAGTTGGTCTAGCATTGCAGAAAAAACACCTACTGCAAGAATTTGTCATTGTAAGAATATTTGCAACTGCCCCATCTATCATTGTGCAATGCATTTTGTAGGATATTTCAAAAGTCCTTGTGTCCAAGTCAATAACATCGCACTCAAGACTATTGATTTTCTCCGTTATTTTTTTATATTCATCTTGAACTAATTCCCTACTTTCTTTTGAAAAACAAAATTTTACCGGCCTGCAGTAATTTGTCGATGATGGGGTTGGGTTTGTCCATACATCTTGTCCTGTTGTCAAATCAACCATTCTTAAAAAAGTAAATTTTTAGAAAAAAGGCACACCTATTTATTTACTTAAATACGAACACTTACTTGATCGGTACGAATGCAATGATAAACATAAATTCATCAGTTTGGTCATGATCTGTAAATTGTTGTTTATATCTGCTATGACCAGAACTTCCATCCATACCCCACTTGCATACGAATTCAAATTTGCCCAGGTTTTGCTGTATATCAGAAAGCTCTAAGACTCCCTCTGCTGTTCTGCGCATTATGGACTTCAAATTTACTTCAGCAGAATTTTCGGTAGCCGTCACAATTGGAAGAACTTGTCGTTTTTCTTGTCGCAGTGCATATAAGGAAGGCAAACAATTTGGGTGCACATCATTAATTACTTTACGCAATATATTGTACTTTCTCTCTGAAAGATCTAGGTCCAAATATAATGCTAATGCCTTAGTATTAGATAAACACTTTCGAACTTCGACAGTCTTCAGTTTTTTTGTGGCAAATTCCAGTTCATCCAATGAATATTGAGCGGTGAGTTGAGAAACTTTACGATTCTTAGTTTTTTTTGAAGAGTGCGTAAATGATTTCCTTGGTCTCCCGCGTTTTCCTTTTTTTGTTGGCGAAAGATGTTCACTGTCATTTGTTTGAGTCGTTATTGTAGCTGGAGCTTCAGCTGTTGTATCCATTGCTGTTGAGCTGTTTGGACTCGTGCAACAATTCTATAAGAATTTGTATTTTAATTATGCAACTTCATTTATTAAAACCATTTTAATCTCACCATCTCATCATCACCAAGATCAAAAATATTCCAACTGAACCACTTAGAGTATTTGTTGTTAAAGAAATTTCTATTACATTTACACTCACGCCAGTATTTTGACATTTTACTGTGAAAAAATCGTATATCTCGTAGGAATTTTTTATTGTTACAACAATTGATTCCCAATTTACTTTCAACGAATGCACGTAAAGCAGGTAATTTGTTATTCACAGGTGCTGAAATCCAGCAATCAATTAAATCTGCATTTTTTAAAGACATTTTAAAAGAATAATTATTCGCAATGATCTTATTTAAAACTATTAAACGCACTTCTTTCAGCGTGTAAATGAAACGATAACAAATAAAGTTAAAAGCGAAACTGAAAAAATGTGGAAGCTAAAACCAACAACAATAAGACCCTGAATGCAAAGACAATGTTAAAATAGATGGTTGCATCTCTAACGGCCTCTCATGCTAACACACGTGTTGTTGCTGCAGCTTCGAGAGTTATTTTTAGCACACAAATAACATTGTTTGTTATTTGCGTTGTATTAGGCTGGCTCACCTTTCAATATTATTTATATTGTTTTTGTTATTATTTTAAATTAAATTTGAAATATTTAATTTAAAAAGATCACAAAAACCAATGGAAATACATGTAATTATATTTCAACTTATATTTATTATATTATAATATTGCTCTTACGAAAACTACAATATTTTTACATGTGACACTCTTGCATAAAATACTGTGATTTTTTTTTTTTTTTTGTAGCGTATGTAGGTACGTATTTATTCACCACAGTCTCTACTGGTAGTAAAATTTAATGGCTCTTACTAATATCCAACTATTTAATTTCGTATTCGATCTCGTGAGGGCTAAAAGTAATTATAGACGTAAAGAAAATATCAAAATTTTCAAACTTGTGGTTCAAAATTTTCAAACAACTGTATACGATCTGAAAGATAACAGAACGTAGTTAAAAAAACAGGAACAAAATTTTAGTCATCTTTTTTTTTTTTTTTATTGCAAGCCACTAAATATCAATATTTTTTTTTACTTTTTCAAAAAAATTTTTGTTTTAACCCATTTCTGTGGAAGGCTCGGATAACAATGATCAGGCGAACTATATATTTTTTTTTAAAACAACGTCATTGGCTACCAGAAAATAAATAACAAATATTAAGATTTGCTAACTTATGATTTTTTATAAATTTTTGTGTTTTAGTCCAAAAGCTACTCACCTACTTTAACGATTTAGCTCATATTTCAATTATATTTTTTTTACAGTTGTGGCTAAAAATATGAACGCAGCTAGCATTTTTTTTAAACGTCGTGACCTCTATTTCTTAAAAAGGTAATACAATTTTACGCATCTTTCGAAAAAAAAAAAATATTGTCCAAAAAAAAATAGCTACATTGAAAATTTTGGCTTTTTGTTTAGCCAAGTTTGAATGCAATTTCTTAGTAGCAAGTATTTTCTACTCAGAAAATAGTTATTTTTTCCGTTTCTTGAATACATTTTTACGAAGAAAAAAAAAAGTTAACTCATTTCAATAAAAAAACCAAGTTTTTACAGAGATTTTCATTAACACTTTTGGTGCTATTTTCTTCTATTAACTATGCCATAAAATCACCCCAACTTTAGCGCCCTCTGGTGGCTTTGTTTAAAGGCTAAAGTGCACAGTTCTTTCACGTTTATTAAGTTATTATATTCTCAATCTGAAAATAATAATTATTTACTATTTTATACAACTAAAGAAATTTTGTATTTTTGTCCACTGACTGTGCGGCGGCTCCTGTTGAATTCTCTATCGTCCGTGTGAGAAACAAATATGTATGTCCTAAGGAATGTTAATGGCGAATATCAACCTGAAATCGCAAAATGTTCATGTAGGAGTGCATCCTAATGTTGTATGTCAGTGTGAGTTTTTGTGATATATATATATGTGTTTTTATATAAGTATACACTTACGCACAATTATGCACAAAACTGTGTTATATATTGGCAATCATTATTATTCAGTTAAGAAATTTTTGGGAAACGCATGTGTTGGATGAGACTTAATAAATTTCTTTGAACATTTTTAAATTGACATAATTTTTCACAATTGTTATTTTGTTTTAATTGTAAAATATTGTTTATATCTCCTGATGATGCTACACAAAGGAGTAGCGAAATATCGTGGAAAATATGTACAGGAAAAGCAAATCTGACCTCAACCTCGGAGAATATTGATTATTTAATGATTGTTTTATTTTCACTATCGTAGAATTGGGTTGATCTTTTAGATATATAAATATAAGGAAGTCCCCCTTAATGTTGCTTTTAAAAGTTTAACAACTTTTGTCGCAGAAAATTAGGGGCAAATATATTTCACCTTTTGTCACTTACTGGCTCCCCTGCTAATTCGACGACGATCAATCGCCTAGTGAGTTTGATACTCCCGCATGAGACTGAGTTACAATTTATACTGTTCCACTTAGAATTCATTTGAAGCTCATCATTTTATAGTTTTAAAACATTTTGCGCCATACTGTAGGTCTTCCAATATTCACATCCAAGTGGAGGTTGTATTTTTGGTCAAGCATTGGAGCTATTTGTGGGATTTTTATTTAAATCCACCCAAACAGGGACCCTTTCCGTTCAACCGCAAAGAAAACCAATGCACAATGTTCACTCATAAACATACATAGTACATATAGTATTATATGCACACTCACATACCAGTCGGTTGAATGGCTTCCGGAAACGAACGTACATTTCTACAATATTGGCCTCGAGAGGTCGCTCATCCAATCATCCCCATTCTGCTGGTTACAAACTGCATTGGGGATCTCGACGTAACTATCATTGTGCAAGTGAATGTAGTAGTGTCTATTTGGATGTATAAGGAAATACGAAAACCCCCTAATCCACTTTGTAATAAATTGTTCTTTAGCCCTTTTAAAGTGTTTTTAAAAGCTTTACCGGTACACGTGTGTAAATGAGTATATACCCAACAAACTATGACCATGACGACATTGCTGATATGCTGCACATTTCACTACCCAAGCCTATGTCTGAGTCAAGGCATACCATCATGAAACAGTGGGTGAATGTTGCCCATAGTTTTTATGCAAATTGTTGTTGTATGACATGCGCTTCACTTTTTTCTCAACTATTTGTCAACAATAGGAACTCATTTTCAGTTGCCATGCTGTTTTTTTCTCAAGTAGACCTCCTTATGGCACACATGGCAGGACATTCAAATCTTGGGTGAATTTTCCGTCACCCTGTAAAAAATGCACATTTCAAAGTGAAACCTACTTTCCAACTGAGATTCTTAATACATCCGACTGATGTCAGGATCCTCAGAATCCATGAGCTGCTCCTTTTTTCTCGATAGTGGCGTCACCTCCCACATAATAAATAGCATAGTCACATACTCACCTTCCACATACCTACTGGCAAATTATCATATACAAAATTTGTAGCATTATTTATATTTTTAAGATATGTGACCTGGTCTACGAAAAGGGAGCTTACGTGCGAGAACTAGTTTTGTGGGAAAAAGCTGTTAAAAGGAAGCAACTCGTTTCGTCAGTTTCTCATTATCTCGTTGATTGTTCTCCGCGCCGGACGTCCAGTAAGTGTTATTGTTGGTCCAGTAAGTGTTGTTGTTGGTCGGAATATTATTATTATTTTTGGCCCATAATACGTTTTTCTACTGCATAATCATGTCTTTATAGCTTATAATTCAATGTATTTTGTTCATTACCAATAAATTACATTTTGTCGTATTTTTACTCATCTTTCTCTATATTTTTAGTACACTTCTAAGCAAGTTAGGATTTTCTGCTTTTCACCACGTGAAAAAGCATCTCATCTTCCATCCGAATCAACCAAAAAGTGAAAATTGATTTTTTGACACCTAAGCCCCCTTTCCGTAGACCAGGTCACATATTAGATTTTATGTATCGGTCATTCGCACTTAATCCTTGAGAGTGGATTTCTAATAACCCAACTTTACCGAAGTGAATTTCTTCCCAGTTTTAGGGGTTGATATGAAAGACATGAAGCCATTAACACTTTTGACTGGATTCTATCATTCGATTCCAATAAATACCATAGTAGCATAGTAGCAGTCTATAATTACTTGATTAAGATTTAGTCCAATAGTAGGCATAGCTTTAAAGCAGGAGTAAGTAGAAACCTTTAATTTTAGAGTGTATTTAAAAGATTGTGTAGATATCATAGGATATTAGTTTATTAGAGCCTACTAACACATAGCAACTGTGAATCATACTTTCAAACTTTTCTTGAAAATTTTGTTTATGTATCATCTCAAGGAATATGATGCCTAGACCTCGCCTCACTTATATGGAAAATTTTTTTTTTCGAATTTTGCATTTGGGGATTCGTTAAATATGCGATTTTATGTAAAAATTCATGTGGTAAAATTTGAAGTCGATCAGAGTGTGCCAACCCGTGCCACAATGAGGTCAAAGTTCAAAATATATAGAAAACAGTTGTTTTTTCATTGATGGCAAGTTATTTATTATAAAAAACATGCAATTCATATAATGTTTTAATATAATGTTAATACTATAATGTTAATATTCATATAATGTTAAAGTCGATCAGAGTGTGCCAACCCGTGCCACAATGAGGTCGAAGTTCAAAATATATAGAAAACAATCGTTTTTTCATTGATGACAAGTTATTTATTATAAAAAGAACATGCAATTCATATAATGTTCTCTTAATTTGCAATTTTTATATTCAAAAATTTCATTAAAAAAAATAGAGAATTAATATTATTAAATTAATATAAGAGCTACGATTTAGTATATGATGGGAATTCCTTTCGGTAGTTCTCAACAACATGAACAACATGAACATGAACATTAACAACATTAATATTTTTCAGAATTCAGAACGTGCCAATTTGAGGGATCAAAGTTTAAAAAATTGGTATCTATTATTTGATGCTTCGACAGCATAAGTGGTTCTGAACCAGTACAGAACATACAAGCGTACCAGAAATATACAAATATTTCGCAAACCATTCAATTGGCTGGAAGACAATTGAAACTGTTTTTGTAAAGCATATATTTTTAAAACATATATGGCTTCCGACATGAATCTTGCATGGGTGCATGAAATGCGAAACTTGGGATGCTGCCACCAAGAAACATATACGTAAGTTGTAATAACTCTTTATAATCATGTCGAATATGGTCTTTTTCTAAATGTTTAATACAAAACTCTTTGCTGAAGTTACATTCTTCGACACTTACAGCACGTTGCACTTCTTCATCCATAATACCAACTTTGAAATCTTCCAACTTAAAAGTGTCCCGTTCCGTGAAAAACGTTCAAATATACCAACTCTGGACCAGCAGCATCATTAACCACACGGTAACCACATCAAACCCCGATTTAATTTTTTCTCCAGGATCATTGCTGCCCCATTATGTTGACCAGTGTTGGTAGCAGTTGTGTCAAAGCTCACCATTTCTAATGAATTTATCATGTTCATTTTCGTGAAATAATCATATATTGATTGTGAAATTGCTGCTCCAAATCCAACTTCAATAATTGGAATGACAATTAACTTTTAATTTTTTTCTGCGTATAAAACAATAGCTAGGCGGTCAACTTTTTCTTTTTCAGCCATTGCAGGAAGTAGTTTACTATCCCAATGTAGAAAGAGTGTGTCAGGAATCTGAAAAATTTTAATTCTGTGAAATATTCATAACAATTTTAAAAAAAATTTTATTACCTTGAAATTCTCAATAATTTCTTTGCCATGACGTGGACGATATTCGTTGCGTTGTCTTCTCAAACTTGTAGAATTAAGAACCAAATCTTCAATATTGTGACCTAAAGCTTTCGCTGTCGCAGAAATAAAATGGATTGCGAGTGGAGTCGATATATTAGCAGCATCCATACATGCCAACATTCTGTCATCTATGAATTTTTTCTTAACACGATTCTCTGTCGGGTTAATGTTTTTTGGTTCAATTGTCGGCGAATCTGCAGACTTTTCAGATTCACATTCACTTTTATCACTTGCATCAAATTGTACAGTCAAGACTAAAGTAAAACTTATTGAACAAAATAAGTTGAAAGAAAAAAATTACTCATGCCGACTTTAATTTAACCTTCAGAGCTTTCAATTCTTTGATGCTTTTCTTTGCGTCGATTTTCCTTTTCTTCTCTATCCGCCCTACGTTTTTCTTTATTTGCTAGGTTTTGATCTATTGAAGTGATTATGCCAACACGACCTTGTTCCCTTTGTTTAATTAAAAAATTTCTATCCTCCTGAATAGAAATTATTTCTAAGGCATCAACATATGCAATATCGAATAGATTTTTCAAATGTTGTTTGAAATCTTCTTCCATTTTTCTATGACTTGCAAATTTAGATTTAGAAGCTTTTTGCACCCTTCTCCACTAATCATATAATTTGTTTAATTTTTCAACAAATGTTCTTTTGTGTAACGTTGGAATACGAGCTCTTTCCCAGAAGGGCAATATTTCTTCTAACGCTAATACAGAACTCTCTTTAATTGTCTTTTTTTCACACCGCACATAATAAAAAAAGCATTGGAACACTTGAAGTTTTGAAGGTAATTTGCATCCAACTATTTTTTTTCGCATTTTCCTATCAAATGCACGTATGATAGAAAGAGATTTAGAGATTTATTTAGCGCCATAATAAAAATTCTATTTTTAATTCTTTAATAAACAACTTTTCACAACCGCACTCAATTTCGCAACGGAAAAATACTAAAATCGAAATATAAAACCTTAACGGAATTGGTAGCAGAATGTCACAACGTACTATACCGTTAGTTTTCTTAGAATATAAGAACGTGGAATTCAACTTCGTTGTGTTGTGTTGTGTTGTGACTCACTCAACTGGTGAGAGTTGTTTTACATGTAGATAAGACTGGGATAAATTTAGTGCTACGTAGATATGTATGCTTTGTTAAAAAGTTCCATGCACTATTTGAAAAATACAAATAAAAACGAGTACAGTTGATTTAGTTTTCTTGTGTTAGTTGCAATTATTTCTTTCATGCGTGAAGAGTATTTACGGAAAATAAAAAAAATTGAAGGAAATACATAAGAAGAAAAAAATTTGTTAAAAAAAATTCCTAACTTATAATATCAATGTAAAAACGATTGTTTTCTATATATTTTGAACATTGACCTCATTCTGATCGACTTCACATTTAACCACATGAATTTTTACATCAAATCGCACATTTAATCAATCCCCAAATGCAAAATTCGAAAAAAAGAAATTTGAGGCGATTATAATGCCCTACATAATATTTGTGTCAATTCCCTCATTTATAGGTGGAATGCTTCAATTATAATATAGCAGCACCACTCAGGTTGCTCATTCGTATCGCCTTCTCACTTTAGCTAGCTAACGGAAGTTTCCGATAAGACACTGCCCAGGATATGCTGCGTGGAAGCTGTCAGCTGCTTGGACTGCCCAATGAAGGACTCATTTCTGACCACTTCCAAGTGCATGGCTATCAGAAACCTCCAAGGACAGTCCCATATCCCATGTCCCTTTACGCCCCAGTTTTTGGGGTGTTTTACGCTTTTCCAAAAAAGAGGCATAAAAGACCTACATATTGAGGAGCTAGAGGGTTAAAATTTTCCACAAAAATATTTCTCTTAAAATTTTACACAAAATTTCTGAACACATCCTATACCTAAAGTATATGATGTAAACTTTAAAAACGCCGATACACGTAAACCTTTTTTTAGCCCGTCTACCAGAATCCGTTGTCAGAACCATGTAATTTTCGAAAAGTTGAATTTTGTTCCATAGTGTAATTTGTGTAATTTATCGTCCTGACGCTGTAGTCTTTTGATACCAGTCATCTTTTATATTTCTATCTCGTCTTCTAACTATGCAATGCACGTATGGTAATTGTTGTACTCTTTCCTCTTCCACTGTAAATTGCAGTTATCATAATGATCACAAATATATCGTCCATAAATATATTTATAATTTTCTTTCTTCTTTAATGTATTGAGTGCCGTGTCAAATAATCCTTCCACTATAATGTCCGTCATTATCGGTGACGCTGGAGGACCCATAAGCATACCCTTTCTCTATTAATAAATTATGTCCTCATTTTTAAAATAACAACTTTACTCAATATTTCCTCTATGGTCCTTTACTCAAAATTTATGGGGATACTGGGTAAAAGATTGACCATATCGTATGGTACTAATATTTTGTTTTTGTCGAGTTATTTAATAAGTTATTTAATAATGTTGCAAGTTATTTAGTATTTAAATTTTCTGCATTTTAGAATGCTGATTTCACAAAAAATGTGATATGCTATAAATAATTGGTAGATGGATTGGAAACCGAATGACCAATCTATGCCCTACACGTATTATTTGATCTCAGAACATGCATGTACCCATAATTTTCCTCCTCAGTGTAATTAAATATTTAATAATTGTAATAATTAAAACAATTCCTTTTCCAAAGATCATGTTAGTATTTCTTTGGGATTTGAATTCGCTTTATCAATCTACAATTATATTGTCGATGTTATACTCGTCATTGTCTCATAGTAAATATTATTTATTTATTTATAAAACTACGCCTTTTTATTTCAACATTCATACATAATATAATGAATTCATTATACATCAGGCATATTACATACTTACATTCAAATGAACTAGACAATATTTATTATGTCTGTTTGTGTGTGATAGCTGTTTGTTATTCGATATATTTATTTGTTGTCCATAATTAAAATCCATGTTTGATAACAGCATATAATGTAAACACTTGATTACAAGTTCCTAGTATTATTTAAGTCAAACTAGTGACAACTTTATTACAAAAATATTAAGCGTAATATATGTGCATGCGCTCTGGATTTTAAACAAATCAATTACAATGCAAAATTACAACTTTTGATATCACTGTGTGTAAGTTTTTAAGTCATGGCAAAATAATCATATGCGGACACCACTAAGTGATAAAAGAGCAAAAAAAAGACCCCTGTCTCCCAGTTTTGCCCAAAGTCCTCCAGGTTTTTTTTAATGGGCCCCCAAAGCATTGGGGCCTCGGCGTCATTTTCGCAAAAAAGGGATAATTTTCTCAAGCTCAAATCTTCCAAACCGTTCGGAATTTTGATTTACCCTCTGAGGCAAATTTGTAGCTCTTTTCATAAGTAAACATATAAAACCAAAAAAAAACTTCATCTTTCAATTTTTTGTTACCTTTTTTCCCCTGTTCAGGTCCATAGGTAGCAAAACCGTTCAAAATTCAAGGAAACAATCTACTACGAGAATGATCCTAAGATCTTAATAAACAGCTTTCTAGAACATATGAAATTCCTAGGAATGATTCTTAACACCGTTTAGGTAGCCCTTAGATAGCCGCAAAAGTGAAAAATTTCCCGAACATTTTTTAATTTCATTTGTTTTTTCTTTACTTCAACATTGAGATACTATACAACCTTCTCCCGTAAGTGAAAAGGAACGTTGCAGGTTTCATTGTTATACTATCACTGATTTTGTTAATCTTAGTCCTTAGGTGGTATGGGTTGACATTTAGAGTTAGGGTTGTAACAAAGAGTAGAAGCATTGATATTTAGTAATAATGATTCAGTGTTGTAGGGATTAATAGTCTCAGCAGGGATGGCACTACAAGACTATGCTATCTATTACAAAGATTATAAAAAAAAATCCAATGAGTATTCGAACTCGCGGGCGATGTGTTAACACCTTTTTGCTACACGGTACCTGTTCGATTTCTATGAACACATTCGCAAATGAAAACTAAAAACTAAACTTGTCAAACTATAAGTCTTCTTCGTCTTTGAGATTGTCATTCATACTTAAAAGCTGCATATAAGCACCATCTAGTGTGCAATAGTAGCTACTATTTTTCGAAAACCATTGCTGTAAAATAACTACATGCATTACATTTCAGTAAACACTTGATTAATAACTTGTCAACCGCAACAAATACAAAATTATAAAATATTTTACAAAACACCAAAAAAATTATAACTCAGAACATAAAACAACACAAAGTGTATCAAAGCTGAATGGAGGTAATGTTAATTCTAACAAAATTTCTACTATATTCCAATATAAATTAAGATTATAACATATCTTCATTACGTACTGTTGCCTTACACTGAAGCTGGTGCACGACAATTGGGTAACAATCTCCATCTCAATCTCCATTATTATAGGTGGAGATTTTAATACAAATTGTGCAAACCCACAGTCGCAAGCTTTATCAAAATTTTTATTTGACGATTTCCACTTGCATATGAGCAATTCTCCACAAACCCCCACAACTAACAATTCCACTACTATAGATGCAGTTTTCCATAGATTTTTAAATACAATCGAGTCAAAAATTTAAATATATATCTCATTTTAGTTACCATAAGCCAATATTAACTGTTTGTACTTAAGGCATTTACCATAGATGGGCACTTTGCAGTACTACTAAAATTTCAGTAAAAATAATTCTTTAACTAGTAAATTTTTACTGATAACTAAAATATTTTTCAGCAATTTTTATAAAGTGCCTACATGATTACGATGAGGTGCATTGAATTTTCAGTAATCAGTAATGCCCGATTACTGATTATTATGAATACGGCCCTATGATTTTACTGGTAATGCAAATTAAACTTCATTACCAGTAAAAATTTACTGAATTTTTTCAGTAATCAGTAAATTTACTGCTTACTGTAATTTTTAATGCAGTACATATATACTGCAGTGTGCCCATTTACTAACCAAATAAGTTAAATAAAACAAACAAAAACCAGAAAATTCCTATGTATTGACAATATTGAAAGTTTTGATACTTTTAATTTATTAATTAAAAAAATATACTAAAAGCATAAGTACTTCCAACTTAAAAAAATTTTCATTACTAGATGTTTACACATCTCCCCTGTGATCGGTCTGACATTAATTTTTTTTTTTTATTGACTGTTGTTGTTAGCATACATTTGTGTTGTATTTAACACAATAATTTTAGCACACAAAACGAAATGCCGTTGTTGTTATTTTGTTCGTTGTTTTGAACCATTGCCTCTATCTGGTATTAGTAAAGCAATTCTGTTCAATATCAAACGTAAATATCACACCAGGCCAAATGCCATAAATTTGGTGGGAGAACTAGTAGATCTACTATAAGTATTAATCTATGCGCTACACAAGTTCACAAAATTGTCGTTGCTCCCTTTCTATCTCATTTTTATATACGTATATTACGTCATTACTCTCTTTGCTCTGAGAGTGCACCGCACCCACATTTTATTGGACTTACCTTTTACTATAATAAAAAAACAACAACACCACTATTTTGGCTCCCAAAGTACTTTTGTTAGAAAAACTTCACTATCTCCGGTCTTAGAACGGTCAATGCGGAGTATTATACCTTAAAGAAAAGCATGAAGTGTTGTCTTTTACTTAGTCTAGGAAGAAATAAGTTTACTAGGGCTGTTTTTTGAGAACACCAGATTTTTATTAAAAAAGTGAGGTTAAAATTTTTTTTTTTTTAATTTGCCCCAATGAGTTAATAAAAATTAATATGTTTATATACAGATTTATAGCGCTTTCAAAGGTCTTCTCAATGATACCCATCTCAACCAGATCGGATAAGAAATGGGTGAGATATGAGCAATTATATACTCAAGCTATAAAGGTCTATATCTCAAGAAGTTGGATCGGCCTCCTTAAAAAACTTTCGGGTTTTAATCAGCGCTGTAAGCCCTACCAGGCCAAAGAAAATTGTCGCATTTTTAATAAAGTAAATTTGTTCGTAAAAGCGGAAATTAAAAAAAAAAAACGCTTTTTAGGCGGTTTTTCGCTCATTTTTTAAAGTTTTGCGCGATTTTGACCTTGAAGATGAATTTTTTTTTGGTTTTATATGTTTACAATTTTTGTTCTTTATGACAAGAAATCAAAATTACGAACATTTCGCAATTTATGAGCTTGAGAAAATGATCACTTTTTTGCAAAAATGACACCGAGGCCCCACATCTTTGGGGGCCCATAAAAAAAAATCTGGAGGACTTTGGCCAAAACTGGCGGCCAGGGGTCTTTAATTTTTGCTCTTTCATCACGTAGTAATGGTCGTATATGGCTATATTTTTTCGTGTTGCACTATGTTATCATTGATTATTATGAGAAACGAATTTGGTCCAACAATTTAATTTTCTGACTAGGCGTGTTTTCATCCTGGCGGCTATGTCAATACACAAAATTGCTTCATCTGGGGATCGAATAACCCGTAAGTCATTGTAGGACAGCCAATGGATCTACAGAGAGTGACAGTTTTGTGCGGATTTTGGAGTGGAGAAACGACAGTTCCATCAAAGGCAAGCGCAACAGATACATGATTAATAATAATCGTTTCCCATTGCATCCAAGGAAGAGATTAAGGAGAGCTTCTCACAAGCAATTAGGAGTGCAATTTCTAGAGTTACACTCACTAACTGGAACCTACCGTTTTATGCCGTTTCCGAAAAGTATTTTGGGAAGGTGTTTCATGGCAAATACTCCATAGTGTCGTCGTCACATTACGACGTGACAACCGTCGAAAGCAATCTAAGTTGGTCAGGGCGGGCATTGAACCCACGTTCTCATGTACAATAGCCACGCATTCAAAAATTGCGCAGTGCGACGGTCACAGAGAGCCACCATTACTAACTTTTAGTCAGCTGAAATATAAGATATGAACTTAGATAGTTTTTGGTTTCAGGAATATGACGCACTATGTCTCATCAAACAATTGAACTTTTTATGCACTAAGTTGGATTATCGTGTTAACTGCCGTCTTGGAGATGATAATTGGCAGCCTCGAATCTGCAATTTGATCACTTTAGATAAAGACCGATGCTATGCTAATAATCCGTTACCGATCCACACCCTTGAGGCAAATATCGTCGGAGAAATTCGGGGGATAGAATCAGAAACCGCCAACAAAATCTTTAAAATTGAGCTGACTGGTAGGCGGCTATGAGTACCGGTGTATCAAATATGGATTGACGTTTCCGTAATCACTTCTTCAATATGTATCTTTTGACACCAACCCTCCATCAAAAACGTTTTCTGCAGAGCACTGACGCAAAATCATTAATTTTTATTGGTGCCTACTAAAAATTATATTAATTTGTATTGTAATAGAATGAGGATGTTACTATTTTTATTTTCAGCTTGGGGAAAACACCATATTCGGGTTATTTGATCAATTTTGGTATAAAATAATTTAAAAAGTGACGGGTTGTTACAAGACATGTTACATAAATACTGTTTATTCTTCAATATTTCCACAAATTAACCCCCTAATGCATGCATTTTTTTTATCCCTAATGCATGAAAACGCCTCAAGGCGGACTTGAATTAGTTTCAATTTACTCAAGGGTTAATAATTTTTCACCACTATTAAAGCACTTGCTGAAAGAAGGTAAAATTTCTTACAAGTTGGTATGTTTTTAAATTGAGATTGACAAAAAAATATGTTTTATATGTGCAAAAATTACAGTGTTTGCAAAAATAATAAAATCCGCTTGAAAGTGGCCACCTGTCATTTCAAACTGACATCACTCGAAAGGCAGAAGGAGTGTTGCCACCCTGAAAAATCAAAAGCTTAGCTTAAAGCTGCTACTACACTGTCAGAAAAATCAGAGTTTTAACATTTAAAAAAATATAAATCAAATCGGGTTTTACTTAGACCCCGTCTATAGGCGGGGCTATGCACTAGAGGGTTAATTATATCTGGCTGTCCGATCTTGTCCGTTTCTACGATAGAACAATAAAACTGCAGCATCCTTGCAAAAAATTCATACCGAAAATTAAGAAGGGTTAAGTGTAAAGCAGACAGTGTCATAAGGGAAATTCTACAGCTAAATAATGAAATTATTTAGGACACTAACCAACAGGTTCATAAGGATGCTGAAAGATGTAAGTAATAAAACTGCAGCAACTTTGTAACAAACACACACATCAGGAGGTGCAATAAAAAGAGCCCACATTAGGTATATTGTTTGTGTGTATTTAGTTTGAAATGATTAAATACAAAAGTGTTAAATATAACATATATAAGTATTATATATAATGATATAAAACATTCCAAGTTTAGTAAGTTTTGTTACATAAAATACACAAACTTGTTACCAATAAAAAAGAATCTCATAAAATTTTAGAATTGTGCTTTTAATCTATCATTCTTATGCGGTTAGCGACTGCAGAATTTTGCGAACTTGAACGCTATTCTCCTCCACACTTTAACCTTTACTTTGTCGAATAAATCCGATATTGGTGTACACAAACGACTTACTGTTTGTCATTCTAATTGATTACTATATTTTCCTTTTTCTAACTACAGTCAGTTATGTTAATATTCGCAATAAAACACCGATTTCTCCCACTGTGCATATCTGCGTCTTCCACAGGTTTGCAACACTGACAGTGAAAAATTTGTTTAGCCGCTGGAGAAGAATGATATTTTGTTGGCTTTGATAAAGAACAACTGTATGCAACTAACTATGCATCAGGGTTTCAGAGCAAGAATAGGGGGTTTAAGGCCACACGAATATATCAACTTGAAGTCGTTAAACAATAGTTGAAATTCTCGTGACGAACAAGAATGTCGTCGTAAGTCACAAAACTAAGCAAAACTGGAGCCTAGCGTCGTGCCCAGAACTACATTAACACATCAGACACGGGAAGTGTGTACGTTCCTGAAATTTGAATTCAATAATCGAAAATTTCTTGTAAATAGAGAAATGAACATGTTTAAGATTTTAATATGCCATACGGTTAACAGAATTTATATTGTTAATGAACATGGGTTTATATTTCTAATTGCAGGCGAAGTGAAATAAGCATATTAGCAATATAAATGAAGTAGGTTGGAACTGTAACGATGTGTTGCTTTTTTATTCTACGACTTTTAAATCTAACATGGAAATTCTTCATTGTTCCTGTGCCTAAGATACTTTAAGGACTTTACAATTCCCAAGGTATTTGAATTTTCAACATTTGAAGTGGAAATAGAAATGAAAATAGTGTGATTAAACCTGAACACAATTCACCTTAGATAGAAACGAATTCCATCTACTATTCCTCCCCCAGTCTGAATGAATTAAGAAATTTTAATGGCCTTATGCCAAATATGCAACCTTGTTATGGAAGGTGGTGGTTGCTTTGGTCCTACGATCCTGCCGTCATATGCAGTTTTTCAAACTTAACAATATATTTCTATGGTGTTTTTCTGAGTCTATGTTTTTGACATTTTTGCAAATGTTACCCGTAGTCATATCCACTTTTTTCACAATCGAATACATGTATGTATATACAGAACTACATCAGGCCTGTATGCAAAATGAACCAGCGAGAATGGTATTGAAACAAAGCGAGAAATGTTGATTATTTCATTCATTTTTATTTTGATCAAACACAGTCATAAGAAAAATTCCACTTTGCCAAGTATTGGCCAGTTTAAGGACGTTAGAAACGTTCAATGGCATATGATATATTTATGCGAATTTGAAATGGTTTCGGGCTGCAGGTTGCCATCCACCACCTTTCGCGGCAGGGGGTGGTCGTTGAACCACCATGTTTGAGATGCTATTTGCTGCAACATTTTTAAAACAAATTTAAGTCAAAACTTTAATTGTAGTGGAACAGAAAATGTGTTATCCTAGTTTTCATAAGTAGCAGCATAACTCAACAAAACATCCAACATATGCAGGAGAGCCAAATTGATTTAAATGTATTTTTGAATAAATGTTGGGTTACATTTTCAATATAACATCATTTCAGTTTTAAATTGAAGTCAACAAATTATAGGAACGAGCGGAAATCATAACATATTATTGTAAATGTTATTATTACAGTTTAGAAAAGTTAACTACTTTATGGCGTTCTGAAGCTGGTTTTCCTAGGAATAACATCTCAGTGGACCTGCAAATTGTTGCAGTTCGAATGAGATAATTTAGCGAAAGCAAAAATTACTGACCGAAAAATACCTTTCCCTTTGTCATACTAGCCTGCTTTTTTAATTTTCTCCCCCTTAATCAAATGATGTGTTTTTCCAGGATTTTTAACTTTATTCTTAACAAAAAAAATATCTCCTCACTTTAAACGAAAAACCCCACAATCTACCATTCCTGCCCAAAAAGTGACACCACCAACAGCAGTTGGAACACTACATAGTGGCATTTTCGATATTAGTTTTCGTGGCCTTCGATTTCAAAGTTTTATGTTTCATAAGTAATTTGACGACTTCCGACTGTCCGTGTAGATGGAAAGTTTCTGACAGCCATTCCAAGAAATGATTCCTTCATTGGACAGTCCAAGCAGTGCATGAATTAAACGCAGTATGTCCTCGGTAATGGATTTATCGGAAACCTCCGTTAGCTGTCAAGAGTGAGAGGCGAAACAAATGAGCAGACTGATCCGCATCCGCATAAAATCAAAATATTTTTATATTTCCCTAATTTGTGTGCATGCCCCGATAGAGGAGACAAAGATTGATCAGAGGAGCTAACATCGATTCTGATCACTGCCAGGTAGCAGCAATGGTTCGCACAAGATTAAGTAGAACGAAAATAGTACAACACCTGACGCAGATAAAGCTAGACATCGAAATGCTGCAATTAGTTGTTGAAGCACTCGCAACTTTTGTGACTGAACCCAATCCCACTCGATGACGATACTTAAGCGCAGTGGAAACCAATTTCGAAAACCCATTTGGTTTTGAAAAACCGCTTCGCAGAAAACCATGGTACGATGAAGAGTGTGACATTGTAAATGATGAAAAGAACACTACACGTATGGAAATGCTTCAGATAGTTTCAACGCGTGCTGCGACTGAGCGATATAGGGAAAAAAGAAAGGAGGTAAGCCGTCTCATTAGGTGTAAGAAACGGCAATGGAGAAAGCACGAGAGCGAGAAAATTGACACATACAGAAGGAAGAACGAAGCAAAAAAATTCTATCAAAATGTCAAAAACGGAACTAATTGACATGGTTCTGGGCCCCATGCTGTAAAGGCAAGGACGGAAATCTTATTCCAGATATGCAGAGCATGTTGGGAATATGGATAGATCATTTCTCGACGTTACTGGTAACCAAGACGAGGTCAGAACAGCTATTGCCCGGCTTAAGACGAACGACAGCTCTCGGTTCTATATACTTAATGGTAACCTTATACATGGGTAAACTTATAGGTAGCCCTCTACTTTGCAGTAGGGGTTTCTTTGTTCAACAGTTGGAATGTTTTCATGGCTTATTCGTTTCCATCGTTTACAATTTGTAAGAGTAAATACGGCGGATTCGATGAGCCCATTAGTAGCTCAAAAGTGGCCGACAGGTGAACCTGAAACACATTATCAGCACTCACGCAGAATGCTTGATTGTGAAGGTCAGTAAGCAATGGCGTTTTGTCCTCTGTAACCATTGCACCACATTGGCTTGTAACGGTGTCCTGCTCTGCACCCAAATCGTTATTAAAATCTTCATCATAAACTACGCCGTCATATTGCACACATTCTCAAATATCGTCCCTCTCAAGTAAAAGTTTTTTGTCGGCGTCTGATTCTTTAAGATTTAATTGAATATATATATTTGCAGCAGCACTAAAAACATTGCTTGATTTCCAACTGGTATGAACATCAGGTGGCACGTAATCATCATTCGAATCGTCGTCCAAATCACATTTTAAAATCTTAATTCTACAACATATTTAAGCCGTGGGAAGATTGCGCAGTTCTCAGACCCTTATCCTAAAAAATTGTTTAAAATTTTTCGTTTGCTATAGAATGGAAAAGGCATAATTTATTTGGAGTCCAACGGCTGATTTGCATAAAAATCATATCGACAGAGTCGAAAAATCATTTACTGGCTTTGCTTTGATGTTTCTTAATTTCATGGAACCAATTCCAACTTATCACGGTAGATGCCTTTTCATCACTTGCTTCAAATCACTTGCTTTTGGGAGGAATAGTTTTGCTCTAACTTTACTTCAGAGTAGTATCTGAATTGCTCGCTTTCATCCATATAAAGGGTGTTTTTTCAAGGCCGATAGAACTTCAAATTGTTAAAAAATAACACAAAAAATTTAATTTTAATAAAAAAATTTCTATTATTAGTTTCAGTATACTCCGGCAAATCATCATGAGTAGACTCATAGACTCACGCTTGAACAACGCTGCCAAATTATCCAAATTTACTTTGAAACTCAGTTGGAAACTGACCCGTTGTTTTATCGCCAAATTGTGTTCAGCGATGAGGCTCATTTTTGGCTTAACGGGTTTGTTAATAAGCAAAATTGCCGTATATGGATTGAGACCAATCCACAAGAGACCCTCCAGACTCCATTACATCCAGAAAAATGCACCGTTTAGTGCGGCTTACACGCTGGTGGCATCATCGGAGCTTATTTCTTTAAAAATGAGGCCGGAGCTCGCGTTACGGTCAATGGAGATCGTTACCGCACCATGATCAATGATTTTCTGTTTGAAAATATGGATGGTACATTGATCCAGACGAGATGTGGTTTCAACAGGATGGCGCTACGTGCCATACGGCGATCGCAACCATCGACTTATTGAAATCAAAATTTGGCGATAAGTTGATTTCGAGAAATGGACCTGTCAATTGGCCTCCAAGGTCGTGCGATTTGACACCTCTCGATTATTTCCTGTGGGGCTACGTGAAGGCACTGGTTTATGGTGATAAACTAGCAACAATTGACATACGGACAGCAGTGCTCGAAAAAGTGGCTAAAAATTTGACGTCCAGAATGCGCTTCGTCAAGAATAGCCGCGGTGCCCATATGTCCGAAATCATTTTCAAATGTTAATGCCACGTATTGATCTTTCGAATAAAAAAAAACGTTTTTTAAAATTTAATTTTTTGTGTTATTTTTTTACAATTTGAAGTTCTATTGGGCTTGAAAAAACGCCCTTTATATGAACCTTCACTTTCTTTAAGATCCTATCCATCACATCTTGGCACACACTGAGCTTGGCACACACTGAGCTGAATTTGAAATAGAGCATGTTTTATTTTCAGCTTGTTTGACACCAGAGATTTGGTTGTCAGCAAATTTAAATGAGTTTAGCATGTCCAGCGTAATAACGGATCGGATTAGATGAAATATTTTTATACACACGAGTGTAGGTAACTATGACATTAGGAAATCGAGGTAGCGACACGTATTAATCAAAACGTAACTAATTTATCCTGCATTTTAAATTTGTTCTTAATTTTAATTTAGTTATAGACCATAGCATTTGCTTAGCTTCAATTGATTCCACACGCACCAGATTCCCCTCGACCTTACCAAACAATCACCCATTTGTTAGCCTTTTACAATTTCTATCCCGCTACTTTATTCCTCTCTATCCATTCCAGCAGTAATCAAAACTGCGTACGGGTTATTTTAGATGAACAGTTTAGAGGAAGTGACGATAGATATGTTACTGACTTACTTTAATCAAATCTGTGAGTTTTGCTTATTGCTGAAGGCATTAATTGCTGATGTACAAAGAGTCGGTTTTGAACAATGTGTTAAATTAATTATCATTCTTTCAAAATAAATTAGCTTCAGTGAATTTGAATGACAACGAATATTTGAATTGCCAAATCTTAATTAACTTACATTTTACGGCATTACCGTCGAGTATAAACTACCAGCTAATTGAATTACTTTAATATACAATTGTAAATATTATCAATTTGTAAATATTTTATAATTACAGTAAGTACCTGGCATGATTGTTTTACACTTGCCCTGGGCTGCAAAGAAGAGGTCTCACATTTGTACTCAAGTACATGATAAAATAATTTTGAAGGCGAGTGGAATGACTGGGTTGATATTTGATGATGATACAGGATGCTCTGATCTATGCAACATTAAGAAATATAAAGTCACATCTCTTGATTTATCTGTTGTAAAATTTGATATATTTTTTGAAGTTTAACCAAAATAGGGAGAATTTGGTGAGACGAAAGGCAAAAGAAAATAATGATTATTCCACCAGGAAAGGTGAAAATTGATTTTCTTGGCACAATATTGATAATCCAAATGTTGAGTAGAAGACTGTAATCAAACACAAAACCCCAACAGATGTAACATCTCCTTAAGCGTATGCACCAAATTGAGCTGATTATAAATTGAATCAAATTATAGGTTGTAGGAACTTCACTAAATATTAATGTCGTAAACCCAGTTTAAAATCTACACTTTGTACAAAAGCACGTGCATATCAATCTATGGTTAAACTGATAAAGATTGGCAAAGTCAGTACTTTGGCTCCCTAGCAAAAATAAATCGAAGCGTTTCTAACGTAAACGCTTTTCAAGCAACTCCGAAGACGCATAATCTCCATATTAACCGCTTCCGTAGGAACATTTCTACACCACAATCGAATCCGCGCAGCCCAAGTTAAAAGTACTCATAAATTACGGCTAAGGAAAGCGGGCTTCGCTGAACATGTTATTGCCTTTGGCGTTATTAACATTATTACCCTATTCCGTGTGGTTGCAGTCCAAGTCTCTCGCTATTACATAGTAGATATTTGAATTTCGAAAATTCATAAAATCAAATGGTTTTTGCAAGTCTGCTCCTATTGAATTTATATTGCCGACCGGATAGTACGCACATGAAATAACTAAAAAGTTATCGCAGTCAACGGGTATCTTTATGGCGCCTGTCTCTAAAGCATTTAGCGAATATCTACTTTTGTTATCGTGACTGTAGTATTGTATGTTATTCTTGATTAATATAGCAGTTCCCCCACCCCTTGTTGCATAAATTCGATATTTGCTTATGATTTTATAATTTTTAAATATAAATTTTATAATTTTCACACATACACATGTACACTACATTACACACTCTATCCTCTGTATACTCTCTTGTACTTTATCCAATATGAATATCAATAAACACTCCAGTTCATTTCTAACTCTCGTGTTGTCAACATTGTGTCTATGGTTTAATTTTGTCTCAGTCAATAGGACAATACCTACTATCTACCTACTCTTAAAAATTTACATAATCTTAAAAAAATTACCAATTCAAAAAAAAATATACCATTTCTTAAAAAAGCCTTTCTTCAAAAAAATATCGTGTCATAAAAAATATCTTTTCTTACAAAAATTCCTTTTCTTAAAAGTACCTTTTCTTAAAAATAAAATATTACCTTTTTTTCTTGAGATACGTAGGCTTTCGGAAAATAAGTAAATTTGGTTCAAAAATAACCTTTTCCTAAAAAGAGTACCACTTCTTTAAAAAGTACATGTTCTTACAAAAGTATTTCTTTGTAAAAAAAGTCATACTCTTATGGCTTCTTGTTACACAAAGTACTTCTTCATAAAATAGTACATTTTCTTACAGAAACATTATCTTTAATAAAAGAAGTAACTCTCTTTAAAAGAGGACCTACATAATACATATTCCGGAAAATATAATACATGTTCTTACAAAAAGGACATGAAAATATAAATTTTTTTTCATTGCAAAAAAAAAATTTTCTTAAAAAAAGTTGTTATTTTACAAACCGTACCTTTTCTCAAAGATCCATTTAAATTAAACGGGCGCTTTATGCGTGCTGGAACTAACTAGTACATAATACAGGGTATTTCAAAAGTGACCACCCAATTGGAAGATGCTCTTATTTTTGCAAATGGCCGTCAATGTCAAATCTGTTTTGACATTTGTGGACTAGACATATGTAGAATACAAGTAAACAAGCCATGTAGCGATACACTCCCCAAGAACGCGGAATAATCGTGTCTATTTTTTTGCGTAACAATTCGTCTGTGGTGCTGGCGCAGCGCGAAACCGTCGCCGATCCCCCGGCCGTCTGACCGCGATTGCGCAAACACTGCGCCGTTTGGTCACTAACCTGGAAGAGTATGGGACCACACGAGACGTTGCCAGGAGTGGCCGGCCCCGGAGCGCCCATTCTGCCGAGAATATCGCCGCTATTGCAGAGGATGTCGAGCTGTCGCCGGAAGCATCGATCAGATGCCGTGCCTCGCAATTAGCCATCAGCCGGTCGTCCCTATGGCGAATTTTGGTCAAAGACTTGCGCATTTTCCAACACAAAGTCCAGTTCATGCATCATCTGCTGCCTGTCGACCGCCAAACGCGTGTAACCTACGCCCAATCCATCCTCAATCTCGTGGACGAAGTGGACGATTTTTTTTACCAAAACCATAATGAGCGATGAGGCTCATTTCAACCTCAACGGGTACGTGAACAAGCAAAACTATCGCTTCTGGTGCACCGAAAATCCACGAGTGATGCATGGGGAGCCATTACGCCCGCTCAAAGTGACTGCATGGTGCGCTGTTCACGCTGGAGGAGTCATCGGGTCATTTTTTTTCGAATACCCCGCTGGTCAAACGACAACAGTGGACGGTGCGCGCTGTAGGGCCATGTTAACCGAGTTTTTTCTACCGCAATTCGACGAATTAGGACTGGAGGACATGTGGTACCAACAGAACGGAGCAACTGCATACCCTGCGCGAGCCACAACCGATATTCCCAAGGCGGCATTCCTGGGTCGCCTCATCT
The DNA here is from genome assembly GCA_963931995.1 of Phaonia tiefii. NCBI lineage: Eukaryota > Metazoa > Arthropoda > Insecta > Diptera > Muscidae > Phaonia > Phaonia tiefii. The sequence continues at coordinate 321,404,853 of OZ008367.1, read as the reverse complement.
CTCGTTTTGGCGATTTGCACTGACCCGCAAGATCGCCCGATTTAACCTTTCCAGACTTTTTTTGTGGGGTTTTTTGAAGTCTCCTGTTTACGTGAACAAGCCGGAGACCCTAGAAGCTCTCCAGGTCAACATTCGACATGAGTGCGAGAATTTGTCGCCCGACGTTCTCGCCGAAGTGACGAAAAATGGCATAAAACGAGCCCGTATGGTAATCAATTGTGACGGCGCCCATTTAACCGATATCATCTTCTCAACTTAACCAGTAAAATTCTAAAGGTTCAAATAAACATAATCAAATAACAGAATCGAAGTTTTGCAGTTCGAAAAAAAAATGAGACCCAAACAACATCGGATGACTTCCTTTGAAACATCTTGTATATAGCTAAAGAAACTTCTCTCCAACGGTGTGTCCCGTGACACTTCATGTGATTTTTTTTTTTATTTTAGATCAGTCATTATTGTTTATTGAACTGTCGGAATCACACTGTCGCTCCTATTTTTATTGATTGACCGTTTGTTTTTACTTATACCATTGTTATAACTTCCCATTACATCGCTAATGGGAAATACACAGCGTATACCTGAATGTTATGCGATTAGTATTCGACTTGTTTTCGTAACACGTGTACGTTATGGGGTGCCTTATGTATTTCTATCAGATTGTCTATAATTCATGCGAAATATTGGATTGAATTGATTATTTTATTTATTGACAGAGAAGAAACACATACATATATAAGTGATCACGATAAATTTTTCAATTTTATTAATTGTATAAAGAATTTCTCTTTTGGCGGATTAATCTTTGACATAGGCATTGGAATTGTTGACGTCATTTCTGTAATCGCAGTAAATTTAATAAAATTTCAGTTTAAAGCTAAACGCTTGTTAATATAAAGAATTCATTATTATTATTCTTAAGAATTCCTATAAGTTTATTTTGCAGGTCTGAAACAATAAATAGCACTAACTTTTTATACTTGAGTCTACATATGAATAATAAAATTACATAAGATGTCAGGGGATACCCACTTGGACGACACCGGAATATGTTACATTACGAAGAAAGTCATTTATTGCTTTTCAACATTTGAATGTGAGCGTCTTGTGTGTCCTTGCAAGCCAAGTATGGTCTTTATTCAAATCCAGCTTGTCCAAACTCTTTTGAACAATATTAGTGTACACATTCGTAAGACAACAACAGCACTTGGCATGAGTTCAGACGTCAAATATATTTTCATGTCCCATTGAATTTGTGTGCAGCTGCGATCTTTAACTAAAGCAGTGAATAAAACAGGGCGAATGACGTGAGAAAATAGAAAACGAAAGCAGTGACATTGATGCACATTACGATACTTTAAGCACAGTTTTGTTCCATAGACCTACATGTTATATGTGTCTCTTCGTTATTATTTTACTTCATTTTCTTTCTTCTATCATATCTCATTGTCTTTGCTGGTGCATGTGGAAATGAGTGAACTTATGAGGTCTTTAGTAAGAAATTTATCCTAACAATGTACGCAAAAATTTCCTTGAAAAAATCCATTTAATTTATGTGCATTCTTATTTTGAAATTAACTTCCAGAACTGTCAACGTGATAAATTCCAACGAAATGTGTGAAAACCACGCCAACAATTTTTTTGTCCATTGTAACGTAAATAGTATAAGAAAATCTTGAAAATATTTAAAGAAAAAAATTGCATAAAGTAGTGAATGTAAACCTTAGTTGCAACCACACAAAAACTGTAGTTTCTATCAAGGAATGGTATTACCAAAGCAAGTAACATAGGGATAGTGAGCTACCGTAGGTGCCTATGATGGGAGCCTATGGTAGATGCCTATATTAGTTACCTTAGGTAAGTACATATGCTAGGTGACTATCTAGGTAACTGATGGTAGGTACCTATGGTGGTCAGCAGATAGAGGATAGCCGGGCGGCCCACACATTTATAGGTTATCTGTGTAGAATAACCGGTCCCTGTCCAAGAGCTGCCGAGTCCGAGGACGTACAATACATGGAAAAACATTTCCGAAACAGATTCTGAGATCAATACGAATAGACCGTTATGTATTACTTGCCCATAGGGGCACACTCAGGATGGTGAAATCAGGAGAGTGGCGACTCTGTAGTTTCCCAGTCAAACTAAATCCAAAAGCGTCTTCTCACAGTGCGCGCCGATCTGGTCAGCGCCTGTTTCCAATGTTAGGCATGGCTTTTTATCACAGTAGTGGTTCTATTAAAAAAGTAACACTCCCCAAAGCGGAGTGTCACTTGTGTCAACCCTGAATATAGTTCGTTGTCGGTGGTATCTGACAGTATTTTAGCGGTGCCTGATAGATACCTGGGCACCTCAGTGAATAACAGGCTGCCGGCCTAAGTTGTACCGTTTCACTGGGACTATGGTGCGGTTAATCTAAAATGAAGTGATGCTAGTGAGAGTCACATGTAAATTAATCCAACGAAAAATAATTATAGAAAAATATCAATATAGGGAAGACCTATAGGGCTAGTGTTGGTGGAAACCTTTTCGACGACAATATAAACGGGATCAAGAATATAAGGTGGTTGATGAGGAACTATCAGAAAATGGAAATAATGACTAGTGAAGTCGGGCACAGGATCCCGAAGCTGTGAAAAACTTGTCGATTTTGATTGGGAATATACATACTCATGGCGACTTGTTGAAATCCTTAGCATTTCCGGAAAAGTGTTGCCCCCTTATTCGACGCCAACCTGGCTATGTCTGTCGATGCACTTAAATACACTGCTGATATTGAGACTGGAAAATATTTAGGTTGGTATCTCACAAGGTAATCTTTACGATAAATTTTTTTCAGACCAACCTACATCGTAGTAGAATGAAAACCGCCAGTTTAAGCTTTCGCTTGCATTGTGGCCGGAATCGATCTGAATATGTTCCAGTTATCGACATATATCCACAGAGACAATGTTAAGGTTAGGCTGGAAAACAACAGATCTGCCATATGGTTGGTCGCTTCGTACATGTCCCTTTATGACAAGGGACCCCGAGCATCTGTGCCGGGTGCAATCGACCTGTTGCCTTCCGTACTCTTAAGATGTACTATTAAAATGGCAAAAAGGGTAGGTACCCCAGTCATTGCGGTCGCGGACGTAAACGCACACCACCCGTTATGAGGTATCACTGTCACCAATTAGAGAGGTGACATCCTTATTGAGTATCTACGTGCTATATATTAAAGAGGAAATGAACCGACTTTCGTCACCAACTCCAGGCACGAGGTACTAGATGCCAACTTTACAACGGAGGGTCTGAATAATATGATCAGGGAATGAAATGCCCTTGACGATAATTTGTTCTCTGCCCGTAAACATAACGGATTCCATTTTGACTGAAACATGGTCCAGGTAGAAGTAGTTCACAGCATTGTGAAGAAGGCTGACTGTATTGTTGGGATCAGTATCATTTGTTGAGTTAAGGTGTGGAAATGTTATAGCGAATGTATCGGACAAGACCAGGAGTGATCTCCACAAATCGCGTCAAATATCTTGGCAAAAAATGCAACCAATAGAAAAGAAGAAGCCTCCCTGGTGAACTCAGTCTCCGTATGGACATTCATTTCACTGTCACCTCACTTCTCATAGATTAAAAGTTGACATTGAAATTGTTACTACATTCAAGCTTGAATGGGCAATCGACAGATTGAAATTTTTAAATCTTCCAGCAAGATATGGTATCACCAGCGGAACTTCAAGCTGTGTCCTATCTATTAATCCCTTGGCTTATAAATTTTCAAATCACGTGTATGAGCTTCAAATGCATATCTAGTCGGTAGATATACACAAGAGTTGTGTTTGTTTACAAAACGCGAAAGGCCTGTATTAGTCACTCTACGAACTTTAAGTATATAAGCCTGTCAGCGGTCCTACTGAAGACTTCCAAAGAGATGATGAATGTACACTTCCGACCGAGTATATATGTAAGATTGCCATCGGCGCTTAGGGTGAACCTGGATCTTAAGTGGTATATACACAAAATGCTCTCCAATAAACCTCTACCTCTACCTATATCGACGTTTACCAGGTATATTAAGTATATTTTCTCCACTTCTATGGAACCTTTGCGGAGAATGGAGTACTGGCCCATCTAAAAAATTCAGCTTTGAAAACTTTTGCTAATGTGGGCGAGTATCTAGAACCTTGAGAGACATTCTCCAGGGTATCGCACGCACTTTGTGCAGATGGACCGGTAAAGGTATAAAATACCTACCTCGGAACCTAACACATTGACTTATTCTGAAATTAAGCTTACAGAGTGTGCCATATTCCTGGGTGTTATTTTAGACAGTAAGCTTTGTTTCAGACCCAACACAGTGGAAAGGGCGAAAAATGCGAAGAGGGCTACAAGTAGTAATGGGGAATTCCTTCCATGATTGTTTACTGGATCTGTACCGCAGGGCTGAGACCGAAAATGCATTTTGGGTTTATCGTGGTACAGAGAATTGCGGCAATGAGGTTTACGATTGTTCTGCTTACCCCTACCATTGATGCATAGAATGTGATGTTATATTTGTTGCTGTTGGATATTGTAGCCAGCCAAGTTGCTTCTATGTATGTCATCACATTAAGACAACTCTCAGAAATTGGCAGTATGTGGACAGAAATGGGCCACGAAACAGTACTAGAAGGAACTCCCAACATTCCTGTATATGTCGACTACTCCTAAGCGGAACCACTTTTCGATCGAAAATTTCGCAATATTATACTGGAAAGGAATCCCCAGTACTTGCTTTCAGTCATTAGAAATTCATTTAATGAAAATTGGAATTCTTTCAATAAGAATTGATTCAGAACATTACCCCACAATTAAAGTGGGACGAGTAATTAAAAAATTTTTTGTTTTAAAAAAAGAATACGTGAATTTCTACAAGTGTTCGATTGAAAATTATAGATCAGGTGGGTTAAAGTGTTCCTTTAGGGAACAAGGATTGTCGTTTCGCTCAGTCCACCTGGTCATTGCAGCGTGTATTTAGGCGGATATTGTCCTATAAAGAAATTGAATGATAGGCTGAGTGATAATAGTCCAGCATTCATTGGGGTGCATGTCTTCTCAGGCGAGCATTAAGTCCCTTGCTGGGTTGGACATCAACTCAGGACGACCCAGCAATACGAAATTCACCTCACGTGTATACTAAGGCTCAGGTACTTTCCGTGGAGCTGCAGATCGGATGCGCTGGCCAGACGAGGGAATACCTCAGGGGTTCCGCACGAACAGGAACGAGTTGGCATGTCCCTAGTGATTTATAAACACATCCTGCTAGAACGGTACTATATGATGATAAGGGAGAGGTAGACGAGAGGCACAGATTGTATACGCGGAAGATAAATCTGATAGCAAGTAGATCGCAGGAGATGACAGGAGATTATGTTACGATGTGACACAAAATTTTGAATTGTTTTAAATTTCTGTCTCTAGCCAGGCTCAATGCATCAATGCTTGTTTCAGTTTTCGCAGGATACTTTTTGGTTGAAAGGTAGCTGTAGAAGTTGTAACGATGACGAAGAGGCAGAATGCATTGATCACATTGTCTGTACGTTAGCAGCACTAGCCGGCAGAAGCGTGTGTACTATGGTCTCACACCTATTTGACGACCTGGCATATACAAGATATTCATCTTCTTAGAGAACACTAAGTTCTTCTCATATGAGGCTAATGCTTGATGTAGTTAGCCAGTGGTGTCAAGATGAACTAATTGGTATATATGAATCGATCATCGGCAGCCACCAAAACCTAACCTAACCAAATAGCTACCCTAAAATTAGAGAGCAAAAGCTTTAGCACTTTCCGTTTTCCTTTCTAAATGTACTGTTATGTTACCCTATTTGAGGCAGTAATGGTCAAATTTTGACAGGGATATTAAAAAAATTAGAAATGAGGAGCAATTACATGAGGTGTCAGGGGACACCCGGTTGGAATGACGTTCCTTTCGCTATATATTACGTATTCATTAGTTACAACACGCCTAAGGCACCCGTGGAAAAATACGACAATGCAAATGTGTCTTTAGGAAAAGATACTTTTTGTAAAATGATAAGCTTTTTTAAGAACAATGTTTTTTATACAATTTTTTTTTAAGTATATTTTTAGGTCCTTTTTGTAAGATTATGTATTTTATTTTCCAGTAAAGGTCCTAATGTTGTTTTTAGAAAATGTACTATTTTTAAGAAGAGGTACTTTCTGTAAGAAAATGCCATAAGAGTATGAATTTGTTTTTACAAAGAAATACTTTTTTGAAGAACAGGTACATTTTAAAGAAGTGGTACTCTTTTTAGGAAAAGCTTTTTTTTTTAAGAAAATTTACTTATTTTCAGAAAGGCTACTTATCTCAAGAAAAGAAAATAGAATGTATTATTTTATTTCTAAGAAAAGGTACTTTTAGGAAAACGAATTTTTGAAGAAAAGGTTGTGTTTTTAAGAGAAGGTATTTTTTTTGAAGAAATGTTTTTTTTTAAGAAATGGGAAATTTTTTCAGAATTGCCCCTTTTTGCAAGAATAGATAAATTTGTGAGAGTAGTTATAATTTTGTTTCCGTAAAAAGGTACTCTCTAAAGAAAAGTTAATTTTTTAGGAAAAGTTAATTTGTTGTAAGGATATGTACCTTTTTTAAAAATGGTACTTATTTAAAAAAAAATACTCTTATTTTAAGAAAAGGTACTTTTTGTAAGAAAATTTACTTTTTTTTTGGAGCAAAGATACTTCTTTAAGATAATGTGTTTTTTTTTAAGAATAGGTAATTTGTATTAATAAAGAGGTTTTTTTTTGAGAAAATTAAAATTTTTAAGAAAAGCCACTTATTTAAAAAATTTTCATTTTTTAAACTTCTTTCACTTTGTCTTTTTTAAATTACTTTTTATTGGGTTAAAAACTGCACTGTACATTAAATATTGGTTACAGGCTCCACCTAGAAAACTTCCCACTAAACAACAAATATCCCAACATATGTTAGTCTAGACACAAACCATAGCAAAAGTAGCCAATATAGTTGATATTACTGGGTTGTAGTATAATAGTGTTTAAAAAAATTTGTTTAATTTTTTTTTCATTTAGACCCCATCCCGCAACGTGTTATAATGAACTTCGTTCCAATAGGGCCAGCTAAATATTGAAATGATCAAAGACAAAACTAAGGCGAGTTATGCAACTCAACATTCCATACACAAAATCCTTTCACTTATCTCACAGTTAGTTGATATATGCAGCATTGAAACCTGACCTCAAAATCTGGTATATCATTAATCATACGCAATTTGTGGAGCGTAAAGTATGAAGCTGAAAATGAATGAATCCGTTTGTGATGCATATATATTCAGGGAGACTGCCGTAAATATAATGGATACATCTAAAGCCGCTAGATTACTGTATTGGCCAATATGTAATCGTTCCTTTAAGTTAATTTGACTTCTTGTGAAGTTCTTTGAATATCTTTGAGTCAGTGAAAAACTTCAACGTAATACGAAAACATAAGATTTATGTTTTTTCTCTAAAGGAAGAAGAAATCGAATTGCCTCCAAAATGCTACAATTTTCCATTATATACCATCACTGTTGGAAAGCTTATACAGATCGTATATGTGCTCATACAAACTGAATTTTTGGATAGTTAAGACTCAGTGAAATATTACTAAAATAACCATATTATATTGTTATATACGCCTCATGAAGTTTCGACATAAACCCTAAAATACACACATTTTCATATCTACAATGCCGAAATAGTGCAGTCAAGGAACACATTTACACGCAACCGACGAGAACTGCTATGAATCTTACGGAATGAAATGCCTTCATACATATAATAACTTACAAACACATATATTTATACACTTCCCATGAAACATTTACATATTTATATGTGGCAAATTTTGCACCATTACACAGTGGAAAATTTTGCACCAGTGTATACGGTGGTTATTCCAAACAAACATAAATACATAATTTTTGGAAGGTTAATAACACTGTGACCGTCGGTGGTGCAATGGTTAGTGTGCGCGCCTCTTGTACATGAGATCCTGGGTTCGAACCCTGCTCTGACCACCTTAAAATTTCTTTCGGCGGCGGTCACCTCGCATAGCGACGGCGACACTATCGAGTATATAGCCATGGAAAAGGTTCTCAAAATATCGTTGGGAATCGGTGTAAAACTATAGGTCCAAATCAGTGAGCGAAAATTGGAAAACGCACAGCTCAGTGATTGTGAGAAGCTTCATGGGATGTAATGGGAAACCATTTATTTATTTTTATTTAATAACGCTGTGAGACAAAATTAGATTTTTTTCAAAATGATGGGGTTTTGTTAACGGATTCTGGTAGAAAAGTCTAAAAAATATACGTGTATCCGCGTTTTGCCAGATCTGATCAGAATTGTTTTTTAGGTCGGGTCAAAGTTTGCGCCCCTCGGAAATTTCCTGCAACATATCGGCATGCAAAATTTGGTGTTCCTTACTTCTGAGGTACAAACTATGTTCAGAAGTTTTGTAGAAAAGATTCAGATAATCATTTTTTTGAACAAATTAACACTCTTTTACCACAATTATTACTTTTTTTTTTTAAATCGCAAAAAACTTCTCGAAAATGACGGGGGGCGTGGTCCAAATGTTCTACAAAAGTGATCACCAACAAATTTCACTGTATGTGTCCGAACACTCCCAAACACAAATCTTAGCCCAAGTGCTAGATAAAAGCTGAAATATGACAAAATTCATTATATAATGGTGACTATTTCTAATGGAAACAGCAAAATGACAAGAAGTTTTTTAGTGGCAGCTTCAGTCAGAGAGATATTCGTTGACGAGGAAAATAAGTAGGTATGAAAAGACTATAACATTTTCTTATATGCAAGTGTTGATAGTGCTAACATTTTCTTTTTGAATGGTTATAAATGGGAACATATTGTTATACAAATATGGGCGTAGCAAATTCCCAACAATATCTACATTTTAATGATCAAAATGAAAATAAATGTTTATATTCGCGCCATCAATTTTCGAGTACGAAACAATATTAAATACGAAAAATGGACGGGGTAGTACTTAACCTATTTGGTCCACTTTTGATATGCTGAATGTATGAATATGCACAAATTTATCCAACCCAAAAGTCAACGATTTGCAAAAATATGGAAACTTTTGCCCTAATCGAAATTTGGAAGCGAAACGTGAACTATAACGCTTACATTTCCATCTACACGCTGGAAGAAAGGGCCACCATAACAAATTCTCCCAGATATATTCTGCAGAAACCATGAATATGTTTAGAACACACTTCAAACATTCATATGTTCGCAAGTCGCAAGCTCACTTTCACACTAGCATGTTTACTGCAAACATGTATGCTTTTACGTGAACACATATGCGTTCTTCATCCCAAACGTCCGTGTACTTAAGTCGAAGCATTCGCGTGTCTACACCAAACCTCCATTGACTTATGCGGAAACAGATGCGTATTTCCTCCCAAACATAACAATATTTAGAAACTAATTATTCGTTGAATACAATATGTATGTATTATTTATTGTAATTGCCAAAAAAGATACTTAATTAAAAGATGTATTTAAAAAAGCAAGCAAATTAAATAAAATTCTAATTAAACAGATTTTTTGTGAAAAATATATTTATAATGAAAATACTTAATTTATTGTAATTCACAGTATTTCGTAAAAAACTGGATTTTTGGTTGTGAAGTCTCCATTATCTAGAATATATTGTTCATTGGAACTGTCGATAAATATCTTGACACCAGTATCAGACGTACAACGGCTAAGTGCTACATAAAGTTGACCATGAGTGAAAACTGGCTTCGGTAAATGTAGAGCAACCTTTTTCAGAGACTGTCCTTGGCTCTTGTTAATCGTCATTGCAAACGCTAAGCACAATGGGAACTGAAAACGTTGAATTTTGAACGGTATCACGCTGTCTGAGGAAGTAAGTGTGATCCGAGGAATGAGTACTCTATTCCCACGACTTGAACCTGTTAAAACCTCGCACTCCACTGAGTTGTTGTGCATTGCAATCACTCTTAATCGTGTTCCATTGATCAAACCTTTTGAGGTGTGGAAATTTCTCATTAATAGGACTACAGCACCAACCTTTAATTTCAAATTCTGACGCGGGAGTCCACTCAGTTCTATACTGTTTAAATATTCTGTTGGGAAATGCAGAGCATCATTTTCATCATCAGATACTATTTCGTCCATGCTAGTATAGTTTCTCTCTGGGAAATAATCACTATTCATTCTAGATAACACCATGTTATTTATGATGTTACAGTCTTCGTTCCGCGGAGCAAGAACTGCATAGTCAGCAATGTCACTTGAATTTAGAATTGATTCCAAGTCTCCGTATACAAAGTCAACAGATGATCCTGTACCAAGTAACTTATTTGGAAAAATATAATTACCACCTATTGTTTGGTGTTTCGGCAGCGTTCCATTTCCAAACGTAAGCAAGTATCTTGCAAACTCATCTTGTCCTTCATTAACACGCATATTTTGAGTCAAGTATAACTTACGAACAAAACGCCACAGAGGGTTTAATTTTAAACAATTTTCAACCGTTGTTGATCGGCTTCCATGTGGTACTACAGGGAGGGTTTGACGGAAGTCTCCGCAAAGCAGCACAAATTTTCCTCCAAATGGTAATAAAGACTGGTTTGTTATAGTATTTGCCAAATCGTGAAACAGACGATTGATGACTGTGAATGCAGCAGATGGCATCATACTTGCTTCGTCTATTATTACCATTTTTGCAGACAACAGTTTTTGTCCATGTGGTGAGTTTGGTGTTACCGAAGAAACTGAAGTGTCAAAAATTGGAATAGGTAGTTTAAACTGATTGTGCAACGTCCTTCCTCCTTCAACTAAACTTGCTGCGATTCCTGTGAATGCAACAGGTAAAACAACCTGATTTTTCGACTTAACATATGACATCAATACACGTTGGATGTAAGTTTTTCCACAGCCTGCAGGAGCATCCAAGTAGAATATTTTCGCTTCTGTGGCACCATTCTCTAATGCAGAAATAATGGTATCAATTACTTCTTTCTGCTCTGAATTACATGTTGCATATAATGTGTTAAATAAATTAAGGTGGAAATCTTGATCTGTAAAAACTGGTTGTTGTTCAACTGCAGTCGGCGTAGGCAGGCTAAGTGGTGCGCAAGATGTGTTATGCGTAATGAGAATTTCGTTGATTTCTAACAAAGCCATATTTTCGGCTACAGGAATTTCGATTCCGTCATGAATGTGGTCTTCAATCATTTGAGCTTTGAATTCTGTCCAAAGATCTAATGCATTGTTTGCATTGTTGAGAGCTAAGATCACGCCGAAAAGATTTCTAACTTGAGCTGGCCGTTGAACTCCGCATGCTTCATAGATGGCGTTTCTGTATTCTTCTTCACATCTCACTAATCCATGGGCAAGTGCCGCTTCTAAAAATGTTTGATGCACAACACCGTTCACTGTTTTCAAAAACTCATAGCTCGTTGCCTCTTTTATGTTCAACAAAAGAATACGCAAATGAAACAACTCAATGTTCTTCGGGTTCACCATGTATAATCTAGTAATAACCTTACTACCACCTCGTTGTCCTGTACGCCAACTTCTTGTTTGCGAATGCCATGTATAGTTTTGGGGAACTTCTGTGTAAAGTAAATGTCTGGCTTCAGGAGTATTGATATTTAGTTTGAACCATGCCAACAATTTTGTGTCTCGGCTAAGAGTCTCAGCATTAATTTCTTGATCCTGGAAGTAAATCCTTTGTTGATTAGGTAAATGACACTCCAATTTAATGACAGTGTGCGATTGATAATGCAATGGATATTCAAAAATCCTCCAAATCGCTTCAGCTGAGCCGACATATCTTGCGTTCAGATAGCTCAGCACTTCATCATAGCGGAAAGAATTTGGCTCTCCATCGCCAAATGCCACAGTACACGCATCGTGTCCTTTATAGATGTACTTATATATGTATTTCACACTCTTGACTGTGCTGCATGCCTCTACGTTGATATGAGCGTTATACTTGAGAAGTAAATAAGGGCTGTAAGGCACAACGAATCTGTTATCAATGTCATTTCCATTAATAGAAACCGTGGGTCCATCGTTAGGTCGCCGATATATTGGGAATCCAGAAGGATTGTTTCTTGACTCCTCTGCAAACTCTCGAGGAAAGGATTTACAGCATTTACCATCAACCATGCATGGAGAATTAGGATTAAAAATTCCACATGGCCCATGAATCATGTTTTTCTTCACTATTTGATGTAGTGCTTCGTTAGCAGGTAACGTAGGATCCGGGATAGTTGCATATACTACAGAATCGATATGTTCTAAATCTTGAATTTTGTGTTCGGGCGCAAGAGACACCAATATATGCGCATGTGGTAAACCCCTCTTCTGGAACTCTATGGTGTAAATTAATGCATCGACTTTGCCAAAAATTTCCTTCTTTCTGATGTCGTTGATTAGAGCATCCAACTTTGACTTGAAAACGCGGGCAATGAGATCAGGCATCTCGTTTGATGACTGCTTGTGTTGGAGATTCTCTTTTATCTCAGGCCAGGTTGGATTACATGTAAAAGTGATGAAGAGATCTGGTTTGCTAAATTCGCCATCGCCATTGCATCCTGGTATTTTGCTTGCATGTTTCTTGGGCTTCCGATGAATGAAGATGGCAAAATTACCATTTGACCGATCCTTTGCTCTCCATTACTCTCACGTTGGTGAATATAATCCATTACATTCATGTAACATTCTGCTCTAAGCAGACTTTGTTGTGACCTAATAAATGCTAAGCGTTCACCTTCGATACGCACATACAAATCAACAATCCACTGCAAGAAAAGTTTGCCTGAAGAATGTATTATAGAGAATCCGTCCCTTATAGCAAGTCGATAGCTGACGAACTGAAGCATTGTGAGCTTGTTCCTTGATACTGTTGCAGTTGCTTGGAAATGCTGCAAATTTCTGGTCCAACCTCTATCACCGGTGGGAAATAATAATGGATAGGCCATGGGGTCTAAATTCGGACTGTGTGATGGTATTATTTGCGCTTGACCTATTTTTGGATGAACTACAATATCGCGTTCAGATTCCGGAATTCCTTCTGGAGAATTCTTGAAGATTGCTGCAACATCAGAAACAGTAGCGTCATTGTATCTCCGTTGATCCAGCCTTTTGTCTACATGAATGATCATTGTAACCTCTTTCCTTTCGTGTTCTGGTAAACTGTCATACATGCTTGCCATTGCTCTGAAACTCTGAGCGAAAGGATTCGTTTGTGACAAATGGGAGGAAAGCTGGTCCATAAGAGCAGGATCACAGCCATTGTTCGCTTCTGAATTCATTCGTTTAGCAGCAGCAACTTCTACATCATAATAATATGTTTGTGCATACCTTGCTGTTTGATTTGCTTCTGGTACAAAAGAGCCTAAGCGATGAAGAACTTGACCATGAATCTTATAGAAGAATGGACCACTTGATGATGTTTCTACGTTAGCGCTTGTGCTAATCATGGATAGAGCAGCGTTGAAAGACCTGATCTTGGCTCTATAATTCTTGCACTTTGAATCGTTACCAGTCAACAGTCTTTCAATCAAGCTGTCTCTTCTTAAAGCTGTTATTTTCACTTTGCCTTTGTGACAACACGTTGAACCTTTATTGCCATCAATTTCATTCGAGAAATGCATAGCTTGACATTCAACACATTTCTTGTTTAGAGGACCTAAATTATGTTGAGGAACTGTTGAGAAATCTCTTAATCGACGTCTAGTTTGCTGTCGACTGGTTCTGGTGGATCTTAAGAATCTGCCTGTTGGACGTGACCGCACTTGTCGGGGCATTGTTATGAATTGTAGTTTAATTGAATTATATACATAAATAAACAGAGAACATTGAAAATCTCTGCGCTAAACCTGTCACTCACTAAACCTGTCACTCACTGAAACTCCCCACAAAGTATAAGCCTGTTTTTGGTGAGTTGAAATTACATTTAGTTGGGACAGAAACCGATGACAACATTTGCCATTTCACCACCAATGTAAATTCACCAGTTCAAATGATGCCACTACCGCCGGTAGATGGAGGGATTAAGGATTAATTAAATCCGGTATAAATCACTGTTGGAATTAACTTTTGCTAAATTTTAATGCTTAGTGCACCCCGCTAGACCACTACCTTTCCAACGGTGTATCGCACTTGACTGTGCGACCTTTAGTTTAGGAGGAGAAGCGGTTACAATAATTACACTATAAATACCTTAGCGTAATATATATATAGATTAATACCGAAATGTATATGATTTAAAACGGTCATTTCTACATTTACTTGCACTGAATACATTATTTGTGTTTTACATGAAATGAGAATCTTCTGCTCTTTTACTTCTCCTGTATTTGTTGTCTCTCACGTTTTTGTTTTCAGAAGGTTTCAACTATGCCTTGGTTATCACTATGCGGTGGTATACAAACAATATACTTATATACAACTCTACGTCATGCAAATCAAACGTGTATTAATTACTTGTGTTTTTTTGTTATATTTCACAAATGTCCCGCCGTTCCTATTTTCTCAGAAAAGGCTCGGGCGTACAAAGGGGTTCAAGTAGTTGTCCTTTCCAGTTTCTGTCCTCAAAATTATTGCTCTCTTTGGTAGCACACATACATACATATATATATATATACTAAACACATACATAAAAGCCAAAGCAACAGCAGAAACCATTTAACCGTCCGAGCCTTTGTTTATTATTTTTTCACTGATCACGCGCTTTTAAACTCCTCCAATGAGCCATCAGCTAAAATAAGAAAAACTGACTTCATCTACAATTTACATGCACATTCAGGAGTATTTATATATCAGTGACTGAGAGAATAATGCACAAATACAGATACACACTCACAATATAGACTCTCTCGTTGTTCCTCTTATTCCCTTGCTCTCGAGAGAGTATAAACAGTGCTACAAACATAGCTGTATTTGTATTATACAGTGAGATGAAAAAACTGCAACCAACTTCAGACTGCTGTCATTTCTAAGCCACTCGTCCGACAGCTGTTAAAATTATTCCAGTGACAGCTGATTATATTGTTTACAAGCGTACAAAAGCATTTTGGTGAGAATTTTCCAGAAAAAAAGTTATTCGTGATGGAATTCAAGCGTGATAGTGTGATTTCTTTATATTTGGCTGGAAAACCACAAGTGGCTATCGTTAGAGCACTCCAGCATTTAAATGTTAATAAATCTTTTGTGTCTCGCACCATCGCTCGTTACCGTGATACTGGTAGCGTAGCCCGACGTCAAGGAAGTGGACGGAAGAAAACAGCAACATCAGCAGAAATGGTTCGAAAAGTAAAGAAGCGACTTGATCGAAATCCGCGTCGCAGTGGCCGAAAAATGGCTCGTGAGCTGAACATATCGCAATATTCCATTCGGCAAATATTGAAAAATGAGCTCGGGGTAAAGCCATTGAAATTCCAAAAAGTGCAAGAACTTACACCGCAACAGAAAGAAAATAGACTCAAAAGAGCCAAAGAGTTGCTTCGCTTGGCCGCAAGTGGTGAACTGCCGAATTTGGTTTTCTCCGATGAGAAAACATTCGTTGTCCAGCAGTTTGTAAACAAACAAAATGATCGTGTTTACTTGCCAAAGAGGTCAGCTGAAAATGTGCACCTTCGGTTGGCCACCAGAACTCAAGCGCCGGCCATGGTGATGGTGTGGGCCGCCATAACAGCCGATGGTCGCTCTCCGCTCGTATTAATCGACCGTGGCATCAGAATAAATGCCGAATATTATCGCGAAAATATTCTGGAGGGTGTATTGAAGCCTTGGGCACGCAAACATTTTGGCCGCAGACCTTGGACATTCCAACAGGACTCAGCACCATCGCACTCAGCACGCGCCACCCAAGAATGGTTACAAAATGAGGTTCCTCGCTTCATTTCCAGCGCACAATGGCCACCGAAATCTCCGGATACCAATCCGTTGGACTATTGTGTCTGGAGTATTTTGGAAAGCAAGGTTGGCACTAAAAAATACCAAAGTGTCGATCACCTCAAGCAAGCGCTTCGCCGGGAGTGGGCCAGAATACCGCAGAGCAACATTCGGGCAGCGTGTGACGGTTTCATTGGCCGTTTGAAGGCCATAATTCGTGCCAAAGGTGATCAATTCGAACAAATCTAATCTTATTCTAAAATTTGATGATATTTCCATCATTTTTTGCTTTCATTCAATAAAATTTAAAAAAATATGAAAAAATTATGGCGTTTTACTTTGTTGCAGTTTTTTTATCTCACCCTGTATTTGGGTCGCCTACACATATATTATGACATTTTAGTCATTGTGTCTCAAACATGTAACATTGAATAGCAAACACAATGAGTTTCCACACAAGTATATTATATTTGTGACAAGCTCCAAACACGCGTTATATTTGCATCAAAATGACAAAAAATACAGTTTTTTACCGTGTATTTACAGGAAAAGGTTACGTGTTATTCACTTACCACATTGTCAACAAGTTGCACAAACAAATAAATCTGATTACGATTTTTGCCTGACCGTGACCACTGTGCAACTGCATCGTACCCATATAATAACGGGGTTTTTGCATACATAGTATTTTTTTTAGTTTTCACTCCTCCACCAGCCTTTGGGTGGATCAAATTTAACACATAAACGGATTTAAAAATACCACACCAGAGCAACTTTGTTCGTCTGCGAATAGAAAATGCTAAATTCTTCAAATGGTGGGGAAAACAAGGGAAATATATTATCAAAATGTAAGTAAAAAGAAACGACAGAGTATTAAAAAAAAATAGCGTCAAAAGTCAACGCAATTACTCTAGCAATTTATACACAAATGGATCAAATATAAAATCTAATATTGCCTTGAGTTATCCCACTCCATCCATTGTGGAGCAGGACCACCATTAAACAACAAAGGACCTCGCTGCTAATGTCCATACAAATTATTTTGTATCCATTTTCTCTGCCATCCTAATGGTTTGAAGGATATGGAAAATGTTTTCATAAAAACAACCATAACGTACACCCGGGTGTACCCCAATGCACTCACTTTCATGGAAACTGTAATTTTAAAGATGCGAGTATTTGATTTAACATATAAATAAGGATGCTGGTGTAAAGAGTTGGGTATAAAGTTTTAATAGACGCTTCGCAGAGACGTGGTCAGGGAAATATATGAAATTATGCTTAAAATTGGGTTTTAAATCTATTGAATATTTGCAAAGAGTTGGAATTGAAAAAGCTAAGTTTACATTCATACCGAATGTCTTATCTTAACAAATGGTTATTAAACTTAACCCCACGACTTATGTTAGTGTGTAATACACAATTTTCACCTAAATACATTATGCATTATATGGACTGCTGTATATAGATTTTCTAAGGACATTCATAGTTTCTAAGGACATTCATCATATGAAGGTGTTTTAAAGTACAGCGATTTAAATACAATTTTGTTGTAAAAATAGTGCTGCTCCTAGTTTTAGTTGGGGTTCCCTTTAGCCCTTTCGCCCTTACTAAGACAATACATCCGGCAACATTGAGTCAAGCGTAGAAAAAAATTAAAGTTTGTAAATCGTAGTCTTCCAGTAATAGTTCATAGACTGGTCTATTGTAAAATTACAACAATTTAATTGTTATAGTCGTCGGATGAATTGTCATTCCCCTGAGTCTTTGAGGGCTGCCACCACATTTGCGAATTTCTCGTTGTACTGTGGTGCATAAATCACCTTACTTCTGTGTTCAGTGACGAAATGTTTTGCGTAGCTATTGATTTCAACGTACATTTTGGAAAAATATCGCCAGATAAAGGTAATTACTCACATCTCTTGCTTCACCAGTGATGATTTTTGTTATTTATTCGGCCTGTTTAGTGGTATTTTTGCAGTTTATTATTCCAGCTCAACACCATTCCTGGCAAACCGTATAGCTATTTCAAATCTAGCCCCAGATCTTCATCAGCGGTTGTTTAGAATGCTGCTTTTGAAAAATTCATCAAACTAAATGTTATTGCCTCTAAAAATTGTATTGTCTGTTAGGCAAAAACGACAATCATTTCTAATGGGGACCAATGGTTCTCTGGAGACGAAAAAAGATTTTTTTTCAAAAGTTTTCTGGCGTGTCTAGCTGCGATATTTTGCGAACACTGGCATAGCGGAAAATTCACAATTGATATGAGTTTTCGTTTTTATTTAGTTTGATGAATTTTACAAAAGGAGCTTTCCAAACAACCGCTGATGAAAATCTATTGCCAGATCTCTGATGACTCTGAGATATATTGTTCCAATACGACTTTCCACTGGGATTCATTTTTACCAATATAGCATTACTGATGGCAATTTGCAAACCACTAATTTCGCTTTTTCAAAAAAAGTCATCTCCAATGATGCGCATTTGCATCTGAAAACAAAATTTTCGAATTTGGGGATTACAAAATCCTCATGCAATCCATGAAAAACAAAGGCACCCACAAGGAGCAACGGTATGGTGCGGATTTTGGTCAACCGACGTGATTGGGCTTTACTTTTTGAAGATTAGGCCGAAATTGGAGTGACTTTGGACGGGCAGTCGTTGCAGAAACATGACAACGGAACCCTAGCGGCCTCAAATGGACGGCACGGACAATGCCGTGCATGAAACAATTGATTTAGTGCAGCAACGATTTCCAGAACAAAGTATCTCAAGAAATTCGTATGTCAACTGGCCACCAAGATCATGGGATTTAATGCCGTGCGATTTATTTCTTTGGGGTGTTGTGAAATCTCGGGTTTATGCGAATAAACCACAAATATTTCCCAAACTCAAATCCGAGATCCAAAGCATCAGCCGCCACATCTCTGTGGAAATTTCATGAAAAGAGTAATGGCCTGTCATCAGAGCCGTAGAGCCATTTAACGGATATTCTATTCCACACTTAATCGGAACATGTCTTCTTTACAATCCAATATAAAAATGACAACTATCTCATAAAATACATAACAAAATTTCAAACTCTTCTTGCTTTTTTGTTATTGTTGGCATAGATTAACATATACCAGGTGGCCCCAATTGTCTCAATTGACGTTTAACTTCATTATTCTTCCGAAAGTAATCCAATGTCTTCGTTTTTTTTTTTTGTTGTAACATCGAACATAATCTTCCATTGTTCGGTTCGTTTGATTAGTACCAAGGAAGATCAGGAAGTAGACCACCAGAAGATGTGCGCAATTTGTAAAAGATAAGCTTTGGCGAGCACAATTTTCCTCGATTTACCTGACCCGGGAGCGTTGTCTGGAGAAGATGATGGCGTGGAAGATGAAGGAGGTACTGCAGACGACTTTCATCGCACACTACTTTTGCACGCATGCGAATTGCGAATGGGGAATGCTAAATACGATGACGAAGAGCTTCCCAATCTCAGTTCATATGGAGATATTTCTGAAGTTATAGCAAGCGTGAGCAGTATTATTGATGTATGCATTCGATTGTATATGATATTTTTATATTTGATACTCTAAAACGTAAATGTCTCTACAATGCAGGCGGAAGTTTTTCAGAATGTGGAAATCCCTGAAGCACCAAAAGCCAAGCGCCCGATGAGATTGGAATGCGCTTCAGTTACCCCAGCTGAGCCACCAATTGCACTTGCGGAAAGTTCAAAGGGATTCGAATGATATGTCATCTTCGAGCAATCTTTCGAATAATATTCCACACTTGGGCGATCAGTTCTTGTGGGAAAATGATTCGTGCGACTGGAGTACTTATTTTTGGGGTTGACCAGCATCACCAATCAATCGCTTCCGAGCGAACAACGCGAATAGGGCATTGCACTGGAACTGGGGCCCTAGTTCTGAATAGAACAGGAGCAGCTTTTTTGAAAACTGCCTTTTTCAAGACGGATTAAATAATTTTATCGGTTATAGCGGTCTCGGCTGACTAGTCCATTATAGATGATTCGGCAGACTATTCCGGTATAGTAGCTTCGGCTAACTTTTTGATTATAGATTATATACAATGACGACCTATGCCGAATCATCCTCACAGGACGTGTAAAACATATACCGAGCGAGTAACCCGCATACGAATAATCGCGTGTGCAACACACTAAGTTCCCAGTCCGCAACGTGCTCCAGTAGAGAATTTCCAAGCCAAGACAAGTGCCCGCGGTAGAGTGTTAACAATCCAGAGTGAAAAGTTCAGTCCGCAACGTGCTCGTGAAATGGTTGATGTTATTTCAGTAAATCAAATTACTTTATAAATTAAAGATTAATAAAGAAACTGAATTCTAACCTCCGAAAAGGGTAAACTATTCTGTACTTATTTCGAAAGGTTTGGTGGGTCCTAACGAAAGACCGTGGTCATGACTGAGCTTACCTCAACCCTCGACAAAACCACGTTGCACTTTGAAATGCTTCAACCCAACTTAACAAATAAAGACGGATAATACTCAGAATAGATTTTTATTTAGTCCTGCAGTTCAAAATCGGATTTGCTGTTAAGAACAAATATAAGTATTAGCATTAAAACAAATTTGAAGGAATTCTAAATTTCATATAAAATATTTGGGTAACTGCTAGTAAATAATACACGAGAAGTCATCACAAAACTGAATACATTACAACTAGGTAACCAAGTGACAAACACCCTTTTTTTGCACATAATCCGCGGTTTTGACAACCTATTGTAAGTTATTCAAATAGGGTTGAATTCCTCCCAGATAGGCCTAGAACGTAAATTACGCAATTGCATATTTTGGCTGCTTCATCATATAATCTTTGGCAGAAAATGAAAAATAGTGCAAAAATCGAATCAGAATTTGCACACAAATTTCGCACTTCAAACTCTGAACAGCTTTAACGATCGAAATCATTCAACTTTCGCTGGATTCAGTTTAATATGCATGTAATTAATCATTGACATCATTGACATTACGGCTTTCAACGGTCTGAAGAATTTCAACTGCTTTAAGGATTTCATGTTCAACTCTTACATTTGTAAAATAGATTGAGATGTTGGATCATTGTGTACCACACCACCCTCGTTCAACGCTCCGTCGAGTTAGTTTAAAAAAAAATATTCTAAAATATGTAGAACCAAATTGGAAAAAAAATTGTTTTTATGTATGATGTTGTTGGACGAAATTTATATTTCAACTATGATGTTGAAAACTGAACCAGACTCGTACGTCGGCTAAGGGTAAATCTATAAATATATATATACTCGCATTCTTTTTCATGGTTCATACATAAGTTTTACTTAAATGTCCAGGGCTGTACCAAAAATATATACATATGTACTATGTATGAGTATATGCAGCACAAAACTGAAATGTTCTGTGTAAAGTTGTTGCTTTTATATTGTTTTATTATGAACATTTGGACATCCATAAATCATAGAGGTGGGAATTTATCGGATAGTTTTTCAAATTTGTGTCGAGAGTTATATGTACTTTACGTGTATAAGGGCATGAGGGCTAAAGTTGTAAGTCAAAATATTAAAAAAATAAAGCGTTTCAAAGGTGCTGAATTAAAACTTTCCTATATAATATATATTCTTCAGAAAATATGTGAAATGGATTATTATGGTTGGTGGTTAGTAATATAGTCATTTCAGACCCCACTAGGGAAACAGATCAGCTTATGTATTACGCGACTAATGTGCTTATAGAATAGTTTTCAACTTTTTTCCTGTAGTCGCTCTACGCGATTTATATTAACCGAGTAATAGAGATTCTGAACAATTGATGCTTATTCTATTTTCAATTACACAGTTATTGTATAGTACAACTTCCTAATATAAAGATTCGTAACATCCTTACAATTCCGTTATTTAGTTACAAAAAAAGAACATAATTTCATTTATACAGGGTAAACTTAACGGTAACACATTTTGTTATACATGCCACTACTGACATTTTTTAAAGTCCCGGGCGTCATGGGTCACCGTACCAATTCTGTCGTTTAGTATCTGTTGATTTACCTAAACCGTTCTATATACAAACTATTTCAGCGTATCTTAAACGACCGAAATTGAAAAACTTCAAAACCGTTGATACCTGATTACGACATAAACCACAATTCATACATTTTCACTTGTTAATAACCACAAATCACTTGGTATTACCGCGGCATTCTTAGCTTATTTGAATATAATATTTCTATTTATGTTGTCGTAACCTAATTGAAAATTAATTCAGTTCTGTGTACAGAATTCATGAGAAATTCGGTTACAGCACCCGGATTGACGCCAAATTCGGTCGTTGCAACCGACTTAAGGCTAAATTCGATTATTGCGACCGAACTGATATAACAAATTCAATAGTTACAACCGAATTGATGACAAATTCGGTTATTGCAACTGAATTCGGTTACTTCAACAGCATTTGGTACCAATTTCGGTTGTTGCATCCGAATTAAATCTAAATTCCGTTTTTCCAACCGAAATTTTGGAAAATTTACTTGACAGAACGAATATAATATTTTGCGTAAAGACCTGGGTTTACAACTATACAAGATCAAGCTGACTCAAGAATTGAAGCCGATACATCATTTGACGCGACGTACGTTCTCCGATTGGGCTCTGGAGAAGATGCGCCAAGATGATGAATTTCATCGCAAAATCATCTTAAGTGACGAAGCTCATTTTTGGCTCAATGGGTTCGCCAATAAGCAAAATATGAGTTATTGGTTTGTTGAAAATCCACATGTGCTTCATGAATTACCACTTCATCTACAAAAAATAACTGTTTGGTGCGGTTTGCATGCCGGCGGTTTTTTCGTCGACAATAACGATCGCCACGTTACTGTGAATGGCGATCATTTTCGCGCCATGATTACCGATTATTTTTGGCCCGAATTGGAAAACATGGACTTGGACGACATGTGGTTTCGGCAGGACGGTGCCACAAGCCCCACAGCACACGTTACAATCCATTTATTGAAGAGTAAGTTCGGTGAGCGTGTTATCTCAAGAAATGGATCAGTCAATTGGCTGCCTCGTTCGTGCGATTTATAAATAAATAAATAAATTGTCTCCCATTACATCCCATGAAGGGACAGGGGAGAGCTTCTCACAATCACTCAGCTGTGCGCTTTCCAGTTTTCACTCCCTGATTGGGACATACAGTTTTGCACGGAATCCAAACGGTATTTTGAGATACGTTTTCATGGCTATATACTCGATAGTGTCTCCATCACTATGCGAGGTGACCGCCGCCGGAAGAAATTTTTTTTTAATGTGGGATCGAATATTGAGGGATAAGAAGTACGACGACAAGAAGAAAACATCCGAAAATAAGTAGCAAAAGCCGAAGTAGCAACACGCAAACGACGTAAAACGCAAGTTAGTCTATTCGCAGCCGTGACGGCGGTAAGACGTAAAGAAGCACATTCGCATTTCATCAAATTATTTTATTATTAAATCATTCATATCATACATTGAACTAAAGTTTGTTTAATCTTTATATTTTTTGGTAAATAAACTAATACTTAAATAGAATAAATAAACCAAAACCTACATTAAGGTGGTCAGAGCAGGGTTCGAACCCAGGCTCTCATGTACAAGAGGCGCGCACACTAACCATTGCACCACCGCGTTTTATTTTTAAAAAAGATTGTCAAGTCCTTATTGGAGAACCCTTTACTAACATTGCTTAATATTAGTGAACTTCAATATTGAAAAATACTTGAGAATATTTGAAAATATGAAAATCTTATATCCATCGCAAAATATTTGTCAACCCGTTTCCTTTAAATATGCAAACTGAAACAACTGTTTCCACAAACCATTTCAATATTAAAACGGTTTGATTTTCCGCAATCTCTGTTATTGTTATTTTGTCCACAAATACTTTTAAAATACTTTAAAAATGCAATATTGCTGTCCTAAAAAAATACTACAATACAAAAACACATCGAAGGAAAAAAAAGAGAAAAAATTTGATCTAAATACGCTGATGATGATGCGAAACTCAATAACTTGTTTTATTCTATGACTTCCCAAGCACAATTTTTTGTTGAAAATTCCTAGAATTTCAATAAAGTTAAGCTGTTGATATAAGTATTCGTTTGCAGCTGCAGAAAGTTGATGTAATTCAAAACAAAGAACAACAGAATAGAAAATACGTAATAACACTGAAAAGTTTACTATAAAATAAACAAACCGTACGCACCAGAATACATTCCATTGAATAATGAGGATCGAAAGTCTGCATTCGTTCGATACGTTTGTCCTTCATCGACACTCCACATAGCGTAGCCTTAAGCGAACACACAGAGTTGGTTTTGTATTTGTATTTGAGGTAGACTCAGCAAATTCCCGTATACACTGTTCACAGCCAGACATACTATTTATCATTTTCAAAGCAATACAATGCATAAGGAGCAGGTCGCATGGAGTTATTGTATTTCCGCTGCTGTTATTGTTGCAAGGAAGGGATATTTTGCGAAAAAGGAATGATAAATCTCTGTGTCCCATGATACTTAACTTGTACATTTTTAGGCTTGACTGTTTTTAAGTAAGTACAGTACAAAACTGTACAACGTAGAGCCTGTCAGTGACTTTTCACAAAACAAATTTAGCTGAGAGACTACTTTAGTTTGAAATTGATAATGAAACTATTTATTAACTTCGCGATCTATTTTGTTTTGTTTCAAAAAAGTATCGAATTATAATAATCCTCAAATAAACTCTCAAGTTTTTGTAGGGAAGATTTCTGGCTTATTATCCTTGTAGGACATTGTCTACCCTTAGTTCTAAATGAGCTAAGAACAATTTGAACAATTATTATATTCTCAGCATATCACTCCAATACACCAAGACCCTTGTCCACCATAACCATAATTGTTGTTGGAAAACTTTGGTGTACTAAATTGTGGAAAAACGCAAAGAAAAATAATATGGTTTTTCGTTTTATAACAATATTGTTGTTGCTGTCGGTGTTTTTGTTGTATTTCAATGAAACCAGCCAACAATCGATGAACTTTAATGTTGTAGTTATTGTTGTTTCTTCTTGCTTCGCTGTTATTTTTTAGTTCAGAAAAAATATTAAATTTGTTATCGACATTAAAACAAGTTATAACTTATTACAATGATTGATTGGCATTAGTGTTGGTAGCTGGGATTGTCCTATCGATGTATTAGTTAAGTTGCCTTTTTATCCGCTGTGGGATTTGTTCAAGGTTTATTGGTTATTTAATTTTTTATGCTTTCTGAAAATTGGAAAAATAAAACTTTTGTGGTTTCATAGTTTTTACGCCAGAATATTATGAAATTGTGTGCGTGTTCTAAAGCAAAAGTAGAAAAAGTGTAACAGGAAATATGAAGAATATGGCTTCAATATTCCCCTCCTTCCGCAATCAAATACTAACCTCATGAAATGGGAACAGGTGTAAGAACAGGTGGGACATTAAGATGTACTGTTTCGCCTCATATCTCGTGAAGGAGAGAACAAGACTTTGCATTTAAGGCAACATTAAAGATGTTAATTTAATATTAGACCACAATTTCAAACAGAGACAAAATTTAAAATTTCCTACTTGTTGAAAAATCAAAGAAAAATAGGAAATTAACCATAAAATCCACCCTGTAAAAACCTCTAGGAAAACAAGGGCGAGAATACGTTCATAAATATTATTCAGATTTTAACGGATATAAAAGTTTTTACATATTTTCCATATAAATCGCGTATAGCGTATAGTGTTGCCAACCCCAAGCGTATTTAAAAGCGTGTCCAAAATAATAGTTTTTATTCAAATATGTAAAGGGTTTTTCAACAGAGCCGCTACAAAAGTAAACTGATAGGGACAGCAAACGACGCCATATTTTTTCCCGCTCTTTTGACATTTCTCTTCAGTAAGATTTGCCTTTTCATCATGAAAAGATATACGAGCCAACAACGAGTCGAAATTATTAAAATTTACTACCGAAATTTTGAGTCAGTGACCTCAACTTTAAGAGCGCTACGTCCAATTTATGGTCGTCAGCGATGAGGCTCATTTCTGGCTGAATGGCTTCGTCAATAAGCAAAATATGCGTTATTGGTCAGAGAGCAATCCACACGTAATCCATGAGTCATCATTGCATCCCGAAAAAATTACGGTTTGGTGCGGTTTATGGGCCGGCGGCGTCATTGGGCCGTACTTCTTCCGTGATGATCCAGACCGGCAGATTACTGTGTATGCGAATCGCTACCGTTCAATGATAACCGAATATTTTTGGCCCCAATTGGATAATATGGACTTGGAGGACATGTGGCTCCAACAGAACGGCGCCACAAGCCACTCAGCGAATGCCACAATCAATTTATTGGAAACCAAGTTTGGTGAACGTGTTATCTCACGAAATGGCCCAGTCGATTGGCCGCCTCGGTCGTGCGATTTGACGCCGTTAGATTATTTCCTGTGGGGCTACGTCAAGCCTATGGTCTATGCCAACAAGCCAGCGACGATTGATGAACTTCGTACGAATATCGAACGTGAGATTGCAACAGTATGGGCCGATTTATGCTTGAAAACCATCGAAAATTGGGTTCAGCGTCTGAACTTATGCAAGCGTGCCGGTGGTGGCCATTCAAAAGAAATCGAGTTCCATACATAATGGCATCGAACGGACTTTCACAGGAATAAAATCTAAAACCGGTTTTGTTTTATTTAAAAAAACTTTTGTAGAGCTCTTATTGCAAACCCCTTTATGTACGCTTAATTCATAGTGAAGTATTAGTTGTGGCAACAAAGTGTTAGGGTGACAATGAAAATTCAACTTCGGATATTTGGTAAATACCAAGCAAATTCTTATGCCATTTGTTTTTGTTTCACATGACTTTGTAAAATCACTCGATTTTTAATTTTGTGTTGAGCCCGGCATTAAGCTTGTTGAAGATTCCCATGAGAAAATTAGGAAAGATGAAGAGCAACGGCAATGTTCGTTTAAAGTCAGTTGTATTTGAACTATAATATATTAAATTCATTCGATACCTTTGTCCTTCATCGACACTCCACATAGCGTAGCCTTAAGCGAACACACAGAGTTTGTTTTGTATTTGTATTTTTATACTTGTTTTTCAGGTTGTTCAAAATGATAGACTGCAATATTCCAAGCAAACCCTAAGAAGTGAATACATGATGTTTCGGTTATACACAATAATCTACAGTATTAATATTTTTCTGTCTTCTACATTTTTTCTTACATAAATATATGTTTAAATAAACTGGTAGTTTAAATTTAAACTAGATTTTATGGCAGGTGTTTTTTTTTTAAGAAGTGTTACTCTTCTTAAAAAAGGAAATTTTTTTTTAGAAAATTACTTTTTCCAGAAATGCTGCTTATCTGAAGAAAAGAAAAGGTATGTATTACTATAATTTTCAGAATAGGTACTTTTCTGAAAATGAATTTTTGTTTTTTTTTTTTTTACCGATTTTAGTAAGGCTTTTGATAAAGTTAACCACAATTTGTTATTATATAAACTAGGGGCAATGGGTTTTAATTGTAACATGCTGAATTGGATTAGTTCTTACTTAATGAACAGAGAACAGATGGTATCATTTGGTCGATCATTCTCAAGATCTATTTTTGTGTCATCTGGTTTGCCTCAGGGCAGTCATCTTGGGCCGGTTCTATTTTTGTTATTCATTAACGACTTACCCGCCTCCATAATGCACTCTAAATTGTTAATGTACGCTGATGACGTTAAGATCTATTTGTCTTACAAAGATCCTTGTCAATATACTTTACTTCAGAGGGATTTGTCTACATTCCAGACGTGGTGCGAAACCAATTTGATGGACCTTAATTTTACGAAATGTAAGCATATGCTGTTCTCTAGGTCATCATTATTTTCGGCAAAATACATTTTAGGTGGCAATGTTCTTGAATCGGTGGATTCATTTGTTGATCTTGGTGTTCTCTTGGACAGAAAATTGAATTTCAACTCCCACATAATTACGATGGTAAACAAGGCTTATGGCGTTCTGAACTTTACTAAACGTTGGGCAAAGGAATTTTCAGATCCCTACGTTACGAAAAATCTTTCTACTTCACCAGTCCGCCCTATTCTCGAATATGGATCAGTTGTTTGGGACCCCCAGTACAATTTGTATGTTAATATGATTGAATCGGTCGAGAAACAGTTTCTAATTTTTTGTCTGAGAAATCTTCAATGGAACCCGAACCATAATCTTCCTTCGTATAGCAGTAGACTAGCACTGCTCAGATTGCCGACTCTTAGTAGTAGACGTACCATGATAAACTCTATTACAGTTTTGAAGATAATTGATGGATGTATATGTTCTGAATTTCTGTTATCTAAGATTTTCATAAATGTCCCATTGAGACCTACGAGGTACTATAAACTCATTCACATCGAGTTTCAGCGTTCGAATTATGCGTCCTTTAATCCAGTTAGGAGAATGTGTCGTGACTTTAATGAGCTATATCAGTTTATTGATTTCACAGGTAGTTGGGAAACGACAAAGTCTAGCATAATTTGTCATTTGAACCGATTGCATTAGTGCTGTATAGTCATTAACATACATATGTAAATTTAATTTACTTTATCCTTACTATCTGGTCTGATTTATAATTTGGTTTTCGTTTTGCTCGTAATTATTATATATTATGAAGTCAGTTATGTTAATATCTCGTGATGTGCTTTTATACTTATTTATGTTAGTGTAATACCAACTGGTGAAGAATTTCTGTAGTTGGTTGTAACGTGTGAACTTATGATCTTTGCTCTCCCGTTATAGACCGGTCTATAATGTGTACGCTGTCCTCACGTTATGGGGACGTGGCCCTCTCGGTCGGTTGGGGCGGGTGAGAGTTTTTTATAGAATTGGTACTTTTTTGGAAGAATAGGTACATTTTTAAGAGTATGTACTTATCTCAAGAAATGTTAATTTGTTTTACAAAAAATTTGCTCTTTAAAGAAAAGGAGTTTTTTAAGAAAAAGCAATTTGTTGTAAGAAAGTTTACGTTTTTAGGAAAAGGTACTTATTTAAAATAAAAAAAAATTTTAAGAAAAGGTACTTTTTAAGATAGGATATTTGTTTAAAGAAAAGGCACTTATTTGAGGAAATATTATTTTTTTAAACTTGATACACTTTGACTTTTCGAAATTTACTTTTTATTGGGTTCAAAACTTCAATATATACTAAATATTGGTTACAGGCTCCACCTAGAAATCTTCCCATTATACAAGAAGTTCCCCAAAATATGTTAGTCTAGACACAAACCGAAACAAAAGTCCCCGATATAGTTGATAATACTAGGTTGAAGCATAATAGTGTTTAAAAAAAAGGTGTTTATTTTTTTCATTTAGCCCCTATCCCACAATGTGCAAAAAAGAGCTTCGTTCCATAAATATAATACAGAAATATTTAATAGAACTGCTAGTTAGTTTATAATTGCCGCACGATTCGTAACTGATCATCATAAAGTTCTTTAAAAGCTATTAAAAATAATTTAATTTGTGTTGTTACTTTAATATAATTTTGTCAAACAAATACATTGTTTTGTTGATGTTTAGAAAACAACTTTGTACATCACATTTCCTTGTTACATTCCCGCATTTCGATGGATCCTTGTGGAGCCGTAGAATTCCGACCTTTTGCATTTGAATGCTTCCTGGTACGTATAACTTAGTTAACATCACGTTTCTTTAACATGACACAACTATCAGAACGAAGGTTGACATTTAAATGTTAGTATAACACACCACAAACTGTCTGTTGGCACTGTCGCACTACATTTTGGCAGAATTATAAAGCATTTTGTTTTACGAAGTTTATTACAATAGATAAATATTTTCACTGAAAATTTGCACTAAATTTAAAATTGTTTGAAATATAATAATACTTGTTTACTAATGTAATTGATTTCTTTTGTCGGTATCTAAAGTATCAACTATTTGATTTCGCGATTGCCTTGGGTCCAATCTAAGAACCATTCTACATGAAATTATTTTTAAAATCTGAAAATTAAAAGTACTGAATTACAATTTTATATTAATGAAAATAATAATGGGTAGGGAAATATATAACCTTGACGTATTCTATTTGGTTTGAGATTTTCTTTAAAAGTTTTGGTTTACTTTTGATTACATAAATGAAACCCTTGGGCAAAATGGCAACCTATCCAACTTCAGTAATTATGCTGCCGACTTGTAGGCGGCTGGGGCTGTTCCGTTAATGATAATAACAAACACAATGGCAGTAAAATGTTGGCCACATTTGGATACAATTTAATACTGATTTATTTGCAAACCTTTTGGATAGGCAAACAAACACAACGTAGGGCAGATATTCGAAGGGAGAAATTGTGGCACTTTGCTTTTTAATATTTAATAATTGTCTATGTTACCGAAAGTGACCGAAACCAAACACTTTATTTCCAATTCTTAGTCGGTTAGATAAATATAATATACATTAAAATCATAGTATGTAGTATGGCACCAATTGTTTCCTAGTTTCTGACACTTTAAAAGCTGTATTTAAGGGCAGTAGATGCAAATTCGGCTTTTCGTGAAAATACGGCAAAAGTCCTTTGTTTTTTATCAATTACCAGTCTATGTTGACTTACAATTAGATAGCGGCGATGTATCCAAGGGAGGTTGCTGCCAACTGAAAATATGACAGATGGTAGGTTTAGGCTAAGAAGCCTGGATGTTATATATAGCTGTACTGGTTTGCTTCACACACTGTAGTATAGAATTCTAAATATTATTTGCTATTATTATTATTATATTTTTGACCGACATTTTCCAGTTCTGATCTTGACTGTGTGATTAGACAAGTTAACACTATAATTCATAATTTTTTTTGTTTCTGACTCAGTTATACAATAATGTAAAGAAAGGATGGCGAATCGTAACAAAAGTTGTGACAATCGAATTTTGTGGTTCCCACACCCTCATTACATTTTTTGATTCAGTTGAAGTAACCAAATTTACGTTTGATTCATTTTATTCAATTCGGTTGACTTAAAGTTATTTTTCCATTAGAATGCGCAAATGAATTGTAATTTATTGCTTCGAATACAAAGCGGCACCGTTGTACTGAAAAATATATCAGTGTCAAGTCGATAAAATGGCTGACTCCAGGATAGTTAATCTGTTTATCGAGTGTACTTTTTGTCCCCTACTAACGACTGAATCTTGAATTTTTAGAGTATTTCGACAAAACAAAAATAATTTTTGTAGTCAACGTTGGGATTGAAGGAAGTACATCAACCACGAAATGTACATTGCGTTTATGGGAATTCATTAGCAAATAAAATAATCCATATTTATGCGTAGAAATATGCGTGGTTCATTCTTTGGAATTTTGTTTAGCAAAGTCCATCATTTACACTTGACTCTAATACTATTAGGGGGCGACTCAATAAGTCCCGTGACTTTTTGAATGAAACACAGTTTTTTTTTTAACCCTGCTCTTAGGTTAGGAAAATTTTAAACGGACTTGAATCAAATGCCGTTGGTAAATATAAAAATTACAGCAGACAGTTGTCCGAGGCCTTCGGCCACGGACTGTCCCTGCAGGCTGTGTCAGAGACACGGCCATTAAGTTTAACGTAGAATACGCCATCCGATAAGACAGAAAACATATATAACAATAAATTCATTTGCTTATATTATTTATCATTTATTGTTATATATGTTTTCTGTCTTATCGGATGGCGTATTCTACGTTAAACTTAATGGCCGTGTCTCTGACACAGCCTGCAGGGACAGTGCGTGGCCGAAGGCCTCGGACAACTGTCTGCTGTAATTTTTATATTTACCAACGGCATTTGATTCAAGTCCGTTTAAAAAAAAAAAATATTATGTTCAATTTTTTTAAACTTAATGTAATTTATGTATTTTAATTAATATTTTTATTGAAATAAGTTCTGCGAATGTTGAGAGGGCCGCCCTAATATTAAAAAAGGTTTACCTTATCGAGTCTTCGCATTAGCATTCGAGCGTTGTGTGAAATCTTTACGCTTTACAATTCAAAATTAATGTTACAACAGCTTTATTGAAGCTTTCGCAAAAAAGCTTTATTACGTTAGCTTACTGTTTGTTTCACTTTTTACTAGATACATGTTGCCAAGCAACATTAGCTTGCTGTTCGTTTCACTTTTTACTAGATACATGTTCCTAAGCAATGTTGAGCAACCAAAAACACTCAACCAAACACCACACATATGTTTGAGTGTATGTGTTTAAACAATTTTCATTTGATAAATTAAAATACTAGAAATATATCAACCAATATGAAATGTATATCAAACGAAAGACAACATCTTCATTTACCAAAAAAAAAAATTTTAAAAAAATTCATCTAGCCGTTTCCTCAAATTCAATGAAATAAAGATTACAACAATAAAAACCTGACATGACTCCTCATACCATAAGGTAAGACGTACTCTACGTCAAAAATACGAATGTTAGGTTAAGGGACCATTTGGTCCATACTGCAATTTTCATGCAGAATATCAATTTAATCGCATTCGTTGTATATATTTTAGTTCAATATTTAGTAAATATTGTTATTATTATTATCATCTTTGTTTTGAAAATAAATGTAAAGAAAATCAAAGGAAATATACTACGGACCAAATGGTCCCTTAACCTAAGATTCGTATTTTTAACGAATGTTAGCTTAAGAGACCATTTCGTCCATACTGCAATTTACAAACAAAATAACCATCTATTCGTATTCTTTGTATCTATCTTGGGTCAGTAATACTCAAATATTTGTATTATTATTGTTATTTTATATTTTGAACATAATTGTAAAGAAAATCAAAGAATATATTCTATGGACCATATGGTCCCTTAATCTGAAATTTGTAATTTCTTATTTGACTCAGTCCTGTTTCTAGTTAGAAAATTTAATTTTTGCTCATGCCATTGGTTTATAAAAAACATCACGTGACCTGAAAAATGAAGTCAGTATATATCACCGTTCAAAACTTACAAAGAAAACTAGCCATTATTTGGACCAATTGGGCTTAATCTAACAGTAGGGTTAAAAAAAATTTATTTTTCAACGTAATCTCCTTTTATCTCAATACAGTTAGTCCATCGCTTCTCCAATTTTTGTATCCCTTGCAACAAAATAGGATTTTTCGAGATCCACAAAATTGGTATTAGTTTGATCAATAATTTCATAGTTGGGGCTAAATCGCTTTCCACCGAGCAATTTCTTTAGGTTTGGAAATAGGAAATAGTCACTGAGGGCTAAATCCGGAGAATATTGTGGATGAGGCATCAATTCGAAGCCCAATTCATGCAATTTTGCCATTGAGAGCCAATTGAGAACAAACGCGGCACCAATCTTGCAGACAGCTTTCTTAAACCAAACTGATCATTTAAAATCGAAACCAAACTGTCATATCAATTGCTTATGGCATCAACAATCTCACATACTTTTACTCTTCGATCGACCAATATCATATCGTGGATTTTTGCAACATTTTCGGGTGTATTGACCTCAATTGGCCGTCCAGAACGTTCAGCGTCATTTGTACTTGTGCGACCACAACGAAAGTCAATAAACCACTTTTTTTACCATCGAAATCGATGGTGGAGAGTACCCATAGTATTTATCAAGCTTTTCCTTGGTTTGATTGAAGGGTTTTTTTTTCGCAAAATTTAATGTTTAATGAGGACTCGAAATTCATTTTTTTATATTTTAAAAAAAATGCGCGAGGTTGTATGTTTTGAACAGCTGTTGAACGCAAAGTAAATGACAGTTACCCTATTTACAATTGATTGCCGTCCAGGAACACTTCCGCGTGGGGGAACAGCGAATCGTAGACGAAAAGCACGCTGCACTGTAATGCTCGAGTGCGCATTTGAATAATATGCTTCATCACAAAATGACCTCTCCTTACGTGTCCAGACAATAGTCTAACAGGTTGTCTTGATGCGGGCAGTGTTGCATTTTACATAACTACGGGGGAAGTTCGAAAAGTCACGGACTTATTTATCCGCCCTCTATTTACGAAACATAAAAAAAAAAAAAATCTCAATTATAAGTATCAGTAAAATCCATAGATAGAACGCTGTACAGGGTGGAGTGCGGTAATTTGCTTTTTTGCACTGCAGGCTGTGGCGGAATTGTTGGTCTAAGAGAGTGGAGAGTGTGGGTGGCTTATAGTGGCTGACGCGGAATTTGAATTCGTCTGCCTTTCAGTTGCCATCATGCATTGGACACGTAAGGAGAGGTCATTTTGTGATGAAGCATATTATTCAAATGCGCACTCGAGCATTACAGTGCAGCGTGCTTTTCGTCTACGATTCGCTGTTCCCCCACGCGGAAGTGTTCCTGGACGGCAATCAATTGTAAATTGGGTAACTTCATTGAGAACAGCAGGAAATGTGTCATGTGTACGCACTGTGTGATGTGCCATATCACGAGTAGGCATCATTGGCCCTTAGAGTTCATGAAAATTTCACAAAACGTATGCCGCAGTGTGTGGATAGCGAAGGTCGACATTTGCCAGATACACTATTTAAAGCCATGTAATTTACAAATTCCCTTACAGTTCAATATAATTACAATAAAAAATAAATTTTTCTATGATTCGCACTGATTTTATTTCATTCCCAATTAAGCAAATTACCGCGCTCCACCCTGTATATCCATATATTGGCTAATGTTATTGTTTCTGAAATAAATTTATTAACAAATTCTTAATATAGCTACATGTGTAAAATTCAAAATTGTAGGGTTGACAATTCTTCCACCTAGGAAATGTGATGGAGAAGCCGTAGCTTTTCAAGGAGGAAGAACTGTAGCATCAACTACAGGTGCCGCAAGAAAAAGGAAGAATTTTTTTTTGGCAGAGTTGGCGTCAATCCCTTGCAGGCCTGCGACATACGAGGTATTTTCCAGTCCATACAGAGCATTTTTTCTTTAAAAGAGCTGGCTTCGACATTCGTTCGTTCTATGTAATAACACCACACTCACGTTAAAAAAGTTAATTGCAAATAAAACAGAAAATTTTCAGAGAATTTTCTTAATACTTTTTAATATGATAAAAGAATCTATGACAATTATGTGTGAAACAAATTATCGGACAATTCCTCGCCACGGCTTCGGTGGCATACCTCTATCCTGTGGTCCATATTATTGACTCTGAGACATAATTGAGGTTCAATGTCTTTAATGTGACGAATTAGCTCATCCTTAAGCTCTTGAGTTGTTTTTGGCTTGTTGGCGTACACTTTTTCTTTTAAATATCCCCAAAGAAAGAAGTAAATTACGTGTTCCTGACGGGCATCGCCACGACTTGAGATACCACGGCCATTGAATTTGTTTCGCAAAAGAGGCATTGATTCGTTGGTTGTGTGGTAAGTGGCAGCATCCTGTTGGAACCACATATCCCCCAGGTCCATATCCTTAATTTCTGGCCACAAGAAGTCCGTTCTCATACTGACCAAAAAAATCACGATTTCCATGAAATGCATTTCGATTTAAACGCTTCAAGGCTTCAACAATCTAAGCGCGTTGTTCAATTCTGTACCTTTCGATGGTTGAATTTGTCCAGAACTGAAACAAATACATGTCAAATTAAGTTGAGCCAAAAAATTGACGCTAAGGTGTGACCCACAAATAACATCGTGCATTATGGTTGGACCAGCCTTTACTATTGATCGAAACTCCACAGTGCTGTGAGAACCGCCAAACTTAACAGTTTCGGAATGTAGTTCTGGGACTATAACCAAAGAAGTGGCTCAGTGTCCGTCTCCCAGAGCCATTTTTGGTGACTTTGGGTACTTGGTCTTAGCAAGTACTTTAGAGATAAAGCCCTCCCTCGAGTAACAAAAGCGCAACTATACCAGACTCTCATACAACCTGTCTTGGTTTATGGCGCAGAATCCTGGGTCTTATCCCAAGCAGATGAAACATCTGTAGAAGTCTGCGAGAGAAAAATATTCAGAAAAATGTATGGCCCTATAGTGCACAACGGCGAGTATCGGCGACGCATGAACCATGAGCTGTATGAGTTATATCCCGACATTGACATAGTTAAGCAGATCAAAATAACGCGATTGCGCTGGCAAGGCCATGTCAGTAGAATGGATGAAGACGAACCAGAACGAAGGGTTTTCGAAACCAAACTCGAAGGAAGACGAAAAATAGGAAGACCAAGATTCCGCTGGAGGGATCAGGTTGACGAATTCCTGCGTACACTTGGTATTGCCGGCAGAAGAGATAAGACAAAAGAACGAAATGTTATCTTCATTTTGTAAGGTGCCTGACCCCTCGGGGTTGTTCGTGACCGGATAAGTAAGTAAGTAAGATTAGTTAAAAGCTATTAAGATTGCGGGTTTATAAGGGACTAAGATCTTGCTATAACATACGTTTTTAATGTAGAATACGTTATACGGTAAGGTAGGGGTGTTGATCTGGAGAACAAAATTTTGAGAACTTGTCAACTTTCACCCACTTTTACTTAAATATTAAAACATATTTTAGCAATTTTTTTTGTTACTAAGATATTTTGAATAGCTTTGTTACCGAATTGTTCAGTGTTCCAATTTTATATAGTTTTCTAACATCATACTACATCCTTAATATTGGGATACGTTTGGCCAACCTCAACTAGATGCCAACCTAGCGTGTGGTGAAATGCTTCTATTAATGTTCATAAAATGGA
Organism: Phaonia tiefii; assembly: GCA_963931995.1. Lineage (NCBI taxonomy): Eukaryota > Metazoa > Arthropoda > Insecta > Diptera > Muscidae > Phaonia > Phaonia tiefii. Next base: position 321,368,169 of record OZ008367.1, on the reverse strand, counting down.
GGATGAAAGACAAAATAACGTTTGAGCATTATACGTTGTGTCACGTACACATTCGTTTCGGATCTGACAATTTAGTTTAATTGGATTTGCTCTTCAATTTTAATTAACTGCACTTTATTGATATTGCATGAACAGTTTTTATTAGATTTTTTTAAATGCACCTTAGTTTGACGTTTGTATTGATGAAGGCAAAGTGGGTATAATGCAAACTGTATGAAAGAGAACAAATGGCAAGTTTAAAGATTGACCTTTATACATTCTCGGTAGCCTATTGATTTTTGTTTTACTAAAATTCGTCAGTTGTATTCAGAAGTTGTCACCGCTTTTTATCTCTGCCAAATAGTTCTTCTAAAGGACCTTTGCATGACAACTAACAGGGCAAACCAGTCTAAAATAAAGCTTAAATTTTCAGATTAATGAATTCGTAAGTAGTATTGCGTTGATTTCTGTTGCTAATAGAATGGCTCTTTGGATGTATGTATTTCAAGAAATACAAACAGTCGTTCAATATTATTTTTGATCTGTTAACCCTGCTGTTAGATTAAGCCCATTTGGTCCAAATAATGGCTAGTTTTCTTTGTAAGTTTTGAACGGTGATATATACTGACTTCATTTTTCAGGTCACGTGATCTTTTTTATAAACCAATGGCATGAGTAAAAATTAAATTTTCTAACTAGAAACAGGACTGAGTCAAATAAGAAATTACAAATTTCAGATTAAGGGACCATTTGGTCCATAGAATATATTCTTTGATTTTCTTTACAATTATGTTCAAAATATAAAATAACACTAATAATAAAAATATTTGAGTATTACTGACCCAAGATAGATACAAAGAATACGAATAGATGGTTATATTGTTTGTAAATTGCAGTATGGACCAAATGGTCTCTTAAGCTAACATTCGTTAAAAATACGAATCTTAGGTTAAGGAACCATTTGGTCCATAGTATATTTCCTTTGATTTTCTTTACATTTATTTTCAAAACAAAGATGATAATAATAATAACAACATTTAGTGAATATTGAACTAAAATATATACAACGAATGCGATTCAATTGATATTCTGCATGAAAATTGCAGTATGGACCAAATGGTCCCTTAACCTAACATTCGTGTTTTTTTCCTAACCTAACAGCAGGGTTAACATCTATAGGCACGGGTAGGGAAATATAGGAAAGTGAACACAAGCAAACAACACACAGCTTGGTTGTTGTACAGCAATACTCTCTGCCTGAGAATAAGTTTGATGGTATTGATGTAGCGGCAGCGAACCAGCAAGCAGTTCGTCGTTCCCAAAGAGTATTGAATAGTATAGAGAACTCGTGAAACGAATTGTATGACTCAAAAGCACTAGCGAACGATTCAAAATGTATTACTTTTTTATCATAACTTGGTACATTCATTATTTTGATATGAAACATTGATGCCTTTTGAAACATTTATGCTTTTTGTATTGTTTTATACAATGACATTGTTGAAACGGTGCATTTACATTGGAATATTCTATAAAGAGAATACGTCCCGTTTATGGTATTTTACTCAGACTCTCTACATGAGAGCGGAAAAAGAGTGCAATAAGTTATACTATTCAATACTTTTTGTCTCTTTTTTTATCGAACCAACAGTCTGGGGGTGCCCCCTATAAAGGCAGTGCATTGTGTTGGCAAAGAAAAATTACGGTTGTGTAGGGTGGAAAGGCGGAGTAGTGTAAGGCTGTCTGGTGCCTTGATTCTTTGTATGTCACAAGTGGTGGGAAATACACTAGCCGGAAATTTATTTCACATGCGGACTGTATGGCTGAAGAACGAATTTTCTGTATAGTGTGTAGTGAGATCAATCGGCCACTACAAAAAAACGGATGAGTGCTCCTGGAAAACCGCGTACTTCGACTAAATATCCTCACGTCTGGCATAAGTTGACGGATGTCCGAGGAACACATACCGTGGAAATATCGATAGAACACCGACACGCAACCTACATTACGACGATTCTCCAGGGAGACAATACAGTGGCATACCCTACTCTCCCCTATCAACACCGTCGCTCTCCTCTGAACATGGTCGAGAAGCTCTAAAGTGCCGATTTATGGGATTTATGGGAGTTATTTTCCATCTTTGGCCTGATGAAGGTGGTGTAGATATTGAAAAGATCAGATGGAGTGAAGTATTTCTTGCACCGCTTTAAAAAGCCCAGACACTCGAATGCATCTTTCGACACTTAAAATACATGTTTTGTCCAAAACACATAACGCTGAATTTTCATGCCCAGAACATCAAGAGCGTCTGATTCATCAATATCCACACCGTCCATAGACAATGACGGTACACCCGGGTCAGCAATCCGCTTATGCGAGAGCTAACAACACTGGGTCTTACCCGCATTAAAATCTACTCTATTCATTCGAGCCCATTCAACAATTAACACCAGATCCCGGCCGAGTATTTCATTCATCGTCCCGCGTTTGTCTTCAAACCCTTGAAGACTTGGCCTACGGTCGAATGAATAAGAATGACAGAGATTACTGACATCCGCAAAAGAGTAGATTGGATTCACAGTCTGACCCAAGAGATCTTCAATGAAAATAAGAAACTGACAAGGAGAAAGAACAGAGCCCTCTGATACACCTGCAGTCAATGTGTGCTCGTCGGATGACACCCCATATACAATAACTCGAATAGTGCGATCTCTGAGAAAACTCGACATAAATCGGGTGAAGTTATCACCGACAACAAAAGCAGCGAGTTTTGACAAAAGTGCATCGTGCCATACTCTGTCAAAGGCCTTGGAAATATCGAGAGGTAGTGGCTCTCACCAAGCTGGTGAATGGAGTGGAAAGTGCAATAGCAAAAGAACCTTAAGCACAAAAACTATTCTTTTGGAAATATTTCCCACTAAACCTTCTGCAGTGAATACATTTGAGGAATGCAGAAGTGTTAGTTGATAGTAGCCGAGATGCGGTAGTATTGCAGTAGGACACTCGCCCGCTGTTGATTTGTGAACTATCTGTCCACGATGGGTTCGATATACGGATCACTGTTCCAATAGTGGGAAGCTCATTCAAATTTCCATGTTGTCATCTGATCCTCCGGTATTTGCTCTTCAGTTAGCGATAGGCATCATCAATGGGGTTAACTCTCTTTACATAAAACAACCCCCACGTCTATTCTTTTGCCGTCATTCAATGTTACACTTTTTCTATATATGTTTACAGAACTGCCACGGGATAGGGAAACACCTTGAGCTATCGCGATGTCATGTAACTGACGCAAGAAATGCCCAGGTTATATTTGGGTTGGTAAAAATACCGGATACGAAGAAACTTGTTCATGTGATAAGACTCAGTTATTACATGTGATTTTTATTGGCTAACAGTTTGTGTTGGTGGGCAAGCTAACATACCTTCCTCCTATCTTTAAAATGATCCAATGCAGAATTTATCTGGGCTATTAAAGAAATTGTGGTACCCTTAGCGCTCCATGTAGCGCTCCATACTGGCATGTAGATCCATCTAATGAGCAACTAGACGTACTGAGTTGAAATCCCTGCCTTTGAAATTTCAAAATATGCATTGCCTATTAGGCCTAGCCTGGTGACCAAGCCAGAAGGTATTTAAATATTTCTGGTTCATGTTCATATCTATTGTTGTCACTATTAGTTAAGGTTTACGGTAGAAAGACTAGATAAATAGTAGCACATAAGACTGTTAATCATATTGTCATGTGGTCAAACTCCAGCAAATTCTTTCTTTCATTTACTTCAGTATTACAATTTCCGCATGAGCAATTACAATTTTCATAATCTTTATAAAGATTATTGAGTGATGCAGAAATTATAATTCAAGTGGCAAATTTTTTTATGGAGAAATGTGTTGCCTTTTTTTCGAGCCTTTTATCAGGGTTTCGTTGTATTTTTCGCAAAATAAATGTTTAAAAAAATGGTCATATAGCGAAACTCTATACAACAATCAGTTTAATTAAATTTTTCTTAACCTAACGTTTGCAAATATGACTTTTGCAACCATGAATAACAAACCTTCAAGAGCATGTCCTGCTCCGTGATCATGGGAACAAACGTTTACCCACACAAGGTAAATCAACATTTGTGTGCGCAACACTGAATGCAAGCGTGTAGATTTGTTGCTTAGTTGGGAATGTGATTTCATGAAACTGTGCTTATGTGTGTCCTTTAATACAATAGGTTTACGGGTACCTGCAATGTTAACAAGGGATTACTACTCGATTTTGCTAAACGAAATTATGTCCTCTAACTAGTGCAAATGAGGGCACATTCGTTTACATCGCTACAACAGGCAGGGATAGCCTGCGGAAATGTAATGCGATAGAAAATACAATGATAACATTTACATTTACACATATTCATTATAGTGTGGAGTGAACATGTCATGCCATTTTAGCTATTTCGTTAACGTCTAAAACGGGATCTGCAGCGACATCCCGTTTTTGTTACATTTGGTAAGTGACTGAATGGCTTTAATGAAGATGTTAGTGCGAATGTTCTTCTTTGCTGGGATTTTAACGCAACTGAGGCAGCTAAAATTACATTAGATCTAGAATGATATTGGAAGGGTGCAACATTTCAGCAAAATTGCATTGCTTATGGTGGTTGTTCCAGCAGCTGTTATTGACATTTGAAGAATTTTTCAATAAGAGCGCTACAAAAGTTTTTTTAAATAAAACATAACCGGTTTTAGATACCAATGAAATTCTTTATTCCTGTGAAAGTATGTTCGATGTCATTATGTATGGAACTCGATTTCTTTTGCATGGCCACCACGGGCACGCTTGCAGAACTCCAGATGCTGAACCCAATTTTCGACGGTTTCCAAGCATAAATCGGCCGATACTGCTGCAATTTCACGTTCGATATTCGTACGAAGTTCATCAATCGTCGCTGGCTTGTTGGCATATACCATAGACTTGGCGTAGCCCCACAAGAAATAATCTAAAGGCGTCAAATCGAACGACCGAGGCGGCCAATCGACTGGGCCGTTTCGTGAGATAACAAGTTCACCAAACTTGGTTTCCAATAAATTGATTGTGGCATTCGCTGTGTGGCTTGTGGCGCCGTTCTGTTGGAACCACATGTCCTCCAAGTCCATATTATCCAATTGGGGCCAAAAATATTCGGTTATCATTGAACGGTAGCGATTCGCATTCACAGTAATGTGCCGGCCTTGATCATCACGGAAGAAGTGCGCCCCAATGACGCCGCCGGCCCATAAACCGCCCCAAACCGTAACTTTTTCGGGATGCAATGATTACTCATGGATTACGTGTGGATTGCTGTCTGACCAATAACGCATAGTTGGCTTATTGACGATTTTCTGATGAAAATCCGAATCGTTTTCAAGTTGTTGCTCAGCCGAATTCATGAACATACGACGCTTATGGTGGTCAAGCGGCTTCAGTTCTTGCGACAATTTGATCTTGTAAGGATATAGGTCAAGATATTTTCGCAAAATTCGCCACAATGACATCACAGAGATGCCCAACGCTTGAGAACGACGTGTAAGAGACACATTTGGGCTTTCTTGAACTGAAGCCTCAGGGGCAGCAATATTCTCGACACTACGGGCACATCTTTGTCTCACTGGCACGGGAACATTTTGCGCTGTGCCTGTGGATTCAAATTTTTCCACTAGACGCTCAATTGCTGATCTGGTAGGACGATTATGTCGACCATAAATTGGACGTAGCGCTCTTAAAGTTGAGGCCACTGACTCCAAATTTCGGTAGTAAATTTTAGTAATTTCGCCTCGTTTTTGGCTCGAATATCTTTCCATGATGAAATGGCAAACCTTACTGAAGAGAAATGTCGAAAGAGCCGGAAAAAATATGGCGTCATTTGCTGTCCCTATCGGTTTAATTTTGCAGCGTTTCTGTTGAAAAACCCGTTAGATATCTGCTATATGAATGGACAGAAAGTTTGATGTACGACAAGAATTTACTATTCCCTGTGAACTATCCAGATTTAGGAATAAATATTCACTGTTACTTCAATTAGTTAGAATTCGAAGTATTTTCTGTTCATTTTAACATTTATAAAGCGTATAAACTTTGTGCGCTGTAATGAGCTACTATTTAGCAATTTTCCCTTAAACTATTTTTAGCCAGCAAACACTAATGTTTGTTTGTAGCCAATGCAGTGATTACCTTATTTCATATTCATTGCGTAAAACTTGACTTAATGAAAATATTTTAATTTTCAAAATATAATAATTTTACAAAAATTCGATTATGTTCTTACCACCACTTAAAATAAAATGGGTATTTTTGATTTTATAAACATTTTCAAAAGATTGATTGAAATTTGCCAATTTCTACTTGATAATATTACTCTACCATACAAAACGGTTGGCCTAAAAGTTAACATCTGGTCTTAAGAAACCCTTAGTTATTTACGCGATCTCGCAGCATTTGTTATATTAGCGCTGGCTTACATTGCTTTTCGTCTTTCAAATATTTTTACTGGCTGCCTTTGCGTGGTCTGATTAATTGCCCTGTATTTTGTTTACTGTCATTTATCAATTTGACTGCTACAATGCATTTCTTGCTTCTTCCTATGATACTGTTACATGCAAATTTATGTTTTAATTAATGTTTTACTGGGAGTTTGAGCGAGACATGTTCCGTAGTACTTACTGTACTATTTGAAAGAAGTTTTACATAAAAGGCCTGCCCTTGAAATGGGAATATGCAGAAAAAGTCTAGGACTTATCAGACATATATGCCAATATTGTTTAAATAAAAAAAGAAATGGGAAAGGGACAGCTTTTCACAACCAATGAGCTGTGCGCTTTCTAGTTTTTTACTCACTGATAGGGACCTACAGTTTTACACCGGTTCGGAAAGGTGTTTTTGAGAAGCATTTTCATGGCTAAATACTCGATAGTGTCGCCGTCACTATGCGAGATGACCGCCGTCGAAAGAAATTGTAAAGTGGTCAGAGCAGGAATCGGACCCAGGGTCTCAAGTATAAGAGGCGCGCACACTACCCATTGCAACACCGATGGCCACTGCCAATGTTGTTTAATAAGGAAAAATCAGTTGCTTTAGCCATTTTGTTATTTAATATTTTTGAGTTTCTGGGTCTTATATAAACACGAAAAATCTGTCGTTTTTTGTTACTTGGATGCAAATATAACGTGTGTTTAGAGCTTGTCGCAAATATAATATACTCGTGCCCAAACACATTGCGTTTGATATTCAATATTACATGTTTGAGACACAGTGATTAATTTGTTATAATATATGTGTTTGCAACCTAAATACATCTGTGTTTGTGATACAAACAAAGCTGTGTTTGATGCAGTGTTTATGTTCTCTCGAGAGCAAGAGAATAAAAGAGGGACAACGATAAAGTTTAACTTATAAGTGTGTATCTTTAAGTGTGTATCAGAAATATTCCTGCAAGTGCACGTAAATTGAAGATGCCTGTTTCTGTTTCTTATGTTGGCTGACGTTTTGCGTATATCAAAAGCGCCTGATCAGTGGAAAAAGAATAAACAAAGGCTTGGACGGATAATGTATTATGATGATTTGGTTTTTGTGTATGTGTTTCGCATATACATATGTTTGTGTGCTCCCAAAGTAAGAAACAATTTTGTGGAAAGGAAGTGGAAGAAGTAACAACGGAATGACGTTTGTCTGTCCTGAGAGAAGCGGTACGGTGGACCATTTCCACGCTTGGCGTGTATGAACTAGGATAGTATATAACTATATTGTTTGTTTACCAACGCATTCTGATAACCGGCCCATAGTTGAAACAATAACGTGGGGGAAAACAAAGAAAAGAGAAGTAAACGGAGCAGTAGATTCTCATTTCATGGTAATATCAGATAATACATTAAATGCAAGTAAATGTAAACAGGTCCGTTTTAAATCTTTTAATTTTTTATATTAATTATTTACAAATTTGTATTTATATTGATATAATTAATTATAATAGATAATACAAATATATATAATTCGACGAATAATTCGTTTATGAATATAATTATGTTTGGGTGGAATAGGCATGTGTTTCCACTTAAGTATATGCAGGTTTGGGGGCAACACGCGAATGCTTCCACGTAAGTATATGGATGTTGGGGATGAAAAACTTTTATATGTCCACATAAAAGCATCCATGTTTACCAGTAAACATGATACTGTTTGCATTTAAACACAAGTGAGTTTGGGGCTTGGAAACTTATTGAATGATTGGAGTGTATTTCAAAAATATACATGGTTCCTGCTGAAAATATTTGGGATAATATGTTACAGAGGCTTTTTTTCAGCGTGTGGCCAATGCAATGGTATCCAGATTATTATATCTTATTATAATTTCGGTACGTGTTTACGATGATGGGAACCTATAATTCTTGCCTGTATTAGTTGTCTAAATTAGGCACATATGCTAGGTAACTATCTTGCGTATCTATGGTACGTACCCACGACTGACCTCAATCAACAATTGAGATCAGAATGTGGTGGATATCTAGATGGCTTACAGATATGTAAGTTAGATATGTTAGTTAAAACTGACAGTAATTAAACTAAAGGGTTCGCCAAATAACTTTTTTTTTTAAATGCTATAAAAAAAATTACTGAATATTTTCTCAAATTTCTTTTTTTACTTGAAAGTACAATCCTTCCGGTTAGTACTGGAACAGAATTTCATTCAAATGGCTGCCTCGGCTGACCATGCAGTAGCCTGCACGATCGGTCCAATTTTTAAGCACATTATCGATTGTGTGCAGCCGTATTTCACCAATGGCTGCACGAATATTGTCCTTTAAACCGTCAATTGTCTCTGGCTTCTCGGCGTAACACTTATCTTTGAGGGCACCCCACAAATAATAGTCCAACGGTGTCAAATCGCAGCTCCGACGTGGCCAAACGACATTAGCTCTCCGGCTGATAATGCGATCTTCAAGAACAGGGCGCAAAACATTGAGTGTAGCTTCGGCTGTGTGGCACGTAGCGCCATCCTGTTGAAACCAAATGTTGCCAATATCCTCCTCTTCAATTTTTGTGAACAAAAATTCGTTCAACATGGCCCGATAATGATCGCCATTGACTGTAACGGCCACTCCTTGCTCATTTTCGAAAAAAATGGCCCAATTATGCCTCTGGACCAAAATCCGCACCAAACAGTGACTTGTTTTGGGTGCATCGGCTTTTCAATGTATGCGTGCGGGTTTTCTGTGCCCCAAATGCAACAATTTTGCCTGTCACTTTCCTTTTTAATGGAACTTAAATGACTTTCTTACAATCTTATAGCACGTGCCACAAACGATTAAAGCATCTCTTTTACAGTATAGTGTTTTCGTTGCTGCTACCGTAATTTTTGCCCTCGAATATGTATATTGTGCCACAGACACAGGATGCATTTTACACTCATAGAGGACTGGCAATAACAATTCTTAAGAAAACAAAAGGACAATTAGTTTAAACTGTGCCAGACATTTCTTGAAATACTAAGTGTCTGTGCTAATACCAAAGATGGCACCAGCAAACAAATACTGTAAGTGATTATTGCCAAAATGAGTTTTCTTAGGATGGTTCCTACATCATGTGGCAATAGAAAGGAAAAGGATCTGTAATATTTATTTTAACAATTAGCAAAAAATAAAAAATAGTTATCTTATTGCATAAGCAGAAGACAAAATAAACTGGTTGTGCACTAACACAGCAAGGAATCTTGTAGCGTTTTAGCAAGTAGTTTACCTGTTTGTGGCAGAAGAAAATAAAACTCATTGTCAAACATAGATTTGTGTGGCACACATTAAGTAAATCTACAGAAAGGCAAGTTAGGCAGTTGCCTAGGGTTCAAAGAGACACCGTTGTGTTAGACAAAATATAGGTCTGTTTTTCATATGTTCGGTCGGGCGACTCCTACGCTACCCACAAACAGCTTGAACATCGTGGAAACACCGCAAAACATTATAACCAGTAGTTGTCTATACCACGATTATATAGTATCTTCACCAAGTTTAGAGGATGTCATTGAATAATTCTAGGGCCTATCGGATTATTCGTCGATTTTTATTAAATCAGTATTCATGCCAAAAATATGAATGGAGAATCATAAAACGTACGTAATAAATGTTCGAAATTAGATTCTGTAGACAGTGTGGTCTTAAATCGGAGTCATTATCATTCTGAGAAAAACCGCGAAGATAGATTAAAAGTTTTTAATTTTCGTACTTTACTCCATTTTTAAGCATTTTGTTTTCCAAGATTTGATACAAACAATCCTGATTTTTAATGTTTACTTTATTAATGCAATCTATTTTAAAAATAATATTTACCACTATTAAGCTTGTAGTACGAATATCTCATACATTAACTAAAAACTAACAAAATCGATCATAAAATGCAAATAATCGTAACTGACACTATCCCTGTCATCAAAAAGCTATACAACGGAAAAATACAACTCTGTGATATAGATTAAAACTTACATCAATGCACTGCAACAATGCGTGAACGCATGAGGAATAAAAGAACATGGTGGAAAAAAGCTGTCTGTTCTTGTGCTTGAATTGTGGGCCTTTCAGTGTGTGATACTTAGGGATCTTTGATCGATATATACGATTGATGATAAACCGATGGTATAAATTCAGGCACAGTAGTTAGGCATCTAATGATGAACTTGTCACTGAGTTCGAAACTAGTCATGCCAGAGAGTCTGCTTAACTGCATTATCTATTATGTCGAACAAAATCCAATTTGGAAAATGTTCCTGACCTTGCAAGCTTGTAGTATGAATTTATCATACATTAACTAAAAGCATTACTTATGTTAATTATGAGTGGCCGTCGGTTGTGCAACTCTTAGTGTGCGCGGCTGTTGTGCCAGGGAACGTGGGTTCGATCCCTACTCTGACCACCTTACACTTCCAGCCAGCTCGTTTAGTGACGACGACGCTATCGAGTATTTAGCCATGAAAAGCTACTCAAAATACCGTTCGGAATCGGTGTGAAAACCGTAGGTCCCAATCAGTGAGTGAAAATTGGAAAGCGCAGAAGCTCTTCCCTGTCCCTTCATGGGATTGAATGGGAAAATATATTTTGTTGTTAATTGTGTATAAAAAAGTATAAATATTCCACTGATCATTTTACTTTGGGAGTCCATACTAGGTATAAATAGAGAAGATAAAATGTCAAAGCCAAAAATGTTGCCTTTGGGTTTAAGATTTTTAACTAAAAATATTAAACAACCTCTATACTAAGAGATCCTGGGGATCTCTTCTTCTAAGTCATATTGACATAAAATTTGCCTCTAGTGGATTTGTATGACTTTCTATTCTAGTTTTATATGAGAGCGTTCTTGTCTGCAAATTTTGGGATCAGTATGGTATTGGTGGTTGGGAACAAACCTGAAGCATTTGAGATTTTCAGAAGAGGTTAGATTGACACTGCTATAGAATTTCCAAATTAGAGTTGAGATCAATTTTCCAGAGCTGATTTCCATATACTCATATCGGCTTCATTGTATATTTGTAGATCAATAGTTTGTTTTCGTCCGAGTGTGGAGATGAATATCTGGACATACTTTCACCATGTGAGTCGTTTGTTTGTCAAGATTTTCTACCTCTTCCGGTGATATTTCTGCTTCATTTAGAGTTATGGGAGGCCAAGGTTTATGTTTGAACATAAATGTGACTTGAGCTGAATTTGTTTCATTGACTTGAATCCTCCAATCATCTGGCCGCGATAAGATATTAATGAAACATTTTTGAAGTGAGATACTTAGCTCAATGGGATATTCATTAAAGGCTAAAGCAGCTGTATCGTCCGATTGCCACCTGTTTTTCAACTACGTCTGTTAGACGCTCAAGCTCGTTTTACAGAAACTTTCATAATATCAGCATCAGTGGTCCGTGTGTGTAGATTTAAAGATGGTACACTCTTTATTGCGCCTGCAAAGTGGATACATTAAATTTCCACGTTTTCTTTAAATGTGGGACTGTCGTGGAAACAATAACATTGGAGCACGGAAATTAGGCCTTCAACAAAAATATGACTCCAAGAAAAGTTGACATCGGTCTTGAACCTTTGATAAGACTAGAAACACAATCATTCTTCCACCACTACAAATTAAAGTTAGGTTTAAAAAAGAGTTTTTAAAAGCTTCAGATAGAAATGTGGATTGCTTTAAATATATATGTCGCAATTATTTCATGGTTCTAGTTCAGAAAATCTACAAATCCATACCCTTATAAACGACGATGATTTCACAAATCATGTGATTCAGATGCAACTGGAAGCATGGGTAAACTTGGTATTAGTTGTTAAACATTTTTTGAGGAATAACAATGCTGAAGACTATGCCAAAATTTTAAACCAAATGCTTCAGAATGTCCAAAAACTACCAGATAATATGAGTTTCAAAGTGCATTGCAGGCACAATCATTTGGATAAATTTTCTCACAATCTTTGCGACTATAGTGAAAACACATAGAACGAAACACGATGTCAAGATTATGCAGGAGAGATATATCAAGGACGTTGGGATAGCCATATGATGGCAGAAGACTGCTGAAACTTGCAAAGGTACTGTCCCAACCAAAAGTAACAACGAAACTCCCACACAAAATGGTTTTCTTAACTCGTGTTTTTTTATAACTTTGCAATTTTATTATTCTTTTTGATATTGATTTTTTTGATATTTTGATATTAAAAATTTTTATCAAAATGAGATGCCATCACTAAATTGTGAGTTAAGCCGAAACCCGTTAATCGATTTTATAACTGAAGAGAGAAAGAAACATTTTTACGTTTTTGTTTTTCTATGAATTTCAACAACAACAAAATTAGAATTTTGCTTATAAAATATTTTTTCAAAAATCAGTATAGAGATATCTTGGAGGTAATTTAGCTGCTGATTTTCGAATTTTTTACCACCATATCGCACAAATTGTTCTTGAGTTGTGCTAAAATATGTGGTGAAACTTCCTACAATTATAAAATACCGATTCGTCGCAAGTACCGGAGCCAATTCAAACAATCAGGACTATAAGATTAGACTATCATTATCCCATTTATGATTTTAAATTATTTCCAGGCTTTAGATATATTCCAGACTTTATTGTATATACTTATTTATTTTCCCTTACTAAGAACAGTAGATGAATTTTTAACCCTTTTGTAAGCAATATTTCCACTAAACCCCACTAGTGGGCAAATTAAGTACAAATTTGTTTTTCAGCACATAATCGTAAAGCTGAATGACTTTTTACATTGGGATGGAGAAATAAACGCAATATAGGTACAATATTTTTTTTTTGGAATTGAAACACAATTATACCACAGATATGGTGGTGGATACACAACTTCGATTTCTATATTTATACTTGCGGACCTAGTACGGATAGGCCAGGGATGTCCTCAAGGATTTAAATCTTATGAAACGCTTTCGCCTTCTTTACCACAATACCGCTTTTCTGGTTGAAGATAAGGCGATAACAGAATGTTGGAGGTAGCTAAACAAAGAACGTGAGGAAGGTCGTATTATCGTGATAGCCAAGAGGAGACAAAGGAAAAATCAGCATAATGAGTGCGTTCACTAATGACAATCGAGTGAAATGATGATATAAGTAAGTGTCCCACTTTTGCCGATCACGGTTCCTCAACTTCTTCCTAAGTTTTGCCGCTTCTTGGTCAGTGCAAGGGCAGATAGCCCTCTTAGGATGGACTTCATTAAGAGCATAGCACATTTAGATAACGCAAAGCCATACCAAGCAATAAAGCCTGAAATTCGGCAACGGACGAAAATATCCTACAATCAAATATTTGACCCTAACTGGACGCATCACACTAAATGCGTGTCGACATTGAACTCAATTAGCCTCTAGCATGTTGTATATTTCGTGTAAGGGGACCATCGACACTCTGCAATACTCCCTCAGCCTTTATCCTATTTCTGAGACATTAAGACTAAGCATTTTACAGGTGGATTGAAAAATTCTGATAGAACTTGCGTGAAGCAAGACCTTCCTCATAGGATAAAATTGGGACCCCTTCGAAAAGGTCTAAACTGGCCGACCTGGTATCTCAACTGAGCCTAGAATGATCAAGGAAGTGAAGCGCTAATATTTTGACTCCTTTTTCTTAATCTAATCCAAGCATGCCTGATTTTAAAATTCTGATTTTAAATCGGTACTTCACCACTTCAGTAACTTAGCTATAGGGTGGATATTTTATAACTGGCCCATCTGGCAACGCTTTAGCTTTTTGTTTTGCTTTCACATCGGCTTATGAGAGCCTGCATTCGAAGCGTTAGTTTAAGTTAAGAATCGTCGATTGTTTTTGGAAAAAATTATCATGAATACAAATTGGTAGGGTCTACGCCCACTGTAGGTTCTACGTCCATGAAACCCTCTACTAGTCCACGAGCAACGGCTCCACGATCAACGCGTGACTGTTTGGTATAGAATTTGTGCAGTAAGATCTTTGGAGCGCTGTTCTTCGAAGATGATACCGGAGCAACCATTGCCATCAATGGAGAGCATTATCGGGCTTTGATATCGGATTTTATTATGCGAATTCTGAATATGCAAAATTTTTAAAGTGTGATTGCTTTATATCTGGGAATCTATAGACAATACATCATATAACGATTAAAACATCATTGTACCAGAATTTATCAACCAAAGCATTTTTTGCCACTCCAAAAACAATCTGGCTCTAGCTTTTCAAAATTTGTAAAAAACCGAGGATACTCCAAAAAAAAAGATCCATCAAAGGATGAGATTTAGTACCTTAAAAACTATCAGTATTTCTATGCGTGGCAGGATAGTGTTAAGTAGAGTATAGACTTCCACAATAACCAGTGGCTATGCACTTTTCTCTCTAATAATATCAAACAACTAACGTACTCCGGTTAGTATCACATTTCCTTCTCTTTTAAGGTTTCTCAAATATAAATTTTAGTAATAAAGTCTGACTTAAAAAATCGACCCTAAATTTCATTTGCACTATGAACAACCCAATGTCAATTAAAAGCTAGCCCAGTTTATGAATTAAATCCTAGAAAATTTATTGACATAAGTTCAATTAACTATATTTGGCGTCATTCGAGGTCGAGTTTTTCTCAGCGTTTGCTCATTGACTCCATATGAAGTTTGAATCAAAAACGATTTATACAATTTTTCAAGCTCAACAACTTTTGTTATAACCATCTAGTTAATTTGTGATGAGATTCAAATATTAAACTCTTTTAAGGAAGTCCCTAAAACCAATATCGCGTGTATACACTTGCATCTAATGTAACACAATTCAAGGCATAAATCTTGTTGGTTTAATGTAAATAATTTGATTATTTTCAATAAATCACCAAAAACTGTATTTTCTTTACTTTGTCCACTGCCAGCCACAGATGTTATTTTTGGTGGCTGGTGTAAATGCTGTACCCAGAGATTAGTTAAATAAATTGCGGTTCACAATTTATGAGACTATGCGCGTTTGTCTTTTTTTTTTTGCTAACTCCCTTTTTGGTATCCTTTGGCATCGCTTAGAGTCTGATTTGTCTACTCGTATAGCCAGACATTTTTTTATATGATTGCACACTTTGTGAGATATTTCCATCCTACGATTCAATGTGACAGGAATGAAAGGACTTTGTCTTTATTATGTCAAAATGGGTCACCATTTCAAATAAGGCGCGACACTAAAATGGAAACACGAAATACAATTACCAAAATTTAATATACTCGAGTTTCCCTTTGTGTCTACAACGGAAATCGTTTCATATTATATTCTGCCATTAAAATTTTTAGTGTTAAAATTTAAGGCTTTGAGAGTAATAAACACGAAAATATTTTGAGGTATTGTAAAGTATACAATACTTGTCGTGCAGTTAAGAGTAGATTTTCTTAATAAACTTGTATAATTTTCGGCTGTTGTGTTCACCAATTGTTTCTCATTACATCCCATGAATTGATTGGGGAGTGCTTCTCACAACCAGTGGTTGTGTGCTTTCTTGTTGTACACTCACTGAATAGGACCTACAGTTTTATACCGGCTCCGAAGAGTAGTTCGAGAATCCTTTCATGGCCTATTACTCGATAGTGTTGGTATCACTAACCGAGGCGACCCTCGCACAGTGGGGCAAAAGTAGTGGTTGTGTGTTAAAGGCTTGCCTAAGAATATGAGTTCAAATTTAATTTATATTAAGAATAGACAAATTTGGAGGGCTGTTTGGTGTTTGTTATCAGGGATGAATAAGTTTTTTCAAAGGCAAATGTGTTGCTAATAATAAATATACAAAGAATTAAATAAATATGAAAACTGACGACCTAGAATTTTTAATTTTTGAACCAAAAGTATGTATTAAAATTGTTTGTAATTAATCTCATAATTTACACTTAATACTACATAATAATAAAATTATGTTTATTCATTTTCAAAAAAAAATATTCTTCACATCAAACATATTAATGGCATCTGAATGAAAATCTTTTTTATTAACAAAAAGGTTCTGATTTCTGCGACTTGATAACACAGTATCTGACGAATTCATCGTTCTATTGAAATATCGGTTAAATTGTCTTCTCTTGCCGTGTTTCGGCTGAATTGTTCTCTGCAAATTGTAAAATCTTTGTTTCGTGGTTTTAAATCTTCTTCACTTAACTGACCAATCGGTACGAGGCAAGTAGAAGCAATTAAATGCCCAAGAACTAAGATTTTATGCACTGTTGTACTCAGAGATACAGTGTAATGAAATATCGGGCTGTATCTTCACAATAGATTTTGCATTTTTCGTTGTCGAGCTTGAAACCTTTTGAAGGGCATTACAAAATTATATAAAACTTGTGAATTAAAAGTTCATCAATTTGTGAAATTGGCGGCTAAATTACTTTTTTCAAAAAATCTCCTCGCAACATTACCTGTGTTGGTACTTCCATATCCCGGCTTAGGATGATCAACAATTCAGCCAAGTTTTTCTTTAAATTCTCTTTGAATTAGCTTTCAGTTATTTTCATTAACAGAACTTTTGTTATTTTTCTTGTTCTCCACTCCTGGACCGGAAGCTGATCTGCAATGTTCAGACGTCTTTCGAAAAGTCGAATCCATGCATGTAAAACAGAAAGGCCAAATGATAAATATTGTTACGATACCGGCAATTGAATCATTTTGTCTTCGTTGTTGAAGTTTTTGTACGCACCAGTACATAAATAACATCTCATGGAAGATTTTGTGGCGGATAAACTGTTGCAAAGATTACCATCAATCATTGATAATATCAATTCATGTTTAACAACAAAGTTTTTGGTATTGATAGTTATATTTATTTGACCTATGAGGATTTTGGATTTATGTTTCCTTACCAGGTCGTCGCCCCCTTTTTGAAAGTCAAATTTTAGGGGACGGCAATAACGCGTAGATGAAGACCAGGGGTTTTTCCACCGAACTTTTTGTTAAAATGAAAAATAAACTTATCATCACTCTCATGGCTCTCTAAAGATTTTTTTATGATATTAGCTATGACCCATTTTGATACTAACTTTAAATCGTTATCTGTATCTGATTGAAGAGATTCCTAAACGTTTATTTGATTGATCAGTATTTTTCGCTAGTGTGATCAAGTACATCAGCACTAGTTTCTGTTGTTTTAATGTCATGAGGGTAACAATTTTTCTTTTCTTTTTGAACCTCTTTGTAAGAAGGGAACACATTTTTGGCAAAGGTTCTTGTAATGTTGTACGGGTGCCTTGATAATTTAGCTTCAATCATCATAGTTAAGGCTTCCAGTGATGACATCTTTCTTGGTTCATCAAAACTTTTTTATCTTTGTAAGACACGTTGAGACGTTGTTGCTTCTTTTACCAAATCTGCTGCTTGCTTTTGAACCGAAGGCCCTAAGCTCATCTGTGCAGGAGAAACAAGCTCATTTGTAGGAACCGTATTTCTTAATTCCACAGTTCGTTTGCGTTTTCACTGCATTCAATAGCGATGGACGTTCAGAAGATGGAGAAAAATTTTTCACAGAAATGAATCCGTTGAAAGAAATGAATTCGTTGAGCCATTTTAACTCTAAAACAGGAATCGGTTTTTTTGTTCGATTTGATCGTTCCCATTTGGATTTTAGCTGATGTTTGAAATGAGTTTCGCTGCATAAAGTCTTACGTTGAAGGAAAGCCCCAACATCCAAGCATTTGGCTTCAAAAGTCTTCGTTTCACTGGCGAAAAATACTTCAACAAGTTGTTTTCTTAAACACTCATAATTTTGTGCTTCAGAACCATAAAAGAAAATCGAAGAGATATTGATTCAGAGCTTAATACAATAAAAAAACAGCAATCGACACTCTTAAAAAGTCACTAACACTATTTTTCTAAAATAAAAATAAACTATTTCCAAAAAAAGTTTAGCACTTCTGCTTTCACATTTATATTAAGCAATTATATAATAAAAAAAATCAATGAGTGTTCGAACTCACCACTGATATGCTAACACCTTTTTGCTACACGGTACCTGTTTTGATTTCTATGAACACATTAGTAAATGTTACAGTGGAAAATATAAAATTATATTTTTTTTGTATACACCGGGCAATGCTGAACATCAAATGACTCGCTTTGTGTGGCCATAGCAACAACAACGAAACAACCAAACACACAACATCACACATACTTTGTCCGAAGTAGCTGACGTATACGTGTGTCACATAACCACATGTTTGCCATATCAACAGCAACGAAACAGTCGAACACACAACATCACACATACTTTGTACGAAGTAGCTGACGTATTAGTGTGTCACCATTACGTCGACTGCGCAAGCCCATGGGCTTGCAAATGAAATTTTGCGTGGCTATGCTTTATATCTCCGTTCAACAACAGCAACAGACACATGTACATACATACATTATTATGTTAATACATACGCTATAGACGCAATTACGTTTGCCTCACTCCTGCCACACCACTCTTTCATTGCTCTCTTGCTCGCTCATTTTTGTTTAACACGTCACTATTCTCTTTCGCAGTCGCAGAAAATCTGGTTTTAGCAGCAGCATAAAATCTGGTTTTAGCAGCAGCATAAAATCTGGTTTAAGCTGCAGCATAAAATCTGACTTTGATAGATTTAGTCCCTATACGCCGCTATAGATGTGTTAACACATCAATAATTATAATAATATGTCCTTCCCCAGACATATTTTATATTTGTAATCGCACAATAAATAACAAAGATATTGAGAAATTAGTTGGAGCTACGTTTTTTACACTTTCCCAATTGCAAGTTTCACAATGAAGTTGTCAACTTTGATCGCTTGACTTACTTAGTGCAAAATAAAAAACAAAAAAAAATTAAATTCTTCTTATCCAAAATATGGTACACTTTGTGAAAACTGAAAGTATTTTCTGGGTTACCCAACATTTCAAAGTCTCTATGGAACTTCCCAGTGTGCGTCGTCGAGGGAAATGTAAGTTGGTCAGAGCAGCGATCAAGCTAACGTTCCATCTTGTACAAGGGGTCCTGGGTTATATCCCTGCTCTGACCACCTTAAGTTTCTTTTGGCGACGGTTACCTCGAATGTTGGCGGCGACACTATCGAGTATTAAGCCATGAAAAAGTTTCTCAAAATACCGTTCAGCATCGGTGTAAAAACTGTCGGTCTCAATCAGTGAGTATAAAACTATAAACTTTACAGCCGACTGGTGGTGAGAATTTCTCCCCATTTCCTTCGTGGGGTGTATTAGGAAACCATTTATTTCTTTATTTATTTACATAATATCATACAAGTCATTCAAATATGCAGACAAAATATTCAATACCAGTGAGGAAAAATTTATTAAAAAAAATTTATGTTTCCATTTTGTTTAATCTAACTCTGAATACTTATGCGTTAATCTAATAAGCTCTAGGATTATTATATTTTGTAACAACCCAACCCATAAAAAACAAGGTAATACTCGAACATTATGATTCAATTATAATTGTTCGAAAACTGTTTGATTTGTTGTATACTACTTTATAATATTTTGAAATTTGTTACACTTTAATATATTTCTAGGCCTTAAGTTCAGCACAACAAAAAACTAAAATTTAAAAATTACACGACTGTCACCAAATGAATCGCAGCAAACCCTCACGAAGAGTTTCATTGACATTTATGCTGGCTATCATCTGCGTAGCCTGAGGAACCGCGAGCTCAGTTGCAATCGACAACCCCAGGGAGCTTTTGGCAATTCATTGTGCAATATGAAGCAAATTAATGAACATCAACAGGATGTGCCACTTGCACTGTTTCGACAACACGATATTGTCAAAAGCCTGTTGATCATTGAAGTAAATGTCGGAAAAAGTTAAACCAACTTTTGCTGGCAATTTTCGCCAAAAAGGTGTTAGGGAATCAATACACATTTTTTTCGAAAATAATTTAAGTTCAATTAACTTATAGCAGTATTGTAGAAAAAAAAATCCGTGGCTCTCTTGTTTTACTAATTTAAGCAAATTTATTACTGTTACCATGACATTAACCCTGCTGTTAGATTAGGACCATTTGGTCCAAATTTTTTCTGTTTTCCCTTGTAACTTTGGAACGGTGATATATACTGACTAAATTTTTCTGCTAATGGGGTCTTTTAATAAAACAATGTTATGTGCGAAAATTAAATTTTCTAACTTTATTCAGGACTGAGAAAAATACAAAATGACGAATCTTAGGTTAGAGGACCATTTGGTCAATAGTACATTTTTTCATTACCAAGCGAATGTAAATTCATGTCAAATATTTAGAAGATGTTTTTGATATGTCAAATACTTGCTTTAGAAATTATTGAACCAAAATAGTTACAAAGGATAAGATAAAATTATTATTTTGGATGAAAATTCCAGTATGGACCAAATGGTCCCTCAACCTAAGATTCGTAAATTTTTTCATTACCAAGCGAATGTAAATTCATGTCAAATATTTAGAAGATGTTTTTGATATGTTAGCGGATGTTTTTGATATGTCAAATACTTGCTTTAGAAATTTTTGAACCAAAATAGTTACAAAGAATAAGATAAAATTATTATTTTGGATGAAAATTGCAGTATGGACCAAATGGTCCCTCAATCTAAGATTCGTAAGTTTTTTCTAATCTAACAGCAGGGTTAACATGTTTCTGAAAGCGAAGGTTTTCTTTCTGGATCTGCAAAGACCAAATATCAATTAAATAAATAGAAGATAAATTAAAACCAATAATTAGGTTTAGCCGGGACGAGTCCAATATTGCTCTACAATTGCACCAACTACAAATCGTCAAAATATCGTTACCCAAGTAAATTTAAATTTGATTGCGCAAATTTGAGACGGTAACACTAAAATCAACAATATTGGATTTTTTTGTATAATCATAACCCAGTGTGAGATCGTATGAATTTTATTGGGCCTCTGATATAAATTAAATTTGTTAGACAATTATTTGTACAAATACATTATAAAATAAAAAAAATGGTTTCCCATTACATCCCATGAAGGGACTGGGGAGAAACTTCTCACAATCACTGAGCTGTGCGCTTTCCAGTTTTCACTCACTGATTGGGACTTACAGTTTTACACCGATTCCGAACGGCAATTTGAGAAACTTTTTCATGGCTAGATACTCGATAGTGTCGCCGTCACTATGCGAGGTGACCGCCGCCGAAAGAAAATTTTAAGGTGGTCAGAGCCGGGTTCGAACCCAGGATCTCATGTACAAGAGCCGCGCACACTAGCCATTGCACCACCGACGGTTAGTTCGAAGCAATTTTATTAAGTTGAGATTTGTTTATGCCACAAGTAGTGATAACACCCCGCCACATTATTTCTAGGGCCTCAACCGAAACCTGCTCTTTTTTTCCTTGAGCATTACAGGCAATTGATGACTATTGGTATAGATTAGGAACATATTTCCGATTTGATTACAATGAATAGTGTAATAGTGTATAGATAGTGTATCTCTTTCCATATTTCATACACCTCTTTAATACATTCTTAACAAAAGACATACCAACACTCTATAAAATGATTTATCGTGTAAGCAAATTCTAAATATTCTGATTTACGGTAGAAGAATTGGGGTGACTACCTTCGAAGAAAGTGCAGCTTTCAAGTCACTAATCACCAAAAATTATATTTAAATACCCAAACTAGTTGTAGAGATTTAAATTTTTTCTTTTTTTTCACTCATATCAGTCCGATTTGAAGAAATGGATATGCTTAAGAATACAACTCTGCCGTTTTGTATAACTCCATCCATTTGTATAACTGTATGAGAGTCTCCAATCACAAATCTCCGTTTGATTTCCAGGCCAACGTTATTACTTCTATTCACGGCATATACGAGGTAAATAAAATCATCCAATATCTCGAAATTATAGCAGTTATCAACGTTTAAATTTTTAAAAAAGGATCAAAAGGACATATGCATATTCAATATGAACGACTCTCGTCTGCAAAATCCTCTAGTAAAATCTATTCCACAATAAATTGGCAGAACATTTGGATATTTTGCCATTGATTTTGGTGCCGTTATCGTGACATTGCTTCAAAAAAAGGACAAAAAAGGACATCTGGAAATAAAGTTAGGACATCTGGAAATAAAGTTTAAGTATTTTTAAATTTATCTCGGACAGTATCGGATAAAAAATTCAAACTTGCTACGCCCATAGAAAAAGTGTAGCTACCTGCGGTCTAGATTTTTGGGGTTTGGCTATACCCACCTCGTGTGATCATTTGGTGCAGGAATCGTCCATCCCCAAAGCAAAAACCTAAATTTTGTTGCATAGTGTTATAGGTCGAACTTGAGTATTCACAATCGAAACCGGTTAAACGGTTAACCAAATTTCGGCCAGTTAACCGTATGTCGGTCTTGCAAAAATTGCTATTTTCGAAGAACCGGTTTCGACGATTATTTCAGGTTGATTAACCGGTTTTTTCGGTTTTTACACAACTGATATATTGCTACAGAAATACACACCCAACTCCTTTTTCATAGCTAAATATTAAAAACTTCCAAAATTCTGAGTCTTCACCTCAAACTGTCCGAAATCTTCGAAAGCGAATCCGTCAATCCTTAACGTTATTGGACAAAGTAACTCGTGTACGTGCTCATCCGGCACGTTCAGTGGAAAATATTGCCGCTGTAGCTGTAGCATCATATTTTCCGATGAAGCTCAGCTCCACCTCGGGGGGTTACGTTAACAAACAAAATTGTTGCAGTTTGGGCTCAGAAAATCCAGACGTCGTCGAGCAGAAGCCAATGCATCCACAACGAGTGACTGTAGGGTGCGGTTTTTGGCACGGCGGCAACATAGGCCTATTTTTCTACGAAAATGAGCAAGGAGCCGCCGAATTCGTCAGTGGCGAGCTTTATGGTGCCACGCTCAGCGATTTTTTGTTCCCAAAATTTGAAGACAGGACGGCGCTATGACCCGCACAGCCAACGTCACAATCAATCTTTTGCGCACTGTGTTCAAAACCGTATAATCAGCTGAAACTCGGAAGTCCATTGGCCGCCTCCCAACTGCGTTTGTAACCCGATAGACTATTATATCCGGAGAGCCGGAAAACATAATTTTCACGTAAGTGTTCAACAAAGTGTTAAAACATAAGTGATAAACAAACAGACCTTAAAACACGAAATGTACCTCAAAATTAAGAAGATAGAATGAAATATCAATGATGGGTCTTACCAATAAAATCATAATTTTGAAAAACTGCTATTAGTACTATTTTTAAAGCGAAATTAAATTCCAAATTGTACGTGGCCTACCCTTTAGTTTCCCATTTCATTTCACGAAGGCATATGGTTATACACTATGATTGGGACCTGCAGTTTTACACCGGTGCCGAACGTTATTTTGACAAGCATTTATATGGCAATGTACTCGATAGTCGGTCTAAAAAATTCGAGGAGATGAATTAAAAATAAACGATGGTTATAAAACGCACAGTACGACATTAAAATTCGGCTGCCTGAAACTTTTTCTAATCCCATCGTGGAATGCAACGCGAAGTCATAAATGTATATTTTCCGCACACAGTTGTGTACCAATTGCGAGTAATAGAACTTAGGGAAGCTTATTTATCCCATCTCAATCAGAGTCGCCATGGCAATAAGCCATCCATCACCATGGCAAATGATTTACCTGCGAGTTGAATCATGTATACACTTCACGTCTAGCATAATTTCCATTAATGTATGTTTCGAAGTCAAAAGTTAAGTGCTTTAGCGAAATAACACATTTCACTTAAATTGACTTGTTTAATTAAACATAGCATGCATTAGATAACTGACTTAATTGCTGGTCAAATGGTTTACCACATGGACTTTATACTCTGGCCCAGCAGCGGAACTGACAGTGTTTTCCAATTCATGGCTTTTATCTAGCCAGATTTCACTCACTTTCTATTCTTCAAGCAAGTACTTCAGGGGCTACAATCTTACTATCATTTTGTTAAATATCATGTTAGAATTTTATATTTTCATGTATATTTTCTTAGCCAAATAGTAATAGCATACATACATATCAAATACGTGCTGAAAACACAACTGCAGTTTTGAGAATTCAAACATATTCAGACGCAGAATATAATTTGTAAGTATGGTTTATGTTAGAAGGACGAATATAATTTTCTGCCACGCCACGCCTCACCGTATTTATTGTCAAGTATATGGTAAAACGCAGAAATTACAATCCTGGATAAAGGCCTTTATCGACACCGTGTACCCCCCGCCGTGCTATGTTGCTTTTGTAGATGCGAATGTCCGCACGCCAACTCACATTTATATGAATACGGTTTTGTCCATTTTAAAATGAACGAATATTCAGTCATTTGCTTGTACGTTCAGGCTGCACATGACATCATGCATTACTGCACTGATTGACCTCAACGATTTTTCAATTTCAAATGAGTGGCACGCATTTGATTTGAAGTGAGTGCACATGTTGCACTTTCTGTTCTTTTAGGACTGTATGTAAATGGTTTACAAAGAGTTACAATATGAGCAGTAACAATAACAAAAGCAGTGGCAGCGACATGAATTTGTTCAGTGACGAGGCGTGAACATTGAACAGTGTCAACAGTGACTGCGATAGACCTAGAAAAATACGTATAATGTATATGCCACAGAATTTTTGAATTCAAATCTTCACCGAATATTTGACTAATTCGGATACATATATATAATTATATAAAAGCAGGCGTCAAACGTGTGAAAGGGAAATGACTAAGTTTGGAATGGAATAATATTCCCGGTGAAAGATTTCACACATTAGTTGAAAAGAAAAATCTTACTAGAAGATGCAGGAAAGTGATCAAATCTAACGGGTTTCGAACAAAATTTAAATTTTTGTCAGGTTTTCAAATGAATTTAGCTCATTTTGAAAAATATATATTTAATATAACTGAATTTGTTCTTAATTAAGTGTTAAAAAAGTGGCATATATTAGTTTTTGTTCACAGAACTATTTAGTACGATATTTTATTTATTTTTTCATAAATACATAAATAATAGTTTGGTTGCGCCCTTTTATCCGAGAACAATTGCGCTGGCAAAATTTCCGATTCGTCGCTTTCACACGAGATGATTATGCACTGCATGTACGTACCCAGCGGCGGAAGTCAGGACCTAGAAGGCCTGAAATCATGACCAAAAAGGCCTTCTTTAAAACACGGAAGGCCTTCCCTACACATTACCTCTTCCTTTCTTTTTAGCATTGCGTGAGATTAGGAGGCAAGGCCATCCTTGCCCATTGCCTAAAGAAGGCCTTAGCAGGCATTCAAAGAGGAAGGCCTTAGAAGGTATTTACTTTTATTTACTTTTGTTAAACAAAAGTAATATGCAAATAATTTATTTTATCACAAAATCGTTAATCAGAATTGTTTTTAATTCTTCCTTATCCTTGTCAAAAATAAGAGCTCAAGCTGGAGTGGAAGTGAGCAGGTCATCAGTACGCAGAGTAACTAAGAGTTGTGAGTATCTTAAATACCTGAAATTACAAAAAAAACTGCCACTTAATGCTCCTCGTAAGGAAAAGCTGCTTCAATTCGCAAGAGACTACATGGCAAGGGATGGGCTGCCAAGAGGTCATGTAAATGATCGGAGGACCGTTGTATTTACGGATGGGGAGAAGGTTAGTTTGGATGGATCTGATGGCTACAACTAACATTTTCATGATTTGCGCAAAGAAAAGCGTTTTTTGAACCGACATCACAGCCGACAGGGCGGCGTTATGGTGTGGGTTGCACCTTCGATCTTGAATTTCGAAGTGCAAAAATGACTGGTGCAAGCTATAAGACGTTATTGGAATCGGCTTTTCCGAAGTTCCGAAGCAACAGGATAATGCCCCCATACACAACGCCAGAGTAGTAAAGGACTTTATTGCAAGCCAAAATGTTAATATTCTTGTTTGGCCACCTTATTCGCCAGATATAAACATTATCGAAAATGTCTGGGGTTGGTTATCTGGTAAGGTCTATGAAGGAGGTAGATAATTTGATGACAAGCAGTCACTAATTCAGGTCATTAAGGATGCTTGGAATCAAATTTTGTTGGATTACCTAAATTCTCTTTATTTCTCAATGAAAACCCGTATATTTGAAGTTATTAAAAACAAAGGGGTTGTACCCATTACTAGTAGTTCTTGAATAAAGTAAAATAAATTGAAAAAACAAAAAAAAAACTGTTTTTCGTTAAAATTAGTTAAAGTGCCTTTATTCAAGTGAACCAAAGAAATAGTAAATTTTTTGACTTTTTTTTTATAAATTGCTGAAAAAAAGTTATTTACCTAAGAAACCACTATTGTCATGATTTTTTATATCTCAAGAGGTCTAGCTTCTATTTCTATTTTAAAATTCTGCAATCGGCTACAAAGTGCAAAAGATACAGACTGCTGAATATGGAATTTTTAGTTCCTTTAAATAATTGAACCGGAGTGTATTTTGAGAATTGTCTGTTATTAATTTTTTCACGTGTATGTAGCCTTTTCTCTTTTTATTGAATACAACAAAAGCAACACTTTTTGCTGATACATACTTTTTAATTTTAAAGTAATTCATATTTTTATGGCAACATCTGCAATAGCATGCATATGCCGCGATATTTCTTAGGTTGTAGTTAGTTCCTCTATAAGACATGGTAAGCTTTGCAAACAAAATCCCACTAAATCTCAATTTATTTTACGCTCCTTTTGATTTGCCTCATCCCTTTTCCTCTTCCCAACTCTCTTGCACTTCCCCACTATTGCTGCGAAGGTTGTAATATTTGTATATTTTTCTGTGTTTTCTATATGCAAGCCGTGCATCAGTTTCAAAGTTATAGGTACTTAGATTTATGCCACCAACAGGCAAACTTGTGCAGCGAAAGAATGCATTAAGCTTGAAAAATCATTTCTGAGAATTTGTGGTAGTGTTCTAGAAGATATGGTAATTACTGTAAGATATGTGTGTTTGCATTTGCATATGACAGGGAATATGTAGAGGAGGATCTGAAGCTATATACTATATTTAGTATGTCGTATTATTTTATACGTACCCGATGATATTTGTATATGTTTGCTTTCAATTTGCTAAAAGTATTGTGGCAAGGGCATAAGATTGTTGTATACATTCTTGCATGCATTTGATGCACAGCAAAATCTTCAATCGCGGCGAGTGATGTATGCAACATTTATTTAATACATTTCTTAATGTAAATATTCATAAATTAATATCTGTTGAAAGTATGTAAATGCATTATAAAACGCTCCCTATTTGTTAGTCATAATAGCAAATACTTTCTCTGATGTTTTGTATTTATCATTTATGAACTGATTTGCATCCGCTGTTCGCGACAACCATGTGAAGAATTTACTTTCAATGAGTATTTGAAAGGGACGCCTTTTCCGTATAACAAGAACTACCACACATTTCTAATCAAAAGGGACAATAGATCCTTTGTGAAAGACACGGATTATGTGACCACATATATGTAGTATGATGCAAAAGGTAAACCGTGAATTTAACGTCGAATGCTAAGAATGTTCACCTCTTGAATGGATGGAATGGATTGGTGACAATCAGTGAGCTACACCTTATTAATCTAAAAAAAAATATTATCAAGTTTTCATTCCACATGAGTCGGTAGCAGAACCATAGTTGAAAGCCATGATATCACGCAGTATTGGAGAGGACAGGGTTTGATACCGCCCTACATAGGTTAGCTTACGTTACGTATCAATGTTACACGTAAAAAGGCTCAATAAACTGACTTTAATCACTATCATCAGACAAGAGGTATTAGAGGCCGCGTTTGCCACCGAGGATTTTCATGGGAAATGGCAAAGCTGCAATTAGTTTATCCCCATGTGAGGTTACTGCAGTATTTTCAAGAATCGAAAACGTATCAGCGAGGGTCTGTCTTGCTGTTAATGAGGGCAAGACACAATTGATGGTGTCAACAACCACACAAACCTCTTGACTTGGTCCGCACTTGAACGTTGACAACCGATTTGATTTTAAAGTGGTAGATAAATTTATCTAACCTAGATACGCCGCGAACACTGACAACAACGTCAGCCTGGAGATAGACAGGAGAATTGTGCTCACAAGTAGATGCTTTTTTGGGCTCAGCAAGCAGTGTAGGAACAAAGCCCTCTCTTGACGGACAAAAGTGCAGCTATCATTTTACCTGTCTTGACATATGACTCTAAAATTTGGGTCGTATAGCAAGCGGATGAAAGACACCTGGGAGTTTTCGAGAGAAAAGTTCTCCGCAAAGTATATGGTCCTGTTAGAGAAAACGGCGTGTACCGACGTCTCAGGAACGCCGAGCAATATAATCTATATTCCGTCGTGGACATAGTTAGGCGGACATTAGGCCAATTGCGTTGGCTAGGCCATGTTATCAGAATGGTTGAAGGTGACCCAGCGCGAAAGGATTTCGATAACGTACGAGACGACCGAGACTCCGCTGGAGAGACCAGGCAGAAGAATCCCTGCGTATCCTTGGTGTTACCAACTGGCGAGAAAAGGCGAAAGATAGAGCCAGTTGGAAGATTATATTGAAATTTGTTTAACTTGTTGGTTTAGTTAATATGTGTAAGACGTCTGACGTCATGAGGTTGTAAAATAGTCAATAAAAGTAAGCCTTGATTTACGCCTTTGCCCACATTAACATATACTACTAACATCTCTTTCAAACCTTGGATTTCTTTTTTAAGAACTTTAATTATTATGTATGGCGAGAGGGATAATTGTGTAAGAACTAAAGGGTTTTTCAATAAGAGCGCTACAAAAGTTTTATTAAATAAATCAAAACCGGTTTTAGATACCAATGAAATTCTTTATTCCCGTGAAAGTAGGTTCGATGCCATTATGTATGGAACTCGATTTCTTTTGCATGGCCACCACGGGCACGCTTGCAGAAGTCCAGACGCTGAACCCAAATTTCGACGGTTTTCAAATATAAATCGGCCGATGCTGCTGCAATTTCACGTTCGATATTCGTACGAAATACATTAATCGTCGCTGGCTTGTTGGCATAGACCATAGACTTGACGTAGCCCCACAGGAAATAATCTAACGGCGTCAAATCGCACGACCGAGGCGGCGAATCGACTGGGCCATTTCGTGAGATAACAAGTTCACCAAACTTGGTTTATAATAAATTGATTGTGGCATTCGCCTGTTGGAACCACATGTCCTCCAAGTTTATACTATCCAATTGGGGCCAAAACTATTCGGTTATTATTGAACGGTAGCGATTCGCATTCACAGTAATGTGCCGGTCTTGATCATCACGGAAGAAGTACGGTCCAATGACGCCGCCGGCCCATAAACCGCACTAAACCGTAATTTTTTCGGGATGCAATGATGACTCATGGATTACGTGTGGATTGCTGTCTGACAATAACGCATATTTTGCTTATTGCGGAAGCCATTCAGCCAGAAATGAGCCTCATCGCTGAAGATGATTTTAAGATGTAAATCCGAATCAGTTTCAAGTTGTTGCTCAGCCCAATTCACGAACATTCGACGCTTATGGTGGTCAAGCTGCTTCAGGTCTTGCGTCAATTTGATCTTGTAAGGATGTAGGCCAAGATCTTTTCGCAAAATTCGCCACAACGACATCACAGAGATGCCTAACGCTTCAGAACGACGTGTGAGAGACGCATTTGGGCTTTCTTGAAGTGAAGCCTCAGCGGCAGCAATATTCTCGACACTACGGGCACTTGTTTGTCTCACTGGCACAGGAACATTTTATACTGTGCCTGTGGATTCAAATTTTTCCACTAGGCGCTCAATTGTTGATCTGGTAGGACGATTATGGCGACCATAAATTGGACGTAGCGCTCTTAAAGTTGAGGCCACTGACTCCAAATTTCGGTAGTAAATTTTAATAATTTCGACTCGTTGTTGGCTCGTATATCTTTCCATGATGAAATAGCAAACCTTACTGAAGAGAAATGTCAAAAGAACGGGAAAAAATATGTCGTCGTTTGCTGTCCCTATCGATTTACTTTTTTTGCGTCTCTGTTGAAAAACCCTTTATTACTAAATATTATCCAATTATGCAAGTTTTATATTTCTCCAGCGAGTCTTACTTACTACACACCAATTTTGAGATTTGTTTTGAGGTTTTCTTCAGATTTTATGGTTCCATTAAATTTTCTATTTTTCTTCTTCCATTTATTTATTAATTCCCCTGAAATTGTATTGTCGTACTACAACTGATTCTGTAACTTCTCAGTTTGGAAGTATGAGGAGGATTCCAGATACCAGCTGAAGTAATTTTTTTCCATGGCTTTCCTTTACAAATTCTGTGATAACATAAATTGAAGTTATTAATCAATATTCATAAATAAAATCACACATATTTAGTAGCATTTCTATGTTTGCGTAATTTTTTATTAATATTTGTTTTACACGTTTTGTTTGTAATGATTTTTTATGGGTTTTGGGTTTATATGCAATGTTTGTTTATCTTTTGGCTCAGTTGACGTGGATTTCACCATAGCACAGAAAATAACAACTGTCAACAAAGATGAAAATAAAATGAAATATGATATCATTGGTATATAAAATCAAATGGCAAACAACCAGATATAATAATCTTCATATAAAATAAAAATTGAAAAAAATTTAAGAAAAATATAATTTAACAGCTTTGAATTGATACAAATATAAAGCAATACATCTCATGAAAGAATTGGGGAGAGCTTCTTACAACCAGTGAGCTGTGGGCTTCCTAAATTTACACTGACTGATGGGAACCTATAGACCTAAACAGATTCCGAACTGTATTACGAGCCCCTGATGACAGGCCATTACTCTTTTCATGCAATTTTTCACGATTTTTCACAGAGATGTGCTGTCCCTCAGCTATGACACGTTA
Organism: Phaonia tiefii; assembly: GCA_963931995.1. Lineage (NCBI taxonomy): Eukaryota > Metazoa > Arthropoda > Insecta > Diptera > Muscidae > Phaonia > Phaonia tiefii. Next base: position 321,336,806 of record OZ008367.1, on the reverse strand, counting down.
GGTCTCGGATTTGAACTCAGAAATTGTTTCTGGTTTATTCGCACAAACCCGAGATTTCACAAAACCTCAAAGAAAGAAATCCCATTGCGTTAATTTGCATAATATTGGTGCCAAGTTGACATCGGATTTTCTTGGGATGATTTGATTTGGGATTCGTTGCTACCATAAATCGATTGTTTCGTGCACGGTGTGGCAGGTGCCGCCGTCTTGCTGAAACCACATATAGTCAAGATCCATGCCGTCCAGTTAAGGCCATAGGAATTCCATTATTATGTTCCTGTAACTAATGCAGTTCATAGTCACTGCAAATTCGACCTCATCTCCAAAAAGGTAAGGCCCAATCCCGCAGACTAAACAAATTCCACACCAGACAGTTGCTTGTTGTGGCTGCAATTGTTTCTAATGGATTGCATGAGGATTTTCTGAGACCCAAATTCGACAATTTTCGCTTCATCGCTTCATCATTTCGACAATGGAAATGCGCTTCATCGCAGAAGATGATATTTTGATGTGTTAGCATCTAAAGCACTGGTTGGGCAATATATCAAAGTGAACATATGCAAACAATACACAGCGTTAGCATCACATGCATGGTTGTTGTACAACAATAGTCTCTGCCTGAAAATAAGTAAGATGGCTTTGATGAAGCGGCAGCGAACAAAAAAGCAGGACATCGCCGACAAAGAGTATTGAATAGTATAGAGAAATCATGGAAGTGGACAGCATGGATCATAACTACATGTGTTTTCAGCAAGCCGGCGTCACCTGTCACACCGCGCATGAAAAAATCGTTTTATTACAGCAACGATTTTCAGAAAAAATTACCTGAAGGACCTCTGATGTCAACTGACCATCAAGGTTATGCTATTTAACGACGTGCGATTTTTTTCTTTGGGATTTTGTGAAATCTCTGGTTTATGCGAATAAACCAAAAACGATTCCTGAGCATAAATCCGAGATCCATATCGTTATCGATCCAACGTGGCTGGCGTGATAATGGACTGCCGTCAGAGCCGTGGGGGCATTTGACGGATAGTTTATTCCATACTTAGTCACAACATATCTGCTTTAAAATCCAATAAGAAATGTTACAACCATCTCAAAAATTTATTTTAATATTAAAGAGTGCTCTCTTTCTGAGACACCCTTTACTTTTGCCTGCATTATATCCAATTTCCGAGGCACTTGTGCACTCCGAAAATGGTAGATCGTAAATATGTGTTTGAATCCATTAACCGCTTCTTCAGGCAACAAAAACGTTTACCACGCAATTTGTTTTTAATTTACACGAATAAAAAAAATCAGGAGGTATTTAGTCAGGGCTTCAAAGCGGATGGCCACTCAAATCAATGATTTTGTTGGTCAAATACGCATTTGTTTGAACCGATGTGTGAGAGCTAGCATGGTCGTTATAGAGAATGATTCTTGTTTGGGGGATGTTTTTTTCAGTTCAGCAAAACCTTCTGCCATATAAATGGTTCTATTGCATTCAGAATTTGCTGTTCTATGGAGCTGTAGCTGAACTGTTTCCACATGGCCGGTTACGCAGGCCACCAATTACTTTGAAGTCCTTCGTGCGCGAACAACTTTTGTTAGATTTGGTCCGTCTTGGAAAATCAACGCCGACGATTGCCGTTTAGTCTCATGTTCATAAATATTAACATATCTTATAGACGTTTTTTGAAGAACCGCCAATGCACATTTTCTTGCACAAATCGAAACGAACCTTTTGATTGAGAGATTGCCAAAGGATGCGATATACACTGCGATCAATTTTTTTACGGCCAGATGTTCATGCAGTGTTGAATGGATGAGAGTGAAAGCAATGCCCTAGATTGCACCTATTTCACGGAATATCACACGCAGGCTTTGCAATTCTGAACCTGCAGGAAATGTGTCTTGAAGTGAACGTAGGCAACAATTAAAATCATTATTCCAGTTTTTCACAGTAATGTAGGATGGTGCATCAAATTTAAGTTCATAAATGCACTCTTGATAATTTATGTAGACAAATGTGAAAAATAGTCACAAGAAAACGTTCTCGAGTTAATTCTATTCTATATTTTTATGTTTATGATCGTCACGACACGCCGTTTGAGCCACATGTTGAACAAAAAATAAAAAATTACCCAAATACGCTAGGAATCGAAACTTAATCGGCCGGCAGATGACTATAAGCAGACTCGTATAATAATAATTTGCCGTAATCCCTTGCTCCATATGAATCTTTTGAGAACCAACTAATGTTAATATGCATCTTAGTTAATTTTATATAAATTTTTGCAAATTTTCACAAGGGTTTTATGCTATTTTGTTATTACGGACACTTAAAAAATAAAAATAGACTTTTTGAGCAATATAAAGGGTCCGCCATCTAACTTTTTTTTTCAACTAGTGCTTATTTCGTGACAGATAATTAGTTTTATCCTTCCGCTGAACGAATATGGTTGTGTATACGCTTGAACAATGGTGGGAAATATTGTGATATTACTTTGAAAATCATGGTAATGTTGCAGATGCCGATTTTGCCGATTTTGCAAACAAAAATCATCTTTTCAGATGAAGCTCATTTTGATCTTGGCGGGTATGTAAACAAGCAAAATTGTCGCATTTGGGGCACAGAAAACCCGCACGTATACATTGAAAAGCCGATGCACCCAAAACGAGTCACTGTTTGGTGCGGACTTTGGTCCAGAAGCATAATTGGGCCATTTTTCTTCGAAAATGAGCAAGGAGTGGCCGTTACAGTCAATGGCGATCTTTATCGGCCCATGTTGAACGAATTTTTGTTCACAAAAATTGAAGAGGAGGATACTGGCAACATTTGGTTTCAACAGGATGGCGGTACGTGCCACACAGCCGAAGCTACACTCGATGTTTTGCGCCCTGTTTTTGAAGATTGCATTATCAGCCGCAGAGCTGATGTCGTTTGGCCACCTAGGAGCTGCGATTTGACACCGTTGGACTATTATTTGTGGAGTGCCCTCAAAGATAAGTGTTACTCCGACAAGCCAGAGACAATTGACGCTTTAAAGAACAATATTCGTGAAGCCATTGGTGAAATACAGCTGCACACAATCGATAATGTGCTTAAAAATTGGACCGATCGTGTAGGCTACTGCATGGCCAGTCGAGGCAGCGATTTGAATTAAATTATTGTCCATTATTAACCGGAAGGATTGTACTTTCAAATAAAAAAAGAAATTTGAGAAAATATTCAGTGGTTTTTTTATAGCATTTTCAAAAAAAAAAAGTTATTTGGCGAACCCGTTATGAATATTTATTGACAATATATTTGTAGAACATAGTATGTTCAAAATAAACCATTTCAGATAAAAATTTTAAGATTTCAAAATTTAAATTTTTGGAAGAGGACTCAAAGAACATACGCAAATTCAAGATGAAGGATTTTCATCTGTGAAATCGTCGAGTAAAATTTATTCCACACTAAATTGGTAGAATATTTGTATACTTTGTCGGTTATTTTGCAGCAGTTTTCTTGAGCTTGTTTCAAAAAAGGATAGATATTTGTTATAATAAAGGTAGATATTTGTTTTGTGACGATCCATAATGAAATCTAATGGGGAATAAATTCGTAAAACATTTTGAATCCGTAGCTGGTCAGTTGAGTGTACATTTTTGGTACTTTTTGAACAAAGGACGAAAAGGATCCTTTAAACTTTAAAATAGAGCGTTCGAATATTCTACATAAATAATCCTTGTCAAATTTGTTACCACAAGAATTCGCTCAATTCAATATTTATACTCGATTTTAAAATTTATCTCGGACAGTAAAGGATAAGAAAATTCTAACTTGCCACGTCCATAAAAAAGGTGTAGCCACACAGCGGTCTCAACTTTTGGGCAATCATCCACCAGCAAAATTGTTGTTGCGCAGTGTTATTGTTTACGATATTTTAAATATGAAATGTATTTGGTTCACAAACTATTCGCAATTCAAATTGTAGGCACAACAACCGAGCAACATCGTCAACAATAACATCCTCAGGACAACATAGTTTTTATTGCTTGTGGTAACCAATTTTAGGCCGTAACCATTGTTTTTGCGCTTTTAGATGTTTCCTGTGGCAAAATTTAATACCTCTTTACTTTAAACCGGCAGCATTGATAACACTTTGTTGCCCCACAGAAAACCATAATCAGACAAAAACATTTTTTTGCGAACAAAAGAATACCACAATTTTATGTGGTAAAGAAATTATGTGGTGAGTGGTGACTGTTTTCAGTGTGCTGGGTTTTAAACTAACAATAAATAAAAATTTACATTACAATTTTTTTATTTTTTATGGCATTAAAAATACATGATTTGAATTTTGAATTTAAAAAAATATTGGAGAAAAAGGAAATCGTTCGGAAATTATGTGTTCTTTGCGGTTGATAAAACGTCTGTATGCTAACATCCTTCAAGTCCATCTTTAATTTGATGCTAATATCACATTTTCTCGCTAACACAAATACGTTTTGAAAAAGTGTATGTACCATTGCATTAAAGCTCTGACCAAATATCTGCATATAGGATGACGAAATGTGGAGTGAGTCTTTAAAGTAGTTGAAACTGGAGTTTATACCAAAGCAGTGAATATTCAATCTTGTTCCTTTATAGTGGTACTAATGTATTGTTTTTCTATAATAATTCAGAGTTTAATAGATATTCCGATAATAAATTGCCAATATAACACAATTCTACACACTGAAAAATTTGTATTTTTTTTGCTGTTTGGGTTTAAGTATAAAGTGTGTTTGGAGTTTGTCGCAAATATAATATACTTGTGTCCAAACACATTGTGTTTGCTACTCAATATTACACGTTTGAGACACAATGATTAACATGTTATAATATATGTATTTGCCACCCAAATATGTCTATGTTTGTGATACTAATACAGCTGTGCTCGTTGCACTGTTTATGATCTCTCGAGAGCAAGAAAATAAAAAAAGTACAACGAGAGAGTCTATCTTGTAAATGTTTATCTGTATTGCTCCATTATTAACTCAGTCTGTGATTCATAAATATTTCTGAATGGACGTGTAAATTGCGGATGAGGTCATTGTTTCTTATTGTGGCTGATGTACTGCATTTTCATTTATTGTACATAGTCGTAAATTGTTCATCGGACGGAGGATATTAAAAGTGATCAGTGAAAAAAGAATAAACAAACGGTCGGATAGTTAAATGGTTTGTGATGTTGCTTTCGTTTTTGTGTATGTGTTTCGTATACGAGTACATGTGTTTGTGCTAACAAAGTGAGAAGCGATTTTGAGGAAAAAACTGGAAAGGCCATCAACGTGGAGCCCTTCGTCTGTCCGAGACTTTAGTGAGGAAATCGGACCGGCGGAACATTTGCTAAAATAGCATAATAAAGAAAAACAGAAGTGATTTATCCACGCTAGGCTTGCATGAACCAGATGTTTATACAAGCGTATTGTTTGTGTACCAACTGATAGTGATAACCAATGCATAGCCGAAACCTTCTGAAAATAAAAACGTGAGAGGCAACAAAGCAAAGCAAAAGAACAGCAGGTTCTCATTTCATGAAAAATGGAATAATGCAGTCAATGCGAGTAAATGCAAAAAGGACAGTTTAAAATATTTAAATTTTTTGTATTAATTATTTATAAATGTGGATTTATAGTGATACAATTAATTATAATAAGTAACACATATGTAGTGAAATCAAAGAAGAATTCGTTTCCACATATTATTATGTTTGGGAGGAAATACCCAAATGTTTCCACGTAAGTATTTGCACGTATATGGGAAGCAAGCGAATACTTCCACGTTTGTATATGGATGTTTGGGATGAAAAACGCATATATTTTCACGTAAAAGCATACATGTTTTCCAGTAAACATAATATTGTTTACATTTAAAGACAAGTGAGTTTGGGACCTGCAAACATATGAAACTTTAAAGTGTGTTCCAAACACACACATGTTTCCTGCCGAATATGTTTGGGAGAATATGTTAGAGGCGTTGATATTTCTCAGCGTGTACGTAATATCCGCTTTTGACTTTTGATTACCGCCAGTCGGTAATACTTCAAAACGTTTTTTGATACATAAATATATATGTAATTCTGTAGATTTATTCATTGACTAATTATTTTGTGTAGAAAATACAATATTTTGTACAACGCAATACAATCGATAGATAGCTTCCTGTGGCATCTTTAAATACCATCGGCTTCAAAACATACTCTTCTTCACCAAAACTGGTACCACCTAAATCGCAAACGTATAAGCGCAATAGGCATATAGTTGGGTAATAAAAATTGAAGTGAATCGAAGTTGTAAGTTTGATAATAAAATGTAAATGTCGACACTTCCATATACTGGTACGCCGACACTCACTCATTTTTCTTATCTTTGTGATGTCCTTCTTCTGTTACTTCGCATTCATATAAACGAAAAGGCATATCTTTTTCTTAAGTTGTTTATTTCGTGTCACAAAAGAATGAGTACAATAAAACCAGCATGTTCGGTATTAAACCCAATCTTATACATAGCTTTCAATGCAACTGTATTATACGTAAGTACGTTATTTCGTTGTCCTTCCAAAATGCTGTTTTATGACTCTTAAAAGCTCCTGATGATAGTAACACAGTTGCGGAATATGTAACAGCAAATCAACATATTATCAGCTTCACAGTTTTGCATTTTCTGTACAAACTTTTGGGATACATTAGTGCTTATATAGACTTAAAAGAAGGCACCCTAATCGGGGTACATTTTGAAAGCTACTTATGAAGGTTTGTTTACATTGCTTTGTATTATGGTATTTTGTATTATGGTAATAATGTAGTATATCCTTACAAAGACAGAGTAATACACTGACATACTTTTAGAAAAAGTTTGCACTAAAGTATAATGTGAAATATTAACAATAAAATTTACACATATAAGTCCTGACAGTTAAAAAGCTAACAAGTCTTACATGGCTTATCTGTCTTCGAAGCAAAATCAAATATGATGCAATTCTGCACGAATCATTTGTTCGCTAGCTAATTAAATTTTGAGACGGACAACTTTCTTTTATTCAACGAAAATTTTTCATCGAATCAAATAAAGTAAAATCTACCTGTGTCAAGGGCACATTGTTCTCTGGCTTGTTTTCCACATTAAATGTATACGTATTCCCATGATATCACACGAAGGGTAGGGAATGACTTCTCAGAATCAGACTGCTGTGGGCTTTATAGTTTTACACTCATTGATTGAAACGGCCAGTTCCTACACCGGTTCCTAACTGGATTTTGCGAAGTTTTTATAACTCAATACTTGATAGTGTCGGCGTCACAAAGCCGGCTGGCTGCCGACGGTAGAAATGTAATGTGATCGAACCCACATTATCAAGTGCAAGAGTCACACCACAGACATTAAAATTTTTAAATGTTTGTAATGGGTTTTCCAACAGGTAAGTGACAACTTTTAATTTAATTTGTAAACGCAATGTTTCACTGATCATCTAACTGTTACTTTCCTTATTTTCAGTAAACTGAACATTTTCACCATGGTAAAGTACACGAACGAACAACGTACGCAAATTATGAAAATGTACTACCGAAATTTGGAATCGGTGAACGCAACTCTACGAGCAATTTTCGGTCGTTATTCTCGCCCTAGTAGACAAGCAATAACAAGTTTAGTGCACAAATTTGAGTCTACAGGTGTTCAGGCGTCCGTTGTCAAGAACTGGGCATAGCCAAGACCTCTTTATGGTGAATTTTGCGTAAAGATCTTGGCTAACATCCATACAAGATCAAGATGACTCAAGAATTGAAGCCGATGGACCATTTGACGTACGTTCTCCGATTGGGCTCTGGAGGAGATGCGCCAAGATGGTGAATTTCATCTCAAAATCATCTGCAGTGACAAAGCTCATTTTTGGCTCAATGGGTTCGTCAATAAGCAAAATATGCATTAGTGGTTTGGTGAAAATCCACATGTGCTTCATGGCCGTTACGACCGAAATGTGTGACCGACTCATCGAAAATTGGGTCCAACCAATCGACCGCTGCCGACGTGCCCGCGGTGGCCATGTTAACGAAGTCGAGTTCCAATCATAAATGGTTTGATTGTGTTTCAAGTTAATCATAAAGTTTTGGAAATATCTCAAATGGTTGGCGTGTTATTAAAAAAATTTTGTCAAGGCCTAATTGGAAAACCGTTGATATGTATTCCCATGACATCACGCGAAGGGTAGGGAGGGACTTCTCAAAATCAGTGAGCTGTTGGCTTTACCGAAATTTGGAATCGGTGAACGCAACTCTACGAGCAATTTTCGGTCGTTATTCTCGCCCTAGTAGACAAGCAATAACAAGTTTAGTGCACAAATTTGAGTCTACAGGTGTTCAGGCGTCCGTTGTCAAGAACTGGGCATAGCCAAGACCTCTTTATGGTGAATTTTGCGTAAAGATCTTGGCTAACATCCATACAAGATCAAGATGACTCAAGAATTGAAGCCGATGGACCATTTGACGTACGTTCTCCGATTGGGCTCTGGAGAAGATGCGCCAAGATGGTGAATTTCATCTCAAAATCATCTGCAGTGACAAAGCTCATTTTAGGCTCAATGGGTTCGTCAATAAGCAAAATATGCATTAGTGGTTTGGTGAAAATCCACAAGTGCTTCATGGCCGTTACGACCGAAATGTGTGACCGACTCATCGAAAATTGGGTCCAACCAATCGACCGCTGCCGACGTGCCCGCGGTGGCCATATTAACAAAGTCGAGTTCCAATCATAAATGGTTTGATTGTGTTTCAAGTTAATCATAAAGTTTTGGAAATATCTCAAATGGTTGGCGTGTTATTAAAAAAATGTTGTCAAGGCCTAATTGGAAAACCCTTGATATGTATTCCCATGACATCACGCGAAGGGTAGGGAAGGACTTCTCAGAATCAGTGAGCTGTGGGCTTTATAGTTTTACACTCACTGATTGAAATGGGAAGTTGTTACACCGGTCGTCAACGGGATTTTGTGAGGTTTTTACACTCAATTCGCTTTAGTGTCGCCATCACTAAGCCAGCTGGCTGCCGACGAAGGAAATATAATGGAGTCAGAACAGAGATCAAACCCACATTATCGTGTGCAAGAGACACCCCACAGATGTTAAAATTTTTAAATGTTTGAAGAAGTACAAATTATTTTGACTATAATCTATATCAATATCGGTTAACATTCAACTAAAACTGTACCAAAATCTTACAACCTCTTTCAAGACTCTATGTAAATATAGCGGAGTAACCTAACCATATTGGTATCTCTATAAAAAATTACACATACCACCCTATCATGCAAGACATAATCACATTATTTCTTTATAAAACTTAACAAAGGTACAAACTAATTTAACAAAAATCATTTGCTAGGTAAATAAGTTCTTAAAAAATATTACAGCAGACAGTTGTCCAAACATATATAACAATAAATTCATTTGCTTATATTATTTATCATTTATTGTTATATATGTTTTCTGTCTTATCGGATGGCGTATTCTACGTTAAACTTAATGGCCGTGTCTCTGACACAGCCTGCAGGGACAGTCCGTGGCCGAAGGCCTCGGACAACTGTCTGCTGTAATTTTTATATTTACCAACGGCATTTGATTCAAGTCCGTTTAAAAAAAAAATATTATGTTCAATTTTTTTAAACTTAATTTAATTTATGTATTTTAATTAATATTTTTATTGAAATAAGTTCTGCGAATGTTGAGAGGGCCACCCTAATATTAAAAAAGGTTTACCTTATCGAGTCTTCGCATTAGCATTCGAGCGTTGTGTGAAAGCTTTACGCTTTACATTTCAAAATTAATGTTACTACAGCTTTATTGAAGCTTTCGCAAAAAAGCTTTATTACGTTAGCTTACTGTTTGTTCCACTTTTTACTAGATACATGTTGCCAAGCAACATTAGCTTGCTGTTCGTTTCACTTTTTACTAGATACATGTTCCTAAGCAATGTTGAGCAACCAAAAACACTCAACCAAACACCACACATATGTTTGAGTGTATGTGTTTAAACAATTTTCATTTGAGAAATTAAAATACTAGAAATATATCAACCAATATGAAATGTATATCAAACGAAAGATAACATCTTCATTTACCTACAAAAAAAAATTTAAAAAAATGCATCTCCTCAAATTCAATGAAATAAAGATTACAACAATAAAAACCTGACATGACTCCTCATACCGTAAGGTAAGACGTATTCTACGTCAATAGTTTATGGTTTCAAACTGGAATGAATGTAAAAGTAACCTACATACATCATCAACAGCATGATTTCCTTTTTTCCATTTAACAGAATATTGTTTCAAATATTCTTTTGCATTTGTACTTTGTTTATGTTTCACGAAGAATTGGTTGCATTGTTATGCTTTGCACTATATTCCGTATACTCAATTTTGAATTCATTTTTCAGATAAAGGCGAAACATTTATTGTCAGTAAAATTTGTGGAATATATTTTGCTGAAGCAACTGTAATGTATTATTTATAAGCGTTCAATTGATCGTTTCTTTCCATGGAAATATTAAGGCGCACACTGACCTTTGATGCGCGGATAAGCAATACACTGCGAAAAAAATTTTGACTTTGGACAAAAATAAATTTGATTGCTTCAACCTTAGTAAATGTTTACTTCTGCCTCTGGTGACCTGTTTTTAATTTGACATATCCAAAGTACTCGGCACAAGTTTTCAGTTGACTCAAAGTATCGTTTGCTGACTTTTCATTTACAGTTGAAAAGCTTAAATCGTCATCAACAGACATCACCAATGTGAAACAGATACGTAGTACATCAACATCTGGCAAATATTTCAAATTTTCATTACACTCTTTCCTTTACGTTATTAAAAGGACGATACATATACACAGAACTGAAAAGTGTTCTGCTAGTATCAATAGTATTTTTTTAGTTCCAAAATTGTAAATACATGAAACTTCGACTTTTGCATTACGGATGAGTTTTACATCAGAAGTGTATTAATTGAAGATAACGGTTGTACGTACGGGTTAGGTGTGATCGAAATTTTAGATCTTTAATTAGTTAAGAGTTAATATTTTATTTTAAATACGAGCTGTATGAAGAGATTAGTATATTAAATTGTTAGGTTTTATGTGAAGTTTTCTGGTAAGGTACTTAATGGTCAAATTGATACCGAATATAATTTTTTAAACTGAAATATTGTTTCTTATCGTTAACAAATATTGATTTTGAAAATCGTTCGTGCTTGTGATTACGCAGGACCGACCCTAGAAATTCGTCCTGTTCCTATACCGCAACAGAATAACAATACGCTAGTGTTCCTGAGCCGACCCCTCAACTACCCTCTGAATAATTAGTTTGTGTCCTACAATCAATGATCCAACAACTTACTCCGAGTATGAGCATGTCCATATCGACAATATAGCAGATGATGCAGGACATTATAAAGGTTCACAATCAATTAATTCAGGCTCTTATTGGAATCATGCGCTTTCCTCAAAATCTGTGCATAGAACGCGAACGGTGTTGATAAACACAGACTTGAAATAGTAAAGTAGCTTGCCGATAGGTATAATTTCAGTATTCCCAATTACAAGTTTTACGGCACAAATCATTCTGATGGTAGAGCCCATGGGGGCACAGTTATTCTTATATGCAATAGAACGAGGCATGATGTCATAGAGGGCACCTCACAACAATATATTCATGCAACTACAATTCGTGTTCCAATTTCGCATGGTCCAATGATAATATCGGTAATATATTGCCCCCCCCCACGATTTTCGATATCGAGTGATACGTTTGGAACTTTTTCCAGTCTCCGACACACATTTGTAATTGCCTGAGATTACAGTGCGAACATACTCATTGTAGTTCCCGTCTCATGCACCCAAAAGGCAAACAGTGGTACAATTGCATCACGTCTCGACAAAATGGTCTCGTTTACATACCGCCTAACCAGCCAACGTACTGGCCGCATGATTGCAATCAAAAGCCTCATCTAATTAATTTTTGTATAATTAGGCGAATTTTATGGTCAAGCATCTCACGGGTACGTGCCTAGGTCTCTCTTCGGACCATTCTCCCGTCAAATTTGCAAGTAATGAGAATCATGAGATAGATGCTCTTAGGAGGCTAACATTCAAAAATAGAAACTGATTGAAATATTAAAAATTTATAAGCAGCCATATCCCAGTTTTGGCCGAAAGTATTGTCAATGAACTTGATATTGAGAACCACGTTACTTATTTTAATACTTTGCTTGAGGAAGCAGACTACCATGCAACGCCATCTCCGAATTAGTGCATGTGTTCACTCAAACGAACAGAGAAGTTATACATCTGGTAAACAAGAAGAGAAAAGCAAGAACGGTCTACGAGTTGCCCTCAGACAGGATGATAACCATCAATGTGCCATTTACGTTAGGGGACTAATTTCGACAAATTCGACATATTTATCCCAATGGTTTACCAAAAGAAATAACAGAGACGCTACAAAAGTAAATCGATAGGGACAGCAAACGACGCCATATTTTTTCCCGCTCTTTTGACATTTCTCTTCAGTAAGGTTTGCCATTTCATCATAGAAAGATATACGAGCCAACAACGAGTCGAAATTATTAAAATTTACTACCGAAATTTGGAGTCAGTGGCCTCAACTTTAAGAGCGCTACGTCATTCTGGCTGAGCGCCTCATTTCTGGCTGAATGGCTTCGTCACGTAATCCAGGAGTCATCATTTCATCCCGAAAAAATTACGGTTTGGTGCGGTTTATGGGCCGGCGGCGTCACTGGGCCGTACTTCTTCCATGATGATCAAGACCGGCACATTACTGTGAATGAGAATCGCTACCGTTCAATGATAACCGAATTTTTTTTGGCCCCAATTGGATAATATGGACTTGGAGGACATGTGGTTCCAACAGGACGGTGCCACAAGCCACACAGCGAATGCCACAATCAATTTATTGGAAACAAAGTTTGATGAACGTGTTATTTCACGAAATGGCCCAGTCGATTGGCCGCCTCGGTCGTGCGATTTGACGCCGTTAGATTATTTCCTTTGGGGCTACGTCAAGTCTATGGTCTATGCCAACAAGCCAGCGACGATTGCTGAACTTCGTACGAATATCGAACGTGAAATTGCAGCAGTATCGGCTGATTTATGCTTGAAAACCGTCGAAAATTTGGTTCAGCGTCTGGACTTCTGCAAGCGTGCCCGTGGTGCCCATGCAAAAGAAATCGAGTTCCATACATAATGGCATCGAACGTACTTTCTCAGGAATAAAGAATTTCATTGGTATCTAAAACCGGTTTTGTTTTATTTAAAAAAACTTTTGTAACGCTCTTATTGAAAAACCTTTTATAAGTGAGCCAGTTGAAGCCATCTTTCCCTTGACGAATGCAAGTGGGGAGTGGATGACCACAGGTGGTAACAAATCCAAACTAACAGGTTTAAACTCTTGTACATAGTATGTATTAAGGAGTCTTCCACAATACCACTGAACAGAACGATTGGCGAAGTTGTTGCCTTTATAAAGGAAATTGCTAACCCGTCGATAGTGCAATGGTTAGTGTACGCGCCTCTTGTACATGAGACGTTGACACTGTCGAGTATTTAGCCATAAAAAATCTTCTCAAAATACCGTTCGGAACCGATTTAAAACTGTAGGCCCCAATCAGTGAGTATACAACTAGAAAGCGCACATCTCACTGGTTGTGAAAAGCTGTACGCAATTCCTTGATGGGGTGTAATGGAAACCATTTTTTTAACCCTAAAAAACAACAAGTTTCGATCTCATAAGCATCACAGAAAATGATCTCTGAACTCCCACCCGTGGGGTAACTTAAATGTGTTGAATAATATGATAAAACTAAAACGTGAAAAATTTCCTCAGTGACAATGATATTGAAGTCTGGGAAAGATAGAACGCTCCCATCGCCTTATAGACCTGTAAACTTATTACATTGCTTGTCAAAAATCTTTGAAAGAGTCTTTCTATTGAAACTTAAAGGTTTTATCTCGTCCCATAATCCCTCATCATAAATCTGGCTTTAGGGAGGGGCATAGTACACTACAACAGGTAAACCGTCTGACCAACGCGACTAGGAAGCGTCTGACCGTCTGGCATCTGACCGTCTGGCGTCTGACCGTCTGACCAACGAGATTGAAAAAAGCCTGCGATATTTTTGGATATTGCTTAAGCATTTGACAATGTCTGCCACGAGTGCCTAAAATATAAAATTAGGAAATACCTTCCTGCAAATACTCGTTAACTCCTTGAAAGTTAATTGAAAACATAAGTTTTAGGGTCAACCAAGGAGAGTATATTTCAGATGAAGATGAAACAAATGCTGGGGTTCGTCAAGAAAGTGTTCTTGGTCTTTTTATTCTCTTCTCTTTACAGCTGACATCCCAAGTAGTACGGAGTTGCTCACGACGACTTTTGCAGATAATACTGCACTACTGAGCTGCCATAAAAATTCAGTGGCAACCGCAAACATTTTTAGCGACCATCTCCAAACAATAGAACCTTGGATTGCTAACTGGAGAGTAAGAGTAAACGAAACAAGGAGCAAACAAGTTACACTGACTGTGAACACAGAAACCTGGCCACAAATAAAACTAAAGGACATACCGACTCATTTATGTGACGAAGTTGACTACTTAGATATACATGTTGATCGCAGGATGACATGGAGAAAACATCTTGAATCTAAGAAACTACAGATTAAAATGAAGACCCATCGACTGCATTGGCTGCTCAGTTCGAACTCAAAACTTAAATTGGACTACATAAAATTACGGCAGTGTAGTTAAGCCTATTTGGATATACGGCTCTCAACTATGGGGCAAAGCTAACCATTCTGCACAAATTCATATTATACCCCTCATAAACAACTTGTGGGTCAATTTGATCCAATATCAAAAACAAACCGAATGTTCCTTTTATTATTTGAACATAAAATATATAAATTAAAAATTTATTTTCAGACAAGAATATTAATTCTGGCTGTTTATACTTTTACACATAATGTTGTTTGCATAAACAATTTGTGCATGTCTTGCAACGGATTCAATGTTTGCTCGAGTTTTTGGTATGTGGACAAACAAAAACATCTTTGTCTTTTTCCCAATTACACAAAAAGCATGAGGAAAAATCTTGAAATTGAATAATCTTCGATGAACTGGGAGTGCCGGATACTAAAGCTTCCTGGATCGTTGCCATAAATCTTTTCGTAAAATCCATCAGAAGGCCCTGACTGAGGATACGAAAGAGTTGTATAAACATGCAGCCATCTTAAGACATGATTTTAGCCGTTTGTTCTTCAAAATTGGGTCTTATACCCTCACCATAGGATGGGGGTTTATATCATTTAATACGTTAAAAAAGTGTAACACATAGAAGGAACCAAATTAGACCCTTAGTATCTTTGGACGAAATTCGTTTTAGGACTTTCTAAGACGTTTGAGTCATGTCCGTCTGTCTGTCTGGCTGGCTGCCTGGCTGGTCAACATGATAACTGCCGTAAGTCTTTACATATGACAATGAAACTTTGTCAGTGACTATTATTTGCCAATATTAAGTTTGGTATTGAAAATGGGGGTGTTGACCACGCCCCTTCCGGTACCTCCCATACAAATCGACACATTTAGCACAAAATCATATTTCGTTCAAACCTTTTTCCTGGTAGATGTGATTAGCTTCAACTCTCACACCGGTTAATAATCTGTAAATGCCTACTTAACTATAGGAAATGGGCGAGATTGTCACGCCCATTCTGGTACCTCCCATACAAAATAGGGTGTTCGACCGGATTGTCAATCCGATAAATCGCGTGAAACACTTCCCACCTTAATGAAATTAGGTATAAGGCTTCACGTTATCAAAACCTAATCACAGATTAAAACAAGGGTGATTTTGCCAAGCCCATTGTGGTACCTCCCATACACAAGTTGTTTGGGCGTCTGGTTGTTCGGCATGAGAAGACCCGCAAAACCAAACCAATCTTTATGAAAGTTTGTACTGGTCCGTATTTAGCCAAATAAAGCTCTCCTATAGAAAATGAGCTGTTTTTCCACACCGACTCTGGTACCTCCCATATAAAAGGTGGGCGGTTGACCGGTTGATCCACACGATAACTATCGTAAACTACAACCGATATCAATAAAATTCGGTACTGGGCAATATTTTGCTAAAAACTGTGCCACGCCCAGTTTCGTACATCCCATAAAAAAGTTGGGGATATTTGGGGTTTGTCGACTCGATATCTCCAATAAATCATAACCGATCTTAATAAAATTTGGTACTGATCAAAATTTTGGCAACAACTTGCCATGCCCATTTTTGTACCTCACATATAAATATTGGGAGGGAAACTAACTAATTTGGGTACACAATAATATTTAGCGCAATGTCGTCAATCTGCTGTTGAATATGGTCACTTTTGAATATGGGCGTGTTTTAACAGAACTCCCACGCAATGGATGAGGTATGGTATGGTGAGGGTATGATTAAGTCGGTTCACCCGACTGAAACTTATGTACTGGTTTTGACCCAATTTGTGCGGAAGGGATAGTAAACGTAACATCGAAGTTACCGAAAGAGTTCATCCAAAAATACTATGAGTAATTACAGGCACATCATGGTATGTACATATATGCGAAAGAATATACATATAGATTTAAAAATACCTGTAATAAAGGACGAAATCCGCCGCATCAACCAAATTCACCAACAAAAACTTTCACAACACACAATCACTTTAGAAAGAAATCTGAAAATAACAACAAGTTCATCCAGTCTACTTAGAGGAGATTTCTCAATACTTTAGTTGGCCAAGAAATCCAAAACAGAGCGATACAGACGTCCGCTTCAATATCAATCTAATTATAGATAATTAGAATAACCCCGTTTATAATATTAGATTCAAAGATTTATTTTAAGTCTCCATTGGAGCAGACTCAATAAATCACAATAAAGATTTTGATTTTGTGATTGAAGGACTTTTAATATATCGGGTGTTTTTTTTAGGGGTATAGAACTTCGAATTGAAATAAAACACAAGAAAATCGTTTTAATGTCCATCAATTTGGCTTTATTGGAAGGATAATTTTATGCCATTAATGTTTAAATATGATTTCGGGCATCTGGCCGCCGCGGCTGGCTCGAATAAAGCCAATTCTACAGGTCCAATTTTCAACCACTTTTTCGAGCATATGGGGCCGTATGTCGGCAATAACGCCACGAATGTTGGCTTCCAATTCCTCTAACGTTTCTGGTTTGTTGGCGTAGACGAGCGACTTCACATATCCCCAAAGAAAATAATCCAATGGTGTCAAATCACACGACACCATTCCGCGAAATTATGCGCTCATCGATTGTTTCCTTCAATAAATCGATTGTGACGTGCGCTGTGTGGCATGTAGCGCCGTCTTGTTGGAACCACAACTCATCCACATTCATGCCATCCAATTCGGGAACAAAATAGTCGGTTATCATGGCTCTATACCGGTCTCCATTAACGGTAACTGACTCTCCAGCATTATTTCGGAAGAAGTATGGCCCAATGACTCCACCAGCTCATAGAGCACACCAAACAGTCAGTTTTTGTGGATGTAATGGCGTCTCAAGGGTCTCATGTGGATTCTCTTCACTCCAAATGCGGCAATTTTGCTTGTTGACGTAGCCATTCAACCAAAAATGAGCCTCATCACTGAACAAAGTTTTGCGATGAAAATGGACGGAGCTTTCGGTAAACTTCGCGAACTGAACCATTATTTTCGAAATAAATTTGCACGATTTGCAAGCGTTGTTCTTTTGTCAACCTGTTCATGATGAAATGGCGAACCAAACTGAACATAAATGACATTAGAGTTGCCAGATTTGACCACAAAATGCCAGTTTTATCTCTATTCGAAAAACAAACCTCTAAAAAAACACCCGATACATCCCAACAAAATGCTTTAAACTGTAGTCATTGAATGAAAGTGTTATCTTTTCGCTTTTTATTTTTACTTTTGGTTCATTAGTAGAATTTTTAGAAATTTTTATAATAGAATTTATTTCAATAAAATTTAAATAAAATGTAAATATTCCTTTCGGTGTACGATATATTAAAAGTTGTTTTAAGTTTCACTTCGTATCATTATTATTGGTTTCTTTTAGTAAAATTTGTGATGTTTTTTAATACCCTTTTTGACTATTTAAAAACTCTAACACTTTGTTAGTGAAAATATTCTTGTTTGACTAACCTCCACTAGCAATGGGAGGATACAATGTAAAAATATTATACGTATCACAATGCGTTTTAGAGAATATAAAATCATTAATTATTAGAAAAACTGAGCTTTGCTGTTCCCAAAAATAATCAAAATTTAGTAACTAAAGGGTTATCCATTTTGCGGTTTCAAAAGTAAACGTAAATAAAAGACATGTAAAATATTTTTTGATGTGTTAACATCTATAGCGGCGTAGAGGGACTAAATCTATCAAAGTCAGATTTTATGCTGCTGCTAAAGCCAGATTTTATGCTGCTGCTAAAACCAGATTTTATGCTTCTGCTAAAACCAGATTTTCTGTGACTGCAAAAGAGAATAATGACGTATTAAACAAAAATGAGCGAGCAAGAGAGCAGTGAAAGAGTGGTGTGGCAGGGGTAAGGCAAATGAAATTCTGTCTATAGCGTATGTATTAACATAATAATGCATGTATATACATGTGTCAGTTGCTGTTGTTGAACGGAGATATAAAGCATAGCCACGCAAAATTTCGGCTTGCGCAGTCGACGTTAATAACACTAACACACTAATACGTCAGCTACTTCGTACAAAGTATATGTGATGTTGTGTGTTTGGCTGTTTCGTTGCTGTAGATATGGCAAACATGTGGTTATGTGACACACGTATACGTCAGCTACTTCGGACAAAGTATGTGTGACGTTGTGTGTTTGGTTGTTTCGTTGTTGTTACTATGGCCAAACAAAGCGAGTCATTTGATGTTCAGCATTGCCCGGTGTATACAAAAAAACTATTATTTTTTATTTTCCAATGTAACATTTACTAATGTGTTCATGGGAATCGAACAGGTACCGTGTAGCAAAAAGGTGTTAACACATCATCCGTGGGTTCGAACACTCATTAATCTTTTTTCATGATATTTCTTTTTTATTATAAAGTTTGAACGTTGACATTATGTGTGAAACACTACATCATTTATACGACCACCACGCGAAGTGTTGCAAGCATTGATTCTTTTGAGGTAATTTTCGACCACTTGTTTACACATATTGGGCGGTATCTCAGCCATAACTTGACGAATGTTGGTTCTTAAGTGCTCAAGAGTTAAAGGTTTATCTGCGTAAACACGGCCTTTCGCGTAGCTCCACAAAAAAAAGTCTAATGGTATGTGGCTGTCCCAGAATCATATTTTTTGTAGTAGGTTTTAATATTTTTTATGCGTTGTATGATAGTTAAGCGATCCATTTTCGTCAATGTCAGACTTTCAACTGAAAAGAAAAAAAATTAGTTTAAAAACTTAGTTTGACAGATGTCGAATTCCTGCCCTATACTTTTGAAACCACGAAATGGATAACGCTTTACATATTCCCAATTCTATTGATTAACAAGCCACTGACATATATCCAAATACAATCTAATTCATAAAGTTACAAAGGTGTTTTTAACTGAACGATGATAGACAACTTCTAATGTATTGTTGTGGGTACGAGCGGCTTTCCGCTGTAGACATCGGCAACATAAAATTTATGATGGTCATTATTCTTTGTCTGTTTATTTAAATATTTAATGACCCCATCAACTTTAGGCAACAATGAACCACATCATCATCATCATCATTATTTTGATCAGTGTGACAACAAGAATGGCAACACATTAGACGATACTTACAACAAGGGGCACAACAATATCGTAAAATTGAGTAAATGTATCCATTGTTACTGCAACACTTGATAAATACCAGCAATTTCGTAAAAAAAGAAACAAATGGTTTGGGATAACAAGGGTCATAACACTCAGCTAAACACCGTAGCAACAGCAACGAAGAATAATTACAGCAACAATAATAATTATCAACAATCCAAAGAGAAGTGAAGAAAAATAAATAAAAGCAGAACCTAAAAAAAGATGAAAACAAAAGCACACCTAAAAGTCAGCTTAAACAATGGACAACGGGCACTCGACCTAGACGACATTGTTGCCTTGGTGACGTTGCTTCAAATGAAAGCATTTCATGACAGACGGAAAACCCATCATCGTTTCTGCCTGAGGGCTATTAAACAGGAGACTTGCAATTGAAGTGTATTTTAAATTTCCTGAGGACAGAAAAAAGATTGCTGCTATAGAAATGTTCATAATTTTATATTTATCATTTGTGATGAGAATAACGGAGCACGTTTGTTAATGGAGGAAAAGGAAATGGAGTGAAACCAGCATTTGAACGAAGAACTCCAGTTATAACCACAAACATTAAAGTACTCAGAATGAAGAACATCCCATTGTTTGGGGTTAATTTAATTTTGTGTAAGATTTACTTAATTTTTCCATTGGGCTTTATTTCATTATGCAACTACACTCAAAGCCATTAATAGCCACAATATCTATTTAGAGGTAACTAACTGGTCGGAGGGTAGTAGGGTAAAATTGCTAACTTCTGAACCAGTAGTCAGATTTTTTGCTCTTGGGCTTGTTGGAAAGGAATTTGGGAGACCTTTCAGAATGAATAATAAATAATAAAAATGTGAAATCGTCGATATACAGAGGTTTTAAAAAAAATTGAAAAACCACATAAGAATGTCGTTTCAATTTTCTCAGCCAAATAGCAGGTAACTTATGTTTTTTTTTTCTCTTAAAAGATAGCCCTACCGCTAGCCTTTCCAAAATGTTCTAAACGAAGCCCAGAGATCTGACCACTGGTTTAGAAGTTAGCAATTGTACCCTACTGCCATCCGAAC
Organism: Phaonia tiefii; assembly: GCA_963931995.1. Classification (NCBI taxonomy): domain Eukaryota; kingdom Metazoa; phylum Arthropoda; class Insecta; order Diptera; family Muscidae; genus Phaonia; species Phaonia tiefii. The sequence continues at coordinate 321,315,825 of OZ008367.1, read as the reverse complement.
ACCAATCCGAAAATTTTCAAACCGCTGCCATTTTGCTCACTTGTATTTTCGGGGATGGTCGCAAGGTGACATATTTTCATGAAAAGAGCCAAGATATACGCCAGTGACATTTGTCCAGTCGTGTCTGAACCATCCGTGTACTAAGTTTTTGCTGCAGGCTCCACCTAGGAAACTTCCCATTAAAAAAGAAATTTGCCAACATAAGTGAGGCACCTATAGTGTTAAAAAATTAATAAATTTAATTATCTATTGATTCCAACAAAAAAATACCTCTTTTTTAATTAGAAACATGTTCCTGACCTTGTAAGCTTGGAGTACGAATTTCTCATACACTAACTGAAGATTAACCAAAATCGGTCATATCCCAGCCAAAAATATTGGAAGTATTTCCATAAGAATCAGTTTTGCACTAGTTCCAGAAATTAGGTATAAACGATTTATCTACTTCCAAAGAATGCATTTTGAACTATTTCCAAAAAGTTGTTATGAAAATGTTTCCAGCATAACTTATACTTTCCGAACTTATACTTTTTCACTTCCGCAAGTGTCGCCATACGAAATATTTGCCTTATCTGAATATTTCATTAGGATTCAAAATTAGTACTAAAAAATAAAACACCTAAGTGCAACCGCCAATTTTGTTTTTCGTTTTCTTTTTATACCAATAACACGTAAAAGAAATCTGAACTTTATTACTAAGTGATATCTATATCTAGTTAGTGTGCGCGCCTTTTGAACATGAGATCCTAAGTTTGATCCCTGCTCTGACCACCTTAAATTTTTTTCGACGGCGGTCACCTCGCTTAGTGATAGCGACACTATCGTGTACGTAGCCATGAAAAAGCTTCTCAAAATACCGTCCGGAACCGGTGTGAAATTGTAGGTCCCAATCAATGAGTGTAAAACTTGAACGCGCACAGCCCACTTGTTGTGAGAAGCTTTCCCTAATCCCTACATGGGATGTAACGGGAAACCATATTTGACTACTACTTGTAATACCTATCTTTAGTCTTTTTATTGAATATTTATTACTTCTTTCAAAAATGTTTTAAGTTCATTTTTTTAATTTTCGCATTGATTGCTACATTTGTTTTGTATGACTGTACAATTTCTACAAGTGTTAAAAAACCGCAACGGAATCTTTTAATTTATTTTGAGTACCAGGTTAATTTCTAGCAAATTATTTTAAACCGCACTATTGAGTGCTGGCTTTGTTTCAATTTATCAACACTTTTGGGAAGTATCAGGTTTTTCAATAAGAGCGCCACAAAAGTTTTTTTGAAATAAAACAAAACCGATTTTAGATATCTATGAAATTCTTTAATCCTGTTAAACTACGTTCGATGTCATTATGTATTGAACTCGATTTCTTTTGCATGGCCACCACGGGCACGCTTGCAGAAGTCCAGACGCTGAACCCAATTTTCGACGGATTTCAAGCCAAAATCGGCCGATACTCCTGCAATTTCACGTTCGATATTCGTACGAAGTTCATTAATCTTCGCTGGCTTGTTGGCATAGACCATAGACTTGACGTAGCCCCACAGGAAATAATCTAACGGCGTGAAATCGCACGACCGAGGCGGCCAATCGACTGGGCCATTTCGTGAGATAACACGTTCACCAAACTTGGTTTCCAATAAATTGATTGTGGCATTCGCTGTGTGGCTTGTGGTACCGTCCTGTTAGAACCACATGTCCTCCAAGTCCATATTATTCAATTGGGGCAAAAAATATTAGGTTATCATTGAACGGTAGCGATTCGCATTCACAATAATGTACCGGTCTTGATCATCACGGAGGGAGTACGGCCCATTGACGCCGCGGCCCATAAACCGCACCAAACCGTAATTTTTTCGGGATGCAGTGATGACTCGTGGATTTCGTGTGGATTGCTGTCTGACCAGTAATGCATATTTTGCTTATTGACGAAGCTATGCAGCCAGAAATGAGCCTCATCGCTGAAGATGGATTTCCGATGAAAATCCGAAACATTTTCAAGTTGTTGCTCAGCCAATTCACGAACATATGACGCTTATGGTGTTCAAGCGGCTTTAGTTCTTGCGTCAATTTGATCTTGTAAGAATGTAGGCCAAGATCTTTTCGCAAAATCCGCCACAACGACGTCACAGAGGTGCCCAACGATTGAGAACGACGTGTGAGAGACGCATTTGGGCTTTCTTGAACTGAAGCCTCAGCGGCAGCAATATTCTCGACACTACGGGCGCTTGTTTGTCTCACTGGCACAGGAACATTTTGTACTGTGCCTGTGGATTCAAATGTTTCCACTAGACGCTCAATTGTTGATCTGGTTGGACGATTATGACGACCATAAATTGGACGTAGCGCTCTTATAGTTGAGGGCACTGACTCCAGATTTCAGTAGTAAATTTTAATATTTTCGACTCGTTGTTGGCTCGTATATCTTTCCATGATGAAATGGCAAACCTTACTGAAGAAAAATATCAAAAGAGAGGGGAAAAATATGGCGTCGTTTGCTGTCCCTATCGATTTACCTTTGTAGCGTCTCTGTTGAAAAACCCTTTATATAGCTATACGATTGATGATCAACCGATGGTATCAATTCAGGCACAGTAGTTAGGCATCTGATGATGAACGTGTCCCGGAGTTCGAAACTAGTCATGCCAGTGAGTGTGATAACTGAATTGTATATTATCAAAATTGGTAATAAAATACAAATTCAAAAGTTTAATTTTTAATTTTTTTCATTTGATCCCTATCCTGCAACGGGCGATAAGGGACTTGGGTTCAAAAAATTTCGACCTGAGTTAAAAAATCAACCTCGCAGAAAAATTTGTTAATCTATTACACTTTTATACAATTCTAGAACATTTTTCTCTAATTTCAACATTTGTACTTATGTCAAACTTAACGCCAGATTCGACCATCGTTGTTTACAATAGTGTTCCTTAACTGAGAACAGAAAATATCAGCATAATTATATTACTTTTTTCCTTTACATCCGTTTCAAATACTTATTTTTTCTCTCTAAATAAATTAGTCAAGAGTTATGAAAAATATTGTAATGTATAACCGCTGTGCTTTTTGCATATATTCTTTAAATGTTTAAAACATATGTATACATACACAGTGCAACACGAAAAAATATAACCATGTACGGACACCAGTACGTGACAAAAGACCAAAAAAAATACCCCTGTCTCCCAGTTTTGCCCAAAGTCCTCCAGGTTTTTTTTATGAGCCCCCAAAGAAGTGGGGCCTCGGTGTAATTTTTGAAAAAAGTTATCATTTTCACAAGCTCCTATCTTGCAAACTGTTCGGAAGTTGCCTCTCTGAGGCAAAGTTGTAGCTCTTGTCATAAAGAAATAAAATCAAAAAAAAACTTCATCTACAAAGTCAAAATCGCGAAAAACTTTAAAAAAAATGAGCGAAAAATCGCCCAAAAAGCGTTTTTTTTTATTTTCCGCTTTTACGAACAAATTTACTTTATGAAAAATGCGCCAATTTTCTTTGACCTGGTAGGGATTACAGCGCTGATTAAAACCCGAAAGTTTTTTTAAGGAGGCCGATCCAACTTCTTGAGATATAGACCTTTATAGCTTGAGTATATAATTGCTTATATCTCCCCCATTTATTATCTGATCTGGCTGAGATGGGTATCATTGAGAAGACCTTGGGAAACGCTATAAAGCTGTATATAAATATGTTAATTTTTATTAACTCATTGGGGTAAATTAAAAAAAAAAATTTTAACCTAATTTTTTTAATAAAAATCTGGTGTTCTCAAAAAACAGCCCTAGTAAACTTATTTCTTCCTAGACTCAGTAAAAGACAACACATCATGCTTTTTTTTAAGGTATAATACTCCGCATTAACCCTTCTAAGACCGGAGATAGTGAGGGTTTTCTAACAAAAGTACTTTCTGGGAGCCAAAATTTCGCTTAAAAACAATTGAACTGTAAGAAAATAAGCGATTTCTTTAAAAAAATGTTGATTTCCAAACCTTTAAACGTAAATAATTGTCAGTGAGGTGGCCGTCGGTGGTGCAATGGTAGTGTGCGCGGCTCTTGTGCATGAGGACGTGGGTTCGATCCCTACTCTGACCACCCAAAATTTCTTTCGACGGCGGTCACCTCGCTTAGTGACGGCGACACTATCGAGTATTTAGCCATGAAAAAGCCTCTCAAAATACCGTTCGGAACCGGTGTAAAACTGTAGGTCCCAATCAGTGAGTATAAAACTGGAATGCGCACAGTTCACTGGTGGTGAGAAGCTCTCCCTAATCTCTTCATGGGATGTAACGGGAAACCATTTATTTTTTTTTCTAATTGTCAGTGAGGAGGCCGAGTGTGTGAGTGCACTGCACTGCACCTTCACTGATAGTAAGTGGATTCTAATAAAAATTCTCAAGCTTTTGGGTGAGTTCCCGTGCCCAAACTATCAAACAACTACCTGGAAGCAAACATCTGCATTGAATTCACATAAAAACAACCCAAAATATAAAAAAAATTCTTGGAAACACATTGTAGCTCTTGCCATAAAGATGAAATTGTGGACATATAAAATCAAAAAAACTTCTATCAAAAAACTACCTGGAAGCAAAGATCTGCATTGAATTCACAAGGGACGCAGCACACAATATAAAAGCGACACGACGCTCACATCGAGACGCTCAGCGGTGAAAGTCATAAAGTGAAAGTGAAAGTAAAAAAAGTGGAAGTGCTACAGCATAATTCGCACACAACATTGGCAATCCACATGACCGGGATCCACAACTTAAGAGAGTGCGATTTGCAAGTCCAAGGCCATCAACATTATAAATATAATACGAATATTTTTTTTTTATAATTTTTGTAATAGATACCACAGTATTGTAGTGCCATCCCTGCTGAGACTACTAATCCCTACAACACTGAATCATTATTACTTAATATCCATGCTACTACCCTTTGTTACAACCCTAACTCAAAATGTCAATCCATACCACCTAAGGACTAAGATTAATAAAATCAGTAATAGTATAACAATGAAACCTGGAACATGCCATATCACTTACGGGAGAAGGCTTTATAGTATCTCAATGTTGAAGTAAAGAAAAAACAAATGAAATGAAAAAATGTTCGGGAAATTTTTCACTTTTGCGGCTATCTAAGGGCTACCTAAACGGTGTTAAGAATCATTCCTAGGAAGTTCATATGTTCTAGAAAGCTGTTTATTGAGATCTTAGGATCATTCTTGTGGTTGATTGTTTCCTTAAATTTTGAACGGTTTGCTACCTATGGACCTGAACAGGGGAGAAAAGGTATTTGAATTTTTTAAAGTTTTTTTGCAATTTTGACTTTAAAGATGAAGTTTTTTTTTTGATTTTATATGTTTACAATTTTTGTTCTTTATGACAAGAGCTAGAACTTTGCCTCGGAGAGTAAATCAAAATTCCGAACGGTTTGCAAGATTTGAGCTTGAGAAAATGTGGGCAAAAGTGGGAGACAGGGGTCTTTTTTTTTGCTCTTTTATCATGTAGTGGGGTCCGCATATGGTTATTTTGCCATGACTTAAAAAATTACACACCGTGATATCAAAAGTTCTAATTTTGCAATGTAATTGATTTGTTTAAAATCCAGAACGCATGCACATATATTACGCTTTATATTTTTGTAATAAAATTGTCACTAGTTTGACTTAAATAATACTAGGAACTTGTAGTCAAGTGTTTACATTATATGCTGTTATTAAACATGGATTTTAATTATGGACAACAAATAAATATATCGAATAACAAACATCTACCACAAACAAACAGACATAATAAATAATGTCTAGTTCATATGAATGTAAGTATGTAATATGCCTGATGTATAATGAATTCATTATATTATGTATGAATGTTAAAATAAAGAGGCGTAGTTTTATAAATAAATAAATAATATTTACTATGAGACAATGACGAGTATAACATCGACAATATAATTGTAGATTGAGAAAGCGAATTCAAATCTCAAAGAAATACTAACATAATCTTTGGAAAAGGAATTGGTTTAGTTATTACAATTATTAAATATTTAATTACACTTAGGAGGAAAATTATGGGTACTTGCATGCTCTGAGATCAAATAATACGTGTAGGGCATAGATTGGTCATTCGGTTTCCAATCCACCTACCAATTATTTATAGCACACCACATTTTTTGTGAAATCAGCATTCTAAAATGCAGAAAAATTAAATACTAAATAACTTGCAAGATTATTAAATAACTCGACAAAAACAAAATATTAGTACCACACGATATGGTCCATCTTTTACCCAGTATCTCCATAAATTTGGAGTAAAGGACCATAGAGGAAAAATTGAGTAAAGTTGCGGATTTAACGTCTATACCACAAGATATTTTTGTGGAAGTACTGGACAAGTTATTTTAAAAATCAGGCCATAATTTATGAATTTATGAAAAGAGAAAGGTCCTCCAGCGTCACCGATAATGACGGACATTATAATGGAAGGATTACTTGACACAATACATTAACGAAGAGGCCGAATATTATAACTAAATTTGAGGCTGATATATTTGTAATCATTAAGAAATCTGAGGTGGAGAACACGATGAAGACACTCAATTCTTTCAACCGACAACTTCAATTAACAATGGAAGAGTAAAGAGTACAACAATTAATATACCTGGATTGCATAGTTATAAGACAAGATAGAAATGAAAAAATTTAATTGATGGGTATCAAAAGGATTCAGAGTTAGAACGACTGATAAATTACACTGTGGAACAAAATGAAACTTTCTTCAAACTGACAAAATTCCGACAACGGATTCTGGTAGAGGGGTTTAAAAAAGGATTACGTGTATCAGAGTTTTGAAAGTTTGCATATGGGGGTAATTAAAGGGACTAGTTAAAGGTTTCCCCCTCTTGTATATTCTTATGATGAATCGACATAGGAAACCATGTGATCCTTACATATTTGGTATAGGGCGAGTTCAGATATTTTATGTACAATTTTTTGAGAAATTTTTTTTTAGAACATTTTAACCCTCTAGCTCCTCAAGATATGGGTCTTTTATTCCCCTTTTGCAGAAAAGGAGGAAACCACCACTAAACCAGGGGCGTAAGAGATTAAAAAAATATATCTTTGAAAATTCTACTATAAGTCCCTGAGTGCAGTAAAGCTCAAAACTCAACCTACATGCCAAAAAAAAAATTCAAAACGGAAATTGTCGTTTATGGGTTAATTTTTTATTTATTCCGAATTGGTGCCAAAATGTCTCAAAAAACTGAATGTTAGGGGACGGTGTGTATGGAATAATTATTCTACACAAAATTTCACTATAAGTCATTGAACAACAGAAGGACGTATGTACATATTTAATATGTATAAATTAGTTATGACGGTCTTGCACGAAACAGGCGATATGTATTTCCTCTAGTGCTTTTGTCTAATTGGCAATAATGCCAATGAATTCGAAGTTCGATTATTATAACCTATTGTCTTTTAAGTTTGTATTTAACCTCTATTTTTGACATTATATTTCTAGGAAAGATACGAGAAGGCAAATAAATTCTTGTATCTTACCCTGAGACTCCATATACAATTTTCCACTTGAGTTTAAATGAAATATTACCACATTAACTGTAGCGAATAGTTAACAAAATATATTATATTTTATACATCCGCCAAATTTGATTTTAAATTTAATCAATTTCATTTTGTTTTCGAAACATATTGAAATAAGCGGATATGCAAATAGAAGAATCCACGTGTGGTTAAATTAAAAATATTCATTTACTATTTCACTCATATGTTTGGAAGTTGCATTATTATTTGAATATGGACATGTGTCCCGATTCTAAAAATTCAATTTATAAATTGAATAACCATATGAAAATGTTGTTATATTCACAACCGCAATTGAATTTACACCGACGTGGAAACCAAACATAGACGTCAGTTATAAAGTGATTAGTTTTATTTTCCACCAATCCATATTTACAATCCATATTTATTAAATTATAAGCTGGACCCGGTAAATTTCGTTTTGCCTTCAAAGTTATTGTAATGATAAAGGGTGAACAAAATTATGTTGTTCCATTATGTTTGCAGTAAATGAATAGATCTGCTGGCATTCCGATACGAGATAATAGAACGTTTAATTGACAATGGGCAAATAAACCTGTAGTTGACTGCGATATTACCAAGAAGAATGTAAAATAACTATTTATTAGAAGTATTTGTTTAGATTCCGATCGTGTGCCAATTTGTATAAAAAGCTTCTCATTATATTATAATAGCTGTACCCGTTGCGCTTCGGTAACCCTGAATTGTAATTTTAATGAAACACAATTTTGATTTTTTTTCTATTTATGCAAGTGCAATATTTCAAGTTTCTAGTGCAAATATATATAAGTGTGAAGGTTTACCTACACGTGAACATGCAGCATATATTGTCCTTGTGAAAAACACGGATTTGTCAAATTTAAGCCACAGACTTGAAGCGACTGCCTTTGCGCTTTATTAATCGTCATCGCAAATGGCAACCGAATCGAAAACTGAAATCTTTTGAAATCGATGGGAATGTCTGTAGATGGGCATGCGTGGAATCAGGACATCGGTTTCTTTATAGTTTTCTGTGATTATAGTAGCCTTTATAAGACTATGGTTTTGGAATAACGATATTCAGGATGGTCTCGAACCTCACCTCAATGATATTCATATTCATTCGAGCGTATGGTCACTTTCTTAGCTTCACATTCTGACCTTTTTAAAAGCCCTATTTTCATAGGTTTTCGCCAAAAATTAATTTGTATCATAGCAGTAGTATATGTACCGAACCTCACACTCCTACACTACATCAGACGATTGTCCGTACTCCAGGTAGTTGTCAACATATTTCAATGCATCTCGGTACATGGCCGATTTGATTCAAATACTTTTTTTAATTTAAAACATTCAACTTTAAAAAAAATATTTAAAACGAATTATTTGAACTAAATCCACTTTAGAAATAAATTATATTACTCCATGACTTGAATTTTGAGACAAAATCCTCTATTCGTGTTCCAGATAGGCAAATGGGGATGGAATATAAATCAATTAGGCTTCTACGCTTACGGCTTCCAATCATATTTTGGAGAATAATTTGGAACGTTAACGAGGGAGCTGAATATGGACCTAACGACAAGATACCATATAAAATCAACGTTTTGCAGGCATGAAGTCGTAGAAGCTGGACTCTGGTTTGATTTGCATAAAAAAAACTGAAATCTTTTGAAATCGATGGGAATGTCTGTAGATGGGCATGCGGGGAATCAGGACATCGGTTTCTTTATAGTTTTCTGTGATTATAGTAGCCTTTATAAGACTATGGTTTTGGAATAACGATATTCAGGATGGTCTCGAACCTCACCTCAATGATATTCATATTCATTCGAGCGTATGGTCACTTTCTTAGCTTCACATTCTGACCTTTTTAAAAGCCCTATTTTCATTGGTTTTCGCCAAAAATTAATTTGTATCATAGCAGTAGTATATGTACCGAACCTCACACTCCTACACTACATCAGACGATTGTCCGTACTCCAGGTAGTTGTCAACATATTTCAATGCATCTCGAAAGATACATGGCCGATTTGATTCAAATACTTTTTTTTAATTTAAAACACTCAACTTTAAAAAAAAAAATATTTAAAACGAACTATTTGAACTAAATCCACTTTAGAAATAAATTATATTACTCCATGACTTGAATTTTGAGACAAAATCCTCTATTCGTGTTCCAGATAGGCAAATGGGGATGGAATATAAATCAATTAGGCTTCTACGCTTACGGCTTCCAATCATATTTTGGACAATAATTTGGAACGTTTAGGAGGGAGCTGAATATGGACCTAGCGACAAGATACCATATAAAATCAACGTTTTGCAGGCATGAAGTCGTAGAAGCTGGACTCTGATTTTATTTGCATAAAAATTATGGTTAATTAAATTATTGTATACTTCGTACAAATGCATCAACTCCTTTAAAAACTAACAGAGGTATCAATTATACATGTAAATGAGAATTTTTATTTATGATTTTCTATCGTTTTCCGGTAGAGTGGGATCGTTTTATAAGAAAATGTATTTAGTTATGTAACATTGAGTTTCATTGCCATACTATCTAAGAATTCGTAGCAAATGCAAACTCATCTCCAATAGGCAAAATAACGAATTGCACCACTTTATGAAAAACCCTTAGAATCTAGCAGAAATTGAATATTTTTTGCGATTGGACGCTCCGTTTCCGGAGTATTGACACAATACTGACCATTTTGACAAAACTTTAGTTTTTTCGATTTTTAGAAAAATTAAGGCGGTATTAAAGACAATAAATTCTAAAAACTTCCTGCGGAGGTAAAGTCATTATTATTTTTTCGATGGACCCATCGTTTCCGATTTATAGTAATTTTTTTTTTTTGCGATTTTCTTTTTTTTTTGCGATCCTTTGCAAAAAAATATGAAAACACTTAGAAACTCGAAAAAAATATTTTTTTTTTGATTGGACGCACTTTTTCCGAATTATTGGCATAAGGGTGTTTCAGCTATTTTTGTTCGAAAAAATTTAGTTTTAGCGAATTTTGTTTGTATTAAAGATATCCATTACTTAAAGGCTCCTATGGTGGTTAACAAATTTATTATATTTCTGCAATTTGACGCACCGTTTCCGAGATATAGTATTTTTTTTTTGTTACAGCGGTTATATATTTTTTGGCGATTGTTTGATGGAAACGCCTTTAGGAATCCGTTAGGAATTATTTTCTTTTGGATTGGACGATCGGTTTGAAATTTTTTCTTTTATTTTCATATTTCCGATAAAAAATGGTGATGAGTTACCTGGGTACCATGTGTAGTTATGATGGGTAATCATGATGGGTAATTTCCCATCGTCATGAGTAGCTGTCCATTATTTTCCCCATACCCTGTGGGTAATGGATAAATGATCGCTACCCATTCCCCACGTTAATAATAATAGGTTATCCACGAAACTGGAACCCTGCTCTTACAATTGGCATCTCATATCATGATCAACTATTGCATCAGAGATTTAATTTTCGAGGTACTTAACCAAAAATTAATATGGATTTGCATAAAATAAAAAGAAAATTAAACAGGCTTTCAAAACTCCTACTTGGGCATTCACATGAAATATCGTGCACTCTAGCGAAATTGTAACGTGAAAGATTAGAATACAAAGGGAAAAATAGTAATAGTATTGAGTAGATCTAATTTATATTGTCACTCAATAAAAGCTAAAGTTCTATGTAATTTCGGTCTCGCCTGGAATATAATTCCCAAACGCCGGATAATACTATTCGTAAGAAGCAGCTTGAGGCAATTCAGAACATCAAGATCTTGCCCAGTGAATGCTCTTACACGACGTATGTAGTTTCTGGACAGCCTAATACTTCTCAAACTCTTTAATTGTAATCTTATAGTAACCCAATTCAGACAAACACCAATAAAAAACTGTTTGGAATTCAGTGTTGTTACCAACTGTATATGTTTGAAGATTCTATCGTTAGTAACAGTGATAGAAAACTAAGCGATGATGGAAAACTAAGCGATGCTGATAGAAAAAACAAGTAAAAGTGTTAAATTCGGCTGTGCCGAATCTTTGATACCCTCCACCTTAGTGTTAACCAGCAAAATATTAAATTTTAAAAAGAACATTTATTAAGAAGATGTAGTTTTTTAAAAAGAATAAAAATAAGTTACTTGTTCGCAAATGCAATTACTTGTTCACAAATGCTCACAAATGCAGGATGCTCACAAATTCTCACAATGCTCACAGTGCTCACAAATGCATTGCTCACAATGCTCAAATGCTCACATTGAAAATGTACTGAAGAAAATGTACTTTGAAATGTACTTTGAAATGTACTTTGAAATGTACTTAATGTACTTTGAAATGTACTTAAAAGTACATTTCTTAAGTACTTAAGAAGAAATGTACTTAAGAAATGTACTTAAGAAGAAATGTACTTAAGAAATGTACTTAAGAAAGAAATGTACTTAAGAAACGTACTTAAGAAATGTACTTAAGAAATGTACTTAATGAAATGTACTTAAGAAATGTACTTTGAAATTTACTTAATGTACTTTGAAATGTACTTTGAAATGTACTTAAGAAATGTACTTTTTTTTTAAGAAAATGTACTTTTTAAAAAAAAATAAAAATAAGTTACTTGCTCACAAGTAAAATAAAAAAGCATTTTTTAAAAATAAAAAAGCATTTTTTGAAGAACTGTTAAAAAAAAATCAAGCTGCAAAGCATCTTTTAAAAATAAAAAAGCATTTTTTTGAAGAGCTGTTAAAAAAAAAAAAACAAGCTGGGACGAGAGTTGAACCAGCAACACTCAGACTCCAACGCGCAACCCTTTACCCATCAGGCCATAGCGACCTTAGACGGAGAGTGACAAAATTCATATAAATGCATGAACACATGAAAGTACATCTAAACATTCTAAAGTACTTACCTATTATAAAGAGCAACAAAGATTTTCAACATGGAAATTCACCACACGCAAAAAGGAGTAGTTTAGTATAAAACTACAAAAATTAATGTGAAAATTTTATGAGGTTTTTTACGTTTCCAATCGTAAAATTTTTTTTCAATGGACCAATTTCGCTGATTTTCAATGCCAAACTGCTCAGGAATACGTGGAACATTATGGCCAAAACCCAAACCGTGTTATCGCCGATTGAAGTCGTGGGAATGTTTTCAACAGACGGACAGACGGACATGGCTATATCGACTCCGGTTGTTATAAGGATCAATAATATATTTCCTTTATGGGGTCGCAAAGCCTTATTTCTATATGTTACAATCAGAATGACAAACTGATATATACCCTCTATCACTTACAGTGGAGGGTATAACAATTACAACGAGTCACTTTTATGTAGATTGAAATGTGTATACAGACGTGTGAGTAATATTGATATACAACACTAGATAATCAACCGCCACAATGAGATTACAAACTTTATTTTGTAACTACAGATGCTACGAGAATAGTGAGAGTGAAAAAAGATACAAACATTGTAAGGTAAAAAACATTTAAGCAATTTAACTCATTAAAACTTATCTACGTTTAATAATACGAATAAACAATCTTCTATATATATAAAAATAAGTTGCATTGATGTTCTCTGGAATGCGTGAACTTCATATGAAAGGTGACGTCAATACCAAGGTTTTTATGTATAAACGGTCTCTGTGTGTCTATTGGTTCATGAGTTACAGCCATTTTAGTGAACACTGCATTCATTTCGAAACATGTATATTGAAAATAATTCAGTTAATATTTTGAAAAACTGAAATACAATTCGTTTTTAAATTAATTACAATTCCATTTTACTCAAACCATTGTTTTAATTTATGTACTTAGCTATTGAAAATCACATCTTCGGGGATCTGTGAAATAAATTATAAACACAGCAATATAAACTTAAATATTTAAATACATTATGCACAGAAATGAGCTGTTAACTTAACGGATATTTCAAACATTAAATCAAACAGCTAATATATACATGTAATGCTGTAACGGACTTTTCTCCCAGGTCGCTAGCTTTTGAGTGCATCCTATGACTGACATTTCATGATCAGCTGATCTGTTTATATTCTTAATAATTACATTATTCAACTAACATATATGTCTCACTGTCTTACTTCATATTACGTACGCGCAGTAATTTTGGGCGCCAATCACGTAATGCTAGAAATATTGTGGCATCTAGATCATCTCAAAGTGACGAACAGCGTGAAAATAATACTTTGGCTGCTCGAAATGCCATGGCACGTGGTAGGGCTCCGCGAAATTCAGCTCCACGTCCGTATGTGCCACGTACTTTGGAGCGTGCTGAATTCAATTATGATGCAAACTTTGATTACGTTTCTCATGGCAAGGTTTCAATTGGACCAATGACTACTGTTTGCACTCATTGCAAGGCATTTAAGTTATCTGGATTGTGTGGGTTAAACGGACAAGTTAAATTAGCAGAATTGAATCCACCACCGGAGCCCTTGCATAATTTGATAATTGGTGGCACACCAATTTCAAAGCATTTTCTGGCAAACATACAAGCGTATAACTCCCGATTTCAAATGACTTCATTCAGAGCGACAAGTATTATTCGGGACAATTTTATGCCAACGTTCAAGGTATTTTTGTTCGCTTTGATGTTTAGTTACATGATTGTGAAAATTTTAATCTTCAATAGATTCAAGGCCAAGTTAACCATCGACTTGGTTCTTTGTTACCGTTTCCTGATCAAAGCTATCAATTTTTGCAAATATACTTTGTGGGTAACTCAAATGTGGAAACCGATTGTCGTTGTGATATTTCATAAAATTTGAGGAGGGATATTATCGACCATTTGCAGAATATGTTGCACGCTGAAGGCCAATCCTTAGGCATTTGTGGAGTGAATTTAGAGTATCCAGTTTTCTCACATGTAGCCTGTTCGCGCGTTGGCAAACCATCGGTTTTGTATATTTACACCGAAAATGGAAAAACAACAAATGTTGTTTACCACAGAGCATTATAATTAAAGCAATTTATCACTGATTTAAATGAATTCGAATTGATTTTTTTATTTTCTTTTTTGCACTACGAAGTGTGCAGGGGGTTCGCTAGTTTAATATAAATAATATTAATTATTCTTAAGAAAACGTTTTTAGTTCCATGACACTCAAACAATGATCAATATTAGTTTTGTTTCTTTGTTGACACTGAGAGTGTTGTATAATAACTTTCAATAATAATTGTTATATTTTTTAAGAAATACTGCAACGTTCTTTAGAGGCCAGCGTGTGATTAAGCACTGTTCACAAGAATCAGATGCGCAGCTGTTATAGTTTAAAATATGCCGCGTAAGTAAATACCTTAATGTTCCTTTTAATATTCAATATAATATTAGGTTTACCGTTGTAATTATACTTCTCTTCTTTCAAAGAAGTTAAGGTTTTCGCTGAAAGGCTTTTGTCTCTTGAAAGTGTTGTTGTGGATAATTTTATGTAATCGGTACCTCTTCCTCTACATATCTATATTGCTATCTTTTCTATAAGCTCACGTTTGATTTATTACTCCTCATTGTTCCATTTTGGGATGTAGCCCTTTTAATTACCCATACTCCAGTCGGTTTCGATAACAATAAAAAAGTTAAACTTTGATGACCAAAAGTTTATACCATTAACAATATATACAAGTTTTTTGTATGTCAAGATGAAACAAATATCTTGCTGTTCTTGCAAACACCGTATTGATTACGGGAGTTTGTGCGGAAGTAGTTTAGGTCTTGATAAGGATGAAGGTAACTGGCACAGTGATTTAGAAGAGATTGTATTTTTAGATATTTCAAATATAAATACAGACTTAAAAGGACCAATAAATCCTTCGGAAGTAGACAATGATTACGATGCTGAGAAACATGGCCGGCATAAAATCTAACGAACGTACTCCCGAACATTATAACCGAAAAAAACAAACTTTGGATTAATGCCCTCTACGAAGTGGCGGTACTGTTATATCTTGGCGGACGCTGTAGATCTGCATTAACTCATCTACCTGATGGTCGTGGGTGGTGCAATGGTTAGTATGCGGGGCTCTTGTACATGAGATCCTGGGTTCGAACCCTGCTCTTACCACCTTAAAATTTCTTTCGGCGGCGGTCACCTCGCATAGTGACGGCGACACTATCGAGTATATAGCCATGAATAGGCTTCTCAAAATACCGTTCGGAATCGGTGTAAAACTGTAGGTCCCAATCAGTGAGTGAAAACTAGAAAGCGCACAGCTCAGTGATTGTGAGAAGTTCTCCCCTGTCCCTTCATGGGATGTAATGGGAAACTATTTATTTTTTTATGGTTATCAGCATTCAGGTCATTGAGCACGTGGTTCCTACAATGCCGATACACGCCGCTATACACTCTCTTAAGATAGGATAGCCTTGTAAGAAATTAAAGATGTGTTTTCTCATTATGACATTCACTCAAATGCCATGAAAAGAAGATATTCTGCTTGTGTAACAGCAACAGAGCCAGTAGGCTTTGTTGAAGTAAACGGTATTTTTGCTATTGGTTTCATAAACAATTGTAATTAAATTTGATTTTCAATGTTAACTTAGATTTACCTCGGTGCACATGTTTCAAATATTTATTGATTGTAACAATTGTCGTATAATTGTTGTTGAAAAAGCAGTTTCTAATTAAAAAGAACAAAAATTAGCAAGAAGCTATCATTCAGTGCATTAGAAAAACGATAAACCGATGTGTACCGCGACCAAACATTTTCTAACCGCTACATTTCTGCAAAAATTGATCGAAGTCCAAAAGTAGTGAACAGCTATTTAACCCTCGGAGTTATAACCAGGTCTATGCGGAGTGTATATAAATTTTTTGGTTTTCATGTTAGAGACAAATCCTTCCATTTAATCCTGGAGCAACAATCTCCGAACACAATGAGAAAAAACTCAGAGCGATTGTGGATCTGGGTTAGGGTATTTTGATCCAAACAGTATAACCAGGCCTGTGCAGACCTATATGTAATTTGTATGAAACGAATGGGGGACAGGTAATAAAAAACGTTTCTTAATGGGATTTTGTGGAGCAAATGTATATAAAATGTATACATATATTGAATAGAGCGCAAACAAAATATTAGTATATCAGCAACATTTTAAGACTAAACAATAGCTATCCAACAGTGGCTCTATACAGCTCGCTCAATTCACTCAACCTTGGCGAGAACGTTGTTCTCAAATTGGTGGAAAATATAGTGGTTCTGGTGGAAAAATATATGCAGTCAACTTTTTTTCATCATATGATTTGGCCAAGGTTTTGATGAGAAAAATGAGGACTTTGATGTGGATTTTGTAGGAACCATAAGAAAAAACAAGGCCTGCATACCGAAGGAGATGTTGGACCCTAAAAGAGAGGTGTTCAGCATATTATTCGGTTACCACAACAATGTCGCACTATGCTCATATGTGCCAAAAAAGAAAAAGCAGTGGTTCTCATCTCCACGGAACACTATAATTCTACCGTCGACATATCGAAACCAGCGCAGCAGCCGTTCCAATTATTGGACTACAATATTTATAAAGCAGGAGTGGACACCATGGACCAGATAGTTGGTGGTTACACCTGCAAACGGGTCACAAACCAGCTGGTGATCCCTTACATGGGAAAAAAAGGAACGTACCCAATTGTAATTGCAACATGTGAAACAGTTCATGACGTTATTCGGTATAGAGGTAAGCATTTCATTTATTCATTCATTGAATTCAAATTTTAAATCAAATTTTCAACTTTGTTTTTTACAGGTAGCTACACGGCCGCCCGAAGATGACCAACCAGCCCATGCCGTATCCTCTGCCAACAGACCATCGAGCTCGCCATGTTTTAAGTTGTATACAACTCAGCGTATTTTTCATTTCTATACAAATCCCATGTAGGTCTGCACAGACCTGGTTATACCGTTTAGCGACAAAAACCCTTATACCTCCGAGGGTTAAAGGACAGATCGGAGGGGGAATAAGTGAAATGAAAATAAAGAATGCGGTACAAAGAAAAGGCTTTCAAATAGGTTACAGCACTAGATAAATGCAAAATTCTTCAACTGTTTTCGAACTACCGTATGACTTTGACTTAAATAGGGGCCATTGCAGGATTGAACGTAAGCAAAACCACAATCTACAAAACTACAAACACGTCTACGTTTCTAAAGTGTCGAAAATTTCAGAAAAAGCCGCCACTTAATACCGGCCGCAAACAGCAAAGGTTTAAGTTTGCGAAGGGGCTTATGTCATGGCCTGTGTTTCAGGGTCAATGAGTGGACTTTTCAGGTGAAAAGCGCTTCAACATCGATGGACCAGATTGTTATAATTACTATTATCATGATATCGGGAAGGAGGAACAATTTCTAAGTCGGGTGACATATCCTACTACGATGCAGAAAAAATACCGTTTTATACAGTTTGCCACGAACGTAGGGATTTCACATACTGCATCTTTGGGTCGGACAAAATTGTCGAACTCATAAATGAAAACATTCCAAACAATAGTAATAAACGAATTTTAATCGATGGTACAATTTCAATTGCACCGCGTGGATACTTCGAACAACTAGTTTTGGTTCATGTTGAATATTATGAAAAGATATGAAGACAGAGGCGGCGGGGCGGCCGCTTGCTCACCGCTTTTCGCGGTTCCACCGAGCTTCTTTTCTTTCTATAATTACCAGATTCTCAATTTTGTTTTACCTTTAAATAGGTTTTCCCAATATTTTTCGTTTCGACGAATAAAATGTCAAAAAAATGGTATTCATAAATAAATAAAAATAAATATCAAATTATATGTAAATAACAAAATATATGTGCATACTTATGAAATATTTTAAATAAGAAGCGTTTTTCTTTTTTTGTTTGGAAGTTTTTTTTTATTTTCATTGAGATTTATTTGACATTCTCGACTTGGGAGTTATTTAATTTTAGTTGGAACTCATTACATTGGGAGATATTTATCTTTATTTATGAAAAAAGTATTCGTTGTGGACTAACTCCCAAATTTTGGGGCTTATTTAATTTTTCTTGTTGGTAGTTATTTCATTTTTGAAAGTTGGAAGTTACTTAATTTTTATTGGGACTTACTATGTCATTGGGAGTTTTTTTGGTTTTTGTGAATGACCGAATGATTAAACGCAGTTACAGAGACTTACTCCTAACTGCTTTTGTCGATGACAAGAACGTATTGGGTCGCCTTTCATTTATTTTTCAGCTCCCATCCATACTGCTCGTATTGTTAAGGATTGTTAAGGATGTTGAAATATTGCCGTGGCCGCCATACTCACCGGCCCTAAATATTACTGAGTATTTTTGGGGATGGCTGACATGCAAAATTTATGAAGGGGGAAAGTAGTTTTCAAATAGATATGACCTCATTGCAAATCCAAAATTTTTTAATTGTCATTGCGAACAATGGCAATTCTGAAGCAATGCAAATTAAAATCCAATTCAAATTTAAAAGGCTATGTATTCGAAATGTATTTTCAATTTGTTTTTAAACAGCATTATGATTAATTAGGTAATTGATTATTTATACATTTCCATTAATCTTATTTACGGTTAATCGATTAGTCTTTATCGTGGCTAATGAATACTCATGCTTAATTGATTAATCGTAAAATTGAATAACCTAAAATTTGAGTAATTTAGAAATTCATGTGTTTTGGGTTTTCAGTTTGAATTTTTTGAAAACCTACTTTACTCAAGATGTTCATATTTTTACTTCCATTTTCATAGTATGTACTTGTTTTCCAAAAATTAATTGAATGTGAAATATTCAAATTAATTTATTAATCATAAATTTGATTAATAAATGTGTTTGATTAGTCGATTAACTGACTAATTACTATATCGAAATTATACTTAATCGACTAGTCGCACATCCCTATTAAAACAACATATAAAAACTCTTTATGATCAAAAAAGTATAGCCAACAAAACATCATCTTTTCCCTTTATAACATAGATACAAAAAAATCTCTAACCCAAATCACAAAACCAAATGAAATTCTAAAAACAGACACATCGAAAGCAAACGACGATGCTAATGCCCAAGATGGGCAGTTCAAATGAACGCTTTATTGGTTATACTGCCTACAGTATGATCTGCAATAAATATCAGGTTACAAAGTAACACGTAATCCCACATATTGTGCAGCACCAATTGCCAAATGACTTGAAACATGCAGGTATTAAAATTGTCTGCATTCCTCTCCCCTTCATTCATGATATCTACAATGCTGTCAGATTTTCAAAGTAACCTTATGTAACGACATGAAAAATACTAATAATCATCTACTTATGAGGTCACATGAAGGAACGGAAATCCGTAACGATAGACAGAAACTCAAAACTACAGAAATTTGTATTTTTAATTCTTTTCTTGCTACTGCAGCAATCAATGAAAAAGAGGTACAATCATGTCGTAACAGACCTTGGATGCAATCATCGTCAGCTGCAATATCAAAACAGAACATTTGCTAATTAAGGAGTTCAAAGTTAAAAAAAAACATTCGCATGGTGTTCATAGTTAGGGAGTGATTGGTTTTCTTGGAACAATTAAAGTGGAAACATAAAACAGTAGGTAAACTGGGTCTCATACAAGCGATTAACATTTTAATTGAATTTGGGAATTTGCAGAACAATGCTAAAACTGAATACAGCTTGTCATCATAGTAGAATTCTATCATTAGAAATGACACAAACAGTCGAATTTAGTAGAGTATGTAAGCACTTTGTAAATGAATGCACTTTGAACAATATATTTTTGAATTTAAAGGAAAACTTTAAAGAAATAAAATGTCCTTCGTTGAAAAGTGCACCCTTCAACTTATAACAAGATGAAAAATACTGCTGCTACTCACAGCATAACACACCAAAATGCTTTCGATTAAGTAGGCTTTCGATTAAGTATGACTAATATTCCGTATAATATTTCAAGGATACATACTAAAGCATTTTCCTTTTTAGGGGAATACATATCATATTTTCAACATAATTAATCCGATAATTGTTCCATCGTTCTTCTATAACTTCCAGGGTTTATTGACATATATTACGAGCATTAACTTTGTCCTTAGAAAAGCGAATGTCTTTAAATTGATAATTGACATAATAAGTCTCTTGTTCTTAATACAGTCCCAGCAAATATTTACAAAAGGACTTCGTTTGGGTTGTAATGCCGCACAAAATATAAACGTGCTGAGACTTAACACAAATTAAGTTTGGCATCTGTGGGAATGAATTCATGACAAGGCTGCTTATATAATTACAGCCAAACATAAGGAAAATAAATCCCAATCCCAACAAAATCATGGCTATTAATATCAGTGGCCAGAACGACAACCAAAACGTTAATGCTTGATGTCTTTGGTTTTAAGTGATTTCACCTCTTTTATGTAATCCGCTTTAATTGTTAATTTTCTGCAGAATATTTTCCGTTTTTCTTGTTTCGAGACAGTAAAATAATTAAAAATGTTCGCGAAATATTTAACGTTTATATGAAAGCGCAAAGATGCTGGCAAAAATCAACGTTGTCAGCAATTTTCTTTCTCGTGTTCGTTGCACTTTAGTAAGTTCATGTTGCACGAATGCAACATAATAACAGCCAGAAGCCACTATATTCACTGAAACGTAACCGGAAGATACTTTAACGTTACATTTTGCTCGCTCCTTCTTATTACGCTGATAGTGGCGAGGACGGTTATCACAGTAGGAACACCACTATGTATAATTTGGTTAGCAATGTGATAACTGTTCCACCAGTTGGTTTATAACAAGAAATAATGGAAAACAGAAGACACATAACTTGTTTGTGATAATGCATTGTGCCGTTTTTTAAAATAAATGCATTAGTGTATAACGTAAGTGGTAACTGAGCTCGCTATTCGTTGGGGACTTGAATTTGTAGGATTGTAATATTATTCTTTGGACAGTCTCAAACTCGTCGGTGTTATATAAAAATTAAGATTTTTCAAATCCTTTTTTATTATACTGTTCAAGCTCAAGACCATTTTATATCTCTCTAAATAGAGATATACTTTTTTAAAAAAGAAGTTGTTAATTGAAGATTCCTGGCAAACCGTATAGTTATTTCAGATCTAGCCACAGCTCTTCATCAGCTGTTGTTTGGGATGCTGCTTTTGAAAAATTCATCAAACTAAATGCAAACAAAACCGTATCTGCATTGAGAATTTTACACTACGCAAGTGTTCGAAAAATATTGCAAGCAACACACACAACAAAACATTTGCAAATAACTTATTTCCATCTCCAGAGAATTAGATTCCAAACAACCGCTGATGAAGATCTGTGGCTAAATTTGAAATAGCTATACGGTTTGCCAGCAATCTTCAATCAAAAACTTCTTTTAAAAAAAAACTAAATCACGCTTTATAGAGATATGGAATGGTATTGAGCTTGAACAATATAATAAAAAAGTACCAATAGAAAGGCGGAAAGAAATAAAAATACAAATTTATGAAAATTTAGATTTTTTAAATCTTTTTGTTTCCGGATTTGACAAAGCTTATTTTGGTTCAAGATTTGAAGATCGAGGCGACCTCATCCCCATGATATGGGGAAAAGGTACACACTACAAACCTGCCCGTAGTATAAAACGAACAGTTAGTAATTTATTAAATTTAACTTCTATAACAAAAAGTAAGTATTATACTTTGGACTATAAATAGATCTTGGTTTTTAAAACATTCATAAAAAAGGGCTTGCACATTAAGATAATCTATAATATATGACTTGACCTTATCCGAGCATGAGAAAAGTCAATAAATTAGCAGACATCATTAAAATCAGAACACATTATCTGTAATAGTTGTGCAAAAGCACAACTCTTATGCTGAAAAGAAATATACACACATTTCTAATTGCTGGACGTTCGCAAAAGGGCATTGACCATAACCTGACCAAGTATGTATTCATAGCGAATTTCTCCTCTGCGAATTTTATATCGAATTTTATATTGTCCGTCTTCTGACCAGTGTAGGTACCTTTATCCTAAATAATCTACTCATAAGACGGAAGGTTCAAATTCCGATCCCACCGTAGGTTTCAAATTTTTGTTTTTTACACCGACTCCAGTGCAAGAAAATCGGCGTAAAGTATTATTTTAAGTGTGGGCAAAACATAGTCTTAATGAGGACTCCATGAAATGTGGCCCCAGTGAAAAATTACCCCAAACCCAAAATAAAAAATGACCCCAATATTTTGTACTACCTACAACAACACGTAAGTAAGAGGCCCAAACTTTGTTGTTGTACGTAGTACAACATATTGGGGTCATTATTCATTTTGGGTTTTGGGTAAATTTTCACTGGGGCCACATTTCATGGAGCCCTTAATGAGATGGCATTCGTTTAAGTTTTTTACAACCAGCAGGTTGATGCGGATACAGTGACGGTCATGGTTAGGGATATTTCTAGAGCCCTAAAGGCAGCATGTGACGCACCCATGCCAGACTTTAATACCATAGGACCACATCAAGTTTAGACTTACTAACAGGGAGACGCCTCTATGAAAAATGCTCCAAGTGCAAAATGCCCCAAACTAAAACGAAAAATACCCCAAAACCAAAATATGGAGAAAAATATGAAATATTATCCAAAAACTCTGAAACGAAAGCATTTCTGAAAAACCCCCCAAAATAATTTACGAAAAATACCCCAATGAAATATTCCCCAAAAAGTATGAAATGGAGCCCAAAAAGAAGCGTACAACTAATTTGTAAATGAAAAAAAAACAACAAAAACTTTATTATTCACAATATAAAAAATGTTAACAATTAACACCATTTTTGGATATGGGGTAATTTCCAAACGTAAAGCATTTCTTTTTATCCACTAAATATTAAATATTTATAATATAAACAAAATCAAAAATTGCACTTCATGTTATTTGTGTAAAACGTGATGACGAGCGAATTCGGCGCGACTGCGGCTACGAGCGCGAGTACGACCGCGACCGCGTTTGACGCTCCCATCCGCGATCACTACAGCTAAAATAGTTTTAAAACTCACCTTTAAATCTTTATATTCCATATAATCAACAAGTAGCTGCTTAAAACGCCCATAAGGCAGAGTTCTGAATATTATAAATATTTTCTTGAACCCGCGGCAATAGCATCCGAATAAAATATGCAAACCGAGAAGTCCCCTTCAGCAATGCCTGCTTTAAAGAAGTGTTTGGGGAATGAAGAGTTTTTGGTCAATGCATAACGCATCCAAATGTCCTCTCTATTAAAAGCTTCCACACTTTCCAGAGCAGATTTTGGAGATTTTTTAAATACTTTCTGACTTAAGTATTGTAGTTCTCTTGAAATCTTTTCAAAGCTGGTATTGTATTCGTTATGACTTTATAAAAAATGATATACAGTTGTTTATAATTTGAATATATTTACAATTATGCTTATCTTATTGCCGAACGTTTGTATGCAGCGTAATAACTAGTATTTGAAGATTTTTGGTTGCGTTTTAGAGAAATAAGATAATGAGAAATGCCATAAAAAAATTTTAAAATTCCCCAAAAAATATTTGGGGTATTTTTCGTTCCTGGACAGGTGGGGCATTTTGCATATGAAAAATAACCCAAACTCGAAAAATTTAATTTTTCCAACTAAAAAAACGAAAAAATCCCCATTGTTTATGGGGAATTTTTCATAATTTATACGGTATTTTTGGTTTTTTTTTCTGGGCATTTTCATAATTAATGCGGTATTTTTCATTTTTTTTCTGGGCATTTTTCTGGGCATTTTCATAATTAATGCGGTATTTTTCATTTTTTTTCTGGGCATTTTTCAGAGCCCAAGGAGCACCGTCACGGTGCACCATAGAGCACCGTCGAGAAATGGTATGAAAAAAGTCAGTAACCAGAGCAAAGCTAAATGTTTTCGGAAACAGTCTGACGAAGCAGACCCTTGTCTATGGTATAATGTATACCGGACTGTAATATCAAGACTAACGGGCAAAAGGTCTGCCCAAACTATGCGCCGGGAGCTCATGAACAAAATAGCCCACACGCTGTTCCCACTGAAGGAACATAGGAAAACCCAATGGAGGCCACAATAGATGTTAGGTAAGAGGAGGGCAGACCGCTCTATTCTAAAATTAGAGACGACGTGTATCCTGAATCAAATCAAATACCCAACGGAACCCTCAATTTGGCGATGAAGCCGAAGCCGTATCTATTTGAAAAACTATATAATAATAACCTGAGAAACGGCGCTTTCCCCAAAATATGGACGAAGCGAAAGTTAATCGTGATTACAAAACCGGGGAAACCCATTGGATAACCCCCATCAAACAGATCGATATGTCTACTGAGCACAGTGGGAAAATGTCTGGGGAGAATAATATACGAAATATTATTTACCCCTATCGGGGAAGTTAAAGCGTTGCCTTAGAGCCAGTAAGGCTTCCGGGAAACTCTACTGAAGATCTGCAATCGA
Organism: Phaonia tiefii; assembly: GCA_963931995.1. Classification (NCBI taxonomy): domain Eukaryota; kingdom Metazoa; phylum Arthropoda; class Insecta; order Diptera; family Muscidae; genus Phaonia; species Phaonia tiefii. The sequence continues at coordinate 321,290,777 of OZ008367.1, read as the reverse complement.
TGTAATCACTTACATAGAAGATACGGCAAGATGGTCATTCTGGGCAAACGTGCTGCAAGGAGATATTTTGCCATAATCAAAATATAAAGATCTGCTTTGAATGGAAGTACATCATGACATATTTCAGGAGACTAAAGCATCCAAACTGCCTTGTAAGAGTTGTTGCAGATTATATTTCCGATAGCGCACTATGGTCCGAGGCTGATAACAGCCTGGATTAGTATAGAGTCAGAGTTGTTGGAGATCATTTTTCTGAGAGCACACTAAGGTCCGAGGCTGATAACAGCCTGGATTAATATAGAGTCACCAGGAGTTTCCCAAGGCTCCACCAGGACATCTTTGAGTAGTCTAAAGCATCCAGAATACCTTTTAAGAGTTGTTGTAGATTATTTTTCTGATAGCGCACTATGGTCCGAGGCTGATAACGACCTGGATTAATATACAGTCACTGCAGGTGTTTCCCAAGGCTCCATCCTGGCGCCACTATTGTGGAATATTATGCACTATGGTGTGCTCCGCCTGAGATTACGGGACGAAGCGACGGTTGGCGGATACTCAGAAGATGGTAAAGCCTAAGTCAGGGTTTAGAACTGCTGACTGATTTTCATTCCTAAACTGATTTACTGACCGTGACTGCGAAAATGATCCGAAGAAACTGAAATGAAAATGCAAAACTATTTTCTGTACATCGACTTGTTCTATGTATGTGTGACTACTTGGCAGTCACAATAGACACGCCGCAGTCACAGTCGATGTAGAACAAATCGTTTTGTGTGTTTGCTGTTTGCTTTTATTTTGTTTTCGTATATTTTCATATGCGAAGCAACAGCCGACGTCGTTTGACAAAATTTTACTTTTTGTTTTTTAGGGTTTAGCAAATTTTTGTCTGCTGCTGCTATTTTACTGTCAGCAAATTAAACACTGAATTTAGTGCAAGCGCATAAAAGAGAAGAGATGGATTTATACACGAATGAATCTGTTCGAGTCATTAGATTGTGATCTTTCGGAATTCACATGCAATATTATCTTTTTATAATCACTACCACTTATGTTCCAGTTATCTGAATATGATGTAATATGAAAGGTTTATTACTGTTTATTGTTCAAAGGTATCTTATACCAGCTACAAAGGAAAAGTGTTTTTTATTTATTTTAGTTTTTGTGCATCGTACACAAGTGATATTTAGGGAATTCAACGTTGAACCAGAAAAGACGTGAATCCAAATTTGAATTTTTGTTAATATTATATCTCTCAGTTCAAGCTATTTGAGCAATGTCTCTATTATCTACCAAACTTTTTAATGGTGTTGACTTTAGAGTAATGACGTATAGAGTAGCCAACTCTCTTAGTAAATTGATGACATTTAGTGTGTTGTAGATGGGCGGTTGAATGTTGGAAAGTATTGCTTTAATAATACCAGATAGAGGCAAGGGCTCAAACCAACCAACAATAAATCAGCAACGGCATTTCATGATAACATGATAAATTTAAGTCAACAATTTTTCTAATTCCAGCTGGTGTAAGTCAATTTGCGTTAAAAAAAACTCTATATAGCACCGACCACACCACGAATAGTGTGATATGAAATGTCAGACGAGAAGAATGGCAGCTCTATATTGCATTACTCTATGGTGTTGACGTCAATGACAAGTTATTTCATTCTTTATTTTGATTTTTAGTTGTTGTTAAGTAATGCCATTTCTCATTTTTTTTAACAACTGCATGCTATTATATTTTAATGCGCAATTCGCATAAATTTTATAAAATATTTAAATAAATATACGTATTCATGCGGAATTCATGTTTAATATGAATGTGGAGTTATTACGTGCATCAATTAATTGTTACCATTACAATCATAAAAAAAACATATTTGAAGGTTTTTTTTGCCAATACTGTGTAAAAATTCGTCTTAAATATCGTAGTTTTTAGCAAAGTTTTATGTTCAAAGCGCTTTCGGTGGCCAAAAATACCTCTGTAATATAACACACTTATCATTATATTCCCCGTATAGCTAAATATGTCGGGTGCAATTATTAATATAATTTACATAAATATATTACTGTACTCGTACCATCTATTTGGATTTGGCATTAACTATCTGCGAGTATTCTTCACCATAATCACCTAAAGGGGTTTCCTAATATGGCAGGCTACAACTTACTCGGATTCGACAACCTTGGGGTGAGGGACCTGTCAAAACAAATATATCATATTTCGGAAACCAGTTCGATGTTTTTCGTTATCTCTCCGGTTGGCAATACCAAGTGTACGCAGGGATTTGTCAACTTGATCCCTCCAGCGTAGTTTTGCTCCGCCTACTTCTTGTCTTCCTTCGAGTTCAGTTTCGATGGTTTCGGATGGTTCGTCTTCATCCATTCTACTGACATGGCCTAGCCAGCGCAATCGCATTATCTTGATCAGCTTTACTATGTCAATGTCGGGATAAAGTTCATAGAGTACATGGTTCATGTGCTGCCGATAGTCGCCGTTGGGCACTATAAGGCCATACATTTTTCGGAGTATTTTCCTCTAGAAGTCTCCTACATATGATTCGTCTGTTTGTGAAAAGACCCACGATTCTGCGCCATAAAGCAAGACATGTCATATGAGAGTCTGGTACAGCTGGTTTTTTGTTACCCGAGAGTGCACGTTATCTCTAAAGTGCTTGCTTAGCCAAAAATAACATCTATTTGCAAGCATAATTCTCCGCTTTATCTCAAGGCCGACGTTGTTTTTATGTTTATGGCAGATCCGTGATAAAGGGTTTTTCAACAGATACGCTACAAAAGTAAATCCATAGGGACAGTAAACGACGCCATATTTTTCCCCGCTCTTTTGACATTTCTCTTCAGTAAGGTTTGCCATTTCATCATGGAAAGATATACGAGCCAACATCGAGTCGAAATTATTAAAATTTACTACCGAAATTTGGAGTCAGTGGCCTCAACTTTAAGAGGCCAAATTTAAAAGGCCTCAACAATCAGCGATGAGGCTCCCTTCTGGCTGACTGGCTTTGTCAATAAGCAAAATATGCGTTATTGGTCAGACAGCAATACACACGTAATCCATGAGTCATCACTGCATCCCGAAAAAATTACGGTTTGGTGCGGTTTATGGGCCGGCGGCGTCATTGGGCCGTACTTCTTACGTGACGATCAAGACCGGCACATTACTGTGAAAGGGAATCGCTACCGTTCAATAATAACCAAATATTTTTGCCCCCAATTGTATAATATGGACTTGCAGGACATGTGGTTCCAACAGGACCAAGTTTGGTGAACGTGTTATCTCACGAAATGGCATTGTCGATTGGCCGCCTCGGTCGTGCGGTTTGACGCCGTTAGATTATTTCCTGTGGGGCTACGTCAAGTCTATGGTCTATGCCAAAAAGCCAGCGACGATTGATGAACTTCGTACGAATATCGAACGTGAAACTGCAGCAGTATCGGCCGATTTATGTTTGAAAACCGTCGAAAATTGGGTTCAGCGTCTGGACTTCTGCAAGTATGCCCGTGGTGACCATGCAAAAGAAATCGAGTTCCATACATAGTGGCATCGAAGGTACTTTCACAGGAATAAAGAATTTCATTGGTATCTAAAACCGGTTTTTTGTAGCGCTCGACATTCGTACGAAGTTCATCAATCGTCGCTGGCTTGTTGGCATAGACCATAGCGCTCTTATTGAGAAACCCTTTAGATAAATTCGTCCACCACCTCGAAAGTGTATCACTTATCAACATTCTCGCTGTGGTCTAATCGCATGGACGTCCTGCTCGTTGAAACCATTCATTTTGTTTGACGTCATGTACTGCCAGACCCACTTTTGCTGACTCCTTCTCAATTCTCGAAAACAGCGCAGTAACTTCTGTAATTGTGCGCGCAATGATATCGGTATCATTAGCATACGCGAGCAGTATGTGACTTTGCTGCTGATGGTTTTATTCCTGTTGACGAATGCCTCGCTAGGTTTCGAAAGGTTGGGTAAGGTCCTTACAAAATATCACCGTTGGCGAAGAGGACCCAAATTTTGACTATGTTAACCAAGATCAATATGCAGGTAATATTAGCGTTTCCTCCTATGATTAAAATAGTATTTTTTTAAATTTTTTTATTTACATATTTCACTTTCAATAAAAACTGCAAAATCATTAAACGTCCTCTCACAGTATTTTCAAAATTTTTGCTTTTTAGGCCAAGAAACAGTAACTTAGTTTTTTAAAACTCCTTTTCTTAGCTTCTACAATGTAAACGAAAATCAGTATCTAGTTCAATATAACTCTTCTAATGTTACTTCAGATGAACTCATACTATTAAGCATAATTTCCTCAAATTTCGCGAAAATATTAAGTTAGTTTTGATTTCCCAACCAAAAAGTCTGCAAAAAAGTGGAATTGCCCGGTTCTTGCACCGACGTCTTCAATTGCAAAATGCAAACTAATAGAAAATAATTTGTAATAATATGTTTTTTCGACCTTTCATATTACGATATAATAAATGATTTTTCAAACTCGAGGTCTTTGTTTGATAGTTTATTTATTTTCATTCAGTTAGCACCACAAAATAACTTTTAAACCGTCAGATCAGGCGATGACGGTGCTCATCTCAAGTTGCTATTTTTGAGCCACAACATCAGGTCACTAGGATGGATCTGTTGGACTAACTAGATTATGCATAAGTTTTTGTGTATTATTTTAGTTAAATCGTGAAAAATGTGTCACGCGGTGTAGTCATATCCAATGAATATTGTCGTCTTGATGCGTAACGGCCATCTGTAACACTCCGTCCTACATGCTTGATGCTGCCGACTGACAATCCAGTAATCAAGGATGAGAACTAGTTTTACATCTCGAACGTGCAAATATTTCAGAACCATGATCACATTAGCACGGACATTGAGAGCTGTTAGAACATTGAAAACTCCATTATTTTGCCCTTGACTGGCCGTTTCTAGAAATGTAAAAGTCATATTGACTTGTCGTGCAGTGGCAAAGTGATCCATACGAAAATCTTCAAGTTTTGTGTCTGAAATTAAATGAAACATAAAAAGTATATTTTTCGTAACAATAAAATATAAATATTAATAAGAAGCATAATTGTTGACCGCCTTGTTTATACTGCAGTCAGCAAATCGTTGAAGGAAATGACAGTTATAGACTAAGTTTGTTGGGTTGATGTTTATAATTAAAAAACTGATATTAAAATTTAAATTTTATATAAACTAATGATATAATATCCATAATATATTTACGCTACATCCCATTACATTCCAACAAGAAGATTGGTGAGAACTTCTCAGTTATGCGCTTTTTAGTTTTTCACTAAGCGATGTTAACTTCGTCGAAAGGAACGTATCGTGGTAGCACCAGGAACTGCACCCACGTTGTCACGTACTAGAGCCGGGCATACCAACTGTTGGGTGATATCGCCCAACATCGATCATCAAATTATATTTGTATTTTTGATTCCTGTTAAATGTCTGAAATATTGAAATTGCGGGCAACCCTAATATTAGTTTATAATATTTTGCCGCAACAACAACACACATATTGGTTTTGCTAATTATGTTTTGTCCCATAAGTATGTATATTGTTGTTTCTTGTTTACATGATCGATACAAAAGAATATACCAACAACTACAACAGCGCTGTCGAAGTCGTTTGCTTCAGTTGGTCACTCATACGTTGTATTGTTGTTGCTATTTCTTTTACATTCTCTATTCAGATAAACTGTTAATCTATGTTTATGGATTTGGTGGCCCGTGACAATGACAAACATTGTAAAATCAGTTGTTGAGAAGAAAGGAAACATTAAAGATGAAATAATAAACCAACAAAAAAGTTTGTTTTATTTGAAACCAATTAAATTAAATAAATAGTTTAGACGCGAACACCAACCATTGCTCTCCCGGCCGTCACGTATCCATAATATTCTACTCTTCAACACTTTGAATCAAAATGCATTTACATCTTGAATAAAACACATTCACTCACCTTTCTTTGACACCGAATCTACTTATAATTTAATCGTGTTGAGTAATTGAATCAGTATCTAATAAATGTAGCTGACATTGGAGAAGCATTTCTAAAGGTTATTGAACTTTGTTTACTGGTTGCTTTTTATACGAAATATAACAACTTTTTGCTCTTTTATGACAGTCAACTGCCACATAAATTCAAAGGAATTATTTGCCTTTTTGTTTTGACCACATAAATGTAATACACACAAGTAGATGTTGTTGAACTGGAACATTTTTATCTCACAGACAATCGTAGAAAAGTTGATAAATTATTTGTATTCGTGTTAGATTTCGAGTTTGCAGATTTTCACGTTGTCAGAATGAGTTTAGTCCAGTCGCTACTGAAATCAATTTACTCAAGTTAATATAACTATTTATTTGTTTATCGCTTTTTTATATTGATATGTGTAAAAGGTCTATAACATTGTTCTCCTAGTATATAACTAAAGGGTCCGCTAAATAACTTTTTTTTTTTGAAAATGCTATAAACAAAAGCTGCTGAATATTTTCTCAAATTTATTTTTTTTATTTGAAAGTACAATCCTTCCGGTTAATAATCGAAAATAATTTCATTCAACTGGCTGCCTCGGCTGGCCATGCAGTAGCCTACACGATCGGTCCAATTTTTAAGCACATTATCGATTGTGTGCAGCTGTATTTCACCAATGGCTTCACGAATATTGTTCTCCGAGGTGGCCAAACGACATCAGCTCTGCGGCTGATAATGCGATCTTCAAAAACAGGGCGCAAAACAGCGAGTGTAGCTTCGGCTGTGTGGCACGTAGCGCCGTCCTGTTGAAACCAAATGTCCTCTTGAATTTTTGTGAATAAAAATTCGTTCAACATGGACCGATAACGATCGCCATTGACTGTAACGGCCACTCCTTGCTCATTTTTGAAGAAAAATGGCCCAATTATGCCTCTGGACCAAAGTCCGCACCAAACAGTGACTCGTTTTGGGTGCATCGGCTTTTCAATGTATACGTGCGGGTTTTCTGTGCCCCAAATGCGACAATTTTGCTTGTTTACATACCCGCCAAGATCAAAATGAGCTTCATCTGAAAAGATGATTTTTTTTTTGGCTAAATCGGAAAAATCGGCGTCTGCAACATTACCATGATTTTCAAAGTAATGTCGCTATATTTCCCAGCGTTGTTCAAGCGTATACACAACCATATTCGTTCAGCGGAAGGATAAAACTAATTATCTGTCAAATCAGACATGAGCTTAGTGTTACCATTCACGAAATAAGCACTAGTTGAAAAAAAAACGTTAGATGGCGGACCCTTTAGAAGTATTGGCACGCATTGCGTGTCCCAGTAAATTAATAAAACTGTTTGATTCAGTTGCATACGAGTATTTCGCCTACTGCATCACTTTCTTTGCGGAAATACACCACGACGTATACATATTCTCTTCGCATACAATTATTAAGTATACGCACGCGATACCATTTGTATCTTTGATGAGATAACTAAAGGGTGTCTCAGCAAGATTGCTCTATTTAAATCTAATGTCATTTTTTATTTGTGCACGCAGTAACTCTGAAATTTGGCAGCTGTGAAATATGTTTATTGCTATTACTAAGAATGGAGTGCTTTGCGAAAGAACAACGCGGTATACGAGGGCGGATCAATAAGTCCGTGACTTTTCGAACATCCTACATCTATCTTCTATATATATAAAAGAGGATGTATGTATGTATGTATGAAAGGTATGGACTCCAAACCGGCCGGGCCGATTTTGATGAAATTTTCAGGTAATAGTCAGAATCATCGAGCGGGTGACATAGGCTATGCAGCCCGGGGTGAAAGTGGGCGGTGCCACGCCCCCTTTTCAAAAATCGCTCCGGCCGCTTTTCTACAAATTATTATGAAAATTTCATAATGTGGTACTGACGACCTGCTGACACTCCTTGGCTATACTTGGTTATGATTGGATAAAGGGGCGTGGCACCGCGTATACAACTTGAAATTTAAAATCGCTATATCTCATGAACTGTCGGAGATGTGACAATGAAATTTGGTATATATGTTGTTGGAACAGTATGAATTACAGCCAGGGTGAAAGAGGGCGGTGCCACGCCCCCAGGGTGAAAGAGGGTGGTGCCACGCCCCCAGGGTGAAAGAGGGCGGTGTCACGCCCCCTATACTTATGTCACTGCCATAACTATAGTTTGAAATGTAAAGGAACAAACAAATTTGGTTCACCCTTTGGCATTACAAAAACTTGGAAGGCAAAACGTAGTTAGCCGGGTCCAGCTATAGTTATATGAAATGTAACACTGCTCCCATCAATTACCACCTGTTACTAGACTACTGTAAATTTTTGTTTTTTAAGCTAGTTCCGTCTTTACTTTGCGTTTAACAGCTGTTCAAAACATACAACCCCGTGATTTTTTTTTAAAAATGGGAAAAGTGAATTTCTAGTACTCATTACACATTACTTTTTGCGAAAATAACCCGTCAATCAAACCAAGGAAAAGCTTGATAAATACTATGGGGACTCTGCACCATCAATTTAAAAGGCAAACAAGTTGTTTACTGACTCCCGTTGTGGTCGCACAAGTGCAAATGACGCTGCACGTTCTAGACCGCCAATTGAGGTAAATACACTCGAAAATGTCGAAAAAATTCACGATATGGTGTTGACCGATCGAAAACTAAAAGTGCTTGAGATTGTTGATGCCACAGGTATTTTATGTGGCAGTGTGGTTTCGATTTTAAATGATCAGTTGGGTTTAAGAAAGCTGTCTGCAAGATGGGTGCCGCGTTTGCTCTCAATTCACCATAAATGTAATCGTGTGACAACTTCAAAGGATTGTTTGGAGTTGTATAATTGGGTTACGAATTGGTACCTCATCCGCCATATTTTCCGGATTTAGCCTCCAGTGACTATTTCCTATTTCCAAGCCTAAAGAAATTGCTCGGTGGAAAGAGATTTAGCTCCAACGATGAAATAATTGATCAAACAAATGCCTATTTTATGGACCGTGAAAAATTCTATTTTTTGGAAGGGATACAAAAATTGGAGAAACGTTGGACTAAGTGTATTGAGCTAAAATGAGATTATGTTGAAAAAAACTGTGTCTCATTCAAAAAGTCGCGGAATTATTGATCCCGCCTTCGTAATTGTGAAAAATTATTGCAAAAATTGGGAAGTTATGCTGAGACCGCTAGCAAACTTCGAAGAATTTTCAGTCGAGAAAGTGCTACTAATGTGTGAACCATTCGAAGTATGGTCAACAAATTTGACGCAGCTGGGTCAGTTGTGGAGAGCAAAGCTCCTGTGGGTCTTGAAAACATTGATGCTGTAGGCGGAGTGTCCTCGGAAACACGAAAATATCAAATAGGCATCGTTCTCAACAACTTCATATTTCACGAAGCACTACGCAGCCAATTTTGACAAATATTGACAAAACACCTCCAACTTCATGCCTACAAATTTCGGCTTACTCAGGAGCTAAAACCAACAGAGGTGTAATGGATTCAATGTAAAACTTAAAAAAAATCATCTTCTCCAATGAAGCGCATTTCCATCTGAATGGCCTCATAAATACAGAAAATTGTTTAATTTCGGGCTCAGAAAATCCTCATGCAATCCATGAGAAACAAATGCACCCACAATGACCAACTGTCTGTTGCGGATTTTGAGCAGCAGGCGTGATTGCACCTTAATTTTATGAAGATGAGCCCGAACCTGATAACGGAGTTCTTGTGGCCTCAACTGGACGGCATGGATCTGGATTACATGTATTTTCAGAAAGACGGAGCCACCTGACACGCCTCGCATGAAATAGTCGATTTATTGCAGCAACCATTTCCTGATGACGACACTATGAGCACTTAGCCATGGAAATGCTTCTCAAAATACCGTTCGGAACCGGTGTAAAACTGTAGGTCCCAATCAGTGAGTATAAAACTAGAAAACGCACATCTCACTGATTGTGAGAAGCTCTCCCCAATCCCTTCATGGGACATTAAGGGACACCATTATTTATTTCCTGAACAAATAATCTCAGGGAATTCTGATGTCAACTGCCCATTAATATCCTGCGATTTAATGCCGCGTGATTTCTTTCCTTCGGATTTTGTGAAATCCCAGGTTTGTGCGTATAAACCAGAAAAAATTCCTGAATTCAAATCTGAGATCCCACGCAGCATCGGTGAGTCACGGCCACAGTTTTGTGAAAAAGTCGTGGAAAATTGCACGAAAAGAATAATGGCCTGTCGTGAGAGACGTAGGTGCCATTTGACGGATATATCATTCCATACGTATTCGGAATATTCTTTCTTTACAATCCAATAAAAATTGCAACTATGTTAAAACATACGTGTTTTTATTTTAAAATTAAGAAGTGTATTCTTACACAGACATCCTGTATATAATATTCCGAAATTTGATATCGGTGAAGGAATAGAATTATATAAATTCATGGGATATATAGTGGATGTTTAAACACATCGAACTTTCCATTTCATACCTTTCTCATATGCTATCTTTTGTTTATTGCCATGCCAGTAGAATTATACATGCGACGGCGGATTAAATTGAAAGCGATTCCTCGACTTTCTTGCGGTTTAGAACTTCTAAAAATTGTATTTCTCATAATATTCTATGAAGAGCTTAGGAAGATCTGCAAGCAATTTGTTAGCTGGGCGTTTTGTCAATAGTCTTTTGTCAAATTTTAAGCAAGCTTACTTACTTTTCCGGTATCGAACAACCCCGAGGGGTCAGGAACCTTACAAAATGAAGATAATATATTTCGCCCACCAGTTCGATCTTTCACCTTATGTCTCCAGTTGGCAATACCAAGTTTACGCAGGGATTCTTCAGCCTGATCCCTCCAGTGGAGTTGTGGTCTTCCTATTTTTCGTCTTCCTTCGAGTTCGGTTTCGAAAACCCTTCGTGCTGGTTCGTCTTCATCCATTCTACTGACATGGCTTAGCCAGCGCAATCGCGTTATTTTGATCGGATTAACTATGTCAATGTCGGGATATAGCTCATACAGCTCATGGTTCATGCGTCGCCGATACTCGCCGTTGTGCACTATAGGGCCATACTTCTTTCGGAGTATTTTGCTCTCGAAGACTCCTACAAATGTGTAGTCTGCTAGCGATAAGACCAAGGATTCTGCGTCATAAAGCAAGACAGGTTGTCTGATAGTCTGGTATAGTTGACAACTAAATATCATTGTACACTACAGGCAAAAGTGGCGTCGAACGATATGTTCATACATCGTGTGACAAAGAAGTATTTGTCGGTTATAAGTCGTACTATATTCTACATTTCTGGCATTTAATAATCGAGGTGTAATCAATCGAGGTAGTGTGTAATCACAACATTTCAATAAATTAAGCAGCAGTCCCAATTTTTGTTTCTAGGGAATGCAGCTCATACCGATGGCATTTAAAAGGGAAAATAAATCAACTGCTAATACCACGGCAGTTGTTGCAATGATAATTTTAAGGATTTGGCCAAGTTTTTCTAACATTTTATGGGTACTCTTGTACTTATATGTAGTTGTGTTGGCAATACTTTACAAATTAATATACTGATTGTTCTGTCATCTATCATACCATATTCACACACGTATTTGCTTTTCCAATGATCAGTAAATAGAGTGAAAGATATTCGGACGCTACGACGATATCGCTGCTAAATATGATTTCAGTGAAATCATTGACACATCCTATTGTTTCCAAGGGATTTCAGAATATGAGAAAAATCTACAGCCGTACTCTGCGTTGTATTTTTCTATGTGCGATTTATTACTGCAAATTCAAATAAATTTTTTTTTGGATTAGCTCGATTTGTTGATGTTACAAGAGTCTGTAAAAATCGAACAGACATCTCTAAACTAGTATGCTATTATCTTCCTTTCCCACAGAATGCTCTTAGTATTTCCATTCAATAGGGAAAATTTCTCCTTTAATATATTACCATTTTTTGACTATCCTTCATCATGGATTTCATAACTGGTATTGATCTCATTTTACCGTTTTTTTTTCACGGCGCCTTGTTGGAAATATTACACAATTGTTCCAAGTTAATTAAAGCCAAACTTATCCAAAGAAAAGTGCTCGTTCCATTTCCGTACTCAAATATATTTTCCAAACAATGCAGAGTAGTGAATTTTAATTCCCTTTTTTAAAAACTATCGGAAATTAATTACCGTCACACGTGCGGCAAGGAAACTGTGAATTAATTGAACGATATGATATGTACGGGTTTTTCGATAAGAGCGCTACAAAAGTGTTTTTAAATAAAACAAAACCGGTTTTAGATTCCAATGAAATTCTTTATTCCTGTGAAAGTACGTTCGATGCCATTATGTATGGAACTCGATGTCTTTTGCATGGCCACCACAGGCACGCTTGTAGAAGTCCAGACGCTGAACACAATTTTCGACGGTTTTCAGCCATAAATCGGCCGATACTGCTGCAATTTCATGTTCGATATTCGTACGAAGTTCATCAATCGTCGCTGGCTTGCTGGCATAGACCATAGACTTGACGTAGCCCCACAGGTAATAATCTAACGGCGTCAAATCGCACGACCGAGGCGGTCAATCAACTGCGCCATTTCGTGAGATAACAAGTTCACCAAACTTGGTTTCCAATACATTGATTGTGGCATTCGCTGTGTTGCTTGTGGCGCCGTCCTGTTGGAAGCACATGTCCTCCAAGTCCATATTATCCAATTGGGGCCAACAATATTCGGTAATCGTTGAACGGTAGCGATTCGAATTCACAGTAATGTGCCGGTCTTGATCATCACGGAAGAAGTACGGCCCAATGACGCCGCCGACCCATAAACCGCACCAAACCGTAATTTTTTCGGGATGATGACTCATGGATTACGTGTGGATTACTGTCTGACCAATAACGCATATTTTGCTTATTGACGAAGCCATTCAGCCAGAAATGAGCCTCATCGCTGACGACGATTTGCCGATGAAAATCCGAATTATTTTCAAGTTGTTGCTCAGCCCAATTCACGAATATACGACGCTTATGGTGATCAAGCGGCTTCAGTTCTTGCGTCAATTTGATCTTGTAAGGATGTAGGCCAAGATCTTTTCGCAAAATTCGCCACAACGACGTCACAGAGATGCCCAACGCTTGAGAACGACGTGTAAGAGACACATTTGGGCTTTCTTGAACTGAAGCCTCAGCGGCAGCAATATTCTCGACACTACCGGCACTTCTTTGTCTCACTGGCACGGGAATATTTTCTACTGTGCCTGTGGATTCAAATTTTTCCACTAGACACTCAATTGTTGATCTGGTAGGACGATTATGGCGACCATAAATCTCTCTTAAAGTAGAGGCAACTGACTCCAAATTTCGGTAGTAAATTTAAATACTTTCGACTCGTTGTTGGCTCGTACATCTTTCCATGATGAAATGGAAAACCTTACTGAAGAGAAATGTCAAAAGAGCGGGAAAAAATATAGCGTCGTTTGCTGTCCCTATCGATTTACCTTTGTAGCGTCTCTGTTGAAAAACCTTTTATATAGCAAAATACATCATACATTCAAACTAGTTGTCGAAATATTTAAATAAAATTACTTTTTAACTCGAAAGGACTGGCACAGTTACGAATACCGTTTGTACTATTTGGAAATGCAAATTAGGTCAAATGCAAATTGAGTAAATCACACAATTGTTCAAATTCTTATCCCCAAATTGATGTGATAACGACTGCAATTTATAAAGCCAAAGACTTAGCAATTTGAAGTCTATAAGTATTTATGTAATATATGTTAACACTGGTACTTGCGATAACTTCCGCAATAGGAGTTACAGTTCTGCACAAATATTCTCAATCTTACAATCACATTCACTTTGAACAAATCTCAAAAAATACATTGAAGCTGACATACACTTAAGCACAACCATATCCTAAAACTCCTCGACATACATATTAATCTGTCACTCTTACTGCGATGTCTGTTTACATCACACCTTTGCCCGACGATTACAAATACTGAAAAACATGTGTATATTCTCAAACAAATAGTAACTGCTGTAATAAAACCATCTCCAGTCGTCAGCATTTGTGTCAAATCCAATGAGTTTTTTTTTTTTGAAACAGAGAAATAGATGAAATAAAAACGTTTATTTGGATTGAAATACCACTTTGTGCTAAATCAAAAGCAAATAGACGTACGACTTGTAACGGTGTACACTAGGGCGGGTCAAATTGTATGGAACGATTTTTTTTTGATGAGGCGTATAGCAAAAACGTAATCTATAGGTGATTCTGAGAAATTTTGCTCAAAAGACCATAGCTCTAAGTCGAATTTGGAGCCCCCCAAAAGGTGTTTTTATCACCTTTATAAAATAGTGTTTTTTGGTTGAAACCTTGAAAATGTTGATTTTTTCAGATCGATTTTCCTACAAAAAGGAGTTCGAAAACAAAAGAATTGATCGTAATAAAAGTTGTTGGAAATTATCTGAACTTTCATATTCTGAAAAAAAAAAAAATTCGAAAGAAAATTCAGAACTTATTAGTTAACCCATATTCAACCGGTGTTGCGTTTTCGCAACAGCAACTTTGACGCATGGTAGCACAGGTATTAGTACTGGTATTTTCTTACTTTTATTTTAAACGAAAGTTTGGACTATTATTTCTACGAAAAAAGTAAACAAATTTTCTATATGTATATTTTAGTAGCATTTACAGCCTGTAACAGGAAGGGTTACAAAACAGCCCTTTTTTAAATAAATAATTAAAATAACGTAATGTTTTAAAAACTATGTAAACTTGTCGAATTCTGTAGGCAAAAGATTGTAGAACAGAAGAAAAATATCATCTGACAAAACAATTGTTTTATAATATAATAAATGTAGCGGAAAAAATTGGTGTTGCGAAAACGCATCGTTGGTCGATTAGGTGTATATCAGAAATTCCCGCCACACACAGTGTGCATTGATGCTATGGTATGAAGAAAATTTTTGATACCATGAGTAAGTGTCACTATTGTACATCAGAGGTCATGTCCGAATTTGGCTAGTAATTTTCTCATTGGTGGTAAATCGCCATTGGAATTATTTTTGCAATATCGTCGTCCCGAAATTTCATCACGTATATCACAAAATCCAAAAAAAATTAGATAACACTATTCCTGGGATAAATTTTGTAGATCTATCCATCTGTTTAATACCCAGGTCCCTATCTCTTATGGTTTCAGAGGTATTATGTAGTAATTTTCTTGTATATCCACTTTTGGTAAAAATTTAATACGTTATCTTTACGTATGTGAAAAAAATATTTGACAGACGTAAAAAATAAGATATTAACATCATACTAACATATGCGTTTTGTTTTCGTTCTATATCTTAAAAAGTGATGCCGGATAAAGTCTATAACATTACAAAAAAGTAACAAAACAATTGCATACATTGTCGCTGCTTCCTAATGTATACTGCAAGAAAATTTCGGACTAAAAATTAATGCTTTTTTCAGCTTATGTTCACGTATGCGGCGTAAAGAAAAAAAAAATATTTCCCAACAGGTGGCGTATACAACAAAATGTGAAGTTTTTTTTTTGAGATAAAAATAGCCATAACTCGCAAAATTTCATCAATGACTTTGAATATTTTTACTCCAATCGATACAAAATTTCAGGCACTACCACTGGCAAAAATTTTGGACCGCTTTTTCCTCACCAATTTTTTTAATAAAAATTTTTGGAACTTTAGAGTCAATTTCCCAAAAAAATATTCTGGACGACGATATCTCGATACCGAAGTTATGGATATTTTAGTTGAAAGTACCAATCTTTACGCTCAGCAGCACAACGTTGTAGTGTAGATTACGAAGGAAGAAATGTTCCGTTTTCTTGGAATACAGATATTTTCTGGCTATCATTCACTTCCTCAACTGCAACTATACTGGTCTTTGGAACCAGATTTCAGGTCTTTGAAACCAGATTTTGTGAAGCAAGCAATGTTGCGGCATAAATTTACTACAATCAAAAAGATGTTTAATTTGATGGATAACACAAACACTGACACCACTAATCGATTTGCCAAAGTCAGATCTCTAATTGATATCCTGAATGTCAATTATAAACAGTTTGGTATTTTTACTACTCATTATCGATAGATGACCAAATGGTACCATACTTCGGCAGGCACAACTGTAAAATGTTTATTCACGGAAAGCCAATTCGGTTTGGTTTCAAAAACTGGTGTCTATGTTCGGATACAGGCTATTTATATGAAGCTGTGTCGTATGCTGGCAATGGAATTCCATACAATAAGCAGATTGGCTTAGGAGCATCTGTAGTTTTACACCTGTTGCGCTCTGTTCCCTATCCGGATCGTCATGTTGTCTATTCTGCCAATTTGTTCATGTCATATTAGAGGTGCTGATCTTCACTTGGGTACCGCAAAAAAAATAAGTCAAAGGAGTCGTAAAAATAAACCGGATAATACGAAGTACCTGGAAAAACATGAGTACGATTATGTATTTGATAGAAACAGTAAATTGTGTATAGCTCGTTGGCATGATAATAATGAAGTCACTATTGTATCAAATTTTGTTGGTGCTTAACCAGAAATTTCAACGTCGCGTTACTCATCCGTAGAGAAGAAGGTATCACTTTCACAGCCAAAAATAATCAGTGAGTACATCAAGCATATGAGTGGTGTTGACCTACACGACAATGGAGTTGCCAACTATCGTATAGCAATCCGAGGTAAAAAGTGGTGGTGGCCAATGTGGAACAATTCTGTCAATTCTACAATCGTAAATGCCTGGGAAATTCACTGCCTGATTGCAAAAGCTGAGAGCAATCGCCCGTTGACTCAATTGGAATTCAAAAGTGATATTGCACATGGTTTGCTACTGTATGAAGATCATACGAATACGATATAGAAGAAGCATACGAATACGATATAGAAGAAGCAGAAAGACTACCCCAAATGCAACGTTAAGACGTTCGAGATCATGTCATATGGAAACCTCCGGCCGGTACCAGAAAGAGATGCACTGAATGTTATTCGCAAACACTTTTTCAATGAAAAATTTAATATTTCTCCTCATTCTAAGTGTTTTGACACTTTACATACAAAATAAATAAAATAAGTAACAATATTTCGGATATGTTACTCTTAAATGTAACCTTTCATTTAGATACTACAAAAGAATTCCTAACAAACACTGGATCCTTCTCTTTTTATTTTCAAACCTAATATACCCCTAATCGACCAATGATGCGTTTTCGCAACACCTGATTTCCAGAAACCTAGGCACCTTATACCCTTTTCAGATTTACCGCGTTTCAGCTGAAACGCCGGCGCTTCGCTCTCTTTCGATGATTTCAGCGAAACACACTTTAATTGGCACTTATTTCCATACAAAAAAAAAAACGCAAACATTATGCTCTTTTGACTGTAGTTTGTTTGAAACCACAGTAAAAATGAGAGAGAGCACAGTGTTGTACTCCAATAGTAGTTAAAAAAAGGAGTAAAATGAAAAAATTTCCATTGCTGGTTCAAAGCAAATGTCAGAAAAATGAGGGAAAACAAATCTGTTTGTTTACATTTCTAGTTTGCTTTGTGGTGGTAAGTACTTATTGCAATGTGATTTATGAATATAAATTTAAATTTCTCTTTTTTAATAATTGCAGCGCAGAACAATGGACTCAACGCCGAATACAATGTGAGTATTATTAATTTTATATTGACTCATTATTATTGTGATTTGTAATTAGAAGCAACGAAAAAAATAAATATAAGAAGAGGAACCCATGGACGGACACATCTTAGCAAATGCTGCTGGAAATGTGTGAAGACAAGATTAGGTAATTAGATTGTTTATGTGTATATTATCTATTTTTTTAACATTTTATTATTATTGCCACCAGCACCATCAGCGGCATCAACATCAGCGGCATCAACATCAGCGGCATCAACATCAGCTGCATCAACATCAGCAGCATCAACATCAGCAGCAGCAGCATCATTTACACATGAAAGGGAATTACATTTGATGTTTTTGTATATAGAGTGTGCGACAAAACATATGCACATATGCATATTCAACATTGATACATAAGTTAAAAAAAGTTTAAAATTTTGTGCAATGGTGTTTTTTGTAACGGCCGCCAAAGCATTATGCCTAGGCCATACTTACCTTCGTAAACAACAATTGTCCAGGACAACATTAGGCAAAGTTGTTTGGAAGACCATCTCCGGCCCGGATAACCACTGCCAAGCTCCATTATTCCATAACAAATTGGCGGCCGTTTCAAAATCCACCTTTTCAACATACATACATATATATGTATCAATGTTGAAAAAAGTTTAAAATTTTGAGCAAAGTTAGTTTTTGAAACGGCCGCCAAAGCATTATGCCTAGGCCATACTTATCTTCGTAACAAACAACAATTGTCCAGGACAACATTTGGCAAAGTTGTTTGGAAGACCATCTCCGGCCAGGATAACCACTGCCAACCTCCATTGGTTATGCCATAACAAATTGGAGGCCGTTTCAAAATCCACTTTTTTCAAGTTACATATATATGTATCAATGTTGAAAAAAGTTTAAAATTTTGAGCAAAGTTATTTTTTGAAACGGACGCCAAAGCATTATGCCTAGGCCATACTTATCTTCGTAACAAACAACAATTGTCCAGGGCACCATTTGGCAAAGTTGTTTGGAAGACCATCTCCGGCTAGGATAACCACTGCCAAGCTCCATTGGTTATGCCATAACAAATTGGCGGCCGTTTCAAAATCCACTTTTTTCAACATACATATGTATGTATCAATGTTGAAAAAAGTTTAAAATTTTGAGCAAAGTTATTTTTTGAAACGGACGCCAAAGCATTATGCCTAGGCCATACTTATCTTCGTAACAAACAACAAGTGTCGAGGACAACATTTGGCAAAGTTGTTTGGAAGACCATCTCCGGCCAGGATAACCACCGCCAAGCTCCATTGGTTATGCCATAACAAATTGGCGGCCGTTTCAAAATCCACTTTTTTCAACATACTTATCAATGTTATTTTATATTTCTTTATTCACAAATGTGCATTTGTGTTGTTTACAGTCAATACAGAAAACAGAAAACACAAAACAGAAATGAGAAATGTCACATGAAACCACAGTAGTTAAAAAAAGTACAATGTGAACACCATGGTTTCGAAATGATCTCAAGAGAGCGAAACGCCGGCATTTCAGCTGAAACGCGGTAAATGTGAAAAGGCTATTAGGGACTCAAATCTTTCAGATATGTGACTATTGAAGCCTCAATAGCCAGCATACAAAATTTCATTCAGCTATCTCAACGGAATCGGGTAGTGGTAGAAAATGGGTTAAAAGTTCATTTTAGGCTATTTTTCGACAAATAATTCCTAATATCTACTAACAAATATTCCTAATAATAAAATAAAATACAGATATCAATACAGATTCTGAAAGCTGATAAAAAATACCTTTCAAGCAAGCCCACATTGAGAAATCTGCTATAATTCTATCCGATTTTATGACGAATTTAATTAAATTATTCTATGTATATATGGAAAAATATTTATTTTGAAATTTTGGGGGGCTCCAAAGCCGACTTAGAGCTATGGTCTCTGGAGCAAAATTTCTCAAAATCACATAAATTAACCTGCCCTAGAGTACACATACACTAGGGTTGCCAAATATTTAAAAGTTTCGAAGTTAACCCTGCTGTTAGATTAGGACCATTTGGTCCAAATTTTTTCTGTTTTCCCTTGTAACTTTGGAACGGTGATATATACTGACTAAATTTTTCTGCTAATGGGGTCTTTTAATAAAACAATGTTATGTGCGAAAATTAAATTTTCTAACTTTATTCAGGACTGAGAAAAATACAAAATGACGAATCTTAGGTTAGAGGACCATTTGGTCAATAGTACATTTTTTCATTACCAAGCGAATGTAAATTCATGTCAAATATTTAGAAGATGTTTTTGATATGTCAAATACTTGCTTTAGAAATTATTGAACCAAAATAGTTACAAAGGATAAGATAAAATTATTATTTTGGATGAAAATTCCAGTATGGACCAAATGGTCCCTCAATCTAAGATTCGTAAGTTTTTTTATTACCAAGCGAATGTAAATTCATGTCAAATATTTAGAAGATGTTTTTGATATGTTAGCGGATGTTTTTGATATGTCAAATACTTGCTTTAGAAATTTTTGAACCAAAATAGTTACAAAGAATAAGATAAAATTATTATTTTGGATGAAAATTGCAGTATGGACCAAATGGTCCCTCAATCTAAGATTCGTAAGTTTTTTCTAATCTAACAGCAGGGTTAAGTATTTTCACTATTCGTATTCCGTTCGGGCAACTGTATCAAAAATAAAAGTTCATCATTGAAATTTATGTTATTAAGACGTATAAAGGTAAAAATCAAACAATACATCCACATGAGAATATATAAGCTGAAATGGGTATTATGTGCCTATTCATACATACAGAGTGATTCAATTGTATTCCAGATCTTCGACGTCAATTACCTGTGAAATGCTATTGTGCTCTTTTCAGACAATTGGTACTTCAGGCTTAAGCAAACTTAGTCATGGAGCGATACTCAATTGAACAACGCGTAAAAGTTATCCAAACGATTTATGAAAATATTTGTTCTGCAAGAAGTGCACGTGGCGATTGCATGATTAATCGGTAATGTGAGTACACAATCAGATGTTTGGCGCAGAAATTTGAATAAACTGAGCCATTGCAAAACGTAGCAGCAACAGTGTAGCATTCGGCCGAAAATATTCCTGGTGTGGAACAAAGTATGGATGTGGATTCTCAAAATACCGATCGGAGAATTTAACATCCACTTACTACTTACTTACTTATCCGGTCTCGGACAACCCAGGGGGGTCAGGGACCTTACAAAATGAAGATAACATATCTCGCCAACCAGTTCGATCTTTTTAGCATCCACATACAAATATTATTTTCAGATATCTGACAAATCTTACCCAAATCTCCATATTTATAGAAATTCCCCAAATGTAACCAATTTCCATTGATTAACCATAAGTAGGACTATGATTATACATATACTTGCCACAGCCCTTCTTGTACCTTTCATACAAATGGCACAATCTCTGAAATATATATCACAGAAGAGTTGAGCACACAAACTATTGCACTAAATTTGTTTAAACTAATACATCATACATTACATACTTTACATACATACATTCATACATTGATTAATTTATTATTTAGAATAAGTGTTCACTTAATACAAAATAGAAATTTGGACAACGACACAAAATAAATTTCTTTGAAAAAAAGTGGTGATCGTAGAAGGAAAATTAATTTTCAACAATTAGTACCACGAGGATGAGTTATATAAATGTCCTAAACTCTCGTCAGTAAAATCATTAATAAAAATGTTGTCTTCATCATTTGTTACCTGTTCCATTTTAATGCTTACTGCCACCATAAACTTGGGCAACAATAAACATCAACATCCCCAACACGTATGGAACATACAATATGTGATATCACAGCAACAACAAAGGTATTTATATAGATGTGGCACACATGATATATGATTACAAATTGCGTAACAAACACATAATGTCGGATATGAAGGGGCATAGCATGTCATTAAACAAAACAACAAGAACAAAAAGACGAATAAAAATAATAAATACTTGACGATAAAGGAGAAGAAATCAGGGGAAAGTAAATAAAAGCTTAACAAAAGTAACTCATTGGGCCCATAATATTTGGATACTCAGCCTCACGATATCAATTTTAAATTCTTCCATATATGAGTCAGTTGCATTGTACCAACACTGAGTTTAATCACAAGAAGTGATCAACTTTAGTTTGTTAGGATGAATAAAAACTGGAACACTTCATATAGCGTCAATTTGGAAAAAAATGCTGACGGATGGAATATCGTATATCCTATGTAAAAGGCTTTTCAACATAGACGCTACAAAAGTAAATCGATAGGGACAGCAAACGACGCCTTATTTTTTCCTGCTGTTTTGATATTTCTATTCACTAAGGTTTGCCATTTCACCATGGAAAGATATACGAGCCAATAAGGGGTCGAAATTATTAAAATTTACTACCGAAATTTGGAGTCAGTGGCCTCAACTTTAAGAGCGCTACGTTTAATTTATGGTCGCAGCGATGAGGCTCATTTCTGGCTGAATAGCTTCGTCAATAAGCAAAATATGCGCTATTGGTCAGACAGCAATCCACACGTAATCCATGAGTCATCATTGCATCCCGAAAAAATTACGGTTTGGTGCGGTTTATGGGCCGACAGCGTCATTGCGCCGTACTTCTTCCGTGATGATCAAAACCGGCACATTACTGTGAATGCGAGTCGCTACCGTTCAACGATAACCGAATATTTTTGGCCCCAATTGGATAATATGAACTTGAAGGACATGTGGTTCCAACAGGACGGCGCCACAAGCCACACAGCGAATGCCACAATCAATTTATTGGAAACCAAGTTTGGTGAACGTATTATCTCACGAAATGGCCCATTCGATTGGCCGCCTCGGTCGTGCGATTTGATGCCGTTAGATTATTTCCCGTGGGGCTACGTCAAGTCTGTGGTCTATGCCAACAAGCCAGCCACGATTGATGAATTTCGTACGAATATCGAACTTGAAATTGCAGCAGTATCGGCCGATTTATGCTTGAAAACCGTCGAAAATTGGGTTCAGGGTCTGGACTTCTGCAAGCGTGCCCGTGGTGGCCATGCAAAAGAAATCGAGTTCCATTCATAATGGCATCGAAAGTACTTTCACAGGAATAAAAAATTTCATTGGTATCTAAAACCGGTTTTGTTTTAGTTAAAAAAAACTTTTGTAATTCTCTTATTGAAAAACCCTTTACACCAAATCAAGGTTTGGAATTTATAGAATTAATTGCAATTAAGTTCCCAGTTGCAAATTTTGTCTTGAAAACTCTGTCAGTAGTATTTCCATAGGACCATGTCAGTAGGTGATGACAATTTATATAATACATCTTCTTGACATGTCATTGGTTTTGACTTAGGGGACATACATTATGAAGGGGCTGACAATCTATGTAAGACTGCCCCATGGATTTATCAATACTATGTCGTGACTGACTATTACTAAGACCAATGCTGAATGTCGGTGGAGGATGTCTTCATCATTTGTCAACTGCGAGTCATTTGTGAGGATTTTAAAATTATAATTTTTTTTTTTTTTTTTGTTTTGTTTTAGTTGTTAAATATTGTTTATATCTCCTGATGATGCTACACAAAGGAGTAGCGAAATATCGAGGAAAATAAATACAACAACAGCAAATCTGACCTCAAGCTCGAAGAATATTGATTATTTATGTTTCAAAAACTTCAAACTGAAAAATTTCCATTCTTTCCATTTGGAAAAATTGT
Organism: Phaonia tiefii; assembly: GCA_963931995.1. Lineage (NCBI taxonomy): Eukaryota > Metazoa > Arthropoda > Insecta > Diptera > Muscidae > Phaonia > Phaonia tiefii. The sequence continues at coordinate 321,267,346 of OZ008367.1, read as the reverse complement.
CGTGAAGACATTGTCTGTAGAATTTCATTAGAACAATGTCAGTAGGTGGTGACGTTTTCTATAAGAAATGTTCGTGACATGTCAATAGTTTTTCCTTAGGTAACATAAATTGTGAACAGCCTCGCAATCTATGCAAGACCGTTCTATTATCTTGTTAGCATTAGGTCATGACTAGCTTCTTCTAATGCCAATGCTGAATATCGATGGAAGAAGTGTTTATATTTTTTTTCAACAGTGAGTCATGCTATAGAATTTCAAGTTATTCAGAAAACATAAACATATTTTCCACAATATTTCAAAATGAATACAAGAATATCCACAATTTCAGGGAATTATATCTATACATACATTCATATGTACTAATAAATATATGTATGTATGTAAATTCATGTGACCAATTGCTTTAATAATAACAATATTTATTTTTTAATAATTATATAATACTACAAAAAAAACAGCAGACAGTTGTCCGAGGCCTTCGGCCACGGACTGTCCCTGCAGGCTGTGTCAGAGACACGGTCATTAAGTTTAACGTAGAATACGCCATCTGATAAGACAGCAAACATATATAACAATAAATGATAAACGTCAACTGTCAGCTGCTGTCAAACAGCATCAAGCAGTATTGTTATTTTGCTTACTTGGTAGCACTTTCATTTAACATAAAAATGTATGAATTAATTTTTTCATATATTTTTTATAATTATATATCCATGTTAAATTCAAATTCACATTTAACATTTTGTTTCACTTAAATACATAAGTAAATATATGATATTTCAATATTTCATCAATCAAAACAACAGCCGAAGGTTTGTGTCCACACTGAAACAACAGCATAGTTTGTGTTCACGCTACAAACTCAAACACTCAACCAAACACCACACATATGTTTGAGTGTATGTGTTTAAACAATTTTCATTTGAAAAATTTAAATATTAGGAAGATATCAACCAATATGAAATGTATATCAAACGAAAGATAACATCTTCATTTACATAAAAAAAAAATTTTAAAAAAATTTATCTCGCCGTTTCCTCATAATCAATGAAATAAAGATTACAACAATAACAATCTGACATGACTCCCTATACCGTAAGGTAAGACGTATTATACGCCAAAATATTATTTTGCATATTTCAAATATAATAATTATATAGGAACTGACACAAGGTCTCCGAATTTTGAGACGTCTTGGGTAACTGACCCAATGATGAAGAGTGACTCATAAGGTGATCGCCACTAGTGACAAACTGCGGAAAATTCCAGCTGACTTTTTACCAAATGTATAACAATGTCAGGGGGTGTCATGAAGTTTTTTGTATGGGAGCGGATCGGCAACTCAGCAGGGACTCTCACGTTGCACTCCTTAGTCACTGATGATGCCTTTAGAAAATTTCCAACTGGATTTTATTTTCGTTAAAATTGCAATTATGTTCTGTACAAACATAACGAGGAAAATAACTTGGAAAAATCTCTAAATTTAAAATTATAAATATAATATTTTTAATAAATGTTCGCTTCAAGATCAATAGCTATTAAAAAGTACATTTTCCATGAAAAAACACTTTTCAGTAGAAATGTTAACAAGAAATATGTGAATTTTATCATTATGGTGGATGGTTGGGAATATAGCTATTTCAGTGCTCACCAAGGTATATCATCTGCTCCCTTCTCCACAAGTATTTGGGTATATCATCAAATATTACAAGGATAAACAAATCTCAAGTACAGGCATATTCAGCAGCCTGTATCCTGTGTAATTTGTAACCGATTGCAGAATTTTAAAGTGGAAGTAGAAGGTAGACATCCTCAGATATAAAAACAATATGACAATAGTGGCTTCTTAACCAAAGAACTTTTTTAAGCAATTTATAAAAAAAAGTCGAGAAGTATCCTTTTTTTTGGGTGCACTTGAATAAAGGTACTTTTATATTTTTTTTTTTTTTTAAAGTAAGCTATGAGTTTTTGTAGGGAGCGTTTGTTTATTACAATTTATTACATCTTAATCATTTTACGAGACAAAATGAATAGAAATAGAAATCACTAGAAATCACTGTTACCATAATTTTTTTATATATCAAGATGTCTAGCTTCCATTTCCCTTTTAAAATTCTTCAATCAGTTACAAATTGCAAAAGGTATAGGCTGCTGAATATGGAATTTTTAAAAAAAAAAATAAATGGTTTCCCATTACATCCCATGAAGGGACTGGGGAGAACTTCTCACAATCACTGAGCTGTGCACTTTCCAGTTTTCACTCACTGATTGGGACCTAAGGTTTAACACCGATTCCGAACGGTAATTTGAGAAGCTTTTCATGGCTAGATACTCGATAGTGTCGCCGTCACTATGCGAGGTGACCGCCGCCGAAAGAAATTTTTTTTGAAGATGGTCAGAGCCGGGTTCGAACCCAGGATCTCATGTACAAGAGCCGCGCACACTAACCATTGCACCACCGACGGCCACTATGGAATTTTTAGTGCCTTGAAATAAGTGAAACGGAGTGTATATATATCGATGTTGGCATTATTGGTTTTAATTTTATATAAAATACTTGATTGTACAATTTGTAACTAAACCGTAGTCTGTAAGGAATTTGTATTTCCATTGACTAATAAATGAAATAGAAATGTTGAAAAAACAGAAGCTAATAACATATTTGCCACAGCCGTAAATTATGATTGAAATTTACTACCTTACGTAGGAAGTACCAACAAACTAAAAAGAGTTAGCAACATAACTTTACGAAAAAAAAACTAAACAACTGAAGATGAAAAAACTATGGCACTAAGTTACTGTACTAAGTTACTGCATCTTCCAGAATTTCCCCAACAATCAGTCAGTTGGTGGCATTTGATATTGTTCTCCTGTTGCCTTTTATGTGTATCCACGGGCCGTAGCCGTACACTTTCAGTTCTTCACTTGCTTTTGGACATGTTGAAGAGAATTCCATAAGAATATAATATAAACTCTTATACAATTGTTACCAAACACACGCACGTAATCGCAATCTCATGTTGTATTTTAATGACGGAATCACTGCTCAGCTTAGCTCTTCAACTATTTTTATTCTACAAAAACGAGGAGAGTTTATGACGAAGGGAAACCCAAAGAAACAAAGAGTTTTGTTCTAAAAGAAAAAAATAAGTTTGACACAAATTCAGTTGGGTACATTATACTTGAGCAGCGTTTTGAGTGCATCGGATATAGAAAAGTTAACGAAACAACTGTCGGCAAAACAAAAGTCAATTTAACTATTACTATTTTACTTCTATTTACTTCTTTGTATTGTCAATTTGCCAACAAAGTCTTACAAGTTTTCTACGATAGTACGGAGTTTCGAAGTCCTTTTATAGATAACTTTCATTCGTACATTGTTGATGTCATAGGACTGATGCAAAATTTCAGCAACAAGCAGGTACGAAGGAAATATACAATTCCTGTAAGAATAAGTTGTGGAGAAACCCTTATATTGCTTTATATAAAACAGGAATGTATTAGATAATCTGGTTGATGTGTTTAGGAACCAAATATTAACTATAAACATTTGTTATAAATAGTTTAAAGGTTGACTTATGAAAAATAGCACTATATGCTTTGGTATTCAGTACCTTTCTACTGCCTCCAGCTTAGCAAATAAGATTTATCCATTGCTATATTAGAGCTGACAGAAGGTAAGAGTATTTACATTACATTCTGTTACCTGACGCATTCTTGTGAAGCCCCTCGCTCAGGGAGGTGGGGAGCGCTGTGGGAAATATCCATCCACTGAACACTATCATTATAGGCGGCGACGCCTATGCGAGACATTTAATATGGGGCAGCTCTGAAGTCAACGAACGAGTTGAGTCCGTCTTACACTTTATTAATACTAACAAACTTACAATTTGCAACAGAGCTACTAACCCATCTTTTGTTTTCCCGAGTTCCGAGAACTTTGTTGCGTGGTTAGATATCATTGATCTTACCCTGATATCAGATAATAGAATAGTAGAGATGGAAAAATGGAGAGTATCGTTTCTGCGAGAATGACTTCAATCACATCCTATCAGAATCCCAAGAGAAGTTCAACATGGTTTTGAACTGTAAGCTTCCTAAGTCTGCGCAACACATAAATACCACTACAAACGTAGAAAAAGCTGTACCCAAGTTTGCGAAATCCAACGATGTCTTCAGCCACGCTCAAAGAAAACCTATTCGCCCAGCTGGACAGATGAGTTCATAACGCTAAGAAACTATTCTCGCAAAACATTCAATTCAAGCTATATAAGTGGATCCTGGCAGCTGTACAAGTATAAACTTAAAGAGTATAAGAAAGCAATAGCCACTGCGAAAATACGATTCTGGTCAAAGTTCTGTGAATCGATGGAGAGCACAAAGGAAACAGCAAGACTGAGCAAAATAATAGGCATGGAGCACCCAAATCCTACCTATGTGAGGAGCGATGACGGGACATGATCAAATAGCTCAGCTGAAAACTAACTTCCCCGGCTGCGAGAACACATCCAGGGAGGTGCCGACATTATTAACCCAATACTCGGAAACTTATGCTATAGAGGATATAATCAGTCCGGACAGAATATCCTGGGCCATCAATAGATTCTCACCGTATAAATCTCCGGGCCCAGATGGTATTATACCAAAGATGCTGCAATGCGTGGAGGTCATAATTAGGCCGTGGCTCTGTATTTTATTCCGATCCAGCCTGACTCTTAACTTCTTACCAAAGAGTTGGAGCCAGGTAAGAGTGGTCTTCGATTTCAGACCGATCAGCCTCTCGTCGTTTCTTCTGAAAACGCTTGAAAGGCTAATCGACGCACACATCCGCGAGACGATGGATGCATCGCCCAGAATATCACGCAGCCAACATGCAAATCTAAAAAGCCGCTCAACCGACACAGCCCTGCACGAAGTCGTCAGAACTATTGTGTGGTCCTTGGAACACAAACAGTATACCTTCTTGGATATAGAGGGTGCTGTCAGTAACGTGAGCTCAGCGGTTATAGAAGAATCATTTGAAGATCTAGGCGTGGTAACATTCCTTAAGAGTTGGATAGTGACAATGCTACAGAGCAGAATTATCAACGCCTTTATGGGAAACAGCGAGTCATCAAAGCGAGTGAATAGGGTAACTCCCAGGGTGGAGTCATCTCTCTCCTACTTTGGTTACTCGTGATCAACACAATTCTACTGAAACTGGACAATCTGAGGATCAAAACCGTGGCGTGTGTGCAAGACATGGTAATAATGGTGTCTAGAATGTTCCCATCCATGTTAAGCGATATCATGAATGCGGCCTTGAAATCACTTAACGATTGGGCCACTGGGAGTGGTCTTGGAGTGAATCCAGCGAAAACTGAGTGCATGCTTTTTACCTCGAACACCAAGGTACCAAAGTTTAATCCTCCTCGGCTAAGTGGAATAGAGATTCCACTGTCAACTCACGCCAAGTACTTGGGAGTGATTCTAGACCCTAAACTTTCCTGGAAGCGTAACAACGAACACCGCACACAGAAGGCAACTGTTGCCTACTACGCTTGTCGGAGAATGTTCGTAAGCCGGTGGGATCTCCGAGCGAAAATGGTGCTATGAATGTACACTTTCATAATCAGACCAATACTCTCCTATGGAGCAATGGTATGGTGGCCTATCGCAAGGAAGACGTCCACCATGAAACTATTGTATTGAGTGCAGAGATCAGCTTGCATCGGCATAACAGAGGCAATGAGGGCGTGTCCAGCTGAAGCCCTTAATGCAATGCTTCATATTATACCAATCGACCTTCACGTCATAGCTAGTGCGGCCTGGAGAGCCACCCGACGAAACGCTCTTGGACTGTGTAAGAGCAGCGAGTATACTACAGACAATCCCAAGAGAACTCAATATAACAACCGATTACTGCACCCCCTTATTGACGTTCCTCTTCGATGTCAGGTTTCCCAGAGAATAGAGTGGGATAAAGGAATGTTGAACTAGCTCGGGTGTCTTCTCCGAAAAGGCAAGTCTCAATTTATCATTCAAACTCCCAGACAAGTGCAGCGTTTTCCAAGCGGAGGTACTGGAAGCCTGCACCACACTTACACTACAACGGAGAACAGAGCGAATTGGAATAATTGCAGATAGCCAAGCGGCTCTCCTAGCACTATGTAGTTGGTCGCAACGCCAATAGGGATGGTCAAACGAGGTATTTCCTGCAATACCTTGAACGAGGAAAGACCAGATGGGATAGGATGGAAGCGTGTCATATATCCGGAAACACATGGCCAGAATATAACATTGACCGAACTGACTACCTGATTAGCCCTAATCGGGGGCCCATATCAAGGCTAATTTTAGTGCTGACCGGGCACTTGGAAATCGGTAGTTACGGAAGACGGTTGAAGCTTCAATGTAATGACCACTGCTGTCCTGCGAAGACGCAGAAGGGGAGGCTACGGTGGAACATCTCGGCTGCAGGGATCTAATGAGTAGACACCTAAAGACTATAGGTTGTCCCTTCCTGCACAACCTCACTGAGACACACGAGGTATATCTAGGGGATTTAATGAGGTATCTTCGATTAACAGCATGGATATAGGCACGGTACATTAGACGGTCCGGAGTGATGTGGTATGCAAAACGGTGTCTCGAAACACTAATTGATGCTACATAGTATCTTTAGCAACCTTGTAGTTTGAGGTCCATATGAGTCATTGCATGCCAAACGGTAAGATTTTAGGAGAAACTGTAATGCAATGAATTCGATTTTTATACAAATTTCCAGATTTGGTCCTTTACAAATTCTGTTTCACCGTCGCTGAAGAAAAAATAATAATTTTTTGTTTCAAAAGTTATGACCAATTGAACTTTGGTGAAATCGCGATGATTTAAATCGCGATGTTTTCAAAACGGTGTGTTCATTCAATCGCTTGTAACTCTTGAAATACTTGACCTACATTATTCTGCTGCCTTGTTTTGAGGGTAATTGCAATTACTTCTAAAATATTAATGTGGTAACTTTTGCCTAAGTTTTTACAATTTAAATTATTTTATTTTAATTGTCAAAATGATTACATAAATAGTTATGTTTTAAAGTGTAAAGTCATTTTCTTAGACATATTTTTTACCGACTGTGTGAATTTGGAATTGGTAAAAAAATGGGTTCGATTGTTTTAGCGAATTTTTTCTTTTGAACTTTTTTAACTTCGGCAATATCGGCCGAAAGACACTTAGATAGTCCTGCTGGCGAGAGATGTTACTGTTAACCGGCGAACACTTTGGGAAGGATCAAAGCATTCTCTCCCACAAAATTATGCAATGAATCGCTTAAACCATTTCGGCAATTAAAAACAGGTAAGAATTTATAGATGGACAATAAAAGAGTGCGGAAAGGTCCATCTTTATATTTATATAAACAACAAAATAACTACGACGTTTTTCCAGCAAATACGGTACCACAACATTTTTGATGCTATGAAACTTCATGGTTAATCATAGAGCCTTTTATATGTGTATAAGTTATAGGTTTTTGTGTCCTCTCCGCATATCCTATACACCGGGGGACAATAATGTCCTCACATTAAATATGATAAATGTACATTAATTTAGTTATATTTTAGCATTATTACTAGGCACTGACTACTACCAGTGGTCACCTTTGGTCCCTTGTAGGCACAACTACATACATATTAGCAATACAATTGTTTCGGTTATTTATGTTCTTCTGACATATACAATTTTTCCCATAATAAATTACACAAAATTCTGTAATTTTGTTATTTTTTTTATATAATATTTTGCCATTTAATCGGTAATGACAAACCAGTATATCGTAGCAATTGTCTTCTTACCTTTACTTTTTTAATGAAAATTTATTAGTTAAGACATATAATGTTTTCGCAGAATGAACAATTATTCCTTTGGAATTTGTTTACCACAGAACTGCGTCTTGTTCATACAAAACAACTGTATAAATAAACATTGCCTAGTCTTTCCCTTCCACCTCTTTATAGGTAAATATAGTTCTTACTGTTTCACAAGGCTGAAGTTTATATTTCATAATTAAAAATTTTAAATGTTGCATAGTTGTAAATATTTAGTTGTGGATTAACTTATGATTGTAAAAAAAAACATGGGCTATTAGTTGCATTGCAGCAAAATCCCTGAGGAAATAAGTAACAAACATATATCTTTAATATAGCTGCTCCACTAACATTTGGCATAGCTGCAATTTGCTGTTTCAAAATTTCACAAACTAAAAACCCAATTTGACCTTTTAGTTTGGGCCCAATAGACAGACTAAACAGGACAAACCACAACCCCGGCTGCGGTAATAGAGCCAATATCCACATAACGAAATTTGTTGTTTGAAAAATGTATGTCGCATTGGAAACTGCAATAATATATACATATGTAATTTCAATGCATGTAAATGGAATGTGGATAGATGTTGGGCGGTGTTGAACTTGTACGATGATGTAAACAACATTAGGTTTCGGTAGGCAAAAAGTTAGAGAAAATCCCATGATTTTCGGCTACAAAGAGAAATTTTTTTTCATTTGTTTGTGAGACTGTTGCTTGTTTCGAATGGATGCAAATAATGTTATGCATGTATGTGTTATGCACCGAAATTCTAATGAATGCGTAGAATATCGAAAAAGCACGCATATGTATGTCTAGATAAAGAGAAAAACAGTATGCAAATACAAAATCGAAAATGTCCGTATGTCAGTATGTGAATGTGTTTGGGATTAAAATTTTTCAGTCATGACGAAAGCTATCCGATACTTTTACTATTAATGAACCGGAATTGGAGTTATATGAATATTAACACTTTCAGTCTTCAATCAAAAACAAATGCGCAAACAATGAAATCCTACAAACTTCAATATATGATTGGAGTAATTGACCTATGCAGTACTCGTATGTGCCTAGTTTAATGTGAGAATACCTGACTTGATACAATATAGTTATTATCTTTACATTTAAATTTTTAACTAATGATGTCAATTGTAGTGCTATGAAAGCACCATCATGCAATTGAAATATTTATGGTACTTTCTTGAATTTGCAGCCATTTTACGTTATAGTTTCATGCGCGATAAAATAAATTGTTCAACTAACTCATTACACATAAACTTATCTCGAAAATTTGGTCAGGCCCTGTTGCCCTATTTCGAACGACAGCGACTCACTCGAATTTGACTAAAAATGGGTTCATTAGGTTAAAAAGTTTCACTCGACGGATTTTCACTTTTATCGCAAATAATATTACAATCGTAATATAGAAATTTTACAATTTCTTTCGACTTGAAATGATAATATTCAAATTCCTTTCGACTAAACACTAATGTATTACAATAAAACTATATTTTGGAAATTTTGTCTTGATGACTTTGTCAGGAGTATTTCCTTAGGACCGTGTCAGTTGGTGCTGCCAATTTATATAAGTCATCTTTTTGACATGTCACTTGTTTCGACCTAGGTGTCATAAATTTTGAATGGGATGACTGATTTATGGAAGACCGTCATATTCAGGCCTGTTCTGATATCACTTCAAGGGCATGTGATTTATTATCACTGAAATGGTGTTCTGTACACTAAGTTTTGTATAAATCACGTGATTAGAAATCTGCCATTAAAAAGACGGTGATGTAAAATCACATGCTAATTATTTAGACGATATTTAATGTAAACCATATAATAAACTGTTATAGAATATAATTTGAACTGTCCCGTATTGATTTTAGTAAGAAAATTTGAACTTTTAATAGAAATAACTGTGAAAATACGCATTTTTATAAAACTCTCCTCAATTGGTCGAACAGTTTAAAACTTTTCTCTGCTCTTTTGCGACATCGTTGGTAATTTTGCGTTCCTCTTTGGTTGTCAGCTGATTTGTATCTTCGAAAAAAGATCGAATTGCCAGAGTGAAGAAAAGTTTATGTAACATATTTATCTTATTTATTGATGGACCAAAAGGAATCATTTAACATAAAAAAACACTTTTAACATCAAATCATATTTTTAATTTGTGAAAAACTCAAAAACTTTTGAGCAATTAAAATGCTACAATAGATTAAAAAGTAAGAAAATGGCAACAATTGTAATTTTTGAGCTGTGGCAACTTTGTCTTTTTTCGTTTACTTATCAGTTTTAAAGATTTGCGCTCGGTAATAATTTTTGCTTTTGGATTCAAATTTGTGAACAAAAAATGTAAGTACATGTTATCAACAAATATAATGTCTTAGAAAATAACTTTTTTACAGGGGACAACATAAGAACAGCGCCCAACTTCAAATTTTTATTAATTTTGTGGAGCAGAATCCTGATTTGGCCAGAGGCTTTGCAAAGGGTGACAGAGTTCATCATGAGCAATTGTGGTTGGAACTGGCTAATGAACTGAATGCTTCGGGCCCGCCAAAGAAGGAAGTGTCAGCTTGGAGAAAGGTAAGTACAAAATTAATGTGTTCTAGTAAGATTGCTAAATATGTATACAATTCGTTAGGTATGGACCGACTGGAAGCTCGGCGTCAAACAACGTTTGGCTCATAATAAAGTAGAAGCATTGAAGACAGGAGGTGGACGCTTTAATAACTATATTCTGTCGCCTATCGAGGAGCAGGTGGCAATTGTCAGTGGGTTGTATGCGTCAGTGGATGGTGTTAAAAATGCCAAAAGCTTTGGGTCTGCGGTCAAAAATAAAGCACATAAGAGTACCGAAAATTAAAATGCTACAATAGATTAAAAAGTAAGAAAATGGCAACAATTGTAATTTTTGAGCTGTGGCAACTTTGTCTTTTTTCGTTTACTTATCAGTTTTAAAGATTTGCGCTCGGTAATAATTTTTGCTTTTGGATTCAAATTTGTGAACAAAAAATGTAAGTACATGTTATCAACAAATATAATGTCTTAGAAAATAACTTTTTTACAGGGGACAACATAAGAACAGCGCCCAACTTCAAATTTTTATTAATTTTGTGGAGCAGAATCCTGATTTGGCCAGAGGCTTTGCAAAGGGTGACAGAGTTCATCATGAGCAATTGTGGTTGGAACTGGCTAATGAACTGAATGCTTCGGGCCCGCCAAAGAAGGAAGTGTCAGCTTGGAGAAAGGTAAGTACAAAATTAATGTGTTCTAGTAAGATTGCTAAATATGTATACAATTCGTTAGGTATGGACCGACTGGAAGCTCGGCGTCAAACAACGTTTGGCTCATAATAAAGTAGAAGCATTGAAGACAGGAGGTGGACGCTTTAATAACTATATTCTGTCGCCTATCGAGGAGCTGGTGGCAATTGTCAGTGGGTTGTATGCGTCAGTGGATGGTGTTAAAAATGCCAAAAGCTTTGGGTCTGCGGTCAAAAATAAAGCACATAAGAGTACCGAAAATTTAGCCACAACATCAACGGCAACATGCATCTTTGTATCGACACAGCCTTCTGTTTCGCAAACCACACCTACTTCAATGTCACCCCTGCCACCATCAGTCGAAGTAATGGCATTTGAATCGGTAGCTTCTTACGTCCCATCAGTCCACTTATCTACACGTACCGAAACTCCAGCACAATTGTCTCCTACAAATGAAAGACCGTCGTCGACACCTTCAACGCCAGCCAGAACACCACAGATTCAAACCCGCAAACGAACGAGACATATTGTGGATGTTGGAGACGTTATAGATATGGAGACGGAACATTTTTCCAAAATATCTGCAAAATTGGATGTGGTAGGAAAAGAAATAAAAGAAAATAGAGGGTATTTAAAGGAGCTGTCGCGAAATACAAAAGACATAAATAAAAACCTCAGAGACCTGAAAATTTTGAAAGAGAAGGAAGTAAACGAGGCGACGAGACACAACTATGTAGTTGAGAAAAGTTTGCAAACAAGGAATGAAATCAAATTGCAATTTCTGGAGTTAGAGCAAATGAAACTGGGCTTACAACAACCATCATCTAACTAATTATTTTTTAAACAATCTCAATATTTTTCTATGAAATGGCTTTTTTTTTACGATAAGTATTTTTGTTTATTATTACTAAAAAATGAACTTAGTTTTTAAATAAAATAGTTTTGTTTTATATTTTGATGTTTTAATTCAGGGATAGCGCTATATTATCTCTAATGATTACTGCCACGTTTCTATGATTGTCATCGTCTTCATCTGCTTCTACTGATTCGGAATCCTCATCATCGATATATGGAATAATTTGTTCTTCAAATGTTATAGCATAGTGTTTGCATATGTTATGTAGGGCGCAGCACACATTTGTAATAGTGACTACTTTGGATGGTGTATATAGAAGAGAACTTTGAAGGCATCTAAAACGGCTTTTTAAGACGCCTATAGTTCTTTCAACAACATTTCGAGCGGAGGCGTGTTTTTTGTTAAATGTGTGCTGTACTGTACCGTATTCGGGATTTTTATATGGCGTCATAAGATATGGCGCTAAACCATATCCCGAATCTCCCAAGAGCCGGAAATTGCGAGCACCTTCAATATACATATCGTTGTAGTATCTTTTGGCATCACTCATTTTCCAAACAAAAGAATCGTGACACGATCCAGGTCTGCATGCATCTACGGCGAGAATGCGCAATTCATAATCGCAAATCTGAAAATAAAGATAAATATTAATAGGTACTCCTACACATGTTTAAAACTTACGATCATGGCATTTAAGCTGTAATGTCCCTTTCTGCTGAAATATACTGAATGATCAGACGGTGGCTTCATAAGCCTGATGAGCGTTCCATCAACACATCCAACTACGCCAGGTATACCGAACTGTTGGTAGAAATGGGATTTTGAGGCACTTTGTCTTTGTTGGTCCATTGAGATTTGTATCCACGTTGGACGCAAAATGTACTCTAATGAGTTCAACACATTCCATAAAATCTTACAAAAGGTAGAGCGGCCAATGCTAATATTTATGTCGTTTGCTATAACTCCTTGGAACGATCCAACCGCTAAAAATCTTAGTGCAGCTGCTAATTGAAGAACTTCGGGAATGGAGCACTTTGGTATGTGTGGAGCTACTTCTTCTAACACCATTTGAAAAGCCCTTTTATTCAGCCGGTAAAGTGAGATGAAGCTAAAGAGCTATTTGCGTAAAATCATTACTTCAGTACAAGTGATGTTTACTTACGATGTTTCAATTGTATCCATTAGATTTGATAAATCCCGCAAATAACGCTTTTTAAGACGTTCTGTCCTAAGTTGCTTTCTTTTTAAAGAAATCACTGCCAATAAAAAAGCTCCCGGCATTTTGAATTGTTTTCCAGTTTCTTTGGGTTTTAATAGACAAATGAGGTAATGACATAATGAAAATCAGCTGTTTACAAGGGATTTCGAAAATCCAAAAGCACGCCGAAAAAGATTAAATCGGGTGATTTTCAGAACACGAACAAATCACCCAAGTGCTTTTAAAATGGCGGGTGATTTTGAAACAGTGTGATATCAGAACAGCCCTGATTGATTTGTCAGCACTATGTCATGGCTGAGTCTTACTAAGACTAATGCTGATTGACGATAGAGTAATTCTTCATCATTTGTCGGGATTTTCAAATGTTTCAAATCTTCAAACTGAGAAATATATATTTCGGTGTAGTAACGAAATAAATGTCATACATTTATTTCAAAATATTTGAAATTTGTCAAAAAGAATATGGCAGTCTTCAGAGCATTATAATTTTGTACATTATACTTAATTTGTATACACAGTTTATTTAACATCTTGCAAGAGATCAAATACATACATACACATAGATTCCAATAATTAGGTACGTATGAGATGAACCGAAACATCATAGTTAAAGACGTCTTGTGCAACTGACCCACTGATGAATGGTTACTAAAGACTAGTGTATTCAAAACCGAAACCGGTTAACCGAATTCCGGTCGGTTAACCGTATGTCGGTTTTCCAAAAATTTTATATTTTCGAAGAACTGGTTTCACCGGTTATCTCAAGTTAATTAACCTTATTTTCGGTCTTTACAAAACTGATATAACACCGCAGAAGTACACACCTAACGCCTTTTCCACAGGTCTTTAGGAATACTGGGCCCATCAGACAGACACGAAAGGTTTTGCCAACGAATTATTTCGCCGATAAGTTGCTGAAATTGCTTGTCCAATGGCATTAGGTGTCATATCTGCCAATTCCGATTTAGATCTAAGTTCTGGATGTAACGACAGCACAGGTAATATGTAAGCCGAAATGTACTAAAACCAGTATTCACTCTAAAAAAAGAAGTACAAGACGTCCAAAGGAATATTTGCTCAACGATGAGTTTGCCTAATTGGGAAAATCAAATGTGTATGAGAAGAGATACGTTGAATAAAATAAATAATTAAATAAAGGGTGTGAAATGTAAAATTTGGAACTTGAACCTCCCGGTATTTTGAAGCAGATGACCCAATTCAAATCTATGAAGTGACAGATTATTTGTTAACCCTCCGATGAGTGAGAAGGTCCCTAGGGACCTTTTTGCCTCTTCAAACTGAAATTACTCCTACTTCGGCCGCTAAAACCCCTCCTCTCAGTTCCAAGAGTAGTTTGTTGCGCATCTTGTGGAAAAAAAATCAAGCCGATCGGATCATTACTTTAGGAGTTATTGAGGTTTCAGTGAGAATAGTATGCGGACGTGTGAATAGGTCCGTATGGACATTGTACTGAATTTCACTAATAAATGCATGTTTTTGGGCATCATTATAATTTCTTTATTGTTTCAACACATAATTTAATTGTTCTGAACACAAAGACCTAAACTCAAAGACATTAGGGATGATGATAAAAACAAAAAATTCTAAGAAAAAATTCTAAGAACAAAAAGTAAAATCGTGTGTGATAGAAACAAAAATATAATTATGGCAGATGTAAGTAATTTGGACGTTGCTGAAATTGTTGTACGCCGTAGTAATTAAAAAAATTTGAAAAAATTATTTTTGTATGTAGAATTTAGTTATAAACAATAAAAACAAAAAAAATATCAAAAAAAAAATTTTTATATGAATTTATATGAAAAAATTTTCACACGGCCGTGAAGTTCAGAACTGTCACTCATCGGAGGGTTAAAGGCTATACATTTTCAAAATTGGTCACTTTACGCTCTAAAAATATTGGGAAATATTAAAAACTTTCTTCCAAAGTTCTGAGTCTTCAACTTAAACTGGCAGAAATCTACGAAATAAATTCGACTGAAATAGAGTGCCATCAACGTATCAACAAAACTACTCGTGTACGTGCTCGTCCTGTGCGTTCAGTGGAAATTATTGCTGCTCTAGCTGAATGTGTGTTTAAACTGATCATTTTTCGCACTTCTTTTCGCAAAATTTTGAGTGTTTTACGGAAAAATCATGTTTCCCAATGAAGCTCATTTTCACCTCAGGGATTACGTTACCAAACAAAATTGTCGCATTTAGGGCTCCGAATATCCACATGTCGTCGAGGAGAAACCGATGCATCCGACGCGATTTGAACCCGTTAGACTATTATCCCTGGAGTTCCGTAAAATATAAGTGTTGCGCAAACAATCCCGATTCCTTTAAGGCCTTAAAATATACAACAAATTGAATAGATAACCAATAAAGTCATAATTTTGAAAAAAATTTCTATTAGTATTTTTTTAAATCGAAATTAAATTCCAAATTTAATTTCCCCATTACATCCTATGAAGGAATAGGTAAACACACACTTTGATTGGGACCTGCAGTTTTACAGCGGTTCTGAACGGTTTTTTGTTAAACAATTTCCATGCTTTGGTACTTTTAGTAGTCGATATAAAAATTCTAAGAGACGAATTAAAAATAAACGATGTTTATAAAACGCATTTTGTCATAAAAACCGATCCGGTTAGTAACCGGTTTCTACACTTCGGTTTAACCGAAAACCGGTTTCGCCAAAGTCGGAATATTCGAAGGAACCGAAAACCGACTTTTTCGAAAATCACTACTCCAGATGTCTTGTGTACATGCCATAAGGTGATCACCTCTGTAGACTAAGTGCAGAACATTCTGGCTGACTTTTGACCAAATGTATAAAACTGTCAAGGGGTGTTATGCTAATTTTTGTATGGGAGTGGATGGGCAATTCAGCATGGACTCTGACATATCACCTCTTTTTCATTGATGATGTTTATAGGAAATTTCCAATTGGGTAGACGTATACTTTATTTATATTTCATATGAGAACATTAATATTACTCATACCCACCCCATCCAACTGGTTTGATTAACAAGGGGGATGCAATGGGTAACAAATCGTTATTTGTTAGTTTTAAACAGGGTTTAAAATTGCTGTCTGATTTTCATTCCTATACTGATTTACTGACTGTGACTGCGAAAATTATCCGAAGAAACTAAAATGAATCCGCATGATTCATGTATTTTTCACCAAACAACTATTTCTGTCGGCAAGCAATTGTGTGTGCACCGAAGACGCAATCGTTGCAAACAAAATAATTTTTTGTGCGTGCGGTTTCATTTGAGTTTGTTCGGATCATTTTCCAATGCGCAGCAACAGCCGATGACGTTTGACAAAATTTGATTATGTATTTGTTAGGGTTTAGTAAATTTTTGCTGCTGCTGCTATTTTACTGCCAGCAACTTAAATGCTGGTTTTAAGAAAAATGCTAGTATTTAGGTACAATTGTCATCTAATAAATCATTTTATTTTGTATATAAGCATTTTTGTTGTAAAGATACAAGGCGGTCTGAGACACCAAAATGCGAAGCAAATCCCCAAACGCAGGACGGTGGGTCAGGTTACTCATACCTAACATCCCCACAATCCACCTTTTTGGCGGAATTATCCCGCTTCTCAAGAGATTGTACTGCGTTTGTTTTGTCACATCTCGACTTGAATCTATAATACCAAAATGATTTTCTACAAAATATAATGCTTTATTTTATAAATTTAGTCTTACTTTAATTAAATGCATACATTTTTATTAAATTGTTTATTTAAATCACAATTTTACTATTTTACAAATTGCGTCTAGCTTTTTGTTTACTGCCAGTTGGTCAGATTACTCATGCCGTATCTTCTGAATTTTGGCATACAATGCTCTCCACAGATCGTTGTAAAGGTTACTATATTGATTTTAATAAGAAGACGATCAAACATCATTCTTAATTAGTTATGTTTGATACTTTTTGATACTTATTATCAGTGCCATCTTTTCAAGCAAATGGGACAGATCCATACAACTTTACTCAATTCCCACAGTAAATAATCAAATTTCGTAAAATCGTACAATTCTGGAGACTAATTCACAGTTCTATTACATTGTAAGTTTTCCTGAGTTCGGCTATTCACCAAAATCTACAACGAAGTGCGTTCCAAATTGTGGGAAAGTTTTGACAAACAATTTTGGGTTACTTCGGACATATTAAAAACCGAAACGGTTTTGACAATTCGGACACACGTATACAAAGCAAGGATTAAACGGTAGGCCCCGTACAATAGCATGTAATTTACGGCATAAAATCCTTGCGAATGTGTTTGATAGCCACCGCATGCAAATGTTTCTACTTTACAATTTATACTTAGCCATCCATATACGGGGTGGTTTACAGGTCGATAATGTTATCGCCGTTCCACCAAGTTAATTTGGACTCAAAAAAATATTGTGGAAAACGACATTTAAGCATCGCACACAATATACATGTAATTATGTGGCATTCTTTATATTGAGGTATGTTTTTGTCTGGAACCACAACGCTGGCATGGCTCGTTAAATGTTGTTTTGCTGGTAGATATCGATATTAAGGTACTGGATAATACGCATTTTGGTACGTTGTAAATTCTATTCTATTGTGTCCTAAGCTTAACACATCTAATACACCAACGAAAATACTCGAAAAATAAGCTACCCTATAAACATATGTCAACACTTATGAATTTGTATGTGCTTTATAAATCTAAGGCCTGCCAATTGAATATAAGAAATCTACCTCTCGAATTACTATGCCATATTGTGTTTAATCAGGAAGCTATTGCAGAAATACACTTATTTGTTCCCCAAAATAGGTCAACGTTCGTTAATATGTTTGGATTGTTCTGCATGTAAATAAAAGTTCTTGCACTACTCGCCCTTTCTCATAACCTAAAACAGTCATCCGAATTGCCATAGTAGGGCGATGAAAGAATACTTGTTAGAAACACTTGAGTTCGGTTTCTTGAATTGTTACCCTACCGTTAAAGGCCATTTAACGTACGTAGTTGGATATGTTTGATTCTGGAAGGTACTTGCAAACGACGGAAGAGGGACGCATTTCATAAATACCATACTAGTGACCACAAATAGCATTTGCGGTGGTAATTTGAGGTTTTGTTGACAAAGTCGAGTAAACATTTTTCTTAAAAATACGTTAGTACATGTGGACGATAGGGAATCGTTATGGGTTCAATTAATTAGCCACAGTTTGTAAACGATAGGGTACAATGACAATAACTTGGAGTTTTATGGTACCAAAGCACTTATCGCTGAACACTTGATGCCGTTCATTAATGTTATCCCATTTTGAAGTGTAACGGGAAGCCATTAATTTTTTTATTTTGAAGTGTTAATACGGTCATTCCATTTATTGGAAATTGCTTATATTGTAGGAACTGAAAGGGTTTATTTCTAAACGTGAAGATGTAAACTATATCCGTAAATGCTGGGATAAATTTCAATCCAGTTGTAATTGATGTTGTGACACAAGGGTCCACATATACTGGGGCAAGCTAATTGATTTGTCGTTGTATGGATATGACTAAAATGAACGACTATCATAAATAACGGCATGGTTTCTTAAAAGTTTGTAATAAAAGATGGGCAGCTCTACTTATATATAGTCCTTTTAACAAAGGCATTACTCAAGAAGATGGAACGCAGCCTTGTTGCATGCAACAATTATTTTCGAAAGTGGAAAATAAAACTTAACGAGCAAAAGACGCAAAGCATTATATTCCCTTGGAACAAAAGTAGCTCTCTTCGCATCAACAACGAAGTTAAATACCTTGGTGTCATATTAGACAAAAAATTAACGTTTAAAAGTCATATTGAATTTTCTCGCGAAAAGGCCATAAAATCATTAAGGGCACTGTGGCCTTTGTTACATAAACGTTCCGTCCTTACACATCAAAATAAGAACCTTTCATACAAATGTATTATTCGACCAATAATATCATTTGCATGGCCAATATGGTACAAAGGAGCAAAGTCTCACATTAAACGCTTGCAAATCATTCAAAACAAATGTCTGAAGATGATAAATAAAAAACATTGGCGTTACTCCACAATAATGCTTAATGAGGAAACTGGATATGAACGTATCAACGATTTCATAACTCAGTTGAACTTAAATTATTTTCAAAAAATCTCAGACTCTCCTTGTGAAATTCTTAGAGAGTGTAACGAATTATTATAAGTACATCTCAGAAATTTACCAAACCAAAATATTGATAAATAGAAAATTATTGTAACAAATAATGACCCTATCGTTAATATTTTTATCCTATTTTTGAATCCTAACGTTAAGAATATTAAATAAGGTTTTCATCCTTTTTGCCTTAAACTATAATACAAAGTATAAATAAAAACAAATGATAAAAATGCTATCAAATGTAAATACATATATACTAAGTTCCTGAAATTGCTGAAATATCAAATTATAAAACTCACAATTATGTAACATATCTCTGTTAGATCAAGTTGTATTTTTGGATTAATAAATATTTTGAATTGAATTGAATTGAGTCCTTTTAAAACTACAGAGCGCACAGTGGTTCTTCTTCGCATTTAAAGCGAATTTATTCAAATTTCTTACATCTAATTTTCTAACATCTAATTTTCTTACATCGTTTGAATGCAATATTTGGTAACCAATTTGTATTAACTAAATGGTTTCCCGTTACATCCCACGAAGGGATTAGGGAGAGATTCTCACAAACCAGAGAGCTGTGCGCGTTCTAGTTTTACACTCACTGATTGGGTCCTACAGTTTTACACCGGTTCCGAACGGTATTTTGGGAAGCTGTTTCATTGCTAAATACTCGATAGTTCAGGCATAGAACCCAGGATCTGATGTATCAGAGGCGCGCATACTAACCATTGCACCACCGACGGCATCGAATCTGTAAATATGGACAAAATTGGTTACCATTATGTAATTCAATATTTTCATTTCAAAGGTCTCATTCCAAGCAGTATTAAAGCCTAGCTAAAATTAACTCTGAAAGAGTTTGCTCCTTCGTTTACGACTGCAAAATATTGGATAGTAGAGATTAAACGCGGCCGTATGAGCTGCTAAGACGAACACGGCAGTGGTCGACCAATTGAGGTGTCCACGCAAGACATGGTTAAGAAAATTCACAAAATGGTATTGGATGATCGTCGGCTGAAACTTCGTGAGCTAGCTGAAATGGTAGGTATTTCAAAATGTGCTATGCATCGTATATTGAGATGTGAAAGCCATTCGCAAGATGGGTGCCGCAGTTGCGTTCAACAATGCAAAAACAGCGTCGTGAAAATGTTTCCGTAGAGCTTTTGGCAATGTTACACCGCAATAATCATTAACATGATATAATTATTATAATTTAACATAATCTTATAAATAAGTTTTTCGTTGATTTATAACCATGGATGAGATACGGCTCCAACACTTCACATCTGAGACAAAGAAATAGTCAAATCAGAGGACTGAAATGGGAGAATTGTGAAGACGGTTCCATCTGCAGGCATTTTTTGGGAAGCGCATGGGATAATTGTTATTGGTTATTGTTATTGGAAAGTTTAAAGTTTGAAGTTTGAAACCCCGTGAAAGGCTTATACATCTTATACTAATTTATTGCCGTGTCTAAGTGTTAACATTTTGGAAAAGGCCGTATTTGGCGAAAACAAAAGTGTTGTTTCATCAATACAATCTCCCAGTTCACGCATCCACTATTGCGATGGCCAACCTTAATGAATTAAAGTTCGAACTTATTTGCCAGATTTTGCTCCCTCGAGCTGTTTCTATTTCCAATCTTGAAAAACTGGCTTGGTGGTATACAATTTGCAAAGAATGAACAGATGGAGTCTGCGGTTGATGGCTATTTCAAGGAGTTTGACAGTTGTTGCTACAAGCATTGTGTCGAAGCTATTGAATATCGCTTGAAACAGTGTAGCGAGCTAAAAGGAGATTATGCTGAAAAATAAAGAAAATTGTTCCCAACTTTGTTGTGTCTTCTTTTTTAGTCGCTTAGTTTTGGGACCGCCCTCGTATATCGACCGAAAGTGGTGAAAAAATATACAAAAAGAGAACATTTGCCGACATATTTGCAATTCTGGGTCAGTATATGCAGTTTTTTACTCAATAACTACAATTCAATTCCTGGCGGGGTTAGTACAACCACATTTAAAGGCGATATATGTCAACGAATTTCACCGCAATTTTTACATACGCACCGAAAAATGTCGGCCCCAGAAACATGTCCATGTTTACAAGTACTGTTTTCAAGAATTGAAGATTCGTTTCCTTATTGTTTCTTTGTTTGTCTTTCTCGTATTTGTTTTTAGTGATTTTCAACAAATCCACATTTGGTTCTTAAAATCATATATCAAAGCCTATTAATCATTGTGTCTCAAACATGTTATATTGAATAGCAAACATAATATGTTTGGGAAGAAGTATATTATATTAAGTATATCTTATATTGGTATCCAAACAATAACAACAATACAGATTTTTCAGCGTATAGACCTTACTCAGGCGAGGTTAATAGTCTTTAAAACTTGACTCAATGGGTCCACATAAAGTGCTACATAAATTCTAAGACTAGTATAATCTGAATCAGAGGTCATAACAAGAGCTGGTAAAACTTAACTTGTTTTATATGATTTTCTGTTTTTTTTATCCAATAACGATTGATTGTGAAAATGTACTTTATCAGTTGACGTTGGTTTCCTGCTTACTAACTCGTTATTATTGTAGCTGAATATAAAAGGGTGGCAAAAGATTCATCCCCAAGTTAAAAGAGCCAACTTAAGGAATATATTAGTAAAAATAATGTACATATATTTAGGATTATCTGTTGTTATATCTTTCTTTTAAAAATCTCCAATATTTTAATTCACCCTCGTGAATTGTGTGTATTTACTTGGCAAGAGATTTTAAAGCCGAACATTGTACTGGGTATAACGAATATTAATGAAATGTCAAAACCAAATGCCTTCCAGAATTTCCTGGCAACACTTTACGCCTACCTTCTTTTAGGTAAATTTAGCCGTATTTATTAGGTTCACTAATACATGCTTCTCCCCCGTATCATAGTCTTTCAGTTCTTGTTGCATATTATACTTTTTACAAGGAACACATGTCAAAAGAGAGCAACTGCATAACTAAACATTTGTGCGAACACCTGGCACAATACGACTAGAGGAAATAAAAGAATCATGAAATATACAAAAGTCGTACAATCATACATTTTTAATTTGTGCTTTGTGTAGACAATGTTTTTTTTTCCTTGGGATTGTTTTGTGTTTTGTGACATTAAAAAAAATGTTCCACAATATTTAGCTGTTGTTTAAATTTATTCAATGGATGAAATAGTTGCACACAATTTTACTGTAATTGATTTATGTACTTATGAGTTTGTTGAAAATCAATTTACCGCCCTCGCAACTACCCGACGTACTCTTCTCAATGAGACAACCATTCAACCGAGGTATGACAGGAAACATCACGCGGAAAGGCAGTACCCAGATGTTAATTTTTTTTTTTACTAAATTACATAAATGATGTACACGTATATAGAGAACGGTGAAGTGTGAAGAATTTCACTACCAAGTTCTTTTGCCTCTGTGTTTGTACCAGTGTGAATATTATAAATCGTGTTTCTGTCACTTCAATATTGTATTATTAGTGATACCAACAAAGACACCAATCTCAGCATATACTGGTTCACCCACTCATACCGAATCCCATCATCCCTTATCTTATAAACAATCTCACCATCCATTATTTCGTCCATGACATGCAACTGATTTATTAACATTTTGATTTTTCTTCTTTGTTTAACTCTGTGTCCTTGCATTAAAGGCTTTCCAGACTCCATTGTCTCGAGATGAATATGACACGGAACAATGTACACATGAGACTGATACAATTACAACATTTTACAAGTTTGTTTTTATTGCATGGTAAAGAACGAAATCTTGTCGTTTTCACGAACGCGATTTCTAAGCGAATAATAATGCATGTAGTTTAGACTTTATTGAACATCAACTTTCCTCGTACTTCTATGAAATGCAATCGTGCTTCCATCAAGTACCACGTGTTAGTAGACTACTGCCAAATTTTGAGGAAGTTCCGTCATTTACTTTGCCTTTAACAGCTGTTCAAAACATACAACCTCGTGCACTTTTTTTAAAATAGAAAAAAGTGAATTTCTAGTGCTCATTAAACATTATTTTTTCAAAACAAGGAAAAGCTTGATAAATACTATCGGGAGTCTGAACCATCAATTTCAACAGTAGAAAAGTGGTTTACTGACATTCGTTGTGGTCGCACAAGTACAAATGACGCTGGACGTTCTGTACAGCCAATTGAGGTCAATACACCCGAAAATGTCGAGAAATCCACGATATGGTGTTGACCGAGCGAAGAGTAAAAGTAGGTGAGATTGTTGATGCCATAGGCATTTCATATGGCAGTGTGGTTTCGATTTTAAATGATCAGAAAGCTGTTTGCAAGATGTGTGCCGCGTTTGCTCTCAATTGACCATAAACGCACGGGTGCACATGTGTGTAGTCTGAAAGGCAAAATTACATTAATTGAGCTACGAATTGGTACCTCGTCCGCTATATTCTGCGGGTTTAGCCCCCAGTGACTAATTCCTCTTTCCAAACCTAAAAAAAATAGGTCGGTGGAAAGAGATTTAGCTCTAGAGATGAAATTATTGATCAATCAAATGCCTATATTATGGACCTCGAAATATCCTATTTTTAGGAAGGGATAGAAAAATTGTAGATATTTTGGACTAAGTGTATTGAGCTAAAAGGAGATTATGTTGGAAATTTTTTTTTTCCAAAACCAACTGTGTTTCAATCCAGAAGTCACGGACTTATTGATCCGCCCTCTAACTTATTGGTCTGAAATCCTTCAGAGATTCATGGCCACACTTCCCAGGGGATGAATATGAATTTAGCTCTTCTCCAACTTTTTGGGATAAATAATAAACTGGTCGTGAATAATGCACTGTGCCAAGGAGAAACTAACCTTATTTCCTTCTGTACATAATTGGAAGTGTTCCATCGGAGCCTGTCGATTTCTGTGGCGAAAAATAATACAAGGCTCACACAATTTTGCCAATATTGGTCAGTGTATCTGCAGTACCATGGTCTCTGCGCTTCATTGCCGAAGATTTATCACTATTCCCTACATCGTGCGTATCCAGCAGTGGCACTATTGTTTGGTCTGCCATGGCTCATTCCATGACCCATCCAGCCTCCGAGTGAGAGATGGATCTGAGTGATCCTTTGATAGAGTATTGGCCAATCTGCAGGATTCCTTGATTCATTCAATCGATTTACAATAGGATTTCCGTGATATCCTCTTGGCCTTTCGTATGACCCTGTTGCATTCTCGCTGTGCATTTCTGAAGGACTTCCAGTTCTTGCTAATGTAAAACTGGTTAAACACACTACTTGCCTTCTTTCTTAGCTTATTCAATTTTTTGCTGACTGGACATGACTTACCCCAGGCTCCGATCATTGCAGGTCTCTAACAGCCTCGCAGCGTTGTGCAATTCAGTGTCTATCGGTCCAAGTCTATGGGTATGTAGTTTTCATAAATTTATCCCAGTTAACTTTCTTTGGGCTAGATAGATTTTCGGGTTCGGGACGGTTGTAGAAATTTTGAAAAGAATTGGCTTCCCTCAGATCCTCTCCAATTCTATATGTCGAAGGTGCTTTTATGGGACGTCCAGGACTTCATCCTATCCTTTGCACTAATCCGAACATGGAAAAATAAATGTAAGTTTCTTACCGCTATTACACGGTGAAAAGCTGTATTTTGTTGTTGTTTGGATGCGAGTATGAAGTGTGTTTGGAAATTGTCGCAAATATAATATATTTGCATCCAAACACATTGTGTTTGCTATTCACTATTAAGTGTTTGAGACACCATGTTTAAGACTTTATAATACATGTGTTTGCGTCTCAGATATGTCAGTCTTTTTTTTGGTGCAAATACAGTTGTGTTTGTTGTACCGTTTATGAGATTAAAAGAGCAACAACGAGAGAGTCCATCTTGTGAGTAAAGTAAAGTATATATAATTTCCAGTAAACATGATACTGTTTACATTTAAATTAAAGTGAGTTTGAGACTTGCAACAGTATGAATGTTTGAGGTATAATCCACACATATTAGGAGAATATGTTAGAGAGGCCGTTATTTTTCATCGTGTACATATTAATATTTTAATAGATACTCTATAATGATACAAAATTAATGGTTTCAACGAACAGGGCCTCCACGCGATTAGACCAAAGCGTGAACATTGATAACCATTATAACTTCGAGGTAGTGGACGAATTTATATCTCTCGGATCTGCCGTGAACAAAAACACAACGTCAGCCTTGAAATCAGGCGGAGAATTGTGCTGGCGAATAGATGTTATTTTGGGCTAAGCAAGCACTTTACAGATAAAGCCCTCCCTCGAGTAACAAAAGTCCAGCTGTACCAGACTCTCATTCAACCTATCTTGCTTTATGGCGCAGAATCCTGGGTCCTATCGCAAGCAGACGAAACATCTGTAGGAGTCTTCGAGAGAAAAATACTCCGAAAAATTTATGGCCCTATAGTGCACAACGGCGAGTATCGGCGACGCATGAATCGTGAGCCGTATGAGCTTCATCCTGACATTGACATAGTTATGCGGATCAAGATAACGCGATTGCGCTGGCTAGGCCATGTCAGTAGAATGGATGAAGATGAACCAGCGCGAAGGGTTTTCGAAACCGAACTCGAAGGAAGACAAAAAATAGGAAGACCAAGACTCCGCTGGAGGGATCAGGTTGACGAATCCCTGCGAACACTTGGTATTGCCAACTGAAGAAATAAAGCAAAAGATCGAATTGGTTGGCGAAATACGTTATCTTCGTTTTGTAAGGTCCCTGACCACCCGGGTTTGTCCGAGATCGGATAAGTACGGAAGTAAGTAACTCTATAATAAAATAAAAAAGGGACTAATTTATTTTGTACTCTTGTATGTTTGTCTTAGTACGATGCTCAAGTACAATGATAATAATTCGCCTACTTTTTGGCCAACTTTAATACAACTACACTCCGGTTCACTTATTTAAAGGCACTACAAATTCCATATTCAGCCGCCTGTATCTTTTGTAATTTGTAAACAATTACAGAATTTTAAAATGGGTATGGAAGGCAGACACCTTGAGATATAAAATAATCATGGCAGTAATGGTTTCTTAACTAAAGAACTTTTTTTGAGCAGTTTATAAAAAAGTCCAAATACGTGCTATTTTTTTTTTTGGATAAAGGCACTTTATTATTATTTTTAAAGTAAGCGATGATTTTTCGTAGGGAGCGTTCGTTTGTTACAATTTATTACATCTTAATCATTTTACGAGTCAAAATGGCCAAAAAAAAGGTTTTAAATCTGTCAGAAAAAACTAAAATCGATGTTTACCGTTCTGAAGGATATTCTAACCACCCAAAAGCTAAAAAAAATTGGACGGAACAAAAGAGTTGTCGACAATTACATCGAGGTATGGGAAAAATTTTAAATAAAGGGTTTCCTCGTCTTTGTCTACGTATGAGAAAAGAAAAATAATCAGAATTGCTTCTAATTCTGCCTTACCCTTGTCAAAAATATTAGCTAAAGCTGGAGTGGAAGCGAGCAAGTCATCAGTACGCAGAGTAATTAAGAACTGTTAGTATCTTAAATACCTTAAATTACAAAAAAAGCCGCCACTTAATGCTTCTCGTAAGGAAAAGCGGCTTCAATTCGCTAGAGACTACATGGTATGGGATGTGCAGCCAAGAGGTCATGTAAATGACTGGAGAACCATTGTATTTACGGATGAGAAGAAGTTTAATTTGGATTGGCCTGATAGCTACAGCTATTATTATTTGCATGATCTGCACAAAGAGAAGCGTTTTTTGAACCGATATCACAGCCGAGAGAGCGGCGTTATGGTGTGGGGTGCTAATACGTACTATGGCACCATCGATCTTGAATTTCAAAGTCCAAAAAAGACTGGTGCAAGCTACAAAACGTTATTGGGATCAGCTTTTCCGAAGTTATGTGAACTATATGGTCCCATATCTTGAATACTGCAACAGGATAATTCCCCTATATACAACGCCAGAGTTTGCAAGCCAAAATGTTAATATTCTTGACAGGCCACCCTATTCCCAAGATTTATCGAAATTGTCATTATCGAAAATGTCTGGGGTTGCTTGTCTCGTCAGGTCTACGTAGGTAGACAATTTGATGGCAAGCATTTACTAATTCAGACCATTCAGGATGCTTGGAATCAAATTTCGTTGGATTAAATAACTTCTAATTACCTCTCAATAAAAACCCGTATATTTTAAGTTATTAAAAATGTTCTTAAATAAAACAAAATAAATTAGAAAAAAAAGACAAACTGTTTTTCATTAGAATTGGTTAAAGTGCCTTTATTCAAGTGAACCAAAAAAATATCAAATTTTTTGACTTTATTTTATAAATTGCTAAAAAAAAATTTATATAGTTAAGAAACCACTATTGTCATGATTTTTTTTGTGTACAAATATGTCTATCTTCCATTTCCATTTTAAAATTTTGCAATCGGTTACAAATTGCAAAAGATACACGCTGATGAATATGGAATTTTTAGTCCCTTTAAATAAGTGAACCGGAGTGTATATAAAATATCGACAATTTTTTTCATGCTTTACTTACATTATTAGCAAAGCGTGCATAAGATTATGCTAAATGTGTCCATACTGCTTACGCTAGCTGCTGTTGTTTATATCCCTCAGCTGCCATTGTGTATTACCATTATTGTTGCCATTGCAGACACTTTCAATGGATGGTGGCTTCTTGTTGGTCGGAGTTGTTGCAGCTTTAGTGCAAACTGTTTGCTTAAAAAGCACTTCAAGCTGAGGTGGCTCAAATTGAGTTTTATGGTGATTGATGATACTCTATTTGCTTAATATACAAATAATGTAGTATAAACGTTACACGATTTACGATAATCAGCTTCTACAACTTCACCGTAAAGACAGTGGAAGTCAGGATTCGTCTTGTTACAAGCATTTTTAATCATTATGCGTTTTAAATGCAGGACAGATTATGTATGTATTTACTTTCCAACACGAACGTCCATATGCTACCACACCAAACTTCGTAAATTTACTGAGATAAATCGTTACTCTGGAATTCCTCTGTGAAATTTACCATTTGACATATAAAAATATTTGTAAAGAATTTCATTTAAATATAATAACAAAAACGTCTTTGGCATTTTTCCTAGAGTGTATCAAAGAAAAAAATTATTTAAAACTATTATGATATATTGTGTATGTTTGACCACTGAAACCACAAAAATTTTGTATCGATATTCATGTAAAAGGGATTGGATAGAAGAAGTAAAGATATGGCGGCAAACAAATCCTAAGAGTTTTGTATTTTGACTCAAAAGTATAAAGTTTTACAATTCTGAAATATATGCTGTCTGCGAGTGTTCGATAATTCTATTACCATTGTTGAGTTCATAAAACTGGTTCAAATGTTATACATGTTTTACATATTTAAACTACATTCAACATCTTAAATTTTTAGAACTAAAATACATATCTATATTATATATAAAAACCTTATTTTGTAAAATACATATGTATATTATATTTAAAAACCTCATATTGGCCGGAAGACGGGTCCCAGGAAATAACACCCCAAATTCAAAATGAAAGCAGGCCCCAAATTTGGGCCTTTAATTTTTCCTTTTTGGGGAGAAGCTGCCAGAAATGTAATATGCACTATAATGACAAAACAACCCAAAGTGTAAGCGAAAATGGACCCCAAATATACGAAATAACATCCCACCATTTCGTGTTGTTGGAACCAGTGTATTGGTTTGGGGCCCATTTCCATTTTGCAATTGGGGTGTTATTTCCTGGTGCATGTCTTCATTCCGCCTCCGATATCATTACCACATTTTTGCAATCGGAACACTATCCGACGGTATTATTTACCAGTCTCTTTTGTTTTAGTTGAATTTTAAACTATTGTGTGTGTGTCTCTGTGACTAAAATTATAAACCAGGCATCGCAAAAACGGCCTCAAAGCTATTCATATTCCCTCTCCTATGTAGTCAATATCTGGAATTGTTGAAAACTTTCTGCAAACATATTATTAAACTATGCATGTTAAATTCCTTTTATGCTTCATTGCTGAGCAAACAAGAGCTTTATGCCATTATATGTTTAACTTTCTTTCAACTCCGCCCTTGAAAAATGCAAAATTTTTATGGCAAAAATTTAAGCCATTAAATGCCAAACTTTTTTTCAACTCCGCCCTGGAAAATCGCAAAATTTGTTGGCAAAAGTTTCCCGAAAACTGTTATTTTTTATCTGTGCAAATTTGTTCAGACATTTTTACATAAATGAATATGCCAAAATAAGATGGAGAAAAAGAGTACAAATATTTTAAAACAGTTTGCATAGTAAAAGGTCCCACATCAATTGGAAAGTGACAACAACATTTATATGTGGGAGTTGTACCATAAATGATGGAAATTTTGTTAACGCTAGGCCTCAATCGCTACAAACCTAAAACAATTAGAATAAATGGGTGAATGCCATTTGGAATAAATGTATGGATTACGCATTAATGACACCGGCAACAGCAAAGAAATCGATCACAAAATGTTGCCAACATTGGGACTGTGACTAACCACAACCTGGCAGATTTTGTGAAAGAACTTGGGCTTGCATCCGTATAAAATTGTTGTCACTCAAGAACTGAAGCCATTAGACTACCGCCAACGTCATGAATTTGCTGATTTTTTCTTGGAACAACTTCAAAACGAAGGCGATTTTTTTTAGAAAATCGTCTTCTCCAATGAGGCTCACTTTCATCTGAGTGGTCCGGTAAATAAACAAATCTGCCGATTATGCTGCGAAAAAATCCCACATATTATTCATGCACAACCATTGCATTCACCAAAATGGACAGTTTGGTGTTTTTT
Organism: Phaonia tiefii; assembly: GCA_963931995.1. Taxonomy (NCBI): domain Eukaryota; kingdom Metazoa; phylum Arthropoda; class Insecta; order Diptera; family Muscidae; genus Phaonia; species Phaonia tiefii. The sequence goes on along the minus strand of OZ008367.1, from coordinate 321,237,132 downwards.
TTTTCTTGGTCTGGTGGAATCTTCGGTCCGTACTTCTTTCGAAATGAAGCTGATAAAACCGTTACTGTCAATGCAGAGTGGTATAGATCGATGAAAAACAACTTCTTATGACCGAAAGTTGATCTTGACAACATCTGGTTCCAACAAGACGGGGCTACGTGCCACGTAGCACATGCAATAACCGAATAATTGCGAGAAAAGTTTGAAGATTCGATTATTTCTAGAATCTGTGACATTGAATGGCCTCCAAGAAGTTGTGATTTAACAACATTTAACTATTTCGTGCGGGGTTTTTTAAAGTCACTGGTCTTTAGCAATATACCAGTGTATCTTCAATCTTCACAAGTCAATATTGAACCTTAATGACATTAGGCTTTATTTAGTGGAAAAGTGCTCGATATTTGGTTTCATCGAATTCGTTCCTGAAAAGAAGACGTGGACGTCATTTGAAAGACAGTTTATTCTGAACTTAATTGTATCGATTGTACTTCACATTAAATAAAAAACCTTTGAATTACCTTAACAGTTAGTGTGTTTTTTAAAACTGGAAACCCCTTTATAACTTTTGAAGGTTGTTGGTATATTTCTTGCCCTGGATTTATGACGTTGATTTTGGCGGACTTGCTGGTGTGGAATTTTACTAAATCGTTGCAAACTACGTTTTGAAGTCCTCAAATTTAAAATTCTCAACCCCGACTCCTACTCCGAATCCAACTCCACATATGAAACAAACGTATTAAAATTGTTACTTTAATTGAATTAATTAAGAAGAAACACGAGTGTATAAGTTATTGAGATTAATTTCCCATTACATGCCATGAAAACATTTGTTCGACCTTTGTACAATTAGACAGTTTCATATTAAAATCCCCTATTCTTAACCCACAAATTTACATTTATTTCAAAACAAAATTTGATTGGTTTATTTCATTTCAATGAAAAGAGTTACAAAGTGGGTTTCCTACAACTTTCTATGCAAGTTTTGAAGAGTGCTTGCTACAAGAAGTAAGTCGTCAAGCAGTTAGGACCATGTACAGGGGTATTTTGTTGCGAAACTGCGAGAAGTGTGTTCGGGTAGCGTCAACTATTCTCTGTCCTTTTTGTAGTGCTTAAAGGTTTTTCGTGATCCGGCCTTTTTAGAGCTTGTTATTCAGCCGTGTATGATCTCGTTGTTGGTACTATTGCACCCCGCCAACACAGAGACGGCCAGTTCCCGGGCTTCGTCGGAGTCGAATATGGAAGTGGATTAGCCGCTAGGTCTGACCAGAGTCCTTTTTCTGGTACCGTGTGCTGTTTGGGAGCGACGCGTGGAAGATCTCGAACTGGTACCTTTCCAGTTTCTGTCGTGTGAACCACGGGGGTATCATCGGGCGAAGCCTGAATATAGGCTGCCGGTAGCTGTTATTGATCGGAAGAGGTAGAAACAGCCTTAATCTCCACAGGGAGAAAGCTGCAGCCGACTGTCTGTAGTTATTACACCGTTTAGTTGCAATTTTGGCATTTTAATGTCAATGTTACGTGATGTTGGTGTTGATGTTTTAAATTGTTAATCGTTTTACGACGATGCTTTTTCGGCCGGGGGTGACCAGTCCCCTACTTAGTACAAGGTAAAAACTGGAAGCAGCTGCACTGCGAAACTCAGACCAGAGAGTACGCCTATCTGGTACCACGGGTGTGGTTGGCTCCCTTGTGGGAGTATCGTGCTGGCTGTGGTTGCCACCAAAATCGCTATGTGATAGTTACCTTGTATATCAGTTACTTGTAACGAAGTATGTTACGCAGGTGCATAGCCTCGAAATATGGGATCCGTGGCCCTTATCACGGAAGAAGTTTGTATAGTACCTCAGACCATACCAAGGAGGAGTAGCTCATGTACAGAGAGTTGTTCAATTGGTAGCTCGTCACCGGAAGAAAGAAGTCGTGTTGGCGCGTATACGAATACAGGGCGTTCGTTATCCACATAATAGTGTATACCAATGGTGTAGGGCTTATTATTCCTGATCCCGTGGCTGCCCCTCAATGCGGGGTAACACAGATGTCTTACGGGTAGCGCTAGCAGTCGTATCAAACATATTTTTGGTGGGGCGGTGCTCACCTGTGGTTAAGCACTTCACGTCGAGAACAACACTAAATCACGCAGACTCTGTCTCACGTCAAGTTCCGTACCACCCATACAAAAGTTGGCCGAATTTCCGATTGTTCGACTCGAATATCCAGGAAAATACAACCAATCTTAATAAAATTTGGTACTGATCAGTATTATGGCAGAAGCTAACAACCTCGCCATGTCCATGTTTATAATTCACATGTAAATATTGGGCGGAAAATTGGTTGATTGTCACAGAAACTCCCCAAAACTACTTAGGATTCCAAATAAAAATTAGCGCAAGGTCATTCTGGTATTGAATATGGTAAAATTTTGCACGTTCATTTTCTCAATGGTAGGGGTGAATATAGTAATTTTTTAACAGAACTCGGACATAATTAGTGACTTCGGGTTAGGGTATGTTTAAGTCGGTTCTCTCGAATGAAATTTATGCACTGGTTTGTTTTTGATTGACACATACGCACTAAATACATACATCAATCTCATATATGTAAGTTTTCATTCCTCCCACAGTTGACTATTTTGTTTATACTTATATTTGGAGTCAGATAATAATTTTGACAAACTGAATTATTCTGCATGAAGAACATTTGATTTAAGTCAGTGAGAAAGGCTGGCTCCCACTAAAGATTAATTATACATAAAATACCTTTGCTTTTCCCTCCATGCATCCCATGCAGATTATTTATTTTAGAGCAAATGAAATCACTCTAACTGTTTTCACTAAAAAAAATCTTTGAAGAGTTTTAAAAAAGAGTCAGCATTTCTCTCAGTGTTGCCTGTGTGAACCTATCTAGCAATACACAGAAAAATCATTCTCCAGAAATTTAGAAAACTTAATTTTAATTTTCCTCAGTGTAGACAATATCCATCTACTGTCAGAGTGCAAACAAACATTTACATAACAACAAATCATAGAGTAATACATGTATACGGAGTTAGCATTTCGCTCAGAAAATTTATGACATTTCACCTGTTGTGATATGAACGTTGGATGTTGGACAGAATTGCTTTAATAATACCACACAGAGGCAGTGGTTTAGATCAATCAACAAGGAAACATCCACGGCATTTCGTTTTGGGTGTTAAAATTATTATGTAAAATTCAAAACAAATGTATAGTAATAAAAAAAAGATAACAAAAAAGCCCAAAATGGGTTTAAATTTCACGGTTCTCAACAAAATCGAAATGACAAATTTAAGCCAAGAATTATTGTAACTGTGTAAGCCGACCAGATCCTATCACAGCGACCTCACTACGAAGAGGGAGAAAGGAAGCATTAGATGAGCGAAGACTTCTCTCTATATATATGTATTACTCTGTGATATAAACTGACAATTGCATGAATTTAAATAACAAATTACAAAGTTTTACTACAAATAGAGGAAATGTTAACTCGCACAGAATAAAAAAAAAAACTTAAACAAATGCAGGAAGATAAATTGCTTGAATTTTCAGGATAATAAATGTTACGTTTATAGCAGATAGTGTATAAAATTCAAAGAATACGAATCGTAGAAAGACGCAACAAACACATTTGCATACAATCAAATAAGAAAACGAAGTAGTATTATAAACTTAACCACATTGTAAGAATCTTTTATTTAAAACTTGCCTCATGATAAATTGACACACTTTGCCATATGGAATTTAGTGGGGTTTTATTCACTTTTATCAGGCATCAAATGGAATCACAATGGCTTTCACTCTACCGTATTGTATAAATTTTGTAGCGTAAATATATTTTCATTCGAATAGATTCATAGGATTATACAAAATTTCAAAGCTGTTTTTTTTTCTTTTGTTGATTTATTTATTTTATTTTCCACCAAACACTAAAAAAGCACTACATTCCAGGCGCTATAACTTACTCAGCAAAGACAAGAGAGAAAGTCAAAAGCCGGAAATACATTTTTTGAATTTTGAAGTAAAAGCCATAATCAGACTAATGGGTTCAAACATATGGAGTTAAATATGGGGTAGTCCAAGGAAAAAGATATTTTTAAAGTGACATGTCACCGGTTTTGACGAAATAGGGTGTAAAGCAAGCCCATGCCGAGGAAAGCTCAACCCCAAAATTCAAGCTTTTTTGTGGGTTATATAAGCCTTCAAAGAATCAATATCGTTTTTTTTATTTACAAATAACACGAAATCGGTAAAAGCTAGACTTTTGAAATTTTTCCACAAATGTTAACAAGTAAATTGGCTTTAAAAACAATTTCGAATTTTTTTCTGCAAAAAATCTGTGTTTTTCAAAAAACTTAGCGTAGCAAAAAAGGCTCATCCTTTGATTTTTTTGAAAAACATATATGTTCAAGCGGCAGTTTTTCCAAACATGCACATGTTGGTAGGATGTAAAATGAGGGAGTTATATCTATTTTTTTTAAGGATACCGCACAAATTTCAATACAAGCAAAACTCTCTAAATTCCTAAAAATCTATATATATATATAACACACTCTCGCAAAATGTTGGGAAAAAATTGTGCTTTAACATATATTTTTTTCAAAAAAATCGAAGGATGCCTCTATTTTGCTACCCTAACTTTTATGAAAAAATCATTGTTTTGAAAAAAAAAAAAAAACCAAATGTCTAGCTTTTAGCAATTTTGAGTTATTTGATAATAAAGGAATCGATACTAGTTCCTTTGAAAGCCTATAAAACCCACAAAAAAACTCAAAAAAGCTCCAATTTTAGGGTTGAACTTTTCTTGGCATAGGCTTACTTTCTACCAAATCAAAATCGGTGACATGTCACTTGGAAAATATTTAGTTTTTTACCCTGTACTACCCCACATAGCTTTGTACCACCGGTGGGACTAAAATGGAGTCATTTAAAAACTACCTAGCTTACTTTCTTAATTATCCGGTCTAGGACAACCCCGGTGGGTCAGTTCGCCAACCAGTTCGATTTTGTGTACGCAGGGATTCGTCAACCTGATCCCTCCAACGGAGCTTGGTCTTCCTATTTGTCGTCTTCCTTCGAGCTCGGTTTCGAAAACCCTCCGTGCTGGTTAGTCTTCATCTATTCTACTGACATGGCCTAGCCAGCGGAATCGCGTTATTTTGATCCGCTTAACTATGTCAATACCAGGATAAAGCTCATACAGTTGATGGTTCATGCGTCGTCGATACTCGCCGTTAAGCACCATAGGGCCATACATTTTTCGGAGTATTTTTTTTCTCGAAGACTCCTACACATGTTTCATCTGCTTGCGATAGGACCCAGGATTCTGCGCCATAGAACAAGACAGGTTGAGTGAGAGTCTGGTACAGCTGGACTTTTGTTACTCGATAGAGGGTTTTATCTGTAAAGTGCTTGCTTAGCCCAAAAGAAATTCTAACCGCAATCACAATTCTTCAGTTGATCTCATTGCTGACGTTGTTGTTTTTGTATACGGCAGATCCGGGGTATATAAATTCGTCCACTACCTAGAAGTTATAAAGGTTATCAACGTTCACGCTTTGGTATAATCGCGTGGAGGCCCTGTTCGTTGAAACCATTAATTTTGTCTTGTCCTCATTTACCGTCAGACCCACTTTTGCTGACTCCTTCTCAATTGTCGAAAAAACACGCAGTAACTTCTCTAATTGTGCGCCCAATGATATCGATATCATCAACATAAGCGAGCAGCATGTGACTTTTGCCGCTGATAGGTTTCTTCATGTTGACGGCAGCTGTTCCCATAATGATCTCCATTAAGATGTTAAAGAGATCGCACGATAGGGTGTCGCCTTGCCTGAGGCCTCGCTTAGTTTCGAAAGGTTCGGTAAGATCCTTACCAACTTTGACTGCGGATTTGGTGTTCCTCAAGGTCATCCTGCAAAGGCGTATGAGTATTGAAGGGATACGAAGCTCAGACATTGCGTCATAGAGTTTCTCCCGTATCGGACTCTCGAATGTCGCCTTATAATCGATAAATTAAATTGATGATAGGTATCTATTTTTTTTCGTGTGTCTTCTCCAGGATTCGGCGTAGCGTGGAAATCTGGTCAGTTGTCGATTTTCTAGGCCTAAAGCCGCACTGACGGTCCAACCAGGTCAGCGATAATTGGTTTTAGTCTTTCGCACATTATACTTGATAGGACCTTATATACTACGGATAAAAGGCTCATTCCATGGTAGTTGGCGCAGATACTCGGGTCACCTTTTTTTAAATATGGGACTTAGTACACTGACACTCCGATCGCCGGGCATGCATTCATCTAACCAACTTTTGCTAATGAGCTGATGCCTGCACCTTATCAACTCATCGCCGCCAGCCTTAAACAGCTCCGCTGGTAATCCATCGGCTCCTGCGGCATTATCGTTCTTAAGCCGTGTAATAGCTGTTCTGACATCGTCTTGGTTATGAGGGGGGCAATCGACGTTGTCGTCCAAATTTAGATCGATTGTCTCGTCATTGGATATCGCAGGTACATGTAGCGCGGAAAAATGATCTCTCCATATTCCCAACATGCCCTGCACATCTGCGATGAGATTTCCGTCCTTGTCTTTACAGAAGGGGGCCCTGAACGATGTCCATTAGTTCTGTTTTTAACTTTTTGGTAGAATTTTCGGGCTTCATTCTTCCTTCTGTATGTCTCAATTTTCTCACTCTCGCGCTTTCTCCACTGCCGTTTCTTACATCTAAAGAGACGGTTTACCTCCTTTCTTTTCTCCCTATACCGCTCAGTCGCAGCTCGCGGTGCAATTGACTGAAGCATTGGCATGCGTGCAGGGGTCTTTTCATCATTTGCAATGCGACACTCGTCATCGAACTCTGGTTTGCTGCGAAGCGGTTTTTCAAACCCAAGTACGGTTGTTGCGGCAGTTTTTATAGAGTCGGATATGTGTTTCCACTGTGCTTCAGGATCTTACCGGGAGAGGGTGGGTTCTGTGCCAAAAGGTGCGAGAGCTTCCTTGAGTAGGCTTTGGCTACCTCTGGTAATTGCAGCTTTCTGATGTATAGCTTTCTCTGCGTCTGGTTTCGTACGATTGTCGTCGCTCTACTTAATCTTGTACGAACCTTTGCTGCTACCAGGTAGTGATCAGAATCGCTGTTAGCTCCACTGATCACTCGACCATTACGCTGGATGAGTGCCACGTGATCAATTTGGTTCTTAGTTCTTTGATCAGGGGATATCCAAGTAGCGTTGTGTATGTTTTTATGCTGGAATCTTGTACCACTAATGACCATGTTTTTTGCCGCGGAAAAGTCATTCAGTCTCATACCGTTGTCGGAAATGTCAGCATGTAGACTGAAATTGCCATTTGAATGAAATGGATTAAATCTACTTAGCACTATAAGAATAATAAGTTGGAATTACTCGCCGTATATGCTGTATACACCGTGTATATATATATATTTATATATATGGAAAAGTGTTACGACTTTTAACGCCAACATTTTGTGATGTAAATTGTTTCACGACTTTGAGATAGTACCAAGTTGAGTAAAGTTATGAAGTTTTCCGTCTCTAATCCATTTTATTTACAAAAAAAAGAATCCGAAGGAGTAATTTAATATGCAAACTGATGCGTTATATGCACGTGACGGATGTCCGTTTTATACAAAATTTGCGCAGAAACGGTTCCATCTCGAATGCGTACCGAATTCATATGGCACACTGGGATGTTCATCTTTTCCTCTTATATTCTCAAAGTTTGGCAGCGCTTGGAGTTGATTTTTAATCTATATAAAAAAATGGTAACTCTCTGTGTGAGTATAGCTTTTCTGATGACCGGGCTTCAAGTGCGATTCAAACCTAGAGGTGCAAATTTTGTAAAGACTGTTTTTATTTGAGACCGTTTTAAAATAAATGCAACAAAAGTACACCAGTATAATTGAGCTATCACCGTCTGCACTTATCAAATTTAATCTTGCCTCTGTTGTTTATAGTTTTTTACTGCTCCTACAAAATGTAATCATTTTTGCTTATCTTCGACGCAGCGTAGCATTAATTTTTAATAGTAAATGTCTTGAAATGACTCTATCTTAATCTGTACTAAAACATTCAGTCCAATAATAACGACTCTGAATGTTTTAAGTCCTGTTGCTAATGTCCTTTTTTTTGATGTTTCTTGTCATTTTAATGACAACGATGAAGTATCACCATTTAATATTTAATGAGCTCAGTTCTATGGTGTCTGGCAACAATTAGGCCAAAATTCATTTGAAGTCGCGACGCCTTTTACAGTTTCCTTAGTTTTTTCTTCCATTGATGTTGTTAGTCTTTTTCCTTCATTTCCCTTTCAACGGTGTCTATTGCAACACAGTTATAGACACAGACGTTCTTTCATTTACATAATATGTAGCTAGATATATATGTAGTATCTGCCTTGGCCAATGTATGTTGTTTGAATGTATTTAGCTCTATAGTAGTCTCTGTTAGCCATGTATGCAATTAAAATAGTTTTGTTTCTCTTTTTGCTTTTCTGTCGCTAACATCGAGCATGCGGTATTGTGGCATTTGTTGCTTTAACATTATAATTTAAGAAATGCTACAGTTTATATTCCTGAATTTGCCACTGTGTGCAGTCTTTTGGAGCATTTATTTGAGCATTGTTCTGTAATTTCCATCTAAGAAATGTAAGAAAAGTGACACATATTTTTATTAAATTTGATTTCTGGTTTTCTATAGGTAATGAACTTAATCGTGAAATGTAAATTAATATTTGACATTACTATAAATAATGCAAATGCAAAAATCGTTGATAATGTTCGCAACGAAAGGGTGTTTTTTCAAGTCCGATAGAACTTCAAATTGTAAAAAATAACACAAAAAATTAAATTTTAATAAAATAGATATAGCGTGTGTCTGCACACTCTGAAGAAGTTATACTTCTTACCTAAAATTAAATAACACATATTTTATTCGTTAATTACTGTTATAATAGGATTATGATAACTAAAGTAAGAAATAAACATTCTGGAGCTTAAATTCAAATATCTTGTGAATATTGCATCGATTGTTGTGCCACTTTTAGTTGTGGCTTGATTACTATTGTTACTCATATTTAAGTTTAACTAACATAACAAGAATTCGATTAGTGGATATGCAGATTGATGAGCAAAATTTATATTGAAATCTCCACTTAAAATTAACGATACATCGTTATAATTGTATTTAAGAGTTGAGCTCCGGTCTTCGTGAATGGCAATAAATGAAAGTCAAGAAATTCAATAACTGTATCAATGTTTGTATTTGGAGAAATATAAGCAGCCACAATTATAAATTGTTGCCCTCCCAAAGTTGACGATTGTGTAAAACAAATGTCTCAAACTTGAGGAAAAGATTCATTCGAACTGTTTATTCTCTGTGAATAAATGTTAAAATAAGGTATAGTAATATTAGCTGAAGTGCTTTCGTTAGTATATACAGCAACACCACCTGATCTATTAGGTTCACGTTTAAACTTAGTGATGAATTTAAAATTCGGTAAATCAATGTGCGAGGAATTTTTTATATTTGTCTCAGATAAAACAAGAAAATCACATTTTCTGCATATTTGGTCCGTTAGGTCCTGAACATGACTTTGTAGTCCCTGACAATTTAAAGAATACAATGAAATGCATGGACTTTCGGATATGAAATTAAGAAGAGTGTGGTTTATGGTTTCCAATCTGTTTAAAGAAAGTCTTTGCAATTCCTGTTGCAAAGGAATCATAGAGGATTCTCTTTTACGGCAATGATAAAATTTTTTGTTGTCTTGAGAATTAACGATATATATGCCACCAAGGCTAGTTACGCGCGACAATGCAACATAAACTAAATATTGGCAATGATGTTATTCATACTCATAGACAACTTCGTTAAAAGTGCCACCTTGGGATTTATGTATAGTCATAGCACAGGCCGCAATTAGAGGAAAATGTTTTCGTTTATATTATTATTTAGGGACGTACAAGATGTTCTTATATTGACTGGAACTGCAAGTAAGCTTATATTTCGATTAGTTGCATGGGCCACCGATTTATTTTACAGTTGCTGCCCTACTTCAGGAGATGTTGCAAATTCTAACCAAACGCGAATACGATTACTGTCCTTGTCGTATTCAAGATGAGCCAAGTCTGCAACAGCACCATTGGCTAACCCATCAGTTGCGTCGATGTTTGTTGTTATAATGTACGGTATATGCAAAACAAAAACAATTTCATAAGGTAAACCCCCTGTTTCAATTGTAGAAAGTTTGTGAAGCTATTGTCTAAGAAATGCTAATTGTTCGGCATTTTGTGATCCAGTTATTGAATCTTGTGCAATTGAAATTACTTTATTTTCTGAATTTTGTAAAACCGAATTATTGTATTGAGTCACAGCATTGTTCGTTTTTTTTGCGAGGGAGGTGAAGTGAAAACATATTCATAGAGTCAGGGCGAATTTATTTCAAGTGAAAGAACTAGAATTCGCCTAGAAATCTACTGTATTTTGTTCATTTCGCCTTGCAAACATATTCACGTACATTGGGTACTTAAGCAGCTGTTCACTTTGCATTTGGTGTTTGCTTTTTGTCAACAATTTGTCTTTTACCAACTATCTGTTGTGTATGGATGTATGTGATATTACCACAAAAGGCGAATTCATACATATATGTATTCACATTACGGCTGACGAAATACAAAAACAAATTTTTTAGAAACAGAGTATAAAATTGAGAACTAGATGGCGCTTTAAATGATTTTTAATTGGGTAAAGCCAGAAATGTGAGATATAAATCGCTGCAGGCAATACTAAATCGTTTCCCCCCCCCCCCCCATATGCACCTTTTTCCATCACATTTCGTGTCTAAAATCTTCATATTATATTTGAGTTCCTGCCATACGATGATGCGCGATAAGAAGTATGTATAACTTCAAAAATTTCTATTATTTGTTTCAGTATACTCTGGCATATCATCATGAATAGACTCACGCTTGAACAACGCTGCCAAATTATCCAAATTTACTTTGAAACTCAGTTGGAAACTGACCCGTTGTTTTATCGCCAAATTGTGTTCAGCGATGAGGCTCATTTTTGGCTTAACGGTTTTGCTAATAAGCAAAATTGCCGTATATGGAGTGAGACCAATCCACAAGAGACCCTACAGACTCCATTACATCCAGAAAAATGCACCGTTTGGTGCGGCTTACACGCTGGTGGCATCATCGGACCTTATTTCTTTAAAAATGAGGCCGGAGCTCGCGTTACGGTCAATGGAGATCGTTACCGCACCATGATCAATGATTTTCTGTTTGAAAATATGGATGGTACATTGATCCAGACGAGATGTGGTTTCAACAGGATGGCGCTACGTGCCATACGGCGATCGCAACCATCGACTTATTGAAATCAAAATTTTGCGATAAGTTGATTTCGAGAAATGGACCTGTCAATTGGCCTCCAAGGTCGTGCGATTTGACACCTCTCGATTATTTCCTGTGGGACTACGTGAAAGCACTGGTTTATGCTGATAAAACAGCAACAATTGACGCCTTGGAGGCCAACATTGTTCGAGTTCTTCGTGACATACGGCCAGCAGTGCTCGAAAAAGTGGCCAAAAATTGGACGTCCAGAATGCGCTTCGTCAAGAATAGCCGCGGTGGCCATATGCCCGAAATCATTTTTGAGTGTTAATGCCACGTATTGATCTTTCGAATAAAAAAAAAAACTTTATTAAAATTTAATTTTTTGTGTTATTTTTTTACAATTTGAATTTCTATCGCGCTTGAAAAAAACACCCTTTACAATACAACATGTTGAGTTAACATTGAGTGAGGTTATTCAAATATAATTCAAGTGTTCATATTTAATATTTTTGTATTCGTTAGATTGTGGACATGTTATTTTGTTTTGGTTATAACCTTTTCAATAATTATGAAGGTAATTAATTTAAACCCTTGGACAACAACTTCCGTGCTCAAGTGGGTACTTGTCAGCTGTAATTGTACGGTGGGAGAAGAAGCAAATGTGTCAATAGGTGATTTCTAGGTGAAGTATGGATCAGTTACTTATATACTTATATTTATAAATACAAAATATTGCATTTAGTATGACAAAATATACCACAATTTTGATGCTCAATATTGCAAGGCCTATAATTTCTAAACTTTTATGCCGATTTTATTGATTTTCTGCTTTCAAAAATATGTTAAATAAGGCAAATAAAAAACATGGTTTTGTACTGTGAGTAATCCCGTACCATTATAAAAGTATTTGCAATCAAATGTTGTAACTGAAAAGCTGCTAGTTGGAAATTTCATTCAGGATAGTCTGTAAAGAACAATGAGTGATAGGCGAGTTGAAAAAAGCGACTTTAAATTACAGAAACCCTAGATGGTTAAATATAAGTGGCGGATTGGAAAGTCAACAACAACAGATGGCGTAGGAGTGTTGAAGTTTTTCAGAATATAGTAATGATTTAAAAAACAATTTAAATATACTCTTTCTTTTGCGTTATAAACAAATAGCAAACGCAGTATTAAATGATATTACAAACATTTTGTTTTCAAAATCAAACATTAAAATCAAAACATAAATGTATTTAGGTGATTTTTCCAGAGGTGTCGATAAAACACCTGATCAATCCCTTAGCTGTAAATTGCGAAAATGTTAGAATATGAAGATAGTAAAAACTGAAAAAATTCAACTCTTCTAAATAGAAAAAACTTACCACACAACACTGTAACTATGCGAGTATGCTACAGGAAAAGAAGAAAAAAAAACTTTCAGTTCCTGTGTTGGAATTGTGGACCTTGTAGTGGGGTTCGTACTTAGGGATCTACGATCGATACTAATTCGCATATGAACATTTCATATTTGACTTTGTAATATACGATTGATGATATATCCATGGTATCAATTCAGACAGTGTAGTTAGGCATCTGATGATGGGGTTCAAAACTAGTCATGCCAGTGACTGTGTTTATCTAAATTGCCTATTATTCCAAAAAATACAACCATTTTTCACATTAAAAAAATATTCCGGACCTTGTAACCTAGTAGTATGAACTTCTCATGGTTTTAAACCAAAATTGTGTATAATGGGCGTACGTGTGATTCGTGGAGCTACTATCGATTCGGAACACTACCTGGTTGCAGCAAAGGTTCGTACAAGGATAAGAAGCGCGAAAATCGTACGCAACCAGTCATATAGCAAACTGGATATCGGAAAGTTGTAATTACCAGACGTAGAGGTAGCGCAGAACCCACTCGCACCTCGTGACCCTGAAGTGCATTACAAGTACATTTCCACTATACAAAAACTGCTACAGAGATCGCACTTGTGTGTGAAAAGGAGAAGAGGAGAGACGAAACACGATTGCTTAGGAAGAAAGACGCTTGTGGAGAGCGAGAGAGTGAGAAAATTTTATCTCAAAAGAGGTGTATTGATGAGTTCATTAGAACACTACCAGAACGTGAAACTCTTAGATTCTTAGCGCAGTTTGGCAAAAAAAATATATTTTCAGTCAACATAAGGCTCCAATCCCTTGTCGCGATAACTATAAATGTACACTAGCATAATTAGGCCAATACTCTCCTATGGAGTAATGGTATGGTGGCCTGTCATAGGGAAGACGTCCACAATGAAACTGTTGTATAGAGTACAGAGATCAGTTTACATCGGCATAACGGGGGCAATGAGGACATCTCCAGCTGAAGCCCTTAATGCAATGCTTCATGTTATACCAATCGACTTTCACATTACAGCTAGTGCGGCCTGGAGTGCCACCCTACTAAACGCTCTTGGACTCTGGAAAAGCGATGCATATGGACATGTGAATATACTACAGACAATCCAACAGAACTCAATATAACAACCGATTACTGCACCCCCTCATTGACATTCGATAACATATTCGATGTCAGGTTTCCCAAGAGAATAGAGTGGGATAAAGGGAAACCACTTACAGACTGTGACACCATAGTATTTACGGACGGATCCAAATGGAATTTGGAACCGGCTCGGGTGTTTTCTCCGAAGAGGAAGGCGTGCGCGTTTTCCAAGCAGATATACTGGCCATCAAACAAGTCTGCGCCGCACTTATACTACGGCGAGGAACAGAGCGCATTGGAATATTTGTAGATAGCCAAGCGGCTCTCGTATCACTCAAATCTTACAACACTGCATCTAAACTCGTTAGTGAATGTAGGGAAAAACTTGTCGAGCTATGTCGGCTGGCCAATGTGGATCTTAGTTGGATACCAGGCCATAAAGGTCTCCTAGGGAACGAAAAGGCAGACCGAACTCCATATGGTGTCAGTCGCAACGCCTATAGGGTTGGTCAAAAGGGGTATTTTCCTGCATTAGCTTGAACGGCGAAGACCCGATGGGATAGGGCGGAAACGTGCCGCATATCCAGAAATACATTGCCATAAAATAACATTCACCGGACTAACTCCTTGATCAGCCATAATCGGGGAGACATATCTAGGCTAACTGGCGTGCTGACCTGGCGCTGGCCAATAGGTAATACCGCAAGACGGTTGAAGCTGCCACAGAATGACCACTGCCGTGCCTGCCATGACGCATAAGAGGAGGAGACGGTGAAGCATCTCCTCTGCATTTGTCCGGCTCTGATGAATAGACGGCTGAACACTATGGGCCATCCCTTCCAGCATAACCTCACCGAGATACACAAGATAGGTCTAGGGGATCTAATGAGGTATCTCCGATTAACAGGCTGGATATAGACACGCTACTGTGGACCTTCCGGAGTGATGTGGTCTGCAAAACGGTGTCTCAGGACACTAATTTGTGCTAAATAGTATCTTTAGCAACCACGAAAACCAACCAACCATAAAAAAAAAAAATTATTTCCGGAAATCTAACAGAAGCATTTTTACACATCGGAAATTCTAAGTCTTGACCAATCATATTTTTCCTGATTTAGCTAAATTTAAGTATTCGTCCCCGTAAACCAAAAGAAGGCGTTTATCACTATTTCCACCAATAGATGAGTTTATTATTTAACCTTCAATGGGCTTCCTGTTCACAATTTCTATGGGCTATAAAAAAGAGAAACCACATCAACGTAACATTTGACATGACGGACTACAAGAATTACAATATTTGTAAACCTTTCATGTTATTGTATCTGTAAGATATACATAGTTGTATTTGTGTATTGCATCGTATGCCTCTCCATATTGTTAAACATAGAAACTAGGATAACCGCAAAATATATACTCTGTATGTATTACCATATATTGCACTAACACACTTACGCTTCCACTCACTTACGTATAGAAATGTAATTTTCTCCGTAATTGTGAGTGGGTGTATTGTCTGAGTTGTGTAATGTCAAACATAAAACGTAATAAGGTTACAAAAATTTACATTGACATAATTGTTATTGTTAGGCTTATTGTGGTTGCTGGGACTACAATTACATTGAAGTGTCTACAGCATCCATATAAATTATGTGTTACTTACTTTTTAGTCGTTCCATTGGAGACTTGGTCATCTTCTTTTCCTCTCTATCTGGGTACGTTATCGAAAACCCTGCGCGCTGGTTCATGTTTAACATGGCCTAGCCAACGTAATTGGCCTAATTTGATTCGCTCAGCTATGCACACTTCAGAATATACATTACAATCTACACTGTCTTCCACAATCATTAACTCATGGTCGTCAGTGGAAGAATCTGAGTGGAGTAGTGCTGAAAATTTCCTCATCAGTCACCAAATTCCCATTTTCATCCTTGCAGGAGGGCATTTTTAATTTTAGAGATTCATTATTCGTTCTGCACATTTCGGTCTTTTCACTTTCATTCTCTCTCTCTCTGCTCCCACTGTCATATTTTTTTCCTAAATAATTGATTTTCCTCCCTTCTCAGCATTTAGTACCGCGTTTTCGCCACTGTATAGTGATTCTGCCTCACGTTGTAACTGAGTTTGTCATTTTCATGCGTACAGCGTCCTTTTCGTCAGTTGCAATGCGACATTCTTCATCGTGCTATGGCTTATCCTTGGTTTTTGATAGCCAGATTCAGTCCTTCCAAAGGTTTCCAAAGAATGGAAAAGTGCTACCACTGCGCTCAGGAGGGGAAATGTTCTGCTCAACCAGGAGAGAGAGCTTTTGTTGACAGGACTATGATATCTCCGGTATTTGTAGTTTGTCAAAATCTGGCCTTTCCCGTGTTCGGCTTCGTGCATTTTTCGCCCTTCGAACTTTAGCAGCCACCATGTTATGATCCGAGTAGATATATTCACCTCGAGTCACGCGTATATTTATTACACTAGAAGAGTTCCTGCTATGCATTACCAAGCGATCAATCTGGTTATTCGTTCTCTGATCAGGAGATAACCATCTACCTCTGATTAAACCCCACCAGATTTTTTATAGAATTTGAAATTTAAGATGGAAATAGTGAGAACTTCTTTCATATTTTACTGATAACCAAAAATATACGTAATGCAACTCTTAATGTATTTTAAGAATTAAGTACATACGTTACGTTAGATTCAAATATGACAGTCACTAAATAATAATCAATTTAATAAATTAATATGCAGGATATCACAAACTACCTTTTCTATTTCGCATCTAAAAAATTCTGAACCATACCCTGCGTCAAATTTTATCTCAATACCGGTTTGGTGACAATTCCTCATTCAAATCACTGAAAAAATTGCTCTGACGTTAATATTATACTAGCATTCTATTATCACCTTCAGAGCACTAAGTTAATTATTTTTGACATAATATTTTCTGCAACTCAACAAGGAACAGTACTGTAGCACTGTATATTTTAATTGTTACACTTTTTGTTCGTCCTTCTCACAATGTTTTTACGGCCATCTCTTATATCACAATAGCAAAGCGTGTAGGAATGTGTTTGTTATATACAGCGTGGTTAAGTCACGACAGGACAAATTTCACCAGCGTATTTCTTGGCTCATTTCATGAAAATATGTCCATTTACTACCATCCTCAAGAATGCAAGGGGGCGAAATGGCAGCGGTTTGAAAATTGTCGGATTGGTGGTTGGAGATTACTAGGGTAAAATTGCTTTTTTTTGTTTTTGGCCTTGTTGGAAAGGCCTTTAAGAGACCTTTCAGAATGTTTTATTCTTCAACCAAAAATGACAAAATCTTAAACGTGTTAATTTACAAAACAAATAAAAGTGTGCTATTATTTCGCTTCAAAAAAAAAAAAAATTTTTGCATTTCAGTTAAATAGTCATAACTTTGGAACAGTAAGACCTCTGGTGTCCGTTTAGGTAATTTTGGAATGGTAAGAAATAAGGCTAAGGTAAGGAGAAAGTTCCTTACCACGGTTATTTCGCTTTTTTAAAATTTTTTTTATTGATTCTGAAAGACCTCTTAAAGGACTTTCCACCAAGCCCAGAAACTGGTTCAGAACTGAGAAATTTTACCTTATTACCCTCCGGCCACCAATCCGAAAACTTACAAACCGCTGCCATTTCGCCCCCTTGCATTTTCATGGATGGTCGTAGATGGACACAGTTTCGTGAAATGAGCCAAGTATTACGCTGGTGAAAGTTGTCCAGTCGTGACTGAACCACCCTGTATATTCTACTATGATGGCGCCGTCTGTATCTTTTCTCACATTCATTCCTGTGATATTTCTATCAGCCAAGAACTGTTACAACCAAACTGGATTAAGAAATTTCTTCTGAAGTTGTGTCGGCCAACTTCTTTGGCGATATGACTTATATTGATGACTATTTTCAGTATTTAGTGACGTTACCTCATTATGGCAAGAATTGTGATCAGGTTTTTCAAAAATCTGTAGTTCTACTGACATTTCATGGGTACCGACCAACTCAGTAGACTTACCTCTAACCGATACAATTTACTAGAACGTTGATATATTTTTCGACTCCAAAAGTGTTATCAATGCCATATAAATATTACAAATACAAGAAAAAAATTTATTAATTGCAATTTAACAGTAACTATATTACCAATGATAATGTCAATATGTAATTTATATTCGCTTGGAATACAATTATTTATCCGTAGACCTACGTATCTACTTGAGCTTACCACTACAATATCTCACAATTTGCGTGATAAACAATCAACTTTACATGCAAAATTTAATTCTTTTGACAACGGCAGAAGCATGCATATCCTTTTGCCTTAACCATGTATATTCTTATACAGAAACAAAATACCACAGTAATCAAGGTATACATATAGTTATATGCAGGATTGAAAACAGGGCTGCTATAATATACTTGTAAAACAACTCCATACTGCAACAGAGCAACAACTGACAATACATGTAACACCGTATGTATGTTGACATATTAATAGTCGCATTTCTGAATAAATTATCACCGCACAGCAAAAGCAAAAAATGCTACATAAGGATAACTGGAAATTTCGAGATGTTTGTATATATCTGTCTATTGTTTCCTCATACTATGCCATTCACAATTTGACTGCAATGATGTCATTCAGAAATCCTGAATAACTATATGTAATCTTCTGCAATATAGTGTTTGTACGTTAGAAGCATGAATAAATATAAAGAGATTTATCCTGTAGGGCAAGGGCGTTCAACGATTTTGCTTTTCTGGGACACATTGGCAGAAGTCATGGTGTTTTGGACAAACAGTATATTAGCACAGCTGTTAAGCAAAAACGTACATAAAATCGATCGACAAGAATTACAATTTTTTAAATTTTAATTTTTTAAAATGTTAATTCCTGATCCTCGAAATCTTCTGCGTATATTAAAACTCCGAAAGAACAGACCCCCTTAGGTGCCACTATTTGTTTATGGCCTGAATCAATTTTTATTTTGAGCCGAAATATATGTATATATTCTTTATTTATTTAAACAGAATATTAAAAAATAAAATAATATTATAATACAAGGTTTAAATAAAAGGTTCACATAGAGCATAGGCCGACAACGAATTCTCTCTTCGAATTCTGTCTCTGGGAAGTGATTTTGTTTAGTTACATGATAATCGGGTTTAGTTGTGATCTTTTTCCAGGCACTGCTTCCGTGTATTAGGTTGTCTTCCGGGCCTTCGACATCCCTGCGTGTTTCATACAAGTGCCGCTCTAGCAACGTCTGTTGTTGGGCGCCTAAGTATATGGCCGATAAATAAAAATAAATGATTTTCCATTACATCCCATGAAGGGATAGGGGAGAGCTTCTCACACTCACTGAGCTGTGCGCTATCCACTTTTCATTTAATGGTTATGGCGGATACAAGTTAATTTTCTTCTACCCATATTCAATTCAATAGGACTGTTGCATGTACGTTGCCAAAGTACTTCATTAGACATTTTTTGGACCAATAGATACGGAAAATTTGTCTCAGGCAGCGATTGACAAACGTTTGAACCTTCTTTATTGTCAGCTTCGTTAAGCTTCAAGTAGTACAACTTAACAATACTACAGACTCCACACTGCAGTAAAAAATTCGCAATATCGTCTCTTCCGATATACTCTTATTGTGGCAGATTTTGCGCAGGATTGGGAATGCAGCATTAATTTGTAGCAATGGCCTTATTTATACGATCACCTATATCACATCAAAATTTAGAATGAAGCAAGTTATGACAATAGGAGAGTAAAACGTAGTTAACCCTGCTGTTAGATTAGAAAAAACTTACGAATCTTAGATTGAGGGACCATTTGGTCCATACTGCAATTTTCATCCAAAATAATAATTTTATCTTATTCTTTGTAACTATTTTGGTTCAAAAATTTCTAAAGCAAGTATTTGACATATCAAAAACATCCGCTAACATATCAAAAACATCTTCTAAATATTTGACATGAATTTACATTCGCTTGGTAATGAAAAAACTTACGAATCTTAGATTGAGGGACCATTTGGTCCATACTGGAATTTTCATCCAAAATAATAATTTTATCTTATCCTTTGTAACTATTTTGGTTCAATAATTTCTAAAGCAAGTATCTGACATATCAAAAACATCTTCTAAATATTTGACATGAATTTACATTCGCTTGGTAATGAAAAAATGTACTATTGACCAAATGGTCCTCTAATCTAAGATTCGTCATTTTGTATTTTTCTCAGTCCTGAATAAAGTTAGAAAATTTAATTTTCGCACATAACATTGTTTTATTAAAAGACCCCATTAGCAGAAAAATTTAGTCAGTATATATCACCGTTCCAAAGTTACAAGGGAAAACAGAAAAAATTTGGACCAAATGGTCCTAATCTAACAGCAGGGTTTCCCTTGTAACTTTGGAACGGTGATATATACTGACTAAATTTTTCTGCTAATGGGGTCTTTTAATAAAACAATGTTATGTGCGAAAATTAAATTTTCTAACTTTATTCAGGACTGAGAAAAATACAAAATGACGAATCTTAGATTAGAGGACCATTTGGTCAATAGTACATTTTTTCATTACCAAGCGAATGTAAATTCATGTCAAATATTTAGAAGATGTTTTTGATATGTCAAATACTTGCTTTAGAAATTATTGAACCAAAATAGTTACAAAGGATAAGATAAAATTATTATTTTGGATGAAAATTCCAGTATGGACCAAATGGTCCCTCAACCTAAGATTCGTAAATTTTTTCATTACCAAGCGAATGTAAATTCATGTCAAATATTTAGAAGATGTTTTTGATATGTTAGCGGATGTTTTTGATATGTCAAATACTTGCTTTAGAAATTTTTGAACCAAAATAGTTACAAAGAATAAGATAAAATTATTATTTTGGATGAAAATTGCAGTATGGACCAAATGGTCCCTCAATCTAAGATTCGTAAGTTTTTTCTAATCTAACAGCAGGGTTAACACATCAAAAATGGTTTGCCAATACATCCCAAAATGGGATTGGGCAGAGCTCTTCAAAGCCAATGAGATGTGCTCTGTTTAGTTTTTATACTCACTGATTGGGACAAACAGTGTTACACCGGTTCCGAATGGTATTTTGACAAGCGATTTCATGGTTAAATATTAGATAGTTTCTACGTCACTAAGCGAGGTGACCATCGTCGAAAGAAATGTAAAATGGTTAGGGCAGAGATCGAACCCACGGTCTCATTACACCACCGTTAGCCAATGGCAGTTATTATTAGTATTTATCATTATTTGGCAACATTTATGTCCGTATATAATCGAAATATATAATAACTGCCCAAAGCGAGTAGGGTATTAACAAATACTGCTTCGCCTTTTCACCCCCATTTTAAAGTGGTTTAATATCATTGAATCCAAGAAATGGTCATAGAAAATTTATTACATTCTTGGGAAGACATTGTTGTTCGAAACGTATATTAGTATATATAAGCTCTCGTGAGGCCGAACGATCGAAACCGGTTTTTTTTTACGTAAATGAAATAAATTATAAAGAAATTATCTTTTAAATCCACTTATTATGTATTTAGTTTAAATGTTAAAGATTTATTTTTTACGCGCCTTTTTTCAAATATTTTCTAATATAAAGCTGGCGTTTTGACAAAATTATAACACATTTGGTATCTTCCAAAATTTAAGTCTTTCTTTAAAGAGACTTTTATCGTTCATTTAAAAAGTACATTTAAATAATTACCCAACTGTAAACATTTGTAATTTCATACAAATACGATTTGGTTATTTATGTATTTTCGTTAAAGTATTTTAATATTCTCACACACAGGATTAAACAAAACTCTCCGCAATTCCGATTAATATCCATAAGCGCATCATCCTGTAGAAAAATCGCATACAGTTTAATGTGGTTTTTTCGTAAATTTATTAATTTTCCATACTGTTTGTAAAACATCAAATGTTATACTGCCATGGTTTTGTATTTGTTTGGCAATACTTTTTTTTGGAGATTTCAAATGAATTTTTTTTTTTGCTTACAGATTTATTTCCAATTCTCGCATTTATTAGTTTTTCACTCTACTTAAAATCTACAAATATTTGTAAATCATTTGGTGGATTTGGGATCAAACGCCGATACGAATCGAATAAATTTGGGGGTGCTCTAATATAACGTTTACTGAACCCACAGGGTGGTATTGTCAGAGACAGTGATTGCAAATATGGAGTGACTATAAGGGCGGATCGAAAAAATAATGTTGAAACTACAAGATTTGGTGGTATAGTTTCATTTAGATTCTAAAAACAAAAAATGGTTTATAATCTATAAACCCTTTTTATACCCCCACCCATAGGGATTGGGGTATATATCATTTAATGCACAACAAAATTTAACACATAGAAGGAGCCATATTAGACCCTTAGTATCTTTGGACGAAATTCGTTTTAGGACTTTTTAAGACGTTTGAGCCATGTCCGTCTGTCTGGTTGGGTGGCTGGCTGGCTGGCTGGCTGGCTGGCTGGCCGGCTGGCTGGTTATTAACTGCCGTGAATCTTTATAGATTACAATGAAATTTTTTCAGTGACTATTATTTGCCAATATTGAGTCTGGTACCTCCCACACAAATCGGCACATTTTGCACAAAATCATATTTCTTTAAAACCTTTCTTCTGGTAGATGCAATTAGCTTCAACTCTCACACCGGTTAATAATCTGTAAATGCCTAGATAACTGGAGGAAATGGGCGGATTTTCACGCCCATTCTGGTACCTCCCATACAAAACAGGGTGTTCGTTCGGGTTGTCAATCCGATAAATCGCGTGAAACACTTTCGACCTTAATGCAATTAAGTATAAAGCTTCACGTTATCAAACGCCAATCACCAATTAAAAAAAGGGTGAGTTTGCCACGCCCATTGTGGTAGCTCCCATACAAAATTTGTTTCGCCGTCTGGTTGTACGGCACGAGAAATCCCGCAAAACCGAACCAATCTTTATGAAAGTTTGTCAATATTTGGTCGAATAAAACACTCCTATAGAAAATGAGCTATTTTGCTACACCCACTCTGGTACCTCCCATATAAAAATTGGCCGGATGGCCGGTTGATCGACACGATAACTCTCGTAAACTACAACCGATCTTAATAAAATTCGGTACTAGTCAATAGTTTGCTAAAAGGTACGATATCTATCAATAGTTTGCTAAAAGGTACGATATCTCCAATATATCATAACCTATATTAATAAAATTTGGTATTGATCAAAATTTTGGCAACAACTTGCCATGCCCAATTTTGTACCTCGCATGTAAATATTCAGAGGGAAACTAACTAATTTGGGTATTCAATAATATTTATCGTAATGTCAGTCTGCTATTGAACATTTTAGTTTAGTTTTTATTTACCAGAACTTGAACGCAATGGATGACTTAGGGTGAGGGTATGATTAAGTCGGTTCACCCGACTGAAACTTGTGCACTGGTTAGAATATAGATATATTAAACTATATTACAATATAAAGTTTAAATAAATGGTTCAGGAAGAACATATTGAATTCTCTCCATCGATTTGTATCTTTGGCAAGTTCTTTGGTTCCATGATAGACTAGTTTGTTTGTATTACTTCTACAGCACCACTTGCATGTATTGGGTAATCTTCCTGACCTTCGACGACCCTTCGGGTTCCATTCAAGTGCCGTAATCGAAATATCTGTTGTTGCGCTCCTAAATAAATGGCCGATTCAAGTCAATGGAGCATTTGCCTCATAGAACTATTGAAAACCGTTTGGACATTCTGCATTGTCAGCTTCGTCAAGCTCCGAGTCGTACAACCGTACAACAGTAGATACTTCACACTGCAATATAATATTCGAAATTTCTTATTTTCCGATGTTCCCTGATTGCACCAAATTTTGTGCGCGTTTACAAATGCATCACAGGCCTTATTTATGCGATCACCTATACGAGGTTGAATTTTATGTTTCGGGATTAGAAAACAAAAAAAAAATTAATCATAGAAAATCACTTTATTATGTGAAGATTTATATACTTTTGCATGCATTTAAAGCAATTCTCGAAACACTTTTGCCACTCTGATTGAGGTATCTCCAAAACATGCATTCTGAATGCAGCATCCGCTTCTTCAGGTGTCGAAATACGTTGATCTCTCAGTTTGTTTTTTACGTACGGGAGTAAAAAGAAGTCATTCGGTACCAAGTCAGGACTACACGGCAGATGAGCCATCAAATCTATGTTTTGGCTGCTCAAAAATGCAGTTATTTCAGCCGATGTGTGAGAGCTCGCATTGTCGTGGTGAAGAGTGATCCGTCTTCGGCGGTTGGTTTTACCGATTTCTTGGAAGACAACTGGCAAGCAAGTGGTTGTCTACCACTCAGAATTCACTGTTCTGCGTTGTTCTAGTGGTACAAAAAAACACGCGACCATTTGCTTGGAAGTGCTTCGGGCGCGAACAACTTTTGTTGGATTTGGCTCATCTTGAAACTCCGATACAGTTGACTGCTGTTTACTTTCGGGCTCATACGCGTAAATCCAGGATACATCACTTGTCACGATGTCATAGACGCATTTCCTCCGAGAGCGTTCGTATATGATGACGCAGGACAGATGGATGAGGGGCTCAACACAAATCGAGTCGCTAGTAGACAGGAGTTGATCCGTAAACCTTCTGTCTTGAGCCAGAACCAAGGTGTCAATGGTCGTTTCAGTTTTGAAGTTGCACAGTAGGAGTGGTAGACGTGCAGAAAGGAAAAAGGATAGAGTAAATGAAAATACAGAAGAAGAAGAATTCATTCAATACCTTCTTTGCACGTCTACAGCACTAGCCGTCAGGAGGATGCTCTCTATGGGATCCTACCTATTTAGGGACCTGGGTGAGTTAACTCCGATAGGCGTAGACCTTGAAGATTTGGAGCAATCACAATGGTTCTCCGGTGGGGTTAACCGTTAATCTCATTAGCCCGTGGAATCAAAATGGACCAACAAGTCTATGCGAGGCCCCCAACACCTAACCTAACCAATATTGGAATATACCCAAGTGTGGAATATACCCGTTATTGAATGTAATCACACGACGTGTTGCTCTGAACATTTAAGTTAAATTTGTCCTTGAGAATACACAACAACGGATATAACAATATGTTGCTACTCGAATGAGAGCAAATTTGTCTGCAATTCGTATAGGAGTAATTGTTGATATTATGGGCGATTTTGTTTGCTATTAGGCTTTTGAAAATTTAAGTCGGTAAACCAATGATTGTCGTTTACTTTTTAAAGATCATTTCATGCAAATGTTTATTACGGTTTCGCTTCACGTGATTCATTTCTGAAAGCCCAAATTTGGAACAATTTTTCCAACATTTCGGGCGGTGTCTTACCAACCACACGTGTAATGTTGTCTTCCAAGGCAGCAGTCGTGAATGGCTTATTTTTACAGACGAGAGAGTTTACCTGCCCCCACCAAAATTGTCTAATGGGATTTGAATCTCACGACCGAGGCCGCCAATCGGCAGCGCCACAATGTGGGATTAATTGCTCACAAAACTCTCATCTCAATTAGTTCATGGTGTCGCGTGCACTGTGGCATGTGGCAACATTCTCTTATAAACTCATGTAAACCAAGTCGGATTCTTTAATTTTAAGAAAAAAACAAGTTCGAGATCACCGAACGGTACTCGGCTCCATTGACCGAAGTGTTGCGGTCATCATCCATAGCGTTGAATCCATCATCCACCGGCAATCATCCATCGAACTCAAGAGTATATTTTCAGGGTGAATTGACGGTTTTTCGAACCGAAATCGATAATACTGTTTATTAATGCACCCACTGAGCGAAATGTTAGCCTCGTCGCTAAAGAAAATTTTCCGATAAAAATTTGAGAAACACATTTTTTACAGAGCAGGAATTTTAGTACTAAAACTCAATGATTTGCACGCGTTGTTCGTCTGTAAGTGTAATCATGTAATCAAATGGCATGACAAGCTGAACATTTTTGACCTTGACACATGTCACGAATCTGGCGTGAACTGGAAAAAACTTCACACTGAAACATCCAATAGCTAGGAAATTAGTCGCTAATCCTCATTCTTCACTTGGGATGAGTTTATGTGTACGAATACCCCGTGGCTGATCCGTCTGTACAGGTAAATCTTTCTATGCATTATAATTTTCGAGAAATATTTATAACCTTTAAGGCAACAGAAACATATAAATCGAAATTGCTTTGAATAATAATATTGAACGCTATTATATAAAGTTACCATGTTTCCTAATCTGATTCCATAGCGCAAGCCCAAATTTAAGGTAGCTCTTAGAATTTTATATGTTATGAATTGTTTATTCGATAAAAAGCATGATGTGCCCACTCATTAGCATAGCCTTTGGTGATTATTTGCGCATTATCTGCATTGGTATATTTCACGCTTAAATTAGTTTTGTGTTAAATTGACAAAATTATTAATGACGCCTTTCCCCCAGCCAAAGAGTCCGTGCATATCGATGGCAAAATTATACAAAAGTTTATTGCACCGTTTATGTTTTTACCGGTCCGTAGTTATATTATTTACAAAAGGCGAGTAGTTAAAGGTATATTATGCAAATAAAGTATAAGCGGAATTGGAATAATTGTATACCTTCGTACTTTTATTTATTAAAACAACCAATTCTATTATTTCATTCTCTCAATAATCTCACACAATTGACACATATATTGCCATCGGTATAAGTATACCCCTACTCGAATATTATTAGGAGCCGTAAACAACTGTGGACCCGAACATGCCCCCGGGAGCGATTTTATTTACTGTAACATTCTCTTGAATTAATGTGATTCAGGATGACATAGCAAGCTTTATATTCTACTGTACACCTAAGTTTAATTTTTTCCTCCTGGGAAGGAGATACCAAGTAAGAATAAATTGTCATGCGTGTGCTTGGTAGTGAATACCTGCCGAGTGCGAGTCATTTTACGTAGGGATAAAACTAAATTGTTTGAATTACTTATGCATTGACGGGAAATTCTAGCAAACTATCCGTTATTTATGTACACAAATTGTTTGGAACAAGTGAAGAATGGGAGGTTCTTTATGATAATATATTTGTAACATTTGGTGCGGTTGTTTTAAATTGAACACGTTGGACGGCATTTAACCCTGAAGTGTACACCAAATTTCCTGGCATAAAGAGACACAAGGGCCTGGCCAGGACCAATACAACTTTGTATTCAATTTATAACTAAAACTCAAATAACAATGCAATAAACTCGAGTTACATTTCAAAACTAATAATTTTTTTTCAAAAATTTCAGTTAAAAAATTGTTGCCTGTAAAGTCGGTTTTACGGGCGAAGATTTTACGTGACAACGTCTTTTTCTCGGTAGAATATTTATTGATATGAATATAATTAAATTGCACAATAGGAGTGCAATGAACTCACTTGCCCAATGAGTGTTAGAACTCACGGGCGATGTTTTAACATTTATTGAAACTTATGGTTTAGGAAAATAGAAGTAATTTCAACACCATCTAGGTACCTGTGCGATTTCTATGAACACATTATCAAATGTGACATTATAAACAATAAACATATCCTTTATTATAAAATATAAACATTTCTTTTATTATAAAAAATAAACATTTCTTTTATTAAAAACAAAAGAAAATAATTTACTGATCCAGCTGTTCAGAAAGTTGAATCAAAAATTTTCTTCTGGCACCTTGTTTATCCTTTACTGGCATAATTTCATCGCAAATTATGTAACTCGCTAGCACCATTATATTAATCAATTTGTAAAAAATGCTAATGTCCACCGATTTATTCTATATTTAGTAAGAATTTGGTCCATAACATCTACGCCTGATTTCGTTTTATTATAGTACATAATTGACTCCGGCTTTTTGTTAACTCCGACAACGGTTGTATCATAATGAACTGTCGATAATAAGAGAACAGCTTTAGTTTTCTTTGGAACGTACGAACAATTTGCAATGTTATCACAAAAACCAAGTGCTGTAGATAAAAAACTCTCTTTTAAGATGTTTTTTAAATTCCGAGGGAATACATGCTTTGTTACTCCGGAGAGTACCTACAAAAGCCAATCCGATACTCATAAGTTTTTTTTACATAAATCGAGCGTTGTGAAAAATTTGTCAGTAACGATTGTTCTTCCTGATCCTTTATATCTCGTTACTAGTCGCATTAGCTCAGTTTCCCCTTGTTTTTTACCTCTATTTTGACCTGCTTCTCTGCCTGTATAAATATTGCCTTCTAAGGGAAAATGCGGTATAGCATCGCAACCCACCATACCTTGCAGGCTTACAAGGAATATATTGGGTAAATTTTGTTCTTCCTCGGAAGGTAAAAAGTTGCTAATCTACTGTTATATTTTCGTGTGGTTTATAATTAGGTTTAAATTCAGTAAATTCCATATATCCCGTATTGGAGCTGCTTTCTCCGTCTGAGATCGAAAGGTTCTAGTACGGCTATCGTCAAATCTAATAAACCTCAGTAGCAATTGAAATCATTTCAGCGACATCGTTGCTCGGAATATTGGCATGTTTGTGGTTTTCCATAGTACTGAAGCATTGTGTGTGTTATTACGGCTTGCTCCTCCGCAAAACAAAATACCCAGCAAAGCATCCAATTCTTCAGCAGTTAATTTCTTCCAAGTCTTCTCTTTACCGGGGTTATCCATGTCCCATTTGTCACATACTTTCTTTGCATGCCTGTTGGTCTCAATTATTATAATTTCTTTCATATCATTTGCAAACAAAAACGTTTGAAAATATCCAATGGAACAACATCCTTGGAAGACGGACCTCCTGTGCAATTCAATCTATTGTGAGCCAGAAATTTTCTAGGCGGAGGAGGGGTCTTGCACCATTTCGTTCAATCTTTAGCTTTATAAAAATTCTCAGAGTCTTCCATGTGAAGATCTTCCCTCTCTGAATCACTATATTCGTTGCAGTCGGTTGATTCATTCAGTTCATTGACAACCTCAAGTTCTTCTTCCGATATCCGATGCTTTGTCTTCCACAAAATTTTCTTAAATTTCTTCATTCATTTCGTAGGGGTCAGTATAATTTTCCTTTTCCAAATCGTTTGCGATGGCTTCTGCCAATCTTTCGAGAAAACTTGGATAAGATCTTGGAACAGTTTCCAAAATGATATCCACCTCAGTATTCATTTTCAAAGACTGTAGTTTTTATGAAACTCATTATTATTATACACACGATCTGTAATAGATTTTGTTTTTAACTGATAATGTTTGCTATTGAGCGTTGCTTTCAAACAAAACCATTCTGATCTTGCCTGACACCACAATTTTTTAACAGTTGTAACCAAGAACAAAATGTACAATGTCACATTCGAGTAACAGTAACGGCTTTTTGGATAGTTCGAAAAAAAAATACACTGATGAACAAAATAAACATGATTTTTATTCACCAACTAAATATAGTTTGCGAAATAGAAAAATGATAACTAAATTCTTAATTATTAGCTAATTTATACTTGAACTTAAAATAATATCAAATTAAAAAAAATTAAAAATTTTAAAACACTTCAATCACATTAATTTTCATTTACATATGCACGTATATTTTGTACTGGGCCTGGCCAGGCATTTGTGTCACTCATATGAATAACAATTTGTTTTAGGCAAAACAAATATTTTGTTTATTATGCGAACAATAACAATTTTGTATATTATTTTTACATTTTTGAGTTGAAAACACTTCAATTGAGGAAGTTAAGAAGCGACATAATCCTCCGAAATTGAAACTACCAGAAAACCCCACTTTTAAAGAAGTGGACCCTTTTTAGGAAGAGGTAATTTTTTTAACAAACTGCATTTTTTTTTCAGAAAGACTACGTATCTCAACAAAAGAAAAGGTATTACTTCATTTTTAAGAAAAGGAATTTTTGCAAAAAAAGCTATTTTTTTAAGAAAAGGTTTTTTTTTAAGAAACGGTTTTTTTAAGAAATTGTTTTTTTTTAAATGGTCTTTTTCCAAGAATAGGTAAATTTTTCAAAGTAGGTGCTTATCTCAAGAAAAGTTAAAAGGTACTCTTTAAAGAAAATGTAGTTTTTTAAGAAAGGCAATTTGTTGTAAGAAAATGTACTATTTAAAGGACAGGTACTTATTTAAATAAAAAAAATCCAATGAGTGTTCGAACTCACGGGCGATGTGTTAACACCTTTTTGCTACACGGTACCTGTTCGATTTCAATGAACACATTCGTAAATGTTACATTGGAAAATAAAAAACAGCGTTCAATCATATGGCGACGTTACAGTTAAATAATATTAATACTTAAAATTATTTAAAGACCCAGTGCAAGCACATGTGTCATTATTTTCTTGCTCAATACTTTTTGTTTTATTCCCACAAAAGTCAAAGAATGCAAAGCAACAGACACTTGTACATACATACATACATTGTTATATTGTTATAACCGAAGATCAACATAAAATACTTTTTTAATATTACTCCAAATTAAAACACTTCAATCTCGGCTCTCCGATATCGGATCGCCTTAATTTTTGGCGTAAACTCTTCGTCGAAACCCGCACTAGCTTTTTAATCCAAAAATTAATAAAATCGGCTATGAATTTCCGGAGAAAATCGCGTGGGAAAATTATATGAAAATCGCCCAATAATCACTTTCAATACCGACTGCCAAGCAACGAACAAACAAACGATGATTTACTCTTACAAACCTAACACTTGCGTATGTATTAAATTTATAGTTTACTGCCCTAGAGGCGCGCGTATAGATGTTAACACATCAAAAAAAATCCAATGAGTGTTCGAACTCACGGGCGATGTGTTAACACCTTTTTGCTACACGGTACCTGTTCGATTTCTATGAACACATTCGTAAATGTTACATTGGAAAATAAAAAACAGAGTTCAATCATATGATGACGTTACAGTTAAATAATATTAATACTTACAATTATTTAAAGACCCAGTGCAAGCACATGTGTCATTATTTTCTTGCTCAATACTTTTTGTTTTATTCCCACAAAAGTCAAAGAATGCAAAGCAACAGACACTTGTACATACATACATACATTGTTATATTCGTACGATATAACCGAAGATCAACATAAAATACTTTTTTAATATTACTCCAAATTAATACTCCAAATTAAAACACTTCAATCTCGGCTCGCCGATATCGGATCGCCTTAATTTTTGGCCTAAACTCTTCGTCGAAACCCGCGCTAGCTTTTTAATCCAAAAATTAATAAAATCGGCTATAAATTTCCGGAGAAAAGCGTGTGGGAAAATTATATGAAAATCGCCCAATAATCACTTTCAATACCGACTGCCAAGCAACGAACAAACAAACGATGATTTACTCTTACAAACCTAACACTTGCGTATGTATTAAATTTATAGTTTACTGCCCTAGAGGCGCGCGTATAGATGTTAACACATCAAAAAGGTACTCTTTAAAGAAAATGTAGTTTTTTAAGAAAATCAATTTGTTGTAAGAAAATTTACTATTTAAAGGACAGGTACTTATTTGAATAAAATATTTTTTTTAAGCAAAGGTACTTCTTTAAGATAAGGTATTTTTTAAGAAAAGGTAATTTGTTTAAACACATGAACAGCAATATGGAATTCAAACTCATTCGCTCTTTTTGCGCCGCCCTGTATAATGACATTCATATGTATGTCGGGTGTTTTTATTCAAACAATAATAAACATAAGATTAAACTTGTTAACATGTGAAATAAAGGAAATACGAAGTATAATGGAAATTAGGTAAAACCGGTCAACATGCAAAATAAAACAAAACTGCGAGATTGAATAAAATATACAGAGAGACTACAAAAATAACTTAATTAGTTTTTCTTAATTTTTTTGATAGACAAAAACTCTGCAACCGCTGCTGCGTTAAAAGAAACAAAAGCAAACAACAACGACAAAAAAAAACACAAAAGTAATTATAAAATTAATTATATTTTGTATCTCCATACATCACACACTGCGGGTAATTTTTATATTTTCAACATCATAACAATATTGTCTTCGGTGAAAATTTAGGACTAAGATAAAAAGTACAAACGTTCCCACACTGGAACGGAAATATCCCTATTATTCACACAGCTGGAATTATATTGTTATGAAAACAAAATTGTGTAACCGATATCAACTTTACCTGAACTGAAATTAATGTGGAACTTTTAATGAATATGTATTCATAAGTACTCCCGATGACCTTCAGCTGCAAACACACTGGCATCCCTATATTAAGTTTGAAATTATTTCAATTACAGTTTTAAAGAAAACTTAAGGCAAGCTAAATTAGACTCAATATAAAAAGACTGTGTTGGTTGGTATGATGTAGCAATAATGCGTATGTATCGCTGTGGTAACAGCAGTCTAAAAGTTACTGGGAAAATTAGTTTTAAAGTACCCTAGACAAAAGTTATATTGTTGTGTTTCTGTATATGGTTTTCATTTATATGTCTTTTACCGAAGTGATAAAGGATTTTGAGAAAAGAAACTGAAAAGAGCAACAACTTGAAGCCCCTTTTTTCTCACAACATGTGAAAAAAGTAATACCAATTTCGCAACCGTGAACCTGAAAATTGCATAAGATGACTTTTCGCCTTTTTACGGAGTAGTTGTATAGTTATTCCCAAAGATCTATTAAAAATAGTTAGTACAGTAGGTAAGAGCTACAATCACGTCGAAGTTTCCAATGCAAAATTTTGAAACAGACTAGAATTTAAATCAAAAATTGAGCCTTGACCCTCAGCCGATATTCTCTTTGGCATGTCAAATATTATTTCCATTCTCTGGTCCAGAACCGAGCATGCTTCTGCGATACCACTTGCATGTACTTTCATAACTTTTCGGTTTGGTTGAGGCGTGTAAACAAAAATCTTATATTTGTCGCATAATGTTATCTAATATTCCCTTAAGTTTCCTCCGTTATTATACTTTAATAAAGATGACCAACCCTTGTCTTTTTGAAAATTTTACTACATCACAATAATATTAACTCTAAGACTAAGTAACTTCCAGTGAAATGCCTTAATAGACAATGAGTATTTCTAATCAAATGGACCAGTATCAGTTGCCTTTGGGAGCCGCATCATTCAAGTCATAAAACTCCCGCGGTTTAGAGTTAGTATCCATGGAAAACTCAATGTAATAAATTTAAACTCTTTATTGTTCAACACCACTGAACCTCAGAAACATTTTCAAGCCCCAAAAGACGATAAATTCTTTCATAATAAACAGATAATAAAATGGAACGGGAGATATAATAAATAACAGTTTTTACTATGCAATAGCCAGACAATTGAAACTGATTCAAATTTATTGACCATAAACTGAAGAATTTACGTAGTGTATGTTTAAATTCGGCTGACTCGTAATAAAAAATTACGTAGTTAAGTGAGTGAAGGAAAAAAAGAGATGAAAACTTATTTTTTAAAATAGTTTTTGAAGTTAACCATTTAATCAAAATTTCAAAATTGCAATATTAAATCAATTCAGCTACTGCGTGGCCAATTGATAACTAGTTCTATGATAGTTAGTTATGCTGACAGTTATGTGAAGCCATCAGTGTAAAAGTCTAAATTAATTTTACTGTGTCTCTGTCATTCCAGTCTATCTGAAATTTGAGAGAAGAAGTTTATTTCCAAATTCGACAAGGGTATCATGTAGTGTAACGTGACGTTAGTATCCTTCCGTACATAATTTAAGTAAGCACAAAAAGTTATGAGAGGATTGGGAGATGCCCAGCAGAACCTGTGTACAACATAAATCGCGGTTTCTCCCACACACAAAGTAGACCCGACTACTACGGTGCTCTATATACTGCCCTACTACACTTTTCAGTTCAAGTGTCCGCCTTTTCCATCAGACACATTGTGGATAAGGAAAGTATATGGGACAGCTTCGTAAAAGATTTTCGTGTCTCATATACACTCTCTAGCCACGAGGTTTGTGGGGAAGTACGCAGTGTAGTATATCTCATATACACTCTCTAGCCACGAGGTTTGTGGCGAAGTTAACAGTCTCTTACACTATCTTATGAACAAAGTGTATGGGAATGTATGCCACAGGGATTTAATGCTGCTTTTTGCTTTTGCTGTGCCTACAGTTTGTGTCTAATAAAAAAAAATTCGTATGTTAATTCTGTATTTCAAATTTATTTGTTTCTATGTACACTTTTAAAATAAAATAAAAAAATAAATTAAAGAATTCAGTATTTTACAAACGCTCCTACGGCACGTGGCGTCAGTTCGAAAAAATTTCACAACTAAAAAACACGCGTGTATACGAAGCAAAAATGGTATTCGGACAACATAACAAAACCCGATTATAAAAACGATTGATAAAATCGTATGTGCATACTTTTGCATATGGATGTGTAGGCAGTCAATTCTTCAATTATAAAAACGATTGACAAAATCATGTGTGCATACTTTTGCTAACTTTTGCATATGGATGTGTAGGCAGTCAATTTTTTGGCTCATATACAAACGCTGTATACATTCCGACTACATCGGAAAAAGTTCTGCTGGGTGGTTAATCATACAAAAATCGTCTATCTAATCTCTCATAACGTTTTATGAATACGGACGATTCTCTACACACCCACCGCCATTAACAAAGACAGTCAATTCGTGCTGCAGTTTCCCTCTGCTATATTGACCTCTGAGCGACTATTGTAATTTATAACATAAATATATGCATCATAGCGGCTTCGGCTGACTATTTCCCATATCAGCTTCAGCTGACTATTCCCCCTAACGGCTTCGCTTGGCTGGCTAGTCGATAATGGCAGCTTCAGCAGACTATCCCTCATACCGGATTCGGCTGATTACACAGTGTGTAATTTTTTAAGTCATGGCAAAATAACCATATACGGACACGTGATAAAAGACCAAAAAAAAAGAGCCTGTCTCCCAGTTTTGCCCAAAGTCCTCCTTTTTTTTATGGGCCCCCAAAGCAGTGGGACCTCGGTGTAATAAAAAAGTGATCAGTTTCTCAAGCTCATATCTTGCAAACCGTTCGGAACTTTGATATACTCTCTGAGGCTAAGTTTAAGCTCTTGTCATAAGTAAACGTATAAAATCAAAAAAAAATTCATCTTCAAAGTCAAAATCGCAAAAAACTTTAAAAAATTCAATTTTTTTTTACCTTTTTTCCCCTGTTCAGGTCCATAGGTAGCAAACCGTTCAAAATTCAAGGAAAAACTCAACTACAAGAATGATCCTAAGATCTCAAGAAACAACTTTCCAGAACATATGAACTTCCTAGGAATGATTCTTAACACCGTTTTGGTAGCCCTTAGATAGCCGCAAAAGTGAAAAATTTCCCGAAAATTTTTTAATTTCATTTGTTTTTTCTTTACTTCAACATTGAGATACTATAAAACCTTCTCCCATAAGTGAAAAGGCACGTTGCAGGTTTCATTGTTATAATATTACTGATTTTATTAATCTTAGTCCTTAGGTGGTATGGATTGACATTTAGAGTAGATATTTAGTAATAATGATTCAGTGTTGTAGGGATTAGTAGTCTCAGCTGCGATGGCACTACAATACTATGCCAACTATTACAAAAATTATAAAAAAATATTCGTATTATGTTTATAATGTTGATTGCCCTGGACTTGCAAATCGCACTCTCTTAAGTTGTGGATCCAAATCGTCGTCCGAACCTGACTCTGATTCAGAACTTATGGTGGTCACAGGGACGTTACTTCCGGACTGCCCTCCATCATCAGCTTTTTCTTTTTCAGATACTTTATTAACATCATACATGGTGATCTTGTGACTCCACCAAAATACCTGAAATGAATTCGAAAAGAAATCAAAAAAGGAATGCAAAACAATGGATCAATAAAATTGATATTACCTCTGCAAGTAATGCGTCGAGTTTTTTTTGCGTTTGTACCGTTTTTCCATGGGCATTGTGGTTTGGTGAAACCGTTCTCCTTGCTCATCGGATTCGGTAGGGAGTTGTTTGATAAAATCGTCAAAATGAAAATGAAGAAAATGCAGCTTTAATGTCATCGATGTGCCGATTTTCTCAAAATAATACAGCATTTCTTTCACCCATTCTCGTGCTTCCGGTTCCGTGTCTCGATCCCCTCCCAAGACTCTGGTGCATACACGCTGAATGTAATTCCATGCCATTGAATGATTATAATCATGAAGCGATGATTCAAAGTTGCTTTTGAATAGCTTTCTAATGTCAGGTCCATTAAGTACGACAAAAAGATTACCACGGACTGTCCCTGTAAGCTGTGTCAGAGACACGGCCATTAAGTTTAACGTAGAATACGCCATCCGATATGACAGAAAACATATATAACAATAAATGATAAATAATATAACCGAATGAATTTATTGTTATATATGTTTTCTGTCTTATCGGATGGCGTATTCTATGTTAAACTTAATGGCCGTGTCTCTGACACAGCCTGCAGGGACAGTCCGTGGCCGCAGGCCTCGGACAACTGTCTGCTGTATTTTTTATATTTACCAACGGCATTTGATTCAAGTCCGTTTAAAAAAAAAATATTATGTTCAATTTTTTTAAACTTAATTTAATTTATGTATTTTAATTAATATTTTTATTGAAATAAGTTCTGCGAATGTTGAGAGGGCCGCCCTAATATAAAAAAAGGTTTACCTTATCGAGTCTTCGCATTAGCATTCGAGCGTTGTGTGAAAGCTTTACGCTTTACAATTCAAAATTAATGTTACAACAGCTTTATTGAAGCTTTCGCAAAAAATCTTTATTACGTTAGCTTACTGTTTGTTTCACTTTTTACTAAATACATGTTGCTAAGCAACATTAGCTTGCTGTTCGTTTCACTTTTTACTAGATACATGTTCCTAAGCAATGTTGAGCAACCAAAAACACTCAACCATACACCACACATATGTTTGAGTGTATGTGTTTAAACAATTTTCATTTGAGAAATTAAAATACTAGAAATATATCAACCAATATGAAACGTATATCAAACGAAAGATAACATCTTCATTTACCTACAAAAAAATTTTAAAAAAATGCATCTAGCCGTTTCCTCAAATTCAATGAAATAAAGATTATAACAATAAAAACCTGACATGATTCCTCATACCGTAAGGTAAGACGTATTCTACGTCAAAAAAAAATAAAGACAGAAAAGAAAACATTAACAAAGTGAAAATAGTACAATGAGGTGAACAGAAATTCGTTTTAAATTTACTACAATACCTACTTTAATTTTGTCATCGCTACGCTTTGGGAAAACGCTTTTCCAATAGTCGCATGCGTTTGGGCAATTTACAACGGCCACTTCGATGAATTTTTTAACAATTCCCAATTTTATGTGGAGCTGTGGCAGCAAGACGTCTTGAGTATTATCTATTAAAGGTGCATTCCTCAGTTTATGTTGTTTCATTTGTTCCTCCACACTTCCTCTTGGTCTCCACGAATTACATTGGTATTGAATCAG
The DNA here is from genome assembly GCA_963931995.1 of Phaonia tiefii. Taxonomy (NCBI): domain Eukaryota; kingdom Metazoa; phylum Arthropoda; class Insecta; order Diptera; family Muscidae; genus Phaonia; species Phaonia tiefii. The sequence continues at coordinate 321,199,776 of OZ008367.1, read as the reverse complement.
AGGTGAGCGCGAATCCCAATTACAAAGAAAACAAAAGAATTTTGGAAAGCCGCCCTTATCGATGATGCCTTGCAAAATGTTGATGACCTTCAAATCACAGCAAATCTTCCATTTATTTTCGTAGTATTTGATTTTTTCCATTATATCTTTCAATGTTTTTTTAAGAAATCGCTTATTTTCTTACACTTGTTTTTAAGCGAAATTTTGGCTCCCAGAAAGTACTTTTGTTAGAAACACGTCAATATCTCCGGTCTTAGAAGGGTTAATTCGGAGTATTATACCTTAAAAAAAAAGCTCGAGGTGTTGTTTTTTACTGAGTCTAGGAAGGAATAAGTTTACTAGGGCTGTATTTTGAGAAATCCAGATTTTTATTAAAAAAGTGAGTTTAAAAAATCTTTTTTTTTAATTTGCCCCAATGAGTTAATAAAAATTAACATATTTATATACAGATATATAGCGTTTTCAAAGGTCTTCTCAATGATACTCATCTTAACCAGATCGGATAAGAAATGGGTGAGATATAAGCGATTATATACTGCAGCGATAAAGGCCTATATCTCAAGAAGTTGGATCGGCCTCCTTAAAAAGCTTTCGGGTTTTAATCAGCGCTGTAAGCCCTATCAGGCCAAAGAAAATTGGCGCATTTTTCATAAAATAAATTTGTTCGTAAAAGCGGAAAATAAAAAAAACGCTTTTTGGGCGATTTTTCGCTAATTTTTTAAACTTTTTCGTGATTTTGACCTTGAAGATGAAGTTTGTTTTGATTTTATATATTTACAATTTTTGTTGTTTATGGCAAGACCTACAACTTTGCCTCAGAGGGTAAATCAAAATTCTGAACGGTTTGCAAGATATGAGCTTGAGAAAATTAAAAAAAACCTGGAGGACTTTGGGCAAAACTGGGAGACAGAGGTCTTTTTTTTTTGGTCTTTTATCACGTAGTGGTGTCCGTATGTGGTTATATTTTTTCGTGTTGCACTGTGTTATTTTATCATATTAGCTTGGGATGAGTGTTACCTGTAGCTACTTCGGCAATGTAGTTCCGCTGACTATTAGCGGCTTCGACTGACAATGCGATCATATGATTCATAGGATTTCACCTTAAACTATGTGAAAATCCAGCTACTAAATCCGTATTTTTTACCAAAAGAGTATATTCTTCGCCTGCAAAAAAAAACTGAATTTAGTTCCATTGTTTTGCACTTCACCTAACTAGACATCCATAGAGGTAAAATCAAGTGCCTTGTCTTAAATCACACTCTAATGCCATGCGCTGTTTTTTTCCTCGGACCATTCTCCGTGGTCCTCATACAACGGGTTTTTCAATAAGAGCGCTACAAAAGTATTTTTAAATAAAACAAACCCGGTTTTGGTTACCAATGAAATTCTTTATTCCTGTGAAAGTACGTTCGATGCCATTAGGTATGGAACTCGATTTCTTTTGCATGGCCACCACGGGCACGCTTGCAGAAGTCCAGAAGCTAAACAAAATTTTCGACGGTTTTCAAGCATAAATCGAACGATACTGCTGCAATTTCACGTTCGATATTCGTATGAAGTTCATCAATCGTCGCTGGCTTGTTGGCATAGACCATAGACTTGGCGTAGCCCCACAGGAAATAATCTAACGGCGTCAACTCGCACGACCGAGGCGGCCAATCGACTGGGCCATTTCGTGATATAACACGTTCACCAAACTGGGTTTCCAATAAATTGATTGTGGCATTCGCTGTGTGGCTTGTGGCGTCGTCCTGTTGGAACCACATTTCCTCCAAGTCCATATTATCCAATTGGGGCCAAAAATATTCGGTTATCATTGAACGGTAGCGATTCGCATTCACAGTAATGTGCCGGTCTTGATCATCACGGAAGAAGTACGGCCCAATGACGACGCCGGCCCATAAACCGCACCAAACCGTAATTTTTTCAGGATGCAATGATGACTCATGGATTACGTGTCGATTGCTGTCTGACCAATAATGCATATTTTGCTTATTGACGAAGCCTTTCAGCCAGAAATGAGCCTCATCCCTGAAGATGATTTTCCATTTTCTCAGCCCAATTCACGAACGTACGACGCTTATGGTGGTAAAGCGGCTTCAGTTCTTGCGTCAATTTGATCTTTTAAGGATGTAGGCCAAGATCTTTTCGCAAACTTCGCCACAACGACGTCACAGAGATGCCCAACGCTTGAGAACGGCGTGTGAGAGACACATTTGGGCTTCCTTGAACTGAAGCCTCAGCGGCAGCAATATTCTCGACTCTACGGGCACTTCTTTGTCTCACTGGCACGGGAACATTTTGTACTGTGGCTGTGGATTCAAATTTTTCCACTAGACGCTCAATTGTTGATCTGGTAGGACGATTATGACAATATATGGTGTCGTTTGCTGTCCCTATCGATTTACTTTTGTAGGGTCTCTGTTGAAAAATCCGTTACTTCCCAGTACAATATCACCATCTTCCTCGTTTTTTGTGTAAATGTGGTACAAAAGTTAAAAAGAAGTGATTGAAGCCCCCGCCTATATGTTAGAGTTGTAAGGAAATAAGATGTTCCGATATAAAGGCGATGGGGTGAAATATAATTGACAACGTTTTAAAACACACAATATGTTTTGTTAGGCTAACGAGCATGTAATATTTTTATGCCCTTAAAAGCAAAAGTATCTGATACCTGAATGTCAAAATTATCCATAAAAATTGGCAAATGTGGAGAGTGGACTGATCGTTTATGAGACATTTAAATCGACTCTATTCATTAAAATGGATTCTATTGGTTCAATCCCACTCAGAAAATAAATTAAGATCGCGGTTAAATATGTTGCTCACAAACACGCCTTTTTCCAAGTATCCCTGTGGGTGTAGGACTTTGGTCGAACATGTATATTTGAAAACAATTACAGTCGCCTGCAAAAGAGGTACAGAGAACCGGCTCCGTTGACTTCGGTTCCAAGAAGAACCGTGTATTTGATGTCCGGCTCCGCGTATTTGAAGAACCTGCTCCATTGACTTCCATTCCAAGAAGAACCGTGTATTTGGACCGGTTCCGGTTCCCAGCCAATTACTGTCGCAGAGAGTAGCCTTAAGTGTATTATTTTATTATAAGAATATAGCATTTGGTAAAACTACACATTTCACACCTTCAAATGTTAAAAATTTTGGTTCCTTTGGAACCGAATTCTAATAATCTGGAACCGTTTTAAGGTTCTTTTCAAACCGTTTTTCAGTTCTTTTAGAATCGTTTGTCGGCACTTTCGGAACTGTTTTCGGTTCTTTCGAACCCGTTTGTCGTTCCTTTAAGAACTGTTTACTGTTAATTTCGGGTTATTTGAAAACTTTTTCGGTTCTTTTGGAACCGTTCGGTTTCTGTAAGAAGCGGTCCCGTCGGGTCTTGCAAAGAACCTGTTCTGCAGTACCGGTTCCTCGGTACTGTGCACCACTAGTAAATAGAGTTGCAGACTAGTCCAATAAATCACTAATAAGTAGAAGAACAACATAACCTGAAAAGCCAGAGCTTTTTGTTTATTCGTGAACTTAGCAGAGAATCGTTTGAACAAATCCAATTTATAGCCACCGTGTTTAACGTCTTCTAAGAAAAAATAAATCTGTTGAGGTACGTAGTCATATCACCAAATTTAAAAACAGGCGCACCACTCTATATTTATGTCGCAAGCCTTGAGAGTTAATTTCTAGAACTACGGCCTTGTATTCCATTGCTCCGACGTGAAAGCCATCAACTGCGACAGGAATTCTGTCGATTACTTAAAAGGTTGTTGGTCTCTAGATAGATAACAAAGTCGTAATTCATCACATCATTGGACAGATTAAAACATGTTGCAATTAGACAGTAGTTGTCGGTGTTACTAGCTTCACACTTTTTAGCGATCGGCTGGATGGTTGCCAACATATACACGCACGCTATTAACGATTGAAAGGATTGGGCAATAGAAGAATTCGACGAATACATTATTAATACCAGTTCTAAAATACTATTCGATTCCGTGACTTACGGTGAAACCTGCTAAAAGGTGTTAACTCCACGTGTTTCCAAAAACTATACCAGACATTAAACTGGATAATTGAGCTATTGAGTGTGTGTTAGTCTTCTGGAAAACACGAGTTCTTTGCAAACACTTGAATGAAAAGGTGTACTTTATTACCTGGGTATGTGTACATTTGGCTGCGATGGTTAAAGGATGGGATGGCAGACAAATAATTACCATTACCTTTTTTCTCAGACGAATAAAAGTTCTTGCTTCCCCCTGGAGAAGAATACGAGTTTAGCAACTACCTAAAACAACCTCTTTATCAAGAATTCCGGAAAACGAGAACTACTTTAGATAAATTCATTTCGCTAATTAGCAGTGTAGAACAAAAAGTGGCGATTCTACTGATTCACCCCTGATGCTTTCATACACATTATTGAATCAGAAACGACTGAACTTTGAAGCATTTTATCAACTAAAGAGTTGTATTTGGGTCGAGGTTGAGAAGTTCCACTATTATAAGCATAGATAAAGGAAATCAACAGATATCCCACAGGCGTTGTCAAGTAGAGCCACTAAGTGCTGTGTTGTCGTTTTCTAACTTTCATTGACGTTTCTCATAACATTCACTGACGTTTATTCAACAGTGTGGGACATTTTATCAATATAAAAATAGAATCATTTTCCAGATACTTTAGTTTTTTTCATGTCGTTATGTTCCCCACTAATGCATTTTGGTTATGTTCTTTTTTGGGTGTACTGTTATTGTTGGTATTCGTTTATGTTGACTTGTACAGCATCGGTCCACTAAACAAAACAAAATCCCTGTTGATGTTGCCTACCACACTTTTTGTTAGCACCCTTTCTAAATACATCTTGCAAGGTATATTTTGTTTGGGATCAAACGTTGTAATTATTGCATTCAGCTCCATCTAGAAAATATCCCAGTGAACAAGAAATTTCCCACGGCATGTGCGATATCTAGTTATTTCCTTTATCTATGATTATAACTTAAGCTTATGACTAATTATTTTTTCTAATGTCATTTGGCTTCTAGTGGATCATAGTGATTCAAAAAATAAAGTCGTATATTTCGATCTTATGTGAAATATTTATGGGTCGCTGAAAAATATTCCACTCGTTCCATAATATTTTATATTTTTTGCTATCGATGCCTCGCAAATTCGATGACGGTGTTCAGAGCGTATGAGCAACATAATTTGGTCCTTTCGTTTTAATAACAGTTTGGATCAGCATATCCTTACACTTAGTGCATACATTGCTTACACAGCAGAACACAAAAAAAATTTACAAGATCTATCAACGGTTCCTTGTAGAGGGGTGGGGGGGGGGGGGCTAATTGAAAGTTTGGCGGACACTTTTGCAAATTCTTATGATGAGTCAATAATAGGAAACCATGTTATAAAGGCTGTTCCAATTTAAGTGATATGATTTCTAAGTGACGTTTCGGCCATTTGTAATATCTAGTATGTCATAATCTGTAATTTTTTTTTTCATTACCTTCAGTAATGTTTACAATTTCAAAGTTTATAAATTATTCTTTTTTTTTTATCAAAATAATCGTTCTCCAATTGCAACGTTTTGTGCGCTTTTGCCATTTTGTGGTCGTAATAATCGACCACCTGTATTCTCTAAATTATAAGGATTTTTTTAAGAAAATGTTCTTCTCCGATGAGGATCACTTTCATCTGTGAGGTGCGGTAAATAAACAAAACTGTCGATTCTAATGCGAAGAAAATGTACAAATTATTCACGAGCAACCACTACATTTACCTAAATTGACAGTTTGGCGTGGTTTTTCGTCTGGTGGAATCATCGGTCAGCAATATTTCGAAATGAAGCTGGTAACACCTTTAGTGTCAATGCACAGTGGTATCCAACATGGGATTCCTACGTGCCACACAGCACGTGCCACAACCGAATTATTGCGATAAAAGTTTGGAGATTCAATTACTTCAAGAAATTGTGACATTTAATGGGGTGCAAGAAGTTGTGATTTAACATCATTTAACTATTTCTTGTGGGGTTGTTTGAAGTCATTGCCCTTTAGAAATAAACCAGACTCTCTTTAAGCTTAACAGGTCAATATTGAACGTGCTATTCGTGACGTACTACTTGATTTAGTGGAAAAAGTGCTCTAAAATTGGGTAAAACGAATGCATTTTTGAAAAAGATGACGTGGAGGCCATTTGAAAGACGGTTTCTTCAGAACTTAATTGTATCGATTGTATTTCACTTTAAATAAAATACATTTTAATTTCCTTATCAATTAGTGTATATTTTTTAAAGAAACCATATAATTTTTCTGTAAAAATTTACGAGAAACCTTTTTCTGGAATACATTAACCCTCCACCACCGCCTCAATGTATGGGTCTTTTTTGTTCTTTTTGAGGTGAAGGGTTGTTTTTTTTACAGGATGTAGTATTCCGAGGTGACGTTAAAATATCCCACAAAACTGCATTTGAAGTGGTTGGCGTGTATTGAAAAAATATTCTCCGTAAAATTTCACTGTAAGTCACCGAACAAAAGAAAGCTGTGTACACTATAATATCTATAAATAAAAGATAAGTATGAATTTGGGTATCTAAGAAAGAATTTATTTATTAAATTTTTCGTTTAGGGCTTGGTGAAAAATCTCTATTTGTATTTGTTGTTTAGATGCAAATATAACGTGTGTGTAGCTTGTCGGAAACATACTATTCTTATGCCCAAACACATTGTATTTGCTGTTGAATATAACATGTTTGAGACACAATGATTAATAGCTTATAATATATGTTTTTTGCAACATAGATATTCTAGTCGTAATGCAATCGTATCTATTGATATCTATAGTATATATAATTATAATTTGATATAAACACGATTTATTACACTAAACTGACTCAAACATAAATAATATATATTGCACTGCGAGGATATAATAACGGTGGCTTTAGAAACACATCATTCTTCATTATTTTGTTGTTGTAATGATTTCCTTTTTTTTTTGTTCCTATGTCATTTCCTTTCTTTAGAAAAACTTTTGAAATTGCGTTGGTCTTTAACGGTAGGACGAGCAAAATTTTCTTATACGCCTTTTTCAAGTAATTACTCACAGTGTGTTTATTCTCCAAGTATTTGTGTCTTTGTTACCTCTGGGTCATTATGACTCACGTGCGCTAATGTCGCAAACCATCTATTGCTGCTAATGACAAATTTCGTTTTCCCCTTCCATATTTATAAAGATCTATTATGTGGCAAGTGGTCATTATATTAATCTTCTATCTTTGAATCCCGCCTCGTTTTATAATCTTAATGGGATTTTAATTTGCTTATACAAGAAAATACAACAATTTCTTAAGGGGAAGCAATTTGTATCATTATTCAAATTTGAAAATAATACATTATTCTCCAAAAAATTACATACAAAGTTTTCATACAAATTTGTCTGTGGTGTATTTTTTTTTTGGAAGGGGAATAATTCTTTTTTCCTTTCCATTTCTAGAGGATAAGGGAGTGTTTTAAATTACGATTCATTGTATTCGTTTAGTATACAATTCTAAGTGAATTTCAATGGAAAGTTATTAAGATAAAAAAATTGAACCTTCTTTCACAGAAAATATGTCCAGGTCTGGATATACCCATGAAACCAATGCGATGTGTATATTACATGCATCCTTATAGTTATTCTTGCATTGGGGTTTTTCGACGTGTTTTTTTCAACGTAGATCGATAACAATCACAATTTAAAGTCGCTAGCTCAAAAAAAACTATACATATAAGGCATAAAATCGGTGATGTTCTGGCTAGACCCATTTGTCCAAACGAAGTTTAAAATTAAAGTTTCAAAAGTTGTACCTTTTCATTATAGTAGGTGTTTTTGTTGGCCCGGACATGAGGAAGCTTTACCTACTGCTCGAATACACGTTGACACCATGCTAAGAGACTAGGTATTCATATGTCAAGAAATATTAATTTACTGAATTCTCATGTGGTTTATTTTATTTTAATCAGCTGGAAACAGAGTCCGATGAACATGGTGATCGATTTCTTCAAACGTGTGCACCTATCAAAGAGCGCAATAAAGGGGAAAGAATTAATGGTTTTGTAGCTGGCATGAGCTAGATATTGTTTCATAATTTGGTAATGTTTGGAAAAAAAACAAATTATACATATAAGACATAAAATCGGTGAAGATCTGGCTAGATCATTTGTCTAAACTAAGTTTAAAATTAAAGTTTTAAAAGTTGTACCTTTTCGTTATAGTAGGTGTTTTTGTTGGCCCGGACATAAGAAAGCTTCTGTCGGCGCTTAAGTTGAGCAAATACTCTCACCACTCGAACTTCCACATGGAGAAATATTAAGGAAGTTATTTACAACTTTCAGGGCAAAATATTTACTCTACTGCCCGAATACACGTTGACACCATGCTAAGAAACTAGGTATTCATATGTTAACAAATATTAACTTACTGAATTCTTATGAGGATTATTTTAAGCATCAGCTGGCAACAGAGTCCGATGGAACATGGTGAACGATTTCACCAAATATGTGCACCTATCAAAGAGCGCAATAAAGGGTAAAGAATTCATTCTCTTGTAGCTAGCATATGCTGGACATTGTTTTATAGTTTGGTAATGTTTGGAAACAAACTGTCTTGATAACAAATACGGTACCGCGAAAGTTCGAGTAATTGTCGTGTTGGTGCTTGTCGGTGTGATTTACAGTCGTTAAACTGAAGAATAATATTTTCAAACTTTTAAAAAGAAAATCAAAAATGTATAAACAATACTACCATTGTCTAAAGAACATGCATGGTTTTTTAGCTTATGAGCACCCTAACCTACAGCCAGCAAGCTATTCACTAAAGGCAAAAGGATGTATTGTTCTCCCCATAAGCGTTAAATAACGGGGTTTTCAACAGAGACGCTACAAAAGTAAATCGGTAGGGACAGCAAACGACGCCATATTTTTTCCCGCTCTTTTAACATTTCTCTTCAGTGAGGTTTGCGATTTCATCATGGAAAGATATACGAGCCAACAACGAGTGGAAATTATTAAAATTTACTACCGAAATTTGGAGTCAGTGGCCTCAATTTTAAGAGCGCTACCTCCAATTTATGGTCGCCATAATCTTCCTACCAGATCAACAACAGCGTCTAGTGGAAAAATCTGAATCGACAGGCACAGCACAAAATGTTCCCGTGCCAGTGAGACAAAGAAGTGCCCGTAGAGTCGAGAATATTGCTGCCGCTAAGGCTTTAGTTCAAGAAAGCCCAAATGTGTCTCTCACACGCCGTTCTCAAGCGCTGGGCATCTCTGTGACGTCGTTGTGACGAATTTTGTGAAAAGATCTTGGCCTACATCCTTACAAGATCAAATTGACGCAAGAACTGAAGCCGCTTGACCACCATAAGCGTCGTATGTTCGTGAATTGGGCTGAGCAACAACTTGAAAATGCTTCGGATTTTCATCGGAAAGTCATCTTCAGCGATGAGGCCCATTTCTAGCTGAATGGCTTCGTTAATAAGCAAAATATACGTTATTGGTCAGACAGCAATCCACACGTAATCTATGAGTCATCATTGCAGCCCGAAAAAATTACGGTTTGGTGCGGTTTATGGGCCGGCGGCGTCATTGGGCCGTACTTCTTCCGTGATGATCAAGACCGGCACATTACTGTGAATGCGATTCGCTACCGTTCAATGATAACCGAATATTTTTTGCCCCAATTGGATAATATGGACTTGGAGGACATGTGGTTCCAACAGGACGGCGCCACAAGCCACACAGCGAATGCCACAATCAACTTATTGCAAACCAAGTTTGGTGAACGTATTATCTCACGAAATGGCCAGTCGATTGGCCGCCTCGGTCGTGCGATTTGACGCCGTTAGTTTATTTCCTGTGGGGCTATGTCAAGTCTATGGTCTATGCCAATAAGCCAGCGACGATTGATGAACTTCGTACGAATATCGAACGTGAAATTGCAGCAGTATCGGCCGATTTATGCTTGAAAACCGTCGAAAATTGGGTTCAGCGTATGGGCTTATGCAAGCGTGCCCGTGGTGGCCATGAAAAAGAAAACGAGTTCCATACATAATGGCATCGAACGTACTTTCTCAGGAACAAAGAATTTTATTGGTGTCTCAAACCGGGTTTGTTTTGTTTAAAAAAACTTTTGTAGCGCTCTTATTGAGAAACCCTTTTCAAGTATTTAGTTTAAATATGGCCAAGTACAAGACGGGGAACACTTCCGCCAAAAGCGGAACGATTCGTCAGGTCATTAATATGTAACTTCAGTATATATTATACCTGCTAATAATATACTATCTGTAATAATAACATACCAAGTATATGCGTACCCATAAATTTAAATTGTTCAAGAGTGCGAAATGTAAAAATTTTTTAACTTTCTGATATGGATTCGAAATATGTGTTCAAATATGTCTATCTCGAAGAGCTTCACATGTATTCATTGTGTAACAGACACAAATTTTTCTGTATATCTGAGAATTTAGCCACTATACAACAAGATTGGGGTAACATGATAAACAAGCAGTGAACAAATTTAAGTAACCACTCACTCTATACTTTCTAAACTCACCTTCTTAACTTTTGCACAATTACTCTTGGTGTGTGTGTGTGTGTTGCTATGCTATTGTTTTAAAATGTTTATGTATGTAACCATTCATTATTCCTTTAAATATTAAATCCTATTTCTTAATATCTTTTTCACTTGTTCTTGTTCACTTGTATTAACACCACAACTCAAATTCCACACAGGCAGACAATAAAGTGATAGTAAATTTACGTAAAAGTAGAATCGTAAACACGCTCTACCGTTCCAGGTATTAACCTATACACGCTCTCCAATACATATATTATGTGTGAATGAGCTTATGGCTTTAGAGAGGGAAAAGCCTTGCAAGAGTTTATTTTCGCTTGCACAGAATGAATACAATGACATTACGCGCGAACTCAAAATAACGATGAAAACCAAAGGGATAAACACAAAAATAAAACAAGGGCATTGCAAGTACAATACAAGCAGATTGGTTGGTGTTTATTCATATAATCTAGTGTGCATTCAGGCTTAAATTTCAAATTATTAAAAATTCAATTATTAAAAATTCAATTAAATACGCCAAAAAAGTTTTTTTCTCTTTACAAAAATTATATTATACCAGGATATGTTAATATATTTTTTAATATATTTTTTCATACATGGGGCAAGTTTATTATAATTTTTAGTTTAATTGGAATTAATTCTACAAATGCAATTTCGAAAAAGTTTAAATACCATTGCCAACTTTAGTTTCAAAGCATTTACTTCATGCCTGGCAGTTTCGGATTTAAAATATTTTACATAATATTGCATATATGGCATTTCCAGAGAAAAGGCAACTTTTTGTCACGTGCCGCGTTAACCCATCATTATGCTAAAACTTTGTAATTAGAAGTTTTTTGACCTAATTAAGATGAGTTTTAAGTTTCAAGAAAATGAAGCAAAGGGTTCTTGAGAGCTGAGATGGTACGTTCACTTACCAGCCGATAAGTGAAGTGATTCTGAAGAATATGAAAAGTGGTTACGCTATATGAACAAATGATTTTAATATAAAAATGTATTCGTAATGTAATGAAAATAATTCGCAACATAAAATAAAATTGTTTCCATTTCAGTTTGACTTCCTACGTTCTGATGTTTGGTTTATTTATAAGCATGTAAAATAAAAATATTCATTTCTTTGGTTTTTGAAATCCCATAGAGTAATGCCATATAGAAATGCCATCTTTCTCGTCTGACCTTTCATTTCACACTCTTCGTGATGCGGTCGGTTATTTGAGGTAAATTGGCATACACCAGGTGGAATTACAAAAATTGTTGAGTTAAATTGTTGTTCGATCAAATAGGAGGCTCGGACCTCAATCTGGTAACCTCAATCTGATATTATTTCCAGATAAGTTTACTGATTCACCACATCCAATTGCAATGAAATTCACCACAAATGTCAAACACTATAACAGTACAAAAAAAAAAAAACAGTTTCTCCTTACATCCCATGAAGGGACAGGGGAGAGCTTCTCACAATCACTAAGCTGTGCGCTTTCCATTTTTCACTCACTGATTAGGACCTACAGTTTTGCACCGATTCCAAACGGTATGCGAGGTGACCGCCGCCGAAAGAAATTTTTAGGGTGGTCTGAGCAGGGTTCGTACCCGGGATCTCATGTACAAGAGGCGCGCACAATACCATTTCACCACAGACGGTACAATTAAATAACAAAAATTTGACCCCCGACCCCTTCGGCTACCAAATTCACGGGTTTTCCAATAAGAGCGCTACAAAAGTTATTTTAAATAAAACCAAACCGGTGTTAGATACCAATGAAATTCTTTATTCCTGTGAAAGTACGTTCGATGTCATTATGTATGGAACTCGATTTCCCTTGCATGGCCGCCACGGGCACGCCTGCAGAAACCCAGAAGCTGAACCCAATTTTCGACGGTTTTCAAGCATAAATCGGTCGATACTGCTGCAGTTTCACGTTCGATATTCGTACGAAGTTCATCAATCGTCGCTGGCTTGTTGGCATAGACCATAGACTTGACGTAGCCCCACAGGAAATAATCTAACGGCGTCAAATCACACGACCGTTGCGGCCAATCGACTGGGCCATTTCGTGAGATAACACGTTTACCAAACTTGGTTTCCAATAAATTGATTGTGGCACTGGCTGTGTGGCTTGTGGCGCCGTCCTGTTGGAAGCACATGTCCTACAAGTCCATATTATCCAATTGGGGCCTAAAATATTCGGTAATCATTAAACGGTAGCGATTCGCATTCACAGTAATGTGCCGGTCTTGATCATCAAGGAAGAAGTACGGCCCAATGACGCCGCCGGCCCATAAACCGCACCAAAGCGTAATTTTTTCGGGATGCAATGATGACTCATGGATTACGTGTGGATTGCTGTCTGACCAATAACGCATATTTTGCTTATTGACGAAGCCATTCACCCAGAAATGATCCTCTTCGCTGATTGTGGAGGCCTCTTAAAGTTGAGGCCACTGACTCCAAATTTCGGTAGTAAATTTTAATAATTTCGACTCGTCCATGATCAAATGGCAAACCTTACTGAAGAGAAATGTTAAAAGAGCGGGAAAAAATATGCCGTCGTTTGCTGTCCCTATCGATTTACGTTTGTAGCGTCTCTGTTGAAAACCCCTTTATAACTACATAAAAATTGAAAAAAAAAAATTTAAACAATTACAAAAGAGTCCTTACAAAAGGGGATAGAACTTTTGAACTATGGAAGATAATTTAGTCTGTTTGGTACAGTTTTAAGGGTGAAAGTGCGCCCTTTAAAATTTTATGCACAATGTTTTTTTTTAGAAAAGACCAAAGATAATTTTTTTGGGTCTTGATTTCAAAGGTCCATATCTGAAAAAGTATATTTTTTAAAATTCTTAAGAAATATATGTTAAGTATTAGACCCTCTTCTGCATTTGTAGAACATTTAAAGGTGGAACATAGATTGGTTTCAGAAATCCTATGTGAAAGCCTAATACAAATGTATTGAATATATTGACAGATAACGATTTTGCGGCGTAATTTTCCAGGGGCGGTCTTGTAGTGTAATGAACCCTTTTAAGGTTTGGCAATTTTTATGATGTTGAAGGCGCCATTTATGATTCTCTACTGATGTTCTCTAGTCCATCCAATAGATTTTCCAGTAGATGTTAGCAGCCTACTTGCACCAATGCGTCGACCAGACTCTAATACCAACTATGCCTGGTCTATGCAAGTGTATATCGGTGTACATCCTGAAAACTTGCGGAAGGTTAAAGAGGGCGGTTCTAGCTGTCACACCGCCAAGGTTATAATCGACCCTTTCCGCACTGTGATCGAAAACCGCATAATCAGCCGAAACTCGGGTATCCATTGGCTTCCTTGAAGCAGCGTTTGGGTCGCGTCAGACTATTGTCTCTGGGACGCCGTGAAAAGCAAGTTTTATGGAAACAATACCGATCAAGTCGTGACAGCCATTTTATCGATTTTGGGTTTCATCCATTAATATCTATAATTTTGGAAGAAGGTCTATTATGAAATTTTTAAAGCGAAATTAAATCCCAAATTTTACATGGCCCACCATACAAACATGTTGGTAGGTTTTTTTGTGAAACCTTTAGCAAGTCGTCCCATGTACATCTTTAACATGTTTTCTTATCGAAAACTTTAACGGGTTTTAAAGTTTTCTAAAAATTATTCAAGCTCAAGGCCTTTTTAATATAAGGCTTTATATTATTTTCAAAGAGGTCGAGCACAAAAAGTGTTCCAATGACACAAGGCCTATCTGTATAGCTATTTCGGATCTTGCCAGGATCTTCATCAGCAGACGTTTTTTGGTATGTTTTTGGTGAATTCGTCAAAAATATATATATTTATATAGAAACACAATATTAATGAGAATTCCTCTATACATACGTCCGAAAAATACCAAGCACTAACAGTGGTAACAATTAGAAAAATATTCCTGACTTGTAAGCTTATAGTATGAATTTCTCATACATTATCCAAAAAATTTAATAAAAAACTTTAGCAAGTTTTCTAATAGGAAACCTTATCAAGTTTTTCTAATAAAAAGCTGTAACAAATTTTAAAATAGAACATTGTATCACGGTTTCGTATGTAAGACCTTAGTAAGTTTTGTTACACAAAACTTTAACTAGTTTTCTCGTATAAAACTTTATCAAATTTTCCAAAGAAATCATAAACAAATATTTTATAGAAATTCCAAATTTAATTAATGGCTAATTTCCAAATTTAATTTAAGAGTGCTCCAAAGCCCGACCAACTAGAAACATCCAGCAACAAATAAGAATGGGTGCTCAAATAAACAGCAAACACATTTCAAAAGAGATTTACATTTCTTGGCGCCAATTGTGGCCCCATATTTTATTGATAGCCATATTTTTATCACATTATAGAGGACTGTTGAGACCTGAAGGCTAGTTCCACCTTCAAAATATCAAGTTCAGTTCACCGCATTAAAAGAAAATGACCAACCGATCTCATTCCTAGCAAAAATGTGAAATTTAGAAAACAAGAAACAAAAGATTTCAAGACAGAAATATGAGTTTGGATTTATATGGGCGCTTGTAACTTTTACAAAAAATTTATCCGTTTCTTAGTTTCACGAGGATAAAAACTCACGCTTGCATTTGCAAGAAAATAACCCACTGTCGTCTATTATTAGATCTTAATTTCTTATTGTTGTTTTTGGACGTTCCATAATTTTGATTTGGCCGATAACTTTAACAAGTTTATTCTATTACAAAGTAATTAAGAGAATTGCCAATCACGAGTTTCATAAAAAACACAATTTTTACGCAGTGCTGTGGAGTCGGAGCCGGAGGCGATCTTGGATATTTGCTTGGAGGCGGAGTTTAGCATTTCCAACAAATGTCAACATTCTCTAAATAATTTGATGATTGATTTTTTCGGTAGATAGAAATTTTTACACCGTATTAGATAGAATCGGTTTGCTTGAGGTCGAAATTGATTTTTCGTGGGTTCCTTGATCTCTGATAGGGTTCTTGGTTTATCATCTTTATGGCGGTCATATTTCCCAGCAAAGCCGATATATTGTTAAATTCGTGTTGTCATTAAAAATAGTGTCCCTCACATCTAAATTATACTGGCAGATTTTTTACATTCTCATCGTTTACCCTACAAATGTCCCTAAAACTATAACAGATACTATCTGTAGGGTTATTGTGTGCCTCAAGTATTTTACTGTTAGGTAGGTAATAAAGGTACCAAGAACTCTAATGAAGCTCTAACACATTTTCTGTAAATTTGATGAAAAAATAAACTTGGACAATGTGGCTTTTGGTTTCCCGTTACATCCCACGAGGGGATTAGGGAGAGCTTCTCACAACCAGTGAGCTGTTCGCGTTCTAGTTTTACACTCACTGATAGGGACCTACAGTTTTATACCGGTTCCGAACGGTATTTTGAGAAGCTTTTTCATGGCTAAATACTCGATAATGTCGCCATAACTAAGCGAGGTGACCGCCGTCGAAAGAAATTTAAGGTAGTCAAAGTAGGGATCGAACACACGTCCTCATGCACAAGAGCCGCGCACACTACCCGTGCATCGCCGACGGCCACTCAGCTTTCATTTATGCTCACAACAAATCGAACAAATCGTTTTCAGTTTCACCTGATTTCAAGCTGGCTGCAGATTTCAATTATCATGACACTCTTTGTTCAAGTTTGTTATAAATAAAACAAGTTTTATTCTACAATAATAAGAAAGATAATATAGAGCAAGAATATCATAATTATCATCGCCATCAGCACCAGCATTATTAATTGCAGTAGCAGACACTTTTAACTTGAACAGTCAACGCCAGTACCACCATTGGCGAAACATCTACATCAGAGCTTTTATTTTTAAAAGTGCATTATATCATGATTAAAAGGCATCTTTGTTGATGTGTACTAAATAGAAAACCAGGTTAAGACACGTTTTTGAAATATTATTTCATACAAAAGGAACTATTAACTGAATGTAAATCAGTTTACTTTGGAACTCTTTGGAGCCCCAGTTCTCTCGGCAGCTCTTACACAAAGAATTTCTTAACTTCTTAGGGTTAATTAGGATTTTGTGTATTTCTAAAGGATAAAAGTAATAAATATTAACATCATTTCTACAAAAAAAGTTTTGAATTCAATCTGTTTAATGTGTGTCGCCGTGAGTGAAATTAAAATGTGCAGAAAAACCAACTAAAAAGGCTTTCAATAACAAAAATTTGGAAAGCAGGTCGCGAAATCGCCACTCTAAGATGAAAGATTTAAAATTATATTCGTGTGTTAAGAATATTATGAATGTATAAAGCAGCAAAATATATTTAGTCAATTCAACTAAACTACAAATATAAGTTAGAAAAGTTCACAGAGGAAACATGTTAACAGTGCTGAAGGGGGACAGGAGCCAAATTGGAACTAACCAATGTAGTGTGCGAAGGCGACAAATATAATCTCATACACCACTACGTGGTGTAGTGTGAAGCTATGGAGGTAAATTTGTGTGTGGCCTTCGGTATTGTAATGGTTAAACTGCACAGCTCTTGTACATGATAACGTCGGTTCAACCCCTGATCTAACCACCTTACGTTTCCTTTGGAGTCGGTCACTTCGCTTACTGACGGCGACTTAATCGAGTAACTATTCCTAACTAAGCTTTCCATTATCGAAATCGATGTAAAGCTTTAGGTCCCAATCAATGTCTGAAAAACCAGAAAGCGCTCAGCTCACTGGTCGTATAGAGCTATTCCCACTCTCTTCATGTGATCTAATGGGACACAATTTTGGTTGTAACCTTTTTTTGGTACATTAGTATGTCAAAACGTTCACCAATGTATCCTATTTTCCAATATATTCAATTGTGTCGCCCTTGGTTGCTACAATTTGTACAGGAGCAAGATGAAAACGTGGAGCCATACGACCAATTCTTAATTTTTACCATTCTATATCCCTGTAAAGCTTATATACTAATTCTCGTTAAAAGCGATAAATTTTAGTCTGCAAAATGTATATGTATGTGACAATAAGGTGTGACTTTCTGAATGAAATTTCTTTTTTGCAAAAAAAAAATATTTTTCAATATAATCTTCTCTTAGCTCAATACACTTAGTCCAACGTTTCTCCAATTTTTGTATCCCTTCCAAAAAATAGGATTTTTCGAGGTCCAAAAAAAGGGCATTTGTGTGATCATTAATTTCATCTATGGAGCAAATGTCTTTCCACCGGGACTTTTATTTAGGTTTGTAAATAGGAAATAGTCACTGGGGGCTAAATCCGGAGAACATGGCGAATGAGGTACCTATTCCTTTGAAGTTGTCACACGATTATGTTTATGGTCAATTGAAAGCAAACGCGGCACCCATCTTGCGGACAGCTTTCTTAAACCCAACTGATCATTTAAAATCGAAACCACACTGACATATGAAATGCCTATGGAATCAACAATCTCACCCTCTGTTACTCTTCGATCGACCAAAACCATATCGTGGATATTTTCGACATTTTCGGGTGGTCAATGCAGCCAATTGGCCGTCCAGAACGTTCAGCGTCATTTGTACTTGCGCGACCACAACGAAAGTGAGTACACCATTTTTTACCATTGAACTCGATTGTGCCGAGTCCTTATAGTATTTATCAAGTTTTTCCTTGGTTTGATTGAAATTTTTTTGGCAAAAAGTAATGTTTAATGAGAACTCGAAATTTACTTTTTTTACATTTTTAAAAAAAATCCACGAGGATGTATGTTTTGAACAGCTGTTAACCGCAAAACGCAAAGTAAATGACGGAACTTGCTCAAAATTTGACAGTAGTACACTAACAGGTGGTACTTCATGAGAGCAGTGTTGCATTTCATTTATCTTCGAGGGGAGTTCGAAAAGTTTCGGTCTTATAGATCTGCCCTCGTATCATATTTAGTTGACACCAGTCAACACTGTAATGCCTATTAAACATAACTTCGAGGGAAGTTCGAAAAGTCTCGCACTTATCGATCTGCTCGTAATGTATTTCGTTGACACCAGTCAACATTCTAATCCCCTATGAGAAAATAGATTTGTATACCCTCACCCATAGGGATGGTGGTACATATCATTAACTACGGAAAAAATTTTAACCCATTGAAGGAGCCATATCATACCCTTAATATCTTTGGACGAAATTCGTTTTGGGACTTTTTAATAAAATTTAGCCATGTCCTCCGACTGTCTGTCTGCCTGGCTGGGTGGTCAACACGATAACTGCCGCAAATCTTTACCGATCACAACGAAGTTCTGTCGGTGGCTTTTATTCGTCCAAACTTAGTTGAGATTGATAACTGGAGTTTTCACGACGCCCCTTCTGGTACCTAAAATACAAATCGACATGTTTAGTACAAAATCATGTTTCTTCGAAAACTTTTTTCTGGTAGATGTGATTAGCTTCAACCCAAACATTGGATAATAATCTGTAAATGTCTATTTAACTGGAGAAAATGGGCGACGTTGTCACACCCATTCTGGTACCTCCCACACAAACCTTGGTGGACGTCTCATCTTAATGAAATTAGGTTATAGACTTCACGTCAGACACCAATTAAGACAAAAGTGATTTTGTCATGCCCATGTTGGTGCCTCCAAGATGTCAGCTGTTCGGCCGGCAGGTTATTCGGCAAGATACCTCCCGCAAAACCGAATAAATTTTTATGAAAATTGGTACTAGACAAAATTTAGCCAAATGCCACTCTTCTGGCATTTCACACAAAAATTGAGCAGATGACCGGTTGATCGACACGATAACTCTTGTAAACTACAATATTTTTCTACAAACAAAAAATTAGCTACTGTACTACACCCATTTCAGTACCTTGGGCGGTTTTGCGGTTGGCCGACTCAATATCTTTGGTATACCTCTACCTATCTTAACACAACTTTTTACTGATTAATATTCTGTCAAAAGCTACTGTGCAATAACAAGTGAACAACTAGGCCATGCCCCTTTTTGTACCTTTCGTATAACTATTGGGCGGACAATTGGATTGTAGTCACGTTAAATCCCCAAAATCACTTAAAATCCTTATGAAGTTGGGTATTAAATAATATTTAGCTCAATGCCACTCTGCAATTGAATACTGATACATTTGGCAGCCTTATTTGGTCAGCGTGATGTTGAATATATGTGGTTTTTAATAGAACTCGGTCGCAATGGATGACTTAGAGTGAGGGTATGTTTAAGTCGGTTCACCCGACTGAAATTTCTGTATTAGTTTTAAATTACCGCCTCTATCTCAAATTTTAATTTCGTCACTCTTTTCAGATGCCTCTATCAATGAAGCACTCTCTATTAGAAGTGGGATAGAAGTCTAAGGAATGAATGTAGGTGTAATGCTTGTTGGTGCATGGTTTCAACTTGTTGGTATGATACCAGCTGTGCGTGTTTATAATGTATTCTAAATATAATCTGTTGTTTGATTTAGTTGTGAAAGGACAACTATCGCATGTGACATGAACAGCAACAACTGGACGATTCGAAGAAAGTAGCAGCGTTGGCTACCCTCATATTCGTTCATGAATTCCTTTGGGCACTGTCTAAATACTCAGAACATTTTACGACTAGATGTGCCGCTTATGACACAGCCCTAACCTTTTTATTTCTTAAATGGTGGTCACAAAAATTGGTCCACTAGTATGATCAAGAAATTAGCTCAATTAGCTCGTGACCATTTTTATACTTCTAAAATCATAATTAAGGCATTTCGCTATTTTTGCAATACGATAAAGATTCGATTTTTATTTCCCCCATTTTCGTACATCGACTTACAAACGATAATACTGTGATCGCTTAACATAGCGTTCAAATGAATCCACAGATATATTTCTATGAAAATTGCCTAATACAGTAAACATCACATCACAAAATGCTATAGTTGAAATAAATTTCTCGAATTAGGCCTCTCTCGAGAGGCCAGTAATGATATATCTATAAATACTGTATTTTTAAAAATTTTTAAGGATATATATTTATTGTACAATTTTGAAAACATTCATTTTCTTAAATGGTCACGCGCCAAAAGTTAATATTGGGACAAGTTGGCAAAAAACTATTATCATTAATGTTCAAAAAAATTCATAAGTTAATAATTGATTGGAATTTAAAATTAATAATATTATAATTTGACAGCCACCGGCTGTTTAAGGGGTTTTAAAAATTATTGTACAGATGCAAAAGAGTTGAGTGATTTTGTTTTATGTGTGCACCGATAATAGTTTGATGAAATGGGGGTTTTTGGAGTATCTAACCACTCAAGACGAATGAGGAAAACGTCAATCGGTAACCACCAGAAGATGGGGTTAAAGAGGACAAGATAATAACCTCGTAAACGAAAATGTCATGCTGTCTAAACCATAAACTTGTTGTCTTATCATAAACAAAAAGTTTTTCGTGGAATATTGTTTCAACAAAGCGTCATAATACTCAAGCTATAATTCTCAAATTTATTCATTCGTGCTTAAAGCATGTTTATATTTGCGACCTTAGATTAAAGGGAATTTAATGTAAATGGGCTACGAGTTGTATCAGAAATATCATGAAAGGGTCAAGGGTCAACAATATCATTTTATAAACCATAAAATTTATTTATCTTTTATAAGAATACTAGCTGGACCCGGCAAACTTGGTTTTGCCTTCAAAGTTTTTGTAATGCCAAAGGTGAACAAAATTTTTTTGTTCCATTATGTTTGCAGTAAATGACTAGATCTTGTGGCGTTCCGACACGGGATAATGGCAGGTTTAATTGGCAATGGGCAAATAAACCTACAGTTGACTGGAATATTATGAAGAAGAATGTAAAATAATTATTTGTTTACATGTCGATCGTGTGACGATTTGTCCAAAAAGCTTTTCGTTATATTATAGTGAACCCGGTCTTCTTTGCTGGGACTTAGTAAAGATCGAACTCACGGGCGATGTGTTAACAAATTTTTGTTACACGGTTGATGTCTATGAATATATTATTAAATGTTACAATGAAAATAAAAAATGCATTTGATGTACATGAACGTCGTTGTTGCGATTGGTCTTGTGGCTACTATTGCTGTTGTTGAACTAATGAACCCTGAACCGTTTTTACTAAAAATTAAAAATTAGAATTTTAACAGCAAAATATAATGCACCATATAAACGTTCAATAAGAAAGAAAAAATTTATTGACAAAACGTCAGATATATTGATGCACATTGAAGTATATTGATATGATTATATATTAATATTGTAAAATATATAATATTATAATGAAAACATCAACATATTTTATTGTGTTTGAAAAATGTCAAGCTCTTTTATGCATACATAAAATCGTTTAATAAGTATTGATCAAGGTTTATATGACGTCCAGAATGCAGTCAATTCTAAAAGCCATTACACAGAATGTAGTTACTTCCATTATACATAAAATTTAGTTCAAAATTGTTTTGTTATGGTTTGAAATCGTTTTTTTTTTGGTGCTGAAGGTTCTTTCGCTATTCCACTTTCTTTTTTCTAACATCTGCTTTAACATTAGATGCAATATTGTGAAAATAAATAAAGCAATATTTAGCTCACTGTAACAATTGCTTTTGTTTTTTCATAAACAGAGCGACTACAACAGATATTGAATAGTATAGAGAACTTATTGCACTCTTTTTCTGCTCTTGTGTAAAGAGTCTTAGCAAAAGAGCTTAGAAGAATCTTATTTCAATATAAATACACCATTTCGACAATGTTAGGACATAAAACAATACAAAAAGCATAAATGTTTCAAAAGGCATGGATGTTTCACATCAAAATTGTGAATGGACCCAGTTATGACAAAAAGAGAGTAATACGTTTTGGATCATTCGCCATATGATGCCAGTGCTGTGAAGTCATACAATTCGATCCATGAGTTCTCTTTACTATTCGATACTATTTAGCGACGACGACCTGCCCGTTTGTTCGCTGCCACTACATCAATACCATCATACCTATTTTCAGGCAGAGACTATTGTTGTAAAATAGCTACGTATATGATGCTAACGCTGTGTGTTGCTTGCATGTGTTCACATTGATAGATTGCCCTACACGTGCCTATAGATGTTAACACAAAAACAAAACAAAAAATTACTGGTTCCATTTTTTGCGGCGTAGCTGGTATTAGGTCATAGCTCACGAAAATAACCAAAATAATTAAATCGCTTCGTCCGAAAATGTATGGTCGTCAAAGTGTTAAAGTATGATACGAAACAAATAAATGCATGGTCGTCAAAGGTTTAATGAACGATTGCGGAACAAATATATAGCATTTCATGCATTTATATCTTAAACACTTCCACCTACCGCAAATAAACAAAACTAAACTGTAAAATGATTATTTTGCACTTTATTTTGAACACATATAATTGGTGTTTTTTCTAGCTTCATGAGAACTGCCGATAGCTATGGTTCCACAGCTGTGAATGTCAAACTGTGTTGACATTTCTGTTCAGTTAGGCTTGGTTCGTTTAACTCTGCTTCCAAATTGTGGAAATTTACTTCGGAAATATAAATCTGTCCGCAAAATTCATACAACACGTCGTCCATTTTACAGTACATAAAGGGTTATCCATTTCGTGGTTTCAAAAGTATAGGGCTGGAATTCGACATCTGTCAAACTAAGTTGTTAAACCAATTTTGTTTCTTTTCAGTTGAAAGTCTGACAGTGACGAAAATGGATCACTTAACTATCACACAACGCATACAAATTATTAAAACCTACTACAAAAATGGTGATTCTGGCACTGCTGCATATCGTGCTTTAAGAGGAGAATATGGTTTACATAATCGTCCAACTACGCAAGCAATTGGCTAAATTGTGGAGAAATTTGAAGACACTGAAGCGGTTGCAGATATTGTAAGGCCTGTGCATCATCGTTTCGCTCGTTCTTCCGCTGAAAATATCGCTGCTGTAAGTGAAAGTGTTGCCGAAGAGCCGAATGGGTCGGTTCCTCGTCGTTCTCAGGAATTAGGACTGTCTTACGGCACATTATGGCATATTTTGCATTTGAATCTACACCTACATCCATATAAATTCCAGCTCACACAACAACTGAAGCCAGCTGACCATTCACCACGTCGTAGATACGTGGAATGGGTGCTTGAACAACAGGCGGTGGACGGCGGTTTTTCGAACAAAATTTTCTTTAGCGATGAAGCACATTTGTCACTCGGTGGGTAAGTTAATAAAAAAATTGTCGTATTTGGGGTTGTGGGAATCCTCAAGTAATTGCAGAGTGGCCATAACATCCAGAAAAAGTCACTGTTTGGTGCGCTCTTTGGTCCGAAGGTGTGATTGGACCTTACTTCTTCGAAAACGACGATGGAACGACTGTCACCGTCAATTCGGAGCGTTATGGTCAAATGAGGACCTACTTTTTTTTGCCTGCTACTGAAGAATACGACTTGGAGAATATGTGGTTTCAATAACACGGTGCCACATGCCACACAACTCGAGCGAATATGGCTTTATTGCAAGAGACATTTCATGGCCGCGTAATTTCTCGTCGTGGCGATATCAACTGGCCACCAAGATCATGCGATTTGACACCATTAGACTTTTTTGTGGGGCTACGCGTAAGACCGTGTTTATGCAGATACACCTTTAACTCCTGAGCAGTTAAGAACCAACATTCGTCAAGTTATGGTTGAGATACCGCCCATTATGTGTCAAAAAGTGGTCGAAAATTACCGCAAAAGAATCAATGCTTGCAACACTTCGTCTGGTGGTCATTTAAATGTTGTAGTATTTCACACATAATGTCAACGTGCAAACTTTATAATAAAAAAGAAATATCATGAAAAAAAAATATTTTATATGTCTTTTATTTACGTTTAATTTTGAAACGGCAAGTGAATAAATTATAATCGGCATAGTATGCATGCAATTCGTGCAGTTATTGATCGTTTTCGCACTAACTTTAGGCTTCTTGATTTAAAACCACCAATGATGGTCCTTATTTCTTTCAAAGTGAGTAAGAACCAGCGGTTACTGTGAATGGCTAGCGCTACGGAGCTATGCTGACTGAATTTTTGTTTTCCAAAAGTAATCAGCTAAACATCAACGACATTTTGTTCTAACAAGATGACGCAACCTGCCATACTGCATGCTTAAGAATCGATTTATTGCAAAGTCAATGTGATGACAACTTTATTTCCAGAAGTGAACCGGTTCACTGGCCCCTCGTTCGTGCGATTCAACGTCACTGGATTAATTTTACATTTTTTCTCTAACCGGAAAAACCTGATCTGTTAGCTTAAACGGAATTATAACTTAAAAAATCTTTTTATTAACCTTGAAAGCGATAAATTTGCAAGTTAACCAAGACTTGGATTTGGAGACCAAAATCATAAGGAAATCATAAGGAAATAGGATAAGGATATTTATATTGTTATTTAAACAAATTTAAATTTAATTAGTTACCATAACTTCGGTACTTCTTGGGCCCGGTAGAACCCCAACCAGCAAAAAGGACCATATTTGATTTAATAGACTATTGTCTTTTAATTTTCACCGGTTGTGGTTTCCTTTACACCAAGTCAATGAAAGTTCTCTAATGTTTTAGGTTGTAAATTACGAACGTAATTGAAAAGCAAACCCTAAATACTCGAATGTGAAAGTCAAAGGACTATAGCCAAGTATTTGTGAAACAAGAAAATAAGTTGTTTGCAAATCCATAGGAAAAGCATGAAAAGTTGAAAAGAGGTGAAATTTAAATTAATATAATTAAAATAAATATTTTGTTGTTGAAATTTGTTTATCTTCCTGACGCTCCAGCGCCAACATTTTACCTTTAGCAATATTAGCATTATGATCTATTTTCTTTTGCATTTGAGACAGGAAGCACAGGAAGAAAGATGTTACTGTTGCGGCTTTTGCAAGATAAGCCCGTGAAGTAGCATTGTTTATTTTTAGTTCTATTGTTTTTTCTTATTTTTTCTATGTGCTTGGTTGTTCTGTTGCTGTACCCTTCCAAAGGCAATGGAAGCTAATTTTATGATAAAAGCCCGGTAAACACATTTATCACTGCAAGCATTTATGATCTCGATTTTCTGACACGTAAAATTCGTAATAAATTGACAATCTAAACGCGGGACCTGCACTATCAACCAATGGGATTGAGGAGAGCTTCTAACAACCAGTGTGCTGTGCGATTTCTGGTTTTTTACTCACTGATTGGGACCTACAGCTTTACACCAGTTCCGAGCGGTATTTTTGAGTAGCCTGTCATGGCTAAGTTCTCGACAGTGTCGCCATTACTATGCGAGGTGGTCGTCGTCGAAGGTAATGTAAAGTGGTGAGAGCACGGATCGAACCCAAATTGACTTTACATGAGGCATTTAGTAGCCAAACTGATTAATTTTTCCAATATTTTGATATGTTAATATCTGTTAGTTAAATGGTGTACGGTGTATTTTAAAATTCCAAGGTAATTATAAGTTCCGTAAATGGGGCAAATTAATTATATGACATTTGAAATTTGTAGTTTAATTTGAGTTACCTCTACAACTATAATTCCGTAAAAATTTAAATATGATTTCATATGATATGCATTTCCTTTGAAATGGTTTTCATATATTTTATACAATACAGGTTTATGAATTTGAGAGTTCTATGAGGCAAAACCTATCGGAGCTAGATATAAAATACTTTAGAAACAGATTTCCCAGCAGTCAAACTGGCATATCCATGTGATAATAACATATGGTTGTATGTTTTTGTGCCCTCACCCATAAATATGGGTGAATTTATTATTAAACACGAAATAAACATCACGCATAGAAGGTGTTACGAGTTATTAAGATGATTGAGCTACACCCGTTTGTCTGTCTTGTCAGCGATATGACACCAACTCAGATATTGGTAAATAATCTGTAATATTTTACTAAAATGGAGAAAATTGGCGAGGTTGCCGCGCCCATTCTGCTACCCCATATATAAAATCTGGCGGGTGTCAGGTTTGTCAATAGGGTAAACCGCATGAAATCATCAGATCTTCGTGAAGGTAAGTAGTTAATAGCCAACTGTCAAAGCAAGATACAAAAGGTGTGTGGCCGGATGGTTGATCGAGAAGTTCAAGCTCGTAGCATACAACCAAGCTTTATGAACAACATTAGCTCAAACGCGGACACTTTACTGCGAAAAATAGGTGATGTTGCCATTAACAACCTGGTACCTCCTATAAAATAAATTGGGCGAATGTCCGATTGATTGCTGCGTTATCTATTATGAACCAAAACCGACACTAACGAAATTTTATACTGGACAATATTTTGCCAAAAACTACTTCGTTGCAAAAAATTTACAACTGTGCTACTACCATTTATTATATCCCACACAAAATATGGGCTGTTTTCCGGCTGATCGACACGACACCTCCCGTGAGACAAAACCCGATTTTAACAAAATTTTATATTAATCAATATTTAATCAAAAGCTAATCTGTAATAAAAGTTTGCAACTTTTTCACCCCTATTCTCATACCTGGTGTTCATGATACACCCCCAAAAACACAGCAGATTCTAATAAAATTGGGAATTAAATAATATATTTGGCGCACCAATTCTGCTACAATATGAAATTCAAATACATTTCTGTTTAATTAATGTATTTATTTTTTTATTGTAAAGAAAATTCAATTTTATTTTACATAACTCATGATGAAGCGCCGTAATTCGCTTTTTTCCACTGCACGCTGTGGCGGCACTGCTTGTCGAAGAGAGTGGAGAGTGTGCGCTGCTTATAGTGGCTGACGGGAGATTTGTATTCGTCCAACCAACCAACACAGAGACTGAAAGAAGATATATTGTTCGAGAAATAAAAAAAATCCCAAAGTTACATCTACTCAACTGACAAAGACAGTAAATATAAACAACGGCAAAAGTGTTTTTGTTAATACTATCCGTAATGTCCTGAATGAGGCTGGCTTTCATGGGCGTGTTCCTCGAAGGAAGCCATATATCAGCAAGGTAAACAAGAAAAAGAGCCTTGCTTATGCCAAACTACACATAAATGAATCTATGGAGTTCTGGAATCGAGTTATTTTTGGTCACGATGGACGATTAAAAATATGGCGAAAGGCGAACGAGGAATTCAGAAACAAAAATCTGTGCCCAACCTTTAAAATTGGCGGAGGATCAGGTCTTATATGGGGTTGTCTGAGCGCAGGTGGTACCGGATATTTGCAAATAATTGATGGCATAATGGATCACAAGAAATATGTAGATATTTTAAAAACTAATCTCCAACCTATCGTTAAAAAAATGGGCTTACCATCAAAATATATATTTACCCAAGATAATGATCCAAAGCACACTGCCTAAAACACAAAGATGTGGCTACTACATAATACTCCCAAATGGATGGAAACACCTGCTCAATCGCCAGACATCACCTCGAGAGGAAGATCAGAGAAAGAGACATTAGGACCAGACATAGTTTAGTCAGCGCTTTAGAGGAAGAATGGGGACGAATTCCGACTGAGATGATCCAAAATATTTTTAATTCTATTCCTCGACGATTAGAGGCAATAAATAAGAACAAGAGATCACAAACCAAATATTAATTTTTACTGTTCTAAGTGGTTTCTGCAGAGACATCGTAAATCGTAAATAAAATCTTATTGTTTTTGTTGTTATTGTATTAACTTTAAATTCAGTGTATATTTTATTTTTCTATAAAATCACAGTACACATTTTGATGAATAAAAATCAATCGCTCATTTTGTTTTAAATGTTAAAAAGTTTTGTTCTAATTAGTTTAAATATTTAACGGGAAAGTGAGCACTCATTTATTGGAGTGACTGTATATCAAATCGATTGTAACGGGGTTTTCAACAGAGACGCTACAAAAGTAAATCGATACAGACAGCAAACAACGCCATAATTTATCCCGCTCTTTTGACATTTCTCTTCAATAAGGTTTGCCATTTCATCATGGAAACATATACGAGCCAACAACGTGTCGAAATTATTAAAATTTACTACCGAAATTTGGAGTCAGTGGCCTCAACTTTAAGAGCGCTACGTCCAATTTATGGTCGTCATAATCGTCCTACCAGATCAACAATTGAGCGTCTAGTGGAAAAATTTGATTCCACAGGCACAGTACAAAATGTTCCCGTGCCAGTGAGACAAAGAAGTGCCCATAGTGTCGAGAATATTGCCGCCGCTGAGGCTTCAGTTCAAGAAAGCCCAAATTTGTCTCTCACACGTCGTTCTCAAGCGTTGGGCATCTCTGTGACGTCGTTGTGGCGGATTTTGCGAAAAGATCTTGGCCTACGTCCTTACAAGATCAAATTGACGCAAGAACTGAAGCCGCTTGAACACCATAAGCGTCATATGTTCGTGAATTGGGCTGAGCAACAACTTGAAAATGTTTCGGATTTTCACCGGAAAATCATCTTCAGCGATGAGGCTCATTTCTGGCTGAATGGCTTCGGCAATAAGCAAAATATGCGTTACTGGTCAGACAGCAATCCACACGAAATCCATGAGTCATCAGTGCATCTCGAAAAAATTACGGTTTGGTGCGGCTTATGGGCCGGCGGCGTCATGTGAATCGCTACCGTTCAATGATAACCGAATATTTTTGGCCTCAATTGGATAATATGGACTTGGAGGTCATGTGGTTCCAATAGGACGGCGCCACAGGCCACACAGCGAATGTCACAATCAATTTATTCGAAACCAAGTTTGGTGAATGTGTTATCTCACGAAATGGCCCAGTAGATTGGCCACCTCGGTCGTGCGATTTGACGCCGTTAGATTATTTCCAGTGGGGCTACGTCAAGTCCATAGTCTATGCCAACAAGCCAGCGACGATTCATGAACTTCGTACGAATATCGAACGTGAACTTGCAGCAGTATCGGCCGATTTATGCATGCAAACCGTCGAAAATTGGGTTCAGCGTCTGTACTTGTGCAAGCGTGCCCGTGGTGGCCATGCAAAATAAAGCGAGTTCCATACATAATGGCATCGAACGTACTTTCACAGGAATAAAGAATTTCATTGTTATCTAAAACCGGTTTTGTTTTATGAATAACCATTATAAAAATTTTAGAAAGCCCTGATTGAAAATTTATAAATGTTTAAAATATGTTGCAGTCCTGCTATTTTCAATTCACTTCCCACTGTGGGACATGCTTCGAATGGATACTGTTAGTGCGTGTGAATTTCAGTTTTCCAGTTTTAACATAATGTGTAACTTTTTTGCTCTTATCAATGTCGCAGACACGGTGCTACAGCATGAGGGAATATTCTTCCTGGTTATATCCGGTACTAACCGCTGAAATGCCAGACAGATGATTCTTTGAAATTTTCACAGTTACTAAGATATTTGTGTGCCTTTGGAATTTTACACTTTGGCCCACATCAATAATTCACATGCCGTTTGTTTATGTTTGTCACGTCATACGTAACGAACACATAACGAACACTGAGTGAAATATTAGTACCGTGACACCTGCCGCATATTTTCCAACTGACTTTAATATCCACTCAGCAGTTTCTCAACTGACATAAGAAGAATTCATGCCAAAATTCGAAGACAAATATTCCAGGCACATAAATCACTGAACACTGAATACTTCACACATACACACTTTGACTTAAATCGTCACTAAATATAGCAGGACTATGAATGAATATTTCTTTACACATTGCGTCCAAATTTCCTTATTTTTGGATTGGTTGTGTCACTGTGATGTAATATTTCTCTTTGCGTAATAAAAATAATGTAATCTGCTATTTGTTATTAATATTTTCGTAGTTTTGTTTCGATATGTGAGTCTTTATTTTCATGGATTTAAAATAAATTAATTTTAGGATTAAAACATTTCTAAAATCCATCCGACCTACTTTCATGATTTGTTAGTATTTATATGTGTTTCGTAAATATGGTGGAATATAGATTTATTTGATTTTTAGTTGGAACTTAGTGCGTTTGCTAATACTGTTGTCAACTAATTTTCGTATAAGTTTTGAAAATAAATTATAAAATAATTTTAATTAGATATCGAAATGTATTCCATTACCACATTTTTATGGTTGCACTGAACGGAAAAGCATCGTCACAGTGATGACAATTTTTATCATCCTATTTTTATCCCGGTATGAAAATGTGTTAATCAACTACAAATTGTTCATCACTGTGATGAATATACGTTGTTGCTGCAATGAATTTGATTCATTATTGCAACAAATTTGTTTCGATGCTGCAATGAATTTGATTCACTGCTGCAATGAAGTTGCTTCATTTATTCTTTGGGTTATTGGATAAACCTTAAGTAGTCACGGAAGAGATGATGCATCCACAACAGTGAACCACAACTAGTGACTGGTTGGCGCGGTTTCGGCTCATTTTTCTTTAAAAAAAACATGACGGAAATTTGAATAGCAAGCTTTTGTCTCAGGTGTCAACTACCTACCATATCTTTGGAATGTTTAACTGTACTATGGTATTCGTTTGGTTTAATAATAAATTTTTATTGTATACGGTTCGATCTGAAGTTAATTCTTAGACGAATATTTTTCTATTTCTTATGAGCTACACAGATAATGGGTTTTTTTCTGCAATTAGACAAACTGTAAACAGTTGTCACCAGGATTAGAACTCACGCTGGGGGACGATTGTTTCGAAATTTTTCACTCTTCTCGTTAGTGCCTTAGCGTTATAGGCCAGTGACCATTTTGTTGACATTGTAACTCATTGCAGTTGTCGTCGTCCGGGTTTCTCTCCTCTTTCTATCTGGTACTGACTAGTAACATTTTTTTAATTGCAGAAAAAAATAATTTTTTTAGTTGCGGCCAAAAAGTTAATATCAAAGTAAATTGCCCTATTCGATACTGACCCAAATTTATATTACCTGATTTATATTATAGGAAGATAACGCCTAAATACGCCTTTCGTTTTATCTAATTGTTCGACTTTTATCTGATATTAATAATCGCCTTGGCGTGCGTCAACCTTTTGCAAAATTAGGCCTTAACCGGCAGACATGGGAATACCGAGGCCAAGTTCGCAACACTCAACTCAATTTCTTTCAGTTATAGTCAGTTTATTTGAGTTAATTATATTAATTGCTGATTAAAAATATGAGAAGTTGTGTGCAGCGTTCGTTAAAAAACTGTATTTGTAGATTGCGTTTCATAAATAGCCTGCAAAATAAACTCAGAAAATCGGGTTTAAATAGTTAAACAAAATCAAATTATATCTGATTTAATTAACTGTAAAATTTAGTCGTAAAATGTACATGTATTTCTTATTTTAAAATAACGAAAATCACTGATTCGTAACTTGTGTGCTGCGATATCATATGCTACTTTTTCTTTATGTTGTTACGTATATATTTCTGCCACAAAACTTACACGTTGCTACATAGTACGTAACCTCAAATGTTCTTTTTGTTATAAAATAAATCACAATTCTCAGAAGTTTCCATCAACAACAATTCAGTAGATGCAGTGATGGTAAAACTATGTTTACATACGAGTATTAGCAAGAGCCGTAAATAGAGTGTGCAAAAACCGTCGTTGTAAAAAAACCGGTTTGTTCGAAAAATCTATTTGCATACTTTGGTTGGAAATTTTTCAAGAAAACGGGGTTCGGCTTTTGATTTACATAAAACCCGATGAAATCGGGACTTTTCGATTCAGTTAACCCTGCTGTTAGATTAGAAAAAACTTACGAATCTTAGATTGAGGGACCATTTGGTCCATACTGCAATTTTCATCCAAAATAATAATTTTATCTTATTCTTTGTAACTATTTTGGTTCAAAAATTTCTAAAGCAAGTATTTGACATATCAAAAACATCCGCTAACATATCAAAAACATCTTCTAAATATTTGACATGAATTTACATTCGCTTGGTAATGAAAAAATGTACTATTGACCAAATGGTCCTCTAATCTAAGATTCGTCATTTTGTATTTTTCTCAGTCCTGAATAAAGTTAGAAAATTTAATTTTCGCACATAACATTGTTTTATTAAAAGACCCCATTAGCAGAAAAATTTAGTCAGTATATATCACCGTTCCAAAGTTACAAGGGAAAACAGAAAAAATTTGGACCAAATGGTCCTAATCTAACAGCAGGGTTAAAAAAAATTAAAAATTTCCCGAAATAGATTTGTTTACCAAGTTTCGTATACCAACATTTCACAAATTTATTTAAGTTTACAAATAATTTTTATATTTTATAGAAACTTATAAACCATCTTCCAATTTGAAGTGCGGGGTTAATATGAAATTTTAAATTTGTATTCAACTTCACACTCAATTCATTTAAAATTGAGAATCATTCAAATTTGAAATAGATTTTCATATTAAAAATTGTTACCTTAATACAAAAAAGACCTAACTCATAATTTTTCGAGGATTTTACTGATTCATGTTGAGTACGTCCTGATACAGGTTGCATTAAAATCTCCTGTAGGTTGAACGAAAACTAAGGAAGCTATAAATTATTGTTTTATTGTAAGTTATAATTGTATTTTTATATTATGTCCAATTTTAACACATTTTTTCCTTCTCGTGTACAATTTGCTTTTCATGAGTTGAGTTTTTTTATATTACGGTATCGAGATTAATTTTAGATTTAAAAATCGAATTTGTATACGTACACTACGTTAACATATGATAGACTCACTTAAAAAAAAAAGAAAATGTCACAATGTGACATTTCTTCAACCGCCACCAAAAATGTAGTAATGCCATCGAAAAGAGGGTATTCTACTTTTGTAACAACAGCAACTCCAGAAGGGTCAGTTGAAGTGAACGATATCTGCGCTAATGTTTTCAAAGCATGTGGTTTTCACTGTTTACTTAGATTAGACTCAACTCATTTAAATGAATTAAAATTGCAATATTCAGATTTCTTGTTGGAAATTTTAATTTATTTTTAGGCTTTTACATTGTTTTACATTATTTAATAGGTAGTATGTCCTCTTTTGTTTAAAATAACGTCATAAATGCTGGTTTGCATAGAATTGTAGAGAGATGCAAAATAATTCAACGAAATTTCGGCCCATGCTGTATTTATCGCTTCACTGTGTCCATACCTATTTTAAAGCTGCCTGCGTTCTTCAAAAATTTTGCGTATTAACCAGACCCAAACATTTTCAATAATAATAATGTCCGTTAAATATGAAAAAATAAATAAATAGTTTCCCATTACGTCCCATGAAGGGACCGGGGAGAACTTATCACAATCACTGAGCTGTGCGCTTTCCAGTTTACACTCACTGATTGGGAACTACATTTTTACACCGAATCCGAACGATATTTTGGGAAGCTTTTTCATGACTAAATACTCGATAGTGTCGCCGTCACTATGCGAGGTGACCGTCGCCGAAAGATATGTTTAAGGTGGTATGAGCAGGTATCGAACCCAGGATCTCAAGTAGAAGAGGCGCGCACACTACCATTGCACCACGGACGGCCACGACAGCCATGATAATATTTCAACATCCAGGTTCTGAACCCAATCCTTAATAAGACGTTGTGTGTGGATGTGAGCATTATCATGCTAAAAAATTAAAAAAACGGGACCAAAATTGTCCTCGAACTCGACTAAATCAGTTGTGAGTTACTCTCTGTATATGCTTCCAGCAATTCGCTCATTCATAAAAACTAAACAGGAAGCACCGTTGAAGGATATGCAACTCAAAACCCTTACTCCTCCCTCTCTGCTACGGTGGAAACTTCGAAATTGCTACTTCTTCTTGATGTCATGAAAATAATTATTTTAGCCATCCGGACCTTCGGTATTGAAGCGATTTTAGTCAGAACAAATTACACTTTTCCCGTTGTAGAGTTGTTGACTTTGAGGAATAGTCCATGGCGTGTGATCCTCCAGATACCGCAACCTCTGCTGCTTTCGGGCGGGTTTAAATGGCGGGGTTTTCTGCAATTTTCGCGCTTTAGGAACGTAGACGTCATTATAATGTTGTGGATTATGCTTTTGCTTACGTTCACTCCTGCAGTGACTCCAATTTTATTTTAAGTCATACTGGAGTTCGGTGGCAGTTGAAGAATTTTGTGTTTAACTCACGCTGTAACCTTTTTGCAAGTCTTTCTTTTGTACCGCGTTCCGTACTCCGTAGCATTATTTAAAGTTGTTCTCCAGTTTTGACCCCGAACAATTTGTGCAGCAATATGGCCTCTTAGTCGCGGTATGCATGGATTTTTGATTATTTCTTGGAACTTAAAAAAATAAGAAATTGTTTCCCATTACATCCCATGAAAGAGAGCTTCCCATCCCATGGGGAGAGCTTTTCACAACCAGTGAGCTGTGCGCTTTCTAGTTTTATACTCACTGATTGGGACCTACAGTTTTGCACCGGATCCGAACGGTATTTTAAGAAGCTTTTTCAAGGCTAAATACTTGATAGTGTCGCCATCATTGTGCGAGATAACCGCCGTCGAAAGAAATTTAAGATGGTCGAGCAGGGATAATCCTTATTGTCCATTCCTGTTATTTTTAATTAAAAACTGTTTTTTTTTCAATACAAATTATTGGAAAATATTTCAAAAGAGCGTGTAAATCAATAAATTTTTGAATCATCTGAAAAATCTAAGTTAACACTGAAAATCATAGGCTTCTACAATTGATTACGAAAGAAATATCGGAAATACCGCTTACTTCAACTCGGCCTATTGATTTTGTTGTTATTACAAAAACAGAATACCCTCTCTCCAATGACATTAATAAATTTTTGGTGGCTTTTGAAGGATTGTCAGAATGTGGAATTAAATTTTTAATTTAAAGTGAGGCTATCCTATTTTAACAGAGTGGAAGTACGTACGTGCTTGTGTTTTAGTTAAAATTTGAAATATGGAATATTTTGAAATCCTCATTTGGATTTATAGTTTCATTCTATTCATAAAATAGCATTTAAATTTGAAAATAGAAATTAGTGGTCTGCTTCGCAATCTCGAACGAAAAAGTAGCAAACGAAAGTCAGTCACTCGAATTCGGCTCAAATTGGGTCCCTCTATGTCGAAATCTTAGTTCGACTGACTCTATGTTTGTTCCCAACTGACAGCACATACGAAATACAGGAACCAATATTTGTGTTGAGGAGTTTTGAAATATTTGATGTTTTCAATCACCTGAAATGGCAAGATTATGAAACCTAAATCTACTTTCTTTCTGCTAGTAGACGAGCGTGTTCGCTTAAGATCAAGGCATAAGCCTTAACCGGCTGTTAACCGACATAAACTAGCGCACGATTATGAGTACACACCAGGCCAACCGGATTCACCAGTTTTTCGGTTACCGTTTTGGGAACTCTAAACATGTATATGTATAGAAATATTGGCAATTTGGACGTTATAAGAAAGGCGGATGAAGCATCGATAGAAATTTGAAACTGTGTATAACACTGTGTGTAATTTTTTAAGTCATGGCAAAATAACCATATACGGACACCACTACGTGATAAAAGCCAAAAAAAAAAAGACCCGTGTTTCCCAATTTTTCCCAAAGTCATGCACTTTTTTTTTATGGGCCGCCAAAGATTTGGGGCCTCGGTATCATTTTCGTAAAAATGTGATCATTTTCTCAGGCTCATATCTTGCAAACCGTTCAGAATTTCGATTTACTCTCTGAGGCAAAGTTGTAGCTCTTGTCATAAAGAACAAAAATTGCGAACTTATAAAATCAAAAAAAAACTTCACCTTCCAGATCAAAATCGCAAAAAACTTAAAAAAATTCGATTTTTTTTACCTTTTTTTCCGTGTTCAGGTCCATAGGTAGCAAACCGTTCAAAATTCAAGGAAACAATCAACTACAAAAATTTACCTAAGATATAAACTTCCTGGGAGTTATTCTTAACACCGTTTTTTCATTGCTGTAATTCTGTAGTACGATCTTTAGTTAAAAGATTCTTTTCCTTCTGAAATCTTGTAGATGTTTTTTTCTGGTTTGATGACCGCAAACGTAGCAAAATAAATCAATATTTTCACACTGCATATTGAAATTGTCAGTTGCTAATGTTGTGTGCGAATTATACTGTAGCACTTTCACTTTTTTTACTTTCACTTTCACTTTATAACTTTCACCGCTGAGCTCTCGTTGACGTCGCGCTGTGTAATGCCTCGATGTGAGCGTCGTGTCGCTTTTATATTGTGTGCTGCATTGCCTGTGCTGCTGCTGTCGGTGCATGATCGCGTGATACCTAAGCGCTACCTAAGCGGTGTTAACCCTTGGACAAACACATGGTTCTGGCCAGGCATATTTCATTTTTTGCTACCTATGGACCTGAACAGGAGAAAAAGGTAAAAAAAAATGAAATTAACAAATTTTCGGCAAATTTTTCACTTTTGCGTGCTACCTAAACAGTGTTAAGAATCATCTGTAGGAAGTTTATATGTTCTAGAAATTTGTTTACTGAGATCTTAGGTAAATTTTTGTAGTTGATTGTTTCCTTGAATTTTGAACGGTTTGCTACCTATGGACCTGAACACGGGGAAAAAGGTAAAAAAAATCGAATTTTTTTAAGTTTTTTGCGATTTTGATCTGGAAGGTGAAGCTTTTTTGATTTTACAAGTTGGCAATTTTTGTTCTTTATGACAAGAGCTACAACGAGCAAAGCGAAATTCTGAACGGTTTGCAAGATATGAGCCTGAGAAAATGATCACATTTTTACGAAAATGATACCGAGGCCCCAAATCTTTGGCGGCCCTAAACAAAAAAGTGCATGACTTTGGGAAAAATTGGGAGACACGGGTCTTTTTTTTTTAGTCTTTTATCACGTAGTGGTGTCCGTATATTTTTATTTTTTTCGTGTTTCACTGTGTAATGAACCAGTTTTGGTTGAACAAATATCAACCATAACTCTTGGCATTCTACTATCTGTACATTTATCTATCGTTTGCACGAAAAATAAACTATATCCTGATATGCTATTTCTCCCTGACAATGGCAAACAGGGTTTTAGACGTAAAATGTATCTCAAGCTCTTGGAGTGACAGTCAGAGTCGTTACAAAATAATAGCTGCTATCACGGTTTGAAACGTATTTCCCATTAAAATACTGTACATGCTCTTCAAATACCTGTTACTAATGTAATGTTTAAAAGAAGTATATCTTTTCTGGAAGAAACCAAATTTGACAAGCACTGTTGCTATACTAGGACACTTTTTACTATGTGCGGGTCGAAATCATCGAGTTCGTCGCGGCATTGTAGCCCTGACTTTCTCACATCTTAAGATTTGGAAAAAATCAATATTGTTTCTTATTGTGCTGAAATAAACTGCGAATGCTATATATTTTGGCGAAGTATCTTTTTTCAACTTTTGTTCGTGATTTCTGGGTCTTTCATCATTGGCTTTTTTTTCTTTTCATTTTTCGTTCTGATTTGAAAATTTGCTTTTGGCAGTTTTTGTTATTACAGCTAATTGTTGTGATTTTTTTTGTGTTTTTCGCAATTTTCTGTTCTCTGCAATTCGTGCTTTTGCTGCGGATTTTTATGTTTTGGATTGTTGCCAGCCACCTATAATAGAGTGACTCGTTACGCTTCACTTTTAAGTTCTAAAATAAATGTTACAGGTAACCTTTATAGCTTAGCTTACCTTATTGCAGGTGAACGAAAGGCTGTATTAAAATACGCAAAGATGCATAATTAAGAGTATTTCAAAAAAACGGTAGAATCAAGTATTGTTGCAAGCGAGTCAATTACCACTACGATATATTCTATATGTGACCTGGGCTCAAGTGTTTGCAAAAGTCAATTTTCCATAAATGTAGGTACTGAGCACAGTGGTCAAGTCCGCAATTGATCTTTTTCTCTATGTGTGGTTTTTGTCCACAATGCGCTGGCCTTGGGGCACTTCCGTTATTATTGAGATACATATTTGAAAAACGTACCTCTCCAGTCAAACTACCTACCTGGAAATGTCATTGAATTGGATCATGCCTGAGAATTAGGAGTTATACCAAATTTCAAATATTTGCAATAACAAAAATCTATATCGAAAAATCGATTTTCGATCCCGACGTCGAAATCTATGTTTACGATTTATAATATATACAACAAAGCTTAAGCGGAGAAACTGTAAGCCATAAAAGACTTGATTGTATAGTCGGCTAAAATTGCCTTCGAAGAAAAATATTTCGTTTTGTAACTTATTCAAAGCAACCATTTCTTTAAAAACAGAAAATGAAATGACACCCCAATCAATAAGTACTGAATACATCATGATATTGTAAAAGACAAAGCAAAATGGTTTCTGAAATAAAAAAACATAAGAAATTGAGGAAACAATGTCTGGTATTGTCACCTTTAGTCAATTATGACAGAGGAAGAAAAAGAAAAACGCAAAATCACTGGATATGGAAATGTGGTAATCATAGAATGCAATAGGATGGGACAAAATACAATAGGATTGGTCAATAATGATTAATGGGGAATTATTGAAGTTTTGAGATATCCTCATACGTGGCCGTGCCGAAAAATGTTTTTTTATTTTTTGAGAAATTCTTTCAAATGCCGCAAACCGCAAGTTTCTATGTCTTTTACTTTTTTTACAAATCACCTGTAAAGATGAACATAATTAATGAAAAAATTGAAAAATGTGATATAAACAGATAATATATATAATATTTGATATTTAAAAAAAGTTCAATATCAAAGGTACAAAAGTACAAAAATATCAAAATTTTACTCTTTTTTACTCCTACCACGCTTTTTTGGTGGTTCTTCTGTATTTTGCTGCTTTTCACCTTTGTCTGATCAGGTTGAAGGAAGAGTTGCATAACCATGCGCAAAACACGGAAAAACGAAGAGCTTTTTTTAAACGCGTTTTTCTCAATAACTTCTTTTCGGCGCGGAGGTCCCTTTTCGTGGAGCGGGTCACATATGTGGATTTCGAGATGTACGATCTGCAGCATCTGCAGATGTCCTTATAGGATAGTAACCATCTTGTATATAAAAACTTCAGTCTGTCATTGAACGGCTGTCAACTGTACAAGATAACCTTTGCAGTGATCATAGAATAACACATACGTAGAAGGTTTTATTCGCTCATCTGACGTTTCATTTCACACTCTCATCGTAGGTTTGTGGAAATGAGAGCAAATTAAATTTAAAATTATCTTACACCAGGTGGAGTTACAAAATATGTTCACTTAACTTTTTCCTGTCGTTTTGGTATAGAACTGAAAAATTTAAAAGTAGTTTGCACTTTTTTGTTGATTTTTATCGTTGGTATACATTTGTATTGTATTTAACACAACTAGTTTGCCACAAAAACACGAAATTCGGGTGTAGTTCCTTTGTGGATCGCTGTATACTATTGCCACCATCTGGTATTATTGAACCCATATTTTCCACCCTCCACTGTGTAATTTCCATCGTACCTATGACGTTTAATTTATTGAGCGAATAAAAACTTCTATAGTATGTGTTATTCTATGGCAGTGATGTCTACAATCGATTGAAGACAAAAACGATTTTTATGTCCTTTAAATCTTACTTGGAAACTATATTTTCCAGTGGAAGACAGTGTGTATTCAATAGAGTAAAAATTTTGGTTTAAGATGCAGTTACATTAGTTATAATTTTCTGTACAGGAAGTTGGGCTGAGACGATCCTCAGAAGCAGCATTGTTCAGCACCACTGCTCGGTATAGGGACATTCATACTGTTGCATACATTTCATGCTACACAATTAACAACAATTTGTGTTTTTAGATCAAACTTCTGTGTATAACGCTCAATTTTACCAAACAAAGGTAGAGCTAACTAATAGTTAAAAATTATAAATTCAATACAAACTGACAGCTAAAACTGTTTGTCAGTTCCAACTGAAAGATAACTGAATATGGTGAAATCGGCCGTAAGTATATTTACTGGTACATATTGTACACAAAAATCAAATACTTTTTCGAA
This sequence comes from Phaonia tiefii, assembly GCA_963931995.1. NCBI lineage: Eukaryota > Metazoa > Arthropoda > Insecta > Diptera > Muscidae > Phaonia > Phaonia tiefii. The sequence goes on along the minus strand of OZ008367.1, from coordinate 321,159,272 downwards.
ATGCCCACCTTTGGTCTTCACGCACGTCTCATCGATAGCCGCCAGAACTTCATCCAGTGCAAAAGTGGCCACAGCACGAATCAAATTATTTTCAGGAGAGTTAATGTTGGGATATATTTTGTGTCAAACCATGCTCTCTGAATCCCACTAAGGGATTGGGGAGAGCTTCTTACATCCAGTGAGATTTTTGGTTTCTAGTATCGCACTCACTGATTGGGACCTACAGTTTTTACACCGATTCCGAACGGTATTTTCAGAAGCGCGATAGTGTGGCCATCACTAAGCGAGGTACATGCGATCGAAATAAATGTAAGTCGGTCGGAGCAGGAATCTAACCCACGTACTCATATACAAGAGCCGGGCACTCTAACCATTGCACCACCGATGGCACAAACCATGACTGAAGGAAAATGCTGAAACACTTTTGAATTCCTATTACAGACTAGTGGTTAGTTTTCATAACAAGTACGGTAATAAGAGGATATATTCAATCCTACTATTGGAAAGGGTATGTTCAATGCAGTAGCAGTACTTTTGTCTGTACAAATATAGTGGGGTTAGTCGACCGAGACGTAAACAATGGAGCTGAGAAGATTCAGTCTAGTATCGCAAGCAGACCCCATGAAAGAAACATTTAACGAACCTCAGAACAGCACGAAGTACTAAAATAACTAATATAAAATTGTAATGGTAGAGACGTGTCGCCTAAGTTGCAATAAGATGACCGTTTTATCCCTGCTGTTTGGTTAGGAAAAACCTACGAATGTTAGGTTAAGGAACCATTTGGTCCATACTGCAATTTTCATACAAAATAACTATTTAATCTTATACTTTATACTATTTTGGTTCAGTAATTCCCCAATATTATTATTATTATTTTTCTTTGTGAAAATAGCTGTAAATAAAATCAAATGGAAGGATGTACATATGTACATAAACGGTAGGTGTATAAACGGTTGGTGTAGGTGTACACATTCCAAGATCTGGTGCAAATACGGGAGGGATTGGACAAAGGGGCGTGGTCATAAATAAAGAGTTTATAGTCAAAAACTTTGTTTCACGGGTTGGTTTTTTACGAAAATGTACTAATTTAAAAAAAATAATTTTTTTAAGGAAAGGTACTTTGTGAAAGTAAACTGACTTTTTTGAAGCAAAGGACTTCTTTAATATAAAGTTTTTTTGATGTGTTAACATCTATACGCGCGCCTCTAGGGCAGTAAACTATAAATTTAATACATACGCAAGTGTTAGGTTTGTAAGAGTAAATCATCGTTTTTGTTCGTTGCTTGGTATTGAAAGTAATTATTGGGCGATTTTCATATAATTTTCCCACGCGGTTTTCTCCGGAAATTCATAGCCGATTTTATTAATTTTTGGATTAAAAAGCTAGTGCGGGTTTCGACGAAGAGTTTAGGCCAAAAATTAAGGCGATCCGATATCGCCGAGCCGAGATTGAAGTGTTTTAATTTGGAGTATTAATTTGGAGTAATATTAAAAAAGGATTTTATGTTGATCTTCGGTTATATCGTACGAATATAACAATGTATGTATGTATGTACAAGTGTCTGTTGCTTTGCATTCTTTGACTTTTGTGGGAATAAAAAAAAAGTATTGAGCAAGAATATAATGACACATGTGCTTGCACTGGGTCTTTAAATAATTTTAAGTATTAATATTATTTAACTGTAACGTCATCATATGATTGAACGCTGTTTTTTATTTTCCAACGTAACATTTACGAATGTGTTCATAGAAATCGAACAGGTACCGTGTAGCAAAAAGGTGTTAACACATCGCCCGTGAGTTCGAACACTCATTGGATTTTTTTAAGAAAATGTACTTTATTTAAGAACTTGAATATGTGTTTTTTTAAGAAAAGCCAAAGAAATCTTCTTTTTTAAACTTCTTTCACTTTGGCTTTCTAAATTTACTTATTATTGGGTTCAAAACTACAATATATACTAAACTTCGGTTACATGCTCCACCTAGAAGACTTCCTATTAAACAAGAACTTTCCCAACATATGTTAGTTTAGACAGAAACCAAAGCAAATGTAACCAATATAGTTGATAATACTGGGTTGTAGCATAATAGTGTTTAAAAAAATTTAATTAATTTTTTTCATTTAACCCCCACCCCGCAATGTGCGATAAGATACTTCGGTTCAATAATTTCAACACACAAAACGAAATAGCGTTTTCTGGTATATTGGTTTGAACCATTGCCTATATTTGGCATTATCAAAACAATACGTTTCAACATGCAACGTCCATATGCAACCACACCATACTTTGTCATTTTACTGAGAGAAGTTGCAGCTCTAGGTATGGATATACAAAGTGATTCAGGAAGTTCCGGACAAATTTCTTCAGCGTATTCCTTGGCTCATTTCATGCAGAAAATTCCACTAGGGCCATGTCCGGAAATGCAAGGGTGCGAAATGGCAGCGGGTTCAAAATTTTCGGATTGTCGGTCGGAGGGTAGTAGGGTAAAGTTGCTCACTTCTGAGCCAGTGGTCGGACTTTTTTGTGTTTGGCTTGTTGGAATGATCTTTAAGAGTCCTTTCAGAATTAATTAAAAAAGAAGTAGAAAAAAGTCAAATCGCCGAGATACAGAGCTTTCGGAAAAAAATTTAAAAAAAAATTCACATAACCTCAATTTGCTCAGCCAGATGGCTAGTAACTTATAAAGATGGCCATACCTCCTACCTTTCCAAAATGACCTCAACGAAGCCCAGCGGTCTTATCGTTCCAAAGTTACGACCATTTTACTGAAATGCTTCTTTTAGGGCAATTTCTAAATAACCACTCACACATGATGAGTTTTCTATAGTTCTCAGATGTAAAAAAAATTTATGATATCTAATCCGTTCATTTTTTTCCGGTTTTTTAAAAGTGAATAACGACAAAAAAGTAAAAGTTTACGCTAATCTCTGCTGCAGCAACAGTTTCGAGTACTTTGTGTTTTGAATTAGTAAAAATGGCAACTTATTCAAACGAAGAATTAGCAGACATTCATTACATGTATTGATTCTGCGATGGTAATGCAAAAGCTGCTGCGCGTGAATATGCATTACGTTTTCCTAATCGACTACCACCAAACCGAATAAGATTCAGTGAGACGCATCGCCGATTTCGTGAAGGTACGTTGTTTACACAAATGGAGCGTCCCGGAAATGAACAACACTACGTTGCAGTTAAAGAGTTAATTTTGGATGCGATAGACGAGAACCCAACGACAAGCACAAGACGACTCGCGGTCCAAGTTGGTGTGGCACAATCAAAAGTATGGCGCGTCCTTCAGAAAGAAAAAAAAAACATCCATGTACAAGAATAATGTACAAGAAAAAAACATTCAAGAACTCTTGGCGGAAGATTTACCACTACGCGGCAACATTTGCCGTGAGATGTTGCAACGTGATGTACACCCATTTATGTTTTTACGTTCGATTTTGTGGACCGACGATGCGCAATTCACGAGAGACGGCATAATAAATTTCCATAATTTTCTCAAATGGGCCCATGACAATCCCCACAACAAGAAAGAAACAGCATTTCAACACCGATTTGCCGTCAACGTTTGGGCTGGCATCATCGACAACACCTTGATTGGGCCAAAAGAACTTCCGCCCAGGTTAAATTCGCAAAATTATTTGGCTTTTTTGCAAGAAGTCATGCCATAAATCCTACTTCATGTTTTCTACCAACAAGATGGTGCTCCAGCGCATTACGGGCTTATTGTGCGGGATTGGCTTAACAACGATTTCCCTCGACGCTGGATTGGACGAGCTGGACCAATCGCCTGGCCGCCACGATCTCCAGATCTCACACCACTTGATTTCTATTTGTGGGTACACATGTAAGATTGTGTGTATTCTGTGCAGATTCACAATCGTGAACAGTTACTTCGTTTAGGTCATTTTGGAAAGGTAAGAGGTATGGCTACCTTTCAACAGAAAAAAACATGAGTTACCTGCCATCTGGCTGAGAAAATTGAGGTTATGTGCATTTTTTTTTCCATTTTTTCAGAAAGCTCTGTATCTCGGCGATTTGACTTTTTTCTACTTTTGATGTGTAAACATCTATACGCTGGGGGTAAAAATCTTTCTCACAATACAATCACAAATTTAGAGTAAGATGTGCGATGTAATCGTTAACCAATCGTAAAGCGTTATCAAATCGTTGTTAGCTATGTATGAGTGTAATAGTGTAATCAAACGCTGCGTACAATATACTCAACACCATCTAGTGTGCAGTAGTAGCTACTAATTTTCACTAATTGTCGTACATTATGTTATCGTAGGCAAATGAAAACAAATAAATAAAATTAATACAAAAACATTTAATTTTAATAACTTTTAAAAAGATTTTTTGCACTTTTAATAAGAAATTTACTAAAACAAACCAAAATAAGGAAAACTAAAAACTAAACTTGTCAAACTATAAGTCTTCTTCGTGTTTGAGATTGTCATTCATACTTAACCCTGCTGTTAGATTAGGACCATTTGGTCCAAATTTTTTCTGTTTTCCCTTGTAACTTTGGAACGGTGATATATACTGACTAAATTTTTCTGCTAATGGGGTCTTTTAATAAAACAATGTTATGTGCGAAAATTAAATTTTCTAACTTTATTCAGGACTGAGAAAAATACAAAATGACGAATCTTAGGTTAGAGGACCATTTGGTCAATAGTACATTTTTTCATTACCAAGCGAATGTAAATTCATGTCAAATATTTAGAAGATGTTTTTGATATGTCAAATACTTGCTTTAGAAATTATTGAACCAAAATAGTTACAAAGGATAAGATAAAATTATTATTTTGGATGAAAATTCCAGTATGGACCAAATGGTCCCTCAACCTAAGATTCGTAAATTTTTTCATTACCAAGCGAATGTAAATTCATGTCAAATATTTAGAAGATGTTTTTGATATGTTAGCGGATGTTTTTGATATGTCAAATACTTGCTTTAGAAATTTTTGAACCAAAATAGTTACAAAGAATAAGATAAAATTATTATTTTGGATGAAAATTGCAATATGGACCAAATGGTCCCTCAATCTAAGATTCGTAAGTTTTTTCTAATCTAACAGCAGGGTTAACAGCTGCATATAAGCACCATCTAGTGTGCAATAGTAGCTACTAATTTTCGAAAACCATTGTTGTAAAATAACTACATGCATTACATTTAAGTAAACAGCTGATTAATAACTTGTCAACCGCAACAAATACAAAATAATAAAATATTTTACAAAACACCAAAAAAATTATAACTCAGAACATAAAACAACACAAAGTTTATCAAAGCTGAATGGAGGTAATGTTAATTCTAAAAAAATTTCTATTAGATTCCAATATAAATTAAGATTATAACATATCTTCATTACGTACTGTTGCCTTACACTGATACTGGTGCACGACAATTGGGTAACCATCTCCATCTCATGCCAATTATTATGGGTGGAGATTTTAATACAAATTGTGCAAACCCACAGTCGCAAGCTTTATCAAAATTTTTTTTTTGCCGTTTTCCACTTGCATATGAGCAATTCTCCACAAACCCCCACAACTAACAATTCCACTACTATAGATGCAGTTTTCCATAGATTTTTAAATACAATCGAATCAAAAATGTATATATCTTATTTTAGTTACCATAAGCCAATATTAACTATTTGTACTTAAGGCATTTACAATAGATGGGCACTTTGCAGTACTACTACAATTTCAGTAAAAATAATTCTTTAACTAGTAAATTTTTACAGATTACTAAAAATTTTTTCAGCAATTTTTATAAAGTGCCTACATGATTATGATGAGGTGCATTGAATTTTTAGTAATCAGTAATACCCGATTACTGATTATTATGAATACGGCCCTATGATTTGACTGGTAATGCAAATTAAATTTCATTATCAGTAAAAATTTACTGAATTTTTTCAGTAATCAGTAAAGTTACTGCTTACTGTAATTTTGAATGCAGTACATATATACTTCAGTGTGCCCATTTACTAACCAAATAAGTTAAATAAAGCAAACAAAAACCAGCAAATTCCTATGTATTTACAATATTGAAAGTTTTGATACTTTTAATTGATTAATTAAAAAAATATACTAAAAGCATAAGTACTTCCAACTTCATTACTAGATGTTTACACATCTTCCCGTGATCGGACTCACATTAATTTTTTTTATTGATTCTGAAAGGCCTTTTCCCACAAACCCAAATCCGACCACTGGCTCAGAAGTTAGCAACTTTACCCTACTACCTTCCGACCAGCAATTCGAAAATTTTGAACCCGCTGCCATTTCGCGCCCTTGCATTTTCGGACATGGTCCTGGTGGACTTTTCTTCATGAAATGAGCCAAGCAATACGCTGGAGAAATTTGTCCGGAACTTCCTGAATCACCCTGTATAGTAATGCCATATAGTGCGATAGAGATTTTTTTGATGTAAAATGACTTACAACAGGTGAAGTTACAACAATTATTGAGTTATATTTTTCATGTCGTTTGGATGAAAAACTATGACATTCAAACACATTTTGGACTTTTTTTATAGTTACATAAAAACTACAATGCACATAACGTAATGCCGTTGCAGATTTATTGTTGGTTGAGTCGAGTCGTTTCCTCTATCTGGTATTATTGAAGCTACACTTTCCTACATACAACCCTCCATCTCCAAAACACAAAATGTCATCAATTTACTGAGCGAATTGGCTCCTCTATACGTCATTATTCTAAGTGTATGAATTTTACACTAAACCAGAAATGCTTTTATATCTGAGGGAAATGTTATATTGTTGTTTACGTTTTCTCGCAATAAAATGTAATTTGATTTTAAGAATTTTTGAAATTAAGGGAATATTATTCTTAACGTGTTTATGATTAATTGAATATTGTTGTGTGTACATTGGTTTGAAGTATAGCCTTGTGTTATTAAATCCTCGAAAATTAAAGAACAGCAGATAATGGAAAATTGACAACCAATGTGACACACAAACCTCTCTCCTCTTTCTCATTCATTTATACAACAACGGATAAGTCGTGTGTGCAGAATAACATCAATTAGTATTCAACAAAAGACATGCGAGCTGACAGTTGAGGGTTGCGGTTCGTTGGCATTCAAAAGGTGTCTGCCATTTATGGACAATTGAAATAGAAACGGTGGCAAAGGAACATGAAAGTTGTGTTGGCACATCAGCAATCATTCAACGTCAGAATCGTTATTCGAATATACAAAATGTGCGACATGGCATTAACAAAAATATATCACTTGGGTATACAAACCGAAGTATACAATGTAAAATACATGTGTACATTTATGGCAGGACTAATATGTTAGATCACTTCCCATGACAACAGCTGAGATGGCAATGAATTTTAATTGACGGGAAAATAGATTTCAATGGGGCTGTTTGGGACAGCGGATATTAAACATATAAAATTTTGGGTAGTTTACATACACATATAGTCTACTTCAGATGCGTCCACATATGTATTGCTACTAAGCTTTACGAATTGACAAATGATAAATAGTAGTTACAAATCATTCAGAATCTGATAAAATATAAATTTTTTACCCAGTTCCATAAATTGACATTACAATCAAGTTTTTTTACACAATCTAGAAACTAAATAAAACTAGCGTAAATGTTGTAGCTTTCGCTACTAACCGCTAATCCCACGATAAAATGTTGACTTGTTGGAGATATCGCTTGATATCATTGATATCTCCAAGCTGTTAGGTCAGAACAAATAGAAGTGGCTGTTAATAGTGACACACTTAGTCCAATGAGCACCGTTGTGGTACCACAGGACGTCGTGTTCCTCCCACATTATTACATTTTCAAGTTAATCGGCTGTGGTTAATTGGCGTTCAAGCCATATTATTTACCATCCTGATATTCCAAGAGAGGAGGTATATTAGTCCCTGACAAACTAATTTGAGCTGCGCAAACAGTGAGTGGCAAGGGCATATCAGATCGACGGCACCTTCATCTTCCTCTTCGTCCACGCAACTCCTGCAGTAATAATGAGCTGAGATTCTGAGTCAAGACACGCATTTGACTATCAAACAATGTGCAATGCTCTTAGCTACTAGCGAAAATATACCCTGCCAAGGAGTGGATGCCAAATTTCCCAAACAATTCATGTCATAACTTGGGTGGAGCTGTCAGGCGATCCTCCGATTTGTGTATCCAGACCATTTTTAGCCTGGCTGTGTATGCCATCTTCGATTTTGGGCAGGCGCTTGCCAGGAGGAAGTGATTAAAAGGAAAGTTCATAAATAAATCATCAGTGAATAAGAGGCGATGCAACCATACAAAAGCCTTTGTGACACCCCCTAACATTTTCATAAATTTTTTGAAAATCAGCACGAATCGTTTAAAATTGTTTTGTGTTGCTTGAAATCGATTTTTTGTGCTGAATGCTCTTTTGCTATTCCACTTTAATTTTTCTTACATTGGCTTTAAGGTTTTTAAAATATATAAAGCAATATTTAGCTCACTGAAATAATTGTTTTTGATTTTCCATAAGCACACCGATGACAAAATGTATTGAATATTATAGAGAACTTATTGCACCCTTTTCCGCTGTCATGTAGAGAGTCTGAGTAAAAGAGCATAAACGGGTCTTATTCTTTCAATAGAATATTTTAATATCTCTTACGACTCTTACGACAACGTTATTACATAAAACAATACAAATCCGTAAATATTTCAAAAGGCGTCAATGTTTCACATTAAAATTATGATTGGACCAAGTTATGACACAAAAAGAGTAATACCTTTTAAATTATTCGCCAGTGCTTTTGAGTCATACAATTCGATCCATGAGTTATTTATACAACTCAATACACCTTGGCGACGACGACCTGCTTGTTTGTTCGATGCTGCTACATCAGTACCATCATACTTATTTTCAGGCAGAGACTATTGTTGTACAACAACCATGTATGTGATGCTAATGCTGTGTGTTGTTTGCATGTGTTCACTTTGATAGATTGCCCTACCCGTTCTTGTAGATGTTAACACATCAAAAAACATTTGATGTTCCTGAAATCAGCTATTCAATACGACTCTTTAGAGATCCCCAATCCCCACAACAGTTTTTTTCAGTACACCCTAACGTGAGTATTCATTATCTCATTTTCAAATATTTTTGAATTAAATTGTAGTAGTTTATTGCATGCGTTCCATAACTACAAGTAAATAAACAATTTTCAGTTTTAAAGCGTTTGAAAAAAGTCAACTATATACAAATGGCTTTAAGGTGACAAATGATAAAGCTTTCTGCTATCAACATTCAGCATTTTAAAAGTCAGTGACGGAATAATACGGACCAATCAATGTGACGATCCTACATGGATTGTCAGTCAGGATGATGTCTTATTTGACATGTCGTTATCTACTGACATTACCCTAGGGACTATACTGTTGCAAATATATTTTTGGCAAAACTCTTACTTGTGGGGTATTCCCATATTAAGGTGTACTGAGAATTTTTTTTTTTGAAGGGGGCAGGAGTTTTAATTTATGCGTATTGAAGAGCTGATTACGGAGCAGTCAAAGTTTTTTTTTCCTACGAGTGTTCTTAAAGTCGTCTACCGGCCGTTGAAGTTTCAATTCCCCATGTATTGGGGTTGGCACAATATTTAGCCAATATATGGCTCAAACGAGTCACATGACGAGAATAAACAACAAATATATTTTCAAAATTATGATAGAGTATGTTTGTCTCTGTAGCATTTTAAAATATCAATCAAGCTTACTCTGTTGTCCCAATTTTTCAGTTAAATTTTCAATATTTTTTTTTTCGAATTTTACATGAAACTACTATCAAAAATATACAAGGTGGCGCAAAAGTAAACTTCCGACGTTTTTTGGCTGTAATTTAAAAAAAAAATTAAAAACTTTGATTCTTCTTGTGGATTATTTTTATTTGGTCTTTTAATTTTTTTACATCAAGTCGAGAATATGATGTCATGTAAATGGCCGCCGCCACAGTTGATTGTCATTTGAGCCCTTTTTATGGCATTTTCCATCACTTTGGCAAAAACTTCCGGCGATACGTCCTCACATTCTTGACGGATATTATCTTTAAGAGCTGCAAGAGTCTGCGGCTTATTGACATAAATCCGTGACTTCAAAAAGCCCCACAAAAAGAAGTCTGGAGCGGTCAAATCAGGCGATCTTGCTGGCCAGTGCAAATCGCCAAAACGGGAGATGAGGCGCCCGGGAAATGCATCCTTCAGCATATCGGTTGTGGCACGTGCAGTGTGTGCCGTTGCACGGTCCTGTTGGAACCACATGTTTTCCAATCCCAATTCATCAAGTTGCGGCAAAAAGAACTCGTTGATCATTGCTCTGTAGCGCTCACCATTCACAGTAACCGTTTGGCCCGCGACGTCTTCGAAGCAAAAAGGTCCGATGACTACTCCAGCGAAAACAGCACACCATACAGTGACTTTGAGCGGGTGTAATGGCTCTTCGTTGGTTAGCGTAAATTTTGCTTATTTACGTACCCGCTAAGATGGAAATGGGCCTCATCACTCATGATTATTTTTGATGAAAAATCATCTTCCTCTTGGTGGTGATTAAGGATGGCTTGAGCGTATGTTAGACGCGATTGGCGGTCAGCAGCTAACAGCTGATGCACCGTCTGGACTCTGGACTGGAAACATCTTCAAATCTTGTACCAAAATTCGCTGTAAAGACCGTCGACTGATACCCATTTGCGTGGCACGTCGTCTGGTCGATGTCGACGGCGCATCCATATCATCCTCGGCTACAGCAGCAATATTCTCTGCAGAACCGCTACTCCGGGGTCTGCCACGCCTGGCAGCATCTCGTGTTGTGCCAGTCTCTTCGAGGCGAGCGGCTAAACGTTGCAGTGTTTCACCAGTAGGCGTTGGACGGCCAGGAAATCTGCGACGAAATTCACGTTGTGCCAAAGTCACCGACCGATTATTGGTCAAATAAATAGTCAGCAATATTCTGCGTTCTGGAGCAGTGTAGCGTAACATTGTTTATTAACGTGTATTTCGTATGTGTTAACTACACAAATGTCAAAACAGAACAGACATTATGAGCCAATCGCAAAATTTATAGCATTTTCTAATAGGAGGATTACTTTTGCGCCACTTTGTACAACAAATGTGTTCAAAATCTAATTCACGCACTACAATAAGAAATACACGAAATTACCCGCACAATAGGCCTGATCAAGACTTTACAATGTTTGGGGAAAAAATGCTCTATCTACATTTTGGACATTGCTTGAGCCCCATAGTTATAATAATAATAAATGTTTTCCTTTAAATAAACTAGGAAGCGAAACTCCAACAGACGGTAGGGGCGTATATGTAAGTATACTCGTGGAAAAAAAATGTTTGACGTTCCCGTAATCAATATTCATCTTTTGAGACCCCCTGCAATTTAAATTCCAAAAACCCTGTTTTCAGTATCAGTATCCTTTACATCCACTGAATCAAGTAAGGCAGTCCCTAATATTTCCAGCTCATATGCTCCAAGTAGCACTTACTGATCCTATCGGTGGCGTAAGGGTTGAAGCCGAGTTTGTCTGTCTAAACTGACACCCAAGTATTTTGTATTATATTTCAAGCAAATTTCCCTATCGCCTAGATATAATTTCGCAATACTGTGAACTTCCTGGTTCCTGGTAAAGAGTACGATCTCGGTTTTGTCTGGGTTTACTACTAACCCCTCTAGCTCTAGCATAATATTAAATTTCACAAAAGTGGCGATATTACTTCCCTGTGGGGGGTTTCCTAGTATATGCATAAATGCGTAACTGATCCATTGAATAAATTAATGTTACCCTAGCCAACAGATAGTGTCGATAAGGCAGGTATTATAGATCTTTGTAAAACAGTGTTAGTTCTTTTAACAAATTGAAGATGTCACAAAATTTGTTGTTTATTTTTTGATTTGATTTTGATTTTGTTTCTGTTCGAAAAGAAAACTAATTCTTGGTTACTTTAATATCTATGAATTTTATTGGAAATGGTGTAAAGATTTGTGTGTTTGTTGCATAAATCGGTGATACCCTCTTTATATTCAAAATTGTGTATGGTGACTTTTTTCTATTTAATTGCAAATCTGAATGTCACGGCAGTGGAGAGACTAACTGCGCTGTGTACTGGTTTTGACTGAGGTTGAAAATGTCCTTGCAACAGCAGCTATAAAATTCCAGCAATTGTATAAAAATTCAATTTATTGGTAGGACATATTTGTTTGTTGTTGCAACAACTTTTGTGTTGGGTAAAGATTTTCGTAATTTACCATCTAAGACTTTAGTGAACAGTAAAGCAGTCGTGCATTAGAGAAGATGTTACATTCAAGTCTTGCAATATTTTCTTTTACAAAATAAACAGGAGAAATTGTAATAGCATTTCCCTGACAAGTTGTGGTAAACGTTGTGGCAAATGCTTCTACGAATTCCAAGTTACGGTAATTGCATTAGTGTGTAGTTGGCAAAAGTGTAAATAGGAAAGTCCGTGTACATTCGTATGTAATAAAGCATAACTGCATTTATGGTCATTTGCAACGTGTCATATGTAGTAGTATAGGATACATGGTAATATTCTCTGGTAGAAATATTTATATGGTCGTTGTCATGGTTCATCCCACACAAAAGAAAAGAGTTACTCCATAACTATTGCGACATTAAATAAAATAAAATTATATAAAATATAATATTTATATGATATTATTTCGTTAAAATGAACTTAAATGATATTTATATTACACATGGTATTCACGTGTGTATTAGATTTAAAAAAATGAGTTCATGCTATCGCTGTGAATAGCAACCAGCAACCTCAAACGAAAATAGGTGCAAGTTAGTTCTTTAATATGTTTTTAATTTATAATATATGTTTTAATGTTTATCTTAGTGTTTTACTGTCTTTAATGTTTAATGACAGATTTCTAAATGACAAAGGTACAGCGTTGGTGGCAATCTATGATCGATATACTTAGATTTATTAGTCTCTTGTGTATCCACGGACTAAGAACATTAAGCATGAGCCGTAACGGAAAATCAGTTAGTTTTGCTCCATGCATCTCAAGATTTTGCCACGTATACCTGAAATAATTGTTCCAGGTCCATAATAGGATTACAAAGTATATATCCCTCTGCTGCCTAGTGCTGATACATTCAGAGAAGTTGTTCAGTGTATTCCTCCTTTTGCTAATCTTTACAGCTTATACAAAAGTCATTTGTCCTGACGTTTAGTCTCGCCATATGTCTACCAATCAGACAGTGGCCCGTTGAAACTGAAAGAATCAGTGAAACGTTGGTCCTGGCTTACGACGTAAGTTTCATGGATCTTCAGCTATGGACAATTTTTTGTCTTTAAGGAACTAATTTTTGCCCCTCGTCCATCTCTTCAGCATCAGTCGCTAGCGCCATGACAACACGTTGCAGTTCCTGTGAAACCTGTATGTTGCTCCCTAGTCTGGCCAGATCATTGGCTTCCCGGAATGTCCCTGTGTCCAGGCACGAATCTGACGTAAAGACCTTACTGCTGGGCCAGATGTTGATTTCAAGAATACCGACTCCAGAGACTGAATTACCCCTGAATGTTAGAGAAGACATTAACTTCAATGATTGCCGTTAAGTAGTACTGATACATGTAGAAAAGTTGTTCAGTGGATTCATCCCTTTGGTAATAGAGCGATGCTATGCGAATAATCCAGAAACGATCCACACCCTTACGACTAATATCGTCTAAGCCGTTCCTGATATACTCGCATCACCACAACCCGTTAAAATAGTCTTTGAAAATTGGATTGACAGGATGAGCAACTGCGAAGCCAGCTGCGGCGTGAATGAAAAATACGTGCGAGTGACTGGTTTACCATTGCGAAATAGTGGAAAAATATTCGTATTAGTTTCCCATTATTTGGTCAAGGTAAAAGTGTATGTTTCCTTAAAAGGAAAACAGTTTTTGTTTATTATAAAACAAAAGAAACGAGACGAAGCTATATGTTAACTGGTAGAAAGGGAATAATAGAAAGAACCTTGAACTTTTTTTTTTTAGCTATATATCAATTTAATTAACTGGATATTAACTTGATATTGAAACTATTCGAGTACAGATATATAGGTAGGTCGCATATAAAGGGTCCGCCATCTAACGTTTTTTTTTCAACTAGTGCTTATTTCGTGAATGGTAACACTTAGCTCATGTCTGATTTGACAGATAATTAGTTTTATCCGTCCGCTGAACGAATATGGTTGTGTATACGCTTGAACAACGCTGGGAAATATTGCGACATTACTTTGGAAATCATGTTAATGTTGCAGAATGTGTGCGAAAATTGCGTACGGATTTTGGAAGAAGAGAAGCACTGTCAGCTCCGTATGTTCGTTATCTTGTGAAAAAAGTGAAAGGATCTGGCATCCTCATCGATAAACCAAAGCGTGAAAAGCCAAAAATAGTGCGTGTATTGCTGCTGTGGCAGAAAGTGTGCGTGAAGCGCCATCAACATCAATTCGCCGTCGTTCTCAGCAATTGTACATTTCGGAGACATCATTGAGACGAATTTTGCATAAAGTCTTTGGTGTGAACCCAAACAAAGTCCTATTGGTTCAGGGGTTGAAACCAACTGACCATCCAATGCGTTTTCGCTTCGCTAAGTGGACCTGCGATCGACTTACAAAAGATGCCGATTTTGGCAAAAAAAATCATCTTTTCAGATGAAGCTCATTTTGATCTTGGCACAGAAAATCCGCACGCATACATTGAAAAGCCGATGCACCCACAACGAGTCACTGTTTGGTGCGGATTTTGGTCCAGAGGCATAATTGGGCCATTTTTCTTCGAAAATGAGAAAGGAGTGGCCGTTACAATCAATGGCGATCGTTATCGGGCTATATTGAACGAATTGTTGTTCACAAAAATTGAAGAGGAGGATATTGGCAACATTTGGTTTCAACAGGACGGCGCTACGTGCCACACAGCCGAAGCTACACTCGATGTTTTGCGCCCTGTTTTTGAAGATCGCATTATCAGCCGCAGAGCTGATGTCGTTTGGCCACCTCGGAGCTGCAATTTGACACCGCTGGACTACTAGTTGCCGACCCGTTATATAGAAAAGTTCAATCTACTTTTTCAGTACAATACGAATATCAATCCCAACTCTAGCGACAACCTTCTCATCGATCACAAAGGGGAAAATAAGAAGAGACAGGTTATACAAGTGAGTTGGGGATTAGGTGCAATAAAAAAGTTCTCAAACAAACAATGTCAGCAATAAATCGAATTTGTTGTCTCGCACACAATATTGAAAGCTAAAAAAATATTTAACATATTCGCAAATACAAGTTACATATAGAAATGTTACATATAGTAAAACGAAATACAACAACCTTAATTATTACACACAACCTTTACGTACAGACAACTTCTATAACCAAACTAACAGAAAAAAACACAGAAGAATACCTGTTGTCTGTCTGATACTTCTATGCGAGCCACATATTATGCAAAGGTGGGGGATTTATCCAAAAAATTCAAAATAATTCAGCCGCTTCTAAACGACTTGTTCAAATAAGATGATGTGTCTCTGCTGTTTACTAAACGCTACGGATCTAGACTGGTAAGTTGATAAAAAAAATACCTTCCTAATACAGGGTGTAACCCCGCCTAGGGGATGTTGTCAGCCCTAGCACTAGGATCGGATACAGTAGTCTAATGAAACACTCGTCTTAAATTACAGTGAATTCAGCTGAGGTCTAGTGCTATTGAAATTCCGAAAATAAAACTCTACAGACCCCACTGAACCGTCACAGTAGCAACCCACAAATTTGAATCGTTGTCGTTGAATTTTGTGTTTAATGGATATATGCATATAGCGCTAGTAACATAATACGCGGATAAGTAAATTATAACACTCTGGCTCGCGAGATATTTGGGGAAAAAATTGTTTTATGAACTTCTTCTATTTTAAATTGTGCAAGGTATCACCTTGATTGGACAAGCCGTTTAGAAACGACTGACATATTAAATTTTTTTAAAAATCAGCTACAGTACAGTGGTAGAGGGTATCACCAACGCTATCACTAATCGAGCTGATCGCCGCTGAAGTAAATTCAAATTAGTCGGTGCGAAAACTAAACCAACTTGTTTACATATTTATAAGAGTGGCGCACGCTAACCTTAGTCTAGTGTCGGCATCATATTCTATTGTGCACATTATATGCCCATTGTTGGGGAGCAGTATGATTGCATTGGTTAAATCTGCTGGTTGGAATTCCTCGTGGTTAGCTGGTTTCTAATTTCATTTGTTAAGAAGCCGCACTGCCTTGGGATTATATGGATCCCCCGGTCGGCCTTTTCACGGCTGTGCACCTGTTGCCGTAGGGTGTGTATAATCTCTCCAGAGAAATTAACTTTTGTCAATCTTTTTTACACTACACTCGCACGGTGCGCCTTAACTAAAATTAAATAAAAATATCTACCTAGAAAATTAGTAGGGATTCTGAATTTACAATGTTCATAAATGAGAAAAATCGAAAAACTAAAATAATTTATGGAGAGATTTTTAAATAAATCCACTTTGAACATTTTTGCTCACGAAGTACGATATTTCAAAAATGCTGGCATCATTGTTTTACTTATAAATAAAAAAGACAAAATAATTTGGTATTAAATGTTTATATTAATGAATCAACATTTAGTTTACATTGTCTTGACGCCATTTTCTAAATCTGTAATCCACGTGAACGTTTGTTACAGCTGTGTTAGATTTGTAAAAGGTATTTAAATTGTGTTAGACAGATCGTGGCGGAGAAAATTTTAAAGACGAATAAGCGATAGCCGACTGAAAGCTTTAGGGTTGGTTGACTGTGTTTTCACAAATTTGCAACTGTGCATGCAAGCAAAAGCTCAAAATCATACCAAATATACCAGATAATAGGAGAAATTATTGGAGCTTCCTCTTTGTGCACTTCGTCTTCTAAATATACTCTCACCGATGAAGTTTACAGCTGTTACGCACTCTGATTACATATACCTATATGGCTCAGCCGGAGAAATATGCACTTTAATACACTTTTGAACTGAGTACTACCAACTGCTGACGTAAAACCGATTAATAACCTCAAAACTTTCTTATCGCTGTCGACTGGTGTTATCTATCAGCCGGGGTTATCTATCTAGCAGCCGTTCCAGGTGCACAAGAAAATTATAAAATGTAGATCAACCCTTTTCAACGTTGAATATAAGTCCTTTCCACGACACAATTGCAACCGATTTGAAGCTAGGGAATATTTTGGCAGGAATTATGTCACACAGTATTGCATACCCGTGCACTTATTGTTATGCCAACAAAGATGAGCTAAGCAGCTATGGCGAATTGAGATCCCCCGAAAATGTTTCATCGTATTATACAAAATGGCGGACTGAGGAAAAGTTTCAAAAAACAAAGCGAAAGATTATTTCAACTGCATTCATCCAGCGCTAATTACAACTGTTGGAGGCAAAACATTCCTAGATATTACTGCACCGCCAGAATTACACCTTATGCTTGGTGTTGTTAACACTGTTTTCACGCATATGTTGAAAGAGTGTGAAAATGAGTCGCTGTCATGGCCAGAAGCTTGTCTCGTTCAGCGTGAAATCAGAAGAGGATGTTCTGGGTTTAAAGGAAATGCATGCAAAACACTTTTGGATAAAGTAGACCTTCTGCGCCAGTTTGAAAATCCAGCAATACCTAAGTTTGTCAAAGTATTTGAGGACTTCAAAAAATTAGTTTATGCTTGCTTCAGAAATAATCTTGACCAAAACTACAAAGCATGTATAGAAGCTTTCAAAAAGAGCTACATGGACTTAGGTGTCAGCGTTACACCAAGGTTCATGCAGTTTTTTTCACAGTTCTGTGAAAAAGAACGGTGAAGGATTAGCACTTTTGGAGAGCAGGCGATGGAGTCCGTACATTTTGATTTCTTAAAGTCTTCCTGGTAAATGAATAACGTTGCTGCGAATCACCCGGATTATCCTATACACCTATTGAGCACTGTTTGTAGATATACATTTTTAAATTGATGTAATTATAATTAAATTATCTTACATTTTTATATGTTATTAGTACTAAAATGTTGAAATATTAAAAGTTTAATAGAACTACCACTAAAAAATTATTATTATATCACTTTATCCTTTCTATTCATATAAAACAATGCCGTATTATCCAAAATATCGTACTTCGTCCGCAAAAATGTTCACAGCGGATTTATTTAAAAATCTCTCCACAGATTATTTTAGTTTTTTGATTTTTCTCATCTATGAGCATTGTAAATTCAGAATCTCTACTAATTTTCTAGGTGTAAGACCTTTTTATTTAATTTTAGTTAAGGCGCACCGTGCTCGATGTGGGCTTTCCAGAAAAATTTTCAATCCTTAGTCTCAAGTATTTCACCCTGTTGACCATCTGCATATTTTTAACAGGAATGAAAGCTTATCGAAAGCTTTGTGTATTATTAAAACCGCGGTCTGCCTTCAGTGGCCAGTCTGCTAAAGTTGTTTATAAGGTTCCCCTAATTAGTCCGTGTGCATTGGTTGCTATCCCCTATCTTAAATGTGTGCTCGCGAATAAGTGTCGAACGATTAAAATGGTTGTAAATCACTAAACGCAGCCGTAGTCATTAACAAATTCAAGTTGCTAATTTTCACTTTTAAATATATTTCGGAAAACTTAAAAAAAATAAAAAAAAAATTTAAAACTGTTCCAGTTGTCATAATTTTGTTGTCATAATTTTTGCAAAAGGAGTAAAAAAAAATGGTGTCCCTTAACCCTGCTGTTAGATTAGGACCATTTGGTCCAAATTTTTTCTGTTTTCCCTTGTAACTTTGGAACGGTGATATATACTGACTAAATTTTTCTGCTAATGGGGTCTTTTAATAAAACAATGTTATGTGCGAAAATTAAATTTTCTAACTTTATTCAGGACTGAGAAAAATACAAAATGACGAATCTTAGGTTAGAGGACCATTTGGTCAATAGTACATTTTTTCATTACCAAGCGAATGTAAATTCATGTCAAATATTTAGAAGATGTTTTTGATATGTCAAATACTTGCTTTAGAAATTATTGAACCAAAATAGTTACAAAGGATAAGATAAAATTATTATTTTGGATGAAAATTCCAGTATGGACCAAATGGTCCCTCAATCTAAGATTCGTAAGTTTTTTCATTACCAAGCGAATGTAAATTCATGTCAAATATTTAGAAGATGTTTTTGATATGTTAGCGGATGTTTTTGATATGTCAAATACTTGCTTTAGAAATTTTTGAACCAAAATAGTTACAAAGAATAAGATAAAATTATTATTTTGGATGAAAATTGCAGTATGGACCAAATGGTCCCTCAATCTAAGATTCGTAAGTTTTTTCTAATCTAACAGCAGGGTTAACATCCCATGAAGGGATTGGGGAGAGAAAGGGAAAAGGAGTATAAAGTTTAAAACTTCTTCCGCTCATTCTTCGCTTGCCAGCATTAAAGCCCTGGGCATAGAGAAAATCTTTAAAGATATAATATTTGTGTGATAGATAGATGTTTGACCAAAAGTGGCATACACCAGGTGGAATTAGGATAACTTCTAACTTTAACTTTCCATGTCGTTTTGGTGAAAAA
The DNA here is from genome assembly GCA_963931995.1 of Phaonia tiefii. Taxonomy (NCBI): domain Eukaryota; kingdom Metazoa; phylum Arthropoda; class Insecta; order Diptera; family Muscidae; genus Phaonia; species Phaonia tiefii. Next base: position 321,139,597 of record OZ008367.1, on the reverse strand, counting down.
CTGCGAAATTTAAATGTGTTTTACACTTTTTTACTGACTGATGTTGTTAGCATAAATTTGTGTTGTATTTAATACAATAATTTTAACACACAAAACGAAATACCGTTGTTGTTGTTTTTAACCATTGCCACTACCTGGCATTATTGAAGTTATTCTTGTCAACATCCAACGTTCATATCACACCAGGCCAAATTTCATAAATTTGCTGAAGGAAATGTTAAGTCTAGTATAATAATTAGTGTATGGTCCTGGGACTTGTCGTTGGTTGTGTGTGTTTGTATATAAGTGTATTCAGGAAGATTCTGTATTAGTTACAACATCCGGTTGGGATGTGTAGAAAAACATTGTAAACTTTTCCAAAGTATTTGGCGATGGAAATGAACGATGCTTACATTAAAACTAGTCTTCAAACTGTAACCTGAATGCACTGGAGTGGATCATGAAAGCAGTTAACTGAAAAATACTCATAACTGCTATATTTATGGTCGACTTCCGTTTTTAATATTTCCCCCAAACCCAAAGGTCATCATCAGAAAAGCAGACACAGGCGAGGAGAGCCAATTGTGATGCTTTTTGTTTCCATATTTTAATAAGCAGTCGAAATATTGAAAAAAAGCAAAATAAAATAAAAAGTTAAGTTTGATGCTGTACCTTAAGCTAATCCTATCCTATATATTGCCTTTTTTGTTAAGCTATTGCCTTAAACTGATTTGTAAGGAACTTAAGTATTTTCTAACGCCAATATAAAGGCTCCGCCATCTAACGTTTTTTCAACTAGTGCTTATTTCGTGAACGGTAACACTGATTTGACAAATAATTAGTTTTATCCTTCCGCTGAACGAATATGGTTGTGTATACGCTTGAACAACGCTGGGAAATATTGCGACATTACTTTGAAAATCAAGGTAATCTTGCAGAATGTGTGCGAAAATTGCGTACGGATTTTGGAAGAAGAGAAGCACCGTCAGCTCTGTATGTTCATTATCTTGTGAAAAAAGTGAAAGAAACTGGCATCCTCATCGATAAACCAAAGCGTGAAAAGCCAAAAATAGTACGTACACCCGAGAATATTGCTGATGTGGCTGAAAGTGTGCGTGAAGCGCCATCAACATCAACAACAGCCATCAACAACAGCACACAGTCGATAATGTGCTTAAAAGTTGGACTGATCGTGTAGGCTACTGCATGGCCAGCAGAGGCAGCCGTTTGAATGAAGTTATTTTCCATTATTAACCGGAAGGACTGTACTTTCAAATAAAAAAAGAAATTTGAGAAAATATTCAGTAGTTTTTTTTTATAGCATTTCCAGAAAAAAAAAAGTAATTTGGCGGACCCGTAAGTACCAAATGATGCTCTTGTTGCTTCATTTCTATTGTAAGCACTTAGCCACAATGCTCATAATCCGTGAATGCATAAAAGAGGGAGTAAAATTTCTTTGCACAATAATTTGAGATGATTATACTAATACGTGGAAGATTTTTTGGTCAACAGAATGGGGTTTCCAATTTGAGTGATATGATGTCTTTAAAAAAAAAAACAATAACTGTTAAGGACATTCAAGTGTTTTTTAGTTAATGTGAAGTACAATCGATACAATTAAGTTCTGAATAAAACGTCTTTCAAATGGCCTCCACGTCTTCTTTTGCAGGAACGAATTCGATGAAAACAATTTCCAGAAAATCAAGTCGTATGTCATGAATAGCACGTTCAATATTGACTTGTAAAGCATGAAGAGAGTCTGGTTTGTTGCTAAAGACCAATGAATTTAAATAACCCCACAGGAAATAGCCTAATGGTATTAAATCACAACTTCTTGCAGACCATTCAATGTCATAATTTCTTGAAACAATCGAATCTCCAAACTTTTCTCGCAATAATTCGGGGGTTGCACGTGCTGTGTGGCACATAGCACCTTCTTATTGGAATGAGATGTTGTCAATGTCAACTTCCTCCAATTTCGGTTATAAAAGGTTGGTTATCAGAACAGTATTAGCTGCTTCATATCGAAAGAAGTACAGACCGATGGTTCCACCAGATCAAAAACCACACCAAACTGTCAATTTAGGTGAATGTAAAGGTTGTTCTGGAATAACTTGTGAATTGCCTTCGCATCAGAATTAAAAGTTTTGTTTATTTACAGCAGCACTCAGAAGAAAGTGAGCCTCATCGGAGAAGATGATTTTCTTAAAAAAATCGTTATCGTTTCCAAATTGTTCCAGGACATAATCAGCAATTCATGGCGCAAATTCATGGCTTCAGTTCCTCAGTGGTAAAAATTTTACAGGGATGCAGTTCCAAATCGTTTCCCAAAATCCGGCAAGGTGTGGTTTGAGACAGTCCCTATTGCTGACAACGTCTTGGAATCGATAAATTGCAATCTTCAGCAACACTTCACTGATCGGCAGCAATATTTTCAGAACTTCGAGCGGTTCTTTGTCTTATTGGCACTAGAACATTATGTAAGGAAAACGTATTCTCGTAATTTGCAACACTTAGGCGAATAGCGAGAACAGGTGGACGATTATTACGACCATAAAATGGCAAAAGCGCACGAAAGGTTGCAATTGGAGAACGATTACTTTGATAAAGATTGAAAAATTTTTAAACGTTGTTCTTGCATATATCTCTACATGATGGCATGGTAAGCATTACTGAATACAATGAAAAAATTACAGATCATGACATACTACAAATGGCTTAGTAATCATATCACTCAAATTTGAAAACCCTTTATAATGAAATGAATAGTCGCATTATTAGCAAAATATTTTTGCTGCTCAGTAATAACACTTATACTAAGTAGGTGTTATTGAGTTACAATTTAAACTACAGAAAATTTTTTGGTATGTATTTGAACTCAAAAAATCAGAGGATTTATTAAAGAGTTTCCATATTGCAGTATTTTAAATGATCCGTTAATTGTCAATAGAATCAGACGGTTCAGACGGTTTTAACAAAAGTCTTTTAGTGTTCACCAATATTCTCATAGGTTACACAGGACTGACCGTGGAGGTTGAAATCGCCTGACAGCCACTCATTTGGGTATTTGCTGCACAGGGAGGTCCAAGCAGCTCACTACATCCTAGATGTACGTCCCTGGCAATGGCTTTATCGGAACCCTCTGTTAGGTAGATAGAGTGGGAAGGTAAAACGAATGAGCTGCCTGTTTGGTTATTCGATCACAGATCAGGTTAAATAGGTGACACTGTCACAGAAATTCTTCTAACTTTCCAAAACTTATTTTTAACGGATCAACGCCAATACAGCATTCGCATTGGCTTCGATTTTGTTGATTTTGTCACTTTTGTTGATTTTAAGCAGAAATCAAGAAACTAGCGTGACTTCCCATACGTTTTGACAGGCGACAAATCGGGTATTTTTTGTGATTTGTGTGGGAATCAGGGAAAAATGCTTTATGCAACGCCATTTTATCTCACACTACGCACGAATAGTTCTTTTGTTTACAACCATTTCAATCAAGGTGCATTAGTGTAGTTGTAGTACTAAATAGAATAGCCGAGTTATTTACTTTTGCCATTTCTTGTTTCACAAACATATATTTTTTATACTTTCTTGTTTCCTGTTATTTTTGGAATACATTTGTGCTGAATTTTATTGTGGGAAAATACCAGACACAAAGAAATTCTTATTGCTGTAAGCTTACTGTATTTATTGTCGTAGTAACACTACCTCGTCAATGCGCCTTGACTTTCAATCAAATCAGGAAAAAATCCCAATGCGAACACTTAGGATTTTGTTAGGACATTTGATACGAAATCGGGAAAATATTTTGCAGAGCGAATGAGCTATACAGAAACAAAAATCCTCTTTTGACACGCAGAATTATGGTCAGCGTCTGATCTATTATGGGCGGTTGTAACATAATTCTCCTGGCAGTAGGCCACCGTTATATTGGCAATGACAATATAAATTGAAAACGAAACACACAAGACCCCCAATTATAAGGACCACGATTTACGGATATGCACTTGGAGTGTGTGTTAGAACACTATAAAGATCCGGCTGCACTATCCAACTGGTAGATGTCCTCGATAATTATAAGACTGCACACCTCCATGTATGTAGTTACAAGGAGAAAAACTATGACATATACTACAGGTGCTGTGAGAAAAAGCATGAATTTGGTTGCGGATTTGTAGTTGGAAAAAGACTGCGACATCTGGTTTCAAGGTTCAACCCCGTGAGTGAACGTATGGTCACCATCTGCATAGAACTGAAATGCTATAATTTGTGTTACTTTATCTTATGCGAATGCAAAAAATTAAATTTGTTCGCAGTTAAAACTCAAAAAGTTTGCATTTGCAGTTGCTCCGACGATGTATATTAAAATATTAATTAAAAAGTAATTAATTTCTTTGGAACCTCTGGTTAACTTTCCGCTTTGTTATAATGCATTTACACCGCCGTTCATGGCGATCAGGTTAGAGATAACCTTTTTCCCTAATCTTTGCCGTTTAAACCACCCAACGTGAGATTAAATTAGCATTTCAGTTGGCAACTCTATGCTTAGCCAAACTCCAGCCGAGACACAATTATTAAAGAGGACGTCACAACAGAAAACTTGAGTTAGAGTTAGATTATTAGAAACTGCCTTAAGGTACAACATGACGTTGTACAGACCGTCGGATGGTAACTGATGAATACTGCATTGCGAAAGAAGTGCCCGTCAGTGGTGAAATAGTTCGTGTACGCTGCCCTTGCCTATGAGTACGTAGATTCGATCCCTGCTCTGATCTCCTTACATTTCTTTCGACGACGGTCACCTCGCTTAGTGACGGCGATACTATCGAAAACTTAGAAATGAAAAGGCTTCTCAAAAGACCGTTCAGAAATGGTGTAAAACTGAAGGTCCCAATCAGTGAGTGTAAAACTGGAAAGCACACAGCTCAATGTTTGTGAGAAGCTCTACCCAACACTTTCATGGGATGTAATGGGAAATATTTTTTTTTTTGTTGTCAAGCACTTGGAATAATATTACCACACATCTCTGGCCGTCAGATAATCCCAAACATTATCCGGCAAGTTCAATGGAGATGGCATGGTTGTGCATGCAATAAGGTATGTAATATTTTCTGTAGGTGAATCAGGTTCTTGACAAAACCTATAGCACACAATGGTGTATCGATTGTTGCAGGAGTATCTCCCGATCAAAACGTAATTAATCCGATTTCCGGTCATAACGTGATGCGCACAATATTAATCAGAGGGCAAAATGTACGAAATTAAACACACAGAATGAAGAGGCCGTAAGGCTGTCTTTATCAGAAGTTACCACATCGTTTGTGGACAAACTTAAACGTATATTAGGGCAGCACAGACATCCTCCCGATAATCTTGGAGCGCAGACTAAGCATATCTTCCATTCTGCAAAAGACTGTGCCTGATTACAAGAAACCACTTTCAGTTAAACCATGACAGGGAAAGAATGTCGCATGATAACTGGCGAAAATTATATTGCATATGAAGACGCTGCAGTCAATTGTACCGCGGGCATGGATGGAGTGGAATAATGAGATGAGCAAGGAGCAAAATGTAATATCGAATAAATGGGGGAGGAAAAAAGCTCCATCCGTACAAAATAATGAGCGAATCGTAACAATTGTGCTGGAAAGTTGCTAGTCATCGTGAAGACATGAAAACGGATATATTGTTACAGAAAATATCATAGTGTTTTGCGGGAGTTGATAGGACGTTTTTCTAAATTGCTATGCCAGAATATCTCTTAAGTATATGAGGCAATACTGGGAGTCTTGAGGAGAATATTTGTCCAAAAAATCTGGTGCTTTTTAGCAATAACTTCGAGTACGGCTTATATCCCGATAGTAATATAGTTAAGTGAAGGATAAAAGAATAATCAGGACTCCGCTCGTAGAATCAGGTTTATAAATACATTTAAAATTTTAGTGTGACTAGCTAGAGTGGTGGACGACGTATGATATTTATCAACGTTTTTTTGTCTTCGATTCGAGTTATATTTAGAAACTTGTAATACCCTCTAAGCTCACAGATGAGTTTTTGAGTTAGCGAAAATAAAATAGAAATAGTCGCAAGTAGAATTCGACCTCAGCTACAAAAGTAAGTAAGTTAAGAAAAACCAGTACAGAAATTTTAGTCGAGTGAATCGACTTAAACAAACCCTCACCCTAAGTCATGCATTGCGACTGGGTTCTATTAAAAATATTTAATATACTATAAAAAATATAATATGTATATGTGAATGGCATTTGGTTCGTACATTGAAAGTATTATTGAAGAGAGAAATTTTTGTAATTTGAAAAATGACACACCCTTTTTAGAATCAATGAAAATCTCTAGAAGCTAAGACAATTTGCTATGTATCCTATATAATTTAATTGTTATAAATTGTTCTCATGAATTCCTGTTGTAGGGTACATAAAATTCGGAGCAACCGAACTTAAATTCCTTTTTAATTATTTAATTTTATTGTTCGTGAGTAATTCAATATTATTTTCTGGGGTGTTTGGGTATAATGTTTTCCTATTATTTTGATTTTGACATTTTGATATTTACAACACTTCTCCAATCCAAGTTATCATCATAGTTTTTCCTTCCCAAGCCTACAGAGGAGGAATAAAAGCAGAAGTTTTGAATCCACAACATTTGCATGTATTTGTTTCGCTATTTTGCTAATGCATTGGTTTAGGCGACATTGGGCGAGGTGGCGGTAAGTCTGGTATTCAGGAATCTTTACGACTTCTTCCACTTGAACTAATTTGGCTTCCTTAAGCAAGGTCTACCACAAATATTTTGTTTCTAGAGAAACAACTTTGCCTTTAGCTATGTGGGTCTATATGTATGGCTTTGGTGAACAAATGGAACTGGGTGGGTGAGGGAGACACACAAAACTACGAAACATGAGCCAACAATAAATGCAAAGAATTTCTGTTTTTCCTACATCTTTTCTTTTTAGTTTCTTTTGCATTCTCTTCGAAATTGTAGATTTTTGACATAACAAAGTTTTGAATACTTTGCTTTGTTTTGGTTTTACTTAAATGTATTCAACAGAAAGTCATGTAGTTTTTGGCAAGGATGTATAAATACGTATGTGGTTAGACGAAAGCGTGGGTACTTTAAAAGTCTACACACCTCATAGAAAAAACTCATGTTTTTAGAGTAAATGGTGACTGGAAAGTTTATTGAAATGTGTGAAACTTAAACTTTTTGCCTATAAATATTTAAATTTTTGACCCGGTCCAAAACGTATGTATCTCAGGAAATGTGTCACTGATTTTGCAAGCAAAAAATTAGTTCATGATATTGAAAGGACAAAACGGTTTCTCTTTTGCATTCAGTATTACGTGTCTCAAATTTTAAAAGAATTTAAAATAAGTTTAAAAAGCCTCTCTGGAGACAAATTTTTGTGCTACACTATAAATTGTATAGTTTTGTTATATACATAGTTTTTCGGAAGAATTAAGTTCAATATTTCGGAAGGATTTTGGTAGAATTTAAAACCACTATCATAAGACTGCTACTATCAAGTTTAGACTACGCACGCTGACAAATTGTGTTTTTTTGTTGTTTCGATGCAAATATAAAGTGTGTTTGGAGCTTGTCGCAAAATAATATACCTGTGTCCAAACACATTGTGTTTGCTATTCAATATTACATGTTTGAGACACAATGATTAATATGTTATAATATATGTGTTTGCGAATCACATATATTTATTCAAATACAGCTATTTTTATTGAACTGCCTATGCTCTCTCGAGAGCAAGAGAATAACAGAGAGTCTATCTTGTAAATGTGTTTCTGTATTTTTGAATTATTCTCTCAGTCAGTCAGTCATAAATATTTCTGAATTGGCGTGTAAATTGCAGATGAAGTGTTTCTTATTTTGCCTGATGTATTATGTTTTAGTTTCATGTATTGAGTCGTCAATGGTTCATCGGACAGAAGATATCAAAAGAGCTTGATCAGTGAAAAAAGAATAAACGAAGGCTCGGACGGTTAAATACTTTGTGATGTTACTTTGGTTTTTCTGTAAATTGAGAAAAGTGAGAAACGATTTTGAGGCAAGCAACTGGAAAGGGCAACAGCGTGAAGCCCTTTGTCCGTCCGAGCCTTTAGTGAGAAAATCGGAACGGCGGACCATTTGTGAAATAAAAAAACACAAGTAATTAATCCACGCTTGGCTTGCATGTACTTGATATGCATAGTATAAATATCTTGTTTGTGTACCAACTTATAGTGATAACAAATACATAGCTGAAACTTTCTGAAAATAAAGCCGTGAGAGACAACAAAGAAAGGAGAAGCAAACGAGCAGCAGACTCTCATTTCAAGAAAAAAAAAAACAAATAATGCATTCAATGCAAATAAATGCCAAATTGGCCTTTTTAAATGAATTAATTTTTTGTATTAATTATTTATAAATGTGGATTTATATTGTTAAATTAATTATAATAAATAATATATGGTGACGCGTCATAACGCCCAGGGACATAACGCCAATGGGCGTTATGTCACACCTAAAATGGACATAAAGCCCATGGGCCTTATGTCACAACTGAAATGGACATAAAGCCCACGGACTTTATGTCGCTCCGCCGGTGGGCTTTATGTCCATTTCAGGTGTGACATAAGGTCCATGGGCTTTATGTCCATTTTAGGTGTGACATAACGCCCATGGGACCATGAGAGTAAAACATTTGAATTTAAGAGTTTTTGTAATTTTATTTACAGATGAAAAATTTGAAAATAACATAAAACTTATTGAAATATTTGTAATTTGGAATCAACAATTTGCCGACAATATGGTGAAGAAAGGTGAACCAATGTGCTTACAATGTGCCCCTGTTAACAAAAATTAAAGTTATTGCAAAAAAAATCGGCGCCTTTTACGACTAGAATGGAAAAAGGTGAAGTTAGTGGAGAAAAAAAATCGGCGCCGACGTGTCACCGTAAATGGCGCCGATTTTTTTTCTCCACTAATTAAAATATTAAATAAAATAAAAATAAATAAATAAAACACTAAATATTAAAAGTAACGGTTCTTTTTCAATTGCATATCACTTTTAGAATTTTGTGGGCGTTATGTCACACCTAAAATGGACATAAAGCCCATGGGCCTTATGTCGCTCCGCCGGTGGGCTTTATGGCCATTTCAGGTTGGACATAAGGCCCATGGGCTTTATGTTCATTTTTGGGCGTTATGTCCCTGGGCGTTATGACGCGTCACCATATATATATATATTGAAATCTAAGAATAATTCGTTTCTAAATATTATTATATTTGGGAGGAAATTCACATATGTTTCCACGTAAATTTATGTAGGTTTGGTGGAAACACGCGAATGCTTCCACTTACGCATATGGATGTTTGGGATGAAGAACGCATATGATTCCACGTAAAAGCATACATGTTTGTCAGTAAATATGAAACTGTTTGCATTTAAATAGAAGTAAGTTTGGGACTTCCAAACATATGAATGTTTGAAGTGTGTTCCAAACATGTACATGGTTCGTGCAGAATACGTTTGGGAAAATATATTAGATAGTCCGTTATTTTTCAGCGTGCGCTAAACCTGAACAATGACAAAAACTGATATTGCGTTTCACCCTCCAAAGGAAGGTATGATACCAGAACTTCAAAATCAATGAAAATTTAATTCGTATAAATTTGAGACCCAAAAAAGTTTATTTAAAAAATAGAAAATAGTTGCTCCAGCTGGAACTTAGACCTAATTCTGCCAAATGCTCAGAAAAACAGATTTTATACTCTTTCTCAGCCAAAAGTGTGTAAACACTTTCTGTTTCGCCTTCTAATATCAGGACCGGCACCAGACGTATCCAAGGAAACTAAACTCCAGTAACTGTCATGCCATTTAGAAGGCAGAATGAACCCCTGTTGGTATGCCTTCTGCGCGACGGCATATATGCATATGTATCAAATCTATTATCAAGATATATCAGTAATATTGTCATTAGTATTCTCATTATTCTCATAATAATCATTGAGTATTCCTTCCAGAAACTCCTACAATATCTGCGGCATGTGAGCAATTAAAGTTGATAAAAGTTTCGCTTGCATTAACTGGAATGCAATAGGATAAGTTTTACAACACTTGACGCAATGACGGCAAAGTTTGCAATTTATGATTTAATCAGTTTATGCAAAATTCGGTAGGATCATTTTCGTGAAATAACAAGGAGGCTAAACCCAAACTTGTTATTTAAATCCATAAATGTGTTGTCTCTCACGTTTTTGTTTTCAGAAGGTTTCAGCCATGCGTTGGTTATGACTGTGCGTTGCTACACAAACAAGATATTTATATACAAATATTATATACATGCAAGCCAAGGGTCGATTAGTTACTTGTGGTTTTTATTACACTTATTTCACAAATGGTCCGCCGTTCCGATTTCCTCAGTAAAGGCTCGGAAAGACAAAGGGCTTCACATTGTTGCCCTTTCCATATACTTTCCTCAAAATCGTTTCTCACTTTGGTAGCACATATGCATATATACGAAACCCATACACAAAAACCAAAGCAACATCACAAACCAGTTAACCGTCCGAGCCTTCGTTTATTCTTTTGTCACCGATCAAGAGCTATTGATATCCTCTGTCCGATGAACCATTGACGACTGAATAGATGAAACTAAAACGCTATCCATCAAGAAAAAAAAAACACTTCATCTGCAATTTATACACATATTCAGGAATATTTACGAATCACTGACTAAGAGAATATTGCAAAAATACAGACCCACACTTACAAGATAGACTCCCTGGTTGTCCCTCTTTTATTCTTTTGCTTTAGAGAGCACATAGACAGTGCAGCAAATACAGCTGTATTTGCGTCACAAACAATAATATATATTATAACATAATAATCGTTATGTCTAAAAAAAACATGTATCTTTAATAGCAAACACAATGTATTTGTACAGAAGTATATAATATTTGCGATAAACTCCAAACACACTTTATATTTGCATCCAAACAACAAAAAAAGACAGATCTTTCAGAGTGTATGGACTCATATATGCACTACATGAAAGCGCAAATAACATTCGATCGAAAATATTACAATATTTGAATAGAAAAGACTTCCTGGAATGAATAAGCTTCTGGCGTGGAGCCCTCTATGACATAGTTCGCAATTGAATGGTCATAATGGGTATGGTTTATATTCTAGGGTACTTTTTGGATCCTGATTCATGCTATTTGTATTATACTGTGTATCAGCGGTAGAAACGTAGTTTTCATAAATCTGACAGTATGAAATTCATATCTTGTGACGAGATGGCTCAGCAGTAGCCTGGCCGCAATTTGTCTCGAAATTTTATGTAATGATGATATCAATGAGCGCTGGACTAAAATGTCTATTTTTTACCTAAAAGAAGTACCTCAAAAAGCTGAAGCTGCTCTGAAAATAATTAATTGACCCAAAAATTGGTTAAAGGTGAACAATATAGTTTTTATTTTGAAACTTTTATTTGTTTTATTTCTCTTAATTAAAATTTTCAAATACGGTATTATTATTCCATAATTGCAAATTTAGTGTTTTAATTCACGGGCGAAAAATAGTATAACTTTCAAGAATATTCATTCAATGGTGGTTTTGTAAGTACGATTAGGAACACCAAAAAACAAAAAAGAAATAAAAACTTCAAATTTTCCTAATTTCTCTGCATCATTATCCTATCTTTTTTTTAACAAGTATGGAGCATAACCGTGGTGTAACTCAGTTTTTCTTTGTAGTAGAGCACCGTACTTGTGATTAAAGAATTCCAATTTCGTCGTCTAAAGCCATACACCCTATTTTCATAGGCTCAGCTTCAATTTCGAATTCATATTCTTGGCGGACTATAATAGGGAGAAGATTTAATTTCCATGAGAAATAATAATTGTACAATTAGAACAGCAACCTTTTGTGCTGTATCGAAAAAGTAGGTAGCTGTTCATTTATATTAAAAGAATATAAACTTTTTTCCACTTATTTCTAAAAGAGGACACATAATCTATATTTCAAAAACGGGAACATTTACAAATATACATATATCAAACGTACCCGAACCCGAAGAGAATATAAATGATGACAACTTTTGCTAAATATGAAACATTAAAGCAACTTAAACTATATAAAGAAAAAATCATTGAATTTAATTTAATTTAATTTAATTCAAATATTTACTCCGATCATTGCCAAGCGACACACTGTATCAGCTTTCAATGCTGGATGGGCTCACACGAAAGATACATATATTATACATACATACATATATTTCTCATATTTCATTTATAAAAATTATAAAATCTGTTTTCATTAAATCATAATTGTGTGTCAAAGAGAAAATCTCACATATGCAACATTTAACTCAATATTATTTTTTCATAAAGCAAACATTTATACACAGCATTTAAAAAAGTTGATTGTCATAATTATAATCAATTAATGTGTGTATGTGTGCCCCCTGACGAATTTGCATTGTCTATGTTATTACTAATATACACTGCGCTCGTTTGACCTAATAAATGTGCATTTATTTATTGGGACGTCATAAATATGTATCCGACATGAAAATTAAACCATGGATGGTGCAATGGCGTATGGTTGAAGACACGGGTTTAAACCTCTTCTGACCAGTTTTGACGTAGAATACGTCTTACCTTACGGTATGAGGAGTCATGTCAGGTTTTTATTGTTGTAATATTTATTTCATTGAATTTGAGGAAACGGCTAGATGAATTTTTTTAAAATTTTTTTTTTGTAGGTAAATGAAGATGTTATCTTTCGTTTGATATACATTTCATATTGGTTGATATCTTCCTAATATTTAAATTTCTCAAATGAAAATTGTTTAAACACATACACTCAAACATATGTGTGGTGTTTGGTTGACGGTTTTTGGTTGCTCAACATTGCTTAGGCACATGTATCTAGTAAAAAGTGAAACGAACAGCAAGCTAATGTTGCTTGGCAACATGTATGTAGTAAAAAGTGAAACAAACAGTAAGCTACCGTAATAAAGCTTTTTTGCGAAAGCTTCAATAAAGCTGTTGTAACATTAATTTTGAATTGTAAAGCGTAAAGCTTTCACACAACGGTCGAATGCTAATGCGAAGACTCGATAAGGTAAACCTTTTTTAATATTAGGGCGGCCCTCTCAACATTCGCAGAACTTATTTCAATAAAAATATTAATTAAAATACATAACTTAAATTAAGTTTAAAAAAATTGAACATAATATTTTTTTTTTAAACGGACTTGAATCAAATGCAATTGGTAATTATAAAAATTACAGCAGACAGTTGTCCGAGGTCTTCGGCCACGGACTGTCCCTGCAGGCTGTGTCAGAAATACGGCCATTAAGTTTAACGTTGAATACGCCATCCGATAAGACAGAAAACATATATAACAATAAATGATACATAATATAAGCAAACGAATTTATTGTTATATATGTTTTCTGTCTTATCGGATGGCGTATTCTACGTTAAACTTAATGACTGTGTCTCTGACACAGCCTGCAGGAACAGTCCATGGCCGAAGGCCTCGGACAACTGTCTGCTGTAATTTTTAAATGGGTAGTCAACTTAACCGTAATTGCAAGTTATTTACAGGTTACCTTCACATTTTGTTTTCAGTGAAGAGTTACTGTTATTCTTATATCTGGTTTGGGCTTAATAGCCAAGCAACAAAGAGGAACACCCAACATGGATTTATGCAAATATCATATACTTACTTACATATCCGGTCTCGAACAACCCCTGGCGGTCAGGTACCTTACAAAACAAAGATAATATATTTCGCCAACCAGTTCGATCTTTTGCTTTACCTCTCCAGTTGGTAATACCAAGTGTACCCAGGGATTCGTCGACTTGAGTCCTCCAGCGGAGTCTTGGTCTTGCTACTTTTCGCCTTCCTTCAAGTTTGGTTTGAAAACCCTTCGTGCTGGTTCGTCTTCATCCATTCTACTGACATGGTCTACCCAGCGCAATCGCGTTATTTTGATCCGCTTAACTATGTCGATGTCAGGCTAAAGCTCATACAGCTCATGATTCATGCGTCGCCGCTACTCGCCGATGTGCACTATAGGGCTATAAATTTTCCAGAGTATTTTTCTCTCGACGACTCATACAGATGTTTCTTCTGCTTGCGATAAGACCCAAACGATATTGTTTTTGGTTATGGCAAATCCGAGGTATATAAATTCGTCCACTACCTCGAAATTATATCGGTTATCGACGTTCACGCTTTGGTCAAATCACGTGAACGCCCTGCTGTTTGAAACCGTTAATTTTGTCTTGTTCTCATTTATCGTCAGACCCATTTTTCCTCACTCCTTCTCAATTCTCGAAAACACCGCGGTAACTTCTCTAGTTGCACGCCCAATGATATCTATATCATCAGCATACGCGAGTAGCATGTGACTTTTGCTGCTGATGGTCTTATTCAAATTGACTGCAGCTTTTTTCATAATGATCTCCATTAAGATGTTAAAGAGATTGCACGATAGAGTGTCGCCTTGCCTGAGGACTCGCTTGGTTTCGAAAGGTTCGTTATCCTGCAAAGGCGTTTGAGTTTTGCAAGAACACCAAGCTCAGACATTGCTTCGTAGAGTTTCTCTCGTATCGGACTATCGAAGGTCGCTTTGTAATCGACAAATAGGTGATGGGTGTCGATTTGTTTCTCGTGGGTCTTCTCCAGGATTTAAAATCTGGTCAGTTGTCGATTTTCCAGACCTACAGCCACACTGGTGTGGTCCAATCAGGTCAGCGATAATTGGTTTTAGTCTTTCGCACATTATACTTGTTAGAACCTTATATGCTATGGATAAAAGGCTTATTCCATTGTAGTTGGCACAGAGAATCGGGTCAACCTTTTTTACATATGGGACATAGCACACTGAGACTCCAATCCCCGGGCCTGCATTCATCTAAAATGCACCAAAATAACACATGAATGCCTAAAATCGAAGTAAATTGTACAAAAATGTATGGAAAAACTAAATAGGCGCAACAATTTGATGATCTCGGGTCAAAGTATGTTTACAAATACTCAAAGCGGAAACATGTATTTAACACAATCTTACATTTATCATGTAGGCAGTGAGTAATGTGATTATCAATATCATATGCTTCTGAATACAAGTTAACCAACCACCATTGGAGTTTTGATGTTTAACCACAATTTAACTAAGAAAGGAATATCACCACTGATCTCAAAACTGGTCATTATAATCTATTGTTATATCCATGTGTATAGTATTGTGTAAATTATAAAAAATCATCCTAGAAGAATACAGCATAAAATATATGGCAAACCCTTGGTGTCGGTCAGTCGGTAATTTTACTGAATATAAGATGCTCTTCCAGATTTAATTTTATCTAATCGTTGTTTGACTGTTCTACAGTGATACAGAATGCCAAATCTCTGGGCCAAAGTCGAAAAATTAAGATATGTTTATGAGGTGTTGGGTTTGGTAGAAAAATAGTCGGAGGGTCGAAATGCATATTGGGGAGGGCATTATCCCTTATACCTGCTATGGTATTCCAGTTTAAAAGTGACTGATGCTCGATCCAGACGCGTCGAGATTCGAGTGTCTTTATCAGTAAAGCCTACAAAACTACACTAAAAATAATCTAAAAAATGGATTCGAAATGGAAGAGTAAGTATAATATTATCATTTTTTGCTCCAAAACATACGAAAGGCAGAAACTTTTCATAATTATTTAAATTAAGCCCGATTTTATTTATTTTAAAGTAATTTAATTTTGTTGTGGCTCTACGTGGCCAGTCTATTGTATTTCGTGTTACCACCAAACACTGGACAAACAAATAGCGACAGTTATTCTAAGCAGTGAAGGCAAAGGGAACAACAATAACAATACAATGGCTCAATGAAGCATCGGAAGTTAATAATTTCCAACTTCTAACAGCGCTATTGAAAATCTATGTATATACATTAGAGTGTACTGAAAAGGTTTTTTTTCTTGCATTTCAAATGCGGGGGCCTCAAGCGACTCGTATTGCAGAGATGATTAGGGGAACATCAAACTTTGTTCCTACCACATTTTCGAAATCAAAAATAATTTTTTTTGGTTAAAATGTGGCTGAAACGACGTCCAGTTTGACATGTATAAAAAAAAACATATTTTTAAAATTTTCATAGAGTATTTTTTTTCGCGACGTGAATTTGAAATGTGATATGTTGATGTATTTTATATAAAAATGTAGATATGTATTTTCAATTTCAATAAATAAATGCTCACGAATAAACACTTCACGCTGACAAAAATCTGTAGGTTTTTGTTGTTTGTTAAGTTTGTCGCAAATATAATATACTTGTGCCCAAACGCATTGTGTCATTTGTCAGAATGATTAATATTTTATAACATTTGTGTTTGTGACCCATATATATTTGGGTTTGTGATATAAATACAGATGTGTCAGTTGCAGTGTTTATGCCCTCTCTAAAGCAAGAGAGGTGTGTATATTAGGGTGACTCAAAAAAATTTTCTTTTTCGATATTCATGGTTGCTCAAGCTTGGTGGAAAGCTTATAGGGTAAAGTATTTTTGAGATTTTTCGGAAGAGGTTTAGAGGTCGAACAACTTGAATTTCCCCAAAAAGGATTTAAAGAAAAGCGACCCCATACGGCCAAGAAAATAATTCTTCTTCATCAAGATAATGTATCCCACACTGAGTATTTCCAAACCTAAAGAAATGGCCCGGTGTGAAGAGATTTAGCTCCAACGATGAAATTATTGATCAAACAAATGCCTATTTTCTGGACTTCGAAAATCCTAGCATTTGGAAGGGAGATAAAAATTGGAGAAACGTTGGACTAAGTGTATTGAGCTAAAAGGAGAAAAAAATGTGTTTCATTCAAAAAGTCACGGACTTATTGCTCCGCCCTAGTAGTTTCCCAAACATATCGATTTTCCCGTTTGTGAAAGATATTGTCTTACGGTGTATGTAGCTGTTCGTACATGTAAACTATTTTTGTTGTACAGAAACATTTATATATGTTCCTGACCGCATAAATTATTTAACTGCCCTACATAACCGGCTATTGAATTTCAATATTTTTACTATTGAATTTACTAATTGAATTTAATTTTTAATGACTCAACTGAAAACATATAGGTCGTATAATGCAGGTCGCTTTGTGAGTTTTTTGGTTTATGGTTAAGCAGAAATTTGGTGGGGTGTCTTACCGATTATACATGAATATTTAATTGAATATACATATATGTATATTTAAATTTTGTTTTACATTAAAGCACAAAATGTTGTGACAGCAACATTAGGATGACCCTTATTTTATTAGATAAATGTTATTTGAGAAAATTTTAAGGGTTTTGAGCCTCGGCATCATTACTAATCCTTGATCCATTCGGTCTATTCGGCTTTTTGTTGAAACAAATTATATACAACCTGTACTATATTCATCGATACTCGGACATTTGCTCTTTACTTTCTCTAGTTTAGAATAGAAAGTTTTGAACATTTTCCATACGATAAAATACATAGGGTAGGTCAAATCCCCAAATTGCCTTCTTCTTTAAAAAGTAACTTCAGTAATAATAATGAAGTTGTTGTGCCCATCTGTGTAAAAGCGTCACCTGTCAAACCACCTCAAACTAACAAATGGGAAAAAACTTGAACAAATAATAATACAAATAGTAAAACAAAAAACATTTATTAAGACGCTCAAAAATTATTGATAGGAATATAATTATATTAATATATTGGTCAATGGTTGTGTGATCTCTTACCACATTACAGTCCTTTCGACGCGGACGTCTCGCTTAGTGATGCCGACAGTCTCAAGTATTAAGTCACTATTATGACACACTATCAAGTTAAACAAAACGCGCTCAGCTAACTGGGTGTGAGAAGCTCTTCCCAATTCATTCATGGAGTGTATTGGCAAACATTTTCGTTTTTTTATAATGACATCAAGAAGTTTTCGTTCCATGCACTTAAATGAGACTGTAATGTAGGTTGTAATTAACATCAGAAATTTGGGCAACCTCCTCCAATTGTGTAAGGACAAAATTTTGAAATCTTACAAAATGGATCATGTGTTGGCATGCAAATCTAACAATTTGGATGGCCATATTTTGTAACAGTCACACACAACTCGCATTAGAAGATTTCTGAACAAATTTGATCTCGTCGTAAGTAATCTGACTAACCTCTTGTGACCAAAAAGCGGGGCACAAGGGACAAAAATGCTGAATTTTTTGGTTTTAAATATAAAGTTAAAATAAATAGTTTTTCATTACATCCAATGAAGGGATAGAGGATAACTTCTCGCCATCAGTGAGTAGAAATCAGTCAGTAGTTAAAAGAAATCTTCATGAGTAGAATTAGTCCCACCAAAAGCGGGTCGGCAGGTCAAGTTAGTCATAAGTATTTCAGCATGAAAGGAACCCCTACACTATGATGATGACGATATTGTAACTTCTGACAAACTGAACCTGTACGGTCTTGACCGGACTTATACCCTAAGAGGTCATAATCTTCGAGCAGATTTTGTTATGGTGTCAGATTCGTTTTTGTCTTTAATCTTGCTTATACTCGTACTGAGATTAATTTAAGATAATACTTAAATCTAATCTCTCTGATAAACACAACTAATTGTGTTATAATTTCTGTAATTTACTGCCTAGAAACATTTCACTCTAATTGTATTTATAAGTATCTCATATTTCCTTTTTAATTCCTAGCCCATTTTCAACATAATATTGAAACTAATTTTGTTGCGTTGCCAAATGTAGTCTTAATTTTTGCCACTACTACTCCTGTGATACAATTATACAAGCTCACACTCAAGCCTAAAATCTATTTGCGTTCATAAAAACAATACAATTAGCTTTAATCTGTCTGTAAGTGGTTCAGATTACATAAACATTATTCTCCGTCCTGTTATGAAAATTTCCTCACCTTTCATCCTTTGCTATACCAAGGGTATGCGGTGACGTGTTATTTCAAGGCTCTTGTATGCTATTCAAATTATAGGGTTTTCTGTTAAGTCCGAAAGGATTACATATGTGCTAGAGAACACAATCACCAAAATAAAAAAATAATCGAAAAGGTTATCGTTCCGCAAAATTATTATATCTATTCTATATTTTGTGGTAACAGTACCTAAAAATAAAGAAATACTTTTGCCTGTTTTTATTTCGTCCCTTAAAGCATTGTTGTCCTCTTAAGTATTATGCAATAACAACCATGATCTAATTTTTATCCAAACCGTGTGCATAATCTGTATCAAACAATTTGGGTCGCCCAGATATTCAAGATTAGATGTCGTACCCGAGGAGATTTGCCGTGATAAACAATTCCAATGATATGACTACAGTTATAAATATATGGCCAATGAATTTCTTGCAGTTTTAAAAATATTGTGAAATTATTCTCTTCTCATGTTATTGAGCTCTATATAATTATGTTCAGACTTCCTATCAAAAGTTAAGCGTTCCTAAACCAAGAGATCTTTCTCCTCTTTATACTATTTTATAACATATTCAAGATAATATTGTCAAAATTGAACTGAGTATATCGTAGTATACGGTGCAATATTAAATTTTACACTTAAACCAACCCCCTTTTAGCAAGCACAAGGAACACAATTTGACTTTTGATTGTGTATAAGTGGCAGAATGTACAAAATCAATTTCCCTTTCTGTCATACAGAACCCTCCACATAGTTGATGTCACATCAATATTATGAAGTGAATACTTGGGGGTCTAGCTATGTTACATCAACAAGTGATATTTTATAAGATTCAGAGGGGTTAATGTAAAGTCATGAAATAAATTGCACTTCGATGCTACATAAATCATTAAGAGATAAATATATTCTGCCACTGAGATTTTGTTTCGTAAATACTAGATAAAGACTCTGTATACAGGGTGGTTCAGTCACGACTGGACAAATTTCACAAGCGTATTCCTTGGATCATTTCATGAAAATATGTCCATCTACGACCATCCCCGAAAATGCAAGGGAGCGAAATGGCAACGTTGCAAATTTTCAGATTGTTGGTCGGATGGATGGTACAAGGGTAAAATTGCTAAGTTCTGAACCAGTGGTCGGATTTTTTTTTTGGGCTTATTGGATAGGCCATAGTCACAACTTTGGAACGTTTAGGTAATTTTGGAAAAGTATGAGATAGGGCTATCGTTTAAGAGTTGTTATCTGCCATCTGGATGAGAAAATTGAGGTTATGTGCATGTTCTTATGTCTTTTTTAAAATTATTTTTTGAAAGCTCCGTATCTCGGCGATTTCACTTTTTTAATGTTTCTTTAATGATTCTGAAAGGTCTCTTAAAGGCCTTTCCAACAAGTCCAAAAATTAGCAAGTCCAAAAATTAGCAATCCAATTTTACACTTACCGGCCCAGCCCGGCTCAGAAAAATCTAATATAATACGCGAATTTCAGAAACCCAAAAAATTTTTAACGATCGGACCCATAGGGCCCTAGGGTCCAAAAAACGGGTTCACCTAGGTACATCTGCGAACAAGCAAGTGTGGGTACTCATATTAAAGATATTGTCCTCTCGAATTTAGTCGTATATACATATCGGCTGTCCGGCATCTGTAGACCGAGATAACCCTGTTTTAAGATTTTATACCTGGTCTGGTGAAATTAAACAAATAAAATCTTTAAACAAGAAATAAAATATAATGTAAATTTGTTCGAAAAATATCCCCGATTACGGGTCGTCACAAAGGGAAAATATTCGACACTTTTTGAAAAGAAAAAAAATTTAAATATTTTTAAAAAAATTTTGCCTGCCAAAATTACAAACTCCTTTAAAATAAAGGAAATAAAATTTGTTTAAATAAAAATATAATAAGCCCAAAATCCATCAATTTATGTATTAAAACAAGGGGCCCCTCACGCTCCCAATCTTGTATACACAAATTGTTGTATGTGATATCAATGAGGTCATTGAATTACATCAGGTATAAAGTAAACTATGTTTATGAAAAATCATGTCCCCATTCATGGAAATTATCGAAAATTATAGGAGAAACGCAATTTCTGGTCCCTGTACTCTAACAACTTTGCACTCGCCACCCATTTTTCACACTGTTTTAATTTTATAGTAAATATGAGATCAGTATTAAGATTTTTATCATTGATGACTAGTTCCACAGTGCTTATCAAAATAATATATAACTCATATTTACAGTGGGTCTGGCGAGACGTACTCTGGGGACTTTTCTTCCGCCGTCGTCGTGTTTGGACCTCAAATGATACAAATTTGTTCCTGAAATCCTATGACTCTGAAACCGTTTGTGACAATTTGTATAAGTACAAGCTTTAAATTCTTTGACAGAATTTTTGGAAACATTAACAAACTCTTCTTTTGAAGCGATGTATGTTATTACTTAACATTCCGTAAGGCCTTCTTGAACATAAATTTTGAGGCTACAACGCCTAAATGGGTTAATATTTCTATCCCTGGGTCACAAAATTTAAGCAATTAAGCACAGTGAGGAACAGTTTGTCAAGTCAACTAGCCGGTTAACCTGATACTAAGACCCACTTGCCACCGAATAACTTTTTTTCTAAAAACTAACAAGAAGTTATAATCTGTTTACTTACAATTTAATTTTGCTTCTGTTAATAACAGATCACTTTTAACAAATATGTGAAGGATATTCAATGTTTTTGTTTTTCATGTTATTACTGGGCAATGCTGTTACAAATCTCTCGGCTTGTTACTTCCGCAATATCTTAAATATTACATACGATATATTTGTATGTCGCCGTCGGAGGTGCCATGGTAGTGTGCGCTGCCCTTGTGGATGGGAACATAAGTTCGATCCTTGCTCTGACCACCTTAAATTTCTTTCGACGGTGGCCACCTCACTTAATGATGGCCACACTATCGACTATTTAGCCATGAAAAAACTTCTCAAAATACCATTCGGAACCGGAGTACAACTGTAGGTCCCAATCAGTGAGTGTAAAACTAGAACGCGCATAGCTGACTTGCTGTGAGAAGCTTCCCTAATCCCTTAATGGGATGTAACAGGAAACCATTTTGTAACGGGTTTTTCAATAAGAGCGCTACAAAAGTTTTTTTTTAAAATAAAACAAAACCGGTTTTAGATACCAATGAAATTCTTTCTTCCTGTGAAAGTACGTTCGATGCCATTATGAATGGAACTCGACCTCTTTTGCATGGCCACCACGGGCACGCTTGCAGAAGTCCAGACGCTGAACCCAATTTTCGACGGTCTTCAAGCATAAATCGGCCGATACTGCTGCAATTTCATGTTCGATATTCGTACGAAGTTCATCAATCGTCGCTGGCTTGTTGGCATAGACCATAGACTTGACGTAGCCCCACAGGAAATAATCTAACGGCGTCAAATCGCACGACCGAGGCGGCCAATCGACTGGGACATTTCGTGAGATATCACGTTCACCAAACTTGGTTTCCAATAAATTGATTGTGGCATTCGCTGTGCGGCCTGTGGCGCCGTCCTGTTAGAACCACATGTCCTCCAAGTCCATATTATCCAATTGAGGCCAAAAATATTCGGTTATCATTGAACGGTAGCGATTCGCATTCACAGTAATGTGCCAGTCTTGATCATCACAGAAGAAGTACGGCCCACTGACGCCGCCGGCCCATAAACCGCACCAAACCGTAATTTTTTCGGGATGCACTAATGACTCATGGATTACGTGTGGATTGCTGTCTGACCAATAACGCACTTTTTGCTTATTGACGAAGCCATTCAGCCAGAAATGAGCCTCAGCGCTGAAGATAGCGCTCTTAAAGTTGAGGCCATTGACTGCAAATTTCGGTAGTAAATTTTAATAATTTCGACTCAGTGTTGGCTCGTCTATCTTTCCATGATGAAATGGCAAGCCTTACTGAAGATAAATGTCAAAAGATCGGTAAAAAATATGGCGTCGTTTGCTGTCCCTATCGATTTACTTTTGCATCGTCTCTGTTGAAAAACCCTTTATATCTTCGTTGTATTTGGACTTTGTATGATAGAAATTTCTTCCTGAAATCCTAGGTCTCTGAAACCGTTTGCGACAATTTGTTTAAGTACGAGTTTTAAATTTTTGACATCATTTTTGGAAACATCAAGCTGTTTATTTTATACCAATATTTATATTATTATCTTTTATATCAAGATTGTATATTAAAGGTTTAAATGTTGTGTTACTTTATCAGTCTCCAACTACTGTGCACTAAATATTTCCTTATACTTTTGGCTTTACTCAACACACAATGAAGAATGTGAAACATTTTACTCGAGTTATACCAAATGTCTGGTATCTTAAGCTCTTCATGCTCGTAAACATATGTACATATATACATAAGACCATTTAGGTATTAGTATGTAAATATATATGAGTATGCATATGTAATCGATTGAAATGTATAGTACACTTTCTGTCTTCCATTGTGACTCTATTAGACGCTACTAAGAATTTTGAAATGCAGACGATGTGGAATGGAAAGAAGTAACACTAACTTCTACTCTACGTTCTTCTACACTGTAAATTCATGTGCAATTTTCGCATAAGCACTCGTAACTGTCATGATTTCCATTGTACTTATGCACACAGGTTTTTACTCAACTCAAATGGTTTTTACTCAACTGTGTAGAAAAAACCAGCTAGGTAACCCAGTGATCGAATTTGTTCGATATTTTACCACAGTTGTTGAAGGAATGGGAAATATTTCAGAGCCAGTTTGAAAAAATATAATCAAGTCTGTTATCGTAACTGAAATATATTGAACACGTTGTTTATAAAAGTATAACGTTACAAGTAAGCAGATATTTCACGATACGACATTGGTTAAGGATTTAAAACCGCTCTCTTCAAAATGGTTTTTAAAATATCCGCAAATGGTAAGTTACACCTACCATCTTCGAATATAAGTCATCGTCGTCTTCGATATAAGGTATGTTTAATATATCCCAGTTGGAAATTTTGTCTTGAAGACAATTCCAGTAGAATATCCTTAGGACAATGTTAGCAGACCGTCGATTTGCCAGTATTATGTCACGGCTGACCGTAACTAAAGCCAATGCTGAATGTCTATAGAGGAAGTCTTCATCATTTGTCAACTGCAAATCATTAGGGTAGATTACAATTTTAAAAAAAAAAATCTGACTAAAAAATTTATATTTATTTGTAGTTTGTATATTTGAAAATGAGAAAAATAATATGCACACTTTTAGGAATTCATTCAACCAGATTTTATTTAATTGTTGGTCAAGAAGACCCAATACATAAGCAAAGATTAAAACATGGTAAGGTAATTGAGCACCACTTATAGCGACGTATTTATCAACTGAACCACTGATGAGTACATGTTATATAGTGATCACAACCATTGGCAAACTGCGGACAATTCCTGCTGACTTTTTACAAAATGTATGCAAATGTCAGGGTGTGTCATTAAGTTTTTTGGATGGGAGTGGATTGGAAAGTCAGCTGGGACTCTGACGTGTGACCTCCTAGCCCCTGATGATGCCTTTAGAAAATTTCCAACTGGGATGTGATGCCTTTAAAAATGTTTTTCATTAAAATTAGTTAAAGTGCCTTTATTCAAGTGAACCAAAAAAATAGCACATTTTTTGACTTTTTTTATAAATTGCTTAACAACTATTGTCATGTTTTTTTTTTATATCTCAAGATGTCTAGCTTTCATTTCCATTTTAAAATTCTGTAATCGATTACAAATTGCAAAAGAATCAGGCTGCTAAATATGGAGTTTTTAGTGCCTTTAAGGAAGTGACCCGGAGTGTATATTAAAAACAAAAATACAATAGAGAAAAATTTATAAAGTGTTGATTCACAAATATTTTCTTTCACCAAAATTCCAAATGCTGCTGAGACAAATTTTAAACGAAGAGTTTTAAAGAGTTGTACGCTGCAACTTTTTTAGCGCGCCCTTCTTGTTACACAATACTTGCTCGGGGCCCTACCGTAAATGTTTCGATTGCTACTCGTTTCTAGCTCGCAACGGACTTCATACTTGCGTTTTTTATGCATTCGTGGTTTGTAAATAAAAAGGATTCGAGACACATCAACTTTTATAAAATTTTGAGGATTCGAAACGGATTCGCTCTGAAATTTAAAAGAACATTTAAAATTAAAATAGATAATAGATTGTGCGTCGGGAACCTTTCGACTGAACTACAAGTCTGGTTTTATCATGTTTGCAATTTCGAATTTGTTCTTACGCTCTTGTAACGGGATCGAAATGGATCCGCCAAATCGCAAGTTCACTGATTCGCTTCTATATGTGTTTCGGAGGGATGGATCCAGCTGGAGAAATACGATAAAACTGGTTTAATTTGCTAATGTTAACTTGTTTGTTCAATTAACGTGTGTAAGACATCTGACCTCATGAGGTTGTAAAATAGTCAATAAAAGTAAAGTAAAGGCGGGTTTTAATAAGCCGGTTTTCCTAATTGTCATGCCACGGTTAACCGGTTATTTACCCCACTTTCAAAGTCATATTTTATTATAAATTTAGCAACATCGTGAATGGTTTCGTAGGGCGTCTGAACTTCGAGCATTTCTAACTTTAGCTACGACTCAAATATGAAGTATTTAGATACAAAAATTATGAAAACATTACATTCGTAAACAGCATTATTAAGGCAAATATATTTGGACCAATTTCTACCTGAGTTAAATAAAGGCGTATTAAATTTCAGCTCTCAAAGTTGCGAAAAATTGTTATGTAGGCGAAGAAGTTTTAAATTTGTATTGGTCTGAAACTTATAGTAAATATTTAAATTGAATTCAGTGGTACGAATTTAGAATTAATTTCAGTTCCTTTTTTCCACAGTATAGATTTATTACGCAGCAAAAATGCTCTTTATACAACTATAAAAGGAGTGTTAAAACATGGAAGGAAGAAAAAAGATTCGTTGATATTAGTTAAACATAATTTCCAAGAATCTCTATGCGTACATTTACGTACCCTATATTTATATCTCCATTTGCAGAATTCATCTGTCTTATGTTTTATACAATTCCAAGTTTGTCCGTTTAAATTTTATTTTCCATTTTTCTATCAAAGCGATGTGGTTGTCTGATTCTTTTTCTTGTTTCACAAAATGTTATTTGCATATTTATGAGGTTGGCAGAACAAAGAACAATATTTCGAAAATACAAAAAAAAAGACAGTGGTGTAGAATAGAGTTGGAGGCATCTTTGATAATGAGGAATAAATGGAAAAATGCATAAAATGTCAGAGCTATTATTGGCGTTGTCTTTGTTTTTTCTTGCTGTTGTGGTATATGTGCAATGAAAATAGAAGCTTATCTGGCGTGTAATCTATTTCATGTTTACACCGGGAACTTTCTCATAAGCTATAACTTACCAATCGACACACATTCGTATAACTACCACCACTGTGAACCACAGCTCTAGCATCAGGTCGTGCATCCTGCATAAATTTTCTATATTTGGTTCATAATCCAAGTGTACTTCTATGTCTCTGTATTGAACGGATAACTATTTTTTTTTTCTTTTTCGGGTTTATTTCCACAAATATCTACACACTGCCACTTCATTATAGTAGGAATTTCGATCTATTGCTTCTGTTATTTTCAGTGCTGGAAAATGGACAAATGGTAGCAATATTCTGCAGCAGGATGTTCGAGTAGAAGGAAAAGACATAATCCCGTGATAAGCATTGCTTTAGTATGATAAATTAATGAAGTCAGAGGATTGGGCAATCTTATAATTATTCATGGATTTAAAGAAAAATCTACGGATTATATCCAGGAAATTGAAACCAGTTATTCTAATATCTAAAATCCAAAACACAATTGGCTCAGAATGAATCACCCTATCCTACAATACCATAATTTCCGGAAACTAACGACAACTGTCAGGTTTGTTATGATATTTGTGATGTAAACAGATACATGATACACATCACCAGCCCACAGAATGCAATACTCCTCAGGAACGTTGAATACTTGTGACTATTTTATTTTTTGCGAAAGAATTCGTCAGTGTATTCCCATACCTACTGTTCGCCGTAAGGGAGTATGTCACAGATAAATGCTCAAAGTTCTACAGACGGTCCTCCAGCTACTTTCTGAAGACCGTCAATTGCATGTCAAACGCTCTAACTCTTTCGTGGAACCCAATGAATCGGCCGAAGTTCTAACAAGAACGTTGCACAATGCGGTAAAGAGAGCACAAATAAACATCAACAATAGCGGCATTTGACAGATATCAAATTCAAAATATTGATGTTCGCGTAAGGAAACTCATACAGAAATACTCGTAGATCAAAGTGTAATGTGGAAAAACATACCAATTGCTGGTACTAAGAGTAAATTAATTAATTAATTTAATCCTATGAGGAGCTTGATAAAGCAATTCTTGATATGACGAGCCATCGCAAAACAGATTTAACTCAGACAAAAATACAACTGCAGCTAACCTCAACATAATGACAACTCAACGAGACTGCATGGATAAATGGACCATGGAAGAAAAATCTTTCTGTTCATGGGGTTGGAATAATTCGCATATGCAAATTTCAAATAAAAATTTTATAATAATAGGTTGTCCAAATTCAGTTAACTGTTTCGGTCATGTGTATGTTATCTTGATACTGATGGATTTTCTCTATTCGAAGTGTTGAATGTAAGGCAGTATCGTACCTACGCGGATCAGAATGGGTCAACTTACGCTTGAGCACCGTTGTGAAATATAGCAAAATCATATTCAAATTCATTCCATGGAAAAACAGTTTGAATTACCTACTAATGGCAACAATCTCCTTTCGACATTCATCAGGGGTATATTCCATCATTTAGCCCATAAAAGTAAAACAGATACTAAGAAACAGTACCCTACTACACCTTTTTAAAAGGGTCAGGCACTTGTAAGTTAAACTCCCACTTTGTGCTTAAGTAGGGGATTTTTCTGCGAACATCGCACTAAATTTTCAAGCCCAAGATATGAATCGAAAAACATTCTTCAACATCTTAGAAACTAATAGCAGATAGGTGGCATTTAAGCTCATGTTTGAAGGAACGCAACATTGGGTCTTAGGAGCTCTTATGTCGACCAGATACGCACAATAATAGTCAGTAACCAAAAGTATATCCTGGCTGAGTGTACCATCCATCACTTGTCTCCAGCTCTACACATCGACAACGTCAAACCAGCAACCAAGTCAATATGAATGGTTGAGAGTGAAAAAGAGAATAAGGGAAAAACGATCCTTTGGTATCCCTCCGTGTATCATGTGCTCACCAGATAATATACCATCTATAATTATTCATATGGAACGATACCATAGAGAGCTCGCAAGAAATCAAGGAAAATTATTACACTCACAGGAAAATTTGGTTGGGGCAACCGAATTGTCTATAAATTCAGAGTTTGCCATAAGTGAAGGAATTCCGCTGACAGAAACACCAATTGGGCGACAACAATCGATTCAAAAATTTAAATAGGTTGCGGCAACCAATAAATCCTGTTGTGCTAAACTCAGTTTTCTTCTTTCCTCGCAAGGCTCAAGGCTGAAAGTGATGAGCTAGCAAGGCGCATCTATCAGCTCATATTTAAAATCTGGTTGTACTTATACATGCAATATCTTATATTTAACCCTGCTGTTAGATTAGAAAAAACTTACGAATCTTAGATTGAGGGACCATTTGGACCATACTGCAATTTTCATCCAAAATAATAATTTTATCTTATTCTTTGTAACTATTTTGGTTCAAAAATTTCTAAAGCAAGTATTTGGCATATCAAAAACATCCGCTAACATATCAAAAACATCTTCTAAATATTTGACATGAATTTACATTCGCTTGGTAATGAAAAAACTTACGAATCTTAGATTGAGGGACCATTTGGTCCATACTGGAATTTTCATCCAAAATAATAATTTTATCTTATCCTTTGTAACTATTTTGGTTCAATAATTTCTAAAGCAAGTATTTGACATATCAAAAACATCTTCTAAATATTTGACATGAATTTACATTCGCTTGGTAATGAAAAAATGTACTATTGACCAAATGGTCCTCTAATCTAAGATTCGTCATTTTGTATTTTTCTCAGTCCTGAATAAAGTTAGAAAATTTAATTTTCGCACATAACATTGTTTTATTAAAAGACCCCATTAGCAGAAAAATTTAGTCAGTATATATCACCGTTCCAAAGTTACAAGGGAAAACAGAAAAAATTTGGACCAAATGGTCCTAATCTAACAGCAGGGTTAAAAACGTGATCCAAGTGTATGTCCCAGCTATGTGTGCCTCACTTAAGCGTAACGTGCAAAAAGCGAATGCTTACTGTTGAGGTCTTGATCGGCATTCATTCGTATGTCTCTAGACCTGTAAACTGAACAATGAACAACCAACGTAGCATAACAGAAACATAAGCTAAACTTTAAAACGCTGATCGAATGCGCTGAGAAATACATAGGCGGCATCCCCTGCAGAATATTCCAGGTCTGGCCAGTAATGCCTTACGGTATGCTATATGACTACACAGATGCGATGGAGCCATCCAACGCAATTCCCCTAACCTGATTCCCGTAATCTGAATACAAATTATACAGCTCGTGGTTTCAACGACGTTGGCATCTGCCGTTTATTCTCAGAGGACCATACATGTTAGAGAGAATTTTTCTTTCGAATACTCCCAGGTCTCCTTCATCCGCTTGCGGTATAAGTTTCGAAGCCTTACACCGGGACAGGTAAAATAAGAGTCTAGTATAGCAGAACTTTTGTTCGCCGCGAGGGGCCTTTGGTCTTAAACTTGTTGATGAGTCAAAATACCACCTATTTGTAAGAAAAGTTCTTCTATTTATATCCAAGTTGATGTGTCCGTCTCCATTCACAGCGGAAATCAAGGTGGATTAATTCATCTACCAGTTCAAAGTCAAGTCAGCTACCGACACTCCACTGTTGACTAAGTTGAGAAGTTCATGTAAACACCGAAAATTTTCCCTTGCTCACCTACGTTCGTCCTTTCAAGATTCTTGAAATTACTGCTGTCATTTTTCGCAGATTTCGCCCATTGACGACAATGTCGTCAGTAAATGTGTCCCTTGTCCAAGCCCTCGACGGGTATGGAATGGTTCGGTGAGGTTTTTCGCTACATTCATCGCTGATTTGGTCATGGCCAGCGGTATTTTGTAGAGGGGAATCAATTTTGCCGGTACCTCAAATTCAGACAGGGCTTCGTACAGTTTTTCTCGTATGTGACTATTAATAACAGCTTTTGTAATCGACGAAAAGATGGCATGTGTCTCTTTTGTCCCTTTGCTTTTCGTGGGCCTTTGCCGGGACTTGGCGTGGCGTGGATATTTGTTCAGTCGTGGACTTCCTTGGTCTTAAAAATGATACGGTTCTATCAAGTATACAATATACGATTTTAGTCTTGCACATAAAATGCTCTATACGATCTTATATTCACTGGAGTACACTCGGACCAGGCTGTTGAATGCAGCACATAGTACACTTATACACTTATCATGAGGCGCAGATTCCCCCAAACATATAATTCATATATACTGGCACTTGGCCGCCCCAGCGCCAAAAAACGCAGCGGGTGGCCCATCCGCACCCGCTGCATTATTATCGCCAAGATGGGAGACTACCGCTCTAATCTCATCCTGTATGGGTGGGGGACAATCTACTAATACTCCTCCTTCGTGTGTGGACACACTGTTTATCTGTCATCAGAGTCCCATTTCCGTCCCCGCAGGAGACCACACATTTATTACGGCCACTGTATCCTACCCGCAGGAATGTTTCCGTCACCTTCTATCCATCCCGTATATTATGGTCCTTTTACTCTCTGTGCCACCACCTCCACTCATTCCGCCACAGCAGTCGGTTTACCTCCCTTCCCAGCCATTTGTGCCGTCCCCTCGCACTTCATGGTCTCTGATAGTCAATTTCGGTTCCTGCGACAGTCTCGAAAGACTGGGAGATGCGATGAGATCACTTCAACCAATTATCAAATAATTTTAACGAAGTGCAGTGAAAACTATTCAGTCTTGTGAATAAAACTCAGTAATTTGGGACAAAGTAGACGCCAATTTTATTTTGTCCAAATCAACAAGGTTTGTCCTAGCCTCCAATTTAAGCATTGAAATAGACCAACAGGTTGAAGTTTATTTAATGATCTTGCCAAATATGCTTTCAGATATAAATCTTGTGTTTAAGGTATGAATTAAAATTATTACAATTCATGTTTGCCTATACAATGCTACACAACTAAAAGAGCTAATAGATTAAACGTGGTATTTTAGAGTTTTTTCTAATCTGATTAGTCCGACGTAAAAAAAAATTGATTTATAATACTTCCGTCAAACAGTTGGCACACATTGAAACCATCAAGGCTAACCAAAAGCAGCGAAAACATCTGAAGCCTATAAAACGTGACCTTCATCGGGCATGTATGATGTGAAAAAAAACTAGAGTTACAGTGAAATACACAAGAAATCCATATACGTGGTCTGGGCATAGTATAGACATATGTCAAATTGTAACTGATTGAATTTGACTCCACTCTGTTTCTTACGAAAATATATATTAGTAAAATACAACCAAAGATGTTTGTTATGGTATCAGAGTCCTGAAAAGAATGTGTGATTGGTTTCATGCGACTTTCATTTGATATTGGCTGCGGCACTGTGAGAAAATGAATAACTTTTTTGTTTGTGCTATTTTTTGTAGTACGGGACTGAGTTTACGTTTCGAAAATTCCGCGTATTGTCATTAAATAAACATTTACATTTTTACTACTCGAACAGCTGCATGATTTAATTTAACATCGAATAACTTATTTGTTATCCTGTACTCCTTTATCATGCTACTTTAACACACTGAGTTCTCTTACTGCCTGCGTGACGGAGCGAGATTATTTGTGTTTAGTTTTTGTTAGCAACATTTGTGGATTTTTTTTGGTGGTAGATACGGCTCGTGCTTGTGGTTTTTTAGACCGTTAACTACAGTAAACGCTTACGGAATTTGGTTTTGTTTATTTTGCAAGTTCAACCGACATTCAGATAGCATATGGCGGCCTGAAGCTTTAAGAACTTAAAATGATTAATCTGAAAGTTTTTTAATTTAATTTTTCGTTCCGCCAAAACTTGGTCGATGTATATTAAAGCCTTAATACGTAGTCTTATTGAATTTGTTATATTAAATTGTGTTAGTTATCAGTAACTAAATAAAATGTATGTGAAGTTCACACTAAAAGCTTTCAAGGTCTGATACATTTTTCTAAGGGAAAAACGGTTGATTTTCATTGAAATAATAGATAATTCCGGAAAGCACCGTTGCCCAATGAATAAATAAAAAAAATGCTTTCCCGTTAAATTCTATGAAGTTAAATTCTATGAAGCTCATCCTAGCTTCTCACAAACCAGTGAGCTGTGCTCGTTCTGGTTTTACACTCGCTGATTGGGACCTAACATTTTACACCGGTACCGAATGGTATTTAACCCTGCTGTTAGATTAAGCCCATTTGGTCTAAATAATGGCTAGTTTTCTTTGTAAGTTTTGAACGGTGATATATACTGACTTCATTTTTCAGGTCACATGATCTTTTTTATAAACCAATGGCATGAGCAAAAATTAAATTTTCTAACTAGAAACCGGACTGAGTCAATTAAGAAATTACAAATTTCAGATTAAGGGACCATTTGCTCCACAGAATATATTCTTTGATTTTCTTTACAATTATGTTCAAAATATAAAATAACAATAATAATAAAAATATTTGAGTATTACTGACCCAAGATAGATACAAAGAATACGAATAGATGGTTATTTTGTTTGTAAATTGCAGTATGGACCAAATGGTCTCTTAACCTATCATTCGTTAAAAATACGAATCTTAGGTTAAGGGACCATTTGGTCCATAGTATATTTCCTTTGATTTTCTTTACATTTATTTTCAAAACAAAGATGATAATAATAATAACAATATTTAGTGAATATTGAACTAAAATATATACAACGAATGCGATTAAATTGATATTCTGCATGAAAATTGCAGTATGGACCAAATGGTCCCTTAACCTAACATTCGTATTTTTTTCCTAACCTAACAGCAGGGTTAAGGTGGTCAGAGCAGGGATCTAACCCACGCTCTCATGCACAAGAGTCGCCTGCACTATATCCAATTATACGTCTAAAAAAATTAAAAAAATTAAAACATTTATAAAATTCCTAAAACTAAAGCCCTTTTCTCGTATTCAGTGTGGCAATTTTTTTCTGAGTGGAATCCCAAAATCGTGATAGGTTATTCCCGAAAATCACCAACCAACTAATATTCATCCCCAAAAATATGGCAATCTAGACAGGTCGTATTAATAGGGCGTGTATAAACAACTAAATCGCCGCATTATCAGGAGCCTAATTATCTTGTCGGTTTCGGTTGCAATTACGAAAGTGTTTTTAAAGGGTTATTTTTATGGTAACTTAAACAAAATAATACAGATAAAAATCTATACTTTAATTAACTTGATTCATACAACTATTTCTAAACTTTTAATTAAAGTTTCCATTTAATCCAAACTCCCAAAATATCGATTAGGATACGAAACCGATGCGATAATTAGACTCTTCTTACAGAGTTTAACAATTTACTTAACTGCAGCAATAATTGACTCTTTAATACGTATTAGAGTACAATTTCGTCTGCAGTGCTTGAGGATATTTAATGTTTCTGTTTTCCGATATATTTTGGTTGTTTTGTGCCAAAATGCAGCGCCACAGAGAATGACATGAACTAAATACATTTGTTAATAATAAATACGTAATATATAATTCCTAGTCAGAGTTCGTATTTACCCCCCATGAGTAACCCATACACATCGTCGTGGGGAATGTGTAAGGAACGTGTACCCGTTACCCACAGGGTATGGGTAAAATAATGGGTAGCTACTCACGACAATGGGGAATTACTCATCACGAATTCCCATTACCCTCAGGGAAATGGGGAAAATAATGGGAAGCTACCCACGATGATGGGAAATGGGTTACCCAGGGTAACTCATCCCCATTTTTGATCGATAATATGAAAAAATTAGAAAAAATGTCTATAACTCGGAAACGGATCATACAATTGAAAAAATAATCAATTTTTGTGGGTTTCTAAGGGGTTTTCATAAAGCGGTCCAATTCGTATGGAAGAATTTTTTTCGAAAAATCGCCAAAATAAAAAATCGCTAAAATCGCTAATGAATCCGAAAAATTTCGGCGTTTACTTATTAAAATTCAGGAATTTTTCGGTATTATTATTAATTTTGCAAAACACAAAACTAAAAACAATGACAAAAGTTCAGTGTGGTGTTATTTTTTGGAAGAGTCGAAAGGTGCACCTCAAGCAACATAAAAATTGTGCAAAAATGGTTTAAAAACCAATGGGGGCTCTACAAAAGGTTTAATAACACATCTTAACGTAAATTAATTTTAGCATACTGATGTCTATTATACGGCTTACTCTTATAAAATTACAAACTTTATTTGCCTCTAAGCGTTAGACGTTAAACAACAAACTAATGCATAGTTTCGGAGTTATGGACCCCGATATTTCGGATACTTGTTCCACTAACGTACCGTGTAAAGCATTTGATATCACTTTTTTGTATAAAACAGGTCATAACAAACTCAAAAAGTAATGCAGCATCAAATAATCGTTTGTTAACATTTCTCAAACAAAAATTTAAATATTTTTTTATAAATAATTTTTTTTTTATTTGAAAAAAGTACAAAAAAAATATTCGAAAAATCGCGCGATGTTTTTAAAATATCATTTATTTTTCTTTGAGAAAAGTAAAAAAAGCGATAATTTTTTTAAACATCAACATCCGATAACTCGATATTGTTTATACAAAATTTTTGTTTTATACAAAAACTGATACACTCCGGTTCACTTATTTAAAGGCACTAAAAATTCCATATTCAGCAGTCTGTCTCTTTTGCAATTTGTCACCGATTGCAGAATTTTAAAATGGAAATGGAAGCACAAAAATGTGCTATTTTTTTGGTTCGCTTGAATAAAGGCATTTGATTATTTTTAAAGTAAGCGAGGATTTTTTGGGAGCGTTAGTTTATTACAATTTATTACATCTTAATCAGTTTGCGAGTCAAAAGGCAAAACAAAAAATTTTTAAATCTATCGGAAAAAACTAAAATCGATGTTTAGTGTTCTGGAGGATATTCTAAATGCGCATTTTTAATACCTGGATTTTTAAAATCAATCCCGTTTAGCATCCCAAGTGGCGACCTGGTCAAAATGGATAAAAAAGTTAAATATTTTGTTTTAAAATAACATTAAATATATAAAATAATGTGTTTCGGGATGAGACACCAAATAGCGAGGCGATCGCAAAAGCAGCATGGTTGGTCAGATTTGTCAGACGCCACGTTTTAGACGATACACATGTAAAACACACATTACTTCAATTGACTTTGTTGCCACCTAAATATAGGCAGGTAAGCCAACCATCAAGTTTGATATTGCCATTAATGAAAAAAAACCAATGAGTGTTCGAACTCACGGATGATGTGTTAACACCTTTTTGCTACACGGTATCTGTTCGATTTCTATGAACACATTAGTAAATGTTACATTGGAAAATAAAAAATAATAGCAATGCTGAACATCAAATGACTCGCTTTGTTTGGCCATAGCAACAACGAAACAACCAAACACACAACATCACACATACTTTATCCGAAGTAGCTGACGTATACGTGTGTCACGTAACCACATGTTTGCCATATCAACAGCAACGAAACAGCCAATCACACAACATCACACTTACTTTGTACGAAGTAGCTGAGGTATTAGTGTGTCACCATAACGTCGACTGCGCAAGCTTGCAAATGAAATTTTGCGTGGCTATGCTTTTTATCTCCGTTCAACAACAGCAACACACACATGCACATACATACATTATTATGTTAATACATACGCCATAGACACAATTTCGTTTGCCTCACCCCTGCCACACCACTCTTTCATTGCTCTCTTGCTCGCTCATTTTTGTTTAACACGTCATTATTCTCTTCCGCAGTCGCAGAAAATCTGGTTTTAGCAGCAGCATAAAATCTGGTTTTAGCAGCAGCATAAAATCTGACTTTGATAGATTTAGTCCCTATACGCCGCTATAAATGTTAACACATCAATAATACCAGTACTATCAGTTTGTTATTGGAGACCTGTAGTTTCAGTATTGACAATGAAGTTACAACCACAAAATCTTAAAGTTATAAAATTCAAAAACTTAAATAAGGAAAATGAAGGACATTTCGTTAAGTCCATTTACCTTACAAACATAACAGTACAATTTGTTGACTCTTGTCAAAGTTCCCCAATATTGGAAAATCATAAATAAATTTCTGAACGACTGTTAACCAATCAAGTGGAGAAGAAAACGAACTACCAACCATAAACGGAAGTAATGTTTAATGTATTTTAAAATGCCCTCCAAAACCTGTATATAGATAAAACGTTTCTCTTTCGAAGCAATTTGTCTTAAGTTCTGAGTCATTTATATCTACGAGCTTCAGCGCGACGCATTTGCAGTATAGCCCGCATCAATACAAATACAAACGTACACGAATAAAACCATTCACCCAAATAGAACTTCACTTACAAACAGTTGTAAAAGCTCTATCCCACTGCTTCGTGTACTAAGAAAAATTAATGGTAAATATCAACCTGAAATCCGCATCGGCTTATGTGGAACTGCATAGCACTACAGTGTGTCAGGGTACGTAGGTGCAAAATGTGTTGCGTACAGAGAAGAAGGTTTGTAATAGCGTAGACAGACGACAGCGTTAATTTGCATTAAAAGCTCACTAATGTGAATTAACATTTTGGCATGACAGACGACAGTTTTTGCATTTAGTAAACAGCTGTTTGTTTGTACACAACTGTTTGTTTGTCAAGTAATTTTTTGGACTTTTACATCAGATGCAGAACCTCCGCATCTCCATCACACCATACGCTTCGCTTCTTTCCCTTGGAAATCTTAATATGGAAAAAATGCGTTTAGATTTTAAATATTTCTCATTTTTTTGCAAAAAAAACAATTAAAATAACTCACCTTTGCTGACTTTGAATCCATTTTCAATTGACGATAGCAAACAATTTGACAACAGCTGATTCAAGATGTATCAAATACATGGTGATAGCAGGTGGTGTTGTTGCAATAACATCCACTTCAGCGGTGTCAAGCATCAGTACATAAAATCAACAAAGCAAACAACATACACAAGAAAGTTCCACTTCCACTGTGTTCCGGCTATCACCTCTATGTATAGATACATCTTGAGCTGATTGATTGTCGACGGTGTTGCCATATTGAAATACCTAAGTGCAGTATAAATGCACTCTGATTTCATGCATTTACGCCAAAGCTAATACACATTGGGACGGGGATAATTCACAAGTTAATTTGAATTAAGACTGCTAATGCAAATTAACGCTGTCGTCTGTCTACGCTATAACAAACAGTTGAGCCAGAAATCGTTTACCAACGTGCTGAAATAAGGCACGAGTTTTGTATGAAATCTCCCACCTAGCAGCACTAGCAACCAAAAGCTCTCATACAGTAGCAGCTTGGATATTGCAAAATCAAGCATTTTTAAGGAAAATTAAAAGCCATTCTCTCAAATCGAGTCGATGATGTGAAATAAAGTGTTATAGAAATTGATTTCTACCGAAAATATAGTATATCGACATGTTCCCGGCATAATGTATTAAGCGACATATTTGGTCACAGTGACTTTTTTCCATATTCTCAAAATGTATGCCAAGCTAAACAGAGAATGTCCCATGCACAACCACGTCATGAGTTATTAAGCAATTAAAATGGTAATAGCCGACAAAATAAACAAATGAGCTACTTGAGAGGAAGTCTTTTCGGTGTCCTAAACAATTTCCATTTATTCGCTTAATACATTCTGCCGGGAACGTGTCGATATTATACTTCGATTTTAATAACTAATATTTTTTGAAATTTATTATTTATTTGAATTTCTTAAATTCTTGAATATTTTTAGTTTACCCATTAGCATGCTTTTTAAACTTCTTCTCTGGAGAGAAATTCGGCACATACTCCTAATAAATCTTAACATCGACTAAATCTAACGTTGTACTACGATTGCATCACACAAACTGCCGTGGGAAATCAAAGTTTTTTTTGTATGAGATCGTGACATGAAATCCCTTTGTTACACTTTTCTGCGTATTAGTAAGAGAATGACGAAACAATTTGTTGCCTTACGCTATCGCCTACAAGGAAGCAATATACTAAGCACTAAACATTACTATACTTTCCCTTGTAGCATTTTTATATGTTATTTCTGTAAGAGCTTCAAAGTAAGCACTGCAGTATACAAAAAAATGTGTTCAAATGCTTAAACTGGTTTACTGGGTTATGTTATTGCCTACACTACAATCACACTACTGTACAGAACTACAAAATAAATTAACGACCATTAATATTCTGTTATGGCAAGAAAATTTTTGGGAAAGTCGGATAACGGATATGAAGGTATATAAAGCACATGAGATGTAATGGGTTTTTCAACAGGTACTTGATAACTTTGAATTTAATTTGAATTATTTCACTAATCATCTAAGTGTTACTTTCCTTGTTTTCAGTAAACTCAACACTTTCGTCATGGTAAAGTACACGACCGTACAACGTAGGCAAATTATAAAAATGTACTATCGAAATTCGGTGTCGGTGCCCGCAACTTTAAGAGCGTTAACTCCAATTGTTGGTCGTTATTCTCGTCCTACTAGACAAGCAATAACAAGTCTAGTGCAAAATTTTGAGTGTATATATTCATGTGTGATGCTGGTCGAAGTGACAAAAATATGGCTGCCCTTCAGGCGACCGTAGCAAACGATCAACAACCGTGGATTCCGCAGCGTTTTCAGGAACTGGGCATCGCCTAGACCACTTTGTGGCGAATTTTGGGTAAAGATCTTGGTTTACACCCATAAAATATCAAGCTGACTCAAGAATTGAAGCCGATGAACCATTTGACGCGACGTACGTTCTGCGATTGGGCTCTGGAGAAGATGCGCCAAGATGATGAATTTCATCTCAAAATCATCTTCAGTGACGGCTCAGTTTTGGTTCAATAGGTTCGTCAATAAGCAAAATATGCGTTATTGGTGTGGTAAAAATCCACATGTGCTTCGTGAATCACCACTTGATCCACAAAAAATAACTGCTTGGTGCGGCTTGCATGCCGGCGGCGTCATTGGGCCATATATTTTCGTCGACAATATCGATCGTCACGTTACTGTGAATGGCGATCGTATCGCGCCAAGATTACAGATTATTTTTAGCCCAAAATGTGGTTTCAACAGGATGTTGCCGTACAGCACACGTTACAATCGATTTATTGAAGAGTAAGTCTGGTGAGCCGTCGGTGGTGCAGTGGCTAGTGTGCGCGGTTCCTGTACATGAGAACGTGGGTTCGATCCCGCCTCAGACCACCTTACATTCCTTTCGACGACGGTCACCTCGCATAGTGACAGCAACACTATGGAGTATTTAGCCATGAAAATGCTTCTCAAAAATACCGTTCGGAACCGGTGTAAAACTGTAGGTCCCAATCAGTGAGTATAAAACTAGAAGCTCTAGAGAAGCTCTCCCCAATCCCTTCATGGGATGTTATGGGACGCAATTTTTTTTTGAAATTTGGTGAGCGTGTTATCTCAAGAAATGGACCAGTCAATTGGCCGCCTCGTTCGTGCGATTTAACGCCTCTAGACGTTTTCTTTGGGGCTACGTCAAATCGTTGATCTATGCCAACAAGCCGACGACGTTGGAAGGACTCCTAGCGAACATTGAATGCGTAATAGCGGCCGTTACGGCCGAAATGGGTGACTGAGTCATCGAAAATAGGATCCAACGAATCGACCACTGCCGACGTGCCCGCGGTGGCCATATGAACGAAGTCGAGTTCCAGTCATAAATGTTTTGATTGTATTTCAAGTCGATCATAAAGTTTTGGAAATATCTCAAATGGTTTGTGTTTTATTTAAAAAAAAATGTCAAAGCCTAATTGGAAAACTCTTTATATGTCACATGATTTGTTTATGACTCGATGTCCTTTTTGGATGCAATGACTTTTACACTATGGTTTAGAATTGGCGGATGGGTTTCTATCCAATTGATTAAATGAAAATTTAAACCTTTATTGCTTGCCCAATTTGAGTGATATATTTTCGGTTCAAATTTAACTACGTGTGTTAAATACAGGGCTTGTACATAGACCCTGGAATCCAGTGATAGGTCCTGATGGAGCTCCCACAATTAACTTAACGGGGTGCTTTGGGATTGCATTGGAAATTAATGCAAGAGATATTTAGGGCTAAGGTTATATATGTAAATGTCAATTATCTCGCTCTAAATTTAGTGATGAGGTGATAACCCGAGATTTCTGGTATCGTTAACGAAAGTCCCTTGCTGATCCCAAAGATGGCCCGGATTATAACTTACTTATATCAGCCACCCTGACTTACAACATCAAAAATGATGATGATCATAAAAATTTTGTTTAAAACATGGTTGGTTCAATGTAGGTGATCAAACTGTGTTCTGCGTATTGTGCTGAGCTATCAGTTTTATTATATGTGCTACTTTTTGTTACAGCAGTCTAGTTTAGTTGCATAACAAGAAACAGGTTGAACAGATCCAACGATAATGTAATCCTAAGATGGGCGTGTGGAAATCTGAAAACAAACAAAACCAATTGTACAATATCCTACAGCACCTTGTGTCTGTAATCTGATTGTAATCAAAGACGATAGTATCAAGTATTTGTATATCATCTACGTATATCCAGTTGTGAAACTGGATATATATTTTTTCTAAAGCTGTATATTTCAATCTTGGCCTTATCTTATGTCCAAAATTTCGTTAAAATCGATAATAGTACTAATCATAGTTGGAATAGTTATACTGGAATTATGACAAAACGTGGACCGATATATTCTAAATAATCAGCGTAGATTTCAGACAAACATATGCATTAACATTTTTTGAAACCGGTTAACCTAAAACCAATAGTACTAAGTTTGGCTCGTAAAATTTGTACAAGGGCTCTCTCCAAACGTGACCCGATATGGCCGCTTCTCACAAACGATCGTCATGGCTTGACAAAAAATTGCATATATGGCGGTAATATCAATACATTAACCGATGTTGTACAGTTTCAAAATCTCTCACCATTTTCCTAAAAAAAGCTTCTACATATACCGGTCAGTATAAGCAACCTCTATTGGCGATTGTGTCAAGCTTTGGAAGCTGATTCGTATACGCGCTATACCAAAACCGGGACCGAAAAGAGGCCTGAACATTCCGTTTAATTTGTTTTTTAATTCTTTGCTGTAGTTTGGTCACTAAAATGTGTTACCACAATGTGGGCAGGGTGATTGGTTCCGAATTGTAGTTAGGGCCAAATGCCCCCCATACCTCGCCAGGGCTACGCTAATGGGTAGTGCTAGGAAATGTTCATAGTCAGCTTGATTTTTCTATAGGCCACTATCGATTGGTGGCATAAAATTACCTCTTGGGCAACGAGGGTCTTCAGTTGGCAAAAATCAACAGCAACTTATGAGAAGATGCGGGTTTGGAGCTCTGACAAACAACAGTGGTCATATGTTAATTTCTACACTCGCCATCACTCGCTATTTACTGACAGAATGAAATTTCCGAATAAATAGGGCCACAAGCATACATGGGTTTCACCCCATTGTCCATATTGATCATATAAAGTATTAGTCATGTAAAATTTGGAATTTGAGCCACCAAGTATCTCAAAAAACTAGATTATAGATTACACTGTGTACAATTTTTTAAGTCATGGAAATATATCCATATACGGGCACCAGAGTAAATTAGAGTGTAAATCAAAATTCCGATTGAATTTCAAGATATGAGCCTGAAAAAATTATCACTTTTTCGCAAAAATGACACCGAGGCCCCAAATCTTTGGGGCCCATAAAAAAAAAGTCCATGACTTTGGGCAAAACTGGGAGACACGGGTCTTTTTTTTTTGGTATTTTATCAC
Source organism: Phaonia tiefii (assembly GCA_963931995.1). NCBI lineage: Eukaryota > Metazoa > Arthropoda > Insecta > Diptera > Muscidae > Phaonia > Phaonia tiefii. Next base: position 321,097,473 of record OZ008367.1, on the reverse strand, counting down.
GTAGTGGTGTCCGTGTATAGTTATATTTTTTCGTGTTGGACTGTGTCATTAGTTAAATCTTAGGGACTTACAAAATGGCTCGCTTTACGCTTGAAAAAAATTGGCAAATATATAAAATTTTCTATTTTCCAAACATGAGTAGTTTGATAGAAAATTCATAATTTCCGATGCAGCTAATTTTCACTTCGGGGGCTACGTTAACAAACAAAATTATCGCAATTGGGGCGAATAATTTTGGAAATATGTCTACTAGTATTTGTTTGAAAACTAAATTATTAAATTGCAAATTTTACACACCCACACATGTCAGCAACATTTTTGCGGGTCCATTATACATATAACGTGAAATCCAGGCGGTATTGTTGATATTCATCACGACCACCAAGGCAACTTACATCCCCGCTCAGCGGCTGTCAATCAAATTTTTAAAATACAATGCAGACCGCCTACGGCCTCATCCATATCAATGTTGTATGATAAATTTTCGAACAGTATGTTGACACAGAACTGAAAAAGCTCCAAATACAGATAACCAACATGATACACTCTAAAAAATCTGTCTTGTTTTGTTATTTGAATGCACATGTACAGTGTGTTCGGAGCTTGTTGCAAATATAGTATACTTGTGTCCAAACACATTCTATTTCCTATTCAACATAACATGTTGGGGACACAAGGATTAAGATGCAATAATAAATGTGGTGTGATCCAAATATGGCTTTGTTTGTGATACAAATACAGCCGTGGTTGGTGCACTGTTTAGTTAAATTTTTTCTCCCTATGCTCTTCCGAGAGCAAAATAATAAAAGAGGGTCAAAGAGAGGTTGTTCTCAGCTTATTGAAAATATAGTATACTTATGTTTAAATATACTAAGATTTCTATTCAGTATTACATGTTGGAGACACAATGATTAATATGCTATAGTAAACCTATATGTGGTACAAATACACACTTAAAATTATTTGCAAAAAAATCACTCCGGTAAGCGGATAAGTGCCTTTTTTAACTCCGGTCCGGTGTTAGTTTACTCCGCTGCTGGGAGTGAATGAAAATGTTCATCCGAACGTAGTGAATTTATTAAATGTACTCCGTTCGGATGAAACTTGACGCATTTAACTGATTTTACGTACCGTCGCACTCCGAACAGAGTGAACTGCTGGATCTACTCCGATCGGAGTTATTTTTATTTCCATTGCTGTTTCGTAGCAAGGGCAAGCGTCATTCGTGTGTTTGGTCTCGCCGTGAATTCACTCCGATCGGAGTTAAGTAGTTTCATCCGAACGGCGTGAATTCACTCCGATCGGAGTCAATTAGTTTCATCCGAACGGAGTTAAAGTTTTTCACTCCGCTGCAAGTTATCCGATCGGAGTGAGACTCCCTGGAACTCCGAACAGAGTGAATATTTTTAAGTGTGTATGTCCGTATTTGTGATTCCAATACAGCTGTGTTTGTGCACGGTTTATGCTCTCGCCTACGTATCAGAATAAAGGAGGAACAAAGAGAGATTATTCGCAGTCACACTTGTAAGTGTGTAACCTTGTTTTTGTATTATTCTTTCAGTCAGTGATTCATAAATGGTCCTGAATATGTGTGTAAATTTCAGATGAATTGAGCGATTCTTCTTTTGTTTGATGTATTACCTTTTAGTTTCATGCATTCAGTCGTCAATAGTTCATAGAACAGAGGATAGTAAAAGCGCTTGGTCGTTTAGGTAAATATACTGTGGAAAAGTGGGAAGCAACAACATGAAGCAGTTTGTCGTAAACATATGTAGGTTTGGGCGGAAACAGACGAATGTTTCCACGTAATTGTATGAATGTTTGGAACGGAAACGTGCCGCATATCCAGAAACATATGGCCAGAATATAGCATTCACCTAGCTCAAAGGCCTGCTTTCGGGATGGAAACAAGCAACGTCTATTGAATATTTTCAATATGTACGTAATGTTAGGTTAAGGACATTTGCCGGAGTGACCAGGCACTGACCAATCGCTAATCACGCAAGGCGGCTGATTAGTGCCGTGCATGCGAAGTCGCAGAAAATAACGAAACGGTAAAACATCTCCTCTGCAGTTGACTGACGAATAGACGCCTTAAGATTATAGGTCGTCCCTTCGTACACAACTTCACTGACATACACGAGATAAATCTAGGGGTCTTATAATTTACCTCCGATTTAGTGGTTGGATATGGACACCGTACATTAGACTGTCCGCAGTGATGTGGTATGCAAAACGGTATCTCAAGAGACTAATTGATGCTAAATAGTATCTTTAATAACCACGTGAACCAACCAATGAGTGTTTGGGACGAAGCACGCATGTGTTTCCACGTTAAAACGTATATGGTTCCTGAAAATATGTTTGTGATAATATGTTAGAGAGACCGTTTTTTTTCAGCGTGTAGTCTTCATTCAGCACAGCGGTAACTACACTGAAGTTGTGCATCTTTAACAGCCGACGATAACACGGATCTAAAATCACCGCATAAGAAAGAAGAGATCTAAAACGAATTTTCTAATGCTCAGTTCTCATAGGGTGATGACAATCAAATACGTCTTCGGCGGCCTTCTCACGTCGCAACCCAAGAAAGGGGCATTCCAATAGATCGCCAATAGCGTGAAGACATGGCGGCGTAGCTGTTGAAATGTGGTTCATTCACATTAGCAGATGACATAACGTCGATCACCAGAAGTCCATGTCGAAACAGCCAAATCCATACGGAGGAATAGCGAGTTCCAAAACTTGGTTTCCGCAACGTAAATCAAAACTCAATGTACAACAAGGGACAAGAGAGTATGTACAGGTCTACAGGCATAAAAATATCAATGAGTGTTCGAACTCACAGGCGTAGTGTCAACACCTTTTTGTCACACGGTACCTGTTCGAGTTCTATGAACACATTAGTAAATGTTCCATTGGCAAATAAAAAACGAATAGTTTTTGTGCTGAAGGCTTTTTTGCTATTGTACTTTCTTAAAAAAATAATTCAGGCAATATTTAGCCCACTGAAATAATTGTGTTTGTTTTGTCCTAAACAGAGCGGCGACAAAAATATTGAATAATATAGAGAACTTATTGCACTCTTTTTCCGCTCTCATGAAGTGAGTCTGAGTAAAAGAGCATAAACGAATCTCATTCGCTTTACAGAATCATTCAATATAAATGCACCATTTCGACAATGTTTTTACATAAATCAATACAAAATATAAATAAATAAATGTTTCAAAAGGCATCAACATTTCATATTAAAATTATGAATAGACCAAGTTATGACAAAAAGAGAGTATTACGTTTTAAATCATTCGCCCGATGTCGGTAGTGATACAATTCGTTCCATGAGTTCTCTATACTATTCAGTACTCTTTGGCACCGACGAGCTGCTTTTTTGTTCGCTTCCGCTACATCAATAACATCATACTTATTTTCAGGCAGAGACTATTGTTGTACAAAAACCACGTATGTGATGCTAACGCTGTGTGCTGTTTGCATGTGTTCACTTTGATGGATTGCCCTACCCGTGCCTATAGATGTTAACACATCAAATATGGTTTCCGCTACATCCCTTCAATTGATTGTAGAGAGATTCTCACAACCAGTGAGCTGTGCGCTTTCTAGTTTTACACTCATTGATTGGAACCTACAGTTCTGTACCTCCTCCGGAATATATATTTAGAAACTGTTTGATGGTTAAATACTCGATAGTGTCGACATCACTAAGCGAGGAGACAGCCGTCGAGAGAAACGTAAGGTGGTCAGATCAGAGCTCGAATAACCTTCCGTCATATAATGAAATTTGTGTGATTAATATAAGCAGGCCGTCCGGAAGTGCGTTAATTTGAAACAGAGAGGAAATGAATATTGACACAGAATTGAATTTTCTATTAATAGTGTAACGTTGGCCAATTGACGGCGTGGAGACAGTCAGTTTTTGGAATGTAAGATTGCTAAGATTCGTGGCGCCTAAACGGTTGTGAATTATTATGGAAATAATGTGAGTGTTGGATTCTGAAATCTGCGGAAAATCTGACGGAAATAAAAAGATCTCAAAGAACACCAAATATCGAATATGAAACCGCAGTAAGAAGTCTTACTGGCATAATTATACATACTACAAGGAGATACACTTAGGTGTCCAGAGTCAGATATTACGAAATCAGCAATTGACTGGAATCCTCAGGGACACCGCAGGCCTAGACAACTTCCAAATACATGGAGGCGTTACCTGGAAAAGAATATAAACTGATTCTACTTCTATGGAAATAAATTATATCAGTTTACAGAGACAGAAATCGAGGGACAAAATTGACTGATTAACTTTTCATTTATGCTTAGTACTATTATCTATTATTTAAATAAATGATGGACATATATATATATTAAATTTTATAGATTTAAGTCCTAATAAGAGAGTGACAAATAAATACACAATTGATATAAGAAGAAGATTATAATCCAGAATATGATCAACCGCATATAGATTTTGATACTCCCGCATGAGATCAATAGTTTACCGCAATTTTGCGCCTTACTGTAACAATTTGTAACTTCTCGTAACCACCCACTCATTGATTTATATTCACACAAACGTGCAGTTGCATTCTTGGTCAAGCATTGGAGATATTTTCGTTATTTACATTGAACTCCCCGAAAACTGGGCCGCTTTAGACTGAAACTTAAAAACCCCAATGCACAATATCCGCTCACAAACTCATACACTCTTGTAAATATATACAGGCGCACATTTGTCGGTTTAATGGCTCCTGGAAACGAACGTGCATTTCTGCAATGTTGGTAGTTGGTATTCAGAGGTAGCACATTCACTCCTCCACATGTTGTTAACATACTGTACTTGGCGTCTCGTTGTAACTATCACTGGGAAAGTGAATTTCAGAGTGTGTATGTAGTGTGTATACTCGTGGGTATGGTAGTGCCCATTTGGTTGGATAAGGAAATACCAAAAAAACCCTAATCGACTTTGCAGTAAATGTTTATTTAGCCTTTTTTAAAGTGTTTTCAAAACTTGTGTGAGAACGAGTAAATATGCCTGTATATAGTGGGTTATGCATACCTAGGATACGTGGACGTAGGAGATATGCTGAACATGTGACTACTCCAGCCTACGGCTGAGTGAAATTTGCCATTGTACAACAGTGGGCGAAAACAATTCCGAGATTATACGAAAAAATTTGTTGCGAGATTCAGGATAGATTTGTTATAATTTCAAAGTTAAAAACATTAGAGACGGGTTAAAAATTTTGGACTTGCATTAAAATTAGTTTGCCCTTGCATCCACTGAGGAGATGGAGGCGAGATCCTCAAAGTCATTTTATTGTAACTATATTTTCGACTTTCTGATTGGAACCTACGGTTGTAGTCGAATGATTAAGGTTACGCATTAAGGTTATTCATTTTCACTTTCATTATTTTTATAGAATTTTTAAGTTAGCAAAACCGATATTTTACCTCTTCTCAAAATTTTAGAATTTTACTTAATTGGAGCCACCATGGGTTAAGAATATACCATTTTTCCATTAAACATACCCATGTCTTTGTTTAGAAAATAGGGCGAAATTTAAGATATCTGCAATGTTACCAAACTAAAAATTTAGTATGATTGCATCGGTTTTACAAATTTTGTTGATTACTTTAATTCACCTATGCCTGCATAAACTATATAAATATCTGTCAAATTGTAGCCACGGCTTTGATGCCAGACTATTAATCATTTCGTGAAATCTTCCACGACTTTTCCACAGAGATGTGGGTATATCTCACCGATGACGCGTCGGATCTCAGATTTTAGCTCAGGAATTGTTTCTGGTTTATTCGCATTTAACCCAGGATTCCACAAAATTCCAAAAAAAGATATCGCGCGGCGTTAAATCTTATGATTTTGGTGGCCAGTTGACATCAGAGTTTCTTGAGATAATTTTTTCTGGATATCGTTGCTGCAATAAATCGAATGTTTCATGCGCGGTATGGCAGGTGGCGCCGTCTTGCTGAAAACACATGTCAACTAGATCTACGTCTTCTAGTTGTGGCCACAAGAGCTCCGTTATCATGTTCCTGTAACGATGCTGTTCACATTCACTGCCATTTCGGCCTCATCTTCAAAAAGCTAAGGCCTACTCACGCCGCCTGACTAAAATCCGCACTAGACGGTTACTCATTGTGGGTACATTTGTTTCCCGTGGACTGCTGTAGAATTTTCTGAGCCCCAAATTCGTCAAATTACTGTATTTATTTATTTATTTATTCTTCTTTATTCAGTCTATGGATGACAACAATCCTTACAGACTAGCTTAAAATTACCAAAATATTCATCTAGAGATCTTATAAATGACATTCAGATGGAAATGCGTTTCGTCTAAGAATATAAATTTTTTTCACAAATTGTCATTAACTTATCTTTGCTCCATTAGCCATTGAACGAATTGCCGGCGGTTTCTGTGGTCTGCTGGTTTGGCCGCCTTAGTAAACTGAATTTTGTACGGATGACGGTGGAGCGCTGTTGTCAAAATTCGCTGCGTAGTGCTTCGTGAAATTTGAGGTTGCTGAGAACTACGCCGAATTGATGTTTTCTGGGTTTCGGCGCCTCTCTCTTTTACAGCAGCAATGTTTTCATAAAACCAACCGGTACGATGATGCACACGACATTTACTGTCTATAATCGACCCAGGTTCTACAGATTTGTTGACCACTGTTAAATGCTTAACATGTCAGGTGCACTTTCTACACTAAACAATTTTTAATAATTGGAATAGACATACGTGACAGGTGCCAAATTTCAGAGTTGCCACTGGCACAAATAAATTACAATAAATTTAAAAAGTGCAACATTCAACGTTTGCAGAACATGAAAAGGGTTCTATGTGCAGCATTTGTGAGTCTAGTTAGTAGATATTGTCGCAATCCCTTAGCGGGGAACAGTTGCTGAAAAATTTTAGGGGTAATGTGGTTCCATGTAAAAGAATATTGAAAAATTATATCATTGCACCACCGGCACACTATTGAAATTTTTCTCTCTAGCTGATCAAAACTCTACAATTTTTTTTTCCAAAAGCTAACGTTATGGATTTTTTTTTAAATTTATCTATTTATTTAGTTTTACAATTTCAGACTCACGATTTTGGGAATCAAATTTTTAAATTTTGTTACGTTCGTAAATAAAAGAATTCTTTCCCAGTAAATCCCCTGAAGGATGCGGGATTAGCTTACAAGAACCCCTTAATTGTGTGCGCTTTCTGATTGTGACCTCCAGTTTAACATGGGTTCTGAAGGCGATTTTTGAAGCTTCTTCATGGCTAAGTACTCCAAAGTGTCACAGCCACTAAGCGAGATGACCGTCGACGAGACAAACTTTTGGCCGTCCGAGGGGGATCGAGAACATGTTTACAAGTACAAGAGGCAAACTTTTACAAGAGGCATGCAATCATTGCACCACCTATCGCCAAGTTGGCATACAAAGGAAATGCAAATTTTATATGTTAAATTCGGCTGCGGTTATTCAAACTATCAAGTATTTAACCAAATTTTCTTCACCGATTTTGAACATACATCTTTAATAAGTATATCCAATTGTATCGCTTGCTATTAGAACTACATCGTTGGACATTGAGATGGACATGCTACAATTAGAGAGCAACCAAACAATAGTTAGAGGGATAATTTTATTCCAACATTACAAAAAATGTGATGTTGTTCATGTTGCAATAGCTCGTCCAGGTTGGATGACCCCATTTGGAAATTTCAAAACCATCTTTGAATGTAGATTTCCAGATCCCAAACAGATTCCTCGAACCTTAATGAACTATGGCACCATATTAGCAAAGTATTCTTACAGACAGTTTTCAAGTCTGCCCACATATCTATCTAATAAGGGATCTATGGACTATGGTTTGAAGGACGGTTTAGCATACAAAAATCTTCTCTCAAATTTCCCACATCTTTTTATAAAGAAGCTCTAAATATTTAAAACCATCGACTTCCTTAAAATTGATATGTTTTGCCCAGTTGAGGAAGTGCGACTTATTCTTGTTTTAACTTCTTTTCTTTGTGTATCATAAGGTTTTTGTTACTCAATTAAAAGAATTATAAACCCAGTTGTAAATGATGACAAAATTTTATAAATTTACGTTGTTATTAACATTATTGTGCGTTTAGAAGTGATAGAAGTGCAGGAGCGGTTACCAATTTCTACAGCCCGCTAGAGAAAAATTAAGACAATGATTGATATTCTCCAGGGATATAATGCTTACCAAAATTTAATTTTTAAAATTCAGTCAGATTTGCTGGATTTTTTTAATAAAAAAATCAATCATCCCCAATGTGCAAGGCTGCATCTTGCCGAGACTTTCAATAGTGACAGTGCAAAATTTGTTTTGTCAATTCGGAATAATGCCACTTTGCTGGGTTTGATAAAGTGCAACTGAATCCCAAATCAATGAATTAGAGACCGAAGGGGGTTCGTACGGCAGCACGGAGATATACAATTCAATTCGTTTGGGCAATACTTGAAATAGTCATGATGAACAAGAATGTCAACAGCAGTCATAGAGTTAAGCTACACTACACCTTATCAATTTAAACTAAACAACACTAGCACATCAAACAGGGGAAATTTGTAGTTTCCCTCAATTTGAAAATCTATAATAGAAAAAGATTATTTGTTTTAACCCTGCTGTTAGGTTAGGAAAAAAATACGAATGGTAGGTTAAGGGACCATTTGGTTCATACTGCAATTTTCATGCCGAATATCAATTTAATCGCATTTGTTGTATATATTTTAGTTCAATATTTACTAGATATTGTTATTATTATTATCATCTTTGTTTTGAAAATAAATGTAAAGAAAATCAAAGGAAATATACTATGGACCAAATGGTCCCTTAACCTAAGATTCGCATTTTTAACGAATGTTAGCTTAAGAGACCATTTGGTCCATACTGCAATTTACAAACAAAATAACCATCTATTCGTATTCTTTGTATCTATCTTAGGTCAGTAATACTCAAATATTTTTATTATTATTGTTATTTTATATTTTGAACATAATTGTAAAGAAAATCAAAGAATATATTCTATGGACCAAATGGTCCCTTAATCTGAAATTTGTAATTTCTTATTTGACTCAGTCCTGTTTCTAGTTAGAAAATTTAATTTTTGCTCATGCCATTGGTTTATAAAAAAGATCACGTGACCTGAAAAATGAAGTCAGTATATATCACCGTTCAAAACTTACAAAGAAAACTAGCCATTATTTGGACCAACTGGGCTTAATGTAACAGCAGGGTTAAAGCCACACAGAGAAGATATTCGTTGTCACAACTATATTTTCAGCCAACTAAAATTTGGCGGTTCCTTGGACTATCACATTATTCAGTTGTGATTACCAATAATTGTGTTGTTTATCACCAAATGTTGTGCATATCAATTGATTTGTAATTCAGTTTTAGTTGCAAGAACTGAAATGTGTAGTTGAAGCCACTGCAACAATAAATAAATGTGATCTATCATTCGAGTTTTAGTTCTAGCAATCAAATTATCCTTTTGTGGTGAATATTCTATGAGTTGAATGAAAGAAAAATTTAAAAATTAACTCGGTTGTACCAAATAATATATTGGTATGCTCAACTAAAGTAATTACATGAATTTGATGGCTGTCACAAGCATAATTTTTATTAAAATTGTATATTTTATATTTAAATATAAACAAAATTATTATTATTTATAAGCAGGATTCATATTTCGTGCCCATTTTTGATCGAATATATGAAAAAATTTATATTTTTGTCGAAAACGAAAAATAACAAACTTTTACGGGACTCTAAGGTATTCCCACAAAGCGTTAGCATGAAGTAATTTTTTTTGTTTAAGTCCACAATTGTTTGCATGTGTTTGTGAAGGCATCAATAGTTGCGTCATAGTCAACGATTATGCTTAAGTCTCACTTCGCCTCAATTTATGATAATGGCTATGCGAATAATCGCCCAAGTGAAAATCGCCCAAAACCCAAAAAATATGGGAACAAAAATTGGGCGATTGTTCATCTTGTTTGGGCGTTTTGGTAGTTTTGATTTTTTGGGCATTTGTTCATGATGAATGATCGTTCAAATTTTTAAAAATGTAAATTCGCCCTTTTACTTAATTGGGCGGTTGTTCGCTACAGTCTTGGGCGATTTATCAGTATGAACAATGACCACAAAATAGTGGGCGTTTGTTCATAAATTGGATTTATATTTTTGGGCGAATGTTCTTAAATTTTTGCGCGATTTTACCTCTTTTGTTGGGTCTTTTTTCTTAATGAAAAAACACCCAAAAATTTTGGGTCATTGTTCATATTTCGTTTTGGGCGATTATTCGCATAGCCTATGTGTTGGCGGAAAAGGCAGAATTTGCCACCATTTTACTATATTTAAGTATTTCGTATTTTATATGAATCATTTGATATTAAATTTCTGTATTTATGTATCGATTACAGTCGGCCCTTCATTGGGGGTGCCACTGTAATTGATTTGTAGTTGCTCTGTCTCTGATCTGTTATACATTTGGTCTCTGCCATTTACGTTTATACATACATACGTTAATCTTTGTTATTAATAAGCAGTATTCATATGTACAAACCAGTTATGAGCAGAGACCTAATGTAGGAAGAGATCAATAGATGAATCTCTTGTGCGTGGGTGTTTGCAACTATATTCATTTATTTTGTACATACATTACGATTGTTGCTATATCCATATGCACTTGAGAGAACAAGAGTAATAAGAATATTTTTAGATAAATCTTCGAAGGCCTGCTATAATGTAAAACTTGATTTTGACTTTCTTTTCTAATTGGATAACTGAGCAGTGCACATCAAATTCATCTTAACAGCGGTAACATTGTAAATCTTAGTGGAAAATAAATTATGCCTATATAGAAACTCTAATTTACAGTTTTTTTTTGTTGTACATAAATTCTTATTGGAATTTGCAAACATTATTTGGTGCCGAAACCCGGGAATAATTTCCCAATTGTGATAAATCTAAAACGTGTTAATTTCTGAATAATTAAAAGTAAATTTGGTAATAGTGTTAACAAATTATTCAATAAATTTGATAGTGGTTTTATTTATAAATTTTATGAATAAATTTTATTAATAATTTTATATAGATTTACTGATGACGTTGGTTCATAGTTTCTGAAAATTTCCACTAAGATTTATAAAGGTAAAGTGACATCGTTTCTAAATAGATTTGGAAAATTTATTTAGAAATATTTTGATAAATTTATTTTGATTTCGGGAACAAATTAGCATTTGTTTTACGGTTTGTTTTGTGAAAATTTCTCAATTAAATTTCGTACTAAATTGTGGATTGAATCTTTTAACAAAGTTTAAATCAAATTTATAATTTTAAATAACATTTCACAAAAAGGGAAACATTAAATTTTACAATTGAGTATAAATTATAATTTATACCTCGTGGTGTTCTCATGCAAACGGTATTGTTGCGAAATATTTTATAAACGTTTTACCAAACGCTAATTTAACCTAAAATCGGAACGGTTTATAAATATCATAGTTTGGAATAGTTTTTGCATTTCAACTAACATTGTTGACAATTATTTTCCCTCGAAGGAAAAATTAACGTTTATTTCGAAAGTTAATAACAAAGTTAATTGCATTTTATGGAAACTGGAATGTGATGATTATGCTTGTGCTGGCCTAACGGTAATAAACTTTTATTATTTGCTTCCAGTTCAACTCTAATACTTTTACTTAACTATTCATTCTTCGTTTTTTTCAAGTAAATTACTTTCCAGTGAGTTTAGTTAGGAAAATTTACTTATTGAAAAATATTCTGCTACACTTTAATTTAGATCTTTTTTATTAAAAATATATTTCCCATTTGAGTTCATTCAATTGGGAAAGAAAATTTCTTTGCATTTTCCTTTGATTCATCCATTGGAAACAGTGTCTTAATTATATCATTTCATTGATACTTATTTTTGTTTTACATTAATTGAGACAATTCGTTTACTTTTCTGTTGAAATTATTTTAATTTAATTAATTAAATTAACGTTATCCCATTAACACTTCATACTTCAATTAAAATCATTTTAATTGGAAAACATCAATTCTTCGCATTTTCCTTTGATTCATTGGAAACATTTTATTGATAATTATTTCCGTTTTATTAACTGAAACAATTCGTTTACGTTTTCTCGGTTGAAATTATTTCGATAAATTAAATTAACGTGATTCGACTAACACTTCAAAATTCAATCCTTCAAAATTCAATTAAAATCATTTTAATTGTATCATTTGATTGATGATTATTTTCGTTCTCATTAATTGAAATAACTTGTTTACTCGTGGCGGTTGAAATCATTTTGATTAAATGATTTCGATTCAATTAGAATCTCATAACTCAATTAACGTCATTTAATTGTAAAATAACCATTTTTGCACGTTACAAATTTAACTTGAAAGGATTGTTACTCATAATTCCTATTGAAACTATTTAGATTAATAGTGCTACCAGCTATTGTAACCATTTCGGTTTACTCTATTTTTCTTCGGCTTTGCTTTGAGTCAAAATGACTGAGCTTAACAATCTTATCGCCATTCAACGGGATCTGCTTGCAGATCTAGAAGAGTTGAAGGATAGTTTCTTGGCAAAGAGCAGTTCCGAAAAAACTCGAGGATATCTTGACATTTTATCTTCAGAACTTGACGTACAATTTCAAACTTTTAAATACCAGCACGACGAGATTTCCGGAATTATCAGAGATACTTCCCTGCTGGTTGAGGATGTGCCATATATGTCGGACAAATGTTTTTCAACATTTCGCGAGTTATATTTTTCATTTAAAGGCATTATTGCAGAGTGCGCTCCTCTCAATATCACTTCACGATCTCCATTTAATAGCACTTTTGCTCAGGCGGACATGACAGCAACCATGGAACCAAGACTTCCAAAAATTTCACTTCCGACATTTGTCGGCGATTACATGGACTGGATCCCCTTTCGAGATATTTGTGTATCATTAGTACATACCAACATGTCCCTTTCAAAAGTTCAAAAGTTTTACTACCTTAAAGGCTCCCTTTCTGGGGAGGCAGCATGTTTAATAAAAACTATATCAGCCACCGAGGCTAATTATGACTCCGCTTGGACCATTCTTGAAGCCAGATACCATAATGAGCGAATGATTGTGGGCTCTCTTATTACAAAACTTTTCAACATTCCGAAGACTGATGGCAGTTTTCAGAGTATCAAGAGACTTCTTGATACCACTCAGGAATGCCTTTCTTCCCTGGGAAACCTTAATATCAACACTTCTAATTGGGATCCAATACTGATTCACTTGACAAGCCAAAAATTCGATTTGCCAATTCGGAAAGAATGGGAGCAATCGTTGAACCCGTCTACGAAAGTTCCGAGCCGTTTAGAGATGTTTTCCTTTTTAGAAAGAACTTTTAGAACCCTAGAATCATTAGGTGATTCCCTGCCTTCTACCAGTAACTCTGCCCAGAAATCAAGCAGGGATACTTTTAAGAATAAAAGGGTTTCTGTGCATACTGGAAACATTCCTCAGACTAAATCTATCTCCTGTTTGTTTTGTGAACGAAATCATTTCCTTTCAAAATGTTACAAGTTTCTGGCCCTATCGTTGAAATTAAAAAACGAGTTTCTTATGGAAAGGAAAATTTGCAGAAACTGCTTGTCTTCCGGGCATGAACAGGATAATTGTACCTCACTGTACCGGTGCGGAACGTGCAAAAAACCACATCACACTGTATTACACGCTGAAGAAACCGTTTCAGTTCAGAATTCCAGTATTGGCTAGCCGTCATCGGACTTGTCAACTAGTGACTTAACCTCTCAAACCGCTTTTCGTAGCTCGAACAACTTTCACAACGTTTTGTTGTACACTATTCGTTTATTTGTGCGTACTGATCGTGGTATGTATCCCTTACGAGCCCTTTTGGATCCTGGATCCCAAGGTAGCCTTATTTCAGAATCCTCTGTACAACTCTTAGGCCTGTTTAAACGGAAATCCCATTGCAAAGTTGTCGGTGTTGGAACTGGAAACGAGAATTTATCGAAGTATGTCGTGCAACTCGATTTGTGGTCACGAAAACGTCAACCAATTTTATCATGCTCAGCATTGGTACTGCCCAGTATTTCATCTTATACTCCAAATCAATCTTCAAGAAACTTATCTTTACCAACAATCAAAAATGACAGCCTAGCTGACCCATTTTTTTATAACTCCGATTCCATCGACATCATTCTTGGTTCAGATATATGTTCTAAAATTAAAATTCCCACAGAATCATTTATTCATGAAGAACTTTTCTTTCAAAATACAGCCTTTGGCTGGGTATTTTCTGGCTCATCAGAGTCTGTTCCTACCAATAAATTTCATTTTCATAACATTAATTTGGAAAATATCTTAAAATCCTTTTGGCAACAGGAAGAAGTAGTGGTTAAAAAAGAGTTGACCGATGAGGAGCTGGCTTGCGAGAAATATTTTAAGGACACCACAAAACGAACTGCTTCTGGTCGCTATATGGTAAACTTACCGTTTAAATCCACCCTCGTGGACGGTTCTTCTCCAAAGCTTCACAATAACATTAACGGTGCTCTAAAACGCTTTAAACAATTAGAAATTTCATTTTTTAGACGCCCCTCGTTTTCTGAAATCTACAAAAACTTTATGCTGGAATATGAGGCACTGGGTCATATGTCCAAAATCGGTACATTCCCAGATGATGTTCATAGAAATTCATATTTTTTACCCCATCATGGTGTTTTTAAGGAAGATAGCACTACCACAAAACTCAGAGTCGTGTTTGACGGTAGTTGCCATCTAGAAGGGGAAAGTTCGCTGAATGAGGAACTTTCTCCAGGCCCTGCTTTGCAGAATGATCTGCCAAAAATTATAACTAAATGGAGAACACATAAAATTGCATTCAGTGCAGACATTGAGAAAATGTTTAGGCAAATTGAGGTCTGCCCAGAACATCGTCCATATCAGCAAATTCTATGGCGAGTTAATCCCTCTGATAAACTATCAATTTATCAACTAAATACGGTGACTTATGGCACCACATCTGCACCTTATCTATCCATTCGCGTACTGCAACAACTTGCAGAAGATCATAAATCTGAATTCCCGAACGAATCGAAAGTTTTAATCTCTGACTCGTATGTAGATGACGTTATCTCTGGTGCTGACACGTTAGAAAGCGCCATTGAATTACGTGAAAACTTATGTATCCTTTTAGGAAAGGGGGGCTGTAATCTTCGAAAGTGGATAACCAACTCGCCTGAATTATTGAAAGAAATCCCTGAAGAATATAGGGAAAAATGTATAACATTAAACTTTGATCGTGATAATGTGGTAAAGACCCTAGGAATTCAGTGGAACACTACAGGTGACTCATTTTCATTTAAAGTCAGTATTGACGTAGCTCGTTGCATTTCAAAACGGACGATTTTATCAGAGACTGCACGTTTATATGACCCATTGGGTTGGTTAACGCCCTGCACAGTTGTTGCAAAATCGTTGTTCAAGCAATTGTGGGAGATTGGCGTAGACTGGGACGACGAAGTCCCATGCGAACTACAGCAGAAATGGCTTGAATATAGATCAAGTTTATATGCATTTTCAAAATTGAAAATTCCCAGATGGATTCAGTGCTCCAGCGACCAAAAATTTGAGCTTCACTGTTTTTGTGATGCCTCGACCATAGCATATGCTGCAGCAGTTTACGCAAGGGTAATTACTCCAAGGGGCATTTTTGTGAATCTTTTACAGGCTAAATCCAAAATTTCACCAATGAAAACTGTGTCGATACCAAGACTCGAGCTTTGTGCTGCAGCACTTTTAGTAAAACTGGCTAGTAATGTCAAAGGTTCATTTTCTGATAATCAGGTTGAAACTGTTTATTTTTGGAGTGATAGCTCTACTGTTTTGAGTTGGATCCGAAAACCCTCTTCACAATGGACAGTTTATGTCGCCAACAGAGTTGCTGAAATTCAACGGCTTAGCAACCCATTGCAATGGAACTACGTTCCCTCAGCCTTGAATCCAGCGGATTGTGCTTCAAGGGGAATCTTACCCCATGCACTAGTGGAATTTCAAACATGGTGGTATGGTCCTCTTTTTCTGTATGAACAGCCATCATCATGGCCCAAAAACCTGACTAATTTGGAAACTGCCGAGGAAAAAAAGAAGAATCCATCTTCTTCTGACATGTCACTTGATATTTTAGAACCAGAAACTAAAATATCCTCTAATACAGTATCTGATGTTTTAGATCCCACAACTTCAGTCGAGGAAGAGGACAACCCCTCTCCATATCCATACTTCTTTTTTAAATTTTCAACCTTGCATTTATTGTTAAAAGTCATTTCACTTTGCTATCGATATTTGCACAACACTAAACACAATTATGAAAATAAGGAACTTAGACAAACTGGTCCGTTAGAAGTGAGGGCCCTTAACGAAACTCTGGTTACTTTACTTAAAATTACACAGGCCATTGACTTTCCTGACGATATTAAAATGCTCATTTCTAAAGGTGAGGCCAAACAAATTTCTTTACTTAAACTTATGCCCTTTATTGATGATGAAGGACTTGTACGGGTGGGCGGTCGTTTACAAAACTCGGATTTACCTTATAATGTAAAACACCCAATTCTATTGTCCAAGAACAACCCACTTTCAAGACTCATTATTCTAGAGTGTCATGAAAAGACTTTACATGGAGGTGTTTCCTTAACTATGTCATACGTTAATCGAAAGTATTGGATACTATCCGGTAACCAATTGGCTAAAACAATAATAGATAGTTGTATGCATTGTTTTAGATATAACGCTAAAGCAGCTAGTCAAATAATGGGGAATTTGCCACCTGTACGATTAAACGCAACCAGACCGTTCAAACATAGCGGTGTAGATTACGCAGGTCCCATTCCGGTGAAAAATTCCAATTTACGATCTGCTGTTATCTCCAAAGGATACATTTGTTTATTCATATGTATGGTTACTAAAGCCATCCATTTAGAAGCAGTTTCTGACCTCACTAGCAATTCATTTTTAGCTGCCTTTCGACGTTTTATATCACGTAGGGGTGCGTGTACCGATATTTATTCAGATTGTGGGACCAATTTTGTTGGCGCCTCAAAAGAATTGCAGGTCCTCCTTCATAAAACCCAAAAATCATTACCTGAAGAATTACGCCAAAACCTTTTGTCCAATGGTACAGATTGGCATTTTATTCCTCCTGCCTCACCTAATTTCGGTGGTCTATGGGAGGCTGGGGTAAAATCTGTAAAATTTCATTTGAAGCGTATTATGAATGACAGAATTCTAAGCTTCGAAGAGCTTTCTACTCTGCTTTGCCAGATCGAGGGATGTCTGAACTCCCGTCCACTCTGTCCATTATCGTCCGACCCAAGCGCTCTTGACGCCCTTACTCCTGCCCATTTCCTTATAGGTGAACCGACAAACTGCATTCAAGAGGAAACATTACTCAACGCTAACATTAATCATCTCAACCGTTGGAAAGCTGTCGAAAAACTTAAACAACACTTTTGGAAACGATGGTACGCGGAATATCTTAACAGGCTGCAAGCTCGTCCAAAATGGGTAAAAGCACAACCTGACGCTAAAGTTGGAGCCTTGGTCCTCATTGTTGATGAAAGATGTGGACCCGGACAGTGGCATTTGGGTCGTATCCATGAAATACACCCCGGTTCTGATGGCCGGGTGCGGGTTGTATCAATATTCACTGGACATAAAATTATTAAAAGACCAATTTCTAAAATTTGTTTTTTACCCACAGATTCTGTTCATAACAACAATCCCACCATACAACAGCAGCCTATCACTACCATTGGAGGGATGGAGCCTGTTCCTGATGCTGTGAGTCGGAGCACAGCGCAGTCTAAAGACTAAAACAAAACTACTCCCACCGATAGGCCGTCCTTCTTTGCTGAAATATTTAAGAACTGTCGTTCTTCAGGGGGCAGTATGTTGGCGGAAAAGGCAGAATTTGCCACCATTTTACTATATTTAAGTATTTCGTATTTTATATGAATCATTTGATATTAAATTTCTGTATTTATGTATCGATTACAGTCGGCCCTTCATTGGGGGTGCCACTGTAATTGATTTGTAGTTGCTCTGTCTCTGATCTGTTATACATTTGGTCTCTGCCATTTACGTTTATACATACATACGTTAATCTTTGTTATTAATAATCAGTATTCATATGTACAAACCAGTTATGAGCAGAGACCTAATGTAGGAAAAGATCAATAGATGAATCTCTTGTGCGTGGGTGTTTGCAACTATATTCATTTATTTTGTACATACATTACGATTGTTGCTATATCCATATGCACTTGAGAGAACAAGAGTAATAAGAATATTTTTAGATAAATCTTCGAAGGCCTGCTATAATGTAAAACTTGATTTTGACTTTCTTTTCTAATTGGATAACTGAGCAGTGCACATCAAATTCATCTTAACAGCGGTAACATTGTAAATCTTAGTGGAAAATAAATTATGCCTATATAGAAACTCTAATTTACAGTTTTTTTTTGTTGTACATAAATTCTTATTGGAATTTGCAAACATTATGATAATGTGTATTCTTCGCTGGCTGATATCTATACATTTTATTGTTTTATCACAACTTTGTTTATCACTTTCTGTTTTAAATTCGAATAGTAGTTTTTCTGTAAAGTCCGCATGTAACATTCAAATATATATAGTTTCTCTTTAACAACAAAGCCTCTTGTGAAAAATCGAATACATAACTTTATAACAAGTGTTTTTAAAACAGAAACTAAATTATGATTACAGTAACTAATATTTGAACAAGAATTCTAATATTGTACTTTGTATTAGTTCTATCTTCCATTTCAGATGAATGAGGTTTTGGAAATGCTCAAATTGGTTAATACAACAAAAATTCGGTAGCAGCAACTTGTATTTAGTAAGACCGATTTTTAATATATCAATAACATCTACAAATAATTCTGATGTTTGACAATTACGAATTCTGATCAAAATATAGACTTTATCATGAAATTTCCAATGCCTGAATTGATTTCCAACTAATATTTTCCCTGCGTGCACTATTTTAAATGATAGAGAAACGTATATGTATGTTTTATGTTACATGGAACGGAAATGTTTCGTAAAAAAATGGAAAGTTGAAACAACATATTTATTTTCGCTGATGCGATGACATTAATTTCTGTTCCGATGAGTATTCATTTGTTTAATATTTGCAACGAATATCTTTCATTAATAGTAGAGTGCAGGGTGACAGATAAAAGCCGCTACCAAAAGAAAACTTGATAAATTATTTCCATCTAAGTAATCTGGATTGTTTTGTTGTTGTTTGTAGAAAACATCAATAAGTGCTCGAACTCACGGGCGATGTGTTAACATCGTTTTGTTACACGGTACCTGTTCGATTTTTATGAACACATTAGTTAATGTTACATTGAAAAATAAAAAAAATCCACTGAGTGTTCGAACTCACGGGCGATGTGTTAACACCTTTTTGCTATACGGTACCTGTTCGATTTCTATGAACATATTCGTAAATGTTACATTGGAAACCAATCCCGCCCATATTTTCAGCAGATCTTAGAATATATACATCTTACCAACATACCCAATTTTGTTCAAATACAGTTAACAGGAGCAGAAATAATGGATTTTTAATTTGTGATTTGTATGGGCGGTACCGCGCTCCTTTATCAAGTCCCGCCCATATTTTGATAGCTTATTTTTGCGGTCGCCATTAGTTTGCCTGCGAAGTTTCAGCTCCATTGGATCACGCGAAAAGGGTTAAAAATCAATCCAAAGTTTTTTTGGCATACATATATGCATACAGATAGGTGAAGTTAATATAAAGAATGTAAAAAGGCGTTCAATCATATGATGACATTTCATTTCAATAATATTAATGCTTAACCCTGCTGTTAGATTAGAAAAAACTTACGAATCTTAGATTGAGGGACCATTTGGTCCATACTGCAATTTTCATCCAAAATAATAATTTTATCTTATTCTTTGTAACTATTTTGGTTCAAAAATTTCTAAAGCAAGTATTTGACATATCAAAAACATCCGCTAACATATCAAAAACATCTTCTAAATATTTGACATGAATTTACATTCGCTTGGTAATGAAAAAACTTACGAATCTTAGATTGAGGGACCATTTGGTCCATACTGGAATTTTCATCCAAAATAATAATTTTATCTTATCCTTTGTAACTATTTTGGTTCAATAATTTCTAAAGCAAGTATTTGACATATCAAAAACATCTTCTAAATATTTGACATGAATTTACATTCGCTTGGTAATGAAAAAATGTACTATTGACCAAATGGTCCTCTAATCTAAGATTCGTCATTTTGTATTTTTCTCAGTCCTGAATAAAGTTAGAAAATTTAATTTTCGCACATAACATTGTTTTATTAAAAGACCCCATTAGCAGAAAAATTTAGTCAGTATATATCACCGTTCCAAAGTTACAAGGGAAAACAGAAAAAATTTGGACCAAATGGTCCTAATCTAACAGCAGGGTTAAGGTACGGTCAGATTGGGCAAATATTTGACGAAAAACCTCAAATATTTCTTGGCCCCAGTCTGACCACAAAATATTTTTGTGTGGCAAACAACAGCTGATTTGGTCAAACAAAAATATCTGCCATCAAATAAAAATGTGCTCAATGTGACTACAGTGTGACCACTAACGAGCAAATAGTTTTCTCTTTTTTGAGCAAACATTTATTTGGTCTTACAAAAGAATTGTAAGAGCAAACAATGGTAAACAACAGATGGTATAAGGAGTGTTGTCAGGTTTTACGACTCAAATTATAAAATGAAATAAATCACCACCATTCAACTAAAAAGAAGAATTGGTAAATATTTTAAACATTTTTAAAAATATTTTGGTAATTTGGTTCAACGGCTATAAAACTGTGTACATAGGGCATAGTTTTAGCTTTGTTAATCAGTACTAACTTGTCAAATCTACACCGACTAAGCTGCGACTAATCAGGATAATTTGGCAATATTTAGAATTTTGAAGCTACTGAATATGTTGAAAATTGTGTTATAATCTCCTCCGTCAGACCTTACAATTATGCTATGTGATTTTAGAGCAAGCTTGTCAAACTCGAAAAAAACATAGGATATCTCGATAACTAAGCGAGTTATCAAAAAATTTCATTTAATTTTTTTTTGTTTATTTTATCATCGTTTATAACAAAAATATATTAGAGGCCACATTAATCGCTTAAGGTGGCTCATTCAGCATAATGTCTTCCCGTATATCCGAACTTTGGAGGCCCATAAATCCGGAAATAGGGGCCGTCACCAAAATTGGCATTTACAATTTTTTTTTGGCTACGCTAGTGGGAGCTAAACTTGCCCAAATTTGCTATTAAGATTTCTCCTCTTCCAAAACTAACTCTGTCGCTTCTCGACGGCATAAAACAAGAAAATATTCATCCTCCTGCATCATAGTTATTTAAAATATTTTTTGCAGTTTAAAACTTTTGGAAAAGCAAAATCGTATTTACTGCTAATTTGTTTAAAATTTTTCACAAAAAGTTTTGAGAAAACAAATTTTTATTTTCTGGCAGGTTAATCAAACAATTATTTGTTGCAAATAATTGTTCAAGTGTGACCACAGGGCAAATGTATTTACCCTACTGTTTATTTGATGCTTTTTGATACCTGTTTGATCAAACAAAACGAGGCAAATAAATCTGCATAGTGTGAACACAAAATCAACCCTGTATTGATTTGACAACATTTTGAGCAAATATGATGAAACATGCATATTTTGATCAAATATTTGCCCACTCTGACCGTAACTTTAATAACACTTAAACTCATTTAAAGACAAGTGCCATTATTTTTTTTATACCCACCATTTAGTATTTTATACCCACAAAACACAAAGAAGGATCGTTTGTTGTTGCACTTTCTCTAAATACATCTGCGTTAACATTAGATGCAACATCGTTAAAACAAATAAAGCAATATTTAGCTCACTGAAATAATTTTGAATAAACATAAATATTTGTCTCACTGAAATAATTGTTTTTATTTTGTCATAAACAGAGCGACGACAAAAAGTATTGAATAGTATAGAGAACTTATTGCACTCTTTTTCCGCTCTTATGTAGAGAGTCTGAGTAAAAGAGCATAAACGAGTCTTATTCTCTTAATAGAATAATTTCAATATAAATATACCATTTCGACAATATTATTACATACGAGTAAAACAATACAAAACGCATAAATGTTTTAAAAGGCATCAAAGTTTCACATTAAAATTATGACTGGACCAAGTTACATTCGGTCCAGTCATTCGGCAGATGGCGCCAGTGCTCTTGAGTCATACCATTCGTCCCATGGGTTCCCTATACTATTCAACACTCTTTGGCGGCGACGAATTGCTTGTTCTTATTTTAAGTCATCACACTTATTTTCAGTTAGATACTGTGTGTTGTTTGCGTGTGTTCACTTTGTTAGATTTCCCTACCCGTGCCTATAGATGTTAACACATCAAAATCAATCTGGATTGTCCGCCGTTAGCAGGTATTGGAGTCTGTAGTTTTGGTTCAAAAGAAATATTGGTGGACGTTTAGTGGCGATCCCCCAAGTAAATGGCCCATTTCGAGACTAGTGCAACATTTTGCATAGCAAGCGGCTCTCGCTAGAAGATCCTATAATCGAAACCCTTCCGTTCGAACAGAGGAAACTGTTATATACAAAGCATAACTATAACAAAACAACCACACAACTATAAACTATAAACTATACAAAGCAACTCCAGTGTCTCATCAAGGAGATTATGTTCTCAAACGGGTGTTGCTAGGCAGACTTTGCAGACAATAATGCACAAGGGTTTGAACCTATTCCTCTACAAATTCAAATGGTTCATAAACTTTTGCTTGGAATTTTGTTGGAAGAGGCTTGTAAAGGTGGAAGAGGACGAGAACTTGCTGGATTGACTTTCATATCTGATGAGTCTCATTTCGATCTGAACGGAAATGTAAACAAACAAAACCGTCAATACTGCATTGTCGGACCATATTTCTTTGGACAAAATGGATTCAGCGGTACCGTTAAAGGATTGCGTTACTTGAGCTTGCTAGAAGAATTGTTCTATCCGGAACTACGCCAAAAAATAATTCCTTCCAAGTGTGGTTTCAACAAGATGGTGCAACTGCACACATAGCTGGGGCGGTTATGGCCGAATTACGCAGAAAATTTTCTAATAGGCTCAGTTCAAGAAACTCAATCGGACTTTTTCTTTTGGGGGTATTGTATACGCGAAGTGTACAAATCGCAACCGACAAATGTGGATGAACTAAAAGAATAAATTCGAGCGACAGTAGCTGCAATTGCAGCCTTAACTTTGCGGGCAGTAATGAACAACTTTTGGCTAAGATGTCGAACTTGCATCAACGGGCAGGGCGGGCTTTTAAATTCAATTATCTTTACGACTAATTAAACTATTTTTAATAAAATTAAATGGGCTTTGAAATGCAAAAATATTGAATAAATTCCATGCATTACAAAAAAGTCATTCCTGTTTCTTGAAGTATCAAACTAATAACACCACAGTCCCTTGTAACAACGCCATGAATTAATTAGCATTAATTTATCACAAATTTCACTCAACTAATTTGAATGGCATTGACTAGTTAAGTTTTCAAATCTTAATTAATATAAGCTTAAATGATTACCCTCGGGTATTAACTGGTAGCTAATTAAATTACTGTAATCTAAATAGGAAAATTCGATGGGTTTTAACTGTAAAACTTATTATTATTACAATAAGAAATGAGCACGATTGTTTTACACATGCCCGAGGACTTCCATTAATTGGCCTTATATTTAAACTAAAGATAGTTTGAGGGCGGGTGATAAGGCTCGATTTGATATTTGAGATTTATGGGTTCATGTGTGTGTCGCTTTGTTTTCTTTAAAATCTACGTGTTACTTCAGAAATTTAATAAAGTTAAAGTAACGGGTTTTTCAATAAGAGTGCTACAATAGTTTTATTAAATAAATCAAAACCGGTTTTAGATACCAATAAAATTCTTTATTCCTGTGAAAGTACGTTCGATGCCATTATGTATGGAACTCGATTTCTTTTGCATGGCCACCACGGGCACGCTTGCAGTAGTCCAGACGCTGAACCCAATTATCGACGGATTTCAAGCATAAATCGGCCGATACTGCTGCAATTTCACGTTCGATATTCGTACGAAGTTCATCAATCGTCGCTGGCTTGTTGGTATAGACCATAGACTTGACGTAGTCCCCCAGGAAATATCCATTTCGTGAGTTAACAAGTTCACCAAACTTGGTTTCCAATAAATTGATTGTGGCATTCGCTGTGTGGCTTCTGGTGCCGTCCTGTTGGAACCATATGTCCTCCAACTCCATATTATCCAATTGGGGCCAAAAATATTCGGTTATCATTGAACGGTAGCGATTTGCATTCACAGTAATGTGCCGGTATTGATAATCACGGAAGAAGTACGGCCCAGTGGCGCCGCCGGCCCATAAACCGCACCAAACCGTAATTTTTTCGGGATGCAATGATGACTCGTGGATTACGTGTGGATTGCTGTCTGACCAATAATGCATATTTTGCTTATTGACGAAGCCATTCAGCCAGAAATGAGCCTCATCGCTGATTGTTGAGACGTCTTAAAGTTGGCCTCTTAAAGTTGAGGCCACTGACTCCAAATTTCGGTAATAAATTTTAATAATTTCGACTCGTTGTTGGCTCGTATATCTTTCCATGATGAAATGGCAAACCTTACTGAAGAGAAATGTCAAAAGAGCGGGAAAAAATATGGCATCGCTTGCTGTCCCTATCGATTTACTTTTACAACGTCTCTGTTGAAAAACCCTTTAGTTTAAAATCAAAATGTTCTACGAAAGCACATGAATATTAATAACGTAGTGTCGGGAAATCTCAAAATTTGTTGGAATTAACTACTGCAATTTCAGTTCATGCTTTAAGATCGGGTCACATTTCCAAAAGCACAGTAGCACCAATAACGTCAGTTTACTAAATTGAATTAATTAAACAATTAATTGTTATGCCACAGTATTTTCTAGAGCTAGACAGGATAACATTATTTTAGTACTGGTAGTAGGTGAAAATTATGCTGCCGACAAGCTGGAGCACATACATATATTCTGGGAATGATCTTTAGAACTAAATTATTAAAATTATAATTAGCTACAAAACTATATTTCAGTGTAAATGTATTCTAACTGAAGCCATGTATATTTGACCTGGCCACATAATTCGTAGAGGCAAATACACACGTAGAATACTATAACTCATATGTGTAATTAAATTAATAGTTACATGACCCGAAGCCACATAATTGATGTTTAAATAGAATTTATTTCACTATAAATTCTGTATAGGTTTAATTTCCCTACACAATAAATAGAGAAAGCCAATGCTACATAAAATCAATTACACATACATATGTGAACACAAGCACAGTCCTAAAATATACCCAGGAGCAGAGTGCATTGAGTGGACTGCCCATTATGAAAGTACGTTCATTAATAGTCTAAAGGTTGTGTCGTGTCATTACAGATGTAGGCCCACAAATCCGTAATACATAACCTTAGTATTCCCACAATATATTTAAAATGTTAAGAATTAATGTGTGGTACCACGAAGAGTGTGAAATGAATCGCCGAATGAAAAGATGTCATTACTCTATTGTTTAGACCATAGATGCCCAAGGTAGTAGTATTGTTGAGAGTGACGAAATAACACTGGAAGAAAACAATTTGCTATTCATTGTATGTAGTCGTCAACGAGATTGCGACGAAAGCACATGTGTGGCGGGTGTTGTTATTTTTTTTCTGTTTCTTTGCTTAACAAAAGGGAAATATAAAATTAATGAATGTACATATTTTAGTAATACTCTTGATGAATGTATTTATTTTAGTAATACTCTTGATGAATGTATTGATAGATATATATATATCTATAATAAATACATATATAATTTATATATGCGGACATCTGGATAATATGATATATTTCGAAATAAAAAGATTCTTCGAAGTGTTTATAAATTTTCCCTCAATTATTCATTGTTCAATTTGCAATTAAAAAGTAATGAAATCTTCTATGTGAATACTCTTATTGCAGTTACGCAATAAAAGTATATTTCTCAAACTAGAAGAATTCAGCTTATTGCGTTTTTTTGAGCAAATATAATTCAAATCTGAAAATATTTGTTCGTAAAGATACGTTGAGGGAATAAAGATAAACACTTCAATGACATCTTCTTTATTGCAGGATATATCGTACCATCCAGATTTTTCCAGAATTCTATATTGATAAAATTATTCGGGAAATCTAATTCACTTCTAAGTATACTAAGTTCTATTTGGATTGGAAATTCGTACTTTAATATATCGCATTTAAAAGGGTTTTGAAAAATATCCAGTAAATGCTGAATAATTTCAAAATCCTTAAACCTGTCATTAAAGTTATTAAAAAGCGTTTCTAATATTTCCAAAAGTTCAAACTTTTTCAAGATTTTCTCCTTGGCGTAAATAACAGAAGTTTTCGGAAAGTCCGAAAAGTCTTCAGAATTAATTTGAGCTGCAAGTAAAAATAGCTGAGTTTTAAAATCTGAAAGAATTTTAAACATATCAGAAATATTATTATCTTTTCCCTGCAGCTTCAAATTCAACTCATTCAACATGTTACAAATGTCTGTTAAAAACGCATTGTCTAAAATGAATTGAAAATTTTTTAAATATTCTTTTTCGGTTATTTCGATATTTTCAGCTTCTAAAAATTCAAATACTTCATTTCTAAGCTCAAACAATCTATTAATACTGTTACCTCGGCTTAACCAACGTACCTCAGTAAACATTAATAGATCGTGGTGAGAAGCATTTGAATTTTTAAGAAATGTCACAAATTTTCTATGAGTCAGTGAGATATGGCCGCCCCTTATCCTATTAATTATCCGCTCAGTAGCCTTCATGACCGGATGCTTGGATATAAATTTAGAAGCAAGAGCAGCCTGGTGTATTATACAATGCAAGGTATAAATCTCAATTTAATTTTTTTTTCATCTGGCCTACAAATCCATCACGTTTGCCTGTCATAGTGTTCCGCCGGGTTATACTATTGCGGGACAAAAGTAATTTTTCAATAAAATTTGCTTTATAATGAAGTTTTCCAAAAACTTTACTCAATATATTTTTGACAAATGGCCCATCTGAAAACGGCCTTCCCTTTTTTACAATATCTAAACTTATTAAGTTAGATAAACCCAGTTTTAAATTCTCCTCCACCATATCTTCATCATTTTCTTTAGATTGATTTACCCATTCCTTCAACTTTTCAATAAAAATTTTCTTATAAATTTTAAATTGTTTTTCTTTTTCTTCCCCCTACAAATAATTCATGTCTTTGTGAACATGTTCAAAATGTTTTTTTAAATTATATTTCTTAGTTTTTTTTAAATGTCTTATGACAAATAAGACATTGGATGTCATCAAAAGCATTTTGTAACATAAAATACTTTTCGGCTGACATCAGTAATATATCGCAATAATTTCAATTTATGTGTTCACTGACAGTAGTCTCGATGACGATTAAAACGTAGAATAAGACTCAGAAGTTATGCAAGAGTAGTTTGTATCTCCCACTCAACATGCTGATTTCCTATTGTTTGATTGACGATCAAACAAAAGAGCGTAAGTATACGTGTGAGTTTAATTTGCTGATATCAGCCACTACTGGGCATCTTTGGTTTAGACCCATTTTTGCCTATTTGTTGTAGTACTGGCTGAAACGACTGAAACACACTCACCCTAAGACGTCTATTGCGTTCGAGTTCTATTAAATAAACTCGTATATTCATCCTTATGTCGAACCAATGGGCAGTGCCCATTGGGGTGATGACTTTTTGATTTTTTTTCTCGAAAATGATTTTCTGCTGCACGAATAAATGAACTTTTGCCTATTAATGACTAAAATAACGTTTAAATAAAGCATTTAAATAATGAAAAAGGTCACGCACAAATCACTTTGAAATGATATTTTTGTGAAAAAATTTAAATTTTCTTTCTTTTAAATCATATAAATACAAAAAGGGAAAAAAGTGTCACGTCTTATAACTTTCACGAAAAGCCACATAACCTATGAACAAAATGAGACCTTGATCATAGAAATCGATGAACATCTTTCGTTTTTATTTACAATTAGTTGAAGGTATCTCATTTTGAATCGAATGTATCTCTTTGGAAAAACGTTGACGACTTTTTAATGATTCTCATAATTAAAGAAAATTAGTGAGAAACAAAAGGTTGTGTCGTTTTTATGATTGTGGTTGGAAACTAATAATCTCTCATAAACTTATGCTGAATTGCTCTTCGGGTTCTTTTATGGTACCTACTACGTTTACACTTAATTTAAGGGGGGAAAAGGAAAGTGAATTTTTTTATTGATGTGTGTTTTCCGTTTGCTGCCTGTCAGGGAAGATTTTTTTACAGAAACCACATTTATGAACACGTAGTTGATCAGGTATATAGCCACCGTAAAAAAAGATGCGCCCATTTATAAGAACCTGTCGGTAAAATATTGAGAAATACGTAGTATAAATAGGTGTTCATTGATCGATTTGTGTCATTCAACAAGTGCCAGCGAACACGAAGAGTACAAGTAGTTTAGTTTTTTAAAAGTGAATAGTGAATTATAATTAAGGCCTTTAATAACGGCAAGGCCTTTTAAATTTAAGGTGTTGAGTAGAATACAACATGTCATTCAAGAAGAGCTCTTCTAACATAGCGAAGAACTGGGAAACCTGGACGAAAAACCTAGTCCAGTTTCAAGCGCCATCAAGAAGAGGCAACTTGTCGATTTCTTGAGTCCACTGCCAAAGGACGGAGAGAGAGGATCGATCTAATTGCTATACAGCTTAAAGCCATATGGAGCAAAACATTGAACTTCCCGCATATATCTGATCAAGCCATTTGTGCAAAACTTACAAAACGTCTGAAAGACTACGAGCGCTGCAGGAAAAAACAAAACTTTGTTTCGTTGAAGGAACTGTTTGACATGACCAATGTAAATGGCGAATGAATGTGCAAAGAGGATGAGAACCAAACTCCAGATTTATCCCAAGGGCCGTGTTGGTTATTCCAGCGGCAAACCTGGTGGTTCCAATACCATCCACCCATCCAAGCGAAAGAGGGCAATGGAAGCGACTGTGTCCACACTTACCAGTTCAGTGATACCAGACTGTTCCGAAAGTATCACGGACTCATTCGAAGACAGTACAGATGGTCCTTGGGAGGATGACAATGCAGCATCAACGAGCAAAAGGAAGCATAACCCAACAGACATTGCAAGACGCCTTGTTACAAGCTCAAAGCTGTCGTCTCACGGAGCAGCAATCGAGTGCCACCACCGTTCCGCTGAGGGCATTGAAACCCCAACCCCATGTCAGTCAGGAATCCACAAGGAAGCCGCCCGGGTGAAGAAGTACTGGATAAGCACGCTTTATCTGGAGAAGTGGAGCATGCACTTTGACGGCAAACATATTGAGAGCTTTGAATATCAGGCCGTGGTCCTCAAGACTGAATCTAAAGAAATTAAGTTGACTGCGCTCAAATTGAAAGATGGGAATACTCAAACAATCGCAGAAGAACTCCAGAATCTGTTAAATAAGTTCAACCTGTGGGGATCAATTGTGATGATTGTTGCCGATACAACAAGTGTAAATACCAGCAAAAAGATATCGACTGCAGCAAATGTTCGAAGACAAAAAGGTCACCCCAAACCCAAGTTCATCAGTTGCCAGCACCATGTGCTGGATCGCGTTCTTCGCGTTGTTGATGAGCTCCATGTGTCGACTAAATCACCAAACATCGAGTACTTCTTTGTGCAGCATTTGATGAGCTATGATGACCAATTAAAGCAGCCTTCAGCAATGGTAAAACTGAGATTAAGGAAACAGGCGACAGGAGAGACGACATGAAGTTTCTCTTCCACCTCACTCGTGTCTTCCGTCATTTCACTGAGAGGAGTGAGATCGCTTTTGTCAAGTTTAAGCAGATCCCAAACATCTGCCATGCACACTAGAACTCTCGTGCCATTCCAGCTCTTCTTGCGTTTATTCTGATGCCTGAACCCCGGAACAGGTTGCGTAAAATGTGTTCATTCATTTCTTACCCATGGGGTGATCATTGGTTCAGTAGTCAGTAGTTCCGCGCTGAAGATTTTGAAGAATTATCTGCAGCTCTGAATGACTGCCCAACAGCTGCCAAATGCTTGAAGACCCACTGGAAAACAGACGAATCTCCAATTAACATGGCCCGAAGCAACCAGTGCTGTGAGCGTGCGATCAAAGTTATGCAAGACTTATACAACACCTGCAGCAACAAGGACAACCTCCCACTGAGATTCATTCTCTCCAATGACAACGTGAATATTTAACTTCCTTGTGTGTTTGATAATCCTACGTAATGTTATATATATGTGGCTCTAAGTTTGTTTTCAATTATATATCTGCTTACAGTGAATTCAAAAAATTGCCCAAAATGCTGATAAATAAAAATTTTAAAAACATTTTGTGCTTGAGGTTTTTTTTTTATCGAATCACCTTATATGTAAGATTTTATCTAATCTTAAATAAAAACTCATCTAAATATGATACAGGGAATCGAGGTTGTATAAATGTCATCACCCTAGTGCCCATATTCAATAGCCGAGTGACATTGCGCTAAATATTATTTAATATCCATCAACTATGTTGAACAATTTTATTTGCTTTAACATCTATGGATAATATTTCGAAACCTTGTAATATGTAAATAACAACAAATTTGAATGAAGATGAATTTAAAACAAATAAAATGGTAGTTTGCGTGGTTCTTGTGCATGATAACGTGGGTTCGATCCCTGCTCTAACCACCTTAAATTTCTTTCGACGACGGTCACATCGATTAGTGACGGCGACACTATCAAGTACTGAGCCATAACAAATCCTTCTCAAAATATCCTTCGGAATCGATATAAAATTTTAGGTCCCAATCAGTGAGTGTAAAACTAGAACGCGCGTAGCTCACTGGTTTGTGAGAAGCTTTGCCTATTCCCTTCATGAGATGTAACGGGAAATCATTTATTTACTTATCCATCTTAATTTTGATCCTAAGTGGTTCTGGGGATTTTTCGTGGGTTCCAGCCAATTGCCCGCCCAATATTTACATGGGGATATACAAATGGGCATAGTGAAGTTGCGCATTGGCTATTATACAGCTGCTTTTACCAAAATATTGATCAGCACCAAATTTTATCAGGATCAGTTGTGGTTTAAGTTAGATATCGAGTCGGCCAACCAGAAAGCCGACAAATTTTGTATAGGAGGTACGAAAACAGGAGTGGAAGCGTTGTCAATTTTTATCTACACATTAGCATTTAGCAAAAGATTGCATAGTACCAAATTTCATTAAGATAAGTTGTTGTTTACGAGATTTGACATGTCGATCCAAATATCATCTACCCAACTTTTAAATGGGTGTAGCTAGACCACTTGGCCACTGGCAATTGACTGAATGTTGAAGCAAATTTCATAAAGATTGGTTCAGCTTTGCGGGAGTTCTCCTTCCGAACAACTTTTGTTTGGGAGGTACCAACATGGGCATAGCAGACTCACCCTTGCCTTAAACGGTGACTGGCGATTGATGAAATAAAGCATATTACATAATTATATTAACCCTGCTGTTAGATTAGAAAAAACTTACGAATCTTAGATTGAGGGACCATTTGGTCCATACTGCAATTTTCATCCAAAATAATAATTTTATCTTATTCTTTGTAACTATTTTGGTTCAAAAATTTCTAAAGCAAGTATTTGACATATCAAAAACATCCGCTAACATATCAAAAACATCTTCTAAATATTTGACATGAATTTACATTCGCTTGGTAATGAAAAAACTTACGAATCTTAGATTGAGGGACCATTTGGTCCATACTGGAATTTTCATCCAAAATAATAATTTTATCTTATCCTTTGTAACTATTTTGGTTCAATAATTTCTAAAGCAAGTATTTGACATATCAAAAACATCTTCTAAATATTTGACATGAATTTACATTCGCTTGGTAATGAAAAAATGTACTATTGACCAAATGGTCCTCTAATCTAAGATTCGTCATTTTGTATTTTTCTCAGTCCTGAATAAAGTTAGAAAATTTAATTTTCGCACATAACATTGTTTTATTAAAAGACCCCATTAGCAGAAAAATTTAGTCAGTATATATCACCGTTCCAAAGTTACAAGGGAAAACAGAAAAAATTTGGACCAAATGGTCCTAATCTAACAGCAGGGTTAAGAGCGCAAGCGTGTCACGCGATTTATTATATTGACAAACCGGTCGACCACCAAACTTTTAGAAGGAACATGATTTTGTACTAAATTTGTCCATTTGTATGGGACATACCCGAAGGGTTGTGGTCAAAATGCCCATATTTCAGACACTTTTTGGATAACTACTAACCGTTTCCCATTACATCCCATGAAGAGATTGGAGACAGCTTCTCACAACCAGTGAGCTGTGTGATTTCTAATTTTTCACTCACTGGTTGGGACCTACAGTTTTACACAGGTACTCAGTAGTGTCGCCATCACTAAGCGAGGTGGCCGTCATCGCACGAAATGTAAGGTGGTCAGGCAGGGAACGAACCGGCGTTCCCACGCACAAGAACCGAGCAGAAAAGCCAATGCACCATCGACGGCCACGGATAAATATAAGTCGGTAGCAAAATGGAATTGTGATCGATAAAGGTTTGTGACGCCTATCGTGTTGACCAGCCATACAGACACACAGCAGGACAGATAGAAAGACGGATATAGCTCAATCGTCTTAGAAAGCCCTAGAATGAATTTCGTCTAAAGATACTTGCGTCTAATGTGGTTATTTCTATGCTTTAAATGTTCTTTCGTACTATATGACATATCTATACCCCCATTAACAGGAAGTCCGGTGATTTTACTGGGAAGACGCTGTTGAAGATGACGCCCGATAAACATAGGTTCAATCGTCCAGCGAATGTGAGTTCGACTACCATCTTTCGGATTATTTTCGTTAACAGAAAAACTGAATTATTAGTTAGAAAACACTTACAACTTTTTAATACTTTCGGTTTTTTAAAATTGTTTGTTATATTGAAAATCTAGGTGTTTTTAGATATACAGTGACAACAAAACAATGCTGTCCGGCAGATCTTTCCCGAAATATCATTAGGGTATACGATGCCACTTTACAGACAATCAGAAGGAAAGAAAAGCAACCTGGATTTTTACCATAAAATTTAATATCGGAGTCTAATTTTATAGTAAAAATTTTAAGGACACCCTTTACACACGATTCCAGTATTCAGTATTTACATACTAATATACTAAGTACATATATATAGGTCATATAGGTTAAATTTCCGTGGACTTTTCGATATCCATACCATATTTATCTTTTGGATTAGTTACATGTGGGGGCACAATCGACAACAGCAGAATTAATAGTAACTTTTAATATTTGCAGTTTATGAATTCGAATGCCGAATATAGACAATATTCACAACGAATAGTCCAAACAATAATTTTTCGCGTATGACATAGAAGAAAGAGGAAAAAGGGCGAAACCCAAAAGCAGCATAATAGCAGAACAATAGTGAATACAACAACTTTAATAAATAAATTTACGTAAATTGTATAAGGGACAGATAGAGACACAACAGAACTAAACGCATAAACACATGTAACGGGTTTTTCAACTGAGATGCAACAAAATAAATCGATCGGGACAGCAAACGACGCCATATTTTTTCACGCTCTTTTGACATTTCCCTTCAGTAAGGTTTGCCATTTCATCATGGAAAGATATACGAGCCAACAACGAGTCAGAATTATTAAAATTTACTACCGAAATTTGGAGTCAGTGGCCCCAACTTTAAGAGCGCCTACGTCCAATTTATGGTCGTCATAATCATCCTACCAGATCAACAATTGAGCATCTAGTGGAAAAATTTTAATCCACAATTTGAATGCACATTACAAAATGTTCCCGTGCCAGTGAGACAAAGAAGTGCCCGTAGTGTCGCGAATATTGCTGCCGCTGAGGCTTCAGTTCAAGAAAGCCTAAATGTGTCTCTCACACGTCGTTCTCAAGCGTTTGGCATCTCTGTGACGACGTTGTGGCGAATTTCGCAAAAAGATCTTGGCCTACATCCTTACAAGATCAAATTGACGCAAGAACTGAAGCCACTTGACCAGCATAAGCGTCGTATGTTCGTGAATTGGGCTGAGCAACAACTTGCAAATGATTCGGATTTTCACCGGAAAATCATCTTCAGCGATGAGGCTCATTTCTGGCTGAATGGCTTCGGCAATAAGCAAAATATGCGTTACTGGTCAGACAGCAATCCACACGTAATCCGTGAGTCATCATTGCATCCCGAAAAAATTACGGTTTGGTGCGGTTTATGGGCCGGCGGCGTCATTGGGCCGTACTTCTTCCGTGATGATCAAGACCGGTACATTACTGTGAATCCGAATCGCTATCGTTCAATGATAACCGAATATTTTTGGCCCCAATTGGATAATATGGACTTGGAGGACATGTGGTTCCAACAGGACGGCGCCACAGGTCACACATCGAATGCCACAATCAATTTATTGGAAACCAAGTTTGGTGAACGTGATATCTCACGAAATGGCCCAGTCGATTGGCCGCCTCGGTCGTGCGATTTGACGCCGTTAGATTATTTCCTGTGCGGCTACGTCAAGCCTAAGTTCCATGATAACAAGCCAGCGACGATTGATGAACTTCGTGCGAATATCGAACGTGAAATTTCAGCAGTATCGGCCGATTTATGCTTGAAAACCGTCGAAAATTGGGTTCAGCGTCTGGACTTCTGCAAACGTGCCCGTATTGGCCGTGCAAAAGAAATCGAGCTCCATACATAATGGCATCGAACGTACTTTCACAGGAATAAAGAATTTCATTGGTATCTAAAACCGGTTTTGTTTTATTTAAAAAAACTTTTCTAGCGCTCTTATTGAAAAACCCTTTAGTGCAAGCGCAAATGTCGACTGTATAAAACCGCTCCACATTTCATATTATGAACAAGGATATTTTACGCCATCCACCTGTACAAGTGAGTTTTTGCATCGAGTAGGCTTAACACACTACCCTGAATGAAAGTTATATTAAGTTTATAAAGTAGGATGCTATTAATTTTGCAAATTTGATAGATATATATATTTTAGATCAAGATTCTACATCATTATCCTTATCCTAATTTAGGTTTTTAACTTACGTAACTTATTTATACACGCTTGCAGAAGTCGAGACGCTGAACCCAATTTTCGACGGTTTTCAAGCATAAATCGGCCAATACTGCTGCAATTTCACGTTCGATATTCGTACGAAGTTCATCAATCGTCGCTGACTTGTTGGCATAGACCATAGACTTGACGTAGCCCCACAGGAAATAATCTAACGGCGTCAAATCGCACGACCGAGGCGTCCAATCGACTGGGTCATTTCGTGAGATAACACGTTCACGAAACTTGATTTCCAATAAATTGATTGTGGCATTCGCTGTGTGGCGCCGCACACTGGTTCAAGAGCGGCATTAATTCATTTTTTTCATGTACTCAGATCTACCTAATTTTTTCATAGTTTGTAGAAAAGAATCTTACTAGCATGAACCAAAAATTTTAGGTCGATATCTTTATTACTTTTTTGTCCAGAGGCATTCAAAGTTGACCAAAATGAATGCATTTGAAATTATCGTATTATATGTGCTACCTTCTATCACATCTTGCTTCAGATATACTCTTGTAATGAAACTAGAATTATTTTTTTCTGAAATTAGATGTTATAAGAAATGTATATTCAAAAAGAAAAAAAAATTTCGAAGCTCAATTTTGTTTTTTGTATTTACTACTATAAATTGTGCAAAAATATTTATTTTCTCAAACTTCTATCGATTGCATCTTTTGATCTCCAACGTCCTCTAGCTCGAGACTTATATCAAATTAAAGCTTGTAATCTCACCTAACGATTCATAAAAAATTCAGCTGCCCGTTTTTGCCCCTAAGCAATTCCGGTATAAAAAACTAAAACAAGTAAGGAAAAATTGCCTTCATAAACGCGTTAGTGTGCATCATTGTTTGTTTTTGTTTTTTTTTTTGTTTGCTTGCTTGCTTTGTTGTTTCGTTTTTTTGTTGTAAAAAAACACACAAAAGGCAACAGTTGCGATTACAAAAGGCAACAACAAAACACATGTTTACCATGACACTATAAGTCAGGCAGAAGCATTTTTGAAAATTGACTTTCGGTCATCTTTTGTAGCAACAATGCAATGGTGGTACAAAAAGAAAACAAAACAAAATGCACTGAATTGACATTTGCGTAAACATAAAATATGAAAAAAATAGTAAAACAGTTGTCTATCATGATCATGAGGTTTACTAATTTGCATTTCTTCCCATTTTTTTCGCATCAGCTGTGACTGTTTGTTGCATTGTTTTTGTAGTTAGCTTTTTGATTTTGAAATGAAGTTGACAGGTGTTTTGTTTATTAGTTGTGTTTAGATGAATAAAGCTAATTCGATTATTGTGTTAGAAGTGAAAAATAGAAATAAAAATTATTAAAAATGGATAATCTTCAGATATCTTATTATGAAATTTCTGATCTTTTATTAGATTGTGATAAGGACATTAATGTAGTTTGTGATATTATTTCAACAAATAATAAAAATTTGTCAATTATTGAGTTAGATAAATTTAAAACATTTTTAAGTAAACAATTTTTACCAAAACTGAAAACTAAGTGGGTCAATGCAAAACGTATGAACGACAGATTTGTTGAACAAAATGAAGTTTGGTTGGAAAATATGTACTGTTTTGGTGAAGATTTTTCAGAGTATGAAAAACCTACGTGTTCCCATGAAGTCAAACGTGGTCGGCCTTCTAAAACCTTTGAACTTTGCCAAACTCGTGCTAAAAGGATTAAAGTACAGCAGCTATGTGATAGTAATTCGGCAGAACTTATTGCATCAGCTGCAAAAAAAATAAATAAGGATGAACAAACGTCGAAAATGTTTAGTCGAGAAAAAGCACTAAGCCTTATTATTGATGCTTGTTTATCAAAACAACAGTATCAAATATTAAGATGGAGTGCCAAAGAAATTGGATGTGATATTTTCCCCTCATACCATCAAGTTCTTAGTGCTAAAAAAGAATGTTATCCTAAAAATTTGGAAGTACAGGAGAACTATAGTAAAGTCAGTATGCAAGAATTACTAGATCATACTGTATCCAGAATATTGAAGGCGAAAACGAAAGCTGAGACGGATGTACTTCCAAGCCAACTACAACTTGTTTCTAAATGGGGTCGTGATGGATCTTCGGGTCATAGCGAATACCACCAAAAATTCAATGATCCCAATTTAAATGACAAAAATATATTTTTGACAAGTATTGTTCCTCTTAATTTGAAATGTATTGATGGTACATCTGATTACTGGCGAAACCCAAGGCCATCATCAACAGCTTTATGTAGGCCAATAAAATTTCAATTTGTAAAAGAAACAGCAAATGTAATTTCTGAAGAAGTTGAAAGGGTAGAAAATGAAATTAAAAATTTGAAAAAAACTGTTGTTAATATATATGGCAAAAGTCATGAAATTTTGCATACACCTACTTTAACCATGATTGATGGAAAAGTTGCAAATGTAATCACACAAACATCAGGAATGTCTGTATGCTTTATATGTCAATGTAAGCCTAGCGAAATGAATAATTTGGAATTATTAAGAACAAAAACAGTTTCGGAGGAGGGGCTTCAATTTGGAATTTCCCCTTTACATGCTAGGATAAAATTTATGGAGTGCATATTGCATATAGCATACAACAAAAGTTTTTCAAAGTGGAGAGTCACTAAAGAAACAAAGCATGAAAAAGAAAAAGCAAAAGCGGAAATACAAAGAAATTTGAAATCGGTTTTAGGCATAAATGTGGATATGGTTAAACAAGGAATGGGCTCATCGAACACTGACAATACTTCTCGACGTTTTTTTGCAAATCCTTCCTTGACGGCAGATGTTCTTGGTGTTGATGAAAATTTAATTCATCGCTTTAGTACAATTTTAACTGTAATAAATAGTAATTTTGAAATAGATACGGATAAATTTAAAGTTTATTGTTTGGCCACTGCAGAACGATATATAGAACTCTACAGCTGGTACTATATGCCTATTACTGTACACAAAGTGCTAATTCATGGGAGTGAAATTGTGTCAGCAGCAATATTGCCACTTGGCATGTTGTCGGAGGAAGCTCAGGAAGCTCGTAATAAAGATTACAGAAGTTATCGTCTAAACCACTCCAGAAAAACGGATCGCATATCAACAAATGAAGATGTAATGCATATGTTATTAGCATCTTCAGATCCATACATAAATTCATATCGTAACCAGCCCAAGAAGGATATATTGGAATTTTCTGATGAAGTAAAAAATTTGTTATGTTAATAAAGGTACACGAATTACTTTGTTATAAATTTTTTATTATTTATTTTTCATTTATTTACAGATATTTATATTTAATATGGGCATGACTGTTGCTGCACTTTATTTGTATATATTTTTTATCAAATAAAAAACACACTTTTGCAATGAGCAAAAATTATGACTCTACAATGATTTTTAACTTTTGTGTTATATGGGAAGTAGGCGTGGTTGTGCTCCGATTTTGTTCAAATTTTCAGCATTTTTTTATAATAACGAAATATTAGCCTATACCAAAATTCAAAGCTCTACGATGTTTCCTTATATTTAATGCCACCAATCGTATGAAGCTGAACCAGTGTGCGCCGTCGTGTTGGAACCACATATCCTCCAAGTCCACATTATCCAATTGGGGCCAAAAATATTCGGTTATCATTGAACGGTAGCGATTCGCATTCACAGTAATCTGCCGGTCTTAATCATCACGGAAGAAGTACGGCCCAATGACGCCGCCGGCCCATAAACCGCACCAAACCGTAACTTTTTCGGGACGCAATGGTGACTCATGGATTACGTGTGGATTGCTGTCTGACCAATAACGAATATTGTGCTTATTGACGAAGCCATTCAGTCAGAAATGAGCCTCATCGCTGATTGTTGAGGCCTCTTGATTGTTGAGGCCTTTTATGTAGAGTGCCTTGAGGCCACTGACTCCAAATTTCGGTAGTAAATTTTAATAATTTCGGCTCGTTGTTGGCTCGTATATCTTTCCATTATGAAATGGCAAACCTTACTGAAGAGAAATGTCAAAAGAGCGGGAAAAAATATGGCGTCGTTTGCTGTCCCTATCTATTTACTTTTGTAGCGTCTCTGTTGAAAACCCCTTTATATATTAGCACTCCAATCGCTGAATCTAAATGGTAACAACACCAAAGGACATGATACACATCCGTTTGATCAAATCCCAAGATTTGTAATAGTGTTAGGAAGTGGTATTTGGGTCCATTGTAATTAAATTTTTCCAATATAATTATGTTCAAATAAATGAGGTTTTAAAAAGTGAAAGTACTGAAACACTACCACATAGTACTGGATATTTTAAGGTCTGCCTGTGCCTAAACAATACATATAAGTACTTTTATCTCAACTTTTAAAATTTCACTGAGTGTATGTTAACGGCTGTGTTTTTTTGTTTTACATTCTCTATATGTGTTCCTTGTCACGTGAATATTTATTGTCCGTTGAATTTACAACGCGGGGTTTTATCGGATTAAGCCAGCCTAGAGTGGTTACCAAAGGTATGAAAGTGACAACAAAAATAACAACTGCAAGAATAACAACAATAGAAACCACTATCAAAGCGATCAACTATGAACAATAAAAGGGTACACTCGAATAACAATGAATACAAAATCTTTTCAAAGCAAAACAAACTACGAAAACAAACCCAACGGCATGACCAAACTTATTCTTAATTACTTTAAACCAATCTAGTGTTTAAACCAATCTAAACCAATCTACTTTGAACCAAACTAATGTCTAATTTTGTCAATATATTTCTTATTCAATCACAAAATTACCCTATGTTTCTTAGAAAAGAAGATGCTGTCTAGGCCTGAAACGAAAAATTGCGCAGATAATTTCAAACAGGACGGTGTCTTAACCATATATATACGATAATCAGAATATTTAATTGAGCTATTTGGTTCATCCATATTTAGGGTGAAAAATATTACTACTGTATATTGAAATTTCGTAAATATGTTCCGTATAAAGAAAAAAATTACATGAGGTATCATGTTACACCCTGTTGGAACGAAGTTCCTTTCGCTATATACTATGTACTAGTTAGTTCCAACACATCTAAGGAACTGCTATATTAATCAAGAATAACATACAATACTATAGTTACGATAACCAAAGTATGTATTCGCCAGATGCTTTAGAGACATGCACCATAAAGATACCCGTTTACTGCAACAACTTTTTAGTTATTAGATGTGCGTACTATCCGGCTGGCAATACAAATTCAATACGAACAGATTTTTAAAATCTACTTGATTCTACGAATCTTCAAAATTCATATAATTACTATGTACTAGCGGGAGACTTGACTGAAAAGCCAACAGGCTAAAATAATGGTTGTTGGAAAACGAAATAGAATTGAGATGCAAGCTTTATGCTTCTGTAGCACCATCCTTTCCTCGATCGGGCTCATACCACGAGTTATACATAACGGCTTCCAGGCTAAATATACTGAGAGTCAATGAAATGTCAAACTGCCTCAAGACATTGGATTACGATAGCGACCACAACGCAATGGAATTAATAGTGAAAATTGAGATCAGGCGAATGTTATGACAACGTTGAAGGATGGGACAACGTTCAAATTTAAATTTAAAAGGACAAGTTGGAAAAGGTTTGAGATGGTGGCAATGAAGAAAATTAAGTCAGAAACAGTTATATCGAACTATCGAAATTTAACGAATGATGAAATAGATTTGTAGATAACTAGGTATCAGAGGCGATTCAAAGTACGGTACCAAAATTTTTAAGACAAAGATGTCTTTTCTAACAGCATAATAAAAAAATTACACGCAGAAAAAAGTAAAATATTAACGTTGATAAAAAGATATAATAGATTAGAAACAAGACTTACACAGTTATCATTAAACAACTTAAAAACTAATCTCAAACTCATTATGATGAGAAATGAAAATGAAAATTTAATATTAATAGGTAATAAAGAAATTCAGGAAAACCTGAAGAGATTGCATCATAGAGATCCCGAAAAAATGATCCTAGGTAGGAAAATATTTAAAAAATTAAACCACTGAATTTAACTAAGATAGTTGTGCATGAATCTGAAAGGAATAAACTAAGAAAAGCTGGAATAAACACGCAAGATCGAGAAAATGATAATAAGGAGGAAATGCATTATGCAATAGAAGCTTTTCTGGCATCAATACATTCATATAAGGATTTCGATGAAAACAACCGGCATTCGCCGATGATATTGTTATTTATCATGCGGATAAGACAATATCTAATACAAGGTGGAGCGCGACATTTTGCTTTTTTGCACTGCAGGCTGTTGCGGCACTTTTGGTCGAAGAGAGTGGAGGGTGAGCGTAGCTTATAGTGGCTGACGGGAGATTTGTACTCGCCTGCCTTTCAGTTGCCATCATGCATTGGACACGTGAGGAGAGGTAATTTTCTGTTGAAGCAAATTTTTCAAATGCGCACTCGATCATTGCAGTGCAGCGTGTGTGTAACAGCGGGTGTGTAAAAAAACCAAATATGTTGCACTGAAGTGAAACAAATCCCAGAGAAATTCACCAGTGACCTGTACATTCGGACCGCGTCACTGTGTGGTGCGCCATATCACGAGTAGGCATCATTGGCCCTTACGGTACTTGACTAAGATTCAGGATTTTTTTCAGACACCTCTTGAGGCAATGCAATTAGAGGATACACGGTTCCAACAGGATGGTGGCACTGCACACATAGCGAGGGTTACCATGAATTGTTTGAGGCAAATGTTTCTTGGACGGCCTATCTCTTTGAGGGGTGGACGGCACGCTCACCAGACTTAGCCCTATGCGATTTTTTCCTTTGGGTTTACCTGAAGTCGAAGATGTATATCAACCATCCCAAACCCTTGGAAGACCTAACAATATTGTGGCTGAAATTGGCAGAATACAAGTTGAGATGCTTGTTAGAGTTCATGAAAACTTCAGAAAACGTATGCAGCAGTGTGTGTCGACATTTGCCAGATATACTATTTAAAACCATGTAATTTAAAAATTCCCTTACCGTTCAAAATTATTAAAATATAAAATACATTTTTCTAAGGTTCATAATTTTTTTATCTCATTCTCAAATAAGCAAATTACCGCGCTCCACCCCGTACATTTTCCTTTCTTGAGACAAGTATCCTTTCTGAAAATAAGTACATTTTCTTAAAAAAATAACCTTTTCTTAAAAAGAGTACCACGACTTTAAAAAGTACCTGTTCTAAAAAAATTCATACTCTTAATATTTGTTCTTAACCCGCCAATGGGGACGCAAATTTGACTTTGATTAATGGTGACGGCAGTCTCATGCACCGGGGTTTTCAACTGAAGATTTTTCGAAACGTGTAGCTAATAGTTAATGTTTTTTTTTTATTTATGCACTTTGACAATAAAACAAAGATACATAATCATTTTAAATTCTTTTATTTCAATATT
The DNA here is from genome assembly GCA_963931995.1 of Phaonia tiefii. Taxonomy (NCBI): domain Eukaryota; kingdom Metazoa; phylum Arthropoda; class Insecta; order Diptera; family Muscidae; genus Phaonia; species Phaonia tiefii. The sequence continues at coordinate 321,054,594 of OZ008367.1, read as the reverse complement.
AAAATTCACAAATGTTTTTAAATAGAGCATTAAAAATAACAATGTTTTAGCAATACATTTTTTAAAATTAAGAAAAAATAAAAAAATCACATAGCTATTCATTAAGGAAAATAATGTTTATTAGTCTTTCGACAATCGGAACTTTTATAAAATTAACAAAAATTGGTATTCTTCCAAAATAGAATACAAAAGTGTTGCGATTATTTTACTTACATACACGGTGACTCAGGGTTTCACACACCAGGTTAGAAAAAACTGATGTTGGGGGATGTGCAATGCTGTAGCTACTCGAAATCGCAACAAAAAACAATAACGGAGAATAAAGTTATGCGAATTTTTTAACACAGCCGTTCTCACAGACCAGTACGTCACCATTGGCGAGTTAAAGAAAATACTTCTTCTTACAAATAGTACGTACCTTTTCTTAAAAAAAAAAATCTAATAAAAAAAGTAACTCTCTTTAAAAAATTATTTTTTCGGGAAAATATAAAATAAATTCTTACAACAAGGACCTATAAATATACTTATTTAAAAGAAATTCATAAAAAAAAGTTTATCATTTTACTAAAAGTATCTCTGTTTAGAGATCTATTTAAATTATCCTGTGTTTCAACGGGCGCCTTAGGCGTGTTGGAATTAACCAGCACATAATATAAATATAGCGAAAGGAACTTCATTCCAACCGAGTGTCCCCTGACACCTCATGTGATTTTTTGTTTACTTGGAAATCGAAACCAGCGGAAAGTAGTCAAATGATCTTCAATTGTAATTCCTGACTCTGCGTCTGCAATCAGTTTTTTACAGAACACAAACCTGTTTACTAGATTAAAAAGTACAGACTTTTGGCAGTTGGCAATTTTTTCAGAACCACTGTGCATTGTTAACAATGGCACTCAGCTATAGGGAGTGGGTGGTAATAATTGCTAAAGTTTATATAAGACTAGTCCAAAAATGTGGATGTATGTGATGTATGCTAACATTTCTTTAAACTGGTTTCAAAGAATTAAATCCTTCTATAACCAACAAAGTCCACTATCTAACATTAATTGATGGGCCTTATGTATTACGTGCAAGCAACCAAAATATCTGTTAATCGCTTGAATTTTAATACAAATTTATTTGAAAATTATCTAGCAATTAATGGTTTACTTGCAGACGTAATACTTATGTTGTTCTCTGTTAACTTTATCCAAATGTTATACATTACATTATATGTTACTTTACGAGGAAAGTCATTTGTTGTTATTCAGTATTCCAACTGATACGTCTTCAATGCCCTTGCAAACCATAATTGGTCATCAATCAAATTCAGCTTATTCAAATTCATTTGTACGAAATTAGTATACACACAACAGTAGTTGGCATAATATGAAACATACTATTATGCCCCATTGCAATATTGTGCAACTAAGATACTTAATACTGGACGACGGGCCAACTGGCATGACAAAACGGAAAATGAAAGCAGTGACATTGATGAATACTGCTATACTTTGAGCACATTTTTATTCCATAGACCTTCTGGGTGTCTAAGTCCATTCGTTATCTCTCTTGGTCATTTAAATCTGTCTTATTTTATACACTCACCCATACCCTCACCCTCAGTTAATACGGAAAGAAATGTATTCTATAGAAGAGCCATATTAGACCTTTAGTATTTTTGGACGAATTCGTTCGGGCTCTGTCTGACTTGTTGGTCAACACTATAACTGCCGTAAATCTTTATAGGTCGCATTGAAATTTTGTCAGTGACTATGGTTCAAGCTTAGTTCAAGGTTGAAAATCAGCGTTTTGTATAAGCCCATCCTGGTACCTCCCATATACTAATCGCATATACAATATACAATATTTAGGACAAAATCATATTTCATGTAACACCTTTTCTGCTATATATGATTATCTTTAACTCACACATTGATTAATAATAATCTGTAAATGTCTACTTAACTGGAGAAAATGGGCGATATGGCAACGCTCAATCTGCACGCTGAAAAATCTGTCTGTTTTTGTTGTTTGGATGCAAATATAAGGTGTGTTTGGAGCTTGCCGCAAATACAATATACCTGTGTCCAAACACAATGTGTTTGCTATTCAATATTACATGTTTGAGACACAATGATTAATATATTATAATATATGTGTTTGTGATACAAATGTAGCTGTATTTGTTGCACTGTCTATGCTCTCTCGAGAGCAAGAGAATAAAAGAGGGACAACGAGAGAGTCTATATTGTAAGTGAGTTTCTGTATTTTTGCATTATAGTCTCAGTCAGTGAGTCGTAAATATTCCCGAATGTGCGTGTAAATTGCAGATGAAGACAGTTTTTCCAATTTATTGCGTTTAATTTCATTTATTACGTCATTAATGGTTCATTGGATAGAGGATATCAAAAGTGCTTTATCAGTGAAGAAGTATAAACGAAGGCTCGGACGGTTAAATGGTTTGTAATGTTACTGTAGATTTTGTGTATGTGTTTCGTATATATGTATGTGTGCTACCAAAGTGAGAAACTATTTTGAGGAAAGAAACTGGAAGGGGCAACAATGTGAAGCCTTTTGTCTGTCCGAGCCTTTACTGAGGAAATCGTAACGGCGGCTCATTTGTGAAATAAGTATAATAAAAAAACATAAGTAATTAATCCACTCTTGTACTACATAATATTTAGTTAAATGCCACTACCCTGTGGGAAATGAGCAGGTTTGCCACACCCATTCTGCTGTGTCACATATAATAGTGGGTCAGATGACCGGTTGTTCGGCACAATAACTCTCGTAAACCACAGCCGATCTTAATGAAATTCGATACACGGCAATATCTTGCTAAAAGTTACCGTGTAATTACTAATTGACTACTATGCCACACCCAGTTTCGTACCAGTTGGTCGACACAATATCTGCAGATAACCACAACCGATTTAGTAAAATTTGGTACTGAGCAATATTTTGGCAAAAGCTACAGTATAATAAAAAAATTTAACAACTGCGCCATGCCCATTTTTGTACCTCCCATATAAATATTGGGCGGATAATATGTTGGTAGTCACAAAAATGCCGCAAAACCATTTAGGATCATAACTATGTTGGGTATTAAATAATTTTTAGCGCAATGTCAATCTGCTATTACATATGGTGTGGCAACCCATTCGTTCAACAGAAGCGTGAATATAGTTAAAACGTAATGGGTGAGTATAATACACAACTCGGGGGCAATGGCTGACTTGGGGTGAGGGTATGTTTAAGTCGGTTCACCAAACTGCAATTTATGTACTTGGTTTGCATTGTCTTAGTAGGAAGTTCAAATGTAAATGCATAAATTAATAATGTCCTTTGCCACAGAACTCTCCTAAGATTTTGGCGTAAAAACGGGAGCGAATGTACAAAAATGCACTTGAAAAAACTCTATTTAAATTACTTGCATTCCTATTTTTAAATTATCTTCTTCAACTGTTGACGTGATTAATTGCAATGAAATGTGTTAAAAAAAAAAGCTATAGCCAGCCAAGTAGTAAAAATAAATCTTAAATAAAATTAAAAGAGAAAACTGCATAACTTAGAAATTGTCACCCTTATTTAAACCCATACCAAAGACCACCACCAAAAATTCTACTACTAAAGTAACTATCATAAGAACCTCCAGATTTTATACAAAAGCGTTAGCCCTTTCGCCTTTTAAAGCGAAAGAAAGAAGAAAAATATCTCTAGAATTATTTGGCGAAGGTTAGAGACTATAGCGTGATTCAATAGTACCGCAGATTTTCGTATATTAATAAAATAGACCAAAAATTTGGCGAACTGATTTTTCCCCCTTTCGTAGTGTTTTGTAAAGGGGTTTTCAATAAGAGCGCTACAAAAGTTTTTTTTTAAATAAAACAAAACTGGTTTTAGATACCAATGAAATTCTTTATTCCTGTGAAAGTACGTTCGATGCCATTATGTATGGAACTCGATTTCTTTTGCATGGCCACCACGGGCACGCTTCCAGAAGTCCGGACGCTGAACCCAATTTTCGACGGTTTCAAGCATAAATCGGCCGATACTGCTGCAATTTCACGTTCGATATTCTTACGAAGTTCATCAATCGTCGCTGGCTTGTTGGCATAGACCATAGACTTGACGTAGCCCCACAGGAAATAATCTAACGGCGTCAAATCGCACGACCGAGGCTGGGCCATTTCGTGAGATAACACGTTCACCAAACTTTGTTTCCAATAAATTGATTGTGGCATTCGCTGTGTGGCTTGTGGCGCCGTCCTGTTGGAACCACGTGTCCTCCAAGTCCATATTATCCAATTGGGGCCAAAAATATTGGGTTATCATTGAACGGTAGCGATTCGCATTCACAGTAATGTGCCGGTCTTGATCATCACGTAAGAAGTACGGCCCAGTGACGCCGCCGGCCCATAAACCGCACCAAACCGAAATTTTTTCGGGATGCAATCATTACTCATGGATTACGTGTGGATTGCTGTCTGACCAATAACGCATATTTTGCTTATTGACGAAGCCATTCAGCCAGAAATGAGCCTCATCGCTGATTGTTGAGGCCTCTTAAAGTTGGCCTCTTAAAGATGAGGCCACTGACTCCAAATTTTGGTAGTAAATTTTAATAATTTCGACTCGTTGTTGGCTCGTATATCTTTTCATGATGAAATGGCAAACCATACTGAAGAGAAATGTCAAAAGAGCGGGAAAAAAATGGCGTCGTTTGCTGCCCCTATCGATTTACTTTTGTAGCGTCTCTGTTGAAAAACCATTTAGTTTATAGCAACAATGCATTTAAAACAATATCTTTGCAATACCCACCATGGTCGCTTTGGCTATCATTTTAGACGACACCACAAAATATTTAGCAATGGAAAAGCTTCTCAAAATACCGTTCGGATCAGAGAGTGCAGAAGATGAGGCCGAAATTGCAGTGACTATGAACGGCATTCGTTACAGGAACATGATAACGGAGTTCTTGTGACTGCAAGTCGACGGAATGGATCTGAACGACATGTGGTTTCAGCAAGACGGCACCACCAGACACACTGCCCATTAAACAATCGATTTAGTGCACCAACGATTTGCAAAACAAATTATATCAAGAAATTCTGAAGAAAACTGGCCCCCAACAACATGCGATTTTACGCCGTGCGATTACATTCTTTGGGGTTTTGTGTAATCTCGGGTTTATGCGAATAAACCAGAAATAATCCTTGAGCTCAAATCCGAGATCCCACGCGATATCGGTGAGAGTACACCCACATCTCTGTTGAAAAGTCATGGAAAATTTCATGAAATAGTAATTGTCTCTTGTCGTAGTTAATCTGAACATGTTTTCTTTACAATCCAATAAAAAAATCAAAGATATCTCAAAAAATTGTGTTTTTATTTTAAAATGAAAAACAGCGTGAGCCTTGTAAGGTGGAAATTGAAATGGGCTGTGAATAATAACTCATAAATGCATTAATGTAGAAAAGAAATCTACCCCGCCGTTAGAAATAAAAATTTGGTTTACAATGTTGATGACATTATAAGCATTTACATTTTAGTATTTGTCTGCGATGTAAGTACAATCAATCGGACAAACCATTTAACCCTAGAACGGCATCCTTATTTTTTGTACACTATCGACATCCTGCGCCATTTTGACTACAACCTATTTCAATACGCTATAAATAATATCGTCAGCAAAAATGGGAACCAAAATTAAAGCTATTTTGTTATCCAGTTAATTTTGAATTAGTAGTGAACAAGAAATCAGTTCGCAAGCGACTAACGCTATACGAAAAAAAAGGTTAAAAACAAACAAAAAAAAACATATACGAGGGCGGATCAATAAGTCCCTGACTTTTCGAACTTCCCTCGTAGTTATTTCAAACGCAACACTGCTCCCATCAAGTACCACCTGTTAGTAGACTACTGTAAAATTTTGAGTAAGTTCCATCATTTACTTTGCGTTTAACAGCTGTTCAAAACAAACAACCTCGTGTATTTTTTTTTAATGAAAAAAAGTGAATTTCGAGTGCTCATTAAATATTATTTTTTGCGAAAAAATACCATCAATATAACCAAGGAAAAGCCTCGTGGATACTACGGGGACTCTGCACCATCGATTTTAGTGGTAAAATGTAGTTTACTGACTTTCGTTGTGGTCGCACAAGTACAAACGACGCTGAACAATCTGGACGGCCAATTGAGGACAATACACCCGAAAATATCGAAACAAAATCTTCGATATGGTATTGGCCGATCGAAGAGTAGATGTGTGTGAGATTGGTGATGCCATAGGCATTTTATATGGTTTCGATTTTAAATGATCAGTTGGGTTTAGGAAAGCTATCTGCAGGGATGACGGTGCAGTTTTGGAGACAGAAATACGTAGATAGCAAAAGTTCTTGCGAACAGATTCAGGTGATGTATGTGTTCTGAAATTCGGATTGCAAACAAAGTGATAATATATAACGGGTTAAAATAGCAGTTCAAAATAATGAGTTTGTAAATCTTGTATTTGAAAGTAAAATTGTTCTTACAGAAATTAAGTTTTTGATACATCTATCAAACGTCTTTGAATACCAATTAGAGGTCTATAATACCTTTCAATATAAAGCTTTAAGCAACTAAAAACATTTTAGGTTTAAGTATTTTCTCAAACTGAAGAAGAAATCTGATTCAATTGCCCTCAAAATAGTACTATTATTTTTCGTGTTCCAGCACTGTTACAAAAAGTATGCCGGTAGTACGTATATGTTCGCAACCAAACTAAATATTTATACAGTTAAGACTCAGTGAAATATTGCTAAAATAACCATATTATACTCTTATATATGCCTCATGAAGTTTCGACATAAATCCTAAATCGCACATATATTTACACATCTACATAACCGAAAAATAGCCATCAGGGACCACATTCACACATGACCGAGGAGAACAGCTACCCTGTGAAAAATTTTTGTACGCATTAAATATGTAAAGAGGCATCCCTCCAGGTTTACTGTCAAATTCTATACAAGTTCATACTTGCCTACTGGTTGAAGTTCTGAAAGCAGGTCGTCATTATGTTTCCTAAAACATTCAATTCCCAATACAATAGAGTTTTGTTTGCTGACGTACTTGCAGACCTTCTACGAGAAGGCAAAGCAAAAGTTGTTGTTCGAGTTGGGAATTCTAGTGCATTCAAGTGAGTGTTTTTTATTGCACAGCACATTTTATTATTTTATTCATTTAGAATTTTGAAGGTTGAAGTTTCTTAAAGAAAACTCATTGATAAATCGGCCGATGTACAAATATTTGTTTTTCCAATTTTCCCAAGGCGAATGAACATCAAATAAAAAAAAACAGAAAAAAAAATGTTCTACGCATTAAAAACAAATAACGTCTTTCGATGTTGGAATAAACTTAAAACTCAATTGAGCTAATAGGGATACATTTTTGGTATGAAAATTGATCACATTTAATTCAAAATAAACATGAAGTACAGTAAAAGCATTCAGGACTAATTTTAAGTTAAATGCCCAATATTATTATGATTTTGGTTACTGAAAACATTCTGAAACAAAACTATTTTGATTTTTGGTTCATGGGATACACGTAAAAAATTAAAATCACGTCGAGATCACGTCTTTTATTTTGAACTGCTCTTCGTGAAGATTCAGTTATATAGGGTGTTTTTTAGTTGCATGAGAAGTATTGAGAACGACAACTATGGTTTCACTGCTGAGAATGTCTAACTGTGTTGGCATTTCTATTTACTAAGATTTGGCAAGTCATCATTAATCGTTTAACGCTTCAATAACGCTCCCAAATTGAGGAAAATTACTTTGAAAACAAATAAATCTGTTCGCGAAGTTCATGAGAATTTATATCAAAGGTTGCGATTAGTGGTGAAGCTCACTCCAGCTTATGTGGCTACGTCAACAAGCAAAATTTCCATCTTTGGAACGAAGAAAATCCTCAAGCTGTTAACGAGTCATTATTAAAACAATTAACGAGTATCCATTAAAATTTACTCTTTGGTGCGGTTTACACGCTGGCGCCATCATGACTGTGAATGGCGAGCGCTATCAAGCCATGTTAACTGAATTTTAGTTTCTAAAATTTAATCAGCTAATCATCGAGGATATCTGGTTCCAACAAAATGGCGCAATTTGCCATACAGCGCTCTCTACAATTGATTTATTGCAAAATTAATTTCGTGATAACTTTATTTCCAGAAGTGGTCCTGTTCTCTGGCCCATTCGTTCGTGCGATTTAACGCCTCTGGATTACTTTTTATGGTGCTATGTCAGGGCATTGGTTTATACCGACACACCAGCACCGCTTGATTCATTGGAAGCCAATATTCAAGCCACCATTGACGCCATACGGCCAGATTTGTTGGGAAAGGTTTCAAAAATTAGACTGACAGAATGGGCCATGCATCTCGTAGCCACGGCGGACATATGCTGGAAGTCAGATTTAAAAAATAAATGTCATTAAATTATGTACCAGATTATAATAAAAAAAATTAAATTCCAACTGTTTGGCCGTATACTATTGTGTTGTACTTTTAAATGAATTATTTATATTTTGTTTTAAGTGTATAATTTGGAATTTTTAATAACGCTGTGTGTAATTTTTTAAGTCATGGAAATATAACCATATACGGAAACGTGATAAAAGACAAAAAAAAGACCCCTGTCTCCTAGCTTTGCCCAAAGTCATGCACTTTTTTTTATGGCCCCCCAAAGATTTGGGCCTTCGGTGTAATTTTTACAAAAAAAGTAATCATTTTGTCAGGCTCATATCTTGCAAACCATTCGGAATTTTGATTGACTCTCTGAGCAAAAGTTGTAGCTCTTCTCATAAAAATTGCGAACATATAAAATCAAAAAATTTCATCTTCAACGTCAAAATCGCAAATAACTTTAAAAAATTCGATTTTTTACCTTTTTTCCCTTGTTCAGGTCCATAGGTAGAAAATGGTTCAAAATTGAAGGAAACAATCAGTAAACAACTTTCTAGAACATATGACCTTCCTAGGAATAATTTTTAATACCGTTTACTTCAACATTGAGATACTATGCTATGTCACCGACCGCAGCAGCACAGGCAAAGCAGTAAGCTCAGTACACGCAACAAGGGACGCAGCACACCATATAAAAGCGACACGACGCTCACATCGTGGCATTACACAGCGCGACGTCAACCAGAGTTCAGCGGTGAAAGTTATAGAGAAAGTGCTACAGCATAATTCGCACACAACATTGGCAACTGACAATTTCAATATGTAGTGTGAAAATTTTGATATATTTTGCTACGTTAGCAGTCATCAAATCAAAAAAAAAAGTTCTACAATTTTTCTAAAGGAAAAGAATCTGTTAAGCCGGGAATTCAGGAGAGCATATAAGTTGTTTTTCGACGAAGTAGACTTGACCGGTGAAAATTACACACATAATACAGTGTATCGCCAATGTTATAACAATATCATCAAGTATTTTAAGCCGGTAAACTGGATTATTCGCCCAGGTGATGATGACGAAGCCAGTTGCTATGCATGAGTAAATTACACATGTCGTCTAAATCGACATGCTGAGAAGAATACAATTTATAAAGCAACTGTAACAGCCACACTACCAGTGCTTGAACCTGAAAATTTTCTATCACCAAGGCCGCCAACTCCAGATGATAGGACAGAATTTACAGGAATAACTAGAGCAAGTGGTGATACTTATGAAGATCCATTTGATACCGATTATGAGCCGCAACAGGGAAGACATGGACCACAACTAATACCACAAATGGAAATGGATTTCATTGTTGCCGTATTGGAAATATCGCAGCGACTTGTCATATTTTTGACAGCGTTTTTAAAGCAAAGAAAACGCACAAATGCTAATGTTGCCACTACGGCGTACCGCAAACGGCAAGCTGAATTTCAGAGCCTCGACACTCTAAATGATGGCAATTCGTTCGCTTACTGCAGCTATATGAACGCTTTGGTGGTAAAAATGGGAATGAACTACATCGCTAGTGAGTGGAGGTTATTTATTTAGTTTCAAGCTTGAAAGCAGTGTTGTTGCATGTGTCGAAGCGAAAACCTCCCATTCCGCTAGCAATGTGTATTAACATGAATGAAAGCTATGAAACGTTGAAGGATATAATGAAAAAAATCCAATACTACGAAAATAAATGGAAGATTTGCTGTGATTTGAAGGTCATTAACATTTTGCAAGGGATCATCGATAAGGGTTGCTTTCCAAAATCATTATGGTTTTCTTTGTAATTGGGATTCGAGCTCACCTCTGAATCAATACCAATGTAATTCGTGGATAATAATAAAACAACTGAATTCCGTAGTGTAAGTAAATTAAAACCCTGCAAAGTAGTATAAAGTGTTATACTGTCATAGATTTAAGCGCCACTTGAATTATTAAAACTGTTGTTGTTGTGAATTTACCGAAGAAACCGGTTGCATTTTAATTACGCCGAAATAAACTGAAGTCAAAAAGTCCGTCACACAATTAATTTTTTTTCGCCTTCCTAAAAACTATTAGGATGAACACCAATAATATTTCTGTCTTGAGTTATCATTTTAGTTTCTCATGCAGATAAAAAATATCCAACAAGGAAGCATTTGTTAAGGCATCACAACCAGAAGTCACAACATCTGACAGATATAGACAAATACACAAAAGTGCCGTTAGGTTCAAAAACATAATAAAAATAAATGGTTTCCCATTACATCCCATGAAGGGACAGGGGGGAACTTCTCACAAACCAGTGAGCTGTGCTCGTCCTAGTTTTACACTCACTGATTGGGACCTACAGTTTTACACCGATTCCGAACGGTATTTTAGAAGATTTTTCATGGCTATATACTCGATAGTGTCGCCGTCACTACGCGAGTTGACCGCCGCCGAAAGAAATTTTAAGGTGGTCACAGCAGGGTTCGAACCCAGGATCTCATGTACAAGAGCCGCGCACACTAACCATTGCAACACCGACGGCCACAGGTCATACAGTCAGAAAAGGTCCTTACACAAATGGTATCAAAACCTTGCGGAATTAATAAATATTAATTACGTAGATATCTTATCATATTGAAACTAGTAACATATAAAAAAAATTGCCTCATTAAAATTTCATCTTGAATGCAACCTTTACTATCGATATTCTTCAGTTTGAAAAGCCTTTCGCTGATAAAATGCAAAATTTTGAAATCCAAAATCAAAGGAAACTCCAAATTTTATGAAATCTACCTAGGCACGGTCTACCTGGCTGTCGGTGGTGCAATGCTAGTGTGCGCGGCTTTTCTTATTCTTCTTTTCTTAGTCCTTGAAGAGCTCTTATATTTCAGGATGTCTGGAATACCTTCTATCAACGGCCTTTTTAAAGGCCTCTTAAAAGAAGCGAAAGTAGAAGAAGCCTTTTTCTCCAATAACAATACGTTTAATTTCGAAATGACGATAAAATTGCGCCGGGTAGGACAACAGACTGCATGTATGGATAAGCGGTGCAAGATAATTTACGATATGACTTTTCCCACTGGGTATGAATCTAATGAATGAAATACACATGCTCACACACAAGTACTTACAAACAAATATATATTTATAAACTTCCAGTGAAAACATACATACGTGTGTGCATGTGGCAATTTTGACACCAGCGTTAACCATGTAATGACAGGGTCTTTATATATCCGTTTTTAGTTTGGCCTTCGCCACCAGCCCTTGGGTGGGTCACAAGTTAACACATAAATGGATCTAAAAAGACCGCAGCATAGAAACTTTGTCCATCTGCGAATATATTCTTGATGTGAGAAAATGCAAATTTGTGTAAACCCATGCCATCGCGTCTATGGCAAATTTTGCGAAAGGAGAAAACACAAGTGAAATATATAATCAAATGTAACGAAAAAAGCCACGACTGAGTATTAGAATCAAAATAAAAAGTTAAGCAGACTGGGAAAAGCCAGCACAATTTCTCTAACATTTTGTAAAAAAAATAATCTAATGTTTTAAAATCTATAATTATTTTCTTAAATTTTCCATTTGAGTTTAAAAATATATTGAAAGTAAAGTAAGAAATTTTTTATTTCCAAACAATTGTATATTTTTATTATACTGGAATTGAAAGAATAGAAAATTGGAAAGATAAGGTTTGATGAATATATCATGATGAATGTAAAAGTAACAATAACAGGCTCCTAAAATCTCGCTTGTTGTTTTTTAGCTTCTAAAAAAAAAAAAAAATGCTTTCCCATTACATCCCATGAAGGAATCGGGGAGAGCTTCTCTCAACCAGTGAGCTGTGCGCTTTTTAGATTATACTGACTGCTTCTAACATAACATAATATAAATGACCTTGTTGTGGATACATTTGTGGCATAAGTTTTACCACATTTACTATTTTTTCGATACCGTACTTTTTGAGAAATTTGGACCCTCAGACAGAACTTTTTGATATTTCTGGTAAAACTCTCTTTTACTAATTTTACTATTAAAAACGTACGGGAACAAACATAATATATTTTTGCTGCAACAATCATCTTAGTGCTATTAATTTTCAGATTATTTTTTGTACAGGACCGTTTGAAAGGGTTTTGTAGCCCCCAATAATTTTACATGGTTGGATCAATTATTTAATTTGTAACACAAATGCATTTTTCAAATAAAATAAGAAATGTTTTTTAAAATATACGGGTGTGGTCGAAAAAAAGTTCTTAGACTCTTTTCATGTTGAATTGTAACGTAATTCTTGATTCTCTTGTTGATCGTTTGGCTTAAGGCAGTGAATATTTTATGGATATTACGGATGTGCCTTTTTTTCTTTTATTTGTTTAATCCCATTTTCGATTTATTACGATAATAACCTACAGGGATATTGTCACGTAAGCGGCTGAGGATTATGAACACTGATACATTAAAAATTCCAAAATTGACTTTTTTCGAGACACGCTACTTTCATGTGCATTAGGGCGGGTCGATTTATTTTTCGACAGTTTCCCTATGATTTCCGTATTTTATGGGTTATTCCATGAAAATTTGCCAAAGGAACCATACCTCTATCGTTAAAATCGAGTCCCCTACTTTTTGTAGGTAGATTTTTTCCCAAATTGACCTTCGTATGAAATATTACCTACACGTTCACATCCATAACTCAAAAACTATCGATCGGGTTTAATCGCAAGTAGGCGCTTTGGAAAGGTGAGCTCATTTTGATCAATTTACAAAAAAAAATATATTCGTATTCCAATATTCGTGGACAAAATCATGAAAAAAATGGAAAAATGTTCCAAAATTTGGACAAAAATGCCCGTAACTTTTGAACTTTTTACCAACAAAAAGTAGGGGACTCGATTTTAATGATAGAGGTGTGGTTCCTTCGGCAAATTTTCATGGAATAATCCATAGAATACGGAAATCATAGGGAAATTGGTGAATTTTTTCACTCCCTACAAATCGACCCGCCCTAGTGTGCATATACTATAATAAAGAAAAATGAGCAAACGAAAAAAAACCCACACAGAACAAACGATATCAACATCTGTGATTTAGGCAAATAACATAATTAAGCCAAAGCACACAAACATCAGTTACAAAAAAAATTGTAAAAATATTTTACCACGTATTTGCGTCGTTTTTCTTTTTGCTATAAATACTTTGCCGTGGGTATACTTACTTATTTCAACTCTCTACCGAAATACTTCGAAATTAAATAAATTACCTTTGATGTGCAGTTGAAAAGCTAATCAAGGCATTATGGGTAGAGCTTTATGGCGAAAGGTGTACCGGATTCAACCCCACTCTTACATTCAATTGTATACTTTATTGTAATGTTCTTTGCTGATACCAGGTTTCATCTCACATCAGCTCAGTTGGATAAATATGTGAATGAATGAACTATTTAAGAATATTTTTTGATTTTCTTAGTCACCGACAGAAAGGGAACATACATTAGTAATTATATTTTGTAGCAGATTTATTCTTCGATCCTGTTTGTGGCTAATCTACTCTGATATTCTGCCTTCCTAGAAACGTACTAATATTTGATATTAACCCTGCTGTTAGATTAGGACCATTTGGTCCAAATTTTTTCTGTTTTCCCTTGTAACTTTGGAACGGTGATATATACTGACTAAATTTTTCTGCTAATGGGGTCTTTTAATAAAACAATGTTATGTGCGAAAATTAAATTTTCTAACTTTATTCAGGACTGAGAAAAATACAAAATGACGAATCTTAGATTAGAGGACCATTTGGTCAATAGTACATTTTTTCATTACCAAGCGAATGTAAATTCATGTCAAATATTTAGAAGATGTTTTTGATATGTCAAATACTTGCTTTAGAAATTATTGAACCAAAATAGTTACAAAGGATAAGATAAAATTATTATTTTGGATGAAAATTCCAGTATGGACTAAATGGTCCCTCAATCTAAGATTCGTAAGTGTTTTCATTACCAAGCGAATGTAAATTCATGTCAAATGTTTAGAAGATGTTTTTGATATGTTAGCGGATGTTTTTGATATGTCAAATACTTGCTTTAGAAATTTTTGAACCAAAATAGTTACAAAGAATAAGATAAAATTATTATTTTGGATGAAAATTGCAGTATGGACCAAATGGTCCCTCAATCTAAGATTCGTAAGTTTTTTCTAATCTAACAGCAGGGTTAAATAATTCATATTTGCTTAAAATTTTTTACTTTGGTTTCATCCCATGATGTGAATAATATTAATTTTGTACCACGAATTTTCCTACCAGTAGGATTTTTCTACAAATTTAATCAGTCAGATTACTTAACAACATAATGAATGAAGTTTTATACTAAAATTTTTAATTATCTATTTTTTATATATATATATTTTTTTTAATAAAATAATAACTTTTTTTCTGTTCAACAATATTTTTGTTGCACAGTTCAAACTACATCAGCATTGCAAACTTCGTGTCATTATTTTATATATTTAAATTATAAACTAATTTTGTGTACAATTGGTGAAGATTTTTGATATTCTTTATTAGTTAGTTAAATGGTGAAATTGGTTTCTATGCGAGGTCTCCATATTATACTATATTTCTGTATAATTTGTGGGTTTGACCGACTTAACCCACAAATGTAAAAGTAGTCACTCCAATCAATCCACATATTAAAATTAATGTTTGTCTATTTCGTATAGATGTTCAAACATTTTTTATTTTGAATTTTTATATTTTCATCTTGACATTTTCACAGAATGTAGGTGCATGAATATAGCTTGGAAGAAAATGTGATATATCAAGTGGTCATAATAGGCCAGCTCATATAACCATAATTTTGAAATGGATATATGTGGAGGACTATTGCAACAATCGTCCTGAAATTCATCATAGATTCAGTTGAAATTTATATACGTTACTAAAAGTAATGAGCCGGATGGGCCATTAATAAAAATGCAATATCCGCAGTACTATTTCCCCGAGTGTCTTGAAATTTAGTGTGGATGAATGTCATTTTGTGGGCGTATAGGCAAATCAAAAGTGATATTTTTCGACCTGGATACCTGAATATTGGTAGGCGAAACCCGTGAAGGTGGGTACACCCTAAGCGTTGGGCAAGCGCGTTCTCTCGAAGAATGTTAAGTGGAGCCGTTTGTAATTTTTGTTGAATGTTAGTCTCTATAGTAGTCAACGTTTTATGTTAGAGTGGGGATTTCACCTGTTTTAATCGTGTATTAAAGATGCGACGGGCCAGACCAATTTGAAACCTATTTTTAAATTTCCGGCTTGTGGACGAATGGGGTAACAAATAAGTTTTCTTAGAGCTAGAATGCTGTAATATGTACTTATTAGGCCGACTCACGTTGTACGGTGGGGAAAAAAGTGTTGGGTTGTTTGTTGGGTTGGGTTTGGGTTGGGTTGTTTTCTGATGATTTCCAAAATATTTCGCGTCCAGCATTAAGATTCCGTGCGCTGGACCGTTTTCAAAATACCTATATTTTTAAAATTTTCAAAGAAATTTTTATTTTAGCTAAACAAAAGTATACAATAGTAACATCATGTGAAGGGATTTTTTATGGCGCCTCCAAAGGTATATAAAACATGTAAAAACATGTTCTGACACATCTTTTTTTCATGGATATTCTGGAAAAAACGAATTTTAAAGTTTTCAGAACGGAGCGTTTTCTGATTTATACGCCAGGTTGGAGTGATTCTAAATACTCAGAATTTAGCTCACAGCACCTCGAAAAATGTACTAAACAAAAAAGGATATATAGACAACCATGATCTTATCGTCCAAAGAAAAGGTTTGATACCCATATTGGCCTGTTTAGAACGTAAAATTTGGTAAGACGCGAACTAGTGCGAATTTCGAAAGAGGTTGGAACACGTATTTTCTTAAATCGAATAAAGATTAAAATAAGTTAAGGCGACATTTAACTCCCAAAAATCTATATACCAAAATTTTAAAGATATAATTTTTTCGGGAAGTTCACAAAAATGATTTGACTGTTGGCTATGCCTAAAAAATCCTTCTATACGAAACTAACACTATATACATTGTCTTTAGTTAAAGTACGGAATTCGTTACAAAACTAAAAAATATACCAACTTTTAAAAATAGTCCAACTCACAGGATCTTAATGCTAGACAAGAAATATTATGGGAATCATTATAAAACAAACTAAGATGCATAGTGAGGGGTGGACAAAAAGAACTTTATATTTTGTGAATCGGTCTAATACATATATTTATATACTACTAACGACGGGGAAGATAAACTAAAAGCGGGCTTTTTTTTTGAGCTGGAAATTGGTTTATATATACTACTGACGATGGTGAAGATTAAGTTGGAGCCAGATCTTAGATTTTCGTTTTGTAGAAGGAGGGTCGTGGAAAAAGTATTATTCAGAGGTAGAACAATTGTTGTCGAATAATAGTCTCTGTAATTGGTGGTGCAATGATTGCTGTTCGCTGCTCTTTTACATGACAACATGGGTTCGATCCCTACCCTGACTTTTCGACGACGATCTCCTCGCTTACTGATGGCGAAAATATTGATTAGTTAGCTATGAAAAAGCTTCTCAAAATACCGTTCGGAACCGGTCTCAAATTATAGGTCCCAATCAGTGAGTGTAAAAGCTAGAACGCGCAAATCTCACAGGGTATGATAAACTCTGCCAAACTCCTTCATGATGTGTAATGGGAAATCATTTCTTTTTTGGTCTCTATAGTAGTCAGGTTTCCATGTTTGCTTTCTATGCTTGTTTATTTCCAGAGCGCTAATAGTGTTTATTAATAATATATTATGATCCTCAGGAAAATCAAAATTATCGTGATCAAAATATGGAAAATTTGACGGAGTCTGTTATGGATCGATTACATTAAAGTGTCCGGCTAAATTGCGGCCATCTGACTATCTCAAAATATAAAATCTGGCCTTAAATTAATGTTTTCTGTTGTTGCAACTGTATATGAGTGTCCAGTATTGACACTATCACTAACAGTGGCATGATATGTTTCATATTTTGACTCGGTTTCATATTTTGAATCAGGTCTAAGAATAAAACATAATTTGGTGAATTTTTTAAAATATTTATTTTAACATTTAGCTATTGCCATTACTTTTTGAAGATGATATCGGCTAAGAGGACGCCACCCTTGCTGGTAACAATTTGGGTTCTTTTTGCCGCATTCTCAACCGTTCTTAAGTTTTCGCATTCTTGTCGACTATTTTCCTTGCGAGTTTCCAGACTCTGGATCGTAGGCCCGTGACATCAAGAAACTCCAAAAGAAGAAGTTAAAATAAAAATAAATAAATGGTTTCCCATTACATCCCATGAAGGAATCGGGGAGAGCTTCTCACAACCAGTGAGCTGTGCGCTTTGTAGTTTTATACTCACTGATTGGGACCTACAGTTTTACACAGGTTCCGAACGGTATTTTGAGAAGGTAAGTACTCGATAGTGTCGCCATCACTATGCGAGGTGACCGCCGTTGAAAGAAATTTTAAGGTGGTCAGAGCGGGGATCGAACCCAGGATCTCAAGTACGTCTTGCGTCTTTGAATTTAGAAGAGCGTGAACGTAGTTTATACGTGACTAACGGTCTCCTGTCATAAGATAATCAACTGCTTGCACTTTGCAAGGAACACATTCATATTCTTCATCAAACGTGGTGTGCAGTTTCGAACGAGATTTAGCCAGTAGCGTGGAACGTCGTATGGTTGAAGTTGACGTCTCATTCGCGGCATCTTCGCCGTTTATATTCTCTTCGGAACAGGCAATACGAATTCTTCTACCAGTTGCCGGTTGACCAGTTTTCACAAGACTGGAAATTTGCGCTGAAATGCAGCGAAATCACTGATGAATTATTTGGTACAAAAATAGTCACGAGATCTTGACTAACATATCATTCCATAGCTTGACGTTGTGAATTTTGTATCTATTTAATTCGCCAGTTTTGAATCGAAACTCATAGCTGTCTCTATATCCAAAAGTGATAACATCCAAGTTGAAATATCCTTTATACAACATCAATGACAAAGAGTGACATCTCGGAGTCACTGGTGCGATCCGCTCCAATATAAAAACGTAATGACACCACCTGCAATTTTCACACATTTGGTCAAAAGTCATCTGCAAATGACAAATAATGAAAATGTCCTCAGTAGTGGGATTAGTTAGAGTCATCCATGACATAGTGGCTTCCACATTATAGGTGCTATATTGATAGAATCGAATCTATTCAGAAGCAGTTTTTACTTTTTGCTCTACGCAATCTTGGCTTGGAGTTCTTCTTCAAACCTACCTCCCTATATTCGTAGATTACAACTCATTGATTTACCTACTTTAGACCGTCGTAGGGCAATGTCGTCTCTGTGTTTTATGGTTAAACTAAGAAATTAATTCAGCATATCTGGTCTTTTCACTGAACTTTAATGTTCCTCTTAGAGCTTCTAGACAATATGTTCCATTTTATCTACCCGCGTTCAAACACAACTACGAATCCTTTAATCCAGTTTTTACTCTTTGCAATACTTTTAATGATTCCTATTCTGTCTATCGGATTCGATTGAAGTAATTAAACGAGCGATTATTTTTTTTTAATGACTGTTAATGCTTAGAATTGCCAGATTTAAAATTTCATTCGAGAAATCATGTGAACGAATTTTGGTTCCGAACTAAATTTCCTGCTTCATATGTCCTGTTTCATCTGTTCCTGCTTCATTCTCATCTTGATGTATCTGTTTAACCTGCTTCATCTGTTCTTATTCATCTGGTCCTGCTTAATCTGTTTCGGTGTCGTCTGTTCTCGCTTCATCTGTTCCTGCCTCATCAGCTCCTACTTCGGCAGTCTTGCTACATATATTCCTGCTCCATCTGTTCCGGCTTTATCTGTTCCTGCTTCATTTGTTCCTGTCACACTGTTCTTGCTTCATCTGTTCTAGCTCCATCTAAATCATCAGTTTCTCCTTCATATGTCCTGCTGCATGTGTTCCTGCTTCATTGTCATCCTGCTGTATCTGTTCCTGCTTCATCTGTTCCTGCTTTATCTGTTCCTGTGACACTGTTCTTGCATTATTTGTTCCTGCTTCACCCGTTTCATCAAATCCTGCTTATTCTGTCCTTATTCATCTGTTCCTGCTAATTCTGTTTCTGTATCATCTGTTCCCGCTTCATTTGTTCCTGCTTCATCAGTTCGTACTTCATCTGTCCTGCTACATCTGTTCCTGCTCCATCTGTTACTGCTTTATCTGTTCATGTGTCATCTGTTCTTGCTTCACTTGTTCCTGTTTCTCCTGCATCATATTGCTGCTTCATATGTTCTTACTCTATCTATTCCACCTTCATCTTTTCCTGCTTCATCAGTTTCTGCTTCATCTGCCCTTCTTCATCTGTTCCTGCTTAATCTGTTTCCATGTCATCTGTTCCTGCTTCATCTGCTCCTGCCTCATCAGTTCCTGCTTCCTCTGTCCTGCTACAACTGTTCAAGCTTCACCTGTTCCTGCTTTATCTGTTCCTGCGTCATATGCTTTTACTTCATTTGATCCTGCTCCACATACTTCACCAGTTCCTACTCTTTCTATCCTGCTGCTTCTGTTGCAACTATATTTGTTACTGTTTTATTGTGCATTCCTATTCCATTCATATCATTCTTATCTTCATAGTAGTCTTTTTGTACTTATATAATAATTCTGTTAATATCATCCATGTTCAATCTATTTTCTCCTACAGGATTTTATTACTATTTGTTTTTTAATTTTATTCCTGATTACTGTTTTAATTTTAATTAATATACTTTAGTTTTGTATTTAGTTTGTAACTGAAGATATGTAGAATTATATTTTTCCAGCTGTTTTTAGCTGAGTAAATAAATAAATATAAATATAAAGTCCGAAGGACGGTCTTACATAGATTGTCAGCACCTTCAAAATTTATGTCACCTAAGTCAAAACAAGTAACATGCCATGAAGATGTCTTAACCCTGCTGTTAGATTAGGACCATTTGGTCCAAATTTTTTCTGTTTTCCCTTGTAACTTTGGAACGGTGATATATACTGACTAAATTTTTCTGCTAATGGGGTCTTTTAATAAAACAATGTTATGTGCGAAAATTAAATTTTCTAACTTTATTCAGGACTGAGAAAAATACAAAATGACGAATCTTAGGTTAGAGGACCATTTGGTCAATAGTACATTTTTTCATTACCAAGCGAATGTAAATTCATGTCAAATATTTAGAAGATGTTTTTGATATGTCAAATACTTGCTTTAGAAATTATTGAACCAAAATAGTTACAAAGGATAAGATAAAATTATTATTTTGGATGAAAATTGCAGTATGGACCAAATGGTCCCTCAATCTAAGATTCGTAAGTTTTTTCTAATCTAACAGCAGGGTTAAATAAATTATCATATCACGTTTGACATTGTCCTAAGGAAATACTACTGAAAATGTCTTCAAGACAAAATTTCGAAATGAGAACTTCCAATAGGCTGAGACGTTTTAGGCTACCCATTATGAGGATGCTTTGAGTTCCGAATTTATTTATCTTCTAATGTTTTAAAATGAATAATGAATTGTGTAAATAATATTATATAAAAACTATCCTGAGACGTGGGGTTTATTTTAAGAGGAAAATTAAAAATTTTGATCAGTACATACAAATGAAAACAGTTTTTGTAACAATTTGTAGTACTTAAGGAATAAATGCACAGGTCTACAATAACTCTTCTATAAATATTTGATGAACAATGCAAAGAATTGAATTGATGCTTGTAGTCGACAATATTGGCATTAAATAATTCAACTTCCCTTATGGCAGGGCCCTTCGAGGCCATTTTCACTCATCCCTCTTTATTAAAACAATGTTTTCAATTTCACACAACACGTCAATTGAATCACTTAATTTTCCGTAACAAATGGAAAACAATCAGCGAATAATTGTTTTAAAAAAGATTTAACGAATCAGTAAAATTTAAATGCGAAATACGTACACAGCAATAAAATGATCAAGATTCAGAATACTCTACAAGGAATACCAGCAAAATTGGATATAATCAGGAAATCAATACGGGCTGTGGATGACATTTAATTCTTAATGGGAAGAAACAATAAACGAAAGGAAAAGCAAAAGTAACAACACTACATACAAATTAATTGCTGATTATTATGCAGTCTCAGATTTAAAGTCTCTGCCAGTACTATCTCCCGCTATTGCCGAGGTTTTGAGTGAACAATTTATTATTGTATTTAAATTCCATCCCATATCTTATTTCCATTGCTCACAAAGAGAACGAAGAGCCATTTAATGTCATATGGGACAATAAATATGCAAATTTTCTGTCATACACTCCGCTTCACCTGAATAGGTAATACATTTTTTATAGAAAGAAGGGCCTATAGCTTTAGTTTTAGCGGTGACAAAACTACCTGTTACTTTTTTTTGAAAGGCCATTTAAATGTGAATTAATAACGTGAAGAAGAAGAAGAATTTGCTCTTGACGTTTAGTTAACATAAAAATTTTCTACATTCTCATAGAAAAAACTGAATTTATTTTGCGCTATTTGAATAGGTAAATTAGTTTTACCATCCTTGTTATCACAAATGTGAGTTAAAAAGGACAATGTTTCTATTGTTAGGATTAATTTGAATATTAATCTTTAAATTTTAGCTACTGCTGATTCAATATGAGACGTGCAACCGCATTAAATTTAGCCGCAAAAGCGAAAATTTAAGCTTTCGCAAGCCAGCGTCTTTCCGGATATGCAATTGCACAAAAACTTGGCAGAAGCTGGAACGTTGTCTACAATTTTTCGCGCGACCCAACATTTTACGGGAAAAATATGAAAGGAAGGCGAAAAAGAGCTACAATAGAAGCTGACAGAAGGTTGATTCTAAGAGTGGCGTCCAATTCAAGTGACAGTGCGAAAAAAATCCGAGCTAAGAGTGGTGTAACCGCTAGTGTTTCAACTGTGAGAAGAGTCCTGAATAGTTCAAAATATTTAGTCCTTAGGAAACTCCAAAAGAAGCCACCACCCAATAAACAAAGAAAGGAGGCACGTTTGGATTTTTGTCGAGAGCTCATGTCGTGGAAGAACGAATGGAAGAAAGTGGTGTTCTCTGATGAAAATAAATTTAATTTTGATGGCCCTGATGGGTTCAACTATTACTTTCACGATTTAAGAAAAGAGGAACGTTTTTTGTGTCGCCATCATAGCCAAGAAGGGGGTGTGATGGTCTGGGGTTCAATAATTTATTATGGAACTATTGAACTCGAGTTAAGCAGACTTTGGAAAGGGCTTTTGCGAAATTTTCAGACATTAGCACTCATTACTAAAACTACAAATTTACTTATTTCTTTTCGAAAACCACCAATTATTTGACATATTTCGCGGTTTCAGGTTATATTACCTATTCCAATGAATCGAAATTTAAAGGATTTTTTTTAAGTTATTTCGAAAAAATGCAAATAAAAAG
The DNA here is from genome assembly GCA_963931995.1 of Phaonia tiefii. Classification (NCBI taxonomy): domain Eukaryota; kingdom Metazoa; phylum Arthropoda; class Insecta; order Diptera; family Muscidae; genus Phaonia; species Phaonia tiefii. Next base: position 321,031,657 of record OZ008367.1, on the reverse strand, counting down.
TAAACTATTCAGAGTACATTCTTGATTTTTACAAATTTAATTAACTGTTACATATCCTTAAAAACGAAATCATAACCAAGTTTTTCTGAGAACCATGAAAAAAGTTATACGTGATTTTGTTTACTAAAAATGTATTACCTATTCAAGTGAAGCGGAGTGTATACTTGGAGCTGAAAACCCGAAATGCTGTACAAATTCACTGCTTAATTATGTATTTAAAATTCAAAAAAATTTAATAGACAACAGATGTGTAGTATATCTGTAAAATGGTAAATATATTTTCCACTCCATATGTGAAACAGAATACCCATACGGAAGTGAAATTTCACTGATATCTGCGTTGATACACATTTAAACTTTTTAATTTGATGATTTGTATACACCTTCTATATTGGGCGACCTTAAACATTGCTTTAAAACCATATTTATCAACGCTGCCTCACTGGGCACCGGATCATATTGATCCTTGCTTCATCCGTGTCCATCAACTCTATACAAAAAACAAATATTTACATTGGATATTAGAGAGAATAGAAACTGGGTTAAAAAACTACGCATCGTGTGCTATGTTCATGTTTTAAAATGTGTTTGAATATACGATGCTCTATAGCCACCCTTCTCTCAGCTGCTGCAACATGTTTTTCTACAACTCGTTATCCTACCAAAGCAGATGGTACATAGAATCATGTAAGTTCTAAGGCTTATCTGTGTTTGAATATGCAATGGTGTGCAACATCAGCAGCAATAAAAATAAATGGTGTGGCACAAAAAAAAGTAACCAAGAGTGTTGGCAACTGAAAGAGTAATTTAATTTTGGAATGAAATGATATCAGACACTTCAGACAATTAGTTGCTCGCTGCAGAAATTGCCAGAAATAATGAGGAAATTTTATTAAATGCATGTACAGCCAATGTAATGTATTCAACATTTCACTTTAGCATGTGGTTAATTTAAAAATATAAAGTTTTGTAGGAATTAATAAATCCTTTTAGTAAATTGCCTTAGAGTTCTTTTTTCAATCAGTTGCGGCCTTTTTGTTGTTGCTGTTTTTAAATATCATTTAACAGCATTATTTAAAATGCTAATATTCATATTTAACTGCTTTTTTTGAAATCAATTTGAAGTTTGAAACTTTGTGTAATGTAAAGGGTTTTTCAACAGAGACGCAACAAAAGTAAATCGATAGGGACAGCAAACGACGCCATATTTTTTCCCGCTCTTTTGACATTTCTCTTCAGTAAGGTTTGCCATTTCATCACGGAAAGATATACGAGCCAACAACGGGTCGAAATTATTAAAATTTACTACCAAAATTTGGAGTCAGTGGCCTCAACTTTAAGAGGCCAACTTTAAGAGGCCTCAACAATCAGTGGTGAGGCTCATTCCTGGCTAAATGGCTTCGTCAATAAGCAAAATATGCGTTATTGGTGAGACAGCAATCCACACGTAATCCATGAGTCAGCATTGCATCCCGAAAAAATTACGGTTTGATGCGGTTTATGGGCCGGCGGCGTCATTGGGCCGTACTTCTTCCGTGATGATCAAGACCGGCACATTACTGTGAATGCGAATCGCTACCGCTCAATTATAACCGAATATTTTTGGCCCCAATTTGATAATATGGACTTGGAGGACATATGGTTCCAACAGGACGGCGCCACAAGTCACACACCGAATGCCACAATCAATTTATTGGAAAACAAGTTTGGTGAACGTGGTATCTCACGAAGTGGCCCAGTCGATTGGCCGCGTCGGTCGTGCGATTTGACGCCGTTAGATTATTTTCTGTGGGGCTACGTCAAGTCTATGGTCTATACCAATAAGCCAGCGACGATTGATGAACTTCGTACGAATATCGAACGTAAAATTGCAGCAGTATCGGCCGATTTATGCTTGAAAACCGTCGAAAATTGGGTTCAGCGTCTGGACTTCTGCAAGCGTGCCCGTGGTGGCCGTGCAAAAGAAATCGATTTCCATACATAATGGCATCGAACGTACTTTAACAGGAATAAGGAATTTCATTGGTATACGGTTTTGTTTTATTTAAAAAAACTTTTGTCGCGCTCTAATGGAAAACCCCTTTATTTGATTAACTAAAATGATTTTTTGAAAATCAAAAAAAATTTTGAAATTAAATTTTTCGTATACTGTGTAAACTTTTAGTAGTTATCGGACTAATTACAGTAACTTAGCTAATTACGAAAATCAACCGATTTCCCAATTTCAGCAAGAATTTCTCATAATGCTTTCTGTTCGTGGGTCAATATTTTTTACATTAATATTCCGTTGCTATCTATTGTCGGCATCAACACATGTTGCTTCCATTTAATTTAGTAATGTTGAACTAAAATTAATTTATTCCTATTTTTGTGACTCATTTTTTGGATACTAGTTATTTCCAGTTCCAGCAAGATGTAAAAAATTTGTAATAATTTCTTATTCAACAGGCAGTCACATATATAATATTTCCCATGCAAAATTATATATTCTTATAGATATATAATATATTACAAAGGGTGATTTTCAGATTTCAAATCGCACGACAGTGTCGGCCATTTGACAGCTGCATTTCCCGAAATCAAGTTATCGCCGTATTTTGATTTCAATATATCGATGGTTGCGTTCACCTTGTGGCAGTTACCGCCATTCTATTGAAATCAAAACGCGCCCGGTTCAATGTCATCCGTGTTTTCAAACGAAAAATTACATGAGGTGTCAGGAGACACCGGTTGGAACGAAGTCCCTTTCGCTATATATTATGTACTAGTTAGTTCCAACACGCCTATGGCACCTGTTGTATATATTTAAAAATATTTTAAGGTCCTTTTTGTAAGAATATATATTATATCTTCCCAAAAAAGTAATCTTTTATAGAAAGGTACTTCTTTTATTAAAAGCTAATGTTTTTTTCAGAAAAGGTATTATTTTTAAGAAGAAGTACTTTCTGTAAGAAAAAGCTATAAGAGTATGTATTGTTTTAAAAAGAAGTACTTTTTTTAAGAACAGGTACTTTTTGAACAAGTGGTACTCTTTTTAGGAAAAGGTTATTTTTTTTAGAAAATCTACTTATTTTCAGAAAGGCTATTTATCTCAAGAAAATAAAATAAAAGTTATTAATTTGTTTTAAAGAAAATATACTTTTAAGAAAGGAATTTTTGTAAGAATGGGAATTTTGTGTAGAATTCGCTCTTTTCTCAAGAATAGATAAATTATTAAGAGTAGATACTTATCTCAAAAAAAGTTATTTTGTTTCACTAAAAAGGTAATCTTTAAAGAAATGTTAGTCTTTTAAGAAATGGTAGTTTGTTGTAAGAAAATTTACTTTCTTAAAAAAAGGTACTCACTTAAAAAAAAATAAATTTTTTAAGAAACGATACTTTGTTTAAGAAAATGTACTTTTTTTAAGAAAAGGTACTTTTTTTTTTGGAAAAGTCACATTGTTTAATAATATGAATAGGTATTATTTTTGAGAAAATTTACTTTTTTTAAGAAAAGGCATTTATTTATGGAAATTTTATTTTGAAACTTCTTTCACTTTGGCTTTTTTAAATTTACTTTTATTGAGTTCAAAACTACAATATATACTAAATATTGGTCACAGGCTCCACCTAGACAACTTCCGATTAAACAAGAAATTTCCCATCATATTTTAGTCTAGACCATGCTACTCCATAGCCACGCGTGGAAGTCAATAATCGTATTTTTTTTCACACACACACGATCAGCAACTCACATGTACACAACAACTTTGTGTGATTCGAAGCATCAGTCTATGGCTGTAGGTTTGCGACCGCACACAAGCACATAATACGTTCGAGTGCCTGCGTTCGGTTATGCCTACCACTGGTCTAGACAAAAACAAAGGCAAAAGTACCGAATATATTTGATAATACTGGGCTGTAATAGTGTTAACAAAAACTTGTTCAATTTTTTTCCTTTAATCTCCGTGCCTCAAAGTACGATTTGAATCTTCGTTCCAAAAATACATTAATTTTGAATGTCCTGACGCATATTGGTATGGGGGTTTTCAATAGCAATATAATAATTTTGTGATTTAGTTCAAGTGCACCCATATATTTTCTTCTGAGTTGGTCATAAAAAAATTTCATTCGTTGTTTACATTTTTATCACATTGAAGTCCACGAGCGACCAACGTCTTGAAATTTTTAAAAATGGCGACCGAAATTCTTGTCGGTTGTCACAACTGTAAAAGCGAATTTCGTCGAACAGTGTGACTAGACGGCATATTTTAATCCTTGAAAATTATAGCCGTGTTACGGTTAATAGAGTTTGCTGGTTTGCCACTTTGAAATACTGTGTTTTCAGATGGTGTCACATGTTAAACACCTGAACAAACAACTGATATAATGAAGGTTCGCTAATAGTGTAATCTCGAAAAATGACCGAGATGAGTGCCCAGTTAACTTATGTTTTTGGTTGGCAAGAGAGTAATATCGGTTAGTTTGTTCAAAGTAATTTTCAGTTGGTTTATTCAAATAATTAATTTTAATCAATATCGTAGGTGTGATTTTGTTCAATGACCTTCTGCCATCGTTCGCGAAAATGTTTGATCGCAGATTAGTAGACTAACTGGTCCGTCCCACAAATATACTCTAACAACTCTTCTGTATTGAAGGATTTCCCAATCAAAACGCTTGGCAGAATAAATGATAATCCAAAGCTTCCTGATCAGGGCAATAAAATGGCTGTGGCATAATTTCCCAACCAAGCTCCAATATTTTCTGCCGAGTCTGCAAAGATGTGTGAGACCTACGGTTGTCGTGATGGAAACACACGCCATTGCGATTTACCAATTCAGGTAGTGTTCCTTTCAGTGCCCCATCAAGATGTGCCAGTTTCTGGCAGTTCAAAATAAATTTCTCCCTTAAAACCCCACCAAATGGACACAATAACCTTTGTTTGGTTCTTTTCAACCTTCGATTAACTTTGAGCGCATTCATCGTGCTTGGAGATAGTGGAGATTGACTTCCTACCTATATATTCTTATTATTAATATTTTATTAATATCCCGGTTTTCATTTTCAAAAGGTTTAGCTACAAAAAGTCAAATCAGCATTTCCTGTCATAAGGCCGCATCTTGCTTAGTAGCACACAAAATAGAGAAAATTGCTACGCGACTTTAAATGCATTTGTACAATTGCTTGATTGTGCTGAAGATTTCAAATTTATAAAACTTTCAGTTTAAAGTTTTATTAACTGATTGTGTAAAATCCAAATAAAAACGTTATCAAAACGCCCATTTTCAATGCCAAACAAAGTTTGGACAAATAATAGTCAATGACAGAATTTCGTTAATATTAACTGCAGTTATCGTGTTGACCAGCCAGCTATCCATGGCTCAGTTGTCTTAAAATGCTCCAAAATGAATTTCGTCCAAAGATACTAATGGCCTGATATGGCTTCTACTATGCGTTATATATTGTTTTCCTTATTAAATAATATATACCCCATACCTATGGGTGAGGGTATTCTCAATAACAGTTTTCAGAAAAGAGCTCCACTACATTCCATGCAGGACACGCTTGTACCGTAAATTTTATTAGACATCGGTTTCTTTCGCTGCCGTCGTTATGTATTTATTTACAGATTATTACTTCGTGTTAAATCTTTAGCCATAAATAAATTTATTTTACGTTTTGACTTTAGCGTTCAGCTTCAATTGGTTGTGAAGGGCAACATCAATTATGAAACAAATTTGAATTTATCTTCAAATTATCCATAACCATACGCGATTTATTAAATAGTCGTTTAAATAAAAATAAATATATTAAAGACTATTAAATAAATCCTACAATGTATGAATACAGTTTTTAAAAGCCTAAATAAACACACTGAAAATGCATTATTTGTATATTAAAAATAAGGAATGATTTGTGATACTAACTTCTCCACAAATCTTGAAATTGTTCAACTTCAATTGTTCAATTTGATTAGTGCAAAATAATATGCGGTTTTTAAATTTGAAGTGTATTCGAATAAACAAATTAAAGTGTCACACCTATTACACTAATTTCCACAATATACTATAACATCAAGGATTTCCATGTCATTGAATTCTATTTCATTATGCATAGTGAAGACAGCAGAGATGTTGTATATTCATTATGTGTCCCTACCTTATGTGTCTACTATTCATTATTGAGTGTCAAATTAAAGTCGTGGGACGCAAATACCCACCCCATCACGCGCAGCCAGCCACAAACTCTAATGAAGAACGTGTTTCCAATCTAGCATCTGCTACCACTAACACACAAATGTCCTTGTTAGTGTATCTTTCTCTGTGGGCCGCTGGTAGTAGTGAAGCTCATTTTTATGTTCGGTCTGGTAACCATCATTGAAATAACATTGATTTAATGCTAGGGACTGAGTACGATTTGTCATTTCCCGCATATGATCAACACAAGTGTTAAAAGCTAACAGGGTAAGAGAGGAAGAAAATGGGTGGCATGTGTCCTGTGGTGAGGCGCTGTATTGTATTATTGTTAGTTTTCTGTCAGCATTATATTAATGTTAGTTTATTGCCGGCACATAAGCAGACCAATAGTGCCAAGAAATATCACTTTATTTGTATTTTATCAAAGTCGATATACTCAAGGATTTGAAGAAACAGTGACACCAAATTTATTTCGAATATCATGGTTGAGTTTCGAAAACTTTTCCGTGCATTATGAGCATTATCGTCTACCTGACCAAAAAAGTCGAGTTAATACAAATACTATAGATATAAATATTCATTTGAGGAGACGTCGCATAGTGTTGCCGTAACCCAGATAGCGCAACTGTCCTTATAAAAAGCCACCAAAAATGCCATCACTAATAAGAGAAATGTGCCGTTAAGCACTGGCGTTTCTTTACAAATTTGGTGATTTTCTATGAGTTGATGCTTATTGTCGCAGCTTTGCATCTGGAAAGCGCCAGTCGATGAATGCAGTTCAGCGTGTTTTATTGCTTTTTGCGGGCGTTGTGAAAAGTGTTTTTTTAAATAATGCAAAATGGAAAAAATTAGTAAGTAATCATTTCCATCCAGTTAACTGACATTTTTTGTTTAAAATCTAATAAGAGTAACATTTTAATTAAAAAAGAAATAAGTGGAAATCGGGTGTAATACTTTGTTGCAGCGCAAAGTGCACTGTCCTTTTAAAAGGACAGTTGCGAAATACACACCTAATATTAAAAGTTTGATTACAATTTCAATATATCAAGCCCAAAGGGATTGAAGGTTAACGAAATTTTGGAAGAACTCGACCAATGGGGTGATGATGAGGTTTTTGTCACCATTTACATTACACCCCCCGGCAAAGCTAACGCTAATATAAGGGATGAGGACAGTGGCGATGAAGACAATGTGTGCCTCAACAATTTGCCAGGTAGTCAGCTACGTGCGGAGGCAGACATTAGGCATTACGATTTCCGTGACTACGAGAGCGATGACGATACCGACGAAAATGTTGCTTTAGCGGACCTAGTCAAGCGCAAAAGGGTTGCAGAGCCAAGGACAGCTAAAATAAATGTGTGAATAAGTGGCAGCAAGCGGATATGGCAAGACATGACCATCGGTGGTGCAATGGTAGTGTGCGCGCTCCTTCTACATGAGATCCAGGGTTCGATCCCTGCTCTGACCACCTTAAATTTCTTTCGGCTGCGGTCACCTTGCATAGTGACGGCGACAATATCGAGTATTAAGCCATGAAAAAGCTTCTCAAAAATTCCGCTCGGAACCGGTGTAAAACTGTAGGTCCCAATCAGTGAATACAAAACTAGAAAGCGCACAGCTTACTGGTTGTGAGAAGCTCTCCCCAGTTCCTTTATGGGATGTAATGGCAAACCATTTTTCTAAAGTAGATATGGTTCCTAGCCTACCACCATGGGAATTATTTTCAGGATGCCATTAAAATCCAGATGCCATGGAAATTTTTACGAAGCAATTTGACGCTGATATATTTAACTTGCTTGTTGAATACACAAACATGTATAGAGTTATCCATAACCGCTCATGTGATGTGACGCAAAATGAAATGCGTTGTTTCGTTTGAGTTTTGCTGTGGAGTGGGTATGTTCGAGTTCCGAGTCGGGAAATATATTGGGAAAACGCTAAAGACGTCAACAATGAGGTCATTTGTAATGCGATGCCAATAAGTCGTTTCCATTTCAAAATGAAAAATATTCATTGCTGCGACAATACCAAAATACAACAGAAAGATCGATTCACAAGAGTTCGACCACTTTTTGATGCTATTGGCACGAGTTTTATACTCCATGCTCCAGTTGAAGAATTTCATAGCATTGACGAATCAATGGTACAATATTTCGGGCATCACGGTACAAAACAGTTCATCCCTGGCAAGCCAATCCGATGGGGCTATAAGTTATGGGCAGGCACAACTTGGTTGGGGTATATAGTATCATGGTTTTCGCCTTATCAGGGCGCTTCCACACCTTTGGACAACAAATAAAAACACTTAGGACTGGGTGCCAGTGTTTGTCTTCAATTCGTTGATGTATTGCAAGACAGATATCCCAACGTTCCATTCGAAGTATGTTTTGACAATTTCTTTACGACAATAAAATTGCTAGAAGCGCTGAAGCTACGAAATGTCAAAGCAGTGGGAACACTGAGAGTAAATAGACTGGGAAAAAATTTCTCTTGCAGCATTCAAGGGCTTTAAAGCGGAAATATCGTGGTTTTTTTGAGTACGCAATTACTGTTGACGACTCAGTCGTAGTTTGTAAGTGGGTAGAAAATAGCATTGTCACAATAGCCTCAGACAATTGTGAATCTATAAAACTATAAAACACTGCTTTCTGCGTGTTAGGCCTTCGGTTGTTCTTGGGGATTTTCTCCAAAAAAATTAGAAATTCGTAGGATTTATTTAACACCAAATTAAATTTTTAGTTAATGTACGATAAGTTCGTGCGACAATCCTACAAGGTGAGGAACATTTTTCATAATAGACAATATAGTTAAGCATACTCACTGGCATGCCCAGTTTCGAAATCCGTGACAAGTTCATCACCAGATGCCTAACTACTGTGCCTGAATTGATACCATCGGTAAATCATCTATTGTCTGCATCGTGCACCCAGTACCCTGTACAACTGTATAGCTTATTTATTTGTATCTTATGACCGTTATTAATTTACGCCCCATTTCAAACTTCTAGGAAACATACAAAAATTATTGCATGGTCATATTAAAGTTTGCACAAAATTTATGTGTAAAAATAAACTTAAAAGAAGTGAAGGGCGTTCCAAATACCTTGCACTTTTTTCAAACATATTTAGTCAATACATTTACTAGTTTTAAGAATGTAACCCAGTCAAAATCTTATGATAATTAAGAACAAAGTTTTGCATGGATGTTAACCTTCCCAATTAATATCGCAATCTATCGCACTAAATCTTAAGTGCATAATAAATAAAGTTATGTGTAGTGTTTAGTCATTAAAATTATAAAAATTTATGTGTAAATAATGTATTTGTTGTTCATTAGAAACTTTTATTGAATGAAGTAATCATGCTTAATATGTAAATAATAGTTGCAACGGGTGTCATGAAAATTGATAATTGTATTACAAATATATTTCAAAATGAAGTATAAATACTATCTGAATTTCATACTTGCAAATTATTATAAAAAATAAACGTTTCCCATTACATCCCATGAAGGTATTGGGGAGAGCTTCACACATCCCGTGAGCTAAACGCTTTCTATTTTTCACTCATTGGTTGTGACCTACAATTTTTCGATAATGTTTAGATCTGGCGAATAGGGTGGCCACTCAAGAATATTAACAGTTTTGCTTGCAATGAACTGCTTCACTACGCTGGCGTTGTGTATATGGGTATTATCCTGTTGCAATATCCAAGATATGGGACCAAATAGTTCACTGAACTTCGGAAAAGCCGATTCCAATAACGTTTTATTGCTTGCACCAGTCAATTTTTCACTTTGACATTCAAGATCGATGGTGCCATAGTACGTAATAGCACCCCACACTATAACGCCGCCCTCTTGGCTGTGATGTAGGTTCAAAAAACGCGTTTCTTTGCACAGATCATGGAAATAATACTTGTAGCCATCAGGAACATCGAAATTAAACTTCTCCTCATCCGTAAATACATTCTCCAGTTATTTACATGACCTCTTGACTGCACATTCCATACCATGTAGTCTCTTACGAATTGAAGCTGCTTTGCCTTACGAGGAGCATTAGGTGTCGGCTTTTTTTGAAATGTCAGGTATTTAAGTTACTCACATCTCTTAATTACTCTGCATACTGATGACTTGCTCGCTGCCACTCCAGCTTGAGCTCTTATTTTTGACATGGATAAGGCAGAATTAGAAGCAATTCTGATGATTTTTCCTTCCTCATACGTAGATAAAGTAAATGAAACCCTTTCTTAAAAATTTTTGGTGCCTTTAAATAAATGAACCGGATTGTTTTCTACTTCCCAGTCAAACCTTTAAAATTTACACTTCGCTGGAAGATTGAGTAGGAGTTTATATTACTTGACTTATCGTAATACTTTTAGAGTAACATTTTATAGATTATAGCCCTGTGTGGGCCCTACATTCAGACGATTTTCTAGACGCTCAAATTCAGCCCATTTTCTTGAACCCATGGCTGTCAAGGAGGTAGTTCCTGCTGTCATTACTTGCCATTCAAATTCCCGGTACTTACCTGACATTTTTAACCATTCCCATTGGTCCAGAATTGGGGACGCAATATCAAAATGCAGATAATAAAAATGTGTAACTTGTTTATTTATATCTTATGGTAATCATTAATTTTCAAAACATTTGTAACTTTTAGGAAACATAGAAACATTCGTTAGTATTTTCAACTTAATGCTTAACGTTACCACTAATTTATGGCTTTATATCCTTATCAAGATAAAAGTATAAGTAAAACTATATTGCGAATGGCATTTCTAGTATCCTGTATATGTTCTGAATACATTTAGTTAAAGCAATTGTCTTTATAAAATATAATTTATATAAGGTGTAATCCAATAAAAGTCGTAACAATATACAGAACAAATCTGTTAACCTTTATTGTATTTAATATCACTATCTATAACAATAAATCTCAAGTGCATAATAAACAAGGATGTGAATAGTTTTGAATCATTACAATTTTAATAATTTAAATGTAAAAAATGTATTTGATTTTCATTAGGCACCTTAAAGAATGAATTAGATATGCTAAATATGTAAATAATAAACCAACAAATGTCCTGAAAATAGAAAATTGTACAACAAATTATATTCAAAATTGAGTTGATATGCTACACGCTAAGAAAATAAACTTTTATTGCTCGGTTGCTTTAACAATACTTTGATTGATTTTTATCAATTTATTAATCGCAATCGTTCATGTAGTTGTACCAAATAATCATGTTGTATCATGTTAGTATCATGTTGTTGCAAACGAGTTCTCGTTTGAATCAAACGCGTGGAAAATTACATTTGCCTCAAATTTAAAAACTGTTTGCCATAACTGAAAATAGCAATTATTCAAATGAGATTACGAAGAACGTAAATTTCTCACATTCTGTCGACTGAATACACATTCTTATCCACTCGTTTGGCATACACACTCACGTATTCGCATAAAAGTGATCACACACTCTAATGCTTCTACCTTGTCAATATATCTTGGATGGATAATTGACGCGTTGTGGTTCAGTGCGCTTTTAGTTGCTGTTTGAATGCGAGGCAAGACAGACGTATAAGTAAACAGTGAACAAATATACAAGAATTACAACTTTTTTTAAAAACAAACTTCATCGGTAAAACCAGAATAATAAAAGCTGGAAATTTAAACAAAAAAGAGCTTATGGAAGCCACAAATAAATGTTGTAATTACAACTCGGTTGCTGTAACCGAAAGAACAGTTGGTGGAACCGTTATTCGTTTCTCTCTAATTTCAGCTCTAATTTTTCATAACATGTTTACTGCAAACGTTTTTCAGTCCTCGCAAACGTTTTTTTAATTTTGAGCAACGACAACTCGGTTACTGTAACCGAAGCAACAGTTGGCGGAGCCGTTTTCCGTTTGTCGTACTGGTTTTTTCAGCTCTCATTTCTCATAATGGTTTAGTGCAAACATTTTTCACTTCTCGCAAACGTTTTTTATTTTAGAACTAGAACTTTATAGAACTATTTTGCTCTAACCGAAACTACAGTTGGCGTAACCATTTTCCGTTTCTCGCAAACGTTTTTTCAGCTCATATTTTTCATAACTCGTTTGCTGCAATAAATTTTTGGTACTGCCAAACGAAATGACATGTATGGATTAACAGTAGTTCGCTTCTCCCAAATACAGTCCACAAACGAACTTCAGTTATCTGAGATTTCGTTGGGGAGGAACGAGTGTCTTCTTCGCGTGTAGTAAACTTTATATTTGTAAATTATCAAATTCCAAGATATATTTTTATAGCTAAAACATTACAGAATTTAAAAATTTATAATATTTGCATATTTTGCAACTTACAATTCAATATAACAGCCATAAATTACAGAGAACACTGGAATTCTTAGACACTTAATATCTATTGCTTATTTTATTATCGTGTATACAAATACTCGTATAATTCAGTACATACAAATATAATTCTCAAACCAATTTTTCTATTCTGAACCGAGTTTAGCCAAATTAAAATGTGATTTACGATTCCTCAGAAATTACTTAGCATCTTAGCTCATGTCTTTTGATGAAATTAGTTTTAAATGATTTTCAGAAATCTCATCCATCAGCTGCTTCTCATTTGACCCAAGCTGCAGGTTTGTTTCGAGTCAAAGGAATTCACTGCAAAGAAAACCAAATATAATTTGGAAATATAAGCTTTGTGATTTAACTCTAGGTTATTGTATATTCTAGCTTAAATACAGTGGATTGATAAGGGTGGTATATATTTACTAAAATATATCAAATGGGTGTTGCCTATCGTTTTGTATGATCACTGTTGGTCTCATAACTATGGAGCTACAAACGCGTTGACAGTATTGAAGCTCAGAATACAATAAGTCGGAATTTCACAGTTTCTCAAAACCATGTTAAAGCGCGAGAATGTACAATGTCAAAAGACTATAGAAAACATATCCTACAAAGCACAACCAATTTTTTTTAAACCTAATTCTACTACGTTACAAAATTCACAGGAAATTAAAAGATTTTTTTCAGGGTGTGGAAATTTTTTGCAGCACTAAGATACGGATAGTGGAACAAATTGCTTTTGAGGTTAATGCGTGAATTAGGAACCACTCGGTTTCGGTTCAATCACAAACCTTGCGCGTCATCTGGCACCTAGCTGGAAACATAGTGGCAAAAGAAAAACTACGCCAGGCAATAACAAGTCTCAAAAATTACAAACCTTGCGCGTCATCTGGCACCTAGCTGGAAACATAGTGGCAAAAGAAAAACTACGCCAGGCAATAACAAGTCTCAAAAATTACCTACCCTGACAGCATAGTACCAATGGAGTTATACAGTGGATATGTAACATAGTCCCGTTAGACGATGGTAAACCAAACGAATCCAAAAGAATGGCACACTAAGATATTTCAAGATGTTTTGCTTTAATTAGTGTTTGCTAAAATTAACTGAATTCAACATTAAGTCAGATAAAATTAATTCATTTCCTTTCGCATTTCACGCTTAGAATGAAGAACCACTAACCATATACTTTAGCAACAAAGGGAACATTTTCGCTTGGTGTTTTGTTTAATTGTTTTATTTAGTGAATTTAGCTACAACGGTTATCTAATATTTCAGGATGGCTACTGGCATTATAACGCGGAATAATTTACGTAGCGAGTTAAAAAAATCCTAATTCGAGGAATAGTGGCTTCAGTTTTCAATTCGTTTACTTTCCAATGAAAACAATTTTTTGTTTGTCAAATTTTTTTTTTTTATTTAAATCCCTAACGAAAATATATATTGTTGCTTGGATCAGAAACGGATTTGGAACGAGAAACACTCAAATTTTACGGCACGCTGATCCTCATTTTTCTATCTTCATTGGTTTTAGAGATAGAGAGTATTGCTTTTGCCGTATAAGTCACGATGGTTATCAATTTTTTCCGTTTTTCCGTCGTTTTTCTCAAAACGAGAATTGGGCATATATGTACGTCAAATCAAGATTCAGGTGATGATATGTTAAACTTTTTTTTACGACTTAATGTATTGATCCGAATACTGAAAACAGAATTCAGCCTTTATTTATATGAACTAATTTCTAGTCAACATAAATAATTACAGCCATTTTAGTAAAATTTCTCAACAAAATTATTATTTTCAGTTTTTTTTTTTTAATTTTCTTACGCGGAAATGATACGCAAGAAAGCTATTTCTGAGCGCGGTATGTACTTTTTTGCAAGAGGATTTTAGTATTTTTGCACATCTGATGTAAAAAGTAATACCATCATTACCGAAAGTTGTCTAAGTGAAATATTTACCCGGTAGAAATCATGAACATGTGACTAGTGTTTTAATCAAATCTTTTTGGGCGGAATAATGATTTTGGATTTCAATGATAACTTACTGGAACAGTCACGTCAGTTGACTATGTTTAGCTTCTCGTAATGAGTGAGCTATATGCTTTATGCTTTTAGACACATTGATTGGGTTTTATGGTCTCAGAGTGGGTTGAATCCTTTTAAGAAACCTATTCGTAGATTTTTCCCTGATTGTATTAAATGTTATAAATATTTTAAAAATAATAGATAATATTGTTAACGGTTTTAACTATTATGTTAATTGATTAGCTATATCAATAAAATAGTCCCATGTATGAAAAATAATATTGTTCGTTCTTTATTACCAGCTATCGTGCCGAATGAAAGATATTTGCATGAGCATTTAAAATAACTCATACGTCCATGGAAGTCAATTTCGGTTTTTGATTATATATTTAACCTACAAAATATTTCAAATATTAACCTCAATTTCCTCTCCGTAATTATAAAATAGTAAAGTATAATAACTATTTTCTACAGTAATATTTGTTACTACTGATAACGTTAATTCCTATGTTGGCTGTTTGTTTCCATTTGATAACATTTGATTTGACTTACTATAGATTTTTTCAAATCTCTTTTATAAAAAATTTAGTTTTCCATTTCCCATAACAAGTTCAAGGAGAGCTGTGCCCTTGTGTGTTTATACTTATTTTTGCAACCTGCAGTTTGTTAGTCCAATGTTTTCATGACAAAATACAAGATGGATACTCGATAGTCACATGACGTTTGAGTGTTAACAACGTTCTTATTAAGTACTGACGGATTAACTGACGCACCAAAAGTCTACATCATCTGTGGTTCCGCATATTGGCATTAAGTGCGAAGTTATGTATCTATGCAAAATCGCAAATGCTAAGACTTCTCTATATGTCCTGTGATTCATTTACCTGCATATAGAATATGTCATTCTTTAAAAAATCTTCAATGTCTCCACTGATGGTGTTTCAAAATAAGCTTCAACTACTTTTACAATTAGTCTATTGATTTTGAATGCGGTTTTAAGGCTATCATGCGTTTTTGTTTCATATTTTAAGCTGAATACCAACATCATCGAACTCCACTACTATAGTTAATTTCCCAAAGCAATAACGATGGAAACAACAAAATTCATTGATGTTGCTTTGTATTGCAATCTTATCATCTCGTGCAGTCCGTTGATACCAACAATTTTCGATTCGATTTCGAATGCAGTGGCGTTGAATGTTATTGTTACGTATGTGCTTGTTCGTAAGCAATTAATTTCAATTTCAATCCCCGCTCTTATCGTCTTAACATCTCTGGGTAGAGATTATTACACTATCGAGTAAGTAGCCCTAACAAATATTCGATATGCAAAATCTTTGGCTCATACAATGTCGATTTTAGGGTACTCATTTAATCGGGATTTTTGATTAATCGATTAATCGTTAATCGTAAATTTCAATCTGACAATTAACCGAACAAAACACAATCAAATTATTCGATTAATCGATTATTCGAATAAAATAAAACAAAAACAAGAAAACAGTGTTCAATCCACTAGGGAAATGATGTAGAGAGACCAAAGAAGGCATAAAGATTACAGACCATGCAATAAACTAAGGGTGGTATTCTATAGGTCGTGAATCAGTCACTTCGCGTTACTTTTGTCGTTTTGGTAGTTTATAAAACGTTACAGCTGTTCGGTGACTGCCTGCGTTGAATTGCGTTGTTTAATGGGTAGTTTATAAAACGCAGCGTAACGTTTTTGATCACTTCAGCTGTCAAATTGAACACGCAACAGTTCCTCGCGTTGGTTGAAGAAATTACAAATTTAAAGAAAAATCTCGATTGAGGATGGATGTATTTTGCATTTAATTGGTTATAAGTAGTTGCCAATTTTAGCTGAAATGCAATCGACGGACAGAGGTCAAATTATTTAAAAAACAAATTTTAATTATACTCATTGAAATTCTTCTTTAAAATTTAAAATTATTTAAAATTAGAAATGGAAAGTTAAAATAAATAATGCTTTGCAAACCTATTATAATTAACTTTAACAAATTATAGACATCAGTTGATGTTGACAATAATAAACAATAGAACCAACACATTACAACCAATACATACCGCCAAAGGGCACGTGTTTTTGAAAAGACAACTAATTTAATATAGATGGGAAAATTTATTCGACATTATGATCTAAAATAACATAGGTTTTTACACATTTTATGTGAATATTGTTGGTATTTCCAGTATTATAAATAAAAGCAATCTTAACCCTGCTGTTAGATTAGGACCATTTGGTCCAAATTTTTTCTGTTTTCCCTTGTAACTTTGGAACGGTGATATATACTGACTAAATTTTTCTGCTAATGGGGTCTTTTAATAAAACAATGTTATGTGCGAAAATTAAATTTTCTAACTTTATTCAGGACTTAGAAAAATACAAAATGACGAATCTTAGATTAGAGGACCATTTGGTCAATAGTACATTTTTTCATTACCAAGCGAATGTAAATTCATGTCAAATATTTAGAAGATGTTTTTGATATGTCAAATACTTGCTTTAGAAATTATTGAACCAAAATAGTTACAAAGGATAAGATAAAATTATTATTTTGGATGAAAATTCCAGTATGGACCAAATGGTCCCTCAATCTAAGATTCGTAAGTTTTTTCATTACCAAGCGAATGTAAATTCATGTCAAATATTTAGAAGATGTTTTTGATATGTTAGCGGATGTTTTTGATATGTCAAATACTTGCTTTAGAAATTTTTGAACCAAAATAGTTACAAAGAATAAGATAAAATTATTATTTTGGATGAAAATTGCAGTATGGACCAAATGGTCCCTCAATCTAAGATTCGTAAGTTTTTTCATTACCAAGCGAATGTAAATTCATGTCAAATATTTAGAAGATGTTTTTGATATGTTAGCGGATGTTTTTGATATGTCAAATACTTGCTTTAGAAATTTTTGAACCAAAATAGTTACAAAGAATAAGATAAAATTATTATTTTGGATGAAAATTGCAGTATGGACCAAATGGTCCCTCAATCTAAGATTCGTAAGCTTTTTCTAATCTAACAGCAGGGTTAAAATCTGTTGATCTATTGAGGTAGCGCTACATTTCTTAATCTTTTCATTCTGCGCATTTCACTCAAGATAACTTTTTCGAATCTATAATTGTTTATTTTAGTTGGGCAACTCTATAAACCGCATATGTCAGTGGCAGCTTTCGTAAGCAAACGCAAGCGTGGAGTGATGTATAAACTGCAATTTTTTGATTTTGGCGTTCGCGTTGACTTTTGCGTTTATGTTCACTTTCGGGACTTTAATAAATACTCATTCTACTAAGTTTAAAAGTGTTTGATTGATACTAATGACAGCTAAATTATGTTTGCATAGAACGAAAATACGCATTCCCTTTTATTTTTGTCCATAAACCAAAGAGTAAATTACCAAAGTAACTCGAACTCGATGAAATGGCCTACTACCTCGTCGTCATGAAGAGGCATCGAAGAGTGTAATGGAGGCTCTTTACTATTACTCTGTGGTTCGAACATTGTACTAGGCATATTTATTAAGATAAAACAAAACGTAACAAAAGCAACTTCATTATCTAAAATGATTGTTTAATTTTCACCAAATTTTGCAAACCGTAATCCTTATTGTACATAGTTTGAGCAGAATCGGTCCAGGGTTTTTGGTACTCTCCATACAAAGTGACCAGCGGATCTTGAAATTTCATCAAACTATTACACCCAATTTAATGAATCAAGTTTGGGACAACATTTTTGATTTACAGCTATGAGCCAATGCACTGTGCGACGCTTTCTCTCAACAAACTGTCAAATCTGTTTGAGTTATGAAATTTGTTCGCAAATCGTTGTCATATGAGTTGCCACATTGTAGGAGTGTTTCAAGACGGACTGTTTGCCATAAACACGTACTTATATTTTATTAATCGGTTAATCGCCCTGATTTGATCGAGTTAATCGTTAATCGAAAAATTAATTATTAAAATGTTCGGTTTGTTTTTATAACACGATTAATCGATTAACCGAATAATGATTAATTGAATGGTTACCCTAGTCGATACTTACTATTGCCTATAGCTTTGTTGCAAAACTTGTATCCCTAACCGAATTGTAGGTTGTTATCAAAAATCATAGGTATCTACTCTAGTTTTTCTAAATGTTGCACGATTGGTTCCCTTCAAACCTATATCCTTACATTTGTTGCGCAGAAAATTATGTGCAACATTTGCAGAAAGTTAATTAGCATTTACTGGTCACTCAATGAGTTACGATTTTCGAAGCCTTTGTTTGGAGAAAAAAAAATTCAAAAACTTCCTATTTCTGTAGTGCTCGAATCGAAAAAGTTTTCACATAAAAAATTTGAATTGCAACAAAAATGCTACCAACTGGTACAAAAAATCGCTTCTCACATGTGGCTGTTTCTAAAACATTGTTTTGCGATAACTTTCTGTCACGTAATGTTTTTTTCACGCTTATTGGAAAAATACGAAAAAATTCGTTTATAAAAATTTTAAATTTTAAAAGTCAAAGTCAATACATTTTTAGTAAATATTAAAAAAAAACTCCAATAAAATATCAGAAAAGAAAAAAACAAAAAATAGTTGAATATACGTCAACTAGTTTTTAATTTGCAAGAGGACAATCTGGAAGGTTAAATTCCAACAAAAATTGTCAGGAGCTAGGGAAATCCTTTAAAACAACTTCCGTTTGTTGTTCTTTTTTGCACTAGCTTATTTTGTTTGTTTATATTTTTTATTACTGGACTGCTGCATTGAAATATTCCTATAAAAATTTAATCAGTGTTGCTTCTTTTCACTGAAAATAATAATTAACACACAGAAGTAATTTGTATACTATATATTTAACATATAAAAATCCATGAATCCACTATAGGACCCAATCAGTGATGTGATTGTTCTAGTCAGTTATTACTTAAACCCAAAATTATTATTCCGTCCGAAAACAATTTCATGATTGCTAAATATTTCAGTTAGAAAAATTTCGGTAATGGTTAGCATGTTTTTCGTGATACATTTACAATGAGAAGGACAAGCATTGGGAAAGATAAGAAATTAACCACTATTACTCTTGATACTAAATACATATAAAAAACACTAAAATTCATTTGCATAAATTTACTTGCCGGGCTCAGAAAGGGCTTTTTTACGTATAATTGCGGCGTACGAAGTATGAGACAAAAAAACAAAAAATAATATTTTATTTGAGAAATTTTAGTAAACTGTAAATTAGATTATATAAACAAAGGCTCAATTTTTTCTTGCGTTCGGATCAATACACTAAGCTGCAAAACAGAGTTTAAAATATCCGCTTTCGTGAGGGGTTAGAATAAGTAAACGAATGGAAAACTGAATGATGTATTGCTTAGGCTTGTAATTTAACGCACTACGTAAATTATCTCACGTTATAATCCAAATAGCCATCCTACAAATATTAGACAACGGTTGCAGCTGAATTCACAAAATAAACGAATTGAACAAAACACCAAGCACAAATGTTCTCTTTGTTGCTAAAATAAAGAGTTTTCCAATTTGAGTGATATGATTTGTAAGTCACGTTTCGGCCATTTGTAGTATGCTGCGATCTGTATTTTTGTTTTTCATTTTATTCAGTAAAGTTTACAATTTCATCAGGAAGAGATATACGCAAAGAGAGCGTTTACAAATTGTTCAATTTGTTTATCAAAATAACCGTTCTCCAATTATAACTTTTCGTGCGCTTTTGTATTTTATGGTCGTAGTAATCGTCCATCTGTGCTCGCTATTCGTCGAATTGTTGCAAATTACGGGCGCACATTTTCTTTGCATAATGTTCAAAGCCAATGAGACAAAGAACAGCTCTCGAAGTAATGAAAATATTGCTGCCGTTTAGGCAAGTATTGCTGAAGACCGCAATTTATGGATTGGAAGACGTTGTCAACAATAGGAACTGTCTCAAACCACAACCTGTCGGATTTTGAGAAGGGATTTGGGCTTGCATCCGTATAAAATTGTAATCACTCAAGAACTGAAGCCATTGGACTAGCGTAAACGTCATGAATTTGCCGATTTTGTCTTGGAACAACATGAAAACGATAACGAATTTTTAAGAAAATCATCTTCACCGATGAGGCTCACTTTCATTTGAGTGGTGCGGTAAACAAGTAAAACTATCGATTGTTGTGTGAAGAAAATCCACAAATTATTCACGAACAACAATTACATTCACCTAAATTGACAGCTGGGGTGTGGTTTTTGGTCTGGTGGAATCATCGGTCTGTACTTCTTTCGAAATGAAGCTGGTAACACCGCAACTGTAAATGGAGAAAAGTTATAGATCGATGATAACCACCCTTTAATGGCTAAAATTGGAAGAAGTTGTTCCTAACAACATCTGGTTTCAACAAGACGGGGATACGTCCCACACAGCACATGCAACAACCGAGTTATTGCGAGAAAAGTTTGGAGATTTGATAATTTCAAGAAACTGTGACATTGAGTGGCCTCCAAAAAGTTTTGATTTAACACCATTAGCCTATTTCTTGTATGGTTGTTTGAAGTCATTGGTTTGTAGAAATAAACCAGACTCTCTTCATGCTTTACACGTCAATATTAAACTTGCTAATCATGACATACGTCTTGATTTAGTGGAAAATGCACGAAAATTGGGCTCATCGAATTCGTTCCTGCAAAACAAGACGAGGAGGCCTATTGAAAGACGTTTTACTCAGAACTTAAGTCTATTGATTGTACTTCACATTAAATAAGAAACATTTGAATTTCCTTAACAGTTATTGTTTTTGATGTGCTAACACCTATAGGCGCTAAATTCATAAAGTGAATACACCCAAACACAGTTTGTCCGACTGCGATCACACAGATTGTCCGACTGCGATCACACAGATTGTTTGGCGTTAATGAGCAATGTATTAAAAAAATCCAAAAATGTGCTATTTTTTTTTGGTTCACTTGAATAAAGGCACTTTACTATTTTTTTATAATTTTTAAAGTAATCGATGATTTTTTGTAGGGAGCATTTGTTTTGTACAATTTATTACATCTTAACCATTTTATGAGTTAAAATGGCAAAACAAAAAATTTGAAATCTTTCGGAAAAAACTAAAATCGATGTTTACCGTTCTGAAGGATATTCGAACCGCGCAATAGCTAACAAAATTGGACGCAGCCCAACAGTTGAGGACAATTACATCAAGGACTCGGAGGGGTATTGAAAAAATATTAAAGGAAGGGTTTCATTGTTTTTATCTACGTATGAGAAAAGAAAAAAACATCACAATTACTTCTAATTCTGCCTTATACTTGTGAAAAATAAGAGCTCAAGCTGGAGTGGAAGCGAGCAACTCATCAATACGCAGAGCAATTAAGAACTGTGAGTATCCTAAATACCTGATATTACAAAACAAGGCGCCACTTAATGCTCCTCGTAAGGAAAACCGGCTTCAATTCGCAAGAGACTACATGGTATGGGATGTGCAGCCAAGAGGTCATGTAAATAACTGGAGAACCGTTGCATTTACGGATGAGAAGAAATTTAATTTGGATGAGCCTGATGGCTACAACTATTATTTCCATGATCTGCGCAAAGAAAAGCGATTTTGAGCCGACATCACAGCCGAAATAGACGGCGTTATGGTATGGGGTGCTGTTACGTACTATGGCACCATCGATCTTGCATTCGAAAGTGGAAAAAATTACTGGTGCAAGCTATAAAACGTTATTGGAATCAGCTTTTCCGAAATTTAGTGAACTTCTTCGTCCCATATCTTGGATATTGCAACCGGATAATGCCCCTAAACACAACGCCAGTGTAGTAAAGGAGTTCATTGCAAGCCAAAATGTTTCGTCAGATCTAAACATTATCGAAAATGTCTGGGGTTGGTTATCACGTAATTTGATGACAAGCATTCACTAATTCAAGCCACTAAGGATGCTTTGAATCAAATTTCGTTGTACTACATAAATTCTCTTTTTCTCTCAATGAAAATCCGCATATTTTAATTTATTAAAAACAAAGGGGGTTGTACCCATTACCAAGAGCTCTTAAATAAAGTAAAATAAATTAAAAAAACTAGAAAAACTGTTTTTCATTAAGATTCGTTAAAGTGTCCTTATTCAAGTGAACCAAAAAAATAGCACATTTTTGGACTTTTTTTTATAAATTGCTCAAAAAAGTTCTTTATTTAAGAAACCACTATTGTCATGATTTTTATCATATCTCAACATGTCTGACTTCTATTTTCATTTTAAAATTCTGCAATCGGTTACAAATGGCAAAAGATGAACGCTGCTGAATGTGGAATAAATAAGTGAACCGGAGTGTATAAGCGTTCAAGCCAACCCTGACAAATTGTCTGTCTATTGTTCTTTAAATTTATTGAAAAATTTACATAGCATTGTAATACCCATGTTGTCATACTTTATACAAAAATTTGTAATTCAAATCTTTTGCTCATGTAATATTGCTCTTCATTCTTTTACAACACTCTATTTCAACACATTTATTATAATATATTGTTATGCATGTGAATTGTTTTTTAAATCGTTAATGACCTTGAACAGGTTGTTGTTAATATAAAATCGTATTTTCACCATCCGGTTCCGTCTACGATTCCGTCATATTCCACATGGTGTAATTATCCTTATTTGTTAATGTCATTATAACACGTATCAGTGAATGTAATGAATATAGACCCCCATTCCAAATGTTATAGCGATTTGAATGCTAGATAATCTCGGTCTATTTTAAAATGTTTCGTCTCTTGCAACTTGAAAGGACATATTATTGTCGTTTCAGCTACTAGCCGAATACGAAGCATGCTCTTGTTGTTTGCACTGACGAGATAAGATTAATAGAAGTCAGTCGCAGCAGTATTCATTCTCAGTTTCAGCAATGTATTATTTCCTTATTCCTTCAACTGAAAGGACATTAAGAGGAAAGCATTTTAAGCCTTGTCATTTTCAAATTCTCTTCGTGTTGCTATAAATTCTTTAGTTGATTAAATTCTTTAGCTTTCGCAGATATTTACATTTAATTTTGACGTTTGTATTAACGTCTGATATTTAAAGTGTCACTTACATACAACTGAATGGAATCACCAAAATAATTGTTTTAACTTTTATCCACTGGGAGAAATGGGAAACGAGCCGTTTCCCATTCGTTTAACTTGTTTTTAAGCTCACATTTTTTCGTTTCCGTTTCTTTCTGTCATAATTATTGGCCTTTGCAGAACACCAACAATTTTGAGCCTTACATTTCCACTTTTGCATAAGAATTGTTTCACCGTTTTGAACAATTTTTTGTAACATTTTTTGTGAACAAATACACGAGTTTTAAAACTAAAATGATTATCACAAATTAGTTGGCTTTATTTGTCATTAGTTAGGCTTTATAGTTATTCATTCGCTTTATTTTTTGTTCCAAATTGTTGATATTTTTTAAATTAGATGAATTTTCCAACCACGCACAGCTTCGTATTTTTCTAAAGCTTTTTTGTTATGTGTTGCCCACATTTATCCGTTCACAACTGAAAGATCTTAACTCTGTTATTGAACTAGAAACACTGCCAGAAGGGATGAAATTTCATGCTGAAGTGACAGTTAGTTGAGTGCTTCCTAGCAGCTGATGTTGCTGTTCAAAAAGCTTTTAGTGTATATAACACAAAGTGCTCTTCAATTGTTTCCTGGCATTATGTCCCTACATTTTTTGGCTCTTTGAATCGTATTCGTATACTCTTATGTTTCACAGTGGACAATTTGTACTGCATGAATTTTCTCTTAACATTTTTAGTGCCCTTATTGCCGTCAATATGACGGTTATAGCGATAAGGGTGACAAACCTACATTTTAAGACGAAACTGAAAAATAAAGCTATTTGATTTAGTAGAGCGAGATGCATTATAGACTAAGTAGTTTAGCATCAAAAGTTTTTCACAAATGATGAGATTGCCTCACGTAAAACTTTATTACACGATAGATACAGTAGATCAATTTGAAATGCTAATCATATCCATTTTGATTAAGTAATTCCTGGTACACATATTCTACTAGACAATAAAATAGAAAATCCACACAATCCTGCCAAGCAGCTAAATTAATAAATGGTTTCCCATTAAATCCCATGAAGGCTGTGCACTTTTCACTCACTGATTGGGACCTACAGTTGTATACCGATTCCGAACTGTATTTGAGAAGCATATTTATGGCTAACTATTCGATAGTGTCGCCGTTACTAAGCGAGGTGACCGCCGTCGAAAGTAATTTTTTTTTTAAGGTGGTCAGAGCAGGGATCGAACCCAGAATCTTATGTACAAGAGGCTCGCACAATACTCATTGCACCACGACGGCCCAGCAGCAATTGCTTCTAAAAATGAAATGGTTGAAACAATAAATTTAAACTGCATCTTCTGTTTTCTTTTTCGGTCCTGCAATCAAGTCGTATATTATGGTTTTGGGGTTGCATCTCACAACTAACGAGTAGATTCGTTTTCCTGCCTTTCGTTTTACTGTTATTGAAGAGCAAGCTAGTAGTGAGTACGGATAGGGGTTTCAATAACTTCTTCCCCCAGAAGTCATGGGATATTTGATTTTTATCTGTACATATCATCATTTTAGCTTGGACTTGGCTGAGTGTAATTTTTTAAATCATGGCAATATAACCACATACGGACACCACTACGTGATAAAACACAAACAAAAAGACCCGTGTCTCGAAAATCGAATTTTTTAAAGTTTTTTGCGATTTTGACCTTGAAGATGAATTTATTTTGACTCTATATTTTGACAATTATTACTCTTTATGACAAGTTCTACAACTTTCCCTCAGACAGTAAATCAAAATTCCGAACAATTTGCAAGATATGAGCCTGACAAAATGATCATTTTTTTCCAAGAATGGCACCGAGGCCCCAAATCTTTGGGGCCCATAAAAAAGTCTATGACTTTGGGAAAAACTGGAAGACACAGGTGGTGTCCGTATATGGTTATATTTGAATAACTTCAAAAATTACACACAGTGAAATTAAAAAATTTTCGGGAAATTTTTCACTTTTGCGGCTACCTAAATGCTACCTAAGCGCTACCTAAACGGTATTAAGAATCATTTCTAGGAAGTTAAGATGTTGCAGAAAGTTGTTTACTGATATCTTAGGTACATTTCTGTGGTTGATTGTTTTCTTGAATTTTGAACGGTTTGCTAGCTATGGACCTGAACAGGGAAAAAAGGTAAACAAAATCTAATTTTTTTAAGTTTTTTGCGATCTTGTTCTTGAAGATGAAGTTTTTTTGATTTTATATGTTCACAATTTTTGTTCTTTACGATATGAGCTACAACTTTCCCTCAGAGAGTAAAAACGGTTTACAAGATATGAGCCTGACAAAATTATCACTTTTTTGGAAAAATGTCCGAATATGGTAATATGTAATACCTTTACATATTTCAAGCTAGAAAAGTTTGTATATTCTACCGCATTTCCCGCCAAATTAAAAAGATACATGCACATAGATCTCCGTATCTCTTTCTCGAACACTGTGGACAGATTTTAAGGTTTGGCAAGAACAAATGTTTAATTTTTTTAATCATGGAAATATAACCTTATACGGACACCACTACGAGATAAAATAACAAAACGAAAACCCGTGTCC
Organism: Phaonia tiefii; assembly: GCA_963931995.1. NCBI lineage: Eukaryota > Metazoa > Arthropoda > Insecta > Diptera > Muscidae > Phaonia > Phaonia tiefii. Next base: position 321,005,451 of record OZ008367.1, on the reverse strand, counting down.
CCCAGTTCTGTCCAAACACTTTGCGCTTTTTTTATGGACCCCCAAAACTATGGGACCTCGGTGTCTTTCTTACAAAAAAATTATAATTTTGTCAGGCTCATATCTTGCACATCGCTCGGAATTTTGATTTACTTTCTGATGGAAAGTTGTAGCTTCTTAGGAATGATTCTTAACACCGTTTACTTCAACATTCAGATCTCACCAACAGCAGCAGCACAGTCAAAGCAGTAAGCCCGGCACACGCAACAAGGGACGCAGTACACAATATAAGAATCATTCCTAGGAAGTTCATATGTTCTATAAAGTTGATTATTGAGATTTTAGGTACATTTCTGTAGTTGACTGTTTCCTTGAATTTTGAACGGTTTGCTACCTATCGACATGAACAAGGGAAAAAGGTTAACAAAATCAAAACGTGATCTCTTGTAGCCTTAAAGGAAACTACAACTTTAAACATAACGACGATCTAAGACAACTAAAATTTGAAACATATGGTAGGGACAAACCAAAAACCGAACGAGACAACTACAATTAGAATAGTTCGTTCTATAAATATAACTTTCAAAAACTACTGCATCAGTGCGTGTAAGTGGGAAAGCAATATGTAAGTAGCGACAAACAATCACTCTGCACACATTCAATAAATGTCTTCAGTTAGTGACTTGTGTAAATACACACCACAGTGGCTGAACGGGCTAGACGCTGCTGAAAATGAACATCGAAGCGATCGTCCAGCGAATGTGAGTTCGAATCCGACCCGCAGCATTTAAATTTTTTTCACTAACAGGAGAAAACATGATCTCTTATTGCCCTAAACGAAATTACGAATTTTATAAAGTTTTTTACGATTTTGACCTTAAAGATGAAGTTTTTTTGATTTTATATGTTCACAATACATGTTCTTTGCTACATCTTTCTCACTGAAAGTAAATCAAAATTCCGAACGGTTTGCAAGATATGAGCATGACAAAATTATCACCTTTTTTTCAAAAATGACACCGAGGCCCCAAATCTTTGGGGCCCATAAAAAAAAGTGCATGATTTGGGCAAAACTGGCAGACACGAGTCTTTTTTTGTTGGTCTTTTATCACGTAGTGGTGTCCGTATATGGTTATATTTGTTCATGTTGCACTGTGTAACTGAACAGAATAAGTTATTAAATTTTAGTTTTTAAGATGATGTTGTGGCCGTCGGTGGTGCAATGGTTAGTGTGCGCGGCTCTTGTACATGAGATCCTGGGTTCGAACCCGGCTCTGACCACCTTCAAATTTTCTTTCGGCGGCGGTCACCTCGCATAGTGACGGCGACACTATCGAGTATCTAGCCATGAAAAAGCTTCTCAAAATACCGTTCGGAATCGGTGTAAAACTGTAGGTCCCAATCAGTGAGTGAAAACTGGAAAGCGCACAGCTCAGTGATTGTGAGAAGTTCTCCCCAGTCCCTTTATGGGATGTAATGGGAAACTATTTATTTATTTTTTTTTTAAGATGATGTTGTTTAGAATATAAGAAGAATTCCAAACAAGTACTGCAGTATCGTCCAGAAAGTCATAAAAAATTGTAGATATGCTGACGGTCTAACATGGTCCCATCTAACCCTAATCATTTGTTCATATCAAATAATATATAATAATCCATTCCCGAGAGTAAGTCAGAAACTGAGAGAAAACCTATTTATGACGGTCCATTTTTTTATTTAAATAAGCTTTAAGAACAATTTATATACCAGAGGCATTTTAAAATATTTACACCTGTTTGTAAGACGAAGACCACAGCGGCTGCTAAACCATTTCAGATTATATGCAAGAAAACATAATAAATGTATGTTAGTTATTATCTCCCTGTTAGGCGAATACACTGCCATACGATGCCGGCAATGTACGTAGACAATATGATATGGTTTTTCCAATAGTCCTGTGTATAATGCCTGTGTTAGCAAAAATGTACTAAATCTTATTTCAGTCATATAAAGAGAAATATTTCATCATCGCGTGACACATGACTGTTGGTAGACATTTTTCATAATCAACATTTTGTTGATGGCAATGCCATCGCCCATGATAGCTGCTGATAGACATACAGCCAAGTAACTCTAATCCTGAATTCTAATTTACAATTCGGTGGATGGTGGAAGTATTCGAGTTCCTGGTTATGTCATTTATAGCAAGATGTTAAGATTTTTGTGGTATGGCACTGCATGTCTGGCTGTGGGCGGATTGGTTCAAATACTTTGCACCGAACAAAATATTTAAGTTTGCATAGTGAATTTCTGGTGTCACACATTAGACTAGCTTCGGGGTTACTCTAGATTTTGACAATGAACGAAATAATGGAATTAATTTAAAAACAAGATGTATTTAGTAAGGTGATAGCATAAACAATGCCGATTGGTTTCGTTTCATACATTTGTCCAACGAAAATATCAAATGTAGTTTAAACAATTGTGTGCATTGTCTTAAACTAAAAATATAAAGATATGGCAATATTGTGGCCGTCGGTGATGCAATGGGTAGTGTGCGCGCTTCTTGTACATGAGATTCTGGGTTCAATCCCTGCTCTGACCACATTAAAAATTTCTTTCGGCGGCGGTCACCTCGCATGGTGACGGCGACACTATCGAGTATTTAGTCATGAAAAAGCTTCTCAAAATACCGTTCGGAATCTGTGTAAAAACTGTAGGTCCCAATCAGTGAGTGAAAAATCCCTTCATGGGATGTAATGGGAAACGGTTTTTTTTTTTTATATTAAGAAAATTTTACAGTTTTATTTTCATTTTAATTTACTCATATTAAAACCGAAGTTTTTTATAACGGGTTTTCCTACAGGTACTTGACAACTTTGAATTTAATTTGTTAACGCACTCTTTCACTGATCATGTAGTTGTTACTTTCCTTCTTTTTCAATAAACCCTACAATTTCATCATGGTTAAGTACACGAACGAACAACGTACATGTGCAAATTATAGAAATGTACTACCGAATTGCGGAGTCGGTGACCGCAACTTTAAGATCATTAACTACAATTTTCGGTCTTTATTCTCGCCCTAGTAGACAAGCATTAACAAGTTTAGTTCAAAAATTTGAGTCTACTTATTCATTGTGTGATGCTGCCGTGCTGGTGAGATAATGGGTTGGTCGTAGTGACGAAAATATCGCTGCCGTTCAGGCGTCCGTCAGTCGATGCCGCGGCGTTTACAAGAGCTGGGCATCGGTAACACCACTTAATGAAGAATTTTTGCGTAAAGTTCTTGGTTTGCTCCCATACAAGATCAAGCTGACTCACGAATTAAAGCCGATGGACCATTTGACGCGACGTATGTTCTCCGATTGGGTGCTGGAGAGGATACGCCAAGATGATGTATTTCATCGCAAAATCATCTTCAGTGACGTAGCTAATTTTTGATTCAATGAGTTCGTCAATAAGCAAAATATGCGTTATTGGTTTGGTGAAAATCCACGTGCGCTTCTCATCACTTCATTCACAAAAAATAACTGTTTCGTGCTTTTTGCATGCCGGCGGCGTCATTGGGCCATATTTTTTCGTCGCCAATAAGGATTTTCACGTTACTGTGAATGGTGATCATTATCGCGCCATAATTACCGATTTTTTTGGCCCGAATTGGAAAACATGGACTTGAACGACATGTGGTTTCAACAGGACGGTGCCACAAGCCACACAGCACACGTTACAATTGACTTATTGAAGAAAAAGTTTGGTGAGCGTGTTATGTCAAGAAATGGACCAGTCAATTGGCCGCCTCGCTCGTGCGATTTAACGCCTCTAGACTTCTTTCTTTTGGGCTACGTCAAATTATTGGTCTATGCCAACAAGCCGACCATATTGGAAGAGCTCACAGCCAACACTGAACGCGAAATAGTGGTCGTTGCTGCCGAAATGTGTGACCGAGTCCTCGACAATTGTTTCCAAAGAATTGACAGCTGCCGACGTGCGCGCAGTGGCCATATGAACGAAGTCGAGTTTCATTCACAAATGTTATGATTGTATTTCTAGTCGATCATAAAGTTTTGGAAATATCGCAAATGGTTCGCGTTTTATTTAAAAAAAATTGTCAATTCCTTATTGGAAAACCATTTACAATAGCAACATCATCTACTGCTCCCACCGTTTTGGCATAATACTGAATACATCCTGCTAAACAGGAACACATATTGTTTATTCGTTTTGGTTTTGTCTTTTGACTTTTACGCGGAAAATTAAAAAATTTCTCCAAATTAAAAACGTTCCTTGGCTGAACTGGAACTTCTTCAACTCTTTCAAAACCCCAAAAATACATGGGACATATCTTTATTTTTTCATTTCGATGTCACCATTCACTGAATTTTGACTTGTTTTGTGCGGCGACTGAATGTCAAAACAAACATTTTTTCATGATCTGCCAAAATTTCATTACATTGAAACCGCACAGGAAAATTACAAAATTGTAACTACCATATTCAAATTTCTTCACCCAATTTTACCACGGAGTAAAAGAGTTCGATCCGCCCACAACATCCATATCCGAAAACTGATAAAAAAATATCTGACAACAACATTATTGCTCATAATGCAACGAGTTTCACACTTAATAATTATTTTCTGTTTCCTTGAATAACCCTGTATTTAATTATTTAATCAGGTACTATAGTGCGGTTGTGGACTGGGGTAATATACGTACAGTTTGAATTTACACTCAAATAGTTAAGTTAGCCGTCGGTGGTGCAATGGTTAGTGTGCGCGGCTCTTGTACATGAGATCCTGGGTTCGAACCCGGCTCTGACCACCTGCAAATTTTCTTTCGGCGGCGGTCACCTCGCATAGTGACGGCGACACTATCGAGTATCTAGCCATGAAAAAGCTTCTCAAAATACCGTTCGGAATCGGTGTAAAACTGTAGGTCCCAATCAGTGAGTGAAAACTGGAAAGCGCACAGCTCAGTGATTGTGAGAAGTTCTCCCCAGTCCCTTTAAAAAAACTATTTATTTATTTTTTAGTTAAGTTAGATATTTAAGTGACTAGAATGAACTTGTAATATGTACGACACAAATTGATAACCTCTTCTAAAGCCCATATTCCATTGGAACCGAATAACAATGACAGTACTTGGGTTCCTTTTATGAAATATGCCACTGATGTATTATTTCAAACAATGATAAAGGTTCTTTTGACTGCCGTATTAATACCTTGGTGTCATTTTAGACATATAGTTAACATTTAGCAACCCGACCCCTACCGATGTCGATCCTGAAGCGCAGTGGAAACCTATTTCAGGCTCTATAAAAACAGCTGCAACACCCGTACTTGGTTTTGAAAAACCGCTTCGCATAATGAAGAGTGTCGCATAGCTAATAACGAAAAGAACGCTCCACGAAATGCTTCAGTCAATTACAACGCGAGCTGCGACTGAGCGGTATAGTGAAAAACGAGGGTAAACTATCTCTTTAGGCATAAGAAACTCTAGTGGCTAAAGCGTGAGATTGACAAAATTGAGGCATACGGAAGCTCTTCCTTCCCAAAAAAAAAATCTACAAGAAATTTTTAACAAAATGTCAATAACGGAACTCAAGGACATAGTTTAGGGCCCCTTTTTGTAAAGACAAGGACAGAAATCTCATTGCAAATGTGCAGGACATATTGGGAATATGGATATAAAAATTTTCACCGCGCTACTAGTACCTGAAATACCGAATGATGATGAGACAATCGATCACAAGGTCAGAACAGCTGTTGCCCGCTTTAAGAACTACTGCGGTGTTTTCGAGAATTGAGAATGAGCCAGCAAAAGTGGGACTGAAAGTAAATAAAGACAAGACAAAATCAACGTTTTCAACTAGCAGAGTTATTCTCGAGGCCTTGGTTAGTTGCGAAAGATTTGGTGTTATATAAGGTCATCCTGCAAAACGTATGAGTTTTGCAAGAATACCAAGCTTAGATATTGTATCGTAGTATTTCCCCCGTATCGGGCTATCAAAGGCCACCTTATAATAGATAAATAGATGGTAGGTGGCGATTTGTCTTACCTGCGTTTTCCCCAGGACTTAGTGCAGCGTGAAAATATGGTTAGTTGTCGACTTCCCAGGCCTGAAGCCACACTGGTATGGTCCAATCAGGTCAGCGATAATTGGCTGCAGTCTCTTGCATATTATACCTGATACAAACTTATATGATATGGATGAAAGGCTTATTTCATGGTGGTTGGCTCAGAGACCCGGGTCACCTTTTTAAATATGGAACATAATACTCCAATCGCCGGGAATGCGTTCATTTAACCCAATTTGGTAATGAGCTAATGCATGCACCTTTTCAGCTCATCGCCGCTAATTTTAAATAGTTCCGAAATCCATCAGGTCCTGTGGATTGGTGTTCTTAAGCCTGGCAATAGCTGTTTTGACCACGTCTTGGACAGGAAGGAATCGACGTCGCCGTCAAAATTGTGATTGATTGTCTCATCGTCATTTGAAATTTCGGGTACCAGTAGCAGTGAGAAACGATCTCTCCATATTCCCAACATGCTCTGCATATCGCCGAAGACAATTTCGCCCTTGTATTTACAGAAGTGGGCCCTGAACGATGTTTATCAGTTCCGTTTTCGACTTTTCGGTAGTATTTTCAGGCTTTTGTTCCCATATTCCAATTTTCTCATTCTCGCACTTTCTCCACTGCCGTGCACCCAGGCCCAAAAACAGGGTTACCTCCTTTCCCTTTTCCCCATACTGCTCAGTCTCACCTAGCGGTGCAATTCATTGAAGCAATTCCTTATTTGTAGTATTCTCTTCCTCATTTACAATCCGACACCCTTCGTCGTTCCATGGTTGGTTGCGAAGCCAAGTACGGTTGTCGCGGCAGTTTTCATAGAGTCAGAAATACACTTCCACTTGATTCGGGATCGTTATCGGGAGGGGGTGGATTCTGTGACACAAATTGTGGGAGTTTCATAGAGTAGGCTGTGGCTATCTCTGGGAATTACAGCTTTCCGATGTCCAACTTTCTCTATGTCCAGCTTCGTACGATATCTTTCGTAACTAATCTTCTTCGAACCTTTGCTGCTACCAGCTAGTGATCAGAATCGATGTTAGCTCCTCTGATAAATCGTACTTCCATTGCAATGGATGAGGGCCTGCCATTCCATGGCTTTAAATATCAAATGATTTAAAAAAAGTTCCTGTAAATGAATAACACATAGACATCCTGTCGTCTAATTGTGCACCATTCAAAAGTTTAATCTTGTTATCTGATTTGAAACTATTTGATTATTTTGTTTCCATCATTACAAACTTTATCTCTATTAGGTTGTTCTCTTTCAGCCATGAACCCAATTTTCGGTGACTGACCTAAATGTTGTCTCACGAAGTTAGTTGCATAAATTGTGTCTTATTTTTTATAATGGTGACACTAGTTTGTATATTTTTGTGTTGCTACTATGTCGGCCACTCTCTCTTTTTTGGTGCCTTTAGGCATTATTTACTTCCTTATTATTATAGTCTTTTCGCCAAAAGTTTTGTGAATTATATTGGGATTACAGACTTTGGGAGACACTTCCACCCCAGAATATGTAAGTGTGACAGGAAATAAAGGCCGATGGCGTTACAATGCCAAACTGAGCCACCACTTAAACTGGTACGACACTAAAATGGGAACGAAAAATATAATTGCAAAATTTTATATATTTGAGTATTGATTTGTGTCTACAACGGAAATGGTTTGATATTATATTACCACGTGAAAGTGTTTAGTGTCCGCTATTTTGGTGTCAATATCTAAAAATTTGAGAGCTATAGATGAGTACAAGAAAATTATTAATATATGAGGAAATCTAAGAAATTACGAATGTATAAGCTTCAATACTTCAGACGCCCACAATATAATTCTTTGACCTCATCGTAATTATCCAGTGTCGGTGCGTGCACACAAATTAACGGCATGTTGAAATATTTCGCTTTGATAGGAAGTGTGGCTATGCGGTCACTCACTGGGTTGAACCTTGAAACTAGGTTTCGCAGTCTCTTGCCAACTATAAATCCACACCCAAATTCGTGCTGCCGTACGTGGCAAGTTTACTTGAAACCATTTGTTTCATCATTATCTCTGGCTTCGACTACCGCCACTCTTGTCTTTCGGTTTTTCGTCTTAGGATATTTGTTTTCGAGTTGTCAATAAAAAGACAAATAAACTCGACATATTTGTGCTGTGATCTGTACTGTCGTGTACACACGCACACAAATGTTCAGCTGCAACCGCCTACGTCTCCCCACAAATCACAAACAAACCCACAAATCATGCTAAACAGGATAATAAAAGAGCTGTTTCCACGAAGGCACAATACACCATTTCAGGTACTCAGGTAACCAAACGAGGATATCATTCCAGAGATCACGACGGACGAAGTACTTAAAGCCTGTAGGGGGATTGGCGACCGCAAGGTTTCAGGACCCGATGGCATACCGAATGTTGTATTGAAAACGGCGGTGCAACGAAGACCCGATTTGTTCGTCAGAACGTTCCAAGTTTGCCTTGATGAAGGTCTGTTTCCCAGGCAATGGAAGACCAAACACCTTGTCCTCTTCCCTAAGGGAAAGAAGCCACCTGGAGAACCGGCAGCATATCGACCAATATGTCTAGTTGATACAATGGGAGCGAGTTATATACAGGAGCGAGTTATATACAGCCGACTGATTGCAATGGCCGAGGAGAACAGCGCACTGTCAAACCTCCAATTTGTTTTCAGGAAGATCGTTCCACAGGGCTCAGTTCTGGGTCCCCTTCTGTGTAATATCATGTACGACGGGTAGAGTTAAAATCGTTGGATTTTCAGATGACATTGCTGTTGTGGTAGTGGCAAAGCATACTGAGGACATCGAGACGACCGCGAATGAAGCAGTCCGGAGAATAAGGAACTGGCTCGAATCTAACGGTCTAGAATTAGCTGAGCACAAATCGGAGGCCGTGTTCATCACGAGCAGCAAAAGAATTGAGACCGATAGTCTGCGTGTGGGTCCACAGACTATTAATTCCAATTCTGCTATCAAGTATCTCGGAGTTATGGTGGACAAAAGAGTACAGTTGGGAGCACACGAGTCGTATACCAGCGAAAAGGCGTCGCCAGTCCAGGCAGCTCTTTCCCGAATTCTGCCAAATATTGGAGGACCGAGATACATCAGAAAACTTGACGTATGCTGCCCCAGTGTGGGCACATGTCTCGCCTCGGTGCACAGGCTCTCTGCACTAAGAGCTGTAGGCGGGTACAGGACCATATCAGAGGAAGCAGTGCTTCTCATAGCCGGTATGCTGCCTACAGACATCATGGCCGATGAGATGGCGAGAATATACAGTAGGAGAACTATAGACCAACGAGCTATGAAGGCCGTTAAAGAAGAGGAGGGAGCGACATCAATCAGAAAGTGACAAGATCGGCTGAACAACAGGGAGAGGGGAAGATGGACCTATACCATCATGCCATCAAGAGCAACATGGGTGAATCGGGAACATGGCGACTGCGGCTACCAACTGACGCAGTTCCTGTCCGGACTCACCTATGTGCCCCTCATGTGACGCGGAAGAGGACACAGAACACGCAGTATTCTACTGCAGGAGGTTTAATAATTGGACCCCTCCATCATAATAAGTTTTATGGTGATATCGGAAGACGAGTGGCATACAACCACGACCCTCGTCACCAACATACAGACGGAGCTTCGTAGAATTGAAGCAGAAAGATCAACATCTGCGGAATCTGGAAGATTAACGTAATGGCAAACAAACCTCCACGAAGTAATGCCTAACGGCAGTCCCGGGGGGAAAATATTTCATCGATGTAAGCGAGGATGTGGTTTAGTACGTAGGCGCAATTACGCGAATCTTACATGCCAGCTGGGTTCACTCCGTCCTGGTATCTATTTCACATCCTGGGCTAGCCCAAACAAAACTGCCTACATCTCTGCACATTCTATTCGTCTTTCGGGGATGGTTTGAACAATTTAACCTGGCTGAGCTCTGTTTTAAATGCGCTCTTTTTCTCCCTTCTCCCAATTTCTCTTTTCGCCCTTCTCCCAATTCCTTTCTCAGACACGAAATTGCCATTAGTTTTACGCTTCGGACTGGTGAATTGGCCGACTAGATTTCGTCGGCATAAGTAACCAACTACAATCACCACTATAGCCAATATGTTGGCTAAATAGCACTTGGAATGCTCAAGCGTGGCATCGAAAATGGGAAACCCAAAATGGGTCATGGGTAGCTTTATTTTTTCATAACAAAAAACTGGTCAAATTCGAAAAACATTAAAAAAGAATTATAAATATTCAAATATCCTTCCGAAAATCACTTCAAATAGTTGATGGATGTCTTCGCTTGGAAAACTCCAATCTTCGAATTTATTAGACAAAAATCGGCACGAGAACAACTGAGTTATCTGATATTAAATAATCAACCCATAAACAACTTTCTCAGAATAATTCAAAATTTTGAATGTGTCTGAAATTTGTAAGACTGATTTGTGACGTCCTCACTAATTTTATTTGTTACAATTGGATGGTAAACAAATATTAGTAACTGTAATATAAACTAAACAATTTTGAAAACTAACCATGATATGTATGTTTGGAATTTTGGCTCATTGTATATACACAGTACACAAACTAGGTTCAAATCTTAAAGGTTTTGGCACTGCTCTGCTGTAGATTCCACACTTCTGTATGAGGACGTCAACAAAAACAATATCCAATATATCACTAAGGCGTGCAAAAGATAAATGAACCAAACTAGAGATGCAAAAACCAAATAGTAATCTCATACACCATCTCGGCTGCTCTCTGCAAATAAATATGATAAAATCTAAAAAAAAAAATAATAAATACTGCTCTCTTGACCAGCAACGGCGAACGCGATGCCAGTAATTTCTCTTTGTCACTTGGATGGTTTGATGTTTCACATTAAAAGCGTTGTGAAATATTACACTTTAACCTACATCAATAATTCACACGATGTTGGTTTCCGTTAATCATATCACACAAACGCATGTTTGACCACACACCGACCAAGCAGATTAAATTCGCATCTGAATTTTGTTCGGGCATCTATCTTTCGTAAATGAATTTTAATGGAAAACTCAAATATTCGTGACCCATTTAACAGTTGGAACATTTGTCACTTACACTCTCACATACCAAACTTGTGTGTTATAGCGTCATTAAAAATGGTTGTGCTATGAAAAATGAAATTCATCATAAGTCAGAGGTGTAAAGCGTGGTGTTGGCTTGGCTATAGTTTTTTGTGTAATTATTTTTGTTGTTGCAGGGCTTGGTGGATCGGTATCAAGTGTGTAATTTTCAATAGATGTTCTCGGCCAACAGTTTTTATGGTAGCGAAAAAATAAAGTTTACAGATTTAAAGAAAATGTTATAACAAAAATTTTAAAATGAAATTCCTTGAAATATGTCGTATTCATTTTAACTATTTTCGAGTTATATTCAAAATTATGGTAAGATTGGTGTGGTGTTCCTTACATAAAAAAAATGCCACACAATTTATATTTTCAGTTCAGTTTGTTCTCCCGGTCGATGCCCCGTCCAATGCGCCGTGTTGCCTAATTTCTTTTAAAGAGTTTATCGGGAACTATTTTGTTAAATGCCAAATTTGCTATGCAAAGTTTCATCATTTCTGTGCCGCGATTGATAATGATGCTGTATATAAACTATTGAAAAAAATCCAAAAATATTGTTTTTAACTGCAACAATTGTATTAAATCACCAAATGATTTGTTTGCTATTATGGCAACGTTAGCAGCCGAAATTACAGAGCTTAAAAATCATCTTGCTACAAACAACAATACCGAAAATATTTTGCAATTGCGTTCTTGAGTTCCTAATGCGATTTCGAAGTCATCTCACTTAAGGAATAATCAACCGGTTCAACAACTTCTGCATATTTCACCTCGCCAGATATCTCATATTATGATCGCTCCATCGAATAGTGCTGAAAATGTTGTTGTTTCTAATTGCAATGACGATGGTATTATTAATGCCAATGTGTGTGCTATTACAAAAGATATCAATGATGATGCTGTAGTTGGCTATCGCGGTGCCGTTGATGATCATAATGTAAAAAATAATATAAATATTAGCAGTGTGAATTCCTCTCAGGGATTAATTGATACACATAGCAACCTCCTTTGCCAATACCTTGTAATTACGCTACTACTGCAATATCCCCAGCAGAGGGTGATATCCCGGCCAACAATTTTCAGTGGAGTCAAGTAATTAGAAAAAGAAAAGATCATCGTTTTGTTTTTGGTGTCAATACCAATAGTGAGCCGGATGTTATAGCGAATAAAAAATGGGTTCACTTGTCTTCGTTTAAGCCGTCCGTCACCACTGATTAAATCCCAAATTATGCGGAAAAGAATGCTAATATAACCAAAAATGTAGTAGCCTGCTGTCTAGAAAAAATTCTGGTGTTAATAGTTTAGCGAGAATTTCGTTTAAACTTGGTATATCAGCTGGTTACAGCAATGGACTGCTCAAGCAGTCATTGTGGCCCCCTTATTTATGTTGGACCTTTTAATTTTTCTCCAAAAACGGGGGCCGATTTGATTGTCAGTGCATGTAAATTTGAAAAACTTACAGCCCTACTCATAACGAAAAGTTAGAAACTGTTTAACATGTTTGTTATTCTTAATACAGTGGCCACATACTTGGATGTTAACGATCTTCCAAAGCCATGTCAGCAATTGGAAAACAGCTGTTTTGTGTCAAATTAAATAAAAGAAATCAAACATTTGAAAATTTTTCAAACATCGAAGAATATTTTAAATGTCCAGACTTAGTAAGGGATGTAGTCCTGCGCCACTGATTCTGAATTTAATGGTATTTTCTCTTATTTGTGGGCACTTTGTTAAAAAGGTCTGTGACGCTATTCCACGCCTCTTTTTACATCATATTTGTGTTAGTGTATATTGTGGCATTCTCAATAACTTCTAGCTTTTCAAGCACTAGTGGTGATTATAAGTCCTGTAATACATAGTTGCGGTCAAAATAATAGCAGCGCACGACTGTTACAAACGTCTTTTATTATATTTTCTTGTTTTATAATTTTTGTATTGGCTATACTTCATGAAGAGCTGTGTTATGTAAGTACAAACCAGAAAAAAGTATTTATTTCGGTGACGTGGTAATCACTTAAGCACTGCCACATTTTTCGGATTAGTCGACATTCTGGAGCGGTCAAAATAATAGCAGTTTGCAAAAGAAATTCCGAAAACATTGATTTTATATACAATTTCTGGTCTCATTTGAATCTGTGGGTAAGATTTTTTAAAATATGCAATGCTAATAAAATAATTTTTTGTTATTTATTTTCTTAAGTGAGACGAGGAAGCATTTTTATGAAGAAAAATAGGTTCTTTTAACCCTGCTGTTAGATTAGAAAAAACTTACGAATCTTAGATTGAGGGACCATTTGGTCCATACTGCAATTTTCATCCAAAATAATAATTTTATCTTATTCTTTGTAACTATTTTGGTTCAAAAATTTCTAAAGCAAGTATTTGACATATCAAAAACATCCGCTAACATATCAAAAACATCTTCTAAATATTTGACATGAATTTACATTCGCTTGGTAATGAAAAAATTTACGAATCTTAGGTTGAGGGACCATTTGGTCCATACTGGAATTTTCATCCAAAATAATAATTTTATCTTATCCTTTGTAACTATTTTGGTTCAATAATTTCTAAAGCAAGTATTTGACATATCAAAAACATCTTCTAAATATTTGACATGAATTTACATTCGCTTGGTAATGAAAAAATGTACTATTGACCAAATGGTCCTCTAACCTAAGATTCGTCATTTTGTATTTTTCTCAGTCCTGAATAAAGTTAGAAAATTTAATTTTCGCACATAACATTGTTTTATTAAAAGACCCCATTAGCAGAAAAATTTAGTCAGTATATATCATCGTTCCAAAGTTACAAGGGAAAACAGAAAAAATTTGGACCAAATGGTCCTAATCTAACAGCAGGGTTAAAAATGATGATATCTGAGGAAAATTATGTAGGAAAATTCAGAATTTATTCCAGTGTTCTGCGAAAATTATCAGAAATAACATTTTATGTAAGGGAAATGTTGGAACACGTGGCAAAAAACATTAGCATTAGCTCCCACAATCCACTAACGCCAGCCACTGAACTACAAGACAACGTTTGTCCATCTCTAAGGCATGAAAACTCTCGCAGCATAATACGTGACCATAATATGTACGCAGCAATTCCAAGAAAACTCCCACTTTAAAAAAATTACACGTTTCCAGAAGATTGTAATATGCAACCACATGGCTGCAGTGACCAACTGAAAAGTGGAGGATATTTTTTAGCTTCTGGTGGGTTCTATACCTCGGCTTGGGAACACCTTCCAACCAACAATAGAAAAAAATCGCATAAAATCTCAATTTATTTCACTGTTTTCGTTTTTGCTGTTGAAACCTTTTCGCTTCTATCTTAGTTTTCGCCACTGTTCTTTCAACTATAAGCATAACTACTTTTCATGTTGAAAGATATATGTATAAGTACGTAGGTGCATATTTACTGTAGGGCGTTCCTTATATGGTTTTTTTAATTTTTGGTAAAACATGATACCAAATGTTTTATGCCACCTTGGTAACATTCTGGTTGCTACTTTGACTTTATGAGCGTAATTTTGGCATTGATAATTTGAAGTTTGAAATGCCTTCAATAGGTCAAAATTGGAACTTGAAAACATCGGTAAATATTCATACATATACAAGGTGGCGCAAAAGTAAACTTCCGATGTTTTTTGGCTGTAATTTAAAAAACAAATAAAAAACTTTGATTCTTCTGGTGGATTATTTTTATTTGGTCTTTTAATTTTGTTTACATCAAGTCGAGAATATGATGTCATGTAAATGGCCGCCGAGAAAGTTGATTGTCTATTGAGCCCTTTTTATGGCATTTTGACTTCTCCAGCGAAAACAGCACACCATACAGTGACTTTGAGCGGATGCAATGGCTCTTCGTGGGTTACACGCGGATTTTCAGTGCCCCAGAAGCGTAAATTTTGTTTATTTACGTACCCGCTAAGATGGAAATGGGCCTCATCACTCATGATTATTTTTGATGAAAAATCATCTTCGTCTTGGTGGTGATTAAGGATGGTTTGAGCGTATGTTAGGCGCGATTGGCGGTCAGCAGCTAACAGCTGATGCACCGTCTGGACTTTGTACGGAAACATCTTCAAATCTTGTACCAAAATTCGCTGTAAAGACCGTCGACTGATACCCATTTGCGTGGCACGTCGTCTGGTCGATGTCGACAGCGCTTCCATGACATCCTCGGCTACAGCAGCAATATTCTTTGCAGGACGGCTACTCCGGTCTCTGTGGCAGTCTCTTCGAGGCGAGCGGCTAAACGTCGCAGTGTTTCACCAGTAGGCGTTGGACGGCCAGGAAATCTGCGACGAAATACACGTTGTGCCAAAGTCACCGACCGATTATTGGTCAAATAAATAGTCAGCAATATTCCGCGTTCTGCAGCAGTGTAGCGTAACATTGTTTATTAACGTGTATTTCGCATGTGTTTACTACACAAATGTCAAAACAGAACTGACATTAGGGCCAATCGCAAAATTTATAGCATTTCTGATAGGAGGATTACTTTTGCGCCACCTTGTATAAGTGTATAAAAATATTTATATAATTAGTCCATTACATTAGGACTGCCTTGTTAGTAGCAGATGTATTTGATATTATTTTAATCTAAGGTAGACGCAGGTGAATTAAAAAACAATACATCAATGTGCTTTTATAATTTTTCACATAATTACTGAAAATGTAGGGATATTAATCGGAAAAGAGTGTGCTACTGTCTGATTACTAACGGAGATATTTGATACTATTTTAATCTAATTGAGACCTACTAAAAATTTATATAATGATTATATATCTTTTTCCACATTTGTGACGTTATTTCACGTACAGCGAGCACAGGAATCACTGTTCGGTCTATAGTTGGACATAATTAAAAATTACACGAGGTGTCACGGCACACCCGGTTGGAACGAAGTTCCTTTTGCTTTATATTATGTACTAGTTAGTTCCAACTCGCCTAAGTCGCCTGTTGAAAAATACTGTAATTTAAATGGATCTATAAGAAAAGATACTTTTTGTAAAATGATGAACTTTTTTTATTTTATTTATTGAAAGTATTTAAAAAAAAAAAAAAGGATATTTTAGGGTCCCTCTTGTAAGAATATGTATTCGGTACTTCTTTTATTAAAATAAAATAGGAATTTCTTTTATTAAAATAAAAAAAAAGGTTTCCCGTTACCTCCCGTGAAAGGATTAGGGTGAGCTTCTCACAACCCAGTGGAGCTGTGCGCATTCTAGTTTTACACTCACTGATTGGGTCCTACAGTTTTACACCAGTTCCGAACGGTATTTTGAGGAGCTTTTTCATGGCTGAATACTCGTTAGTGTCGCCGTCACTAAGCGAGGTGACCGCTGTCGATGGACATTTTAGGTGGTCAGAGCAGGGGTTGAACCCACGTTGTCTTGCAAAACAGCCGCGCACACTACCATTGCACCACCGACGGTCAACTTTTATTAAAAGCTAATGTTTTTATGTGAGAAAAAGCCTAAGAGTATGATTTTTATTTTACAAAGAAATACTTTTTTTAAGAACGGGTACTTTTTAAGAAAATGAATGAAATGAAGAGAAGGGGTTTTTTTTTTTTTTTGAAGAAAAGCTTTATTTTACGAAAGAACAGGTACAATTTTAAGAACGAAGAGCGTTATTTCAAGAAAAGTTACTTTGTTTTACAAAAAAGGCACTCTTTAAAGAAAAGGTAGTTTTTTAAGAAGAGGCGTTTTCTTGTAAGATAATGTACTTTTTCAAGAGAAGGTACTTATTTATAAAATTACTTTTTGTAAGAAAAGGTACTTTGTGTAAGAAAATGTACTTTTTAAGCAAGGTACTTCATTAAGATAAGGTATTTTGTTAAGTAAAGGTACTCTGTTTAAGAATATGAATAGATCTTTTTTGAGAAAATTTACAATTTTACAATTTAAAATTTAAATTTAAAATTTAAAATGTGCAATTTAAAACTTAAGAAAATATAATTTTTTTGAACTTCTTACACTTTGGTTTTCTAAATTTACTTTTTATTCGGTTCGAACTACAATATGTAATAAACAGGCTCCATCTAGAAAATTTCCCATTAAACAAGAAATATGTTAGTCTGTTAGTCTTTTTGTTAAAAAAAGTTTTTTAAAATGTTTTCATTTAGCCCCCATCCCGCAACGTGCGATAAGGCACTTGGTTCCAAAACTAAATAGTAGTCACATTTAGAGACAACCGTTATAACAAATTTAATATATCCGCACTCAAGCATGGTACATATTCCTAGAACTTTGGTACCACTCGAAACATGGCCAATTGTGCCACAATTTTTAAATTTCTAGAGACTTAGAACAAGTTATAAACTCATTTTAAAAATTTTGGAAATGTCTGTATTGGATTGCAATAACATCAAATATTGTTGACAAGGACATACACAATTTGAATTGTTGTCAGCATAACTTTGTGAAAAATGCCTCTACTATTATACCAGTTACCTCAAACACAACAAAAGCTACTGAAGAAAGCAATACATAATTGTATTTCCCTGTTTATGACCTGTAAATATCTACCAGTAATAAGCTCATTTTTAAGGCAAGTATGAACTTTGCCCTCTTTGTAGCAGGGTCAAAATTCAAACTATTAATCCCAAATTTTCACACATAGATTGCTGAAAAAATGGAATGAACACGTGAAAATTCAGGGTGGATTATCGAGACTAGAGTGTCTCAATCAACTGGAGCCAAGCGTTTAGTCTCGGACGCCGTTTGCTCCAGGATGAATTTCGTGAAGGCCTCCCAACTTCAGTAGTTTTCCCGGAAACTATCGATACTGTACGTGATCTGATAAAACAAGAACGACAGTTGACATTCCGTGTGATTACGGCTTCCTTGGGTAGTAGTATCACCAGCATAAATCAGATATTGCATGTTTATGGGCCGTGACCAAAATTTATTCTCGTTGGATCCAATATAATTTGGCGAATGCTCAAAATGCTCCAAAAGGGAGCAAAGAAATGTAGAAAACAAATGCAGTGTATAACAACGTCGCAGGTGACGAATCAGGGATCTATGCATTTGAGCCCGAAATAAAACGGCAAGCGAACGTATGAGTCTTTCAAGACGAGCTAAATCCAACAAAAGTTGTTCGTGGAAGCAACACATCGAAGGAAATTATCGGGCTTAGCACCAGTATTGCAAGAAATATGAAAAACAACAAGAGATGACGGATCATTTTGCATCAGAACAATGCGATCTCTGACACATCAGCTGAAAAAATGGGCAATTCGAGTTGATGGGTCATCTACCGTACAGCCCTGGTTTTGCGCCCAATGACTACTTTTTATTCCCTCACATCACGAAAAAGCTGCGTGCCTGGTCAACATTTTTCGATGAAAATGTCTCAAACGGAGTGGAAAAATTGGTTCGAGGGCATACAAAAGTGTATTGATCTTCACGAAGAATATTTTGAAAAACAATTAAACCAGTTCCAATTATAAATGATTTTTTTTTTATTGTTGGACCCGAAATAAACGTAGCATCCCTTGTATTACACTGTTCCTGAGATCACCCTAATGCATATTTATGTCACCAATAGGAAACGCTGCAGAGTGAAAGACAGAAATAAGCTGGATGATTTCTAACAAGTTGTGGTGATTTACGAGAAGATATGGCAATTGCACTAGGATTTGTGTGAATAGATATGCATATAACAGTGAATAGGAGGATCTGGATTATGGCCGTCGGTGGTGCACTGGTTAGTGTGCGCGGCTCTTGTACATGAGATCCTGGGTTCGAACCCTGCTCTGACCACCTTCAAATTTCTTTCGGCGGCGGTCAGCTCGCATAGTGACGGCGACACTATCGAGTATATAGCCATGAAAAGGCTTCTCAAAATACCGTTCGGAATCGGTGTAAAATTGTAGGTCCCAATCAGTGAGTGAAAACTGGAAAGCGCACAGCTCAGTGATTGTGAGAAGTTCTCCCCGGTCAGTTCACGGGATGTAATGGGAAACCATATATTTTTTTTTAGGAGGATCTGGATTTGTAGCTATATACTCCTAAAGGCTTTTTCAATAAGAGCGCTACAAAAGTTTTTTTAAATAAAACAAAACCGGTTTAGATACCAATGAAATACTTTATTCCTGTGAAAGTACGTTTGATACCATTATGTATGGAACTCGATTTCTTTTGCATGGCTACCACGGGCACGCTTGCAGAAGTCCAGACGCTGAATTTTCAACGGCTTTCAAGCATAAATCGGCCGATACTGCTGCAATTTCACGTTCGATATTCGTACGAAGTTCATCAATCGTCGCTGGCTTGTTGACATAGACCATAGCCTTGACGTAGCCCTACAGGAAAAAATCTAACTGCGTCAAATCGCACGACCGAGGCGGCCAATCGACTGGGCCATTTCGTGAGGTATCACGTTCACAAAACGTGGTTTCCAATAAATTGATTGTGACATTCGCTGTGTGGCTTGTGGCGCCGTCCTCTTGGAACCACATGTCCTCCAAGTACATAGTATCAAATTGGGGCCAAAAATATTCGGTTATCATTGAACGGTAGCGATTCGCATTCACAGTAATGTGCCGGTCTTGATCATCACGTAAGTACTACGGCCCAATGACGCCGCCGGCCCATAAACCGCACCAAACCGTAATTTTTTCTGGCTGCAATGATGACTCATGGATTACGTGTGGATTGCTGTCTGACCAATAATGCATATTTTGCTTATTGACGAAGCCATTCAGCCAGAAATGAGCCTCATCGCTGAAGACCATAAAGTGGATGCAGCACTCTTAAAGTTAAGGCCACTGACTCCAAATTTCGGTAGTAAATTTTAATAAGTTCGACTCGTTGTTGGCTCGTATATCTTTCCATGATGAAAAGTGGCTGTCGGTGGTGCAATGGGTAGTGTGCGCGCCTCTTCTACTTGAGATCCTGGGTTCGATCCCTGCTCTGACCACCTTAAAATTTCTTTCGACGGCGGTCACCTCGCATAGTGACGGCGACACTATCGAGTATTTAGCCATGAAAATGCTTCCAAAAATACCGTTCGGAACCGGTGTAAAACTGTAGGTCCCAATCAGTGAGTATAAAACTAGAAAGCGCACAGCTCACTGGTTGTGAGAAGCTCTCCCCGATTCCTTCATGGGATGTAATGGGAAACCTTATATTATATATATGAAATGGCAAACCTTATTGAAGAGAAATATCAAAAGAGCGGGAACAAATATGGCGTCGATTGCTGTTCCTATCGATTTACTTTTGTAGCGTCTCTGTTGAAAAATACTTTTTATGCAAACAAGTTTATCTGTATATCAGGTACGTAAGCAATTATTTCCTTAAACGGTAATTTTGCAATGCTGTGCTATTTTTCAACCCAAACTTCAAGTTGCCATCCTGGTTCTGGTTCTTTCTTAGTAACTATTGCGAAATTCGAATACCCATTAAACTCATTTAATACACTAGTTCAGTTTTAAATGGTCCGAATGGCAATATAAAAGAAAAAGTAATATCAAACATAATCAACAATCAGATTAACAACCAAATTGCGATTTTATCGCATTTAGCATATATAATACTAAGCTCCTCACACGTGACTAAAATTTTATTAAAATAATTTCCCAATACGATTTATCATAATTATTGCTGTAGTATTTTAAATATTAGCAAATGTCTAAAATTTGGCTAAATTGTATCACTTTCGATTAAATAGTATACTTTGTGTGCAAACACATCACATATATAAAAAATACTCTGTATAATTGAAGAGGTCCGCGTTACCATCTACCTTCTCACATATTATGTTGGCTGATTTTTTTACTGACGTCTGGCCAGGCTTAATGGCCTTAATGCCGAGTTACGGTGAACAAATAAAAGTCAGACGGCGTCTTTGTCTGCCTTTAAAATAATGGTCAATTTATTTCCATTAACTTTTGAGAACCATAAAAATAATTCATATCTAATTCAAGGATTGTACAGAAAGCTATCAGTCAGTCTGGAAGTTAATTTTCTGTGTAATTGTCTGGAAATTATCTGGCTGTGTAGATAGAGCATTTACATTTTACAGGCCTTCTTGGCACTTTTATGGCGTGAATATTTAAACACAATTTCGTTATTCTAAACGCGTTTAGTAGACAATTATACACTGTGTTTTTTTTTCGTTAGAGTTTTATTTATACTATATTTATTTATTGTCCAGATTTGTGTTTTTGAACTGGTTATTCCGAAGTCATTGAGTGGTTTTATTTATTGCTTATATTACTATTTGATCGGCAAGGTAGTAATTTGATTTTTTTTTGTTAAAAGTAATTCTCAATTATTTTATTCAAACAATTAATTTTTATCTATGGTAATATTCTGTTCAATGACCTTCCGCCAACGTTCAGACAACTTTTTGATCCCGAATTCGTAGATTGACTGGTCCGTCCCACAAATACACCCGAATAAGTTGGTTTATGGGTTATCTTCTGTATTGAATGATTTCCCACTCAAAAGGTTTTGCAGACTCCGGAATAAATGAAAATCCGTAGGTGCCATTTCTGTTTCAATGGATATTTTTTTTTTGGGTTTGGGCAGTAATTCGCCATCAGCTTTTTTAAGTGGATTTCCGTAAGCTTGTGCGGAATGAAAATATCAAGCTCTTTTTCAAGTCTAAGCCATTTCGAATTGTTTTCTATGACTATGTGCAACAAGTTTAGTTTGTCTGCAACTCGTCGAACAGAAACTAGTCGGCCAGATTCTAAAACGACTTATTAGCCTCATTTGGCCCCCGCTCCTGTAGCCATTTTTGATCGTGAAATTTCTAGAACGACATTTTTTTAATCAGCATGTGCATTCTATTAAATCACCCAAACCATACACGTCTCAAATATTCCGGTATGCTTCCGCGACTTTTTACCTTTTCGGAAATAAAAGAGCAAAATATGACGAAAATGCTTATGTTGATCATCCAGATTCACAACACATTATTATATATTATTTAGCTGTGTTACTGTATAACAAAGAATTTAGTCAGTTGATCAAACGCATTTCAAAACTAACTAACTATTAGAAATCCGAAATTATTTTCTTGCCAACCCAATATAGAGAAAATTGAAGAAAGTTTGTTTGAAGGAAAAATTGAAAACAAAAACCTTCTTTATGCGAGAGAAAAAGAAACAAACAACAACAAATTTGGGTTAATTTTAAATACATGGTTAATAGTAAAACCAGTGTAAATTGCGAGGTCATACACATAACTAAATTCAGAAGATAAAGAAATATATTTCAGAATATATATGAGGGAAAGTCTAGCATATCGTCAGCTGAGTACTATAAAGCTCCATACGCCATTTTCACTTTTTTAACCTAAGATTAGAAATAGAGGTTTCAAGTGTTGCTCTTTCGAACGCTGTCTTCAGAATTTTGCTATCTCACTCCGTTTCTAAGTTACTCAGTGTTTTATTTATTTTATTTATTATATATTTAGCAATATGTCAAAAACGACTTTTTGCGAAAAAGAACTTTTTTATTGTTGAATATGAATCTTTGGGGACTCAGAAACAATATTTATTCCACGAGTTTTTTTTTAAAAATTAGTTGTATTTCAAAATATAACACAGTTTAACCATTTTCGTGGGCTTAAAAATTAAAAAATTAAATTAAAAAAAAAAAAAAAACTGGAATTTTTTAATTTTTTACAATAAACTGGGTTAGTAAGTAGCCTTTCATTTAAGATGAATATTTCATTCGTACACTGAGAGAAAAAAAATTATTATAATAATAAGTGGTAAAGGTAGATTTACGACTATTTCATTTAAAATGGCACAAAAACGGCTAAAGATTTTTGGCCAAAATTTTCTATTTCTCGTTTAGAAACTTAAAATCTAAAACTCCACCAAGGTGCTTCACGTCACAAAGCTTAGTTTGGACGTTATGAGTTGAGGAAGGTAAAAAAGCTAAAAATTTTGGATTTTTTCCATTTTTCTTGAAGTTTTTTCAATTTTTTTTCCAAACGAAACATTGTACTGCGAAGCGCCTTGGTAGAATTTAAGATTTTAAGGTTCTAAACGAGAAATAGAAAATTTTGGCCAAAAATCTTTAACCGTTTTTGTGCCATTTTAAATGAAAAAGTCGTAAATCTACCTTTACCACTTATTATTATAATAATTTTTTTTCTCTCAGTGTACGAATGAAATATTCATCTTAAATGAAAGGCTACTAACCCAGTTTATTGTAAAAAATTAAAAAATTCCAGTTTTTCGGATATTAATAAAATTACAGGAAAAAATTTCGTAATCAGTTGAAAAATCAATGACAACAAGAACACCCTATAATTCACATATCATGTAATTGAGGGCCACCCTAATGAGCATTTCAGATAGCCGAATGTATCCCCAAATCAGTACATATAATTTGGTACATATATCTTTAAATTGGAAAAACCACTTTTTTTGACATATTGCTATATATATTTATATATTATTTATATTTATATATTTATATATTATTTATATATTTAAACTCTTTAGGCAAACTGCTATTCCGATTTAAAATTGTAGAGCATTCTATCACGCAGTTTTTTTTCACCTCTAAACTTAAACGCTGTCTTTCTCGAAACTAAGTTGATGGCGCCTGGAGCTTTATAGTACTCAGCTGCCGACATGTCATACTTTTTTCAAAGCCGAATGATGATGATTAGTTCCACTTATGGTCCCTGAACTGTTGAGTAATTGGTCATTTCCAATTAAGTAACGTATGGTATGGCCATTTCCAATCAGGTAACGTATGGTAGTTCCGCTACAGGTTCCTGAAACTAATTCCTATGGTAACAATTTCGCAAAAAGTCATTAATGTTAACACATAGATAAAATAAATGCTGGCCAAAATCAAGTGGAGTTTATGAAAGTATCGGGTTACATTATGGTCGATACCTCATATATAAGACGATATTAAAACAGAATTTATACAATATTTGTCTCAGCTAAAGACTAGTGACTTATGGCCAGTTTCACAGTTAAGAATTCCCCATTTAAATATATTTTAAATGCCCGATGTTTGTCATTTAAAAGCCATATGATCATTTTCTGTGAGCTTCTAAATTGAGCTTTTAAATGACGAGTGTGAATCTCGCCCTTAGACTACCAGCCGTCAAAGACAGAATTACAAGTTTTTATATCTGCCCAAGGTTATGCGTTATTTATTGGCAGCCTTATCTAAAATAAAAAAGTGAATGCAAACTTTTTATCGGTATAGTGTGACTAATTACACCGTGATTGTTTTTTTGTGAAAAGTCCGGAGATGAAGGTTTTACCCTAATTCGGGTACGAGGAATATAACTATATCATAAGGTTTTTGAGTTAAAACTACGGTTTCATATAAATATTTTTTTTATTTTGCCTAATACAGTGAATTTTTGAACGAAGTTCCTTATCGCGCGAACCTTTGCTGCTAACAGGTAGTGATCAGAATCGATGTTAGCTCCTCTGATCACTCGTACGTCCATTACACTGGATGAGTGCCTTCCAGCAATTACCACGTGATCAACTTGGTTCTTAGTTCTTTGATCAGGAGATACCCAAGTAGCCTTGTGGATGTCTTTATGCTGGAATCTTGCACCACTAATGACCATGTTTTTTGCTGCGGCAAAGTCAATCAGTCTCATACCGTTGTCGCAACTGTCAGCATGTAGGCTAAAATTGCCAATAGTTGGATTATACACATTCTTCCTTCCTACGTTGGCATTAAAATCTCCTAGTACAATCTTAATGTCATGGCCTGGGCAGCGGTCATACGTTTCCTCTACGGGCTCATAGAATATGTCTTTGGCATCATCATCATATTTGTCTTCTGTCGGGGCACGCACACAAATTAGGGAAATATAAAAATATTTCGCTTTTATTCGGATTGTGGCTTCATTCACAGGATTGAACCTAGAGACTAGATGTCGCAGTCTTTTGCCAACTACAAATGCGCAACCAAATTCATGATTTTTCTCATGGCAGCTGTGGTATATGTCGCAGTTTCTTTTTCTTGTGCAGCCATTTCCTGTCCATCGCTTTTCCTGAATAGCGGTAATATCAGCCTTACAACTTTCGACGACATCTGCCAGTGGGATACTTGCACCCGATCTATATAGAGTTCCAAGCGCATAATCGAAAATCGTGATCCTTATAACGTTTGCGGGGGTCGTCAACATATAGGGGTTGTTTATGTTTTCTGTTTCGTTTTTGTATTTTCACTGCCATTATGAACGGTGACGGGAGGCAAACCAAGTCTATCGGGTTTTTGGATTTTACCTACTGCCAGGATATTTGATGGCAGCCACCCATTATGAATCAGCCGCTGACCAGGATGCAATATGTCGAACCTGGATTTTCTTCTTTTTATCCGCCGTTGTTCCGTATGTTTGGCTCATCCGCCTTCTAAGGACAAAAGAATATGCCCGATTGTTTGAAGAGTTTCAGTGACATCAGGCACCTACTAAACCTGATTTGCCCAGGACGTACTGCGTGGAAGTAGTAAGCTGCTTGGACTGCCCAATGAAGGGACCATTTCTGCCCACTCCCAAGTGAATGGCTATCAGAAACTTTCCACCTCCACGGACATTCCCATGTCAAATTTGCAAATTAGCTTTTAATAAAACAAGTGCCTCTCTTTAAAAGAGGGTCCTTATTGGGAAAATAAAATACATATTCATACAAGAAGGACCTAAAAATACAGATTTTTGTAAAAAAATACATTCTATAAAATAAAAAATGTTTCTTAAAGGAAGTTTATCATTTTACAAAAACTATCGTTTCTTAAAGATCAATTCAAATTATCGTATTTTTTAACAGGCGCCATAGGATTATTGGAACTAACTAGTACATAATATATATCGAATCAAACTTCGTTCCAATCGGGTGTCCCCTGACACTTCAAGTGATTTTTATTACTTTTATTTTTTAAATTTTAAGAGTTTGTAACTTTCAGTGGGTTACTTGTACCGTTAAGCTTTATTCAACATAGTTGTTCGAAATGTTTTCGGGTTCAACTTGTGGGAACAAAATTTATACATACGACCGAGCTTTTATGACTCTTTCATTCAGAACATCGGCCGAAAAGTTATTTCCCTACTTTCTTTGAGTTCCCGTTCACAAATTGTCAGTAATCAGACTCTTTCGCCAAATAAGAAAAAACCCTTAATAAAACCCTTATTATTAAACTTATCTTCATTTCCAATTATCAAATTCCCACAGAGGTCAGTAAATAATGAATTAAGCTTTCCTCCACAGTAAACCATGGTAAAAAAAACTTTCGCCTAATTTTTTATGGGTTATGGAGAAATAGTACGACATTCATTTAACATATTCTTTATCCTAATCTACCCAACGTATAAACAGTCAATAATGGCATAATATTAGACCGCATACTTGTGGTAGTATATGGGAAGTGCCGTAGTTTAGTTCTAAATTATAATGCCGGACAAAATTTGCCATGAAGAATTAATAAATTTCTAACAGTACTTTATGTGACAGCAAACCACGAATGACTTGAGCAATAACTGACAGAGAATTGGAGCACTGGAATGATAGCCTATCTCTCTGTAGAAGGCTTTCAATGGTGCTGAAATTTGCAAGCATTTCTGTATTATTTTTTTACCCTTGAAACCCTTTATTCCTTAAATTCTTAAAATTAAACTCTTTAAATGCAGTTTCTCTTTAAATATAATTACAATCAAATGCTACACTTACATCTATTGTCTGCAGGTACATATCCTCCGAGACAGCATCGTAATGAATTTCATTAGTCTTTGTTTTCTTTATTAGACAGGACAATAGAGACAAAGAAATATTTTTCGAAAATCAATGGACTGCAAAGGGTTTTATATTTCAACAAATTAGTGAGAGAGATACTTAGGGTAGAATAGACTTGCACTGAAATGGATATTTATTGTACAAAGAGGTCGTTGCTCCATTCTTGGCAAGTGTTAGGTGTGCTTTTTGTAATGTTAATGAAATGTAACCCGATGCTTTGCTGACATTTGCTAGCATCTCGAACAGAATTTGGGTATAAAGTGTAAAATGAAGTTATTAACCAATTTGTTATCTTAGTTGAAAGGTGTATTAATGGCATTATTTGTGGAATATGACGTCTTTCAAATGGTAGCCCGGTTTTGCTGAATAGCACTTACCCGAGAGGTTCAATGACTCTGAGTTTGAGGGCATCGGTCATTTGTGGCTTTTTTATGTAGACCAGAGACTTAGAGGATAGTAAGTTCAATTGACCTAAAATCGCTTTCGGAGAATGTACATTGTTGCACTAGCTATCAGAGATATAACGCAGTCTTTTAGGGAATGACATGAAATCATGTTTTCACACAAAACAGTTGCTGTCTGAAAATTCATTGCCACTTGGTAGACTCCGTGTGGTTTGGTATCTTTCCAAAACCATAAATTGTGTTTATCGACGTTCTTATTCTTCAACGAATGGATCTCACAAGTGAAGATTATTTAATTTCTGAAATCGAGACCCACCTTTAAATGCTCCAAAGCATTGTAAGTTCTATCATTAGCATGTGTTGCTCGAAGATGTAGATCGCCATGGTGATTTGTCTTATTGTCAAAAAAATAAAAACAGGAAAATGTTAACAAAACTAAACAAAATAACCGCCATGAATTACCAAAACTCTACTCGGCCCTATTGGAAAAGCTTTTGGTTCTAGACGTCTGTCCGCTCAGGTACGTGCATTTAGTTTTATCCGGGAACTAATGGGGAAACTCTTGGCATAATCGCTTCAAAACCGCAGATGGTAATTTAATAGTTAAATATATGGAAATGTAACTTGGCACGTTACGTCATGGTGTATGAATATAACTAAAAGGATCTAAGGTTTGAAATTCTGGGAAAGGTTTGTCGAACCTTGGGCAGGTAGTCTCCTGCTTTCTGAGCCTATGGCGAAAGTTCCCACTGGTGCTTCTTGCCACAAGTTTACCCAATGGATTTGGATTTTTGGAGGTTTTGAGGAAAAACTACTGTGCTTCTTTTTTCGAAAAATCTGGAAAGGAACAACTTTGAACAACATTAAGTGGGTTTTTCAAAAACAACACAGTAGTTGAATGTGGTGTCGGCCAAAAACTATTTCAGCGATGAAGTCAACTGAAGAAATGGTGAAAATACCTAGCGCAAAAGCGTCTGAAGGTAAGCCCCTAGTATCTTTGCTGGGAAGAAAGCATAAGCTTCACTGGTCATCCGGGATCTATATTTATGTAAGTTTTATGTTTATGTTTATTTATGTTGTTGGCTCACGCTGAGAGAGAAGCATGTGGCACAAGTTCCGCAGCCAAAACCATGACCGACATGAACTCCTCTGTTAGCAACCCCAAGTTATTGACGTCAAGGTGTCGAGTGTCGCTGCTTTGGGTACTGCAGCGCCAACTGTGGGCGCCTATGGTGCCGCTACCCCCAGTAGAAAAAAGAAGGGGAAAGAATTGACCCTTTAATAACTGGTAGACAGGCTCCAACAGCTGATCCACGAACTGAGGTACGAAAATGAAAATCTTAAAAAGAACGTGGAATTCAGGCCGGAAGACAGGAAAATAAATGGAAGATTTTCTGTGATTTGAAGGTCATCAACATTTTGCAAGGGATCATCGATCAGGGCGGCTTCCCAAAATTCTTTTGTTTTCTTTGTAATTGGGATTCACGCTCACCTCTGAATCAATTCCAATGAAACTCGTGGAGGCCAAGAGGAAGTGTGGATGAACAAATACAACAACATAGACTGAAGAATGCACATGGTTCTGGCCATGCATATTTCATTTTTTGCTACCTATGGACCTGAACCGGAGAAAAAGGTAAAAAAAATGAAATTAAAAAATTTTCGGCAAATTTTTCACTTTTGCGTGCTACCTAATAAACAGTGTTAAGAATCATCTCTAGGAAGTTTATATGTTCTAGAAATTTGTTTTATTAAGATCTTAGGTAAATTTTTGTAGTTGATTGTTTCCTTGAATTTTGAACGGTTTGCTACCTATGGATCTGAACCCGGGAAAAAAGGTAAAAAAAATCGAATTTTTTTAAGTTTTTTGCGATTTTGATCTGGAAGGTGAAGTTTTTTTGATCTTATATGTTCGCAATTTTTGTTCTTTATGATAAGAGCTACAACTTTGACTCAGAGAGTAAATCCAAATTCTAAACGGTTTGCAATATATGAGCCTGAGAAAATGATCACATTTTACGAAAATGATACCGAGGCCCCAAATCTTTGGCGGCCCATAAAAAAAAAGTGCATGACTTTGGGAAAAATTGGGAGACACGGGTCTTTTTTTTAGTCTTTTATCACGTAGTGGTGTCCGTATATGGTTATTTTCATGTTGCACTGTGTAACTGTACAGTATTATATTCATCTGATGTGGGTGACTGATCACAGGGTCATACAAGGGTCCACAAGGCAGATAAACTTGCTAAACTTGGGACTACCTGACATGCTTTAGGGGAACTAGAGCACATCGGCATGAATCTAAGAACTAGCAAGCTCCTTTTGAGAAATTGTGCCCTTATCGCACCTAACGGTAGTTGCACGCAGAAATAGTTGTCTTTTGTTGTTGTTTGGATGCAAGTACCGGTTTTTCAATAAGAGCGCTACAAAACAATAAAACAAATAAAACAAAACCGGTTTTAGAGACCAATGAAGTTCTTTATTCCTGTGAAAGTACGTTTGATGCCATTATGAATGGAACTCGATTTATTTTCCATCCCCACCACAGGCACGCTTGCAGAAGTCCAGACGCTGAACCCAATTTTCAACGGTTTTCAAGCATAAATCGGCCCATACTGCTGCAATTTCACGTTCGATATTCGTACGAAGTTCATCAATCGTCGCTGGCTTGTTAGCATAGACCATAGACTTGACGTTGCCGAACAGGAAATAATCTAACGGCGTCAAATCGCACGACCGAGGCGGCCAATCGAATGGGCCATTTGGTGAGATTTCCAATAAATTGATTGTGGCATTCGCTGTGTGGCTTGTGGCGCCGTCCTGTTGGAACCACATGTCCTCCAACTCCATATTATCCAATTGGGGCCAAAAATATTTGGTTATTATTGAACGGTAGCGATTCGCATTCACAGTAATGTGCCGGTCTTGAACATCACGGCAGAAGTACGGCCCAATGACGCCGCCGGTCCTTAAACCGCACCAAACCGTAATTTTTTCGGGATGCAATGATGACTCATGGATTACGTGTTTATTGCTGTCTGACCAATAACGCATATTTTGCTTATTGACGAAGCAATTCACCCAGAAATGACATTCTGAACTCAGAATTCAGAAATTGGACGTAGCGCTCTTAAAGTTGAGGCCACTGACTCCAAATTTCGGTAGTAAAATTTAATAATGTCGACTCGTTGTTGGCTCGTATGTCTTTCCACGATGAAATGTCAAACCTTACTGAAGAGAAATGTCAAAAGAGCGGGAAAAAATATGGCGTCGTTTGCTGTCCCTATCGATTTAATTTTGTAGCGTCTCTGTTGAAAACCCTTTTATAACGCGTATTTGCAGCTTGTCGCAAATATAGTATAATTGTGTCGAAACATGTTGTGCTTGCTAATCAATGTTACATGTTGGGATCACAATGATAGCAGTTTTATAATATATGTGTTTGTGACGCAAATATATATGTGTTTGTTGTACAAAGGCATCTGTGGTTGCACTGTTTATGCTCTCTCGAGAGCAGGAGAATTAAAGAGGTACAACTAGAAATTATTCAAAGTCTGTCTTGTATGCCAGTGCCAGTCAGTGACTCATGATATCATGAGTTGCAGATAAAGTGTGTGTTTGTTATTTAGGCTGATCTATTGCGATTTAGTTTCGCGAATTCAGTTGTCAATGGTTCATCGGAGAGAGGATATCAAAAGCACTTGGTGGAATAAGTAAGTATGCAGTGAAAATTAATTGTGATCAGTGAAAAATAGAATTAACAAAGTCACGAACGTTTAAATGGTTTGCGGTGTTGCTTTGGTTTTGTGCATGTGTTTCGTATATATGTGTGCTAGCAAAGTGAGAAAGATACTGAAAAGAGCAACAAAGCGAAGCCCTTTGTCTGACTGGGCCTTTAGTGAGAAAATCAGAGAGGCTGACCATTTATTAACCCTTCTGCACAAATTGAGTCAAAATGGCCAAAATCATGTCTTAGGATGGCTACACGTTTATACAACTTTTTCATATCCTCAGTCAGGGCCTTCTGATGGATTTAATGTAAACAAAATTTTCGTGACTTGCCAATTTTTTTTCATTACATTTTAAATACTTTACCGACGCGTATACAATTTGTGGGTGAATGATCGCGAATCCTTCTGCGAAAAGATTTGTGGCAAAGATCCAGAAAGCTGTAGTAGCCGACGCTCCCAGTTCGTCGAAGATCATTCAATCTCAAGATTTTCCCTCATCCTTTATGCGTAATTGGGAAAAAGACAAAGATGGTTTTGTTTGTCCACATACCAAAAACTCCAGCAAGCATATCTATTGCAGTACATGCAAAAATTGTTTATGAAAACAACATTATGTCTAAAATTATAAACAGCCACAATTAATGTTCTAGTCTTAAAATAAATTTTGGATTTGTATATTTTATGTTCAAATATTAAAAAGTCAATTTAGTTTACCGTTATACGGATGTGTTTTTGATATTGGGTCAAATTGACCCACAAATTGTTTTTGAGGGGTATAATCTGAATTTGTGCAGAAGGCTTAAATTTAATTAAAAACACAAGTATTTACACCGCGCTTAGCTAGCATGAACTAGCTTTTTATGTAAGTATATTGTTTGTGTTTCAACGCATAGGGATAATAGTGATTTACAGTGTTGTAGCGTTTGTCGACGTTGAAATCCTCCGAAATCAGAAACCTGGGAGACAGCAGAGAAAGGAGAAATTGTAACGCAGCAGATTCTCATTTCACGAAAATGCCAATTAATGCAGTCAATGCAAGCAAATTTTAAAAAGGATCGGTCTAAATCTTTAAAATGTTTTTATTAATTGTTTATAAATGGAGATTTATATTACTAAAATTAATTACATTAAATAATATATATACATTTATGTCAAACACTATTCGTTTCTAATTATTATTATGTTTGGGAGGAAATGCGCACATGTTTCCACGTAAGTATATGGAGGTTTGGGAGGAAACACGCGAATGCTTCCATGTAAGTATATGGATGTTTGAGATGAAGATGCATATGTGTCCACTTAAAAGAATACATGTTTGTCTGTAAACATGGTAATTTTTCCATTTAAATACAAGTGAGTTTGGGACTTTGCAAACACATGAATGTTTGAAGTGTGTCCTTAACATATACATGGTTTCTGCAAAATATGTTTGGGTGAATATATTACATAGGCAGTTTTTTTAGGATGTGGTCTCTGGTAGTGAAATGTGTAAAATCCAAGATCATGTGAAGCCGCCTAAACTTGAAACGCAATAACGCCCTGCTGTCGTTACCGAGACTAGATGTCTCACTTTGTCGAGTATGCTATGACGCGTCGCTGTCTTATGTCTTATGAAAAATGACTTTTGCATACGCTAGAGGAGGTGGAGTCAACAAAACACATTTTGTGTCTATGCCTCGCTCTTTTTAGGAGGAGGCAGGCTAAACTAGCCTCACAATTATGTGAGGAGATAGCAAATCTGGCTGATATTTGCATCTTTTTAGCATTTTAAAACTAGTTCAACGGAAGGCACAAGGAAAATCAAATCCATTTTCATTTGCCCCGTTGTTATCACAATGGACTACAAGCTCGAATGAAGCCTGACAAACCGACTGCCACTATGACCTACCATCATATCGCACCCTGACTTCAAAGAACTCATAAAGCAAAATTTACAAAATTTCAGTAGTTGAAATATGTATGAAAATGTTTAATAGTAGACGTATTCGCATGGGATTTTTTATGTGTTAACATCTGTATGGGCGGGTAGGGACTAAACTCACAAAGTGAACACATCCAAACGCAGTTTGTCCGACTGCGATCACAAATTGTTTGGCGTTAAACTCCTCCGAAACGATTGCACCGATTTGTATGAAATTTTCTGTGTACATCGGTTAGGTCTCAGAATCGGCCAACATTTATTTTTCATACCCCTAAATGATAAGGTGACCTGGTGACCTATAGAACAAAGGTTTGTCCGACTGTGAAACGCAGATTGTCTTACTGCGAAAAAAACACACACTGATATAGCGGCAGCGAATAGTTGCCTTGTGTGGGTGCGGAGCACTCTCAGAGCAAAGAGAATAATAACGTGGATATACGTACATATGTATATAAAAATGAGATAGCAAGAGAGCAACGAAAACAATGAATGTCTTTACATG
The DNA here is from genome assembly GCA_963931995.1 of Phaonia tiefii. Classification (NCBI taxonomy): domain Eukaryota; kingdom Metazoa; phylum Arthropoda; class Insecta; order Diptera; family Muscidae; genus Phaonia; species Phaonia tiefii. Next base: position 320,971,981 of record OZ008367.1, on the reverse strand, counting down.
TGACTATGTTTGTATTTACATGTGTCTGTTGCTTTGCATTCTCTTTGTTTTTGGTGCGTATAAAATAAAAATTATTAAGCAAGAAAATAATGACACTTGTCTTTAAATATTTGTAAGTGTTATTAAGTATTAATATTATTTAAATTAAACATCACTATATGTTTGAACGTCTTTTTTTTTAATATTGTGAAAGCTAAGTCAAACAAAATGTGGGTGCGGACCACTCTCAGAGCAAAGGGAATAACGAAGTAGTTATATGTATATAAAAATGAGATAGCAAGAGAGCATCGAAAATTGTGTGAACTTGTGTAGCGTATGTACGAACATAATAATGTATGTATGTACATATGTCTGTTGCATTGCATTCTCTTTGTTTATTGTGGGAATAAAACAAAAAGCATTAAGCAAGAAAATAATGACACATGTGCTTGCACTGGTCTTTAAATAATTTTAAGTATTAATATTATGTAAATGTAACGTCATCATTTTATTTTCCAATGTAACATTTACTAATGTGTTTATAGAAATCGAACAAGTACCGTGTAACAAAAAGGTGTTAACACATCGCCCGTGAGTTCGAACACTCATTGGATGTTTTTGACGAAAAGGACGACAAAATGACGCTAGATCTTTACAGCGTATACGTATGGTTATTAATTCTTGGTTTTAAGAAAAATGTAAAATCAAAAAGTATGTGTTATGACGCTTTTGAAGTCAGTGTGCAATATAATTCTCTATTGTGTATAAAAATTTTAACATTCTTGTTTATATTCACAATTTGAGTTCAAAATATACTTAAATTTAGTTCAAAAAAGGTTCTAAGTTCAAGTGAATGTAACAACAATTCGAACAACAGCATCCGCAACAGCACAGAGTTTTAATTGCTTGCAATAACCACTCTCAGGCCGTAACCAATGTTTTTGCGCTGTCGGCTGTTTCGTGTGGCATTTTTCCGCAATCTAAAAACAAAGTTTTAATATTTCCTTACTTTAAACCGGCAGCAATGATTACACATTGTTGCCCCACAGAAAACCATAACAAAAAAATTTGTTCGCAAACAGAAAAAGACCACACATTTGCGTGGTAAAGAAATTATGTGGCAAGTGGTGTTGCAGATGGTGCTGACTTTTTTCTCAGCACTGTGGTCTTTAAGCAAACAATAAAAACAAGCTACATCGGAAATATTTCAATGCTTAACAAATTTCTGTTTAAAGTTAATGTATGGGAAAAATATGGGAAAGAAAGTCGTAACTTAATACTTTGTCTATTTATTCTTCATGTCAAGGCATCTGATAAGTTTATAGAAATTGACATTGACACTTTCCGTGGGAAGATATAAGGATGTAATATCTTATCCCAAGTAGCCGCTTGGATAAAGTTTTTTGGTAGCGGATATTTCTATCAGTTCCTATTGTATATTTTATTTATTTTTGTTAATTTGTATATAACGGGTTTTTCAATAAGAGCGGTACAAAAGTTTTTTTAAATAAAACAAAAGCGGTTGTAGATACCAAAGAAATTCTTTATACCTGTGAAAGTACGTTCGATGCCATTATGTATGGAGCTCGATTTCTTTTGCATGGCCACCACGGGCACCCTTGCAGAAGTCCAGACGCCGAACACAATTTTCGACGGTTTTCAAGCAAAAAATGGGCCAATACTACTGCAATTTCACGTTCGAGATTCGTATGAAGTTCATCAGTCGTCGGTGGCTTGTTGGCATAGACCACAGACTTGACGTAGCCCCACAGGAAATAATCTAACGGCGTCAAATCGCACGACCGATGCGGCCAATCGAATGGGCCATTTCGTGAGATAACACGTTCACCAAACTTGATTCCCAATAAATTGATTGTGGCATTCGCTGTGTGGCTTGTGGCGCCGTCCTGTTGGAACCACATGTCCTCCAAGTCCATATTATCCAATTGGGGCCAAAAATATTCGGTTATCATTGAAAGGTAGCGATTCGCATTCACAGTAATGTGCAGGTCTTGATCATCACGGAAGAAGTACGGCACAATGACGCCGCCGGCCCATAAACCGCACCAAACCGTAATTTTTTCGGGATGCAATGATGACTCATGGATTACGTGTGGATTACTGTCTGACCAATAACGCATATTTTGCTTGGAATAAGCCGTGGAATGAGCCTCATCGCTGAAGATGATTTTCCGATGAAAATCCGAATCATTTTCATTCAAGTAGTTGCTCAGCCCAATTCACGAACATACGGCGCTTATGGTGGTCAACCGGTTTCAGTTATTGCGTCAATTTGATCTTGTAAGGATGTAGGCCAAGATCTTTTCGCAACATTCGCCACAACGACGTCACAGAGATGCCCAATGCTTGATAACGACGTGTGAGAGAGACATTTGGGCTTTCTTGAACTGAAGCCTCAGCGACAGCAATATTCTCGACACTACGGGCACTTCTTTGTCTCACTGGCATGGGAACATTTTGTACTGTGCCTGTGGGTTCAAATTTTTCTACTAGACGCTCAATTGTTGATCTGGTAGGACGATTATGACGACCATAAATTGCACGTAGCGCTCTTAAAGTTGAGGCCACTGACTCCAAATTTCGGTAGTAAATTTTAATAATTTCGACACGTTGTTGGCTCGTATATGTTTCCGTGATGAAATGGCAAACCTTACTGAAGAGAAATGTCAAAGGAGCGGGATAAAATATGGCATCGTTTGCTGTCCCTATCGATTTACTTTTGTAGCGTCTCTGTTGAAAAACCCGTTACAAGGGGTGTGTGACTGCTACTGGCAGCTTAAGGAAACCTATACCAAACATAAAACGTAGCTAGTATGTAATTTGTAAACTACGACAATGTATTAATAGAAAAATGGGGGTGGGTTGTATCATAGGTACGTAGGTTTAATTGAATGCAGCCATATTAAATATAATACAAGTCATACATGAGTTTATTTACGCATTTATCATTATATTTTCCTAGAACTTGATAGAGCAACCCCGGATGTACCAGCGGATTTCTTACCGTAATATTATTTCATTCATCTGAAACCATATTCTAGTTAAATTGCGACATATTTATTTCCAACGGAGAAAAACATTCAATGTGCGCGTTCAATTCATACGACCAGTATCGTCCATTTACGTACAAGTCAAATTCGAGTCCTATGTGGGGTTGTGCTAATTAGGTGCGATAGAATAGTTAGCTCCAGAATACAAGTTTTGGAATTTCGCCTACTGAAAGTCATTATTTGTTTGTACGCACTTATATTTATCTATGCAATTAGATAATCATGATATTGATAACAAAAACACTATTTTTCTCAGAAATATTTTCTGTTATCGATTACAGACTTGTTTATTCGGAACGCATTGCAATGAAAATGTCCTAGTTTTGCTCAGCCTCACTAGGAGTGCATGGACTAAGTGCTAAAATAAATCATAAATACATTGGCTATTAGAAATTCTGGTGTTTAATAGTTCACAAAAATAAACCGGATTTTCTAACTTCATATTGCCAATTCTACTGATAATGGCAATGAATTATAAAAGCCGCTGAACTAGACTCAAACACAATTGTATTCAAACATTAACAATACTGTTATAGCCAGGAGACGAAAGACAACATCTAGTGTCTTTGTATAGGATTCGGACCGATTTGCAGTGGTTTGAATAGCCGGCATAAAAGTTCTGGTGCTCATTATTTGGGTCTGCTCATTTAAATATTTAATGACCCCATAAACTTCGGCAATAATGAACAACATTATCATCACCATTTTCATCAGTGTGACAACTACAAACATAACACGTTAGGTGGTACTTACAAAATGCGGCACAACAAAATCGTAAAATGGAGTTAATGTGTCCTTTGTTATGGCAACACTTTATAAATGCCGGCAAAATTCATAAAACAAACAAATGATTTTGGGATAAGAAGGGTCGTAACACTCAGACAAATACCGTAGCAACAAAACAAAGAATAATACTTAACAAAAATCAGAAGAGAAGTGATGAAATGTAAGCAAAAGAATAACAAAAAAAAACAAACCTAATAAAGGACACCGGACACGGGACTTAGACGACACGGTTACCTTGGAAATAATTGCCTTAAATACCGTAAATTTCATGACAGAAGAAAAAAACCAGAGCTGCAACTAAATGGCATGTATTTTGAAACTCGTGGGGAATTGTAAAAGATTAAATAAATAAATAAATGGTTTCCCATTACATCCCATGAAGGGACCGGGGAGAACTTCTCACAATCACTGAGCTGTGCGCTTTCCAGTTTTCACTCACTGATTGGGACCTGCAATTTTACACCGATTCCGAGCGGTATTTTGAGAAGCTTTTTCATGGCTATATACTCGATAGTGTCGCCGTTACTATGGTCAGAGCAGGGTTCGAAGCCGGGATCTCATGTACAAGAGCCGCGGACACTAACCATTGCACCACCGATGGCCGACGGTAAAAGATTAGTATAATATTAATGGGAAGGCTTTTACGTTCAGTATTTACGATGAAATGACAATGAAATAAAAGCAAAAGGAGACCGATGAACTAACTATTTAAGCGAAAAAACTGCTGGAGATAGCGCTAGAATTAAAATACTGACATCTGCAGAATGAAGGAAGAAGCCCACAAATTCTGCCTGAAGATATTTATTAAAACAAAAATATTTTCATAGATTTACTGACTATAAAATAAATGGTTTCCCGTTATATCCCATGAAGGGATTAGGGAGAGCTTCTCACAACCAGTAAGCTGTGCGCGTTCTAGTTTTAAACCCACTGATTGGGACCTACAGTTTTACACCGGTTCCGAACGGTTTTTGAGAAACTTTTTCATGGCTAAATACTTGACAGTGTCGCCGTCACTAAGCGAGGTGACCGCCGTCGAAAGAAATTTAAGGTGGTCAGTATAGGGATCGAACCCACGTCGTCATGCACAAGAGCTGCGCACACTACCATTGCACCGCCGATGGCCACTGACTACGTTAGTGATATTGCGATAACATTTCGTTGCAATTCCTCTCGCATATGGCCAATTGCGGGCACTGAATCAAAACAAATCAAAAACGCTGTTACTGATAGGGCTGCGACATCGACATCGATGTTTTGAAAATATCGATGTTTTTGAAAAACATCGAGTACTTTTTACATCAATGTTTTAGTTCTAGTGTTTTCCCAACATCGATTGGTTGTATCGGTGTTTGCATCTATGTTTTTCTGGGTGACGATTGTGACAAATTCCCTTCATATAAGGTAAAATAAACCATAAAATATTAATATAACCTCAAACTGTGGATATTTGCTCATTTATTCGCCGCCAGACGCCACCATTATGCGTAGGTCGTTATACATGGGAAACTACTTATTTTAATCAAGTTTGTATTTTTCACCTTTGCATCGAGGAAAATGGTGATTTATATGTTGACAACACATATCTAAAAGGAAATTCAACGAAAACAAAACATCGGCAAAAACATTGATGATCGAAGAAACATCGATGTTTCTGCCTGACTCAGATTGTAACTAGTGGTGTAAATTACCCCTTCTGTTTCAATCTTGGTACCTCGATTTCTAAAAAAAGTCACCAAAAACGAAACATTCCGAAACACATCGATGTTGGAAAACATCGAAGATTTGAGGTCGATGTCGCAGCACTAGTTACCGAGTCCAAACCACCTACCAAAGACGAGGTCACAACAGTAATTTTCCAGCTAAACGCAACAATGCTCCGTGTGCAGATGGGGTATCGGCAGAGCTATTTATAGCTGACTGCGATTATTTGTTATGTTGCATCATGTAGTCTCAGCGAATTGTGCCTGTTTTCCTAAGATCTGACGCCAAACCTGGAAGATCTCCAATCGGTAAGATACAACCGTATTGATTTAAAAATGCGGAATACTTTTTCGAAAGTCGGTGGTGCAATAGTTAGTATGCGCGACTCCTGTGTATGAGCCTGTGGGTTCGATCCTTGCTTTGACCACCCTACATTTCTTTCGATAACGGTCAACTCACTTAGTGTTGGTGACACTATCGAGTACTTAGCTGTGACAACGCTTCTTAAAATACCGTTCGGATCCAGTGCAAAACTTGAAAGCGCTCCAAGAGAGTGATAACAAATAAATAAATAGTTTCCCATTACATCCCATGAAGGGACAGGGGAGAACTTCTCACAATCACTGAGTTGTGCGCTTTTCAGTTTTCATTCACTGATTGGGACTTAAAGTTTTACACCGATTCCGAACGGTATTTTGAAAAGCTTTTTCACGGCTATATACTCGTTAATATCGCCATCACTATGCGAGGTGACCGCCGCCGAAATATATTTTAAGGTGGTCAGAGCAGGGTTCGAACCCAGGATCTCATGTACAAGAGCCGCGCACGTTCGAAATGCTGCCTTGATAAAAACAATGCTCTGTCAAAATTCTGGAAATATATTTTTCTGTTTATGGTTTGAGGTCGGTTTTAATTCAAGCTATTTAGAATGGGCTCAGAAATTTTAAAATAACTTTTACTTAAACTTTAGCAAAATATGTTTCCAACAGTAAAGTCGGGCCCAGAGACTTTCCCATGTCAAACTCCTCCACTATTTTAATACCACGGGTTCGAAAAAAATATTCCAGGCTTGGACCAAGATGCGTTTCCGATCACAGGGGGTGGTTCCCTGCTATCCGGCAGAGTTGAGCTTCGAGCAAACATTTCTGCCAACAGGTTAGCTTTATCAGTCGGGTTAAAAAATACTAAGTAATTTTTAATTGGGGTTGGGATTGTTGAAGAGGAGTTATCATTTACCATCTAATCAAATCCCAAAATCTCTTGCTTCCCCTGGCAAAAGAAAGAACCTTAGCATAAAGACGCCGTTTATATAGAATCTGCCTTCTTAAGCAGTGTATCAGTAATTGGATTTTCGTATAACTTCTAATTGTCGAAATCTTCCTCTTGGGATCTGAGAGCTTCTTTGCATACTCGATCAAACTAACCTTTATCATGAGTTTAAATCGAAATTGGCCTCCGTGGAGTGAATACTTCATTCCTGTTAAGATAATATCTTCTACCATTTCCGCAGCAGCATTGGCATTTTCATCGCGAAAACATTTTAAGTTCATATTTTTCACAGTGCGAAGTTAGAAGAAGATTAAGACTGGTCGAAAACTGCCCTTCAATATTTGAGAGTTGTTTTGGTGCATTAACTATTTACATAAGGTCATTGTGCAACGAAAAGCTCAACATATTGATGCTGCAAAGACGTGCGGTTCGAATTTGTAAACCAGTAGATACTATTATCATAAAAATCCCCAGCAAATACAATTTCTCCACACGGCCATTTCTCCTAAACGTTGGTAATCGAAGTTGGGACTCCTATAAAGAAAGCCGACATTCATAACGTGTTGATTGAAATTTTAACCAAATACAGTTAAGTTGAGGATCTATAGTGTCCAGTTGTCGCATGGCTTGAAAAAAAACGTCGTTATGCAAATTCACGACAAGATCCCTGTGTGAAAAAAGGAAGCGGAAAATTCTGTCGTATATATGCATCTATACAGACAGCCTTGTTATCACTGGAATACTTTTTTGAGGTCTATTATTACAAATAAAAATTGTTAAACTAAATGTAGTGAAATGTCGCGTACACCTCTAAAAACATTTAAATGTTTAAAGTTGAGCAATTCCAATTAATTTTTTTATTAGTTACAATAGTAGATCTAAGATCTTCAAAATATGGGATCATTAGTCCCAAACCTCTTACCACCGAGTTATTTCTGCAGGTTTGGCAATAGAAAGTAGTCATTGGTGGTTAAAGCAGGTAAAGTATCCCAGTTTATAATTTTTTTCCCCGGAGACCTCGTAGATCACTTGCTTCTTCGCAAAACGCGGTCGTTTTTGCTTCAAAGCAATGTCGAATCTGTCTAGCTGCTTGGCGTAATATTTGAAGGTGCTCATGGTACGAGGTTGAATTTTATTTTTCGGGATTAGAGAACGAAAACAAATATTCATCATCGAAAATCACTTTATTGTTTTTCGAAATATTCCCCATGAAGATCTATACACTTTTGCATGCGTTTGAAGCAATTGTCGAAACAGCTTTGCCACTCTGATAGAGGTATCTCCAAAACATGCATTCTGAACGGAGCAACCGCTTCTTCAGGTGTCAAAAAACGTTGACCTCCCAGATTGCTTTTTACGTACGGGAATAAAAAGAAGTCATTCGGTGCCAAGTCAGGACTATACGGCGGATAACCCATCAAATCGATGTTTTGGGTGCTCAAAATTTCAGTTGTTTCAGCCGATGTGTGAGAGCTCGCATTGTCGTGGTGAAGAGTGATCCGTCTTCGGCGATTGGTTTACCTGATTTTTTGGAAGACAACTGCCAAATAAATGGTTGTGTATCACTCAGAATTCACTGTTCTGCGTTGTTCTATTGGTATGGTGGCGACATGTCCGGTTTTTCCGAAAAAAATAGGCGACCATTTGCTTGGAAGTGCTTCGGAAGCAAACAATTTTGGTGGATTTGGCTCATCTCGAAACACCCATACAGTTGACTGCTATTTACTTTCGGGCTCGTAGGGGTAAATCCAGGATTCTGTCACCCTGTCACCCTTTCAGACTTTTTATGAGCGATTGACAAATTTTGTGGGATACAACGCGCACAATTTTTTTTGACAGTCAAATGTTTATGTAATATTGAGTGTATGCTGGTCCCACTAATGCCTAAGGTTGTCTCAATCTCACGATAGGTGACATGACGATCTTGCAAAATCAGTTCGCGCACAGCATCAATGGTTTTCGGAACAACAGCTGATTTTGGATGACCTTCACGAAATTCGTCCTGGTGAGAACTATGACCACGATTGAAGTCAACATACATACCATCGATAAACACTGGTCCTTGATAGAGCTTCATCGACAAAAATTGAATTAAGTTCATCCATGCACTGTAGCTGAGTTAATCCACTTCGAAAGTTGTAAAAAAATAATCGCACGAAAATGTTCACGATTTAATTCCATTTTTGGGCCGAGATGAATCTTTTAAGTTACTGCAAACAACACAAATAGCGCTCGTATGTCAAAACGTTATGAGTACGCATAACCAAAAAAATGTCCAACTTTACGATAGACCTGTCAGTTGCCAGATTGCAACACTAGGGTTGCCAAATGCCGGAACATAAAATTCAACCTCGTACCTTCTCATGATTTCAAGCAAATCGAAGCAAAGGGCATCGCATATATCCCTAAATGCTGTAAATATGACCTTGTTGGCCGACAAACCCACGTTGGCCTTATTTGGTACATGTTCACCCGGTGAAGTTCACTGCTTTGACTGTTTCTTGATTTATGGTATATTCTGATGTATCCATGATTGCTGTGGAATTCCTTTGAATTGGTCACACGGTTGCGTATATAGTCGAGTATTAGAAATTGCGGCAACTTACCCATGAATACTTTATACATATGCAAATATTCATATAATATGCGATGTACCAATTTAGTGTAGCTACCTACAGCGTTAGCCGCCTCACGCATGCTCATTTCCTATCGTCAATAACCATTCCATGAATTTTATCGACGATTTCAGGCGTGACGGTTACTTTTCCGTGAACTTACCGTACCGCGTTACTTGTAACGGGTTTTTCAATAAGAGCGCTACAAAATTTTTTTTAAATAAAACAAAACCGGTTCTAGATACCAATGAAATTCTTTATTCATGTGAAAGTACGTTCGATGCCATTATGTATGGAACTCGATTTCTTTTGCATGGCCACCACGGGGACGCTTGCAGAAGTCCAGACGCTGAACCCAATTTTCGACGGTTTTCAAGCATTAATCGGCCGATACTGCTGCAATTTCACATTCGATATTCGTACGAAATTCATCAATCGTCGCTGGCTTGTTGGCATACACCATAGACTTGACGTAGCCCCACAGGAAATAATCTAACGGCGTCAAATCGCACGACGGAGGCGGTCAATCGACTGGGCCATTTCGTGAGATAACACGTTCACCAACCTTGCTTTCCAATAAATTAATTGTGGCATTCGCTGTGTGGCTTGTGGCGCCGTCCTGTTGGAATCGCATGTCCTCCAAGTCCATATTATTCAATTGGGGCCAAAAATATTCGGTTATCATTGAACGGTACCGATTCGCATTCACAGTAATGACGCCACCGGTCCATAAACCGCACCAAACCGTAATTTTTTCAGGATGCAATGATGTGGATTACTGTCTGACCAGTAACGCATATTTTGCTTAATGACGAAGCCAATCAGCCAGAAATGAGCCTCATCGCTGAAGATGATTTTCCGATGAAAATCCGAATCATTTTCAAGTTGTTGCTCAGCCCATTCCACGAACATACGACGCTTATGGTGGTCAAGCGGCTTCAGTTCTCGCGTCGATTTGATCTTGTAAGGATGTAGGCCAAGATCTTTTCGCAAAATTTGCAACAACGACGTCACAGAGATGCCCAACACTTGAGAACGACGTGTGAGAGACACATTTGGGCTTTCTTGAACTGAAGCCTCAGCGGCAGCAATATTCTCAACACTACGGGCACTTCTTTGTCTCACTGGCACGGGAACATTTTGTACTGTGCCTGTGGGTTCAAATTTCTCCACCAGGTGCTCAATTGTTGATCTGGTAGGATGATTATGACGACCCTAAATTGGAAGTAGCGCTCTTAAAGTTGAGGCCACTGACTCCAAATTTCGGTAGTAAATTTTAATAATTTCGACACGTTGTTGGCTCGTATATCTTTCCATGATGAAATGGCAAACCTAACTGAAGAGAAATGTCAAAAGAGCGGGAAAAAATTTGGCGTCGTTTGCTTTTTTTATCGCTTTACTTTTGTAGCGTCTCTGTTGAAAAACCCTTTATTGGTACGACCACCACGAACTGCAGTAGAGTCGCCATAGTGTTTATTAAGCCTTCCTTTGGTTTCGGTGATAATTTTTACGCAAAAAATAATGAGTGACGAGCACACGAAATTCCCTTTTTATCGTCGAAAATTTTAAGGTTGCTTGCATTCAATGGTCGTTAATCACAAGCTAAATGACGCAGCGTGCTTACAATTTTAAGATCATCTATCAGCAAACGATAGTTGACAGAAGCAGTGTTAGTTCTAAGTTTCTAAGAGGGCATTTCAAAAAGCCACGGTGCTTTCAAACCGTTTCATAAGTAATAAAACCTTAAAGACAAGTTTTAGTAAAGGTCATGTGGGAAATTTCACTATAACTGGAGAACATATATAACCGATTCATACAAAGCACAGACTACTGAGGTCTTTTTGGAAAATATAATATGTTGCTTTTTGCAAATGATGCGGTTCGATGAACAGAATTGTGCATTTTTTAATCGACAGAAGGTAGACTTTGAACAAGAGTCGAATTTATTTCGTGATTTACTGCGCTGATGTAATTGTGTTTTACGGAATTTAGTCAGGCATGTCTCTAAACATTATTTAATGTTATATTTACATCAACAATGTTGTAAATGCTTTACTTTTTTTTAGCATAAACTGTATAAAGTACTCCTACATCTTTCCTCCACTGCTTCATCTGCTAGTGTTGTTTTGGTTTATATTTCCATTATTGTTGTCATTGCAGCCACTTTCAATGGATGGTGGCTTTTTTTGGTCGCAGTAGTTGCAGCTTTAGTGTGTGCTGTTTATTTTACGAGCGTAGGAGGTTTGTGTAGTTCAAATTGAACTTTACGGTGATTGATGATAGTCTTTTTGGTTAGAATGCAAATAATGTAGTATAACCGTTAGACGCTTTACGATAATCAGATACTGAAACTAAATCCCGTGCAACCAAGAAAAGTGGCAGCCAGGATTCAGTTTGCTATCACCGATAGTCCTGACAATCTAAAAGAGTTTGTGCATGAGCAGTACAACATTAATGTCATATAAAAATAAGTTTAATATTTTGTAATATAAAACTACGTTTGAGATTTTTTTCTCATAATAACAATAAAGATGTGAGCATTATTCAAAAAATATACCAAGAAAAGTATCAGCATAACTAGTAGGAAAGATTGCGTATGCGTTAGCACTAAAACCGCAGAAATTCTGGGGTTTCATTTACTCTAAAGCGAACAAATAATATAAGATAATGGAATGTGTAATTTCTCAAGCGTGAACGTCTGCGTGTGTTATCTAATTTAAAGAATCTAGTTTTGAGTTCATAAAACGGTATTAGTTATTATGCTACCTCTTCTAAAAACCCCATTAAATATTAAAGTTCAAATTAAAATTCTCAAAATTGTGTTGCTGCAGTTTTAAACAGCAATAAGAGCAAACTAAAATTTAAAGTAAACTTCATATATTCAATGCTTAAAATATTATTTTTCGGAACTCTTGATGCACGTGCATACCAACAGGACACTTGCTACATTTCACCATCCTTAAAATTTTAAAAACGTAACCGAATTATATTAAAATTTCCAAAATGTTACAATGCGCCTCGCTTTTGCTTCAAGTGCATTGCGGTACGTGAAAGTGTTTTTCTGAATTTTTTGTGTGTGTATTCTAGACGACCCATAGAGCGATATTTTTGCTTAGCCTAATATACGTACACTGTTTTATTATGTTAATATTTAACTAGCCAATAAACAAATTTTTTCTTATTTGGGAAGTAGAAGCTTCTCTGCATCGTTGCTCGAATGCCGAGTATATATTTCTTGTAATATACGTCCAGATGCTTTAAATACACGTTCGCTAGTTGCTGAGCTGGTATACGAGTATATATTTTTTTCTTCAACAAGGGAATGTCGTCCGCGCTCTTCTTGTGTGTACCAAATTTCCTCTTCGCCAATGTAATTTTCAGTATAAAAAAATGGTCTCCCATTACATCCCATGAAGGAATTGGGGAGACCTTCTCACAACCAGTGAGCTGTGCGCTTTCTAGTTTTATACTCACTGATTGGGACATACAGTTTTACACCGGTTCCGAACGGTATTTTGAGAAGCTTTTTCATGGCTAAGTACTCGATAATGTCGCCGTCACTAAGCGAGGTGACCGTCGTCGAAAGGAATTTTAAGGTGGACGGAGCAGGAATCGAACCCAGGATCTCCTGCACAAGAGGCGCGCATACTAACCATTGCATCATTTTCAGTATAGTTGCCTTTTTAAATTGAAGATAGTTCGAATCCGGCGAAATTAATTCTCTTCTACGGCACATTATTTTAACATTACGAGTTCTATTGTTTCCTCCAGTAATAATGAAACATGTTTGCTGTTCAATATGTTTGTAGCCCATATACTATTTGTAGGAACGTAAATTAGTTGGTTAAATTTTAATACCTTCTGTGTGAAGTGCAGAAGAAACAGACGCCCTAAGTCCACATGGGTACATTTTTAAACTCATATAATTATCCAACACCGCCACTCACATGGAGTACAAGCCATCTTTAAGCAAAAATTTAAATGCACTTGTTGATAACTCCCACCAACCACAACTTATCCAACACAATGGATGATTTAGGGAGAGTGTATGATTAAGTCAGTTCATCCGACTGAAATTTATATTTCTCCAAAAATATACACCTGTGGCAGACAATACATATTTTCTAACCATTATATAGTAAAGGGTTTTTCAACAGAGACGCTACAAAAGTAAATCGATAGGGACAGCAAACGACGCCAAATTTTTTCCCGCTCTTTTGGCATTTCTCTTCAGTAAGATTTGCCATTTCATCATGGAAAGATATAAGAGTCGAAATTATTAAAATTTACTACCGAAATTTGGAGTCAGTGGCCTCAACTTTAAGAGGAGAATTTTAAGAGGCCTCAACTCTGGCTGATTGGCTTCGTCAATTATCAAAATATGCGTTATTGGTCAGACAGCAATCCACACGTAATCCACGAGTCATCATTGCATCCCGAAAAAATTACGGTTTGGTGCGGTTTATGGGCTGGCGGCGTCATTGGGCCGTACTTCTTCCGTGATGATCAAGACCGCCACATTACTATGAATGCTAATCACTACCGTTCAATGATAACCGAATATTTTTGGCCCCAATTGGATAATATGGACTTAGAGGACACGTGGTTCCAACAGGATGGCGCCACAAGCCACACAGCGAATGCCACAATCAAATTAGTGGAAACCAAGTTTGATGCGGTCGTGCGGTTTGAAACTGTTAGATTATTTCCTGTGGGGCTACGTCAAGTCTGTGGTCTATACCAACAAGCCAGCGACGATTGATGAACTTCGTACGAATATCGAACGTGAAATTGCAGCAGTATCGGCCGATTTATGCTTGAAAATCCTCGAAAATTGGGTTCAGCGTCTGGACTTCTGCAAGCGTGCCCGTGATGGCCATGCAAAAGGAATCGAGTTCCATACATAATGGCATCGAACGTACTTTCACAGAAATAAAGAATTTCATTGGTATCTAAAACCGGTTTTATTTTATTTAAAAAAAATTTTGTAGCGCTCTTATTGAAAAACCCTTTATATCATACGCCTAAGGTGGTTCACTTATTTTAAGGCACTAAAGATTCCATATTCAGCCGCCTGTATCTTTCGCAATTTGTAACCGTTTGCAAAATTTTAAAATTAAAATGGAAGCTAGACATCTTGAGATATAAAAAAAAAATATGAAAATTGCGGTTTCTTAACTAAAGAACTTTCTTTGAACAATTTATAAAAAAAAAGTCCAAAAATGTGCTATTTTTTTCTGGTTCACTTGAATAAAAACACTTTAACTAATTTTAATGAAAAACAGTTTTTCTTGTTTTTTTTTTTTTAATTTATTCTACTTTATTTAAGAACCATTAGTAAAGGGTACAACTCCCTTTGTTTTTAATAACTTCAAAAATACGGATTTTCATTGAGAGATAAAGGGAATTTATGAAATCCAAAGAAATTTGATTCGAAGCATCCTTAATGGGCTGAATTAGTGACTCCTTGTCATCAAATTGTCTACCTCCTTCATAGAACTTACCACATAACCAACCGTAGACATTTTCAATAATGTTTAGATCTAGCGAATAGGGTGGCCAGTCAAGAATATTAACATTTTGGTTTGCAATGAAGTCCTTTACTACTCTGGCGTTGTGTATAGGGCCATTATCCTCTCGCAATATCCAAGATATGGGACCAAACAGTTCAGTGAACTTCGGAAAAGCCGATTCTAGTAACGTTTTATAGCTTGCACCAGTAATTTTTGCACTTTGAAAATCAAGGTCGATGGTGCCATAGTAAGTAATACATTACACCGCCTTCTCGCCTGTGATGTCGGTTCAGAAAACGCTTTTGTTTGCGCAGATCATAGAAATAATAGTTGTAGCCATCATGCCCATCCAAATTAACCTTCTTCTCGTCCGTAAATACAACGGTTCTCCAGTCACTTACATGACCTCTTGGCTGCACATCCCATACCATGTAGTCTCTTGCGAATTGAAGCCGTTTTTCTTTACAAGGAGCATTAATTGGTGGCTTTTTTGGTAATTTCAGGTATTTAAGATACTCACAGATCTTAGTTACTCTGAGTACTAATAAATTGCTCGCTTCCACTCCAGCTTGACCTCTTATTTTTGACGAGGATAAGGCAGAATTAGAAGCAATTCTGATGATTTTTATTTTCTCATACGTAGATAAAGACAACGAAACCCTTCCTTTAAAATTTTTTCCATACCCTTCGGTATCCTTGATGTAAGTGTCGACAACTGTTTGGCCCCGTCCAATTTTTCAAGCTATTGCGGTGTTAGTATATCCTTCAGAACGGTAAACATCGATTTTAGTTTTTTCCGATAGATTTAAAATTTTTGTTTGGCCATTTTGACTCGTACAATGATTAAGATATAATAAATTGTAATAAACAAATGCTCCCTACAAAAAATCATCGCTTAGTTTAAAAATAATAAAGTGCATTTATTCAAGTAAACCAAAAAAAAAATAGCACAGTTTTGGACTTTTTTTTTATAAATTGCTCATAAAAAGTTATTTATTTAAGAAACTACTATTGATATGATTTTTTCTTTTCTCAAGATGTCTAGGTTCTAGTTCCATTTGAAAATTCTGCAATCGGTTACAAATAGCAAAAGATATAGGCTGCTGAATATGGAATTTGTGAACAGGAGTGTATGTATATATATGTATATTATATTTACGGACTTCGATTCAGTTTCTTATTCGATTTTGTAATGTCCGTCTTTCTGTGGACGCACATATTTTTGAAATCAATGTGACAAATATCAACCGATTGCAAAGAAATTTCCCACATAGATGTTGTTGGGGTTAGTGGCGCACGCTATTTAGAATGGTGATATCATTCCATATTTTTATGGAGCTTCCGTACAAATGAAATTCCAGCTTCGTACTATGGACCATTGGACATGGATATTATAATTTATTGGTGTGCGCGTGGAATAATAGTCCTTCAAGTTCACTCCCACTCACGACTCACGAAAAGTTTTGGACTTTCCACGATCACCTGCGCTCACGAGTCAAGATTAAAATATCACCCATGAGCGCTCACGACATGTTATTACCAAACATTGGTTCATATTTAGTGTCAAATACTGAAAATATTAGACATGGTATTTTAGTCTTTTTACAACTTATGTATATATTGTGTTCTTAATACCACAACAAAACCAAAATTTAAATGGTGAAATTTGGAACAGCCAATCCCGGTACAAATATCAAGTGTCGGTTATAAATCTGTTTATTTGAAAATGTTCTCGTGTATCCAAAACCGGTTCCAAAACCGTTTATTGTATGCAGTTTTTATACGCTGGTTTTAAAAGTAAAATTATGTTTCCCCTAGTCAACAGATCTAGATACATCGTTGAGTCGTATACGACGAAATATATTAACAAAAATTTTAACAAAAAAAAACCTCCAGATCTGTGTACATCGTAGCAAATAGAAAAATATTCTTCCGAAAACTGCAATTAGTGGCAACGTGAACAAGACGGTCATCGACCTAGAACGCTAGGCGGTGATGAGAAGAGTCACAAACTTCGAAACGATCGTCCACCATCGTGAGTTCAAATCCTGGTGCCGACATTTTTACAATTTTTCTAATTTTAGAAAAGCCCCCTGATCTGTGTAGCTCATAAGGAATAGAAAAATATTCTTCTAAAAAAATAAATAAAGTTAATTTTATTGTAGAGATTTAAAAATTTTATTTATTTATTTTAAAAAATTTGTGTTCGAGTACTTTACCTAAGAGTATGGACGGTCTTAACTGAGTCCACACAAACGGTTTCTTACTTCGTTTGTTTGCGAACAGAGGACATATTTGGCCACAAATTTATGTATGTATTATTAACAATTTCATTATGGTTAACACAAAATTGAGATCCCAAACTCAGATACAATGTAAAAAATTCCATACACGGACAGCAACTGTCTCGTGAGGTATCTCTTTCATTTGGTCCGAAGCTCTACTTTGATTATGCTCATATGTTACATACGATATATTTGCACTTCCCATATGTATCTGGCGGTAGTAGCCTTTTGTACGTGGTAAATGTGATGAATTAAATATTCAAAAGGCAGATTAGCTAGTCCCTTTACTAGTGCCGCTGAATAGGCTAAGGTTTTTTGAATCTGTCTACAGTCGTGTTTGTTAACAAATAAATGAATTGACAACTGTTTGAGTTTGTACTAGTCTCCGGTCTGATAAAATCAAGTGGCTTCCGTCCTTTAAAACCAAAAGCAGGTCAGTATTAGACATGGTATAACACTTTGACAAACATTTAATATAAATGTATTTGAATTGCACGTATGGGTCAACATAGACAGCTATTCGACCTAATGCGAGTGTTGACAAACATTAGCATAGAGGAATTTAGGATAGAGTATTATATTCTCTCATCTGACGATTAATTTCACACTCTTCGTCGTAGGTTTGTGCAAGTTAGAGAAATTCGACGAAAATTTACTTACAGCAGGTGGAGTTACAAGAACCGTTGACTCAATTTTTTATTTCCTTTTCGTATAGAACTGTGAAATTTAAATGTATTTTGCACTTTTGTGTTGACTTTTATCGTTGGTAAACATTTGTATTTTATTTAACACAACTATGTTTCCACAAAAACACAAAATGCGGTTGTTGTTCCTTTGTTTGACGTTCAATACTATTGCTTCTATCTGGTATTATTGTACCTATGTTTTCCACTATCCAATTTTAACTTGCAACCATACCTATGGCGATAAAAATATTGAGGGAATAAATTACTCTATACTGAATTCCTCTATGGATGTTAGTTATTTCAGTCTTTTATGGCGTGTGATTTTAAAATTAATCATATAAACAGTTATTGTTAAAACTGTAAAATATTTAAGAACCAATTTAGTCTATTGTATGTATTCTATTACACTTTTAGGAAACTTTAATACTTTGTGTGTGATTAAAAGATATTGGCATCAAAAAACTTTTGTGTACTGGCAATAATATACAGAAATTCTTCTACGCTTTCTCATAAAGGTAGAGAAAACATGGATCCACCAAAAGATACCAGTGACAGAGCAATAATCGAATTACAGCCCTTTTCGAGATAAGTGGGATGCACTGAATGCT
This sequence comes from Phaonia tiefii, assembly GCA_963931995.1. Taxonomy (NCBI): domain Eukaryota; kingdom Metazoa; phylum Arthropoda; class Insecta; order Diptera; family Muscidae; genus Phaonia; species Phaonia tiefii. The sequence continues at coordinate 320,953,465 of OZ008367.1, read as the reverse complement.
TGGATAAACAATGACCGCATTTTGGTCAACGGAGATTGTCCTTTTGCCACAGCTACTACGATTACATTCATTGGTTTGGATAAGAATTATAAACTCTTTCGCAGTATTTTCCAGGCTACCAGTGACTGGTTCCTGCTTCCTGTTTATAAAAGTGGTTCCGCGAACGAGTTTTAGGTTCCACGGTTTAGAAAATCTAAAACAATCGCATAATTTTAAGTCATCGAAGACTATTTTTATTTGCGTGGGACACAAAAATTTTGTGAACGGTAAAGATATAATGTGGGGAAATATATCGTTTTCGTAAATAATAGTAATATTTATATTAAAAAAAAGCTGACCTATTTAACTTCACCACTAGTAACACTGTGCGACACCAAAAAAAATGATGGGGTTCTGCCAACGGATTCTGGTAGTAAAGTCTAAAAAATATATACGTGTATCGGCGGTTTGCAAGATCTGATCAGAATTTTTTCTAGGGCGGGTCAAAGTTTCCGCCCCTCGGAACTTTCCTGCAACATATCGGCATGCAAAATTGTGTGTTCCTTATTTCTGATGTACAAAGTATGTTCAGAAGTTTTATAGAAAAGATTCAGATAAACATATTTGTGGAACAAATTAACCCTCGCAAAAAACTGCTCCCGAATGACGGGGGGCGTTGTCAAAATGTTCTACAAAAATTATCGCCCTAAATTTCACATATGTGGCCGAAGACTCCAAAACACAAATCTTAGCCCAAGTGCTAGATAATAAGCAAAAACTAACTGCCTTCTATGGGTTAATAATGAATTTTGTCATTTTGCTGTTTCCATTAAAAATAGCCCACATAATATAATGAATTTTGTCATATTTCATCTTTTATCTAGCACTTGGGCTAAGATTTGTGTTTTGGTGTGTTCATACACAAATAGTGAAATTTTATGGCCAAAATTTTTGTAGAATATTTTGACCACGCCCCCGTCATTTTGGAGCAGTTTTTTGCGAGTTTTCAAAAACAAAGTTAAAATTGTGGTTATACGTGATACTAATGGCCAGTTTTTCAGTCAGTGGTGATCGTCGTTTCTTAGTTAAATTGTGGTTAAACATCGAATTGTGTTTTTTAGTCATTGTTTAACTATGATTTAACCACCCAATGTTGGTTGGGTAACTTATAGTCAGAAACATATTATTTTGACAATCAAATTGCTGAGTGTCAAAGTGAGAAATGAAGATTGTATAAAATACATGTATCAGATTTGCGTATTTGTACACATACGTTGAGTCTAGATCGTTAAATTGTTGCTCCTGTATAGTTTTTTACACATTTTTGTTAAAATGATTTCGATTTTATGCATATAAACTTATTGTACTTAATTCCATTTTGATTGTTCCCCTTTGTTGTTTTGGTATTTATCCCAAAACACGCGTTTTTTCCAATAAGAATACTAGGGTTGCCATATTAGTTGACAATATGGAGACTTACATTAACTCAACACTGAAAAACAAAATGCAAAGTTAACCTCTAATTAACTTAGAATTAGGATTAAGTAATCCGATAGTTAACTACACATTTAAAAACTGGCCATAAGAGGGTTAACTTGTTCCACAAAAATGTTTACCTAAATCTTTTCTATAAAACTTCTGAACATACTTTGTACCTTAGAAGTAAGGAACACACAATTTTGCATGCCGATATGTTGCAGGAATGTTCCGAGCGGCGGAAACGTTGACCCCCCTAAAAAAAAATCTGATCAGATCTGGCAAACAGCCGATACACGTGTATTTTTTTTTGACTTTTCTCCCAGAATCCTTTGACAGAACCCGATCATTTTGAAAAAAATTTAATTTTGTCTCACAGTGTAATTAGGTGCAAAATCTCATCAATAAATAAATTAATAGTTTCCCATTGCATCCAGTGCAGAGATTGAGGAGAGCTTCTCCCAGCCAGTGAGCTGTGCGCCTTCTGGTTCTCTAACCACACTGATTGGAACCTTCAGTTTAACACCGGTTCCGAACGGTATTTTGAGAAGCTTTTTCGTGGCTAACTATACGATAGTGTCGCGAGGTGGACGTCGTCGAAAGAAATGATGAATATTAAATCAAAGCCTTCAATTACAACTCCATAAGAAAGGCGGGTTCTGACTTTTAAGTGTATCCATTGACTTTTGCAGAAAAATATGGCTTTGACTACTAATTACATGAAGATCGATTGACGTAGAATATGAACAAACATATGAATGTTTAAATTATGTTCCAAACATATACTTGGTTCCTACAGAATACGTTCTGACTGTTTTTGAGTCACTTTTATCATGGGCCACCTATTCTGATGCCTTATGACAGTTGATTTAGGTCCTAAACCTTTCTATATAAAAACCATGTCATCATATCTCAAACGACAGACCTTGAAAAACTTCAGAACTTTTGACAACTTTTGAAATGTGGGCATTTTCTTCCTTAATATCCACAAAAAAAAACATGTCGAAAATACCGCGACAGCAACAGTTGTACATTCTCAGATTTTTTTTATTATAGTAGTTGTTGATACAATTTTAAAGGATTGAAGTAGAATTATAATGTGGTAAACGAATTCAAAACGAACTCAGAAGCACCAACAGAATTCATGAATAATTCGATCACATTAACCGAATTAACGTCAACTTCGGTCGTTTCATCCGACTTACGGCCAAATTCGGTTTTAGCTACCGAATTAATATCAAATTCTATAGTTCCAACCGAATTTAAGCCAACTTCGGGTCTTGCTCCTTATCGTGTTACAATCTTCGGAATTAATTCTAACTTCGACTGCTGCAACCGAAATTATACAAAATTTTATTGACAGAACGAATATAATGGAAAATTCAGTTGTTACAATATAATGAATTATGATACGAAATTATTTGTACTGAATTTCAGTTTTGGGAACTAAATTTAGTCAAAATAATTTCAGTTCTGTTGTGGCAACCGAAATTCGGATTAGTTTTCTGACTGTATAATATAAATCGAATTGTTGAGAATTTATTTTTACTCAGATTTTAATTTAATATTTTATCTGCCTTATTCATAAAAAGTTGTCATGAGTTTGTCAAAGGTGTAATAAGGTAAAGTTCAAAAATTATATTCATAACCGAATAACTCCTCTGTTAAGAGTTCACTAAGATTGGCATTTTTGTTGAGCGTTTAACTCTTCTACTAACCTATTTTATCCGAATTTATACAAAACAAAAATTTATTTAATTATTAATTAATTAATTTTTGCGATATAAGCATGTGGAATTATTTTGTGTATATTTACAGCGTTTATAATGTAACATTTTCCTGCCAAGCTACCAAATACTTTCGTTCCAATTTTTCGGTACACCCTAATGTATACCAAAAATTAATTTCACAGTACTTTAGCAATTTAAAAGCGCAGTGAAAAATCTATGTATTCTTTTAAATTGGGCTCCCACCGTCTAGCGACTAATATCAAATACGCAGATGTTAACACTGAATTGCCAGAAATGGTAGTTAATAGTACCACGCCCACTACGAAGGGTTTCTATCACTTTCCCAGAACGAAAATAAGCAATAATTTAAGCTAAAAATTTAATTATTTTCGTCTAGGTTTGATGAAACTGTCCACTGTGCGGCGTAGAGAATGACGTGTGCAATAAAATTAAAAAAGCTTAATCAGCATTCGGAAGATTAAACAAAACAAATTTCTGAATTTTTAATTTTACAACCGATTTTATTGTTAACCTTCGCATTAATAACACAATTTTACTACGCTGTCCAATAATATATACCCGGGTAGATACAGAAATATTCAATGTCATTCGTATGGTTCAATCACATAATAATGTAAAATAATTGACTGTAAATAAAATACTTTTCCTGATAAGGAAGGAATGAATTCGGATGCTGAATTTATTGAGCAAGAAAAAATCTGATTTAGAATCTGACGACGATGACGATGACGGCGACCATGATGACCAAGAGACGGCCTCCAATAAAACAATTTGGATAAGTAGAGATATCATACAGGACTTCATGGGTCACATTTTTTGCATGATTCACCAGACCATTAGGGTCCAAACTTTTTGGTAAATAAATAAATTAATTATTTTCCCTTACTTCCCATCGAGAGACTGGGGAGAGCATCTCACAAGCAGTGAGCTGTGTGCTTTTTTCTACTCACTGATTAGACCTACAGTTTTACACCGGCTCCGAACGTTTAATGGCTAAGTAGTAAGTAGTCGATCGTGTCGACTTCAGTTAGCAAGCTGACCGACCTCGAAAGAAATGTAAGTTGGTCAGGGATCAAACCCACCTTCTCATCGAATATCAACAACACCGAAAAGGAAGCATTATCTTCGACACCAATTTCTTGGTGGAATTTTGTAGAATTGTTCTTGTAATGCGTTCGCAGGAATCCAGAAAAGCACCACTAATCAATAGGTAGCATGAAATTTTAGGCACTCTTTACGAATTGGGGCAAGAGACCTTCGCCAGGATGAATAAAGGTAGCACCGATAAGATACATCTTTGAAGTGGTAAACTCGAATACTGTGGATGACCAGTTATTTGGCTTGAGAGGTCGCGGTACCAAATATTCATATACCCTAAATGCGAAAATTTATGTATGATAGAAAGAGGGTTCCGAAGAACTTAGTTGCTCTCCAAACAAAGACAGGACACAATGTAACAATGAATAATTTCTACGCCACCATAGTTAGAAGGACTGGCCAGATGGGCATTGTCTGTATTTACAACATCAAAAAACAAACAATTCTAAGCTTCATAAAGGCGAGAAGTTTATTCCAGTAAATTTGGGGTTAGTCCTGACGCAACCTACTGCTCCTACGTACGATACCAGCAAAGGGAAAATACGTTGTACACTTGTCATCCTTGCATAGCTATTCGGCTGTGTCCAATATAAAAAAAACATAAAAAGTTATTTTATTTTATAATAAGGCTAGAAGTAGTGTGGATACCAGGAACAAAATCGTTTCCCATTTCTTAACGAAAATTGTAATAACTCGCTCGCATCGAAGATAGTGTGGCCGATGAAGTATCAGAGCGAGATTTTAGTGGAAGTACGAAACAAAAAGGTAGCTGTTACATATGTTACCATGAGTCAAGGAAGTAGAGATATAGACGACATGCATGTGCCCCATGCAAAATGCGTCTTTGCGCTCAACTTAGGTTTACACAGACAAAGCGCAAAACTGTACCATGGGTATATCTACATCAAGTAGTAGTTTACGTCGATAAATTCAATATATTTTCTTAAAATTTATATTGGAAATTAAAAACACAACTATTACAGCTTCATTTATAACAAATATTTACGTAGTATTTAAGTAGTAAACCTGACAACTATTTTATTTGTATCTACTGCGTACACAAAGAGTACAAATTAGGCAAAAATTAAAAAAAAAAACTTTTCAAATATAAATTATAATTGAGTTTGAAGAATTTCTAAATCGGATGAAACCTCTCAGAAATATCAAAGAATTAAAATTGCAATATCTACCCGGGTAGATACTATTATTGCGAAGGTTAAAGTATGAAAAGTTCATACTAGTACAACCTCACAGGTTCAGTAATATTTTTCTAATTGAAAATAGGCTGGTTTTTGTTGGAATAATAGGCAATTAAGTTATGCACACTCTCTGGCATGACCAGTTTCGAATTCCGTGGCAAGTTCATCATCAGATGCCTAACTACTGTCCTTGAATTAACATCATTGGTATATACAAAATCAATTATGCAATTTGCATATACGAATTAGTATCGATCGCAGATCCCTAAGTACTAACACACTGTTAAAGGTTCATAATTTCAACACAAGAACAGAATGCTTTACCCTCCATGTTCTTCTTTTCCTCTTGCTTACTCGCATTGTTACCTGTCGGGTACGTCCTGACAAGCTATACCATCTGTTCTTTATGGCCTCTGATGGGCATCAATTTTGGCTATTATACAAATGACCGGCTGGCTAAGTAACACTCACGCAGTTATGGTGCTCAATGTATTTTCTGGCAGTTTGACGGCTATCAGGTTCTCGGAATCAGTAACTTATAACTGAATATTGAAAAGGACTTTTACAAATCTATTAACAAAGTGGCCCAACAAAATAATATTCATCTTACAGAGGCGCCACGGCATTGGGATATTATAGGGAACTGCAGACTAGATGAGCTATAAAAAGTGGGGACCACCTTACATGTTCCACAAAAATTGGGAAAATTGGATCGTTTTATAAGAATATCCTGAGAAAACTCTCTAATGTGTTGTTGCAGGAAAAATATTTGACCGACATTGAATAGGAATAGGTGTAGGAACCTTCTGTGTTCAGCCAAAATGAGAGTATTAAAGCATGTGCCAGTTTTGATCGGACACTGTCTGATTCGTGGCCACGCGGTAAGACTAAAGGTCGGGGTAAGTGACTTCTGCTGCAACTGTGACGATGAGGAATAGGAAGATTCTATATCTCTGCAGGTGTCCAGTACTCGCCAGAACTTTTAGATCATACTTCATTAGGAAACGGAGAGAATGGTGTTATATAAACAGCCATTGTTGACTTTTTGCGAGTCAACTATATGGTTCTATCTTCGGTCTAGATGTTAAACTCGTTAACGCGTGGTATCACATGTACTAGAACGTGCGACTGGCAAAATGACCTAACCTAACTTACAGACCACTGTGCATTATTGGTTTGGCAGTTTGCCCGCCTGATTGCTATGATAGCAAGGCACACATTTATTTGCATACATTTACACTTATAACAGCCTTGAATTATATTACCATTTCAACCATTCACTTTATATGTGTGACAATGTATTGCCAATGCGGTTGTTGGCTTCTTAAAAGGGTGCAATACGCCTACTAACTCAGTATAGCATCAATTTTATTACATCAATGTCCTTGAACTGTTACACTTTCATTCTAGTAATATCTTTACGGGTATATGAAGTAGCTTGAAAATTAACTCATGTTTTGAGTAACTACGAGTACTACAAATTTACCCTTGGTATGCATTGTGCTGGTAAATTATACATCGTAGACGTTGAAGCTCATCGCATTACACATTATTACCGTTATCATAGACCGCAAATAGTAATGGTTTTTGTGTTTGTTGGAAGTCTATATCGCCTAAACTTAGTTACCTACATATACTTTACCATATGTTCATGCTTTTATAAGCGATGGCATGTATGACATTTGTGAAAGTTTATCGTGTTATCACGTCAGCTGTGTAGAATAGTCCTCAGATATTCTCATACGGTCGTATTCATAAAATGTTATGAGACGCCTGAGGGACGATTTATCATACAAAAAACGTCTTTCCAAATCTCTTACAACTTTTTACGAATAAGGCGCATAGTTTAGAAGTAGAAGTCTCTGCGGTATAGTTACTGCATCTTATTAAACTGGCAGTTTAGATAAAAATGCCTACCGTGGGGGAAAAAAATGCTATGGACATTTTAAATGTTAGGATACAATCCTTGAACGACTTTAATTTGTTGATATGTAGAATATCATAGATTATCGTACCACAGAAATTCCACACAGATCGTAGGGGTGCTTAGTATACGTGGATTTACCTCCTGTTCTGACCACCTCGCATGTATTTCATCGACGGTACCCTCTTTTAGTGACTAAGACACCGTTGATTTTGTTTTAGTAAAGAGCTGGTAAGCCTCCTGCCAGTCTCGTCTCCTTGTCTTGATTAATCAGTCGCTTTTAAGAAAAAGCATATAACTAAGTTACATACAAACCTTATCCGATTTCGTAAATTACTTCTTCCAATTGGGTGATTATTGTGAGCACTATACCAGGTACACTGCTTAAAAAATATTCGTTGCATATATTTCTTTACAGTAGTATTTTGACATCGACAAAATTCCATAGTAGATATGATGTGGAAAATACCAGTTGAACACGACAAATCTCTGCATATCTCTATATAAATAAAACACCACTATTTTTCTGTTTCAGATAATAATACTTTTGTTCTTTGACTGAAGGAGACTTTTAAATTTTTCAAAAATCAATATCAATTGAAAAAATAACATAGCAAAGCAGCATTCCAAACAACCTCTGATGAAGATCTGTGGCGAGATCTGAAATAGCTATACGGTTTACCAGGAATCATGAGGAGGCATTTGCACAACATCTTTTTTTTTTTTAAATTATATCTCTATTTATTGAGATATAGATGGTCTCGAGCTTGACTCACAGAATAGAAAGAGACCAATAAAAAGGCCGAATAAATAAAAAAAGTCATCCCTGATGAACGTAGAACACAACGGAACAACACGCAATAAGAATTGCCTGTAAACATTGTGCTTCTTTAAGACAACAACAAATATCATTTCTAATGAGGACCGATGGTTCCCTGGAGATGGAAAGAATTTATTTGCAATGATTTCTTGTGTGTTTTGCCTGCGATATTTTTCGAATACTTGAATAGTGGATAATTCTCAATTCAGATGAGTTTTCGTTTGCATTTAGTTTGATGAATTTTTCAAAAGCAGCATTCCAAAAAACCGCTGATTAAAATCTGTGGCAAGATCTGAAATGGCTATAAGGTTTACCAGGAATCATGAGGATGCATTTGTAAAACATCTTCTTTTTTAAAAAAATATACCTCTATTTATTGAGATATAGACGGTCTTGAGCTTGACTAATTGAATAGAAAAGTACCAATAAAAAGTCCGAATAAATAATATTAAAAAAATAACACTGTGCAACAAATGGTAGGATTCAGTCATCGGCGGGGGCTCTGACTACCGGGTTAAAACCAAATTCATAGGAATCCCGTCATATCTAGGAATGGGGATATATCGTTTTGAGTTTAGCAATTATGATATATGGGAATTTGTCACGTTTGGGTCCCGCTTGTTTGACAGAACTCGAGAACGACTAGTCCGATTTTACTGCAATAAACTTAGAAAAATTAAAAATTATAATCCGTTTAATCTATTGATACAGTGTTTTTCAACACACTCAACAGTTTTGCAGTTATCAATAAATTTATGAAGAAAAACCTAAGTTTTTTGCCTAAAAAATTAAAATTTTTTAATTTTAAATAATCATGAAAAATCCAAAACGGAGAAAAGTGTCAAGTCTTATTACTTTCGCGTAAAGTCACATAACCTATGAAGAAAATGAGACACAGACCATAAAACGCGTCATAAACAGATCACCTGTAAATTGCATTCATTATATGAGTGTGTATTTTCAGGTGCAGTTTTGAGGTTAGAAAGGGTATTCCAATAGGTACTTGACAAATTTGAATTTAATTTGTGAATGCAGTATTTCACTGATCATCTAACTGTTACTTTCCTTTTTTTCATTTTTATCATGGTAAAGTACACGAACGAACAACGTATGCAAATTATAAAAATGTACTACCGAAGTTCACAGTCGGTGACCGCAGCTTTAAGGGCGTTAACTCCAATTTTCCGACATTATGCTCGCGCTAGTAGACAATCAATAACACGTTTAGTGCAAAAATGTGAGTCTACATATTCATTGTGTGATGCTGCCGTGCCATTGAGACAATGGGTGGGTAGGTTGGTTCAGGCGTCCGTAGCAAACGATCCAAATCACCAAGCCCACTTTGTGGCGAATTTTGCGCAACGATCTTGGTTTACAACCATACAAAATCAAGCTGACTCAAGAATTGAAGCTGATGGACCATTTGATGCGACGTACGTTCTCCGATTTGGCTCTGGAGAAGATGGGCCAAGATGATGAATTTCATCTAAAATCATCTTCAGTGACAATGCTCATTTTTGGCTCAATGGGTTCGTCAATAAGCAAATTATGCGTTATTGGTTTGGAAAAAATCTACATGTGCTTCATGAATCACCACTTCATCCAACAAAAAATAACCGTTTGGTGCGGGTTGCGTGTCATTGGGCCATATTTTGTCGTCCACAATAACGATCGTCACGTTACTGTGAATGGCGACCGCTATCACGCCATGATTTTTTTTGGCCCGAATTGGAAACCATGGACTTGGACGACATGTGGTTTCAACAGGACGGCGCCGCAAGCCACACAGCATACGTAGCAACCGATTTAATAAAGATTGGACGCCTCGTTCGCGCATTTTAACGCCTCTAGACTTTTTTCTTCGGGGCTACGTGAAATCATTGGTCTATGCCAACAAGCCGATGACGTTGAAAGAACTCAGAGCCAACATTGAACGCGAAATAGCGGCCATTGCGGTCGAAGTGTGTGACCTAGTCGTCAAAAATTGGGTCCAACGAATCGTTCGCTGCCGACGTGCCCGCGAAGTCGAGTTCCATTCATAAAAGTTTTGATTGTATTTTTGCGTTTTATTTTAAAAAAAAAATTTGTAAAGTCCTTGTTAGAAAACCCTATATTTATTTATCAGCAATAACTTGAAATAGAGTTAAATTTTACAGAATTATCGTTAATAGTATCTGTTTTTTTGCCGCTTGGCTTTTATGCGTTATAAAACATTTCGGTCTTGACATTGCTGTGAAGTGCTGCCGCTTCAGTAATCTATTCAGACTGCAGTTCATTTACTTCATTTACCATTAGTTAAATTTTGATACTACCGGGAACCGTTTCCGGTCGACTGGGTAACAGTACGTATTAGTCCATGATTTAGTTGAAAAAACAGTTACTGGTGCATGCAATAGTTTTTAGGTGTACACACCAACATTGCTGATGCCTTAATTCGAAAAAATATATTCACTTAAAATTAAAATATTTTTTTCGATTTTAGAATATTAATTTTGATTATAATTTTGATATTAATTTTGATTGCTCATTTGCTCAGGTATTGTGGCGTTAAATTTTGAATATCAAAAATAAACATTTCCCCTATTGTGAGGCATGAGGTTTATGAATATGAAATCGATGGCTTGAATGAATATTATAATGCAGAATATGTGTGATTGGCATAAAACATTTGTAGCCGTTAAAGACTTTAGCATAAGAAAATGTGTTAGAGGTTAGCGATAGTAGAAGCCAATATAAATATTCTATATGCAGAACATTATTCAACTAGTTTGTAGACACTTTCGTCTGAAACTGTAAAGACTTGGTCGCCGATTAAGTTGGATTTTTATACGAGTTACTTACTACATATATAAATTACGTACCTTTTTTTCTTATACTAACAAGATGTGGTTAGAAAAAATATAATTTTTATGAGGTTTCGTTGAAAGTGCCATATATTTTGCTAGCTACGGGTTTACTGGATGAATGGGATGAGATTCTTATGTTTGCTAGGAGGTATAAACAAGTCTTAGCGTAGATATTTTCAGTTGTCAGAATGAATTACATGTTTCTAGAACGCAGACTTCTCATGAGTTATGACTTATTTTTTCCAATCTAATTTCAAATCAAGGTTTTCATTATAAATCTATTGAAGCCCCTTCGTTGAACTGACACCTACGCCTACGCCGCTACAAAAATAATAATTATATTTTACTACTTCGATATGTAGGATGCATTAGCAGTATACACTCTGTTCACTTCGATGAAATCCTTAAATAGCCTGCTGACCTCAACGTTGTGTATTGTTGATTATCAGTTTTGTTTTTAGTTAAGGTAATTATCTAGACATATAATTGGATAAAAATATTGTAGATACTAATACCATATCCAGTGCGAAAGTAGTTGAGTTATGTGAATTTTGTAATACGTACAGTGAAATTCCACAAAGTTATAATACGAGGGCGGATCAATAAGTCCGTGACTTTCCGAACTTCCCTCGTAGTTTATGAAATGCAACACTGCTCCCATCAAGTACCACCTGTTAGTAGACTACTGCCAAATTTTGAGAAAGTTCCATCACTTATTTTGCCGTTAACAGCTTTTCAAATCATACAACCTCGTGCATTTTTTTAAAAATGGAAAAATGTGAGTTTCGAGTGCTCATTAAGCATTATTTTTTACGAAAAAAAACCGTTAATCAAACCAATCAAAAGCTTGATAAATACTACGGGGACTCTGCACCATCGATTTCAATGGTAAACAATTGGTTTACTGACTTTCGTTGTGGTCGCACAAGTACAAATGTCGCTGAACGTTCTGGACAACCAATAGAGGTCAATACACCCGAAAATTTCGAAAAAAGCCACGATAAGGTGTTGATGCCATATGCATTTCATATGGCAGTGTGGTTTAGATTTTAAATTATCAGTTGGTTTTAAGTAAGCTGTCTGCAAGATTGGTGCCGCGTTTGTTGTCAATTGACCATAAACGTAATCGTGTGACAACTTCAGAGGATTCTTTGGAGTTGTTTAATTGGGGTACGAATTAGTTCCTCATCCACTATATTTTACGGATTTAGCCCACGGTGAGTATTTTCTATATCCAAACCTAAAGAAATGGCGCGGTGGAAAGAGATTTAGCTCAAACTATGAAATTATTGATCAAACAAATGCCTATTTTATGGACCTCGAAAAATCCTATTTTTTTAAGAGATACAAAAATTGGAGAAATGTTGTGTATTGAGCTGAAACGAGATTATGTTGAAATTTAATTTTGTTTTTACAAAAACAATTGTGTTTCATTCAAAAAGTCACGGACATATTGATCCGTCCTCGTATCTTATACATAAGGTTTACAATTTTAATAAGTTTTTGGTTTATATAGTTTTTTAATTATTTTGTTTCAGATTATATAAATAACACCTGGAGAAGAAATAATGCAGAGATTCACAACTGAACAAATACCCAGAATAATAGAGGCTTATTTAAATCAGCGATCAATTACTTTGACGCAAAGAGCATATCGTCGACATTTTAACGTCAGAATTTCGCCCTCTGAAGCAATAATTCATCGTCACCACCAACATGCCACCGTAAGAGATTGGTCTCGAACCGGTAGATCACTTTTAGTTCGCACCGCGGAAAATATTGAACGTTTACCGAAAAGTACTAAAAAAAACATCAGAAACGTGTACCAGAAGGAGTTCTGATCAGCTAGGAATATCTGACAGGCCACTAGGGTGCATTTAAAGCCGCTTTAGTCTTATTCCCACACGCTGAAAAATCTGTCTTTTTTTGTTGTTTGGATGCAAGTACAAAGTGTGTTTGGAGGTTATCGCAAATATAATATACTTGTGTCCAAACATATTGTGTTTGCTATTCAATATTATATGTTTGAGACACAGTGACTAAAATGTTACAATATATTTGTTTGCGACCCACATATATTTATGTTTGTGATGCAAATACAGCTGCGTTTGTTGCACTGTCTATGCTCTCCCAAGAACAAGAGTATAAAGGAGGGACAACGCGAGAGTCTATCTTGTAAGTGGGTATCTGCATTTGTGCGTTATTCTCTTAGTCAGTGAGTCATAAATATTCCTGAAGGTGCATGCAAATTGTAGATGAAGTCAGTGTCTCTTATTTTGGGTGATGTATTGCGATTTAGTTTCATGTATTCAGTCGTCAATGCTTCATCGGACAGATGATATCGAAACTGCTTGATATCGAAACTGATTGTTTGTGATGTTACTTTGGTTTTTGTGTATGTGTTTTTTATATATGAATGTGTGCTACCAAAGTGGGAAACTATTTTGAAGAAAGAAACTGGAAAGGGCATGTTTGCCAGTAAACATGATGATGTTTACATTCAAACAAAAGTGAGCTTGGATCTATCAAATATATTATTGTTTGGAGTGTGCTCCAATCATATACGTGATTCCTGCAGAATATGTTTGGGAGGATATGTTAGAGAGGCCGTTGTGTTTCTGCGTGCACATAAGGTGCAGTTGGTGCAAAAACTAAAACCCGCAGATCATCTGACACATCTAAATTTTTCAGTTCAATTTCAACAGTTGAACAGAGATGAAATCAACTTTCTTGGAAATCTGATTATTAGTGATGAGTTTAGTTTTCATTTGAATGGCTTTGTGCCGCAGAACTATAGGTTCTGGAGTTCCAAGTAGCATTACATCAGAAAATATCATTGAGCCTTACTTTTTCGAAAATTAAGAGGGAAGTGCGGTAACCGGTATCGGTTTATGATAGAACAGATGCAGTTTCAGCAGGATAGAGCAACTGCACATTCCGCCCGAAACACAATGACACTTTTAAGTCAAATTTTTGGTGAGCGAATAATTTCCCGAATTACGGAAATTAATTGTCAAGCGCGTTTGCCGGATTTGTCAGTACCCGACTATTTTCTGTGGGGTTATTTGAAGGAGCGAGTATACGTGCACAGCCGTGAGACAACCCTCGAACTCAAGGCCGATATTGTTGCAGGAATTCGAACGCTACAGCCACAAAGTGCAAAAGATGTTATCAAAAAATGTGCAACAACGAGCCGATCATTACGAAGCGGGGGTCATTTAAGTGACATTATTTTCCATACTTACACCCCTATTCTGTGTGTGTGGTAACAATCAAATTCTAACCACAAAATTGTTATAAAGTTGTCACCACTGTTTGTATCTGGTATTCTGGAAAAACGGTGACAGCGAAAAATTCACCTCATAACAAATAATTCACCTCACATTAACAGGTTATCAAAACCAGGGACAAGAAAAGAAAAACACATGGTTTTCTGCACAAAATGAACGCGTCAGAAAAAGGAAAAGTAACTATTTAATGTAATTATGTTTTATTGAATTAAAATTAATAGATTATTATTTAGGGAATTTGAGCGCACCGCAAAGGCTCAGCTGGAATGCTATATTGCCTTCCCCAAGGAACATCAAGAGATGCTAAGCTGAAAGAATACACCTGCGCATCCGCGGCAAAAAAAAAATTAAGAAATTTACTTTAGCGCCAACTCTTTGATCTACATCAAAATTTCACCACCCACAAAAGCTTCTGCGCTGAGTTCAAAATTTGTTTCACCCCAGCAGTCGGTCCAACAGCTTGTGATATAGTATAATCGTTCGTCTCTCCGGTATTTGTAATCCGATCTGATTGAAATGTATATCATTACAAAGGTCTTTCTAAGCTCTATGAATCAGTGCATAAACATATTTGTTTTTATTAACCCATTAGGGAGCTAATTGAAAAGATTTTTTAACCTCACTTTTCTGCTAATTTGTTTTTCAAAAAAATGCCCTAGTATACTTATTATCAGGTTCCGACAATAGACATAACCTTAGGCTTTTTTTTAAGGTATACTACTCACTAATATCCCTTCAAAGAACGACGATATTTACGTTAAAAATTTTGTAATACATTTCGGGCTTTTTTCTAACACAAATGCAAGTTCATTCTTCTTTCTGCTCCATTTCCATAGCACAAAGTAAAAAAGTCCTTCCTCCATTTAATTATGCCCTCTTGTCGTTTTAGTACAAAATATATTATTAATTTTTCCTGTGTACAATTTTATTGTTTACTTGCTGAATTTATAAATTGTTTTTGTATCAACTTTCCGGCAAATAAGACAGCTGTCACGCGCTGCTCCCTCCTCTCTGGCAGGTAACAGTTATTGTTACTTTTGTCACCAAAAAAAAATGTCAGAATACCGATTTGTGACAATTGTCACATTGCTGTCAAATAGTAATCGTGGTGACTTTTGTAATCCTGCCAGTATAGGGCTGTTAGTGTAAAAGAATTTAAATTTTTTATATTTTATAATCTAAAACAAAAAATATTAAAAGTTTATAAACGAAAAAAATTCGGTAAATAAATGCCGTACAATAAAAAACATGATGAAAGGAACAAAAAGTTAGGCATCTGATGATGAACTTGTCACGGAGTTCGAAACTAGTCATGCCACTGAATGCGATTAACTCAATTGCCTATTATCTCCAACGAAAACCAACCATTTTTCAACTAGAAAAATGCTCCTGACCTGTAAGCTTGTAGCATGAATTTCTCATACATTAACCAAAAACAGAAAGAAAAATCATTTTGCCAAATCTTGGTGTGTTTTATTGTGAACAAATTTGCGGCCTTATTGTGTCACTCTTTATATGGTAAACTATGCAAATTTGTGTTGTATCAAGATGCACAAATATTTAACAATTAATTGGAATAGAATGAATTGATATCCTGAATGTAATCATTGCGTTGCATAGAAAATGCACTCAGCTATTTGAAATATTGCATTTGCATACTGTCAATGATCAGTCACATCATTGTGGACAAATCTGAAGAAGATAATGGATATTGGTATTATTATATCAATCGGCATGAGTAAATATGAGTAAAGTTTTATATTGATTTGATTGCAATGAAATTTAGTTTAGTCAATACTAAGCTAACGAGTAATTATATTATGGCAACGTTGAATGATAAGTAGATAACGAAAGTCACATATATGACGCTCGTTGGCAGTTTGGCTATTGCTTCTGATTTTGAGTAGTGTTTTTTGGAGTTTCGATAGATACATTTTTCCCCTTGAATTTAGTGACAAGTACTGAATCACAAATTTTTCTTAAAATTTTTAGCACATTTACATCAAACCAGTGTAAACTTCTGATTTAGAATTTCTTAAGCAATTGTTATTAACAAATTGGGTTAAATTTTTGTAAAATTCAGTAATTTTGCCTAGTCCTAGTCCATATCATATCATATTGTGGCTCTATATCAATTAATACTTTAATATTTATGATCAATGTAGTACGTCTTTAATAAGTTTTGAAATACATACCTATAGCTGATTGATTGCGAAATTATAACGGGTTTTTCAATAAGAGCGCTACAAGAGTTTTTTTAAATAAAACAAAACCGGTTTTAGATACCAATGAAATTTTTTATTGCTGTGAAAGTACGTTCGATGCTACTATGTATGGAAATCGATTTCTTTTGCATGGCCACCACGGGCACGCTTGCAGAAGTCCAGAGGCTGAACCCAATTTTCGACGGTTTTCAAGCATAAATCGGCTGATACTGCTGCAATTTCAAGTTCGATTATCGTTCGAAGTTCATCAATCGTCGCTGGCTTGTTGGCATAGACCATAGACTTGACGTAGCCCCACAGCAAATAATCTAATGGCGTCAAATCGCACGACCGAGGCGGCCAATCGACTGGGCCATTTCGTGAGATAACACGTTCACCAAACGTGGTTTCCAATAAATTGATTGTGGCATTCGCTGTGTGGCTTGTGGCGCCGTCCTTTTGGAACCACATGTCCTCCAAGTCCATATTATCCAATTGGGGCCAAAAATATTCGGTTATCATTGAACGGTAGCGATTCGGATTCACAGTAAAGGAAGGAGTACGGCCCATAAACCGAACCAAACCGTAATTTTTTCAGGATGCAGTGATGACTAGTGGATTACGTGTGGATTGCTGTCTGACCAGTAACGCATATTTTGCTTATTGTAGAAGCCATTCAGCCAGAAATGAGCCTCATCGCTGAAGATGATTTTCCGATGAAAATCCGAATAACTTTCAAGTTGATGCTTAGCCCAATTCACGAACATACGACGCTTATGGTGGTCAAGCGGCTTCAGTTCTGGCATCAATTTGATTTTGTAAGGATGTAGGCCAAGATCTTTTCGCAAAATTCGCCACAACGACGTCACAGAGATGCCCAACGCTTGAGCACGACGTGTGAGAGACACATTTTGGCTTTCTTGAACTGAAGGCTCAGCGGCAGCAATATTCTCGACACTACGGGCACTTCTTTGTCTCACTGGCACGGGAACATTTTGTACTGTGCCTGTTGATTCAAATTTTTCCACTAGACGCTCAATTGTTGATCTGGTAGGGCGATTATGACGACCATAAATTGGACGTAGCGCTCTTAAAGTTGAGGCCACTGACTCCAAATTTCGGTAGTAAATTTTAATAATTTCGACTCGTTGTTGGCTCGTATATCTTGGCAAACCTTACTGAAGAGAAATGTCAAAAGAGCGGGAAAAAATATGGCGTCGTTTGCTGTCCCTATCGATTTACTTTTGTAGCGTCTCTGTTGAAAAACCCTTTACTTCTATCTTGTGAGTAAGATGTAATGGAAAGTCATCTACTTTTCCTTAAACCAATATTTGGCAGATATATTGACATACGCGTCTGTAAATAAACATTACCTCTTACCACTTATACCCTATACCTATTGCGCAAATAAATCTGTAGTTAAACATAACCTAGATTTTCACGTCACTGAAGTTCCTAATGCACATAAGCATTAGATTTGCAGCGGTGGTATAACACCAAAGACTACCATGGAATGCCATGCATTTCATTTTTCCTAGTTCGCACTGATACTATTCTGGGTTTTGCACTATTATACATAACCATCTGTTTCCTACGTAAACTGTATCTCTCCTCATAAATATGCAAATAACATTTGTAGAACAGAATCGAAATCTGAAAACTACATTGCCAGATATATGGAAAAAGTGAAAGAGAAACTTCAAACAGACAGCTTTGAATTGTGCAAAAACCAAAAGACAGATGAACTCTTTAGATGTTAGCCAAAGACAAATTGTGGTGTTGAATAATATAGTACAACTCATTCCACATACACATTTCGTCTGAATCAGCGTTGTTTTTTCGATCATTATGTAATTCAAAGAGGAATGAAAGGTAGTACAATACGAGGGTTGCATTTTATGTTTCGGGATTTGGCAACCCTAGTGTTGCAATATGGCAACTGACAGCTCTATCGTAAAGTTGGACATTTTTTTAGGTTATGCGTTCTCAGAACGTTTTGACATACGAGCGCTATTTGTGTTGTTTACAGTAATTTAAAAGATTCATTTCGGCCCAAAAATGGAATTAAATCGTGAACATTTTTGTGTGATTACTTTTTTACAACTATCGACGTGAATTAACTCAACAACAATGCATGGATGAACTTAATTCAATTTTTGGCTATGAAGCTTCATCAAGGACCAGTGTGCATCGATGGTATGGTGAATTCAATCGTGGTCGTAGCTCACTCCAAGATGAATTTCGTGACGGTCGTCCAAAATTAGCTGTTGTTCCGAAAACCATTGATGCTGTGCGCGAACTGATTTTGCAAGATCGTCATGTGACCTATCGGGAGATTGAGACAACCTTAGGCATTATTGCGTAAACATTCGACTGTCAAAAACATTTGTTCGCGTTGGATCCACACAATTTGTCAATCGCTCCAAAAAGGCTCGTGTCGACTGGTCGAAAGAAATGGTCCAAAAATACGATCGCGGTGCTTCGAAACACGTCTATGACATCGTGACAGGTAATGAATCCTGGATTTACGTGTATGGGCCCGAAAGTAAACAGCAGTCAACTGTATGGATGTTTCAATATGAGTCAAATCTAACAAAAGTTGTTCGCGCCCGAGGCAGTTCCAAGCATATGGTCGCCTGTTTTTTCGGAAAAACTGGACATGCCGCAACCGTACCACTAGAAGAACGCAGAAGAGTGAATTCTGAGTGGTACACAACCATTTGTTTGCTAGTTGTCTTCCAAGAAATTAGGAAATGCGAGCTCTCACACATCGGCTGAAACAACTGCATTGTTGAGCACCCTAACCATCGATTTGATGGGTCATCGGCCGTTTAGTCCCGAATTGGCACCGAATGACTTCTTTTTATTCCCGTACGTAAAAAACAAACTGAGAGGTCAACGGTTTTCGACACCTGAAGAAGCGGTTGCTGCATTCAGAATGCATGTTTTGGATATACCTCAATCAGAGTGGCAAAAGTGTTTCGACAATTGCTTCAAACGCATGCAAAAGTATATAAATCTTCATGGGGAATATTTTGAAAAACAAAAAAGTGATTTTCGATGATTAATATTTGTTTTTGTTCTCTAATCCCGAAACATAAAATTCAACCCTGGTATTACATAAAACTTTCTGTTTGAAAACGACTGTACTAAGCGGGGAAATAAACACCTTGAACAGTCATTCTCAATTTACGTTAATAAACAAATTTTGTAGGTGACATTTGTGTGGATACTGGGTAAAAACAATGGCTAATAAAAAAATGGTTGGTATAAAAAGTATCAAATTATAATGATTATAAAAATTAAAAGAGTTCAAAAAGAAAGAATGAGAGAATTAAAGTTACTCTAACTTACCAATTTAATAGACATACGGGGCAGCACTTTAGTAGAACGCAAACTAACTCGTATGATTGTCTAGGGTATTCCATATCGAAGGTTAAATGTAAGACCCTGGTGTGTATGTCCTCTAGGAGCCACAGTTTGCAGTGTGTCAAGTGTATATGGTAACCCTAATCACCAATCTTTAAGACTGCAATACTGCTACGGTGTTGAAGTCCCTATAAGAAGGCATTGTTCCTTTGCATATAAAAAACATTGGCAAATTTTATCCTTTCAAACTGCTCAAAGAAGAATAATTTGGTAAACAAATATTTGTTTTGAAGTTGCTGGTTTTTTTCTGTATTTGATAATTGAGGCATACAAGGTCCTACATACACACTGAAAAATCTGTCCTTTTTGTTGTTGGGACGCAAATATAACGTGTTTGTAACTTGTCGGAAATATACTATACTTGTCCTCAAACAGATTGTGTTTGCTATACAATATAACATGTTTGAGACACAATGATTAGTAGGCTATAATATATGCTTCTGAGACCCAAATGTGGCTTTCTTTGTTGAAAACCGCTAAAAATAACAACGAGGCAGACAACAAAGAAACCAAAAGGCGGCATATCTTAAATTCATGAACACAATGCTTACAAACATGTACATGTTTCCTGCAATATGTTGCTGGGCCGTTATTTTTCAGCGTGTATATACGACATACTGTGGAAAATAATTATGGGAACTGAACTTCGTATGAAAACACGCCAAGAGCGTTGTAGTGACACTGTAGTTCAATTACGTATCGGATTTAATTTATTTGTATTTCTTTGTAATAACGGGTCCGCCAAATAACTTTTTTTTTTTAAAACGCTATAAAAAAACTACTGAATACTTTCTCAAATTTCTTTTTTTATTTGAAAGTACAATCCTTCCGGTTGATAATGGAAAATAATTGCATTCAAATGGCTGCCTCGGCTGGCCATGCAGTAGCCTAAGCGATCGGTCCAATTTTTAAGCACATTATCGATTGTGTGCAGCTGTATTTCACCAATGGCTTCACGAATATTGTCCTTTAAAGCGTCAATTGTCTCTGGCTTGTCGGCGTAACACTTATCTTTGAGGGCACCCCACAAATAATAGTCCAACGGTGTCAAATCGCAGCTCGGAGGTGGCCAAATGACATCAGCTCTGCGACTGATAATGCGATCTTCAAAAACAGGGCGCAAAACATCGAGTGTAGCTTCGGCTGTGTGGCACGTAGCGCTGTCCTGTTGAAACCAAATGTTGCCAATATCCTCCTCTTCAATTTTTGTGAACAAAAATTCGTTCAACATGGCCCGATAACGATCGCCATTGACTGTAACGGCCACTCCTTGCTCATTTTCGAAGAAAAATGGCCCAATTATGCCTCTGGACCAAAATCCGCACCAAACAGTGACTCATTTTGGGTGCATCGGCTTTTCAATGTGTTTTCTGTGCCCCAAGTGCGACAATTTTGCTTGTTTACATACCCGCCAAGATCAAAATGAGCTTAAACTGAAAATATGATTTTTTTGGCAAAATCGGCATCTTCTGTAAGTCAATCGCAGGCCCATTTTCCCCATATTTCCCAGCGTTGTTCAAGCGTATACACAACCATATTCGTTCAGCGGAAGGATAAAACTAATTATCTGTCAAATCAGACATGAGCTAAGTGTTACCATTCACGAAATAAGCACAAGTTGAAAAAAAACGTTAGATGGCGGACCCGGTATATCTGATCCAGTGAGTATCTGATCCTAAAATGTCAGTACTAACAGGCATTATTTCCCCAATAAATGTTGAAGATATATTCCCCCTCGTAATTTTTTCCTCGGACCAATGCTTCCGAGGTGTGTTTAAATTTTTAGCATCACGTTTCAAATTTTTTAAACAGAGTTTTGCATATCTTGTTTTACATTTGTTTTAAAATTATTTATTTTTAGTATTTTGCCAGCGTTTTTGTATCATCCCTAAAAAACAGTTCACAGTTTTTCACTCCAGTTTAAATTAAGTTTATTCGTCGACATATTTTTCTCATTTAACCGCCAGATTTTTTAATTGAATGAATTGATTTTATTTCCGAAACGTATTGATGTGTGTTCACATATGGATATGCAAATAGCAGAATCCGCATTTGCCTACTTTGATGAATGTATTCGTGCATTGCTACTTTATACTAAAATATCTGAAAGTTCCACTACTATTGGAATTAAGGCATTTGCCGCCACACCAATAATTGAATTTACCCGGAATAACCCACAAACAGAATAAATAAAGTCCTATTGTTTCCGAAATTTGGAATATTTTGTTACATTTGCACATACACAACCAAAATTGAATTTACATCGACGAAGGAATCCAATATAGACGTCCTATTTGATAAAGTGATTCGTTTTATAGTTTTTGTTTAGATAGGTTAGGATAGGTAAGCGGTTAGTGGTAGTCGATGAACATCTCACTTAGACTAATTAGTCCATTGTTCATACGAAGGGCTAACAAGATAAAAGATTAACCCCAACCGGAGAAACATTTAGTTTGCTTCGAGAAGCTCAAACTCTTGTCTGCCTCTATCTGAGATAGTTCTCCCAGGTCGCTAAATAGGAAGGGTGACGCAGTAGACGTCATCCTGCCGGCTAGTGCTGGGCATTACCAAAGATGGTGTTCAGTGGACTCTTCCTCGTCGTTACAGTTTCTACTGAAGTAGAAGCCCGCCGCGTGGCTATCAGTCGGACAGTGTCCCATCAAAACTGAAACAAGTATTGATACCTTGAGCTATACACTATGGGCAAAATTTGTCTTCAGTGTATAAAATCAGTGTCATCTTTCCTGCATCATCAGATAGGAGCGTTCTTGCAGGATATGCTTCACGTTGCCAGGGGCATGCCAATACCCTCCAATTCCTATAGAACCTGCAAGGTAGGCCGTAGTCTGACCTGTCCTCTACACAGAGAGTAAATATAGTACTGCTGTCCAGGTCTGCGGCACATCAATTAAAATATGAAAAAAAATTAAACAACTTTGTTTTAACTACTGCAATATAACCCATTATTATCAACAATATTGGGTACTTTTAGTTTGGTTTGGTTTAATGGGAAGGTTTCTAGGTGGAGCCTGTTTATGGCATATTGTAGTTTTGAACCCAATAAAAAGTAAATTTAGAAAAGCCAAAGTGCAAGACTGGCAAATCCATGAAATACAACCCTGAGCATGGAATTACATTTGGCAGAACACTTACTCTTACACCAGCACTTTTGGTTTGGTTTGTGTCTAGACTAACATATGGGGGGATATTTCTTGTTGAATGTGCATTTTTCTAGGTGGAGCTTGTTTATTACATATTGTAGTTTTGAACCGAATAAAAAGTTAATTTAGAAAAGCCAAAGTAAAAGAAGTTTAAAAAAATAAAATTTTCTTAAATAAGGGCGTTTCCTTAAAAAAAAGGAAATTTCTCAAAAAAAAATACCTATTGATATTCTTAAACAGAGTACCTTTATTAGAAGTACCTATGCCTAAAAAAGTAGATTTTTTTACAAAAATTATCTTTTCTTAACCCTGCTGTTAGATTAAGCCCATTTGGTCCAAATAATGGCTAGTTTTCTTTGTAAGTTTTGAACGGTGATTTATACTGACTTCATTTTTCAGGTCACGTGATCTTCTTTACAAACCAATGGCATGTGCAAAAATTAAACTTTCTAACTAGAAACAGGACTGAGTCAAATAAGAAATTACAAATTTCAGATTAAGGGACCATTTGGTCCATAGAATATATTCTTTGATTTTCTTTACAATTATGTTCAAAATATAAAATAACAATAATAATAAAAATATTTGAGTATTACTGACCCAAGATAGATACAAAGAATACGAATAGATGGTTATTTTGTTTGTAAATTGCAGTATGGACCAAATGGTCTCTTAAGCTAACATACGTTAAAAATACGAATCTTAGGTTAAGGGACCATTTGGTCCACAGTATATGAATATTGCGACATTACTTTGAAAATCGTGCCACGTGCCACACAGCCGAAGCTACACTTGCGCCCTGTTTTTGAAGATCGCATTATCAGCCGCAGAGCTGATGTCGTTTGGCCACCTCGGAGCTGCGATTTGACACCGTTGGACTATTATTTGTGGGGTGCCCTCAAAGATAAGTATTACGCCGACAAGCCAGAGACATCTGACGCTTTAAAGGACAATATTCGTGAAGCCATTGGTGAAATACAGCAGCACACAATCGATAATGTGCTTAAAAATTGGACTGATCGCGTAGGCTAGTGCATGGCCAGCCGAGGCAGCTATTTGAATGAATTTATTTTCCATTATTAAACGGAAGGATTGTACTTTCAAATAAAAAAAGAAATTTCAGAAAATATTCAGTAGATTTTTTTTATAGCATTTTCAAAAAAAAAAAGTTATTTGACGGACCCGTTACCTTTACCCTTCCTTAAAACACTAAAGTTTCTTTAAAGAGTACCGTTTTTGTAAAACAGAATTACTTTTCTTGAGATAAGTACCTACTCTTAAAATTTTACAAGTTCTTTCGTAAAAAAAAGCTTTTCTTCAAAAAAAACTTATCTTAAAAAAATACCTTTTCTTACAAAAATTCAGTTTTTTAAAAGTACATTTTCTTAAAAATAAAATAATACATTTTCTTTTCTTTTCTTGAGATAAGCAGCATTTCTTAAAGTAAGTAAATTTTCTTAAAAAATAACCTTTTCCTAAAAAGGCTACCACTTCTTTAAAAAGTACCTGTTCTTAAAAAAAGTACTACTTTGAAAAAAAATTCATAATCATTGTTTTTTTCTTACAGATAACACATCTTATTAATAATGTTAACTTTTCTTAAAAAAAAATCCAATGAGTGTTCGAACTGACGGGCGATGTGTTAACATCTTTTTGCTACACGGTACCTGTTCGATTTCTATGAACACATTCGTAAATGTTACATTGGAAAATAAAAAACAGCGTTCAATCATATGATGACGTTACAGTTAAATAATATTAATACTTAAAATTATTTAAAGACCCAGTGCAAGCACATGTGTCATTATTTTCTTGCTCAATACTTTTTGTTCTATTCCCACAAAAGTCAAAGAATGCAAAGCAACAGACACGTGTACATACATACATACATTGTTATATTCGTACGATATAACCGAAGATCAACATAAAATACTTTTTTAATATTACTCCAAATTAATACTCCAAATTAAAACACTTAAATCTCGGCTCGCCGATATCGGATCGCCTTAATTTTGGGCCTAACCTCTTCGTCGAAACCCGCACTGGCTTTTTAATCCAAAAATTAATAAAATCGGCTATGAATTTCCGGAGAAAATCGCGTGGGAAAATTATATGAAAATCGCCCAATAATCACTTTCAATACCGACTGCCAAGCAACGAACAGACAAACGATGATAAGACAAAACCGATGATCAACATAAAACACTTTTTTTAATATTACTCCAAATTAATACTCCAAATTAAAACACTTAAATCTCGGCTCGCCGATATCGGATCGCCTTAATTTTTGGCGTAAACTCTTCGTCGAAACCCGCACTAGCTTTTTAATCCAAAACTTAATAAAATCGGCTATGAATTTCCGGAGAAAATCGCGTGGGAAAACTATATGAAAATCGCCCAATAATCACTTTCAATACCGACTGCCAAGCAACGAACAAACAAACGATGATTTACTCTTCCAAACCTAACACTTGCGTATGTATTAAATTTATAGTTTACTGCCCTAGAGGCGCGCGTATAGATGTTAACACATCAAAAACATTAGCTTTTAATAAAAGAAGTACCTCCCATAAAAGTCATTAACCCTGCTGTTAGATTAGGACCATTTGGTCCAAATTTTTTCTGTTTTCCCTTGTAACTTTGGAACGGTGATATATACTGACTAAATTTTTCTGCTAATGGGGTCTTTTAATAAAACAATGTTATGTGCGAAAATTAAATTTTCTAACTTTATTCAGGACTGAGAAAAATACAAAATGACGAATCTTAGATTAGAGGACCATTTGGTCAATAGTACATTTTTTCATTACCAAGCGAATGTAAATTCATGTCAAATATTTAGAAGATGTTTTTGATATGTCAAATACTTGCTTTAGAAATTATTGAACCAAAATAGTTACAAAGGATAAGATAAAATTATTATTTTGGATGAAAATTCCAGTATGGACCAAATGGTCCCTCAATCTAAGATTCGTAAGTTTTTTCATTACCAAGCGAATGTAAATTCATGTCAAATATTTAGAAGATGTTTTTGATATGTTAGCGGATGTTTTTGATATGTCAAATACTTGCTTTAGAAATTTTTGAACCAAAATAGTTACAAAGAATAAGATAAAATTATTATTTTGGATGAAAATTGCAGTATGGACCAAATGGTCCCTCAATCTAAGATTCGTAAGTTTTTTCTAATCTAACAGCAGGGTTAAAGAAAGGACCTTTTCGGCAAATAAAAAAAAAATTCTTAAAAAAAGTTTATCATTTTTCAAAAAGTAAAGATCCATTTAAATTGCAGTATTTTTCAACGGCAGCCTTAGGCGTGTTGGAACTAACTAGTACATAATATATAGCGAAAGGAACTTCGTTCGAATCGGATGTCGCCTGACACCTTATGTAAGTTTTTAATTTTCAATTGTTCTATGCCACCTTCTTTTCAGCAAACCACTGTTTTGCATTGAAATTGTATAATTTAACAGGTATTTCCCTTAATTTGGCGATGTGGTGTTTAAAAAATAAAATTCTTTGTGATCTCCCAAAACTACATTTACAGGATTAAAGTTTCAAATAGAGTCACTCTAATCCAGGCTTATTCAAATGCTTTCAAATGCTATGTATGCATTGATAAACAAATTCGATTATTGCTGAGAGCTAAATTCTTCAAACAAAAATTTAGGATGCATTCCATGTTTTTTGTTTTATTATTAGCTCAGATATGGAAGAGCCGTTGTTGTTGTTTATTTTCACCCATGTGTCTGGGGCACCTACAAAACTAATACTCGTAGCGCTAAGAGGCCTTTTGTTTTGCATTTGTTGACGTTTTTAGTGAAACCAGCAATTAGTGCTCTTCTATCTTAGCAGGAATACCATTACGAATTAGAAATGTTTTTCGTCAGCTATTTGCATTTGGTTTGCGGTTTATTTGAAAGCCGTGTTTACTTTTATTTTAAACCAATGCTATGCACAGGGAAAAATTGCAGTAGTATGGCTAAGATATTTTGTGTTAAATAGGGCATAAGAAAAAAAAGCAGAAAATATATTGTTTCAAAGTTGTCATTGTAATAATTATAATTATATTATAATTGGGTAAATCAACTAACAAAACAGCAATCAGCAGGTATATCTATCATTCGTTCCAGGAAAGAAAGTTGAAAATAAGTGATTTTCTGAATTCACATCCTCCGATTTTGTTTATATTGACAACAGAGAGACTCTATGGAGCCACTAAGAGAATCCCATTATCAGACATTTGAAATTTAAAAAACTCGCGATTTTATTCGCGTTTTTCATTTTTGAAAAACCTAAAAAAATTATAAAAATTGTGAAGTTTGGAGCTATATTTTTTTAAGTAGATGGACTATTTCAAAAATTTAAAAAGTTTCTGAATGATACGGTTGTCTATTTGTAGTATCCGTACTCTAAAAATAAGGGCTTGATTTCAGAAATGCATTTTTATAGCAACTGCACTTTTTGAATGCATTTTCCACTTCTTTTTCCCCCTATGATTTTAAAAAATTTCACATCATTGCAAAATTCAGAATTTTTTTTAAAAAAGGCAAGTAATCTTTTTTTGGGACAAGGCAGCTTACTATTTGTAATGATTTTTTAAAAAAAGACTTACTTGATTTTTCATATAAAAAAAAAGAAAATTTAATTTTTTTTAGGATTTTGAAAATGTTTGTACAAAATATGAAAAAAATTTATTGGGTATGTAACTTTGAATTGCTATATTTTAAACAGTTTTTGTCGCATTACTATTATTTAAAAAGTTACTGTAAGGTATTGTTGTCATTTAAAGTGTGTTTTTCTAAAATAATGCTGATTGAGAATAATGCGAATGCAATTACTTGTAATATAAATGCTATTTTTGGATGCACTTTGCAAAAAATTCTAATGTACAGAAAAAAAATTGTTTTTCTTTTGATTTTTTTGTAAGTAGGCTTACTTTTTGATGCCAAATACTTATTCCTAGGAAAGTACATGCTACTAGAATTGGATGATGAAATACTTTTTCCCTATTTCATCATGTATTGTGTTCAGCGTGTATACACACCTATGTACACATTTGTACATATGTGTGTACAATTCTGTGACAAGCAAAAGTAGCAAATATTTCACATGTTTTTTTTTTAAAAAATCATTAAAAATAGAAAAATTCTTTGTCCCAGAAAAGAGAACATTTATTTAATAAATACTATTCTATATTTTACAAAAATGTTTTTTTTTTGAAAATCGAATGGGGAAAACGCACTGCAAAATGCACTTTAAAACTGCGTTTGAATACAATTTTTTTTTTTATAGTGGTAACTTTTAAACTGCAAATCATAAAATAGACAAAAACAGCTTTCAGCAACTTTTTAAATCTTTGAAAAATTCGGTCCACTTATGAAAATGTGGCTCTTCAAAGTTCACTACTTTTTCCATTTTTTTAACTTTCTGAAAAATGAAAAACGCTAATAAAATCGCGATCCTTAACAATTTTAAAAATCTAAAAACGAAAATGTATATTTGGCTGCATAGAGTCTCTGCGTGCAAAATTTGAAGAAAATCGGAAGACCTTCGGTCAGATTTGTGGCGTTTTCGCAAGGAATGAATGCTATATATGTTATATATATTTATATATATTAAAGATAAATGTCGCTGTGGTAGAAATTTGTAAAGTTAAGAGTGAAAAAGGCTGAATCTTTTAGAGGAATCTGAGTGTAGGTGGCTTATCACTTAGGTAACGATTCTAAATTGTTATCGTGTTATCGGTGGTGAAGTTTTAACTGCGCATATTAAGCAGCTTTACTGGGAAGACAATATCGATGAACTAATCTCGTTATACTCAGCGAGACAGCTGTTATTAATGTTATACATTACTTTAAATGACGAAAAATAACAAGAACAGATTGAACAAATTTTTTTACCTTCCGCCAAACAGAATTTGGCCTCTCTTAAATGTGAAAGAGGACAATACGGATAAGGGTGTTACAAATGCGAAAGTTGTCTATCAGATATGTAAAAACTAATGTAAAGGATCAGTGTGTACAATAGATACCGAGGACACAATAATGCAGAATAAGATAAAATTCAAAACAGTGGAAATATATAAGTAACGGGGTTTTCAATAAGAGCGCTACAAAAGTTTTTGCTGTGTTAACATCTATAGCGGCGTATAGGGAATAAATCTATCAAAGTCAGATTTTATGCTGCTGCTAAAACCAGATTTTATGTTGCTGCTAAAACCAGATTTTCTGCGACCGCGAAAGAGAATAATGATGTGTTAAACAAAAACGAGCGAGCAAGAGAGCAATGAAAGAGTGGTGTGGCAGGGATGAGGCAAACAAAATTGTGTCTATAGCGTATGTATTAACATAATAATGTATGTATGTACATTAGTCTGTTGCTGTTGTTGAACGGAGATATAAAGCATAGCCACGCAAAATTTCATTTGCAAGCCGACGTTATGGTGACACACTAATACGTCAGCTACTTCGTACAAAGTATGCGTGATGTTGTGTGCTTGGCTGTTTCGTTGCTGTTGATATGGCAAACATGTGGTTATGTGACACACGTATACGTCAGCTACTTCGGACAAAGTATGTGTGATGTTGTGTGTTTGGTTGTTTCGTTGTTGTTGCTATGGCCAAACAAAGCGAGTCATTTGATGCTCAGCATTGCCCGGTGTATACAAAAAAAAACTATTATTTTTTAATTTCCAATGTAGCATTTACTAATGTGTTCATAGAAATCGAACAGGTACCGTGAAGCAAAAAGGTGTTAACACATCATCCGTGAGTTCGAATACACATTGATTTTTTTTTAAATAAAACAAAACCGGTTTTAGATACCAATGAAATTCTTTATTCCTGTGAAAGTACGTTCGATGCTATTATGTATGGAACTCGATTTTTTTTGCATGGCCACCACGGGCACGCTTGCAGAAGTCCAGACGCTGAACCCAATTTTCGACGATTTTCAAGCATAAATCGGCCGATACTGCTGCAATTTCACGTTCGATATTCGTACGAAGTTCATCAATCGTCGCTGGCTTGTTGGCATAGACCATAGACTTGACATAGCCCCACAGGAAATAATCTAGCGGCGTCAAATCGCACGACCGAGGCGGCCAATCGACTGGGACATTTCGTGAGATAACACGTTCACCAAACTTGGTTTCCAATAAATTGATTGTGGCATTCGCTGTGTGGCTTGTGGCGCCGTCCTGTTGGAACCACATGTCCTCCAAGTCCATATTATCCAATTGCGGCCAAAAATATTTGGTTATCATTGAACGGTCGCGATTCGCATTCACAGAAATGTGCCGGTCTTTATCATCACGGAAGAAGTACGGCCCAACGACGCCGCCGGCCCATAAACCTCACCAAACTGTAATTTTTTCGGGATGCAATGATGACTCATGGTTTACGTGTGGATTGCTGTCTGACCAATAATGCATATTTTGCTTATTGACGAAGCCATTCAGCCAGAAATGAGCCTCATCGCTGATTGTTCAGGCCTCTTAAAATTGGCGTCTTAAAGTTGAGGCCACTGACTCCAAACTTCGGTACTAAATTTTAATAATGTCGACTCGTTGTTGGCTCGTATATCTTTCCATGATGAAATGGCAAACCGTACTGAAGAAAAATGTCAAAAGAGCGGGAAAAAATATGGCATCGTTTGCTGTCCCTATCGATTTACTTTTGTAGCGTCTCTGTTGAAAAACTCTTTATAAACAAAAATATGGTGAAAAAATTAAAAATTTACAGGAGCAATAATGCTGACCAGATAACAATGATAAGCAATTAAAATAAAGCAACTACGATGTAAGATATCAAATTAATTTTGGATTTGTTGTTCAACTAAATTTATACCATTATGTAATGAACTGGATCTAATTGGTAGCTTTGATAGCTTCTGAAATACAACAATAGGAAAAGTTATAACTACTATTTAGACACCCTTTATATCGAAGAGATAAAGTCTGCGGACAATGTTGCATAATAATTACTGTCTTCTGGATCAGATGGTTTACATAATTTTTGAGGAATTTGAGGGTTTTTTTCCAAGACAAACTTTTGGAAAATAACCCGTATGCAAACAATGTGATTTTATGACGACCTGTGAAAGTAATTAATGCGCTGTATATAGATTATGTCAACACAAAAGCTCTTTCGTTTGTCGTTCTTTTGGAAGCTAAATTAAGAGCATTTAGTTGATACTCATGTTAAGTGACAAATAGCCACCAGATTACTTTGTTCTGCAGGCTATTTAACATTTTTGTTTATTTAAAAAGTGAGCAACGACTTCATTACTGCGCAACACTTGATTTTAGCCATTGGTCCTGTCGCCGTATTTGTGGCTTATACAGACAAATAATGTCAATAAACATTTAACAAAGTTTCGTTCATTGCATTTCTCTCCATGATGGAGGCAGAGCGAACTGGCGCCATTTGTCGATTTGTATTCAGTTGAATTACACCACCTATTACCATCAGGAAGGTTTCTCTTAGCGATATTACTATACTTTTGTGTACCATACCCACTACTGCAAGTGCGATTATGAAAGTGAGATTTTCATTATAATTTATGTGGACGTATATGTGTATTAAAGTAACACAAACCGTGACGTGATAAACTTGTATATTAGGGTGTACAGAAAAACGCGTTTTATGGAATTTTGTAATATTACAAAGTAGTTTATGACATTGCTAGGGCGTCACACAGTGGTTCACAATTGATTTCCGTTAGCCAAAATTTAACAATATTTCATCCAATAAAGTTGTGACCCCTGTATAAACCCGCTTGTAGGCAAGATGCCAACAAGGAGTCAAGGATTATTTTAAAAAATCAGATGAGGTGTAAGGGGACATACGGTTGGAATGAAGTTCCTTTCGCTATATATTATGTACTAGTTAATTCCAACACTCCTAAGGCTCCCGTTGAAGAATATGATAATTTAAATCTTTATTTAAGAAAAGTACCTTTTGTAAAATGATAAAAATTTTTTATATACAATGTATTTAAAAACGGATAATTTTGCGTCCTTTTTGTAAAAATATGTATTATATTTTCCCGAAAACGTAATGTTTAAAGAGACGTACTTCTTTTACCAAAAGCTAATATTTTGTTAAAAAAAGCTACTATTTTTAAAAAGAATTACTTTCTGTAAGAAAAAGCCAGACGAGTATGATTTTTTTTTACAAAAAAATAATTTTTTAACAACAGGTTCTTTATGGTACTCTTTTTAGGAACAGGTGGTGCAATGGCTAGTGTGCGCGGCTCTTATACATGAGAACGTGGGTTCGATCCCTGCTCAGACCACCTTACATTTCTTTCTACGACGGTCACCTAGCTTAGTGATGGCGACACTATCGAGTACTTAGCCATGAAAACGCTTCTCAAAATACTGTTCGGAACCGGTGTAAAGCTGTAGGTCCCAATCAGTGAGTATAAAACTAGAAAGCGCAGATCTCACTGATTCTGAGAAGCTCTCCCCAATCCCTTCATGGGATGTTAAGGGACACCTTTTTTTTTTTTTTTTAAGAAAATTTACCTACTTTCAGAAACACTCCTTAACTCAAGAAAAGCGAATAAAAGGTATTATTTTAGTTTTAAAGGTATTATTTTACTTTTAAGAAATGGAGTTTTTGTAAGAAAAGGTCTTTTTTAAGAGAAGGTATTTTTTTGACGAAACGGTTTTTTTTAATACATGGTAATTTTTTTATAATTGGTACTTTTTTCAAGATTAGGTACATTTTTAAGAGTAGGTATTTATCTCAAGAAAATTTATTTTTTTTCACAAACAAGGTACTCTTTAAAGAAAAGGTAGTCTTTTAAGAAAAGGCAATTTATTGTAAGAAAATGTACTTTCGAATTTGAATTTTATTGACCGATTTTTATTAGTTTTTGGTTAATGTATGAGAAATTCATACTACAAGCTTACAAGTCATGAACCTTTTTTTGATTGGAAAATGGTTAGTTTTTGTTGGAAATAATAGACAATTTAGTTCAACACACACTCACTGACATGACGAGTTTCGAACTCCGTGCATGTTCATCATCAGATGCCTAACTACTGTGCCTGAATTGATACCATCGGTTGATCATCAATCGGATATATACAAACTTAATTCTGCAATTCGCATGTGCGAATTAGTATCGGTCGAAGATCCCTAAGTATCAACATCACTGAAAGGTTCCTAATTTCAACACAACAGCAGACAGCTTGATGTGCTTTCAGGCCAGTTTTTTTTTTAAAATATATATTTTCCTTAAATTGGTAATTTGATATCTAAGCGTTGCATCGAAACGTTGTCAGATTTTCCCCCAATATTCAGCACTAAATTTTAACCAAAAATCCTTCCTTAAATTTCAACACCAAAACCCCACTCTTGTTCTTAAAGAAGTGAGATGAAATTTCACAGGAAGTAAGTTTGAATAATCCCATCGCATCAAATTGATTTCCACCCAAATATTTTTCATTTGTATTTAGATGTATACAATTTTTCCTATAGTACGATGTCGTTGTCTTCAGAAATATTTTTCTTCTATCCATGCAACCACCCATCTCGTTCACATGTAATTATGTGGCATTAATCACATTACGGTAGGTTTTTGTTTGTTACAACAACGCCAGATAGTAGATGAGGTCTACGCCAGCGTGTATGTGGTTTCAGTTCCATTTTGTATACCTCAAGTTTACCATTTCACTGTATGAAATGAACCCCTTGCTTTGTAATATAAATTTGTATTATATTACAGGAGCAGTTGAAGGAAAGGTACTACTCGTTTCGAAAAGTAGGCTAACATTCGTTTAATCGTTTTCGTTTGATTTGTATATAAATTGTGGTTAACTAACTTAACTTATAGTTTCTTGCAATTGGCTCAAGTCATTACAAAACCGACAGCGATATCAACGGTGCTTACAAAGGGGGAATATATATATATTTTTACGATTTTCTATTTTATTCCTGTAGAACAGAAACTCTTCACAATAACATTGATAGGGTAGAAATATATTTGTAACAATGAGACCCACTGCCATATCTAGGAGTAATTAGGATACAAATTCTTGTGGCTTTTGCGGTAGTTTGTGAAATGTTTTCATTTAAAGAGTTTTCATAAAATTGGTTGGCCTGATATCGCAGTGTTTGATAAGAAATAATTACCATTTATGGGCTGTTGGTTTCATCGTAACTAATTGGAATTATATAAAATCATTACTATTATTGCTCAGAACGGGACTCAGTTTACAACTGTTGTTTATATAAATACGTTTAAATAATTCAAGTGGTTCTTTCATTACCATTTAAAGGGAAAGTATAATTGTGAAATTATAAACTTTAAATACATGAATTGGTAGTTTCGAGATGACAAATTAATTGAACTGGGTTGTAGTAGGTATGTTCGCTTTGGCTCCTAATTCCTCTTAGACCTGCCCGTGGAACATCAGTTAGCTCATCCGGGGCATAATATCAACTTCTCAAGAATATGATAATTCGAGGTTTCATTTCCCCCCTCACTAATAATGTTCGTTCGTGCACCTCCTGCATTAGAATCCCTATCGTACTCACATCGAAGTTTCTTCTCTTAACCAAACTTTGCAGATATACTTAAAAACTTGAACTAATCCCAATCAAAGTTGTGAGTACGAAGATTAAATCTAAGTAAAATTGCTGAGATTTTAAAATATTTAACTCCTAAAATATTGAACTTTGACCTTCAACCGCTACGTGTTAGAGCTGACCGAATTTACTCCAATTTTCGATAGTTAGTGAAATACTTTTTAAGGTTTCAAAAACATCCGTCCTGAAATTAGCAATTTTCTGGAAGCTGTTTAATAAAAATATGTGAGTTCTATTGGTTTTCAGTTGTTTCGGCTTAATGTCATAAGAATAAAAAGGAAACACTTCGAGTATTTCTTTATACAATTTTATTAATATTTTTTTCAATATTTCGACCTACTTCGTTGATCATTTTCAAGGATCTGATAAAACAAGGATAAACACAAAGTATTCATAAACATTATTGAACAGTTCAAACAAATATCAACATAAACGAATATATTATTTTCCCCAAAGGGAGAACGAATAATTTTAATTAAATTTTGAGATAACACAGAGCGCGTCCAAGGCTTATGACAACTGATTTGTTCTTCCCTTGAATTTGTCAATTGTGTGCCCATACACTTGTGCACATTGATCTGTATCTCGTTTGAAATTAAGTATTTTCTCCGATGGAACGCCAATTACATGCAGCAGTAATTTTTCTGTTCAGTCCGAATTACCACTTCGTCAAAATTAGGTTTGTGTCCAGTTAAAGTACAATGGGCTGCGAGTGCATTCTTTTGCTCTATTGGCTTATAATTAGCTTTTTGGTCCGGTTTATGTGCAGATATTCTAGTTTTTTCAATTTGTTCAGTGTAGTACCAACATATACTTTCTGGCATATGTTGGACTTGTCACCATCATATGGAATTTTGTACACAAATATGCCACCTAAAGATTTAATGGAACTTTTGACATTCTGCATTAAGGACACACGCTATTTCCAGTATGAAGATAGATTCTACGAACAGAGAATCCATCATGGAGGTATTATGGGATACAGACCCCGACACATTGGGGGAAAATCCGAAAATCTTGACGAAATATGTGGACGATTTATTTGTTGATATCAGAGAAGAACTGAAGTGGCCTACATGATGACAGCATTGAATTCTTTTAATGGACAACCACAATTCATGCTCGAAGAGGGAAGGGACGAAAGGTTATCATATTTGGACAGCGAAACAGCAGTTTGATTACTGGCATTTGCTCACGGAGCATTCCCATATAAGTGTGTGTCTGTACTGATCCATGCTACGAAAAATATTTTTGGTTTCGAGTGACTTATAAACAGTTTCGAAATTTTCACAATTCTTGTGTACAATGTAAGGAGTTATGTTAGCTGGGTAATTAAGACTATATAAAAAGTGTTAAATTGTTCTCCAAAATAATTCAACAAATGATTTTCTTCGCGATTTAAGTAACGCAAATTCCAGGTTGCATGCATAGAAAAATCAGTACGTATAAGTGATGTTGATACAACACACTATATATTAAATACTCATCCGCCACAGCGTGTTATCACATTGTATTTTATAACAAGGGAAAATATTTTATCTTAAATTTTTTTATTAATGTGAAAAGAAAACCAACAATCATCTGACTATAATTAAGTAAGAACTGATATATTACAAATTATGCTGAGATGAGTTGGATGAATTATAGTGCCACCATCGAACTATAAGGTGGCTTAATATTATCACCCAGTTGGAAAATTTTATCATTTTTGCAAATGACATCGTATGTCAGTTTGGTTTTGATGTTTGTGAAAGAGAGACAATTTTGAAACTCAACGACGAAGTTGACGAGTTCCCACATAACTGCCATTTGACAACAAATATAGACAACAAATGACAACAAATATAGAGCAAACTGTTGAGACTACATATTCATTGTATAATGCTGACGTGCCAGTGAGACAACGTGTTGGTCGAAGTGACGAAAATATTGCTGCCGATCAGGCGTCCGTAGCAAACGATCAAAATCAGTCGATTCCGCGGCTTTCTCAAGAACTGGGCACCGCCAAGACCACTGTATGCGGTATTTTGCGTAAAGGACTTGGTTTACACGCATACAAAATCAAGCTGACTCAAGAATTAAAACCGATGGACCATATGACGCGACGTACGTTCTCCCGTTGGGCTCTGGAGAATATGCGCCAAGATGTTGAATTTCATCGCAAAATCATCTTCAGTGACGAAGCTCATTTTTGGCTCAATGGGTTCGTCAATAAGCAAAATATGCGTTACTGGTTTGATAAAAATCCACATGTGCTTCATGGCCACAAAAAATGACTGTTTGGTGCGGTTTGCCTGCCGGCGTTGTCATTGGGCCATATTTTTTCGTCGACAATAACGATAGTCACGTTACTGTGAATGGCGATCGTTATCGCGCCATGATTACCGATTATTTTTGACCCGAATTGGAAAACATGGACTTGGACGATATGTGGTTCCAACAGGACGGTGCCACAAGCCACACAGCACACGTTACAATCGATTTATTGAAGAGTAAGTTTGATGAGCGTGTTATCTCAAGAAATGGACCAGTTAATTGGCCGCGTCATTCATGCGATTTTACGCCTCCAGCCTTTGTTTTGGGGCTACATCAAATCATTGGTCTATTCCAACAAGCCGACGACGTTGGAGGAACTCAGAGCCAACATTAAACGAGAAATAGCGGCCGTAACGGCCGAAATATGTGACCGAGTCATCTAAAGTTGGGTCCAATGAATCGATCGCTGACGACGTGCGCGCTGTGGCCATTTGAACAAAGTCGAGTTCCATTCATGAATGTTTTGATTGTATTTGAAGTTTTCAAAATTTTCATATTGTTTTAAAATATTTTTAAATATTTTGAAAAAAATTAACTACAAAAAATTATAAATTTTCAGTTTGAAGTTTTTGAAAAATGTGTGAGTAACATGACTTGCAGTTGACATATGATGAAGACGTCCCCTATCGACATTCAGCATTGGCCTTAGTAAGAGTTATTCTCGACATAGTGCTGACAAATCAATGGGACAGTATGACATAGATTTCCAGCCCCTTCACAATGTATGTCAAGATGATATCTCACATAAATTGTCATCACCTACTGACATAGTCCTAAGGAAATACTACTGGCAATTTCTTCAAGAGAAAATTTCCAATTATTCCAATTATTTTGCAGGTAATGCTTCTAAGTCAGACAGCCACCACTATAGAGGAAACGCTGACTGATTTTTTCTTTCCGGAAGTTGACAATCTGGACTGGAAGATAGGTCGGAGGTCACCTGCCATACTGCACGTGACAGAATGTATGTATTGAAGGCTGTCTTCGCAGCGCGTGCAATCTCGCGTTTCGGTGCATTGGCTTCGATACACTGATCTCCTGAGCTGACGGTAGCGGATTTTTTGCTCTGGGGACAGTTGAATGCGTTGGTGTACGGGGATAAAAGCCTCATACTCGGGTAGCTAAAGGACAACATTCGAGATTAAATTGACAACATGACACCACAAATACTGCACATATTTATGCCAAATATAATCAAATGAACCCAACTTTGTAACAACGCCGACCATTTAACGGATATAAATTTCCACAATTAATTGAAACAAGATTTATAAGTGGCAGTAGGCATAATCAGTTAAAGATTAAATGAGTTCTAATTTTAAACAAATGTTGTAGTGAAAGATATTTAGAAAATGGTTTTTGCCCCACCCTCTACAAAAAAAATACTCTTCATAACTTCAAGATAAAGATAGATAAAGAAAAAGACGATAAAGCAAAAGACGATAAAGTCGAAACTGGTTGGCGAAATATGTTATGTTTGGTCTGTAAGGTCCCTCCCCCGGGGTTTTTCGAGACTGGATAAGTAACTGTCAAGATAATAATCAGCATTTCAACTTTCCCTTGTTAATTTAAATATTGAGGATTTGTTGGACTTTAAAATGCATTTTCCCCAGTCAAATTTAGTGAAATGTGGTCGTGAGTTATACTATGTGAAGATCAGGAAATATTAGCCAAGGCCAGTAAAGTATTAAATTACTTATAGTGCAAAATACATAGAATTTAATACAATTATCCTGCGTCAATATATGTAGCGTATTAGAAGTATTTGTCTGTACGTATGACAAAAATTTGATGAACTAAATATATCGACGTCAAACAAGTCGTTGGAATTTTAATCAATTAATTATTCGTCACAGAAATTGTTTACCTTAGTAACGCTCAAGAATGGATTAATATTAATTTTGTTTCTTGGAACGTGTTATGAACGTTCTAGCAGCAATTCAAATAATAATTCTTGTATTAATTGGGAAGCCTTGCAAATTCCATTTGAAAATCTGGTAGCCCGGATATGATTAAGTACAATCCAAATAAAATAATTGTCATAGATATTACGCTATCAAGCACAACGCACAAATGAGTACTTCACTGTAGTTCTTCATAATAATCATGTTTAGCACCATTATTATACGAGTATTTCCCTTCAACTCTACTAAATTTTTTAATCCATCGGTGTTTACACCACTGTTATCAACGAAATTAAGGGTTTGTCTGAAAGGCTTTTGGCCTTGAGAGTTGTGTTATTGATGATATTGATGTAGTCGGTACTGCTAAGTTTATCTATCTTGTCATTTTCTCTCTGTGCTAGCATTTGATTTATTATTTTTCCTTATTGTTCGATTTTGTGGTGTCGCCTTTTCAATTACCCAGACTCCAGTCCATTGTGATAAAAATAAAATGCGTCTTTGAACACCAAAAGTTTATACCATTAACAATATTTACAAGCTGTTTGCATGTCAAGATGAAGGAAACAATCTTGTTGTTTTCATGAAGTCCCTATTGGATGTGGAAGGTTTGTGGGTGAGTAGTTTAGACCTTGACAAAGGCCTAAAGTAAATGACACAGTGCTTTAGAAGGGACTTTTGTATTGAATGTAAAAGTTGAAAATCAGTGTAAGTACTTGATATTAATTGCAGCATTTCAAAAGGCACAAAAAAATTTTATGAAACCTATTAAGGCAATAAAGGGTTGGAAATATAGGATTGGCCAAATCATCATGAGGTTGTAAAATTTAATGATTTCTTCGTTTACATATTATTTTTCAGATTACATAAATAACAACTGGAGAATTAATAATGGAGAAATTCACAACAACCAGAGTAATATAATTTTATTATTTAGATCAGCGATAAATTGTTTTAGCGCAAAGTACCTAGCCAATTGTTCATTTAAAAGATACTCACTTTATATGTATGATTTTATGTTGGATTCAGCCGTAGGAGAAAAATATTTTGATTATTTTTCAGTGGACATTAGGGTACGTCATACTTTGTAAAATTTTGATTTTTTCTTCAAAAGGCAACTTGCAACCTTATTAAGGTATTAATTTTGGAACACTTTAAACAAAACTTTTCATTGTTTTTAGAGAAGGCATCATTTTCAGATGATGAGACTTTGTTCTTATAAAGCCATCCCTCTTGGTGCCACCATAAATGGAAAGGGGGAAATTGTCCTACGATTTTATTGGTTATGATTTTCATTCGATGGCTGTGAGTCGCCAAAAAAATTGAGCCAAATTCGACTTAAGGTACAGGCGGTATTTGAACCCCCAATTCCTGATTATCGATTTTTAAATAGGTCTAGCACACGGTACGAGCAACGTAGAGAGGAACCAATACCACCAATAAAATCATGGAAAGATTTCCATTGATCTGACTCCCCCATACATGGATATTTGTAAAATAAATAAATTTCGATCAATTTTGTGGGTATTGAAATATAGAAAAACATGCATGAAATATAGAAAAACATGCAACTCACAGGCATCGGATGTGATGTGAACTTACCCTAAAGTAAGGGGCCCGTTTTTTTAATTTTTGGGTCTTATGGGCAATTTCCCCCCTTCGGACCACTTGTACTGTATTCTGTGAACAATTCAAAAGAGGATGCCATTTTTGGTTTTTTTTCCATCGCGTGTCCCCAAGACGGTAACATATTGTCAATGTGGGTTTAGGCTATAAATGTTGATGTTCCGATGTTCAATGCGTCTTAATGCCGATCACCCTACAAATATTCTCGAACTTCGAATTTGTTTACCATTAACAACTTGTTTTAGTTCGAAGTTTTTATAACGAATATAAAGTATATTTTTGCAATTTGAATTTTATGATCGATTTCGTTAGTTTTTAGTTAATGTATGAAAAATTCATACTACAAGATTACAAGATCAGGAACATTATTCAAATTGAAAAATGGTAGGGTTTTGTGAGAATAACTGTATATTTCCAACCGCCTTAGTAATGTCCATTTTAATTTCGATTTAATTTGTTGCACTGTCTCTTTGGAGCTTTCGCAAAGATTCATTCACCCGATCTTGTCTATCAAGTTTTGGGTGTCTTATGTTCAATCCTCCTCCTTCGTGTACTATTCGTGTTGGTTCATCTATATCCATAAAATATAAAACACACCCTGTATTTAACACTAAAACTCCGAATATTATTATACTTTTCTTTCTGTAACTTCCAAAGTTTCATTGACCTATATTTCGAGAAGTAAACTTGCCCTTAATATTTTATACAGCTGTTAGAGCTGATATCTGTAACTTACTAATTGACATAATAAGTTGGTTGTCCTATCTATAACCATACCAGCAAGTAATTACAAAGGACATGCTTTTAATCCAGTGGGATTATAATGGCCCTCAAAAATGACCATGCTGTGACTTGAAAACAAATCAGGTATCCTCAAATTCCTTTTCGAAATGTATATAAACGTTCTCTGGGTATAAGTTTATGGCAAGGAAGTCTGTGTAATTGTGGCCAAAACTAAGGACATAAAACCCTAATTCCAGTAAAATCGTGGATATTAATTTCAATGGCTAGAAATAACAGGCGCAAAGTTAATATTTGTCTCTTCCGACTTACGTTATTTCATCTCTCTTTTGTGAGTTTCATTTTATTCGTTACTTAGTTATGTGCAATAGTTTCGGATTTCATAATTAAAGTAACAATTTTCAATATTTCATCATTTCCCTTACGAGAATTTTTACTCGGTCTGTTCTCTAAACTTACACATTTATTCAAGCTCGACTTTTTTGAAAGTAATATAAAACTAATAAATAAGCTTTATATTATTTAAAAAGGTCTTGAGCTTGAATAAATTTGTAAGTTTTCAATATTGTGAAAATTTTTACAAACGATGCGAAATATCAAATGTTTCTGTGGAAGCGTTAACAGCACTCAAAACAGCTGGATATTTTTTGTACCTTAATCAACATTGTCAGCAATTTCTTTCTTCGTATTTGGTTCCCTTTAATTCGCTCATCTTGCTCGCAGTGACAACTAAAAGCCCCGAGATTTTAAGAAGCGGACGTAATTTCTGCATTACGTTTTACTCTCCTATTCTTATTATGCGTTTACTGACATCATGTATAGAAGACTATGGTCACAGCAGCAGTAATTTCACTTGACACTTGAACTACAACTACAAAAAGGAATACAACAAAAAATTACATGAGGCGTCAGGGGACACCCGGTTGGAACGAAGTTCCTTTCGCTATATTATATACTAGTTAGTTCCACCACGCCTAAGGTGACTTTTGAAAAATACTGTAATTTAAATGGATCTTTAACAAAAGATACTCTTGTAAAATGATAAACTTTTTCTAAGAAATTTTATTGAATGTGTTTTTTAAAAAAAAATTAACGTTTTAGGTACCTTTTTTTAAAATAATATGTATTATATTTTCCCGAAAAGGCCATGTCTTTGATGAGAGGTACTTCTTTTATTAAATGCTTATGTTTTTACGTAAGAAAAGGCCTAAGAGTATGAATTTTTTTTACAAACAAATACTTTTTTAAGAACAGGTACTTTTTAAACAGTAAAGAGGATATTGGCTATTTTTTTAAGAAACTTTACTTTTTGGTGTGTTAACATCTATAGCGGCGTATTGGGACTAAATCTATCAAAGTCAGATTTTATGCTGCTGCTAAAACCAGATTTTATTCTGCTGCTAAAACCAGATTTTCTGCGACTGTGAAAGAGAATAATGACGTGTTAAACAAAAATGAGCGAGCAAGAGAGCAATGAAAGAGTGGTGTGGCAGGGGTGAGGCAAACGAAATTGTGTCTATAGCGTATGTATTAACATAACAATGTATGTATGTACATGTGTCTGTTGCTGTTGTTGAATGGAGATATAAAGCATAGCCACGCAAAATTTCATTTGCAAGCCTTGCGCGGTCAACGTTATGGTGACACACTAATACGTCAGCTACTTCGTACAAAGTATGTGTGATGTTGCGAGTTTGGTTGTTTCGTTGCTGTTGATACGGCAAACATGTGGTTATGTGACACGCGTACACGTCAGCTACTTCGGACAAAGTATGTGTGATGCTGTGTGTTTGGTTGTTTCGTTGTTGTTGCTATGGCCAAACAAAGTGAGTCAGTTGATGTTCAGCATTGCCAATGTAACATTTACTAATGTGTTCATAGAAATCGAACAGGTGCCATGTAGCAAAAAGGTGTTAACACATCATCCGTGAGTTCGAACACTCATTGATTTTTTTTCAGGAAGGCTACTTATCTCAAGAAAAGAAAAGGTATTATTTTATTTTTAAGAAAAGGAATTTTTGTAAGAAAATGTATTTTTTGTAAGAGAATGTATTTTTTTTGAAGAAAAACTTTGTTTGCGAAAGAACAGGTACAATTTTAGAACAGGTACAATCAAGAAAAGTTATTTTGTTTTACAAA
Organism: Phaonia tiefii; assembly: GCA_963931995.1. NCBI lineage: Eukaryota > Metazoa > Arthropoda > Insecta > Diptera > Muscidae > Phaonia > Phaonia tiefii. The sequence continues at coordinate 320,909,962 of OZ008367.1, read as the reverse complement.
AAATGTAATCTTTAAAGAAAGGGTAGTTTTTTAAGAAAAGTCACGTTGGTGTAAGATAATGTACTTTTTTAAGAAAAGTTACTTATTTAAAAAATTACTTTTTTTTAGAAAATGTACTTTTTGTAAGAAAATGTACTTTTGTAAGCAAAGGTACTTCTTTAATATAAGGTATTTTGTTAAGTAAATGTGCTTCGTGTAAGAATATGAGGAGGTATTTTTTTTTTTTTGAGAACATTTACTTTTTTAAGGAAAATGTTATTTGTTTAAACTTCTTGCACTTTGGCTTTTCTAAATTTACTTTTTGTTCGGTTCAAAGCAATGACAAATAAAACCCATAGATGATTCATTTGCTTAATCACAATTTTCACCAATCACAATGTTTCCGTGCGACCATTTTGCACTCGGACGCGACGAAAAAGCACTCAAACACAATTTTTATTTTCATTCTGGTGTTTAAATTTGAAAACAGAATATAAATAATAGAAAAGCATATCGCTTTTGATATTTGTTGACAATGCAAAAGGCAAAAAACATGGTTATATAGTTTTATTCAACGTTTTTCTTCCCAGGGAAATTTGCCCACATCCACCACTCTGGCGCCATCTAGAAAATTTCCCTTTACTTTCAAATTCAACCCCACCTAGAAAATTTCCCATTAAACAAAATTTATATTTTAGTCTAGACACAAACCAAAAGAATGAGTGTAAGAGTAAGTGTGCTGCGAAATGTAATTCAGGGTTGTACTTCATGGATTTGCCAGTCTTGCGATTTGGCTTTTCTAAATTTACTTGTAATTGGGGTCAAAACTACAATATGTATTAAACAAGCGCCACCTAGAAAACTTACCTTTAAATCAAACCAAACTAAAAGTACCCAATATAGTTGATAATATTGGGTTGTAATAAAGTAGATAAAAAAAAGTTGTTTAAAATTATCCCGCAACGTGCGATAAGGAACTTCGTTCCAAAACTTTGCTTAACCGTTACTGTTTGACAATAAGTGTAAATGAAATCCTTCCTAAGTTAACTTAAGTGGAATATAGTTGATAACTTAACCAGATGTTGAGGTAACATTAAGGAGTCTAGTCTGTCTATAAAGTAGTACATTTGGGGTAATAAAAAAAACACAATCTCTTTGGTGCGTGAAGAGAGTAAAGTTGATTTGTTAAATCAACATGTACTCATGCATTCTTTATTCAAGTATTTGAAGTATATTTGTTCTAGCGGCTTTTCAACATATCTAGATTTGTGCAACAATGATAAATTATATTTTTTATTCCATTTCTTTTGTGTTCAAATCATTTCTCCAAATTTAAGTTGTTAAGATTTTTTTGTTGATCAAAATATTTGGACCTACAAGGAAGACAGAACTGTTACATGCATCCAAATGGATGTGTGTAGCAATTTGCATTGTTTGGGTTCCGTTTTCTACATATTTATAAGAAGGATTCCATAGTTATTTCTGTATGAAATAAACTTTTAATGAACGTGGACCCCAGTGGTGCAATGATTATTGTGTGCGACTTTTATGTATACAACACCCGCATTTGCCACATTAAATTTCTCTCGTCAAATGTTGCCGCTTAGTTGTGGCTGCACCATCGTGTAATTAGCCATGAAAAAGGTTGTCAGAAACCATTCCGAATCCGTGTAAAGGATGTCCTCATCAGTGAGTCGCAAGATAGGCTGAGGACATCCCACTAATTCTGGGAAGCTAAAAAAACTAATACAACACAATTAATACACCAGTGTAACAAAATAGGGGTTGAAATGGGAGAAGATCTTAAAAAATTATTTGTTTTTGGTTTTGTGTTAGGTCAGTTTTTTACTAATGACCAGCTGGAACACATGTAATAATCGCGCCGCGCCTTTAGTTGTTGTGTTCAAAGTTGTTCTTTATTGAATTAAATTAAAACAGGTAACTGGAATTGAGATGTGTGTTGTGCACTAAAATACTTGTAGAAGATGAATATCACCTCGAACGTCTGAAATCATACCAGTTCTTAAAATCATTGGACGAGTGTTGCCATTTTCTTCAAGGCCATCAATCATATAGTTAATGCCATGGTGACATTTCACGCATGACAAGTAGCCATTGTACAAAAAGATATTGACATATCATCCACGACAATTAGTCATTGTATCAAAGACATTTGCCACAGTATTATCTACGTAGTGTAATATGTTTTGTGCTACATTTACACAGGATCAATTGTAGGTGTCATTACATACCAGATAGAAGTGGCATCAATACTATAATCGGGTCATGTGACGGTTGACATGGCACCAATGACATGTGTCATGGCGTCAAAATCAATATCAACTGTCATGAATTCCATGTGAGATTACATTCAGAATACGACGGATTTTCTTTGAGGGTACGGTATTTGTTTTTTTCCTTTGAATCGTGATATATGTAAACACACCCTGCGAAATTTGGGTTTGATACTAATATATCAACCACTAGTAACTTGGATGTAGTTAAACGTCTCTCTATTGGCAACTTTTAGCAAGGTCTCCAGGTCGCTACTGTATATGTATGTAACCTTACCCACTGTTGTTAAATAAAATATAAAATTTAAAAATACTTCAAATTACATTTTAAAATAAATTATATATATTTTGATTTATTAATTTTTATTTAATAAAGGGTCCGCCGTCTAACATTTTTTTTTTTTTCAACTAGTGCTTATTTCGTGAATGGTAACACTTAGCTCATGTCTGATTTGACAGATAATTAGTTTTATCCTTCCGCTGAATGAAAATGGTTGTGTATACGCTTGAACAACGCTGGGAAATATGGAAAAAATGGGCCTGCGATTGACTTACAGAAGATACCGATTTTGCTAAAAAATTCATCTTTTCAGATGAAGCTCATTTTGATCTTGGCGGGTGTGTAAACAAGCAAAATTGTCGTATTTGGGGCACAGAAAACCCGCACGCATACATTGAAAAGCCGATGCACCCAAAACGAGTCACTGTTTGGTGCAGATTTTGGTCCAGAGGCATTAGTGGGCAATTTTTCATCGAAAATAAGCAAGGAGTGGCCGTTACAGTCAATGGCGATCGTTATCGGGCCATGTTGAACGAATCTTTGTTCACAAAAATTGAAGAGGAGGATATTGGCAACATTTGGTTTCAAAAGGACAGCGCTACGTACCACACAGCCGAAGCTACACTCGATGTTTCGCGCCCTGTTTTTGAAGATCGCATTATCAGCCGCTGAGCTGATGTCGTTTGGCCACCTCGGAAGCCATGTGTGAAATACAGCTGCACACAATCGATAATGTGCTTAAAAATTGTACCGATCGTGTAGGCTCCTGCATTGGAAGCCGAAGCAGCCACATTAAATGAAATTATTTTCCATTATTAACCGGAAGGGTTGTACTTTCAAATACAAAAAGAAATTTGAGAAAATATTCAGTAGTTTTTTTTATATCATTTTCAAAAAAAAAAGTTATTTGGCGGACTCTTATATAATTTTACCTTGATAAAAGCAATTATTTTTATATTACTTATCTATTCCTTGTTTTTTAAAATGCCAGACTAAAAAATTAACTAATTAAAATAGAAAATTTCTCTTTTAACCAGAATTTGAAATCAGCGACTCCAAAGGAAATTGAAATAGATTTTGTTTGAGACCTGTTCAAATATTTTGCCAATAACAAGCATCTGTGTGACCCAACCGACGGTAAAAAAAATTTGATATGGGTATAAGATTAATGAGTGTGTAATATGGTACATTTAGACAGACGTCCCTAGCCTATTTGAATACATTTTATTACTAAACACAAGTACAGCAATTTCAGTAGTCGGGTGAACCGACATTTATGGCGAAAAGAAAGAGTATCGGCGATGCATGAATCATGAGCTGTATGAGCTATATCCCGACACTGACATAGTTAAGCGGATCAAAATAACGCGATTGCGCTGGCCAGGCCATGTCAGTAGAATGGATAAAGACGAACCAGCTCGAAGGGTTTTATAAACCGAACTCTACGGAAGAAGAAAAATAGGAAGACCAAGACTCCGCTGGAGGGATTAGGTTGACGAATCCCTGATGCCGCGGGGTTGTCCGAGACGGGATAAGTAAGAACCGACTGAAACATATTAAAAAACATATATATATATTCACCCCTTCGCCTGAGAATGGTAAATGTATTCAATAACAGAGTAGAATTGCGCTAATTATTTTTCAGTAGCCAACTTAATTAGGATCCTAAGTGATCTTGGGGAATTATCGTGAGTACCAGCCAATTTTCCGCCCAATAGTTGTATCGGGGTTGTGAAAATGGGCGTGGTAGAGTAGTTAATTTTTAATTCTTAGGAAGACATTACTTAGTACCGAGTTTCATTAAGATCGGTGTAGTTCACGAGAGCAATCGTGTCTATCATGCCGTCGTCCGCCTAACTTGTGTGTTGGAGGGACCAGAATGGGTGTGAAAAAACCCCTCGTTTTCCATAGAAGATTAGCATTTGACTAAGTTTTGTGTAGTAAAAAATTTTATTAAGACTGGTTTGCTGGACTTATTTTGCCGAATAACCCTTGTCTTAGTCGATCACTGGTGTGGATGACATGATACCTAATTTGATTAGGATCGAAAGTGTTTCACGAGACTTATCGCATTGACAACTCGTACGATCACACAGCTTTTGTATGGGCAGAAAAGTTTTAAAAGCAACATGATTTTGTACTAAATGTGTCGATTTGTATCAGAGGTACCAGAGGTATCAGAGAAAAGAAAAATGCTTATTTTCAATCTCAAACTAAGGTTTGGCCAATGTTAGTCACTGACAAAATTTCATTGTGATCGACACAGATTTACGGCAGTTATCGTGTTGAATAGACAGCCAGCCAGCTAGCCAAACAGACAGATGGACATATGACTCAAGCGTTTTAGAAAGTTCCAAAACGAATTTTGTCCGAAGATACTAAGGGTCTATTACGGCTGTTTCTATGCGTTACATTTTTGTTCGTATTAAATGATAAAGTACAGATTGTAACATTAAGATAAAAGGGACATCAATTACGTCTAAATATGAAAGCTATTGTAAATTGAAAGTTGCTGTTGAAAACACACGCTACAAAGTGGAGCTCATTAACTACTAAGGAGGTGCTACTCGATCCTTCTTACAATATTAGACTAGAATTTCTTTAACAAATATACATCATCATCATTAGATTTGTAGTCATAGATAAAGCACTATCTGTTCCGGTTTGAATTACCTAGTTGCCTGAAAAATACAGATTGAAAATTATATTCAACTTTAGTTTTCATAGGAGATGCAATAGAGTACTACGTTTTTTATTTTCGTTTATAATGCTAGTGGCGAAAATGCAACTTAATGTAGTTCAAAGCGAAATCCATTGAACGACAACAGATTTAACTAAATTATGTTCAGACTACTTTTTTCAAAATAAAATCTCAGAATCTCAAACTCGTTTTGTCCTAACTATCGTATATCCACAATCAGCCAAGCTGTGTGGCGGTGATGATTGCAATGACAAAAGATTTAGTAGTTTTTAATAAACTTTAACATGTAGTATTTTTCCCCTAATTTACATATATCATATACGATAGTGGCTTTTCCATTTGTATTAACCAAAAAGAGTAAAGTTTTTCATCATTATTTTATTCTTATGCAAAATATATGAAATTTGTGGGATATTTGAATATTCAAGCTATGAAAATTTTATTGAATACTTAAATGAACAAATGAATTCATGCGGAATATATATTTCGTATGAAGCAAAATAATGAATGCGTAATTGATATATTGATGCTCATTTTGGTTTGATGCTCATTTTGGCGTCCTATATTTACTGCAGTTGTTCTTATTAAATTCTACATTAAGGTATTGGAGAAATCGAACACCAGTTTGATGTTTGATAGCAAATACTCCGCATTTGCTTTAACATTACCCACTTAAATCTTCTGTGGTCCTTAATTGACAACTACACGCTGAAAAAACGTCCTCTGCCAAACATATTCTGCAGAAACTATATACATCTTTGGAACACACTTCAAACATTCATATGTTCGCAAGTCCCAAACACACCTGTATTTCAATGCAAACAGTAGCATGTTTACTGGCAACTGAGTATGCTTTTACGTGGAAACATATGCGTTCTTCATTCAAAACATCCATATACTTACCTGGAAGCATTCGCGTGTTTCTCACAAACATCCATACATTGGCGTGGAAACATGTGCGTGTTTCCTCCCAAACATAACAATATTTAGAAACGAATTATTCTTCGACTTAAATATATATGTATTATTTTTTATCATTAATTTTAACGACATTTCTCCACATTTATAAATAATTAATATAACAAATTAAAAGTTTTTAAACGGTCCTTTATACAGTTCCTTCCACTGAATGCGTAATTAGTTTTTTTTTTCATGAAATGAGAATATGCTGTACTCGCGTCTTTTTATTCAGAAGGATTCAACAAATCGTTGATTATCAGTAGTCGTTGATACACATACAATATACCTATATACAAATCTAGGTCAAGTAAGCCAACCGTATATAAATTAGTTGTGTTTTTTTTATTGTTTTTCACAAATGGTCCGCCTTCCCGATTTTCTCTGTAAAGGCTCGGACAGACAAAGGGCTTCACGTTAGTGCCATTTTCTGTTTCTTTCCCCAAAATCGTTTCTCACTTTGGTAGCACACATTCATAAATACAAAACACATCCACAAAACCCGAAACAACATCACAAACCATTTAACCGTCCGAGCCTTGGTTTATTCTTTTTTCACTGATCAAGCGCTTTTGACATCCTCTGTCCGATGAAGAATTGAACTTCATCTGCACTTTACACGCACATTTAAAAATATTTATGAATCACTGATAGTGCAAAATAATAGTGCAAAAATACTGATACACACTTACAAGATAGACGCTCGCGTTGTCCCTCTTTTAACAGTGCAACAAACGCAGCTGTATTTGTATCATAAACACAGACATGTTTGAGTCGCAAACAAATATGTTATAACATATTAATCATTGTGCCTCAAAAATTTTATATTGAATACTAAACACAATGTGTTTGCACACAACTATATTTTATTTGCGATGACCTCTAAACACACGTTATATTTGCATTCAAACAACAATAAACGACAGATTATGCAGCGTGTATGTAGGTTCCAATAGGTGTTTCAGATTTTTCAATAGTACAGATGATTTTTTGTGTAACATTAGTTAATATCAAAAAATAAATTAAATTTATTAAATTGTATTTACAATAGTATAGTAGTAAATATGACAAAAATAGTGCCTCCATTACGTGATACTGAGTGTAACTGGCAAAAACCTGTCGTACCTGCTGAGCACAAGAGTCACGCTACCAAACCTTTTCAATTCAAAATTGAGTTGTATATTAACAAACGAGTTTTAACAGGAATAACCGGTGAAAATATTTCACTCTTGTCAGTACCTAAAGTATTACTGATGACAAGAGAGCCAGCCATGAATACGAATGTAACCGACTTAATGCTTCAGTTATTGCAACTAGAAATAAATTCAACAACTGCAGAAATTCCATTTCAATGAATATTTTAGATACATATATTTCGGACTTTATATCAAAATTGCTTGAAAAAATTGCTTCCTTAGTCCGATTGGCGCCATACCATTTCCTTTTAAATCTCCTGCATAGTGTTTCTACTTCCTTTGTTAATGTTGAATCCAAAGGCATCAAAAATATAGTCAATAACTGACGATTTTTATTGGAATTGATATTTCCAGTCATTCAAGCTTCAAAAAGTTCCCTTAGTGTAATCGGCATCTTTACTAAAAGTAATTATATAAAATCATTTGTCAGGTCTAGGCAGCCAATTTTTTCACCAGTTATACAACATGAGTTAATATTTAGCAGTAAAAAAATATTCACTGAATCTTGCTGCACAAGTTACTAAATCCTTACCCGAAAGTAACACAAGTGAAAAAAAATTAATTACATATTTATATCATACCAGTTAAATTGTAACACTAAATAACGGTCTAATTCATAAACGTAGCTTACCTGCATTCACAAAAAACCAGAAACTAAAAAACCTTAAACACACGATATTTTTGAACCGTCTATATTAGGGACAACTTTTCAAGTAAACTCGGTCACTAGCTTACAGCTTGCTGATTGACAGTACAAAAAGAGTCGTTATTAGTCCGTCATATTCGAAGCAATCGACAAATTTTAAATGCCATTTTGTACAGTAAATATCATAGATTTATAATGTACAGTAGTTTTGTTGAAATACGCATGTTGTTGTTTCTATTTTTTTTTTGCGCTAGATTACTAATTTTTCCCTCTGTGCGACGCCCATACAATGAATATAAATGAATATATAAAAAAGTTAAGTAAGTACAAATACAATAAATACTTATAAGACAATGGATATACTAATTACATACTGTATGCTTTAAAATATGTATGTATCTTAAGTATCTAACAGCCATTTTTAAACCCCTTGTGCTATCGTCTTTGTCTTGCATAGAAGGTTTGTAGAATTTTGTCCTAGCAAGAGAAATTCTTCTTTTATTATACAAACTTTTCTTAGCAATCCTTTAACATTGAAATATGTTTTTCAAGCAATCCTTTAACAAGGAATTCATGTGCTCCCTGCTGTGGTGTTTCTTGTGATATTTATTGCATTCCGCCTTATTGTGAATGCTACACCATTGTTCCAAGTTAATTAACAATAAAGTTATTCAAAGATAAATATTCATTCCATTTCCACATTCAAATATGTTTTTCAAGCATCGCAGAAAAGTTGATTTTAAGTCCCTTTTATTAAACTTTTTCGAATTAATTATCACGACACGTAGGCAATACAATTGTTAATTATTTTCCCGATAAGGTATACAGTATAAAGTATATAGCCAAATACAATCCAATGCTACCAAAAGATTATGATGGCGGAAACAGTTTTCCAATTCTAAATAGATTTAAATAAAATCATCTGTTAACTGAAAAGGACTAGGACAATTACGCTTAACTTTTTTACAATTGTGAGATATTTTTCAAAGGAATATAAATTGTGCAACTTTCCCCCTTCTTGTGTGTATTGGTGACAGTTGTTATTGTTATTGGTATATAATTTATTTCGAAAGTTACTTAAGACCTCAAATCGTAATGCTATTGTATGTAAACGATAAAATCAAAGAGTTAATAATTAAGAAACCATAGTTCTTTAATTATTTATAACATATTGTAACACTAATAATATAATTATAATTACCTTACCGTGCTGTCTCAAAATAGCATTCCCAATCGCTGCCAGTTAAAATGAGGAGGAAGTTATTCTATATACACAATATGTCCTTTATTTATTGAAGCAAACTGTTACCAATATAAAAAATATGTTACAATACAAAGTTTTAGTAAAAGGTTTACGAAGAGCTTAGGACGTCAAGTTCTCTCTATATCTTTCTGTCACGGGAAAGAGGCTTATTTTCGTACCCTGATTATTGCGTTTGTTTATATTGGTGATATAGTAGGTAATCTTCCTGGTCTGCAATTCCCTAATCACATTTAGTTCTACGTATGTCCAATTCAGTAGGACGGTTACTTGTACGTTGCCAGAGCTCCTCTTTGTTGTAACCTTCGGCATGTTCAAAGTAGTACAACCGTACAAAATTACAGATTTAACACTACAGTTGCATATTCGCAGCTTCATCCTTCGTGATATCTTCTTATTGCTCCATAAATTGTGCTGGTCTAGGATTGCAAGACCACCTATAACCGCCGCGCAGCCACCGTCACTGGTAGTGCTAACTCCCAAATAGTTAATTGATGCCACGTCTTAAATTTACAAACCTAGTGAAGTATTTGATCTATGCCACTAGGCAATAGCTTTGTCTTCTTTAGGTTTATTCTCAATCCTACTTTTTCGTCATTTTCGGAGAGCCTGTTTACTTGCCCTTGATGTCATCAAATTTGTGGATCATAAGACATATGTATATCATCAACGTAGTTGATATCATATAGGTATTCAACCATTTTCCTCTGAATACCGAATGGTGCTTCTGCATTGGTTGCTTCCTACAATAGTAAAAATATCTTGTTCTTGATGTCATCAAATTATGAAGGTGTTTAAACATATTCCACTGAATGTCGAACAGTGATTCTGCATTGCTTGCTTCAATCAGTAGTAATATGGGGACAAGCCGCATACTTGTCTAACTTCCGCAGACGTGGTAAAAGGTTGACTTTGCTTTCCATTAGAATTAGCTTTTTATGCTGAATCCATGTATTGTAACCCAATTCATGGATACTATCTTCGTCGGTATTCTCTTTTCGGTCAAGGTTTACCACATAGAGTATCGGTGTGTCCAAAATGTACGAAAAGTAAGTACAGAGGCGAGCGTAATTTAATCGATTATTCTATGATATCTGGAGCATGTTTACTAATGTTTACTCCTTTCGCACAATTTTCCCCGTCATCCGGGAGATACCTATGTAGTGCCAGCACAGCGTTAGGTCATATTTTTTCGCTATAGTGATAACCGCTTTAAAGGGATTTTGTTGTTTGTGCATGCGCTTCCGATCAACGGTGAAATGACATGTGACTCACCATCTTTCAATAGCTCCGCTGGAATTCTATCTGTCCCAGATGATCTGTAATACTACGATTTTCCCACTGCCATCTTTATCGCCGATCTTAATTAAGGTTGAGTGTGAATATGAATTCCCGGGTTGACGGGAGTATGCTGCCGAAGTTATACTTTGATTTCCATCATCTAGAAGACTAGATCGTGATGTAAAATATTCACGACAGCTCTCCACTCGCTAATTTGATGACGCTGTACTACTGATATTGTTGCCGCTCAGTTTTTTGATTGGAAACTACAAAATTCGCAAATTAACTTTGCAGCAATTCCTGTTTCTGCCTCAATATAGTTCCTATAGTTGTCGTAGTCGGAAAGGGCCATGTGCCCACTCTACCTGCCCACTGCCACCAATATGCGTTTTGTTTTCACGGCATCCGATCCTAATGTGGGTCTGCCAACATCGTCGAGGCAAGCATACGAGCTGACTTTCAGCAACTAACCTTGGTGTTGATGATGCCATTTTACCTAGCACGCTTCGGTGTTAGCAAGATATCCAAATTGTTCAACCAATGGCCTTATCTATATATATATGTCCACTCTGAAAAATCTGTAGTTGTTTCTGCTTGGATGCAAATATAATATACTTGTGCCCAAACGCATTGTGTTTGCTATTCCATATTACATGTTTGACACAATCTTTAATATGTTATAACATATTAAGTGTTTGCGACCCAAATATATCTGTGTTTGTGATATAAATACAGCCGTGTTTGTTGCACTATTTATGCTCTCTTGAGAGCAAGAGAATAAATGAGGGGCAACGAGTGTGTATATCTTGTAAGTGTGAATCTGTATATTCCTGACTGTGCGAGTAAATTGCACATGAAGTTAGTCTTTATTATTTGCGTTTTAATTTCATGTATTCAATCATAAGCGCTTGATCAGTGAAAGAAGAATAAACAAACGCTCTGACGGTTAAATGGTTTGTGTCGTTATTTTTGAAGGTAGAAACATGAATGTTTCCATGTAAGTATATGGATGTTTACGGGAACACGCGAATATGGATATTTGGGATGAAGCATATGGATGTTTGGGATTTATATGGATGTTTGGGATGAAGCACACAAATATTTCCACGTAAAAACATACATACGCGTCAGTAAACATGCTAATTTTTGCATTTAAATACACCTGAGTTTGGGACTTGCAAACATAGAAATGTTTTAAACATATACATAGTTCCTGCAGAATATGTTTGTTACCATCAGATGTCGATCTGAGGGCATTACCAAGATATACTTACGATACTGTCGAAAGTAATGAGCTGCTTGGGAATTGCACAAACGAAATGCTTTAAAGAGCTTTGAAGCTATGAGAAAGATCCCATAATAATACAATAAGACATATCACATCCAATGGGTTATTCATCGTGAGGTTTGATTTTCAATAGGCTTGTTTTGAAAAATCACGCGTGACTCATATCAAACTTCTTTGTCATTTTGTTCAGTAAAACGTTCTCAAAATACTGTTCAGAACCGATGTAAAACTGTAGGTTCCAATTAACGAGTGTAAAACTAGAACGCGCACAGCTCACTGGTTGTGAGTAGCTGTCCCTAATTCCTACGTGGGATGCAAAGGGAAACCATTTATTTATTTTTTTTTTGGCAAGTCACCTTGGAAAGACTCACACTACAACAGCGTCTTCAAATTGATCAGATGTATTACGAAAATCAGCATTCTGTGACAAATGTTTTTCGTGCGACTCGAAAAACAGTTCGATTCGAGGAAGGGTGGGCATACTGAAAGCACCATTGCCAATACCATTCGCAAATCTGAGTCCCAATTTACATTAGAAGATGCAATTCGACCGGTTACACCACATTAAACATTAAATTCCGGTATGATGAGGTTTATGGACTGGTGGAATCATTGGTCCATATTTCTTAACAAATGAGGCAAATCAGAAGGATACCGACAAAGGCAACCGTTAGTTTATATGTTAACGGACTATTGGCTTCCTGAAATTCAAGCTCATTGTCTCGGCGAGCTCTTGTTTCAACAAGACGGCGCTACGAGCCATTCAGCGCGTGAAACAATTGACTAGTTGAGAAATCATTTTGGTTAATTTCACTTTCCTATGGCAAATTGGTTGCATAGATATCACACCTTTACACTATTTTCTCTGGAGATATGCAAAGTCTTAAGGCATAAGCCAGCTATGATTGACCCTTTGGAAGCCAACATTACTCATGTCATTCGAGAGATAGCAGTCGCTATGCTAGAACGAGTCGCCCAAAATTGCAACCTACAAATGGACCATCTCAGACTTAGTCGCAGAAACTATTTACCTGATATCATTTTCAACCAGTAAATGCCATAAATTGTTCTTTTAACCGATAGTAAAAATTTTAAGTTTACTTTGAAATTTATGTGTTTTATTTGACATTTTAAATCAAACCTCCGAGTGAATCACCCGATATGTTAATAACTTTAATATATTAATTCAAGGGAGGTGGATAATACTTCACCTTTCACGCCGAACCAATAAAATGATAGCATGATGACATTATCGATTAATTAGAAATTGAAAAGTTTCTCAAAACCTGTTTTAGGTCACTATCATTGAGTTTATATATGAGTAATTCCAAAATATTTCGACACAGTCTAGGACCCAACCATTATTGAATTGTACGAAATTTGGACAGAGTTTTCTCCTCGGCCATACAAATTTTCTGATACCAGAATTGAGTCAAAATTCAAAGTAGTTTTTGCTTTATGGTTCGTTGAAGTAGGTATTGTATGGCAATTTCTGAAAAAATTACCTGAATCAAAAATGGCATAACTTTTGAATGCGTTAATGGATTTTAATAATTTAATGGATTTTAATATAATTTTAAAGCTTGCAAAAACCGCTTTAATAGTGGTCCATACAACAGTGATGTCGTTGTGGTTCAATGATATTGAAAACTCCAAAGTATCCTATATTCTTGAATATCCTGGCACAATGTATCTTTAATTTTTGATTTCCACCACCAAAAAGAAAGTCAATTTTTTGTCTACATCATAGCCAAAATATGCAAATGGGATTTCCATTGGATCAATAGATCCATAAGGCTTGGTAAAGACTGCTCGAGTTTTGCTGTTTTAGTTTTGATTTTTCAAGTAGTGACTTCGTATAACACAGTTACAAAAACTACTAAAGTAGAAATACCTAGGAAGTGATTGTGTTTTAATAAAAACTTCAATAACTTTGTCAAGTAATTCGAATGGAGGAGGAGAGGCTACTGTCCAAATTTTATATAAATCAAAAGTGGTCGGGTTCGAAAATTATGGTTTTTGTGTAGATGTTTTTGGAATTACCCATATATATATTAAGACTAAAATATAAAGCCCACAGCTCACTGACTGTCGGAAGCTCTCCCTGTCTTTTGGGTAAAATGCCTAAAGAGTGTTCAGCAATGTTGAATGGGAGATTTGATACTGTCGCAATTTATGTTAGAAATTTGAAATAATGTTGATGGAAATTTTTTAAATTACAAATTTTTGTTCACATCAAAATGCAGTTATAATTTAAAACACGGCTTTTAAAGTCCTTAGTATCAACAAAATAAAATTATGTTCTACCATCGTCCCTGCCCTTACCAAAAGTTTCTGACTATCTCGCTTAGTAGAACATCATTAAAATATTTTCTATTCTACCCATTTTTTGTGTCATCCTTTTTTCGAACGCTTTTTGTTTTGTAATATATGCTAATATTCTAAACGAAAGATTTACATTGCGATAAATTCATGCAATTTATCTCTCTACATTGGATTTTAAGTTTTGTTCCTTAGCGATTTAAGACTTGTTGCATTCAAACTTTGTAATTCGTTATTTATAAACATTAATCTGTCAGAGTTTTTGCATTTTAATATTTGTTTGCACTTTCGCTGCATAAAGATAAATGTATCTGCAGCACACTGCAAGAAATTGAGTGAAAAATATAAGTTTGGTGTAAGAGAGGCCAAAGAATACAAAATACCACAATTGATTTTCCACAAAAACTAAATTTTTTAGATTTATTAAATTTCTATCTGGCCGCCGGTGGTATAATGGCTAGTAGGCGCGGCTCTTGTATATGAATACGTGGTTTGGATCCCTGCTCCGACCACCACCTTACATTCCTTTCGACGATGGTCACCTCGCTTAGTGATGACGACACTATCGAGTATTTAGGTAAGAAAAAGCTTCTCAAAATACCGTTTCGAACTGGTGTAAAAACTGTAGGAACATCCCCTCAATCCCTTCATAAGATATTATGTGACACCGCTTTTGTTGCTTTCTTTCGAAGGTGCCCTGCCCATTTTACTCCAGATCTTATTTGTAACGGTTTTTAATAGCTTTCGGATTTAATTTAAAAAAAAAACAAAAAATTTAGAAAAACGTATGAAATGTTTATTTGAGTCTATAGAACGGTCTATATAATTCAATGTTTAAAGATGATTTCATGTGAATGTTGACCGCGTCTGCGCTTCAAATGGTTCATACTCTGGAATCAATGCTGGCATACTCTTTCCAACATATCGACCGGTATATCACGAGTAAATTGTTCAATATTGACTTCCACTGCGCGTCAACCATTGTGGGATTGTCCCTACAGACATGAGCCACATATCATTATATCACCACAAAAAATAATGTTAAGGCGTTCAATCGCAAAATCGTACAAGATTCCGAAAAGCCGCCTCAGAAGGTCGCCCAAACTGACCATAAAATGGAACAAGTACATGATGCGCTTTCTTAACCGAGCATGAATTTTTGATAATAAAATTCAATTATCTGCCCGCGTTGTTCGTTTGTAAATCGATTCGTGGTTAAAATATAGAACAAGTTTGAGAGTAGCATGTTACACAGAAATAGCTGAGCTGCCAAAAACTGTGTAGCCAAAAAGAAAGTTGCTAAAATACTACCCATTATTACATTGCAGTGCTCGGTAGAGGATTATTTATATGAATATACTGTTGGTGCTGGAGTTGTATTTTCCTATTTAATAGTTAAACGCACCCCTAGTGCACCAATGATCATCTGAACTACAGTATATGAATAGATTAGTTTGTTAAAGAGATGTCTAATCATAGTTCTTAACCCGCTTTTATACAAAATGCATACTGCGAAAAAGTTTTCCCAAAAATCTTACTGAGATGTTGTTAAGGAGCCCTTACACCTGTGTATAAGTTGCTCAACTTCGGTAACTGCATTCGATTTTGCCCTTACATTCTCAAACTAGTTGAGGAAACTTAATTTTCTTGTCAAATGTCTAAACGAAAGGTGGTGAGCGCACTTGGAAACTTAATTTTCTTGTCAAATGTCTAAACGAAAGGTGGTGAGCGCACTTGGAAAATATCACAAATTTTTAGGAAAACACTATTTTGTATTTTGTTCACTTATTTATAAATAACACAACAAATCATATTTATTTCGTTTAACCTTTTCAGACAAAGTTAATGTTATTTATTGGAATGTAGGTCATTATCGCACGTTGCAGGATGGGGGCTAAATGAAAAAAATATTAAACAAATTACTTTTAACACTATTATATTACAACCCTGTATTATTAACTGTATTGGATAGTTTTGCTTTGGTTTGTGTCTAGACTAACATATGATGAGAAATTTCTTGTTTAATGGGAAGTTTTCTAGGTGGAGCCTGTAGCCAATATTTGTATATATTGTAGTTTTGAACCCAATAAAAAGAAAATTTAGAAAAGCCAAAATGAAAGAAATTTAAAAAAGAAAATTTTCTTAAATAAGTGTATTTTCTTAAAAAAGTAAATTTTCTCAAAAAATACCGATTCATATTCTTAAGCAAAGTACGTTTTCTTAAAAAAAAAACCTTATCTTAAAGAAGTCATTTGCTTAAAAAATTAAATTTTCGTACAAAAAGTAAATTTTCTTAAAAAATTTTATTTTAAATAGAAAAGTAAATTTGTTCACAACAATTTGCCTTTTCTTAAAAAACTAAAAAGTATATTTTCTGTGAATCAAAATTAATTTTCTTGAGATTAGTAGTAATAAATAATTCGTTTCCCATTACATCCCATAAAGGAATTGGGGAGAGCTTCTCACAACCAGTGAGCTGTGCGGTCTCTAGTTTTATACTCAATGATTGGGACCTACAGTTTTACACCGGTTCCGAACGGTATTTTGAGAAGCTTTTCATGGCTAAATACTCGTTAGTGTCGCCGTCACTATGTGAGGCGACCGCCGCCGATAGACATTTAAGGTCTCATGTACAAGCGTCGCGCACACTAATCATTGCACTACCGACGGCACACTCTTGAAATAAGTACCTACTCTTAAAAATTTACCTATTCCTGAGAAAAGGACGACATTTAAAAAAATTCCTATTTCATAAAAAATATACATATCTTACAAAAATTCCGTTTCTTAAAAGTGCCTTTTCTTTTCTTTTCTTTTCTTTTCTTTCTGAAAACCAGAAACTACTTATTTAAAAAGTGCCTGTTCTTATAAGGAGTACTTTTTTTTAAAAATATTCATACTCTTATTGCTTTTTCTTACAAAAACTACTTCTTCTTAAAAATATTACCTTTTCTTAAAAAAACATTAGCTTTTAATAAAAGAAGTACCTCTCTTTAGAAAAGGAAATTTTCGGGAAAATATAATACATATTTTTACAAAAAGGACCTAAAAATATACTGTTTTTTTTTTTTTAAAAATACATGCTAAAAAAAACTTTTCTTAAAAGAAGCTTATAATTTTAGAAACAGTATCTTTTCTTAAAAATCCATTTAAATTATCGTGTTTTTCAACGGGCGTCTTAGGCGTATCGGATCTAACTAGTACATATTATATAGCGAAAGGAACTTCGATCCAACCGGGTGTCCCCTGACACCACATTTATTTATTTTTTGTTCATTTTGGTCCATTTATTTACATTTTGCCGATAGTGTTACCTCCTGAGCGTTTCTCTTCGAAATGCGTATGAAAGTTGATGACACTTCCCCATACACTGATAGATAAAATTATATCAACTTCAAAAAATCAAACTCGCTTTGATTTTACCTCAACTGGTCACCTTAAATAAATAAATAAATGGTTTCCCGATAACTGCCATTTAGGGAAAATTTTTCACAACCAGTGTGCAATGAGCGTTCTAGTTTTACAGTCACTTATTGGGACCTACAGTTTTACACCGGTTCCGAACGGTATTTTGAGAAGATTTTTCATGGCTAAATACTCGATAGTGTCGCCGTTACTATATACTTTTTGAAAAAATGTTGACACAGAGTGTTTGAGTTAACCCATAACATTTTAAGTTAAACTGGTCGACATCCACAAAAGTTTTGATACGAATATAGCCACCACTCAAAGGCTCCTTAAAATTTTATTTCCTGAGACTCTAGAATCCACATAGCGCTTTCGATTTTGGTGAAAAATTGGATTTGTTCAACTAACATAATAATTGAATCCATTGTCCAATATTTTAACATAATCTTTTCCAAAATCACTGTAGATCATAATGTTCCAAAACTGAATTTTTTCACAAATGCATATATTGCTTGATGACAAAAACTAATGTAAGAGACTATAGCTCTTCCTTACTGATTTAATTCTGGGTGAAGTAACAAACATAAAAGTTAATTGTATGAACTACAATCCATACCGTTTGATGATTCGTGAAAACGAAGAAAATTACATTTTAGGATGTCGCGAATAATTTCATCTGTACTTCGTTGACATGTATGTAACGATTGAATAGGAACATTTACTGTATATTTGCTTGAATCCGAAGAAACTACGATCTGAACAGTAGATACATACACTTAAGTGATGCACTAAAGAATGATGGCAATGCAAGTGATTATGCCAGAGTTATAATATTACCAGCAACATGCAAAGACAGTCCACGACAAAGGCAAGAATACGAACAAGATGCAATGTTATACGTTCGCCAGTACGGACGTCCTGAGTTGTTCATTGCATTTACATGTAATCCCAAATGGATTAAGATTAAAGAACACCTATTTCCCGGTCAATCTGCAGTAGATCGTCACGCTATTACTGTACGGGTTTTCAAACTCAAATTGAAAACAGTAATGGGTTTTATGATAAAACATCAAGTATTCGGAGAGACACGTTGTTGGATGTATTCCATTGAATGGCAGAAATGGGGATTACCTCATTCCCATATTTTGATTTGGTTGATCAACAAACTACTCCCGAGGAGATTGATAAAGTAGTTTCAGCGTAAATTTCCGATTCAACTGTCGATCCTGAAATATTTGAAGTAACAATCAAAAATATAATTCATAGTTTTCATATTTTAAGCCACGTCATAATCTCAATATCAGTAAGCATATCAAAAACAAAGTAGCAATAACGTAAAAAATACATTAATATGATTTAATTACTAAATTTAATTATTTATTATTATTATATTTTGCCTACAGTTTACAAATAGCGACCCATTGCCGGGTACGCTAATATTATTTATAAAGTTCGGCCCGCTGAAAAACTTAGGCACAGAAGTCGCTTTGACGTGCTGTCTTTATATTTCATGTACGCAAAAAAAATTAATTTTCAGCTGGAGTTGGTAATTCAATTTAGAATATATTATATTCAAAAATTTATTTTAGAATAACTCTTGCACAATATGCACCGAAGCAGCTCCCTTGCTGATATTTAAAATGAATTGATTTTTTAATCCGAACTTTGATAAATTACATACAGACATTTTGATAGAGACTATTTCTTCAATGTTAGTATTTTATACTATGTTTTGTGTTGAAAATAGAAATCTTTACTGCAACACTTTTAAGTATTTTTAATTAAAATTGTATTTGCAACACATCTGACACTAGTACATTGACATCTCGCCCTCTCTCTCCCTTGTTCACTCAGTTGGATGTAGTATTCAAATTAAATTAAAGTAAACAACACTAACAGACCATTGCAATTACACGTATCCATACAAATTAAATTTAGTTTAGGGAGGTGCATATTGGTGGGTGACTTTGCTCGTTGTTTGTTTTTGTGCTCCAATTTAGCAACTTCAACGCAAATCTTATACCATGTGTATATCAATACACTTTTAAGTACATGTACGCAGGGTAGTTCAGTAATTGCAATAGTTCCACAAATGTCATTGCTGTGGTAAAATGTTGCACGAACATCCACTAACATTATCAAATGACCTGATTTGAGATCTCCATAATAAACAAATGTAACAATTCGTGATTTTTTTATGCTGCGAATTTAATTTTTTTTTGCAAATAGTAGGTTAATAAGAAAATAGTTGTTGTTATTTATAATACGTTGTTAAGAATAAAAAAATTAAACAATTAAAAATTAAAGTTCTAGTTTGCGTGGTACAAATAGTTGAGGGAATTGAAAGTCCTCACCTATTACATACAATGTAATTATGAAATAACAACGTTTGGCTGGTTAACTCTGCGTGCCATTTACTGCCTGTTTTTAATAATGTCACAAGTTTTGGTTGCTTTTTTAACGTAGAATACGTTATACAGTAAGGTAGGGGTGTTGATCTGGAGCACAAAATTTTGAGAAAATGTTTGTCAACTTTCACCCACTTTTACTTAAATATTAAAACATATTTTAGCAATTTTTATATGTTACTCAGTTTTGGTAATATGTTTTGTTTCGAATTACATTAAAAAAATTATATGTCTATATATAAAAGTTTTATGTAGTTAAGGAAATAAATATTTAAGAGCATGATATTTTAGACTTTTTTTGTACATGCCGCTGTTGTTGTTGGTTTGTAAATGCCGCTGTTGTTTTTGTTGTTGTTGTGAAATCAAATGATTTTGGCTTTGCTGTGCTTTGTTTATTTATCGAGCATCGTGTAAATGTGTGTGTGTGTACATTTCGTTTTGTTGGATCGGTCGGTTATTAGTTCGTTTGGGGGGGAACATAAAATGAAGGGAGGGGAGCGTGAACACTTGTGTGTGCTTGAAAGTTTACAGATCTTTGCTGTCGTTTGGTTACTTCATAGAGTAAATATGGGTAGAGAAAATCTTTCACTCACCAAATTTCTGACATTTGTCCTCGTGTGATGTATACGTTTGATGTTGAAAAGAATTGCTTTACTAATACCAGATAGAGGCAATGGTTCAAAACAACGAACAAAATAACAACAACGGCATTTCGTTTTGTGTGTTAAAATTAATGTGTTAAATACAACACAAATGTATGCTAACAATAACAGTCAATAAAAAAGTTTAAAACACATTTAAATTTCACAGTTTTTCACCAAAATGGCATGAAAAATTAAAGCAAGTTATTGTAATTCCACCTGGTGTATATCACTTTTCGTCAAACATCTCTCTATCACACCGACCGCATCACGAAGAGTGTGAAAGGAAACGTCAGATGAGACAAATGGCGGCTCTACTATAAATTTACTCTATGGTTTACTACTGCGAGTAGCGTGTAAATGTGTGTGTATGTACATTACATAGAGTAAATTTATAGTAGAGCCGCCATTTGTCTCATTTGAGACAAGCTCCAAACACTCTTTATATTTGCATTCAAACAACAACAAAAAGACAGATTTTACGGCGTGTACGAATGTGATAATAATTCGTGTCAGCGCTATACTGCTTATTTGAAAAGTGGTTCCAAAATTTTTTTGAATTTGTTAACAATAATCGTAAATTTGCTTCGAATCCTTCCAGCGTGGTAATGGATAATGTTGAACATACGGACGCTAAATCAATCGCTAAAAGTGTTGCAGATTTTTTGATAATGTGTAGTTTTTGAGTGTCATTATTTGGCCCGTTCATTAGACCCGTGTGGGATTCCCTGATTTGACCACATTTTTGTTCAAATGGACAAACACTTTTAATCCTGATGGTGTGTTTAATATGGTGTTGAAATATGGTTCCGAGGCACTTTGAAAACCGCTACCTCTCTTTTTCAATGTGTCTTTGAAGTAGGGTATTTCTCTGATATCTGGAAAAAAGGGAACTTGTTGTAAGTTATTATTACAGTATTGCGGAAATGAGTACCATTTCAAAACAGCTTGGGAAACTGTTACTTGTATGAAAGGTGAAAGTGGAATTACCGAATTTTTAAAATTGTTTACCAAAAGTTACATCCTATTGTGGAACCAAATCAGATTACAACTAAAGTTTTTAAAAAATATAGCACAGTGTACTGAGCTCCTAAAATACAAATGTAAATAACAAATGTCACAAGTTACTTTATGATGAAAAGGAAGAGTAAGTCCTGGGTCATTTGGCCATTCTAATTGTTATCTCCTCTTTTCTTGTACAAGCAACATTTTTTTAAAAGAATTGAGTGGGAAGAATTTTCTAACAAAAGGCTTTACTTGAACCTTTTACCTAATACGATGGCTACTTAAAATATCTGCCAAAATCTGCCAACACAACTCAGCTTATCGCATTGTCAAGCATTTCTACAGAAGTTATTATTACTAGGCTAGTCCAAGATTACTCATGGCTGCAAAAGCCAAATACCCTTTAATGTTCTGAAATCAAATTAAATACTTTTTAAAAACTTTTTGTATTGTCTGTTGTGCCTTTAGTTGTAATTAATTTTTTCCTGCTGTTTCAATTTTTATGAATATAAATAATATAAATGTTGTCTAACTGCTTCTTTTGGTATAATCTCGATTAATAATTCGGCTTTTAGTGTTTCCCTAAAGGAGCTGATGCCTAAGAATTAAGTGCAGAAAATCCTTAATGGACAACATTTTACAACGTCTAAGTGCTTCGTTGCAAAAAAGTTAATGTCTTTTGTCAGGTTTCCTTTTAGCCGCTAATGTTTTAGCCATTCGTCATTTAATCCATTTGCAACTTAACTTAAGTTTGCAACATCTGAGGCAAAAGCTGGTAGTACTTAACTTTGAGCAAGGCGCAAGACCAAAATGTTAAAATTTGGTGTTAGCCAATTTTTTTAGCACTGTGGAAAACGCATTTTTTATTTGAAAACTTGTTTACTTCAAAACTAGGAAAATGGCTTTCTCGTACTAGTAATTGTGAGATATATACAAAAAAGCTGTGCAACTATTCTTACTCTCTTTGGCATTTGGAGATGCGGCAGAGCGTAACTTATCAAAAACTATATCTTTAAAATTTTGTAAATCCTATAGCCATTTCTAGAGGCCATCCGTGTGGCGGTTAGTTCATTCAATCCTAACGTTTAATCTTGTTTTACCGGATTGAAAACAAAGTTACACAAATATATACTTTTGAACCGGATGCAGCTCTTGCGGTACTTGCTGTTAATGACCATTAAATGAAGTAAAAGGGAGTACAAATTGTATGTTAAGCGAGCCAGGTACGAGTTAGTAGATGTGATCATAAGTGAACATTTGTGGTGGATTATGACACTATTTTTTGTTAGGGTTGCACATGATGAACAATACAATTCTTAACAAAATGATTCATCTGCACTAAATTGAGAACAGGATCGAACCGCGTGCATTGATTTTTACGATCCATATCTCATTTTGTTCATAGGTCACGTCAATTTAGGCTAAAGTAATACTACTTTCCCCTTTTTGCCGGTTCTTATGTTTCTTGTTATTTTAATGATAAGAAATTTGAATTTTTTATATATTTTTCTAAAATTCTTTTTTGTATAACTGCGAAACTGTTGATTTCAGTGAGATATAGTGTAGGAATAGATTAAGCGTAATATATCTAATTCGAATTTTTTCGCAATTTATTCGAACAAAACCGGACACGCCGTTCTCGAGTAGTGATGAAATATACATACAAATAATTACTAATTATAACATACAACGTGGTATTTATGTGATATTTACGGTGACTAGACACTAGAGTGTCCCAAAAAATATTCTGTTTCGATATTCATGGTGGCTCTAGCTTAATTGGAAAGGTTATAGGGTAAAGTATTTTTGAGATTTTTTTCAGATTTTTCGGAAGAAGTTTACAAGTCAAATTTCCCCCAAAAATAGGGAATTACGGACGTTTTTTGAATTTTATTTGAATTAGAAAACTCAGTGGAGTACTGGGCACGGTCCTTTGGAGCACATGCGCGGTAGGATACTTTATTGAATAATGCATTTGGCACAAATTTCAAGGACCGAAAATTAATATAACAATATGAAAAAATTTGATTAATTTACAATAATTTTGGACGGCCGGGAGTTGCAGCGAATTGAGAATATTCTCGTATCTATATGATTAAAAAAGAATCTAAAAACTGTGAACATAATATTATTATCGTTAAATGAATGAAATGAAAACGTTTTCAGGAAAATGTTGATGAGACGGACAGTATTTGGAAATAAATTATGTATATGTATACACGCTGAACATATTCTCCCAAACATATTCTGCAGGAACCATGTATATGTTTAGAACACACTTCAATCATTTATATGTTTGTAAGTCCCAATCTCAAGTGTAGTTAAATGCAAACATTAGCATGTTTACTGGCAAATATGTATGCTTTTACGTAGACACATCCATATACTTACGTGGAAGCATTTGCGTGTTTCCTCCAAACGTCCATATACTTACGTGGAAACATATGCGTATTTTCTCCCAAACATAATAATATTTAGAAACGAATTCTTTCTTTATTTATTATTATTAATTTTATTACACTTAATTACTATTATGTTTATTATATTTATAATTATAATTATTATTATAATTAATTGTATCAATATATATCCACATTTATAAATAATTAATAAATAAATGGTTTCCTATTACATCCCATGAAGGGACTGGGGAGAACTTCTCACAATCTCTGAGCTGTGCGCTTTCCAGTTTTCACTCACTGAGTGGGACCTACAATTTTACACCGATTCCGAACGGTAGTTTGAGAAGCTTTTTCATGGCTGAATACTCGATAGTGTCGCCGTCACTATGCGAGGTGACCGCCGCCGAAAGAAATTTTAAGGTGGCCAGAGCCGGGTTCGAACCCAGGATCTCATGTACAAGAGCCGCGCACACTAACCATTGCACCACCGACGGCCACTATAAATAATTAATACAAGAAATTAAAAAATTTACGTTTTACATTTACTTTCATTGAATGCATTACTTTTTTATAGAATGAGAATCTGATGCTGTTTTGCTTCTCCTTTCCATGTTAGCTCTCACGTTTTTTTTAACAGAAGGTTTCAACTATGCCCTGGTTATCACTATGTGTTCCTACACAAACAATGTACTTATACACAAATATAGATCATGCAAGACAAGCGTGTATTAATTATTTGTATTTTGTTTAATATATTTTACAAATGGTTCACCTTTCCGACTTTTTCAGTAGAGGCTCGGGCAGAAAAAGGGATTCACGCCGTTGCCCTGACCAGTTTCTGTCCTCAAAATCATTTCTCACTTTTGTAGCACAAATAACTATATGCGAAACAAAAACATAAAAACCAAAGCAACATCACAGACCGCTTTTGATATTCTCTGTTCGATGAACCACTGACGACTGATGATATGAAATTAAAACGCAATACATCTCGCACATTCAAGAATATTTATCAATCACGCACTGCTAAAATACAGATACACACTTCCAAGATATACACACTGGTTGCCCTCTTTAATTCTCTTTCTCTCGAGAGAGCAAAAACAGTGCACAAATCAAGGCTGTATTTATATCCAGAACATAGGTATATTTGGCTCGCAAACACATATGTGATAACATATTAATCATTGTGTCTCAAACATGTAATATTGAATAGCAAACATAATGTGTTTGGACGCAAGTATATTATATTTGCGACAAGCTCCAAACACATGTTATATTGGCATCCAAACAACAAAAAATTACAGAGTTTTCAGCGTGTACATATACTTATGTCGTGAATAAAAATATTTCTAGTCTACGCGAGAAAATTGCTATAATAGCTGTTTCTTGTCAGTCATACCGCCACACTCAAGTTTTCACGATCTTCCAGAATTTTGTATAAAAGTTAAATTTAGGCAACTCTAGGAGTCATCGTAAGTTATTTCAAAGGCGAAGAAAATTAATACTGGGCCCGGACCTCGAAAATGTCGTAAACGGCAGAATCGTCGGTTTTTGCTTGTTAGTGGAAATCGACAGTATATAACTGTATTAACCATCTATTAAACATTCAGAACTGCAAACAGTAACGTTAGAAAATTAGAGCAAAGACAATTTTTGTTTATTTATTAATTCGGAGTGACATAAGCTGTTTGGGCCAAATTAGTCACAGCAGTATTTGGCAAAACAGTGCATTTTACTGGACTCATTTTTACATAATAAAATTCATTTCTCTTAATAATCTAACCCCCCAGCACCAGTGCGCTATGCGCGTTCTAGATTTACACTCACTGATTGGTACCTACAGTTTTACACCGGTTCCGAACGGTATTTTGAGAAGCTTTTTCATGGCTAAATACTCGACAGTGTTGCAGCCACTAAGCGAGATGACCGCCGTCGAAAGAAATTTAAGGTGGTCAGAGTAGGGATCGTATCCACGTCCTTACGCACAAGAGCCGCGCACACTACTATTGCACCATTCAACATAAAATTATAGTATGGATCTTCAAACACTGAGGGAGAAATAAACAATGATTTTTGGTCATAATCCCCAATCTACGAGGGGTGTGTGGGTGCACTTTAATTCTCTCCAGATGTTACAAATGTATACACTAGGGTGGGTCAATTTTTTGCTGAACAAGAGTATACCAGAAACGTAATCTACGGCAAATTCTAAGAAAATGTTTCCAAGAAATAATGGTTCTAAAATCAAAATCGAGAAACCGAATAGTATCAAGTTTCAAAAGAATGGCTTTTGAGTCGATGTTTTACGATAATCCTCGAAAATGTCGTAAACGGCAGAATCGTCGGTTTTTGCTTGTTAGTGGAAATCGACAGTATATAACTGTATTAACCATCTATTAAACATTCAGAACTGCAAACAGTAACGTTAGAAAATTAGAGCAAAGACAATTTTTGTTTATTTATTAATTCGGAGTGACATAAGCTGTTTGGGCCAAATTAGTCACAGCAGTATTTGGCAAAACAGTGCATTTTACTGGACTCATTTTTACATAATAAAATTCATTTCTCTTAATAATCTAACCCCCCAGCACCAGTGCGCTATGCGCTTTCTAACTTTATACTCACTGATTGGGACCTACAGTTCTACACTGGTTCCAAACGGTATTTTGAGAAGCTTTTTCATGGCTAAATACTTGATAATGTCGCCGTCACTATGCGAGGTGACCCCGTCGAAAGAAACTTTAAGGCGGTCAGAGCCGGGATCGAACCCAGGATCTCATGTACAAGAGGCACGCACACTAGTCATTGCACCACCGACGGCCATTTACAGTAGTTTATGAATATGTGGGAGGGTATGCAAAACTCCGTACTTTCGTTTCCATTTTTTCGTTATTGATATTATATTCGATATTGAATCACAACAAAATAATGTTGACATTGAACGCTGCCACAAAAATTAAGTAAGTGTGATAACTAGAAAAAACAGCAGACAGTTGTCCGAGGCCTTCCACCACGGACTGTCCCTGCAGGCTGTGTCAGAGACATGGCCATTAAGTTTAACGTAGAATACGCCATTCGATAACACAGAAAACATATATAACAATATATGATAAATGATAAACGTCAACTGTCAGCTGCTGTCAAACAGCATCAAGCAGCATTGTTATTTTACTTACTTGGCAGCACTTTCATTTAACATAAAAATGTATGAATTAATTTTTTCATATATTTATTATAATTATATATCCATGTTAAATTCAAATTCACATTTAACATTTTGTTTCACTTCAATGCATAAGTAAATACACGAAATTTCAATATTTCATCAATCAAAACAACAGCCGAAGGTTTGTGTCCACACTAAAACAGCAGCATAGTTTGTGTTCACGCTACAAACTCAATAACTCAACCAAACACCACACACATGTTTGAGTGTATGTGTTTAAACAATTTTCATTTGAGAAACTTAACCCTGCTGTTAGATTAGAAAAAACTTACGAATCTTAGATTGAGGGACCATTTGGTCCATACTGCAATTTTCATCCAAAATAATAATTTTATCTTATTCTTTGTAACTATTTTGGTTCAAAAATTTCTAAAGCAAGTATTTGACATATCAAAAACATCCGCTAACATATCAAAAACATCTTCTAAATATTTGACATGAATTTACATTCGCTTGGTAATGAAAAAACTTACGAATCTTAGATTGAGGGACCATTTGGTCCATACTGGAATTTTCATCCAAAATAATAATTTTATCTTATCCTTTGTAACTATTTTGGTTCAATAATTTCTAAAGCAAGTATTTGACATATCAAAAACATCTTCTAAATATTTGACATGAATTTACATTCGCTTGGTAATGAAAAAATGTACTATTGACCAAATGGTCCTCTAACCTAAGATTCGTCATTTTGTATTTTTCTCAGTCCTGAATAAAGTTAGAAAATTTAATTTTCGCACATAACATTGTTTTATTAAAAGACCCCATTAGCAGAAAAATTTAGTCAGTATATATCACCGTTCCAAAGTTACAAGGGAAAACAGAAAAAATTTGGACCAAATGGTCCTAATCTAACAGCAGGGTTAAATATTAGGAAGATATCAACCAATATGAAATGTATATCAAACGAAAGATAACATCTTCATTTAACTACAAAAAAATTTTTAAAAAAGTTATCTCGCCGTTTCCTCATAATCAATGAAATAAAGATTACAACAATAACAATCTGACATGACTCCCTATACCGTTAGGTAAGACGTATTCTACGCCAAAAATTAAAGGCCTTAATTTTGTTTGTTATTTGAACGTTATCTGTAGAAAACACCGATTTATTCATAACTGAAATTACATATAGATATGGGGCCACTACATTCCCCTAAATCACAAAACCCATATAACACCTTTTGACGTCAATATCGTACTGTATACAAAGAATCAGTGAGAAGTGATAAATTACAAAGATGGTTATCATATCTTAGCAAAATATGTCTTCCATCAATTCAAATGTAGCGAAATAAAAAAAGCTAATAAAATATTCCTTGCTGCCGTAAGTTGTGTTTAAAGTTAGCTAGCTAACTCAGAAAACGTCAATAAACTCAAAAGAATTAGCCAAACAACTTTACGATAAAAACATTAAACAACCAAAGAAAAAATCTACGAAACTAAACACAACTTGCGGAAAACAAGAAAATCTTTCTGAAGCCCCAAGTAATCATTCAGTTGATGTCGTTCTAGGTTATGCTTTTGCTGCCGTATATCTCTTTCCACGGGTCTTAGCCACAAACTTTTAGTTCTTTCACTTGCTTTTGGACATGTTGAAGTGTAGTCTATAAGAATGTGTTATCAACTCTTGTACTGCTGTTACTTATCACACTCACTTACTCGCATGCTCGTAATGTGTTCCAATGTACAGTAGTTTGGAATAACAGTAAAACAAACCTGGCAGACAAAAAATGTTTGTAGTGAATTTTTGTTGTTTTTTGAGCTGAAGAAAATTGGCGACGTTGCCACGCCTATTCTGGTACCTCCCTTGCAAAAGCTTGGGCGTCGTCCGTGTTGTCAATAAGATAAGTCGCGTGAAACACTTCCGATCCTAATGAAATTGGGTATTAGGCTTCATGTCAATAAACGGCAGCCACCGATTAAGACGAAGGTGGTGTTTCCACGTCTATTTTAGTACCTCTCATACAAAAGTTGTTTGGCCGGCTGGCTGTTCGGCCAGATAACTCCCGTTAATCTCTGCTGATTGCAATGATATTTTGTTGGTGTCCATTACTTGTTCAAAAATAGGTCGGCGTTGAAAGTGGGCATTTCGGACACGCCACTTCTGGTACCTCCCATACAAATCGATACATTTAGTACAAAATCATATTTCTCCTAAAATTTTTTCTCGTAGATGTGATTAGCGTCAACTCGAACATTGGTTAATAATCTGTATATGTCTATTCAACTGGAGAAAATTGACGAGGTTGCCACGCCCATTCTGGTACGTCTCATACAAAAGCTTGGTGGTCGTCCGGTTGTCAATGCAATAAGTCGCGTCAAACACTTACGATCTTAATGAAATTAGGTTACAGGCTTCATGGCATCAAACGCGAGTCACCAATTAAGACAAGGGTGCCTCTGCCATGCCCATTTTTGTGCCTACCATACGTAAGTTGTTCTGCCGGCTGGTTGTTCCTCCCGCAAAACCGAACCAATCTTGATGAAATTTGGCACTAGTCAAAATTTGGTTAAATGGCACTCTTCTATGGAAAATGAGTCTTTTTGCCACGCCTATTCTAGTACAATATAATGGCAAATATTGCCATTCACATAACTCCACAGAATGAGGTTTGTACAGGTTAAGTCAGACGATGGTGGAGGCCAGTAATAAAAATCAGTTTTTGTAAGTAGACGATCGAAGAACAAAGGACGCAATAAACCGATCGTAGCTTGAGTTGTGTGAGCTGTGGCACCGTTCTATTATAACCAACAGTTGTTTTCAAGCCGCTAGCAGTTGGAATGCGAAGGTTGCAACTGATCCAGCGTCGTCTTCGAAGAATAGTGACCCAAGATTTATTCCGCACTATTCCAAACCAAATAGTAAAACGATGGTGGTGGAGAGTTTGCACGTGAATTAATTGAGTTGTTTCATGGGCGTAGAACCGAACAATTTTTTATTCACGGCCCCATTCAAAGAAAAATTAACATCATAGAGCTCTTGGTAATCGAGAAGATGTTTTGAATGTAAAGCTGCACGATAGCAGCGCATTGTGGGAGCGTGTACTGTTGCATAGCACAACATCACTCGGACTGATGCTTCGAAAGCGGGTTGTCAATACGCCATTCTTAAAACAAAGGAAAAAGTTATAGGCTTGCCAGATGCCGAAGATTATATGGTCCAACTTGTTAATGCCAGTGTTAAATATAAAATGTTAAATGTTAACTGAGTTGATAAAAAAATCGCACGAAGTGTCGGTTGGAACGAAGCTCCTTTCGCTGTATATTATGTACTAGTTAGTTCTTACGCGCCTTAGGTGCCCGTTGAAAAATACGATAATTTATATAGATCTTTCGGAAAATATACTTTTTGTAAAATGATAAACGTTTTAAAGAAATTTTTTTTAGAGTGTATTTTTTTTAAAACGTATATTTTTAGGTCCTTTTTGACGGAAAATGTGTTATATTTTCCCGAAAAGGTCCTTTTTTAGATAAAGGTAGATACTTCTTTTATTAAAAGCTAATGTTTTTTTTTTAACCCTGCTGTTAGGTTAGGAAAAAAATACGAATGTTAGGTTAAGGGACCATTTGGTCCATACTGCAATTTACATGCAGAATATCAATTTAATCGCATTCGTTGTATATATTTTAGTTCAATATTCACTAAATATTGTTATTATTATTATCATCTTTGTTTTGAAAATAAATGTAAAGAAAATGAAAGGAAATATACTATGGACCAAATGGTCCCTTAACCTAAGATTCGTATTTTTAACGAATGTTAGCTTAAGAGACCATTTGGTCCATACTGTAATTTACAAACAAAATAACCATCTATTCGTATTCTTTGTATCTATCTTGGGTCAGTAATACTCAAATATTTTTATTATTATTGTTATTTTATATTTTGAACATAATTGTAAAGAAAATCAAAGAATATATTCTATGGACCAAATGGTCCCTTAATCTGAAATTTGTAATTTCTTATTTGACTCCGTCCTGTTTCTAGTTAGAAAATTTAATTTTTGCTCATGCCATTGGTTTATAAAAAAGATCACGTGACCTGAAAAATGAAGTCAGTATATATCACCGTTCAAAACTTACAAAGAAAACTACCCATTATTTGGACCAAATGGGCTTAATCTAACAGCAGGGTTACGAAAAGGTACTATTTTTGAGAAGAAGTACTTTCTGTAAGAAAAGTCCAAAGAGTATGAATATTTTTACAAAGAAGTACTTTTTTAGGAACAGTACTTTTTAAAGAAGTGACACTTTTTTTTAGGAAAAGGTTATTTTTTTAAGCAAATGTACTTATTTTCAGAAAGGCACCTTATCTCCAGAAAAGAGAAGAAAAGGTATTATTTTAGTTTTAAGAAAAGGTCATTTTAAGAAAAGAGATTTTTGTAAGAAAATGTATTTTTTCATGAGAAGTTATTTTTTTGAAGAAAAGGTTTTTTTTTCGAAGAAATGAGAATTTTTTAGGATTGGTCCATATTTCAAGAATAGGTACTTTTTTAAGAGTAGGTACTTATCTCAAGGAAAGTTATTTAGTTCCACAAACATGTACTCTTTAAAGAAAGTTTAGTTTTTTAAGAAAATTCAATTTGTTGTATGAAAATGTACTTTTTCACGAAAAGGTACTTGTTTAAAAAAATAATACTTTTATAAGGAAAGGTACTTTTGTACGAAAATTTACTTTTTTTAAGCAAAGGTACTTCGTTAAGATACGGTATTTTTTTCAAGAAAAGGTACTTTGTTTAAGAATCTGGATAGGTATTTTTTGAGAAAATTTACTTTTTTTAAGAAAATGCACTTATCTAACAAAATTTTATTTTTGTAAACATTTTTCAATTAGCTTTTCTAAATTTACTTTTTACTGGTTTCAAAACTACAATATATACTAAATATTGGTTACGGGCTCCATCTATAAAACTGCCCATTAAACAAGAAATTTCCCATCATATGTGAGACATTTAGTTAGTTTAGACACAAACCAAAGCAAATGTAAACAATAATAGTGGGTTGTTGACTACTTATAGTGTTAAAACAAAAGTAGTTAAAGTTTTTCTCATTTGGCCCCCATCCCGAAAAGTGCGATATAGAACTTTCAATTCAATTCAATTATTTTCTTGCCAGCTGAAAGCCCAATGGGCCAAATAGCTGCAGATTAATTAATATCTTGACACATTAATAGATCATAAAATTATTAACAATAACTTAATATGAATATTTAAATTTACCTTAAAACTTATCCCCCCATTTCTCTCTATACAAACACAACCACATACTAAGCAAAATACAAATTATAATGATCAGCAGCAGCACACAACAGATTCCGCTAAAAAAAAACTGACGAAAAGATATGAAAAGATTAAGCTTACTTCAGTTCTAAAGATAATTGCAAAGCGAAGTGTTCATATACTTGCTCTAAACAAATTTTCAAATTGGGTTACGGTTTGTGAAAATCTTCTCTCGGAATAAGGAATAACTGTATTCCATAGTCTAGCCACCTTTACAACAAAGGACCTGTCCATAATAAGAGTTGTATGTCTTGGGTAGACTATTGTGGATGACCTTCTTGAACTTTCAAAAACAAATTTTTCGACTAAGTATTAAGGGCAATTATACTTAACGGTTTTAAAAAAGAGAATAATCTGACGTGAGCTTATGAAATCTTCAAAGTCATATCCTAATAATTCAATTCTAAAACCAGAAACATGTTGTCTCACTTTGGGACCAAATATGTATCTAATTACCCTATTAAAACACACTTTAAGTCTTCCTATGATATCCCGCCCAGTTCAGCTATACATTTCGAGCCCATATAAAAACAAGGGGAGACATAAAGCAACTCCTACACGGCGTCTAACCACGAGAGGAATATAGGTGCTCATATTATACATTATATACTTCGTTTCAAGAAAATTCCGTGGGTGGGACTCGAACTCATATTCACTGGTCGATCGTTTCGATGTTTGTGCAGCACCGTTTTCAGCAGCGTCAAACTCGTTAAGCCATCACAAGTTGTATCCACGCTTGTGACTAGCCAAAGACTTTTATCGTGTAGAGTGATATTTGACACTATTTATAAGTTGCTTTCCAACTTACATGCACTGGTGTCTAACAGCCGTATTCATAAAAAGTTGTGAGAGGTTTAAGAGAGAGTTTATCATACAAAAACCAAAAATTATAGAAAAGAAGATTACGCATTGCGTAGGTCCGTTATTTCTCTCTCAGCGATCAGCAGTTTTGTACACGTCACAAGTACTGTTCAGACGTTTGTTTACATTGTCGTTTATATAGTACATTTGTATAGACAAGTTGAAAAAATTTGCATTGAAATAAAATTACATTGGTGAATTAAAAAGTAAAAAGTGAAAAATGAAGTGTGCGATTTTGAATTGCAAAAATGTAAAAGGAAATAAAAATCCAAAATTTAGCTTCTTTTCTTTTCCAAATGAAAAGAAATTACTTAAAAAGTGGGTGCAGTTTTGTGGAAAAGACATAAACATTTTCAATGCAAAATCATCCAAGATTTGCATGGAACATTTTAAGGCGGATGATATTGAAGGACAGCTGCAGTTTGATATGGGTGAGTTTTGATTATGGGGTCTTTTTAGCCAGAATGTTGGAATTTTATTATTATTATTATTCTAGGTCTAAGTTCTAAAAGGTTTTAGAAGCCGGGTGTTGTTCGTTCAATATATGGCAACGAACAGCCCAAAAAATTTGAAGTTTCTCGTTCGGATAGGCTTCAGAAATGCAACAACAAAAAAATAGTTGCGTCGCTTTTGCTTGAAGCTGAATCCTTAGAGGAGACAACAGAACCTGAGGCCAGCAATGAAAACAATTCATTTATAGACAACTGGCAAAAAAGTGTTTTATTTTCAACTAAGAATGAAAATATTTTATTTTTGAGCGACAACCCTGTAGGTATTTCATTCATGGAATGTAACGAGGGAAAAAACCAGTTGGAAGAACAAGTGAAAACATTGCAAAAGGAAGTTAAGTTCCAATAATAAATTATTTTGTGTTGTCAAATATTGTGAATTAAATTTTGTGTTTATTTAGTAAATTTTTAAAATAGGAAAACTTTAAAATACAACAAAACCTGTTGAGTGTGGAAAGAAACTTTCTTATGAAATTGCAAATCTGAAGGACCAATTGCAAATAAAGAAGTTTGAGATTAAAAATATTGAAGAAAGGCTTCGGAGCATTTTTACGGAAGGTCAAATAAATAAACTGAAGAATGGTGCAAGAAAGCAGAAATGGAGTGAAAATGATATATGCACATTCAATTACATTGTATTCTGCCAGTGCAAAAGGATATAAACGTCTTAAAAAGAACAATTTTCCACTGCCAGCAATAAGAACTTTGCAAGACTGGGCCCAAAAAATTGAAATTTCTCCTGGAGTTATTAAACCAGTAGTGAAAATTCTTGCTGCTACAAAACACATGTCAGAATTGCAGAAGATTTGTGTATTGAGTTTCGATGAAATGGAAATACGCAAAGCTTACTGTTATGACAAAGTGACAGACAACACTCTTTCTCCTGCTAACAATGTTCAAGTCGGAATGCCAAGAGGTTCGATTAAAAATATTTAAGATTTTTTATTTTCATTTAATAACTGCTATTTTTCTAAGGTTTGATTGGTAATTGGAAACAACCAATTTTCTTTGATTTCGACTGTCAAATGAACACAGAAATTTTAAAAACCATTTTAAATGCCACAAATGAATGTGGTTACAATGTTGTGGCGATGGTAAGCGACTTAGAAGGTAGTAACAGAGCACTCTTTAATGAATTAGAAGTTGATGCAGAGAATCCTTGGTAAGGTGAAAACCGATTCCTGATAATTAATACAGTATGTACTGATAGTTTGAACATTTAACTGTTCATTTATTTAGGTTTACGTACGGCAATAACAAAATTTACGTGTTCGCTGATGTGCCACACTTTATAAAATTGTTACGTAACCATTTTATAGACCGTGGTTTTGTTATAAATGGTAAATTAATTCAGAAGGATATAATTGTTTATCTTCTTGCTTGCACATCCTCAGAATTAAGCATAACTCATACAATAAGTTGTAAACACCTTCAAATAAGTGGGTGTGAGCGTCAAAATGTAAAAATGGCAACCAAGTTATTTTCACATACTATTGCGCAAGCTATAGTACGAGCTGCAAGTACGGGCTATTTAGTAGACAAAGAGTGGGAGGAATGCTACGACTTGTTTAAAACTGTAACAACCAAAGTCACGATGTCGAACGTTAACTTTTACTTTCTTTCTATTCGACAAACAGCTGATTTGGGAGTCACTAACAATCGAATGAAAACATATACAATTCAGTACAAAATCGGACCTCACTTACACTCTCTCCTACAAAATCCAAGCGATCGAAGTCAGTCACTCATTTTCGTTTCAAAAAGCGAGTCACTATCTTTCGATTTGTCGTTCGCATGGTTTTACGTGTATTTGTGTGGTTGTTGTTCAAAGCAATAACATAAACTTGGCGTTCGCCATTTAATTTCGGAGCGAGGGAGAAGGGTACGAAGAACCAGTATCTGCAGGTGCCGCAAAATTGGCGTTTTTGTGCTGAAATGGAAATATACTTTAATAACAAATTTATTATAATGACATTATTTTCTGTCCATTGTGTTTCTTCCATTGAGTTCTATATAAATTGTTTTTCTTTCAAGCTTTTGTTTGATTTCCAGCTATGCGACAACCAAAAGACAAGTGACTGGTTTTGACATTTTCGTTCGCATAGATGACAGCGAAAATAGTTAGTGGCTTCCGATTTAGCAAACACACAATCGCACAATAACATTTAAAGCCTGGGATAAGAACGAAAGTGAGTGACAGGCTTTCGTTCGCTTAGGTTTTCTTTCGAGATCGTGACTTTGGCTGTTAGTAATTTTAAAACCGTTTCGTAATATTTAATAACTACATTTTTTTATTTGAAGACAAATGATTGGTGTGACATAATGAATGTAAGGGTACCAACGACAGATAGCAGGGAACGAACTCATGCTTATGGTCTAGCATTTGAAATACAAGACAGTAGTCTTGCAAAGATGACCAATCTTATGAATAGCATGCGCGTAAAAGACAAAAACACGTTGCTGTCATTTCAGGAAGGTAAACATGTGAATAACTTCAAGCTATTATCTTAATATTTGCTCTTATAGGTATCATTCAGTCTAATAATGCACTGAAATTATTATATACTTGTGGCCGTCGGTGGAGCAATGGGTAGTGTGCGCGCCTCTTGTACTTGAGATCCCGGGTTCGATCCCTGCTCTGACCACCTTAAAAAAAAAATTCTTTCGGCGGCGGTCACCTCGCATAGTGAAGGCGACACTATCGAGTATTTAGCCATGAAAAAGCTTCTCAAAATACCGTTCGGAATCGGTGTAAAAACTGTAGGTCCCAATCAGTGAGTGAAAAATTAGAAAGCGCACAGCTCACTGGTTGTGAGAAGCTCTCCCCAATCCCTTCATGGAATGTAATGGGAAACGGTGGTGGTGGTGGTGATATGAATCAGCGCCTTGGAATTAAGTACATTTTAACATACCGGTTAAATCAAGATGTGCTTGAAAACTTTTTTGGTATTATCCGTTCCAAAGGTGGATTACACGACCATCCCGATCGTCAGGAATTTAAATACCGCATGCGTTCATACCTGCTAGGTTGTAATAAAGGAGTTTTATCAACCGCAGCCAATGTAGAGGAAGATGATACTCAGGATTTAGATAGAACCCACAATTCCTTAACAGGTAATTTTTAATAAATATAATATACACAATTTGAACCCCTCTTACATGCTTATTTCTTTTTAAAGGTTTAATTTTTAATAATATATGCAGCCAGCCTTAGTCAGCTGTAAATATCGAAGAAGACCTGGAGCAGTTAGAGGGACTGGAATATGATGGATTGGAAAACCTAACAGGCTACATATGCCATAAGTTAAAGGGGGAAATTCCAAATATATCCATCAATTCCAGTGAGGATAAAACTTTCACTTGGGTAACCCATCTTAATGAAGGTGGTTTATCCAAGCCTTCTGAGGAAATGATGACTCATATTACTGAGATGTAGCAAATTTTCAAGAAAAACAATAAAGACACTTTACTCATTGCAAAAGATTTTTTAAAACTTCATATTGAGCAAGCATCAAATATTAATTGCAATATTAAAGTTAAGAAGTTGTTTTTCCGCGCAAGAACGTAACTTCTAATACGAAATCTTAACAAAGATATACTATAAAATTCTTCTAAATTGAAGAGAAAATTTTGTAAATAAGTTCTTAAAATTTTTTTATTATTTGTTTGATAAATAAAATTTATGAAACATTAAAAAAATAGACCTGTTTTTAATTTCTATGGGTCAACTGCATTGTTATTAGGTTCTTCTTTCTTCATTAGCCGATTATAGGTATAAATACATAAAAATATCAGTAAATTTAATATTAAGACAATATAAACATAACTTTGAATAATGTTTTTAAAAAATTTTTATTTATTATGATTTATAAAACGTTTTGTTTCTTATTTCATTTTAATGCTTATATTTTCCAATACTAAATGTATGCTGTTGTTATTAAAAACATACTTTGTGACGTCATGCGCAGACAGAGGCAATTTTTGTTCAGTCTATTGCGTGATCTTTATTCAATCGTTCTTGTACAAAAACCGTCTCTTCAACCGCTCACAAGTTTTTATGAATCAGTTTTTAAAGTTATATTTATACAATGCAACTATTCTTATTATTACTGTAGTTGTTGGTCTGTTTTTGGTCTGACCCTAACATATGATTTTTCAAGTTCCCTTGAATTTGCCATTATTTTCTTCATTACAAAAGGGGCACTTAACCTTCGAGGCCCTTGGCAATCATCTGTGTTACCTATTTGTAAGTCTGGTTGTAGTTTCGCTGTATTCCAACGTTTTGTTTAGTAAATCCAGTTGCATAACCAAAACTTCTGAGCTATTCGGTAAAACTAACAGAGGATTGTTTGTGATATTAATATGATATATATAACCATTAAATAATGAAAATTTTTCGAGCTTGATATTTTGTTCTAGATATTTCGCTACATAAAAAAACTCTAGTTCAAAACCTTCATTCGGAATCACTGTGAGTCAACAATTTTCCTTCTATAAAGCGAAGAGACGTTATGAGAAAAGTAAACCCAACGAAACGAAAAGTTCGGCATTAAAAGAATCGTACAAGTCTGACACAAATAAAGTTGGTTGCAGGATACTGGCGTAGTGTTTTGAGTACAAGGAATGTTGAAAAGTTAACGAAACAACTGCTGGGAAAACAAAAGTCAATTTAACTGCAACTGTTATCTTCCTCAACCTCGTTAATTTGCCATATTTAAAGAACGTCTTACCAGTTCTATATCATAGTACAAAATGCATAAAGTATCTTTTATATGACTTTAATTCGACTCTGGCAGATATCATAGGCCTAATGTTAGATGATAGCAGCAAGCAGGTGTTAAGGAAGTAAACAGACTCTGAACAAGAAACTGTATTTAACTTTTCATACTGCATATACTATGTTTTATATAAAAAAAAATCCAATGAGTGTTCGAACTCACGGGCGATGTGTTAACACCTTTTTGCTACACGGTATCTGTTCGATTTCTATGAACACATTCGTAAATGTTACATTGGAAAATAAAAAACAGCGTTCAATCATATGATGACGTTACAGTTATATAATATTAATACTTAAAATTATTTAAAGACCCAGTGCAAGCACATGTGTCATTATATTCTTGCTAAATACTTTTTTTTTATTCCCACAAAAGTCAAAGAATGCAAAGCAACAGACACTTGTACATGCATACATACATTGTTATATTCGTACGATATTACCGAAGATCAACATAAAATACTTTTTTAATATTACTCCAAATTAATACTCCAAATTAAAACACTTCAATCTCGGCTCGTCGATATCGGATCGCCTTAATTTTTGGCCTAAACTCTTCGTCGAAACCCGCACTAGCTTTTTAATCCAAAAATTAATAAAATCGGCTATGAATTTCCGGAGAAAATCGCGTGGGAAAATTATATGAAAATCGTCCAATAATCACTTTCAATACAGACTGCCAAGCAACGAACAAACAAACGATGATAATACAAAACCGAAGATCAACAAAACACTTTTTTAATATTACTCCAAATTAATACTCCAAATTAAAACACTTAAATCTCGGCTCGCCGATATCGGATCGCCTTAATTTTTGGCCTAAACTCTTCGTCGAAACCCGCACTAGCTTTTTAATCCAAAAATTAATAAAATCGGCTATGAATTTCCGGAGAAAATCGCGTGGGAAAATTATATGAAAATCGCCCAATAATCACTTTCAATACCGACTGCCAAGCAACGAACAAACAAACGATGATTTACTCTTACAAACCTAACACTTGCGTATGTATTAAATTTATAGTTTACTGCCCTAGAGGCGCGCGTATAGATGTTAAAAAAAAAATAAATAAATGGTTTCCCATTACATCCCATGAAGGGACCGGGGAGAACTTCTCACAATCACTGAGCTGTGCGCTTTCCAGTTTTCACTCACTGATTGGGACCTACAGTTTTACACCGATTCCGAACGGTATTTTGAGAAGCTTTTTCATGGCTGTATACTCGATAGTGTCGCCGTCACTAAGCGAGGTGACCGTCGTCGAAAGAAATTTTAAGGTGGTTGGAGCAGGAATCGAACCCAGGATCTCCTGTACAAGAGGCGCGCACACTACCCATTGCACCACCGACGGTCACGCGTATAGATGTTAACACATCAAAAATGGGTTAAGCAAGTCGTTACAGATTCTTATATGAATAACAAATGTATATATTATGAATACTTGTAGTACATAGTTGAAAAGGTCAACATGTATAAAAGGCATTAAGACATCAGTTGGTAAACGAAGTTCGAAAAAGAAAAAGAAATTGCTATCATCAAAGGTACTATTGCTTAATTGTTATTCTATTTGTAACCTTCATAAAACGCCCACAAATTGTGCAAAATAAATTATAAAATATTGCCTTGGCATTTCTTAACTCCCCAATTAATTGATTACTATAATATTTATCTGATTGAATACCACAATATTCAGCTTTAAATTTTCATATATGTAGGCTGTTACTGATATAATAAGAAAGCACGAATTTAGGAACCACATACAAATTTTGCCTTAGGGGAAAGTCCACATAGTTAAAATCTACATAACACTATGGTTCAACGAATTTTATGTGCAATAATTTGTATAGAAGCAGTGCTTCATCTGCGAACAGTCTTAAAAGATAAACCACTTAAATATGTTTTTTAAACTCGGTTGGTTGAAAAGGCTGGAAGACAGCACGCTGTCTAGCACATTTAGGCTGAAGAAGCCCATTATGATACCTGCATTTTCTCTACAGCAACTATTGACTAGCCATCTAGCCAATTTGCCCTTTCAATGAATTTGTCTATCACACCTACAGGAATATCCTGTAGGGCTACAGTGCTAACTAAATCTGTTCCGAATATCCTACTTCTTAGTCCTGCCAGAGCAGGGCAATCCAAAAGAAGCTGTTTCGTCGTTTCCTCGTCCTCTTTCATGCAGCATCTACAGATAGGGGAGTTTCTATGTTCCAGTCAACAAGACAATATCCCGTAGGTGTTCCTATCATTGTGGATAACCTGCCTCTCGGCAAGTTAAGTAGTTGCCTAGTCCCCTTCCTGTCCACCTGTGGCCAGAGGACCCTGGCTTGTTTGCAAGTTGAAGCAAATCTCAGCTTGTCCTTGAATATATTATCGGGCCACTGCCTGATATGCAAATGGCAGGTAGAGATTGGCATACTAACACCTTCTTTTACCGGAAGAACCTGTGCCGTAGTACCCTGTCTAGCTAACGCATCCGCTACGCAATTGCCTGGAATGTCACTGTGTCCCGGTACCCAGATGAGCCTGATGTCGAAATACTCTGCCATCACCGTAAGTGATGAGTGGCATTCGTTCACCGTCAGGGACGTATCAAACATGGCTTTCAGGGTATTTATGGTGGCCTGGCTTTCTGCGTAGATATATATTCTCCGAAGGGTTGTGACACTACATTTCAGTAATTCAGCAACCTCCCCGTATGAGGGTAATTTCCGCCTGAAATACTCTACAGTGATCAGGCAGCTTGAAGGAGATATCTACATTTAGGTCCGGTCAATGGACCCCATAGCCTACTTCCTCGTCCAACTTTGATCCATCCGTGAAAAATCGAATACTACTGGTGTCCCGTTGCAGTGACTTTCCCAGGTATTCCTGTTCGGAACAGAAGTCCTTAGATTTGTCGCTGGTAAGGTAAGGGATACAGTAGTCCGGTTTTACGGGAATGGATTTGATCTGGTGTAGTAATTCAGCATGTTCGGAATGCCCCGATATCAAAACGCCACAATCGCTGATTCTCACCAGGGATGCAGCGGCTGCCGATTTGGCCATGATATCAGGAGTACAGATGTTCAGGATAGTACTAAGTGCAGTGCCTGACGTGTGCTTATTACCCCACTAACTGTAATCAGTGCTGATATTTTAATTTTCATCAAGGAATTCAGAATATATTTCTTTTGGAGGGATTTCCACCAAACTACGATGCCATAGAGAAGTATTGGTCTGACTATTGCCGTACAAATCGACACAGTGATCTTAGGTGACCGTCACCATCGCTTTCGTATCGCACTTTTACAGCAGTAAAGAGCAACAGAAGCCTTTTTTACCCTCTCCTCCACATTCGGTTTCCAAGACAATTTTCTCTCGAGAATTATTCCCAGATACTTGACCTAATTGCACCCCATTAACTGACGGCAGTTCAAATGCGGGTGTTTTTTTATTTCCGAGAGAACAACATAAACTCCGTTTTAAATGGGTTAAGTGAATGTCCGTTGTTAGGGTCCAGTTGGAAATCAGACTAAGTACGAATACTAAGTAAATTATCGGCGTAGGCAAAGACCTGGCATTCAGCTCTGCCCAATTAAAGAAGCAGTTCATTGACAGAAGTTTACTATAATAGTGGAGACAGAACTCCCCTCTGCGGTGTCCCCCTGTTAACGTTTCAAGCAACTGTAACATCACCCCATGTAGCTTTAAAGGATCTATCCACCAGAAGCTTCCTTATTAGGTGTGTCACTAAGATGTCGACTCCTAGATTCTGTAACGACCTGAGAATCGCCGAAGGTTGAAGGCTCCCTCGATGTCCAGGAAGGCCCGCAGAGGGAAGAGGTTATTCTCAAGAGAGTTTTCTATTATGCTGACTATAGAGTTGAGAGCCGTCTAAGTTGACCTGCCCTTGATATAGCCATGCTGAGAACACGATAGTAGATTCTGTGGAAGATTTCTTCGAACACGAATGTCCAGTAACCTTTCAAATGTCCTAAGAACAATGGACGATAGAATTATTGGTCTAAAGTCCTTTGGTTTGACATGAGAGCATTTGCCCGCTTTCGGGACGAAAACCACTTTGGTTTTCTTCCAAATGCCAGGAATAAAGATTACCTCCAACCAACTACAAGATAGGTATAGTGCCTCCTGTAGATGCGCGGGAATTATTCCGTCAAGGCCGGCTGATTTATAGGGCTTAAAGCATCTAATGTCCCATATCAGATTCTCTCTGATCACTATTGAGCGAACTTTTTCTCTGCTAGGTGAGTTTCCGCCTAAATCTTCTGGCTGATGACCAACATTCCTGTCATCGTTGGGAAAGTGGGTATTCCCGCACACGGTGGGTTTTTATCGAGCTCGCATCTTACATTTATATTATTTTCAAAAAGTCGAGCACAAAAAATTTTCCAGTCGTAGATGTGTGTTGTTAGTAGTAGTGTTT
This sequence comes from Phaonia tiefii, assembly GCA_963931995.1. Classification (NCBI taxonomy): domain Eukaryota; kingdom Metazoa; phylum Arthropoda; class Insecta; order Diptera; family Muscidae; genus Phaonia; species Phaonia tiefii. The sequence continues at coordinate 320,866,811 of OZ008367.1, read as the reverse complement.
GTTTTTCTAGTTGATGTTATTAGCTTCATTTCAAACATTGGTCAATAATCTGTAAATATCTACGTAATAGGGGAAAATAGGCTGAGTCGCCACGCCCATTCTGCAGAAGATTGGCAGTCGTCCGATCTTACTGAAATTGGGTAGTAGGCATCATGTTGATAAACGTCAGTCAGCGATTAAGAAAAAGATAGTTTTGCCACGCCCATTACCTTCCGTACAAAAGATATCTTTGTAAGGTACCATTCCTTCTCGCAAAATAGAAACAATCTTTATGAAATTTGGTACTAGACAAAATATAGTCAATGCCACCCTTCTATGGAAAATGAGTCGCTTTGCCACGCCCATTCTGATACCTCCCATGCAAACCCCTGGTGGTCGTCCGGGTTGTCAATGATATAAGTCGCGTGAAACACTTTCGGTCTTAATGACAATAGTATGGGCTTCGTATCATCAAACGCCAGTCACCGATTAAGATAAGGGTGATTTTGCCACGCCCTACTTAGATATGTTGTGCGGCCGGCTGGTTGTTCGGCAAGCTAACTCTTTGCAAAACCGAACCAATTTTTACGAGGTTTGGTACTAAACAAAATTTAGTCAAATTTACACGAATGTTTTTCCTGATGAGGGTTGATCGACACAATAACTCTCGTAGATTAACTAGCTACGTAAAAAGTAAAGACTAACTACTGTCTATGCCCATTTCGTACCTCCCATACAACAATTTGGAAGGGTTTCCGGCTGGCCGACTCGATATCTCTCGTACACCACAACCGATCTTAACAAAATTTGAAACTGATCAATATTTCGTGTATTACTGTGTAAAAGCAGATCAACAGCTTCGCCATGGCAATTTTTGTACCTCCTTTCTAAATATTTGGTGGACAGTTGGCTTGTAGTCACAGTAAATCCCCATAATCACTTAGGATCGTAATTAAGGTGTGTATTGTATAATATTTAGTGCTATTGAATACTGGCACATTTGAAACCCTCGATCGTTGAATATATGTATGTGTTTTTCCAATCAAACTCTGTCGGAATGGATGACTTTGGGTGAGGGTATGTTTAAGTCGGTTCACCCGACTGAAATTTCTGTACTGGTTTTCTTTGTAAGGCATTATCACAACAGATCATCAAACTTTATAAATTGTTGTACCCGTATATAAAATCAAAAAGGAATGTAAATATTTGTTTGAATACGCACTGCCGCTTCACCCACTTTCATAATCTCAGAGCAAGAAGCCACGAAATGTGCTCTTTATATATTTTCAATGTTTCACAGGACATACATATTGGTGCAATTTTTTTCCGTGCACGTGTATCTCAATACTCGTTTAAACATAAATGCCTATATTTTAAATAATCTCCATAGTTGCTCAATCGGAAAAAAAGTTTTCAACAGATTCAAGCATGAAAAAAACAGTAACAACTTCAAAACACACTGAAAACAAGTTAGCTCTAATGGATTCTGCAAGACAAAATGCATTGAAACTTTCTGATAGAGTAACAAAATCACAAGTACAAATTTGCAGCTGAAAGACGGAAGGTGAGCAAGGCAAATGATACAATCCGCTTTCAACAATTGATGTGGAAAGTATCACACGGAAGTACACGTGGAAAATCCAAGCAATCGTTAAATGGTCTGTATGTGCAAGTAAAAAGAAGCGTTGATAGGATTTTGAAATTTTGTATAGCGGCAAGTCATTAAGCTTTGTGTTCCCAATTGCCTAAGAGCAAACGAATTGAGAATTGAAGATAAACTAGAATGTTTGTTTAGTCTGTATGTTTAAAGAGGAAAGATAACTAATGGTTTACTGGCGCAAATTATTTTGCGGAAAAACTAAGTCTGAAATATATAGTAGTACATATGGTGGGAGTCATTCCTAGCATTTGGAAGCAAACAAAAGTGGTTTTCTTCCCGAAAGCGGGCAACTGCTCTAATATCAAACCAAAGGACTTTAGACCAATCAGTCTATCATCCTTTGTTCTTAAAACATTTGAATGGTTACTGGAAATTCATGTTCGAAGTAGTCTTCCACAGAATCTACTATCGAGTTCTCAGCATGCCTATATCACGTGCAGGTCATCTGAGACGGCTCTCCACTCTATAGTCAGCATAATAGAAAACTCTCTTGAGAATAAGGTCTTCGCTGTAGGGACCTTCCTGGACATCGAGGGAGCCTTCAATAACATTCAAACTTCGGCGATTCTTAGGTCGTTACAGAATCTAGGATTCGACAGCTAAGTGACACGCCTAATTGGGAAGCTTCTGGTGGATAGATCCGTCAAAGCTGAATGGGGTGGTGTTATAATTGTTAGGAATGTTAACAGGGGGCGACCGCAGGGGGGAGTTCTGTCTCCACTCTTATGGTTAACTTCTGTCAATGAATTGCTTCTTGAATTGGACTGGGCTCTTTGTCTATGCCGATGATCTTGCTATCATCTGTACGGGTAGAAACCCCAATATAGGGCGTTTTCGGAAATGCATCACTGCAGAGCATCTGATGCGCAACTGTCATGCGTTTGCACTGCTGATGCCAATCAGCTGATGCAGATGCTTGATTGTTGCTTATTTTGATTTGCAATTCCGAACACGAAAATATTTCAATGGAAAATTTTTTAATAAATTTAATTTGTGAATTGGATGATAAGCCAAGTCAGTTTCTCCTCCATACCCAACCTTGTCTTTATTATCAATTTGTAGTCCCTAGCACCCACCTCGAATCTAAAAAATTTTAGAAATAGTAAGTTTTATAAAAAAACATAAATTAGTATCAAATTCCGTACTTACTCATTCTCATTCATTCAGCCATTTCACTACTGCGCGTTCATTCAGCCATTTCACTACTGCGCGTTTTGCGACTTGTTTGCGCACCATACGCTGTGTTGATTACTGTTAGAATATGCGACTCTTGCAGTGTTGCAAAGTGTTGCATTTTCGAACGTGATGCGCATCAGTTGCTCTGCAGTGATGCATTTCCGAAAACGCCCATACTTAGCATTCGTGGAACCAGTAGTCAGACCAATACTTCTCTATGGCATCGTAGTTTGGTGGAGGTCCCTCCAAAGGAAATATATTCTGAATTCCTTGATGAAACTTCAAAGCGTTAGTGGGGAAGTGGGCACATCGTCAGTTACTGCACTTAGTGCTATCCTGAACATCTGTACTCACGATATCACTCATGATAGCCGCTACATCCCTGGTAACAATCAGAGATTGTGGCGTCTTGATATCGGTGCATTCCGGACACGCTGAATTGCTACCCCGGATCAACTCTATTCCCGTGAAAACGGACTACTGTATCCCCTACCTTCTACCAGCGATAAATCTAAGGACTTCTATTCCGAACAGGAATACCTGGGAAAAGTCACTGGAAGGGGACACGCAGATTTTTCACGGATGGATCAATGTTGGACGAGCAAGTAGGCTATGGGATCCATTCACCGGACCTAAATGTAAATATCTCCTTCAAGCTGCCTCATCACTGTAGTGTATTTCAGGCGGAAATTATCGCCATACTGGAGGTTGCTGAACTACTGAAAAATGGTGTCACAACCACCGGAGAATATGTATCTACACAGACAGCCAGGCTGCCATACAATCCGTGGAAGCCATGACTGCTACGTCCCTGACGGTGAAAGAATGCCACTCAACACTAAGGATGATGGCAGAGTATTTTGACATCAGGCTCATCTGGGTCATTCCATCTGGGACATTCCAGGCAATTGCGTAGCGGATGCGTTAGCTAAACAGGGTACTACGGCACAGGTTCTACCGGCAAAAGAAGGTGTTAGTATGTCAATCTCTACCTCCCGTTTGAAGATCGGGCAGTGGGCCGATAATATTTTCAAGAACAAGTGGAGACTTACTTCAATTTGCAAATAAGCCAGGGTCCTCTGGCCGAGAGACAGATGATCCACAATGGTAGGAACACTTACGGGACATTGTATTGTTGGAAAACACGCCCCAAGATTGGGACATAGAAACTCCACTCTCTGTAGATGCTGCATAGAAGAGGATTTGGAAACGACGAAACACCTTCCCTTGGATTGCCCTGCTCTGGCAGGACTGAGAGTAAGGATATTCGGAACACATTTAGTTAGCACTGTAGCCGTACAGGAATATCTTATAGACAAATTCATTGAAATGTCAAATTGGCCAGACGACTAGTCAATAGGTGCTATAGAGGAAACTGTAGGTATCGCAATGGGTTTCCTTAGCCTAAGTGTGCTAGACAGCGTGCTGTCTTGAAGCCTTTTCAGCCAACCAACCAACCAACATATGAGCTGGACATAAAGACAGGAAATGGACAATTTTCATAACCTCGTCATTCTTTGGAATTGAAACAAAGGTAGTAAAATGGCCGTCGGTGGTGCAATCTGTAGTATGCGTGCCTCTTGTACTTGAGATCCTGGGTTCGATCCTTGCTCTGACCACCTTAAAATTTCTTTCGACGGCGGTCACCTCGCATAGTGACGGCGACACTATCGAATATTTAGCCATGAAACTGCTTCTCAAAAATACCGTTCGGAACCGGTGTAAAACTGCAGGTCCCAATCAGTGAGTATAAAACTAGAAATCGCACAGCTCAATGGTTATCCCGATTCCTACATGGGATGTAATGGGAAACCATTTATTTATTTTTTATTATCACTATCACTTTAAGAGTCAGAGTTAGAGTCCCCACCTGTTTCTGAATGCTGGGAATTCTTACAGTCTGCCTTTTTTATCACCTCGTCTACCGTGGGTATCACCTCGTTGACCTTGGGTGAGCTTGTCAAATTTTCTACTATAGTGGCCAAGGCACCCAGTTCTGTGAAACCACGATTGATGCGTATCGACAGAACACTACTCGTGTAAGTATCATCTACTTCCGGTACTGGTGTTATTACTTCCTGCACCGTAATATAACATTTTTCCGTGTTTTGTTCTCGGAGAACGTCCCTATTGCTAGTTTTTGGTCCCCGATTCATACTGGGATTCCTTGGGGAATACCAGAAATTCAAAGGAATATTGAGCATTTTGGAGTCGATGCACACAAGCCAAGCTTCAGTGGTCGAAATACAGCATGTGTAGAGGCCGTCCCACCCTCACCTGAGACGCGCACGATATAAAACCGGCAAATCTCGGGATCTATTAGTTTAGTTAAATATTCCATTTAGTTATCAGTACCAATACATAATGCGTTTATTAAAGATGTTAAGGAAATATTTGCTCTTTTAAAGATATTCTGCCAGGCGTTGCTTAATGAATTACAAACCTATTACATTACTCATTCTTTTGTGGCAGTAAATATGATTTATTGTCCTGCTTCATTTATTTAATAACGTTTACAACTGAAAGCAATGAAACAGCCACAACCAGAAAACAAAATAACAATTAAAAGTTGTAAATAGACAGCAAGTTGCCACCCCATATCTTTTCGTGTTTTCAGTTTTATATTCCCATAATTTATGACACATACATTTAAATTGTTTGTACGTTTTTAATGTTTGTTGCTTTAGTTGAAACGCAAAATTTTCTTTGCGGTCAATGTGAGTTTTAAAATTAAAAATCTTGACAAAATTGATAATTTTTTTGTGGCTTTTCTCAAAATTCTCGATAAAGAAGAGTGCGAAAGAAATTTAATAATTTTGTTTGCTTCTTTATTTGTTTGCAAGATTTTTGTTAAAAAAAGGAATTTTTAGAAATCAAACTATGTTTCCGAGATTACTAAGATGTAATAGCTTTTCCGAGGCTGCTAGGATGGTACTTAAATTTATAGGTTTAAGTAAGAACGTAAGTTCTTAATTCTGTATTGATGGTGGCGGCTTTGTCAAGTAATTACCCACGAAAAAGGTTTCTGATTGTAAGATGGTTTTCCAAATATCTTTCTAGAATATAATGGACACTACGATGAAACGCCTACATGTTAAGTCCATGGTTTTACAATTTAGCCATTTCCCCCGCTTCTTCTCAACCTAGATTTGAGGAAAATTATTGGATAGGGCCAAATGTGAACTGACGTTAATACGGATATAAAAAACAGTAAAATCGGTTGAAGCCTATTGTTTGTAATGAAGATCGATAGCATTAAGCTCGCCAAGTACATTTTCATTGCAGCTAGAAGAAGTAAATCAGTATTGCTAATTTTCAGGAGATATCATCGCTGGTCAAGGAAAATATGTTATACAAAATTACTTTGAAATATGTTAATATTTGCCAATTTTGCAGCTAATGTCATCAAGCACCAACACGTAGACGAATAAAGCCCTTTTAAAATTCAGTGAAGTCGTTAGATATTCATGACTTCTTGTTGGACTTGGTTGGCACAATTTATATATATACAGTTTTATATAAATGTTAGCCCAAAATGAACCATTTATTTTTTTTTTTTGAATGTTTATTTATTGGTAATATACTATATGTAAACTATAATAAACACTAGTTAACAATTGCATTTTTTTTCTACCATATACACTGTCTCTTGATCGAGCTCTCTAGTATTATTAATATAATAAGGTTGTTGTTTTACAATTTGGATTTTTTTTCTTATTTAAGATGAAGAATAAATAACAAATGTTTGCCATGATAAATATTTAAAAAAAACATTGCTGCAATATGTTGGTATGTTACAAGAGGTTGAGGGTCAAGAGGTAAAAAAAGGGAATTACTTACTGGCACTTCCACCAAAACTGTTTGATGTTACTTTGTAAATATTGTAAATCTTTACTTGATACACTTGTACTATATCTCATATTTCTGTATACTGAGTTGCAGTTGACGGCTTTTACATTCGCTCGTCTATAGTTATGATAAAAATATGGGATGCCGTTTTCATTTTGAATAATTTTGACTCTGTCTAAGTACAGGAAGGCCTCAAGTGGAACGAACCCTTTTCTCAAGGAATCAATTATATATCCTTCATCTGTATAATAAGGAACCATTATAATGTTGTTTTCATAACATTGTATACATCTTAAGACATTATTTCTAATTAATTTTATCATATGATTGTCTATTCTTATAATATTAGCAAAGTTATATAATTTCATATTAGATATGTATTTTGTATAGTTGCTCTGTGGCGGATCTGTACATTGATGTGCAGGCTCTTAAACACTTTCTTTCAAAAACACGAATCTTTTCCATATTTGAAGGTGATATATTGATCCAAATTGGACAGCCATATGTTAATACAGATCTAATTAAAGATTGATACATTAATATTTGAATTCTTGGTTTTATATAACTCGAATGAAATAACAGTCTATATATATAGAACGTCTTTTTAGCTTTTGTAAGTAATTCCTTGACATGGTGATTGTAGTACAGACATTTATCCAGATAAATGCCTAAATATTTTACAACTTCCTTATTAGGAATGTTAACATTTGCTTGGTTTGATTTAATACCAAACTGTTTCCATTTTGTAATTATATTGTTATTACATTTGTCAACTGACGGTCTGAAAAGTATTGTTTGACATTTCTGTGCATTGATTTTCATATTCCAATTAATGGTATATCGTTCCACTAAATCCTAAGTTTTTTGAAGACTATGATTGATTTTTTCTATTTTATCATCAGCGTGATATATGATTATATCGTCTGCAAATGAGATTATATTATCTACTCTGTTTAATAGGTCTAACAGTTATAAGTTAAATAGAATTGGAGAACCATTTTATAACTGATAATTCTTAGGGTAAGAAGATTGTATGTACCTAAATTGGATGACATATTTTAATACTTGAAGTTGGTAAAGTCATTCGTAATTAACTTGGTTGTCCCTTTTGCTAGGAGAACCCATCAAACCATAAACAATTTCTAGAGAAAATGTATCTCCAAGTTAAAGGCTCTGGAGGTAAATCTGTATGGGCCCTATATCAAAACGTCCTTACAAAGTTTGTAGCCTGCGCAATTAAAGCCATTTAATAGATTTCATCTTTTCATATTTACGACCATAATGAGCACAAAAATACATTGGCAAACTGACAAACACCACTAAACCGAATTACATTGCCATTCTGTTCCGGTCTTTATGTACTGACGTGAATCAAAATTTGATATATGATAGAACATCAGTATTAATAAAATCAATACACAGTTCAAATTATTTTATAACAGCTAAGACTGACTGATGTTACTTAAGTTTCTCTTGTCGTTTTTTGACGATAAAAGAAATACCATTGGGAATATCTATCAGCGTACAATGCAATAATCACGCAGGGATGAAACACATGTATCTGAAGTAGAAACTGGTGATACTTTACGCAGAATTTATATTATATCACCAGTATCCATTATAGTGTTGCTGTTAGCTTTTAGAGTAACATAGTGGACTTATTTGGTCACCTGTATTTCCCTTTTGATAAATATTATGTAGAGAACGGAAAAGCGAGTACCATCCCAACAAAAGCGTTATATAGCAGATGGGATTAAATTGGTTTGAATTAAGAAATCTTATTTATAAAAAGTACCAATATAATCAAAAAAAAAATTTCCCTACCTAATTGATAGATGTAAGAGGGTGAACAAATTAGAGCCTTTATCCACATTTTAAACTGCGTCATTAGTTTTTTAAATTTCGTAGAAATTTTAGAAGTTACAGAGCATTACAAAAATTTATGCAAAATTTACGCAAAAAATGCAAAATTTACGCCAAAATGTCTTTAAGGGGACCCAAATTAGCAAAAAATACCGAAACTTAAGATTTCTACACAGAAATGTAAAGCTTGAATATTCTTCTTTTAAAATATTGACTTTGTAATAAAGAAAATCGTGGTTATGGGCCAAGTAAAAGTAAAACTCAAAAAATGTCCGGGAATCCCGATTTTTGGGTAAAATTCGACTTTAGCGACCTCTAAACCTCTTCCGAAAAATCTGGAAAAAATCACAACATTACTTTACCCTATAAGGTTTCAAAAAATGCGTGGGCACCCATGAAAATCCAAAAATCATTTTTATTTGTGACACCCTAATGTACATATTGCCAATATGCGACAAGACCGCCATAACTCGAAATTTATCTTTTTAGAACTAATAATACAAAATATTCTCCTTATCGAGTTCTGTCAGGTAATCTCATTCGCATATCAAAACAATTTTTCCTAAACAACTTCAAACTTTCAAAGTTGTTTTACTTGAAACTATGTTGTTTGAGTTAGACGGTCGTGTCGCAAATGAGTTATGTCTCATTTTTGTATAAGCAACACAATAACTGCATTTTCTTTCCGCAAAATACCGTACTATAATGTTATTGATGTTGCAAAGCGGTATACAATGTCATTAATAATAGAGATTAATGCCTATTCCTGTTTGTATGAATAATTGGTTCATGTGTCCTCTCCACATGTAATGTCCACACAATAAATGTGATAAATCTACGTTAGTTTAGTTATGTTTTAATATTATTACTAGACATTATCCAACACGATTGATTCACCTTTGTTCCGTTCTATATATGCACATATTAGCAACACAATTGTTTCTATTATTTTGTTCTCTGTTCGATGCTTTATGTCATTTGTATTTTCCATGAAAAATTATACAAATTCTGTGATTCTGGCATATTTTATATACTGTGTATTAAAATTTATTAATGGGAGCTCACAATATAAGGTATACCTGAACATGTTAGAAACTAGCAGCTGCCTTCTTCGCTTTACGTTTTGTAGTACAAAGTATTTCATGCTGTCCCAGTAGGTGAACTACTTTGCATATACAGGGTGATACAGGACGTTCCGGACAAATTTCTCCAGCGTATTGCTTGGCTCATTTTATGAAGAAAAGTCCACTAGGACCATGTCCGAAAATGCCAGGGTGCGAAATGGCAGCGGTTTCAAAAACTTTCGGATTGGTGGTCGGAGGGTAGTAGGGTAAAGTTGTTAACTTCTGAGCCAGTGGTCGGATGTTTGATTTTTTGGGCTTGTTGGAAACGTCTTTAAGAAGCCTTTCAGAATCAGTAAAAGCAAAGTAGAAAAAAGTCAAATCACCGAGATACAGAGCTTTCGGAGAAAAATGGGAAAAAAATTCACATAACCGCAGTTTGCTAAGCCAGCTGGCAGGTAACTTATGTTTTTTATTTTTATGTTTTATGTTTTTATGTTGACCTAAGCGAAGCACAGAGGTCTTACCGTTCCAAAGTTATGACCATTTTACTGAAATGCAGAAATGTTTGTTTTTGGAAGCGAAATAACAGCACACATTTATTTGTTTTTGTAAATTAACACGTTTAAGATTTTATTTTATTGAAATTTTCAGAATCAATAAAAAAAAAGTAGAAAAAAGTCAAATCGCCGAGATACAGAGCTTTCGGAAAAAAAAATTAAAAAAAATCACATCACCTCAATTTTCTCAGCCAGATGGCAGGTAACTTATGTTTTTTCCGTTGAAAGATAAGAACCTTTCCAAAATGACCTAAACGAAGCCCAGAGGTCTTACCGTTACAAAGTTATGACCATTTTACTGAAATTCTAAATGCATTTTTCCGATAGCTCTATATCTCGGCGATTTGACTTTTTTCTACTTTGTTTTTATTGAATCTGAAAGGCTTCTTAAAGACCTTTCCAACCTGCCCAAAATCTCAAAAATCCGACCACTGGCTCAGAAGTTAGCAACTTTACCCTACTACCCTCCGACCGCTAATCCGAAAATTTTGTACCCGCTGCCATTTTGCACCCTTGCTTTTTGGACATGGTCCTAGTGGACTTTGCTTCATGAAATGAGCCAAGGAATACACTGGAGATATTTGTTCGGAACTTCCTGAATCACCCTGTATACACAGAGAAAAAAAGAAGTCCTTAAAATGTCAACAAAAATGTTGATACGTGAAAAAAACAAATTCAAAACCCGGTTGGAACGAAGTTTTTTTCGCCATATATTACGTACTAGTTAGTTCCAACACGCCTAAGACGCCTTTTGAAAAATACGATAATTTAAACGAATCTTTAAGAAAATATACTTTTTGTAAAATGATGAGCTTTTTTTAAGAACACTTTTTTTATAGAATCAATTTTTTTTAAATATACTTTTTGTTCTTTTTGTAAGATTAAAAATAAATGGTTTCCCGTTACATCCCATGAAGGGATTAGGGAGAGCTTCTCACAACCCGTTAGCTGTGCGCGCGCGTTCCAGTTTTACAGTCACTGATTGGGAACTACGGTGGTGCAATGGTTAGTGTGCGCGGCTCTTGTACATGAGATCCTGGGTTCGAACCCTGCTCTGACCACCTTCATATTTCTTTCTGCGGCGGTCACCTCGCATAGTGATGGCGACACTATCGAGTATATAGCCATGAAAAAGCTTCTCAAAATACCGTTCGGAATCGGTGTAAAACTGTAGGTCCCAATCAGTGAGTGAAAACTGGAAAGCGCACAGCTCAGTGATTGTGAGGAGTCCCCCCGGTCCCTTCATGGGATGTAATGGGAAACCATTTATTTTTTATTTTTTTTTTGATTGGGACCTACAGTTTTACACCTGTTGCGAAATGTATTTTGAAAAGGTTTTCATGGCTAAGTACTCGATAGTGTCGCTGTCACGAAGCGAGGTGACCGCTGTCGAAAGAAATTTAAGGTGGTCAGAGTAGGGATCGAACCCACGTCCTCATGCACAAGAGCCGCGCACAGTACCATTGCACCACCGACGGATTACGTATTATGTTTTCCCGAAAAATTCATTTTTTAAAGAGAGGTACGTTTTTTTATTAAAAGCTAATGAATTTTTTAAAAAAAGGTACTATTTTTAAGGAGATGTAATTTCTGTAAGAAAAAGCCATAAGAGTATGAATTTTTTTACAAAGAAGAACAGGTACCATTTTGGAAGAGGCGGTACTCTTTTTAGAAAAAGGTTATTTTTTTAAAACAAACTACTTATTTTCAGAAAGGCTACTTATCTTTTAGGAAAAGGGATTTTTGTAAAACCTGGTATTTTTTTAAGAGAAGGTATTTTTTTGAAGAAAAGGATTTTTAAAAAAAAACGATTTTTTTTAGAATTGGTCCTTTTTTCAAGAATAGGTACATTTTTAAGGGTAGGTACTTATCCCAAGAAAAGTTATTTTGTTTCACAAAAAATGTACTCTTTAAGAAATGTAGTTTTTTAAGAAAAGGCAATTTGTTGTAAGAAAATTTACTTTTTTAAGAAAATTTACTTATTTAAAAAAATACTGTTTTAAGAAAAGGTACTTTTTGTATGAAAATTTACTTTTTTTATACAACGGTGCTTCTTTAAGATAAGGTATTTTTTTTAAGAATAGGTACTTTGCTAAGAATATGAATATATATTTTATTTGAGAAAATTTACTTTTTTTAAGAAACTGTACTTTTACTATTTAAGAAAATTCCCTTTTCTAAACTTCTTTTACTTTGGCTTTGCTGAATTTACTTTTTATTGGATTCAAAACTACATCATATTCTAAATATTGGTTACAGGCTCCACCTAGCAAACCTTCCATTAAACAATAAATTTCCCAACACATGTTAGTCTAGACACAAACCAAAATAATACTGGGTTGTAACATAGTAGTGTTAAAAAAAATTGGTTAATTTTTTTTTCATTTAGCCCCCGTCTCCCAAGTTGCAATAAGGAACTTCGTTCCAAAAAAAAAATAAATGATTTCCCATTATATTCCATGAAGGAATTGGGGAGAGCTTCTCACCGACATTTGAGAAGCTTTTTTTCAAAAATACCGCATTTACACTCAATTAAGTTTGTCGGCAAGTAAATGTATCACTACGTATTCCATTGCTAATAAACGTTATGGTCATATTAAAACATATTATTTTTATATTCAATAATTTTGATAATATGAACAACCACAACAATTCGGTTAGTAAAAGTTTTGACAGGCAGTCGACGGCGTAACGCGTTAGTCGCTGGGAAAAATTATGCTCCACAAATATCTAAGCGATCGTCCAACGAATGTGACTCCGAATCCTGTCGTAGCTGTTTCAGAATTGTTTAAGGCAAACATGCTTTACAACCTTTCCAAAAATCGAAGACAAAAACGGAAAAAAAAGTTTAATAATATGTGATTTTCTTCATCGACTGAAAACCAAAGTACTTTTGAAAACTAAGGTAAAAATATTTTCGTAGATGTAACAAAGTTTACATTGATTTAAAAATAATATTATTCTCATGAAGAACCTACAAATATTGTAGATGATATGTGAATTTTTTTATAGTGGGATTTTAAATTAATATAACAAGGCATAACTGCGTATGTCTATTTTTACAACTTTTTAGGAGAGCGTTTTAAGGGTTCAAATTTCAGTTGTAATGTACTAATGTTGCTAATAAATCTTTTCCAATATCTTGGGAACTACAAATTGGATTATTCATATTTGGATTGTATAGTAATTAGTACCATATATACAGCTCGATTCTCGAAAAATTTAATTTGAGCATAACTCGAGTTATGCTGTTATGCCTTGTCACCACAGATATGGTGTTGAGATTTTTGATTTTTTCAGTTGAATCAAAAAATTATTTTATTCTGGTTACAGCCCACCCTCAAAATAAATATGGCGTTGTCAAATGTTTGCCAGAATTTTGACATCTCTGACACTTTGGAAATAAATCAGGGCTCGTTTGTGACAGATTTTACGATTTCAGATACTAATGCCTAACCCTGATTTAGGTATACTAGAATTTAATTAAGCCCGAGGTTTAAAAATTTACACTGAATGTAAATTTATTCGTCGGAGTGATAAAATATCCTACCATTGTCGCAACGAAAATGTTAACTTTGCTGACGCGAATACATTCAATTTGCAGGGGCCAAGAATTTCTATTTTTATGGAATACATTTTTGTCGGCGATGAAAATTCATGTAACCCTATAAGTTGCTGCACCGGCACAGAAATATATAGAACAATTTGATCTCTCACTCATCAGTTCAAACATGTGACCTTCGAGGACTTAAAACATCGAAATAATTATCATCCACCGTACAGTCCTGATTTGACACCCAATCACATCTTCTTGATGCCGCACCTTAAAAATAAATTACGTGGACAGAGACTTTCGTCTACAGCAGAAGCCATTGATGTGATCAAAAACCATATTTTAGTCGTGTCTCAAGCGGAATGTGGCTTCAAAGCAAAAGAGTTTCGATTATATAGGAGAACAAGTGAAAAGCAATAAAGCCATTTTCAATTACAAATAGCAGTTTTCTTCCTATTAGCCTCACGATATAAATAGTCACTCTCGAATCTTGCAGGTTGGAAAAATGTGGTAACAGGTTATATTCTCTGAACCTGATATTTCTAGTATGTGAAGTACGACGAGATTTGATCTGCATATAAAGATACCAGATTCCAACTACTTTCGGAATAATATTCGTTAGAATGCATGTATTTTTGATTGTTTAAACATTATCGTTTAAACAGAATCGTTTGTGGTTGCAAAACAAACAACGATTTTGTCTCTGCTTAGGAGTTCCTTGGTTAATCGTGTATGTAGGCATATACAATGTGACTTGACTTTTTCGTCTGTCTATTGGGTGGGCAGTTTTTAGTGAAAACGACAAGGGTTATACAAAAAACACCCTTTACTTGTTAACTGCGCAAGTATATTTTAGATTGGTTTTCAATTTTCCATGTGTCTATGTATCAATGCAATTCAATTTTTCCTTTCATGTGTCATGTTTTTCACTAGAAATCTTCATTGTCAAATGTCATTTGCATATCTATGCGGTACGCAAAAAGAAAAATAACATATCACAAAGAAATATATGAATAGCTTATGTGCTGAAACAAGTGAGTGTGGGAAAAAAAAAATTGATTAAATGTCATGGTTGGTATTACGTATTGGCATAACTATTCTGTTTATTTAATCAAATAACAATTATATTTTATACTCCAACCAGAAGGCAACATCCAACATTCGACATACAGTAAATTTCACGCTCCACTACTGGCTTATTTGTATTTGTTCAAATATTCTTTATTTTCCCCTTCTTTTTCACAAATACATGCTGCCACTTCGATGAAAAAGTTATTCTTATTTACTACTTCAGTTATTTTTAGACACGATCTCAACCACGATACCGAAAGACATCGACATGGCAGGTTGTCTGATAATACGAGTATTCAATCCTTAATGTTATACATAATCTGATTATGGTGTAGAAATTGCGGTAAAATTATAATCAAGGGAATGTTTGTCCAAACGTAACTTAAACAAGTAATAAATAAATGTTATCTATGCAGAAGCCAAGGCGCCATGTATGTCAGCTTGCTAAATTCGTTTGTGTCATTGATTTTTGGATAATACTTGATACAAATTTGTCACAACAGCATAAACTGGAATGCTATATAAGCATTAATATAGGAATGAAGAAACATAGTACCTACAACAAATCAGCATGAACGTCACTGCAAATAAAACAACGAATTTTTTGATAACGAACCTTGTTATATAACTAACATTTCATGATTCTTGTATATGGGAGTATTTCCTCAATATTTATAAAGGGTTTTCCAATTTGAGTGATATGATTTCTTTTAAAAAACACACTATTTGTAAGGAAATTCATCTATTTTTATTTAATGTGAAGTAAAATCGATGCAAAAAAGTTCTGAATAAAACATCTTTCAAATGGCCTCCACATCTTCTTTTTCAGGAACGAATTCGATGAACCCAATGTTCGAACAATTTTTCCACTAAATCAAGTCGTATGTCATGAATAGCACATTCACTATTGACTTGTAAAGCTTGAATAGAGACTGGTTTATTGCTGAACACCAACGATTTCAAATAAAGCCACAATTTCAATAAAAGCCCAGGTGTAATAGTGGACGAGTATTAACGGCAAATGCACTAGTCCCCACAAATATTCAAGCAACTTGTTGGGTATATGTTGGCATAAACCTAGCTTTCAAGGATATCCATCAGGGGAATCCACGAAAATTTTGTTATCGTTACCAGGTTTCTGTACCGTCTCTGGTTTTTTTTCTAAATTTATGTTTGTTCTTTTAATATTTTTATTCTGTTGTTCGACCTTTTCTTTATTAATAAATAATCAATATTCTTCGAGCTTGAGGTCAGATTTGCTATTGTTGTATTTATTTTCCTCGATATTTCGCTACTCCTTTGTGTAGCATCATCAGGAGATATAAACAATATTTTATTTATATATTTCGCAAAGGAGTAGCAAAATATCGAGGAAAATAATTGAACAACAGCAAATCTGACCTCAAGCTCGAAGAATATTGATTATTTGTTTGTTCTTTTTTTAGATAAAATTATTATTGACTTCTGCAACTGTTTTATTATTTGATGAAATCCTGGACAACGATGGTACTACCTTGGCAGACATCTTTACAAAGTGTGGAATTATTATTCTCAGTACTCAGTACTATGTGTAGCGACTTGGCGGTGCATCCAGCGTCACAAGATACCCGGGTTGGCCGACCAAGTCAGAGGAATCGTGGAAGATAATAGCGGAAAGGCAAACAAACGTCTTTCCCCGGAAATTTGTAAAGATACATGAGTAGCGCCGGAGCCACTGAACTCACACAGAAAATCAGCTATAAAATCGCTGATGTGCCACTCACCGGTTGACCTTCGATGAGAACAATAGTGTGAATGGGATTGCGGCAACCTGTGAACCTTTCGAACTGGTCACGCCAGCTAAATGGGCATAATATTGAGGAGGTTGAATTGCACGAAGATCAATGGGGACGACAGAATTACGTTCAGGAGAAGAGTACCTGATAGCGTTGAGTAAAAACTGCATCAACAAAGGGTAACAATCCAGGTTAGACCCAGTGCTGAAACCGGGAAATGATCGTAATGAGGTGGGAAACATTAGACCAATTGCATTTTTGTCAAACATTGGTAAAGTCTTTGAGCGAATTATGTTTGATAGGGTGCGAGTGCATATAGAGCACACGGAGGTACTAAAAGACTTCCAATTTGGTTTCCGGACCGTTTTGTCTACCAACCATGTGCTATTGGCCTTCTCCAACTTCGTCATAAAGGGCCTCAGTGAAAGGAGCCAACCAGGTTTGAGACAGCATTTCGTATGGTCTGGTAGAAAGGTATTGTTTATAAGATGAGTGTAGAGTAAGTATCGATCGAAGATACCTAAGTACCAACACAGACCCAAAGGTTCATAATTCCAACACAAGAAAATAAGTTATTATTCCTCCATGTTATTTTTTTGATGCAGTGCTTTTTCCTATTTTTTTCTGTTTAACTAGAACACCTTAGAGACACACAAATGTTCTTATAGGTTTTTGCCATATACATGCTTTTCCATGGGCACTTCGTTTGCTACCAGCTGTAGGACTTAGTATATTGATTTTCAAATATCCAGAAATTGGAACTTGGAAAAGTTCAGGTGCCTACAATTTAAAACCTCTGCATTTTCCACCATGGATATTTAGTGGGAAAAGCGAGAGTTTTCCTTTGATATTTCCTGGAAGAAAATAAAAGCCCTGATTTGACACTTTTTGTTATTAAGTTACTACAACGAATAGTTTTGATTTACAAATCTTTCTTCATAATGGGTACCCTTAAACAAAAAACAAAAAATAAATTTTCCTAGTTGTTCAACCTTCTCCAGATTTATCAATTTTCTTAGCAATAATCCTTATCGGTTTTAAGGTCTTTACATCCAACTGCAAATAACTGATTTGCTATTTAATTTTTCTATGCTGACGTTACGTTGGCTTAATTCCAACACCTTCGGGTAAGAAATTATTTATTAAATAGTATAATCTTCTATCAAATTTATATTTAAATACTGAATTTGTTCCAGTGCTACTGAAACGACAGTAAACATAAGTAAATCACACAAAAATTTAAAAATTATCACATAAAAATTATAAAATACCACAGGCATAACTTCTTAATGTTATATACAATTATTGTGAAAATGAGTACGTTTTTAATTTTCCTTAATATTTATATTAAATGATAAAAGGATATATATACTTATATATATAGACAGGTATTATAACAGAAAAGAGACACATTTATTGTCCACAAGATCAAAACCGTGAACCGGTGTTGCAGGATTTTCCACAAAAAGAGAAGCTTATTTGTCCTTGACGAATAAATATGACCTCTGCATTAAGACCGCTAGAAAATTCACCTTAACTTATTCACCCAGCTTTACTGTAAGGGCGATCTGAGAATCGAAGTCTATACGTGTATCTGTTTATCAAAACCTCTACAGTGAGCACTACTACCAGCGTACAGATATCCTGTGTATATAAAATTTGCCTTTTGTGCCTCCACACCATCTTTCAATTGGGTGTCCGATAGCTCCTTCATAAACCATCACTTTCTGTAACAGTGCCTAAAAACCTCTTTTGTCATGCTAAACACTCCATTCGGAGTGCACACACATTAAACACTTTCTGGGAACGGTGTCGCACATGAATGAGTTGATGCTGTAAAAACGGGCACTGCTACATTATGCAGGAACTATGGATATGTTAGGAACATCCATATACTTACATGCAAGCATTGTTTTCGTGAATTGAAGTTCTGGATCTTTTTCGTTTCTTCCTTTGTTTTCTCTCATGTCACAATTTCGACAAACAAAGCAATGTTTGGGTCATAGTTAGAAACCTATGTTATACTATATTAATTATTGTGTCTCCAATATATAATATTGAATAGCAAACACAATGTGTTTGTACACAAGCATACTACATTTACATTCAAATCACAACAAATACAGGTTTTTCAGCGCATTCTGTTGCTTGCATATTATAAGAAAAATTATAATTGGCGGCTGCTTCAGTGTGTTTGATTAATCGAATTGCTGTTAAAATGGGATTCATGCACCTTGTGCTGTCATAAATTTTCGTTTGAAAATAAAATGCTCTCTAGGGTAATTCCAAAATATTTCGACACAGTCGAGGACCCAACCCCTTTTGAATTGTGTGAAATTTCGAATTCTTTGACACCAGAACTGAGTCAAAATTTAAAGTAGTATTTGTTTTATGGTTCGTTGAAGTAGGTATTGTATTGCACTTTCTGACAAAAGGACCTGACTGAAAAATGGCATATCTTTGGAACGCCTCTATGGATTTCCAAATGTTGGATATCATTTTAAAGCTTGCAAAAACCGCTTTAATAATAGCCCGTACAACAGTCATATTGTTGTGGTTCAATGATATTGAAATATCCCGGCATAACGTATTTTTAATTTCTGATTTCCCTCACCAAAAAGAAAGTCCATGTTTTTCACTACATCATAGCCAAATTTCCAAATGGAATACCTATGGGATTAATAGAAACATAAGGTTTGGTAAAGACTGCTCTAGTTTTGCTGTTTTAGTTTCGATTTTTCAAGTAGTACTCGAAAACGTCGGATTACATCTCTAACTCAGAGAGCGCAAAATATGGAGTATTGGACGCTTAAGTACTCACAAGACGATAATCAAGCAACATATATTTTTGGCAGTTAAATATCTGCTTTCGTCGTTATATTTTAGATGACTGTATATATGAGACGAAATTTAAAAGTTCATATTTCTGTGTATTATCTTTCCTTTGTATCTATAGCTACATCTGTTTCCTCTTGTGACAATTTTCAAAGGTTGGTAATTTATTTGTATTCATGTATTTACCGGTCTTGTTTCCTGGAAACTTGTTTGGTATTTTGAGCATTTTATGCTGTCCGTTGTTAACATATATTGGCAACATGCAGCTTTGGAATTCATGCTAGTGACATAAGTTGGCAGTATGCTTCTCATCCTGTCATCGAATCATCCTGTCATTATGAACATAAGCAAGGGGTGTAGGTCATGTCAATCTATTCTTAGTTGGCATTTGAACTTTAATAAGGGCGGGAAGAATTTATTTTGCACAACAAAACGAATGTGAGTGTCAAACTGGCTTGCACTTGAAAATGAATAGTTGTTGTTATAATGTTACAATGATAAAAGTCGTAATCCAAACATGCACATAGAGACGGACAATATATTTAAAAAGGATATCAAGAATGCTAGTTAACCATTGTTAAAGATTCAGAGTCATTTAAAAAAAAGAAATTATTTAAATCCAAATTAATATAAAAGGGTTCATTCCATCAATTTCTCCGGAGACATTATTTTGTTGACATTTGCGATGTAATTTTCCGTTTAACAGTCAGATAAAAAAATTAAGATGTTATATTTCAAAGATATGTATTTAACATATCTAGCTGGCGTTATCTTACTAGGGTTGAAACACACAGCATAAATACAAAAACGCTTGAAACAAAATACATTTCGAATGCACATTCTTGCTTTAGGATTCAATTCAAAAACCAGTCGGTTTATTTGGTATGTGTTTCAACTTATCTTCGAAATGATATTACGCGCCAAAAGTGGACAAATACTGGATATAACAGAAGTTATATTAATCTGTTCAAGCTTTTAAGGAAATTCAGTAATTTCGCATTCCCTTATAAAATCAATTATTATAATTTTTGAAGATTAAGTCGCCTGACCAAGAATTTTAAATCACATTTATAACATTTGCATAGTGTTTGTACCATGTGCTGCGTGCCCAACCAACTTTTAATTTGAAAATCGATTTTTGCTGAATCGTTTATCGAGTATTTGGTGCAAATATTAGACGCTAGGAAGTTACCTTTCCTATTAAGTGCAAGTTTCTTATTTTGAAGATAAAATTTAAATCGCATGTCGTCCAGATCCCACCGTCCAGTTGAGGCCGTTAGCCGTTATCATGTTCCCGAATCGAATACCCTTCACAGCTACTGCCATTTCGGCCTCATCTTCAAAAATGTAAAGCCCATTCACGTCGCCTGATCAAAATCCGCACCAAACAGTTGCTTGTTGTGGGTACATTTGTTTCTCATGAAGTGAATGAGGATTTTCCGAGCCCCAAATTTGACAATTTTGTGAATTCACGCAGGCATTCAGATGTAAAACCGCTTCATCATAGAACATGACTTGTTTTGAAAAATTGGCATTGATTTTACTTTCTTCCATTACATATTGAACGAATTGCTGGCGCTCTCCATGGTCTCCTAGTTTGAGCTCCTGAGCAAGCTGAATTTTGTATGCATGAAGGTGGATGTCTTCTGTCAAAATTCGCTGCGTAGTGCTTCGTGAAATTTGAAATTGTTGAGAACGATCCCGAATTGATGTCTTCGGGTTTCAGAGTCCGATCGCTACATTGACGCACAGGAGCCTTGCCGAATTCCAGAGTTGTCACTTGCGCAAACAAAAATATACATTAAATTTAAAAAGTGCAATCTTATTGAGACACCCTTTACTTCTTGATCACTAAACCACACAACTGGGTATATTCTTTCTAACCATTTCTTATTAATATTATAATAATATTAGACTAATGGCAATCGGTGTCTGTCAATCATTTGCCGGTTTCCGAAGACATCGACATTTACTCTTAAAACAAATCTCTGAAATGTGTACATATAAGGAAATTAGAAAAAACTGTTTAAAAATAGTCCTAATATCTTAATAGATGGACCCAATAGCGATAAATGAATTGAGTTGAAACAACAGAATATATGGTGGAAGACCTTATGTGCTTGACTTCATTTGATACAGTAAAGTTATGAACGCGACTATGTGACGAAAACGGTATCCATCCGAATATTCTAGGGATCAAGCAGGACTCGAAACTCTGATTGACGTCAGAGAAGGACAATGTTGAGATCGAAAGTTTTAATGCTATCCGGAAAACTTAAAGCAACCTATTAAGTACAACTTAAAATAAATAAGACTCTATTTGCCATGAAAATATGTTCGGAACTATTCTATATATTTCCAGCCCTTTAGATATTACTTAGAGCAGTATAATTTTGCGACAATAATGCAGCAAATTGCTGAATAAATCCTGTTTTTGAGAACCTTGGCAATTTATTTGAATTAGCAAATTGCACATCCAATGGGAAAGTGTTATTGATCTCAAATGAGGCTACGTTGAGATATAAAACGTGTTATTTTCAAGACTAATTAATTGGAATATATAATTTTAAATTGTCATCTTAAAGTAACACCCTTGTTACTGCAATTGCGAAAAATTACATATCGTCCTTGTTTAACTCGAATTGGGTTGCACTATCCAACCAATACATCTAATGTATTAATAACTTAAATTGAAGCCCGAACATAAACACGAAGCGACAGTACGTCAAACTAAATATAATTGGACAAGGCAATATAACAACAGAATGTCACTCTATATGACGGGTTTTTCAATAAGAGCGCTACAAAAGTTTTTTTAAATAAAACAAAACCGGTTTTAGACACCAATGAAATTCTTTATTCCTGTGAAAGTACGTGCGATGCCATTATGGACGGAACTCGATTTCTTTTGCATGGCCACCTCGGGCATGCTTACAGAAGTCCAGACGCTGAACCCAATTTTCGAGGGTTTTCAAGCATAAATCGGCCGATATCGCTGGCAATCGTCGCTGGCTTGTTGGGATAAACCATAGGCTTGACGTAGCCCCACAGGAAATAACCTAACGGCGTCAAATCGCACGACCGAGGCGCCCAATCGACTGGGTCATTTCGTGAGATAACACGTTCACCAAACTCGGTTTCCAATAAATTGATTGTGGCATTCGATGTGTGGCTTGTGGCACCATTTTGTTGGAACCACATGTCCTCCAAGTCCATATTATCCAATTGGGGCCAAAAATTGGTTATCATTGAACGGTAGCGATTCGCAGTCACAGTAATGTGCCGGTCTTGATCATCGCGGAGGAAGTACGGCCCAATTTCACCGCCGGCCCATAAACCGCACCAAACCATAATTTTTTCGGGATGCAATGATGACTCATGGATTACGTGTGGATTGCTGTCTGAACAATAACGCATATTTTGCTTATTGACGAAGCCATTCAGCCACAAATGAGCCTCATCGCTGAAGATGATTTTCCGACGAAAATCTGAATCATGTTCAAGTTGTTGCTCAGCCCAATTTATGAACATTCGACGCTTATGGTGGTCAAGCAGCTTCAGTTCTTGCGTCAATTTGATCTTGTAACGATGTAGGCCAAGATCTTTTCGCAAAATTCGCCACAACGACGTCACAGAAATGCCCAATGCTTGAGAACGACGTGTGAGAGACACATTTGGGCTTTCTTGAACTGAAGCCTCAGCGGCAGGAATATTCTCGACACTACGGGTACTTTTTTGCCTTACTGGCACGGGAACATTTTGTACTGTGCCTGTGGATTCAAATTTTTCCACTAGACGCTCAATTGTTGATCTGGTAGGACGATTATGACGACCATAAATTGGACGTAGCGCTCTTAAAGTTAAGGCCGCTGACTCTAAATTTCGGTAGTAAATTTTAATATTTTCGAGTCTTTCCATGATAAAATGGCAAACCTTACTGAAGAGAAATGTCAAAAGAGCGGGAAATCGATTTCGATTTCGATTTACTTTTGTAGCGTCTCTGTTGAAAAACCCGTTATATCCCGTGGAATGTGGACATTTTATATATTTACTCGACACAACCAAATGAAAATATTAATGTGTGTCCTTATGAGTTTGAGTGAATATTTGCACAGCAGAATTTAATGATGCGAAACCATATCATTGCAGTTTTAATTGAATTTATTTATATATAAGGAATAAATTGATTATTTTCACACAGTAAACTTGGTACGGCAATGATATGGAAACAATTGCATACATAGAAACACAAGGATACACACAGCCACGCACACACAGAGAGACATCTAGATAAATATAGCTGTTGGCTCAAACATCTACATTTGCGTACGTTCATTTAAATTGTATGAATTTGGGCGATAATTGAGTCTGAGTATGTGGTAGAGTTAAATTGCTTATTTGTGAGCATCATTTGGATAAGCAGGATTTGCTATTTTTGCACTAGGCTGTGTACAAAATTAAAGTTTAAAACCCCTTGTATGAATGCGTGTAAGTGCAGGAGTTTGAGAATATGTAAATTGGGTTCAGTTATTTAATTTAACTGACTAGTCGACATTAAATAAGTGGCTTTTTCCATTTAAGTGTATAGTGTTGGATATTTAGGATGTTATGTTCTTTAATATTTTTCGGCTCAAACATCTTGCAAACATTATTCACAATATACTGATTGGTACCTCCAATATAATCTATCGAGCAATCGATATTAGGCAAGAACTTTTTAATGATAACATTTTAAAGTAAATGTTTAAAGCATCGTAATATTTTATATTGAGAAAATCACTTTGTAAAACTACACAGTTGGAAATTTCCTATAGACATCATCACTGCCAATGAAGTACCATGCCAGAGTCACTGCTGACTTTCGGATCCGCTCCCATACAGAAAACTTCGTGACACCCGCTGATATTTTCATGCATTTGGTTAAAAGTCAGCATGAATTGCCGATAATTTGTCAACAGTGGTGAACACTAGGGTGTCCCATCAATAAAATTTTTTTTGCTCAAGCTTTATTTATTTTTATAGGTAAAGTATTTTTTAAATTTTTTTCTGATTTTTCTCTTCGCAAGTCGATGTATTACATTTTGTGTAAATTTTGGATACATTTTGTAAATAACGCTTTATATCTTTTAAAATTCCTGTGAAAATTTAAAAATCTATTGACAACCTTTTTAAAAATAAATTTTTGAATTTTCGGTTACGGTTCCAGAGTTATACAATTTTAAATCCTTTAACCCATTGTATGAAACTAATAATATTATAAACTGTTTGGCAATTTTGCATCGGATTTGCTTCATATTTCTATGAAAATTTAAACTAACGATGATGCACTTGAAAACATGGGTAAATTCCAAGCAAATTTGTAAAAAAAATTTGGAATTTGCAATTAATGTTCCAGAGTTATGCCACTTTAAAACTCTTTACCCATTGTACATAGTAATGTGCGTGTTTTGGATACACCGCTTGCTTATATAATTGCTTGTTTTGTATGAAGCACTTAGTGAAGACTTAGCGACACGAATCATTTTCGCTAAGTTTATAACTTTTATTTTTTGTCATCTTTTACCATATTCAACCCTTTACCGTATATTTCAATAATATGTCTTTTCGCTAAATAACCGTTTTCGTTGCAACTTAGCAAGCGATAATTGCTTGCATGTAACCAAAACACGACTAATATTATTATTGCAAACATTGCTTGCAAACATATATATGGTTCCTGCAATATGTTGCTGCGACCGTTTTTTTTTCTACGTGCAGCTCTTTGTCGCCACTTAGTGCATGTTATTTTTTTCGTGAGATTACAGTATTTAAAGCTAATCCGAAGCAAAAATGGCAAACAGTTTATAGTATTATTAGTTTAATACAATGGGTAAGGAGTTTTAAAATGGCATAACCCTGGAACAGTAAATGCAAATTCAAAATATGTTTCTACAAAATTCATTGGCATTTATCCGTCTTTTACAGTGCATCATTAGTGTTTTAAATCTTCATAGAAAAAACCTTATTGAGCAAATTCATTTCAGAAACTGGTGGATTATGCATATACAATAGAAGTTTTGGTCGTTTTGCTTTAAAAGTGCTGACTTACAATCTACGAAAAACGTGTTCATTGACCGAGTGTTTGAGTAAAATTCAGAAAACTTCCGAAATATCCAATTTTTGGGCTAAATTCGACTTGTGCGACCCTTAAACCTCTTCCGAAAAATCGGGAAAAATTATCAAAAATACTTTACCCTATAAGCTTTCCAACTAAGCTTGAGCAACCGTGAAAATCGAAAAAGAAATTTTTTTTGGGACACCCTAGTTAACACTTTATGACATGTACCCAAGACGTTCATGAGTAGAGTTCGTATTAGTCCATACACTGTGTAGTCCATACATACTAATGTGTAATGAAAGTATACCCATTACCCAACGTGTACACGATTACACATTATCCACAGGATAATGGGGAAAATAATGAGTAGCTACTGGAGTGTCCAAAAAACCAGCATTTTGTAGAAATTGGTTTTCGGTTTGTTGGAAAACTCAATTTTTCATTAAACCGGTTTTTGGTTTGTTCGAAAAATCAATTTTTCTAGAAACCGGTTTTAGGTTTCTAATTTTGGCAGAAACAGGTGAAACCGGTTTTTTTAGGTTTTTTTGGTTTAAGTTAAATTACACATGTAGAACTTACAATACATTTATTTAACATTTGTAAAATATTTATCGTATTGAAAACTCAAAATTTCACAACTGTATTTAACTAATTATTTTTAAATTTTAAATAAAAACTATATATTTAGAAATAAAATGTTCGAGCGTTATTCTTCAATATTTCGCTAACCATTTGGTAGCACAATTATTAATTAAAAATTAAATGAAAAAAAAATTTTAATTAAAATGAAATTTTTAATTAATAATTGTGTTTATCTTCCTGACGATTCTACCCAATGGGTACTGAAATATTGAAGAATAAAATAACTTAAAATATACCTAACGCTCGTGCATTTTAATTTTATATATAATACGAAAGGTCGAATAAATCTTCACATTTTAAAAAATATATATCATATTCCAATTTGGAATGCAAGTTAAATATAAAATTTAAAAGTTTTATTCAAATTCGAATTAAAGTGACTTTAAAACGTAAAGCGTATTCAAATTTGAAAAAGATTTTCATATATGAAAATCTGATTAAGTTTAAAACATTTAGTTATCAAATAATTTTAATTTTGCAATTTGATATTTCATAAAAAAAATGTTTGAAAAGCTGAATTAATTCTTAATTAATTTTCAATTAATTCTACTTCAAATCATAAAATTATTTTGAAAAAAACTATTGCTTCATTGCAATATTCAAAATAGAATATATTCAAATATAAATCATTATTTCAAAATAGAATCCTGTTTCTTAATTCCAACATTTCACTACATTCGAAAATCATATATTTTATTATAAATATTTTTAAGGATATTAACACACATTAATTAAATCCGATTAACCGATATCAAAAAACCGGTTTCCGGTTTGTTCGAAAATTATGTTTGTTAAAAAACCGGCACAAAGGGGTTTTCAACAGAGACGCTACAAAAGTAAATAGATAGGGACAGCAAACGACGCCATATTTTTTCCCGCTCTTTTGACATTTCTCTTCAGTAAGGTTTGCCATTTCATCATGGAAAGATATACGAGCCAACAAGGAGTCGAAATTATTAAAATTTACTACCGAAATTTGGAGTCAGTGGGCTGAACTTTAAGAGGCCAACTTTAAGAGGCCTCAACAATCAGCGATGAGGCTCATTTCTGGCTGAATGGCTTCGTCAATAAGCAAAACCTGCGTTATTGGTCAGACAGAAATCCACAAGTAATCCATGAGTAATAATTGCATCCCGAAAAAATTACTTCTTCCGTGATAATCAAGACCGGCACATTACTGTGAATGCGAATCGCTACCGTTCAATGATAACCGAATATTTTTGGCCCCAATTTGATAATATGGACTTGGAGGACGTGTGGTTCCAACAGGACGGCGCCACAAGCCACACAGCGAATGCCCCAATCAATTTATTGGAAACCAAGTCGAGCGGTCGTGCGATTTGACGCCGTTAGATTATTTCCTGTGGGGCTACGTCAAGTCTATGGTCTATGCCAACAAGCCAGCGACGATTGATGAACTTCGTACTAATATCGAACGTGAAATTGCAGCAGTATCGGCTGATTTGTGCTTGAAAACCGTCGAAAATTGGGTTCAGCGTCTGGACTTCTTGAAGCGTGCCCGTGGTGGCCATGCAAAAGAAATCGAGTTCCATTCATAATGGCATCGAACGTACTTTCACAGGAATAAAGAATTTCTTTGGTATTTATAACCGGTTTTGTTTTATTTAAAAAAACTAGTGTAGCGCTCTTACTGAAAACCCCGTTACCAAAGAAACCGGTTAACCGGTTCCCCCGGTTTTGCAATATCGGGCACTCTAGTATCTAATCACTACAATGGAGAATTACCCATCACTGTTACACATCACGCTCAAGGTAATGGGGAAAATAATGGGTAGCTTTCCACGGCGATAGATAATGGGTTACCCAAGGTAACCCAACCCCATTTGTTATCGAAAATATGAAAAACTTAGAACAAAATTTCTATATCTCAGAAACGGAGCATCCAATCGACAAAATAACCAACGTTTGCTGGTAACTAATAGAAATTTGTTTCCAAAAAATTGCCAAAATAAGAACATCGCTAAAATAAAAAAGTGGTTATAACTCAGAAACGGTGCGTCCAATCGAAAAAATAACAAACATTTTACGTCCTAGTAGGTTTTAACCAATGTATGACTACAATGTGGCATCACTTTTTAGTTTTTTAAATCGTTAAAACTACAATTTTTGGACTCAAAAATCACTAAAACGAAGAGCATACGGTGGTGGTAAGCAAATACAAATTCATTAATAGCGATTTGAAAAAAAAAATTTGGCATATTGAAACCATCCGTTGGTTAACCCCTCCTAAGGGGATAAAAAAAAATTATTGATTTTGGGTTGGACGCACCGTTTCCGAGTTATACCCACTTTTTTATTTTAACAATTTTCTTACTTTGACTTTTTTTTTGTATTTTATGACCTCAAGCAAACCTTAATCAACACAGGTAAAAAATGCTGCTACATAACGGTGTCCTTTTTGGGGGTTTGACTATACTCAGCTAGTGTGATCATTTGGCAGGTAAGCATTAGCCTAGTGTGGCATTGCGAACTTCGGCCGCTGAAAAAATTATCATCTTAATTTTTTAGTACAGTTTAAACCTACCTTACGTTGATTTGTTTGAGCCTTGCATATTTAGATTTTTTTTTTCGGTAAACAATTTTAGCCAACAGTATTGATATTAAAATACTTTTGATTCCGATTCCTTTCTATTGAAACCATCTGAAAGCTATCAGTCTGAGTTGAAAATTTGTGTTTGCATACTCTTTATTCCTTTATCTACTTTACAGAGTATACATGAACTTTAGTTTGCCAACTTACATTAGTTTTTGGGTATTTTTCAACGAACCAATACTCTCCTGCCCACAAAATAACAAAACAACTCACAAAAACACATAAAAAAATTCGATTTGCTACCTACCGAAACCTAACGAAATTTCCGTCCTGGAATAAATTCAATACTGACATCTACATTATATATACATGCATCTGAATAAAATGCAAAGTGAGGCAGCTTTTGAAGTGAGTTGGAATTATAAACAGGGGAATTTGGTGTTTTGTGGATATTGTCTCTATTACGGTAACCGGATTGTTTTATTAGTTTTGTATATCTTGCAAAGTTGGGGCCAAACTAACAGGTTGTTTTAGCAAAACCCAATTATTCATAATATTATTTGAGCAGAAAGGTTAGAGATATTTGGTTGCTTGTAGTTTTTTATCCGTCGGTGGTGCAATGGCTAGTGTGCGCGGCTCTTGTACATGAGAACGGGGGTTCGATCCCTGCTCAGACCACCTTACATTTCTTTCTACGACGGTCACCTCGCTTAGTGATGGCGACACTATCGAGTACTTAGCCATGAAAATGCTTCTCAAAATACCGTTCGGAACCGGTGTAAAACTGTAGGTCCCTATCAGTGAGTATAAAACTAGAAAGCGCACATCTCACTGATTGTGAGAAGCTCTCCCCAATCCCTTCATGGGATGTTAAGGGACACCATTTTTTTTTTTTTTAGTTTTTTATCCGCTTGGTTTCAAATCATAAGAATAAACAGAAAAGACTGGAATATTTCTTTTTATAACAACCTCATTAATATCTTCCTACATTTCGAACAACTTCATTTATCATTTTCAAAGATCGAAGAAAACTCGAATGAACACAAAGTATTCGTAAACATTAGTGACCAGTTTAAACAAGAATCGAACTAAATAAATGCATTAATTTCCCCAAAGGAAGAACGATTAATGTTAATTAACATCGAGCGCGTTCAAGTTTTTCCGCAGGCTTATGTCAATTAATTTGTTCTTCTCTTGAATTTGTCAATTGTTTGCCTAAACTCTTAAGCATATTGATTAGTTTCTCTTTTGAAGTTAACCCATTTCTTCGACGCAGCGCCAATTATATACAGCATATCCTGAAAGAGACGTCGCGAGAATTTCCCCTTCGTCAAAGTTAGTATCCGGTTCAAGTGCAGTGGGCTGCAAGTGCTGTTTTTGTTTTATTCTTTCTATTGGCTAATAATGAGCTTTTTGGTCGGACTTATCTGCAAGTATCCTAGTTTTCAATTTGTTTATTGTAGTAACAACATATACCTTCTGGCATATGTTCGACTTGTCACCACTACAGGGAGTTTTTTACCCAACATTTAGATTGACATTTTTGTTAATAGTAGACTTTGTTTTGGTAAATAAACTATTCACGATAAAATTCGGTCAGTACATTTTCAGAGTACTTCCTTGTCTGATAAACTGTTGAAATATTGTAGCCTATTTTCCTTTTCCTCTTTGAGCGTGAATTCTAGTTATCCGTTAAAAGAACCAAATGTTGTCATCATGTTGCCCACCTCGGTTTTTATGACAGCAACATATAACCTGTCCATATATGTTTTCAAGATTATTGGCTTCTCCCCCAATGCCTCGAGTACCTCAATAACGATGTCATATATAATTGGTGATGCTGGGAAAGCCATGGGCTTAGCCTTCATCCGTTCGTATTATCTATCTTCATACTGGAAATACCAAATGATCGTTATGCAGAATGTCAAAATTTCCATGAAATCTTTAAGCGGTATACTTATGTGCGCTCCATTTTCTCCACCGGTTGTCTTCCTTAGCCCTTACAGCTAGATTATTTGGTATGCTGGAAATAAATTGACTACGTCATATGAAGCTATTACTTCACCCCCATCAATGCTCTTGTTCCGAATCCTCGTCTTGAAATCTTCTGTTTCGTTTATGTTGTATTTTGAATTCTTCGAACGTTGTTAAATTTTTCCAACATAAACTTGCATAGTCCATAACCTTGTACGATAATTGACGAACGCATCGGTCTCAATGGATTTACATCTTTGTGGATTCTAAGTAATCCGCTTATTCTGGGTGCAGTGGCAGTTGTCGTGGTCAATTTCATACTAGTAAAAAAAATATTTTCCCATCACATCCCACGAAGGGATTGGGGAGAGCTTCTCACAATGAGTGAGCTGTGCGCGTTCTAGTTTTACACTCAATTGGGGCCACAGTTTAACACCGGTTCCGAATGGTATTTTTGAGAAGCTTTTTAATGGCTAAATACTCTATAGTGTCGGCGTCACTAAGCGAGGTGACCGCCGTCGAAAATATGTTAGTTATGTGGTCAGAATAGGAATCGAATCCACGTCCATACAGACGGGTATTTTTACGATCTGGGCGGCCAAAATTGTTTGAAGTAAGTTTATGAAGCAGAATGTTACAAATTTCTCGGTGAGGCGTTAAAAAAATAATTTTTTCACATTTGTGGATAAAGGGGATCTTTTACAGCATTTGGAAGAAAATAACTCAAATTTTTCATGTTGAAAATGCTAGATATGAAATAAGCCAAAAAAATCTTGGATTTATTCAATAATAAGAAGAAAACAGAGATTTTTATTATTGTTGGTTAAAAACTTCATATACAGCATTTGAGATAAAGATTTAGGAAAAACGGTTTTAAGTTGCCAACGAAAATTGCTTATATGACAAATTTAAGTAGATTTGAAGTAATGTTAAAAAAAATTAAAGTATTATGTATTTATATTAAAGAAGTGTTTGGCATATTCTAAGAATTTAAGGAACTCACCGCTTGAGCATGAAGTATTTTCGTTCATTGTGTCCGCCATATTTTCGTGGATGTCGCTGTGATCTGTCGAAACAATCATTTCTAAACATTCCTATGAGAAAGGTGTTGGTAATTTTTTTGTCTTCGACCTAATGCCCATTTCTAAAAGATCGGAAGTTAGAAGCAATCTATTTATAACATCCCTACTGCAGGCCTATTTTGAAAACTTTCGCGCATACTTTTGACGGTATTGTCGAAAGTGTTTATTTCTGACCTCAGCGGCTTCTTCGGTTAGCTGTCCAAGAAAGTTTGATTTCTGCTCTTATGTACTTATATGTATATAAAAAACTATAGTTCAATACCACCAAAAAGTTCATTTATATATTGCAAACTATATTTTGTTCAATTGCAAATATATTGTAGTTGGGAGCGAGCACAGTCCGACCAGTTTAAATTGTTTTTGGCACGAAGTTCCTTATCGCATGTTACGAGATGGGGGCTAAATGGAGTAAAATTAAACAACGGTTTTTTAAATTATTATGCAACAGCCCAGTATTAGCAACTATTTTGGGTTCTTTTGCTTTGGTTTGTATCTAGACTAACACATGTTGGGAAATTTCTTGTTTAACCCTGCTGTTAGATTAAGCCCATTTGGTCCAAATAATGGATAGTTTTCTTTGTAAGTTTTGAACGGTGATATATACTGACTTCATTTTTCAGCTCACGTGATCTTTTTTATAAACCAATGGCATGAGCAAAAATTAAATTTTCTAACTAGAAACAGGACTGAATCAAATAAGAAATTACAAATTTCAGATTAAGGGACCATTTGGTCCATAGAATATATTCTTTGATTTTCTTTACAATTATGTTCAAAATATAAAATAACAATAATAAAAAAAATATTTGAGTATTACTGACCCAAATTAGATACAAAGAATACGAATAGATGGTTATTTTGTTTGTAAATTGCAGTATGGACCAAATGGTCTCTTAAGCTAACATTCGTTAAAAATACGAATCTTAGGTTAAGGGACCATTTGGTCCATAGTATATTTCCTTTCATTTTCTTTACATTTATTTTCAAAACAAAGATGATAATAATAATAACAATATTTAGTGAATATTGAACTAAAATATATACAACGAATGCGATTAAATTGATATTGTGCATGAAAATTGCAGTATGGACCAAATGGTCCCTTAACCTAACATTCGTATTTTTTTCCTAACCTAACAGCAGGGTTAACCCTTCTGCTATCTCTGGGTCAAATTGACCCAAAATAAATTTTCAAAGACAAGTTTTACCAAGTTAATATAAAGATATCGTATTTAGACTTTTACATATTCTAAATAGACCTCTAGCCTCACAATACACAAGGAAGACAAATATAAATTTTATGCAGATTTTACATTATATCCGATTATATGTTTTTGGTACACATAACATCTTTTGGGCCAAATTGACCCAATACTAATAAGTATTGAGTTTTTCAAATTCATATGCATTTTGTAGTGTACTTTTGTGTTCACTTTTATTTTTGGTAAAGAAAAGCAAATCAAAAACAAAATGAATTTGGTTGTTACCTTGTGGTATTTGTTGTACCGTATTTGTTGTCATAGTGATTGAAACGACATATATAAATACAAGGATTGGAGTTTTATATAACCTACATAGAATCTGCACCATCGGTGAACAATTGTTTCCCATCCAAGCTTGCGAAACATGGGGTAGAAACATGGGCATTATGTGACCCTACAACCAACTATGCATCGAACATGAAGGTATACTTTGTTTGGGAAATGTCGGTGTCTATATAGGTGAAAGAGTAGTGTTATCATTGTAATTTTTTTTCACATATGATATTGTCCTGCAACCCTGTCCTTACCCGAAACATAACTCTTGTGGGTACTGTCAGAATAAAGGAGTTCTTTCACTGAAAATAACTGAAAGAAGCTTATACTAAATTCAGAACTCTTATTCACAAAATATATAGCTACTTATATAATTGCATACCTACTGAATAAAAACAAGGACGTTCTCCTAATAAGAACGTTCGCCATTCCGCTGACGTAGAACGAAATAATACATCTCTACAACCATTCTAAAAGAGGCGTTGATGTCCTTGACAAATTAGTCAGCAATTATGCATGTCAACGCAAGACGAACCGTTGCCCAGTTGCACTGATTTCAAATATAATTGATGTGTTAGCACACAACTCGTTCGTTATATGGAAGTTGACAAATACCAACTGAAACTGCACGAACAAATCTAAGCGTAGGATTATATTTGGTAGAACTTTCCGAACAACTGATTCATCCACATATCCTTAGACGAGAGCGGCTACCTTACGGTTATGCGTCAAAGTCGCTCGTGCAAAACATTCAAGGTAACCAATGGGTTCCTGTTAATCCTAGTTACTTCAGCTTCGTTGAAAAGAAAAACCAGGCATCAACTACCAAGTACCAGATCAACGGAAAGGAATTGGTGTGTTTAATGTCCTCAAGGCCCCAGTTCACATAAATATTCAATTAATCGTAATAGTTGCAAAAATTTTATGCGCAATGACTACAAAATAACTTTATGCAAAAACTTAAAATACAGGTAACGTTTTAGTTATATTCTATTATACTTTTACTTCATACTAAAAAGTTAATAAAAATTCTTAAATATTTAATATTTTTTTCCTGAAAAGATATTTTTTTATCAGCCTGAAGTGCGAATATTTTTAAAACTAGTTTTTCTGTGTTCATTTTATTTAAAAACTAATAAAAGGAAGCATTCGTAACAGTTACAAAATGTTTTATTAAGTAAAATTAGTATTGGGTCAATTTGACCCAAAAGATGTTATTAGGGGTAATTTCGAAAGATAGCACACGGGTTAATGGGAAGTTTTCTAGGTGGAGCCTGTAACCAATATTTAGTATATATTGTAGTTTTGAAACCAATGAAAAGTAAATTTAGAAAAGCCAAAGTGAAAGAGAACATTTTCTTAAACAAGTGTCTTTTCTTAAAACAAAGTAAATTTTCTAAAAAAAAATACCTATTTTTATACCTAAACAAAGTACCTTTTCCTAAAAACGAAATACCTTGTCTTAAAGTAGTACCTTTGCTTAAACAAAAAATAAATTTTTTTACAAAACGTACCTTTGTTAAAAAAAAATTATTTTTCTTAAATTGTACATTTTCAAACAACAAATTCCATTTTCTTAAAAAAACAACCTATTCTTTAAAGAGTAATTTTTTTGTGAAACAAAATAACTTGTCTACTCTTAAAATCTTAAAAAAAAATCTTTTCTTTAACAAAATACCTTCTCTTAAAAAATTACCGTTTGTTAGAAAAATTCCTTTTCTTAAAAGTACCTTTTCTTTTCTTTTCTTCAGAAAAGTAGCCTTTCTGAAATTTAGTACATTTTCTTAAAAAAATAACCTCTTCCTAAAATGAGTACCACTGCATTAAAAAGTGCCTGTTCTTAAAAAACGTACTTATATGTAAAATAAAAAATCATACTCTAATGGATTTTTCTTACCGAAAACACTTCTTCCTAAAAAAGTAAATTTTCTTAAAAAGAACATTTGCTTTTAATAAAAGTAGTACCGCTCTTTAAAAAATTACCTTTTCGGAAAATATAATACATATTCTTACAAAAAGGACCTAAACACATACATTTTTTTCAAAACACATTCTATTAAAAAAAAACATTTCTTAAAAAAAGTATATCATTTTACAAAAAGTATCTTTTCTTAAAGATCCCTTTAAATTATTGTATTTTTCAACGGGCACCTTAGGCGTATTGGAACGAACAAGTACATAATAAAGCGAAAAGAACCTCGTTCCAACCAGGTGTCCCCTGGCACTTGGTGTAATTTTCTAGAATGCTGGGGTCTAAAGATCGCATCTGTTTCATATCATTATTGGTATTTTGGAAGTCCGATAGTATGGAAAATTGATTTAAAAATTAAGAAATAGTTGCATGTATCAAGTTAATAGAGGAGTAAGATTTCATCAATATTTGTCTTTTAGAAGTTACCATTAAATTGGCCCGTGGCCGCCGGTGGTGCAATGGTTAGTGTGCGCGGCTCTTGTACATGAGATCCTGGGTTCGAACCCTGCTCTAACCACCTTAAAATTTCTTTCGGCGGCGGTCACCTCGCATAGTGGCGGCGACACTATCGAGTATATAGCCATGGAAAAGCTTCTCAAAAATACCGTTCGGAATCGGTGTAAAACTGTAGGTCCCAATCAGTGTGTGAAAACTGGAAAGCGCACAGCTCAGTGATTGTGAAAAGTTCACCCCTGTCCCTTCATGGGATGTAATGGGAAACCATTTATTTATTTTTATTAAATTGGCCCATTTAAAATCACTTTTGCTATTGAGATTACCATACCAAACGGCTGCGGTAATTAGACCCCTATATCAAATTTTGGATATCTATAATATGGAAAAAATGTCCCCGATTAGTGAGATTTCCAGGAATTAAGAATGAGTGTCAGTGATGCACCAAAACAGGTATTCTGACAACTACTCCGTTTTGACATTGTTTCATATTTATTCACTATTTCAGTGTTACAGTGCAGAGAAAATTTAGGCTATATCGTTCATAAAGTTTGCCCCCATATATTCACTTTACCATAATTAATATTACTCGATTTCTTTATCTCGTTACACATTCCAGTAGACCCCACTTGACATATGATGGTTTAATACAACAAATTATGAAATCTTCATGCACATCAGTGAAAAACATAGGTATTCCAATTATGGTACAGGAATTTGAGACTTACTCCTCCGTGTGTGAGCCAGGCATGCATGGTCCTAAACAATTTTTGATGAGAACGTTATGGCTTCAGTGCAAGAATGTCGTTAGTTGTGGGCACACAAAGTAACACATACACATGCAGGCATTTATAGCCTAGTCTATAATTTATTGTGGATTTTATGTCATGCATAAGACTCGTATTGCAATAAAATTGTATTACAAAAACATGGTGGTAATGGTTATGGTCGTCGTGACGTTGACTATGCGGGTAATAACTCTCTTTGAATCTCTCAAAAAAAAAAAATGGTCACATGCTTGAGGCAATACTCACGTATTCCATGTACTTATGTGCGTGGTAATGCGAAAATAGCATTCTCTACGTTTGTAGTGCGAATTGAAGATGAACGAGGAACGCACCATAAAAATTGTTACGCGCAGCTCGAATGTCATTATGGCTTTAATTGACAATGATTAACAAAATCACGCATACGTTTAGAACATTACCCAGCAAAACTTTTTAGACTGTCTTGCAAATATCAAATGTTGGAGGACATCATTCAACATATGTCGACCTGCCATTACATTTCAGGTTCATCAGTGCACAAAGTATGTCTAGTACACAAAATACCAACATCTGATAAAAAAACTGTGTTATTATTGAAAGTCTTGTTCGTTTAACCTCAATGCCAATATACAGGGTGAATTAATTGCAATTCAAATCTTTGATAGAAACTGTTTTTGACATGTTAATGTTTTTTGTGTTATTGTTTCAGACAACTGGTACCACATTTTTTGGAAAACTTGGTCTGAAATTCGTTTGAAACAATCTTGATTCATAATTCAGGCGGTCGTCACAACTGAATCTAGAATTAAATTCTTTTTGTCAACTAAATTTTCTATAATTTCATTTATAGTAATAACCGAATATGTAAAAAATATAATTTATAACCGAGTTTGTAAAAAATAACCTAATTTGGCAACAATTCGCTTTCAATTATCGAACTTTGTATCAATTCGGTCGCAATAACCGAATATAGCCTTAAGTCGGTTGCAGTGACTAAATTTAGCGTCACTTCGGTTGGTGTCAAAGAACTTGTCACGATTTCTGTCAGTAGAACCGAATTCATTTTCAATTCGGTTACTAAAATATAATTTTAAACAACATTTCTAACTTAACGTTTAAAATTCAAAAATCTAATATTATCTTAAAGAAGTTAAAGAATGTACAGTTGTTGCTGTCGCGGTGATATTAAAATTGGTTTGTGGTTATTAAGAAAGGCAAGTACAAATGTTGTAACTATGGCTTTTGGGGTAAAATTTTATAGTTTTCGTAGAATTCGCACATTTATCACAGTACAGGTCAAGCAGATGCCAACAGTTCTGAAGTTTTCAAAGGACGGTCAGTTAATATGTGCTTACGTCGTCTGTATACAAATTGCCTTAGCACCTAAATCGACAAATCCAACTCGTGAAAAATGTGCTTTAACCCGTGATGACCGGAATTTCTGAGGTGGCATGTAAATCTAATTTGGTTCCCTAAAGGTTACCCCATATAAAGTGTAGAATTTCCTCGCTTTGTAATTACTTATGAAACTACAGGATTCAGTAATGACAATACCTAAATTCGGTTGGGACAACCTCTACTTCGGCTGCGACAACCTCTAATTCGATTGCGACCAAATTCAATTCGGCAGTGACAAGCTCAAATTCGGTTGTGCACTCATAGAAAAATTCGGCGGAGACAGCCGAATTAGCCGTTACCGAATTAAGAGGTTGTTTCAACCTCATTAGAGGTTAACACAACCTAATTAGTGGTTGACACAACCTCACTGACTGGAGGTAGACACGACCTCATTGGAGGTTGACACAACCTCACTTGAGGTTGACACAACCTCATTGGAAGTTGACACAACCTCATTAGTGACACAACCTCGTTAGTGGTTGACAGAACCTCATTGGAGGTTGACACAACCTCATTGGAGGTTGACACAACCTCACTGGAGATTGACCCAACCTCATTGGAGGTTGACACAACCTCATTAGTGGTTGACACAACCTCATTAGTTATTGGAACAACCTCATTGAAGGTTGACCCAGCCGAATGAGAGGTTGTTACAACCGAATTTTGATAGTGTCAGAAATGAATTATTTAAGTTTTTTTTATTATTAATTGATAATTTATTTCCCTGTATTCTTATAAAAAAATTAAAGACCTTTTTTCAAGTCCATGCCATCATGGGACACCGCACTAATTCTGACATGTTGTGTCGGTTGATTTAGGTCCTAAACCGTTTGTGATCGATCACGACAACTTGAAAACTGTTGATATCTGCTCAAATAATTTCTGCGCAATAAAACGTTTTAATACAGAACATATATTACTTACCTTTCTTAGTAACCACAGAAAAATCTTGATATTCTTTTTAAAATAACATTTGATTATAGAATTATATACATCAGATTTAAATACATAGAATTATGTTGCTGTAACCAAATTGAAAATGAATTCTGTTGTACCAGCAGAATTCATAAGGTTACAGCAACCGAATTGACGCCACATTCGGTCGTTGCAACCTAATTAAGGCCAGATTCGGTTATTGCGACCGAATTGATACCAAATTCTATAGTTACAACGGAATTGATGTTAAATTATGTTACTGTAACAGAATTAATGCCACAACGGAATTTGGTACTAATTGCAGCACTTGAATCCGAATTAATTTCAAATTAGGTTGTTCCAACTGAAATTATATAACGAACGAACGAATATAATTGAAGATTCAGTTGTCAGAACCGAATCAAGTATGAAACGAAGTTGCTTCAATCGAATTTCAGTTACGGGGACTAAATTCGGTCGTAACAACCTCAATTCGGTAGTCGTCACCTCAATTGGGTGATAACAGCCGAATTTGCGTTTGCTATAACCTCTTTTCAAACAATTAGTTCTCTGGGTGTGAGAACATCCAAGTCAGTTATTACAACGCCGAATTCGGCTTTAATAAAGTCAAATTGAATTGTGCCAAGCCCTAATTCGACTGTGAGAACTTCTTATCCGGTTGTGTCGATTTTGAGAAAAAAAATTTTCCGATTTTTGTAAATGGGCGGTTAAAAAATATGCCTTTTGACGTGTTTACGCTATTTTGAAATACTTTTGCTTAATTATAAACATTTATTTGCATTTGGTAAAGATTGTATATTTGCACGTGATAAATATTTATATTGGAATTTCCTGAAAATGTGGTAATCTGTTTTAATTTGCTCAAATGAACTTAAAATGGGAAATTGGATTTAAATTTACTGCAGGGGTTATCGTAGGCCGAACAGATAGATGGCCTATTGTATCCTCATCCCCATTACTTGATTTAATCATCTCTAGATCCCTGCAATACTTTCTTTAACTATAGCACGTTTTCTTTTCGTTATGTCTCTCTCTGGTGTAAAATGGCAAAGATACCTTCCACCTGGCTGACTGCCAACAGTGTAATGCTCTGGTTTCAGAATACGTGAATGACTGATGACTTGACTTATCTGCTTTCGTTGAATCTTTAGGTTCATGGAAAAAGATATATTAAATAATGCCTGTTAGACAGTGATCATGAAATTTTTCATCAAGTAATTTTGTAACTTTTCCTTGTGCTCTCTTCACTTTACTAGGCGCAGCCACAAGTCTCCTATATTCTTCTTTAATTAATTCAGCGGTTGTAGTGGAAGCTGTAGCATGTAGACCGCCACTAAACTTAATAGGTTGTATTTAAAGGTTGCACAATTTTAATGTACTGTAATGACTTGCTCTTCTATTATAAATGACAACAAAATCATCACATGTAACCTGCAAGGGTTCTCCAGATTCTCCAACCTTGACTCTTAATAACCACTAGGCAATTGACAGGGATTTTCATAATCTTACAACAAGGGCAGTAGATGTGAACTTCATGCTCCACCTGGACATGCACCCTCAAATCCTGAACATAGCTTAATTTCACACCTGCAATCAAGTATGCCAAAGAGTATGTTAATGATTTTGGGGAAAATTATAAACAGATATAATCAATGTTATATATACGTAGAACAGGTCGCTGTACAGTCTAGGATATTCCACAACTGGCTCCTTGCAATCGAATATTTTGTTGGGTAACTCGGCAGGCGAGGAAACATCAACCACATATATGACAATAAAACTAATAAAAACAAGAATAATAAATTCAGAAGTAGTGAGAGCAATAACAGCAATACCTCACATTGGTCAAGCATTCGATTTGTGTCAAAATGACATTAATGTCTCTCGATTAAGCAACTTACCTCGTTGCAGCGAATGGAAGCACAACACAAATCTAGATGAAAACCGTATGAATCGAAACTCAGAAATACTAAGGATAATTGTAAAATCGTATAGAAAACTAAAACACAGTGCATGGTCGACAACATATTTCTGCACAACAACGTGAAGGCATTAACTCTGCCCTAACATATAGAGGACATGTCACATGTTTGTCATGTGTGCACGACTAAAATAAATTATATTGCTGATGCATGGTCGTAATAAAAATTAACAACAATTTAATCAAAAGCGATAACAACAACATCAGCTTGGCATTCCGGTAAAAAATACGTTTGTACATAACAGGGACTCCACATCCTGCAATTTCATGATTAGGTATCATATGGGTTGCATGCGGCATAACCATACCAGGTAAATTTATAGGTTCAGCGATGGGAGCGGAATATGACGGCCCATGGTAACATAACTATAATCCCAACAATCCTGTATTTGTCGACAACTCGAAATCGGAACCAATATGCGATAAGAAATACCACACTCTCTTACCCAAAAGGATTCCTGAAACAAAGGAGTTCGTAAAGATATGATACATATGATATGATACATGAGGGACATGTGCATTTCTGCACGGAAGGGTCAAAAATTAATGAACAGATAGGCTACGGGGTCCACTCTAGGGAACTAGGTTTGTCATTGCTCGTAGATTGTCTGATTATTGTAGCGGGTATCAGGCTGCAATACTGGCTATTTGAGAAGTGAACGATTAGCTTAGCGATAACAGTCTAGCAGTCTTTGTGGATAATGTCAGGCGGTCATCCATTCCTTGGAATCGGAATTTTTGTACTCAACATCTACCCTGGCCTACCTACAATCTCTTAACGAGGTGGGTCAGTAGTAGGATATTCAACTTATGTGGGTGTCTGGGCAAAGAGACATACCGGTAAACTGCAGAGCGGATGAGCTGGTCAGAGTACCTTACTGGTTTTACAGGAATTGGAGGGTATTGGAATTTTACCTTTTTTAGCTTAAATTCATTTTATTCTCCAACGTTTTGTTCTAATTTTACAACTATTTGACATTAACATATATAGGCACATTTCGTTTCCTAACATATAACGACTAATCTAGGATTTTCCACATTTACTTTACATACATTATATCGGCCTATAGCCAGCCCATATATATTGTTATTGTTGTTTATTGCTCCTAGCAACGTACAAGATTTATGATGAGCACAGATAGTGTGCGGTTAAGAAAAATCTGGGCCATGGTGTATATCAGAAGATCAATGAGCTTCTGTCCAAATTATGTGTCTCAATTTGACAATTTCTAATTAGTAGACATGCGATGAGACTATATGTCAGGGCAAATAACTTTTGTAAAACCTGAACGATAAAGAGGGGGGAAATCTACTGTACATCTTGTATGCATGTGTCCAACACCAGCCGGCAGGAGGATGTCTACTATGGGATCCCATCTATGTAGCGACCTGACGTGTACAAGATCTTGAGGTTCTTGGAGCGAACTAAATTGTTCTCCGGTTAAGTTCTTATCACAATGAAATAATAAGCCTAAGTGAATCCTTAGTCGACTGCGACTGTCACTATACCCTAACCTAATTTTTTACGATTTTCGCCGTGGATTATCGAGAGAAAAGTGTCTCAATCAACTTGTTTCGACATTTGGTGATGAAGCGTGATTAAAAACCACTGTAATTCGCTGGTATCAAGAGTTCAGTCTCGGACGCAGTTCACTCCAGTATGAACTTGGTGAAGGTCGTCCAACTTCGGTCGTTTTACCGGAAATCATCGATGCTGTGCGCGAACTGATAAAGGAAGACCGATATGTGACATGCGGTGAGATTGAAGTTTCCTTGGGTATTAGTACTACTACCATCAATAAGATCTTGCATGTTCAGTTGGCCATGAAAAAGATTTGTTCTCGTTGGATCCCACATAATTTGACGAATGCTCAAAAACTAGGCTCGCGTGGATTGGAGGAAAAAAATGTTGAAAAACTACTACAGCGGTAACTCAAATGCAGTCTATAACATCGTCATAGGTGACGCGTCATGGATCTATGCATATGAGCCTGAAACAAAACAGCAATCGACCGTATGGGTCTTTCAAGATAACCTAACTCCAGCAAAAGTAGTTCGTGGAAGAAGCACATTGTTCCTGCTTTCAGTGGAACGTACGGTGGTCAATTCTGATTGGTATACTACTACCTGTTTGCCAACAGTCTTGCAAGAAATAAGGAAAAACAACAAGCGAAGACGAATCATTTTGCATCAGGGCAATGAGAACTCTCATATATCAGCTGAAGTAATGGGCTATTTGAGCACTCAATATGTCGAAGTGATAGGTCGTCCGCCGTACAGCCTGATGTGGCTCCGCATGAGTTTTATTTAGTGCGTGGGTAAGGTTTTTAGATGCCCAAAAGAGCTGTTGAAGAGTTCAAAATCCGTGTTTTGGAGGAGTCTCAATCAGAGTGGAAGTAGTGCTTCGAAAATTAGTTTGAAAAAACAATAAAACCATTTCCAATGATAAATGATTGTTTTTTTTATTGCTGGACGCGGAATATAAATAAAGTTAAAAAATGATTTAAAAATGTTAGTAGTTTTAAAACGAGGTTCCCCCTGTCGCACAGTGGTTCGGAATCGATTTACATAGCCAAAATGCAATATCTTTTCATCTGTCAAACGTTTTTAAGTTCTATAAAACCCCGATTATAGGCAAAAGAGTCATGGAGTATGGCGATATATCAACAATAAAAATTACACAGTGGAGCATAATTCAGAAAAAATTCCAAAGTTGACTACATTTTACTTTTTTCGATTCCAAAACAAACAACAATTTTGGCATTTTTAAATTTGTTTACATATTTTGACATAATTGTTCATAATACCCACAAAAAATTAAAAAAATTTTCGCATTGCAGATATTGGCTATTTTTGGGATTTCGAAAATATAAATTTTTTATCTCTTGTTCGAATTTCTTGAACTATAACCCATTTTTCTTTGTTAGAAAGAGTGATTTGTTGGCTCTAATATCACAGCTATGTTCCTTTTATACCGATTACCGTTCGATAGTACTAATTATTTGAAATATATCGTTTTTGGACCAAC
This sequence comes from Phaonia tiefii, assembly GCA_963931995.1. Lineage (NCBI taxonomy): Eukaryota > Metazoa > Arthropoda > Insecta > Diptera > Muscidae > Phaonia > Phaonia tiefii. The sequence continues at coordinate 320,823,010 of OZ008367.1, read as the reverse complement.
AGATCGCAGGTAAAATGAGACTCTTATAGACCTGGACTTTTGTCCGCCGAGAGAGGGCTTTGTTCCTAAACTGCTTTCTAAGCCCAAACTAGCATCTATTTTCGAGCACAATTTCCTTTTTCATCTCCAGGCTGATGTTGTTGTCCTTGTTGACGGCGGATTCAAGGTAGTTAGATGCATCTACCACTTTGAAATTAAATCGGTTGTCAACGTTCAAGTGCGGGCCAATTCCAGAGATTTCTCTAGTCGTTCACACCATCAATTTTGTCTTGCCATCATTAACAGCAAGACCCAACTTCGCTGATTCATTTTCGATTCTTGAAAATACTGCAGTAACCTCTCGCAAATTTCGCCCAATGATGTCTATGTCGTTCGCATATGCCAGCAACATACGGCTTTTCGTGTTAATGGTCTTGTTCGTATTTACTGAAGCTTTTCTCATTATTATCTCCATTAAGATGTTGAAGAGATTGCACGAAAGTCTGTCGCCATGTCCCAGTCCTCGCTTGGTACAGAATAGTTCAGTAAGGTCTTGCCGCACTTTCACTGCTGATTTGGTTTTGGCCAGCGTCATTCTACAGAGGCGGATCAGTTTTGCCGGAATACCAAATTCAGACATAGCGTCGTACAGTTTTTCCCGTATGGGGCTATCCAAAGCACCTTTGTTATCGGCAAAAACGTGGTAAATATCGATTTGTTTTTCTTGGGTCTTTTCCAGGATTTGGCGTAGCTTGAATATTTGGTCGGTCGTGGAATTGCCTGGTCTAAAACCACACTGATAAGGCCCAATCAGGTTTTCAATAATTGGCTATTGTATTTCGCATAATACGCTCGACAAGACCTTATACAATTTATATTAAATATCGGTTACAGGCTAAACCTAGAAGACTTCCCATTTAATAAGTACTTTCCCATAATATTTGACACATGTAGTTAGTCTAGATAACGGGATTTTCAACAGAGACGCTATAAAAGTAAATCGATAGGGACAGCAAACGACGCCATATTTTTTCCCACTCTTTTGTCGGTTCTCTTCAGTATGGTTTGCGATTTCATCATGGAAAGATATAGGAGCCAACAACGAGTCGAAATTATTAAAATTTTCTACCGAAATTTGGAGTCAATGGCCTCAACTTTAAGAGCGCTACGTCCACTTTATGGTCGTCATAATCGTCCTACCAGATCAACAATTGAGCGTCTAGTGGAAAAATTTGTATCCACAGGCACAGTACAAAATGTTCCCGTGCCAGTGAGACAAAGAAGTGCCCGTAGTGGCGAGACTATTGCTGACGCTGAGGCTTCAGTTCAAGAAATCCCAAATGTGTCTCTCACACGTCGTTCTCAAGCGTTGGGTATATCTGTGACGTCGTTGTGGCGAATTTTGCGAAAAGATCTTGGCCTACATCCTTACAAGATCAAATCGACGCAAGAACTGTAGCCGCTTGATCACCATAAGCGTCGTATGTTCGTGAATTGGGCTGAGCAACAACTTGAAAATGATTCGGATTTTCATCGGAAAATCATCTTCAGCGATGAGGCTCATTTCTAGCTGAATGGCTTCGTCAATAAGCAAAATATGCGTTATTGGTCAGACAGCAATCCACACGTAATCCATGAGTCAGCATTGTATCCCGAAAAAATTACGGTTTGGTGCGGTTCATGGGCCGGCGGCGTCATTGGGCCGAACTTCTGCCGTGATGATAAAGAATGGCACATTACTGTGAATGCGAATCGCTACAGTTCAATGATAACGGAATAGTTTTGGCCCCAATTGGATAATATAGACTTGGAGGACATGTGGTTCCAACAGGTCGGCGCCACAAGCCACACAGCGAATGCCACAATGAATTTATTGGAAATTAAGTTTGGTGAACGTGTTATCTCACGAAATGGCGCAGTCGATTGGCCGCCTCGGTCGTGCGATTTGACGCCGTTAGATTATTTCCTGTGGGGCTACGTCAAGTCTATGGTCTATGCCAACAAGCCAGCGCCGATTGATGAACTTCGTACTAATATCGAACGTGAAATTGCAGCAGTATCGGCTGATTTATGCTTGAAAACCGTCGAGAATTGGGTTCAGCGTCTGGACTTCTTGAAGCGTTCCCGTGGTGGCCACGCAAAAGAAATCGAGTTCCGTACATAATGGCATCGAACGTACTTTCACAGGAATAAAGAATTTCATTGGTATCTACAACCGGTTTTGTTTTATTTAAAAAAACTTTTGTAGCGCTCTTATTGAAAAACCCTTTACAAACCAAAGTAAAAGTAAACAATATAGTTGATAATGGTGGCTTGTGCAGAATAGTGTGAAAACAAAATTTTTTTTTAATTTTTTTATTTAACCCCATCCCTCAACTTGCGATAAGGACCTTCGTTCCAAAAGTAATTAAATCTAAAAATCATTGTGTTTACAATGACTCTGACTCAAAATATTTTAAGCTCATAAAAAATGCTAAAGGGTGTGATATTCATGTGGCGCATAGTATCTCACTATGTCTCTCACTGTGTCTATTATAGAAATAATTGGCGTCTTCAACGAAGGTGAAAATTAAGTGTATGTAGCACAGGCTAAAGGGAATATTGACTAGTTCAGCCAATCTCCTACAAGTTATCCAAAATTGTGTAAAGTGATTTGCAAGGTTACAGTGTGAGAAGAAAAAGTAAAAACTATGATTAAGGAAGTTTTCTTACATATTGCATTTGCTATCAAAGTGTTATGTTAGTATAACTAGCAGCAGGTATTCAGTTCGAATAAGCTTTAATGAAAATATGTATTAGTAAATTAAAAAATAAAACCTGCTAATATATAGAATTTGGCTCCATAACATACATATTATTATCTTAATTTAATAATGAGTTTCAAACTTATTAAATAACACAGTGCAACACAAAAAAATATAACCATATACGGACACCACTACGTGATAAAAAACCAAAAAAAAAGACCCCTGTCTCCCAGTTTTGCCCAAAGTCCTCCAGGTTCTTTTTTATGGGCCCAAAAGAAGTGGGGCCTGTGTGTCATTTTTGCAAAAAAGTGATTATTTTCTCAAACCGTTCGGAATTTTGCAAACCGTTCGGAATTTTGATTTTGAGGCAAAGTTGTAGCTCTTATCATAAAGAACAAAAAATGTAAACGTATAAAATCAAAAACAGCTTCATCTTCAAGGTCAAAATCGCGAAAAACTTTAAAAAATGAGCGAAAAACCGCCCAAAAAGCGTTTTTTTATTTTCCGCTTTTACGAACAAATTTACTTTGTGAAAAATGCGCCAATTTTCTTTGGTCTGGTAGCGCTTACAGCGCTGATTACAACCCGAACGCTTTTTTAAGGAGGCCGATTCAACTTCTTGAGATATAGGCCTTTATAGCTTGGGTATATAATCGAACATATCTCACCCCTTTCTTATCATATCTGGTTGACATGGGTATCATTGAGAAGACCTTTGAAAACGCTATAAATTTGTTTATAAATATGTTAATTTTTATTAACTCATTGGGGAATATTAAAAAAAAACAAGATTTTTTAACTTCACTTTTTTAATAAAAATCTGGTTTTCTCAAAAAACAGCCCTAGTAAACTTATTTCTTCCTAGACTCAGTAAAAGACAACATTTCAAGCATTTTTTAAGGTATAATACTCCGCATTAACCCTTCTAAGACCGGAGATAGTGAGGGAGCAACAGTACAAAAGTACTTTCTGGGAGCCAAAATTTCGCTTAAAAACAATTGAAGCGTAAGAAAAGAAGCGATTTCTTAAAAAAAATTTTGGTTTTCAAACCTTTCAACGTAAATAATTGTCAGTGAGGAGTCCGAGTGTGTGAGTTCACTGTACCTTCAGTGATAGTAAGTGGATTCTAATAAAAATTCGCAAGCTGGTGGGTGAGTTCCCGTGCCCAAACTAGCAAACAACTACCTGGAAGCAAATATCTGCATTGAATTCACATAAAAACAACCCAAAATATAAAAAAATACCTGGAAGCACATTGTAGCTCTTGTCATAAAGATAAAATTGTGAACATATAAAATCAAAAAAACTTCTATCAAAGAACTACCTGGAAGCAAATATCTGCATTGATTTCACATAAAAACAACCCAAAATATAAAAAAAATACCCGGGAACATATTGGAGCTCTTGTCCTATAGATGAAATTGTGAACATATAAAATCAAAAAAACCTATATCAAAAAACTACCTGGAAGAACATTGTAGCTCTTGTCATAAAGATCAAATTGTGATGAATTCACAAGGGACGCAGCACACAATATAAAAGCGACACGCCGCTCACATCGAGGCATTACACAGAGCGACGTCAACGAGAGCTCAGCGGTGAAAGTTATAAAGTGAAATTGAAGTTAAAAAAAGTGAAAGTGCTACAGCATAATTCGCACACAACATTGGCAACTGACAATTTCAATATGCAGTGTGAAAATATTGATTTATTTTGCTACGTTTGCGGTCATCAAATCAGAATCAAATGCAAGCCCAGGGCCATCAACATTATAAACATAATACGAATATTTTTTTTTATAATTTTTGTAATAGATAGCATAGTATTGTAGTGCCATCCCTGTTGAGACTACTAATCCCTACATGACTGAATCATTTTTACTAGATATCCATGCTACTACTCTTTGTTACAACGCTAACTCCAAATGTCAATCCATACCACCTAAGGACTAAGATTAATAAAATCAGTAATAGTATAACAATGAAACCTGCAACATGCCTTTTCACTTACGGGAGAAGGCTTTATAGTATCTCAATGTTGAAGTAAGGAAAAAACAAATTAAATTAAAAAATTTTCGCGAAATTTTTCACTTTTTCGGCTATCTTAGGGCTACCTAAACGGTGTTAAAAATCATTCCTAGGAAGTTTATATGTTCTAGAAAGTTATTTACTGAGATCTTAGGATCATTCTTGTAGTTGATTGTTTCCTTCAATTTTGAAGGGTTTGCTACCTATGGACCAGAACAGCAGAAAAAGGTAAAAAAATTTAATTTTTTAAAGTCTTTTGCGATTTTGACTTTGAAGATGAAGGTTTTTTTTAATTTATATGTTAACAATTTTTGTTCTTTTTGGCAAGAGCTACAACGTTTCCTCAGAGAGTAAATCAAAATTCCGAAGGGTTTGCAAGATATGAGCTTAAGAAAATTATCACTTTTTTGTAAAAATGACACCCAGGCCCTACTTCTTTGGGGGCCCATAAAAAAAAACCTGGAGGACTTTGGGCAAAACTGGGAGACAGGGGTCTTTTTTTTTGGTCTTTTATCACGTGGTGGTGTCCGTATATGGTATTTTGCCATGACTTAAAAAATTACACACTGTGTAATATATTATATCAAAAAATTAAATATCAATAAATATATTGTCAAAAGTTCGTCACACCCCACGTATATCTATATGTCAAAATTATTATAGGTTCTAGAATACAGGTCCTAAATTAGTGTCAACTCGCAAGCGAGCAGAGACCACTCCTAAAAGTTCCATTTAAACTATTTCCCACTCCTCCAGAAATGTAAAGTGCATGCAGTCAACGAAAGTTAAAACGTAATTAAATCTTTTTGTAACATTAAGGAATATTCATGAGCAGAAGTAAAAAAATGTATGAGCAAAGTGCATAAGCCATCATTATTGCAACGAGTTAATATGCATATTTTCCTCATATACCCAAACACAGTGTGGCACAGGCTGTTATTACATGCTTGGGTAGAAATAACGGAGATTAAAATGTAAAACAATTAATTTTTAATTAATACTTACAGCGTACAGGGACGACTACTAATGTGTTTCTTTAAATATATACGATTTTATATATAATACTTTACAATTGATTAATAGGAACCTTAATAGGGCTGTGCCCAATACAACTTCCTCTAAAGGAAAGGTTAAAATGTTTTGCCCCGAAATGTACACAAAAAATAACACGGTCATACATGGCACATACATTTGCAAAGGGTGTTTTTAAGGTGCGATAGAAATTAATTGTAAAAAGTAAACGAAAAATTAAATTCTAATCAAAAACCCTATATTTCGGAAGCGTAATAACTATCTAAAACATATTGTAAACTCTTCCTAACCAAAATGTTTTCCAGCAAAGCATGTGTTATTGTGTAAATAAATCCAGCATCGTGTTCAGGCATTTTTGGACATGCTGGCATCACTATTGACATCACCTTTGGGAGTTTGTCACCTTGCAACATTGTATTGAAATAAACTATATTAATATAATCCCCAGCAGATATTTTGGTATTAGCAAAGGAAATTACCACTGATTGGCCCAGTGCAGAAATTACCAGTTCAAAATTATTCGTGAGTAAAGATTTATACTTCTATTTTCTTTTCTTTATTTGCAAATTTTCTAAATAAAAAACTAAATGAATAAATAAATTAAACAAATTTTTAACATATTTCTCCAACTGGTTCTATCCTTGTTCTTTTCTCCCAAGAGATTTTTTCTTAAACTGCTTGCTGAGCCCAAAATATAATCTATTTGCCAGCATAATTCTCCTACTTAACAAGGCTGACGGTCTTGTCGTTGTTCACGGCGGATCCAATCTAGATGAATTCATCTACCATCGCTTGTCGACGTTCAAGGGCGAACCATGACGAGAGGTTTGTCTAGTCGTTGATACCATCCATTTTGCCTTGCCCTCATTAACAGCAAGGCCCACCCTTGCTGATTCTTTTTCCATTCTTGAAAATACTGCAGTAACCTCTCGAAAATTTCACCCAATGATGTCTATGACATCAGCATACGCCAACAATATATGGTTTTTCGTGTTAATGGTATTGTTCGTATTTGCTGCTAATCTCATAATGACCTCCATTAAGATGTTGAAGATTGCACGAAAGACTTGGTGTTGGTCAGCGTCATTCTATAGAGGTGGATCTATTTTGCCGAAATCGCTAGTTCAAATATAGTTTCGTACAATTTCGCCCCGTTTCGTGGATCTTTTCCAGTATTTGCTGTAGCGTGAAAACTTGGTCAGTCGTTTATTTCCCTGGTCTAAATCACACTGATAAGGTCCAATCAAGTTTTCAACAATTGGTTGCAGTCGCTGATATAATACGCTCGACCAGACCTTATACACGATGGATATAGACTGATACCACGATAGTTGCAACATTTTTGAATACAGCACACAATGCACTCAGACTTCAATCGTCAGGCACAGGTTCCCCAACTATATAACGGGTTTTTCAATAAGAGCGCTACAAATGTTTTTTTTAAATAAACCAAAACCGGTTTAGATATCGGATTTTTCTTTCTGGTAACCATATTCCTGGAGAGAGTGATGTTAGCTTTATAGCTTCTGCGGACATCCGCCAGTTGGGAAGTGACACCCGTCGTGTATAGTGTTCGTACGTTCACCTAATAAACCTAAGACGTATCAGTGATCGCATAAACAATTAGGCTGCTCATTCTCCTTCTCACTCTAGCTAGCTAACGCAGGTTTCCAATAAACTCATTGACCAGGACATGCTACATGAAACTAGAGAGCTACTTGGACTGCCCAATGAAGGAATCAATTCCGGCCTCTCCCAAGTGAATGGCTATCAGAAATTTCCCACCTTCACGGACAGTTCCATGTCCGACTTAAAATACCCAGCATTTTGAAATTGGCGACAAGTTCTAAAACCACTTGAGAGACTTGATTTATTTCATCATATAAAGGGATTGTTAGGATTCTTCTATTCGTCCGCTTTCTCCTGTTGAGCTCACTGATTGCAGGTTTGCTTCGGGAAGCCTTTCCTGGGCTAATTACTCCATAGGGAAGCCATTACAGTACAATTTTCTATTCAATGGTAGCGATATCGTGACGTAAGTTTTTGAACAGACAACAGGTTCCAAATTTTCAAGTTAAAGAAGAAAATATCGTAAAACAAAATAGTTCAAAGCAAAAGTTCATTTGCCAAAAGATTTCGAAAACACACCATTTTCAAACTAATGATGTCCCTTTATCAAATATTATCTAAAATATGTATTTTATCAAACATGATGTCCCTTTATCAAAGATTATCTAAATTATTGTTCAACGCAAAAGTGATTTGAGAAAAGGTTTCAACTATGATTATTCCAATTCTGTAGATGTTTTGTGCCAAATTTGAAACAACCTCTAACTAGCATAACGATTTCGAATTGCCAATATTTCCAATACGATGTGTTATGTTACAATAACGTATCGAAACGAGAAGTTTTCTTGCGGCAAAATTGCTATTAGGAAATTTGCCATATCTAAAAGTTGATTCAAACCAACATATTTTAACACCAAACATGTCTTGCAATAATTTGTTCTGAAATCAAGAGCATTATGCACAACAGCTACCTGGGTAAAAAAATTTCCAATGGTCAAAATTTTCCAATAAAAAAATTTTTTGAATCAAACACATTTTTTAGAAATATTTTTCCCAACAATGGTTGCCTGGCATACACAATTTTGAATAGCAATAGTTTGAAATTTAAAATGATTGCTACATAAAACAATTCCGACAAGTCAAAAATGTCTTTAAAATAGTTGTTTTTAATTAATAATCAATATTACCACGGTATTTTAATTTTAAAATGTAATCATTCGTGAGAATGACTACCGGTCTCTATTTTGCAGCTTGATAGATCGTCAGTTATAAAGGATGTTTTCCTGAAGGTATAGGACATTTAGTTGTCAACAGTGTTTTCTGTGACAGTTCCCGATTTCAAAATAATCCTTGGTTTCTTATATAAAACTAGTTTTATTACGAAAAAATTTTTACTAGATTGAAGGTTATTGGTTATCGATTCTTGCGCCGGAGTTGTGTTTTGGAATTTTTGTTCAGTGATGAAGCAAAATTTTGAGTAAGTGGATATGCCAATAAGCAGAATTCGAGCATTGGAGCATTAATATTTCAGCCATGTGGTTTCAGCAGAATGGCGCCAGAAGGTACACAGAGTGGGATACAATTAATATATTGAAGGCAACAGTTGACGGACAATGAATTCCACGATATGTTAACTGTGATTTAACACCATTCGACTATTTTGTTCCGAAGATAAGAAACGCCAAATTACTACGCCCATAAACAACGAACAATTGAGCTCTTGGAAGTCAACCTTCGGCGTGTTTCTGCTGCAATACAGCTAGGTTTACTGGGAACAATATGTGGAAATTAGACCTCCGGAACACGTCTTGTACGCGCCAGCGGTGGCGGCCAGATGATCCAAATCATATTCAAACATTAATACAATATAATTAATTATATTTGAAATAAAGTTAACTTGAAGGGTACTACAAACAATTTTCTATGTTTTATTTAAATTTACACTTGTAAGCCTCTAAAAAATACCCAAGACTTGTTTATAAAGGGTTTTCAACAGAGACGTTACAAAAGTAAATCGATAGGGACAGCAAACGACGCCATATTTTTTCCCGATCTTTTGACGTTTCTCTTCAGTATGGTTTTCCATTTCATCATGGAAAGATATACGAGCCAACAACGAGTCGAAATAAATTATTAAAATTTACTACCGAAATTTGGAGTCAGTGGCCTCAACTTTTTCGGCCTCAACCCGAAAAAATTACGGTTTGGTGCGGTTTATGGGCCGGCGGCGTCATTGGGCCGTACTTCTTCCGTGATGATCAAGACCGGCACATTACTGTGAATGCGATTCGCTACCGTTCAATGACACCCGAATATTTTTGGCCCCAATTGGATAATGTAGACTTGGAGGACATGTGGTTCCAACAGGACGGCGCCACAAGCCACACAGCGAATGCCACAATCAATTTTTTGGAAACCAAGTTTGGTGCACGTGTTATCTCACGAAATGGCCCAGTCGATTGGCCGTGCGATTTGACGCCGTTAGATTATTTCCTGTGGGGCTACGTCAAGTCTCTGGTCTATGCCAACAAGCCAGCGACGATTGATGAACATCGTACGAATATCGAACGTGAAATTGCAGCAGTATCGGCCGATTTATGCTTGAACACCGTCGAAAATTGGGTTCAGCGTCTGGACTTCTGCAAGCGTGTCCGTGGTGGCCATGCAAAAGAAATCGATTTCCATACATAGTAGCATCGAACGTACTTTCACAGGAATAAAAAATTTCATTGGTATCTAAAACCGGTTTTGTTTTATTTAAAAAAAGCTTTTGTAGCGCTCTTATTGAAAAACCCGTTATATACCAAAAATCTAAGACTCTGTTGATTTTGTGATTCATTATCACAATCTCCACAAAACTTTGACGTTAAATAAAGATTTTCTTTTTCCACATAATGCATTCACTGTTACCCCCAGCCACACATTAAAGTGCAAGTTCACGAAACTCAATTCACACACACTATTCCACGAACACTTACACATTTTGATTGCTTTCATCCCAACTTTCAACGAAAATTCCATGCAGGTAAATATTGGTACTTTCTTGAAAGTGAACTGTCGAAACTAAAGAGAGAGTAGGCGTCGTCTTTTGGTTAAAGCGTTTGTTTAGGTTATCACTTATTTTGAATGGACAGCTAAGCGATATTAGGCGGCACTTGAATTTACCGCTCCCATTTCATTCATTAAAAAGTTAGAAAAACAGTTTCGAATATCGTTTATGGGAGTTCAAAGACAAGAAGAAGAATATACACATATGCAAGAATAATCACGATCCATGCGTTAGAGAAAGACAACAACCAACAATAGTTTTATAATAAATTAGCGATAATCGCTAGCTTATAATGAAAAGACTCCTAATGGAGGTTAAATGCGAAACGGACAAACTCTAATTAATTTAGTAATTATTAGCAACATTCATTAATTTCTATTTGTCACTATTTGTCCAATTTTTTTCAGACTGGTACCTTTATGCCTGCTTATGACTGAAATTGAAGCGGCAACTTGCTTAATATCGCTTAACTATTCATACAAAATAAGTAATAACCTAATCAAGCGAGGTAGTCAAAACACGTCTATTGTATAAATAAAATTTCACTTGCAATTATGGTTAGACAAAGTATTGCAGGAAGTTTTTCGAAAATTTTCCAATTTTTGGTTTGTAATATGTGTTCATTTCATGCCGGTTATTACTTTCATTTGTGAGTTAGATTGCACGCCTGTCATTCTCAAACCTGTTGATTAACACCCACTGCAAAAAGTTTGCAAACCTTGACACGTTGATTGGATATAAGTCAATTGGGGTTGTTATGAGATACTCTTAACGAAATATGTATGTGAATAGGATATATCTATTCTTAACTTTGTCATTAAATAGAAATAGCTCATTTGTGTAAATACTGGAGAGTTCCACGCAAAATTTTGTGATAGATAGATTCCTACATTATGGAAAAGGAGTGTGAAGTATTTAGTGTATAAGCAGGAGTGGAAAAGATTAAAGGAACGTCCCATATGAATTTTTAGATTTGCTTTTAGAAGATCAGAATTTCAAATTAAACTGAATATTTCCATGTGCAATTAAATTGAGATGTTTCATTCAAAACTGGCGAAATTCTAAATGAAAATGATAATACAATTTTCCATTTCCAAATCTTAAAGAAAAAAAGGAAACACGGCCCTAAGTCTGAAGTCTGCCAAGGAGAGTCTTCGTAATGGATCAACGTTCTATCTATTCTATCTCTCTGAGAGCCAGGCTGCTATAAAACCCACGTAATCCATATTCCTGACTACACGACGACTGCCGCTCATCTCTAAACGAGATGACAATGTTCGTCGATATTCATTTTATATGAGTGCTGGGGATAGGAACATTCCAGGGAACCATAGGGAATCATCTGCATTCAAGCTCACGCTTAAAACCAAAGCTCTCAGACATGCGAATGATAGACGAATAAATAGGCACAAATTGCAGGATCGCCAGGCAAGAATGGCCAAGTTGTTACCTAAATTGTGTGGTAATCCTTATAACCACATCCAGGCAAGGTATATCTATGTAGTTTATCAGTTTAGTGAGCAGAGGACATTGTTTGATAGACGGACGCGCTTCTAGACTCGAAATCTCAGCTCATGACTACTGTAGAAGCTGTGGGGATGAAGAGGAGGAGCAGAGCTCGGAAATCTCACATACTACTCTACACGCTTTTGTGTGTGTAGGAGCAAATATCTAGGACCTTACTTCATGTTGGATTTAACCGATTTTCAGGAAGTTAAGCTAAATTATTTTAAGGGCTTCTGCACAGTACTAATTGTTTCGCCAGGGATCAATGTGTCTTTTCTTCAAGGATATCCTGGAAAATCGGTATGAGTTATCATGTGGCCTGAACGCCATTTATTCATACCGGGTCAATTTACAGGTTTAACAATGCCAACGGAATGCAACGTACTGTGGTACCACAACGGTCCTCATTGAAACCAGTATATCAATTGTGGCACCGAACCTAAAGAAAAATTGAGATTTTGCATCTGAATATTATATTTGCTTCTAATTTATGGACGTCAACCATAATAAACCAAACTTTACACTACGTCAGAATCAGTTGTGGTTCCATTTTTGGTGAGAGGTTACACGATGTGGGTGTCCGAAGTAAACGCATAATTTAAATTGCGTATTGTTGTTGAAGAAATCAAGATAGCTGGCTGCGTACAGTTACTGAAAATGGAACTCCTAATTAAACATTTTTTTAGAAAAAAAATATTTGTCTAAATTGTCGCATTTGGGGTTCCAAAAATGCACGAGTCATTGTTGATGAACAGTTGCATCGACAACTTGTTACTGTTTCGTGAACGTTTTGGGTTGCCAATTCAGCTAGTCGGGAACTAACAGTTAATTGTGCTCTGTGATGACATATACATCCAGTTTTGTTTTCCTAAAATTAATAACATTGGTGTGAATGACGTGATGTTTCATCAAGACGGTGCCAGATATCAAGCATACCGAAAAACAATTCAATGTCATTCTCTCCTGCGTGCGTGAAGTTTGAGACATCCTTATAAGGTAAATTATTTGTATGGTAGTTGTATTTCTGTGTGTACACGCTGAAAACTAACGGCCCCTCTAACATATTTTCTAAAACATATTCTGCAGGACCACACTTCAAACATTCATATGTTTGCAAGACCCAAACTTACTTGTATTTAAATGCAAATAGTATAATGTTTACTGACAAACATGTAGTCTTTTACGTGGAAACATATGCGTTCTTCATCCCGAACATTATATTATATATATTATTTATTACAATTAATTTTAACAATATAAATCCATATCTATAAATAATTAATACAAAAAATTAATAGATTTAAAACGGTACTTTTTACATTTATTTACATTGGATGCACTAATTGTTTTTAGTCATGAAATGAGAATCTGCTGCTCACTTGCTTCTCCTTTCTTTGATATCTCTGACGTTTTTGTTTTTAGAAGGTTTCAGCTATGCATTGGTTATCACTATGCGTTGGTACAACCACCAGTATACTTATATACATGCAAGCCAGTTCTTCCCTTTTTTTATTGGAACGAAGTTCATTATCGGACGTTGCGGGATGAGGGCTAGATGAAAAATTGTTAAACAACTTTTTTTTAACTACTTTATTACAACCCATTATTATCAACTATATTGGGTACTTTTAGTTTGGTTTAAAGAGAAATTTTATAGGTGGAGCCTGTGTACTACATATTGTAGTTTTGTACCCAATAAAAAGTAAACTTAGAAAAGCCAAAGTGCAAGACTAGCAAAACCATGAAACACAACCCTCAGCATTGAATTATATTTGGCAGCACTTTAACACTCGTACTTTTGGTTTGTGTCCAGACTAACGTATTTCTTGTTTAAGGGAAATTTTCTAGGTGGAGCCTGTTTATTCCATGTTGTAGTTTGAACCGAATAAAAAAAAAAAATAACAAACCTGTGTTAGATAACACGGCCGCATAGGTCAAACGTAGAATACGTTAGTCATTTTGCAATTAAAATGTATGAATTAAATATAATTTTTGATAAATGATTTAAATCTATCTAATATATACGCATATGTACAGCTGATAGTTAGTATTAAGTTTATGTAACATAAGTAGGCGTTTGCATGTATTAAAGTTAATTAATTTTAGATAGGATAAGTTATATGTGTGATAAGTTATTTTATGTATGTACAGTATAATTTTTAGTAAAATAAGACAACAACAAAACTACCAAAATGATGGCGATAACCCAAATAAGTTTGGAAACCACTGATCGAAACGATTGGAATAGTTTTGAACAAGATTTATTAATTTATTTTTTAGTTTGTGTGCTTGAAGACTGTATGCAATATGTTTAAGGATGAAACTATATCTAGTTTAACGTATTACATTATAGCGACATCTTCATTTGAAGTACAGCTACAGCAATACATTTTATGATATGGCAGCACAATAGATTAGCTGCTTTCCAACTACTTCACAATGTATTCACAGAAATGTGTTTAGGAAAAACGCCATTGATATAGTGAGCGTATACATCGCCAATCCTTTGTATTAATGTACATCATAGAGTAAATTTATAGTAGAGCCGCCATTTGTCTCATCTGACGTTTCCTTTCACACTCTTCGTGATGCGGTCGGTGTGATAGAGAGATGTTTGACGAAAAGTGACATACACCAGGTGGAATTATAATAACTTCTTGCTTTAATTTTTCATGCCATTTTGGTGAAAAACTGTGAAATTTAAATGTGTTTTAAACTTTTTTATTGACTGTTATTTTTAGCATACATTTGTGTTGTATTTAACACATTAATTTTAACACACAAAACGAAATGCCGTTGTTGTTATTTTGTTCGTTGTTTTGAACCATTGCCTCTATCTGGTATTAGTAAAGCAATTCTTTTCAACATCAAACGTATACATCACACGAGGACAAATGTCAGAAATTTGGTGAGCGAAAGATTTTCTCTACCCATATTTACTCTATGATGTACATACACACACATTTAACGCTGCTCGCAGAAGTAAACAAACGACAGCAAAGATCTGTAAACTTTCAAGCACACACAAGTGTCCACGCTCCCCTCCCTTCATTTTATGTTCCCCTCCAAACGAACTAATAACCGACCGATCCAACAAAACGAAATGTACACACACACACATTTACACGATGCTCGATGTGTTAACATCTATACGCGCGCCTCTAGGGCAATAAACTATAAATTTAATACATACGCAAGTGTTAGGTTTGTAAGAGTAAATCATCGTTTGTTTGTTCGTTGCTTGGCAGTCGGTATTGAAAGTGATTATTGGGCGATTTTCATATAATTTTCCCACACGATTTTATCCGGAAATTCATAGCCGATTTTATTGATTTTTGGATTAAAAAGCTAGTGCGGGTTTCGACGAAGAGTTTAGGCCAAAAATTAAGGCGATCCGATATCGGCGAGCCGAGATTTAAGTGTTTTATTTTGGAGTATTAATTTGGAGTAATATTAAAAAAGTATTTTATGTTGATCTTCGGTTATATCGTACCAATATAACAATGTATGTATGTATGTACAAGTGTCTGTTGCTTTGCATTCTTTGACTTTTGTGGGAATAAAACAAAAGATATTGAGCAAGAAAATAATGACACATGTGCTTGCACTGGGTCTTTAACCCTGCTGTTAGATTAGAAAAAACTTACGAATCTTAGATTGAGGGACCATTTGGTCCATACTGCAATTTTCATCCAAAATAATAATTTTATCTTATTCTTTGTAACTATTTTGGTTCAAAAATTTCTAAAGCAAGTATTTGACATATCAAAAACATCCGCTAACATATCAAAAACATCTTCTAAATATTTGACATGAATTTACATTCGCTTGGTAATGAAAAAACTTACGAATCTTAGATTGAGGGACCATTTGGTCCATACTGGAATTTTCATCCAAAATAATAATTTTATCTTATCCTTTGTAACTATTTTGGTTCAATAATTTCTAAAGCAAGTATTTGACATATCAAAAACATCTTCTAAATATTTGACATGAATTTACATTCGCTTGGTAATGAAAAAATGTACTATTGACCAAATGGTCCTCTAATCTAAGATTCGTCATTTTGTATTTTTCTCAGTCCTGAATAAAGTTAGAAAATTTAATTTTCGCACATAACATTGTTTTATTAAAAGACCCCATTAGCAGAAAAATTTAGTCAGTATATATCACCGTTCCAAAGTTACAAGGGAAAACAGAAAAAATTTGGACCAAATGGTCCTAATCTAACAGCAGGGTTAAATAATTTTAAGTATTAATATTATTTAACTGTACCGTCATCATATGATTGAACGCTGTTTTTTATTTTCCAATGTAACATTTACGAATGTGTTCATAGAAATCGAACAGATACCGTGTAGCAAAAAGGTGTTAACACATCGCCCGTGAGTTCGAACACTCATTGGATTTTTTTTATAAAGTACCTGTTCTTAAAAATGTATTTTTTGTAAAAACCTATTCATACTCTTAGGCTTTTTCTTAGCTTAGTGACGGCGACACTATCGAGTATTCAGGCATGAAAAGGCTTCTCAAAATACCATTAGGCCCCGGTGTAAAACTGTAGGACCCAATCAGTGTAAAACTGTAGGACCCAATTTTCGGTACTATTATTTACTCTGATATTTTATTGATGACATTTTTCTTTTGTTACATTTAAGAAGTTGTTTGTTCTTTTTTTTTTAAAATTTACGAAGTTTGTTCCACTGCAAGTAGAACTACTCTGGTATTCTTATCGAAGATATGTATTACTTTATGTCGAAAAAATCAATTGGAATGCCAAAATTAGTTGGTTGGCTGATCATCGTTAAAATTTACCCTTAGTGTTTAGCTGAGGTTGGAAAATCCAACCAAAAATAGTCAATAGAACAAATTGTCTGAACACTACATACTCCTGTATATCAGTTATATACTACACTATTTTTTCTACAGCAATACATTTTAAAATTAATATTCTCCTCAGCAATAAATCAAAAACTCAAATCTAACCCTATATTCTATACATATATATGTACGTGCCTTTATGATTTTATTCACCCCACTTTATAGTTCATTCGACTAGAGTATTGCCTTGTTGAGACATACTTATGTATCCGCTATATACTGTATACGAAAGAGAAAATATATACATATCTATATATATATATCACATATCTGTACATTTCCGTTTCCTCTTTTTACTGTATTAGCTGATAATTAGTTTGTTTTAGTTTGTGGTTTATCGAAGCCATGCGAGTGGTTATGTGTGAATGTGTTACTCCGTGTAGCAGTGTAAACACACATGTACTACTTGTCATATGCGCGTAGTGAGCAATGATATTTCATTAAGTTGCTACATTTTTCATTTGCCATTGCGGCTGTCGCCCATTGTATGGAATTGTTGCCGGTGTTATTGTAGTGGTTACGAGGTAAACTATAACAACAACAAACATATCACAAGGCTTTGATTACAGTTCCTCCTGTCTGCGGAAATAAAGGCTTTTTCAGAATTTTTCACCACAAAAACCAACATAGTATTTGAAATACGCTGGCGCTAGTACACAGAAAAAAAATCGGCATAATATTTCTCCATTAAACGATTGCTCGTTATTAAACGAAAAAGTTAATCAATTTTTGGTTTAAATCAATTAAATATTTTAATCAGCTGTCAAGCAATCATGTGTTTTTTGTGAGATTGTGTACAAATTGTCTGCTCTTTTAGACTCTCAATTGTTAGAAGAGATCAAGAGAGGAGTATCAAACGAAAAATTTAAAAATTAGTTGAGTGTTGAAGTTGATTTCAATGTGAAAACATCAGTTGTAAGTCGCGGGATCATGAACCGTGTGCATTTTATTTTTATTCAGATAAACATTGTAAGTGATTTGTGTTTTCTTTGTAATATATGTAATACATATATAATATTTGGGTTATTAGTATATTACCATATATGTGTTCGTGACCCAAGTACAGTTTTGGTTGGGATACAAAAACAGCTGTGTTTGTTGCACTATCTACTCTCCAGTGAGAGCAAGAGAATTAAAGAGGTACCAGGAGATACTATTCACAAGTTGTATATGTGTAGCTGCATTTTTGCATTATTTTTCAGTCAGTGATTCATACGAATTCCTAAATTCGTGCCTACAGTGCAGACGAAGTGAGTATTGCTGCCATCTGTTGCGTTTTAGTTTCATGTATTTAGTCGTCAATCGCACAGAGGATGAACAATGCGCTTGGTCGGCGCTTAGTAGAAAATATTTGTAGAAAATATTCATGTCATAAAAAAATCAAATAATGCATTCAAAGCAAGTAAATGTAAAAAATGGCGTTTTAAATCATTTAGTTTTTTATTAGTTGGTTATAAATGTAGATTTATATTGGGGAAAGTTATTTATAATAAATATTTTATAAGAAATAAAAATTATTTGATTCTATTATGTTTTGGGAGGAAGTACGCACATGTTTCCACGTTGGTATATATAAGTAGATGTTTGGGATAAAGCATGCATATGTTTCCACGTAAAAGCTTACATATTTGGCAGTAAACGTTCTAATGTTTTCATTTAAATAAAAGTGAGTTTGGGTCTTTCAAACCAATGAATATTTTGGAGTGTGTTCCAAACATATTCATGGCTCCTGCAGAATATATTTTTGGAAATATATATTGCAGATTCAGTTTTCTTCAGTGTGTACGTATCTGGTGTACAAATCATATTTATGCCGGTATCGCCCAGGAACTTTATGTATTTTTCCATTGAGCTAAATACAATCAGTTTCGTTCAAAGTTTGCAACTGTCATTGTGCCAGATATCCAGCCTCAAAAAAGAGAGAAATTTATGACCAATTTCTGAAACTTCTTAGTTCAAAGTTATAAAACGATCAGTCGGGAAACTTTTTATACCCTCACCATAGGATGGCGGTATGTATCATTTGATGCGTAAAAAATGTAACACATAGAAGGAACCAAATTAGACCCATAATATCTTTGGACGAAATTCGTTTTAGGACCATTTAAGATGTTTGAGCCATGTCCGTCTGTCTGTCTGTCTGTCTGGCTGGCTGGCTGGATGGCTGGCTGGTTAACACGATAACTGCCGTAAATCTTTACAGATGACAATGAAACTTTGTCAGTGACTATTATTTGCCAATATTGACTTTGGGATTGAAAATGGGCGTTAGCACAAAATCATATTGCGTTCAAACCTTTCTTCTAGTAGATGTGATTAGCACCAACTCTCACACCGGTTAATAAGCTGTAAATGCCTACTTAACTGGATTGTCACGCCCATTCTGGTACCTCCCATACAAAACAGGGTGTTCGACTGGATTGTTAATCCGATAAATCACGTGAAACACTTTCGTACATCCCATACAAAAGTTGGGCGTGTTTGGAGTTTTCCGACTCAATATCTCCACTAACTCATAACCGATCTTAATAAAATTTGATACTGATCAAAATTTTGGCAACAACTTGCCATGCCCAGTTTTGAACCTCGCATATAAATATTGGGAGGGACACTAACTAATTTGGGTATTCAATAATATTTAGCACAATGTCGTCATTGTGCTCTTGAATATGCTCACTTTTAAGTATGGGCGTTTTTTAACAGAACTGCCACGCAACGGATGAGGTACGGTATGGTAAGGGTATGATTAAGTAGGTTCACCCGACTGAAACTATGTACTGGTTTCTAAACCTTTTGAACTTTTCGGTCTATAAATATACTGTTTTGTGATACTTATTTAGGGATTTATTAACGCTTATAAATCAGACAGAACGTAATCAGAAAAGAGGGACATTTTTGAATTTTTCCACACATTTCCATAACTGTGTTCTGAATGATCCAAAAATGCATGAAAAAGGGTCATATATATATATCAACAAAATATAGTTATTGTTACCTCTGAAAATGTTCATATTTGCGAATATAATATGAGCGTAAAATAAATTTTTCAACTTCAAAATCAGAAAAATTGAAGCTCCTGCTTGGAGAAGGTGTCAACTTACTATTTTCAAAAACAATATTTTCCTTATTTAAAGATCCATTTAAATTATCGTACATTTTAATAGGCGCCGTAGGCGTGCTGGAACTAACTAGTATATAATGCATAGCGAAATTATCTTCGTTCCGACCGGGTGTCCCCTGATATGTGATTTTTTTTATCAACTTAGTTTGCTTGACAGAATCAACCCAAATACATTTAATGTATTGAAATAAAATAGTGTAAGCATTTCTGTAATTCTACTAGAAAAAGAAACAAAATAATGAATATTGAAAATGACAACACCAGCAGAAATGGGGAAATAAAAAGACTCAATTTTCTGTTGGCGACTCAGCTTTTTTGATGTCTATAGACCCGGGTAGGGACTAAACTTACAAAGTGAACACATCCAAACACAGCTCGTCCGACTGCGATCACAGATTGTTTGGCCTCACAGTCCTCCGAAACGGCTAGACCGATTTTTTGCATTCACATTCAATATTAAACTGTTTTATAGACCTGAAAGCTTCAAAGTTGTTTTACAAAAATGCAAATATTACGACCATTTCTTTTCGGATATACATAATTCATATATCATTTCAAAGGTAGTAAATAGCGCTTTTTACTGCAGGTAAAACTTTGCAACATTTTTTGCGATCAATGTAGTTTTAAATGAAAACTTTTGACAAATTTTGAAATACCACGAACAAGAATAAAAATAAGCTGTATAATTTAACGTTATGTTCCCAAGAATCATTCCGAGCTACGAAGCTGAGTTTATAACCTTCTCAATGACATCTTCAGTGTTAATATACGAGTAAAAATGACGGAGTTCTTTTGATTTTTTCTTAGAACTCCACGAAAATCCACTAAAAACCGGCATTTAAACTTCTTCAACTCAATCAACTTCAAAAATTCAAATAAAAACAATATGTGCAGTGCAAGAACTCCTAAAGGTCTACGTACCCATAATAAATTTTCCGAAAATATCTGCAACATCTTAAAAGTTACACCCAAAAAACCTGATAATTAGAGGTGTTTTTAAAGCAAAATAGCTCACAATTTGCTGAACCCAAAATCGCAATATTTTGCAAATAGTCATTAAACGCTCTGAACTTAATTTTCAGGTGGTGGCAAAAAGTGATTTTTTGTTTGTATATGATTTTACCCACCCTAATTTAGTACATGTGTCTGTTGCTTTGCATTCTCTTTGACTTTTGTGGGAATAAAACAAAAAGTATTGAGCAAGAAAATAATGACACATGTGCTTGCACTGGGTCTTTAAATAATTTTAAGTATTAATATTATTTAACTGTAACGTCATCATATGATTGAACGCTGTCTTTTATTTACCAATGTAACATTTACTAATGTGTTCATGGAAATTGAACAGGTACCGTGTAACAAAAAGGTGTTAACACATCGCCCGTGACTTCGAACACTCATAGGATTTTTTATTTGTGAACAACAATGCAAGCTCATGTTTAGTTTTTTTTTTTTGTGAGTCTAATAATTCAATAAAAATATTTATAAACTGGAGTACTCTATAAATAATGCCAATACGCATGTTTTCTACCACACGCCTGAAATCTACCACATGTTTTTTATGTGATTTATAAACAGGAAGCAATTGGAAAAAAATCACTTAGTTTTCCCCCAAAATAAGTTAACGTTCGTTTATTCGCTTCGATTATTTTGCATAGAAATAAAGGTTGAAGAAAATTACTTACACCTGTCGTTCTTTCTTAGAGTACCCCCAAACTCAGGTAGGTAGCTGTATTATGGGAGTAAACGGAATACTTGTTATAAGTAGTTAAATACAGGTGCTTGATTTGTCGGCCTTATCCACTATAATATCAAATTTGTTAATTGTCATTTGCTTTATTTGCTATACAAATTTAAATATATGTTTATTCTATCGAGTACTCCCGAAATCTGGAAGACTGCGCGTTGCCCTGCTACTGCCATTAATGTTGTTTGTAGTGTTTTGAGGTTTTTGTATAGTTTCCTCGTGGAAGAAAGTTGCTCAACGGGACGATAGGCAACCATTGTGACCCCAATTAATTAATGGCAGTTGGTATATGATAAGCTGTAGCGAAAATAACCTACAGTTATATGATATCATAGCAATTATTGTTTAACACTTGATTGAGTTAATTAAGGTTGTTCTGTTTTGAAATGGTTGTACGGTCATTGAATTTATTGCTAGTTTCTGGTATAATATCAAATGGAAAGGTTTAATTGCAAATACGAAGATTGAAAATGTTGCTTTCAGTGCTCTAATATAATTTGCACAGTGAATATTTTCACGTTCTAGTTGCTTCTATGTCTCTGACGTCCAAAATTACAGAAGGGAAGTTAAATGATTTACAATTTTTTTTAAATAGTTAACATGAACGGCTGTTACACATAATGGTGCGGGTTCTTCAGCCACTATACAGAAATATCATTAGCAACATGTCTACAGCATTTGCGAAATTTTCCAACCAGTCCTATTGTTCTTATTTATTTCACCTACCGACCATATTCATTCTACCGAATAATAGGTATTAGAACTAAACCATTAAATACCTAAGTACAGTTTTTAAGGAAGTAGAAATGCACTACATATATATCAAAGTGAAAGGCTCGAAATTTACAAATGGATACAATTATTTATTAACCAAAATGTATAAGGTAAAATTGATGCCCATGTATGCAAAATGTTATCTGCTGACATATAGATAAGCTGTTTTTGTAAGAACAGTGAAAACAAGTGTTGAGTGACTTCTTGATTGATAAAAACACTGACGAAACGGTGGAACTATAGTCATATATTTAAAGAGTGTGAGAGAAATTTCTTAACTTAAACTTAAAATATACGCTTGTGTAAAACGCGTATTATACTCTCTTTTATTATTTATATGTTCAAAGAACGAAAAACCAAAATGTTCACGTGGTAATTGATGGAAGAGTCTCATCCAGTGTAATGAACGTACTAGTGATCAGAGACGCTAACATTGATTCTGTCACTACCTGGTAGCAGCAAAGGTTCGCACAAGTTTAAGTAGAGCGAAAATCATACGAAACCAGACGCAGAGAAAGCTGGATATCGGAAAGCTGCAATTACCAGAGGTAGACGCAGCCTACACAAGGAAGCTCTCAAAACGTTTGGTATAGAACCCACCCCTCCCGATGAAGATATTGAAGCGCAGTGGAAACCCATATCCGACTCTATAAAAATTGCCGCGGAAAACGTACTTGATTTTGAAAAACCGCTTCGCAATAAACCATGGTACGATGAAGAGTGTCGCATAGCAAACGATGAAAAGAACGCTGTACGTATGGCAATGCTTCAGTCAATTGCAACGCGAGGTGCGACTCAGCGGTAGAAGAAAAAAAAAGAAATGAGATAAACCGTCTCTTTATGCGTAAGAAACGGCAGTAGAGAAATCGCGAGAGTGAGAAAATTCAGATATAGACATGGTATAGAACCCACCCCTCCCGATGAAGATATTGAAGCGCAGTGGAAACCCATATCCGACTCTATGAAAACTGCCGCGGGAAACGTACTAGATTTTGAAAAACCGCTTCGCAATAAACCATGGTACGATGAAGAGTGTCGCATAGCAAACGATGAAAAGAACGCTGTACGTATGGCAATGCTTCAGTCAATTGGAACGCGAGGTGCGACTCAGCGGTAGAAGAAAAAAAAGAAATAAGATAAACCGTCTCTTTATGCGTAAGAAACGGCAGTAGAGAAATCGCGAGAGTGAGAAAATTCAGATATAGACATGGTATAGAACCCACCCCTCCCGATGAAGATATTGAAGCGCAGTGGAAACCCATATCCGACTCTATAAAAACTGTCGCGGGATACGTACTTGATTTTGAAAAACCGCTTCGCAATAACCCATGGTACGATGAACAGTGTTGCATAGCAAACGATGAAAAGAACGCTGTACGTATGGCAATGCTTCAGTCAATTGGAACGCGAGGTGCGACTCAGCGGTAGAAGAAGAAAGAGAAATAAGATAAACCGTCTCTTTATGCGTAAGAGACGGCAGTAGAGAAATCGCGAGAGTGAGGAAATTCAGAATGAAAATCGAAAATTCTAGAAAAAAATTAAAAATGGAACTAATGGACATGGTTTAGGACCACCCTTCTGTTAACACACGGACGGAAATCTCATCGCAGATGTACAAAGCATGTTGGGAATACGGAGAGATCATTTTTCCGAGCTACTGGTACCTGAGATATCCAATGAAGATCACGATTTGGACGACGAAGTCGACTGCTCCCCTCCTAACCGAGATGAGGTCCGAACAGCTATTGCCGGCTTAAGAACAACAAAGCCGCAGGTGCCGATGGATTACCGGCGGAGCTGTTCAAGGCTGGTGGCGATGAGCTGATAAGGGGCATGCATCAGCTCATTAGCAAAGTTTGTTTAGAGGAATGCATGCCCGGCGATTAGAGTTTCAGTGTACTATCACCCATATTTGTAGTCATGGTGGTGCAACGGGTAGTGTGCCCGTTTCTTGTACATGAGACCATGGGTTCGATCCCCGCTCTGACCACCTTAAAAAAATTTCTTTAGGCGGCGGTCGCCTCGCATAGTGACGGCGACACTATCGAGTGTTTAGACATTATCCAGTATTATGCTCAAAATACCGTTCGCAATCGGTATAAAATCTGTAAGTCTCAATCAGTAAGTGACAAATTAGAAAGCGCACAGCTCACTGGTTATGGGAAGCTCTCCCCAATCCCTTCATGGGACGTAATGGAAACGATTTTTTTTTGTACGTCCCATATTTCAACATATCTGTCCCTCATCTCTGGGCCAACTACCGTGGAATAAGCCTTTTATCCATATCATATACGATTCTATCAAGTATAATGTGTGAAAAAAAGACTTGATCGGAACATACTAGTGTGACTTTAGGCCCGGAATATCGACAAATGAACACATTTGCAAGCTACGCCAAATCCTAGAGAAGACCCACGAAATATACATCGATATCTATCATCTATTTGTCGATTATACGGGAGAAACTCTACGAAGCAATGTCTGAGTTTGGTATTCCTGCAAAACTCATACGCCTGTGCAAGATGACCTTGACGAACACCAAATCCGCAGTGAAAGTTGGTATGGATCTTACCGAACCTTTCGAAACTAAGCGAGGCCTCAGTCAAAGCAACACCGTATCGTGCGATCTCTTTAACATCTTAATGGAGATCATTATGAGAAAAGTTGCAGTCAACATGAATAAAACCATCAGGAGCAAAAGTCACATGCTGCTCGCGTATGCTGCTGATATAGATATCATTGGGATCACAGTTAAGGAAATTACTGCGGTGTTTTCGAGAATTGAGCAGGAGCCAGCAAAAGTGGGTCTGCCGGTTAATGAGGACAAGACAAGATTAATGGTTTCAACATGCAGGGGGGCTCCACGCGAATAGACCAATGCGCGAACGTTGATAACCGTTATAATTTCGAGGTGGTGGACGTATTTATATACCTCGGATCTGCCGTAAACAAAAGCAACAACGTTAGCCTTGATATTACGCGGAGACTTGTGTTTGCGAATAGCTGTTATTTTGGGTAAGCACTTTAGAGATAAATCCGTCTCTCGAGTAACAAAAGACCAGCTGTACCAGACTCTCATACAACCTGTCTTGCTTTATGGCGTAGAATCCTTGGTCTTATCCCAAGCAGATGAAACATTTGTAAGGGTCTTCGAGAGAAAAATACTCCGAAAAATGTATGGCCCTGTAGTGAACAACGGCGAGTATCGGTGACGGTTGAACTGCGAGCTGCGATTGCGCTGGCTAGGCCATGTCAGTAAAATGGATAAAGACGAACCAGCAGGAAGTGTTTTCGAAACCGAACTCGAAGGAAGATGCAAAATATGAAGTCCACGACCCCGCTGGAGGGATCAGGTTGATGATTATTTGCGAACACTTGGTATTTCCAACTAGAGAGATGTCTTCGTTTTGTAAGGTTCCTGACCACCCGGGGTTGTTCGATAATGGATAATTTAGTAAGTAAGTAAGTAAAACCTTGCTGCCGTTAAAGTATATGTCGTCATTTTCACTTTCTCTTGATTGTTCATTATTTTCATATTGAAGTGTGCTTTAAAAATGTCGTTGTTTTTGTTGATGTAAAGTTGATGTTGGATATCTTCTTAAAGCCTTGTAAATCCGCCCGTCTCTTAATAGTTTCCTCATCTTTTCTTCGTACTCTTTTGTATAAAGTGCCAATGTTTTACTTTCCTTGTCAGATTCTACAATGATTTTCTTTATTCTCTTTTAAAAATTCCCTCGCAATATTTATAACGTACGTTTCTCTAACTTTTGATTTTTGTTCTCTTAAATGTCTCTTGATTAGGATTGTGAGTTTGTTGTGCGCTTTCTCTTGTTCCTCCTTCTCCACGATCATTTGAATGCAATCCTCCCCTTAGGCAATGACGCTGAACAAAGGAAATTGCTGTTTCGTCATCGGCAGAGCGAACTTTTGATTGTGCGCTAATAAGCTCCAAGAAAATAATTCTGTCATTTGTTTACAAATCATGAGTAGTCGTTGTATCTGTTAAATTATTCGGTTTGATCTTCTCGAAGTTTCCGCAACTTTTGTCCCTGTGTCTCTGCTATAGAAAACCCCTCATGTAAAGCTATTTGTTGATTTCTCTTTTTTGTAATTTCGGCCTCTGGTTTTGAAACTGGTATTAAGAAATAATTTTTTGCATGAAAAATATGATATGTCTGTGGCATTTTTCCAATTGTCCTTAAATTTACGATTTTCCTTAAATTTACTGAATAAATTTTATTCAAATCCCGTGTAAAATTACAGTACCATAAATGTGCTATGATAGTTGCCCCATGATATTTTATTTACTGAATAAATTGGTGACTAGTGTGTAGAGTTTACAATCAAAACTTTCACAAAATTTCGAATATTAATATTTCTTACTGATTTATTAATCTGTTAAAAGTTGCATCGTAGTAATGCAAATACTTCTACGCTTTTGCACTAATTTTAGTTTCCGGTCATATGAGAGGGAGGGTCACGAAACCTTGTAACGATATTCACTAAATTTAATACTTTTTCATAGTTTACTGATTTATTAAGGTGAGCGAAATATCAATGTAGAAGTTTAAATTTATTGGAACACAAATCAATTTTCTTTCAACTGACACACGCACAAATTGTTACACATGACATTGTGAAATATGACCAATTGTCGCCGAAGTTGTTTTATATCATAAAAAATTCAAAATTAGACAATAGAATTAATTTATTCAGCTATTGGAGAGATCAGTTCCTAATTAATAAGCTGTGCATAATCACTGATTGCTACTACTCTTTTTACATCAATTCTTGGCTGTTTCTGAAACAATTTTTATGTATAATTATTCCAATGTATCGCCATCGCGAAATTTGTAACCTTGCAGCAAAAAAATGTTATCCTTAAATTCCATTTACCAAGAACGCTTGCAATTCTCTTCATCCTTCTTTTGTTTTACAGTGATATCAATTTAAACGCGTAAACTGGATATGAAAACGTTCTTTGATTCTTTTGCTTATTGCGCTTTGCATTCGATTGTTCTTGGTATTCCTTTGAGTATTAGTTGTTTTTTTTTTCGTCCAAAGGCTATATCACTTGCAGTGTTGAGTTGTCGATTTTCAAGGACTTTGAGTGAGGTAACAGACAAAAGACAACTGCCACACGGAAGACTACAATAACACAAGCGCGATAAAAATGCAGTTCTCCAATTCACCGTGATGAAAACATGAAACCCAGCAAAACTATTGAAATTTCTCATTTTTCTCAAACTAAACGAAAAGGAAGTACAACGTCATAAAACATTTGCTTTGGTATCGATTAAAAGGAGTGTCCTATGGACAAATAATGGACAGTGAAAAACATTATGATAAAAAAAAATCACATGAGGTGTCATTGGACACCCGGTTGGAACGAAGTTCCTTCCACTATATATTATGTACACGCCTAAGGCGCCCGTTAAAAAATACGATAATTTAAATGGATTTTTAAGAAAATATACTTTTTGTAAAATGTAAAATTTTTTTTAAGAACAATTTTTTTTTTATAGAATGTATTTTTTTTAATACATTTGTAGGTCCTTCTTGTAAGAATATATAACGGGTCCGCCAAATAACTTTTTTTTTTTTTAAAATGCTTTAAAAAACAACTACTGAATATTTTCTCAAATTTCTTTTTTATTTCAAAGTACAATCCTTCCGGTTAATAATGGAAAGCTGCTCGGTCCAATTTTTAAGCACGTTATCGATTGTGTGCAGCTGTATTTCACCAATGGCTTCACGAATATTGTCCTTTAAAGCGTCAGATGTCTCTGGCTTGTCGGCGTAACACTTATCTTTGAGGGCACCCCACAAATAACAGTCCAACGGTGTCAAATCGCAGCTCCGAGGTGGCCAAACGACATCAGCTCTGCGGCTGATAATGCGATCTTCAAAAACAGGGCGCAAAACATCGAGTGCAGCTTCGGCTGTGTGGCACGTAGCGCCGTCCTGTTGAGACCAAATCTAGCCAATGTACCCTTCTCTTAAATTTTTGTGAACAAAAATTTGTTCAACATGGCCCGATAACGATCGCCATTGACTGTAACGGCCACTGCTTGCTCATTTTCGAAGAAAAATTACCCAATTATTAATCTGGACCAAAATCCGCACCAAACAGTGACTAGTTTTGGGTGCATCGGCGTTTCAATGTATTGCGTGCGGATTTTCTGTGCCCCAACTGCGACAATTCGCTTGTTTACATACCCGCCAAGATCAAAATGAGCTTCATCTGAAAAGATGATTATTTAGGCAAAATCGGCATCTGCAACATTGCCATGATTTACAAAGTAATGTCGCAATATTTCCCAGCGTTGTTCAAGCGTATACACAACCATATTCGTTCAGCGGAAGGATAAAACTAATTATCTGTCAAATCAGACATGAGCTAAGTGTTACCATTCACGAAATAAGGTACTTTTTTAAAGAGAGGTACTTCTTTTATTAAAAGATAATGTTTTGGAAGAAAATGTACTATTTTTAAGAAGAAGTACTTTCTGTAAGAAACAGCCATAAGAGTATGTATTTTGTTTACAAAGAAGTACGTTTTAAGACCACGTCCTTTTTAAGGAAGTGGTACTGTTTTTAGGAAAAGGTTGTTTTTTTAAGAAAATTTACTTATTTTCAGAGAGGCTACTTATTTCAAGAAAAGAAAAGAAAATGTATTATTTTATTTTTAAGGAACGGAATTTTTAAGAAAAGTTTTTTTTATTAAAATGTGGAATTTTTTTTTAAAATTCGGCCTTTTTTTTCAAGAGTACGTAAATTAAGCAAAGGTACTTCTTTGAGATAAGTTATTTTTTGAGAAATGTTACTTTGTTTAAGAATATGTATAGGTATTCTTTTTTGAGAAAATTTACTTTTTTTAACAAAAGCCACTTATTTAAGAAAATGTAATTTTTTAAACTTCTGTCGTCACTTTGGCTTCTCTAAATTTGCTTTTTATTGGGTTGTACTGGGTTGGCAGTTAGACCAGTCAGTCTATCATCATATGTTCTTAAGACATTTGAAAGGTTACTGGACATTCACTTTAGAAGTAATCTTCCACAGAAATCTAATATCGAGTTCTCAGCATGCCTATATCAAGGGCAGGTCAACTGAGACAGACGGCTCTCCACACTAGAGTCAACATAATAGAGAACTCTCTTGAGAATAAGGTCTTCGCTCTAGGGACCTTCCTACACATCGAGGGAGCCATCAATAACATTCAACCTTCGGCGATTATTAGGTACCGGGACACAGCGACATTCCAAGCAATTGTGTAGCGGATGCGTTAGGTAGACAGGGCACTACGGCACAGGTTCTTCCGGCAAAAGAAGGTGTTAGTATGCCAATCTCTACCTGCCGTTTGCAGATCAGGCAGTGGGCCGATAATATGTTCAAAGACAAGTGGAGACTTACTTCAACTTGCAAACAAGCCAGGGTCCTCTGGCCACAGGTGAACAGGAAGAGGACTAGGAAACTACATAACTTACCGAGAGGCAGGTTATCCACAATGATAGGAACACGTACGGAATATTTTCTTGTAAGAAAACACGCCCTAAGATTGAGACATAGACATAGTAGATGCTGTATGTAGGAGGATGAGGAAACGACGAAACACCTTCTCTGGGATTACCCTGCTCTGGCAGGACTGAGAAGTATGATATTCGGGAAACATCTAGTAAGCACCGTAGCCCTACAGGATATTCCTGTAGGTCTTATAGACAAATTTATTAAAAGGGAAAATTGGCTGGACGACTAGTCAATAGCTGCTACGGAGGCCTAAGTGTGCTAGACAGCGTGCTGTCTTGCAGCCTTTTCAACCAACCAACTGGGTTGGCAAAAGTACCCAATATAGTCGCTAATACTGGGTTATAACATATTAGGGTTAAAAAATATTGTTTAATTGTTTTACTTAGCCACCAGCTCGCAAATAATTACAAATATAATTACAAATATTTACTGTCAAAGATCTGCCTTAAAAAATAATCACCCTTTATATTATGCATAATTCTATATAAGTATTACGGGCACAGGCACCATTCCTAATATTCAAATTTTACACAGAACCTAAGATATAATTTTGGACAACACACGAATCCTTTTTGATTTTATAGGGACGATATGCTATCAGCTTCAAACGATTGTAAATCTAAATATTATTGAAACGATATACTTTAGTATAGATGGTTTTTCTGTTGTTGTTGCGTGTTTATCCACCACAAATCCGAAGTTAAAAATAAATTTAGTCAAGGGCAATAAAACCACCTTAAAATTGAGGTAACGCATTAATAGTGAGATATCCTCTTTCTTTTGTATATTACTATTTCAGCATCTTATAAGTATAGTGAAACTCGTGTTGGTAAAGCCCTAACAAAGATAGAAGGATTTCGTGTTATTTTCAATTATCCTGAACCTTTCTGACACTTACGATTTCAAAGGTGTTTGATGGTGTTGGAACTTTTATATGAATTCCAGCCGCATCTTATTTGTTAACTCTAGAAATACTAATGCTGATGTTGATTGCTGTAAGCATTTCTTTACCACGTATTTCCATCGCTCTGTCCAAATGACCTACCGGAGTACCGAGAACAAAAAGATAAATAAAATTCTGAGTGTTATATAAATAAATAAAGGCCAACCATGGTGAGAAGATAAGAAAGACGGAGACGAGATACGAAAGACAAGGAGAATCAAACGAAAACCAAAAAAAAAAAAACAGGAAACACGACGTAAATTATTTTACGTTATTTTTCCGCCAGGCACCTAAATCATCTGATAACGTATACAGGTGAAATTAAATATTAAACAAAAGTGAGAAACAAAAACCCAGAAATACCGCGAGCAAAATAAGTTGCTTTGACTGCATTTGTTTTTTTCTGCAATGAACAAAGGATAATATTCAAGTATATTTTCAAGTATATTTCAAATATAAGAAAGACACAAAATAATTCCAAGTTGTATTTACACAACTCTACGTAGTATAACGAATTCAATCAGTAGACTGAAATTCGATCAACATGTGCTTAACCCATTAGATGCCAAACAGAAACTACAAGGAAAATTTTAAAAAGTTTTTTTTATTATTTATATTTATTATAAAAAAAAATTATTTTCAGGTTATTACAGGGGTGTACCCGTATTGGCACAATGGACACTTATGAGTGAAAACTGCTGAAACAAGTTCTGTCAATGCAACGTGTTTTCTAGCATTTTTTGCAACCCCATCGGCTTCTGTTGTGGCAGATGACACAACGCGTACTCTATGGAAGCTTTCAGGAATCTGATCGGCACCATCTAGTTGCAAACCCTCGATATTTGAGGACGAAGGGCGAGCAAAGTGTCTTTGGGGTGATTGTTTTAGGTAAAACCTAGCTATACTTCGCCGAAATAGTAACTGATCCATGGGGTCTTTTTAGAGTGTACATGCAGGCGCCACGCATTTGATATGACCATGTCAATCATATAGGTGAATAAAAAACACCACCATTTGTTGCCATGGATGCTAGTTCCATACGACGGCATTGATTGGTCCATTTCATCAAACCCACCCATGCCCTTGTTGTAATTTTGGAGCACGTGTGGAATTTTTTTTCAGAACACCATCTTTTCTCATAAGAATCGTATTTGGCACCAATTGTGCAAATACTGTTCTCTTTACAGGGGACTAGTAATAACTCATTATTTTTGTCGAACCTGTAGTCGAACTCCGAAAGTGATTTTTATCCTCATCTCTTTTGGATTTGGTAGGGAACACTTTTCTAAACGATTTTCTCGAATGTTTCCTGTATCACCGTAACCTAACAAAAAAACTTTGTGATTAGCAGGGTTTGAATTTAATGTATTTAGCAGAATTTTAACAACTCTAGTACCCAATGGCTCAATAACAGGAGAGGTTGATTTACCACAATAAATATCAAAACAGTAGTCATATCCCGACAAACTTGCTGCAACCCCTCGATTAAATTGTTTTGCCTCGATTAAATTGTTTTGCTGAATGACGACCGTAATACTTGACCACAGATTCGTCGATAAAGGTTCTTTAAATCTGTTCCTGGACATAACTTTTGATCCTACACCTACTCCGATGTCATCATCTACAGAACAATAAATATTTTCCCTTGGCAATTTGTGGTAGCTAGATAAAAAAAGGCTCTGCAACAGTGACACTAAAGTCGTGTCGATTATTTTGACTGGCGCATAATTGGAAAAAGCCGACAATCATTGTACGCACTTCTTCGTCGAAAAACATTTCAAATATTTTAACAGGTGACAGACTCATCATCACTACTATTTTCAGTATCCGCAACAGTACTAATATTATGGACAAATATTTCGACTTCTCCATGAACGTCATTCGGCAAGATTCGTAAAGTTTCAATGTCATCAACACCCTCTTCTTCATCAGTAACAACGCAAGGTGCTGGTGGAATTATGGCTAAATCATTCCCCCAGCCATCGTCACTATCTTCTACTATCATATTTACGGCTTCTTGTAAACCGATTTTCGATTGGTCTGAATGAACACAAACCAGTTTACGTGTTCGAGTCTTGCATACATTTAGGTGTTTACGTTTTCCCAAATGGATGAAATTTAGTACACTTTTAGCCGTTGTACCCAAATTGGCACAGTAATATTTGAGGCGTTATAAAATCGTATATATTTAGTTTATCAAACGCACAGTTTACGCACAAAATACTGTATTTGTTAAACAAACCACCTACCGTTAGAGGTGTTCTGATATCTAATTTTAACACAGTTTTACCCAAAAAAAAATGAACGTACTTAAATCGTTTGATATTATATTTAATCATTGCACCCTCCACTACTAAATTATGTACAAAAATATTAACAACTGTCAACACTCTTTGACGTAGAATACGTCTTACCTTACGGTATGAGGGGTCATGTCAGGTTTCTATTGTTGTAATCTTTATTTCATTGAATTTGAGGAAACGGCTAGATGAATTTTTTAAAAAAATTTTTTTGTAGGTAAATGAAGATGTTATCTTTCGTTTGACATACATTTCATATTGGTTGATATATTTCTAGTATTTTAATTTCTCAAATGAAAATTGTTTAAACACATACACTCAAACATATGTGTGGTGTTTGGTTGAGTGTTTTTGGTTGCTCAACATTGGTTAGGAACATGTATCTAGTAAAAAGTGAAACGAACAGCAAGCTAATGTTGCTTGGCAACATGTATCTAGTAAAAACTGAAACAAACAGTAAGCTAACGTAATAAAGCTTTTTTGCGGAAGCTTCAATAAAGCTGTTGTAACATTAATTTTGAATTGTAAAGCGTAAAGCTTTCACACAACGCTCGAATGCTAATGCGAAGACTCGATAAGGTAAACCTTTTTTAATATTAGGGCGGCCCTCTCAACATTCGCAGAACTTATTTCAATAAAAATATTAATTAAAATACATAAATTACATTAAGTTTAAAAAAATTGAACATAATATTTTTTTTAAACGGACATGAATCAAATGCCGTTGGTAAATATAAAAGTTACAGCAGACAGTTGTCCGAGGCCTTCGGCCACGGACTGTCCCTGCAGGCTGTGTCAGAGACACGGCCATTAAGTTTAACGTAGAATACGCCATCCGATAAGACAGAAAACATATATAACAATAAATGATAAATAATATAAGCAAATGAATTTATTGTTATATAAGTTTTCTGTCTTATCGGATGGCGTATTCTACGTTAAACTTAATGGCCGTGTCTCTGACACAGCCTGCAGGGTCAGTCCGTGGCCGAAGGCCTCGGACAACTGTCTGCTGTAATTTTTTTTTATACACCCTCAATTATTAGGTGTTCCCATATTGGCACGGTGGACAAGAATGGGTTAATGAATTCAAAGACATAATTTTCGGGGAAGAAAGCCCAAACAGCGAAAACAGTGATGTAGTTGTATTTCTGAAATTATTTCTATTCAGCGAAGCTGAAAATCAATCAAGTGTTAAGAAATAGTCCAACTAAAAATGTCACATACTACATGTAGTGACACCAAACATACAGCATGGGCAACTTATGACACATTAGTATTTTGAAATTGAAAGGAAGTTAGCCTATACTTCTGGCAATTGCTCCCAAAATTGTCGGCTCATATTACTTGACATATTGGGTATTTTTTTTGGACATCGAAAATATTTTCAAAACTATTGTTTTAGGTTAGGTTATGAATAACCCTGACAGTTAGAACATAAATTGTCATGAATTCAAATGTAGGTAATCACAATACCTGTGTCAGTCTAACTGATGTTCGTTTACCACTGACAAATAATGAAAATCTGCTAACTAATCATTTTCATTAATTTTTTGGCCACCTATAGATTATGTGACAACTTTTGTCATTGGTGGCTATTTTGTGTGACGTTTTGTAATGATTGTTAGTAATATATTTTCGTATCTTTCGAATAAAGTTGGTGAATTATTATTGCACAAAAGTAGTTCATTAATTGGCATGCTGATTTATTTATGTTCATATATAGATTTATATTAGGCGCCACTAAATCAATACCACCTCACACGAACTCAAGCATTCTGCGTGGAAACGCTCTTACTCTGGCAGACCACAGGCTCGTCATAGCTCAGCATGAATCTTAGCCAAGTTTACGCAAGGAGGTTGGAAAATCTGCTGTTATGAAAAATCAGCTGAGCAAAGCGAAACATTAAATGTAAACAAAATCCAAAATGAAAATAAACAAAAAAAAAAAGAAACAGCGAATGAATGACAGTCTAAATCGACATGTGGACTTATTAATAGGGTAAATGTGTTTGTGATTTGAACAATTGTTACTCAAGCATATCGCTACACACTAAATCATAATTTAATACCAATGTAAATAGACCATGGGGCTGCCCGTGGATGTGTGAAGTTTCTGATAGCCAGTCATTTGGGAGTGGCCTAAATTAATTCATTCATACCGTTGTTCAATCAGCTTACTACTTCCTAGAAGTAGATCCTGGGCAATGGCCCGCTGTTAGCTGGCTACATTGAGAAGGCGAATCTGGCGAGCAAAATGATAACATAATAAACCTGGCAGTAAACAAAAAGCAAAACTTGGGCGGGCTCGGCTTGGCTTGGTTTCTCCCACCGTTATATTGGCAAGGAAAATATAAAACGAGTATGAGAAACATGAAACTCCCTACTTGTTTAACACTCATGCGACCTCTGTGCTGGCCATAATATTAAAATTGCTCTAGGTGATTTTAATGCTAAAGTTGGCACCGAAAATGTCTTTGAACCACTTTGAAAATCTGTCTTTTTTGTTCCTTGGATGCAAATATTAAGTGTGTTTGGAGCTTGTCGCAAATATAATACTCTTGTGTTCAAATATATTGTGTTTGCTATTCAATATTACATTTCTGAGACACAATGATTAATATGTTAGAATATATGTGTTTGTGACCCATATATATTAATGTTTGTGATACAAATAGAGTTGTGTTTGTTACACTGTCTTTCGAGAGCAAGAAAATAAAAGAGGGGCAACAAGAGAGTCTATATTGTAAGAGTGTATCTGTATTTTTGCATTATTCCCTCAGTCAGTGAGTCACAAATATTCCCTAATGTGCGTGCAAATTGCAGATGAAGTCAGTGTTATTTCGGGCTTAGTAAGAACTTTGGAAATTAGAGCCTCTCTCGAAAAACAAATATCCAACTACATCAGAACCCCACACAACCTGTGCTGGTTTACGGTGCAGAATCCTGAGACATATGGCATGATGATGAAACATCAATGGGAGTCTTCTAGAGATACATGCTTCGAAAAATATATGGTACTATAACAGAAATGCGGCAAGTATCAGAGATGGACGAATGAACCACGAGCTGTATAATCTGCATCGGCGTAGTTATGCGTATCGAAATAGGGACCTTTCCCAGGCTAGGACTTGTCAGTAAAATGGATCAGAATAAACCATAAAGACGTACTCGAAGGACATCGAAAAAGAGGACGACCAAGACTTCGGTGGAAAGGCCAAGTGGAATACTGCCAGCGAGAGCTTGATGTTACCTTTTGCATGAGAATGTATGAAGATCAAAATGGTTGGAGAAACATGCTATCTTTATTTTGTAAGGCCCTCGATCCCTCTGGGTTGTTTGTGGCCACCTAAGTATGTAAGTAAGCAAAAACGATTAGTCTTAAATTTCTCCGCCTTTATTTCGATATCTATTTTTTTACAACAAATTGTGATAGATCCACCAAATGGCTGGGAAAATTTCCGTACATTTAAATTTTCTATCTCAACAGTATAAAAGGAAATTCCTTAAATAATTCAAAAGCCTATATGATTACGTCTGAATTTCCAATTCAACTAATTTCGTAATCTTTTGCAAAATTGAAAACATCTGTTTGAAGGACGTAGACATTTTTTAAAACTCTTAGGCTACAGAAAATGGGCGGCGACAAATTTTACATACATACCTATCAAAAAGCTCTTTGAATAATTTGAAAACTGTCAAACAGCATGATCCTCAACAACACACATATGTATATATTCGTATACACATAAACAAAAATAGTATGTGGAATCGAAAGCAAAACAAACAATAAAATGATTTCATAAGCGCATCCTAAAAATAGCAAATAAATTGACAACAGCACCACCATTTCAAGCAAATGAGAAGAATAAAAAAATGTAACCCAAAAATAACAAATATCTTTCAGTTGTAGCCATAAAACAAACTGACTAACGAGAATAACAGTCAATTCCAATTTTTGGTTTGTAAAGGCGACCAACAAGTTGTTTAGTTAGTGCGAATGGTCGCCAAGCAACTGAGTGGTAGGTTAGCCGTCTTCTTACCTTCAAGTTGGGTCCTAGCGAACAGAGTAGTGTTTGATATATTCGTGGATACCCACAAGCATATAAATACATATATTTATACTTTTTCTCTCAGTATGCCGCCAGCCAGTCCACATATACATTTACTGCGAATCCTTGACGACATATTAGCTGAATGTGTTTCTTTTTTTGCAGTATATATATATGTCCATATATACTCAGGAATTGGTTCTTCCCACTTGGGGGAAAAACACATGTAGGAAAGGTGTAGTCAAAGTCAATTTAATTGGACGGAGAATCAGATTTACATATTTCAAGAATTGTTGTAAACATCTATATTTTCGCAACGGATAACTGAATGATGACGCATGCCTTTAGCATCAATGGATAGATAAAATACGGGGCAGAAACATTAAAATAAAATACTACAATTTTCAGAGTGTTAAATTGTCATAATAAAAGTTCGTTTGCATTGCAGATGCGAAATTAACAACAACAAAATCAGTGAGTGTTCGAACTGACGGGCGGTGTGTTAACGCTTTTTTGTTACACGATACATTCACACATTCAGATTAACAGGAGTTTACAACAGCTGTTTTATGTTCGAAAAAAGTCCGTGGAAGACTTTTAAAACATATAGTGATTGACAGAACTGTTTAATTTTAACAATTTGTGTGTTAATTGGGACCTACGCAAATAATTTTATTCTAACAGTCTTTTCTAATCAATCTATTCGGCATACTTACGAAATAACGAAACCCAGTCCCCTATCACCGTTTCTTCCTTGAAACCATCTCTTATATAAGTTCTTCAAGTACTTACTTGATCACCTGTCTCATCGGTACTCCTTGTACCTGTTCGATGTCTATGAACACATTAGTCAATGTTAAATTGCAGAATAAAAAAATAATTTTTGTGATGAAGGCTTTTTTGCTATTGCACTTTGTAATACTGTGCAATATTGTGCAAACAAATAAAGCAATATTTAGCTCATTGAAATACTTATTTTTGTTTTGTCATAAACAGAGCGACGACAAAAAGCATTGAATAGTATAGGGAACTTATTGCACTCTTTTTCCGCATAAGGGCATAAACTAATCTTATTCTCTTTAAAGAATATTTCAATATTAAAAAAAATTACAATACAAAAATTTTGTATAACGAAGAATATAGGTAGTCAACGAACCCTCTCCATCGATTTATGTCTCTGGCGAGTGATTTAGTTTGTTTGCCCTATAATTTAGTTTACCTATACTCCTTATGTAGGCACCGGTTCCATATATTTGGTTGTTTTTCTGCGGGTTCCATTCAAGTCCTGCTCTAGCAATGTCTGATGTTGGCTGCCTAAGTATATGGCCCATTCAAGTCCATTTTCTTTTAAGTATATTCAATAGGACTTTTACATGTACGTTGCCAAGGTACTTCAATGGAAATTCTCTTGAGTAGATATAGGGAATTTTTCTCAGACAATTCTTGACAATCGTTTGCACCTTTTTCGTTGTAATTTTCGTCAACCTCCAAGTAGTACAACCCTACAACAGTACAGACTTCACACTGTAATTGAATATTCGGGATTACATCTTTTCCGATATCCCCGTATTGCGCCAGATTTTGTGCAGGTTTAGGAATTCAGCACGGGCCTTATTTATCCACTCACTAATAAGCATCATAGAGCCATGACCCTTGAATCCACGTCTTTAATTAACGTACAGTCAACTATTAGTGGAGCATTCCCTTCTGTTCGACTACTTGTCTTCTTTATATTTATTCTCAATCCTACTTTTTTTAAATTTTCAGAGAATTTGTTTAACTTGGCCTCGATCTGATAAAATTTGTGGGCCATAAGACATATGTCATCTACGTTGTGGATGTCATTTAGATGTTCGTATATGCCC
Organism: Phaonia tiefii; assembly: GCA_963931995.1. Classification (NCBI taxonomy): domain Eukaryota; kingdom Metazoa; phylum Arthropoda; class Insecta; order Diptera; family Muscidae; genus Phaonia; species Phaonia tiefii. Next base: position 320,783,891 of record OZ008367.1, on the reverse strand, counting down.
CATGAAATGCCGAATGGCGCTTCTACATTCGTTGGCTCCATTACCTCGTCCACAAGTGATAACGTGGAGGACAAGATGTGGTCAAAGACTGGCTTTCATTTTCAATAAAACGATCCTTAGAAGGTGTATCACTGTGTCGTAATACACACAAAATATTAATTTGTATTTACCAGGTATATATTTTTTTAACTACTTTAGTCTGACAGATTTGGGCGTAATGAGAATATATTTTATTTACAATTAGTGATAGGAAAACAATTTCCATACATAAGTTTTTCAGCCTAGACTCCACAATGAAATTTCTCAAAAAAAATCAATGAGTGTTCGAACTCACGGATTATGTGTTAACACCTTTTTGCTATACGGTACCTGTTCGATTCCTATGAACACATTATTAAATGTTACATTGAAAAATAAAAAATAATAGTTTTTTTGTATACACCGGGCAATGCTGAACATCAAATGACTCGCTTTGTTTGGCCATAGCAACAACAACGAAACAACCAAACACACAACATCGCACGTACTTTGTCCGAAGTAGCTGACGTGTACGTGTGTCACATAACCACATGTTTGGGATATCAACAGCAACGAAACAGCCAAACACACAACATCACACATACTTTGTACGAAGTAGCAGACGTATTAGTGTGTCACCATAACGTCGACTGCGCAAGCAAATGAAATTCTGCGTAGATATGCTTTATATCTCCGTTCAAAAACAGCAACAGACACATGCACATACATACATTATTATGTTAATACATACGCTATAGACACAATTTCGTTTGCCTCACCCCTGCCACACCACTCTTTCATTGCTCTCTTGCTCGCACATTTTTGTTTAAAACGTCATTATTCTCTTTCGCAGTCGCAGAAAATCTGGTTTTAGCAGCAGCATAAAATCTGGTTTTAGCAGCAGCATAAAATCTGGTTTTAGCAGCATAAAATCTGACTTTGATAGTTTTAGTCCCTATACGCCGCTATAGATGTTAACACATCAAAAAAAAAATATTGGGTCATTCTTCATACACAGGGTGTTTCTTTTAAACGGAGACGATCAAATATCTCGAAAAATAGCCACTCTAAGGAAAAAATGTCCATAATCAAAATTTAATCATACCGCGGGGGAAATACATTAGTGCAAAAAAAAATAGTCCCCCACACGCGGCTTTGTAGGTGGGGCGGGGGTAACTTTAAACTAAGATAGGAAGTCATATTTTGTATTGCAGATACGAATTCTACGACTAAAAGTACGTATGATATGAATGAAATATTTTGTTCGGTTCATGATATATGGCGTTGTAATCGACGAAATTCAATTTTTTCAATTTTTCCTTCTTAGAACAGACGCATTCGATTGTGCAATACGTTTGAAATAAAAAACATCACGTAATCATTGGAAATACTCGAAATTCGTCATCAAAACAATTTATTAATGTAAATGGTAGGTGGATACAATAATTTTAGCTTAAAATAAGTGTTCAAAATGCTGGCACACTATTCGGTGGTGGTGACCCAAAAAAAAATTGCACATTTTCGGACTTTTTTTTTTATATATTGCTCCAAAAAAGTTCTTTAGTTAAGAAACAACTATTGTTATGATTTTTTTTTATATCTCAAGATGTGTAGCTTCCATTTCCATTTTAAAATTCTACAATCGGTTAAAAATTGCAAAAGATATAGGCTGCTCAATATGGAATTTGTAATGCCTTTAAATAAGTGAACCGGAGTGTATTTTAAGAAATATTTTTGGAAGTTTTGTGTTTTATTTTTTGTACATTTTTATTTTGGGCGATGTTGCCCACATGCATAGCTGACACTACGTACAACACCATGCACGTGGAATTGAGATCTCTATTAAATTGAAACTCATTTATATTGAATTAGCAACACACATTTGTTCATTAAAATTAAGAGACCTGAAGACATTTTTTTTAGTTTACTTTGGAATTATCCGAAATAGATATAATCTCGATAAAAGACCGCCAGTTAAAATGTTACTTGTTTCTAAGAATAATTAATGTATTTATTTTACTACACAGCGCAGTGTGGTTATCTGCTTATAAAAGAGTGCAACCATTATGCCCGTCAACTTAAGCTCGTGCTTCCCGCAATCGACATCTATGTCCCTTCGTTAATCCTATTTAAAAGAAAAACATTTTTATTGGATATAATAAATGAAATTGTCGGAAAAGCACCTTCATACTGAGCTCTTCTCAGTGTGTAGGTCTCTGCTCTAAATGAAATTTGGAGTTGATGATGCTACGTTGATGCCGACCCAGTCGTTGTTGCAACATTTATTTGAACTGTTCAATTCTTTGAAAACTGTTAATGTATCTGGATATTTTGCAGCTTATCTATGTTTCATTCATGTTTAATTTTAAATGTGCAATTGTGTTATATCAACAGCAATAAAAACAAATGATATTGCACAGCGATGAAAAAAACTGAAAACGATAACGAACAAAGTTAGAAAATGAGAGAAAATTAAACTCCATTTTATTTAATTATAGGAAAATAATTTCTTTCTTTCTTTTCTGTTCTTCAATGATGATAATATTTGTTCCTATACTTTAGTTGCAGACATTTTGTAAATTGCAATGCCTTGTTTCGTTTGACAAAATTTGCACTAAGAGAAACAAGTTTATCGTCTAAGCGAACTGGAAATTGGAACACACAGGACCATAGATGCGAAACTATATATTTGCGTTAGCTGGTGTTATATATTACTCTGTTTAACAGTTTAAATATTTCTGAACCATTCGCACGGGACTCTTAATCCCACAATTCATTATGAAATCGAATCACAAATTACAGCAGGTAAACTAGCAAACAGTTTTATTTTGACTAGGGTCTTCTCTAATGGTACCGGTATGGAAACAATGCTGTCAACCCCTTCTCAACATTGGTCTCTTGATCCCAGTGTTCATTACGAAATCTTGTCAGAAGTTACATCAGGGGAAATACAGAAAAATATAACATCAGCTCAACTTTATAGTAAACAGTTTTACTACAGCATGAATTCCCAATAAAAGCTTTTAGTGTTTTTTTAACTTGTTTGCTGTTGCTTTCATTAGAGGGCGAAGTTCTTCGAAAGCCTAGCATCATGAGGCACTCTAACAGTTGTTACTAACGACATTTTGTTACATTTTACAACATTCTAGTGTTTATTGCTTTATTGTTAAACTGACGAAAACGTATACAGTCATGTGTAAATATCCTCAGGAATATACTATGTGTGTCTGTGGAAATATAAAGAACATAAAGTTGTATATTTTGGAAGTACTGTGGTTTGTATGCGTGAATTTAATTGGCTTACAAAGAAAATGGCTGTCAACTAACGATGTTTTGTTCATAACCAGCCAACAGATTTCTGAGGACTCATAAAAGAGTGTGTTTTAACAACTTCGCAATATTTATTACATATTCCCAAACTAGTTTAAGGTCATCTATTTTTTAAATAAAAAAGTCGGCTAAATAAATGCTTATGCATACACATATACCGTTGTATAAAACATATGCAGAAAATGATTGTATCGTATATGTAGATTATTGTTCCAGCTTTTTGACCAATATACACCCTTTTTTTCTTATTTCGCTACATCATTGGGTTTCAATTTCAGGAAATGTTAACCAAATTAACAAATTCATACGAATTCTCGAAATTAAAATTTTTCAAGTTAAAAAACTAAATTACACATAGAAAACTACTGAAACGGAAAACAATTTTTGATTACAGAATTTTCTAATTTTTACTGGTTAAATGTTTGTAATTCTGGTCTACATTATTGGTATCTGTTTTGAAGTTAATTTTTTTTTAATTATTTATAGCGTTTCTGATATATAATAAAGTTTATAATTACACAGTGATAAAAAATATGCATGAGGTGTCACGGGACAACCAGTTGGAACGAAGTACCTTTCGTTATATAATGGGTTTTCCAATAGGAACTTGACAACTTGGAATTTAATTTGTGAACACATTATTTCACTGATCACCTAACGGTTACTTTCCTGTTTTTTTTAGTAAACTCAACATTTTCACCATGGTAAAGTACACGAACGAACAACGTATGCAAATTATAAAAATATACTACCGAAATTCGGAGTCGGTGACCGCAACTTTAAGAATGTTAACTCCAATTTTCGGTAGTTATTCTCGCCCTACTAGACAATCAATAACAAGTTTAGTTCAAAACTGTTAGTCTACATATTTATTGTGTAATGCTGCCGTGCCAGTGAGACAACGTATTGGTCGAAGTGACGAGAATATCGCTGCCGTTCAGGCGTCCGTAGCAAGCTATGAAAATCGGTCGATTCCGCGGCGTTTTCCAGAACTGGGCATCGCCAAGACCACTTTATGGTGAATTTAGCGTAAAGATCTTGGTTTACACCCATACAAGATCAAGCTGACTCAAGAATTGAAGCCGATGGACCATTTGAAGCGACGTACGTTGTCCGATTGGGCTCTGGGGAAGATGCCCCATGATGATGAATTTCATCACAAAATTATCTTCAGTGACGTAGCTAATTTTTGGCTCAATGGGTTCGTCAATAAGCAAAATATGCGTTATTGGTTTGGTTAAAATTCACATGTGCTTCATGGACCACCACTTCATCCACAACAAATAACTGTTTGGTGCGGTTTGCATGCCTTCGGCGTCATTGGGCCATATTTTTTCGTCTTCAATAACGATCGTCACTTTATTGTGAATGGGGATCGTTATCGCGCCATGATTACTGATTATTTATGGAGCGAATTGGAAAACATAGACTTGGACGACATGTGATTTCAACAGGACGGAACCACAAGCCACACAGCACACGTTTCATTGGATTTATTGAAGAGTAAGTTTGGTGAGCGTGTTAGCACAAGAAATGGAAAATTGCTCGCCTCGTTCGTGCGATTTAATGCCTCAAGACTATTTCGCCTCTACACTATTTCGCCTCTAGACTATTACGTCAAATTGTTGGTCTATACCAAAAAGGCGATGACGTTGGAAGAACTCGGAGCCAACATTGAACGCGAAATAGCGGCCATTACCACCGAAATGTGAAATTGAATCCAACGAAATTGGGTCCAACGAATCGACCGCTGCCGACGTGCCCGCGTTGGCCATATGAACGAAGTCGAGTTCCATTCATAAATGTTTTGATTGTATTTCAAGTCAATCATAAAGTTTTGGAAATATCTCTAATGGTTTGCGTTTAATTTAAGGAAAGTTGTCAAGTCCTTATTGGAAAATCCTTTACAACTTTGTCAACCTAAACCTGCAGACAAAATTCTTAATAACAACTGCACAAACTACTTTTCATCTTTTCACAGGAAATCGCGGCTCAGCAAAACTGCACTGTCGGTATCTAGTGCATTTTTTGGATGATTACGTTTCAAAACAAATAGTTACATGGAAATCATTTCGCTCGAGAAAATCGCACACTTGCCAAGTTTTGAGTAAGAAGCATGTCAATACAAGCAAGCTGGCTAATGTTAAAAGAACAGACAACTAGTCTAAGGTTGATTTTATTACAATACGCGAGTCGCGCTTAAAGCAACCGACTGTAGTCTTTTTTTCAATAACTTATATTATTGAAATGTGTATTATTGTTTCAACTCTAGCGCATACATATGCAACATTTCGTAAATTCCTTAAACCAGTCTCGGGATATGTTGATTATGCTAAATGTGTTTTGATCTAATAGAATATTAGTGAACTACGGAATAACATAATTCATTGAATAGTTTTATTACAATTCTAGTTATAGTCGAGTGTTTATGAAGAATTTGTCTTCGTGTTTTCCGAACATATGGAAAAAATTTAGGTATAGAAACTCATTTCGTATATGTACTGCTGGACTTTTGTTGCAGTTTCGTGTTTCAACTACTAGTTAGTTAACTGAAAAGAGAACCAGAACGTGATTACTCCTGCAAAAGGCAGGGAGTTTGGACTACGTAACATATAAGTATATATAATCTCAGACGATTTTGACCTAACAAAGTTCGGATAATAAATTCATTATTACAGATTTGAATCATAGATACCTTAGTTTCGACTTTTCGGTTATACTGGAAAATCCTCTCCTCACTGCCTGGGTGCGACATTGTGAAGACGTTGAAAGTTTTACCCTTTCGTTAGCTTGATATTTAGTATACCCAGGACTGCAAATAAAATCGTAGAGTCGCCGTAGTATTTATATAGTCTTTTCTTGGTTTCTTTGAAGATTTTAACGTTTTTAAGCAACAAATATTAGGTATTATGAAACTCACCTTTTCACCATTCACAAGGGTTTCTGATTTCAATATTTGCTGAACACAAACTAAGGAAAGGAGTTTTCTCATCATTTCACAGTAGTCGACTAAAAAATGACTGTTGACAGGATCAGTGTTCATTTTTAATTAACCATGATGAGGGTTCGTAAAGTCACGGCGCTTGCAAACGGCCCTCTTAAGGCACGCGATAGTCAAATATGTATAATTCAGCATTTTCGTAGAGTTATTGTGTTCAGCTTGGGCAGTTCGATATTCTAGTTCTTCAAAACTTGAATCATTATTTCGTTCTTTATTCCACCGCGTGAAATTCCAATATAACCTTAGTTTCTTCATCTTTTGTTGTTATTTTTAAACTCATTACAACTGCATCAACCTAAGGAATGACATAAAATTCTTGATATAAATGAATGCAAATTAAATGTCAGAGAAAAAAATTTTTTCTTCTGTAGAATTTGGGTCAACCACATGTAAATTGCAAATATTTACTAGCGGCGAGATAATGAAGATATCGTAATTCATAGACGCCGAATTTATAGTCACCTAAATGAAATTACATACAGAGAAGAGATTCGTTGTCACAACTATATTTACAGCCAACTAAAATTTGGCGGTTGGACTACCACATTTTTCAGTTGTGATAACCAATAATTGTGTTCAGTATCACCAAATGTTGTGCATATCAATTCATTTGTAATTTAGTTTTGGTTGCACGAACTGAAATATTTAGTTGAAGCCACAGCAACAAAAATAAATGCGATCTGTCAATCAATGTGAATGTTCTATTAGTTGGATGAAGGAAAAATAAAAAACTAATTCGGTTGTACCAAATAATATATTGGTATGCTCAACTAATTACTTGAATTTGAGGGCTGTCACAACCATTTGGTGATGCCTTAACCCATTATAAATTTTATAGAAAAAGAAGAGTACAAAAAATTATTTTTATTAAAATTTTGTATTTTATATTTAAATATAAACAACATTAAATAATCAATATTCTTCGAGCTGGAGGTCAGATTTGCTGTTGTTGTATTTATTTTCCTCGATATTTCGCTACTCTTTTGTGTAGCATCATCAGGAGATATAAACAATATTTAACAATTAAAACAAAACAAAAATAACAATTGTGAAAAAATTATGTCAATTTAAAAATGTTCAAACAAATTTTCCCGCCTTTTTTCAAAATTTTCTGAAGTTACACAAACAAACATAATGTCTTTTTTATTCTGTTGTTCGACCTTTTCCTTATCAATAAATAATCAATATGGAAAGGATAAGGAACATTCTCAAGGACAACAACTTTCCGAACCATCTTACCAACAGACTGATAAGGCAATTTGAGGATAGACGACAACCGAACAGGGTTACTACAGATGAGCCAAAAATTTACAAGTCAATAACGTACATACCTGGAATAACAGATAGGTTGGCGAAGTCAAAAATATTTGACGACAAGAATTATAGGATAGCACACAAAACATATAACACAATAGGCAGAATATTTAGTAAAACAAAGGATAGTTTGGACAAATTTGATATGAGTAATATAGTATATAAAATACCATGTAAAGGAAACGACACCGAGGTTTGTAACAAAGTATATGTAGGGACTACAAAAAATAAACTAAAGACACGAATTGAATGACACAAATCAGATCAGAAATATAGGCACATTTCTACACAGAAAACAGCATTAACATCCCATTGTGCTAGTTTAAATCATTACCCAATCTTACAGGATACAGCGGTTTTAAATAAAGAAAATAATTATAAACGTCGTTATATGTTAGAAATGCTACAGATAATTAATACACCAACATTGAAAAGAATTAACTATAAAACAGATACAGATAATGTAGCCCAAATTTACAGACAGTTAATTAGTAAAAAGTAGAACCATTTAAGCACAAATTGTTTATCAATCTAATATTTTTCTGTGGGTTAATTTATATGAACTTTTTACGAACATTATTTTTGTTTGTGTAACTTCAGACAATTATGAAAAAAGTGGGGAATTGACATAATTTTTTCACAATTGTTATTTTTGTTTTGTTTTTATTGTTAAATATTGTTTATATCTCCTGATGATGCTACACAAAGGAGTAGCGAAATATCGAGGAAAATAAATACAACAACAGCAAATCTGACATCAAGCTCGAAGAATATTGATTATTTATTGATAAGGAAAATGTCGAACAACAGAATAAAAATATAAACAACATTTTTATTATTTACTAGTTGACCCGGTGCGCTTCGCTACCCCTGAATTGTAGTTTTAATGAAACCGATTTGCTTGATGTTCAGGACTTTCAATCGCTCGCAAATTTCTTGAGCTTGTAGCCATACGGCTTCTGCGACCAATGTTCCTACGTCTGATTGGCGGCATCTCACTCACTTATTATTGAAGTTAATTGAAAACAAAATCACTATTATAATCTAACACTGTTATTGACCGAAACATACCCATTTATTCAGACCTTGTAGAAGAAAGAAAGAAGTTGTTTTACGTTGTGTTGTCTCAAAACGCAGTGATCATTCTTTTATTTATCATCGCCACAGAGACTTAAAATTATCACTCAAATCTGTTGTTTGTTTCTACTTTCATATGTACAAAGCAAATATCGTACGACTATACCGTTATTTAAGAATATGAAACTATAAGCAGTAGCGTTTACATTTACAATACTAAAGGAATTGTGGGGTTTGAGTATTAATATTCAGTTTAAAGAGAATACAATTTAAGAGTATTAATTAAACAAAGTAAAGAGAAACACATATTTGGGTAATCGTTAAGGTGTAATAAAAGATGTTTCAGTATAATTGTGGAATTTATCAGAACCTATACGGACTGACATTGTCCTGCATGATATTCCAAGCGATTTGAATATTAAACAAAGTATGAAATGAAAGACAAATAATATAATAATTTTATTATTCTTTATTTTTAAATAACATCAATTTTCGTTATAATCAATGTTTGTTTAATTTTATCATAATGCGAGTTGATCAACAATATTTTTAGTGAGTTTCTGAGGAGTATAAATGAATAAAGTTTATGGTTTTCCAACGCGAGAACACGCCACATATAATAAAGAGCCGATTTTTCTTGATCCAACCCACAAATCGACATTGTTTGACCTTGTGACTTATTAATAGTCATGGCAAACGCCAAGCGAATTGAAAATTGCAGACGTCTGAATGGAAAGCGTGAGTCTAAAGGGATCATTGGGATTCGTGGCAGGAGAACAACTTTACCTTCAAATTTGCCGTTCAAAATTGTAGCTTCAAGAACACTGCCCATAATTTTTTTATGACTAATCTTTTCCACCTAAAGCCACGCACAAAATTTCATTAAAATCGGTGTTGCCGTTTAGGAGGAGTTCAGTGACATACGCACGTGCAGTAGAATTTTATATATAAAGAAGATATGGAAATTATGGAAATTTTTTTATTGAAATTATGGATTTTTTTTGTTTACAAACCATTCGGAGTCAACAGTGAACAAAATTAAAAAAGAATCAGCCAAATCCGTCACTCCGTTCTTTAGTTATGCTAAGGCAAACACACGCCAACTCATTTTTATATATAAGATAACCAGGGTTCGTATTTCGTGACCAGCTTTGATCGAAAATATGAAAAAATTTCTAAATTTCCAATCGAAAAAATAACAAATTTTTACGAGTTTCTAAGGGATTCTCACAAAGTATTCAAATTCGCATGAAATAATTTTTTTTTTTTTGAAAAAACCGCCAAAATAAGAAAATCACTAAAATATAAAATGGCTATATCTAGGAAACGGTACGTCCAATCGCCAAAAAAAATAAATTTTTTCCTCCAATACAAATGGATGTCTTTACTACTGCATCATATTTTTTTAAAACAAATTTTCCCGATATATATGGTTTTTCTAAATTATTTATATTTTCGATAAAAATGGGGATGGGTTACCCTGGGTAGCATATGTATGTTTAAGTGTCATCCACAATAATAGTTCTTCCAGGCAAGTGTCCACTATTGTTTGCATGTGTTTGTGAAGGCACCACAAGTGGCGTCAAATTAAACGATTGTGTTTAAAAGTCTCACTTCACCTCAATTTATGATAATATGTATTCGTCGCTGGCTGATATCTATACACTTTAATGTTTTTTCACAACTTTATTTATCACTTTCTGTTTAAAATAATGGTTTTTCTGTAAAGTCCTCGTGTAATATTCCATTATATGTAGTTTCTTTTTAATATCAAAGCCTCCTTTGAAAATCTTTGTAACAAGTGTTTCTGTGACACAAACTAAATTATGATTACAGTGAGTAATATTTGAACACGAACTATAATATTGTACTTTCTGTTAGTTGTATCTTCCATTTCAGATGAATTAGGTTTTAGAAATACTCAAATTGGCCAATACAACTAAAATTCGGTAGTAGCAACTTGTACTTAGTAGGACCTATTTTTAATTTATCAATAACATCGACAAATAATTCTGATGTTTGGCAATTATGAATTCTAATCAAAATATAGATTTTATCATGGAATTTCCAATGCCTGAATTGATTTCAAACTAATCTTTTCCCTCTCTGTGGTAAGTCAAATAATTGGTCTGTTGATCTTAATTCAGCCACCCTCATAAGCTCCAAAACATTATACAATAATACCAAACATTCTACAAAAACTGAATAAATCAACATATGATAAGACAAAAAATAAAGCTTTCTTCTTCGAAATAATAAATTTAGAATAAAACTCTTTGGGATTCATTTAATTACGGGAAATTTTATTGAATTTGTCCATGCGTCACGTTATGCAGATTATAGCTCACGGAGATTTTGTGCATTCAAATCCTTGGATAATAGTGGCAACTATAAAATGAAGATTTTGTGCTTGAGTCTAAGAGATTTAAATTCTTCAGCTTTTTCATAGTGTAATTCCCCTTTAACTTTTCACCTACCATCCATTTTTTTTTTTGCTTTTCAAAAACCTTCAAGACCGTCGAATGGGTAAGAAAAATCTGTTAAAATTCTGACATTTCCATTGCTGTGGTATGCAGATGGCAAAAAAAATTAACCATTTTTCCTACAGCGTCAATGAGAACAGTATCTGCAGTTTCTGTCTGTGAACTCACGGTACTTCCTACTATTCAATTTCTTTTGCTTCTGCTACAGTGACTATACGACATAATGACAGCCGGATGGCATTACAATCCAACGGGAATAAAGTTCACTATTAAACGGAAGTAATTTGTAGGTTCCGTGCACGTTGTTTTCTTATTATACATATTGAAGAATAAGAATAGAAGTAGCAGCATAGGTATGATGAATAAGAACACAAGTGGTAAAGAGAACGTTATCAGAATCGACATTTGCATCATGACGAGCAACAGGATATCAATAATAACTGGGAAAAGATAAAAAGCAGAAAAATATCTGACGCAGAGGGAGAATATTTTTGACATTTGTAATATTTCAATTATGGCTGTGACCGTGCGTGTTACAATGGTTAACGGCTCCTGCATATCACAACGTAGGGTCGCCGACGAACACCTCAATTATTAATTTGGTGCTATAGAGTATTAAGTTATGGCTGTGCTGTCCAAAGAAATTACGTTCGTAAAGAGGGAAGAGTGTAGATTTCGAACGGTAAGTTTCAGAATAAAGAGTACACAGATAACACACTATTAGCAGTTATTCCATAGTCTCATAATAAAAAAAGTGTTCAATCATATGATGACGTTTCATTTAAAAAATATTAATATTAATAACACTTAAAAATATTTAAAGACACGTGTCATTATTTTTTTGATTAATACTTTTTATTTTCTACCCACAAAAAAGAAAGAGAATGCAAATCAACAGACATGTCAATACATAAATACATTGTTATGTTCGTACATACGAAACACAAGTTCACACAATTTTCGTTCCTCTCTTGCTCTCTCATTTTTATATAACGGGTTTTTCAACAGAGACGCTACAAAAGTAAATCGATAGGGACAGCAAACGACGCCACACTTTCCCCGCTCTTTTGACGTTTCTCTTCAGTATGGTTTGCCATTTCATCATGGAAAGATATACGAGCCAACAACGAGTCGAAATTATTAAAATTTACTACCGAAATTTGGAGTCAGTGGCCTCAACTTTAAGAGCGCTACGTCCAATTTATGGTCGTCATAATCGTCCTACCAGATCAACAATTGAGCGTCTAGTGGAAAAATTTGGATCCACAGGCACAGTACAAAATGTTCCCGTGCCAGTGAGACAAAGAAGTGCCTGTAGTGTCGAGAATATTGCTGGCGCTGAGGCTTCAGTTCAACAAAGCCCAAATGTGTCTCTCACATGTCGTTCTCAAGCGTTGGGCATCTCTGTGACGTCGTTGTTGCGAATTTTGTGAAAAGATATTGGCCTACATCCTTACGAGATCAAATTGACGCAAGAACAGAAGCCGCTTGACCACCATAAGCGTCGTATGTTCGTGAATTGGGCTGAGCAACAACTTGAAAATGATACGGATTTTCATCGGAAAATCATCTTCAGCGATGAGGCTCATTTGTGGCTGAATGGCTTCGTCAATAAGCGAAATATGCGTTATTGGTCAGACAGCAATCCACACGTAATCCATGAGTCATCATTGCATCCCGAAAAAATTACGGTTTGGTGCGGTTTATGGGCCATGATGATCAAGATCGGCACATTACTATGAATGCGAATCGCTACCGTTCAATGATAACCGAATATTTTTGGCCCCAATTGGATAATATGGATTTGGAGGACCTGTGGTTCCAACAGGACGGCGCCACAAGCCACACAGCGAATGCTACAATCAATTTATTTTAAATCAAGTTTGGTGAACGTGTTATCTCACGAAGTGGCCCAGTCGATTGGCCGCCTCGGTCGTGTGCTTTGACGCCGTTAGATTATTTCCTGTGGGGCTATGTCAAGTCTATGGTCTATGCCAACAAGCCAGCGATGATTGATGAAGTTCGTACGAATATCAAACCTGAAATTGCAGCAGTATCGGCCGATTTATGCTTGAAAACCGTCGGAAATTCGGTTCAGCGTCTGGACGCGTGCCGGTGGTGGCAGAAATCGAACGTATCGAGGTCCATATATAATGGCATTAAACGTACTTTCACAGGAATAAAGAATTTCATTGGTATCTAAAACCGGTTTTGTTTTATTTAAAAAAACTATTGTAGCGCTCTTATTGAAAAACCCTTTACGTATAACCACGTCATTATTCTCTTTGCTCTGAGAGTGCTCCGCACCCACACAAGAAAACTATTCGTTGCCGCTACATCAGCGTGTGTTTTTTCTGCAGTTTGAGAATCTGTGTTTCGCACTCAGACAAATTTGTGCTCTATATAGGGATGGGTCACCCTTATCATTTAGGGGTATGAAAAATTCTGAGACCTACCCTATATCCACACAAAATTTCATACAAATCGGTCCAGCCGTTTCGGAGGAATTTAACGCCAAACAATCTGTGTGATTGTACTCGGACAAACTGTGTTTGGATGTATTCACTATGTGAATTTAGGCCGCACCCGCGCCTTTAGGTGTTAACACATCGAAAATAATAACATAGAGGAGCTATCCAATAGTCATCGTCTTAAAGTTCCCTGGGTTTGCGATAATTATATATAAATGTGTTAAACATAAATAACACAAATATTTATGAATAAACACATGTACATATCACATTTACATATGTTCAGGATATTTCACCTAGTTTCGTGCTACTTTAAATGGGATTATAAAAATATAAAATATGTGGTGTTGATGCTGTTGAAGTTATACTTGTGCTTTAGTTAACCTAACGTACTTGCACTTAGGTGACTTTCCGTTTGAATTTTTCAAACTCCTGCTTCTGTCGACGTGTTGCTTCTCCATGTCCCTTCGTTGATGTTGTGTAACTATTAGTGCCACATTAAATAGTATGTATGATGGCATCGGTTAATATATCGGTTTTTGTTGCACATTATTTGTTAAAGGAGCACTACATTAGTTGAGGTGGTTCAAAGTGAACTTTATGGTGATTGATGATATCATATTCGGTTAGTTTGTAAATAATGTAAAGTTACTCTTTACGATAATCGAGTTCTACACCCTGTATACTCGCAACAAATATGTTATCACGGCTCTTCGACTACCTTGTGCATCCTCCGTTTATAATTCGTTCCGCACACATTGCAAATGTTGAAGAAGAAACTTTAATTAATGTGACTTTAATATCGTTGATTACGGAAAATTGTATTGTACGAAATTAAGAAATTAGCTAACTAATTTCCTTTTGCTGGCACATACAAAATTTGATATTTGAAAAAATTAACACGTCCTTTGAAAATACTATAAGTGTTCTACGGATTTTCAATAAGGACGGGTAGATTCTCAATTTGTATAAAACAGGTTGCATGTGAGATTCAAACTATTTTTGGAATGAAGTTCCTTATCGCTCTTTGCGGGATGGGGGCTAAATGAAAAAATTTAAAACAACTTTTTTTTAACTACTTTATTAAAACCCATTATTATCAACAATATTGGGTACTTTTCGTTTGGTTCAGTATAAAGGGAAGTTTTCTAGGTGGAAACTGTGTAACTACATATTGCAGTTCTGAACCCAATAAAAAGTAAATTTAGCAAAGCCAAAGTGCAAGTCTGGAAAATCCATGAAACACAACCCTGAGCATGGAACTATATTTGGAAGCACTACTCTTACACTCGTACTTTTGGTTTGGTTTATGTCTAGACTAACATATGGGGGGATATTTCTTGTTTATTGGGAAATTTTCTAGGTGGAGCCTGTTTATTACATTTGGTAATCTTGAACTGAATGTAAAGTAAATTTCGAAAAGTCAAAGTTAAAGAAGTTTAAAAAAATAAAATTTTCTTAGGTAAGTGCGTTTTCTTTTAAATAGTAAATTTTCTCAAAAAAATATTACCTATTGATATCTTTTCTGAAAAAAATAGATTTTTTTAAATAAGTACATTTTCTTAAAAAATTGCATTATCTTACAACAAATTGCCTTTTCTTAAAAAACTACATTTTTTTAAAGAGTAAAGAGAGTAAAACAAAATAATTTTTCTTGAGATAATTAAATACTCTTAAAATTGTACATGTTCTTTCGTCAAAAAAAGATTTTCTTAAAAAAAAATACCTTCTCTTAAAAAAAACATTTTCTTAAAAAAATTCCTATTCTTAAAAGTACCTTTTCTTAAAAATAAAATAAATCCTTTTCTTTTGTTGAGATAAGTAGCCTTTCTGAAAATAAGTAAATTTTCCTTAAAAAAATAACCATTGCCAAAAAAGACTTTTTTAAAAAGAACCTGTTCTTAAAAAACGTACTTCTTTGTAAAAAAATTCATACTCATAGACATTTTTTACAGAAGGCATTTTTTATTAAAAATTTTAGCTTTTCTTAAAAAAAATTGTTGCCTGTAAAGTCGGTTTTACGGGCGAAGATTTTACGTGACAACGTCTTTTTCTCGGTAGAATATTTATTGATATGAATATAATTAAATTGCACAATAGGAGTGCAATGAACTCACTTGCCCAATGAGTGTTAGAACTCACGGGCGATGTTTTAACATTTATTGAAACTTATGGTTTAGGAAAATAGAAGTAATTTCAACACCATCTAGGTACCTGTGCGATTTCTATGAACACATTATCAAATGTGACATTATAAACAATAAACATATCCTTTATTATAAAATATAAACATTTCTTTTATTATAAAAAATAAACATTTCTTTTATTAAAAACAAAAGAAAATAATTTACTAACCAAAAAGTATTTCAATTCATCATATTCGCATATCGTTTTTAAAGCCGACCGCAGCTCTCTGTTTCGTTTTGGCTACCTAATTCATATGAAAATTTCTACACACAAACATACACTACACATATCATAAAGCCAAACAACAAAAAACAAAAAAAAACAAAAAATAATACCTTATCCAATGCAGACTGATCTAAATCAATATTCATACACACGCACATATATACGCACATACATACTTGCTCAGTCGTCATATATATGATGTGCCAAAAAACAAAAACACTCACACCACCGACCAACAGCCACTAGAAGCCAGCAAAGCAAATCGTTTCTGGCACACAAGTAAACACATTGCGTTTACTTGTGTTCGGTGACTCATCGTAACGTTACCGGGCGTTACACTTTTTCATAAGTGACTCCCAGCCGCAACCTAATTTAAGACGTTGTCACGTCAAAAAAATATTAGCTTATAATAAAAGAAGTACATCTCATTAAAGAGAGGACCTTTTCGGGAAAATATAATACATATTCTTACATATATATTCGCATAAATACTCTTTTTTTGGGAAACTATTTAGTTTATGAATAACAATATGTGGAACGTGACCTCGTTCAAATGTCCACCTTGGACTTCGGTGTATGGCGCGAATCCGAAAGTCAAATTTTCAATGACTCTGGCGCAAAGCCCAGGCTGAATTTGAACAATTTGTTGGTGTTGAGGTCACCGGTCGCTTGTGGCTTATTGGCAATAGAAACACCAAAATAAAAAGTGTAACGGAGTGAAATTAAACAATGTCGTTGGCCAGTTCATGTTAATCGAAAGTGCACAACGCCGTCATTGTCTCATTAGCACGTAGCACCATGCTGATGTGAGCGCATGTTGTTCACATTAATTTCATACACTTTTAGTTAAAAGAAATTGGTTATCATCGATCGATTACGCTCTTTATTGACTATGATAGCAAACCCATCCTCGATTTCGAAGAAGTACGGACGACTGATGCTCTTACTGATCCTCGACATTAAAAAACAGTATGAAATTCGGTGTAATAAACATGTGATTTACTCATCGAAAGAGGCTTTTAAGTGTTTGGACTTTTTAAAGCAGTGTATGAGATTATTAACCCCATCTCGATTCTATCGATTATTCAGCCATATAAAACTCCTGAAAAAAATATCGCTCGGAACCGGTGTAAAACTCTAGGTCCCAATCAGTGAGAATAAAAACTGTACAGCTCACATCTCACTGATTGTGAGAAGCGGTCCCCAATTCCTTCATGGGATGTAATGGGAAACGAGTTTTTTGGTATTTAACATGTAGACTCACTGATTATGATCTAGTCTTACACCGCATGCGAGCGTTTATGCTTCGGAAAGCCTTTCATGACTAACTACTCGATAGTTTCGCCCTTACTAAGTAAAGTGACCATCGTTGAAAACAACTAAAACAAATAACAACTGAGACAACTTGACCGACTGCCCCGAGTGAAAGCTTCTGTTAATTAAAAAACATGGCAATTTTGTACGTAGGTGGAAAAACCAAGATCCGTTTTCGGTGATTAGGTAGTTCGGTAATTTTATCGGCTATGTATTATATTTTCTCGAAAAGGTCCTTTTTAAAGAGACCATTGTAGTCATAGCGTCGTTATAACATATCATTATATAATTTACCTATAACCTGAAATGTGCAATAAATAGATAAATAAAGAGAGGTACGTCTTTTATTAAAAGCTAATGTTTTTTTTTAATAAAAGGTTCTCTTTTAAGCAGAAGTACTTTCCGTAAGAATCAGCCATAAGAGTATCAATTGTTTTTACATAGGAGTACTTTTCAAGAATCTCAAGAAAAGAAAAGGTATTATTTTATTTTTAAGAAAAGGAATTTTTGAAAAATGGTAATCTGTTTAAGAATTGGGAATTTTTTT
Source organism: Phaonia tiefii (assembly GCA_963931995.1). Classification (NCBI taxonomy): domain Eukaryota; kingdom Metazoa; phylum Arthropoda; class Insecta; order Diptera; family Muscidae; genus Phaonia; species Phaonia tiefii. The sequence continues at coordinate 320,765,924 of OZ008367.1, read as the reverse complement.
TTGGAATTGGTTCCTTTTTTACATTTTTAAGAGCAGGTTCTTATCTCAAGAAAAGTTATTTTGTACCACAAAAAAGTACTCTTTAAAGAAAACTTAGGTTTTTAAGAAAAGGCAATTTGTTGTAAGAAAATCAACTTTTTCAAGAAAAGGAGCTTATTTAAAAAAAACAGATTTAAGAAAAGTTACCTTTTGTAAGAAAATGTCCTTTTTTTTAAGCAAAGGTACTTCTTTTAGATAAGGTATTTTTTTTAGGAAAGGTACTTTATTTAAGAATATGAATAGGTATTTTTTTGGGAAAATTTACTTTTTTTTAAGAAAGGCACTTATTGAAGAAAATTTTTACTTTTTTAAACAGTTTCGTTTTTCCTTTCTAAATTTACTCTTTATTGGGTTCAAAACTACAATATATACTAAATATTGGTTACAGGCTCCACCTAGAAAACTTCCGATTAAACAAGAAATATGCCAACATATGTTAGTCTAGACACAAACCAAAGCAAAAGTGCCCAATACAGTTGATAATACTGGGTTGTAGCATAATAATGTTTAAAAAACCTTGTTTAGTTTAATTTCATTTAGGCCCCATCCCGTAACGTTTGAAAATTACGTTCCTTTCAAAAATCTGACGTGTCGTGTATTTGCCGCATACCGGCACGTATTATTGTTTTCATACCAGTGTAGGCGCATAACACTTATACATACCACGCGCATGATACTCTGTTTCTGATTAATAATGTCTGATACATAACCTGACGACCTGGTTATGAGCACGCTGGGGGTAAAAAAGCACAATTTTTTTCATTTAAAAAAAATTAAATAAATTGTTTAAATAAGACTAGATAATATATATACAAGTATATATATTAATATATATACAAGTATATATATAAGTATAAAATAAAACCTTTTCTTTTGTATATAATTATTTTGTTATTTTTGATATAAGTCGGGACGATACAACAAAACTCCGCAAAGGGCTGAACGATCTGCCACAGGAGGGTGTTAATCAGGTTACGATACAATTCGCTGAACTATATTCAACAACATTATTCTGCACGCAATACATTAAAGTTTATTTAATTTGCTATTTCTACTATAATCGTAATGTACTGTCTACTATAATGAAAAATATCAACTGATTAGTTACAAACAGTTGCACTTGAATGTCCTTGAAGATTGAGTTAGGCACAGCGTTAGTAATAAATTCCTTCATTTGCTCGAAAAGGTCAAGGAAATCATACAATCAAAAGTTTTTGATGTGTTAACATCTATAGCGGCGTATAGGGACTAAATCTATCAAAGTCAAAATCTGCTAAAACCAGATTTTATGCTGCTGCTAAAACCATCGCAGTCGACGTTATGGTGACATACTAATACGTCAGCTACTTCGTACAAAGTATGTGTGATGTTGTGTGTTTGCCTGTTTCGTTGCTGTTGATATGGCAAACATGTGGTTATGTGACACACGAATACGTCAGCTACTTCGGACAAAGTATGTGTGATGTTGTGTGTTTGGTTGTTTTTATTTTAGGTACCCCCCCCACCCTACACCCTCCACCCACACAAACACTCCACGACACAGCAAGCATACAACATATCAGTAGTAGTAGTAGTAGTAGTTGTTGCAGTTGGTGTTGTTGTTTTTTTATTATAGTGAAAGGTAAGTTCAATAAAATGTGGGTGCGGAGCACTCTCAGAGCAAAGAGAGTAATGACGTATTATACGTATATAAAAATGAGATAGCAAGAGAGCAACGACAATTTTGTGAACTTGTGTAGCGTATGTACGAATACAACAATGTATGTATGTATATACAAGTGTCTGTTGCTTTGCATTCTTTAACTTTTGTGGGAATAAAACAAAAAGTATTGAGCAAGAAAATAATGGCACATGTGCTTGCACTGGGTCTTTAAATAATTTTAAGTATTAATATTATTTAACTGTAACGTCATCATATGATTGAACGCTGTTTTTTCTTTTCCAATGTAACATTTACGATTGTGTTCATAGAAATCGAACAGGTACCGTGTAGCAAAAAGGTGTTAACACATCGCCCGTGAGTTCGAACACTCACTGGATTTTTTTTAAAATCGAACCTTCTATATATTTTTACCGTGTTTCAAGCAGTTTCGTGTCTAGCATTAATATCCCGGGAGCTGGACCACTTTAAAAAAAGGTTTTTTTTTTTTTGTTTTTTGATGAATGTTGTATCATAACTATGCACAATGTTTACAATATTTGCATCGCATGAACGGCTTTTTAATTCGCGCCCAAGGCTATATAAAACATGGCAAAGTGTGTCCTGGTAGATACATTTTCAGACATATTCTGCAAAACAAAACATATTTTTAAGTTTTCACCATGGTACGTTTATAGAGGTGGACAAAAGGAACTGTTTTGTCAGTAGGTCTATTATACATATATCCACCAAAAAAGAATTACTGTAATCTAAAATTTAATTACCAAACTCACAACCCCATCATTGTACGCTCTTGTAACCGATAAGGGACGTTTTACTTATATGATTATAGAACAACATTTCTAATTATACCGTTCTTACCCAGTGTCTCGACTAGCTATATTTCATGACACTGTTCATCTGCAATTTAACGTCAATATGGGAGGAGTGGGCAAATTATGACTAGACCTTTCATTTCCAAGAGGTCTTTGAACCGTAAACAAAAACTGCATCTGCCGTACACTTAAATTTGTGTTCAATTTCCTTTCACGGTTTTCTTTTTAAATACATTCTTCTATAGTTTTCTTTTTTGTACCTCCATAAACACTCATATCTAATAATTTCGGTTTTATTTAATTTAAGTTAAGCCATATTAAAATAATTAAACGTTAAAATCGAATGAAATATGAATTTAATGGCAGGGTTTATGCCAGGATTTCTGTCACGGCAAAAAGTTGGATTTTTAAGACATGATATGAAAATAAGCGGTCTCCACTAGACACTGACTTCACCACTGCCATGAATTATAGCTAGTCGAGACACCATGTTATGCTTGAGTAAATTTCTAAAATGTTTTCTTGCGCAAGTGTGAAAGTTTGTGGCGCTATCTCTAAAAAGTAAATTTTCTTTAGTATTAGAGATGGAAAGACTTAAAATTTAAATTCGCGAGCAACTTTGCGACAAAAATAATTGAATATTTCACCTCATATACGGAGAAGAGCAACTAATGCGTGACAATAAAATTAAGAATTTTATAAAATTAACGCGAAATGTTGGCGTTAAAGAAAATAACTTTTTATGCTTACCTCACAAGGTAAGTAAAGACACACTGTTCCTCAAAAAGTCACATTGACATCGGACTTGATATAAAAGGAGTCATCTCAACAACACCAAAAATAGAATTTTGGAAACATAAGATTTTAGCCCCTAAAATGCCAGACCCACATCAACACAGCTAACCTTTGCCTAACCCAACCAACATTGAAAACATGAGAAAATATAAAAAAGTCAAAGTAGAACAAAAACTAGACAGAGACAAACTGACCAACAAAGCCACAAAAGGGACAAACGTCAAAGTTACAATGTTAAAAAATCACTAAGTTAAAATGTTACTAATGTTGGCAACATTTTGCGTGACTTGAAGGAGGATATAAACGCAAGCTCAACAAACAAACCAAGCTGTTGGAGTGAATGTTACTCAAATGTCCTTCTTGAGCATTACACCGAATCTGAAAGGTTTTGCATTGAGAAGGGTTTATTTGCAAAACTTCATTTCATTTAATTTCATTTATTACGTCCATGGACATAACTTCTTATAGACTAGCAGATTGTTCGATAACTACGCCGTATTAAGCATAGCGAGAGACGGGGTGTTGGACTCGGCGTGTACAAATTTATTTGAAATATGTATTATGTAGCTTTATATTTTCAACAGGTTCCGGGATAATGCAATGAAATTTGCAAATTAGCAAAATCGTAAGTTAAAGTCATTCTAATTTTGAAGTTAAGCTCTTTTCTATGTCGCTCTAATTCTAGAGATATCACTGAAATGCACAAAATGTTTACCCTTCATTGAATTGCAGTACTACACGTGTGCAATTATCGTGCAGTAATTGGATTTACATGCTGAATGGTGTATTATAAGTAGATTTTTGGACATAACACAGCCAAATGAAATCCTATCGGTATAAAATTTACCATCTTGTGAAAGAGAATTTTCTCGTCTTTCCAGCTGTGTAGGTAGTTTTTCGAATTTGTTGAAGAAAAAACAGCTTTTCACGTTTTAGAGCAAATAATTTCGAGTTTTTTTTTATTAAATGGGTCCTATCTTGCTGGGGTGGGGGGTTTGCCACAGGCAAAAGTTACCCTCAGAAAATGGAAAATACATTTTCCTTTCCAATTATGTATCAAATTCATTGACGTGATCTGACGTTCTAAAGTTATATTGGTCCAAACTCAATTGTTTTTTCAAAATCGATATTTTTTAATGTAATTATAACAACTTAACTATATCCCGGAGAACCAAGAGTTAGATGTCTTATTAAAGCCAATGAACAACGTTTAGCAACGCAAAAGTGCTGAGTGCTATAGCTCTCAAACTTTTAAAGATACAGTTAAAAAATTCAAAAAATTAATTCTCACTTTTTGAATTTTTAAAATCTGACAAAACCGCACTATGAAAAAATGCGTCAAAACAACAACTATGAGTAAATGAGACAGAACAACAAAAAAATAGAAATTTTTGTATTTTTGCAAATGGAAAAAAAGCGAAAAGTAGTCAACTTTGGAAATTTTTTTAAAATATACCCCACTGTGCAATTTGCAATGTTGATCTGTCATTGTAATTTCTAACTTCTTGTCTGCAATAAATTTTTAACAGAACTCAAAAATGTTTTCTAGATCTAAAAATGCAGATTTTTGACCGATGGAAATTGATTCTGAACCACTGTGCGTCTTCGAAAGAAGTGTAAAGTGTTCAGAGCAGGGATAGGACCAACGGTCTCTCCCACAACAGCCGCGCAGACTAACCGCTGCACCATCGACAATCACAGTAAGAAGTACAAGATTTATTTTAATGTTTCTTACAGAAAATAATGAACTGATTTTACTTAGGGTGTCCCAAAAAATTTTTGTTTTACGATTTTCATAGTTGCTCAAACTTAAATGGTAAGCTCATAGCTTAAAGTAATTTTGAGACGTTTTTCAGATTTTTAGGAAGACGGTTAGATGTCGGACAAGTCGAATTTCCACCAAAAGTCGGGTATTCCGGACGCTTGTTGAATGTTACTTTTAACTTGTTCAATAACCACGATTTCCTTAGTTACTATGTCAACATTTTTAAAACAAAACGTCCAAAATTTTTTTTGTATTTGAAAAACCCACCAGGTTGGCAATGACCGTGCTCAATTACGTGCCATATACTAAAATTTTCCGTAACTATTTCACAAATGTTGTACATAACAATAGGTTATGGGCTTCATGTCATCAAACGTGAGTCACCAAGTGAGGCAAGGGTAATTTTGCCACGCCCATGTTGGGGCCGCACATAAATAAGTTGTGCTGCTGGCTGGTTACTCGGCAAGATAATTCCCGCAAAACCGAACTTGATTGGCACGATAACGAGACTACCAGCGATTTTAATGAAATTCTGTACTCGGCAATGTTTTCCTAAAAATTAAAGATTAACTACTGTTCACGTCCATTTTTGTACCTCTCATACAAAAGTGGGAAGGGTTTCTGGCTGGGTGACCCGATATCTCCCGTCTACCACAACCGATCTTAACAAAATTTGGTACTAATCAATAGGACATTCCGATGCCCATTTTTGTACCTCCCATATAAATTTTGAGCGAACAATTGGCTGGTAGTCACAATAACTCCCCATAATCACTTAGGATCGGATTACGTTGAATAAAAATAAATAAATGGTTTCCCATTACATCCCATGAAGGTTCAGGGGAGAACTTCTCACAATCACTGAGCTGTGCGCTTTCCAGTTTTCACTCACTGATATGGACCTACAGTTTTACACCGATTCCGAACGGTAATTTGAGAAGCTTTTTCATGGCTAGATACTCGATAGTGTCGCCGTCACTATGCGAGGTGACCGCCGCCGAAAGAAAATTTGAAGGTGGTCAGAGCCGGGTTCGAACCCAGGATCTCATGTACAAGAGCCGCGCACACTAACCATTGAACCACCGACGGTTCGTTGTCTTGAACCACCGACGACGTTGAGTCTTGAATAATATTTAGTGCAATGCCACTCAATGCCAATGAATATTGGTATAACTTCCAGTCTCGATCGCAATGGATGACTTCGGGCGAGGGTATGTTTAAGTTGGTTGACCCGAATGAAGTTTCAGAACTGGTTTTTTTGTTAAATTTAACAGCCATTTTAGGCTTTTGTGAAATACACTATGAAATCATTCAGTACTATTTTCTATTTATGGTTAAGCGTCCATTGCAAATCCCTGGATAGCTCATTACCCGGGAAATACAAAACCTAATATACTGTGTGTTAGCGTTTCGTCGAATGGAATACCGGACATTTTGATGATCCCAAACTTTTACTCTGTAGAGGAGTTGTTGTTGTAGTAAATATTGTTGGCTCTTATGACATTCGCAAATATTAACATCTTAGGAGTCTAAAAATAACAAACTTTCATACATTTATGACACTTTTTTGATGAATTTTTGAGCGTTCGAAAACATTCATGGAGAAGTGGGATTTTTAAACGTTTTTTGTATATAAAATTTTTTTTAGAACTGTCCCTCTTGTTTCTGATTCTCTTCTGACTCATTTCTGAGCATTTATAAACTCCCAAGTAAGAGTCAGGAAATGTGTATTTTCAGAGTATAAATGTTAAAAGGCACTTGAAAAGATTGCGAGTTGTGTCCTTTCTGACTCCGAATTACGAACGCTCAAAAATTGCTTATATTTGTCACTCTTTTATGACTCCAACTTTCTGAGCGCCATGAAAATTATTAGCTGGGTTAGTATTTTAGTTTCATTCAAGTCTGAGCAAACTGTAAATTTTTAGTGTTTTCCTCTATAAGATGTGCCTTTAAATTTGGTGTCCCTTTATTACTCTTACACACCCGCACCAACAACATAAATTCAACAACTGTAAAAGCGCTTGTACAGACAATCACAATCATTCATACGTTTATCCTCTTACATCATTATGATAGCTATATTTCATTCATTCGTATTCGTATTACTATGAATGAATGTATGTATGTAAAAATTAAGACAACCTACAGTCGTGGTAGTTCTGCTAGAATATGGCACAGAAATTATACTTGTGTGTGCCGAGTATAACGCATGTGAATGAAGAAGGCTCAAGCGAATAAGTAATTTTACTGCTAATTAAGTTGAAGATGTTAATTACCAAATAGGGAAATTAACAACCATATACAATACATACATAGTAATATCTTCTCTGGGTATTTTTGTGATAGTGCGATGTAATTACATATTGTTCAGAAATAGAGTTAAGTGATTTGTGGTTCTGGTTAAATTAAAACACGCGAGAGTATAAGTTAATTGTTTGTCAAGATTATTGTTGAGAATATGGAAGTTAGAGCAAGTTAGATTAGAACAAAAGTACAAAAACAAAATTAATACTTAATTTCGTATGACCGCTGTACTTCAAACAAATAACTATTCGCATCCGGTTTTATTGCAAGTTTAAATGGGAGCGCCTAACTATAGTACTACCTTGTCATACACAAGTACTTATACAAGGTGGCGAAAAAGTAAACTTCCGACGGTTTTTGGCTGTAATTTAAAAAAAAAATGAAAAACTTTGATTCTTCTTGTGGATTATTTTTATGTGGTCTTTTAATTTTTTTTACATCAAGTCGAGAATATGATGTCATGTAAATGGCCGCCGCCACAGTTGATTGTCATTTGAGCCCTTTTTATGGCATTTTCCATCACTTTGGCCAAAACTTCCGGCGATACGTCCTCACATTCTTGACGGATATTTTCTTTAAGAGCTGCAAGAGTCTGAGGCTTGTTGACATAAACCCGCGACTTTAAAATGCCCCACAAAAAGAAGTCTGGAGCGGTCAAATCAGGCGATCTTGCTGGCCAGTGCAAATCGCCAAAACGGGAGATTAGGCGCCCGGGAAATGCATCCTTCAGCATATCGGTTGTGGCACGTGCAGTGTGTGCTGTTGCACCGTCCTGTTGGAACCACATGTTTACCAATTCCAATTCATCAAGTTGCGGCAAAGAGAACTCGTTGATCATTACTCTGTAGCGCTCACGGCGCTTCCAAGACATCGACGGCGCTTCCATGACATCCTCGGCTACAGCAGCAATATTCTCTGCAGAACGGCTACTCAGGGGTCTGCCACGCCTGGCAGCATCTCGTGTTGTGCCAGTCTCTTCGAGGCGAGCTGCTAAACGTCGTAGTGTTTCACCAGTAGGCGTTGGACGGCCAGGAAATCTGCGACAAAATTCACGTTGTGCCAAAGTCACCGACCGATTATTGGTCAAATAAATAGTCAGCAATATTCCGCGTTCTGGAGCAGTGTAGTGTAACATTGTTTATTAACGTGTATTTCGCATGTGTTTACTACACAAATGTCAAAACAGAACTGACATTAGGGGCCAATCGCAAAATTTATAGGATATTCTGATAGGAGGATTACTTTTGCGCCACCTTGTATATAATGTATAGTGCCACAGATTAAGGAAATAATAGATACACTTCGGTTCATTTATTTAAAGGCACTAAAAGTTAAATATTCAGCAGCCTGTATATTTTGTAATTTGTAACCGATTGCAGAATTTAAAAATGGAAATGGAAGCTAGACATCTTGAGATATAAAAACAATCATGACAATAGTGGTCTCTTAATTAACGAACTTTTTTGAGCAATTTATAAAAGAAAGTCCAAAAATATGCCATTTTTTATGGTTCACTTGAATGAAGGCACTTTAACTAATTTTAATGAAAAACTGTTTTTCTTTTTTTTTTTTTAAATATTTTACTTTATTTAAGAACTATTGGTAATGGGTACAACCCCTTTGTTTTCAATAACTTCAAATATTCGTGATTTCTTTGAGTGATAAAGAGAATTTATGTAACCCAACGAAATTTGATTCCAAGCCTGAATTAGTGACTGTTTGTCATCAAATTGTCTACCTCCTTCATAAACAATACGCGATAACCAACCGCAGGCATTTTCGATAATGTTTAGATCTGGCAAATAAGGTGGCCATGCAAGAATATTAAAATTGTGGCTTTCAATGAAGTTTTTACAACTCTGGCGTTGTGTATAGGAGCATTATCCTGTTGCAATATCCAAGATATGGGACCAAATAGTTCACTGAACTTCGGAAGAGCCGATTCCAATAACGTTTTGTAGATTGTACCCGTAGTTTTTGCACTTTGAAATTCAAGATCGATGGTGCCGTAGCACGTAATAGCACCCCACACCATAACCCTATCCTGTGATGTCGGTTTTCTTTGCGCAGATCATGGAAATAATAGTTTCACCATCAGGCCCATCCAAATTAAACTTCTTCTCATCCGTAAATACAACGGTTTTCCAGTCATTTACATGACCTCATGGCTGCACATCCCATACCATGTAGTCTCTTGCGAATTAAAGCCGCTTTTCCTTACGAAGAGCATTAAGTGGCGGCTTTTTCGTAATTTCAGGTATTCAATATACACACAGCTCTTAATTGCTGTGCGTACTGATGACATGCTAGCTCCCACTCCCGCTTGAGCTTTTATTTTTGAGAAGGCTAAGGCAGAAGTAGAAGCAATTCTGATGATTTTTCTTTTCTCATACGTTCATAAAGACAATTGAATCCTTCCTTTAAAATTTTTTCCATACCCCTGTCGGGCTTCGTCCAATTTGTTTAGCTCTTGCGCGGTTAGAATATCCTTCAGAACGGTAAACATCGATTTATTTTTTTCCGATAAATTTAAAATTTTTTGTTTTGCTATTTTGACTCGTAAAATGATTAAGTTGTAATTAATTGTAATAAATAAATGCTTCCTTATAAAAAGAAATTATTTAGTTAAGAAACCACTATTGTCATAATTTTTTTTATAACTCAAGATGTCTAGCTTCCATTTCCATTTTAAAATTCTACAATCGGTTTCAATTTGCAAAAGATACGGGCTGCTGAGTATGGAACTTTTATTGCTTTTAAATAAGCAAACCGGGGTGTATAACGCGATCTTTGTTCACTAGGTGCTGTGCTGTACTGCTGTCACTTTCATTTAACGTTGACGTTCACGTCATTGACGTTAATTCAAAATTGTGGGATATTTTTGTGAAAGTAATTTAAACTAGAGAAAATGTGACAAAATTTAAATGATTTTACATAAAGGCATTTGTTTCTTATATATAAAACTATTTCAAATCTATGAGGCCGGTGTTCGGATATCAATAGGAGAAAACCCGTAAGACCGCGTAAATATGAACATGCCGGAACGCCTTTTTAATCTAAAAATTTCCCAGCCCAAAAACTGTAGCAACTTCTGTGGTCGCAGATGCCGAAATCGTTAGGGTGTCTGAGGACTCTCAACAAGGAATGGTAGCTGAACCGGACGAAAACCCAATTTATTAGGACATAGATGATGGTTAGACTTTAAGTAACGTAGTGTATTCTTGTTTCGAAGTAATATGTTTGTTGAAACCTATTTTTACTTTTGATATGATGATATCAATGATAACCCTGCTGTTAGGTTAGGATATAAATACGAATGTTAGGTTAAGGGACCATTTGGTCCATACTGCAATTTTCATGCAGAATATAAATTTAATCGCATTCGTTGTATATATTTTAGTTCAATATTCACTAAATATTGTTATTATTATTATCATTCTTGTTTCGAAAATAAATGAAAAGAAAATCAAAGGAAATATACTATGGACCAAATGGTCCCTTAACCTAAGATTCGCATTTTTAACGAATGTTAGCTTAAGAGACCATTTGGTCCATACTGCAATTTACAAACAAAATAACCATCTATTCGTATTCTTTGTATCTATCTTGGGTCAGTAATACTCAAATATTTTTATTATTATTGTTATTTTATATTTTGAACATAATTGTAAAGAAAATCAAAGAATATATTCTATGGATCAAATGGTCCCTTAATCTGAAATTTGTAATTTCTTATTTGACTCAGTCCTGTTTCTAGTTAGAAAATTTAATTTTTGCTCATGCCATTGGTTTATAAAAAAGATCACGTGACCTGAAAAATGAAGTCAGTATATATCACCGTTCAAAACTTACAAAGAAAACTACCCATTATTTGGACCAAATGGGCTTAATCTAACAGCAGGGATAATTGATATTAATTAAAAAAAATACCATTTACTACTTTCAACGACATCTAGAAAATTACCCATTATTTTTTTTATTTTTTTTTTAAGACCAGCACTCAGGGGATGCCCCCTATAAATGCAATCCATTGTGCTGGCGAAGGAAATTTAGGTAGAGGAGTGTGGAAAGAGGGAGTAGTGCTTATTCACATTTGCCTTGAATCATACGGACCGTACGACTGAAGAACGAATTTTTTCCATAGTGTGTTGTGGGATCGACTGGCTAATAGATAGTAAACGGATGGGAGTTCCTTGAAAGCCGCGTACTTCTCCCAATGTCCTCACATCTGGTATAAGTTGACGGATGTCCGAGGAGCACGCACCGTGAAACTACCGATAGAACAGTGTCACGCAACCCACATTACGCCGATGCTCAAGGGAGGCTATAGAGCTGGACACCCTACTGTCCCCTATCAACACCTTCGCTCTCCTTTGTACACAGTCCAGCAACTCCAAAGGTGACTTTGGAGCACCTGCCCATATAAGGGAGTTATATTCCATTCGCGGTCTGATGTAGGTGGTGTAGATATTAAGGAGATCAGATGGAGTGAAGTACTTCTTGCACCGCTTTAAAAAGCCTAGGCACTTCGATGCATCTTTCGACACTTCAAATACATGTTTTGCCCAGCGAGCATCACATTGTAATTTCATGCCCAGAACATCAAGAGCGTCTGATTCATCAATATCCACACCATCCATAGATAATGACGATACGACTGGGTCAGCTGTCCGCTTGTGCGAAAGCAGACAGCACTGGGTCTTCCCCGCATTAAAACTTACTCTATTCAATCGACCCCACTCAACAATGGCCTCGAGATCGCGGTTGAGTGTTTCATTCATTAATTGACGTTTATCACTAATTTTCCGAAGATTTGGCCTGTGGTCGAATGAATATGAATGACAGAGATTACTGTCATCCGCAAAAGAGTAGATTTGGTTCACAGTCCGACCCAGGAGATCGTCAGTGAAAATAAGAAAAAGAGAAGGAGAAAGAACAGAGCCCTGTGGTACCCCTGCCGTTAATTTATGTTCATCGGAAGAGATGCCATCTATAACAACTCTTATAGTGCGATCTCTGAGAAAACTCTATATAAATCGAGTAAAATTATCACCAACACCAAAAGCAGCCAACTTCGACAAGAGTGCCTCATGCCAAACTCTGTCGAACTTACTGTCTGTCGATTATTAAGCAGGTAATTTGACTCGAGAAACTTCACAAGATGGTGGTTAACCATGCTCTCCATAACTTTCGAGAGCGTAGAACAAATAGCAATTGGGCGGTAATTGGCGGGGTTACTTGCATCACCTTTTTTGGGAATAGGCTGGACGTTGGCTACCTTCCAACACGCCGGGTAAACCCCAGCGCGTTATGCAAGATTGAAAAGGTTGCGCAGTGGGCATGCCAGCGTTGAAGAGCACTTACTTAGAACCAGTGCTGATATACCATCCGGACCTGGGGATTTACCTACGTCGAGATTCGCGAGATCCTTTTTAACTCCTCGTGTTCGAAAAAATATTTCAGGCATGAAGTCAGATACGTTATCTACTACGGGGAGTGGTTGATTCCTTTCCGGCAAGGAAGAATTCCTTGCAAACGTTTCAGCTAAAAGATTTGCTTTATCAACCGGTTCAGTGAACAAGTGGTCATCTTTGACAAGAGTTGGAATAGAAGAAGAACTATTCTTTATTCTTCTCGCAAATGACCAAAAGTTCTTACTTCCCCTAGGGAAAGAGAGGACATTAGCACGAATACGCTGTTCGTAAAGAAATTGTTCGCGTAGAAGTACTTTGGCACATTCTGATCTTGCCTGCTTGCGTAGCATTTCAGTGTGGACGTTTTTATTTCGACACCACTCACTGAAAGCTTCCTCTTTAGATCTGACAGCATTCTTGCATGTCTGGTTAAACCAGCATTTTTCATATGGTTTAACCGAAACGTTTTTTGTCGGAATGAATGACTTCATACCGATTAAAATTATCTTTACAATCATTTCAGCAGCAGCATCAATGTCATTATCTAGAAAGCAAAGCTTCCAGTTGAAATGCTGATAAAAACTGTTGAGCTCAGCCCAAGTGTGAAAATTTTCCAAACTTTTTTTATTTTATAATAAATTTTCATATATATGGCGGATATTGGTTTTCGTCGATTTTAAGGACCTAGTCCTGTTTCAATGTCCTTCAAATTTTTTATAAAATGTTTCCTTAGTATTTGCAACAATATGTGTGAATATTAAAGTGTGAAAATTGTCCAAAATATGTTTAATTTTCTGAGAGTTTTCAAATAGAGATCGGAAATTGGCTTTCGTGGCTATTAAGGACCTAGTCCTTATCTTATCACTAATACTAAAAACGTGTATGGAAATAAAATTGGAAACCTGTTCGATTAAAATATCATACAATTTAATGGCTAATGGTTTTAATGGCATCTATAGGGCAGGATAATTGGATTTAAAGGCCCTTGTATCCTTTCGATACCTCCAGTGTTTATTTTGGACATTCTGACACTTTATTAATGACCAGTGCAATGACATTTATATGCTTGGTTTGATTTAAATACAATAAAATTTGAAGTTGGGCCAACTTCACACTACCATATACTACTGTGAAGTTAGCCCACCATCGAAATATGTGGGCTACGATGGTGGGGTAACTTCACAGTGGCAATGTTCCCCACACTTGTGCTTCATCTATTAGTATACTTTATCTATGTATAGTACTACATTGGTATAACTCAGAATTGGTGCGCCCAATCGCAAAAATTTTAAATTGTTTACCTCCTACAGGAGGCTTTAACCAATGGATGTATTTAGCCCTAGTGACATACCGTACGTCACTGAGACGTAGGACAAATAAAAAAGATTTATTTATTTCTTTGATCTTTAAAGGGAATACTGGTCGTCGGTTTTTCTGTTTAAAATTTGAGCGCTTTTTTTAGATAGCATTTTCTTATAGAGAAAGACCCAATCTTATTTATTTGAAACGAATTTTATTTTACTAAATTTTGGAACTTTTACTAATTAGACCTCAAACTAGCATACGTCTTTAAGACGTATGGATATCTTTTCAGTATAAAAAAGGTTATCTTTCTAGGGTTAATACAGCATCAATTTAAACACACAAAATCATGATGGTGTTTTAGCGATGTTTTATTCGAAAACTTTTAGTTTTAGCAATTTTTTTTAAGTGAGTGATAACATATTGAAGATGTCCATAGGTTAAAGCCTCCTTTGGAGGTAAAACATTATTTTTATTTTTGCGTTTGGACGCACCGTTTCCCAGTTGAAAATATTTTTGTGTTTCAGCCATTTTCTTTTTTCATCGACTTTTTTAAAATTGGTTTTGTTTCGTCATAAACAGAGCGACGACAAAAAGTGTTGAATATTATCATGGTACAAGCATATGGTAGACGCACTAGCCCAGCTGATTTTGACTTTTTTCTGGAGTGAGTTTTTCTGTTACGCCAAAGTTTTTGACTTGTTAACATCTATATGCGCGAATAGGAACTTAACTCACAAAGTGAATACATCCAAACAGATTTTGTCCGACTGCGATCACACAGATTGTCCGACTGCGACCACACAGATTGTTTGGCGATAAACTCCTCCGAAACTGTTGGACCGATTTGTATGAAATTTTATGTGCATATCGGGTAGGTCTCAGAATCGGCCAACATCTATTTTTCATACACCTAAATGATATGGGTGACACACCCCTATATATAATACAGATTTGCCCGACTACGAAACACAGATTGTCAGATTGCGAAGAAAAACACATTCTGATGTAGCGGCAGCGAATAGTTGTCTTCTGTGGGTGCGGAGCCCTCTCAGAGCAAAGAGAATAATGACTTGGTTATACGTATATAAAAATGGGATAGCAAGAGTGGATAGTGATTAGTGGTGTGGCATTATGTGTTTTTGCCTTGTTGTATTTGTTGTCGTACTGCATTCGCGATTATATTTCTACCATGAATAGTATAGACAACTTAATGCACTCTTTTGCCGAGTAAAGAGCATAAACGAGTCTTATCCTCTTTCTAGAATATTTCAATATAAATGCACCATTTTGACAATGTTATTACAAAAAACAATACTAAACGCATACATATTTCAAAAGGCATCAATATTTAAATTCTATACTATACTATTCAATACTCTTTGGTGACAATGACCTGCTTGTTTTTTCACTGCCGCT
The DNA here is from genome assembly GCA_963931995.1 of Phaonia tiefii. NCBI lineage: Eukaryota > Metazoa > Arthropoda > Insecta > Diptera > Muscidae > Phaonia > Phaonia tiefii. The sequence goes on along the minus strand of OZ008367.1, from coordinate 320,750,411 downwards.
ACATGAATACCATCATACTTATTTTTAGGCAGAGACTATTGTTGTACAACAACCACTTATGTGTTGTTTGCGTGTGTTGGCTTTGATAGATTGCCCTACCCGTGTCTATAAATATTAACACATCAAAAAATTAAATAATGAAGTGTGGAAAAATGTCACTAAAAATTAAACAAGTTATATACAGGGTGGTTCAGTCACGACTTGACAAATTTCACCAGCGTATTCCTTGCCGCATTTCATGAAAACATTTCCATCCACGACCATCCCCGAAAATGCAAGGGGACGAAATGGCAGAGGTTTGAAAATTTTCGAATTGGGAGTCGGAGGGTACCAGCGTAAAATTGCTAAGTTCTTAACCTTTTGGCTTCCTTTTGGGCTTGTTGGAAAGGCCTTTAAGAGACCTTTCAGAATCATTAAAAAAAGTGAAATCACCGAGATACGGAGCTTTAACAAAAAATTGGAAAAACGACATATGAACGTGCACATAACCTTAAATTTCTCATCTAGATGGCAGATTACTTATGTTTTTTTTCTTTTAAGAAATACCCCTACCTCTTACATTTTCAAAATTACCTAAACGAAGTTAAAACTTAAACTCAAAAGAGGTTATTCTAATGATAGAGAATTAACGTAATAAACTACAACTTTTACACACACGTAATCACTATCACGTACACATTGATATGGAAATTGTGTGTTAAATTTTCTTTAGTCTTTTTTGTACAAATATCATACTATTGTACCCAATGATGTATTACTTTTATTTTATTATTTAATTTATATATAGTCATCACACAAAGCAGTTTCGTATGTAGAATAATTGATGTAATTAAAATTTTTTCACTTTCTCCCTTTATTTTCTTTCGAAGCATTTTTACCACTAATAATATATTCCATACTATTACCAACGACACCAGAACAAAAAACTGTTATGGTAAACTTAACAACAATTACATTGCCAACATGAATTTCCATTAGTAACTTAGTAGCTGTTGCGATACAAGTATTTATGCACAGCTGTATCCATTCGAACTGACCATCACCACATCTGACAAGTTGTGTGATACTTAATCAACATCACATGAAATATTAAATTATTTTCACAACGATAGCTGTACATCCTTTCACATCCTGACATACTACGAATACAGATTCAAACTACAACTGTAATCAAGGTGTTCACATGTATACAAGGTTGTAAGAAGAACTGCTCATAAATAACGTATAAACCAATGTCAGACTACATGGAGCAACAAACTGAAAATATTTGTAATACAGAATGTATTTTGGCATATTAATATTTCGGACAACATCGCCACACAACAAATAAGATTACTTGAAACTTCGAGATATATTTGTGTACATATGCACATTAGTTTTTTATTTATTTACTTATTTCAACAACCGAACCCATGAGGCCATATGTGGTTACAAATTTCTACTAAACTTCTTCATCTTATTATGTTATTCACAAATTGTTTGGGAGGATGTCATTCATAAAACTTAAATTACACCAGTTTGCAAATATTTATTTTTGTTCTGCACCTGTGATTTAAATATTTTTTTTTACAGACTGTGGCCTCCTCAACACGAAAATTAATTTTAAAACTTGTTCCTCTTATTAGATTTCAAGATTTAAATTTTGAAATTTTTTGTCGATTTTTTTTTTTGAGCTGCCTCAGCTTATTGAGGCATAACTTGTAAACAGGGTTACCCATTTAAACAAGAACCTAATGCCGTTTTTGGGAAATATTTTCACACTTTCAAAAAACCATGAAATTATGCCCCATTAATTATTTGTAGTTTTTATTACACTCCGTTTCACTTATTTAAAGGCACTTAAAAATCCATATTCAGCAGCCGGTTTCCTTTGCAATTTGTAACCGATTGCAGAATTTTAAAATGGAAACGGAAGCTAAACATCATGACAATAGTGGTTTTTTAACTAAAGAACTTTTTAAAAAAAAGTCAAAAAATGTGATATTTTTTTTGGTTCACTTAATAAAGGCACTTGATTATTTTTTATTATTGTTAATGTAGACGATGATTTTTGTAGGCAGCTTTTGTTTATTACAATTTTGTGCATCTTCATCACTTTACGAGTCAAAATGGAAAAACAAAAAATTTTAAATCTATCAGAAAAAACTAAAATCGACGTTTACCGTTCTGAAAGATATTCTAACCGCGCAATAGCTAAAAAAATTGGACGGAGCCCATCACTTGTCTACAATTACATCAAGGACCCCGAGTGGTATGGAAACAAATTTAAAGGAAGGGTTTCGTTGTCTTTATCTACGCACGAGAAAAGAAAAATCATCAGAATTGCTCTAATTCTGCCTTATCCTTGTCAAAAATAAGAGCTTAAGCTGGAGTGGAAGCGAGGAAGTCATCAGTACGCAGAGTAATTAAGGGCTGTGAGAATCTTAAATACCTGAAATTACAAAAAAGCCGTCACTTAATGCTCCTCGTCAGGAAAAGCGGCTTCAATTCGAAAGAGACTATATGGTATGGGATGTGCAGCCAAGTGGTCATGTAAATGACTGGAGAACCACTGTATTTACGGATGGGAAGAAGTCTAATTTGGATGGGCCTGATGGCTACAACTATTATTTCCATCACTGACGAGAGGGCGGCGTTATGGTGTGGGGTTCTATCACGTACTATGGCATCATCGATCTTGAATTTCAAAGCGCAAACATGACTGGTTCAAGCTATAAAACGTTATTGGAATCGGCTTTTCCGAAGTTCAGTGAACTATTTGGTCCCATATCTTGGATACTGCAACAGGATAATGCCCCTATATAAAACGCCAAAGTAGTAAAGGAGTTCATTGGAAGCCAAATTGTTAATATTCTTGACTGGCCACCCTATTCGCCGGATCTAAACATTATGGAAAATGTATGGGGGTTGGATATCTCGGAAGGTCTATGAAGGAGGTAGACACTTTGATGACACGCAGTCACTAATGCAGGTCAGTAAGGATACATGGAATCAAATTTCGTTGGATTACATAATAGTTCCTAAATAAAGTAAAATAAATTAAAATAACAAGAACAACTGTTTTTCATTAAAATAAGTTATAGTGCCTTTATTCAAGTGAACCAAAAAATAGCACATTTTTTGACTTTTTTTTATAAATTGTTCAAAAAAAGTTGTTTAGTTAAGAAACCACTATTGCCATGATTTTTTTATATCTCAAGATGTCTAGCTTCCATGTCTAGCTTCCATCTGCATTCTAGAATTCTGCAATCGGTTACAAATTGCGAAACAAACAGGCTGCTGAATATGGAATTTTTAGTTCCTTTCAAAAAGTGGCCCGGAGTGTATTGACACAGAAAACAGTGACATCACAAAAACTACTAGTGTCTGAGATATCCAATTACGATGGGACAATCAACCACAATTTGGACAACGACGTCAATTGCCCCCCTCGTAACTAAAACGAGGTCAGCTCTTGCCCGGCTTAAGAACAACAAAGCCGCAGGAGCCGATTAATTACCGACGGAGCTGTGTAAGGCTGGAGGCGATGAGCTGATAACGTGCATGCATCAGCTCATTAGCAAAAAATGCATGCCCTTCGATTGGAGTCTGAGTATACTATGTCCCATATTTAAAAAAGGTGACCCGAGTCTCTGTGGCAACTACCGTGGACCTAATTGGACCATACCAGTGTAGCTTTAGGCTGGAAAATCGTCAACTGACCGGATTTTCACTCTATGCCAAATTATGGAGAAGAATCACGAAAAACAAATCGGCACCTATTACCTATTTGTGACACCTATGCAGTGACAAATGACAAGTGCCCTATGCAGTTCTGAAGCCAATCTGAGAACTTGAAAATCCATTTAAAAATACCATTAAAATAATCGCAATTTCCCTACACTGAGGTTTCGACTCACTGTTCCCACAAAGAGGTTTCGGCTCACTGTACCTACACAGGAGCTTCGGGTCACTGTTCCTGCACAGGCGCTTTGGTTCACTGTTCCTACACAGGGTCTTCGGCTCACTATTCCTACAAAGGGGCTCTGGCTTAATGTTCCTACACATGGGCTTCGGCTCACAGTACCTTTACAGAAGCTTCGGCTCTCCTTTCCTACACAGGGGCTTCGGCACACTATTCGTACATAGGGTTCCGACTCACTGTTCCTAGACAGGGGCTTTGGCTCACTGTTCCTACACATGGGCTTCGGGTCACTATGCCTATACAGGGTTTAGGCTCACTGCTCCTACACAGGGGTTTCGGCTCACTATTCATACACAGGTTCTTCCTCTCACTGTTCCTGCACAGGGGCTTCGGCTCACTGTTCCTACACAGGGGTTTTGGTTCACTGTTCCTACACAGGGGCTTCGGTTCACTGTTCCTACACCGTGGTATCGGCTCACTGTTCCTACACAGGGGTTTCAGCCCACTGTTCCATCACTGGGGCTTCGGCTCCCTGTACCTATACATGAGCTTCGACTCACTGTTCCTACACAGGGGCTTCGGATCACTATTCCTATACAGGGTTTCGGCTCACTGTTCCTACACATGGGCTTTGGCTCACTCTTCCTACACAGGGGTTTCGGCTCACTGTTCCTACAGAGGAGTTTCGGCTCACTGTTCCTACACAGGAGTTTCGGCTCACTGTTCCTACACAGGAGCTTCGGCTCACTGTTCCTACACAGGGGCTTCGGCTCACTGTTCCTACACAGGGGCTTCGGCTCACTCTTCTTATACAGGCTTGCGGCTCAGTGTTCCTATACAGAAATACACTTACACTTTCTGTCTCCATGTTTCGTTTTCACCGGACATGTAAGGCACATATCAAACCAGTATCCAGTATATCCGATACCGAACTACACTGCGAATCCGAATTATCGCGTATGCAATACACTGAGTTCCCGATCACCATAGAATTGACCAGTCCGCAACCTACCCCAGTAGAGTGTTATCGAACCAAGACGAGTGTTCTCAAGCTAAGAGGAGAGTTCTTATCGAGTGAAAAGTTGGTATTTCCTGTTATTTGGTTATTCCTGTTAAATTAAAGATCTATAAAGAACCGGAACGCGATCCCCCGAAAAGGGTAAAGTATTCTCCTCTTATTTCGAAGGGTTTGGTGGATCCTAATACTAGACTCTGTACATGGCTAAGAAGACAAGGCATTTCGTCAACCAGTTGAATCTTTTGCCCTACATATCCAGTTGGTAATACCAAGCGTATACAGGGATTCGTCACCCTGATCCCCACAGCGGAGTCTTGATAATCAACTAACTTACAGGCTTATAAGTGCGCAAGGGTACGCAAACCTGGTTTTTCAACCATTTTTCAAGATGTTGGGGGTATTTGGGAATTTCACAACCAGATTCTTGTTTCGCTCGAAAGCACCTACAAGAAAAATACTATCACTTCCCAGGTATTTTGGACTGTCGCACCATGTTATTTAGTAACTTGATATGCAATGATTTTAAAAGTTTTTAAAGTAGGAAGAACCTATGGAAGTGCTGACGCACACAGCTTCTCTATTAATTGTTTAGAAAAAAGATGTTGCCTTATTCATCAGTATACATGCCATATCTAACAGAGAGCATCATGAAAAATGTTGCTCTATATTTTGAAATTAGGAATTCTAATCATTTCTCCCAAAAGCCAAATCTTAATAGTATCTTAAATATTTTCAGCGAAGTCTTTACACAACCAATAGCCGAATGCTTGTTGGCTAACCAATCACATAAGTCTTGCAATGAATATAATATTTCATCCTTTTTTTTTGCCTGTTTGAGTGTTGAGCCAGCCTAATGTACAAATACAAACCTTATATTACTATATTATGATTGTGGTAAAATGCATAATAACATTTTGATAGTGCAAATAAACATTATGCCAATATGTTATGTATTCTAGGTAAACATGTAATTTTGAAACTTGAAAAATGTAAATTTTACTTGAACTATGTGGCCATATGAAATTGCTTAAGGTATTGATTCATAAATGTAATGATGTGATACACATATTACTATTTATGTTTATATCTTTATATCTCTAGGGATTTTAATTTGTCTGAATCCCCATATAAAGGTGCTGTGTAAATATTATCAAGTTTAGGTTTTCTATGTGTAACCATATCAATGACAGAATTGCTGCCGGATTTTTACAGCAATATGATATTGTGGTGGACAAATATATACATTTGACACTTTGTTGCAAAGGCGTTCAGAAGTTTTAAGAAAGCCTAAAGTATGTGAAATTAGGTATATCTGGTAAATTAATTGATAGACGACATGAAGTTATTGAAAAAAAGACTCAATGTTTTACTGCAACCATAATCTGTGCCAGTAACCATTTAAATTTGAATAGAAATTGGGTGAAATGTCATTATGAATGTTAGTTGCGGAAATATTATTAGGTATTGCCAGCGCAGTCGTTTTCATGCATATTTTGCCCACTTTGAATTGGAATATATATAACTTCAAAACTATTATTAATTCCAAACTTCACTTAGGCTTTTTTTACACAAAAAAACGCATCATAACTTCTCTTAGAAAAGTATTCAGATGTTTATATATCGTGAATCAAGAAACAGCGGAAAAATACTCGTATGACATAAGAGTATGAATGCCATTAAAAAAATGAAAATAAATTCAAACATTTATTGTAAAATGTTATATGTGGATTATAAATTCTGTTTGATTTTGTTTTAATTCGCTTCGATCACATTTCAATTATTTGACTGCCAGTTTCCTGTTGTTGGTATTAAGTTCCATGAAATAACTAAAAGTTTTAAAGAAAAGCTAACACATGAATGGACATTGTTTTGCTTAGAAATTGAATTATTGAGTTATCACCTCCAACCTGATCTTAATCCTTATTGAAATTTCAATTTAATCTGACTCTAAGGGTTTAATTGTTTTGAGCAAAATACTAATTAAAATATATTGGCGACGTTGTCCCCAAAATATAAACAGACGTTGCCCAACGCCAATACACTTCAAAAAAAATACAATACTGATAGAAATATTTTTAAAATGTTATACCATTTTCAGGGTGTGGCAGAGTTACAGATTTGATATGTTCCAAGCGAAGTGCGACCTCATAGTATTCAGTTTTTGTACAGTGTATTTTTTGTACTCCAGGCCGATATTTTTTTTTTAATAAATCTGAACCCTAGTGAGATAACGTACGTCTCTAAGGTGTATGTCAAATACGCATTTATTTATTTCTTTGATTTTTAAGGGGTACACTATTCGTCGGTTTTGCAGTTTAAAATCATATTAATTTGAAACGAATTTTATTTTAAAACATTTTGGAACCTTTACTAATTAGACGTGAAACTAGCATGCATCTTTAAGACGTCTGGTTATCTTTTGTGTATAAAAAAATAACGTTACCTTTCTAGGATTAATATTTAATATTAATAGTTTAATATTTAATATTTTATTGCATGAAAGTTTGGTTTACAAACCGCGTGATTATTTAACTATATTTATTGCGGATGTTATGGCTTCAGTTGCTTTAATAATGTTGTTCTTTAACATGTCAATTGTAGTTGGCTTATTATCGTTGACATTTCCCTTCAAGTACCCCCAAAGGAAGTAGATAGGGATAGTCAATTGAGGCGTTTGAGGGGACCAATCCAAATCTCCTCTTTATGACATAAAGCAGCCGAGAAAAATTTCTGGCAAATTACCGCTATCGTTAGCTGTGTTCGATGTGGCTCCCCCTCTTGGAACCACGTACATTTATTGCATGCCCAATCGATCCAATTCGGTTTCCAATATGTCACGGTATCAATCACTAGTAACGGTTATGGCTTTGCCTATTGCGTCTCCAAAAAATGCCACGCCATAGAGTGTGTCTCCACAACTCGGGGTTGTCTTAACCCTGCTGTTAGATAAAGCCCATTTGGTCCAATTATTGGCTGGATTCTTTTATAAGTTTTGAACGGTGATAAATACTGACTTAATTGTGCAGCCCAGGTGATGCTTTTCATAAAACAATTGTACGAGCAAAAATTAAATTTTCTAACTCAAACCAGGACCATTTGGTCCATAGAATATTTTCTTTGATTTTCTTTAAAATTATAATTAAACTAATTATTTTCAAAAAGGAAAATAATAATAATACTAATAATAATAATAATATATGGGAATTACGGAATCAAAATCGATATGAAGAATAAGATTAAATTTTTATTTTGTATGAAAATTGCAGTGCGGACCAAACGGTCTCTTAACATAACATTCGTTAAAAAACGAATCTTAGGTTAAAGGACCATTTGGTCCATAGTTTATTTTCTTTGATTTTCTGTACATTTATTTTCAAAAGATTAGTAACAATATTTAGGCAGTTTTGGACCAAAATAATTGATATTATTGTTAAATTGATTATATTGCTATAGACCAAATGGTCCCTTAACATATCATTCATATTTTTTCCTAACCTAACAGCAGGGTTAGTTGAGCTGAAAAGCTTTTCACTTCACAGCCGTCTGTGCATATGGTCATTTTCGATTAGTAGTTGACACAGTTGAATTTTATAAGGATGTAAATGCAAATCTTTTTTGCGTATTTTGAACAAAGTTGAAGATGATATTTGAAATCCTTGTGCAGGGTGTCTAACTGACGTGTCTGGGCTTTCACCAACATTGTCTCTCACTGCAGAAATATTTTGTGACGACACCACGCTACGTGTTTGGATAGACTTCACTTATCTCCCAATCTCTCAAAATTCCTTATAACACGCTAAATGGTTGACTTGCTCGGCACATTATTAAAACCAAGAAAATTCTTCATGATTTTACAATTGAACGATTATTTAGATATCATATTTCAAATACTGCAACAAGTTGTTGGTGCGTTTGATATACACGAACACATGCAAATCCACTTTCAAAATCCGCCGAAGACTACGGTTATGCAGGTGCAACTGAGCAGATGAACTTATCCTTGATGGCCCCCTTATTTTTGGCGATGCTCTGTCTCACAACGTTGACACATACACATGCACGTTACTTTAAGAGCAACTTGTTCTAGAGCAAAATTATATGGAAAAGTTATGGGTGGCGTCTCTTTTAGAAAGGTAGATCTATACTCCCGGAACTACTGATTTTAAAAGTGGTTGTAGCAATCCCAAACTCGGCTGCTGTCGCCGAATTGCAGTTGCCTCAACCGAATTGAAGTTATCACGGCTGAGATTAGTTCCATTCGATTCAAACAACCTCTAATAGGTTGTGATAACCACTAACTCAGATGTAATAACATATAATGCGGTTGTGATAACCATTAAATTCGGTTACGGGTAATAGGGTGTAGAAATTGCACAAAAGCTGCCAGATAATTGAAAAAAATCCAATGAGTGTTCGTACTCACGGGCGATGTGTTAACACCTTTTTGCTACACGGTACCTGTTCGATTTCTATGAACACATTAGTACATGTTACATTAGAAAATGAAAAACAGCGTTCAATCATATGATGACGTTACAGTTAAATAATATTAATACTTAAAATTATTTAAAGACCCAGTGCAAGCACATGTGTCATTATATTCTTGCTCAATACTTTTTTTTTATTCCCACAAAAGTCAAAGAATGCAAAGCAACAGACACTTGTATATACATACACACATTGCTATATTCGTACATACGCTACACAAGTTCACAGAATTGTCGTTGCTCTCTTGCTATCTCATTTTTATATACGTATAATACGTCATTACTCTCTTTGCTCTGAGTGTGCTCCGCACCCACATTTTATTGGACTTACCTTTAACTATAATAAAAATCAACAATACCAACAACACCAACTGCAACAACTACTACTACTACTACTACTGATATATTGGTGGTTTATTTGTGCTTGCTGTGTCGTGGAGTGTTTTTGTTGGTGGTGGGTGTAGGTACCTAAAATAAAAACTGTTAAGGGAATGCAACGAGTGGAGAGTGTGAGTGTAAATTGTCATGGTGGAGGGTATATAAGCTTCGGCCCGGCCGAACTTATCACGTTTCTACTTGTTTTTGTATACACCGGGCAATGCTGAACATCAAATGACTCGCTTTGTTTGGCCATAGCAACAACAACGAAACAACCAAACACACAACATCACACATACTTTGTCCGAAGTAGCTGATGTATACGTGTGTCACATAACCACATGTTTGCCATATCAACAGCCATAACGTCGACTGCGCAATGAAATTTTGCGTGGCTATGCTTTATATCTCCGTTCAACAACAGCAACAGACACATGTATATACATACATTATTATGTTAATACATACGCTATAGACACAATTTCGTTTGCCTCGCCCCTGCCACACCACTCTTTCATTGCTCTCTTGCTCGCTCATTTTTGTTTAACACGTCATTATTCTCTTTCGCAGTCGCAGAAAATCTGGTTTTAGCAGCAGCATAAAATCTGGTTTTAGCAGATTTCGACTTTGATAGATTTAGTCCCTATATGCCGCTATAGATGTTAACACATCAAAAACAGGGAAACTGCACTATGAGTGAGACGAAATGCCATCGCCACCAGGAGTAAAGTCTCTTCAACCAGTATTTCTCAAAGTCTCTTCAACCAGTATTTCTCACTTTAACTATTGCCCACAACTGTTGCACATATTTAAGTAACCGGAAGTTAAGCTGGCGAGATTACTAAACATCCCGCTTGTTCCATTTGATACGAGACTTGAGTCTAAGCTTTATCTTAGTGAAATCTTTTACTGAAATACGAAACTCTCAATATCAGGTATTTTGGCGGCATAAATTTGGATTTGACCATCCAGAATTTTCCACATTATATTGAATCTTACGAATATTTTTGGAACTGAGCTAAATTACCTTAGCAACTCTAGTCTAATTCTAAAGAGTTAGGTTGAGAATTTCCACAAAATCTACCAGACCATTTCAGTGTCTTTCAAGAAGAAGTCATGCACATTAAAACCACGGTCCCAGCAGCATACTTCGGGTACAGTGTGCATGCTTGCGAGCACAGTTTTCATGAATTGACGATCTAAGGGTTTTTTTGTATGTCACTCTTTGTTTTCAGCAGTTTTCACATTTATATCCTATACTAGCTGACCCGGCAGACTTCGTCCTGCCTGCAAAAGTTAGCGGATAGTAATACTATTTCCTTCCTTCTTTTTTTAAAAGATAAAGATATTTCAACGAAAGCGTTTCATTGGTTGTGTGACTTTATTTAAAAGTTATATAACTGAGTAACATCAGTCAAACACGCTTGCCTTAGTCACTAAAATTTCAGAATTACAATGCTGCCTTTCCGTATTTGGATATAAGAGAAAGGAGAAAGAATATACTTAGTGATAACGTAGCATTATACTGGAGAAAGAATTTTGAAAATCGGAGTAGTTTAGAAGATCTGTAAAGGGGGAGACTTTTCCCCTTTTTACCCCTCCCGGTAGGATTGCCTATTGCACTCAGTGATGACGTAGCATTCTACTGGTGAAAGAATTTTGAAATTCGGATGAGTAGTTTAGAAGATCCGTCAAGGGGGAGACTTTTCCCCTGTTTGCCTCTCCCGGTAGGATTGCCTATAGCACTCACTGATAACGTAGCATTACACTGGAGAAATAATTTTGAAAATCGGATGAGCAGTTTAGAAGATCTGTCAAGGGGGAGACTTTTCCCCTTTTGACCCCTCCCGGTAGGATCGCGTATAGCACTCAGTGATGACGTAGCATTCTACTGGTGAAAGAATTTTGAAAATCGGATGAGTAGTTTAGAAGATCCGTCAAGGGGGAGACTTTTCCCCTGTTTGCCTCTCCCGATAGGATTGCCTATAGCACTCATTGATAACGTAGCATTAGAAAATTGGATGAGTAGTTTAGAAGATCCGTCAAGGGGGAGACTTTTCCCCTTTTTACCCCTCCCGGTAGGATTGCCTTTAGCACTCAGTGATGACGTAGCATTCTACTGGTGAAAGAATTTTGAAATTCGGATGAGTAGTTTAGAAGATCCGTCAAGGGGGACACTTTTCCCCTGTTTGCCTCTCCCGGTAGGATTGCCTATAGCACTCACTGATAACGTAGCATTACACTGGAGAAATAATTTTGAAAATCGGATGAGTAGTTTAGAAGATCTGTCAAGGGGGAGACTTTTCCCCTTTTGACCCCTCCCGGTAGGATCGCGTATAGCACTCAGTGATGACGTAGCATTCTACTGGTGAAAGAATTTTGAAAATCGGATGAGTAGTTTAGAAGATCCGTCAAGGGGGAGACTTTTCCCCTGTTTGCCTCTCCCGATAGGATTGCCTATAGCACTCATTGATAACGTAGCATTAGAAAATCGGATGAGTAGTTTAGAAGATCCGTCAAGGGGGAGACTTTTCCCATTTTTCCCCACACGGTAGGATTGCCTATAGCACTCAGTGATAACGTAGCATTATACTGGTGAAAGAATTTTGAAAATCGGATGAGTAGTTTAGAAGATCCGTCAAGGGGGAGACTTTTCCCCTTTTTGCCCCTCCCGGTAGGATTTCCTATAGCACTCAGTGATGACGTAGCATTCTACTGGTGAAAGAATTTTGAAATTCGGATGAGTAGTTTAGAAGATCCGTCAAGGGGGAGACTTTTCCCCTGTTTGCCTCTCCCGGTAGGATTGCCTATAGCACTCAGTGATAACGTAGCATTACACTGGAGAAATAATTTTGAAAATCGGATGAGTAGTTTAGAAGATCCTCAAGGGGGAGACTTTTCCCCTGTTTGCCTCTCCCGGTAGGATTGCCTATAGCACTCATTGATAACGTAGCATTATACTGGTGAAAGAATTTTGAAAATCGGATGAGTAGTTTAGAAGATCCGTCAAGGGGGAGACTTTTCCCCTTTTTGCCCCTCCCGGTAGGATTTCCTATAGCACTTAGTGATAACGTAGTATTATACTGGAGAAAGAATGTTGAAAATCGGATGAGTAGTTTAGAAGAGCCGTCAAGGGGGAGACTTTCCCCTTTTTGCCCCTCCCAGTAGGATTGCCTATAGGACTCAGTGATAACGTAGCATTATATTGGAGAAAGAATTTTGAAAATCGGTTGTGTAGTTCAGAAGATTCGTCAAGGGGCAGACTTTTCCCCTTTTTGCCCCTCCCGGTAGGATTGCCTATAGCACTCATTGATAACGTAGCATTATACTGGTGAAAGAATTTTGAAAATCGGATGAGTAGTTTAGAAGATCCGTCAAGGGGGAGACTTTTCCCCTTTTTGCCCCTCCCAGTAAATAATGATAATGAATACTTTTCAATATTTATGAAGCAAAAAAAAAAAAAACTCTTGCAATAAAATGCCAATTGGAAAGCAGAATGTATGATCGCCTGTATCAGAAGAAAGTGATTAGCAAACATGTGTGTTTTGACAGGTGCATCTGACAGGTGCTGTCAGCATGGTTGCCAGGTAGTTCAAGTATAAAAACGCCAAATCATGGTGTGCAAAATCGTCAAAATTAAAAGTCGCCAAAAAATCGTCAAAATGAAAAACAATAATTTTTATGTATTTAAATATTTTTATTTAACTAAAAAAAATAATAGTAAAATTCAAACGCTTGCCACTGAGGGGCTTAATGGACATTTTAATGTTTGTCAGATTACAGAAAAAAATTTTTTTTAAAAGTTTCAATAACAAACTGAGACCAATGCTTTCATATTACTTCGAAGTAAAGAGTTAAGAAGAAATTGTAAGTGCAATTTTAAGAATATATGTTTAAAGTGAGCATTTGTTACATATCAGATGCAATAGTAATAACGAAAAAATTGGATTTACTTAAGTTGAAGTAATCTTTCGGGTAGAGAATACCTTAAAAGTGCTATGTAATAGAATAGACTTGTAGTAGAAGTTAAATGTTACCAGATTGAAATATGCCATAAATGTTGTTGATTTGATTTGTGGAAAAATCGTAATTTCTTAAGACAAAAGCGGTACAACGCGATTAGCATTTTTTGGCAACTAAAAATGTAAGAATAAGTATAAAAACGTCAAAGCATGTTGTATAAAATCGTCAAAATTTACAAAATTAAAAAACGTCAAAAAATCGCCAAAATGCAATTCTGCCGAATCACGTTTTTCAGGAATTTTCCGAGTTTTCCACTAAGAGTTTCCTATTTTGGAATTCGAAAAGCTACACCGGAACAATTGCACACAAAATTCCATACTAAAAATTAATTTTCGATTTTTCCAATTTCCCGGCTTTTCCGTACGGTTTTCCCAAAATTTTCTTTCGTATTAACATTCTCCTGGCAATTACGAACAACTGAAAAAAAATTTGAGCCCAATCGGCCCAGGCGTTCTCGAGTTATGGAGTGACAATAAAATGTACACTTCTTTTTATATATATAGATTATATCCTATTAATCTTTGTGTCTCCAAAATTTAATATTGAATAACAACCACAATGTGTTTGGACACAAGTAAACTATATTTGCGACAATCTACAAGCACATTGTAGTTCCACCACAAAAAAAGCCAGATTTGTCAGCTTATGGCGATCGGGAAATTTGACCTTCGGCTGGAACAAAACATTATCACTGCCTGTGTTATCAACATCTACTCTGACAGTCAGGCTGCATAAAACTCTGCAATATGTGTTACTGACTTCGAGAGCTGCGCACTAGTGTCGCGCATTTGTAAAATTGTGTGTGGAGATTACGAAAATTCCAGGTAACAGTAGATCAGTAGAGCTGGCGAGAGTATGGACTAAATTACTTGTTCCACTGGAAGATAGCTCTATGCTAGCAACTGTGACCTGGGCACTATTTAACTGGCAGATTCGAGTTTAGTCTTTTACAGATAGCTAATGCTTAAAAGGGGAATAAGTACACCCAGCAACTCTTTCACCCATCTAGCAGACGTTTTAAATGAAAAGGTGGCAAGATTTAGGGTTATATTTTTTGAATTTGATAAACCTTCAGTTACACGAGACGGCGGGGTAAATTTGTTCATATTTAAAAGGTAGCTTTTGACGAAACCTTGTCCTTTGTTAATATCGGTGTGGAGATTGCGCATTAATCAATAGCACAAGCGCCCATTTTTTTGATGGAAGGTACCAGATTGGGAGTGGCAAATTCGCCCATTTTTTTCCACAGAGTGACGGTTGATTGAGTATTACCTAATCCCATATTCCATGAGGGTTGGTTGGATTTTACGGGAGTTATCTTGTGGACCAAACTGCCTGTCCTACAAATTTTGTATGGGACGTACCAAAATGGGTGTGGCAATATCAACCATGTTTTAGTAGTTGACCGGCCTTTGGTCAAAAAAATCCTAATACCTAATTTTATTAACATCGGACATGTTTTACATCGGACATGTTTTACACGGGTTCCACAAAGGCAATGTGGGCGAATGCGTCTTTTTCTGTTCTACATATATCCTTAAATATTTATGTGAATGTTAAGTATTTCATAGCAAACAGATAGCGACTTAAAACCATTTCACTACATGGAGTCACAAACACTTCAACTCATAAATTTGAGTTTTGTAAGTTTGGGTAAATTTTATGGGAGGGTAACTAATGACTGTTGGAAATGTCGTTCATTCTGGGATAGATGAATGTATGTACATTAATGTATTAAATTAGTCTAATATTGCAATAATATCATTCAAATTATACGTCCCTCTCAAAATTATATGGAAATCGAATGTAGGATGCGAAATTGTATACAGACATGTGTACATTAGTGCGACTCAGGAACAACATTTTCTATAGCTTAGATATTATTAATTGATTTTGTCAAACGAATTAAAAAAAATATACTTTATAGTTTGAAATCAAAATAATCACAGTCTGTCTTCCAAAAGATTTAGTAAATACAAGTTGTATTTCATTATATTTCATAGAAGGATTTTTTTGTTAAGAGTGTCATACTAACAGATCGTACTTCAAATTTGAACCTTGAGTGGGTAGCTATGCTGTCATCCATGTTTTGCAAATAATTGGCGTTTAGATTATGTGATACTGTAGCTGTGAGACAGTAAGTGATTTTATATAAAAAATATCCAATTACTATGTTACACGCATATGATTATTTGGTGTTATGGTGTGAAATTTGAGTTACATTTCGGAACAAAATATTCCGGGATAGTACTCTTCAAATACGGGCTTACGAATTAATTATGGGGACGACTATAGCTAAAAATTCCCAAAAAACGGCACGTTAATAGACTCAACACCAAAAAACAAAAGAAGCGAGCAAAATTTGAATCCGCTTGGCTCGATTAGAAAGAATTGATCATCATGTTTCAATTTTGTAACACTGTAGAATCACTAACAATTTTCAAAATTTAAAAAAAAAAAAATGGTTTCCCATTACATCCCATGAAGGAGTGGCGGCGAGCTTCTCACAACCAGTGAGCTGTGCGCTTTTTAGTTTTATACTCACTGATTGGGACCTACAGTTTTACACCGGTTCCGAACGGTATTTCTGAGAAGCATATTCATGGCTAAATACTCGATAGTATCGCTGTCACTATGCGAGGTGACCGCCGTCGAAAGAATTTTTAAGGTGGTCAGAGCAGGGATCGAACCCAGGATCTCAAGTACAAGAGGCTACCCATTGCACCAGCGACGGCCAGAATTTAATGATGGAAATTCCAACACCCTAAGTACAGTCAACTTCTATCACACTTTTGTTTTGCCCAGAAATTGAAGAAAGGAATAAAAATTATAAAATAAATTAAATACAAATATAATAAATTATAAAATAATAGTTTCTAGAGGTGTTTTAAAAACGGCTAAGTTCGCCGGAGCTTATCTCTTAGACCGCAATATTTTCAGACCCATCATATTAAGATTCATTTTCATCAGCGTAACAATTTGCTTTAGTTTATTCCATGCAAAATGAGTCGGTTTAATATACATACATCAGCAATAGTGGGCGTAGGCTAATGTGACAGGAGAAGAGTAAAATTAAAATTATGAAAATGTAAAATAATAGGTCGGCGTAAATGTGTAGATTATGTATTTTGCGTGACACAAATGTAAAATTTTCTTTGAACTTCGCTTTTATAATTCAATGTTAACACGAAATCAATATGTGATATACATGTTAATACATGTCGTTAATATTTTAGTGGTATCTGTTATATTTTTAGCGTCATAAAACACAAAAATTAAGTAATTCCTAAAATTATGCCTACATTACTCAAGTCGTTGAGAAATATTTCATATATGGGTGATTCCTTGTAAATAACGTTTTCTTTGTCCATCACGTTTATTTCCATGTAATTAAGGGACGGCAAATAAATAATCGCGTAATTTCAATACTTTTATGGTACACAAGACTTTCCACAACAATATTCTCACCTGCGTCGCGCTTATTCGATAGAAACATAAGGAAACTAATGAAAATATCAGAACCGTGGCGTGTCCATTTCATAAAAATCAAGGTTTATACTATATTCACTCCCTCATTTCGCAGGATGGATTGATATTTTTTTATGGTCATTGAAATTGCCTAGATAGAGGATATTTTCATGTATTTACCGAGCGTAAATCTCCTATTTAGGCCCGACTAACAAGATCTAAACTTTGTCCACGCATTTTTGCCTAATATCGTACATTTACGTTTTACCGCTGTGGCGCCATGTTGGATGGGTATAAAGGCGCCCTCGCTGTGAGAACTCGACCATTGTATATCAAATGTTATGTTTACATCAATGGCTGACAGATTTATCCACATTGAATCGATTGGAGTGAAGAGTTTTCTTTACGAAGGGTAAGTCACAAAATTAGCAGTCAATACCATGGTACCGCTTTTTTATTGCGCAATATAGTACTCGCCCTCCTAGTGACGAAATTTGTTCGATATTTAGTCATCGAAATGTGATTTTCAAAGGAAATTATCTCACGTCAATTTGGCATAGAATGAAGTCAATTTAAATATGAAATGTCAATACCGTGGATGTCAGTATCGTGGCAATTCTGAAAATTATAGTATAAAATATATTGATAAATGTTTTAAATTGTTGTAGTACAATAGATGTTGGTATACACTATAGTAGTATATATAAACAAAAACTGTAAAAAAAAAATCACATCCGAGGTATGTTAAAAACTAATAATTGCACCATCCGCAAAAACGTTATTTCCAAGGAATCACCCATATATGCTGCCATAAAACCAATAACAAAAATAGAGTTCGCACAGAGTACCTAAAATCTTTTTTTAACTAAAATTCAAAAAGCCTGTCACTAACGGCTTATATTAGGTCCACATTACAAAAATAGCCTTTATACATGTTTATCAAATTGCTTCGTATTATCGGCTCAAGGAGCAAACAGTTCAGATATTGATTGAAGTTTTTAATAAATTCGAAGCCAATCAGTTTAAAGAATTAATAACTTCAGTTCAAAATTAAGTTATATCTTGAATGCTAAAATAATTTTAACTTAATCTGTCACTATAATTTTGATATTTCTTGTAAGTCTGTAACATAATAACACAGACATCACTAGCTAATTCTACTCACATACATAAATATATTTGCTCCATAGTCCATATGTATCGACACTGTAATGGTTCAGTTTGCAAACGCCATCCTAAAACTTAACCCTGCTGTTAGATTAAGCCCACTTGGTCCAAATAATGGCTAGTTTTCTTTGTAAGTTTTGAACGGTGATATATACCGACTTAATTTTTCAGGTCACGTGATCTTTTTTATTAACCAATGGCATGAGCAAAAATTAAATTTTCTAACTAGAAATAGGACTGAGTCAAATAAGAAAATACAAATTTCAGATTAAAGGACCATTTGGTCCATAGAATATATTCTTTGATTTTCTTTACAATTATGTTCAAAATATAAAATAACAATAATAATAAAAATATTTGAGTATTACTGGCCCAAGATAGATACAAAGAATACGAATAGATGGTTATTTTGTTTGTAAATTGCAGTATGGACCAAATGGTCTCTTAAGCTAACATTCGTTAAAAATACGAATCTTAGGTTAAGGGACCATTTGGTCCATAGTATATTTCCTTTGATTTTCTTTACATTTATTTTCAAAACAAAGATGATAATAATAATAACAATAATTAGTGAATATTGAACTAAAATATATACAACGAATGCGATTAAATTGATATTCTGCATGAAAATTGCAGTATGGACCAAATGGTCCCTTAACGTAACATTCGTATTTTTTTCCTAACCTAACAGCAGGGTTAATATACGCACTTAAATTGTGGTAATGTTCGCAAAGAGGCAAACAATCGACAAAGTGGTATTATTCCAAAAAAGCAGAGCACGCTCAAACAAATAAATTGGCTAAAAGTCCCTTAATAAATTGGACATATGCGAACGATATGTGCCATCATCGCTGACTACCAGACGATACTCACACTTCCGGCAATTGTCCATATGTGTGAGCATAAATGACAGTTTTCATTTAGGGTGGGTGGGGAAACATTTGCATGCAAATTAAAATAAATTGAGGAAACTGCCCTCAATAATTTTTGTTTTATAGATGAACCTTTTTATTTACTATTGTTACTGGGGATTCCAATTGGTCGGAGCCAAAAACAAAACAACCATGATACCACTCACTACAAAAATAGGGTAGCCGTAAGGATTAATTGCTGCAAACAAATGAAATCAACAGTGACAAGAACAAAAGCATGCGATGAGAAATGATAGCAGAAACACAACAATGGCCAACATATGCTCAATATCAATAGGGTGTGATAAATACATTAGAGTGGGAGCATTTTTGATGTAGAAAAGCCCTTATATTAAAAATGCTTGGTCAGTATTTACATTTTCATTAGAGAAAAATTCTATTTATTTTTGCAAAATTATAAGAGACTAGACAAAAGGTTTTCAGATACAAGTGTTTTTGAAAAAGAGCAATATCAACTTTAAAGTGATACACTGGCTTAAAAAATTTTTAATAAAGCTGATCCTGACTTCGGTATTCGTACTCTAGTGAACACCAAACAAAAACATTTTTTGATAAATGTCGAAAAATTTTGAAATACTACCCACAAAAATAAAATTAAGCTGTATAATTTAACGTTATGTTCCAAAGAATCATACCGAGCTACGAAGCTGAGTTTACAACCTTCCCAATAACATCTTCAGTGGTAATATAGGAGTAAAAATTACGGAGTTATTTAGATGTTTTCTTAGGACTCCACGAAAATCCACTAAAAAACGGCATTTAAACTTCTACAACTCAGTCACCTTCAAAAATACACATAAAAACAATATGTGCAATGCAAGAAATCACAAAGGTCTACGTACCCATAATACATTTTCCAAATATCTGCAACATCTTAAAAGTTACACCCTAAAACCCTGATAATTAGAGGTGTTTTTAAAGCAAAATAGCTCACAATTTGCTGAACCCAGAATCGCAATATTTTGCAAAAAGTCATTTAACACTCTGAACTTAATTTTTAGGTGGTGACCTAAAAGTGATTTTTTTCTTGTATGGGATTTTAGCCACCCTAATGTACATAATATATACATTGTAATGTTCGTACATACGCAACACAAGTTCAAACAATTTTCGTTGCTCTCTTGCTATCTCATTTTTATATACGTATATTCACGACATTATTCTCTTTGCTCTGAGAGTGCTCCGCACCTATTCGCTGTCGCTACATCAGTGTGTGTCTGACAATCTGTGTTTCGCAGTCGGACAAATCTGTGTTCTATATAGAGGTGGATCACCCTTTTCATTTAGGGGTATGAAAAATTGATGTTTGCCAATTCTGAGACCTACCCGATATGCACACAAACTTTCATTAAAATCGGTCCAGCCGTTTCGGAGGAGTTTAACGCCAAACAATCTGTGTGAATCCAGTCGGATAATCTGTGTGATCGTAGTCGGGCAAACTGTGTTTGGATGATTCACTTTGCAAATATCAAGAAGGAGCGAAATTAATTTTTAATTTAAATTTAAATTGAAGAACTCGGTTCAGTTTTGCTTCGTATAACACTGGTTTTCATTTAAAATGTCATTCACACAAATTGTTTAAATGTTAATTTTTTATTACCATTACAACAAAATAAAAAAAAACAATAATCCAAACATGTTGAATTTTACGACAAGCTTGTGCACTTTCCATAATTGTTTTTTATGTATGTCTGTTGTTAATGTAATGAAGTGAGGAAGTGAGTGACAGCACAGTTCATATACTTTCCATAATATTTGTGTTAATTCCAACATCAACGAATCAAACAGACACAAGATTTAACTACATTAATGTTACTAATATATTGCAGAATTTGTTGTTAAATGTTAACCATGACGGTGCACCTCGCCGTTGGATGTACGCGCTAGTTATTATTAACTTTTGTTGACCGCTTAACTTGTGTTGACACCTACATAAGCTCATGCCACTTCAAGCTGTTCAATCCGCAGCGACCTTCCTACTCTGGTAATTACATGCACACCAACTGGTGTACGTACATTCGACCCTCATTAAATGGCATTGTACAGTGATTTGATACGAATATTTTACCCTAGTTCGTTGGCATCTGGACATGTATCCTAATAGTTTCAGTTCATCGTGTAAAAACGCATGTTGAAATTGCATATTCCTGAAATATGTTTCCTTACCACGTGAAGCTTTTACCACCAACAGTTGGGACTAAGATATAACGCTTTTTCAAATCACTGTGCACATGTCTTATTTACGGGAAAGAACACGTTTGCTGAACATTTTTCAATACTCTTGCGTTTGTACGCAGGCCTATACAACGTCCAATGTTAGAGTTCTTTTATACAGTCGTTGCGAATAGTGTAATTAAATTTTAGCCATACTTTCCAGATTCTCCCGACATCCTCCCTCACGCATTCGCTGTCGTACTATAGCTATTGGCCGGGCTTTAATTAAGTTGTGTTATGTTGACTGTTATTGGGCTTAATGATAAACGTATGTGCCAATGAGCACAATATTTCGCTTTGGAAAACATCAGGGGTTCTTAACACGTTTAGCAGTGGAACTGTTGCTTATTAAAGTAAATTTACGGGAACAAAGGTGGAGAGGTGCTAATATGATAGCAGCCGATGCTATATTCGTCCACAGCGACGATATGATACCCTACACTGTCGTGTTTCTATAACCTGTTCATACATGAGGAAACATTTTATAAGGACAGTCGATAATATTAGCTTAATAGGTTAATCCTTGGCCTAAGCAAAATGCTTTGCCAATAGTACAATGCTTGGATCGCATATACTTACATATATAAATATACAATAAAATAAACATACATTTTCAAATGGAAAAATCTTCCCATGAGAAAAGCTTCCCTAGCAAAATTTCGTTGAAATCTTTAAGCACGTATTACAGCTGGAGCTTGCTTGGTACAGTTCATTTGAGTGCTATAGAAAATTCAGGACCAATATTTTGTGGAACACATATGCAAATGTGATTATCCTTGATTTTAAACCGCATTTGTTAAATCATATTGGGCAACCGTATGTTAATATAGGCCGTACTAATGGTTGGTGTAACAGAAACATCCCGCTACGCTAGCGTAAGAAATACCGGCTCTCGTATGAGAGCTGGTCAGTAAATTTTATGGGCAGTCGACCGTAATCACCTTCCGTTTTTCCCGCATCTTCCTGATGTTCGCCAGGTTTCTGGGAGAAATATTTAGCACCGGCCGTGTGGCCCACAGCATTGCAATTCCCATACTTTACAGTGCGCCCCTGTTTTTGTGACTTTGGCAGGAATACCACAATCGCCCGAAACAAAGGCTTCAGCGCATTTGACGCAGCGCATTTGACAACCATGTTTCAGTTAACTGCCAAATGCTCAAAATGCACCGAGCAATAGAGTATGAATCTTATTTGATTGAAACTGACGAGATCGGAATCCTTAGATAGTTTTAGCAACCACCTAACTCCCTCCATCTTCGTCAGCCCCAAAATTGACAGTCTGGGGATTAAAAAAATTCCAATAATCGTTGACATCCTCAACATCAAAAAGGGTGGGACAGGAGACTAATCACCGTCACATACAGCCTCAAACCCTTGACGGTATGGATGAAAAAATTAGCTTCTAATTTCGGAAATAAATCCTCTAATTTGGCGTGGTCCGGAAGGGTACCCCGAAAAAAATTAACCACTCCTCTACTTAATACACTCACAGTTAAATTGTGATGGCCTTATGCCTCAACAGCAATCCTTAATATCGCCTTTACATTCGCATCGAATGTCGTAATGGCTGACACCGCTTTGCTGGACTTCTTGGGAATTGAATTCGGGCAATTTTGATTTGACCAATTTAGGTTTCGCTGACGCCACTGGCCCCATCTTCTTAGCATTTGAGGGTGCCCGCCCGTGGGCATAATTCATGAAATAGCAGTAGAGTAAAAAAAAGACATGTGGTCTCAGGGGACACCCGGTTGGAACGAAGTTCCTTTCACAATATATTATGTACTTGTTAGTTCCAACATGCCTAAGGCGCCTGTTGAATACTATAATTTAAATGGATCTTTAAGAAAATATACTTTTTGTAAATTGATAAACTTTTTTTAAGAAATTTTTTTTTATTGAATGTAGATTTTTAAAAAAGTATATTTTTAGGCCCTTTTTGAAAGAATATTATATATTCCCGAAAATGTCCTTTCTTGAATGAGAGGTACTTCTTTTATTAAAAGCTAATTTTTTTTAAGAAAAGGTACAATTTTTAGTAAGAAGTTCTCTCTGTAAGTAAAAGCCTAAGAGTATGATTTTTTTTACAAATAAATACTTTTTAAGAACAGGTACTTTTTAAAGAAGTGGTACTCTTTTTAGGAAAAGGTTATTTTCTTAAGAAAATTTATTTATTTTCAGAAAGGCTACTTATCTCAAGAAAATTTATTATATTATTTCTAAGAATAGATACTTTTAAGAAAATGAATTTTTGTAAGAAAAGGTATTTTCTTAAGAGAAGGTATTTTTTTGAGGAACAGGTTTTTTTAAGAAATGGGAATTTTTTTAGAATTGGTATTTTTTTCAAGAACAGGAACAATTTCAAGAGTGTGTACTTATCTCAAGAATAGTTATTTTGCTTTACATGAAATGTACTATTTAAAAAAATAGGTAGTTTTTTAACCCTGCTGTTAGATTAGAAAAAACTTACGAATCTTAGATTGAGGGACCATTTGGTCCATACTGCAATTTTCATCCAAAATAATAATTTTATCTTATTCTTTGTAACTATTTTGGTTCAAAAATTTCTAAAGCAAGTATTTGACATATCAAAAACATCCGCTAACATATCAAAAACATCTTCTAAATATTTGACATGAATTTACATTCGCTTGGTAATGAAAAAACTTACGAATCTTAGATTGAGGGACCATTTGGTCCATACTGGAATTTTCATCCAAAATAATAATTTTATCTTATCCTTTGTAACTATTTTGGTTCAATAATTTCTAAAGCAAGTATTTGACATATCAAAAACATCTTCTAAATATTTGACATGAATTTACATTCGCTTGGTAATGAAAAAATGTACTATTGACCAAATGGTCCTCTAATCTAAGATTCGTCATTTTGTATTTTTCTCAGTCCTGAATAAAGTTAGAAAATTTAATTTTCGCACATAACATTGTTTTACTAAAAGACCCCATTAGCAGAAAAATTTAGTCAGTATATATCACCGTTCCAAAGTTACAAGGGAAAACAGAAAAAATTTGGACCAAATGGTCCTAATCTAACAGCAGGGTTAAGAAAAGGCAATTTGTTGTAAGATAATGTACTTTTTTAAGAAAAGGTACTTATTTTATTCTGTTGTTCGACCTTTTCCTTATCAATAAATAATCAATATTCTTCGAGCTTGAGGTCAGATTTGCTGTTGTTAAATTTATTTTCCTCGATATTTCGCTACTCCTTTGTGTAGCATCATCAGGAGATACAACCAATATTTATTATTTAAAAAAATATTTTTTTTAAGAAAAGGTACGTTTTGTAAGAACATTTTTTTTTTAAGCAAATGTGCTTTTTTAATATAGGGTATTTTTTTAAAAAAGGTACTCTGTCTAGGAGTATGAATAAGTATTTTTTTTTGAGAAACTTTCCTTTTTTTAAGCAAACGCACTTATAATGGGTTTTTCAATAAGAGCGCTACAAAAGTTTTTTTAAATAAAACAAAACCGGTTTTAGACACCAATGAAATTCTTTATTCCTGTGAAAGTACGTTCGATGCCATTATGTATGGAACTCGATTTCTTTTGCATGACCACCACGGGCACGCTTGCAGAAGTCCAGACGCTGAACCCAATTTTCGACGGTTTTCAAGCATAAATCGGCCGGTATTGCTGTAATTTCACGTTCGATATTCGTACGAAGTTCATCAATCGTCGCTGGCTTGTTGGCATAGACCATAGACTTGACGTAGCCCCACAGGAAATAATCCAACGGCGTCAAATCGCACGACCGAGGCGCCCAATCGACTGGGCCATTTCGTGAGATAACACGTTCACCAAACTTGGTTGCCAAAAAATTGATCGCTGTGTGGCTTGTGGCGCCGTCCTACTGCAACCACTTGTCCTCCAAGTCCATATTATCCAATAGGGGCCAAAAATATTCGGTTATCGTTGAACGGTAGCTATTCGCATCGAGAGTAATGTGCCGGTCTTGATAATCACAGAAGAAGTACGGCCCAATGACGCCGCCGGCCCATAAACCACACCAAACCATAATTTTTTCGGGATGCAATGATGACTCATGCATTACGTGTGGATTGCTGTCTGACCAATATCGCATATTTTGCTTATTGACGAAGCCGTTCAGCCAGAACTGAAATTCAGAATTCAGAAACTCGACGTAGCGCTCTTAAACTTGAAGCCACTGACTCCGAATTGCGGTAGTACATTTTAATAATTTCGACTCGTTGTTGGCTCGTATATCTTTCCGTGATGAAATGGCAAACTTTACTGAAGGGAAATGTCAAAGGGCGAGAAAAAATATGGCGTCGTTTGCTGTCCCTATCGATTTACTTTTGTAGCGTTTCTGTTGAAAAACCCCATGCAAGAAAATGTTATATTTTTAAACTTCTTGCACTTTGGCTTTTCTAAATTTTTTTTTTTTCGGTTTAAATCTAAACTATGTAATAAACAGGCTCCACCTGGAGAGCTTCCCATTAAACAATAAATTAGTCTAGACACAAACCAAACTAAAAGTAAGAGTGTAAGAGTAAGTGTGCTGCCAAATGTAATTCCATGCTCAGGATTGTATTCCATGGATTTGAAAGTCTTAAACTTTGGCGTTTCTAAATTTACTTTTTATTGGGTTCAAAACTAATAAACAGGATCCACCTAGAAAACTTCGCTTTAAACCAAAAGTAGCCAATATAGTTGATAATAATGGGTTGTAATAAAGTAGTTAAAAAAAAATTGTTTAAAATTTTTTTCATTTAGCCCCCATCCCGCAACGTTCGATAAGGAACTTCGTTCCAAAAATTAACGATAGTTTCTCATAAGACATATAAACACACTTTAATTCAAATTTCGGCATTAGTTTGAAGAAAATTGCATTAAATTATGGCTCTTCAGTAAATCATTAAACTTTAAAGGTCTAGTAATACAATCTATATAAATTTAAAAACATTAACTTAAATTCAAAAGCAATTTTATAGTGCTAGGGAAAATACATATATTAACTCGTACAATTTTACAAAACTTGTGTGTTACATTTTGATGCAGTTTTTCATTTCCCTTTATTATGTCGTTCCCAAGGGAAAACGCGTTTTATATTTGGGAAATACTGTTGTACAATTTTGTCATGCAATCATTTAATGCGAGGAATGGGTTTAATTGCTTTTTGAGTTATTATTGTTATAGCATGGAAATAATAATTTCCCATTTAAAAGTCTCTATATTAAAGGTGTAAATTTCCATAATAATCGCACAAATGTAATTATATGTAGTGAACGCAAATACTGTGACATTACAACATGTACATTATTATCACGGGTCACAACTGTCCACCCATTGTGGCATACGAGTTTGTATTTGTGTCTGTGTGTGTTTGAGAGTGAGAGGGTAGGTGATGATTTGGTTAAAACCTCACAGATCACAAATGGTCATAATTAATAATGAGATTTTACCCAAGAGCTGTTGTCCTTAATTTGTTTTCACTCTTATTATCCTGCCGCAATGTTGAGGAAACTGTCAACCTCGTTAGTTGTTTATGACATACGAAATGTGTACATGTATTCCATATACATGCACATATTTTTTTTATTTGACCGTAAGGATTTAAAGTATATGAGATTTAATTACAACCTAGATCCATTACCCACATATGCCAATGGCCATGGTATAATTGAAGTAGTCACTACGGTGATATAACCAATTTTTGCTCGAACGCTCATTTGATATTACATGACACATATTCAAAAATTATAAATGTACAGAAAAGGAAAATAAAACATAATGTAATATTCTGGAAAAGTGAATATAGGCGATTGGAAATTAATGTTGGTGAAACAAATATTTGTTGGCAAGGCACCAACGTTGAAATAATTTAATTTAGAACAGCAAAGATAGCTGAAATAAGCGTTGGAGATGGAGGACTCAGAATTGTATCGAAAATGACTATAAGTTTAAAGCGGTGTTGGATTATACATTCACCACATTCTGTTCAATGATGCTTTGTCATACGACATCATTGTATGAGGAAATAATTAGCTACAAAGATTTGATTCAGAGTTTTATTTTTAAAGAAATTTAAACAATTATTTATAGGATCCAAGTTTAAAGAGGCAATTAAGCAACTTCATAATTGAACATAACTGCTAAGTCTTTAATTAATTTCGTTCACCCTAATACCATTTGATTTTCTTTTCAAGTTAATCCTATGAACGTTACTAGAAGATATCATTCAATAATTCCACGTATGTCACAGAACAGAAGAAAGGAAACATGGCCATTTGCTGTCAATGGTAGTTAGTTTCTAAATCAATCAGAACTTACACCAGAGTATAGTCTGCTTCACATTGTTTTTATAGAAACTATCACTGTTTGTACACAGATAAGAAGACCATAACATGTATGAAGGGAATATTTGCAGTGCTACGCTTATCATATGACAATAAATGAATAATGACTACGAAATCTACCTGTCACACACAACTCAATTAACCATAATTCACAAAAATTGTATTTCGATTTGAACTTCTTACCATAAATACCACTTAAAATTCTATCTCAAGGGAATGAATGAACGGCAGGTATCATTTAAGGGAATTAAGGTGGTCTTACGGATGTGTATTTCTATGCACATAGGCAATATTTATACATTGTGTTGACAAGTTAATAACGCTGTTAAACATATGTCATATACTTCAATGTTTCTTGTTTACATGTATGTATTTATATACATACATTTTTATGTGTATAAAAAAGCCATCTATCATAAATACAATATCCATGCACCAAATAGGAAGTAACTCAAGCACAATGTATCGATTGCAGAAGGGAAATCTGTATTAGTTTAATAGGTCTTCGGGGAGGATATTGATCGTACTTTCTTGGCTTATACTGACATCACAATACCGCAGAAAATTTGGTGTATGCGAAGAATGTCCTAATTGTAGCAGCAAATGGAAGGGTCTGCCTACAAGATATCCGGAGAAATTTGCTACGTGATACAGCCCGGTTCACTTATTTAAAGGCAATAAAATTTCCATATTCAGCAGCCTGTATCTTTTGCATTTTGTAACCGATTGCAGAATTTTAAAATGGAAATGGATGCTAGACATCTTGGGATATAAAAACAAATCATGACAATAGCGGTATTTTAACTAAAGAACTATTTTTGAGCAATTTATAAACAAAAAGTCAAAAAATGTGGTATTATTCTTGGTTCACTTGAATAAAGGCACTTTATTATTTTTTATTCTTTTTAAAGTAAGAGATGATTTTTTGTAGGGAGGGTTTGTTTCTTACAACTTATTACCTGTTAGTAATTTTACGAGTAAAAATTTTAAATCTATCGGCAAAAACTAAAATCGATATTTACAATTACATCAACGACCCCGACGGGTATGGAAAAAATTTTAAAGCAAGGATTAATTTCTTTATCTAAGTATGAGAAAAAAAAATTATCAGAATTGCTTCTAATCCTGCCTTAACCTTGTCAAAAATAAGAGCTCAAGCTGGAGTGGGAGCGAGCAAGTCATCAGTACGCTGAGTAATTAAAGCTGTGAGTATCGTAAATACCTGAAATTACAAAAAAAGCCGCCACTTAATGCTCCTGGTAAGGAAAAGCGGCATCAATTTGCAAGAGACTGGTATTGGATGTGCAGCCAAGAGGTCATGTAAATGACTGGAGATCCGTTGTAATTACGGATAAGAAGAAGTTTAATTTGAATGGGCCTGATGGCTGCCACTATTATTTCCATGATCTGCGCAAAGAAAAGCGTTTTTTGAACCGACATCACAGCAGAGAGGGCGGCGTTATGGTGTGGGATGCTAATACGTACTATGGCACCATCGATCTTGAATTTCAAAGTGCAAGAATGACTGGTGCAAGCTATAAAACGTTATTGGAATCGGCTTTTCCGAAGTTCAGTGAACTACTTGGTCCCATAACTTGGACATTACAATAGGATAATGCCCCTATACCCAACGCCAGAGTAGTAAAGGAGTTCATTGCAAGCCAATATGTTAATATTCTTGGTTGGCCACCCTATTCGCCAGATCTAAACATTATCGAAAATGTCTGGGGTTGGTTATATCGTAAGGTCTATGAAGGAGGTAGACGATTTTATGACAAACAGTCACTAATTCAGGCCATTAAAGGTGCCTGGAATCAAGTTTCGTTGGATTACATAAATTCTCTTTATCTCTCAATGAAAGCCCGTATATTTGCAGTTATTAAAAACAAAGGGGGTTGTACCCATTACTAATAGTTCTTAAATAAAGTAAAATAAATAAAATAAAAGCACGAAAAACAGTTTTTCATTAAATTACTTAAAGTGCCTTTATTCAAGTGAACCAAAAAAAAAATCCAATGAGTGTCACGGGCGATGTGCTAACACCTTTTTGCTACACGGTACCTGTTCGATTTCTATGAACATATTAGTAAATGTTACATTGGGAAATAAAAAACAGCGTTCAATCATATCATGACGTTACATTTAAATAATATAAATATTTAAAATTATTTAAGATTATTTAAAGACACAGTGCAAGCACATGTGTCATTATTTTCTTGCTTAAAACTTTTTGTTTTATTCCCACAAAAGTCAAAAAATGCAACGCAACAGACACTTGTATATACATACATACATTGTTATATTCGTACATACGCTACACAAGTTCACAAAATTGTCGTTGCTCTCTTGCTATCTCACACACACAACACACAACATCACACATACTTTGTCCGAAGTAGATGACGTATGCGTGTGTCACTTAACCACGTGTTTGCCATATCAACAGCAACGAAACAGCCAAATACACAACATCATACATACTTTGTACGAAGTAGCTGACATATTAGTGTGTCACCATAACGTCGACTGCGCAAGCCGCTTGCATATGAAATTTTGGGTGGCTATGCTTTATATCTCCGTTCAACTACAGCAAAAGACACATATACATACATACATTATTATGGTAATACATACGCTATAGACACAATTTCGTTTGCCTCACCCCTTTCTTGCTCTTTCTTTGCTCTCTTGCTCGCTCATTTTTGTTTAACACGTCATTATTCTCTTTCGCAGTCGCAGAAAATCTGGCTTTAGGAGCAGCATAAAATCTGGTTTTTGACTTTGATAGATTTAGTCCCTTTACGCCGCTATAGATGTTAACACATCAAAAATAGCACATTTTTGGGCTTTTTATATAAATTGCTCAAAAAAATTTCTTTAGTTAAGAAACTACAATTGTCATGACTTTTTTAATATCTCAAGTTGTCTAGCTTCCTTCGGCTTCCATTTTAAAATTCTGCAATCGGTTGTAGACTGCAAAAGATACAGGCTACTGAATATGGAATTTTTAGTGCCTTTAAATAAGTGAACCGGAGTGTAAATGCGCGAGTTTAAGCGAAGTACAAATTTTGCTTATTTTGTCCATACTTCCCATGATGGGATTGAGACAGCTTAACAGTGCGATATTTATTGGGAACTACACTTTTTTAATGATTCTGAGAAGTTTTTTTCATGACGGATAACGCATTTGTGTAGTAATCCTTCATCGATAGAAGTTTATGGTGTTCATTGTAGGAAAATGTGGCACAAAAGTGCATTCTTGAAGCTCCATGTATGATGGCAGTGATTATGTTAACAAGAGTATCTCCTTCCTGTTGCAACTTTTGTTCTATAAAAGTGAGTAGTTAAGCGACAATATTTTAATTTTGTACATGGTTTGCTTGGTTACTTTCTCCATTAAATCAATTTGAGTACATAAAACATAATCTTAAAAATACAATTACTGCTTTAGTGATAAAGCGGCATACACAACACATACCAAGGTGTTCTAATACTTTATTTTATTGACTATTATACAACCTCGTGAGGACAGATTTCTTATACATAGTAATTAAACAAACAAGTAAACAAATTAAACTAACTCCAACTGGCTCTATCCTTGGCCTTTTCTCGCCAGTGGGTAACACCAAGGATACGGAGTGATTCCTTGGCCTGGTCTTTCCATCGGAGTCTTGGTCGTCCTCTTTTCCTGCTTCCATCGGGTACGTTATCGAAAAACTTTCGCGCTGGCTCATCTTCATCTATTCTTATAACTTGGTCTAGCCACCGCAACTGGCCTCATTTGATTCGCGTGGAGATGTCCACGTCAGAATATAAATGATATAGCTCTTGGTTACAGTGATGTCGGTATTCGCCGTTTTCTTTAACAGGACCATATATAAGTATTCTATGAAGAATTGTCCTCTCGAATACTCCCAGGAGTTTTTCATCCGCTTGCGATATAACCAAAGTTTTAGAGCCATATGCCAGGACTGGTAAAATGAGTCTGGTATAGCTGGGCTTGCGTTCGTCGAGAGAGGGCTTTGTCTTTAAACTGCTTGCTGAGCCCAAACTAGCATCAAATGGCAAGCACAGTGATAACCCTGGCTGATGTTGGTGTCCTTGTCAACGTCGTATCCAAGGTAGATAAATTCATCTACCACTTCAAAATTAAATAGGTCGTCGACTTCTAGTGCGTAACAGTTCAAAAATGGATGCGAATCTGTTTTTGTGCCAATTGGGTAAGGCTGGCAAATATCACTTCGGAGACTTTGAAAAGGTAATAAGTAGGGATATTTCAGTATGTTTGCACTTTTTAAATTTACAGTCATTCTTTTTTGTGCAAGTGGCAACTCTGAAATTTGCCAGTTTTCACAATGTTTATGCCGACTATAAAACATAGAGCGCTTTTCGAAATAACAACGTGTCATAATTGTAAAAAAATTTTGGAAAACTATGCTGAGACCACTCGCAGACTTCGAAAAATTTTCAGTCGAGAAAGTTCACCTAATGTGTCAACCAATCGAAGAGTGGTCAAATAATTTGAAGAAGCTGCTAGGCTATGGATAGTAAGATTCCTATACGTACCGGTCGTTGTCTTGAAAACATTGCTGCTGTCAACGAGAGTCAATAAAGGTATAAAGAGTCAATTCGGCATCGTTCTCAACTACTTCAAATTTCACGAAGCACCAAAGCTAATACCAATTCCAATTCCTTCAATGGGTAATAGATCATAGTGAAGTCATTGCTTCTCTTTCAAAAAGTTATATTCTCCGATAAAGCGGATTTTCATCCGAGTGGCTTCGTGAATAAACAAAATTGTCGAATTTGGGGCTCAAAAAATCCTGGGATAGAAATGTGCCCACAACAAGCAACTGTCTGGTGCGGAGTTTGGTCAGGCGGCGTGATTGGGCCTTACTTTTTTGAAGATGAGGCCGAAATTGCAGTGACTGTAAACGGTAAACGGTGACCGTCGGTGGTGCAATGGGTAGTGTGCGCGCCTCTTGTACATGAGATCCTGGGTTCGATCCCTGCTCTGACCACCTTAAAAAAAAAAAAAATAAAAAAATTTCTTTCGGCGGCGGTCACCTCGCATAGTGACGGCGACACTATCGAGTATTTAGCCATGAAAAAGCTTCTCAAAATACCGTTCGGAATCGGTGTAAAAACTGTAGGTCCCAATCAGTGAGTGAAAAATTAGAAAGCGCACAGCTCACTGGTTGTGAGAAGCTCTCCCCAATCCCTTCATGGGGTGTAATGGGAAACGGTTTGTTTTTTTTGTAAACGGTATTGGTAACAGGAACCTGGTGACGGAGTTCCTGTGTCCTAAAATTGGCGGCATGGATGTCGACGATATATGGTTTCAGCAACACAATCGATTTATTGCAGCACCTATTTCCAGAACAAAGTATCTCAAAAATTTCTGATGCCAACTGACCACAAAATCGTGTGATTTAACAACGTGCGATTTCTTTCTATGGGGTTTCGTGAAATCTCGAGTTTATGCGAATAAATCAGAAACAATTTCTGGGCTCAAATCCAAGACTCAACGCGTCATCGATGAGACACAGCCACATCTCTGTGAAAAAGTCATGGAAAATTTCATGTAGGAGTAATGGCATTTCATCAGAGCCATAAGGGTCATTTGATGGATATTTATTCCATACTTAATCGGGACAGGTCCTATTTTACAATACAATTAAAAAAAATTACAACTATCTCAAAAAATATGTGTTTTTATTTTTTTATTTCAATATTTGCGAGCTTAGTGATTCTTCAGGTACATTCTAGTTTTTCGCGATCGACTTTTCTACATCGCGTTTACATGGAACTAAAGAGTTTCCCTTAGGGACGGTAATATTTCCAAATATTTCGCGTGTAACTAAAATACTTGCGAAACTTCCATGAAAATGTGGACTGTAGTCTAGCCTCATTCAGTTCTGTCAAAGTAAAAAATTGTATATTAAACAAACAGAAATTGTGGTTGTCAAACTTGATTTGTTTGTTGAGCAATGTAGCGGGGAAAAAATATATTTACTTACTTACCTTAAGATAAACCTATAATAACCTATAATAAACCTAAATATGCTATCGTCGGACATCTGTGAATGGTAGTATACAAATTGTTTTGTATTATTATATGCATAAGCGTTTATGCTGCATAATATATCGAGTGTATCATTTGTGTGTATTTGTGATTGGCGATTGTGAAAATTTTTTGGTCGACTTTTGAAAATTATTGTTATTGAGTTTAATTTTTTCCGTTCGCATCAACGTTATCAAGTATATTTGCGAACATAGAATTGTTTATCAAGAAACGTATTTAGGGAGCAACAACACTAACATGCCAACACGCAAACTAACTAAAACAAAAAATACACACACACAGAAAGATGGAAGGCCAGAAATATCTAGTGAAACTTTAGACTAATTTCAATATTGCATGTTAAAACAATATTGTTTGGAATGAAATGCTATACTGTTGTTGTGCGGAAAATGGTAAAAACTTGTCGGTTGTTATTAGATCTCGTAATAATTGTACAGCGTATTTGCCACAACAACGATTAATGTGGAGATAATGAATGGTAATGATGATAATGGCGAACAATATGAAGTTCTAACAAAACCATATATAGTTTTTAAAAACATAAATAATTTTTGCATACGAGTATGTACCTTGTCCAAGAAAAACACTACAACCCATTTATAAAATCCATCACACCAATGCTTTTTATACAGTATTTAAGTAGACTTTCAACTGTGCAAAGTGCGGTGGCGCTAACGGCATATAGTAAGGAATTATATTTGAAATTTTTGAGGTACGTCATTGTCAAAATAGTGGAACGCTTGAAAAGACTTCGCCTTTATTCATTTATGTAAAAAAATCCTTGATTTTTATGGTTGGCAATTTGAAAATTTATCCGGAACTTACGGAACTTTAGTCTCAACCCGATCGTATGATACTTTGTCTTTATTTAAAGATGAAACATCCATGAAAATCTAAAGAGAAATTGTCTAACCCTTGTGCATTCCTTGAAACTGTGGCCTTCCTTTGATCCATGGACCAATTTGACCTAATATCATAATTTATGAAAAACACAACATTTTTAGGATAGATTTATTATTCTATTTCGTACCACAACAACACAATGTAAAAAAATACATAATAGAAAAATAGAGAATCAATTGATAAGTATATATGACTGTAAAGTATACAAGTGTAGTAACTATCATGTCGTTTCATGAAAAAAAATTAGATTAGTTATGTCTGCTGCAATTTGAGCACAAACTCAGTTACGGTTTTGCACAAAAATTTCGAGTTTTTTGGTTTTACTTGTATTTTATTTGGTAGGACACTCGGCGGAACTGTAGTTATTCGTTTATTTTCGGAGGATAAATTCGAAGAAGAATGCTGTTCTTGAATATGTTTTACAAGTTTAATGTACGCTAGCCAATGTGACAAACCGGTGTGACCTCCAAGTTCCAGCAGATAAGTCCTGCGAATGTAAGTTATATTAGGATTTCAATCTGAATTTCGCTCCATATGCCTGACAATCCAATCAATGTTTCGGCAGGTGGTTATTTAAATAAGTAGTTGTTTTTTATTTGAAAACAGAAATAAATATTGATTTTCTATGCGTGGTACAATATTTTTGGTAGACCCAGTGTTGTTTGTTCAAATTTGACGTTTGAAGCAGTGAAGGAGTCATTCCATTTGCCAAACGACACTTTCATCTTTTGAAAAGTGCAAAATGGGGTTGCACTTTTGTTCATTTGATCTGCTAGAATCACCTTTTCGAATACTTTACCCTGTCGATGAATATTGATCATGTCCATCATCATCATTTGCCAACAAAATTTCGCTCTCATCACCTAAATCTTCAACTAAACTGTGTCCATCGAGTGACTACGCAGTCGACGAATACGTGCTAAGTTTTGCCGACCAACTGTCATTTTACTAAGGACAATAATGACTATCAGGGTTAAATTTGTTTAAAACAGTCATGTTCATATTTCAGTTAGACAGAAGATCGAAAATAGTTTTGAATCAAAACTTAACTAGCGACTGACTCAACCTAAAAATATTATAGTTACACACTCGTAGGCCATTATAAAAAAATTATCAAAATAAATGTAGTGTATATATTCCCATTACCTCCAAAGAAGGAATATGGGAGAGCTTCTTGCAATCACTGAGCTGTGCGGTTTAAGTTTTCCACCGATTTTTTGGGATCTACAGCTTTTATTTCGGTACCCAACAGAATTGTGGAAAGCCTTTACATAGCTAAGTATTCGGTAGTGTCACCATCACTCAGCCAAGTTACCGTCGTCGAAAGAAATGTAAGGTGGCCCACGTGCTCATGTACAAAAGTCATGCACACACCATTGTGCCAATAACATATTGCACCGAACGTATTGTCCTCATTTTGTAAGGCCCACGCAACCAAACACCCGCACTGTTGTCGAGCTCAATTTTTGACTGAGTTGGATCTTGTATGCGTGTAAATTCCACCCCTCTGTCGAAATTCGCAGTAACGGGGAATACGAAAGCCCCAGTTGCTGCGATCGACAACCACGAACTCTCTAAGTTGCTTGATAATTAGCAAGCTTGAGGAGTTAGTTGGTAGAAAATTTTAGTTTTTCTACTTTCCTGCAAGTTGATAAACACACAAATGAGGTTTTGGAAGCCCACCAGCCAGACACAAGTTGTTTGTGCACCTACACATATATCAAATATTTGAAACACCATGAGCTGGCGGACCTTATGTCCGGTCTACTTCGGGAAGCGTTGCCTATTCCTTTCCACTTTACATTGCTTGCTGACAGAAAGCAAGGCCTTTCATGCTGGGTTCCGTCTAGAATACTTATAGAAGGTCTTCCCAAGAAGGTACTATTGACGTCTATTTCAAGTATGCATTAATCAAGTCCTTCTATAAGAATGTTCCATGGACGAAAAGTACAGGATTTATGGAAGGTTTTCCACAACAAGGCATTTGGGACTGTCTTTCTAAAGGTATCATAATAGAATGGCTTCATCAAGAATCCCCTAAAAAATCGTCTTTACGTATTTCTGCAAAATCAGACCATACAGAAGTTCTTATGTGGAATGACTGGAGAAGGTCTTCGAATTGCTGGCATTCTATAATTCTTTCTAAAGAAACGATATCCGTGCTCCTGTGGAGAGTTATTTGAAATATTTTCAACAGTTCCTGCATTATAATGAACGTTATATTTCCAACGAATTTATTATTTAATTATAATTTATTTCGCTCACCCCATTTCGGCAAAATAACAATAATGGTCGGTGCAGTAGAATGTAATCTGTTTTTTTTATTCGCCCTTAATCGCTATCGAACAGATGATCACAGTTACTCTAAAAACATTCTGTCTTTGTTGGCCACCAATATTGGTTGTCGACAAGACAGTTACTCACACCCGTCCATTAACTCTTCAAGACAGTTTGTTTCAGAATGCTCGCACACTCATCGTTCAAATATGATGTATGTATTTGATGACAAAGATAACAATATAATATAACATCAGAAAGAAACCACGATTTTTTAATGTCTAATATCCTTTAAATTACGATGTAGTGAACTTATTTGTATTAAATATGCATAATCTACAGGAATAGTCGTATATAACTTATATATAGCACCTTCCTTGTAAACCATTATAATCATATAAAGTAGGAACTTCTTAAGAATGAGGATTTTTAATTTTAATTTTAAATATGAAAACACATAAATCTTCTATCTCAAATTTGGTGCGATTGCTATTTGATTCCTCATAATTATGCTGGAAAGAAATGACCCTAATCCCAAGGACCGTAACTTGGTGCGCCACGCGTGTATAACAGGGCAGATATTATGTTAGCTAAGACACTGAAATCTAATTTATTTGGTTCTCGTCCCTCAGCCCTACACTAGACTTTCTATGGGATACAATCATGTTAATATATCGGTAATACCTGAAAATCCGTATCAAAATAAATTTAAATTAAGTTGTGAAATTGTTAATAGAATTCTTTGACGTTTGGGAATAAGGTCTTAAGTCAGAAACTGTAGTTTTTCGTAATTTTACATTGAAAATTATTTATATATGAAATTTTCTGACTTATTGCCTAAAGAGCAAATGATTACGATTGGATGGAGTTGTGCTAGATTTAAGTTATTAATACCAAACGAAAGAGAAAAAAAAATTGAGTTAAACCCAATCAAAAACCCAAAATGCATTTTTTTGACTTAAGACCTTATTCCCAAACGTCAAAGAATTATAACTAGAGTTGCGCTTATTCTACGACACGAAATATGATATCTAAGATATCTGGCCGTCGGTGGTGCGACGGTTAGTGTGCGCGCCTCTTGTACAGGATATCCTGGGTTCGATCCCTGCTCCGACCACCTTAAAATTTCTTTCGACGACGGTCACCTGACTTAGTGACGGCGGCACTATTGAGTATTTAGCCATGAAAAAGCCTCTCAAAATACCGTTCGGAACCGGTGTAAAACTGTAGGTCCCAATCAGTGAGTATAATAAGCGCACAGCTCACTGGTTGGCAGAAGCTCTCCCCAATTCCTTCATGGGATGTAATGGGAAACCATTTATTTTTTTATAAGAATTCCCACAATATCGGTAACAATTGCAACTTTAGACTTCCAATTACTTTATACTACTAAATCGTTCAACACATATGTCTTATGTACGGGGTGCGGCTAAAGTAACTACATGATG
Source organism: Phaonia tiefii (assembly GCA_963931995.1). NCBI lineage: Eukaryota > Metazoa > Arthropoda > Insecta > Diptera > Muscidae > Phaonia > Phaonia tiefii. Next base: position 320,711,773 of record OZ008367.1, on the reverse strand, counting down.
TAATAAAGTTGCATCTTCTTTGCTTGCGAATATTTAATTTTTTTTTTTCTATTTCAGGAACTAAACTTGGGAGAATATATAAAAATGGAACGGTGTACAATTGTGCACAGAACTAAGATTGTTTTTCTATTCGATCGATAATTAATAGTCAACGTGCGTACAGAAGACTTCATGGTGTAAGAATTGCCCTAACGGGTCCAACCATTCGTTCTATGATGAATAATTTTTCTGAGATTCAACACGTACGGGCAGACCTCGAACTGGCAGATCGGCCAAAAATATTGATGCTGTGAGACATTGATGCTGTGAGACGAGAAAAAATCGGGAGACATCAACGAGAAGACGATCTGCCCAGTTCTGGCCGCATTCTTCGACGAATTTTGATACACGATGTGCACCTCTTCCCTTACGAAATCCAATTCGTCAAAAAAAAATACTGAGGACTTCGCATTGCGTTTGGAAAATACCAGAGCAGTTATAAATCTCGTTGATCAAAATGAAAACTTTTGTCAAACTTAATGACGACCGACGTAGCGCATTTTCACTTGAACGGTTTCGTAAATTTTTTCTTCCAGAGCTATCTCAAAGACAATGTTAATATGGATAAGCCCTAAACCTTGCAGTAACTAAAGGACAACATTCAAGAAGAAATTGATCGTATGCCACAAAAAACGCTCAACAGAGTTATTGAAAATTCTATAAAATGGGCACAATTTTGCGTTATAGAAAAATTTTCTTATTTAACTGCAATTTTTTTTCATAATTAATGTAAACAACAGCATATAGTAGACTTTATTTTTATCATTACATTTTTTGGTTTTTTCCATGCCAATCAATATTTATTTAAAAATCAAATCGTATAGTAACTCTTGCGGCACCCTGTATTACAGTAGGAGCATTAGTGGGCAGTGAGAAGCTCTCTCCAATTCTTTCATGGTATGTAATGGGAAACAATTTTTTTAGTGGGCATAGGTAGCTGTACGACTAATTGAAAAATATTTGCTGTCTACTGCTTTGCGTGTTTTCTCATCATTTCAATTTAGAAAAACTAAAACTCAAATGTCTACAATGTTTGTAGTTTTATAGGCAAGTGACTAGACCTCAAAGCAGCCACAACATTAACATTTAACATTTACCACTAAAATATTTATTGTGAAAGCTGTGGAAACATTCAATATATTTAAGATCACTTGCAATTTAAGAATTTCATACTGCACCTTTCGATTTAAATTGATTTTGCCTGGGTACAGTTTGGACAGTAGTAGTATATATCGTAATTTTTTTTTAACTTTATTGATTTTGCTCTAAACACTCTTTGAACCGAAATCATAGAAAAATTATCAAAAATTGGTTGCTATTGTTCCGTCACCAAGTATACTATTTTTAACTAACTAACTTTACTAACATACTATTTTTAATACCAACTTTATTGATTTTGCATCATACAAAATTATCAAAAATGTTAACCCACTGTACTATTTTTCCATTGGTAGGAACTTCACATGTTGTCATTTGTTTTCAAAACCCATGCATGCATACACTCCGTAAACATAGGATAGCCTCACATAAAATTTTAAAGAAAAGTAAAAATTTTGGTGTTTCCTTAATAAGTAGCAAATATGTACTAATGTCGTTGGAAAGAGGGTACTCTGTTGTTATATTGACAAAAATTCCAAGACGGTCATTAAAAGTGAACGGTACTTTCATAATTGTTTTCGTAAGAAGCAGCAATAATTTGATTAATTCAGTGTTAACTTAGATTAGCCTCAGGGCAGAACTTTAAATTATACTTTGATTGTTACGCGACTTTGAATTAAATTACGTTTAATTGCGGCAGACAAAAGTGCTCTTGTTAAAAAAATAAAGTATGCGGAAAAAAACGTCGCTTAGTTCCACGAAAATCGCAAAAATTGACGCGTATCACGATCAAGGGCTTTCTAACCGCGCTATTGCTAGAAAAATTGATCGAAGCCCAAAAGTTGTAAACAGCTATTTCAAAAATCCATCAGAATATGGAACACGGTACAAAGGCAAGACATTCAAAAAGGTTTCACCTCGAGATAGACGCAAAATTCTCCAAATAGCTTCGAATTCAGCTATGAGTTTAAGTAAAATTAGATCTGCTGCCGGAGTCACGGTCAGTAAAACAACGATTCACAATATAATAAAATCCTCGGAGTACCTAAAGCGTCGAAAACTTCAAAAAAAACCGCCTTTGAAAGCCGCACATAAGCAGCAGAGATTGCAATTTGCAAAAGACCATATGACGTGGATAGTTCACGAAGGTGTTCAAACGAACGATTGGAAACGAGAAATTTTTTCCGACGAGAAATGTTTTTGTATCGATGGACCCGAAGGGTACAATTACTATTTCCACGATATCAGGAAGGAGGAACAATTTTTAAGTCGCCACCATAGCAGAGAGGGTGGCGTAATGGTATGGGGCGCTATAACGTATTATGGTGCAACCAGTTTAGTTTTCGTAAATGAGCGAATGACGGGAACGAATTACAAAAACTTACTCCAAACTGCGTTTGTGGAGTTTGTGGACATTTTTGGTCCCCTTCGTTTTATTTTCCAACACGACAACGCCCCCATCCATACCGCTCGTGTAGTAAAGAGCTGGATTCAGGATCTAGGCGTTGAAATATTATCGTGGCCACCATATTCTCCGGACCTGAACATTATCGAAAACGTTTGGGGATGGCTAACACGCAAAGTATATGAAGGGGGAAGGCAGTTATCTACAAAGGAGGAGCTAATGGATGCAATAAAATCGGTGTGGTCTGAAATTTCGTTAAATTACATAAAGTCTCTCTACGATTCTATGAAAACCCGAATTTACGACGTTATTTTAAACAAAGGGGGGAATACAAAATATTAAATTCTGTGAAACAATACTAGAATTTAATTTAAAAAAAATTAGTTAAAACAACAAATCAAATTTGTGTTTTATTTGTTTTAAATGGTGCGAGGCTAATCTAAGTTAACGTTAAAAACCACTCTTTTTGATACCGTTTACGCAAACACTTGTAAAAGTGCTATTAAGTTAATCTTATGCAATTGGTATTTTCGTCAATTAATAAATACAGTACAGACTTGATGGCATCGTTTTTATATTTTGAAAAAAACTCGTGGTATGCTGAAAATTTCTACAATTATATCCAATATGTATATGAGGCTATCCTATGTTAACGGAGTGTATATTTAATTGCAATGTGTGTTCAATCTATTTTTCAACAGGGGCTAGTTTTCATGTGGTTGCTATTTGTAAAGTAGGACAGTGTCCTTTAGAGTATTTTAGGGCACCCAAATAAGTATGAAAAAAGTTCATTCTTATTTCAGGTATATGATTCATAACAAATGATAAGAAATTTCAAACTACGTGGAGAGGGGAATTTTAAAATAAAAAAGATTTTCAAAATATAACATATTTAACTTTAACGCAAAATTCAAAAGTATACCGCGTTAACTAAAATCGATGTAATGGTCGTAATCATTGTCACTCGATTGGTGGCCAGTAAGGATGTTATTTGGATGACCCAGAAATCAAACGTGACTAATTCAAATATGAAATATTTCTGTTTTGTTTTATTTGACAATCGTTATCATTTCAACTTTGCGTGTTGGCTATGATTGTAAATATTATTATAGTATTAAGAGCGTTTCAAGCATTCATTTCGAGAATTGTCAAACGAAATTGTCATTAAATTGAATCGAATTTCATCGACCGTTTGATTAGACAATAGCAAAACCTTAGTATGAATTGAAATTGCGTGGCGTGACTTACCGTGTTTGTCTTAATGTTAGTCACTTAAAAAGTGTTAGCTGATTGAAAAGTCTGTTATGTAAAAGGCCGTCGTGAGGCCTGAATCGTGTGCACTAACCATTGCAGCTAAATACAAGTTACCTGATTGCACAATAACATTTTAGAATTACTAGGCATTATTAAACCAATTATGAATCGCGGTCTATTCAACCGAGTTTCAGATGTGATACCTAAATTCAGTCATGACAACTACAATTCGGTTATACCAACCGCAATTTTTATGTGCCAGCCGTAAATGGAATCCAACAGTACAATCTACGGTTACCACAAGCTCTTCTCAAACAATTTCTTATTTTTTTCTACTTTCTAGTTTACTCAAAAAACAAAGGTTTTGAATTCTCTGGCAACTGTTCATGTAGCATTTCATGCGAATTCAATGTGAAAATTGTATACACAACAATACAGTAAGGGACAATTGTTTTAATTCCATCTGTTATTAACCGTAAATTTTCATAGGATGTCAACAAACAACGAAGGGGACGGATGACCCATTCTCATATTTGATGGACTTCTTTAAATCAATGTATACCCTTAAATGGTGTTATAGCGTTTTTATAAATATGGGACTTCATTAAAGTGCCCAAAAAATCTGTTTTCGGTACATGGGGATAATCAGTTCTTTATACCACTAAATTCAAAATTAAAAAAATGGAAGACAATTTCTACGAATTTTTTTGTATTGCGTCTGCCCGCCAGAATATTTGCTCACAAGTGTTTGAACTATTGAGTTTGTAGGCGTTTGTAACCCCAAGTTCTAGGCAAATATTTGAACTGTGTGAACATAGTGTGACTACTAGAGTACCCAAAAACAAAACAGTATTTTTTTTTTTACTTCCAGCTCATAATCCGTGGCCCACGGTGAAAGTCTTCCAGTTGAAAATTTTTCCATATTTAATGGTATTCCATGTACAGCATTTGCCAATCTGTTGCTTCCAGCTCAAGGCTAATACAATCTTGTGTCATATTTTAGAAAAGTGGTGATAGGACTAAGTACTCTATACCGCCCATTTTGCGTGTTCGGCAAATGTGACCAGTCCAGGTTTTATTAATTTAAGTACAACTATCGTTGGTCATAAGGCTTTGAAACATTTTATCAAGAGACAATTTGGGTAGTAGTTGACTTTGAGGAGTCCAAGTATTGGTACCTAGCCTCATGATCAATATCTTCTGAATCCTTTATTATTTAGCTCACAGATCACAGGGACGCAACCAAATTAAATCATCTTTTTCAATATAATGTGATGTATTTCATACCGCTCAACTAGTATTCCACTTGTTCCATGTCCTTGTCCATGTTATATTTCATGATGACTTCCGGATTCAATGATAATGGTTGTCTGAAAACAGCCAGCGATGATTTTCGTACAGTTCGACCAACCCATTTAGATCGTCTCTCTTTGTTGGAAGCTTGGATCAGACTTTACTTTTGCAGTTTCACGTAGACCTGTAGATTTTTTGTTGAAAGTCTGAAGCTTTTCTGCAAAAAGGGAAGATTTGATATTTGTGCTAAAAATACAAAGTTAGTATGGGTAAATATTATAGATTTTCAAAAGCTCCATCAAGTCGTTAATGTTTCGTCACATCTCCAAAATTGTAAATGTAATTGCAAAACGGAGTCTAACTAAAGCTGTGAAGAAAGTTCAAAAAAATATAGAAATAGTGTGAAGGCTGTTAATAAAAATTAGATAAAAAATTTAACGCTCTTTAGTAAATAGTATTGAGATTAAATGTGTATACTAACTACTAACTGTGAAAAATATCACGCCTCATCATCCCAGAATTAGACCACAGCTTCTAGTGTCTATTTTTCACTTTCTATTTAATTTTTCTTCTACGACTGTCAAGTCGATCTAGTATACGCACGCGCATTATACACCATAAAATATGCAGATTCAATGTTGTTCCTAAGAAAAGATCTACACGAATTTATGATGGCAATGATAGCAACGATTCTGAGTTTTATCAGTTGACAAGGCCGAGACAAAACAATACACTACATTTGAAATTGAAATGCGTAAGTTAAGTAACATTAAGTCTACGATGACTTTAGTTTCCTTTGCATAAACTAAGAACCACATCCCTTCGACCACTTTAATCAACGATTTGCCGAATACACTAAAACAGAACTTACAACATTTTAAATAACTTACAAATGATTGTATGTAATGTCCGTACGAAAGAGGAGAATGTTATCATATCCTCTGGAAATGAAATGTATTTGGAAAATAATATATCTCCTAACAGAAAACACCAAGCAGACATCATTTTGTGAACAGTTTTTATATAATTTTTAAAAGACAAGGTAATCCAGTACTTTAACATCTAATTACTTATAGAAATTTCTTTGCCGTAAGAAATTTTTGTATTAGTTTTGCATAAACAAATTAAAATGTTATTGAAATTTTAAGGTTTCTACCGAGGTGGTATTCAAAGTTAGAACATAAATATAGTAAACACTTTGCTATGATTACATGCCAAATAGATTTCATCACTTAAGGAAGAGATGAAGAAAAGCTGTCAATAGTACCTTTACGTGGTTAAATTTTAAGGTACACGCCAATATCAATGACTTAATTGTAACAAAGATTCGAATAATGGGAGGACCACATACACTATACGGTATGAATTTTCTAAGCCGTATGGGAAAATGTGATTTGTATCGCCATTAGACTGCAGAACAATTTCAGAAGCTTTTGTAAGGAAAACAAGTGGGTGTTAAACAAAAAAGGACATCGAAATTGTTAGTTTGACTAATTGTTTATTGGTGATGCTTTGTATATTGAATATTTGATCGACAACTCAGATCAAGTCTACCCAAATAAAGTACAAATTTTTTATTGCATGATTGCCCCAACATTTCGTCAATTTGTTATTGACATTTTTAGGGGCGAATTTTTTCTATTAATTTTATTTGATTATGTACATAAATAAAGTCAAAAAGAAAATCATTGTGCAATAACAATTTAATAGAAAATAATATTCATTTGAGGCGAATAGGCACTCAAATGTGTATTCCTCGTCTCTTTTTTGGATTATAGTACAACATTTGTTTTACAAGAAATACTTGTATAATCCTGTTGAATATATTACTTAGCATTTAATTTATTTCTTCCTTTAACAAAAAACTAACTTATTTCAACTAACACTTAATGAATTTTAAATTACCTACATTATCAATTAATTAATTTGTGCCCGCTAAAGGCTTAAAAATGTTTTATTATGAATTACATTTAATCCGGCTAAAATCATAAATGTCAAAAAACTAGAACTTAAGTCAACTTTGTGTACAATCGAAAAAATGGTCTTGCACTTACTCAGCAGAATTACAACGGTGAGCATCAATCTCTCTGATCCACCCAATAAATCCTTATTCTTATCTTTGATACTCTGGTTTTAACCGCTTTTTATTTTCCCCCCGCAATAACCTATCATTAAATAATTTCTCACCACTTGCTGTGAGAAATGATTTGAGATTAAATGTCAAACCCAAAGAAATTTTAGATTGGCTGACATTTCGCCAATTGGCATCGTCTTAAACCGCAAAACAGTCCACTCCGCAAAATCTCAAACGCTTGGCTGATTGGGTTAATCTCAAAAATTGATACCTCACTCCACAAGAAAGGTACCCGATCAACAAACAACAACTTTAATTATATTCAATACTAGCTGACTCGTCGGACTTTGGCCTGCCTTCAAATTTTAACACTATTATCAACCCACTACTATCAACTATATTGTTTACCTTTGCTTTGGTTTGTGTCTCGACTAACAGCATGAATCATAAAGAATGAAATTAACTATATGTCTCACATATGTTGGGAAATTTCTTGTTTAACAGGAAGTTTTCTAGGTGGAGCTTGTAACGAATATTTAGTATAAGTGCCCCGGTCTATGAAAGGGTTACTTATGACTCAAAAAAATTATTTTTCACCCTTTTTTTGGTTCGGATAGGTGTTGAAACGCTCTTTCACATGGTGAAAAGCAGAAATTTCTAACTTGCTTAGAAGTGTACTAAAAATGTAGAGAAAGAAGAGTACAAATGAAAGAAAACCAGAATTTTATTGAAAATCGGGAATCAAGGTAATATATGGAATTGAAAATGAAAAAAAAAAGGATTGAACGCTACAAAAATTATTTTACCAAAAAAAAGGCTATTTTGCACAAAAAATATTTACTTAGCAATATTAAGTGGTTTTCTTCGTCGCTATCCTTGTTGAAACCTTTGAAGTTGCTCGTTTTTTTGAATCTTCTTCTGGAGATGGGGCCTTAAGATTTCTTGATTTTTTTATTGGAGTTGAATTCGCAGGTTTCTTCAGTTTTTTATTTTTTGGATCGTGATTTGACGATGTAGCTATAGGTTTCGGTTTCTGTTTTGACGATGAAGCTACAGGTTTCTTCAGTTTCTTTTTCGACAATGAAGCCACAGGTTTCTTTGGTATAGGTTTTGAGAATGAAGCCTTGGGTTCCTTCAGTGCCACTGTTGTGGCTGAAAAAGCATCTTCAGATGTTTTTTGATGGCATTTTTTTCGATGACAAAGGAGCCAAAATATCCGCATTCATGGGATCTGAAACCAAGCTTATGAGATTCTGATAAATGTAGCACTGACGCTGCAGAGATAAACCAACTGGTTGGATAATTTCGGGCATGTTGTCATCAACTGGGATTAATGGCAGTTGAAATGATTCAACATCCTCGCTGTCCAATGTCCAAACCCATTAAAAAGTAAATTTCGAAAAGCCCAAGTGTAAGACTGGCAAAAAAGTATTCCATTTTTTAACAATTTCTTTTATTACCTTTTATTTGAAAAAAAATTATATTCTTAAAAAACTACTTTTCTATCAAAAAAAGGAAATTTTCTTAAATAAGTGCCTTTTCTTAAAAACAGTAAATTTTCTAAAAAAAAATACCTATACATGTTCTGAAACAAAGTAAATTTTCTTAAAAAAATACTTTATCTTAAAGTAGTACCTTTGCTTAAAGAAGTATATTTTCTTGAAAAAAGTAAATTTTCTTAAAAAAAATTAATTTCTTTTAAATAAGTACCTTTTCTTAAAAAAGTAAATTTTCTTACAACAAATTGTCTTTTCTTAAAAAACTACCTTTTCTTTAAAAGAACACATTTTTGGAAACAAAATAACTTTTCTTGAGATAACTACCTACACGCTGAAAAAACGGCTTCTGTAGCATATTCTCCCAAACATATTCGGCAGGAACCATGTATATGTTTGGCACACACTTCAAACATTTGTATGTTTGCAAGTCCCAAACTCAGTTGTATTTAAATGCAAACATTAGCATGTTTACAGTGAAATATGTATGCTTTTACGTGGAAAAACGTGCGTGCTTCCTCCCAAACATCCATATACTTACGTGGAAGCATTCGAGTGTTTCCCCCAAACCTCCATATACTTACGTGGAAAGATATGCGTATTTTCTCCCAAACAAAATAGTATTTAGAAACGAATTATTCCTTCTTTCTGTATTTATTATAATAAAAGTAAATAAATAATACAAAAAATTAAAATATTTAAAACGAATAAACAAACTTCCCTGTCGAAAAGAAAAGAAAATAAATAACACAGTACAACAGCCAATCTGGGGGGTGAGAAATTCTAAGTCAGGGTGATGGTACTAGGTCAGTATAGTAAAACCCTCAAAGGGTTTGGCGTTCGAATGTGTCAGTTTTTTTTATGACCTTTTAAATTTTTTCCTTATCTTGATGTTTTTTCGCTTAGTTGTAACATTTTGGCAAAAACGTAGTTTAACATAACTCGAGAACCACTTGTCCGATTTTGATGAAAGAAATTTAGAAAAATTAAGAATTACAATTTCTCTAATCTGTTACAATTACAATTTCTCTAATCTAATCTAATCTGTTATTGACAGTTCAAAACTCAGCTTGAAGGCGGCTTTACTGCATAAGACCAATAAAAAACCTTCAGTTCCAATCGCCTATAGTACAGAAACGAAAGAAACATATGATGCACTGGAAAATATTTTAAAAATGGTTAACTACGTCAAACATATGTGGCGCATATGCTGCGATTTAAAAGTTGTAGCAATGCTTTGCGGTCTTCAAAGCGGCTATATAAAATATATGTGCTTTTTGTGCGATTGGGACACACGATTTTCCGGTGACCAATATGCATGCCACGGATGGAAACTCAGAGAGCACAGCAGGCTACAAACGGCCAATATTATTCGTGAGCCTCTAGTGCCGCAGGAGAAGATATTGCTGCCTCCACTGCATATTAAACTTGGAATTGTTAAGAATTTTATCAAAACTGTCGCCAAAAGAGATGAAGTTTTCTTGTGTTTGAAACTAATTTACTCGAGACTCAGCGAAAGTAAAACTAAAGAAGGTAAGTTATAATATCACATTCATTTCCCATGATTTTCCATCTTAACACATTAATTTTTTCCAATCAGGCGTAGTAAATGGTCCAGATATACGAAAGCTGATTAAAAGTGACGCATTCAACAGTATTTTGATTGACTCTGAATTGAATGCATGGCAGGCAATCAAAGAAGTAATAGAAGGCTTGTTGGGAAAGCATCGTTCTAACCACTACGATGTTTCTGTCGCAAGGATGTTAAGAGCATTAACGGAAATTGGTGTCCACGTGTCCTTGAAAATCCATTATTTACATCATCATCTGGACTACTTCAGCAAACAATTGGCTACCGAATCTGATGAACAAGGTGAACGCTATCATCAAGTTGCTATGCCATTTGAAATGAGGTAATACTGATTTTTTACTTTTTCAAACTCATTTTAATAAAACAAAAACTTACAGATATAGAGGCAAAAAGTCGCCGAGTGCAATAATTGCGGAAATTTGCTGGTGGAGTAAGCTTGTGTGGCAAGACAAGGATGATCTTGATGGTAAAGAATTTTCAGGAGATACAGAAGGGCCAACAGTGGAGTCACACATTGACATTATGTGTGGTTCAGAAACTGATGATACCGATGAATGCGATGCCACTAGTCCCGAACAACCACCATCGAAAAAGTCTAGGCAATATTTATTAAAATAAATAAAAATAAATAAATAAAATAAAAATAAAAATAAAAAGTTATAAAAATGTTTACTTAATTTTTTTAGTAGTTTATGGCCAGAATTCTGGAGTTATTGGGGAAAATTTATAAAAACGGCGGTAAATGACACTTTTCTGAATAAAAACAAATATCAATATTCTTGTCAAAATGGGATACCTTCACTTAATTGTAAATAAAAGCAGAACGCGTTAGTCGATTTCTATGATCTATGTCGCATTTTGTTTATAGGTTATGTGACTTTACATGAAATTAATAACACTTGATCCTTTTTTCCGTTTTGGATTTTTTATGAATTTAAAAAAAAAAAATTTTAATTTTTAGGCAAAAAACTGACACATACGAACGCCAAACCCTTTGAGGGTTTTACTATACTGACCTAGTACCATCACGCTGACTTGGAATTTCTCACCCCCCAGACAATAATCCCAAAAATGTTCCATAGTGTAATTAATACAAAAAGTTAAAATATTAAAAATGAATAAACGAACATCTCTGTCGAAAAGAAAAATTGCATAAATTTTTGGGGTTTAACTATACTCACCTAGTGTGATCATTTGACGCAGGAATCGTCCACCGCCAAAGTCAAGACTTCAATTTTGTTCCATAGTGTAATCTGCTTGCAGTATAAATTCAGGTACAGTAGTCATCAATTCACAGTATCAATTAAATTGTGATGTACTTGTTGCGGAATTCGAAACTAGTCATCCCAGTGAGTGCCAATTGGATTGTTTATTATTCCAAAAGAAACCAATCACTTTTCGGTGAGAAAATTTATCAGACGTTGTAAGCTGGTAGTATAAATTTTCCATAGATTAAATAATATTGAGAGTTGTTCGGAAAAATTTTACATTTGGTATATATTATTCATCAAGCATTTTAAATATAATATAAAAATATATATTTCCACAAAAACTCTCAAATTATACAATAATTGGACTTATATAAATGATTAATATCCATGATATTCTCTTTTATTGTCCACCGTTTTAGTTTTTTTTTTTATCAAACCAACACTCAGTAGTATTCATACAGATATTCATATTTAGATATTCATTATTCCTAGCGCTCATTCATCATCCATCAACCTAACATCATTTAAATTCTTATAGAACAATTGCTTTATCCACTTATATGTTTTGCAAGACATATAAGAGTTCAGGGGTCAAATGGTTTATGGACATTGTAAGTGATTCCATGCTGTACGTTGAGTAAACCTAGTAAGGTCAATCACCCCGATTCCCCAACTCGCAGTAAACTGCATTTTAAAATTATGTATTAATACTGCAATCAATAAATTTATTAGCGCACTTTAACATGGTTGGCATAAATTTGTAACTATATACGCATATAATTTGAATTAAAAATACAACAAACAGCTCACACACACATGTCCTAGAAACAAAGGATGTCATTTCGCCATGTAATATTGTTTGGCTTGATGTTGTTGAGAATGCTGCTTCTACACGGAAAAAGTAATTGATTACACTGTATGTAATTTTTTAAGTAATTTTAAGCCGTTGGTGGTGAAATGGATAGTGTTCGCGGCTCCTGTACATGAGATCCTGGGTTCCAACCCTGCTCTGACCACCTTCAAAATTCTTTCGGCGGCGGTCACCTCGCATAGTGACGGCGACACTATCGAGTATATAGCCATGAATAAGCTTCTCAAAATACCGTTCGGAATCGGTGTAAAACTGTAGGTCCATATCAGTGAGTGAAAACTGGAAAGCGCACAGCTCAGTGATTGTGAGAATCTCTCCCCTGCCCCTTCATGGGATGTAATGGGAAACCATTTATATTTTTTATATAACCACATATGGACACCACTACGTGATAAACGACCAAACAAAAAGACCTGTGTCTCCCAGTTTTGCCCAAAGTCATGCAGTTTTTTTTTATGGGCCCACAAAGATTTGGGGCATCGGTGTCATTTTTGCAAAAAAGTAATCATTTTATCAGGCTCATATCTTACAAACCGTTCGGAGGGACAGTTGTAGCTCTTGTCATAAAGAACAAACACTGTGAATATATAAAATCAATACAACTTCATCTTTAAGGTCAAAATCGTCTTCCAAATCGCCAAAAATTTACTCTTTTTTCCCCTGTAGCAAACGGTTCAAAATTCAAGGAAACAATCAACAAAAAATTATATCTAAGATCTCAATAAAATTTTTCTAGAACATATTAACATCCTAGAAATGATTCTTAACACCGTTTAGGTAGCGCTTGGATAGCGTTTAGGTAGCTGAAAAAGTAAAAACTTTCCCGAAAATTTTTTAATTTCATTTGTTTTCTCTTTACTTCAACATTGAGATATTATGCTATCTATTACAAAAAATAATACAAAAAATATTCGTATTATGTTTATAATGTTGATGGCCCTGGAATAGCAAATCGCAGTTTTGGATCTAAATCGTTGTCTGAATCGTCCAAAATCTGACTCTGATTCACATCTTATGGTGTCCACAGGCACGTTGCTTCCAGACTGCCCACCATCATCAGCTTTTTCTTCTTCAAACACTTCATTAACATCATAAAGGGTGATCTTGTGACTCCACCAACATACCTGAAATGAATTAGAAAAGAAATCAAAAAAGAAATGCAAAACAATGCATCAATATGTAACGCATTGAGTTTTTTGCTTTTGTACCGTTTTTCCATGGGCATTGTGGTTTAGTGAAACCGTTCTCCTTGCTCATCGGAGTCGGTAGGGAGTTGTGTGATAAAATTGCCAAAATGAAAACGAAGTAAATGCAGTTTTACAGTGCTATTCTTGACCGAGTCACAAGCGTATTTGCCGTACAAGTAAATACATTAGTGACAATAACTTCAATTTGCTATTCCGGATGCCAAATGAAAGCTGTTTTGTTGCAGTTGATAATGATAGTTATAATGTTCTCAATAGCACATGACAATAAAAATATTCTGTAACTAAACAGCAGAAATTTAGAAAAATTGCTATATCTCGCAAACGGAGGGTCGAAACGAAAAATTTTCCAATTTATAATGCTTTCGAAGAGTTTTAGAAAAGTTGGTTTAATGCAAATGCTAAGAAAAATTGGCGATTTAAAAAAAAAAATTACGACACGAGTTTTATAAAAACCCTTGGAAACAGGGTAAATTTGTGGTTGGACTCTCCGTTTAAAGAATATTTGTATGTGTGTAGCAATTCTTCTAATTTGAAATAAGTAGGGATGGGATTTCCATGCCATCCTGGTTTTTTCTGAGAAGTCTAAAAGTAATTACACTAATTATCTTTATGAATCATACAATTTGCAGAAAATCACATTGACTTGGTGCATAGTTTTAAATTTTTGATGTATTAACATCTATAGCGGCGTATAGGGACTAAATCTATCAAAGTCAACACATGCAAACAACACACAGACAGGATTTCTGCTGCTGCTAAAACCAGATTTTATGCTGCTGCTAAAACCAGATTTTATGCTGCTGCTAGAACCAGATTTTATGCTGCTGCTAAAACCAGATTTTCTTCGACTGCGAAAGAGAATAATGAGGTGTTCAACAAAAATGAGCGAGCAAGAGAGCAATGAAAGAGTGGTGTGGCAGGGGTGAGGCAAACGATATTGTGTCTATAGCGTACATATTATCATAATAATGTGTCTGTTGCTGTTGTTGAACGGAGATATAAAGCATACCCACGCAAAATTTCATTCGACGCTATGGTGACAATCTAATACGTCAGCTACTTCGTACAAATTATGTGTGATGTTGTGTGTTTGGCTGTTTCGTTGCTGTTGATATGGCAAACATGTGGTTATGTGACACACGTATACGTCAGCTACTTCGGACAAACTATGTGTGATGTTGTGTGTTTGGTTGTTTCGTTGTTGTTGCTATGGCCAAAGAAAGCGAGTCATTTGATGTTCAGCATTGCCCGGTGTATACAAAAAACTATTATTTTTTATTTTCCAGTGTAACATTTACTAATGTGTTCATACAAATCGAACAGGTACCGTGTAGCAAAAAGGTGTTAACACATCATCCGTGAGTTCGAACACTCATTGATTTTTTTATGATGAATGTTTTATTTCCTCTGATAGCGTATTTTTTGTGCACATTTAAAAAGACTATGTATAACAAAATTAGGCAAAATTGCCAGTCTTCGGGAGAGGCTCAAACTTTCGCCAAGAAATTAGTCGAAGATACTATCACATGAAAAATTCTTCAATGACGGACCGATGGAACACACTTGGTACAAAAAAATTGCGAGGTCGATATGCTGGTTTTATGTATGTACTTTTTTGTAAAATTCCTCAAAATGAGCGAAAAAAATTATATAACAATTTTGGATAACTCGATGAATTATCGGATCAAACGCCGGCTTCGTTACGGATTCCCAAGACGCCTTATATCGTAGTAAATTAGGGTTATTTGAGTCACCAAACGACGCACCATAAAACACAAGACATCATTAAATTTGCGTAAAGAATGCTTTTCATTTCAGTAACCACACTTGCCTGTTTTTAGCCGCGCCTAAATGGGCCCGTATTTTAGGCGCTGTAAGCCTTATATATCCGACTGATATATAAATAATTTTTGGTGTTCTTTATTTTTCTCTAATTTCGTTTTTCTACCAATTTGTAAGGTCCGTCGTAGGCTGGCAATTAAACGTTATTGCCTTGAGTAATAACAAATGTTAAAAAACATATTTTTAAATTCTCTTAGGAGAATATTGTTCAACAATAAGCATGAAAACCCCATCCCTAGTAATAAGTATTTGTTAGGCATAGGTACTGCCAGATTGAAAAATTATGAATTTCAATTGTTTTCAACAAACACAAAAGCTCTTAATAATGTAGTTTTTAGTTTTGGTAACAATGATATTATTTTTAAAACAAAAAAGCTTTAAACTTGTCACAGCAATTCCAGAATATGTAATTGAAATGCCAATGACAATAATGCAATGACAATAAACCCATGAATGACGGTTATCATGAATTCGAGAATAGCACTGTTAATGTCATCGATGTGCCGTTTTTTTTCAAATTAATATAGCATTTCTTTCACCCACTATCTTGTTTCCTGTTCCGCGTCTCGTTGCTACAATGAAAAGTCTCGTAAATCCGACAATTTTGTAGTCGCTGTAACGAAAAATTTCATACATGATTTCTTTGGCAATTTTTCATTTCGTTGCTGCAACAGCTAAATTTTCGTTCCTGCTACAATTTCATTTAATTTCAATTTCAATTTTGTAGAAAACTGGGTTAAACTTTAAAAAAAGTAAGTCTATGAAATTTAAACTACCAATATTTGGTTTATCTGAAGCAAGTTCATTGCTGTAATGAAAGAAATTTATTGGGGCAATGAAATGAGTTCATTGCAAGAACGATACACATTCATGACAATAATGAAACAAATTCATTGCAGTAACGAAACAAATTCACTGCAGCAACGAAACAATTTCATTGCAATTATATACTTTTTTTTATATACTTTTTCTCTGCCTAATTAACAGTTTTACAGTTATAAATAAGTTTATGAAGAAAAAAAAATAATTTTTTGTTTAAAAAATTTTAATTTTTTATTTTTTAAAATCATTAACAATTCAAAAGCGGAAAAAGTGTCAAGTCTTGTTACTTTCACGTAAATTCACATAACCTGTGAACAAAAGGAGACATAGGTCGAACAAATCGCTAGTTTGCTCCCTTCAACTTGTTGCGTGGTGGTTCGCGATCTTGTTCGGAGTCTGTATCTAATGAGGATCTGCTTTCAGTTACAAAAATCAATTGTTTATTTGAAGTTTAATTTAATTGACCGCATTTTGTTAGTTTTGGGTTAATGTATGAGAAATTCATACTACAAGCTTACAAGTTCTGAACTTTTTTCTAATTGAAAAATAGTTAGTTTTTGTTGGAAATAATAGACAATTTAGTTCAATACACACTCACTGGCATGACTAGTTTCGAACTCCGCGACAAGTTCATCATCAGATGCGTAACTACTGTGCCTGAATTGATACCATCGGTTGATTATCAATCGTATATATACAAACTCAATTCTGCAATTCACGTGAGCGAATTAGTATCGATCGAAGATCCCTAAGTATCTACATCAGTGAACGGCCTAAAATTCCAACAACAAGAACAAACCGAATTTTTCCACCATGTTCTTTTTTTCCTCATGCGTTCTCGCATTGTTGCAGTGCTTCGAGGTGAGTTTTTTTTAATCTGTATCACCGAGATGTATTTTTTCGTGGTACAGCATTTTTGAAGACCGTCCTAGTGTCAATTACATTTATTTGAAAGTAAACTTGGAATTGCCAACTAGAGAGATAAGGCAAAAGACCATACTGGTTGGCAAAATATGTTATCTTCGTTTTGTACCGTCCCTGACCCGCTAGTGTTGTTCGAGACCGGTTAAGTAAATAAGTAAGTAATATCCCTAAGAAATTAATACTTTATTTTTGGAGCGAAGATCGTTATCGAACGTTGTGGGGTGGGGGATAAATGGAAAAAAATTAAACAACTTTTTTTTAAAACTATTATACTACAACCCAGTAGTATCAACTATATTGGGTACTTTTGCTTTGGTTCTAGACTAACATATGTTGGCAAATTTCGTGTTTAATGGGAAGGTTTTTAGTTGGAGCCTGTAACCAATATTTAGTATATATTGTAGTTTTGAACCCAATAAAAAGTAAATTTAGAAAAGCCAAAGTTAAAGAAGTTAAATAAAGAACATATTCTCTGAAATAAGTGCCCTATCTCAAAACAAATGGCTTACATTAAAGAAGTACATTTCCCTAAAACAGGAAATTTTCTTAAAAAAGTACCTTTTCTTAAAATAAGAATTTATTTTTAAATAAGTACCATTTCTTATAAAAGTACATGTTCTTACAAGAAATAGTTTTATCTTAAAAAACTACCATTTCTGTAAATGGTACCTGTTTTGTGAAACAAAATACCATTCTTTGAGTTAGGTACCTATTGCCTCAAAAATGTACCCATTCTTGAAAAAATTACCAATTCAAAAATAAATTAAAATAAACGTAACTGCCACTAGCCCTGTCGTCAAAAAGCTACGAGTATACCACGGAAAAATACAACTCTGTGTTACAGATTAAAACTCACTTCAAAGCACTGCAACAATGAGAGAACGCATGAGGCAAAGAGGAACATTGCGGAAAAATCTGCCTGTTCTTGTTGTTGGAATTATGGGCCTTACAGCGTATGTTGATATTTGGGGATCTTCGATCGATACTAATTCGCACATGTAAATTGTAGAAATGAGCTTGTATATATACGATTGACGTTCAACCGATGGTATCAATTCAGGCACAGTAGTCAGACATCTGATGAGGAACTTGTCACAGAGTTGGAAACTAGTCATGCCAGTGAGTGTGCTTAACTGAATTGTCTATTATTTCCAACAAAAAACAACAAATTTTTCAATGAGAAAAAAATTCTCAAAACAACCCTTTCTAAAAAAAAATACCTTCTCTTAAAAAACACCATTTCTTACCAAAAGTTACTTTTCTTGAAAGTACATTTATCTTAAAACTAAAATAATACCTTTTCCTTTCTTGAGATAAGTAGCCTTTCTGAAAAAAAAAATCCAATGAGTGTTCGAACTCACGGGCGATGTGTTAACAACTTTTTGCTACACGGTAACTGTTCGATTTATATGAACGCATTAGTAAATGTTACATTGGAAAATGAAAAACAGTGTTCAATCATATGATGACGTTACATTTAAATAATAGTAATATTTAAAATTATTTAAAGACCAGTGCAAGCACATGTGTCATTATTTAAAACTTTTTGTTTTATTCCCAGAAACAACAAAGAGAATGCAAAGCCACAGACATATGAACATACATACATACATTGTTGTGTTCGCACATACGCTATTCAAGTTCACAAAATTCTCGTTGCTCTCTTGTTATCTCATATTTATATATGTATAATACGTCATTATTCTATTTGCTCTGAGAGTGCTCCGCACCCACATTTTATTTGACTTACCTTTGACAATAATAAAAAATCGACCCGTAAAAAAAACAGTTTTTGACTATAAATTCTGTATATACGACCGCGCTCTTTTGTCCAATCCCGCCCATATTTGCACCAGATCTTAGAATATGTAAATCTAACCAACGTACCCCATTTTTTCAAATACCGTTAACATGGAGCAGAAATAATGGATTTTTAATTTGTGATTTGTATGGGAGGTACCACGCCCATTAGTCCAATCCCGCCCATTTCATTTTTGTCATCGCCATTAGTTTGCCTGCGAAGTTTCAGCCCGATTGGATTACGGGAGAAGGATTAAAAATCAATCCAAAGTGTTTTCGGTGAAGTTAATATAAAGAATTTAAAAAGCCGTTCAGTCAAATGATGACGTTTCATTTGAAAACAACCAAACACACAACATCACACATACTTTGTCTGAAGTAGCTGACGTATACGTGTGTCACATAACCACATGTTTGCCATATCAACAGCAACGAAACAGCCAAACACACAACATCACACATACTTTGTACGAAGTAGCTGACGTATTAGTGTGTCACGATACGTCGACTGCGCAAGCCAACGGGCTTGCAAATGAAGCGTGGCTATGCTTTATATCTCCGTTCAACAACAGCAACAGACACATACATACATTATTATGTTAATACATACGCTATTGACACAATTTCGTTTGCCTCACCCCTGCCACACCACTCTTTCATTGCTCTCTTGCTTGCTCATTTTTGTTTAACACGTCATCATTCTCTTCCGCAGTCGCAGAAAATCTGGTTTTAGCAGCAGCATAAAATCTGGTTTTAGCAGCAGCAGAAAACCTGTCTGTGTGTTGTTTGCATGTGTTGACTTTTATAGATTTAGTCCCTATACGCCGCTATAGATGTTAACACATCAATAAGTACATTTCTTAAAAAAAATAAACCTTTCCTAAAAAGAATACAACTTCTTTAAAGAGTACCTGTTCTGAAAAGAAGTACTTCTATGTAAAAACAATCCATACTCTTATGGCTTTTCTTACAGAAAGGGGTTGTTCTTAAAAATAGTACCTCTCTAAATGAAATGACCGTTTCGTGAAAATATAATTCATATTCATACAAAAAGAACCTAAAAGTAAATGTAACATATATACATATAAATTATTAAAAAAAGTTGAACATTTTACAAAAGCCTCTTTTCTTAAAGATCCATTTAAATTTTCGAATTTTTCTACGGGCGCCTTAGGCGTGTTAGAACTAACTATTACATAATATACAGCGAAAAGCATTTCGTTCCAACCGGGTGTCCCATGACACATCGTGTGATTTTTAATTTATTTCATTCATTATCTGGCAGAGTCTTTCGAAAATGACTTTCTGAAAGGAAAAATTGTTTACTACTTCAAAGAATTTTTGTATGAAAACTGTCGAAAACAATAGTTTCCTAACAGAATTGTAATCACAACAATTTACTAACTCAAATATCATAAAGTTCCACATTATCCACATAAAGTAATAACCGTAAGTTCTAAGTAACCCATCGACTGTAAGTAATGTTCAGTTGTCAGTAACCTTTAGCATCAAGTATCATCATTTCGATTTTTCGTTAACTGATTTCAGTATACCAATTTGTTTCAATTGACTTAACAATACGAATCATTTCCGACAATATATTTTTATTGAAATTACAGCTACTTTGATAAAAAAAAATAAAATATGTAAATTGTTAAGGTAATCAATTTTTACGGCCACAAGGGTTAAATAGCTACTATGGCATTTTCTAAATTGCTAAGAATATAAGGTTCGATGTTGTATTAAAGTTTATCATATACATAGATTTATTTAAAGTTTCACTTTATTTTCTCAGGAACATTAAAGCAAAATTTTTTTTTCAACTTGATACTGTGGGCTTTCAGTAATGTCAATTACAGACTAGAGGCAGTTAGATTCAGCAGAATATCATGTTATTGCCTTAAAGAAAGCGCACAATTTTCCTCATGAACAAATTTAAATGTTGTCTTTTAAATTAATGTTAAGGTGTGACTAATTTTTGATATTTAAAAATGTTGCAAGCAGCGATATCAAGTGTGACACCATACCGTTATTGCTTATACTATGGGCCCGGATCGGTACTGGCAGCATAAACTTATCAAGGTAGGTTCTACAAGGGAAAATTTGCATTCCTCCAGAATTGTTGTTAAACTATGTAACTCAATCAGTGAGGAGAAACTGAAATCTCAAAGGTAATAGTATAACCTCTCTCCAACTCTCTGGAAGTAATAATATTGCTTTAATATGTCGGATGAAATTCTGCTGCTGAAAAGTCAGTGATTGAAAATTATCTCTTTAGTGAAATTACCAAAAAAGATTACATTCTAAACAATATGCATATTCAAACAGAAATTTTGGGAAACACCTACATAAAATGTCCACCCAAAATAAAAACATATCTAGCAAAATTTACCTAATCACATTTAAAAGTATTTTTTTTATTTGTTATATTGTTATGCCGCAGCAAATCACAAAAATTACTTGGATATGTTACATTGTTTTTGTATTATTTTTCTCGTGAATTCAATTGTTTGTCCTTTATTCTCAGTATTTAGGTATATTAGGAACGAGAATGATTTTTGTTGTGTCCCAAACAAAAGTACTGAGTATGATTAGGATTAAACTGAAATTAGCCTACACTTTGGTAATGTTGTTGGTTTGTTAAAAGCAATGCTATGATAGCGACAAATTTTGAACTTGTTCCAACGTAAGGAACTATAGAAAAGTTTACATTTACAATTTGACCAGATACGAGAGTTAGTCAGTATCGTGAGCATTGATCGTATACGTTTCTCCGTAGGAAGTCCCTCAAAAGTACCATTGCTTAGTATAAATTTTTTTGATCTTTTCTGATGTCATTTAGGTCAAAATCGGATTATTGTGCAGGGAAGTTATCTGGCAATGTCCTTGAAAATTATCAACAAAGTTGGTCAAAATGTTGAAAGTAATAATATAATGGTGATAAAAGATAACCATACATTGTTTGTTTTTATCACATACATATAGACTTAAGGAGAACCAAATCTATCACTTAAAATTGAAAAAGACAAACTAACAAATTAACAAAATGTTTAATTGGATTAACAATTGCATTTGTTTGACTACATAGTTGGAAATTTCCAACAGACATCATCAATGACTAAGAATTGACATGTCAGAGTCCCTGCTGACTTGCCGATCCACTTCCATACAAAAAACATTATCACACCCCCTGATATTTTCATACACTTGGTCAAAAGTCAACAGGAATGTTCCGCAGTTATTCAAGGGTGGTGATCACCTTTTAACATTTACACAAGACATCTTCAGTAGCCATTCATCAGTGGGTCAGTTGCTCAAGACTTCTTTATATATGGTGTTTCGCGTCATCTTATAGGTACATATTTGATGGAATCAATATGTATGTATGTATTTGCTCTGTTGCAAGATATTAAAAAAACTCTCAAAGATAAAATGACTAAAAGTGAGACATATGTGCATATGGAATTTCCACAGAAAGGTCCCCCTTTTGTCACATGACGTCACACTCGTTAATTCCTTATATTTTAAGACCAGTTAGTTAGATTGTTTTTTTATCTGTTATTATACATAGAGCTTCTTACATTCTGTATTTAGTAAAAGAATAGAAAACAATCGAACTTCATGGTCCTAAAATATAAACAATTTACGATGCTGACGTGATGCCACATAAGGCGGCACTTTCTCTGGAAATGCCCCATATGCACATAATTATAATGCTCTGAAAATTAGTATATTCTTTTAACAAATTTCAAATATTTTGAAATAAATTCTGAAAATGTATGACATTTATTTCGTAACTACAAATATATATAAATTTTTCAGTTTGAAGTTTTTGAAACATTTGTAAATAAACAGGGATGACTCGCAGTTGACAAATCATGAAGACTTCCTCTATCGATAGTCAGCATTACTCTTAGTAAGAGTCAGCCATGACATGGTGCTGACAAATCAGTAGGACGTACTTACATACTTTATGTCACCTAAGTCAAAAACAGTAACATGTCAAGAAGTTATATATTGTCATCACCTACTGACACGATCCTAAGGAAATGCTAGTGACAATGTCTTCGAGAAAAAATTTCCAACTGGGTATTTTAACCTTTGTCCAGCGGAAGAATTTTACAACGATCAAAGGCGGTATGGGTACAATTTTACCCTTATATACTTAACACGATATGTTGTATATATATGTTGTATATTAATATAGATATAAGTTCAGAAATTCCAAAATACCCTTTGGTAGACGGGGAGCATCAAACGCGGTTGGAAGATGTTATATTCGTCAATGTGAGACACGCAAACAAGGTAAGACTAGAAAGGCGTGTGCAATCTACTTGAAACCTGTGTGCGATGAACACTCTAATCAAAGTACCACATGTTTTTCATGCAAGGAAACGCTATAAAAATGTATTGTTATTCCCTAAATATTTGGGCATATAGTATGTACTCGCTTGTTATTTGCAAATAAAACTAATCAAAATAACTCTACTTTATTTTCTTGTTTTTTTTTCTAACAAATTATATGATGGTATAATTGTACCCCTTCAGCCTTTTAGGGATATCAAGTCAAAATAGACTTATTTCAGTGTGGTATAATCAAAACCTTTTTTTTTAATTTCAAATATGTAATCCGCAATAAAAGTTTAGAGATATCAGAAAATTGCAGGTATCTAATATTAACAAAAAAAAGTTATTGCAATTTAAAACCGAAAAAGTACAATTGTACCTGTTCCACCGGACAGAGGTTAATTAGTTAATATAATATTTTTTTCATTGAATTTTATCTCAGTTAATGTCTTACACTATATCTAATTGACACCACTAATTTCTTTGTCGGTGTAAAATCAAATGTGAATTTAATTAAGAGAGCGAATCTACTAATTGAAATCGGGTTTAGTTTTTTCTGCCTGCCCACCATTGGCAGTCAGAATATCTTGTGTGACCTGGAATGAAGAACGGAGTCATCTGCGAAAAACATATTTTCGAGATAATTGTATGGCCGTCAATTTGGTATACATTTCTACGTCAGAAAAAAATTTCTTTGACACGTTTAAATTGTCTTTATTCGATCTTTCAGTTGTTATGATCTTTAATAATTGATCGGTTCAATATCCAATAACTATTAAAAATATTAAAGGGAAATATATGAAATTGATTATTATGGTAGATGGTTGGGAATATAGCTATTTCAATGCCCACCAAGGCACATCATCAGCTCCCTTCTCTACAAGCATTTAGGTATACTCCATAGATAAAGTACTTTTTAATAGTTATTGGATACCGAACCAAACAATTATTAAAGAACATTTCTTTGCCACATTAGGTCCTTTTCCAGTTTCCAGATCACATAAGAACTCCTTCATACTGCAGACACGAATGGCAAACAAGCTGGTGAGGATGACTACCAAACAGCGGTCGGCAAACCATTACATGTATTAAGGGCTGAAAGTCAACAATGGGCATGAATAACCGTGCAATTGAATACAGGTCTCATCACAATGGGCATGCATAACCGTGCAATTGAATACAGGTCTCATCAGTCGAGAACAGGGCATCGAATACACTGTGGAGTGATCCGAACGTGCACAAGACAAGAACATTAAAGAGCTGGAATAATACGAGTTTTGTTGATTCAAGACTATCAACACTGCCTTTACTTAAGGAAAGCAACGACTAGACCGGATCAACCCTTCATAGAAAAAAAAAGTCGAGGTCAAATATCAAAGATCACCGCGATACAATTTCAAAATTTCCGAGCCCGTGAAATCAACACAAAACGCACTTTATGTGATTAAAAAAAATTAAACAACTATCGTTTTAACATTATTATGCTACAACCCAGTATTTTTAACTATATTGTATACTTTTCCTTTGGTTTGTAACTATTAGGGTACCCATTTAATCGGGTTTTTAGATTAATCGGTTAATCGTTAATCGTAAATTACAATCTGACAATTAACCGAACAAAACGCAATCAAGTTATTCGATTAAACGATTATTCGAATAAAATAAATCAAAAACAAGTAAAAGTGCTAAATTCGGCTGTGCCGAATCTTTGATACCCTCCACCTTAGTGTTAACCAGCAAAATATTAAATTTTAAAAAGGACCTTTTTTAAGAAAATATACTTTTTTAAAAAAAATAAAAATAAGTTACTTGTTCACAAATGCAATTACTTGTTCACAAATGCTCACAATGCTCACAAATGCATTGCTCACAATGCTCAAATGCTCACATTGAAAATATAATTAAGAAAATGTACTTTGAAATGTACTTAATGTACTTTGAAATGTACTTTGAAATGTACTTAAATGTAAAATGTACATTTCTTAAGTACTTAAGAAGAAATGTACTTAAGAAGAAATGTACTTAAGAAATGTACTTAAGAAGACATGTACTTAAGAAATGTACTTAAGAAAGAAATGTACTTAAGAAATGTACTTAAGAAATGTACTTAAGAAATGTACTTAATGAAATGTACTTAAGAAACATACTTTGAAATGTACTTAATGTACTTTGAAATGTACTTAAGAAATGTACTAAAGAAATTTACTTTTTTTTAAGAAAATTTACTTTTTTAAAAAAAATAAAAATAAGTTACTTGTTCACAAGTATAAAAAAAAAGCATTTTTTAAAAACAAAAAAGCAATTTTTGAAGAACTGTTAAAAACAAGAAAAAAAACAAGCTGAGACGAGAGTTGAACCAACAACTCTCAGACTCCAACGCGCAACCCTTTCCCCTTCAGGCCACAGCGACCTTAGATGAAGTGTGACAAAATTCATATAAATGTATGAACACATGAAAGTACAACTAAACATTCTAAAGTACTTACCTATTATAAAGAACAACAAAGATTTTCAACATGGAAATTCACCACACGGCAAAAGGAGTAGTTTAGTATAAAACTACAAAAATTAATGTGAAAATTTTATGAGTTTTTTTACGTTTCCAATCATAAAATTTTTTCCAACAGACCAATTTCGCTGATTTTCAATACCAAACTGCTCAGGAATACGTGGAACATTCTGGCCAAAAACCAAACCGCGTTATCGCCGATTAAAGTCGTGAGAATGATTTCAACAGACGGACAGACGGACATGGCTATATCGACTCCGGTTGTTATAAGGATCAAGAATATATTTACTTTATGGGGTCGCAAAGCCTTATTTCTATATGTTACAATCACAGAATGACAAACTGATATATACCCTCTATCACTTACAGTGGAGGGTATCAAAAGAAGCAGTTTGAACACTAGGCACATTTATTAAAACAAAACGTAACAAAAGCAACTTCATTATAAAGTATATGTAGGTACAATTCGTAGTTGCAGCAACATGAAAATTAGTGATTTTTGGTACCAAGCCAAAATTATAAAAATCTCAAAGCTTGGACCCAAAAGTGCCACGCTTACAGGTACCTCCCTTACAAAGGGTAGGATCGCTCTGAAACTATATCGCACTACAACACCCTATTGGATTGATTAATTTTTACAAAAATTTTGCCAAACGTAATTTTCTGACTATTCTACTAATTGTATATAGTTTGAGCAGAATCGGACCAGGCATTTTGATACCCCCCATACAAAGTCTACGGTGGATCCTGAAATTTCATCAGACTATTACACCCAATGTAATTATCCAATTTTGAGACAATTTTTTTTTTAATCATATCTATGAGCAAAAGCACTGTGCGACATTTCCTTCCAAAAAACTATCAAATCTGTTCGAAATGTGTGTAAAGTTATGAAATTTGTTCGCAAATCATTGTCATATGTGTTGCCACATTGTAGGACGGACTGTTTTCCATAAACACGTGCTTATATTTTATTAATCGCTTAATCGCACTGATTTGTTCGAGTTAATCGTTAATCGAAAAACTTAATTATTAAAGTGTTCGGTGAATTTTATAGCACGATTAATCGATTAACCGAATAATGATTATTTGAATAGTTACCCTAGTTAGTATATAGACATATTGTTGTACCGGAGTTATCTGCACGTACATCCAAAAAAGTTTTATTTGGGAAATTGAATTTAAAATTTCCGAAAGGTATATCAAAATAATGGTATGAAAAAAGTGGTCAAATATTTTTTTGGATGTAATGTTGGGGATTCTTCATTGTTATATGGAATAACATCAATGGCGATGGAGAAAATTTTTCGAGTTATGGCAATTTTTTCCATCAGAAAAATTTTGTCATTTAATCGTATACGCCACTTTTTGTGAGAAATTGTTCAAAATGTGGGATTACGTGGCAATGAACTAAAAGAAACAAGTTAACAAATGGTCACTTTTAAATTTTTTTAAACTAAGATTCGTATTTATATTGTTGCTATTTAGTTTGTTGTATTATTCGAAATTAACCCTCAGTAGGTATTTAGTATTACTGACGATACAGTGCTTTGGGTAAGATATGACCCAGTAGTAGAGTCGTACTAAAAATTACTGAATCGATGATTATAATTAAAAAGTTCAGATGTAGAATAATTCAGACATTTTTGATAATATTTTTTAAAAAATAAGTATTTATGTACAATTTATTAAAAGTCAATATACATCGGCTATTTGCTGAAAAATTATCAAACAATCTTTTTGAAATTGAGTTTGATAATTCTGTCCGAAATAAAATTTCATCAGAGAAAAAAAATTGAAAGTCTGTATAATTTATTATCCGGAAGAAGATGTTAAATACTTTTTCAACTTAATACCTGGTTAGTAAGCAAAAAAATTGCTTTCTTATTTTCTGTATTATTTACATTCAGCCGAATTTTCCTAATGAAAACTTGTGTTCGAGTGATTTAAATTTGTCTTTATATTTTGATTTTTATAAATATTTTAGTTTATAACAATTATTGTTCTATGGAGTATTGAAATTGAAAAATTAATTTAGTTCATGACTAGAATTCAGTTTTTTTTAAATTTATAATAAAGTCGTTAAAATAATACTTACCACGCTTTTCTTTCATGAGTAATATACGTATTGTTTGCACATACGTGGAGATAACGTAACAATTTTTGAATTCGTAAATTGCATATATTTGTCATTGTATATCCACCAAATTGTTATATACGACGTTATAACGCGTTTTATTTTTTGTTTTTATGGATATGCAATTAGAAAACGCCTAAATATTTCATAATCCGTAAGAGGTAGCGACCTGGGGACTAGACAGATTGATAGATCTTGAAAAATTACCATAGAAAGTGTTATTATCTCAATTTTTTGGATTTTGTGATATACTTGCAGATAACTCCTGTACGACGATATGTGGGATGTCCCACATATGTGGAAAATTTCTATTTTAATGGGCAGTTTTCTACTATTTGGAGCCTATAACCAATACTTAGAGTATATTGTAGTTTTGAGCCCAATAATTAGTGAATTTAGAAAAACCAAAGCGAAAGCAGTTTAAAAAATAACATTTCCTTAATTAGGCACCTTTTCTTAAAAAAGGAAATTTTCTCAAAAAAATACCTATTCGTATTAATAAAACATATCTTAAGAAGTACATTTGTTTAAACAAAGTAAATTTTCTTACAAATAGTATATTTTCTTAAAAAATTCTTACAACAAATTAATTGCCTTTTCCTAAAAAACTAAATTTTATTAAAAGAGTATCTTTACTGTGAAACAACATAAATTTTCTTGAGATAAGTATCTACTCTTAAAAATGTACCTATATTTAAAAAAAAGGACCAAGTCAAAAAAAAATTCCCAATTTTTAAACAAAACCTTTTCTTCAAAAAATAACTTCTCTTAAAAAAAAATACATTATCTTACAAAAGTACCTATGCTTAAAATTAAAATAGTACATTTTCTTTTCTTTTCTTGAGATAAGTAGCCTTTCTGAAAATAAGTAAATTTTCTAAAAAAAATAACCTTTTCCCAAAAAGAATACCACTTCCGTAAAAAGTACCTGTTCTTAAAAAAGTATTTCTTTATAAAAAAAATTCATACTCTTATGGCTTTTTCTTACAGAAAGTACTTCTTCTTAAAAATAGTACCTTTTTTAATAAGAGAAGTACCTCTCTTTAAAAAAATTACCCTTTTGGGAAATTATAATACATATTCTTGCAAAAAGGACCTAAAAGTATACCGTTTTTAAAAAAAATTAATTTAACAAAAATAATGATTTCTTAAAAAAAGTTTATCATTTTACAAAAAGTACCTTTTCTTAAAGATCCATTTAAATTATCGTATTTTTCAACCGATGCCTCAGGAGTGTTGGAACTGATTAGTACATAATATATAGCGAAAGGATCTTCATTCCAACCGGGTTTCCCCTGACACCTCTTTTGATTTTTTTTTATCGTAGGTTGTTGTTTGTCGCTTGATCGTAACATGCTAGACATCGTTTTATAGGACGAGTACTACGATATACTTGTCCTATAGATGTCGCTGACGTACGACATCATTTTCTAATGAAGGCCTCATTAGATGTAGTTTCTACCTCTAAAATTTAAAAACGTGTTTATTTTAGGATTAAAGACCCTTAAAAGCCAAGAACATTTTGCTTTGAAAGTACTTGTATACGGGTTTATTAAAAAAAATTACGTATGGCAAGATGTGTTGGCAGCATTAATAGAAATATTTGTTCATGTTTGCATTATTACCGCAAATTATTTCATACTTTTTATCGCTACGGAAAATATTTTTAAATAAAAATTAACGCATACTTTTTAGCGCAAATTATTGCATACTTTTTAGCGGTATCGAAAAAAATTTTCCTGGGATATTTAATTTATAATATTTTTTTGTAAATTTTCTCAAGGTGATCTTTGCCCTCGACTATGGGAAATTTTTTATGTAACCCGGTCTAGTGCCCATCAACATATTATTCTCCCTCTTTTGCACGATAAAAATCACAGCTTCTCACCTATAACACAATACCTAGGTTGGAGAAGCCTAAACGAAAGGATTGGTAATCTGTGGTGAACATTTGTGCAACACGATCTTCCAAGGTAGTAAAGAGATTATATAGCGACTAAACAAACCGCATAGCAGGTGAACTCACTGGCGTTGGCTTACGTCCTGAAATAGATCACTAATGCTTCGTCTTCTTCATTTCAACCTAACGTAACTTAAATCTCCAAATCAAAGAAGGTCTTCCCTTTGAAGCGATTGTACTTACAATGTCATCAATAAGTTTTTCGGGATTTTGGTAGTGTGTACTTTTTAAACGCAATTTGTGAAAGCTATCCTGGTACTATATAACTTCAAAAAAAAGGGCCTTTTTTGACTTTCGCCCACTGTTATAAGCTTTGTATATCTCTGTATTTTATAACCAATGGGCAACTTTAAACATAGTGTAGGCCCTTGTATATTTCAATAGCCCACTATATAAACTCCAATTTCTTATAGGGTGTACACAATTCGGTGCACTGAACTTTTGTTAAAGTACTGTACTTAAAGTATATATGTAATAAGCATTTCCATATATTATTGTTATCTACCAAGAATTTTAAAAAAATATTATAAAAAATTTTCGAATAATGTCTCATCACGACCTTCTTTCCGTCGGTGCTCGACAGTCCTACGTAAATTACTTAATTCACTGTAAAATGGTAGGTTCAAATCACAATTGTTCAAGTTGCTCCTGAGTGGCGAAGAACATTCACACTCCCCCTAATTTAACATTCATATTATATGTGGGCCGTGGTGCGTTTAATGACTTCATCTTTGTTGGAAACCCGTAAAATACAAAGCGAAGATCTGTTACAATCTTGTATGGTTTGTATTGAAGAAATTTACACAAATGGAATTTTTAATTACCTCCTGGAACAAGAGTTGATAGGGAAATCTAGAGATGAAACAGCGTAAAAAAATATCATCGTGTTCTTACTTTCAAGTCCTGGCAGGAGTCAACAAACGTTGCTCACATGTTAATGTGCAAAAACTGTTATAGCTGGAAATGATTCGAAGGATGTTTGTATTTCGTCTTTGTTCCGTTTGTTTGCATTCACTTCATAGCATAAGAGTAGCATCTTGTTTTGTTTTTGTTGCCAGACATAGAGTAACAATCAAACCTAAAGCACACACACATGATGAGGGGGCTGATGGTATTATGCTTAAAGTGGCTCAAACAAAGTCCTCGATGATTTCGACAAATATTGTTTGCTTACTGCGGATCAACTTTTTCCGCATCAATTGTTTTAGTCAAATTTAACAGCCCTTCCTGGAATAAAATCAACGAACAGCCCGGTTTTGAGAAGTGCTTAAATAATAATATAATAATATTGAATAGCAAACACAATGTGTTGGGACACAAGTATATTATATTTGAGACAAGCTCTAAAAGCACTTTATATTTGCATCCAAACAACAAACAAAGACAGCTTTTTAAGCGTGTGGATACTTTACCGATATTTTAGATATTGCGGCGTATTAAAGCTAATACTTGCCTATGGAGGTCAAAATTTAAATTCCCTTTGCGATGGAAATTTTTTTTATTTGGGTAATTTGGTAAAAAATTAAAAAAAAAATTGTTTTTACCTCAATCGAATCATTATATCAAAAACTTTTACGAGCCCGCGGTTGTTTGTTATTCTTACGATTGTGCGCTTTGTTTTAGTTATATGGACATTTTTTACATATTCACACCTAAATGGGAGGGGGCTAGCTTGGCTACCCTTCGCCATAGGTAATGTGTAATGACATCTAACACATTTCCGACGTGTAATGGGTAATTACTAAAGTTTATTTATTAGTTCCTTTAAGGGAACGTGATCTTTTGATTCCGCTCGGTTAGGAGATAAAGTTACTCTTTTAAATCACAGTTCTATTAAGTTCCATCACTGGTTTTGGAAACAGAAACGAAAAACTCCAAACGAAAAGATCGCGAAAGACAAATATATAATGGAATGAACTATATGAGGAAAAGATCTACTACACTAACTAGAAAAGAAACTCGAAGTTAGATGTAGAGATAAAGGAAATGTAGCTGGAAAAAATGGCATTCATTAGGCGACCTGGATATCTCCTGATCAACGGACGAAGAACCAGATTGATCACTTGGTAATAGATTTTTAACGCACAAATCGAAATGCCGTTGCTGATTTATTGTTGGATGGTTTGAGCCATTGCTTCTATCTGCTATTATTCAAGCAATACTTTCCAACATGCAACCGCCCATATGCAATACACTAAATGACATCAAAATACTGTCTCTATACATCATTACCCTATGTTCAATACCCTGATTAAACGTTCAATAATAAATGTATGTGAGAATTAATAAATGTGGCAAATATCTTGCAATATACCAGTTCGGTGCGTGTGTATATGTGCGATAAAATTATGTATACTTTCGAACAGGTATTTAAGTCAGTAGTCGGCTGGCTGATTTTGAGTTTTGTTATGATTTTGATTCCCCATAGTTTTATGTTACAGACCAACTGATCTTATCAGCCAAAGTGCATCTGATAAGGTGTGGCGCGACTAATTAGCGCAATCTGAATAAATTACAAAACTGTTTCTAATTTTTTATTTATAGCTATAGTGACTGTGTGAGGATGGAAGTCGTAAATTTGTTTCCATCCACATCACACAGTTATATATGGAGTTATTTTGATTTAGATATAAAACTCCCTTTTGTTAAATGCCCCTATTTAAGCCTCTATTATCCACCTCTGATGAATCAGCCAACAGCTGAGTGAGAATAGCTGCGCCGTACAAACCACTGAGCGACAGTATATGTATGTGTTTCGCCCAACCATCGGCACACAGACACACATGTCTGGACCATATAAAGTGGAGCGCACAGCGCAAACATGTCAGTCGTTGGATACCCGGCGAACCTAACACTTCGTAGCTAGTTGTAGTCATAGTAGCACATAGCATTGTACGCGAGTAGTTTAGGTAGTTATCCTGTTACTTGTTCGGGGACACCCTGCCTGATTGAATCCGAACCAGTGTCTCAACAGCGATAAGTCTTAAATACTCGATCGGGGACACCCTGCCTAAGGAATCCGATTTGGGTATCCTGACGATATCTCGCCTGTTAGCCTAGCCAACGTTATCCTGGATACTTGTACGGGGACACCCTGCCTGAGAGAATCCGATGTGGTACCCTGACAATATCTTGCCTTAGCCCTCGTTATCCTTGTATTTAATTCTGTAGTTATCCTGTTTGGTTACTTGTTCGGGGACACCCTGCCTGAGGGAATCCGAACTAGTGTCTCGACAGCGATAAGTCCTGTATACTCGATTGGGGACACCCTGCCTAAGGGAATCCGATTTGGGTATCCTGACGATATCTCGCCTGTAAGCCTAGCCAACGTTATCCTTTATTTAACGCCGTAGTGATCCTGTTTGGTTACGTGTTCGCGGACACCCTGCCTGAGGGAATGCGAACCAGTGTCTCAACACCGATAAGTCTTGTATACTCGATCGGGGACACCCTGCCTGAGGGAATCCGATTTGGTATCCTGACAATATCTTGCCTTAGCCCTAGTTATCCTGTTTGGTTACTTGTTGGGGGACACCTTGCCTGAGGGAATCCGAACCAGTGTGTCGACAGCGATAGGTCCTGTATACTCGATCGGGGACATCCTGTCTGAGGGAATCCGATTTGGGTATCGTGATGATATCTCGCCTGTTAGCCTAGCCAACGTTATCCTTTATGTAACGCAGTAGTGATCCTGTTTGGTTACTTGTTCGGGGACACCCTGCCTGAGGGAATCCGAACCAGTGTCTCAATAGCGATAAGTCTTGTATACTCGATCGGCGACACCCTGCCTAATGGAATCCGATTTGGGCATCCTGACGATATCTCGCCTGTAAGCCTAGCCAACGTTATCCTTTATTTAACGCCGTAGTGATCCTGTTTGGTTACTTGCTCGCGGACACCCTGCCTGAGGGAATCCGAACCAGTGTCTCAGCAGCGATAAGTCTTGTATACTCGATCGGTGACACCCTGCCTAAGGGAATCCGATTTGGTATCCTGACGATATCTTGCCTTAGCCCTCGTTATCCTTGTATTTAATTCTGTAGTTATCCTGTTTGGTTACTTGTTCGGGGACACCTTGCATGAGGGAATGCTATTTGGGTATCCTGACGATATCTCGTCTGGTAGTCCTCGCCAACGTTATTCTTTATTTAACACCGTAGTGATCCTGTTTCGATACTTGTTTGGGGTCACCCTGACTGAGGGAACCCGAGTCTGTGTCTAGACAGCGATTAGTCCTGTGTACTCGATCGGGGACATTCAAGTTGCGTTTTGTGCTTTAGTGTTTTAATAAAAAAAACGCAAAATAAATTTTTTTTTTGAAAATGCTATAAAAAAAACCACGGAATACTTTCTCAAATTTCTTTTTTATTTGAAAGTACAACCCTTCCGATTAATAATGGAAAATAATTTCATTCAAATGGCTGCCTCGGCTGGCCGTGCAGTAGCCTACACAATCTGTCCATATGTTAAGCACATTATCGATTGTGCGCAGCTGTATTTCACCAATGGCTTCACGAATACTGTCCTTTAAAGCGTCAATTGGTCTGGCTTGTCGGCGTAATACTTATCTTTGAGGGCACCCTACAAATAATAGTCCAACGGTTTCTTTCACTTTCTTTCCAGTTTCTTTCACTTTTTTCATAAGATAACGAACATACGGAGCTGACGGTGCGTCTCTTCTTCCAAAATCCGTACGCAGTTTTCGCACACATTCTGCAACATTGCCATGATTTTCAAAGTAATGTCGCAATATTTCCCAGCATCGTTCAAGCGTATACACAACCATATTTGTTCAGCGGAAGGATAAAACTAATTATCTGTCAAATCAGACATGAGCTAAGTGTTACCATTCACGAAATAAGCACTAGTTGAAAAAAAAAACGTTAGATGGCGAACCCTTTAGTAGAAATTTATGAGGAATCTTTTTACAGTACACTTCAGCTCGTTACACCCTTGTTCCACAAAAAGTCAAAAACATTGTGGCGGCAGAGGGTAACATTATTTCACAAAAATTTTTTTTATAAATTTGTACATAAAATTGCTAAAATGATCCTATACCTAAAATGTAAGGATGATGTGGTTTCCTATACTAATTCATCACAAGAATGTGAAAAGGACAAAAATTTTCACCCCCCCTTAAAGAAAATTTAGACGTCTACTTTCAAACCCCCGGTACACGTATATTTTTGTTTACACCCTCTACCGCAATCCGTTGTTAGAACCTTGTTATTTTCCTTGTTCTACGGTATAATGGATGAGTTTTGTTCTATATTAAACATTTAAGAAACACAGAGAATTTCTACAAGTGAATGAAATATTTATTTGGATCAATAAATCAATGCTGGGTGTTGGATTATTTCATGAAAATTTTGCCCAAGGCTTCACGTCGTCCATTCTGAAAGTCCACCTTTGGCACACATTTTCCAAGATTTCGGCTGGTATGTCACCAATTTCAAGTGGACTGTTGTCTTCAAACACAATGTGTATGAGAAATGACCGGTGTGTAAGTTATAACACATTTTCTAATCTACTTGTGCCATAGTACCACAAAAGTATATCAATAGCGTTCAATCTTGCGACATCTGCGAAACATTTTCCGAAATATTTTCGATTGTTTGGGCGTCTATCTCGTGAACGTTACTGGGGATTTCCTGTTTTAAGGCGTTATTTGACTCGGGATTGTTTGCGTAACATTTATCTTTCTCGGCGCCCCAGACATATTAGTCTATAGAGTTCAAACACAAGATGCGAGGCGGCCAATAGACTTCCGCACTCCACCTTCCGCACGCTAATACACGCCATTGCAGGTAACGGCGGATCCTTGCTCATTTTCGAAGAAAAATGGGTCTATGATGCACCACACAGACACACTTTGTGAATGCATCGACTTCTACTTTACCAAGTGTGGGTTTTCCGATCCTCAAATATATTTTTTTTATTTCTTAATGTCAGGGTGTTCCGCTCATCATCGGAAATAATTATTATTCTGTAAAAATTCCCATCTTCAGCCAAGCGAACTTCAACCCATTCAGCGAAGCAAAAACGCATCACAAGATCATGAGACATCAATTCTTTGACTAATTACACTTTTGAAAGCCTTCGTACCGAGGTCTTTATGCAAATCTCTTGACAGAGGAGGTCGTGAAATATTCAACTGCCGCTAACGGTAGCAAAGTGATATTAATGGCTGTTCCAGCACACTTTCAGCTACAGCGGAACGCACTGGACCTGAATTGAAGAACTCGCTTCACAAATTGATCTACAAACTGCGTTGATGGCACTCTATTTCAACCGAATTTTTTCGTATATTTCTTACAGTTTGAGTTGAAGACTCTGAAATTTAAAAGAAAGTTTTTAATATATTAATTTATAAATTTGAATCCTTTAATACTTAAAATATCAAATTGGTCATTTGAGCTGCTTCACAATAACGAGGGGTTTAACGTCCCAATTATATACGGCCCACCCTTTACATACGAATGCCATACAATCATAATTTATTACTTATTATACTGGGCTACCTGGTTTGACTGTACACGTTAATGTAAACCAGATATTTTTATTCTGCATTTGTACGGATAGTTGAGCATCTTACATGCAGCTAATAGTTTTTGCAATAATTTATAACCCACAGACCAGTGTATGAATATTTTATTAAAGTTGAGCGAAAAAACAAGTATTAAATTAGGCACAACCCAATGTGTACGCAAATAAGAATTCGAGCCTTATTTTTTAATTTTATTTAAACTCTGCAAGGATGTGCGGAAATTATAAATATCAAATTTTAATATGTATGTAAATGTTGACACGTGTATATGACAGGAAGAGCACTCCAGCATACGTATCCTACCAGATTATCTCAGATGTCACATAATGAATGTCAGTTATTACCATTCACACTTCACACTACTACTCTCTCTGTATGCCCACATGATGATCAAGAATTCTGTGAATAAATTGCAAGGATACAGGAATTTACATCTGTGTCATGCGACACTGTATGCAAAAATGTTCTGAAATGAAATTCTATTAATTCATATTTCCAATTATACCAGGGAGGAAATATTTCACTTTTAGGTGACACATCATGGCTGTTGCTTTAGAAAATGTTTATATTCATAATTTGGTTGATACCGATGTTGACGTTATTTATCCTATTGTTGATTAATGGTGGGAGCTGGCATAATTTCAGGAACGCAAACAGCCAATACTGCATGATGTCTAAATCTCTCGGTGGAGGTGTCTCCTCATCCCATTCCAAGAATAATGACGGCGTTATTGCAACTGGATTATCGGTAATAATACTTTATAAAACAATGTATAAATAAACGAAAGTATAAAGTATCCACCTAAGGCATTAAATGATGGTTTACATCCGGCCTACAGCGCCTGCCTTAAAATTATAGTCACTTCCAATTTCCGTGCTATTAGAATCTTTAACATTTCTCCTAAGAATGGCAAAAGCTTGTGTTTTACTTTGGAAGGAAACAGATAAAATGTCTTTATTGTAGTGCTGAAATCAGCCAAAAAATAATTTAAGACGAATTGAGAAGACCTCACTAACTCCGTCGCTGGTTAAAACATGTTTAAAAACAGTTTGTGAATTAATGGAGTAATAGTTCCGTGTTACAGATACATAGATAGACACACTGACAACATTAGAATGCAGACTGAAACCGAGAGAGGAAATATTGTAACAAAGATTTGAACAAACCAAGATTATGTATTAAGTAACACAGTGCTACAATTCATTGCCTACCGTGGTATAATTTAAGCAAGTGATAACAGGTTTTCCAATAAGAGCGCTACAAAAATTTTTTAAATAAAACAAAACCGGTTTTAGATACCAATGAAATTCTTTATTCCTGTAAAAGTACGTTCGATGCCATTATGCATGGAACTCGATTTCTTTTGCATAACCACCACGGGCACGCTTGCAGAAGTCCAGACGCTGAACCCAATTTTCGACGGTTTTCAAGCATAAATCGGCCGATAATGCTGCAATTTCACGTTCGATATTCGTACGAAGTTCATCAATCGTCGCTGGCTTGTTGGCATAGACCATAGACTTGACGTAGCCCCACACGAAATAATCTAACGGCGTCAAATCGCATGACCGAGGCGGCAAATCAACTGGGCCATTTCGTGAGGTAACACGTTCACCAAACGTGGTTTCCAATAAATTGATTGTGACATTCGCTGTGTGGATTGTGGCGCCGTCCTGTTGGAACCACATGTCCTCCAAGTCCATATTATCCAATTGGGGCCAAAACTATTCGGTTATCTTTGAACGGTAGCGATTCGAATTCACAGTAATGTGCCGGTCTTGATCATCACGGAACTAGTACGGCCCAATGACGCCGCCGGCCCATAAACCGCACCAAACCGTAATTTTTTTCGGGATGCAATGATGACTCATGGATTACGTGTGGATTGCTGTCTGACCAGTAACGCATATGTTGCTTATTGACGAAGCGATACAGCCAGAAATGAGCCTCATCGCTGATTGTTGAGGCCTCTTAAAGTTGAGGCCACTGACTCCAAATTTCGGTAGTAAATTTTAATAATTTCGACTCGTTGTTGGTTCGTATATCTTTCCACGATGAAATGGCAAACCTTACTGAAGAGAAATGCCGAAAGAGCGGGAAAAAATGTGGCGTCGTTTGCTGTCGCTATCGATTCACTTTTCTATCGTCTCTGTTGTAAAAAACCCTTTATAAACTCCGGTTCACTTATTTGAAGGCACTAAACATTCCATATTCAGCAACCTGTAATTTTTGCAATTTGTAACCGATTGAAGAATTTTAAAATGGAAATGGAATCTAGACATCTTGATATATAAACGAGAAAACATGACAATAGTGGTTTCTGAACTAAAGCACTTTTTTCGAGTTCACTTGAATAAAGGCACTTTATTATTTTTAAAGTAAGCGATATTTTTTTGTAGGGATCGTTTGTTTAATACAATTTGCCATTTTATGAGTCAAAATGGTAAAACAAAAAATTTTAAATCTATCGGAAAAACTAAAATCGACGTTTACCGTTCTGAAGGATATTCTAACCGCGCAATAGCTAAAAAAAAATAAGACGGAGCCCAACAGTTGTCGACAAATACATCAAGGATCCCGAGGAGTATGGAAAAATTTTTTAAGAAAGGGTTTCATTGACTTTATCTACGTATGAGAATCAGCAATTATCTACGAATTGCTTCTAATTCTGCCTTATCCTTGTTAAAATTGCGAGCTCAAGCTGGAGTCGAAGCGAGCAAGTCATCAGTACGCAGAGTAACTAAGAGCTGTGAGTATTGTAAATACTTGAAATTACAAAAAAAGCGCCACTTAATGCTCCTGGTAAGGAAAATTTGCAAGAGACTACATTGAATGGGATGTGCAGCCAAGAGGTAATGTAAATGGCTGGAGAACCGTTGTATTTACGGATGAGAAGAAGTTTAAGTGGGATGGGCCTGATGGCTGCAAATATTATTTTCATTATCTGCGCAAAGAAAAATGTTTTTTTAACCGACATCACAGCCGAGAGGGATAATCCCGCGTGGGGTGCTATTACGTATTATTGCAACATCGATCTTGAATTTCAAAGTGCAAAAATGACTGGTGCAAGCTATAAAACGTTATTGGAATCGGCTTTTCCGAAGTTCAGTGCACTACTTGGTCCCATATCTTGGATAATGCAACAGGATAATGCCCCTATACCCAACGCCAGAGTAATAAAGGAGTTCATTGCAAGCCAAAATGTCAATATTCTTGACTGGCCACCCTATTCGCCAGATCTAAACATTATCGAAAATGTCTGGGGTTGGTTATATCGTAAGGTCTATGAAAGTGGTAGACAATTTGATGACAAGCAGTCACTAATTCACGCCATTAACGATGCTTGGAATAAAATTTCGTTGGGTTACATAAATTCTCTTTATCTCTCAATGAAAACCCGTATATTTGAAGTTATTAAAAACAAAGGGGGTTGTATCCATTACTAATCGTTCTTAGCTAAAGCAAAATGAATTAAAAAACAAGAAAAACTGTTTCTCATTTAAATTAGTTAAAGTGCTTTTACTCAAGTGAACCCAAAAAAATAGCACATTTTTGGACTTTTTTTATAAATTGCTCAAAAAAAGTCCTTTAGTTAAGAACCACTATTGTCATGAATTTTTTTCATATTTCAAGACGACTAGCTTCCGTTTCCATTTTAAAATTCTGTAATCGGTTACAAATTGCAAATGATACAGGCTGATGAATATGGAATTTTTAGTGATTTTAAATAAGTGAACCGGAGTGTATATCAATGGAAACAACAGCCAAGTTGGGAATTTGGAAATTTTTTAAAATATGTCTATTAACTAAAGGAAAAGTTGGCATGCACTCACAGAACAATGTGTCTGAAAATAGATTATACCAACTGTAAATTGGGTTATTGCCTCCGAATTGCTGTAGCGTGGACCAAATTGAGGTTGTCACGACTGAATTTAGTTTCTACACCTGAAATTCGGTTAAAATACTCTCGTTTCATAATTGATTGGGTTGCGGCAACTGAATCTTCAATAATATGTGTTATGTCAACTTACTTATTTACTAAGGATGTTGAGCTTTTCTCCTCCAGTTGGTAACAACAAGCTCTCGCAGCCAATTTTCCAGCTGGTCTATCCGGCGAAGTCTCGGTCCTCCTATTTTTCGATGTCCGACGTACTCGAACTTCGAACACCTTTCGCACTGGTTCATTCTAATCCATTCTACTGGCATGATCTAGGCAGCGTGTATGCACTATGTAATTATAATACTATAACTACATCGATGTCGCGATCCAGATTGTACAGCTCGTGGTTCTTCCGAATGGTTCCGAATGGTATTTTGAGAAGCTTTCTCATGACTAAGTAACCGATAGTGTAGCCATCACTAAGCGAGGTAGCAGGGATCTAACCCACGTTGTTCTTACACTAGCCATTGCACCACCGATGGCCACAATTTTCTATTATAGGCCCACCTACTATACGGAGAATTTTTCTCTAGAAGTCTCCGAGTGATTTCGGTATCAGCATTCGGTATGACCCAGGATTTTGCACACTGAAGCAAAACATGTTGTATGAAAGTCTGATACACTTTGATAGTTGTTTCTCGGGAGAGGCTCTTATGTCTGAAATGCTTAGCCCAAAATAATAACCAGTTTGCAAGCACAACTCTCCGTTTGAGTTCCAGGCCGACGTTATTGCCACACGGAAGATCGAGGTAAACGAATTCGTCCACTACCTAGAAATTCCAACTGTTATCAGCTTGCACCCCTTCATACCATTAGGTGGATATTTTGCTTGTCGAAACCATTAATATTGTATTGTCCTCGTTTAGTGCCAAACCCACTTCTGCTGATTCCTTCTCAATTCTCGAAGATACTGCAGTAACTTCTCGCAGATTTCGCACAATGGTGTCTAAATCATCAGCACACGCGAGCAGGATGTGGCTTTTGTTGGTGATCGTTATATTCGTGTCAACTGCAGCATCCCTAACGATGATCTCCATTAATATATTGAAGAGATCGCAAGATGTGGTGTCGCCCTGGCTAAGGCTTCGCCTCTTACTTAATGGTTGGGTTTAATCTTTACCAGTATTTACGAATGATTTCGTGTCGATCAGTGTCATTTCTCCGACATAGCTTGGTATATAAGTCAAATAAAGAGATGGTCGACTTGTTTATCGTGGATTTTCTCCAGGATTTCTCGATATATAAATATCTGGTCTATAGTTAACATTCGAGGCGCATAGCCACACCGATAAGGTCCGATCAGGTCTGCAGCAAACGACTTTGGTCTTGTGCATAGTAAGCTCGAGGGGACCTTGTAGGCGATGGATAAAAGGCTTGTTCGACGATTGTTTGTACACATACTCGGGTCGCCTTTTTTTAATCAGGACACAGTATACTAAGACTCCAATCACCGGGCATTCATTTTTCAAGCCAGATTTTACATACGAACTGATTCATGCACCTTTCCAGCCCATAGACGTAAGCCTTAAACAGCTCATTAGAACCAGCAGACTTGTTGTTATTTAGCCGCGAAATATCTATTCTAACTTCGTTTTGGCTAGTTGAGGAGGGCGTTGGCTCCATCGTCCCATGTGTGCTCGACACCCTCATCTATACTGAAGTCTCCTGGGACAAGTAATGCAGATAAGTTACCTGTCTTTATTTCCAACATACTCTGCACATCTGGGACCATATTTCCGTCCTTATATCAAGAAAATGGAGGCCCTGAACCATTTCAGTTGGTTTCACTTTTTACTTTCCGGTAGAATTTACAGGCCTCGGTGTTCCTCCTAGAAGGTTCAATTTCCTCACTCTCGCGCTTTCTCCATTACCGTTTTTTTTCTTCCTACATAACGTTTTTTTTTCTTCCTCCTCTTCTCCTTATACCGCTCTATCGCAGCTCGCGTTGCAACTGTCTGAAGCGTTGCTATACCTACAGCGTTCCCTTCACCACTTACCATGCGACAGTCTGCATCGTAACATGGTTTACTTTTTACGGTTTTCATAAGCCAGTACGGTCTTTACAGCAGTTTTCATACAGCCAGAAAATTACTTTCATTCCATTTCAGGATCATGAGGCGATGGTGTGTTTTATGCCATTATTTTAGTGAGCTTGTCTGCATAGGCCGTGGCTATCTCTGGTAATTTCAGCTTTCTGATCTCCAGCTTTCTATATTTCTGGTTTCATATGACTTTCGCTCTGCTTAACCTTATGCGAACCTTTTCTCTAACCAGGTAGATATCCGAATCTGCTAGGATCTCACGTGCGTTCATTTCTTTAATAGAGTGACTGCCATCAATTACAAGGTTAACAATATGAATGTTTTCTGTTGGAATCTCGTACTACTGACAACCATGTTTTTCGCCGCGGCAAAATCTAACAGTCTCATTTTGTTATCCGAAAGCATGGCGTGTGGACTGAATTTACCGATGGGTGGTTCAAAGTTATTTCCCTGCCGACTTTAGCATTAAAATCACCTTAAACAACCTTAATGTTATAGCCAGGGCACGGCCTTGGTGTCATCGTCTTGTTCTTGCTACGGCGCATGTCCACAAATTAGCGATATCTTAAAGTACTTCGCTTTCATGCGGATGTTTTCAATACGTTCACTCATGGGGTTGAAACTTAAGACCAGATGTCGCAGTCTTTTGCCAACTCCAACTCTGCAACCAAATTCATGATTTTTCTCAAGGCAGCTGTAGTATATGTTACAGTTCGTCTCCCTTGAACAGCCACGGCCTGTCCATCACGTGTCCTGGATAGCCGTTAATGTCATGGCCAGGATACGACCTTGGTGTCATCGTCTTGTTCCTGCGTCGGGGTAAGTACACAAATTAGCGATATGGTAAAGTATTAAACTTTTACGGGAATAGTGGCAATACGTTTACTCTCGTGATTGAACCTTAAGACAAGATGTCGCAGGTTTTTGTCAACTACAAATCCGCAACCAAATTCATGTTTCTTCTCATGGCAGCTGTAGTATATGTCACAGGTATTTTGTATTGCACAGCCACGTCCTGTCCATCGCATGTCCAGGATAGCAGAAATGTCATCCTTATAATTATCGGTGACATCTGCCAGTTGAACGGTGGCACCGCATATATATATAGTGTTCTAACATTCCAGGTGCATATCCGTAAATCGAGGCCTTATGTCTACTAAACTTTGAAAAAATATCGGCTACCGAATTTATAACTAACTCGGATAAAACAACTGAAATTGGCACCAAATTCGGTGGCAGCAAACATATGTGGCAACAACTCAGATGCAGAAACCGAATTTAGAACTAATTCGGATGCAACAACTGAAATTTGTGTCAAATTCGATTGCCAAAACAGGTGCGGGGATGTGAATGTAAAATAGAGTTTTTACTCTACAGATTACCCCATATAAATTATTTCCTCCCTTTGTAATTATTTAGGGAAATACAGAAAATTAATTCTAACTAAATTAAAAGACGACACTCTCAAAATCAAGTTATGACCCTGTCTAAATTCGGTTGTGGCAAAAATCGAATTCGGTTGTGACAACCTCTAGTTCGGCTGTGACAACCTCTAGTTCGGTTGCGATACTCTCTAATTCGGCTGCGTCAATTTCTAATTCGGCTGTGACAACCTCTAGTTCGGTTGTGGCAACCTCGAATTCGGTGACAACGTCTAATTCGGTTGTGACAACCTCTAATTCGGCGCCGACAACTTCTAATTCGGTTGTGATAACCTGTAATGCGGTTGTGATAACCACTAATGCGGTTATAGTAATAACTAGTGCGGTTGTTACAACCTCTAATTTGGTTCAGGCAACCTCTGATTCGGCTCCGATGACCTCTACTGTGGTTGGGACAACCTCTAATTTCAGTTACGACCAACTCGGCTGCATCAACCGACTTTTTCTGTGCGTGTTGCCACGCTGGAGTTAGTTGGAAAAGAGCTGTAAAGGCAGAAGTGTGTAGGTTAAAAAAGAGCCCAATGAAGTG
Organism: Phaonia tiefii; assembly: GCA_963931995.1. NCBI lineage: Eukaryota > Metazoa > Arthropoda > Insecta > Diptera > Muscidae > Phaonia > Phaonia tiefii. Next base: position 320,667,391 of record OZ008367.1, on the reverse strand, counting down.
CCTAACAAGATATTGCAGATCAGTATACGTTTCATGAAAGACTTGAACAAAAATTGTATTATTTTTTAAGAAATTGGATTCCGTTAAAGCGCTTTTGATACTTATTACCCACAGTCCGGATATGAAACTGTTTTCCTAAACTGAAACACAACAGCTATTGATAATTTTGTTGCCATTAATTCGTATGTTCATAAATCATGACTAATAACCTCCCACTTAACATTTCGTACCGTGTACCATCCCAGTGTATCGTTCATAGTTTCATTTTAAATAGTAAACTATGTTTACTCTTGACACAAAATTAACATCCGTCATACCAATATACTGCAAAGTGGATAAATACAAACATACTGAAATATACTTACATAGCCACCTCACTGCAAATGGACAAATGAACATGAAATGTACACTTGTACTAACACACATGCAAAGCTTGACACACACCCATACACAAACTATACACTATACTAAGGAAAATATTGAAGTGCTTAAGGATATCAAATACTTTCATTGAAACATGCGGAAAACGAGAAGACGAGGTGGTTGAGTTGTGCTCAAAAAGGCTCTAGAGAATATTCAATAATTGCATAGTACACATAAGTCACGGCAGTAAAGGATTTGGTAAACAGAGACACAGAGCAAGATAGAGGTAGAGAGATGTGGAAAGGAAAGGGAATTTGAAATAGGAAGAGTTTTATGTTGCTTAAGCACAAGTTGTACCAGCACAACAGTAATATTCTGACGGGAGCATATGTACGACTATTATTAAGTCCCTTAAGTATTAGTAACCGAAAATATTATTTCCGTGTAACGAAAACTAACTGACAGCTTCTTAAGGTATCGAGTGGTGTCCTTGGAATACACTCTTAGCCAGGTGTATCGATTTTTCTGACTAGGGCGAAATGTTATATCTACAGACTGTGTCATAAACTATAAACCTACTCCGGTAGTACTAAAACGACAACATTGCTGGGAACCCCAACATGTTTCTGTCGTACTTCTGGATATATTTGTAGACGACACCTATGAGCTGTGTAGTACAATTGATTTAAACGAACTTTTTTTGACATTTATACACACAACTTGTTAGCGAATTCTCTTCGGTACGCTCATTTTTTTCTTTTCTTTTTGATGGTTCTGAATCGAGAAATGTAAAATTAGTGCGAAAACGATCAATAACTGCGCGAACTGCTTGCTTACTAGGTCGATTATATTGATCGTAAAATGGACGAGGTGCTCTATGAATTTCGCAAACAGATTTATTTTTAAATTCTTTATATTTATAACTTCATCTGTCTGTATGAATGTATGTATGGATTGCCGAAAAACTTTGGATTGATTTTTAACCCTTTTCCCGTGATCCAATCGAGCTGAAACTTCGTAGGCAAACAAATGGCGACGACGAAAATAAACTATCATAATATGGGCGGGATATGCACTTCCGATAAAAAGGAGAGATTTTCCAGTTTTGTGGATGATAGCAGATGGTGAATACTTTATACATACTTTGACAGAAAGATAAGATCGGGAAATAGCGAGGAATAGATTTATGAATATTGTGGATAATTATTTGAATAGGGAACGATTGACAAATGGAGATAAATTTATGTTGGAAAAGGTCAATAGGACTAGAAAATTTTTAAAAGAAAATGAGGATATATTTATTTTAAATGCTGATAAGGGAAATACTACAGTGGCAATGAATAGGTTTGATTACATATCAAGAATGAATAATATTGTAGGTGATACCAACACATATGTATTAGTAAATAGAGACCCGACTACCAGATTACAGGGGACAAATAACGATTTAGTGATGGATCTTTTAAAATTAAAGATTATTACGTCTTTTGAAAAGAACAAATTGAAGACGAACATATCGACAGCTCCTAGATTGTATGGAGTACCTAAAATTCATAAGGAACAATTCCCGCCAATGGTGACGTACTGGTCGTAATGGAATTAACCCGCCAATGGTGACGTACTGGTGTGTGAGACCGGCTGTGTTAAAAAATTCGTATAACTTTATTCTTCGTTATTGTTTTTAGTTGCGATTTCGAGTAGCTGCAGCATTGCACATCCCCCACCATCAGTTAATGACGAAGCTGCTTAGTGAGCACAACTTCTTTATTTTTTTTTCTAACCTGGTGTGTGAGACCGTGAGTCACCGTGTATGTAAGTAAAATAATGGCAACACTTTTGTATTATATTTTGGAAGGATACCAATTTTTGTTAATTTTATAAAAGTTCCTATTTTCGAAAAACTAATAAACATTATTTTCCTTAATGAATATGTGATTTTTTTATTTTTTCTTAATTTTAAAAAATGTATTGCTAAAACATTGTTATTTTTAATGCTCTATTTAAAAACATTTGCGAATTTTAATATTGAAATAAAAGAACTTAAAATGATTATATATCTTTGTTTTATTGTCAAAGTGCATAAATAAAAAAAAAACATTAACTATTAGCAACACGTTTCGAAAACTCTTCAGTTGAAAACCCCGGTGCATGAGACCGGCGTCGCCATTAATCAAAGTCAAATTTGCGTCGCCATTGGCGAGTTAAGACTAATATGTTCTCTTGTTAATTCCCCATCTTATGAACTCTGTTTGTATATTATAAATATTCTTAGGAAAGTACCTGAGAACTCTAAATATAATGTAATAAATTCCTTACATTTTAGAGGAAGGATAAAATATGTACGGATACAAGATGATAAAAAAATGATATCACTTGACGTGGTATCTTTATTTCCGAATATACCAGTGGATATGGCTCTGGAAATAACTAAAGGGAAATGAAATATTATAGGGGAATTCACGAAGATGGAACAGAACCCTTTCCTACGTATTTTAAGATTCTGTATAGTTGAGAACAGATATTTTAAATGTGATAGTAAGGTGCATAGTACATGCAATAAAACGGACTTCCAATCGGATCTCCTGCTTCTCCGATTGTAGCTGACATTGTAATGGAGGAATTGTTAGATTCTTGTATTGAGAGATTTGATGTGAAACCAGGATAATAAGAAAATATGTTGATGATTTATTTTGCATTATTCCGGAAAGTGCAGTTAATAATATTTTGTTAACATTTAATTCATTTCATTCATTCATATTGGGAGAGTTGAGAGAGTTTTGAATATTAGCGATAGAGATTTTCACGGAATTACTATTGAAAGGATTAAAAATATTCTGAATGACAATAGTTACCCAATGCAACTTATCTGTAAATTAATAAGACAGTATAAGAACCGAAATAACATGAATGCGAGAACCCTTACTGAACCGAAAACTTATAAATCTCTAACTTGTGTAACTCTCATATCTGAAAGATTAGAAAAATCTTCTAAAATTTTTGATGACAAGAAATATTCAGTGGCACACAGAACATATGAAACTTTAGGTTCATTATTCAGCAGAACAAAGGATAGAATAGATAAATTTGAAAGGTCGAATTTAGTTTTAAGATACCGTGTAAGGATAAGGATAATGTAAATTGCAATATGGTATTCGTAGGTGCAACAAAAAATACACTAAAGATTAGAATTGCAGGACACAAATCCGATCAGAAATACAATACAAACAATTCCTACACAAAAAACCGCATTATCATTACACTGCAGTAATTTGAATCATGGTCCTGGTTTTGACAATACATCAATTTTGAACACAGAAAACAATTATTTGTACACAGAAAACAATTTATTTTATTAATTTAAATTTTGTTAATTTAATATTGTCCTTAAGTGTATTTTTACTTATGTATGTTTTGTGAGGAATTTTTTCATATTGACAAGGAAAATTTTTTATTTTCCGCTCTTTTTTGAAAGGAAAAATTTGTGATATTGAAGTTTTTTGAATTGGTTTTTTGGAATTGTTAAGTATCAAAACATATTATAATAATTGTTCCCTGAAGAAGTCGCCAATGTGGAGACGAAATATTGGAAATAAATAAGTAATAGTAATAAATGATCTTAAGCTCGTTTCAATAATAAGAAGAGATTCAATCGAAGATTGTAAAAAACTTAATATGTTTTTATTTTTGGAAAAAATATAAACTTTGGACCAATTTAGACTTTCATTAGACGAAATAACTAAATAAAATAACGAATTGAGAGAAAGTTTCATGAACGAGTTACCGTAGTGTATATATCTACATATTTGTAGTTGGTAATCTTTTCATGCCATTTGAACAAACTGAATGCGTCGTTGCTGACAACAAACAAAACATGGACATTTTCAATACTCTGTAAAGGGAGGACCGAATTACAGAAAAATGACAAGGACTAACAATAGCACTCAGTCTTGTAGTATTATTGAATTCTGCTGTGATACTAGCTAGCCCCAGAGTAAATTCTTTTTTATTTTGCTTTGGACAAGACCGATTAGCATAGACAGTTAAAGTCCTGAGAACGTTCATTATATTTTGTTCTGTTAAAAATGTTTAGCTGCTTTAAAGTGAAATGTAATTTGCATATTTCTTAGCAAATGGAACAGCATTGAAATTGATATTGGTCAACGAAAGCTTTTGTTACACTTTACAAAGATACAATTGTGTGAGAAAAATTCAACTTTGTGCAGAAATATATTTAATTGCCTTTAGACCATTTGAGTCGTATAAGGTATTACACTTTTAGCCTTATTTAAATAGCTGTGTATGGTAATGGAAAAAGGATGAGGTTCTTCAATAACCTTAATAAAATACAAATTGTATTAGATTGTCAATATGTGTCAGCTATATTTGAATCATTAGTTCAAGGAGTTTGTTGATTTGGTTGCCAAACTATGTTAGTCACATGAACATTTTTCCAATTTCCTTTAAGACTTGTTATTTACAAACCAATGTTAAACTTTATTACCCAATGTACCGTGAAAAGTGATACAACCTTGTTTTTGAAAAATTCAGTTTTTTTTTGTAAACATAATTTATGATATGTCCGGCAAAGAAGAACAAACTGAAAAAAAATCATGAGAACGAAATGAAAATCACCGGAAGTTATTTATGAACGGCCATAAATCATGTTGTGCAAACAATAGAATTAAGAAAATATATGTATATTATATTTAATTGCAAAATCCATAAAATCAAGATAAATACAAAAACTAAAATATAAACAAATGTTTATATGCTGTCAGCTGAAACCGAGAGTATGACAGGATGTGGTTACTGCCGAAACAATTGCTTCTTTAGTAAATGTCTACACAGTTACTATAACTTCACATACACATGGTTATTTGCACAGGACAATCATCCTGGTAATTTCAAGTGGTTTATATACAAACTCGTGTGGAAAATCGGTAATTCTCATCACGATTACAGTAAACAAAGAAAAATATTTGCTCGCATACTCATCACAGCAGACAATTGAGTTCAATCTGCTGGTATTCGCATATTGTTTGTTTTCCCTTCACAACTAATTGATACTTATGCAGATCACACATATATCTACCGGACTAACATATAAGCGAATACGCACGAATCCAATCGCTTACTAGTTGTAAGGGGAAGAAATCGATAAATGGAAATATGACAAGATATCAAATCAGAAAAATCCGAATACAGTATCGAAATCATTAGAAAAGTACTGGCTAATGCATATAAAGGGTTTTTCAACAGAGACGCTACAAAAGTAAATCGATAGGGACAGTAAACGACGCCATATTTTTTCCCGCTCTTTTGACATTTCTCTTCAGTAAGGTTTGTCATTTCATCATGGAAAGATATACGAGCCAACAACTAGTCGAAATTATGAAAATTTACTACCGAAATTTGGAGTCAGTGGCCTCAACCTTAAGAGCGCTACGCCCAATTTTGGTCCTGATAGACGTCCTACCAGATCAACAATTAAGCGTCTAGTGGAAAAATTTGAATCCACAGGCACAGTACGAAATGTTCCCGTGCCAGTAAGACAAAGAAGTGCCAGTAGTGTCGAGAATATTGCTGCCGCTGAGGCCTCAGTTCAAGAAAACCCAAATGTGTCTCTCACATGTCGTTCTCAAGCGTTGGGCATTTCTGTGACGTCGTTGTGGCTAATTTTGCGAAAATATCTTGGCCTACATCTTTTCAAGATCAAATTGACGCAAGAACTGAAGCCGCTTGACCACCATAAGCGTCGTATGTTCGTGAATTGGGCTGAGCAACAACTTGAAAATGATTCGGATTTTCATCGTAAAATCATCTTCGGCGATGAGGATCATTTCTGGCTGAATGGCTTCGTCAATATGCAAAACATGCGTTATTGGTCAGGCAGCAATCCACACGTAATCCATGAGTCATCATTGCATCCCGAAAAAATTACGGTTTGGTGCGGTTTATTGGCCGGCGGGGTCATTGGGCCGTACTTCTTCCGTGATGATCAAGACCGGCACATTGCTGTGAATGCGAGTCCTACCGTTCAATGATAACCGAATATTTTTGGCCCCAATTGGATAATATGGACTTGGAGGACATGTGGTTGCAATAGGACGGCGCCACAAGCCACACAGCGAATGCCACAATCAATTTATTGGAAACCAAGTTTGGTGAAAGTGTTATCTCACGAAATGGCCCAGTCGATTGACCGCCTCGGTCGTGCGATTTGACGCCGTTAGATTATTTCCTGTCGGGCTACGTCAAGTCTATGGTCTATTCCAACAATCCAGCGACGATTGATGAACTTCGTACGTATATCGAACGTGAAATTGCAGCAGTTTCGGCCGATTTATGCTTGCAAATCGTCGAAAATTGGGTTCAGCATCTGGACTTCTGCAAGCGTGCCCGTGGTGGCCATGCAAAAGAAATCGAATTCCATACATAATGCCATCGAACGTACTTTCACAGGAATTAAGAATTTCGTTGGTATCTAAAACCGGTTTTGTTTTATTTAAAAAAAAAAACTTTTGTTGCGCTCTTATTGAAAAACCCGTTACAATCAAATCATTTGGTTTTACGTTCGCCCTCAGTGAATTCTCACCGGAACAATTTACCTCGTATATGGGTGAGATAGAATTCACAGTACCAATACTTGGCACAGAGGACTGTGACAAAATTGGAGCAATATCGTTAACAGTATCAGCGCCAGTATTTTCCTGATTTCCAAGAGTATTTTCAAGAATTACAGGAGTTGCTGAAAAGAATTTTTCAGGTCGAGGTCCTATTATGTCACTCACCGGCGACAGCAGATTTATAAGATTTATATTCACCGAGCTGTTAATATTCCGTCAAAGAAAATGTGTCCCTCTTAGGAAAAACTTCAGAAAAATCGAAATTTTCAAACAATGCTTCAAATCTAGAAATTGTTCACTCATTGCCTCAAAAATCTTCCTAAATTCTGATACACCATTTGTAGCTTCTTTAAATAGCTTATAATAATCGATATCTAATTGCCTACAAGCCCAACAAGACCAACGGAGACCTTTCTTCCTGTCGCAAATGACATCATTATGTCTCCCATTGAAACCAGCACAACACAAATGAGAAACATTATCACATATCCAACATGATATTAATCGCTCTTTTGAACTATTAATTTTGCAACCTTTGCTGCACAAGTCATATTGACAACACTTAAAAAATTAACACGACAATGCGAAATATGTGTTCAGCGTCTGGACCTCTGCAAGCGTGCCCCTGGTGGCCATGCAAAAGAAATCGAGCAAGCAATGCTTTAGTGAATTGAAGATCTGCTGCTTTTTGTTTCTTTATGGTGACAGACAGCAGCGTTTTCAGTAGTTTTAAACAAACAAACCCATATTTGGGTCACTGTTGCATATATTATTAACTATAAAGCTTGTGTCCTAAACAAGTTACATTGAGTAGCAAACACAATGTGTTTGGACACAAGTATATTATATTTGTGACAAGCTAAAAATACGTCATATTTGTATCCAAACAAAAACAAAGGAAAATTTTTCAATGTGTACTTACTCTAAGGTGGGGCGTTTTGTACACTTACCAGTCGGGCTCAACAAAAAGAACTAAAGTGCAATAATAACGTGACGCATCTTTCGGCTTTGGATATGTTTATTGTGATTGTTATAGATTAAATGTTAAACCCAAAAATATCTTTGTGTTTTTTGTATGAAAAAAAAATAAATTTAATTAACACAAAAGAATCCCAGATGAAGCCAACAACAAATTTCGGAAACGCGTAGGAGAAAACGCGATATGGAATATTAACTTCATAGGCGCGCTGAAAACTAACGATCAGAAACCCCTATTGAAAATAATAAAACTTTTAAAAACTGATCCAAAAAATACACAACAAAACCTAACACTTGTATCATTCCGAGTATTTGTTAACCTTCCCAAAAATGCAATATAGACTACAGTTCCACACCCACAAAAAAATTTAACCTGGTTACATTAAAACATTTTCTTAGACGGCCCATATTGAATTCGAATTCAGATTAACGCCACCATGGTCCACTGTCAGAATTTAAAAATTCTTTGTGTTTAACCTGAAATTTTCTTGCATTGTTATAGACGACAAGGATAGTTATTGCTTTGTACAGGATTCAAAATTTATCAGTAATAGATTTTGAATAAATGCAAGATTTGAAATGGAATAATCTTGTTTTGACGCTGGTGATTGGAATAATCATGTTTTGATTCAAACCACTGTGGATTAATCTTGTTTTGGTTTTTTGTTTTTTGTTTTGTGTTGTTGCAGTTTAGAAAGAAAGGTAATTAACTTCTGGAGTAATAATATTTTGTTCCAAAAATGTATATTTGAAATGGGTAATGTCATTTTGAAGTGGAATAATCAACTTTTGATGAAATCATGCATTTTATTTTTTTCCTGGTGTAATTATAGAGATTTCGCAAAATTTTATGTTCGCTGAGGTTTCAATTCAATACTACCAAACAAAAAAAATCACTTTTGTCAGAAGTGGAATAATCATGTTTTGAAAAGTGGAATAATCATATTGTTTTCAGGTCGCTGAATGAATTTAGTTGCTATGCAATGTAAGCCTCAAAATGGCAGACCCAATATTACGTGAAACAGTTAAAGTATAAAAGTGATGCGATCCGTCAGAACGCACATTACTTTGAGTTCGATGAATTCATATCCTCAAATCCAAAACTCAAAATGGTGGCTAAAATATAGCGAATAATATTTGCTAGTGTGGTCACTTTGGTGCAAAATAGAGCATTATTTGAACTGGTTCATTCGAAAAATATCCCCGTTTGTTGTCCAGGGCTGCCAACCAGAATGAACGACAACCATATAAATGTGTGGCAATTCTAGGCGAACGTAAATTTCATTTCTAGAATTTGTGCAAAATGTTTAGGTGTAGTTATGCCAAACAAATTTTGGCAAGCCGAAATAATAAATGCGCATTTACATAAATATTTGTTCTTATTTTCCAAAGAAAACTAGATAACATTCTCTTAGTTTTCGCCATGTTGTAGCCGTCATTTGGAGTATAAGATTTGGAAGTGGAATCAGGGACCTCGAAAACATCTGCATAAAAATTTATTGACGGTTCGTATTGGATCCGCAATTTTGAGTTTTAGATTTTATAGGAAGGAATTGAATTCAGCGACCTCAAGATATTTTTTTGACGGAGCGCATCACTTTTCGAATTTTTCGCAGCCGTGTTGGTTCCGTCATTTTTAAATTTTGACAGTGGACCATGATGGACCAATATGCTAATGTTTAAAAACATTTCAGTCTGGAAACTTAATGGGGAACGCCCATGGGCGTTATGTCGCACCTAAAATGGACATAAAGCCCATGGGCGTTATGTCGCACCTAAAATGGGCTTTGTATCACACCGGCCATGAACTTTATGTCCATCTTAGGTGTGACATAACGTCCACGGACTTTATGGGCTTTTACGGAGTTTCGCCGCAATGCCTGGCAGTAGTGAAACCAGTGGGCTTTATGTCCAACCGGTCATGGGCTTTATGTCCATTTTAGGTGCGACATAACGCCCATGGGCTTTACGTCCATTCTAGGTGTGACATAACGCGCATGTGCGAAAAAACCCTAAAACTTCGTTCTTCGTTGGCATGCTCTTCGCTCAACCGACGACCGTTTTTGTTCGCTCGCTCGGATCGTGTATTTACTCGAGACCCTTTACTTCGTAAAAACTCGTCAAACGGTCTTCTGAGCATGTATATGTGTTGCGCGTGGAGATAGGTTATTATTAATTGTTAAACTTAGTTCCTAATTTTTTAGTTATAATTAAAAATACATAAGTCATGGAGATTATTTCAATGTTTTTACTATTTCATTCTATAAGCATTGTTGAACAAAATACATGAAGATTGTTTTTGTTTGGCCTGTACACATATTTTTCTTTTATTTTATAGTTTGTATTATTATTTTGTTGGTGTATTTATTACAAAATGTTGACAAATAGTCTGACTTACCTAAATTTTTACGCATATTCACACAAATGAGTGTCCCACCGTCTTCTCCCTTCCACTTTAATGCTTCGCCTGTGACGAAATATCTAAGGCAACAACATAAGGCAATCGCAACAATAAAAATAAAGACCGTTTTTGCGGACCTTTTGCTTGCTCAGTAGCTGAGCGACGAACACTTCTGTTCGTTTCGAGCGGTCAGTAAGAGACCGATTCGTGTGTTACGTTCAACCCGAAACCCAAGACCGACAACACGAACGGTAAGAAAAAGGCGGTTGCTGTTCAGACACTGAGCGAAGACATCTCTTATATTTCGTTGGGCATATTTCGCGAGCTCTGATTAAAATTAGTTATTTTTGGTTGTAAATATATTTTCAATGGCAACCGATAAATCACATACTCTTTGGCACATTTTTTGTTTGCCTCTCTTGATTGATTTCTTCAGGCAAATAATCATAAAAATCATCTCAAATTTATAGAAGTTACAGATCTTCAAAACATGGATTGTGATGTGGTCGATTTTGACAAGTTGTACCGAATTTTATAAAGGAACAGGGTGTCTACCACTGCTAAAAGATAAAAGTCTGACTTCTCATCTATGCATCTCTGGGACATTATTAAACAATATAAGAAACAGTTTTGAAGTTATAGTATCATTACCACATTTTTGTAATCGATCCCACTGTGCGTGGTATGCTAATAAAGGCTTACAAATATTTACAATATTATATACAATTGTATCTATATTTACCATTGTGTAGTCACAGAAAATTTGGTTCTTCTATACAATTCTTGGTTTTGTTACAGAAAGCATGTGTTTGTTATTAGAAGCTTGGGTCTTATATTGAAATCCTGATTTCTTTTACAGAAAGCTTGGTTTTCGTAAGCAACACCTTCGTTTATTTTATTAAACTTGGCGCTTCTAAACAAATCTTGAGGTTTCTTATTGAGAACCTGGGTGTCTTTTAGAAAGCCTAGCTTTTTATAGAAATCCTGATTTTTAATAAATAATTTGGATCTCTTATAAACAACTTGCATTTCTTTTAAACGAACTTGTGTTCTTGATATTGAAAACATGGATTTCTTAGGAAGAATTTCGGTTACTTTTGGATGGCTTTGAAGTTCTTATATAAGTTTGGTATTCTTTTCAAACAGAAAAGTTTGTGGTATAGCAGATTATTTTTAGCTAATAGTCTAACTGTTCACATCCATATTTTCTGATATTGTTTGACATATATATTTTCTTTTATAATCAACTGAAGCTTTTTTATCCAATTTATCCTTGAAACACAATAAATTATTTTTAATATAAATACAATTTTATAAATCGTATAAGAAATAAATATAATCTGATCTAAATCTTGTTGATATATCCCTTAGTACATATATAATGTATAATATGAAAATTTGGAATAAATGAAATTGAAATTGACAAAGACCATAAATTTGTTCTTCAATGTAATTTTTTAAAAACATAATTTCACGTACATCTTTGACAAATGTAAACACATACAACAGTTCAAATAATTACATCGTGAAGTATTAGTTTGGATATTGAAGAGTTGGTTTCGGGAACGTCTAAATTTTTTTATGTGGGGAGACTTATGGGCACCTACAGACTGTTGCGGTTTCGATGCCTCGTGTATTTTGGCAAAAAATATATATCATTTTTTGTTTACTGTTCATGTTAGCAGAAACATTTTAAAACGGGCTTTGTGTTTAAAGTACCATCTCTGCCTACATGAACGTTTTACCATATCTGATCCGCTCTCACTAAACATATGTATGTACATACATATATATGCTATATCTATTGTTCTAGTCCCCTTTCGTATGTCATTTGACTTATTGTTGTGCCAAACTGGATCATTCCAGTTGAGTAATTTTTATTTTACTTTAGCACACATTGTTGAGGCAGGCAAATGACAATTGCATTTTTTTAGTTGGATAGTGAGTGCGTAACAGAAAAGTGATCGAGGAAGACATTGTAAGACAGAGTGATAGTTTGTACAAATAAAAACCTCCGTAAAACCAAAGAAAACAAGCGTTTATTTTCTTGTAAAACCGTTTGGTGCGTTAGACTGTGGTACATCCAGTTAGTTGGTGCAGTGGAGCAAACGAAGCAGAGATTTGCGCGAGACAGTGACGAGCATCTACATAAGGGCAGCTGGAAGAATATATAAAGTTTTAAATCCCGGGTAAGAGGCTGCGGGTAATCGAAGTTGCTGTGGACTGCAACATATGGTCCTTCGAGCCGGATATAAAACAAATGTACAGGCAAATTCATGTCAACCCGAAACATGTCCCGTATCAGAGCATTGTTTATCGCTCGTCGACAGACGAGGAAATTCGAGATTTTCAGCTCAAAACAGTGACGTTTGGCGTCAACTGTGCGCCATACTTGGCTATAAGGACACTTTTGCAGTTGGCGCAAGACGAAAAGCATCGTTTTCCACTTGGTGCAGCAATTCTCGAGGAGAATATGTATGTGGACGATGTTTTAGTGGGCGCCCATACTTTCTCGGAGGCAATAGAAAAGCGAAAACAATTAATCGCTATATTGGAATCAGGAGGATTTCAGCTTCGAAAATGGACAGCAAATAATAGGAAAATATTGGCCGATCTACCACGAAATCATCTTCTACGAGAAGACTTCTTAGATTTTGATGACAAGAGTGATGCCAAAACCCTAGGGATTAGGTGGAACGCGGCGAGTAACTCGTTCTACTTTAAGACGGAGAGGAAAGATCCAAATATCTCATTTACTAAGAAAACGGTACTCTCTGTTATAGCTCGACTTTATGATCCGATAGGGTGGCTTGCAGCTGTCATAATAAATGCAAAAGTTATCATGCAAAATCTTTGGCTCGATAAAATTAATTGGAATGATCGTCTAAAACCTCAATCTGAGATTAAATGGGGTAGGTTTATTGACAAATATAACGAAATCGATCATAAAAGTATTCCACGGTGGATTGGATACACTCCAGATTGTCACCTGGAATATCACGGATTCTGTGACTCGTCCGAATCTGCATATGCTGCCACGTTATATTCTAGAGTGGAATTTAAAACCAAAGTTTACACGAATTTGCTTGTCTCGAAAACAAAGGTAGCTCCTTTAAAGAAAATTTCGTTACCTCGGCTAGAATTGTGAGGGGCTTTACTTTTGTCCAAGTTAATCAATACTCTTATTCCTCAGCTCAGATATAGTAAAGGTAAATTATTTCTATGGTCTGACTCGACAATTGTTTTAGCCTGGCTAAAAAAGCCATCACATACATGGACAACCTTTGTGGCAAACAGGGTTTCCATAATACAAGAGCGCGTAGGTGACTGTTGGCAACATGTTCCCACCTACGACAACCCGGCTGATCTTGCAACCCGGGGACTGACTCCTTTAGACTTAAAGGAGAATAAGCTATGGTGGAATGGTCCACCGTGGTTACTTCTGGAAAAATCCCAATGGCCGTCAGAAAATAATATCCCGGTAACAAGTTTAGAAGCTAAACCGGTGAAAGCACATATTGCTAGATCATCCGATTATGAAGACATTTTGGATCGTTTTTCCTGTCTCGCGAGAACTATACATGTGGTTGCGTACATATTGCGATATTTTTCTCGTATTCACCCTGCTTCGAAAAATAACTCGAAATTTTATGATATAAGACTCTCCACGGCAGAGTTATCTCGGGCTAGAAATCGACTTATTACTATCTCCCAAAAAATCCATTTTCCTGATGAGTATTCCTGCCTGATTCAAAAGAAAAGTTTAGCACCTAAAAGGTCGCTACTATCGTTAACGACATTTTTAGATGGTAATCAGATAATTAGAGCCAATGGCAGATTGGGTTCCACTACCGCGCTATCGTACAACGAACGTCACCCGATCATATTGTCAAATCACAGTAGATTTCCTCGGCATTATGTCGGTTTCATTCACAACTTAACGTTGCATGGCGGGCCTCAACTTACTCTAGCGACGGTGCGGCTTGAATTTTGGATACCGCGAGCGAAAGGGCTAATAAAATCTCACATCCACCACTGTAGAGAATGTGTTATAGCTCGTAATAATCGTCAAGGGCAAATAATGGCTTCACTACCAGATGAACGTACATCACTTAGTAGACCATTTACCAATACAGGAAGTGATTATGCAGGCCCTTTTGACTTGAAGACTTTCAATGGCCGTGGCTGTCGCATAACAAAGGGCTACATATGTCTTTTCGTCTGTTTCGCAACGAAGGCCATACACTTAGAGGCCGTCACGGATTTAAGTACTTCTGCCTTTCTCGCTGCATTAACACGTTTCATCGCTAGACGTGGATGTCCCCATCGAATATATTCCGACAACGGCCGAAACTTCGTTGGAGCAGCGAAGGAGTTGAAAGCCGACTTTATGAAAACAATTTCGGCATTAAAATCAGACGCAGTGTCGTTGTATGGTCAACAGAAGCTCGAGTGGCACTTTATACCCGCCTCAGCACCTCATATGGGAGGACTTTGGGAGGCAGGTGTAAAAAGCTGTAAGACCCACCTTAAAAAGATTTCGGGGCAGATACATAAGGGCAGCTGGAAGAATATACAAAGTTTTAAATCCCGGGTAAGAGGCTGCGGGTAATCGAAGTTGCTGTGGACAGCAACATTTACTATGGTGCTCAAACAACGCGTCATAATTAGAAGAATAGATTTCCAAAACAAGGAGTTATGATCCAGCATATTATTCCTTTTTTTTGTACTTCTCAATGTATATATAATATATATTATATATATATTAATATATATTTCTTTATTTATATATATATATATTTATTTATATTTATTTTGTAAAATATGAAAATTTAATTGAAAATTGAATTTGGAAGAAAAATTTTGCTATATTAAGATGCTATCAAAATGCTATCAAAATTTTGAAAATATAGTCTTGTATTTATGCTCCAAAAAATAATATTTAATTTTTTTTTTTGCTAAGTTCCCTAGTAGTTGAAACTACAACGACCAGTAGGTGGCTATTGGTACCATCGTGTTGATAAAGTTTGATGTTTCCAGAATTAGATTTTCAAGACGTATACCGCAAATGAAATTACAAACAAATGCGGTTTTCGTTATGATTTTACTTTATTTTAGTCTAATTCGGAATATAAATATAACATGGGCATATAACTTCAGGTTTTTTAAAGAATCGAATACGACAAAATTTAGTTTTTGGCAATTGTCGATATACATTGCTTTTTAATCACTATGTAGCTGAAACGCAATGGGTTAGTCAAAATTATGTGGTCGTGAGGCAAGAACATTTTAAATATTGACTCATAAGAAACACTACATTTTTGTTCCATAAATCGGCATAAACCTTTGTGACTGATCCGGTGTATTTCATCCTAATGTGACTTTTTTTTCCATGTCCCTTTGAAAGTCAACCTCTTCTACTTGACATCTCACGCGTTTGACAACTATAACTGGTAATAAAAAAAAAGGTTTTCCTCTTGCGTCAAACAGAATAAATGAATAGCGCCCAAAAGCTAAAAACCATCCGCAATTTGTGTTCATTTGTTTACTCTGACAATTTTATAATAAACTCCATTTTCTCGACACATATTATTCCGGTGGAAGTGGTTGCCTCAGTTTTCAGCCTTCCCCTTCGGTTTCCTGACTTCCCAAATATTGTTCCATGAGATTAGTTAAATAAATTGCGGGTTATTTGTTATGAACTAGATGACTAGGGGCTTTTCCTTTTGCAAATTCGCCGCTGTTAATGCCTCTTGGTATTGTTTACTGTTTCATTTGCAAACAGGAGGACATATATTAATATATATTAGAATAGGAGAAATGGCGAGACATTCTTGCTTGTGCACAGAATTTTTCATATAATAACAAGGAAAAGGGACTTCCGCGTAATACTGTCAAAATGGGTCACCATTTCCAACAACATGAAAATTTGGCACTCGTTGGGATATAAAAATAATTTTACAGTTAAAAAAGAGTTTGTATGTTTTATTTTATGTCTGCACCGGAAATAGTTTGATTTAATGGGGTTTTCTGGGTTAAATTGTTTGAGTTTTAAGTGTTGACTTTATGATTGAAGCAGCCTTGCGGGTGTAATAAAAGTTTAACGATAGAGTTTGATGAACTTTTATTTTGGGTGAGATTTGAGTATCACAAAGACGTAAATTATTCAGGTTTTCAGTGACAGCCTTTGAAAGCAAAGAACTCTTCAATTTTTACAGAATTGGAAAATTTCCAAACAATTGCAGATTCTTCTTATCTGGCTCTTAGTTACATATGCATCAAAGGATTCAAACGTCGCCAAGATTAATGATTTCAAATTGATAGGGATCTGACGAGATATTCGCGTCTTTTTTTTTATAAGAAACCCCTGATTTGCGAAATGTTTAAATTGTTCAGCCTGATGGCGCCGAAATATTTTGGGAATAGTCATAAATAGACCTAAACTTTTATGAAAGTCGGGAACATTGACAACTTTGACGCTACCTCTGGGAACACATCTATTTAGAGCAAAGGTACAGCTATTGTTCTCGCAAGAAATATAAACAAAAACTTACTGGTGTATAACTGAGGCATTGTCTAATACGTAGTGAATCGTATTATAATATATGTCTGCCGACTGGAGTCTCTGTGTATTGTGTCGTGTATTCAAAAAGGGTGATCCATGTGCGTTTTTCCAACTATCGCGGTATCAGTCTTTTATTTATCTTGTATCAGATATTGTCGAACGAATTATGTGAAAGACTAAAGCCAATTGTTGGAACCCTGACAGGACGTTATCAGTGTTGCTTTATACCAGGCAAGTCCACGACTGACCAAATATTCACGCTACGCCAAATCCTGGAAAAGACCCACGAAAAGCAAATCGATACATACCATCTTTTTGTCGGTTACAAAATGGATTTTGAGAGTCCCATTCGGGAAAAATTATACGAAGCTATGGCAGAACTTGGGATTCCGGCAAAACTCATCAGCCTCTGTAGCATGGCGCTGACCAACACCAAATCAGCCGTGAAGGTGGGGAAGGACTTCAACGAACAATTCTGTATCAAGCGAGTTAAGCTGCAGTAAATACGAACAAGATCATTCACACGAAAAGCCACATGTTACTGGAGTATGCTGACGACATAGACATTATTGGGCGAAATTTGCGAGAGGTTACTGCAGCAATTTGTAAAATCGAAAAGAATCAGCGAGGGTGGGTCTTGTTGTTAATGAGGGTAAGACAAAATTGATGTTGGTGCGCACTTGAACGTTGACATCCGATATAATTTTTAAATGGTAGATGAATTTGTTTACCTTGGATCCGCAGTGAACAAGGTCAACAACGTCAGGATGGAGATAACTAGGAGAATAGTGCTTGCAATTATATGCTATTTTGGACACAGCAAGAAGTTTAAGAACATAGCTCTCTCTCGACAGACAAAATTCCAGTTATACAGGCTATGCCTGTCCTAGCATATGGCTCCGAAAGCGGATGAAAAACACCTGGAAGTATTCGAGAGAAAAACCATAAGCTATTTCATCTGCATTCTGGCGTGGATATAGCTAGGCGAAGCAAAGGCAATTAAATTTTGTTCACTAACCCAAAAAACCTGATCCGTTAGCCTAAAAGGAATTACAACTTTTTAAAAAAATAGAGTTACTTCTCCTTTTGAAATTATGACGTAATATGTGGAGAATCAGGTGGGCTGTCCAATGTGGTGAACTGAAAACCGAATTTTTTAGAATTTTAGTTGTGTGGGATTCCAAAAGATGCGCAGTAAAGAGCTGATTTCGGGTACGTCAACATTTTTTTTTAAACGAGGCTACTTATAGTCCCTTATAGATGGCTAGACCATATTATCAGAATGGATGAAATTGAACCAGCGCGAAAGGTTTTCGATAAAGTACCCAATGGATGCATGAATAAAGGACGACCAAGACCCCGCTGGAAAGACCTGACCGAAAAATCCCTCCCAATCCATGGTGTTACCAACTGGCGAGGAAAGGCGAAGGATAGAACAAGTTGGAAGAACATGTTGAAATTTTAATATGTGTGCGACACCGGACGTCATGATTTTGTAAAATAGTCATTAAAGGTAAAGTAAAAGTATACCTATGTCATGTACATCAAATAATAGAACATAACCAGAAAAACATTTCACCTAAGGCATTAGTTGTATACTAAAAAACTTCAGAATTACAAATCTACTCATTCACTTTGACAAAAGTCAGTTTGCAAGTTAAACCAAAATTGTACGTATACTCTTTGGATGACCGTAATCCAGTTTGAATATTAGACAACCTCGTCACATTCATTTAATGTTTTGAAAAAATTTAAATTCAATTATCTACCATAATTTCCTTAGATACCATAGAACTCTAGCCAGCAAAAAGGACTATATTTGATTTAAAATCCTCTTGAAATTTGTGCCTGTTGTGGTATCCTTTAAATGAAGTTAACGAAAGTTAATCAAGTTTATAACGAATATTATGAAAAAGGAAACCTAAATGAATGAATCTAAAAGGCAGAGAAGTATAGCCACGTTTTAATTAAAATAATGCGAGTTGTCCAGTTGTAAATTCTTCGGAAAAACAAGAAAAAGTTGCTAAAGTTTAAATATAATTTAATACATGTAATTGTAATGCTTTTTCCGCACTGTTTTAATTTGTTCAACGTCTTGGCTTCTTGGCATTCCAGCGCCTTTGGCAACAATAGGCATTGTGTTCAATTTGCTTTTGCATTTGAAGTACGAAATAAAATCTATGGCCTTGTTCTATATAGGTAAACGGAGATTGGGAAGGACGTTCGAGGATTCTTTGTATTTGTTGATTTATCTTTATAAAAAGGAAATGTTTGTATAATCTGGTTGGTAGTTGGTTTATTGTATCCCGCCAAAGATAATGATTGACATTGTTTAAAGTTGGCCTAAATTACTGATTACTGGAAAATCGTAAGATATTGTTTTTGTAACGCTTAAAATTTTGTGCTGAATATAATACCAAAGTAATGCGCGAGATTACGCAAATAATACTCAAATTTGTACACGATTAATACACGAGAACGACGATGAGTGATGGCGATGACTTGTTTGAGGGAGTAGCATTAGTTCTCTCGGGGTAGTACTATGTATACAAGTTATTACACAATAAGTTGAAACCCCTGCTTACATAAAACTCCTTCTCCATATTTAGTTTGCATTTTTGCAACATCCGCTTATCGTGCTCGAGCATTTTTCTATTTCTACCATTTATGGCAAATATTTTCATCCAGCTGCGCCTGCAGACAGAATTCCTAATTATCACTTCACAAACTACTGTTGCTATTTTCTCTGGAAATCAGGCAACACCAAAAACTGAACTGTCAGTAAATAGTGAATTTTGTTGATGCTTATGCATTCACACAAATACCACTATGTAACACAAAAAAAATAAGTTTCTGACACCGGATTGTGCTAGAGGGGGTAAAAACAAGATACTTGTATCGGCGTTTTGAAAGCTTACGTCTGAATTTTTTCCCTCCTATTGCACATTCTTATGATGAATCGGCAGAGGGAACCTTGTTATACTTACATTTTAGGTAATCATTAAGCCTGTTTTGGTTACACCGCATGCTTATGTATTCGCTTGTTTTGTATGAAGCACTTAGCGACGACTTAGCTAAGTTTAAACAAAATTCTTTTGACATCTTTCACTGTTTTCAACCCTTATTCATATTTTTTAATAAAATGATTTATCGCTAAATTGTCGTTTTCTTTGCCACTTAGCAAGCGACAATCGCTGGCCTGTAACTAGAACACGACTATTGTTCAACAATTTCATGTATCAAGTTTTTCAATAAGAGCGCTACAAAAGTTTTTTGATGTGTTAACATCTATAGCGGCGTATAGGGACTAAATATATCAAAGTCAGATTTTATGCTGCTGCTAAAACTAGATTTTATGCTGCTGCTAAAACCAGATTTTCTGCGAAAGAGAATAATGACGTGTTAAACAAAAATGAGCTCTTGCTCAATGAAAGAGCAATGAAAGAGTGGTGTGGCAGCGGTGAGGCAAACGAAATTGTGTCTATAGCGTGTGTTTTAACATAATAATGTATGTATGTATATGTGTCTGTTGCTGTTGTTGAACGGAGATATGTATAAAGCATAGCCATGCAAAATTTCATTTGCAAGCTTGCGCAGTCGACGTCATGGTGACACACTAATACGTCAGCTACTTCGTACAAAGTATGTGTGACGTTGTGTGTTTGGCTGTTTCGTTGCTGTTGATTTCGCAAACATGTGGTTATGTGACACACGTATACGTCACCCACTTCGGACAAAGTATGTGTGATGTTGTGTGTTTGGTTGTTTCGTTGTTGTTGCTATGGCCAAACCAAGCGAGTCATTTGGTGTTCAGCATTGCCCGGTGTATTCAAAAACACTATTATTTTTTATTTTCCAATGTAACACTTACTAATGTGTTCATAGAAATCAAACAGGTACCGTGTAGCAAAAAGGTGTTAACACATCATCCGTGAGTTCGAACACTCATTGATTTTTTTTAAATAAAACAAAACCGGGTTTAGATACCAATGAAATTCTTTATTCCTGTGAAAGTACGTTCGATGCCATTACGTATGGAACTCGACTTCTTTTGCAGGGCCATCATGAGCACGCTTGCAGAAGTCCAAACCCTGAACCCAATTTTCGACGGTTTTCAAGCATAAATCGGCCGATACTGCTGTAATTTCACGTTCGATATTCGTACGAAGTTCATCAATCATCGCTGCCTTGTTGGAATAGACCATAGACTTGGCGTAGCCCCACAGGAAATAATCTAACGGCGTCAAATCGCTCGACCGAGGCGGCCAATCGACTGGGCCATTTCGTGAGATAACACGTTCACACGCACTTGGTTTCCAATAAATTGATTGTGGCATTCGCTGTGTGGCTTGTGGCGCCGTTCTGTTGGAACCACATGTCCTCCAAGTTTATATTATCCAATTGGGGCCAAAAATATTCGGTTATCATTGAACGGTAGCGATTTGCATTCACAGTAATGTGCCGGTCTTGATCATCACGGAAGAAGTACGGCCCAGTGGCGCCGCCCGCCCATAAACCGCACCAAACCGTAATTTTGTCGGGATGCAATGATGACTCATGGATTACGTGTGGATTGCTGTCTGACCAATATCGCATATTTTGCTTATTGACGAAGCCATTCAGCCAGAAATGAGCCTCATCGCTGATTGTTGAGGCCTCTTAAAGTTGGCCTCTTAACGTTGAGGCCACTGCCTCCAAATTTCGGTAGTAAATTTCAATAATTTCGACTCGTTGTTGGCTCACATATCTTTCCATGATAAAATAGCAAATCTTACTGAAGAGAAATGTCAAAAGAGCGGGAAAAAATATGGCGTCGTTTGCTGTCCCTATCGATTTACTTTTGTAGCGTCTCTGTTGGAAAACCTTTTATAAATTTACAAGAAACATATTTGTGGAATTTTTTAATCCTATACCGCCTCAATATATGGGTCTTCTTTGGTTATTTTTGTGGAATAAGAAAAAACCCTAAAACAGGGGTGTAACTGGCTAAAATGTACTACAAAAATATTCCTCATGAATTTTTACTATAAATTTCTTAACACACCAAAGCTCAAAACTCAACTTGAATGCTAAAAATAAGTCAAAAGTGAATATCCATTTAACCCTTTGAGGACGAAGATTGAACCACTCGGTAAAGTTTTTTTTTTTTGCTGATTCATATTCAGAACGTCAACATTTCTGAACAAATGTGCTGTCAGAACCGAAAAAATGTTACTCCTTCTATGAGAAAAAACATGGAACATATGTGTGCCATTCGTCCTCAAAGGTAAATATTAGGGAACAAATTCATTTGTCAAGAAAGTAATTAGTCATTATAAAAATTAAGCAAAACAGTGTATGAGGTTTTATTATAAAAAAATTGTTTTCCCATTACATCCCATAAAGGGACAGGGGAGAACTTCTCACAATCACTGAGCTGTGCGCTTTTCAGTTTTCAACCACTAATTGGGACCTACAGTTTTTAAACTAATTCCGAACGGTATTTTTGAGAAGCTTTTTCATGGCTAAATACTCGATAGTGTCGCCTTCACTATGCGAGGTTACCGCCGCCGAAAGAAATAAGGTGGTCAGAGCAGGGAATGAACCCCGGATCTCCATTGCACCAACGACGGCCATATTTATTACGAAATAATCAAAACGATTCAACATATCAGTTGTTGATCGTTGTTGAAGTTGTTGAGGCGATTTCAAATTTTGTAACGAATTACTAAAAATTTTTAAATCGATTTTGCAAAACTGAAGATGAAGCTGTGCAGATTTTAGATCCATCGGACAGTGAAGATGATGAACAAATTTTGAATTTTGGCGACGAGGATAAAGCTTTCCTTGATGGATTGAAGATTTATCATTCGGTGTTGAAATTAAAATTGAAGATGTTGTGCCTAATGAAGCAGCACTTCTAAGGCAGATCAGAGAGTGACAAAAAGCAATGTAGATTTACTGACATTTTCATGAAGGAAGCCAAGGAAAATTACATGCCGCCTAAATATATCTATCCAGATTATACGTATGGCCAGGTCTTAAATCCAAATTTATATATTTTAAGGGAGTTCTCATCGGTTTTAGAAGTACTGGATGCTGTTTGTAATTTCGACCATATAATAAGGAAAATAGGTTGCCAAACAAACATTCACTGCGAACAAAAATGTGTCGTGTTTTCCATAAGTGAAGACGAGTTAAAAGCTTTTTTTGGTATTATACTGGTACTGAGTATCCACAGATTGCCTAAAATTAGGCTGTATTTATTCACGATAGAAACATATTCAGTGCCAATTGTATCCAAGACTATGACTCGCGACCGATATAAAAAACTCCTTGCCAACCTGCCTTTTTCTAACAATACTGACCAATTAAGCCACGATAGTCCTTCGTATGATCATGCTAAAGCACAGCTAAGCTGGCCAGTGATAAAATAATCGTGAATCCGTCTAAGTTTGGTTTTATGTAATAAAGACGCGAGTCGCGCTAAAAGCATGTAGTTATGTAGTTATCTTCCGCAACATTTACATACATTGAGACGAGGAGGGAGCGGCAACAGAGTCGAAGTACGTAGTTTAAAAATTTACAAATTATTAAAGTGAAGTTGAAAAGAGAGACCTAGTTTTCAGCCGAAATCTTTTTTTTGCATATAACCAAAAATTATGCCGATGAGGGACAGAACCCAGCAAGGGTTTTTGATACAACGTCCATATACTTTCATAACTTTTTTGTTACGTTAAGGACTTAAACAAAGACCTTTCATTAGACGCAAAGTGTAATAGTCCCAATCCTGCCTATTAAAGAAAGTATTACGAGTATATCTTCAATATCCGAATTAAAAAATACGTCGAAATTAATATAGGTTCTTTCTTAAGGCTGATAGAAATTGATATTATAGAAAGTAACACAAAGAATTAAATTTATGTCAAACAAACAACAATTTTTTAATTTTGTAATAATATTTAAAAATTAACGCTGGTGTATGACCAACGCGGCTGTCCGTGATGAAGCTCATGCAGGACGTCCAATTATTTGTTACTTTTTTAACCATTTCTGGCCGCATGTCAAAGAAAAACATAAAAATTCTGGACTCCAAGGCGTCACTTCTTTCTAGTATATCAGTAAAAACCAGTGACTTCACGTAAGCCCATAGGAAATAAACGAGAGGTATCAAATTTGTGGCCGTCGGTGGTGCAATGCTTAGTGTGAGCACCTCTTGTATATGAGATCCTGGGTTCGATTCCGTTCGAATTATCTTTCGGCGGTGGTCACTTCTCATAGTGGCGGCGACACTATCGATTATTTAGCCATGAAAAGGCTTCTCAAAATACCGTTCGGAACCGGTGGAAAAACTGTAGGTCCCAATCAGTGAGTATAAAACTAGACATCGCACAGCTTATTGGTTGCGAGAAGCTCTCCCCAATTCCTTCATGGGATGTAATGGGAAACCATTTATTTATTTATTTGTCAAACCGCACGACTTTGTAGGCCAATTAGAGGTCCATTCCTCGAAATCAACTTATCGAAAAATTTTTATTTCAATAAGTCAATGGTTGCGGTCGTGGTATGGCACTTGGTTATTTGGTTGGTTTCCTTGGTTGCTAAATATACTATTTAGCATCAATTTGTGACTCGAGACACAGTTTTGCATACTACATCACTCCGGAAAGTCCAAAGTACCATGTCTGTATCCAGCCTGTTAATCGGAGATACCTCATTAGATCACCTAGATCTATCTTGTGCATTTCAGTGAGGTTATGCAGGAAGGGACGGCCCATAGTCGTGAGGCGTCATTGATCAGATCCTCTTCTGCGTCGTGGCAGTCACGGCAGTGGTCACTATATGGCAGCTTCAACCATCTTTCGTGATTAGTGATTGGCCAGTGCCCGGTCAGCAAGCGAGTTAGCCTAGATATGTCTCCCGATTATGGATAATCAGGGAGATAGTCCTGTGAATGTTATATCCTGGCCATGTGTTTCTGGATATGCGGCACGTTTCCGTCCTATCCCATATGGTCTTCCCTCGTTCAAGATAATGCAGGAAAATACCTCTTTTGACCGACCCTATAGGAGTTGCGACTGACACCATGGTGAGTTCACTTTGGCACTTAGCCCTATCCTGTTGCAACCACATCTCATCCGGATCAATGTCATCGACATTTTCAACCCAAAAATCATTGATCATGGTGACCGATGGTGCCACCAGTGTGTAAACCGCACCAAACGGTGAATTTATTTATTAATTAACGAACTTTTGAAACAAAAAGAGAGCCTCATCGCTGAACACAATTTTGAGATGAAACATCGGGTCAGTGTCCAACTGGACTAAAGCCAAACCTCTGGAATAACGACGCATATGATGGTCTTGGCTTTAATTCCTGCACCAGCTGGAAGATCTTTACATACGTAGTAAACGTATAAATCCCCAATTCTCGCGAATGACAACAAATCGATCAATTTGAATCGGCATCCACACTTTCGTTTTCAGCGGCGATATTCTTTTCAGTACCCACAATCCTTCGATATGTTGGTGTTAGTGCATCATTTAGAGAGTATGTAGTATGAAAGCTATCCACATTTAGCCGGATGGCTTACTCAGATGGACGATTATAGCCGTCATAGACATAACAAAGTGGTCTATGAGTCGAGCGAATCGATGACTGATTTTCAAAGTAATTTTGTATAATTCGGTAGTGTTGTGCACGTGAGCTCAGTATGACAGTTTGTCTGACAGCTAACTCTTTCGTAAGTTCTATCCAGCCAGAAAGAAAGACCCTTTATAAAAATTTTACATATCGTCGGTTGATTATTGTTTTGTCGTATACGCCATTACTGTACTTTTCGAGTTGATATTGTGTGGCGTTTACGACAAAACAATAATAAGTCGACGATATTATAAAAGAATGAAAAATATCACTCTGCTTCTTGTAAATAGTTGTTGTTGTATAAATTGCGAAAGCAAAATTATACTCGACTATGATTAAAAACGTTTAAATGATTAGAGGCCATTATCACAATGTCTAGTTTGAACTAACTAACAGTTAAATTTCATACAAGCTGACAGCTGAAACTTTTAGGTAGCTTTAACTGTATGATAACTGGAGATGGCGATTGTGGTGGTCAATAAAATTTAAGATCACATGGTTTTCAATTTCCCTTCCACTGTGGTATATATTTTCATTCTATACTTGTAGTAGGGCTGATTTCCAGTTGTCGCACATTACTCTTATGTTAAACATCAATTTATATCTCGCATTCTTATATTAAATAAATACTATTTTTGGCGATAGCTGGTACCAAGCGATAACGCCGCAGATAGTTTGGGTTTAGGGAATTGTATTATATTTGGTAAAGAATGTGTGTGGGAAATTTTACACTTTGACCTACATTAATAATTCTTAAGGCGTTTATTTATGTTTATCGTGCTGAGTAATATTTTAGAACCTTTGCACCTGGCGCATAACGTCCAAATGTCTTTAATATTCACTCCGCAATTTGTCAACTTGCACAGAAGGAATGCCTTCAAAAAGGCAATATATTCTGGGCACATTGAAGGTTGAATAAACGCACCATTGGACTTAAATCATCTTTAAACATCGCAGGACTACAAAAAGAACATTACATCACATGCTGCTTATGAGGTTTCTTGTTGTTGGTGTCATTTTGTTATTGTGATGTGAAGTTATTGATGTCTCTCTTTCCATTATAATAAAAATAATGTGATGTGTCATTTGTTATTATTATCGAAGTGGCTTTTTGCGTTATGGTATCCTTTAGGTTTATGAAGAAAAATGAAATGAATTTAAAGAGAAATATTTAAATACATTCACACGGTTTATTTTTAAAGAGAATAATGAAGAATATAATTGTAAACTTAATACAGGATAATTTATTTAAGATTACTATAAAATATGGGGTTAATCAGTGGGTGTAAAATTAGATAGCGCTCAGATCACTGGCTGTGAGAAGCTCCGCCACACTCCTTTCCTGAAACGTAATGGGAAACAATTTTTTGCGTTTATGAAGTTAGTTTAGTAAGTACCACAAACTGCTTGGGGTTCTGTCATCTGATACATTTTTATGCGATATAAAAGGTTTCCAATTTAAGTGATTTGATTTCTAAGTGACGTTTCGTTAACTTGTGGTATGTCATGGTCTGTCATTTTGATGTGTTAACGTCTATAGGCACGGGTAGGGCCTAAATTCACAAAGTGAATACATCCAAACACAATTTGTTCGACTGCGCTCACACAGATTGTCCTACAGCGATCACACATTGTTTGCCGTTAAACTCCTCCGAAACGGCTGGACCGATCTGTGTGAAATGTTGTGTGCATATCGGGTAGGTCTCAGAATCGGCCAACATCTATTTTTCATACCCCTAAATGATGAGGGTGACCTACCCCTATAGAACACAGATTTGTCCGACTGCGAAACACAGTTGTCAAACTGCGAAAAAAAACACACACTCTGATGTAGCGGCAGCGAATAGTTGTATTGTGTGGGTGCGAAGCACTCTCAGAGCAAAGAGAATAAGGACGTGTTCATACGTATATAAAAATGACAGAGAAAGGGTGCAACGATAAATTGTGAACTTGTGTAGCGTATGTACGAACATAACAATGTATGTATGTGTGTATGTACATGTGCCTGTGGCTTAGCATTCTCTTTGTGTTTTGTGGGAATAAAACAAAAGGTATTAATCAAGAAAATAATGACACTTGTCTTTAAATAGTTTTAAGTGTTATTAAGTATTAATATTATTTAAATGAAACGTCATCATATGATTGAACGCCTTTTTTAATCCTTTATATTAACTTCACCTGTCTGTATGCATGATTGATTTTTAACCCTTTTCCTGTGATCTTCGCAGGCAAACTAATGGCGTCGACAACTCTCAAAATATGGGCGGGATTGGAGAAAGGGGCGTGGTACCTCCCATACAAATCACAAATTAAAAATCCATTATTTCTGCTCCTGTTAACGGTATTTGAACAAAATTGGTTATTTTGGTTAGATGTACCTACATATTCTAAGATATGCTACATATATGAGCGGGATTGGACAAAGGGGCGTGGCAATACATATATAAAGAATTTATAGTCAATAACTATGATTTTTACGGGTTTGTTTTGTATTATTGTGAAAGGGAAGTCAAATAAAATGTGGGCGCGGAGCACTCTCAGAGCAAAGAGAATAATGACGTATTATACGTATATAAAAATTAGATAGCAAGAGAGCAACGAAAATTTTGTGAACTAGTGTAGCGTATGTACGAATATAAAAATGTATGTATGTTAGGGCGGGTTAATTTTTTTTGATGAAACGTAATCTATAGGTGATTTTGAGAAATTTTGCTCAAGAGACCATAGCTCTAAGTCGGATTTGGAGCCCCCCAAAATTTCAAAATAGATATTTTTCCATTTCTACATAGAATAATTTAATTAAATTCGGCATAAAATCGGATAGAATTATAGTAGATTTCTCAGTGTGGGCTTGTTTGAAAGGTATTTTTATCAGCTTTCAGAAATCAAAAATCTTTGAAAAACTCAAAAAAAGCCTTTTTTTTAAAACGGTCCTGCTCACGGGGTTTAAATCCTAGACGCGAAATATTTTGGGAATCATCAAAAACCAAGTCAAGGAACATTTCAGGGGGTGGAACAAAAACACCTTTTTTGGCCCCATACAAAATGAGTCGGTTTAATGTATATACAAGTGTCTGTTGCTTTGCATTCTGTGATTTTTGTGGGAATAAAACAAAAAGTATTGAGCAAGAAAATAATGACAAGTGTGCTTGCACTGGTCTTTAAATAATTTTAAGTATTAATAGTAATTTTAGTATTAAATAATTTTAAGTATTAATATTGTCTAAATGTAACGTCATCATATGATTGAACGCTGTTGTTTATTTTCCAATGTAACATTTACTAATGTGTTCACAGAAATTGAACAGGGACCGTGTAGCAAAAAGGTCTTAACACATCATCCGTGAGTTCGAACACTCATTGGATTTTTTTTTCATTGTATTGCCTAATGTTTACAATTTCATCATGGAGAGATATACGCAAGACCAACGTTTACAAGTTATACAATTTTTTTTATCAAGTAATCGTTCTCCAGTTGCAACTTTTCGTGCACGTTTGCCATTTTATGGTCGTAATAAGTCCACCTGTGCTCGCTATTCGTCGAATTGTTGCATATTGCGGAAGCACATTTTCTTTACACAATGTTCAAAGCCAACAAGACAAAGAGCCGCTCGAAGTAATGAAAATATTACTGAAGTTCAGGAAAATGTTGTTGAAGACCGCAATTTATCGATTGCAAGACTTTGTCAACAATTGGGACCATCTCAAACCAAAACCTGGTGGAGTTTGAGTAAGGATTTGGGCTTGTACCCATATAAAATTGATATCACCCAAAAACTGCAGCCATTGGACTACCGTAAACTTAATGAATTTGCTGATTTTTTCTTGGAACATCTTGAAAACAATAACGATTTTTTTAATAAAATCATCTTCTTATATTCTGTTATCTAATTGGTGCGGCAAATAAATAAAACTGTCAATTCTGGTGCGAAGAAAATCATAATGAACAACCATTACATTCACCTAAATTGACAGTTTGTAGTGGAGTTTAGTCTGGTGGAATCATCGGTATGTAATTCTTTCGAAATAAAGCTGGTAACATCGTTACTGTCAATGGAGAGCTGTATAGATCGATGATAACTAACTTTTTATGGCCGGAATTGGAAGAAGTTGATCTTGACAACATCGAGTTCCAACAGGACAGGGCTACGTATCACACAGACCGTGCAACAACCGAGTTATTGCGAGAAAAGTTAGCAGATTTGATTATTTCAAGAATAACCTCCAAGTATTTGTGATTTAACATCATTAGACTATTGCTTGTGGGGTTATTTAAAGTGATTCGAGTTTAAAATTAACCAGACTCTTTTCGCACAAGAATGAGCAGGGCGAAAAACGTACGAAGCCGAACACGAGGAAAGCTGAATATTTACAATCTACAAATTCCGGAGATATCAATGTCCTATCGACAGAAGCTATCTCTCCTGCTAGAGCAGAATACCCCCTCCCGAAGACGCAGATGCGCAGTGGAAGCACATCTCCCATTCGTTGGAAACCGCTGCAAGGACTAAACTTGACTATCAAAAACCGCAGAAGGAGAAGTCATGGTACGATGAATACTGTCGCATTGCAACTCAGTTACAACGCGTGCTGCGAGTGATCGGTACAAGAAGCTGAGAAGGGAAGAAAACCAACTATTTAGGTGGAAAAATTGCAGTGGGAGCAGAGAGGGAGTGAGAAAACCCAAATGTGCAGGATGTATGGTGAATCCCGAAAGTTATTCCTGAGAGTCAGAAGATTGCATAACGGGCCTGATAATGGGCTGCCCTCCTGCAAGCAAGGACGAGAATGGGAATCTGGTGACTGAGAAGCATTGTGTGCTCAAAATGTGTAGAGACCACTTTTCAGCACTACTCCACTCAGGTTCTTCCTCTGAAGATCAGGAGGTAATGATTAATGATAGTGGAAGATAGTGTAGATTGTACCCCCCCAACCCCCAACCAAGATGAGATTAGAACAGCTATCTCCTGCCATAAGAATAATAAAGCCTTGGTATTCCGGCAAAACTGATCCGCCCCTGTAGAATGAGGGTGACCAACACCAAATCAGCAGTGAACGTGGGGAAAGACCTTACTAAACCATTCTGTACCAAGCGGGGACTGAGACAAGGCTACACACATTCCTTCAATCTCTTCAACATATTAACGGAGATAATAATGAGAAAGGCTGCAGTAAATACGAGCAAGACCATTAACACGAAAAGCCATATGTTGCTGGCGTATGCTGACGACATACACATCTTTGGGCTAAATTTGCGAGAGGTTACTGCAGTATTTTCAAGAATCGAAAAGGAAATGAGGGCAAGACAAAATTGTTGGTGTCAACGACTAGAGAAACCTCTCGACGTGGTCCGCACTTGAACGTTGACAACCGATTTAATTTTCAAGTGGTAGATGAATTTGTCTACCTTGGATCCGCCGTGAACAAGGACAACAACGTCAGACTGGAGGTAGATAGGAGAATTGTGCTTGCAACTAGATACTCTTTTGGGCTCAGCAAGCAGTTTAGGCACAAAGCCCTCTCTTGACGGACAAAAGCCGAGATGTATTAGACTCTCATTTTACCTGTCTTGACATATGGCTCCCAAACTTCGGTCATATCGCAACCGGATGAAAATCACCTGGGAGTTTTCGAGAGAAAAATTCTCCGTAAAATATATGTCCCTGTTAGGGAAAACGGCGAGTACCGACGTCGCTGGAACGCAGAGCTATATAGTCTATATTCCGACGTGGACATAGCGAATCAAATTAGGCCAATTGCGTTGGCTAGGCCATGTTATCAGATTGAATGAAGATGAGCCAGCGGGAAAGGTTTTCGATAACATACCCGATCGAAGCAGGAAAAGAGGACGACCAAGACTCCGCTGGAAAGACCAGGCGGAAGAATCCCTACGTATCATTGGTGTTACAAACTGGCGAGAAAAGGCGGAGGATAGAGCCAGTTGGAAGAGTGTATTGAAAGTTGTTTAATTTGTTTGTTTATTTAATACGTGTAAGACGTCTGACCTCATGAGGTTGTGAAATAGTCAATAAAAGTAAAGACTCTTTTCAAGCATTACAGGCCAATTTTTAACGTGGTATTCATGACATACGACTTGAGTTAGTGTAAAAAGTGCTAAAGAAGAGGTGGAGGCCATTGCTCTTCACATTAAGTAAAAAAACATTTGTATTTCCTTAACAATTAGTGGGTTTCTCATCGGAGAAAAGGCTTAATTTCAAACGAGATGCAGATCAATGTGCACAAGTCTATAGGCACACAATTGGCAAATTCAAGAGGAGAACAATTCAGTTGACCTAAGCCTGCGGAATAATTTGGACTCGTTCTGTGTTATGTCAAAATGTGGTTAAAATTAATCGTTCTCCCTTTAGTGAAGATAATATATTTGTTTAGATTGATTATTGTTTGAACTTTTGAGTAATGTTTATTAATACTTTGTGTCTATTCTTTTTCTATCCGATACGTGGAAATGATCATCGAAGTTGGTCGAAATATTGTAAAATATTGATAAAATTGTAAACAGATATACTTGAGGTGTTTTCTTTTTATTCTTATGACCTTAAGCCGAAACAACTAAAAACCAATTAGTATGTTTTTTTAAAAGAAATCATATCACTCAAATTGGAAAACCCTTTATATAGTTGTGACATAATTTAAATATAATTATTTTTACTATTATATTTAAGTTTAGGTTAACAGTGTTGTCTAAATATGGTAAGTGATTAATTAAAGTTGAAATGTATCCATACTAATATTATAAAGAGGAAATGTTTCTGAGTTTGTTAGTTTGTATGTAGGGGTATTCTTCTAAACTACTCGTTCGATTTTAAAAATTCTTACAGTAGTAGTATCCTAGGCAGTAGAATGCTACGTTATCACTGAGCAATACGGGCCACATTTTATTTAAAAAAAAAAAATCCAATGAGTGTTCGAACTCACGGCCGATGTGTTAACACCTTTTTGCTACACAGTACCTGTTCGATTTCTATGAACACATTCGTAAATGTTACATTGGAAAATAAAAAACAGCGTTCAATCATATGATGACGTTACAGTTAAATAATATTAATACTTAAAACTATTTAAAGACCCAGTGCAAGCACATGTGTCATTATTTTCTTGCTCAATACTTTTTGTTTTATTCCCACAAAAGTCAAAGAATACAAAGCAACAGACACTTGTACATTCGTACGATATAACCGAAGATCAACATAAAACACTTTTTTAATATTACCCAAAATTAAAACACTTAAATCTCGGCTCGCCGATATCGGATCGCCTTAATTTTTGGCCTAAACTCTTCGTCGAAACCCGCACTAGCTTTTTAATCCAAAAACTAATAATATCGGCTATGAATTTCCGGAGAAAATCGCGTGGGAAAATTATATGAAAATCCCCCAATAATCACTTTCAATACCGACTGCCAAGCAACGAACAAACAAACGATGATTTACTCTTACAAACCTAACACTTGCGTATGTATTAAATTTATAGTTTACTGCCCTAGAGGCGCGCGTATAGATGTTAACACATCAACAATAGGTATCCCTACTAAACTTCAGAATGAAAACTGCCGGATTTGCTAGATATTCAACAACTTTAATTAGAATTCACAATGAATTTTATTACCGCCTATTTATCGATGTGTATGTGTGGACACAAATTCCTAATCAAAATGTACACATATATATTCATTAGAAACCCTCTACAATCACCTGTTCACCTGTAAATTGCATAATACATTCTGTGCGTGTTTCGAGTGCGGTTTTGAGGTTATACTACCACTCGCATCATATGTGTGTTAATAGTCATAGCTATTTGTGTGCTTGTGAAAATTGGTCCTTTTATAAATTCCACAACGTTATTATTTAATTCATTTCAGCTGTAAATCCTTTTGAGGCTGTCACGTATTTTAGTGCTTTAATAAATTTCATCAGACAGCTGCATGCATATTCAACCATACAGTGCCGCTCAACTGAATAGGTTAGAAAAATCCCGATTCCTTTTTTTCTTCTCTCTTCATCTCTATTGCACTTATTTCCATGTCCATTGCATGTTTTGAACCTTCGTTTGTTTACTCATAACACACCAGAAAATGATATCGGGATCTACTCGTATGCAGTAGTAAATTAGAATTTCGCTTAATCGTGAAATTCGCAAAATTTGTGGAATATTTTTAGCTCATTTGAATAGGGTTGAGAAATTTTATTTTAATTTGCGATCGACTGCGTAATTGTAAAGAGCTCAACTTTATTTAAAGTAACTAAAATGTAAAGAAATTATTGTTATTTGATTGTGAAGTGGGTCGCGGAAACGCTTTGAGCGATTTTGAAAAAGGCCAAATAAAAGGCTATAATGAATCTGAACTTAAACATAAAGATTAGCCGCGGTCAAAATTTTGTAAGCAATTTCATCCGTAATGAGATTAAAACAAAAAAAAAAACTAAATCGTTTTAATGATGCACGTAAGGCTGCACGACTTCGATTTGTCCAAGAGATAATGAAGGATTGGAACACTGTGATCTTTTTCGACGAAAAAAAAATCAATCTGGATGGTTCGGCTGGGTTTAGCTATTATTTCTACGACATACAAAAGGCAGAATACTTTTTAAGTCGTCAACACACTTGTGCAGGCATCGTATTGAAGTGGGGAGCCGAATCATTTTATGGAACTTGAGAACTGCAGTTTGTCACATCGATGATGACTGCAAATGTGTATAAAACAGTAAACCAAAAGGCTTTCCCACAATTTCCAGGAGTTCTTGGTCCTATTCCATGGGCGTTAGAGCATGACAACGCTCCCATTCCCACTGTCATGGTTGCGAAACTATGTACTAACTACGAAAATGTTAAACTGCTTGATTTGTCTCCACACTCTCCGAACATTTGGGGAAATAGTATTGGGTTGTAGTTATAATTCGTAGTTTTGGGTAGCTGTATAAGTTACCGAGTGCCTTGGTTGGTTGAAAAGTCTGCAAGACAGCACGCTCTCTAGCACACTTAGGCTAAAGAACCCCATTGTGATACCTGCACTTTCCTCTATAGCAACTATTGACTAGTCGTTTAGCGAATTGGCCCTTTCAATGAATTTCTCTTTAAGACCTACAGGAATATCCTGTAGGGCTACCGTTCTAACTAAATGTGTTCCGAATATCCTACTTCTCAGTCCTGCCAGAGCAAGCCAATCCAAGAGAAGGTGTTTTGTCATTTCCTCGTCCTCTTCCATGCAGCATCTATGGAGAGTGGAGTTTCTATGCCCCAATCATAGGGCGTGTTTTCCTACAAGACAATGTCTCGTAAGTGTTCCTATCATTGTGTATAACCTGTCTCTCGGCATGTTAAATAGTTGCCTAGTCCTCTTCCTGTCCACCTGTGGCCAGAGGACCCTGCCTTGCTTGAAAGTTGAATTAAGTCTCCACTTGTCCTTGAACATATAATCGGTCCACTGCCAGATCTGCAAACGGCAGGTAGAGATTGGCATACGAACAGCTTCATTTGCCGGAAGAACCTATGCCGTAGTACCCTGTCTAGCTAACGCATCCGCTACACAATTGCTTGGAATGTCGCTGCCATCACTCTAAGTGATGAGTGGCATTCTTTCACCGTCAGGGACGTAGTAAACATGGCTTTTAGGGATTTTGTTGCAGCCTGGCAATCTGTCTCCGGAGGGTTGCGACAATACTTTTCAGTAGTTCAGCACCCTCATGTATGGTGGTAATTTCCTCCTAAAATACACTACAGTGATCAGGCAGCTTGAAGAAGATATTTACCTTTAAGTCCGGTGAATAGACCCCATAGCCTCCTTGCTTGTCCATCTTTGACTCAAATCTGATACTACTGGTGTCTCCTTCCAGTGACTTTTCCCAAGTATTCCTGTTCGGAATAGAAGTCCTTTGATTTGTCGCTGGTAGAGGGTAGGGGATACAGTAGTCCGTTTTTTACGGGAATAGAGTTGAGCCGGTGTAGTAATCCAGTGTATTCCGGACACATCAAAACGCCACAATCTCTGATTCTCACCAGGGATGTAGCGGCTGCCGATTCGGCCCTGACATCAGGAGTATAGATGTTCAGGATAGCACTAAGTGCAGTCCCTGACATCGTGTCCATTGCCCCACTAACGCTAATCAGTGCTGATCTTTGAATTTTCATCAAGGAATTCAGAATATATTTCTTTTGGAGGGAACTCCACCAAACTACGGTGCAATAGAGAAGTATTGGTCTGACTATTGCCATATAAATCCACATGGTGATCTTAGGAGATAGTCCCCAGCTCTTTTCTATTATCCCTTTACAGCAGTAAAGAGCAACAGACGCCATTTTCACCCTCTCCACCACATTCGGTTTCCAACACAGTTTTCTGTCGAGAATTATTCCCAGATACTTGTCCTTTTCCGTAAACTGTAATTGCACCCCATTAACTGACGGAAGTTCAAATGCGGGTATTTTATATTTCCGAGAGAACAACATAAGCTCGGTTTTAAGTGCGTTAAGCGATAGTCCGCTGTTAGCGGTCCAGTTGGAAATTAGACTAAGTAGGCTGGTTGTACTAATGCTAAGTAAATTGAGGTTTCTACCCAGTGCCTTATTTTATATAATTTTGTATATAGCTTTAGTGATTACACATATTCAGATGGGCCAATAGGTTTGATACGTTTTCAAAACAAAAATAAAAAATTTATAAAAATGAGCCTTAGAAATTTTGAAAATTCATTTCATTCAAATCAGAGTATTCGTTGAAGAGATATAACTTTTCAAACTTTTAACCCTGCTGTTTGATTAGAAAAAACTTACGAATCTTAGATTGAGGGACCATTTGGTCCATACTGCAATTTTCATCCAAAATAATAATTTTATCTTATTCTTTGTAACTATTTTGGTTCAAAAATTTCTAAAGCAAGTATTTGACATATCAAAAACATCCGCTAACATATCAAAAACATCTTCTAAATATTTGACATGAATTTACATTCGCTTGGTAATGAAAAAATTTACGAATCTTAGGTTGAGGGACCATTTGGTCCATACTGGAATTTTCATCCAAAATAATAATTTTATCTTATCCTTTGTAACTATTTTGGTTCAATAATTTCTAAAGCAAGTATTTGACATATCAAAAACATCTTCTAAATATTTGACATGAATTTACATTCGCTTGGTAATGAAAAAATGTACTATTGACCAAATGGTCCTCTAACCTAAGATTCGTCATTTTGTATTTTTCTCAGTCCTGAATAAAGTTAGAAAATTTAATTTTCGCACATAACATTGTTTTATTAAAAGACCCCATTAGCAGAAAAATTTAGTCAGTATATATCACCGTTCCAAAGTTACAAGGGAAAACAGAAAAAATTTGGACCAAATGGTCCTAATCTAACAGCAGGGTTAAAAAAGTCAAACCTATTCAGTTGAGCGGCACTGTGTATACAATTTATGTTTGATGCAAATTTTCATTGAATATTTTTGTACATCGTGTAAATTGTCACACACACAATTTTGAACAAGGATCTGTAATAGTAAGTACTATAGAATTTTGAATGGCATTAAAACAATTGTTGAACCATCAAAATTAACGATTTTATAGATATGCTCCAATAATTGAAAGACTTTACTCCAAAACATTCAACCTAAAGACTACTCATACCCATGGCCCGTAGTATATTCTATAGTCAAAGTGTACTAAGATAGATAAAATAAAATGTTGGTTTATACTTTTGAAAAAAAAAACAAAGCGTTTTAAAGAAGTAAATCACGACATGCGTAAATAATAAACGCAGCACATATTACCAAAAATCCAAATTAATACAGTTTAAAAGATGGTGGAAAATTGGTTGGTTGGTTTATACTTTTGAAAAAAAAAACAAAGCGTTTTAAAGAAGTAAATCACGAAATGCGTAAATAATAAACGCAGCACATGTTACCAAAAATCCAAATTAATACAGTTTAAAAGATGGTGGAAAATTGTGTATCCGTTTTATTGTCTTTTTCTAAAGGAATTCACAGATACATAACCTGATTGGTGCATTATCGTACTTTTCTTCCTGTATTTCGTCATTTTATATCCACTTCTGCCACAAGATATTTCTGATGTAATGCATGTAACCTTATAGCTTCATTCTGTTCTCATTATTAAAAAATAAATCACAATTTTGTGTTGTGTTCTATCAACAACAATTCAATTGCATTGATTGTAAAATTATTTTTACATACCATCATGAACCACGAATACGAATGCAAAGACAGGTATTTTGAAAGCCACAAGAAAGGGGGTTAAAACATTGATTGAAACTGGAAATTGTGTATAATGAACCATGTTTTGGTTGAACCAGTTTCAGTCAAATTTCATGGCAATCTAGCCTTTCAGTTAAATAAGATCTGCATATACAAAATATATTTGCTGATATATTTTTTTGTTCATACAAGAGCAACCACGGTTTTGTGTTCTAGAATTTATGTTGAACTCTTGATGTTGGAAAATAATATTTAGTTCCTACCTCGGGGTAAAACATATTTCCCAATAAAATGTTATGTTAAAAATTCTAACGTCTGTGGGTAACATAATATTTAATAGTTGCATTGCGTAGACTGCCTCATTGCTTGGGGGCGTGACTTGAAAATCACAGTTGCTCTAACAACATATGCTGTGTTAGTATGGTTCGTTGCGCCAGTGCAGCCCTGATGTCAACTCACATCAAAAATGGAGCAAAAATTTTTTTTCATTTTAAGTTAACAATAAAAATGGAATGTATTAGTTGTTCGTTTTGTTGATGGTTTCTTACCAGCTATTTGCTGTGATTTCTGTATTCTTCAACATATTATTGTTTAGCTGTACAGTTTCGTACTGATTTGAAAATTGGCTTTTATGCCACTAAAGCTAATTTCGTTGTTTTTCTTAGTTTCCTGTTCTCTGGAACTTTTTGTTTCGCTGCGGCCATGTTCTGTTTGGTTTATTGAAAGTTAAATCTAATAAAGTGGCTCGTTTAAAGTCACTTTGAAGTTGTAAAACAATTTGAACATGTCTATTTTTACAAATATTATCTGTCTACCTTACTTTGCTGAAGTGAAACATAGAGCTATATTTCGATATAGAAATATGCTCAATTAAACGAACTTTTGAAAATCCCAGAATCAATTATTTTACCGAAGACATTTTAACAAATATTCCATTCGTTCGTCGAAGTGAGCCAAGTATTTGAAGTGTTCGAAAATAAATAAAGTTTAAATCGGGAAACTCTAAATAACACAAGCAAAAGCTTTATTCTACTGTAAACTAAAAACAACTCGGATGATAAGCATTTCATTGCTCACGTTGAGCTGGAATTTCTTTTGCAAGGCAACAAACAATGACACCCAAAACAATAAGAACTCAATCCATTCGTGATATTGTAAAAGAGAAAGGGAAATGGTTTATGAAAACAACTATAAGAAATTGGAAAAAAATTGTTTCTGCCATTGTCACCGTCACCTTAATTTATTACCACAAAGGAAGCAAACGAAAAACGCAAAATCATTGGGGATGTAAATGTAGGTAATCATAGAAACAAAACAAAAGGATCGGGTATTAGTGACTAATAGAGAACTATGATTGGCAGGGAAATATTAGCTCTGTTCCCGTACTTAGTACATTAGACTATTTTTTCTGGAGGGTTTTCGAATAGGACCGGGTAGATGTTGATATTCAATAATTCATGTTGCGTGAGAGACATATTGTGTGCAATATATGGGTGAATCCAGCTAAAAAAAAAGTCACTTTTGGAGGAGTATCATAAGAGAAAATTTTCTCCAAAATGTAATGTTTTTTGGAATTTTTTGTGGCGTTTATTGACCAAAAACCACGTTTTTGACATATTTTTCTTTTGATAATAACTCGTAAACGGTTTTTGAAATTTCTCAGGCATATTCAGAACAGAATTGGTATTAGGAAAAAAACTGAAAAACAAAAATAGATTTTAAAAATTCTTCGAAAAATTATGTTTTTTCTCAAAACAATTTGTGTAGCAAAAAAAGACCTTTATAAAAAAATTTCTAAAAATACATACATAGCTAGATGGAAAAAAATATTCATTAATCTGAGTCAGAAATAATGACTTGTTTACAATTTTTATTTTTGTGTTAAATCGTGCGATTTTTTATAATTTTTTTTTTTATTTTGGTGAAAAGTGGCAAATGTATTTCAAAACTTTAAAGTTGAATGTCTCCGCTCTTTGAAGGGCTACTGATGAGAATTATACATTAAAAAAGGAGTCTACCAAAAAATAAGTATAATGGAGAAATTTTTTGAAAACTATTTTA
Organism: Phaonia tiefii; assembly: GCA_963931995.1. Taxonomy (NCBI): domain Eukaryota; kingdom Metazoa; phylum Arthropoda; class Insecta; order Diptera; family Muscidae; genus Phaonia; species Phaonia tiefii. Next base: position 320,627,549 of record OZ008367.1, on the reverse strand, counting down.
TAAAATATTTATTTTAATTAGCCACCAATGGATTAATATAAATAAATATGTTTAAATTTAATTGTCTTAGATCCTCGTTATATTTAAAGTTGTAATCCTTTAAGGCTAAGAGATCCTGTTTTCTCCGGTTAGTGAAAAAGTAGTAGCGACAAACAATCACTCTGCGCAATAAAATAAATATCTTCGGTTAGTGACTGATGTGAATACACACCACTGTGGCTAGACGGGCTAGACGCTGCTGAAGGTGATGCTTCACAAACAACGAAACGATCGTCCAGCGAATGTGAGTTCGAATCCCACCCGCGGCATTAACATTTTTTTCACTAACCGTAGAAAACATGATCTCTTAGCCTTAAAGGAAATTACAACTATAAATAAATATGTTTATACATAGATTTATAGAATTTAGAAAGACCTTTGTAATGATATCCTATTCTACTGGCTTTGATAAGCACTTTTAAAACTTTTGAACTCAGTGCAGACGCTTGTCTCGGTGGTGACATTGTGGTGTAGATCAGAGAGTTGATGCTAAAGTAAATTTATCCAGTAAGAATAATGTCATAATAATGATTAAAATAAAAACAATTATTTAATTTTTTATAGAAAAGATTAAATACTTACATTTTTGCACAGAGCTGGGGCAGATATTCCCATTTTCGAAGTTCGTTTAGAATAGGGGAACAAGGAATAGGGAAAGAATTGGACTAATAATATATTGCGTGCAATATATAATATAATATAAACTTTGATGGGGGTCGCGCATGCGAGACGTGGAATTTTCAATAGATCGCATGCATATAATTGACAGAATTTGAGCATTAGCACGGGTTATGTTGACTTTGAGGGCATCGGTGTTTTGTAGTTCATCGCCAGAGGCTTAAGAAACCCTCACAAATAAGAGTCTAGCGAGGTCACTTTTTAAAATATCGGTGACCTGCCTACGTATCCTCTTCGGAATATAAACATAATCTTAAATCGTTGGTGTAGAATATCCATTGTGGCATTAGCTAGTTGGCACATTGTGCATTCCTATTGGAACCACATATTGCTCACATCCACATAATTAAATTTTGACCAAAATTGGTTATTATCGATCGGTTGGGCTCTCTGCAATACCATAATCATTTTCTAAGAAGTACAGTTCGATGACGTCCGATGCCGGCTGCAACAGTTATGTTACGGCCAGCACAATTTTTGCAGGCATTTGGTCTGATAATTCCACCAGTCTACATTCCAAAGTTATTTAGTCATTAGCTAATGGAAACTGCTGAAATTCCTCGGGTTGCTTTCAACCTAAATTCGAAAATTTTGCTTATTGAAGTAGCCAATATGGCAGATCGATGAACCATTTTTGATGTGCTAGCATTTATAGGTGCGGGTGAATACATCCAAATAAAGTTTGTCCGACTGCGATAACACAAATTGTCCGACTGCGATCACATATTGTTTGCCGTTAAACTCCTCCGAAACGGCTTGGCCGATTTGCGTGAAATTTTGCGTGCATATCGGGTAGGTCTCAGAATCGGCCAACATCTATTTTTCATACCCCTATATGATAAGGGTGATCCACCCCTATATAAAAAACATAGCCTTGTCCGACTGTGAAACACAGATTGTCAGACTGCGAAAAAAAAAACACACACTGATTTAGCGGCAGCGAATAGTTGTATTGTGTGGGTGCGGAGCACTCTCAGAATAAAGAGAATAATGACGTATTATACGTATATATAAATGGGGTAGCCAGAGAGCAACGAAAATTGTGAGAACTTGTGTAGCGTATGTACGAACATAACAATGTATGTATGTTCATGTGTCTGTTGCTTTGCATTCTCTTTGTTTTTTTGTGGGAATAGAACAAAAAGTATTAAGCAAGAAAATAATGACACATGTGCTTGCACTGGTCTTTAAATAATTCTAGGTATTAATATAATTTAACCGTAGTGCTATCTATCGAAATTACCCCTAATATCATCTTTCGGGTCAAGTTGACTCATTACTAACTTTACTAAATAAAGCATTTTGTATCTTTTAGGAATTCAGTCTTTTATTAATTTTTAAATCAAATAAACACAGAAAAACAATTTTTAAGAATATTCACACTTCATAAATAAATAAATAAATAAATGGTTTCCCATTACATCCCATGAAGGGACAGGGGAGAACTTCTCACAATCACTGAGCTGTGCGCTTTCCAGTTTGCACTCACTGATTGGGACCTACAGTTTTACACCGATTCCGAACGGTATTTTGAGAAGCTTTTTCATGGCTATATACTCACTATGCGAGGTGACCGCCGCCGAAAGAAATTTTAAGGTGGTCAGAGCAGGGTTCGAACCCAGGATTTCATGTACAAGAGCCGCGCACACTAACCATTGCACCACCGACGGCCACACACTCTTCAGACTGATACAAAAATATATTTTCCGGAAAAAAATATGAAAGTTTTATTAATTTTTTACTATGATTTTTTATTTTTTTTGTATTTTGTAGTCATTGCTGGTCGTCAACAAATAGGGGTTGTTTATGTTTTCTGTTTCGTTTTTGTATTTTCACTGCCATTATGAACGGTGGCGGGAGGCAAACCCAGCCCACCGGGTTTTTGCATTTTACCTACTGCCAGGATATTTGATTGCAGCCGCCCATTATGGATCAGACGCTGACCAGGATGCGATATGTTGAACCTGGATTTTCTTCTTTTAGTTTCTATCCGCCTTTGGCCCGTATGTTTGGCTCATCCGCCTTCTAAGGACAAAAGAATATGCCCGATTGTTTGATGAGCTTCAGTGACATCAGTCTCCTACTATACCTGATTTGATGCTCATTTGTTTCGCCTTCTCACTCTAGCTAGCTAACGGAGGTTTCCGAAAAGCCATTGCCCAGGACATACTGCGTGGAAGTAGTGAGCTGCTTGGACTGTCCAATGAAGGAATCATTTCTGGCCACTTCCAAGTGAATGGCAATCAGAAACGTTCCACCTCACGGACAGTCCAAATACTCCGAAAAATTTATGGCCCTATAGTTCACAACGGCGAGTATCGGCGACGCATGAATCATGAGCTGTATGAGCTTTATCCTGACATTGACATAGTTAAGCGGATCAAGATAACGCGATTGCGCTGGCTAGGCCATGTCAGTAGAATGGATGAAGATGAACCAGCGCGAAGGCTTTTCGAAACCGAACTCGAAGGAAGACGAAAAATAGGAAGACCAAGACTCCGCTGGAGGGATCAGGTTGACGAATCCCTGCGTACACTTAGTATTGCCAACTGGAGAGATAAATCAAAAGATCGAACTGGTTGGCGAAATATGTTATCTTCGTTTTGTAAGGTCCCTGACCCCCCGGGGTTGTCCGAGACCGGATAAGTAAGTAAGTAAGTCATTGCTGGTACTTGGTTGTTGAGGCTTGGCTTTTCTTTTCAACGATGCTGATGCTTTTACGCTGATACGTAAGGTAGCCCCTCCCGTTTAAGGATATATGGATGAATCAATTGTTCGGCAAGTTCTAGCAAATATATCCTACAGTTCAATTTGTTGGTGCATTTTCCGTTGGTAGTTGTATCCGTCCATATAACAAACAAGTTGTGTGCTTACACATGAATCATATTTGAAAACAGTCATTCATTATCATGTATAATTGCTGACTAAATTGTCAAGGACATAAACTTTAGTATGGGTTGAAGTGATGAATTATTTAATTCATTTTATTTTCCTCATCTTTTATGTCAACGCAAAGATGACCATTCTCGTTAGGAGAATGTTATTGCATTTCTTCAGTGCGTATGATATAATGGTTATATGTTTTGTGAATAAGGATTCTGAATATAATATTGTAATTTTGATATGTGAAGAAAAAATTTACAATGAGAAGACTACTCTTTCACCTATCTAGACATTGACATATGTCACACAAACTATGCCAATATAAAATGAGAATATATGTCATGATTTTTCACAGGATACGAGTTCCATTCACATTTGATTGTAGAGTCACATAATGCCCATTTTTGTAGTCCCTGGTTTGCCGGATTGGGTGGGAACCAATGCCTCATCGATGGTGCAGTTGCTATGTGGGTTATATAAAACTCTAAGCTGACTGTTCCATTTATCTGCAAGTTTGTGAAGATCCGTGCTATATAAAAATTTGTCACACCGCATGCTGGTAGAAATTGCCATAAATCTCTGGGTTCCCTCTCTCTCATGGTTGCCCGAAAAATTGGTCTACTGTTTTTATCGTCCCATAAAGCCCAAGAGAAGCATCAAATACGATGAGATCCATTGGCTTCCAGTCTGTTCCAAAAATCTGAGATTCTTTTATTTTTGTCATTTCAATCACTATGACAACAAATGAGCGACAGCAAATACCACAAGGCAACAACCACATTCATTTTGTTTTTGTTTTGCTTTTCTATACCAAAAATAAAAGTGACTAAAAAAGTAAAAAAAAAAATGCATGTGAATTTGATAAAGTCGCTACTTATTAGTAGCGTCAGGATGTGATAACCTAAACATTCGGTTGTGACACCCTCTAAATACAAGCGCCGGGCTATTATTTTTGAGCATTTTTCAGATAGGTTCAGTTTATTTTAAGGGCAACGAGGTGGTTATTTATATAGCGAGCATTCGATTTAAAAAAAAAGTGAACATGAACTTATACTACCCAGAGGACTATGTTAACTCCAAAAATGAATATATAAATATCTAAATAAATATTTAAGTATTGACAATTTACATCTAGAATGATTGCGTATTTACTAACGTAAATTGTTACCTAGTTTTTCTAGATATACAAATGCGTTTTGAGCATTTAGTGTGATCACAACCTCCCAGTTGTTTTCACAAATAAATTTTGTAATTACATGCATGTAACTAATAGCAAATATTACTGTTTCATCCCATTACATTATAGTATAGCCTTGTCTTATTATATCCTTCGAAAGAATGAAAATTGACACCCACGGCAGCACATATAGTATATAACTTCGTCACTTGCACAATAAACAATAGTTCATATGTGCACAAGAACATCAATTAAAATTCTGTGACGTCACCCGAGCTGACATTTGAGGCCGGCGTTTTGTTGGCATACAAAAGGTGTCTGCCATGTATGGGTGTATGAAAATTAAATGGCGTCAAAGAGCTATGACAGTTGCGTTGACACATCAGCAATCATTCAATGTCGTAATTGTTATTCGAATACATGAAATTTGAAACATTATTTGAACAAGTATACGTCATCTGTATATACGAGCCAATGAGTGCACTGTATAATTTATTAGACGACTACTCCTGAATTAGAGCAAGATGATAATGAATGCTAATTGGCATGAAGTTACATGTCAATGCGGGTTTATTAGGCAGGGCATATTAACAATGTAAAATGATAGGTGGGTTGTGCATACGCAAGTAAAGCTTGAACGTTTTGCTGTAAAATGTTACCTTACAGCCTAAGAAAATCGTGGTTATTGCCCAAGTTCTAAGTATAATTCAAAAAAAACGTTCGGAAACTCTTATTTTGGGGAAAATTCGACTTGTAAGACCTCTTGTCTTCCGAAAAATTTAAAAAAATTCTAAAAAATACTTTACCCTATAATCTTTCCAATAAAGCTTAAAGGAGAAACAAATTTTTCTGATGGAACACCCTACTATACATCCTTTTATGAACAAAATTGTCTATTTTGACATTTAATATAATCTATTCGCTTTGTTATATCTTTTGTTTGCTTGCACTTATTATCCTGATGGTATACCCGCGTATGCACCCAGCTACATATGCCACAACACTGTTAAAAATCAACTGAACCGAATCCTGGTTCTGAATCGCGTTATCAAATACATACAGCAGCAACTATAAAGTAATAACAATTGCTAAGAATTCAATTTATTTATATATGTATTTATATTTTTGTTGTAACAACATTTGTGTTGGTTTCGTCGTTGTTGCTACAATTTGCATACAGATTTTCGCATATTTTCTTCTTAGATATTAGTAAAGATTTTCATATCAATATTGCGAGGCAGTCGTGCAGAACATTAAATGGTTAAGTCTGTTACGTTACACCTACAGTTGCCACAAGTCATGCAATATTTTGTGTACAAAACAAAGCATTCCCCTGACATGTTGTGGCGGTGGTAGTGGTTATGGCAAGTGCATCTTCATACACATATGTTCCTGGATATGGTAGTCTTATATTTCATAACTGCATTTGTTTCAGTTGCAGTTGTCGTAGTGATGGTAGGTAGAGTAACATCACTGTTATAATTTAAAAATCAACATAGAATTTCACAAGCAAGCGGATAGGTATTTTCATCAAACAGATACTTCTTGTCATCATTACACAATAGGGTGGGCTGAAAACCCATTTTTTTTTATTTCGAAGTTGTAATAGTGCGAAAAAGTTGCGAATTATGTAGACAAGCAAATAAAAAAAACAATTTCAAAATCGGTCAACATCTTCCGATCGCGAATCGGCTCTGAAGTTTGACGAAATATTGAAATTTCCCATATTTAGGAACTTTTTTTAAATATTTAATATAAATTAGGGTGGGCTGATTTGAGGTTGCAATAGTGCGAAAAAGTTGCGAATTATGTAGACAAGCAAATAGAAAAAAAAATTATCAAAATCGGTTGACATCTTCCAACAGCGCATAAGCCCTAAAGTTTGACAAAATTTTGAAATTTTCCCATTTTTTTAACTCTTTTTTTATACCTTTAATATATGTACATATTTTTTTTCAAAGTAATGGTTACAGTATTTTTATTTTTGAATATATGAACATACTGCGTTATTATGGTATCCGAATAGAAAAGCAGTACCTGAAAAAAGATATTTAGGGTTTAAATATGTCAGTTGCCGCATAGTTTTTAACAATAAACTTACTTTTATAAAGAAGAACAGAGTTTTGAATAAATGGTCCATGTTAGTTGAACCTGGCCGTAAGTGCTGTTATCTATTTTGTAGCCGACGGAACTTTGAAAACTGATTTGTTGGTAAAATTCGGCATGAGTGATCTGGATACTAGAGTGGTTCTTATAAATCCGTCCCGAGATTCTGCTCCACAAACTTTTCCTGAGGCTTCCGTGACAAGTTTCACACATCGTTCAACAGCCTGCGTGTGAACTGGGAATTGCTGGAATGTAATGTTCCAGTCAGGGATTGCGTCACTGTCGATGTACGATTTGATTTCGTCGTCACTGATTTCAGCCAACAATGGGGGAGAAGATAAATCCCTGTCCTGCCAGTTAATGATTTCTGTGTATTCTTGCGCATTGAAGTTTATTTTTGGTGGTGTAAATACTCTTACTTTTTTCCTTTTTGCATCTATCTGTCTTGCCTTCAGAATTCTTTGAAGTCCTAGCTCTCTTATGTGTTTCTTGTCATCTTGAGTCATGGTTATCAGTAAGTGTTCTGGGTGAGCGAAAAAACCATTCCGTTCGATCACAGGGTCCACAACATCCAGCAAGGTTTTTGGCAAATACCTAGTGGTTTGTATTGCTTGGTAAACAAGTTTCGGGCCGTCTGTAAAGAGTTTACTACTTTTGATTGTAAACCACATCGGCATATATGATTTTAGAATAAACAAAACTAGTTCTTGCAGTTCAAGTGAGGGATTTTCTTCACTCACGTACAATCTGAGAGTTCTATTTGCTTTTGTCAACCACCTCGAGTGTGATAAGTGCCCAGGATTACGTATAGCCAAATCCTTTTGACAGGTTCCTGATTTTATTGCCTTTGAAATATCAAGTAGGTACTGCTGATCTTTGCTAAGTAACTTTCTGTCTATCTGTGGGATCCGACAATCAATTTTCTGGAAGTTAACCACTGGCAGTTCTTGGCAGCAAGCTAACTTATCACCGATTGGCCCTTTAGAAGTACAAGGCCCCTTTGTTTTTCCATCCAGGTGCTCAAACAAGTGTCGGAATGGCAACTCGTTGAAATGGAGGAGGCAAATTGCCCATTGTACAGGCTTTCTTAAATAAAGTTCAATTCGGCGAATCAGACCAGTTTTACATCCTACATTGACAGCAGTACCATCACATCCGATGACAAATAGATTTTCAATTGAGATACTACGCTCAGATAGATAAGAAATTACAGACTTCACAATATCTTCAGAGCATCCAGAACTTGGGGCAACGTGGCCAACATAGAGTGAGCCAGGTTCTTGAATTAGCGAAAAATGCTCTTCCTTAATAAGTCTACGAAACCTTTTTGAATGAGCTTGCTCTATCACCAACGTGTCGTCCTTTCTTCCATCTAAATAGAGACCTAATAATGGGAGTGAGTCTGATTTACTACACAATTCAGCCATAGCAATTTGCTTTTCCCTTCTTATTTTGTTCTTATCGATAACATGGGTGGTATCTGAATCAGTTACAATGCCAAAGTCGTGTAAAACTCTTGACGCGATCGCCGCAGTGGCGCGGTCGGAAACAGCATACCGATTGCTTACTAATGCAGTAGATTTTAATTGAATTCTCATCTGCGAAATAGGTGTCGGAAATAGGTGTAGGTGTTTTGCTTCCACTGTGTAATCTGGATCACTATCACTGCCCGTACTAGGACAACGTTCTTCATCTAAGTTTGAAACAGATTTTGAGCATGACGGTTTTGAAACGTCTTCTACCAGTAAATGGCTGTCACGTAACTTCCTTTCCATTGCCTTGCAAAGTCTCTTTGTTTCGCCAATATCTACCGCTCCGAATTTACCAATTCCGTATTTTCGCATTGAGTAAACAAATCTTACCTCAATAGGGGGTATTTTTTTTAATTTTTCACAGCTACAATTAATAGTTAATTGCAGCAGCATAAATCTGGAGTTTTTTTGCAAGTGCATTCTACGACAATAAGGCATTTGCAAGCTGCTACGTCAAAAAGAAGTGAGCACTTATGTTTAAAAACATCAATATGTATCTTAAAAGAAGCTTTGTTTTTGTCTCGTGTGTATGATTTCCTCAGGCAGTAATACTTTTCATGCAACGCTGTAATTAGTTGCGCGATTCTCTTATCTGTAACTGTTGGGATGGATGCCTTTTCATATAAGCTGATTACTTTGCTAGTTACTGCACTGGCAACTGCTTTAAAACTAATTCTCTTATTATTAATTTGTAGCGCCATATTATATCTTTCTTGAGCACAACCCCGAATGATCTCCTCGCGGCAACTCCTATGCGGCAACTGACATATTTAAACCCTAAATATCTTTTTTCAGGTACTGCTTTTCTATTCGGATACCATAATAACGCAGTATGTTCATATATTCAAAAATAAAAATACTGTAACCATTACTTTGAAAAAAAATATGTACATATATTAAAGGTATAAAAAAAGAGTTAAAAAAATGGGAAAATTTCAAAATTTTGTCAAACTTTAGGGCTTATGCGCTGTTGGAAGATGTCAACCGATTTTGATAATTTTTTTTTCTATTTGCTTGTCTACATAATTCGCAACTTTTTCGCACTATTGCAACCTCAAATCAGCCCACCCTAATTTATATTAAATATTTAAAAAAAGTTCCTAAATATGGGAAATTTCAATATTTCGTCAAACTTCAGGGCCGATGCGCGATCGGAAGATGTTGACCGATTTTGAAATTGTTTTTTTTTATTTGCTTGTCTACATAATTCGCAACTTTTTCGCACTATTACAACTTCGAAATAAAAAAAAATGGGTTTTCAGCCCACCCTATTACACAACCCGTGACCGCATACAATATGCTCCAGTGCACCCAGTCCCAAGACAAAATGAATCAGGGTCCTTATTGAAATGGTGGAATTTTGTGCGAGGCGATTGTAAAATTACGTTTGCATGGAATATAGACCTGATGAATTTAGAGCAATATTGTAGATAGTATTTTGCGCAGATGTATGTGAGTTGTTTGTTCAATTCATTAGTGCCCGGTCATAACACCTCGTAATCCCCACACAAGAAACGGGGTATATGTACACTTTTAAAACGGATGTAAAAAATTGTTCGTATATGGGGATTATGTCCGGATAAAAAATGTTCATAATCCCCATATGTTTCTGTCAACAGGATATAGCGGCAGAGACAACGTTTCGGTCGGTAATAATTTTGGTAGGCGGCTTCGTGCATGCCCTATCAACAAAGCGGACACGGACATCTGTTTCGGGGGCCATAGACGAAATTACATTTAGTAAAGTTGTTGGATTGGAAAATACAGTGATGCAATTCTGAAGCCACATATATGATTGTAATATTATTGCACTAAATATGCACATTTATTACTTTACTTACTCATCACTACAAAGTAGGCCATACGCAAGCAATATAACTTTGTAGTTTTCCATATTTTTATGGCGGGTTCCGTTCATGTAAGAAAGGTTAACAACTTCAACTATCTATTCCAGTCCTACCGATAGATATCAACAAATTTGGGGCCATCCACAGCGATAAATGAGTTGTACACTAGGGTGGGTCAATTTTTTTGTAAACCAAGAGTATAGTAATAACGTAATCTACGGCAAATTTATGAAAATGATCCCAAAAACAATGGTTCTAAAATCAAAAACGGGCCCGCGATTTTTCATTTGAAAATTTCTATACATATTAGCGAAAAAAAATCGAACCAAAAGCCATTCTTTCGAAACTTGATACTGTTCGATTTCGATGAAATATCACACATATATTTAAGTTGTTGCTGCCTTTCCAAAAACGTTTGTATTAGGTCGAAACTCCACACGGTTCATGTTTTATAGCTTGAAAGACACATACGATCGACTGCTGTCTTGTTTCAAGCTCATATGCATACATTCATGATTCGTCAACTGTCGTGATTTTATACACGTCTCTTCAAGCACTACGGTGAAGTTTCTAGTCAGTTCCTTACCCCAATCGACACGAGCCTTTTTAGAACGATTTTCAAATTATGTGGGATCCAATGCGAAAAAATCTTTTTTACAGCCAAATGTTCATGCAAAATCGAATGTGTTGAAGTGGAACTAATGTGTAAAGCTGCCTCTATCACACGATATGTCACATGACGATCTTGCATTATCAGTTCACGCACTGCATCGATGTGTTGTGGAAGAACAATCGATTTGGAACGACCTTCACGGAATTCATACTGGGGCGAACGGTGTCCGAGACTGAACACTTGGTATAAGCGATTTACAGTGGTTTTTGATGGTGCTTCATCACGATAAGTAGAAACAAGTTGATTGAAACACTTTTGTTTCTATAATCCACGGCGAAAATAGAAAAAAACCATCGCGCGAAAATTTCCACGGGTTAATTCCATTTTTTGACCGCAATGAATTTTTCAACACACTGTAAATGAACACGTTCTATGTATAGTTATGCTACAAAATTTCAAACTTTCCAATGGAAGATCCAGTTTGCATCCGGGAATACTAGTATTGCCAGTTCCCGAAATTTCAATAGCAACCCGTACAATAACGATTTTTGATGCAACCGTATTTACTAGGGTAACCATTCAATTAATCATTATTCGGTTAATCGATTAGTCGTGCTATAAAATTAACCGAAGATTTTAATAATTAAGTTTTTCGTTTAACGATTAACTCGAACAAACCATTGCGATTTATCGATTAATATAATATAGGCACGTGTTTATGGCAAGCAGTCCATCTTGAAAAAATTCTACAATGTGGCAACTCATATGACAACGATTTGCGAACAAATTTCATAAAATTACACACATTTCGAACAGACTTAAGTGTTTTGTTGAGAGAAAGCGTCGCACAGTGCTTTGGCTCACAGACATAAATAAAAAAAAAATTGTCTCAAAATTGGTTTGTTAAATTGGGTGAATACTCTGATTAAATTTCAAGACCCAGTGGTCACTTTGTATGGGGTATCAAAATACCTGGTCCGATACTGCTCAAACTATATACAATAAGGATAATAGTCAGAAAATTACGTTTTGCAAAATTTGTGTAAAAATTAATCAAAAAAACCCTACCCTTTGTATGCGAGGTACCGGAAAGCGTGGCACTTTTGGGTCAAAACTTTGAGATTTTTTTAATTTTGGCCTGGTACCAAAAGTCACTAATTTTCGTGTTGCTGCAACTACGATTTGTGAATTGCACCTACATATATTTTATACTTTATAATGAAGTTGCTTTTATTACGTTTTGTTTATTTTTTTAATAAATGTGCCTAGTACAATGTTTGAACACTGTTTTTTTTTTTTTATTTCATTCAAATAATCGATTAATCGAATAAATTGATTGCGTTTTCTTCGGTTAATTGTCAGATTGAAATTTACGATTAACTATTCACCGATTAATCAAAAAACCCGATTGAATGGGTACCCTAGAATTTAGGCATATATAGGCAAACAACACACAACGTTAGCATCACATACGTGGTTAATGTACACAATAGCTCCTGCCTGCAAATAAGTATGATGGTATTAATGTAGCGCCAGCAAACAAACAAGCAGGCTGTCGTCGCCAAAGAGTATTGAATAATTCAGAGAACTCATGGAACAAATTGAATGACTCAAAAACACAGGCGACATCTGCCGAAGGATTCGAAACGTATTACACTCTTTTTGTCATAACTTGGTCCGTTCATTATTTTAATGTGAAACATTTATGCCTTTTGAAACATTTATGGTTTTTGTAGTGTTTTGTCGTCATGGTGCATTTATATTGAAATATTCTAGAAAGTATACTGTAAATATTCCATAAATATTCTAAGTTCTTTTACTCAGATTCTCTACTTATAACGGGGTTTTCAATAAGAGCGCTACAAAAGTTGTTTTAAATAAAACAAAACCGGTTTTAGATACCAGTGAAATTCTTTATTCCTGTGAAAGTACGTTCGATGCCATCATGTATGGAACTCGATTTCTTTTGCATGGCCACCACGGGCACGCTTTCAGAAGTCCAGACGCTGAACCCAATTTTCGACGGTTTTCAAGCATAAGTCGGCCGATACTGCTGCAATTTCACGTTCGATATTCGTACGAAGTTCATCAATCGTCGCTGGCTTGTTGGCATAGACCACAGACTTGACGTAGCCGCACAGGAAATAATCTAACGGCGTCAAATCGTACGACCGAGGCGGCCAATCGACTGGGCCATTTCGTGAGATAACACCTTCGCCAGACTTGGTTTCCAATAAATTGATTGTGGCATTCGCTGTGTGGCTTGTGGCGCCGTCCTGTTGGAACCACATGTCCTCCAAGTCCATATTATCCAATTGGGACCAAAAATATTCGGTTATCATTGAAGGGTAGCGATTCGCATTCACAGTAATGTGCCGGTCTTGATTATCATGGAAGAACCGCACCAAACCGTAATTTTTTCGGGATGCAATGATGACTCATGGATTACTTGTGGATTGCTGTCTGACCAATAACGCATGTTTTGCTTATTGACAAAGACATTCAGCCAGAAATGAGCCTCATTGTTGAAGATGATTTTCAGATGAAAATCCGAACGTAGCGCTCTTAAAGTTGACTCCAAATTTCGGTAGTAAATTTTAATAATTTGGACTCGTTGTTGGCTCGTATATATTTCCAAGATGAAATGGCAAACCTTGCTGAAGAGAAATGTCAAAAGAGCGGGAAAAAATTTGGCGTCGTTTGCTGTCCCTATCGATTTACTTTTGTAGCGCCTCTGTTGAAAAACCCTTTACATAAGAGCGGATAAAGAGTGCAATAAGTTCTCTATACTATTGAACACTTTTCGTCGTCGCTCGCTTTATGACAAAACAAATACAATTATTGAAGTTAGCTAAATATTGCTCTATTTATTTCAACAATATTACATCTATTGTTGAACCAGATGTAAGAAAAAAGAAATTGCAATAGAAAAAGAGCCTTCAGCACCAAAAACGATTGTATTTTTATTTTCCAATGTAACATTTACTAATGTGTTCATAGAAATCGAAGAGGTACTGTGTAACTAAAAGGTGCTAACACATCACCCGGGAGTTCGAACATTCATTGATTTTTTTGTTTCAATATTATTTTGTTTAATGATCGTAAAATTTGCTGATAATAGTTTTTTTTTTAATTTCAGACATGGTAGGAATGTGGGTGATGTTAGCCGATGTGAATTGAAAAGGTGAGTGACGGGGAAGTCAAAAATTTTTTAGGGAAAGCACTCCAATGATTTCTCATGAATATAAAGAAAAATGTTCATAAATTGCAATTTTTCCATTTCACTTCTAATATATTTCGCTTAATAATATTTCCCTTCTAAATTACTATTTGTGGAGATTGTGTTGTCTTGTAGGCAATACCAAATTCTATTATTGATAGGCGATGGTTTTTTCGACTGGGATATCAGTTTTACCAATTTCGCTTGTTGTGGGATGCTAATGACGTGTTTGATGCCATTAAATGCAAACAAATTCTTAAGGCATTTTTTCGTTTGAATTTATTTTAATAAATTGTTCAATATCGTTAAAGCAAAAATTATATCATTTTCTATTGCCACGTTTTCCAAGTCCCTATTTATATCTATCTGTATAAAAACTTCAATACTGTCAATGCAAAAATTATATCCTTTTTATTGTCAGTGTATACAAGTCCCTACGCCTTCTCTATGAAAATGTAACTGATCCCGACCAATCGTTTTTTTTTTAATTTACCTTTTTTTATCGAAAGCAATTTAATTCGTCTTTATATATTGTCAAGATTAAAATATATAAAGTGCTACTAAGATATTTAGGCGACGCAAAAGGTAAGAAAAGTCTCAGCGCATATTGGTTTTTGTAAGGACTTGTAAGTCATTCAACCTCTGGTAATTATTTACTTTTAATCTCTTAAACTCACTCAACTACCGCCTCAGTTGGATGAAAATTCATCAACATACCTTTCTCTCTCCATTCAACCTTGTTATAACGTATAAATATTTAAAATCTTCGCTTTATTTCAAGGCATTGGCAAATTTGCCTCTTTAATATTATCTCTTTAACACGATGCTTTTGACAGCTTCTATAACATCGAAATGGAGACAAACAAAAAACAAATATTGTTTTAAAATAGCACCATTTTAACTGATTTGATTTTAACTTACACGTGTGCTAGACAAATTTTAAAAATACAAAGACGTTTTCTGCTTTTTAGTAGAACTATAAAAGTGGGATGACAAAATTATTCTTCGATTTTTGTTATTTTGTTTGAAGCTTTAAAAAGGTGTCCATATATTAAGATGTTCTAGGAATATAATATGTCGTTTTTTTGATATTTTGCTCTATGAGGTTGTTGTGAAATTGTTTTAAGAACTTTATGGAGTTCTTCCTTTACGACAAAGCACAGTGGGCGAAAAATATTTTTGGAAAAACTGTATTCTAGTTTATACCGCTTAAAACTTAGGTTGATCGTCTTTAGAGCAGTTTATTTTTTAACCTCCTTTGCCGTACCAGGTAAAGTGTAGATATACGGAAAGGTGTGCCTTATATTATCGAGATAAAAAAATAATTTAATAGTGTTTACAAGTCACACGCTGATAATTTGTCTTTTTATGTTGTTTGGGTGCAAATATGTTTGTAGTTTCTCGCAAATATATTATACTTGTCCCCAAACACATTGTGTTTGCTATTCAACGTAACATATTTGGGACACAATGATTAATAGGTTAAAATATATGTACTAATGTTACTTATGACCCAAAATGTTTTTTTTTTTTGTTGAAAACTAGTGAAAACAAAAAAGGGAAAGACACTAAGCAAAAAATTCTGCAGATTTTCAATTAACGAAAACAATACTTGCAAACATATACAAGGTTCCTTCAATATGTTGCTGGGGCCGCTATATTTCAGCGTGCACTTGGAAAAACTTGACAGTCTGGTCGATTGTACAGCGTGTTTCAAATAGAAGTATATTTTTTAAAATTACAAAAAAATATCTAAAATTTACTTCTTTTGGTGTATTATGGCCTTAGCTGCCGCGTCTGGCTTCGCAATAGCTCATCTTGTCAATTCAATTTTCTAAGAATTTGTTTGCAGTTTCTGGTTGTATCAAATGAGTAGTGCAGACGATATCGACCTTAATAGTGTGAATCGTGTCAGATTTTTTTGTATATCATCGATCTTTAACGGCGTCCCATAACAAACTGTCTAAAGGCGTAAAATTGCAGCTCAGAGGCGTGCCAATTGACATCACCAAGACGGCTCATAACACATATCGAATGGCTGAAGACCTATGTGACATGCTGCGCCGTCCTGTTTAAACCAAAGATTATCCAACTTCATATCTTCCACTTCCACCCATAACAATTCCCGTAATTATGGGTCTGTAGCGCTCGCTGTTGCCCGAAATGAGGTTCCCAGCATCGCTTTGGTACAATATTGCTACTACTCCAAAATCCACACCAAACGGCCACTTCATGTGGATGCATTGACTACTCGGTAATGATGTGCGGGAAATCGTTACTTGACATAGCTGCCGAGATGAAAATGCGCCTCGCCAGAATATATGACTTTTTGGTCAAATTCTATGCACGATTAGAGTTTGCGGTATTTGCAATATTTTCTAACGTTACTATAACGTAAGACGACTCATTTTGGTACGCGTGGGTATGATACTGGCTGATATGCAATAGTTCGTACAGAAAAAATCTATCAGTGGCAAAATAATATATGATTTAAAATTAACCTGTATTTGGACCACACGTTGTAGTGCGGATACTCCAAAATGTATTACCCTATCGGAAGATGCTATAAAAGAATGGTTTCCCATTACATCCCATGAAGGAATCGGAGAGAGCTTCACAAAGCCAGCGAGCTGTGCGCTTTCTAGTTAAATACTCACTGATTGGGACTTACAATTTTTACACCGAATCCGAACGGTATTTTGAGAAGCTTTTTTAGGGCTAAATACTGGACAGTGTCGCCTTCACTATGTGCGGTGACCGCCGCCGAGAGAAATTTAAGGTGGTCTGAGCAGGGATCGAACCCACGATCTCTTGTAATATAAGAGGCGTGCCCACTAACCATTGCATCACCGACCGTCAGATGGAAGCTACTTTAACGTTTGCAAGTAGCTGCAACTTCCTGTTTTGTTTTGGTATTTGTAAAGTACACAGATACACGATACACGCTGACAGGACATGGAACTCTATAATCCTCAGTGTTTTTGACGCAACTTCAACTTCGGCGCATATTTCATGGCCTTTCCACGCGAGTTGGTCAAACAATAAGGCCTTTAGGCGCTCGCCTCGAAGAGAATGGAACAATAAGAGACTCGGAAGGTATCTTAGCAACCGCTACGATAAAAATATCGACTAGATGTCGCTGATAAACCCTCAAAGTAAAATAGATGACGTTCCATACTATTGGTCGTTATATATTCGTCTCTTCACCCATTTTGGTGAAAGATTTGGTGACATTCTTTTACAAAGTGCAGGTAGTTCATCAGCTACTGTCTACTGACGTCAATCGCCACTAAATTATGCTCACGTTCTCCGGAATCTCAATGACGCCGTGAACGACTTTCCCTCGAAATTTATCATGAGCGACGAGGCATATTTGTATCTAAACGAATAACTTAAGGAATAAATGTGCACTCCTGGACCATTGAGAATCTTCGTATAATTATACTAAAAGTCACTGCATGCTGGGTGATGTACGCCGGTGGTGTCATCGGGGCTTAGTTTTTAGATGAAGCCGTGTGTATCACGGTTAAAATAACTGGTGAGCCAAACGGTACTATACGATTTTTATTGCAGCAATTTAACGTATTAGCACCAGCGGCAAAGTGGTTCCAGGAGGGCGGTACAACTACACACAGCTCGAGCGACAGGGGGGATATTGATGGCTTCATTTCTGTGCCCCCTAATAGAGAGCGGATCAAAAAGTCCGTGACTTTTTGAATGAAAAACAGTTTTTTTGCAAACACAATTTATTTTTCAACATAATCTCATTCTAGCTCAATACACTTAATCCAACATTTCTCCAATTTGTTTATCCCTTCCAAAAAATAGGATTTTTCTATGTCCATAATATAGGCATTTGTTTGATCAATAATTTCATCATTGGAGCTAAAACTCTTTCCACCGAGCCATTTTTTTAGCTTTGGAAATAGGAAATAGTCACTGGAGGCTAAATCCGGAGAATATGGTGGATGAGGTACCAATTCGTAGCCCAACTCATGGAATTTTACCATTGAGACTATACCCGTGAATTATCTTGATGAAAAATAACTTTTATATTGGACATATGGGGTCGTTTTTTTTAAATCCTCGTTAAATCGGTCCGATAAGTTGGCATACTATTCGCCGTTTATTGTTTTTCCCCTTTGAAGGTAATCGATGTGGATTATCCTGCGTGCATCCCAAAAAACTGTTGCCATCACCTTATTGGCCGACAAACAAATACCCGGAGGAACCCATTGTTCAGACTGCTGCTTGGTCTCCGGAGTGTTGTAATGGATCTATGTTTCATCCACAATTACAAAACGCCGCAAAAACTCCCACTAATTGCGGTTAAACAACTCCAAACAATCCTTTGAAGTTTTCACACGATAACGTTGATGGTCAATTGAGAGCATTTTGCGGACAGCTTTGTTAAGCCCAACTTATCATTTAAAATCGAAACCATACTGCCATATGAAATACCTATGGCATCAACAATCTCACGCACTTTTACTCTTCGATCGGCCAATACTATATCGTGGATTTTTCGACATTTTCCGATGTATTGACCTCAATTGGCCGTGCAGAACGTAAAGCGTCATTTGTACTTGTGCGACCACACCGAAAGTCAGTAAAACCCTTTTTTGCCATTGAAATCGTTGGTGCAGAGTCCCCATAGTATTTATCACGCTTTGCCTTAGTTTGATTGACGACTTTTTTCCCAAAAATAATGTTTAATGAGCACTTTTTTCCATTTATAAAAAATGCACTAGGTTGTGTTTATGTTTTGAACAGCTGTTAAAGGAAAAGTAAATGACGGAACTTATTCAAAATTTGACAGTAGTCTATACACTGGTGGTACTTGATGGGAGCAGTGTTGCATTTCATATAACTACGAGGGAGTTCGAAAAGTCACGGACTGACTGATCCGCCCTCTATCCCCATAGGATGAGTTGCAGTTGTGTCAAGGTTCTCTCGGTAATATAAAATACCTGCATCTGAACTGCCGTCAGTTAATGGGGTGCAATTACAGTTGACGAAAAACATCAAGTATCTGGGAATAATTCTCGACAGAAAACTGTATTGGAAACCGAATATGGTGGAGGGGGTGAAAAATGCGACTGTTGCTCTTTACTGCTGTAAAGGGCCGAAAGCAAAGCGCTGGGTACTGTTTCCTAAGATCACCATGTGGATTTATACGGCAATAGTCAGACCAATATTTCTCTATGGCACCGTAGTTTGGTGGAGGTCCCTCCAAAAGAAATATATTCTGAATTCCTTGATGAAAATTCAAAGATCAGCACAGATTAGCGTTAGTGGAGCAATGGGCACGACTTCAATTACTGCACTTAGTGCTATCCTGAACATCTGTACTCCCGATATCATAGCCGAATCGGCAGGCGCTACATCCCTGGTGCTTATTGGAGATTGTGGCGTTTTGATATCGGGGCATTCCGGACACGCTGAATTACTACACCGGCTCAACTCTATTCCCGTATCCCCTACCTTCTACCACCGACAAATCTAAGGGCTTCTATTCCGAACAGGAATACCTGGGAAAAGTCACTGAAAGGTGACACCAGTAGTATCAGGTTTTTCACGGATGGATCAAAGTTGGACGAGCAAGTAGGCTATGGGGTCCATTCACCGGACCTATATGTAAATATCTCCTTCAAGCTGCCTGACCACCGTAGTGTATTTCAGGCGGAAATTACCGCCATACTGGACGTTGCTGAACTACTGAAAAGTAGTGTCACAACCCTCGTGAGATTATGTATCTACACACACAACTAGGCTGCAATAAAATCCCTGGAAGCCATGTTTGCTACGCCCTGACGGTGAAAGAATGCCACTCATCACTTAGGGTGATGGCAGTGTTTTTGACATCAGGCCCATCTGGGTACTGGGACACAGCGACATTTCAGGCAATTGCGTAGCGGATGAGTTAGCTGGACAGGATACTACGGCACATATTGTTCCGGTAAAAGTAGGTGTTAGAATGCCAATCTCTACCTGTCATTTGCAGATCAGGCAGTGGGCCGATAATATGTTCAAGGACAAGTGGCGACTTACTTCAACTTGCAAACAAGCCAGGGTCCTCTGGCCACAGGTGAACAGGAAGAGGACTAGGCAACTACTTAACTTGACGAGCGGCAGGTTATCGACAATGATAGGAACACTTACGGGACATTGTCTTGTAGGAAAACGCGCACTAAGATTGGGACTTATAAACTCCACTCTCTGTAGATGCTTCATGGTAGAGGATGAGAAAATGACGAAACACCTTCTGGATTGCCCTGCTCTGGCAGGACTGAGAAGTAGGATATTCGGAACACATTTGGTTAGCACCGTAGCCCTACAGGATATTCCTGTAGGTCTTATAGAGAAATTCATTGAAAGGGCAAATTGGCTAGATGACTAGTCAACAGTTGCTATAGAGGAAACTGCAGGTATCACTATGGGCTTCTTTAGCCTAAGTGTGCTAGAAAGCGTGCTGTCTTGCAGTCTTTTCACCCAGCCAACCAAGTTCACCAGCATTGACAGTTTAGGTCTTCTGTCTGTGAACAAGCCAAAGACTGTGGAATTTCAAAAAGAACAAATCTACAAAAGTTCGAAAACTTATCGCCCGCAGTTCTTGCCAGAGTGATAGAAATGACTAAAACGCTGGCTGTAATTTGAAATTTCTATTAATTTATTAAAAATTCCTTCTTCCTAAATCCTTGAAAAGTATACTTCTTTTAATATGCCGATATTCTTCCTCAAACCTATCGAAATACATCCGCTGAAAAACTCACTTCCTTCCCACTGTACCATTTTATCATCACGAAAATGTAGAACAATATCCGTATTTGTTTGCCATTATCTCCGTACGGTAAATTTATGAGTTTCTTTTAAAATTGGAGAAGTTTGAGTTTTCCTAAAAAAAAAACAGAAAAGATATATAAAGGTATTAAGTGAGGGGAAGTGTATAAGGTAAGCCAGCACGAGTTCTGATATTTAGTAAAATTGATAATAATTTGTTATTAAAACAACTCTCTGTACTAAGAATGGTATTCCACTCAGAAAAGGTGAAATAATATTAATTCCAAATTAACTTAAACTACGTAAGATTGAACTTCGTATGTAATCAAAGGCTTTTGAAGTCAAATTAAGGTCCTAACATTCCTTAGGTTTAAGAAAACTTTATGGTAAATAGCAGCAAATTAATAAATCTAGCAAACTAGATCTAGGTAAATCTAGTACGTACACGATTCCTCAAGAGGAGGTAATCTAGTTGTTAATTAAATTCTACTCATTTGAAGGAAATTTATCTTAGAATAATATAGAAAATTTTCTGCTTTATTGTGAGACCATTCCCTTTTCATCTGTGTTATGATTAATCAAAATTTCCTTAGATTTAGTTCAATTAACTTACTTTAGGTCCACATGGCCAACAACTGAATAAATGTCTTTACTAAATTCAACTCAAATTTAGGAAATGTAAATCTACTGAGTGTAGCTACATACTTTTATACACAAATTGAAAAGTTTAATTTACTTTTCAGAACAATTCGAATATCAATTCAATCTGAAGCGGCAACTTTCTCAATTCACTCCACTGCGACAACTTTTGCGCAAAGCACAATATTAACAATGTACAGGATATGCGTGTGAAGTGGGTGGCATAAGAAACCTTTCAATAAAATGATGTGCCCAATAAATTGAAATCTAAATCTCACACACAACGCTCTAAGCTAATTAAATATTTACCTCATTCGTAAACATAAATTATGTATAATATTAGCTACTAACATTCGGAATGTCAAGTAAATAAAATTGAATTGGAATCGGCAGGAGCAAAAAAACTAACCTAAATAAAGACACAACAAAACACCCAACTCTAGAAATTGCACATAACCATGTGACAGCGAGTGTATAGAAAACTTTTTTAACCAAGCTAACAAATAAAACAGTAAATCTGTGAAAGTTTTCAAAGTTTTCATTCATTGCTAATACAGATGCTGGCTGGTACTTTTGCTTTTCTCTAAATGCTGCTATACGAGACACGTAGCCGCAAAAGTTTACTTCATTCAGTTGGGCTTGGTCAACTTGAAGTGAAGACTATAACGTCTCTTACAACTTCTTTCTGCACATTCTCATCTACTCCACCATTCATCAAAAAAACTATCAGAACACAGTGGTTTGTATAGGGATAAGCGATACCAAATCCCATGCAATATAGTAAAATGAAGTAATGCAAATAGTGAAGGGTGTCTCAGTAAGAATACACGTTTTATTTTTAAAATAAAAGCAAGTATTTTTTGAAATTTTTATATTGCATTGTAAAAAAGACATGTTCTGATTAAGTATGGAATAAAATATGGCTATGCGAATAATCGCCCAAGTGAAAATCGCCCAAAACGAAAAATGAACAATGACCCAAAAGTTTTGGGTGTTTTTTCATTAAAAAAAGACCCAAAAAAAGAGGTAAAATCGCCCAAAAATATAAATCCAATTTATGAGCAAACGCCCACTTCAGTACCGCCAAATTAAGTAAAAACACAACTGGAAGAAAACGGTTTTTGTATTTTTGTTATATATTTGAAAACACTTGCATGGAATCTTTGACTTCTTCACGACAAGGAGGACAGGTATAATTATTTTGGCCATCCGCAACACTTTGGGCCTTTTACATGATAATACAGTTACAACAGTTAACTTAAAAACAAAAATGACGTGATCAACAAAAATAAGATAAGTGAACAATCGCCCAAAAAAATATTTTGGGCGAATTTATATTTTTAAAAATTTGGGCGTACATTCATCATGAACAAACACCCAAAAAACCAAAAATATCAAAACGCCAAAAGATGATGAACAATCGCCCAATTTTTTTCCCCATATTTTTTGGGCGATTGTTCATTTTTGGATTTTGAGCGATTTTCACTTGGGCGATTATTCGCATAGCCATAAAAAAATATCCGTCAAACGGCCCCCACATGTCTGACGGCAGGCCCTTACTCTTTCCGTGAAAATTTCCATGGCGTTTTCACAGAGACGTGGATGTATATCCTCGATAACGCGTTGGAGCTCAGAAATTGTTTCTAGTTTATTCGCAGAAATCCGAGATTTCAGAAAACCCCAAAGAAAGAGATCGAGCAGAGTTAAATCGCTTGATCTTGGTGGCCTGTTGACATCAGAATTTCTTGAGAAAATTTGTGCTGGAAATCGTTGCTGCGATTTGTTTCATGAGCGGTGTGGCAGGTGGAGGTCATTCTGAAGCCAAATCTCGTCCAGATTAATTCCGTCCAACTGAGGCCACAAAAACTGCGTTATCATGTTCCTGTAACGAATGCCATTCACAGCCACTGCAAAATCGGCCTCAGCTCCAAAAAAAAGTAAGTCTCAATCACGCTGCCGGACCATAATCTACACCAGAGAGTTGCTCGTTGTAGGTCCATTTGATTCTTATATATTTCGTGAGAATTTTCTGAGCCCCAAATTCGAAATTTTTGTGTATACGCGAAATCATTCAGATGGAATCGCGCTTTATAGGAGAATATGACTTTTTTAAATTGGCATTGACTTCACTTTTCTCCAGTACCCATTGAACGAATTGCCGGTGCTTTCCATGATCTGCCGGTTTGAGCTTCTTAGGAAGCTGAACTTTGTACGTGCAAAGGAGGAGGTCGTTTTCAAAATTTGCTGCGTAGTGCTTCGTGAAATTTAAAGTTGTTGAGAACGATGCCGAATTAATGCTTTTGGACACACTCTCGTTTACAGCAGCAATGTTTTCAAGCGACCGGCAGTCTTACAGTCCATAACCGACCCAGTTGTAGCAATTTTTTTGACCACTCTGCCAATGATTGACATATTAGGTGCACTTTCTCGACTGAAAATTCTTTGCAGTTTGCGGGCGGTCTCAGCATAACTTTCCAAATGTTCGTAATTATAATTATAAGGCATTGTTTTCGTACCTCCAATTCAAAAGTTGGGTGGATTTCCGACTGGCTCACGAGCGCTGTGTTCACACCTTTTTGTTACACGTTAGCTGTTCGACTTCTACGAACACATTAGTAAATGTTGTATTGAAAAATAGAAAAAAGAATAATTTTTGTGCTGAAGGCTCTTTTGCTATTGCACTTTCTTTTTTCTTATATATGCTTTAACACTAGATGTAATATTGTGAAAATAAATATAGCAATATTTAGCTCACTGAAGTAATTGTTTTTGTTTTGTCATAAACAGAGCGACAACAAAAATAGTATTGAATAGTATAGAGAAATTATTGCACTCTTTTCCCGCTCTCATGTAGAGAGTCTGAATAAAAGACCATAAACGAGTCTTACTCTGTTTATAGAATATTTGAATATAAATGAACCATTTCGACAATGTTATTACATGAAACAATACAAAAAGCATTAATGTTTCAAAATGCATCAATGGTTCACATCAAAATTATGAATGGACCAAGTTATGACAAAAAGAGAGTAATAGTTTTTGAATCATTCGTCAGATGTCGCCAGTGCTTTTGATTCATACAGTTCGTTCCATGAGTTATCTAAACTATTCAATACTCTTTGGCGACGACGACCTGCTTGTTTGTTCGCTGCCGCTACGTCAATACCGTCATACTTATTTTCAGACCGAGACTATTGTTGTACAACAACCACGTATATGATGCTAGTGCTGTATGTTGTTTGCATGTGATCACTTTGCTAGATTGCCCTACCCGTGCCTATAAATCCTTATTTAAAATCAAAGTCGACATTTTCTGGATTGTCTTTTACAGTATAGGTCGTATTTTTGGTGTCAAAATCGATTATATGTAAGTATATTTAAATTGAATTTATCATTACGTTATTTAGCTGTGTTCTTGCTAGAATTTACTCTGTGTTAAAGTAAAACGGGTTAGACGTCATCAGAAAATTCGAAATATTTGCTTCAAACAAGTCCTGCATCTGTAATATTTATAGTATCTTAGTACATAACTTTTACTACAATACCAAGAAATCACTTTACCTTTTTTGGAAGTCCTTGTGTGTAATAATTTCCTTTTTCGACCAATAAAACTCCCTCAAGCGCAAACATAAGAGATATTAGAAAGGAATTCTGTTTTATATTTCAGATAATATTTCAAAACTCACACCTGAACACAATTTCTTACTAAATCTGAGATAAAATTGTTTGAACTTTTTGCTTTTGCACGCACTTGAGTTGAGACTCTGTTTCCCTTAAAAGGTTTATAACTCAAATGCATCCAGAAGGAAAAACGAAGAATAAATGGATAAAATACAAATAAACTGCTTGGAAATAGAAATGTGTGAGAGCACGAAAGCGTCTACGTGCGTATGTGTGTTTGAAAAACAAACGTTATCCTTTGTATTCACATACACTGCATGAAATCATACTCCAAGATATTTCGCATAAACGGAGAAGAACATTCGGCTTTGTTATCTGAAGGTAAAGGGGGTGATCCAGTGTTGAGTTACGAATATACATTAGACCGACTCACATTGTATGATGGGGGAAAAGTATTTTTTTTTTGTCCAGCCCTCAAAATTTACCTTGGTTTGTTTTCTGATGATTCCCAAAATATTTCATGTCTAGCATTGAGATCCCGAGAGCGGGACTGATTTTAAAATAGGGTTTTCTTTTTAGTTTTTCACAGAAATTTGTACTTTACCATCGGAAAATCTGTAGAATATTGCTATTATATTAAAGGGTTATTATGGCGCGTCCAACGGTCAAAAAATGTCCTTACACATCCTCTTTCAGGGATAATCTAGAAAAGTTTTTTTATTAGGCAGGTTTTTCTGATTTTAATATCAGATTGTTGAAACTCTATTTATTCAGATCAGATTCTAACCATACAGATCACCTCGGAACACGTATTGCACAATAGAAAGCGTATGTTTATATTACAATGATGTCCTTGTCAAAAGAAAACATTTGATACCCATTTTGCCATGTTTAGAACGTATTGCTACCACCGTATTGAATTGCTGGTAAAACGCTAACTAGTACGAACTTCAAATAAAGCTGAAGCACGTATTTACCTTACTCAACTAGAGATTAAAATATGTCAATCTGACATGTAAATCTGAAAACTCACCGTACTATAACTTAAAAATTCGAGTTTTTTTCAGAATATCCTTGAAAAACTAATGTGTCAATACATGCTGTTGCATGTTTTATATAACGTTGGATGCGGCTTAAAAAGGCCTTTCATATGATAGGAATGTTATATACATTGTCCGTATTTAATGTACAAAATTCTTTGAGATCCAGCTCACGGAACCTTAATGCTAGAGACGAAATAGCTATGTTGGGAAACAGACATTACATTTTGTACATTTTGAGGGGTGGACAGAAGGACGTTTTTTGTGAGTCGGTCTAACAGACATACATACACATATTTATTTTACGCAGGAAAAGAGATAAGAGGTTTTATTTGTGCTGAGAATGGTAAAGTTCATACGTATTGTGAAATGCCGGAAGTCAATGAATATTATATATTTTTCGGACAAGCTGCTTTGAAGTTACTTCTCATGCGTCTATTCAATTCGCAAGCAAGCTTTTATACAAATGCATAAATTTTTAATTATGTTGCATTTTGAATATGAAGAGAATTTTAAAATACTATAACCTTTGAATAAAATAATAGTTCATAGGTAAATATGGACAAATGAATTATAAATATAAGTTTATTTATTTTAAAATATTTAAACACCTACTTAAACTTGCTCTCTCTCACGCTCCCTGCATAAGTACCAAAATGCTTATAATTATTACAGCGACATTTTATTGAGATTCTCGAAAAACAATAGTTTTAGAATTTTTATAGAGGTAAATGACGTGAATCTCGCGTGAATGTGAGTAGTACCAAGTTTTGTTATTCGTAGGTGAGTTGCGCACATTTCCAAATGCTTGATATCACTTAATTTCAAATTTCTTATCACTTTGTTAAAGAAAGTACTTTTGGAAGACTTCTAACATCATTCCCCTCTCACAGTGCTTGGCTAATCATCTTCTGTATTCCAAGAAGTTCAGCTACAAGCGAAGGAGTCTTTGCTACGTCTAAAAATACTAGTAGATATATAATTCAAACTTCTTTGAGATAAAGTTGATTAAATGCTGTTCCTATATAAAATGGCTTAGATTATTTGCTAAATTTATTAAACTTCTTGTCAAACTTAACAATCAACAAAACTTAAAAATTTTTATTTATGTATTGCTCCGGTTTACGGCAGATCCGATGTAAATAAATTCGTGCACTACCTCGAAATTATAACGGTTATCAAAGTTCACCCTTTCATCTCATCGGCTGAATGTTCTGCTTGTAGAAACCATTAATGTTTATCTTGTCCTTGAATACTGCCAAACTCATTCTCAATTATCGAAAATGTTGCAGTAACTTCTCGCAGACTACGAAATTTTTTTTTAAATCATCAGCGACTTTTGCTGCTGATACTTTTATTCATGTTGATTGCAGCTTTTCGAACGACGAGCCCAATTAATATATTAAAGAATTCGCATGATAGGGTGTCGCCCTGTCTGAGGCCTAGTCTGGTACTAAATGGTTCCGAGACATTGTTTCCTATCTTTATTAAGGATTTCATGTCGGTCAGTGTCATTCTACAGAGGCATTTCAACTTAACAGGGACATTGTCTGGTACACTTTTCCACGAATTGAGCTATCGAAGGCAGCCTTATAATCTACAAAGAGGTGGTAGGTGGCGATTTGTTTTTTGTGAGTGCTCTCCAGGACATTACGCTCGAGAGGACCTCGTATGCAATGGATAACAGGCTTATTCCATGACACTTTCTAAATATACTCTTGACTTTTGTCAAAACAAGACACAGCATGCTAAGACTCCAATCGCCGGGAATGCATTCGTCTATCCAGATTGTACATATGAGGTGATACATGCACCTTTCCAACTAATAGCCACCAGCCTTAAACAGCTCAGCCGGTGGTACATCAGCAACAACGGCTTTGTTGTTTTCAAGCCGGGAAATTGCAGACCTAACTTCGCTTTGGCTTGGATAGGGGCTGTCGACGCCATCGTCTTGTGTGTGATCCACACCCTCATCTATATTGAAATCTTCTGGGACAAATAAAGCGGAGAAGTGATCTTATGATATTCCCAATATACTCTGCATATCTGTGACAAGACTCCATTCCTTTACTCTACAAAATGGGCTACTGATCAATTTCCATTGGCTTGGCTTTGTGCTTTCCACGGGTCTCATTCTTCCTTCTGTAAGATTCAATTTGTTCTCCCTCGCGCTTTCTCCACAACCGTTTTTTCTTCCTAAACACACGGGTTTCCTCACACGCTGCCACACGTACAGCGTTCTTTTCATCACTTACCATGCGACACTCTTCATCGTGCCATGGTTTGTCTTTAAGTGCTCTGTTGCAGTTTCCATTGAGTGTTAAATATACTCTTAGTGCGCTTCAGGATCAGGAGGCGAGGTTGCGTTCTGCGCCATTATCTGGGTGAGCTTTCCTGCATAGGCCGTGGCATTTTCTGGTAATTGCAGCTTCCCGATTTCCAGCTTTTTATATGTCTGGTTTCGTACGACTTTCGCTCTGCTTAACCTTGCGCGAAACTTTTCTGCAACCAGGCAGTGATACAAATCGATATTCGGTCCTCAAATCACACATACGTCCATTACACTAGTAGAGTGCCTTCCATCAATTACCAGGTGATCAACCTGGTTCTTCGTCTGTTGATCAGGGTATATAAAAGTAGCCGTAAATCTTGTTCTTTATAACGTATGTGGGGGCCGTCAGCAAATAGCGGTGTTCTATATTTCTCATTCTCCTTTCGAATTCTCACTGCTAATATAGCGCTGGCGGAAGGCAAGCCCAGCCCACATTATATTTTATTATTTATTCGTTATAAGTAAAGATTTATATTGGTTTAATGAAATATAATGAATAACACTGTGTGTAATTTTTTAAGTCGTGGCAAAATAACCATATACGGACACCACTACGTGATGAAAGACTAAAAAAAACAACCCGTGTTTCCCAATTTTTCCCAAAGTCATGCACTTTTTTTTTTATGGGCCGCCAAAGATTTGGGGCCTAGGTATCGTTTTCGTATAAATGTGATCATTTTCTCAGGCTCATATCTTGCAAACCGTTCAGAATTTCGATTTACTCTCTGAGGCAAAGTTGTAGCTCTTGTCATAAAAACAAAAATTTCGAACATATAAAAAATAACTTCACCTTCCAGATCAAAATCGCAAAAAATTTAAAAAAATTCGATTTTTTTTTTACCTTTTTTCCCGTGTTCAGGTCTATAGGTAGCAAACCGTTCAAAATTCAAGGAAACAATCAACTACAAAAATTTACCTAAGACCTCAATAAACAAATTTCTAGAACATATAAACTTCCTAGAGATGATTCTTAACACTGTTTAGGTAGCACGCAAAAGTGAAAAATTTGGCGAAAATTTTTTAATTTCATTTTTTTTTACCTTTTTCTCCTGTTCAGGTCCATAGGTAGCAAAAAATGAAATATGCATGGCCAGATTGTTGATTGTTTCCTTGAATTTTGAACGGTTTGCTACCTATGGACCTGAACACGGGAAAAAAGGTAAAAAAAAATCGAATTTTTTAAGTTTTTTGCGATTTTGATCTAGAAGGTGAAGCTTTTTTGATTTTATATGTTCGCAATTTTTGTTCTTTATGACAAGAGCTACAACTTTGCCTCAGAGAGTAAATCGAAATTTGCAAGATATGAGCCTGAGAAAATGATAACATTTTACGAAAATGATTCCGAGGCCCCAAATCTTTGGCAGCCCATAAAAAAAAAAGTGCATGACTTTGGGAAAAATTGGGAGACACGGGTCTTTTTTTTTTAGTCTTTTATCACGTAGTGGTGTCCGTATATGGTTATTTTTTTTCGTGATGCACTGTATAATATATATACTTATATAGTATATATTGAAATCAAAAAATTATTTTATTATAAATATTATAATGTTTGGGACGAAATACACACATAGAAATATGGTGTCCCATAACATACCATGAAGGGATTGAGGAGAGCTTTCACAATCAGTGATATGTGCGCTTTCTAGTTTTACACTCAGTGATTTGGGAGCTACAGTGTTACACCGGTACCGAATGGTATTTTTGCGAAGCTTTTTCATGGCTAAGTACTCGATAGTGTCGCCATCACTAAGCGAGGTGGCCGTCGTCGAAAGAAATGTAAGGTGGTCTGAGCAGGGATCGAACCCAGGATCTCATGCACAAGAGGCGCGCACACTACCCATTGCAACACCGACGGCCACTAACTAAATGGTTTAAACATAATAAGATTTTGTTATATGAAAATCTTTTATATGCGTGAAGATGAATTCGAATTTAACTAGCAAAGACACAAACCAGTTAGGTTAGCAGAACGGTGTTATTACGTAAACAGGTACCTGTTAAATACTAGAAAGGGAAGTGTATTGAAATAAACAAGGCTTCTGGCGAATTAAATTAATAAAAAAAATATTAAACTGACAAATGGTATAACAAACATTACGTGCTTTCAGTATTAGTGGCTCAAATCTTGAACAGCTTCCCAGCAAGCATTATATTTTAGTTCAATGTATATAATTTTAGAAAGGACATTCAGCCCAAATCAAGGATTCTTCGCCAACTAAATGAATGCCAAGCAATAGGTAGGAGCATGTTCTTTTGGGTTATATTACTTCGAGGTTTCAGACGAATTTCAGAATACAATAATTTAGGCGTTTTCCGTTAAGCCCTTTACTGTACTTTTGAACACCTCGCTGTGTCCAAACCAAGGACTATTGACCGACGAGGGTTACACCTGATTAAAGCCCCCTGTTAGTGCTTTCCAAATTTACCACACTTATATTACAGAGGAATTTCAGAACAGCGATATATGGAATTTAGTATTTTCCCATGTCTTAAGATATTGACCCACTGTGCCCAAACTAAGAATTCTGCGGGGATCAAACTTACACAAGATTAAAGTCCTTCATTAATTTTCTTCAAATGATCCATAGAACAAGAATCGCGATGAGCCTTTTTAAATTTTTTCGGCCCCCTACAATTCGACCCGCCCTAACAAATATATATTGAAATCAAAAAATAATGTTATTCCAAATATTATAATGTTTGGGACGAAATACACACATACGGCCACCTAAATATATGGAGGTTTGGAAGGAAACACACGAATGCTTCCACATAAATATATGAATGTTCAAAATTAAACAGGCATATAGTCCCATGCATATTTGCGCGTAAACATGTCTGCACTTAAATATAAGTGAGTTTGGGATTTGCAAATATATGCATATTTTGTGTGCTTTCCAAACATATATATGGTTCCTGCAGAATATGTTTGGGGGAATATGTCTCACAAGACGTATTTTTCAGCGTGTCAGTCATTCCCGTAATATTGAGCCAGGTATTGCTTTTAGACAGGTGCGCATGCTCATATATAAGAATACTAAAATGTTTTATCTTGCAATTGAATACTTATTGATATTTCAAATGTTGCCCTGTTCAAATTTAAAAGACGACATAAAACTGTACCCATTTCCATGACTTTGTAAACCGAAAACTAAGAGAAAGTTAATCCTTCATTTTACATATAATTTCTGTGCAGCTATTACAGCCATGGGGCATAGTCGTTGTTTTTTTATATTTGTGTATGGGTCATTTCATGTCAAGTGACCCAACTTTTGAAACAGATGTCTTCCGATCGGGATGAAACTTGCACCAAGGTTAGTCTTATTGGATAGCAGCTTAGACAAAAACTTTAAACGAGATCGGTCAAGATCTCTCTGAGTTAGAGGGGGTCGAATTTTAACATTTTGGCCAAACAGGTGTTTTTTCCCATCCATGTAACTTTTTACCTATTTTTCTTAGCAAAATTTGTCCTGACTGTTTTAGATAGATATTTCTTCAATCTTTTTAAACGAAAATAATAAAAAATAAAAAAAAAATTTGTTGATTTTTTTTTTTGCAAAATGAAAAATGTTTTTTGAATTTTTTTTCAAGAGAAGACCATTTTTTTTTTGCTCAAAAGAAAGCTTAGGTCTTTTCCTTTAAGAGCTTTATGGTCCCTTAGTGGGATTCGACCTATTTGTCTATAAAAATAAATGTTTTGTAACTCAAAACAACGGCTTTTCAAGTTTTAGCATATGCACTATTTTGAATTTGTTTCTATTTTGTGTAAGTGTTTCTAAAACCTTAAAAATAGAACTTATACTAAGAAACTACACAAATTAACCTTTCCAACGGTACGTAACGTGTCTAACTGAAGTTTCATATCCTCGATAATATAATACCCACATAATCAACAGTTTCGGAGTCATAAAGAAATTTATGAAGAAAAAAAATAATCACACACTCCCAAAGAAAAAGAAGGGAAAAACTTTAGAGTGCAAAACTGAAGCTCTAGTAACACAGTTTTATCAGAGAGATGATATGAGCCGCCTGATGCCAGGGATGAAAGACTGGGTGTCTGTACGAATCGGTGACAAGAAAGTTCAAATGCAGAAGAGGATGGTTCTCTGCCACCTGAATGAGTTATTTGCAACATTTCAGTCTGAACACGAGGATGTCAAAAATTTTTCATTTTCCAAAAAAAAAAATATCAACAAATTTTTTTTTTTTTTATTATTATTTTTTTTAAAAAAGAAATAGCTATCTAAAACACTGAGGAGAAATTTTTCTAAGAACGATAGGTAAAAAGATACATGGATGGGGAGAAACACCTGTTTGGCCAAAATGTCAAAATTCGACCCCCTCTAACTCAGAGAGTTCTTGACCGATCTCCTTGAAAGTTTTTTTCTAAGCTGCTACCCAATAGGACTAATCTTGGTGCAAGTTTTATCTCGATCGGAACACATCGGTTTCAAAAGTTGGGTCACTTGACAGGAAATAACCCATATACATAAATATCTTTGTTAAAACTCTGTATTATTTACAGCATCCGGTTGGAAAGTGTAGAAGCTTTTCCAACGTATTTGACGATGGGAGCTAGCAATGCTCACAGAAAAGTTACTGTTTTAAATGTGACGCAATAACAATGGAGTGGGCCAAGAAGAGCAGTTAACGGCTAAATAGCCGTAACTATTATATTTATGGTAAACTTCCGTTTTAATATTTCCCCCCAACCACAAAGGTCATCATAAGAAAAGCTGAAACTGAAAATGAATGCCAGTTGTGTTATATGCTTGTTTCCATATTTTTTTCAAACCCTATATGAATAGTTATTCCAAATTACGGACTCTTTGCGTTGGGAGCATGAATATGGAAATATTGAAACGAATATCAAATAAATAGTGGTTTCTTTGATTTGAAATTGATGCCGTAGTTTAAGCTCTATCTACCCCAGCTGATGCCGTTGTTGTTAACAAACTACCCTAAACACAAATTGTAAACTCAATTTAAGCATTTTTTCAAAGCCAAATCTGACTCTAGAGCACTTCATATCGCAATTCATAAGTAGAGAGAGTGGAAGGATACATATTCGTAATTCTCCTAAGCACAACGACTTGAGATGATTGCATTTATACTTGATAGATTTCGGAATACGAAATACATGTACCATCTTCTAGAGGCTACTACATGTCACAGTGTGTTTTTGTGATGTTGAAGTTTGTGTTACGATTGATTTAGGTTTTCCTGCACAGCCTCTTGTGGCTGGACTTCTAAATGCGTTTGTAGATATTACGAGATGAAATTTAACAGCAAAAAGTGACAGATATTTCAGCACTTATCATCAGTACTGGCATGGGTTTCTGTAAACTTTTAGAGTCCTAAGCAAATACTTTACTCGCTCTTCTGTATCACTGTCAAACGGTGGCATTAAACTGCCTTTACGACAGGATTCTTGTAACAATGGTCGCTTCTCATCTTTTATTTATTATGAGCGAGAATATTTTGACACGGTCGAGTACGGGGCTTCTTGTGTCACAAACAAAAAAGTAGAGTGTAAAAAGGAAACCCGAGAAATATCAAAAATCGATATTGTCAATAACATTTTATGTCTTTCATCGAAATACTTATCGAGTATTTGCGTAGTTTTTCAGTAGTCGAAATGCGGATTTTATTTCCACTTGACTATAAGGAAATGTATGCAGTGATTCAGCATTGGATTTTGTGGATATTTCTTTCTTTTCTGGAACACTTGGCAAACAAACGGAAAAGTATTGTTACAAAGAGTTTAAGAACATGGCGTTATGGTCGTAGTAAATATGAACTATTGCTATTGAGTAGGGATTATTGAATTACAATGTAAAGCATAGAAAACTTTTATTGAATAGATTTGAACAAAAAGTTTCAGAGGATTTATTGAAGAGGTTCAACACTAAAGCATTTAACTTGATCCTTACATTTTCAGTACAAATGTTAGGTGGTGTTACAAAGATGTGCAAGTAAATGACAGTATTTGAAGATTCAAAATGGATTGACAGTTAGTGGTTTACCAATTTCTCAGTTTAAACAAAAGCTGAAAAACGAATTTGAATTACGGTAAGTAAATCAATGAATTCAAATAAAATGCATAAGATATTTTACGAAATGTAGTACTAGTTATTCACAAATTTTATATTATTCTTTGCTGTTCTTGTTTCTCATTGGTAATAACATTTTGGCATTTATCCAATATGTCGTATGCACTAATATCTGTGGTCACAAACAATAACAGCCGAAGTCGATTCTAAAATTTTTCAGAGAGAACAGTTTAAAGTTTAATATCGTTACTGGAAATCAGGAGTCGGAGTTTTTGTGGTAAGTTTTTTTACAGATAACGAGGAAACGAATTCTTTTACTTACTTCTTAACAAAAAAAAGGTTGCTTATTTGAGCACGGTGACTTGTCAAAAATTTTTTTTTAATTTTCTCCTAACTCGAGTTAGGCTGTTATTGTTTGTGACCACAGATATGTACACTAGGTCGGGCCAAAAAAAAAGTTCACGCTACGGGATTTGGCTGGCAGTAAAAAAAATTCTAAGGGTCAAGTAGAATACACACACAAAACTTCAGAAAAAACAATTAACCTCTTCACGTCCCGCAATGCAATTGAAACAAAAATGAGATACAATTTCACATTTAGGAAAATTTTATTGTGATTGGGTTACATTTTCAAAATTGTAATTTTTAAAATGACACACAAAAAGAAGAGGAACCCAAATTTAAATGTAAAAAACAATGGATATGAGCAATTTTTTGGTGGATATGTATTTTACTTTTACTGCAGAATTAACAATAGTCCTTTGTGCTCTTATGGCTCCCAAGTTTAATCAAACTTTTAATTTAAATTTTTTTAAATGTTTTATGTTGAACCTAAATGCCATTCTATATTTCTAGTAATAGAAATATAGTTTTTCAACAAAATCTTTGCACAATGCAGTCTTGTGATTCCTGGCAAACCGTAGAACTATTTCAGATCTAGCCACAGATTTCCGTCATCGGCTGTTTGGAATGATGCTTTTGAAAAATTCATCGAACTAAACGCCAACAAAATCTAATTTGAATTGATAATTCACCGCTATGCCAGTGTTCAAAAAATGTCGCAAGCAAAACACACAAGCAAACATTTGCAGAAACTTCTCTCCATCTCCAGAGAAACATCGGTTCCCATTAGACATGTATTTTCCCGTTGCCCAGAAGGACAACACAGTTCTTACAGACAATAACAATTACCCGCAGATTCATCGTTCTCTACAGTTTGCCAGGAATCATAAGACTGCATTGTGTAAAACTTCTTCTAAAAAACTTAATTGCCTTTATTACAAGAAAACCGCTTTTTATTTTTTCATCTTTGGTCTGAATTTTCCTTTGGCTGCACAAAAAACCGCCAAAATAAAACCGCCCAAAAAAATAAATGTTAAATTACCCAAACATTTCCCATATAAAATTTGGGTGAAAATATTTGTCCCTTTTTTGGGCAATTTTTCATAATATTGAAATTAATAATTAACATTTCATAATATCGAAATTAATAATTAATAACACTGTGCAACACGAAAAAAAATAACCATATTCGGACACCACTACGTGATAAAAGACTAAAAAAAAAAAGATCCGTGTCTCCCAATTTTTCCCAAAGTCATGCACTTTTTTTTTATGGGCCGCCAAAGATTTGGGGCCTAGGTATCGTTTTTGTATAAACGTGATCATTTTCTCAGGCTCATATCTTGCAAACCGTTCAGAATTTCGATTTACTCTCTGAGGCAAAGTTGTAGCTCTTGTCATAAAAACAAAAATTGCGAACATATAAAAAATAACTTCACCTTCCAGATCAAAATCGCAAAAAATTTAAAAAAATTCGATTTTTTTTTACCTTTTTTCCCGTGTTCAGGTCCATAGGTAGCAAACCGTTCAAAATTCAAGGAAACAATCAACTACAAAAATTTACCTAAGACCTCAATAAACAAATTTCTAGAACATATAAACTTCCTAGAGATGATTCTTAACACTGTTTAGGTAGCACGCAAAAGTGAAAAATTTGCCGAAAATTTTGTAATTTCATTTTTTTTTACCTTTTTCTCCTGTTCAGGTCCATAGGTAGCAAAAAATGAAATATGCCTGGCCAGAACCATCTGTTTGTCCAAGGGTTAACACCGTTTAGGTATTTAGGTATTAGGTATCATTTAACAGGCGTACTTAATGGCCCTGACATTAGAAAGCAATTCAAGAGCAACTTTGATTCATCGCTTGATGAAAATCATTCAATGGCATGGATTTACCTTCAGCGTGTTTGCACCAGAGTCTTGGGAGGGGATCGAGACGCGGAACCGGAAGCAAGAGAATGGGTGAAACAAATGCTGAATTATTTTGAGATAATCGGCGCATCGATGACATTAAAGCTGCGTTTTCTTCATTTTCATTTTGACGATTTTATCAAACAACTCCCTACCGAATCCGATGAGCAAGGAGAACGGTTTCACCAAACCACAATGCCCATGGAAAAACGGTACAAAGGCAAAAACCTCGACGCATTGCTTGCAGAGGTATGTTGGTGGAGTCACAAGATCACCCTGTATGATGTTAATGAAGTATTTGAAGAAGAAAGAGCTGATGATGGAGGGCAGTCTGGAAGCAACGTGCCTGTGGACACCATAATTGCTGAATCAGAGTCAGATTCGGACGATTCGGACGACGATTTGGATCCACAACTTAAGAGAGCGCGATTTGCAAGTCCAGGGCCATCAACATTATAAACATAATACGAATACTTTTTTTTAATATTTTTGTAATAGATAGCATAGTATCTCAATGTTGAAGTAAATAAAAAAACAAATGAAATTAAAAAACGGTGTTAAGAATAATTCCCAGGAAGTTTATATGTTCTAGAAATTTATTGAGATCTTAGGTAAATTTTTGTAGTTGAGTGTTTCCTTGAATTTTCAACGGTTTGCTACCTATGAACCTGAACACGGGAAAAAAGGTAAAAAAAATTTTGATCTGGAAGGTGAAGTTTTATATGTTCGCAATTTTTGTTCTTTATGACAAGAGCTACAACTTTGCCTCAGAGAGTAAATCGAAATTCTGAACGGTTTGCAAGATATGAGCCTGAGAAAATGATCACATTTTTACGAAAATGATACCGAGGCCCCAAATCTTTGGCGGCCCATAAAAAAAAAAAGTGCATGACTTTGGGAAAAATTGGGAAACACGGTCCTTTTTTTTTAGTCTTTTATCACGTAGTGGTGTCCGTATATGGTTATTTTGCAATGGCTTAAAAAATTACACACAGTGTAATAAAATACCCGAATGGAGGTGACAAGCTTGTCACTTTTCTCCTGTTAAGAAAAAATTACAGAATATTAGACAGTGTCTGAATTAAAGCTAATCACATATACACGAACACAGTTTTAGAAGAAATATGAGTTTGTGATAAATTTGTAGATTCGTATGGGAGGTACTAGAAGAGGCGTGGCTACAATAACTACTTTCAATCCGAAACTAAGTTTTGGGCAAGTAATATTGACTGACAAAATTGTATTGTGGTCTGTAAAGATTTACGGCAGTTAACATGTTGACCAGCCAGACAGACAAAAAATCACCGCTGCTGGATGGCTAGCCTTCCGTAGGTCGGTCAGCTACAAATATTTCAGTACCCCCACATTTTACTCATACCTCTATTTCTTTGCTCCACTTGTTATACCGTCACCCGTGGGATGGGGGTATATATCATTCAATCCGGAAAATTATATAATGCATAAAAGGAGCTATATTCGACCCTCCGTATCTTTGGCCGAAATTGGTTTTAAGACGTTTTAAGATGATTGAACCATGTCCGTCGGTCTTTCTGGATATCCGAGGTTAGTTTGGGATTGAAAATTGGCGTTTTGGTCACGCTCCTTCTGGCACCTTCCAAACAAATCGACACATTTAGTACAAAATCACGTTTCTTCTAAAACTTTTTTCTGGTAGATGTGATTAGGTTCAACCCAAAAATTGGTTAATAATCTATAAATGTATACTAAACTGGAGAAAATTGTCGAGGTTGCTACACCCATGCTGGTACCTCCTATACAAATCTTGTTGGTCGTCCGGGTTGTCAATGCGATAAGTCCCATGCAACACTTCCGATTTTAATGAAACTGGATTCTAAGCTTCGTGTCATCAAACGCCAGACACCCAGTAAGACAATCTTTATGAAATTTGGTACTAGACAAAATTTTGTCAAATGCCACTCTTCTATGGAAAATGGCCTAGCTATGTCCACGTTAGAATATAAATTGTGTTGCTCTTGGTTCCAGCGACGTCGGTACTCGCCATTTTCCCTAACAGGACCATATATTTCATGGAGAATTTTTCACTCGTATACTCTTAGGTGTTTTTCATCCGCTTGCGATATGACCCAAGTTTCGGAGCCATATGTCAAGACAGGTAAAATTAGAGTCTGATATAGCTGGACTTTTGTCCGTCGTTGTTCCTAAACTGTTTGCTGAGCCCAAAATAGCATCTATGTGCAAGCACAATTCTACTATCTATCTCAAGGCTGACGTTGGTGTCCTTGTTCACGGCGGATACAAGGTAACTTTAAACTTAAATCGGTTGTCAACGTTCAAGTGCGGACCAAGTCGAGAGGTTTCTCTAGTCGTTCACACCATCAATTTTGTCTTGCCCTCATTAACAGCAAAACCTACCTTCGCCGATTCCTTTTCGATTCTTGAAAAAACTGCAGTAACTTATCGCAAATTTCTCCCAATAATGTCTATGTCGTCGGCATACGCCAGCAACATATGGCGTTTCGTGTTCATGGTCTTGTTCGTATTTACTGCAGTTTTTCTCAATATTATCTGCACTAAGATGTTGAAGAGATTGCACGAAAGTGTGTCGCTTTGTCCAAGTCCTCGCTTGGTACAGAATTGTTCAGTAAGGTCTTGCCGCACTTTCACTGCTGATTTGGTGTTGGTCAGCGTCATTCTACAGAGGCGAATCAGTTTTGCCGGAATACCAAGTTCAGACATAGCTTCGTACAGTTTTCCCCGCATGGGGATAACGAACGCAGCTTTATAATCGATAAAAACGTTGTATGTATAGATTTGCTTTTCGTGGGTCTTTTCCAGGATTTGGCGTAGCGTGAATATTTTTCAGTCGTGGACATGCCTGGTCTAAAACCACACTGATAAGGTCCAATCAAGTTTTCAATAATTGGCTTTAGTCTTTCGCATAATACGCTCGAAAAGACCTACGCAATGGGTAAAAGACCAGATAAAAGACAGACATACGCAATGGATAAAAGACACACGGACTACCCTTTTTGAATACAGGATAGATTCCCCCAGCCACATACCGCACAGAAGTCGATGCATGTGGGCTCCATAATCACTTAGGATCGTAATTAAATTGGATATTGAATAATATTTGGCGCAATGCGAACTCGGTCGCATTGGATGAATTCTGATGAGGGTATGTTTAAGTTGGTTCACCCAACTGAAATTTCTGTTTGACATCGACAACATCAAATATCAAATGAGTCGGACAGGCGACCAATCACCATCACGTACAGTAACGAACCCTTATGGGTATGCGTATAAAAATTGACTTTGAATTTTGTAAATACATCCATTAATATAGCGTGGTCCTGAAGGGTACCCGCGACAAAATTTACCACTCTTTTACTTAACTCAATCACGGTAAAATTTTGATGACCTAATGCTTCAGCAGCACTTTTTAGCATCGTCTTAACATTCATATCGAATGTCGTTTAGGCCGGCACCGCCTTACTGGACTTCTTAGAATTTGAATTTAGGAACATTTATTTGATCGCTTTAGGATTTGTTGACGAAACTGGCGACACCTTCTTATCTATTGAAGCCGCCCGCCCTAGGCAACCTTCTCCATTGAGCCATAAAATACTTGGCTGGCCATATCGACATCACTAACTTCTTCATCTTCACCAGTGTCGCATACTACATCATTGAGCATTTTCTTCCTCTCATTCAAAAGTTTTTCATTATCCCGCAACCTGGCCTCCACGCCCTCCAAGGCTGGGATCCTGAATTCCACGTTTTTTTTTTGAGATTTTCATTTTCTGACGTCAGTTCGTGGATCGCCTGCTAGAGACTGTCTTCCAGTTTTCCAAGGAGCAATTCTTTTGCCCTCTTATTTTTACTAGGGGTAGCGGCACCAGAGGCACCCGCAGTTGGCTTTGCAGTACCCGAGGCAGCGGCAATAGGCACCTTGACGAGGAATAACTTGGGTTTGATAATAGGGGAGCCCCTGTCCACCCTTTTCTTTTTACCTGCGGAGCTGCTGGCACAATCTTTCCTCTCAGCACGAGCCACCAACATCTTGCTCATATAAATATCGATGCCAGTATCGCTAGTGTAGCTTATGCCTTTTTCCCAGCTAGAGACACTAGGGGTCTTGCCAGCAGACGCGTTTGCGCCAGTTGTTTTCACCTTTTTTTCAGTTGATTTCACAACTTCGTGACTTCAGGTTTTTGGTCGACACCAAATTAAACTTTTGCGTACTTTTTGAAAAAAGCACTTGTTGTTGCGCAAAGTAGTTTGATTTTTCACTATTTTTCGAAAAAAACGCTCGTAGGTGCGCACACTAGCTTTTCTGTGTTTTCCTTAAAAACCTCCAAAAAATCCAAATCCTTTGGGTAATCTCGTGGCCAGAAGCACCAGTGACACCTTCCGCCATAACCACAGCAAGCAGGAGTCCACCAGGCCCAGTTTCGACAAACCTTTCTAAGAGTTTTAGACCTTAGGTCCTTTTCAGTCGACACAAAGTTCAACTTTCGGCTGACTTCGAAAATTCCAAGTTCGTAAGCCAGATACTGTTTTTTCCACAGAAAATTTCCACAATAGTGCACAGCAATGAGAAACAATTGACTTGTGGTACTTTCACCACGACCAGATATTTTTGCATTCACTTGTATTTCACAAAAACACTTTACACACATTCTTTATCATCAATTCACTTATTAATGTAGACTTTCTGGGCTTATTAATACAAACTTTTCCTTTCAAATAAACCAAAAGGAAACAGTCTGGAGCGGTTAAATCCGGCCAACTAAAATCGCTTGTACGTGAAATAATTCGTTCACCAAAGATCTCGCGTAGAAGAGCCAATGAGTTTTTGCACAAGCTGAATTTTGTATGGAAATATTCATATTGAATGCAAAATTCTCTGCAACGACCTTCGTCAGAGGCCAAGTGATGTCGAACGTCTCCTGGTTGATGTTTCTCTATCTTCCCAAATACTAAATATTAATATTATAATAATATTATTCATTGGACTTATAATACTCGTGAAAGAAAAAACCTCGCTTGACTTCTCATGTGGAATAATTTCACACCATTGAACAATCGATTGGTAATTCAAAACTGTCTTAACAAATTATTTTGAAAATATACGAGGGCGGATCAATAAGTCCGTTACTTTTCGAACTTCCCTCTTAGTTATATGATATGCAACACCGCTCCCATCAAGTATCACCTGGTAGTAGACTACTGTTCCATTTTGAGCAAGTGCCGTCATTTACTTTGCGTTTAACAGCTGTTCAAAATATACAGCATACAATACATACAATATATCGTGAATTTTTTTAAAAATGGAAAAAAGTGAATTTCGAGTGGTCACTAAACATGATTGTTTGCAAAAAAAAACCCGTGAATCAAGCCAAAGAAAGCCTTGATAAATACTTTGGGGACTCTGCGCCATCATCGATATCAGTGGTAAAAAAAAGTGGTTTACTGACGTTCGTTGTGGTCGCACAATTACAAATGACGCTGAACGTTCTGGATGGCCAATTGAGGTCAATACACCCTAAAATGTCGAAAAAATTCGCGATATGGGGTTGGCCAATCGAAGAGTAAAAGTGCGTGAGATTATTGATGCCATAGGAATTTCATACGCCACTATGGTTTCGATTTTAAATGATCAGTTGGGTTTAAGCAAGCTGTCTGCAAGATGGGTGCAGCGCTTGCTCTCAATTAACAATAAACGTACGGGTGCACACGTGCGTAATCCCAATGGCAAAATTCCACGAATTGGGCTACGAATTGGTACCTTATCCGCATTATTGTCCGGATTTAGCCCCCAGTGACTATTTGTTATTTCCAAACCTAAAGGAATGGCTCGGTGAAAGTATTGATCAAACAAATGTCTTTTTTATGGACCTCGAAAATCCTATTTTTTGGAAGGGATACACAAATTGGAGAAACGTTGGACTAAGTGTATTGAGCTAAAAGCAGATTTTGAAAAATATTTTTTTTTTTTGCAAAAATAAATTCTTTTTCATTCAAAAAGTCACGGACTTTTTGATCCGCCCTCGTATGCACTCAAACTCATTATTCGGATTGTATACTGCAAGTATATACAAAAATATTTTCCACAGGGCTTTCTTAAATTACGAATCAAATGCGGACTGTTCTGTTGTCCTTTTTTTCTCATATGTCTATATATTTCACTTTCGTGTATGTCTGCCTGAACATTTTATTAAAGCTTAAATAATTTATAAATAAAATATCATACATAGTTTGAAAAAGAATACAAATCAAAGAAAACAAATGTCCTTATAACATAAGGAAAACTTTATCATTAGCTTGTGTTGAAGCATCAAATGTTGACGTCGGTTTCAAGGATTACTCTTTCCCAGACATTTATGGATATGTTGAAAATAGTAGGTGCGAGAAGTGAATTACAGCTGATTTAAAGGACAAACTGAAAACTCTCTCGATTATATGTTTTGTAAGAGAGATAAAACAGCTGTATGCGCTTTTGTTGTTGGTGTACATTAAGTTTATCTGTTTGCCAGCTAAAAACGAAAGCTTTTTTGTGACTTGAGAGCTGGTCATCTGGGTTTCTTAGGAATTTTATCAGATAAGAGAACATGCAAGAAGAATAAAAAGGTGAGAGGAGAGAATTTTAAGTAAAGAGAAATATTTTTCAGAGAGGGATGGAGAATTCTGCGCAAAACAGAAAAAAATATTGTTTTTAGTAAATTTTCCGGCCTGAGAGAGAGAGAACAAAAGAGCTAACTTTAAAGAGAGTTATTTTGATGAGCTCTTCGTTGTTGCGAGGACCAACTGATGGACGATGTATCCACAGAGAATTTATGGAATGTTTCGAAACAGAATATTTTGGTTTCAACGAAACGCCTTTTGTTGAAACACAGAAAACTGTTTGATTTATAATTGTTTTTTTAAAGAGAAGATTTAATTTTTAAATACAACAATCGAAAATAACGCTCTTAAACCATTCGTTCTGTGATATCATAATTCATAGTGTAGAAACTTAATAGGGAGTTCTCGTTTGAGGCGCTTCATCGACTTTGTCGAATAAGGAAGAACGATTGTGCTGTCGTTGAGCGCACCGTTTGCCTTATTGTGAGCAATTTTCTCACGTTTATAAAACAATCGTCAGAGAACATACCAATCATTTTGAATCTTTAACAAGTTAATTTTAGCCTGTGTTCTGTGATTCGCAGTGCGTGTGTTCTTAAGTGTTACATTTACTTGGAAAAAGGGACAAGGATGGCTTTGTATTTCCGTTGAATTTTCTTCACAAGCATAAAATATACAAGGACATACATACGTTTACAAATTTTATTTCCTTGTTTTTTGTTAATGGGTAAAAACTGTTCGGCTGTCAAAGTTATAACAAATAAATACAAAAGTTGACCTCGTTTGATATTTTTTTTATTAGCAGCCATCTAATGGCAAC
Organism: Phaonia tiefii; assembly: GCA_963931995.1. NCBI lineage: Eukaryota > Metazoa > Arthropoda > Insecta > Diptera > Muscidae > Phaonia > Phaonia tiefii. The sequence continues at coordinate 320,583,308 of OZ008367.1, read as the reverse complement.
CTTGACTTGCTTCCTTGCTCATGTTACATTTTATGTCCTCTATCCTGGGGATTATTTTCAGGTGATGTTGTGTTATGATTTCACCACATTAATTTGTTTCATAACTACTGAATGCTATTCATTAAATATGTAACAACACTCTAGTATAGATGAGTAAAGTTGGATATGAGCAAATTTCTAGCAGCTGTATCTAAAGGTCAGTAAAGTAACAAATTTCATCAATTTTTAAGACGGAGATACAGAGTCAACAAAACTTTTCAGGTAAAAATTCAATACGCAATTCATTCCAGATAAGGAACTATTTTCTTCATTCAAAAGACCAAATGATACTGCAAGTGTACCACTCAATACAACCCTATTGTTGCTTATGCTAAATGACTCAGGATTATTTTAAGTTTTGTATTACCCCTTAAAGGCCCGGTAAATAATTGCTTACTTTAAAGTGGTGGCCAATTTGTTCCAGTTATGCGTTTCCCCTTGAATTATTATGATTATAAGGCTGACGATGTGAGAAGAACGACAGTTTCTTTTCATTCCAAACTGAAACTATAATCCATATTTTTCGCAGTGGTGTTTTAGTTTATTTATAAATTCAGTTAAAAACAGCATTTGTAGTTTAACATAAAAAATGTTGTTTCATCTTCACATATAAAAAAAAACATGACAATATTGGTTTCTGAACTAAAGAAATTTTTTTCAACAATTTATAAAAATAAGTCAAAAAATGTGCGATTTTTTTTTGTTCACCTGAATAAAGGCACTTTATTATTTTTTTATTATTTTTAAAGTGAGCGATGATTTTTTGTAGGAAGCGTTTGTTTATTACAATTTATTACATTTTAATTATTTTACGAGTCAAAATGGCAAAACAAAAAATTTTAAATCTATCGGAAAAAACTAAAATCGATGTAGCTAAAAACATTGGACGGAGCACAACAGTTGTCGACAATTACATCAAGGACACCGAGGAGTGTGGAAAAAATTTTAAACGAAAGGTTTCATTGTCTTTATCTACGTATGAGAAAAGAAAAATCATCAGAATTGCTTCTAATTCTGCCTTATCCTTGTCAAAAATAAGAGCTCAAACTGGAGTGGAAGCGAGCAACTCATCAGTACGCAGAGTAATTAAGAGCTGTGAGGTGTATTTACGTATGAGAAGAAGTTTAATTTGGATGGGCCTGAGGGCTACAACTATTATTTCCATGATCCATGAGAGGGCGGCTTGAAATTCGAAGTGTAAAAATGACTGGTGCAAGCTATAAAATGTTATTTGAATCAGCTTTTCCGAAGTTCACTGAACTATTTGGTCCCATATCTTGGAAAATATACTCAACACCAGAGTAGTAATGTTAATATTCTTGACTGGCCATCCTATTCGCCAGATCTAAACATTATCGAAAGTGTCTAATGACAAAATTTGATGGCAAGCAGTGACTAATTCAAGCCATTAAGGAAGCTTGGAATCAAATTTCGTAGGATTACATAAATTCTCTTTATCTCTCTATGAAAACCCGTATATTTGAAGTTATTAAAAACAAAGGGGGTTGTACCCGTTACTAGTACTTCTTAAATAAAGTAAAGTAAATTAGAAAAAAATTGTTTTTCATTAAAATTAGTTAAGATATTTAAAGTTAATTAAAGTTGAAAATCGTGTTTTAACATTTCGATCAACTATTTTTTGACATCTATTAATCGAACTATAGATAGCGATTTTCTTGTAATCGATGTAGTTTCTGTGGTTTGTGATTGTACATTATTACCAAATTGTTTGGAAGCATTTGAACCTATATAAAATTTTTTTTTGGTTAATGTATGAGAAATTCATACTACAAGCTTACAATAAATGAATATTTTTCTAATTGAAAAATGGTTAGTTTTTGTTGGAAATAACAGACAATTCAGTTCAACACAACATAACTAGTTGCGAACTCCGTGACAAGTTCATCATCAGATACCTAACTACTGTGCCTGAGAATTGATACCATCGGTTGATCAAACTCAATTCTGCAATTCACATTTGCGAATTAAGCGGTGGCTGCGCTACTTTACTTGTGTTGTACTCAAGTTTTTTCGTAAGTCAGATATGAATGAATTGTGTTGTGAGTTTTTGGATGTTTATATGTGACGGTCTGCATCACCTATACGGAACATACGATGTATCATATATTTCAGAATTCCTGAGGACGCGACGAAAGACGAAATATTGAAAAATAATTTAAAATGTATACAAAAAAATTGACCTGGAGCCTAATTATTTAAAAATTAATATCTATTCATTTTATATGTGTTCAGATTTGAGTCGGCTTGAGATCATAGGCGAATAAAAAAATAATTAAAAAAAATTAAATTACGGTGTTTTATTTATAAATGCACTAAAAACTAGAGAATAATTTTTCTCTTAGCCTCAATAAGTATATTCTTCTTCATGATGGGGTTGTACAATGGTCCGCCTACTTAGCACTTCAACAACAATGGTCTAGATACTTTCAACAAAGAGCGTAATTAAAATGAATTAGTTAATTAATTTTCTAGGGATCTCTAAAATAAAACGCTTGCATTTAAATTAAAAATGGTGACATTTAATTTTGACACTTAATTTGACATTTAATTTTACGAGCTTTAAGAGCGCTACGTTCGGATTTTCATCGGAAAATCATCTTCAGCGATGAGGCTAATTTCTGGCTAAATGGCTTCGTAAATAAGCAAAATATGCGTTATTGGTCAGACAGCAATCCAAACGTAATCCATGAGTCATCATTGCATCCCGAAAAAATTACGGTTTGGTGCGGTTTATGGGCCGGCGGCGTCATTGGGCCGTACTTCTTCCGTGATGATCAAGACCGGCACATTACTGTGAATGCGAGTCCTACCGTTCAATGATAACCAAATATTTTTGGCCCCAATTGGATAATATGGACTTGGAGGACATGTGGTTGCAATAGGACGGCGTCACAAGCCACACAGCGAATGCCACAATAAATTTATTGGAAACCAAGTTTGGTGAACGTGTTATCTCACGAAATAGCCCAGTCGATTGGCCGCCTCGGTCGTACGATTTGACGCCGTTAGATTATTTCCTGTGGGGCTACGTCAAGTCTATGTTCTATGCCAACAAGCCAGCGACGATTGATGAACTTCGTACGAATATCGAACGGGAAATTACATCAGTATCGCCCAATTTATGCTTGAAAACCGTCGAAAATTGGGTTTAGCGTCTGGATTTCTGCAAGCGTGCCCGTGGTGGTCATGCAAAAGAAATCGAGTTCCATACATAATGGCATCGAACGTACTTTCACAGGAATAAAAAATTCATTGGTATCTAAAACCAGTTTTGTTTTATTTAAAAAAACTTTTGTTGCGCTCTTATTGAAAAACCCGATATTTGCAAGCACAATTCTCCTATTTATTAACATGCTGTTCTTCTTCAAGGCGGATCCAAGGAATAAAAAATCATCTACCACTTCAAAAGTAAAGAGGTTGTCAAGGTTCACGTGCGAACCAAGTCGATAGGTTTATCTAGTCGTTGACACCAGGCTGGGTTTGCCTCCCGCCACCGTTATATTGACAATGAAAATACACAATGGAAACAACGAACACAGAGACCCCCCAACTGTTGGCGACCCTCGCAAACGTTATAAGGGAAACACAATTACAACACTGAATTCATTCAACACACAGTTACAATTCACTGTGGAAAAGGAACAGGACCACAAACTTCCGTACCTGGATAGTTTAGTCATAAGACAAGCAAACGCTCCCAAAATAGGCTGGTACCAAATACCGACAGCATCGGGAAGACTACTAAATTTTGAGTCCAAACACCCCAGAAGGACTATTATGAACACAGCCGGCAACTTTATTAGGAGAGTATTACTGGTAAGTGATATACAGTTTCATGGGACGAATAAGGCGAAAGTACGGAGAATACTCCTATTGAACAATTTTCCGAGAAGGACGATTGAAATTAAATTAACTAAATTTCTCGAGCTGAGATTGGACGACCGACAGATAATATTAACGCATCCGAGGCGACAATATACAAATCCATATATTCCTGGACTATCTGAAAGGATAAAAAACTCGAACATCTACGATAAGGGGAAATATGAATTGGCATTTAAGTCTCGTCGTACGCTAAACTATCTTTTCAGCCGGACCAAATCGAAAATTGACAACGACGACAAGCCCAATGTGGGTTATAAAATACCGTGTAATGGGGATAAGTCCAGCGTATGCCAGAAGGTGTATGTTGGCACACTTATGAATAAACTGAAGACACGAATATCTGCTCACAAATCGGACCAAAAAGCGCACTATGAGCCCTTGGAACAAAAAAAAACTGCACTCGCGGCCTAATAAACCTAACTTTGAAGAAGTGGAAATTCTTGCTGAAGAGAAAAATTACACTCGACGTTTCTTTCAAGAAATGTTACACATGCTTGACGTTCCACCGGAGAAAAGGCTTAACTTTATGCGTAATACAGAGCGATGTGCGCAAGTGTATACGCACACTATTCAAAAATTTAAGAGGAAAATCAAAATCAGTTGACATAAGCTTGCGGAAAAGTTTCGACGCATTTTGTGTTATCTTGCAATGTATGTAGTTACAACTTTTTATTCCCTCGAAAGATGAAAATATATATTTATTGTGGTTTTTGTTTATATTGATTTACAAATGTATAAAACACTTTACGTTTTTTCCTTGTATTAGTTTTTTCCTTGTATTAATTAATAAAGTCGTGACGAAAAGACAATCCAATACATTGTTTTCTTTATCACGTATGACCTCAAGCCGAAACAAATCTGAATACATATAAATGTTAGTGGTGGTATACCTATGAGGTTTCTGGATCAAAAAGTTAACAAAAAGTGGTTAAAACAGTGACGCCAAGTTCGCAAATTTCTGTTTAGCAGGCACCAACCACACAATACCGTTATCGTTACATTGCATAGACCCAAAACATTGTTAATATTTGTCAGCAGATGGCACCACTGTGCTTTAAATGTGATCCGACAACCCTGTTTGTGTCTGGACCGGATTCCAAGAGTTCTGGAGAGGAAGTGATTAAACCCTTTCATATACAATTGTACCGTTAAATGGGCTTTCATGTTTAATAATTTTTGCAAGGTTTGAAATAGCTTAAGCTACCCTCACACCATTTAATATTTCATGGGCACAAGTTTGATAAGAAACTAAAGGAAATTTTGTACGAAAAGGGTAATTAAAATCAGAGGAAAGATAATTAAGGTTGAGAACGAAGTAAATGTGTGGAGATGGGAGCGAATATGTATTGTCAAGATCATTTGTGTTATATTTTAATATTGTGTACAATGTGTCTACGATCTAGCATGTGTAATCGTTTCGCTTGTTACGTATGGAACGCATACTTTATTTGTGTTATGAGTAAATGTCAAATCAAAACCCATACATATGTATGTTACTTAGTACATTGATTGGGAGTGAGATTGAAAACCAAGAAAATTTGTGGGGAGCGGGTGTGAATATGTGGTGTCAAGTCATTTGTGTAATGTTTTAATATTGTGAGTTAAATGGCTGCAAATCGCAACAATGTATTTACGACATAAAGCCGGAATCACAATGCAAGCAACATTTTCAATAGGCGTTCGCAATGTAAGCAACAGTTTACCTCGAATCGAGATGTTTGTTCCAACAGGTGATACCAGTATTACGGCCAATACATCAAGCCAACAAAAAAAAATATATATTTTGTTTCTGTGTCAAAGTTAACACAAATGTATGTCAATAATAAAAGTATGCCAGAAATTCCAAAAACCAAATACATTTGAATTTGATTCTTCATGTAATGAACAGAAGGAAAAACCAAATCAGTTAACTTGTTCTTATATCACAACTTCTATTAGTTGCATCATGATTCAAATGACACAAATGTCACGTCTAGCTTTGTATTTCGAATATTAAAAAATGTTAATGTATTTAAACATATTTGGTATTAAAAGATTCTACAGATAAAATAACGTTTTATATGCATCTTTTAACACAAATGGGTTCAATTTTCATTAATGTTTTTATGGTTGCAAATAAAATTCGAAGTACAGCGCCATCTACCGCTTAACAGTATATTACATGGCTCAAAGCCGCATTCACAATGCAAGCGATACTTTCGTGTCTCATGCCGCCTCGTTCTCAGGCACAGAATTTCACATGTCTTTTCGTTTTTTGTACAATAATGTAACTCAAATTTGTCGCCGAAATTGGTCTATTTCTACTCCAACAACAAATTTGTTCGAATAAATATTATACTATTAAGCGGTAGATGGCGCTGCACTTCGAATTTTCTTCTCAAACTTGAAAACATCAATGAAAATTGAACCCATTTGTGTTAAAAGATGCATTATAAAACGTTATTTTATCTGTAGAATCTTTTAATACCAAATATGTTTAAATACAATAAAATTTTTTATTATTCGAAATACAAACAAATAGAAGTTGTGTGCTATAAAAACAACCTAAATTATTTGCTTTTTCTTCTGTTCATTACATGAACAATCAAATTCAAATGTATTTGGTTTTTGTAATTTCTGGCTTACTTTTATTCTTAACATACATTTGTGTTAACCTGGAGACGAAAAAAAACTATATTTTATTGTTTCCTTGATATATTGGCCGTAATACTGGCATCACCTCTTAGAGGAAACATCTCGATTCGAAGTAAACTGTTGCTTACATTGCGAACGCCTATCGAAAATGTTGCTTGCATTTTGATTCCGGCTTAAAAGTCCATTTAAAGGTACAATTGCATATTAAGGGCCGTTATTATAACTTGCCAATAGCTAAAGTTAGGATGTTATCTGACAGATTATTAGTTTTTCGTTATTATAAATATACTTTAGGCTAAAAGTGACCGGTAAGCTAAAGGGAAGATTGTGGTGCCTTTAACTTTTAACGTAAGGTGTATGTATTTAAAGTTGCCACATTTTCTGATATGTATATGCAGGAGAAGAAATTAATTGACATTAATTTAGCTTTGAAAATAAAAACTGAAAATGGAAAGCAGTCCACGTTTGTTTTATACAAACGAGCTAGATGATATTTTTGAAAACTCGTAGCCTAAAAGAAGAGCCTCCAAAAGATCTACCAACAGAACCTCTTCTTCTGCCAAGTAGTTTTTGGCTCGTTTTCGTGTTGTTTCCTTGTTGGCGTCGTCATTTTAATATTTTTTCAAAAATTCACAAATTTTTAGATTGCTTGTAAACAAACAAATAAAAGTACGTTGCCACTACGTAACTATTTTTATTATAAACCAATTCATTTGGTCAAAAGTAGTGGGTTTTTTCTTTGGTATTGCCACATTATCAAAAATATTAATTTTATTTTACTGGAAGGTTATAATAACAAAAAACATTTAATGGCCACTTTATTGCTCACTTCAGCTAAAGTTACCTTTTACTAACATTTACTTTAAAGGCAAGTTATAATAATGGGCCTAAAGGGTTTAATTACTTCCTATCCAGAACGCTAGGAATCCGGTCCTGACAAAAACAGTGTTGTCGGATCACACATTTGAAGCACAGTGGTGCCATCTGCTGACAAATTTTAATAATGGTTTGGGTCTATGCTAAGTAAAGATATCTAATTTGTGTGGTTTGTGTCTGCACTAAACAAAACTTTTGAGAACTTGGCAGCAATGTTTTAGACAACTTTTTCTGAATTTAGTCCTTCATAAGGAAATCACGATATGTATTTTTGTCCAGAAACCTCATAGGTATACTACTAATTTTGTATTTATAAATGGTATATATGTATATAATACTAGCATTGTTTTGCTTTCAAAGTTATTGTAATGCCAAAGGGTGATCTACATTTTTTGTACCATTGTGTTTCGAACTGTAGTTACGGCGGTTATAACTGTTTAGGTAAAATTTTACCACCTTGGGGACATGCGCTGGAAAAATAACCAAAAATGGCATCCTCTTTTAAATTTTTCACAGAATACAGTACAAGTGGTTCGAAAGGGGGAAATTTCCCCTAAGGCCCAAAACATCAAATTCAGCCACGGTTAATTTTAAAGGGTGTGTGGCAGCGCTCACTTACAACCTGGCTGTAATTCATACTGTGCCAGCAATATATATTCCAAATCTCATCATCATATTTCCCATAGTTCATGAGATATAGCTATTTTAAATTTCAAGTTATATTGGCAGTGCTACGCACCTTTATCCAATCACAACCAAGTATAGCAAAGGACTATCAGCAGGTCATCAGTACCACATTGTAAAACCTTCCTAACAATCGCTCTATTAGAAAAGCCGTCAGAACAAATTTTTAAAAGGGGGCATGACACCGCCCACTTACACATCGCCTTCATACCTCTGATAGTTCAAAAGATATAAACCGTTTAAAATTTCAATTTGTGTGTCTTGCCAACTGATCCGATCTATTATTGTTTGTTAAAACGGAACGCTTAAAAGTCACTTAGTTTTTTGTGAACTGCCTTTAAAAATTCCATGTCCGGAACCTTCTACACCCGAAACCAGAACCAAATACGGTGCGCGTTTAACTTATTGTTTCTTCCTTGCTGTGCCAGCACATCGTCACCCCTGAAGTTGGAAGCATTTAATTGTCAGACGAAATATTGCAGTTGTTGCATGGAATCGTTACAATCTTTTGAAATATTGGAAGTCATTAAATTTCCAAATGAAAAAAAAAATTTCTACAAAAGTACTATGAAACATAAGGCCAACTACAAGACGGTAGAGAAACAATAAACACTCTTTCAACGAGGTGAGAGTTATTAAATTTTTTTATTGAATTTTTAAATTTTGCGTAATTTACGGTTATGACATTTAAAATGTTTTTAAGAGATGTTGAAACAGATAAACCTTTACTGTCATTTGCATGTTTATGTTGTTTGATATCTTTAGGCGTTTGTGTTATTTCCTTTCACATTACTGTCCGAAAACAATGACTACTTTGCGGTCAATTTGAGTAGCATAATTAAAAAAACTTTATAGAATTCACAAGAGTTTTTGCGGTTACAAGCATTCAAAAGTATGCAAGAAGAAAGCAACAATTTAATAACTTTATCTATGAATTGTTGGGTAATAAATTAATGTAAGGCGGAATTGGAATTTCAACGTTTGGGTTCTAAGTGGTACTGGATTATGAGAGTCAGTCTGCTTGGGAGAAGCTGATATTGACTTGAAAATTTTAAAGAAAAATGTCAGTTACTTTGTAAATTAAAATCAGAATGTAATTGAAATTCTAAAATTAAAACAATTTATACCGTACTGTGGTATACGATTTTAATACCAAATGGGTTATGGAAAAACGTAGAGTTTCTTATACGAATGTCAAACAGAACCGGAATATGTATTTAAATAGGTCGCTTCTATGGTAAATGAATATCTTCACCATCACATTTTCTAGCCCTACATTAAAATTTATACCAGAACTTGCAGTTGTTTGGCAACTCTACTAACTGCCGATTATAGAGGGTTGGCAAAAGATGGGATGAGGTTCAAGTAGTCTATAATTTCCTTATTTTAAATCAAATTAAATTCTCTTTTCTGAACTTTGAATTTTATGATTGATTTTGTTAGTTTTTAGCTAATGTATGAGAAATTCATACTACAAGCTTACAAGTCGGGAACACTTTTCTAATTGAAAACTTGTTGGGTTTTGTTGGAAATAATAGACAATTCAGTTAAGCACACTCACTGGCATGACAAGTTTCGCAGTTTTGCATTATCAGATACCTTGCTACTGTGCCTGAATTGATACCACCGGTGGATATGTAAATTTGTAGTTTACATATGCGAATTAGTATACAGTGTAACACAAAAATATATACGCAGCTGCGTAACGTATACATTTTATTTAAAAAATAATTCTAAGTAATTTAAAACATAGAAAAATAGTTTTATTCAATAAATACAATAGCAGTGTTCAATATTAATTGAAAAAAGTGGGCAATATTCGTATATTTGTTTAATTGTATGAGATAAGCTCAAAGAGAACAAAATTAAAATCACAAAAGTTAGTATGCAGTACGTATTAAAATTTGATTTGTATTAAAGATCCATGTGATTAATTTTCCATATGTTAAGAAATCAGTATGTAGTAGGGTGTCCTTTATATATTTTATCTTTTTGAAGTTGTGATTGCAATGACTCTACCAACTGTTGTGTTAGAGGACTTGGAATTGTCTACCACTCTTCCACAATAAAATTTGTAAGAGCATCTCTCCCTTTTATATCCCGTTTTTTATTTGGCGACCCAGATGATCCCAAGGTTACTCTATGGGTTATCACCTGGCGATTGAGGAGGAGTTTTAAGTTATTTTCGATTTCTTCGATTTCTTCACAAGGAGAAGCTTATACTTTGGATCATTTACCTGCTGAAATGTGAATTCTATGGTGATTTCTTTCAAACTGTTTTTCAAAACATTTATGTACAAATACTAGTTGATAAAACCGCCAATAAAAACAAGTTTCTCAACCCCAGATGCCATCATGCCTCCCCAAACTAACACCGAACCACCACCGTGTTTTACAGTGCAGGCTCTAGTTCGGAATTCGGCTTTCTCCAATCTTTACCACGGCCATCAGATCCATGAAGATTAAATTTGGTCTCATCAGAAAAATAATAGTGTTGTAGAATGATTTTGGTTGGTTTGTACACTCTTTAGCGAAATTTACTCTCTTCTTACGGTTGAAGTGATTAAGAGAAGTGAAGTTGCCGATACTGCTGCAATTTCACGTTCGATATTCGTACGAAGTTCATCAATCGTCGCTGGCTTGTTGGCATAGACCATAGACTTGACGTAGCCCCACAGGAATAACGTCCAATCGACTAGCCCATTTCGTGAGATAACACGTTCACCAAACTAGGTTTCCAATAAATTGATTTGGTAGCAAGAGCAACCATGGCACATCTGAATAATATAATCAAGTTGCGAATCAAATAACTACAGCTCTGGATAATATACCTCGTTATACACGAATCTTTCGATCGAGTATAGCGCCAAGGATTACACTTCAAAATTAAGTTGGTAGGATGGAGAAATTCTAGTTGAAGTCTATCCATTTTTAAACAACTATAAATACTTATATGAATATTTCTTTATATATTCAAGTAAGTCTTCAAGTCTTTATATGTTCAAGGTCACAAATGTTCGTGATTAAAGCTAGAATAAATCAGGGCAGTGTTTTAGGTAATGTTTTGTATACAATTTTTACCGGGTATACGCTAGCCACTCAAAATATCACTTTTGCTACATGTGCAAATATGACGGTAAAATCTGCCAAATGGGGTCATATCGTGCACTATCCATTTTTGTTAATGATGAGACGATACCTAAGAACGAAACTGCTGGACTTATTATATGCACTTTACGGCTAATAATGCTCACGATTTAGGATTCGAGATTTATCGTAGGTTCTTGAGGTCTTAAAAAATGTGTTTGCGCCATAGTTGACTTGGCACATTTTGAAAGTCTTTTTGAAAGCAAGCACCAGCTTTGTCGTATTTAATCAAGTATACGTGCTCGCAGTATAAAATATATAGAATTTTTTTTTTAAGTTATATACATATTGTCGAATTTCATCCAACACCAGAAACCATTTTTGTGATTCACATTTAATACTCGTATCCTTAGTGAAACAACCAACTCATCATAAGATCAATTTCAAGTTTACGGAAAATAATTTGTCCCGAAAACACAACGTTGTCGATAAAGAACAATCATTAAACACAAATTTCGTAACAACCAAAACATAATAGTTTTTTCCTCTTTTGGTTTTCCCAAAGTATTTTCTTCTAAAATATGCCTGTCATGTTTTCAGGAAAACTTTTCCCAAAGCATAATATGATAACAATTTTCTTTCACGAAATAGGTATCCATCATCTGGTCAGAAAGAAATCACAATAGCTAATAAAACTTCTTCTGATACATTTTACACAAAAGCTGTCCCACGTGACACATACCACTCCTCTCCTACAATTTCCTGCCCCAAATTCCAAATCAAATGCTGAAATCCTCTATCCCGGCCCCTCCTGTCTTGTCTTTTTGTCGATGCTTGCCACCCCTAGAACAATCCAACATTGTAATCCTAATATCATTACAAGTTTATAGTCTCTCAACAGCAAGAGCGATATAATCTCTATATTGTTTCCAATGAAATTTGTCCCGCAACGCAAGTAAATTACTTTTAATTATGCATCTGGGCAACAGCATTGGAAAGGCTGTTCTCTTCTCCCCTACTGCACCATGTGTGTGTTATGGTGTGTATGGAAATTTTCAAAAGATATCAGTAATGGGAACAGCACCAGCAGCAAACAAATGTAGCAGCTGAGGAGGATAATGCCTGTCACACCCACCATAATACGTAACTGAGAAGCTTGAGTGTGAATGTGTAGATATGAGTATTTTGTGTTCATGTTATCAAGGTTAATTCTTGTGGCACAGATTCTTTTAGTGGAGTATTTGACTTTGTACTCAAATTTATATTCTTTAACATAATTATCATCAGAAGTAACAAAATCCACATCATATAACTTTTGCTATAATGCTATTGGATGATAGACAAGTGCAGCTTATGGCATTTCCTAAAACACAGCACAGTGGTTTTACATAATGAACGATGAATAACTTTTGCAGTACGTCACACATATACTCCGGCACTAACAATTCCATATTCAGCAGTCGGTAGCTTTTGCAATTTGTAACCGATTGCAGAATTTTAAAATGGAAATGGAAGCTATACATCTTGATATATAAAAAAAATCATGAAAATAGTGGTTTCTGAACTGAAGAACTTTTTTTCGACAATTTATAAAAATAAGTCAAAAAATTTGTTTTTTTTTTTGGTTCACTTGAATAAAGGCACTTTATTAATTTTTTATTATTTTTAAAGTAACCGATGATTTTTTATAGGGAGCGTTTCTTTATTACAATTTTTTACATCTTAATCATTTTACGAGTCAAAATGGCAAAACAAAAAACTTTAAATCTATCGGAAAAAACTAAAATCTATGTTTACCGTTCTAAAGGATATTCTAATCGCGCAACAGCTAAAAAAATTGGACGAAGCCCAACAGTTGTCGGTAATTACATCAAGGACCTTGCGGGGTATGGAAAAAATTTTAAAGGAAGGGTTTCATTGTCTTTGTCTACGTACGAGAAAAGAAAAATCATCAGAACTGCTTCTTTCTGCCTTAGCCTTGTCAAAAATACGAGCTGAAATTACAAAAAAAGCCGCCACTTAATGCTCCTCGTAAGGGAAAGCGGCTTCAATTCGCAAGTGACTACATGGTATGGGATGTGCAGCCAAGAGGTCATGTCAATGACTGGCGAACCGTTGTATTTACGGATGAGAAGAAGTTTAATTTGGATGGGTCTGATGGCCACAACTATTATTTCCATGATCTGCGGAAAGAAAAGCGTTTTTTGAACCGACATAATAGCCGTTATGATGTGGAGTGCTATTACGTACTATGGCACCATCGATCGTGAATTTCAAAGAGCAACAATTACTGATGCAGGCTATAAAACGGTATTGAAATCGGCGTTTCCGAAGTTCATTGAACTATTTGGTCCCATATCTTGGATATTGCAACAGGATATTTCCAGAGTAGTAAAGGAGTTCATTGCAAGCCAAAATGTTAATGTTTTTGACTGGCCACCCTATTCGCCAGACCTAAACATTATCGTAAATGTCTGGGGCTGGTTATCGCGTATGGTCTATGAAGGAGGAGAATTCAGGCCACTAAGGATGCTTGGAATCAAATTTCGTTGAATTACATAAATTCTCTTTATCTCTCAATGAAAACCCGAATATTTGTAGTTATTAAAACAAAGGGGGCTGCACCCATTACTAATAGTTCTTAAAAATAAAGTAAAATAAATTAAACAAAACAAGAAAAACTGTTTTTCATTAAAATTAGTTAAAGTGCCTTTATTCAAGTGAACCAAAAAAATAAATAGCATATTTTTGGATTTTTTTAATAAATTGGTCAAAAAAAGTTCTTTAGTTAAGAAACCACAATTGTCATGATTTTTTTTTATATCTCATGATGGTTAGCTTCCATTTCCATTTTAAAATTCGTCAATAATTGTATATAATATTCTAAAAATATAGGAATTCATCAAAATTATGTAAAAAAAAAATTTTCAATTCAATGAAATTTTACATCAGTTTAAAGTAGAACTATTAAATGAACTTTTTCATTATGATGATGGTCTATTATTTTTCAGTGAATTTAGCGACGCAAGTACAAATTTCCAACATATTTATTGACATTTTTCTATTCCGAATGGGAACAATTTCATTAAGCCACGAAGGCGAAATCTAGCATGCCTTTAAACAAAATTAAATGTATTTTATCGAAAGGAATTGTTATATTTGGAACCACAATTATTCTAAAATAAATTAACAATTCTAAAATATATTTTCACGAATTGAATATAGGAAAATTTTGCAATTCTTCATAGATGGATTTTGGGTAATTTTTCAGTGTGAAAATTCGCCCACATATTTTGCACTAAATTTCATTTTAAACATGTTGGTAAATTTTTCACTATGAAAAAAAAATTGGCAAAAAAAGGCGAAATGTGATCCAAGTTTTTGGGAGATATGTCGTTGAATCTTTTGCCCAAATCAAAATAAATAATTGTTGGATGATTTTGTTTAGGCAATTTTTTGCGCACCCGACGACTAGGAGAATAATTGCCCAAGTAAAAGAACAATGACCCAAAAGTTGCCCAAAAAGTTATGAACATTCGGCCAAAAATAATACCAATTTAGGAACAAACCCCTATATTTTGGGGCGATGGTTAATAATGGCAAATCGTCAAATATCAGAAAACCCAACTGGAAGATTGTTTTCATTGTTGTATATTTTAAAACACTTACATGGGATCTTTCACTTCTTTGCGACAACCCGGACAAGTATATCTATTTTTTCCGAAAACAGATCGAATTTATTTTGACAACTTATGGGTATCTAGAGAAAAATCGAGCCATTTTTTATACAATTTCTCGACTGCGGCGTTTTACCATAGCAATTGCTTGGTTCAACAAACATAAGGTAAATGAACTATTGCGTAAAGTAAAATCATCCAAAAAATCAAAAATACCAAAACGCCCAAACATAATGCATTTTTTGGGCAGATGTTCATTTTTGGGTGTTGGACGACTTTCAGTTAGACGATTATTCGTATAGCCGCACCCGGCTCCTAACTGCCGGACAAAATACACAGGGTTCGTGCTTTTCCCCCATGGTGGCACTTTTTCCATTGTTTAAGAAAATGTCCGACGTTCAAAGGGATGTTGTTTCTAGTCATTATATTCTGGAAAAGGTCTAGGGGATACCCCATCTAAATCCACGTTTAACTAAATATTCCTTATATCAGATATCAGAATATATCGCAAGGAAATTACTCATATAAGTATACGGCTGAAGCACCAATTCATCGCCTTCCACTGGGAAAAAAATTACATGAGGTGTCAGGGGACACCCAGTTGGAACGAACTTCCTCTCGCTATATACTTTATGTACTAGTTAGTTCCAACACACCTAAGGCGCCCGTTGAAAAATACGATAATTTAAATGGATCTCTAAGAAAATATACTTTTTGTAAAATGATGAAATTTTTTTAAGAATTTTTTATAGAATTTTTTTTTATAGATTTTTTTTTGTAAGAATATGTATTATAATTTCCGAAAAGGTCCTTTTTTAAAGGTAGGTACTTCTTTTATTAAAAGCTTATCTTTTTTTTAAGAAAAGGTACTATTTTTAAGAAGAAGTATTTTCTGTAAGAATAGTATGATTTTTTTTTACAAAGACGTACTTTTTTTAAGAATAGGTACTTTTTAAAGACGTGGTACTCTTTTTAGGAAAAGGTTGCTTTTTTCAGAACACGTACTTATTTTCAGAAGGAAAAGAAAAGGTATTATTTTATTTTTAAGAAACGGTAGTTTAAGTAAAGAAATTTTTGTCAGGAAAGGTATTTTTTAAGAGAAAGTATTTTTTTGAAGAAAAGTTTTTTTTTACGAAATGGTCCTTTTTTTCAAAAATAGGTAAATTTTTCAGAGTAGGCAATTATCTCAAGAAAAGTTATTTTGTTTCACAAAAAGGTACTCTTTAAAGAGAAGATAGTTTTTTATGAAAAGGCAATTTTTTGCAAGAAAATTCACTCTTTTAAGAAAAGGTACTTATTTAAAAAAAATTTATTTTTTTAAGAAAAATTACTTTCTGTATTAAAATTTACTGTTTTTAAGCAAAGGTAAGGAGATAACACGTTCACCAAACTTGGTTTCCAATAAATTGATTGTGGCATACGCTGTGTGGCTTGTGGCGCCATCCTGTTGGAACCACATGTCCTCCAAGTCCATATTATCCAACTGGGGCCAAAAATATTCGGTTATCATTGAACGGTAGCGATTCGTATCCACAGTAGTGTGCCGGTCTTGATCATCACGGAAGAAGTACGGCCCAATGACGCCGCCGGCCCATAAACCGCACCAAACCGTAATTTTTTCGGGATGCAATGATGACTCATGGATTACGTGTGGATTGTTGTCTGACCAATAACGCATATTTTGCTTATTGACGAAGCCATTCAGCCAGAAATGAGCCTCATCGCTGAAGATGATTTTCCGATGAAAATCCGAATCATTTTCAAGTTGTTGCTCAGCCCAATTCACGAACATACGACGCTTATGGTGGTCAATAGGCTTCAGTTCTTGCGTCAATTTTATCTTCTAAGGATGTGACAGAGATGCCCAACGCTTGAGAACGACGTGTGGGAGACACCTTTGGGCTTTCTTGAACTGAGGCCTCAGCGGCAGCAATATTCTGGACAATACGGGTACTTCTTTGTCTCACTGGCACGGGAACATTTTGTACTGTGCCTGTGGATTCAAATTTTTCCACTAGACGCTCAATTGTTGATCTGGTAGGTCGATTATGATGACCGTAAATTGGACGTAGCGCTCTTAAAGTTCAGGCCACTGACTCCAAATTTCGGTAGTAAATTTTAATAATTTCGACTCGTTGTTGGCTCGTATATCTTTCCGTGATGAAATGGCAAACCTTACTAAAGAGAAATGTCGAAAGAGCGGGAAAAAATATGGCGTCGTGTGCTGTCCCTATCGTTTTACTTTTGTAGCGTCTCTGTTGAAAAACCCTTTACATGACCCCCGGGGTTGTCCAAAACCGGATAAGTAAGTAAGTAAGACGTATTCCAAGTGGCTGCATAAAAACTGTAAAATTAGAAAAGTTATAAGGATCTGAAATCAGTCAGTCGAAATTGACCCACCCTATATTAGGAGAGCGTATACACACTTAACTCCACAATACTATCATGTATTCCACAAAATAGACCGATCAATATACATTTGATCGGCTGTATGTACACACATCTCGTTATTGTTGTAACGATAGTTGTTGTTGTAAAGGTTGTTGTTGTTGTAAATGTTGTTGTGGCTGTGTTGTCCTTGTTGCATCGATAGCACATAGTCCATAAAAAAATTACAGCAGACAGTTGTTCGAGGCCTTCGGCCACGGACTGTCCCTGCAGGCTGTGTCAGGGACACGGCCATTAAGTTTAACGTAGAATACGCCATCCGATAAGACAGAAAACATATATAACAATAAATTCATTTGCTTATATTATTTATCATTTATTGTTATATATGTTTTCTGTCTTATCGGATGGCGTATTCTACGTTAAACTTAATGGCCGTGTCTCTGACACAGCCTGCAGGGACAATCCGTGGCCGAAGGCCTCGGACAACTGTCTGCTGTAATTTTTTTATGGACTATTTGCTATCGATGCAACAAGGACAACACAACCACAACAACATTTACAACAACAACAACTTTTACAACAACAACTATCGTTACAACAATAACGAGATGTGTGTACATACAGCCGATCAAATGTATATTGATCGGTCTATTTTGTGGAATACATGATAGTATTGTGGAGTTAAGTGTGTATACGCTCTCCTAATATAGGGTGGGTCAATTTCGACTGACTGATTTCAGATCCTTATAACTTTTCTAATTTTACAGTTTTTATGCAGCCACTTGGAATACGTCCTACTTACTTACTTATCCGGTTTTGGACAACCCCGGGGGTCAAAAAAGCTTTATTACGTTAGCTTACTGTTTGTTTCACTTTTTACTAGATACATGTTGCCAAGCAACATTAGCTTGCTGTTCGTTTCACTTTTTACTAGATACATGTTCCTAAGCAATGTTGAGCAACCAAAAACACTCAACCAAACACCACACATATGTTTGAGTGTATGTGTTTAAACAATTTTCATTTGAGAAATTAAAATACTAGAAATATATCAACCAATATGAAATGTATATCAAACGAAAGATAACATCTTCATTTACCTACAAAAAAAAATTTAAAAAAATTCATCTAGCCGTTTCCTCAAATTCAATGAAATAAAGATTACAACAATAAAAACCTGACATGACTCCTCATACCGTAAGGTAAGACGTATTCTACGTCAAAAAAAACTCTCCATAGTATAACTGTCCATCTAGTCATAGTAAAACTAACAAGTAACCGGTGTAGACATTGTTGTGATTTTGGCAACAACAACAGACATTTTGGTTCTGTTTTGGATCTCCTTATGTCACAAATTCAACACATACGTTCACAAACAATCAATTTGAACAAAAAGTACACAAGCAAAACCTTTGCATTTGACAGACGCAGCCAAAAACAACAAGACATAATTTAAATCAGCTGTTCTACATAATTTACTTTCTCATTCTACCAGACTGGTGTAATAGTTGCATAAATACGCTGCGGTTCAAGGTCATCATTTCAGTGCACGGTAGTACCTATCTTCCAGTTTTGATATTGGTATTGAAATTGATGCCAGATATGAACCAAACAATAACTAAGACTTTATGTTCAGCTCATACCGCAAACTAAGTTATCATATGAATAGCGTTTATTTGTTGCCTTGATCCACAAAAATTTCTAATCATAAAAAAAAATTAAAATTCTCGCTGTGCTGTGGAAAAAATGTGATACAGAACTAGAATTATTGAAAGCAAACATGTTATTGGGTAAATAAACGATACGACAAATGCAGGCAACCGGAAGATCTCACTTACCCTGGAATTGGCACGCTGTGCTGAACTATCGTACTATTGGGGGAAAAGTAATACATGTTTCTGTTCGCCACTACGCATTCATTCAAGGCAAAATACTGGTGCTAGGCTAAGGCATTTAACAAATTTAACAATGACAAGAAATTACGTGGACAGTATGAATACAATGGTTACTAGTTAGAAGTTTATTTATTTTTATTGATTCAACAACCGAGTAATTTGTAAGCTGATATTTTGAATTTGGGACAGATTGAGTACCGATAGCCTAAATATCATATATAATGTGTCAACGGAGATTGAAAAATTTCTTCCGAGTGGCAACCAAAAAGTTAGCATTTCTTAATTTGTTCGGCAGTTGGCTCACTAGAGTATTTAAGCCTAAGAGTCGCTTGGTATTGGATCAATGTAAAGTAGTGGATACGTACCATATATAGTGGACCCGCTACTTTTTCTGTCATTTTTTATTGTGTGCTGAAATATAACTGTACAATTTGTGCGCCGAAGTATCAACTACACAATGTTTCGGCGTCGATCAATGTTACTCAATATTTGTCAACCACTAATTTTTTATCCTCTGCATTTATATTGGCTCGGATCAAGACAGGATGACGACAGAAAAGCTGGTGAGTCTTTGAACATGGTTAATTTTAATAAAAAAAGTAAAAGTGTTAAATTCGGCTGTGCCGAATCTTTGATACCCTCCACCTTAGTGTTAACCAGCAAAACATTAAATTTTAAAAAAGACCTTTTTTAAGAAAATGTAATTTTTTAAAAAAAATAAAAATAAGTTACTTGTTCACAAATGCAATTACTTGTTCACAAATGCTCTCAATGCTCACAAATGCATTGCTCACAATGTTCAAATGCTCACATTGAAAATGTACTTAAGAAAATGTACTTTGAAATGTACTTTGAAATGTACTTTGAAATTTACTTAATGTACTTTGAAATGTACTTTGAAATGTACTTAAGAAGTGTACTTAAGAAATGTATTTAAGAAATGTACTTAAGAAATGTACTTAATGAAATGTACTTAAGAAACGTACTTTGAAATGTACTTAATGTACTTTGAAATGTACTTAAGAAATGTACTTTTTTTTAAGAAAATAAAATTAAGTTACTTGTTCACAAGTAAACTAAAAAAACATTTTTTGAAGAACTGTTAAAAAAAAAAAAAACAAGCTTGGACGAGGGTTGAACCAACAACCCTCAGACTCCACCGCGCAACCCTTTACCCATCAGGCCACAGTGACCTTAGATGAAGTGTGACAAAATTCATATAAATGTATGAACACATGAAAGTACATCTAAACATTCTAAAGTACTTACCTATTATAAAGAACAACAAAGATTTTCAACATGGAAATTCACCACACGGCAAAAAAGGAGTAGTAAGTGAAATAAAAAAGCATTTTTTAAAAATAAAAGAGCATTTTTTGAAGAACTGTTAAAAGAAAAAAAATATATGAAGCCTGTGTTAGATAACACGGGCGCATAGGTCAGACGTAGAATACGTTAGTCATTTTGCAATTAAAATATATGAATTAAATATAATTTTTGATAAATGATTTAAATCTATCAAATTTATCTTTAATTTTTATGTTAAAAATTTAGGATAGTTTTTAACAAAATTTGGGTACACTTTATATCAATTCGATGCACTTTTGAAAACAAGTGTAAATACTGCATGTGGCAACACTGGTTCTGCAATGTTCACATAAAACATGCATTGTCATTATACTTTTTCTCTTTCTCACACTGGTTCTGTGATGAACACACAGATAATCGTACTGCTCTTACACATGATGTTATAATACATAAAATACAAAGCATATGAAAATTAATACAAAATTTGAAGGAGTTAAATTTTGATTTACTTATAGAATCAAAAAAATTATATGTAGAAATATGATTATTTAAATACAAATCAAAAGAAGACATATTAAATATGTTACGACCATACTTGAATTTTCTTCAATGCATGCATAAAGTATTAAAAACTTATAATGAAAGTGACAAACATTTTCTCAAAATTTTGTGCTCCAGATCAACACCCCTACCTTACCGTATAACGTATTCTACGTTAAAAAAAAACGAGGTGAAAAAAGCATTTCTTAAAAAAATATAAAATCATTTTTTGAAGAACTGTTAAAAAAAAACAGAAAAAACAAGCTGGGACGAGAGTTGAACCAACAACCAACGGGCAAACTTTTACCCATCAGGCCACAGCGACCTTAGATGAAGTGTGACAAAATTCATATAAATGTATGAACACATGAAAGTACAACTAAACATTCTAAATACTTACCTATTATAAAGAACAACAAAGATTTTCAACATGGAAATTCACCACACGGCAAAAGGAGTAGTTTAGTATAAAACTACAAAAATTAATGTGAAAATTTTATGAGTTTTTTTACGATTCCAATCATAAAATTTTTTCCAATGGACCAATTTCGCTGATTTTCAATACCAAACTGCCGAGGAATACGTGGAACATTCTGGCCAAAAACCAAACCGCGTTATCGCCGATTGAAGTCGTGAGACTGTTTTCAACAGACGGACATGGCTATATCGACTCCGGTTGTTATAAGGATCAAGAATATATTTACTTTATGGGATCCCAAAGCCTTATTTCTATATGATACAATCAGAATGACAAACTGATATATACCCTCTATCACTTACAGTGAAGGGTATAAAAATTAAAAGTCCAAATAAAAATAATCCACAAGAAGAATCAAAGTTTTTCATTTTTTTTTTAAATTACAGCCAAAAAACATCGGAAGTTTACTTTTGCGCCACCTTGTATAAAATGCAGCTATTGATGTACATGTTCAAATCAATACATAATTTTCGCCATCAGACAATAAGTTTTAGTACAAATCAGAATATCTTTAACACTCGACATGGCTCGCAGTTATTAATCAAAAGATGTAGATTAGAAACTACTAAGCAGCGGATTGAGCATGCCGGTGTTTCTAAGTTTAATCGTCTTCCAATTGATTTAAAAAGTTTATCTCCAATTTCTCTTTTCAAAACTAATTTAAAGGGTTACTTGCTTGATAACTTGGAAATGCTTCTGTTATAAATGCAAATTATAACAGTTTATTGATGTATTAACATCTATAGGCGCGGGTACGGCCCAAGTTCACAAAGTGAATACATCCAAACACAATTTGTCCGACTGCGCTCACACAGATTGTCCGACAGCGATCACACATTGTTTCCCGTTAATCTCCTCCGAAACGGCTGGACCGATTTGTTTGAAATTTTGTGTGCGTATCGGGTAGGTGTCAAAATCGGCCAACATCTATTTTTCATACCGTTAAATGAGAAGGGTGACCCACCCCTATATAGAACACCGATTTGTCCGACTGAGAAGCACAGATTGTCAAACTGTGAAAAAACACACACACTGATGTAGCGGCAGCGAATAGTTGTATTGTGTGGGTGCGAAGCACTCTCAGAGCAAAGAGAATAATGACGTGGTTATACGTATGTATATAATGAGACAGAAAGAGAGCAACGACAATTTTGAACTTGTGTAGCGTATGTACGAACATAACAATGTATGTATGTGCATGTGCCTGTGGCTTAGCATTCTCTTTGTTTTTTGTGGGAATAAAACAAAAGGTATTAATCAAGAAAATAATGACACTTGTCTTTAAATATTTTTAAGTGTTATTAAGTATTAATGTTATTTAAATGAAACGTCATCATATGATTGAACGCCTTTTTATATTCTTTATATTAACTTCACCTGTCTGTATGCATGTATGCCGAAAAAAATTTGGATTGATTTTTAACCCTTTTCCCGTTATCCAGTCGAGCTGAAACTTCGCAGACAAACTAATGGCGATGATTCAAAAATAAACTACCAAAATATGGGTCGAATTGGATAAAGGGGCGTGGTACCTCCCATACAAATCACAAATTTACTTATTTCTTTATTTTATTATTTCTGCTCCTGTTAACGGTATTTGAACAAAATCGGGTATGTTGGTTAGGTTTACATATTCTAAGATCTGCTGCAAATATGGGCGGGATTGGACAAAGTGGCGTGGTCATATATAAAGAATGTATAGTCAAAAACTATGTTTTTTACGGTTTGGTTTTTTATTATTGTGAAAAGTAAGTCAAATAAAATGTGGGTGCGGAGCACTCTCAGAGCAAAGAGAATAATGACGTATTATACGTACATATATAAAAATGAGATAGCAAGAGAGCAACGAAAATTATGTGAACTTGTGTAGCGTATGTATGAATATAACAATGTATGTATGTATATACAAGTGTCTGTTGCTTTGCATTCTTTGGTTTTTGTGGGAATAACGTCAGCATATGATTGAACGCTGTTTTTTATTTTCCAATGTAACATTTACTAATGTGTTCACAGAAATCGAACAGGTACCGTGTAGCAAAAAGGTGTTAACACATCGCCCGTGAGTTCGAACACTCATTGGATTTTTTTTATTTATATACACATATTGTTCTCTCACTACTTGATTATTTTATTTTAACCACTTTTTTTCCTTTTTTAATTACATACATATGTATGTATGTTTGTATAAGTGAGTTGTAATAATGTGAAACATATTTTGCCAACTCACCTCAATATTGTCTATGTGACGCTGGGCCACACTTATAATTTTGTAAATAAATTGATGAAATAAACAATATTAATAATATTTAAAAAAAAGGAGCTGGTCTTAAGTGCGCCTCTGTTTAATAATTTTCTAAAGGTACATATACATGTGAATAGCTTAAAGGGGAATCCTATTAAACTCAGGTATTTGGGTGTCAGAATGTTAAGGCGGCATATCCAATATTGGATTCAGATGCTTCTGCAGATTTCGCTGGTTTATTCTAACAATGACTTGCTTCGTATTTTATTTTCTTCCAATAACTTGATGCGAACATAAAAAATTTCAGTTACGCCAGCTACCAAAAAATATATTTTAGTGCTACTTGTGATACGTCGAAAATATGAATGCGATTTCTGCTGACACGGCTAAAGATATACATACATACATATATGCAAAATTGATACACAATGATGTCGTTTATACAGAAACATGGCATCATTATCACAATGCTGGAAAAACTATCAGTTACGTCGGTTAGATATGACAGTGACAATGTCTCCATATAGAACGTCATACTATCAACTCCTAATTTACAGAAAAAATTGCGAATGAAGTCAATAAACATTCAAAAGTGTATTCAAGTTCGCAAAAAGCTCTCAATACTAGTTTTTATTTAAAATGCATTAAAGTTATATAAATAACACCCTAATCACATCAATCACATTGACAACCCCAAAAGATTCAGACACGTAATGCGACTAAAAAATTAAAATATTTAAATTGTTAATTAATAAATAAAAAATAAATAAATGGTTTCCCATTACATTCCATGAAGGGACCGGGGAGAACTTCTCACAATCACTGAGCTGTGCGCTTTCCAGTATTCACTCACTGATTGGGACCTACAGTTTTACACCGATTCCGAACGGTATTTTGAGAAGCTTTTTCATGGCTATATACTCGGTAGTGTCGCCGTCACTAAGCGAGGTGACCGTCGTCGAAAGAAATTTTAAGGTGGTTGGAGCAGGGATCGAACCCAGGATCTCCTGTACAAGAGGCGCGCACACTACTCATTGTACCACCGATCTTTTAATATATTTTAATATCTTTTTAAATTTTCAACAAACCTATAATTTTTCTCCATATCTCATTACGCCTACCTCATATATCCATGTATCCATATATACACCCACGTGATGCGATAGTTCCTCTTTTTTTATGTGCCGTATGTGATTCTGTTTTCAGTTTTGTTCCGCACTCAATATTTTTACTATTCAATGACACACCGGGGGCATTTTTATTTAGTATGCAATTTCCTGTTCCGCTCTCAAAGCTCCACTATAATCACATATGCCATAGCAACAAAAGCAACAACGACAATAACCAGCAATAGAAAATATCAATGACTGGAATAGGAGACGGTGTAGGAACAAAAACATAAGTGACATTGGAAATATGACAGCATTTACTGGATGCTGAACTTTGACAACCTCCTACCTTTTTTTAACGCTGGTTCTCTGGCTTCTGTCGGTTCATGTTTCCGGGAGTCGACGCTGTTTCACTTTCAGGGGGTTGTATTTGCTCAAACCAACTTCAAGTTCCTTATACAACTACTATGTATATTGCACACTGTATTGTTACGTTTGCAGTAAAAGCTGGAGCAACATCATCTAAATTGTCGTTGCTGGAATAGAAGATTAATTTCAACAATTTATCTCAATATCTGTACAATTGTTCCTTTTGCGCCATTGTTTCGATATAGTTTCTCCTTAATTTATTTCATTTGGCTAAAGAGGAGAATATTTGTTTTGGTCACTTGAAGACGGATGTGATTTCACACTTCTGTATCGCCCAAACATCCATCGAACAAAGCCAAATGTTTGGTTACGAAAGGAAAGTTGTTGACGGAGGCTACAGTGCTACAGCAACAAGAAAATCAGAGTCATCAGTAAATGCAGCAAAACGTTACGTTAAATAGAAGGTGTCACTAAGGGAATGAACTAAATTGCCAAGGATATCAACAATATGGAAAAGGAGATGGGCGATTGGAGAAAAAATGGTAAAGACAAATTCTTTGTAGAAAAGGGATACCTTAATCGAAATTAAAAATAAGCGCTATCTTATAAGAAAATTGGTTTGAAAAGTTACCACTTTTGTGATTTAAATTTGGGGTCTGGAAACTTCAAATGAGTGTACAGGCTAGTATTTTTAGTGAGCTTAAAAATTCTTCTAGCATAAGCACATATATTGGTAGCATTTACATGCCAAGAATCCGATACAAAAACACTTTGGGCGTGAACACAATAACTGATGGTATTTGGTATGACCAACTGCTCCTTGCGTTACTAATAAAATTGATGGTTTTGGTTAAGGTTGGAGTAAAGCATTAGGATTCACGGTACCTCAAACTTTTTCATAAAATAATAAATTACAGATTATTGTTCTATGACCAAAATGGTAATTAACATGTCATCTCACGTACATAACTAAAAAAAATCTCTTGGTATATTTTTGCAAATCATTCTTAACTGAACACTCACGACCACTCTATTCGGCATCTAAAGATTTACAAGAAATACTACTTGAGCAGAACTTGTTGCTTGATTACTCCTTTCCCACGGCATAGGGATTTGGTTACCGAAAGTACCACGGTTCGGATAAAGACTGAAACTCACGTTCACGTAATCATTAGTTAAGCTCTCAACCCATTGCAGCAGTAACAGTTACAAATTGAGCATTAATTCATTAAATCGAACACGACAACGCTTGGTTTTACGCTACACACAATTGTGGTGTTGATATCTAAGACTTCCTGCTAGTGACGATAAAAAAAATTTAGTTGCAATCTTGAAATCAGAGTAATTTCATTGCATGCAATAGTATGATATTGCTAAATCGTTGGCCATGCAGCATAAAATTATTACAATTCATCTTAGTTATACTGTACTCGAATCGGGAAACCAAATTCGGGTACTTTGAATCCAATGGTGCTAACCTTTTTTCTGGGTTGGCTCTTGATTTAGAGATACACTCCGGTTCACTTATTGAAAGGCACTAAAATTTCCATATTCAGCAGCCTGTAGCTTTTGTAATTTGTAACCGATTGCAGAATTTGAAAATGGGAATTGAAGCTATACATCGTGAGATATAAAAAAAAATATGACACTAATGGTTTCTTAACTAAAGAACTTTTTTGAGCAATTTATAGAAAAAAAGTCCAAAAATGGACTATCTTTTTTTTTGGTTCACTTGAATAAAGGCACTTTATTATTTTTATTTATATTTTTGTGGCCGCCGGTGGTGCAATGGCTAGTGTGCGCGGCTCTTGTACATGAGAACGGTTGTTCGATCCCTGCTCAGAACACCTTACATTTCTTTCTACGACGGTCACCTCGCTTAGTGATGGCGACACTATCGAGTACTTAGCCATGAAAATGCTTCTCAAAATACCGTTCGGAACCCGTGTAAAACTGTAGGTCTCAATCAGTGAGTATAAAACTAGAAAAACTAAAATCGTTGTTTACCATTCTGAAGGATACTCTAACCACGCAATAGCTAAAAAATTCGACGGAGCCCAACAGTTGTCGACAATTACGGAATAATTTAAAAATTATCGAACAAATTTTAAAGGAAAGGTTTCATTGGCTTTATCGACGTATGAGGAAAAAAAATCATCAGGATTGCTTCTAATTCTGCCTTATCCTTGTCAAAAATAAGAGCTCATGCTGGAGTCTAAGCGAGCTAGTCATCAGTTCGCAGAGTAATTAAGAGCTGTGAGTTACAAAAAAAATCCGGCACTTAATGCTTCTCGTAAAGAAAAGCAGCTTCAATTCGCAAGAGACTACATGGTATGGTATGTGCAGTCAAGAGCTCATGTAAATGACTGGAGAACCGTTGTATTTACGTATACAAAGAAGTTTAATTTGGATGAGCCTGATGGCTACAATTATTATTGCCATGTTCTTGAATTTCAAAGAGCAAAAATGACTGGTGCAAGCTATTAAACGTTATTGGAATCGGGTTCTCCGAAGTTCTTCTATCTTGGATATTGCACCAGGCTAATGCCCCTATACACAACGCCAGAGTAGTAAAAGAGTTCATTGCAAGCCAAAATGTTAATATTCGTGACTGGGCACCCTATACGCCAAATCTAAATATTATCGAAATGTCTGGGGTTGCTTATCTCGTAAGGTCTATGAAGGAGGTAGACAATTTGATGACAAGCAGTCACTAATTCAGGCCATTTAAGATGCTTGGAATCAAATTTCGTTGGATTACATTAATTCTCTTTATCTCTCAGTGAAACCCCGTATATTTGAAGTTATTAAAAACAAAGGGGGTTGTACCCCTTACTAATAGTTTTTATATAAAGTAAAATAAACTAAAAAAAAAAAGTAAAACCGTTTTTCATTAAAATTAATTAACCCGCCAATGGTGACGTAAATTTGACTTTGGTTAATGGTGACGCCGGTCTCATGCACAGGGGTTTTCAACTGAAGATTTTTCGAAACATGTTGCTAATAGTTAATGTTTTTTTTTATTTATCCACTTTGACAATAAAACAAAGATATATAATTTTAAGTTCTTTTATTTCAATATTAAAATTCACAAATGTTTTTAATCAGAGCATTAAAAATAATACATGTAAAAATACATTTTAGCAATAAATTTTTTAAAATTTAGAAAAAATAAAAAAATCACATATTCATTAAGGAAAATAATGTTTATTAATCTTTCGACAATAGGAACTTTTATAAAATGAACAAAAATTGGTTTCCTTCCAAAATATAATACAAAAGTGTTGCGATAATTTTACTTGCATACACGGTGACTCACGGTCTCACACACCAGGTTAGAAAAAAAAATACAGAAGTTTTGCTCACTAAGCAGCTTCGTCATTAACTGATGGTGGGGGATGTGCAATGCTGCAGCTACTCGAAATCGCAACAAAAAACAATAACGGAGAATAAAGTTATACGAATTTTTTAACACAGCCGGTCTCACAAATCAGTACGTCACCATTGGCGGGTTAAAGTGCCTTTATTCAAGTGAACCAAAAAAAAAATAGCACATTTTTTGACTTTTTTTATAGATTGCTCAAAAATTGCTAAATTGCTCTCTTGCAAAAGATACAGGCTGCTGAATATGGAATTTGTAGTGACTTGAAATAAGTGAACCGGAGTGTGTATAAAATCGAAAATTCTGGTTCCAAGTTGCTAAAAATCTTAACTGTTTACAATTTTTTACCATGTATTTGCATATAAATCAATGTATGGAGCGAAAAACCAACTTGTCGATAAACATGCATGATAAACATGAAGAAATGCAAAAATAAAAATAAATTTAAAATTGTTCTAATGTTGGCAAATAGTTTCGTTTTAATGTAGTTTAATAAAATGTTCAGTTTAACTATCGCAAAAATTTAAATTATTTGAAATTAATTTATTTTTTACGATTTGCATTTATGTTAATCGACCGTTGTACATTAACTTATACTGAGTAAATGGTAGCAAATTGAGAAAAATTAATTTTTTAAATACTTTTTTGATTCTCATATATGTCTAAGCTAGAGCCAACTTAGAAAATGGTTTGCAACACTGGATTCAGCGTAGTCGAATCAGATTTATGGACAGCTGCTATTAAAATTCGTCCATTTAAGGTTTTTCCGAGGAAAGTGCCTCCAATGGTAAAAGTTTAGTTAATTTATCAACAAATATTAATAATCTGAAAATTTATTATCACAACGTGTCTGGTATGCGTACTAAATCTGTAAAATTTTCTGCTTTCACAGCTTATTATGACTATGAAATTTTTGTTATTATTGAGACATGGCTTAATCAGGATTTTTTTAATGAAGAATTTTTTAATTTTATTTGCGATCTATTTTAACAATAATAAGCAAATTGTATAATAAGTAAAAATTAACATAGGGTACTGTTTCACATTAGAAACAATAGCAATAGAATACATTATAATTTAATGCTGATTATGTAGAGAAAATTAAAATAAAATTTAAAAATTAAATACGTTTGCATTTATATAACTAATGTCGGAATGGAAGATCTAAAATATGATTTCGTTGTAATTTTCTTATTTCGTCTGTCTCGTCTAATAACGTGATAGCCAATAGATTTGTATGATTGCTAAGCCTTTCTAAATAACGGCGGCTATATTTGTTTATTTCAGTCTTTATAAAAGGTACATCAAGGTCATTATGTAAAGTTTTGTTAGTGACGAACCATGGATCATTGGCTATTTGCCTTTAAGTCTTGGACTGGAATCTTTGTAGAATCTCGATGTTCGAGTTGCTGGCAGTTCCCCAGAGTTGTATTCCGTATGTCCAAATTGGTTTAAGAATTGTTTTATACAACAGTGTCTTATTTTCGAGCGACAACTGTGATTTTGGTTCAAGTAGCCAATACATTTTTTTGAATTTTATATCAAGATATTTTCTCTTTGCCTTAATGTGTGTCTTCCATGTTAGCCTTCTGTCAAGATGCAGTCCTAAGTATTTCACCTTACTCGTAGAAGGGATTTCTGAGCCGTTTAAATAAACAAGTGGACAAGATTCTCGCCCTAGAGTAAATGTTATATGGTTCGACTTCTGTGTATTAACCTTAATCTTCCATTTATCAAGCCAGTTTTGTAAATTATTAAGCTGTATTTGAATAAAACTTGATGCTACAACTGGAGAGTCATCACAGCAAACAAAAGCTGTATCATCTGCGTAAGTTGCTACAGTAACATTATCGATGGTTGGCATGTCATATGTAAATAATGTGTATAAAACTGGTCCAAGCACGCTTCCTTGAGGTATGCCGGCTAGGATTTTTCGAATGCTGGAGATGTCATTGTCAACCCTTACATAAAAACTTATATTACTCAAAAAAGAGTTTAGAATGTGGTAAAAGGGTGCTGGTAGTAACTTTTTCAATTTATATAATAGTCCTTTGTGCCACACTTTATCGAACGCTTGTTGAATGTCCAGAAATACGGCTGAACAATACTTTTTATCTTCGAAGCAGCTCGTTATTACATTTATAATCCTGTGGCATTGCTCGGGTGTGCCGTGTTTATGTCGAAAACCGAATTGGTATTCTGGAATAATACAAAATTTGTCGAGGTGTGTTCTCAGACGCTTAAGAAGTAGTTTTTCAAATATTTTAGAAAATATTGTCAATAAACTTATTGGCCTGTAAGAAGACACAACGTTCTCAGGTTTGTTTGGTTTTGAAACCATAATAATCTCCCCACTTATTGGCCTGTAAGAAGACACAACGTTCTCAGGTTTGTTTGGTTTTGAAACCATAATAATCTCCCCACATCACTGAGTTGGGAAATGATATAACCGAAGAATTGAGTTAAAAATTAAGGTACCGTGCAATAACTCCCAAATGAAATAACTCCCAATGAAATAACTCCCAATGAAAAAAATTCCAATAAGAATGAAACACCTCCCAACTTTAAATAATGAAATAAATACCAAAGAGAAAAATGAAATAAGTCCCAACAGTTAGGACTTAATACTTAAGGAATTTTGTTTTCCTAAATTAAATGAAATATCTCCCAATGAAATAAGTTCGAACAAAAAAGAAATAACCCCCAATTCGAAACTTTCAAATGAAGCGCGGCGCGCGATTCCGCGGCTACGATCTAGCCGCCGGAACCGCGCCGCGCCGCGTCGCGCCTCCGCCCCCCCCTCCCGGTTGACATACATACCTTTTCATAATATTCAATATGAATCAAAAGAAGTTGCTTAAAGCATCCCAGCGGTACAATTGAAAAAGTGCCATCGATTAAAATTCGTCTAGAATTGTTGCTTCTTTGGAGTGAAATAAACCTGTAGACTTCATATTATTTAAAGTTGAGATTTCGGACAGTGACTCAGTAGGTGTGATATGTTTTATTGGAAGATCCATTTGGCAAGCAGCGTCCAAGAAGGTATCAATTTCCGAATCATTATCATTTAGGGAATGTGGTTGAAAAGTATGTTGAAGATGATTAGCGAAAGCATCAGCCTTTTGACCATCCGTACGACACCAGGCACCAGTTGTGTTTTTAACGGGTATGTTTCTTTTTGTAGGCCGTTTTAAGTATCTCGTTGCGTTCCATAAAACTGATTCAGGGCATTGGTTATGTGGGGAAAGAGACCGCAAATAGTGGTCAGTAGCATTGTTTCTTTTCTCTGCAAGTATGTCTCTGCATGATTGAATAGCACGATTCCAATTAGATCTATCGCGAGGATTTCTGGTTCGATGCCAAATTCTTCTCAGTCTTCTTTTATTCTTGATCATATATAATTATATAATGAAATTGAAATTATATAATGTGTATAGAAATGATAGAGATATAATTTCTACTGGATTTTCAAGAGGTGGTGATGTGTTAATTGCTGTCAAAAGTAAAATCCAATCTAATCTGTCAGTTTTGAATGACGGTAACAAGTTATTGGATCAGTTGTGTGTGGAGATTAAATCCATGGTAGACATTTTTTGTGTGCTTCATATATTCCTCCAAATAGTCTGGATGATATTTATTCTGGACATGTTCGAAATACTCTTTACTTATCGGAGAATTTGAAATATGACGATAAACTATGTAT
Organism: Phaonia tiefii; assembly: GCA_963931995.1. Classification (NCBI taxonomy): domain Eukaryota; kingdom Metazoa; phylum Arthropoda; class Insecta; order Diptera; family Muscidae; genus Phaonia; species Phaonia tiefii. Next base: position 320,550,988 of record OZ008367.1, on the reverse strand, counting down.
TGTTGGTGATTTTAACCTAAATAGCATAGTCTGGTCGGAAATTCATAATTCTGGGAAGTTTCTTCCGAGTAACTTAAATAAATCTTTTGAAATCGATCTCATTGATTCCTTCTTCAGTATTGATGTTCATCAAGTAAATAGAACTTTCAATAAACTTGGTCTTTGTTAGTTCTCACTTGAAATTTCAAGTATCAGAAGGTAAATTTGCCATCTCGCCTCCTAATGTGCATCATTCTGCAATATATATTGAACTCGAGTTTTATCAGTTTCAAACCCTAATTCCAGTTTGTTAAATGTGCAATATAATTTCAAATCGTGTAATTTTGAGCACATTAATTCAATAATTTTAAATATTGACTGGTCAGAGTGCATGCAAAGTAATGTTGTCGCTGTTTGTTACGAGGAATTTCTCAAGCTGATTAGGCAAATTGTTGATGAAACTGTTCCACGCATGAGGCCACAAGTATTCAAATTACCTTGGTATACAAACTAGGGGTCTAAAGAAACTGAAAAATCTAAGGAATAAATATCATAATATATTTTTGATTTCCAGTAGTAGTTCTGATGAAAATATGTTTTTGCATTACATGAGGGAATTTAATTTTTTAAATAAATTTCTTTACAATCAATATATCATGAGTTTTAGTGACTCTCTAAAAACAAACCCAAAAAGGTTTTTCTCTTTTATTAAATCTAAAAGAAATTCTTCCAGTATTCCATCGTGTGTCACGTACAATAATTTAGTTTCTAGTTCTATTCAAGATTCAGTTAATCTGTTTAAGGACTATTTTCAGTCAAATTTCATTTCCAACTCTATTTCTTTTAACATGCTTGATTTCAATAATATCATATCGTGTGTTGATATTGGTACTTTGAGCGTTCGTGACGGTATTTCAAAGCTTGACAATTCTGTGAAATGTGATAATGATGGGATTTCTGCTTTCTTCCTCAAGCAGTGTACTGAGGCGCTTATTCGACCAATTCGTATATTAATTTCAAAGTCTCTTTCTTCCGGTTATTGTATTCAAAAATGGAAATTTGCTTCTGTCTTTCCGATTTTTAAATCTGGCGATACAAATAATGTTACTAACTATAATTAGAACATGCGTCACTCATACTTCTCGTATTGAGAAAGTACAAAAATCTTTTTTGAAATTTGCTTTGATGTCTTTAAATTTCACCAATCCAATTCCTTCGTATGAAAGTCGTTGTATGTTGATTTCTTTGAAATCTTTAGAATCAAGAAGGTTTATCAGCTCTATCATGTTTCTGCATGGCATTGCATCCGGTTCTGCTGATTGCACTGATTTACTGTCAGATATTCGGTTTAATGCTCCTTCTCGCACATTGCGTCGTTTTGACACTTTTAATATTAATATGCATTTAACTAACTACGCCTCGAATGAACCTTTAATTACAGCCATGAGACATTATAATTCCATTTGTAACAATATTGATCTTTGTTTTCCTACTGTTAAATTTAAGAAGTTATTATATGATCTGATTGTATAAAATTGTATTTTTGAATTGTTATGCTAGTCTGTAAGGTTTTTTTTTTCCATAGACTATAATAAATAAATGAAGTATGTGATCGATCCAAGTCCAAACCAATTCGACAGGACTGTTGAAGTAAAAAAAAAAAAGCGACAAATATTACACGCTTGTAAAAAATATAGAAGATTTGACGAAAACACAACATTATTCGTTGTTTCTGCCAAACACAGGATCTTAACGTGGTACACAATTTGTAGTTATTGATTTCAATTCCGTCTCTCAACCGGCAATGAAACGCAATTCAATATGAATTCATAACAGTTTCATAGTACACCACCACTGCGTATGAGTGTTGAACTATATTTAATCCAAAAATGCTTATTCGGATGATACTACTAAAATCAAAAAGTTTTGCCAGAAGAAAGAGTAGAGAAAACCTGTTGAAAAAAAATCAATGAGTGTTCGTACTCACGGGCGATGTGCCAACACCATTTTGTTAGACGGTACCTGTTCGGTTTCTATGAACACATTAGTAAATGTTACACTGGAAAATAAAAAACAGCGTTCAATCATATGGTGACGTAACATTTAAAAAATATTAATACTTAAAATTATTTAAAGACCAGTGCAAGCACATGTCGTTGTTCCGAATTTATCGTCACGTATCTCCAATAAATTTTTTTTGGGAAATTGACTTTAATGTTTCAACAATTTGCATTAACAAAATTGGTGTGAAAAAAGTGGGCCAATATTTTTGTCAGTAATAGTGGCCGTCGGTGGTGCAATGGTTAGTGTGCGCGGCTCTTGTACATGAGATCCTGGGTTCAAACCCGGCTCTGACCACCTTCAAGTTTTCTTTCGGCGGCGGCCACCTCGCATAGTGACGGCGACACTATCGAGTATTTTTTATTGTATATCCACAATAATGGCTCGTAATGCAAAAGTGGATATACAAGAAAATGGCTACATAATATTTCAGAAATTATAAGAGATAGGGACGTGGGGATTAAACAGATGGATAGATCAAAAAAATAAATCCCAGGAAATAGTATTATTTAATTTTATTTTGATTTTGTTATATACATACGTGAAGATAACTTCGGAACGACGATGTGTCATTATTTCTTGATTAATACCTTTTTGTTTTATTCCCACAAAAAAGAAAGAGAATGCACAGCAACCGACACGTGTACAGACATACATTGTTATGTTCGTACATTCGCTACACAAGTTCAAACAATTTTCGCTGCTCTCTTGCTATCTCATTTTTATATACGTATAACATCGTTATTATTCTCTTTGCTATTAGAGTGCCCCGCACCGTCACAACACAACTATTCGCTGCCTCTACATTAGTGTGTGTTTTTTTTTCGCAGTTTGACAATCTATGTTTCGCCGTTGGACAAATCTGTGTTCTACATAGGGGTTGGTCACCCTTATCATTTAGGGATATGAAAAATAGATGTTGGCCGATTCTGAGACCTTCCAGATATGCACACAAAACTTCATACAAATCGGTCCAGCCGTTTCGGAGGAGTTTAACACCAAACAATTTGTGATCGCAGTCTGACAATCTGTTTGATCGCAGTCGGATAATCTGTGTGATCGCAGTCGGACAAATTGTGTTTGGATGTATTCACTTTGTGACTTTAGTCCCTACCAGCGCCTATAGATGTTAACACATCAAAAATCAATGAGTGTTCTATCTCAAGGGCGATGTGACACCACCTTTTTGTTAGACGGTACCTGTTATGTTTTGTTAGACGGTACCTGCTATGAACACATTAGTAAATGTTACATTGGAAAATAAAAAAAGAATAGATTTTGTGCTGAAGGCACTTTTGCTATTGAACTTTCCTTTTTCATACATCTGCTTTAACATTAGATGTAATATTGTTAAAATAAATAAAGCAATATTTAGCTAACTGAAATAATTGCTTTTGTTTTGTCATAAACAGAGCAACGACAAAAAGTATAGAATAGTATAGAGAACTTATTGCACTCTTTCTCTGTTCTCATTTAGAGAGTCTGAGCATAAACGAGTAATATTCTCTTTATAGAACATTTCAATATAAATGCACAGTTTTGACAGTGTTATTATGTAAAACAATAACGGGTTTTTCAATAAGAGCGCTATAAAAGTTTTTTTAAGTAAAACAAATCCGGATTTAGGTACCAATAAAATTCTTTATTCATCATTATGCCATTATGTATGAAACCCAATTTCCGACGGTTTTCAAGCATAAATCGGCCTATACTGCTGCAATTTCACGTTCGATATTCGTACGAAGTTCATCAATCGTCGCTGGCTTGTTGGCAAAGACCATAGACTTGACGTAGCCCCACAGGAAATAATGTAACGGCATCAAATCGCACGACCGAGGCGGCCAATTGACTGGCCATTTCGTGAGATAACACGCTCACCAAACTTGGTTTCCAATAAATTGATTGTGGCATTCGCTTTGTGGCTTGTGGCGCCGTCCTGTTGGAACCACATGTCCTCCAAGTCCATATTATCCAACTGGGGCCAAAAATATTCGGTTATCATTGAACGGTAGCGATTCGCATTCACAGTAATATGCCGGTCTTGATCATCACGGAAGAAGTACGGCCCAATGACGCCGCCGGCCCATAAACCGCACCAAACCGTAATTTTTTCGGGTTGCAATGATGACTCATGGATTACCTGTGGATTGCTGTCTGAACAATAACGCATATTTTGCTTATTGACGAAGCCATTCAGCCAGAAATGAGCCTCATCGCTGAAGATGATTTTCCGATGAAAATCCGAATCATTTTCAAGTTGTTGCTCAGCCCAATTCACGAACATACAACGCTAATGGTGGTCAAGCGGCTTCAGTTCTTCCGTCAATTTGATCTTGTATGGATGTAGGCCAAGATCTTTTCGCAAAATTCGATACAACGACGTCACAGAGATGCCCAACGCTTGAGAACGACGTGTGAGAGACATATTTGGGCTTTCTTGAACTGAAGCCTCAGCGGCAGCAATATTCTCGACACTACGCGCACTTCTTTGTCTCACTGGCACGGAAACATTTTGTACTGTGCCTGTGGATTCAAATTTTTCCACTAGCCGCTCAATTGTTGATCTGGTAGGACGATTATGGCGACCATAAATTGGACGTAGCGCTCTTAAGGTTGACCCCACTGACTCCAAAATTTGGTAGTAAATTTTAATAATTTCGACTCGTTGTTGGCTCGTATATCTTTCCATGATGAAATGGCAAACCTTACTGAAGAGAAATGTCAAAAGAGCTGGGAAAAATATGGCGCCGTTTGTTGTCCCTATCGATTTACTTTTGTAGCGTCTCTGTTGAAAAACCCTTTACTAAAAACATAAGTGTTTCAAAGGCAACAATGTTTCGCGTCAAAAAGCATAAATGATTCAAACGGCATCTATGTTTCACATCAAAACTATGAGTGGACCAAGTTATAACAAAAAGACAACAATACGTTTTAAAGCATTCGCCAGACGTCGCCAGTGATTTTGCGTCATGCAATTCGTTCCGTGAGTTCTCTATTGTATTCAATACTCTTTGGCGACGACAACCTGCTTGTTTTTTCGCTGCCGCTACATCAATACCATCATACTTATTTTCAGGCAGAGACTATTTTTGTGCAACAACCACGTATACTATATTAACGCTGTGTGTTGTATGCATGTGTTCACTTTGATAGGTTACACTACCCGTGCCAATAAATGTTAACACATCAAAAATAATATGGAATTATAATATCATGCTAATGCCATGAATATTTGTGTACTTATTTACATAACAATATTCCCTCATATATATGTTAAAGATTTGGGTATATCACATTTTTTGTTTTCAAAATTTTATATACGATAATTTAATTTAATAAATTTCACACCTTGACTGTAAAAATAATAGCAAAAATGTAGTTGTATGATTTTGTTAAAAAAGCCCTAACTTTAAGTTCGTTCGAAACAGTTATCACCCCCATGCTGTTAGCTCTCCCTTGCCTCACTCTGGGGTTTTAAGGATTTACATCCTTAAACACATATAGCCTGCTAGTAGTTATGGGTTACAATACTATTCATTGTGCATTACCTCCTCTCGCAATTAACATTAATCTCAAGCACGTAAAATCCATTATCATCCACGATTTAGAGAGGAAATTTGCAAAAGCAAATTATGCATTTGTAATCGATTGAACTGCACATTATCATATACGGCAAGGAAGTGAGATAGAGAGACCAATCTCAACTTTTTATGCATAATCCGTGCAACTTATTGCTACCGTCAATTCTGAGTTGTCTATATTCTCATTGGGTGGTCGCTACGCTAACTGAAGTGTAAGGTAAAATCCTTAACTCGTCCTGGTCTTCGTTTTTTGTTATGGCCAATATGTTACGTAAAGTAGTTGTTTCACACAACCGTTTACACCCTTTCTCTTCCAAAAAAAAATTAAACAATATTTGTTGCACATATGTCCATTTTAGGTGAAAATTTAATAAAATGAGTATCAACCAGTGTTTCTGATTCCACACTAGGAGAATGAAAAATACTCGCATTTTGCAGAACAAAGAACACAATTATAAAAAATAAAGCAAAGGTATAAATGCATTTCAGGCAGTCCAGCGGATTACCATACTCTGCCAAATCTCGTATGATTTTCTCTTTACTTGCAACCCGAAATGCATTTGCAGCAACAAATTTCCTGCATTCTTTTTCCAATACAAATAAAATTATAAATAAATAGTTTCCCATTACATCCCATAAAGGGACTGGGGAGAAACTTCTCACAATCACTGAGCTGTGCGCTTTCCAGTTTTCACTCACTGATTGGGACCTACAGTTTTACACCGATTCCGAACGGTATTTTGAGAAGCTTTTTCATGGCTAGATACTCGATAGTGTCGCCGTCACTATGCGAGGTGACCGCCGCCGAAAGAAAATTTGAAGGTGGTCAGAGCCGGGTTCGAACCCAGGATCTCTTGTACAAGAGCCGCGCACACTAACCATTGCACCACCGACGGCATTGCACCACCGACGGACAAATACAATTGCGTGTAATAAATCACGCACAGCACTTCTGCGACATTTACTCCACATGCAGTCACATGCTCCAAAAGTGACTGAATGCCAGAGCACATGAGTGTGTGTGTGGGTATCATGGTGTATGTGCGACATCTGAAATTTCTCGCTATATATTGTGAGTGAGAGCATACTTTCTCATAGTTGTCAGGGGGGAACAGTGATGCACAGCAAATTAAAAGGGGTTTCTTTGTTAAGCTGATTACATCCTTGGTGATTATTGTAGAAGGCTGCCGCAACCATCTGCCACCAATCAGCAACCTAAAATGTTACTTCTGCTTTTCGTGGGGATGGATGCGTTTACCTTATTTATGAAGATGGAAATAAAAATTTTACAGTAAAGACTGTCATCACAAGAACAAATATCGATGAAAATTAGGACCAAAGGATAAACCGAAATATGTTTTGGGTGCATTGTCTTTAATAAGAGTTCAGATCCGAACGATGACGCGGAACGGCTATGCGAATAATCGCCCAAAACGAAAAATCAACAATGACCCAAAATTTTTGGGTGTTTTTTCATTAAGAAAAAAGACCCAAAAAAGAGGTAAAATCGCCCAAAAGTTTAAGAACATTCGCCCAAAAATATAAATCCAATTTATGAACAAACGCCCACTATTTTGTGGTGATTGTTCATAATGATAAATCGCCCAAGACTGTATCGAACAACCGCCCAATTAAGTTAAAACACAACTGGAAGAAAACGATTTTTGTATTTTTGTTATATATTTGAAAACACTTGCATGGAATCTTTGACTTCTTCACGACAAGTAGGACAGGTATAATTGCAACACTTTGGGCCTTCTACATGATAATACAGTTACAACAGTTAACTTAAGAACAAAAATGACTTGTTCAACAAAAATAAGATAAGTGAACAATCGTCCAAAAAAATATTTTGGGCGAATTTACATTTTTAAAAATTTGGGCGATCATTCATCATGAACAACCACACAAAAATTCAAAAAATCAAAAAATAACGCCCAAACATCATGAACAATCACCCAATTTTTTTCCCCATATTTTTTGGGCGATTGTTCATTTTTGGGTTTTGGGCGATTTTCACTTGGGCGATTATTCGCATAGCCACGCGGAACTACTACTACGATATCGCAAGTCAACCTGATTTCCAGGAGTTTATTAGTAAAGGGTGCATCATGGTTCGTGCGACCACAGGTAGTCTCGGTTTGGTCTATAGAATAACGATTGCAGAATTTTAAAATGGAACTGAAAACTAGGCACCTTGAGATATAAAAAAATCGCGGAAATTGTGGTTTCTTAACTAAATAATTTTTTTTTGAGCAATTTATAAAATATGACACAAAGTGTGCTATTATTTTTGGTTCACTTTGGTACTTTATTCTTTTTAAAGTGAGCGATGACTTTTTGTAGGGAGCGTTTGTTTATTATAATTTATTACATCCTAATCATTTCACAAGTCAAAATGGGAAACAAAAAATTTAAATCTTTCGGATAGAACTAATATCGATATTTACCGTTGTGAAGGATATTCTAACCGCGCATTAGCTAAAACAATAGGACGGAATACAACAGTTGTCGACAATTACATCAAGGACCCCGAGGGGTATGGACAAAATTTTAAAGGAAGGGTTTCATTGTCTTTAAATACGTATGAGAAAAGAAAAATCATAAGAATTGCTTCTAATTCTGCCTTATCGTTGTCAAAAATAAGAGCTCAAGCTGGAGTGGAATTGAGCTAGTCAGCAGTACGCAGAGTAATTAAGAGCTGTGAGTACCTTAAATACCTGAAATTACAAAAAAAATCCGCCACTTAATGCTCCTGGTAAGGAAAACCGGCTTCAATTCGCAAGATACTACATGGTATGAGATGTGCAGCCAAGATGTCATGAAAATGACTGGAGAACCGTTGTATTTACGTATGAGAAGAAGTTTAATTTGGATGAGCCTGATGACTACAACTATCATTTCCATGATCTGGGCAAAGAAAAACGTTTTTTTAACCGACATCACAGCCGACAGGGCGGCGTTATGGTGTGGGGTGCTAATACGTACTAAGGCACCATCGATCTTGAGTTTCAGAGTGCAAAAATGACAGGTGCAAGCTACAAAACGTTATTGGAATCGGCTTTTCCGAAGTTCAGTGAACCATTTGGTCCCATATCTTGGATATTGCAGCTGGATAATGCCCCTATACACAACGCCAGAGTAGTAAAAGAGTTCATTGCAAGCCAAAATGTTAATATTCCTGACTGGCCACCCTATTCGCAAGATCTGAACATTATCGAAAATATCTGGGGTTGGTTATCTCGTAAGGTCTATTAAGGAGGTAGATAATTTGATGACAAGCAGTCACTAATTCAGGCCATTAAGGAAGCTTCGAATCAAATTTCGTGGGATTACGTAAATTCTCTTTATCTCTCAATGAAAACCTGTATATTTGTAGTTATTAAAAATAAAGGGAGTTGTACCCATTACTACTAGTTCTTAAATAAACTAAAATAAATTTTAAAAAAAACAAAGGAAAACTATTTTCATTATTTTTAGTTAAAGTGCTTTTATTCATGTGAACCAAAAAAATAACACATTTTTGGACTTTTTTATAAATTGCTCAAAACAAGTTACGAAACTACTAGTGTCATGATTTTGTTATATCCCAAGATGTCTAGGTTCAATTTCCATTTTAAAATTCTGCGATCGGTTACAAATTGCAAAAGATTCAGGCTGCTTAATATGGATTTTTTAGTGCCTTTAAATAAGTGAACCGGAGTGTGTTACTAATGTGAGTGGGGCTGTTCCAAAAGACAACGATGGATACTCGTGGAAAATAGTGGTAATTTAGAGAGCCTTTATCAGAGGCTTCCTTCACGGATAATATACCAAGGGTCATATAGGTAATATCAGCTTATGTCGGATAAATAGTCCCATTAATATGTCATTCTCTTTAATGTCTTAGGAAAGATAATAATAGCACCTATTACAATAATCATACAACGTATCAATCAGGGCAGGTGTTAAAATGCATCTTTATGATTAATGCCTAAAGCTATGTTGAAAAAGAGCGAGCAATATTACACACTTTTAAAAAATGTGGAAGATTTAGTGGAAACAAAACGTAATTGGTGGCTTCCGCCAAACATCCACTTTCCCACTTATCGTCCACTCTTCTCGGGAAAAAAGTTTTAGATATCGAATACAATTCTGTCTTTCAAAGGGCAAAACAAATCAATTCAACATGAATTTGAACATGTTGCATATGTCACTACTGCGTATGAGTGTTTACCTTTATTTATACCAAAAATACACGCACGCGTGGACTAAAAACAGAAAGCGACTGCCAACCTTATGGCAATTTATATTTTCCCCCGCTCAATTTAGCTTTATTTTAAGACCTTTAGCATGAGGAAAGGGAGTAGGTGGGTTCGGGAAGACGACGCTGTTGATAATGTATCATTAGCGAACGAGAATACACTATACAAGGTGGAGCGCGGGAATTTGCTTTTTTGCACTGCAGGCGGTGGCGGCACTGTTGGTCGAAGAGAGTGGAGAGTGTGCGTGGCTTATAGCGGCTGACGGGAGATTTGTATTCGTCTGCCTTTCAGTTGCCATCATACACTGGATACGTGAGGAGAGGTCATTTTGTATTGAAGCGCATTTTTCAAATGCGCACTCGATCATTGCAGTGCAGCGTGCTTTTTGTTTACGATTCGCTGTGCCCCCACGCGGAAGTGTTCCTGGAGATCTTCAGTTCATTAAAACAATGCTTGCAAACTTGTACATGCTTCCTGCAATATATTGTTGAGGCCGATATTTGTCAGCGTGTCAATTTCCAACTATTATCGACGGCGACCTAAATTATGGATGTTTTCTTCATAATTCCCACTGATGATCTGAATATAAATAATAAGTGGTTTCACATTACATCCCATGAAGGGACAGGGGGAGCTTCTCACAAACTAATGAGCTGTGCGCTGATTGAGATCCACAGTTTTACACCGGATCCAAACAGTATTTTGAGAAGCGTTTTTATGGATAAATACTCCATAGTGTCGCCGTCACTATTTTAAGGTGGTCTGAGCAGGGATCCAACCAAGGATCTCATGTACAAGAGGCACGCACATTGCCATTACTTCTACTTCTGTCATCTTAGGGAAACGTGCAGGGTGATGTTCAGAACATTCCCACTTGTGTGGACTACATGGGAGCAATAAACATTCCTTCGTAAAAATTTCACTCTTAAAATGGTACGTAGTGATATGTAAACTTCTTCTCGGTTGGTTTGAAAAGACTGAGTATGAAGTATAATCTAGGGAACTGATCCTGGATTTTTCACGTAAACGAGCTGATCAATTTAGCCTTTATCGAGCAGAATTTTTGGTGAAAATCTGTTTGGCTGTAGAATAATAGTAATATGGTTTAATTTAAAACCTGAAATCAGCCTTTCGGAACTGATTGTCGGGCTATGACTAGATATCGTAAAGAAATTAATAGAATATGTCTCTTCCGACTATTGCGGTATCAGTATTTTATCCATCGCATATAAGGTTTTGTCGAGCGTATTATGTGAAAGACTAAAGCCAATTATTGAAAACCTGATTGGACCTTATCAGTGTGGTTTTAGACCAGGCAAGTCCGCGACTGTTCAAATATTCACCCTACGCCAAATCCTGGAAAAGACCCACTAAAGGCAAATCGATACATACCACCTTTTTGTCGATTGCAAAGCTGCTTTCGATAGCCCCATACGGGGAGAACTGTACGAAGCTATGTCTGAACTTGGTATTCGGCCAAAACTGATCCGCCTCTGTAGAATGACGCTGACCAACACAAAATCAGCAGTGAAATTGGGGAAAGACCTCACTGAACCATTCTGTACCAAGCGAGGACTTGGACAAAGCGACACACTTTCGTGCAATCTCTGCAACATCTTAATGGAGATAATAATGAGAAAGGCTGCAGTAAATACGAGCAAGACACGAAAGCCATATGCTGCTGGCGTATGCTGATGACATAGACATCATTGGGCGAAATTTGCGAGAGGTTACTGCAGTATTTTGAAGAATTGAAGGGGAATCGGCGAAGGTGGGTCTTGCTGTTAGAAGCCAAGACAAAATTTATGGTGTCAACGACTAGGGAAACCTCTCGACTTGGTCCGCACTTGAATGTTGACAGGCAATTTAATTTTGAAGTGGTAGGTGAATTTGTCTACCTTGGATCCGTAGTGGACAAGGACAACAACATCAGCCTGGGGATAGATAGGAAAATTGTGCTTGCAAATAGATGCTACTTGGGACTCGGCAAGCAGTATAGGGGCAAAGCCCTCTCTCGACGGACAATAGTCCAGCTATATCAGTCTCTCATTTTACCTGTATGGCTCCGAAACTTGGGTCATATCGCAAGCGGATGAAAAACACCTGGAAGTATACGAGAGAAAAATTCTCCGTAAAATATATGGTCCTGTTAGGGTAAACGGCGAGTACCGACGTCGCTGGAGCCAAGAGCAATATGATTTATATTCTGACGTGGACATGGGTAGGCGGATTAAATTGGGCCAACTGCGTTGGCTAGGCCATGCTATCAGAATGGATGAAGATGAGCCAGTGCGAAAGTTTTTCGATAGTGTACCCGATGGAAGCAGGAACAGAGGACGACCAAGACTCCGCTGAAAAGACCAGACAGAAGAATTACTCCGTATCCTTGGTGTTGTCAACTGGCGGGAAAAGGCGTAGGATAGAACCAGTTGGAGGAATATGTTGACATTTGTTTAATTTGTTTGTTTAATTAATATATGTAAGACATTAGTCCTCATGAGGTTGTAAAATAGTGAATAAAAGTATAGTCAAAATCGTGAAATATAGTATAGACAATAACTTCAATGTGACCTTACTTCTTCAGAGATCTGATTGATTTACTATACTACCTGTAAGAAACGATTATCAGGTTCTTGAAAGGTATTAGGTAATTTTAATATTGCTATCCATTAATAGTACAATGGACTAAGAAAAATATGCGAGTAACGCAATGGCTGCCAACACCAATTTGCCTTACGTAAGCTAATGGCCGTTTCTAACGACTATTAAGTGTCGTTGGTCTGAATCGATACCCGTACAACTTTTTGTCTCTATATGTCATATCTCTGCATGTTAAAAGTTTGTGTTACACTAATAACATGTGGCTCACAAATCTCAACAATTTTCCGTTTGAAAGTAACGTAATAACTTAACTTTTTTTTCGATAATTAGGCACTTGCCATGACACTGTAACATTTGTTGTTCCCATCTTGATGAAGTTTTCTGGGTGCAGTTGGTTGCAGATTCCCCCTTCTCTCATGCACGGTTTTACATTCGCACATAGGTGTACATACACATAGAGGACAATTTCGTATTGTTTGTGTTTCGAGGGAAAATATTTAAAATATGAAATAAATATGAAGTGCAATCATGAGAAAATTCCGGTACAATACCTATTAAATTGTGCAGTGGATGTACGAGCAATGTAACGTATGCGAGCACGAGCACCACGACGTTGACTGCATTGCACCTTGGGAAATGTTGGAAGTTTGGTAATTGTTGGTTTCGTTTGCTGTCCATAAATCATTGTTGCTGTGTTATGCCATAATGTATTTTATGACATTTTTTCTTTATTGTTACCGCTTCGGTAATTGTTGCCATTGCTGATGTTGTTGATTTTAAATGATGCATAAATTATACGCATTTCCCTTTGAAGAATTGTGTCCTTTGTACGTATATTGGTTCAGTTAACATCAGCAGTAATCAAAAACATATTTTAGAATGAAATAAAAAGATCAAAATTCCATTCCTATATTTGTCTCACTGGTGGCATAGATTTGTTGTGACGCTACACTGTAAGAAAAGCGTGCATAATATTGATAAATTGGATTATTTCACTGATTTGATGTTATAGTTTTATAGACATTTATTATCCATTGTAATGCGGCTGACATTAATAATAGATGACTACAATGCAAAAGTCGGCAGGAAAAATATTTTTTAAACAATTGTCAGGTAATTCAGTCCAGCAATTCCGAAAATGTAATGAGACTGGTAGATTTCGCCGCGTCAAAATCATGGATAAGGATATACACAAAACTACTTGGGTATAACGTGATCACGAACAGAAAACCAGATTGAACACTATCAAGGTAATAATCGCTAGTATTATTTCGGGCGCTAATATCGATTCGCAACTCTACATGGTTGAATCCGAGACCCGCACGAGGTTAATCTGAGCGAACGTCGTACGACACTAGACACCTAGGAGCTGGGCACTGGAATGTAGAAATCATGAGAGATATCTACGGCCTTTTCAGATACGGTCACCGATTAACTACCGCAGAACGCACCTTCACCGAATGATCCTGAAACGCAGTGAAAATTCATTTCCGTCGCAATGAAAACTGCCGAAACCTCTGTGTAAGAATGGTCGGTAATGATCGCTATGGTGAAGCGCCTGTTTAGGGCCAGTAAGCGCGAACAATCTGTGGAATGCTGGACGTTTAGATATATAATTTTATGAAACAAATATTTCATGAAACAGATAAAAAAAAAATAATAACTGAGTATTAAATATTTCTTAATCGAATGAAAACTACCAAAGTTATACAAAAACTGAAATTTAAATATCTACCAGGGTCGATACGGTTAATGTGAAAGATAAGAAAACTGACAAAGGACGAAAATTTCGAATCGTAACTAAAAACTTTGCACTCAATTTAAAAGTTTTATTTTTTAATTTTACCTTATTTCCTTCCACATGTCTCCCGAAAGAAATTATTTATTTATTTGAATTGTTGCTGGTCACATACAATATTTTCTGCATTTTTAATTTATGACAATAAATGAGCAATAAATTTTATAATTACTTTCCCCTTGCAAAAAATAAATGAAATTTTGTATAACTATTTGCCACAGATTTCATTGCAAAATTCATTTTCTTGCACGTACTCTTAAGATTTCTCCAAATATATCGGAACATTTTCATCTTCAGGTTTAATCCATAGTTCTTTTGTTTTGTTTGCTGGTTTTGTATTTAGGGCTCTGCCATGAATCCTTCTTCTGCTCCCAGTGCGATACTAAACGCAAAACTTAGTTCTCATAACAAATTTGAATTTATAGTTTCTTAAGATACAAAAAGAATTTGGACGAATGCAACACAACTGAGAAGAACATAACAGAGTTGTAGATAAATAGTTTTTGTAACTTCAGGGCCATACTACGAAGTCCTGTTCATTGCTTGGTATACGATTCACTGCGCTGTGAAACTGGCAGATCCGGCTTTCTTTAAGTTCCATCGATTGTACTGTAAAGTTTCTTAAAATAAAGTTAAATCCTTGTTGTGTGCTATTGCAGTCGAATTGGGTGTGACTTTTTTCCATTTTTGTCTATGTTGTTGTTTCTACTCAAAGTTGTATTGGTCCTTTTGTGTTCGGTACTGTGTTGCTGTCTTTGCTAATAGTTAAGTCAAATGAGAATTATTATCTTAAATTTAGTTGGAATAGTTTTGAGAGGTTCTCCATATCGGCTTCCTCTAAATGCAGTTAGGTGTATGACAAAATTTATTTTGAAATTCCAAATGTATTTATTGCATTCAAAATCAAAGCAAATGAGAAACTGATATTTCATCAATTGGAATTAAGAAATTTGCATTTAAAATTTATGAATAAATAAATGGATTCATAGATAATATAGAACAAAGATTAATGTCATATAGAGCTGTTTTACTTCTCATCTGACATTTCTTTTCCCACTAGTCGTGGTGCGCTCTGTGCGATAGAGAGTTATTTGACGTATGTTGACTTACACCAGGTGGAATTACAAAAAATGCTGACTTAAATTTTCCATGACGTTTTAATGAAATACTATGAAATTTAAACGTATTTTAGAATTGTTTGATATCTTTTATTATTAGTATATAGTTGTGAAGTATTTACACAACAATTTTAACGCACAAACCGAAATTCCGTTGCTGTTTTCTTGTTGGTTGGTTTGAGCCATTGCCTGGCGTTGCCACATGTCATACATCCCCAGAAATAGTTGAAATGCATTCAATCCTGCCAGAATTTGGGAATATATGTACATATGTACTTTAAACGACGTACGAGTGATCACAGAAGCTAACATCGATTCTGATCACTACCTGGTAGCATCAAAGGTTCGCACAATATCAAGTAGAGTGAAAATCGTACAAAACGGGACGCAGAGGAAGCCGGACATCGGAAAGCTGTAATTACCAGAGGTAACCACAGGAAGCTCACAGGAAGCTCACAGAAAGTTTGCGCAACTTTTGGCATAGCACCCACCCCCTCCCGATGACGATCCTGATGCGCAGTGGCAACCCATTTCCGACTATATAAAAACTGCCGCAACAACCGTACTTGGTTTGGAAAAACCGCTTAGCAATAAACCATGGTATGATGAAGAGCATCGGATTGCGAATGATGAAAACAACGCTGCACGTCTGGCAATGCTTCAGTCAACTGCAACGAGAGCTGCAACTGAACGATATAGGGAGACAAGAAAGGAGGTAAACCGTCTCTTTAGGCGTAAGAAACAGCAGTGGATAAAGCGGATAAATTGAGACATACAGAAGGACGAACAAATCCCGAAAATTCTACCAAAAAGTCAAAAACGGAACTAATGGATATGGCTCAGGGCCCCCTTCTGTAAAGACAAGGAGGAAAATCTCATCGCAGATGTGCAGAGTATGTTGGGGATATGGAGAGATAATTTCTCCGAGCTACTGGTACCTGAGATATCCAATCACGATAGGATAATCGATCACAATAAATACGACCACGTCGATAGCCCCCTCCTAACCAAGACGAGGTCAGAACGGCTGCTGCTTGGCTTAAGAACAACAAAGTCGCAAGAGCCGATGGATTACCGACGGAACTGTTTAAGGCTGGCGGGGATGAGTTGATAAGGTGCATGCATCAGCTCATTAGTAAAATTTGGTTAGACGAATGCATGCGCGATGATTGAAGTCTCAGTATACTATGTCCCGTATCTAAAAAAGGTGACCCGAGTCTCTGTGCCAACTACCGTGGAATAAGTCTTTTATCCATAGCACATAAGGTTCTATCAAGCATAATGTGCGAAAGACTAAAACCAATTATCGCTGACCTGATTGGACCATACCAGTGTGACTTTAGGCCTGGAAAATCGACAACTGACCAGATTTTCACGCTACGCCAAATCCTGGAGAAGACCCATGAAAAACAAGTCGACACCTATCATATATTTATCGATTATAAGGCCGCCTTCGATAGTGTGATACAGTAGAAACTCTATGAAGCAATATCTGAGCTTGGTATGCCTGCAAAACTCATACGCCTTTGTAGGATGACCTTGACGAACACCAAATCCGCAATGAAATTTGGTAAGGATCTTGTCGAACCTTTCGAAACTAAGCGAGGCCTCAGGCAAGGCGACACCCTATAGTGCGATCTCTTTAACATCTTAAGGGAGATCATTATGAGAAATGCAGCAGTAAGCATAAATAAAATTATCAGCAGCAAAAGTCACATGCTTCTCGGGTATGCTGATGATATACATATCATTGGGGTCACAATTAGAGAAATTACAGCGGTTTTTACGAGAATTGAAAAAGAGTCAGCAAAAGTGGGTCTGACGGTTAATGAGGACAACACAAAATTAATGGTTTCAACGAGCAGGGCCTCCATGCGATTAGACCAAAGCGTGAACGTTGATAACCGTTATAATTTCGAGGTGGTGGACGAATTTATATACCTAGGATCTGCCGTAAACAAAAACAACAACGTCAGCCTTGAGTTGATGCGGAGAATTGTGCTTGCGTATAGCTGTTATTTTGGGCTAAGCAAAAGCACTTTAGGGATAATGCCCTCTCTCGAGTAACAAAAGTCCAGCTGTAGCAGACTCTCATTGAACGTGTCTTGCTTTCAGGCGCAGAACCCTGGGTCCTATCGCAAGCAGACGAAACACCTGTAGAAGTCTTCGGGAGAGAAATACTCCGCGAAATTTATGGCCCTATAGTGCACAACGGCGAGTATTGGCGGCGCATGAACGCGGATATAAATAACACGATTGCGCTGGTTAGATGAACCAGCACGAAGGGTTTTCGAAACCGAACTCGATGGCAGACGAAAAATAGGAAGAGCAAAACTCCGCTGGAGGGATCAGGATGACGAATTCCTACGGACACTTGGTGTTGCCAACTGGAGAAATACAGCAAAAGTCGAGCTGGTTGGCGAAATAAGTTATCCTCGTTTTGTAATGTACCTGACCCCCCGGGGTTGTTCGAGACAGGATAAGTAAGTAGGTATGTCCTATATTTATTAAAAAACGCCATAAATCAATATTACAATACACAGTTTTGAATAAAGTTTCACGGGAAAGTTTAGGCATACCTTTTATTTATTCCAGCTTGTATTTTAATTCGATAGATTGAAATTAATAAACATTTCGCCAAATAGATTTATGAGTTGCTCTTTGCATGAGATCAAATTCAAATACCGCAATGTTCCATTCCCATAAAATCTACTTCTGCCATATTTGTCTAAATGTCTGCAAAAATACATCTCCGTACTATATTCCCAAGACCTGATCAAAAGCGACTGATTGCAGAAATAAATCTATTCCATTAACCCAATATTTGAATAGCGAAAGTAATATTTTTGCGAGTTAAGTTCGAAATTCGAAATCGAAAAGGGGAGCATCTCATAATCAATAAACTTTACGCTTTGGGCTTTCGGTTATCGTTGACAATAATAATATTCAATCGACAGTTTAACACATTTTACATTTAACAGATAAAAGAAACTGAATATAGAAGTTGCATCGAAAGAGCTTTTTGGATCCAAATCTGAGCAGACTTTTTTAACGATTAATGATAAATTGTCCTCTAAAACCCTATTCGGTCATACTAGTGTTAGTTGAGATCCCCACATACTTAGTTACTTCGGTGACCTCAACCAACCCAGAGGCGTCAAGTGCCTTACGCAATAAGGATAACAAGTTACTCCAACCGGTTTGATCGTCAGTTTTTTTCCTCCAGTTAGTAACACCATGTTCAAGTACTGAATATTCCACCTGGTCTTTCCAGCGAAATATTGGTCGTCCTGTTTTTCGGTGTCATTAGAGTACGCCCTTGAATACCTTTCGCAGTGGTTCATTATCATCCATTCTACTGATATGAACTAACCTGGGCTATTTTGATATGCATAAAAACATCGATGTCGCGATAGCGATTATAGAGCTCGTGGTTCACCCGTCTTCGATACTGGCCAGTTTCTGTTATAGGACCATATGTTTTACGGAGCAGTTTCTATCAAAGGGTCCCAGTGATACGATCAGCATACGATATGGCCCAGGATTCTGCGCCATACACCAGACAGGTTGTATGAGGATCATATATAGTTGGGTCTTTGTTTTTCGAAAGAGGGTTTTATCTTTGAAGTGATTGCTTAGCCAAAAAAATACCTGCTTGGAAGCACAATTCTCCGTTCGATTTCTATGCTGGCATTGTTTCTTTTGGGTACCGCAGACCCGAAGTAAATAAGTTCATCCACGATCTCCAAATTACTACGGTTATCAACGTTCACTCTTTCATCACAATTAATATGTTGAAGAGACCGGATGATACGGTATCGACCTGCCTGAGGCGTCGACTCTTTCTAAATAGTTTGGTATAGTTTCCCCGCATCGGGCTAACGAAGGCAGCCTTAAAATCTACAAATAGGTGGTGAGTGTCGATTTTCTTTTCGTGGGATTTCCCCAGTATTTGTGGTAATGTGAATATCTGGTTGATAATTGGCTTTTCAGGCCTAAACCCACATTAATAAGGTCCGATCAGGTCTGCAACAAACGACTTTAGTCCCTCGCACATTACGCTCGAGAGGAGCTTGTGTGCGATGGATAAAGTGCTTTCTTAAAATGCACTCGTATACACAAATGCATGCGCCTTTGCCACTCACAGCCGCCAGCCTTAAACACCTCATCCGGTAGTTCATCAGTACCAACGAGTTTGTTGTTTTTAAGCCGGGAAATTGCATTTCTTATTTCGCTTCGCTTTCGAAACCGAACTCGTAGGAAGACGAAAAATAGAAAGACCAATACTACGCTGGAAGGATCAGGTTGACGAATCCCTGTGTACACTTTTTATTGCCAACTGGAGAGATAAAGCAATAGATCGAACTGGTTGGCTGGTATGTTATCTTCGTTTTATAAGGTCTCTGACCCCTCGGAGTTGTTCGAGACCGGATAAGTAAGTAAGTAGCTTCGCTTCGGCTAGAAGGGTCACTCGATGCCAGCGTCCTGCATGTGCTCAACACTCTCAAATATTTTGAAGTCTTATGGGATAGTCAAAGCAGAGACGTTATATCCCCTATTTCCAACATACTCTGCACATATGTTACAAGATGCCTGTCTTTATCTCCATTTCAATTGAAAACTTATATTGTTAATTTAAATTTTTTGGAATTTTAATATTTTTTTTTTGACTTTTTCTAAATAACTTTTGAACCAGAAAGTAAAGGGTTTTTCGAAAGAGACGCTACAAAAGTAAATCGATAGGGACAGCAAACGACGCCATATTTTTTCCAGCTCTTTTGACATTTATCTTCAGTAAGGTCTGCCATTTCATCATGGAATGATATGCGAGCCAACAACGAGTCGAAATTATTAAAATTTACTACCCAAATTTGGAGTCAGTGGCCTCAACTTTTAGAGCGCTACGTCCAATTTATGGTCGTCATAATCGTCCTACCAGATCAACAATTGAGCATCTAGTGGAAAAATTTGAATCCACAGGCACAGTACAAAATGTTCCCGTGCCAGTGAGACAAAGAAGTGCCCGTAGTGTCGATAATATTACTGCCGCTGAGGCTTTAGTTCAAGAAAGCCCAAATGTGTCTCTCACGCGTCGTTCGCAACCGTTGGGCATCTCTGGGACGTCGTTGTGGCGAATTTTGCGAAAAGATCTTGGCCCACATCCTTACAAGATCAAATTGACGCAAGAACTGAAGCCGGTTGACCACCATAAGCGTCGTATGTTCGTGAATTGGGCTGAGTAACAACTTGGAAATGATTCGGATTTTCATCGGAAAATCATCTTCAGCGATGAGGCTTATTTCTGGCTGAATGGCTTCGTCAATAAGCAAAATATGCGTTATTGGTCAGACAGCAATCCACACGTAATCCATGAGTCATCATTGCATCCCGAAAAAATTACGGTTAGGTGCGGTTTATAGGCCGGCGGCGTCATTGGGCCGTACTTCTTCCGTGATGATCAAGACCGGCACATTACTGTGAATGCGAATCGCTACCGTTCAATAATAACCGAATATTTTTGGCCCCAATTGGATAATATGGACTTGGAGGACATGTGGTTCCAACAGGACGGCGCCACAAGCCACACAGCGAATGCCACAATTAATTTATTGGAAACCAAGTTTGGTGAACGTGATATCTCACGATATTGCCCAGTCGATTGGCCGCCTCGGTCGTGCGATTTGACGCCGTTAGATTATTTCCTGTGGGGCTACGTCAAGTCTATGGTCTATGCCAACAAGCCAGCGACGATTGATGAACTTCGTACGAATATCGAACGTGAAATTGCAGCAGTATCGGCCGATTTATGCTTGAAAACCGTCGAAAATTGGGTTCAGCGTCTGGACTTCTTTCTGCAAGCGCGCCCGTGGTGGCCATGCATAAGAAATCGAGTTGCATACATAATGGCATCGAACGTGCTTTCACAGGAATAAAGAATTTCATTGGTATCTAAAACCGGTTTTGTTTTATTTAAAAAAGCTTTTGTAGCCCTCTTATTGAAAACCCGGATACATACGAATGCACGTTAGATTTAAACTTCCTCTTTTAAGATTCATAATTTTAGATGTCAACGAAAAATGGTGTACATCTTAAAGCTGAGGTTTACATTTAAGTTTGTGTCTTCTGAATTATATGTTTGATACTATGAAAATTAATATTTTATTTTTATATTGGAAGTGTAGCAGTTTTCCACAGCACTTAATTTCTAAATTCGTAACATCTAACATTGTATTTGTTATTTTATTTAATACATTTTTATTTTCAATCTGTCCAGGATTCTAAAATGTTAATCATTTCTGGTCGATATTAAAAGGCCACCCCTAATATTTCTTAATTTATCATATAGCTGTTGTGTAAAATGGCTATTAACAGAAGTTTTCTTTTCTATTATTTTATTTTATTGTTTGTTGGGTAATTCAATATTCTTACCCTGGGTGTTTGGGCATAGCGTTTCCTATTTAACAAAATATACATTTTGACCTTTAAAACACTCCTCCAGTCCAAGTTGTCGTCACAGTTCTTCCTACCAAAACTTTCGAAGGAGGAATAGCAGCAGAAATTTTGAATGTATAATGTTTGTATGTATATGTATTATTCCTTTGCTCTAGACAAAATTGGGCTAGATGGCGGTTTAGTTGAGTCTGGTGCTGAAGAATATTTTCGACTTCTTCCACTTGAACTAATTTGGCTTGCATAAATAAGGAATGCCACAAATAGTTGCTTCTAAATATAAATTGAACCCTTTGATCTGTGGCTCTCTGTGCGTGTCTTTTTTGCACAATTGAAACTGAAGGGATGACAAAAACAGACAAATATATGAAATTGGAGCTACAAACAAATGCAAAAATATTCTTTGTTATTCTTTATTATTGCTTTTAAGGTTGTTTTGCAAATTCTGCGAAAATTTGAATTTTTCTTTAACGCTTTCTGTTACAGCCTGTACATACCAAAATTTGGAATCCTTTACTTTTCTCATTTACATGTGAAAATGCACAATAATAGTTTCTTTACCATACCTGATTTTGACAACTGTTAGCATCTTAGCAGAAACTACTAACCATAAAGTTTTAAGCTCCTGGCGCTTTTACTTTTAGCTAAATGTCCCACTAATTTCAAGTTTTGCTCTGTAGTAGACAATTATTTTAATAAAGATTAACACATACTTTTGCATCGTTTTTAAACGTAATCTGCTTTGATATCATGTATTCTACCCTAAACTAACTTTAGTAGGAATTTATTTTACAATAAAAGCAAATTAGAGATGCACTCTTTGAGACGTTTTATTTTCAATAACCTCGGACCATTCATTGGGCTTGTTCGAGGTACATATTATTTAAAGACAATTTTTCATCAAAACTGTCAAACTTTGCTATGAAATTCAGAGGGACTTAAAATGCATATGAGTGAATTTTAGAGTATTACTTCATATTTTGAAGCACCATCACTTTAAATGTAGAGGGCCTAGTGGCCTCAAGATTAGAATTCAGTCGTCAAACACCTGGCAACCCTAGCTGTGTTCGGACGTGTTAATTTTGCGCTCTCTATATCTTGTGAAATTAGTAGGATTTTTGTCGATTATTTGCGTTTCTTTAATAGTGATTTCGTGCTAAAATTTTTTATTAACGTTTGGTAAACATCAGCCATTGGTTGCATTTTAAATTGTGTTTGATTATATCAATTTATCCTGAAATTCTCGGTGACCTTTTCTGCGGTGATTTGTTTTCTTTGTTTTTTTCTCTGTTTCTTTGGTAAGCTGATATTGTTATTGTCTTGTTGGACTTGCCACTTTGCCAGTATATCTCTCTGTTTACTATGATGTAGTTTTAAATGTTGTTCATTCTTGTTCCATACTGTAACGCATTGTCGTTTTAATTTTCTAAGTGTTGTCAATATGACTTGTGTAGCAAAAGGTTGCAAAATTAATAGTTCAAAAGAGCGATCAGTATAATGTTGGATATGTGATAATGTTTCTCATTTGTGTTGTGCTGGTTTCAATGGGAGACATTATGATGTCATTTGCGACAGGAAGAAAAGGCTTGTAGGCAATTAGATATCGATTATTATAAGCTACTTAAAGAAGCTACAAATGGTGTATCAGAATTTAGAAAGATTTTTGAGGCAATGAGTGGAACAATTTCTAGATTTGTAGCATTGTTTGAAAATTTCGATTTTTCTGAAGTTTTTCCTAAGAGGGAAAAATTTTCTTTGACGGAATATTAACAGTTCGGTGAATATAAATCTTATAAGTCTGCTGTCGCCGGTGAGTGACATAATAGGACCTCGACCTGAAAATTTCGATTCAGCAACTCCTGTAATTCTAGCAAATACTCTTGTAAATCAGGAAAATACTGGCAATAACGATACTGCTCCAATTTTGACACAGTCGTCTGTGCCAAATTTTGGTACTGCGAATTCTATCTCACCCCTACACGAGGTAAATTGTTCCGGTGAGAGTTCACTGCGGGCGCACGTAAATTCTTCCAGTGAGGAACCATCACCAATAAATGATTTGATTGTAACGGGTTCTTCAATAACAGCGCTACAAAAGTTTTTTTTTAAATAAAACAAACCCGTTTCGATGGCATTATGTATGGAACTCGATTTCTTTTGCATGGCCACCACGGGCACGCTTGCGAAATTCCAGACGCTGAACCCAATTTTCGACGGTTTTCAAGCATAAATCGGCCGATACTGCTGCAATTTCACGTTCGATATTCGTACAAAGTTCATCAATCGTCGCTGGCTTGTTGGCATAGACCATAGACTTGACGTAGCCCCACAGGAATAATCTAACGGAACTGAAGAATCCTGGACAGATTGAAAATGAAAATGTATTAAATAAAATAACAAATACAATGTTACATGTTACGAATTTAGAAACTAAGTGCTGTGGAAAACTGCAACACTTCCAACATAAAAATAAAATATTAATTTTCATAGTATCAAACATATAATTCAGAAGACACAAACTTAAATGTAAACCTCAGCTTTAAGATGTACACCATTTTTCGTTGACATCTAAAATTATGAATCTTAAAAGATGATGTTTAAATCTAACGTGCATTCGTATGTATCCGGGTTTTCAATAAGAGCGCTACAAAAGCTTTTTTAAATAAAACAAAACCGGTTTTAGATACCAATGAAATTCTTTATTCCTGTGAAAGTACGTTCGATGCCATTATGTATGGAACTCGATTTCTTTTGCATGGCCACCACGGGCACGCTTGCGAAAATCCAGACGCTGAACCCAATTTTCGACGGTTTTCAAGCATAAATCGGCCGATACTGCTGCAATTTCAAGTTCGATATTCGTACAAAGTTCATCAATCATCGCTGGCTTGTTGGCATAGACCATAGACTTGACGTAGCCCCACAGGAATAATCTAACGGCGTCAAATCGCACGACCGAGGCGGCCAATTGACTGGGCCATTTCGTGAGATAACACGTTCACCAAACTTGGTTTCCAATAAATTGATTGTGGCATTCGCTGTGTGGCTTGTGGCGCCGTCCTGTTGGAATCACATGTCGTCCAAGTCCATATTATCCAATTGCGGCCAAAAATATTCGGTTATCATTGAACGGTAGCGATTCGAATTCATAGTAATGTGCCGGTCTTGATCATCACGGAAGAAGTACGGCCCAATAACGCCGCCGGCCCATAAACCGCACCAAACCGTAATTTTTTCGGGACGCAATGATGACTCATGGATTACGTGTGGATTCCTGTCTGACCAATAACGCATACTTTGCTTATTGACGAAGCCATTCACCCAGAAATGAGCCTCATTGCTAAAGATGATTGAGGCCACTGAAGTTGAGGCCACTGACTCCAAATTTCGGTAGTAAATCTTAATATTTCGACTCGTTGTTGGCTCGTATATCTTTCCATGATGAAATGGCAAACCTTACTGAAGGGAAATGTCAAAAGAGCGGGGGAAAATATGGCGTCGTTTGCTGTCCCTATCGATTTACTTTTGTAGCATCTTTCTTGAAAATCCCTTAGTACATAATATATAGCGAAAAAAACTTCTTTCCAACCGGGTGTCCCATGATATCTCATATGATTTTTTTTTTAATATTTCAAGATATCTAACTTCCATTTGAATTTTAAAATTCTGCAATCGGTTACAAATTGCAAAAGATACTGGCTGCTGAATATGGATTATTTAGTGCCCTTAAATAAGTAAACCGGGGTGTATGTTTTCTATTTATAATTAATTCAATTAAATGATATTTTTTTATTGAATTTATGTCACTAAACAGTTAAATAATGTATAAAAAAATTCCTATATTATTGTTTCTTTCTGAGAATAATATATTAACCCGCAATATTAACAAATTAACTTCTACAAGTATTTCATTCAAATTAATTGGAACTGGCACTGTCGGTTAATATTTTTTGCCGGCAATACGCAATGGGCAATATGCAATACGAAAACGATTTTTGCCATAATACTATATTACTTCCAGGTAAAATAATAGCGGTCCCTCCGCTATATTACTTTGTTGACTGAGAATAGATCTAAGATCCCACATATTCTATTTATATTTCGTAGACTATAATTGACAAAACATATATTGCAGGTCAAAATTGCATTGATTAAAAGTAAAATTTTTTAAAATTTATCTTAGAATTTTTTTTGTTACCCCTCCTGAAATATGAGTATTCAGTTTAATAAGTGGCCCCTAATGAATGCGGCACATGAGCAATTAAAGACGCAAAACTTTCCTTTATGTTTACCTGCATGCAATTAGCCATCTTATACAATAATTGGATTAAATGATGGAAAACTTTCCAATTTATGGTTTAATTAGTTTCTACAAATTTTGTTAGTATCGTTTTCATAGAACAAGAAGAAATGTAAATCACAAGTTTCGATTTAAGGCCAGATATGAATTTGCAAAACTTTCGCTGGAATTGACAGGGGTAAGACACTTTTGATATCATTATTGTTGAGAATATGGAAAAATTTATTATTTTAATGGGAGATAAGATATTAATTGTGCATTTCTTAATATGATGGCTAATACTATAAAATCATTGATACTTAAGGGTAGTGGCCATTTCTCATTTCATTCCGTATTTTATTATAATACATTTGTATTTCCACAACCATGCATTTGCAGTATCTGATTGTGTCCAAATCCACTGCGTTGCTAGTTCTTTGGGCTCTGGTGTAATGTGATGGATCCACGTTCGCGGTTACGTAACAGCGCAAACACTCCTTCGAACAGCCATGGTAACCTATATCTCCAAATCTGTTTTGTGATTCTCATCCCCAAAATATTACTGAACACCCGCCGAAAAGATTAAGATGTTCTACTGGTTTATGATGGGATCCTTTGGAGAGGTGCATATAAGTTTTCCAAATGACCCTTCAAATTGAAAAGAGAACTCATCCGTCCGTAATACCAGAACTCAACTGGCATATGGATATACTCCATGGCAAACCCTAGATGTTTTTTTCAGATATTTCTATTACTTCCTCACCACATAGGTCTTTTGTATCATACGCGTTTAATCTTCTCCGAATTGCGGTTTCACTTACACGTCTTCCAATGATGTTTTCTGCCTCTGCAGCAACTTTTTTTCTGCGAATATTTTAAAAATGGAACAATCGCATTTATCGGTTAGTGACTAGTGTAAATACACACCGCAGTGGCTTCACGCTGCTGAAGATGATGCTTCACAAACATCGAAACGGTCGTCCAGCGAATGTGAGTTCGAATCCCACCCGCGGCATTTACACTTTTTTTCACTAACCGGAGAAAATATGATCTCTTATAGCCTTAAAGGAAATTACCACTTGAAAGATCTTTTGTTTTATTTGCCACATATTCCCGTCCAGTTCATACCCTATTTTGTAGGTTTCCGTAGATTTCTGTCTGTTTTACGAAGCTGTAGACTGTTTCCCAATATATTCCGTACTCTGTTTCCATGTATGATGCCGAGTAAGCCATTGCAAAATTCGTTACGATTTCAACTCGCGTCTCGATGAGTATTTCCTTTATTTCCACCATTTTAAGGGTTTTTTTTATCGTATATTGTATAAATATTTATTTTTAAGCAATGCTTTTTCAAAGATTGTAGTGTTTTCAGCTAAATTTCAGAAACATGTAATTAGTTTGAAAGATTAGGTGTAGAATTCTTTTGTAATTTAAATCACCAGCAGTCACCTTTATTGCTAAAAATTTTTAACTGGCATAATCGACACATTTTATTAATTACAGTTGGGAAGTTTTCATTTGAAAATTTATTCGTAAAGCTCCAAAGTTTTTGTTTTATTTCAAAGCACACTAACATTTTTAATTTGTGTAAATATATACATATGACTATGTCTGTATATAAAAAAATCCAGTGAGTGTTCGAACTCACGGGCGATGTGTTAACACCTTTTTGTTACAAGGTAGCTGTTCGATTTCTATGAACACTTTAGTAAATGTTAATTTGGAAAATAAAAAACAGAGTT
Organism: Phaonia tiefii; assembly: GCA_963931995.1. Taxonomy (NCBI): domain Eukaryota; kingdom Metazoa; phylum Arthropoda; class Insecta; order Diptera; family Muscidae; genus Phaonia; species Phaonia tiefii. The sequence continues at coordinate 320,523,135 of OZ008367.1, read as the reverse complement.
CAATCATATGATGACGTTACATGTAAATAACATTACTACTTAAAATTATTTAAAGACCAGTGCAAGCACATACGCCATTATTTTCTTGCTTAATACTTTTTGTTTTATTCCCAAAAAAAACAAAAAGAATGCAAAGCAACAGACACATGTACATAAATTCATACATTGTTATGTTTCAAAGGCTGGTAGGGAAAGAAGAGCTTGAAGTTCCCGTCTGCAGCTCTTCTTTTGAATTCTAATTTCTTTGAATTGAATTCTAACAAATCCCTATAACTAGTATACACAATTACAGTAAATAAAAGTGTTAATGAAGGTGTCAACTTCTTCAACATCGTTTACTACAAGCTTCTGTCATATGCTATCTATGCTAGAAGTACTGAATTTAACCAATTGGATTTTCGTAATATAACACATAACTCTCGGTCTTGTATAAACCAAATAAAACTATTTAATGAATGAATGTGGCCGTCGGTGGTGCAATGGTTAGTGCGCGCGGCTCTTGTACATGAGATCCTGGGTTCGAACCCGGCTCTGACCACCTTAAAATTACTTTCGGCGGAGGTCACCTCGCATAGTGACGGCGACACTATCGAGTATCTAGCCATGAAAAAGCTTCTCAAATTACCGTTCGGAATCGGTGTAAAACTGTAGGTCCCAATCACTGAGTGAAAACTGGAAAGCGCACAGCTCAGTGATTGTGAGAAGTTCTCCCCAGTCCTTTCATGGGATGTAATGGGAAACCATTTATTTTATTTATAATGAATAGTATTTCCATTTACACCACTCGAATTGGTGATTAAGTGTCGAATGTGTTCCTGGAATTCCTGCACACAGACACAATTAATTACTGGCCACACGTCACTTTTATTACCATTGCTGCAGTCAAGTGATTTGATGACAGAGGAAATCAGGATTTTGTTACATTTGGCATTTTTCATCGATAACAAGATGATGCAGTTTTATTAATCAATTTTCAATACAATTAAATTAATTGTCAGGGTTTCAGTCGAACTTTACTGACAATAGACAAAGAACCTCAATCAGATTTTGTGTTCAGTTGTCTTTGGTTTTTTTTTTGTTTATGTTGTACGAATTTTGTATCAAGAGCTGTGGCGCTGACAGCAACGCCTGCTATAAAATTGTCATTTTAAGAGTTATTAAGTTGAATGGAGGCGTGCTCCAGAGTAACGGGTACCTTTTTGACAATAGATGTAATTAATTTTTCTGGTGTCCTGCCAGTCAGCACCATAAAATACATGCTCCAGTGGCGTGAATATTTTTGAATGAAGGACGAAACTATGAGGTTCTTTGGTGAAATTCCATGCGACACTTTATTCAAACTGAGCAGACAACTGCAATAACCGTATGTCATTCATTGAGTGCTATCCTTTACAGTAGGGATGTTAATAAATTTGAATCTGTCTGCCAATGAAGTGGAATAATTTTAAAAGAAGGGAGTATTGTAGGACAATATATTTCAAAAAAAGTAAGTCAGTTGTTGGAAAGGTTCAGTATTGGCACACTGGTACTAACAATGTAAAAGTTATATATATAGTAAAATGTGTTTTTTACCGATCAATTGCAAACAAAAATTATTCCATTCCACAACCCTTATTTTCTTTCTGCTATTATCACTATATAAGGATAGAGCCAACTTTGAGTTGAAAATTTAAAATTCAATAAAAACTAACGGCCATAAATATTAGTTCGCTCTAACTTTACGAAAACCAGAAATGCTGCAATTAATATGCTTCCTATTTGTGACAGCAAATAACTTTGATTATATATATATAGTGAATAACTTTCATTGATGTGATCTTAACCATGCAATGAACGTATGTCATTAATGTGACGATTATATGTCATTACTGCTATGAATATGTAAATTATGCCACAACTGTATTTTCAGAATACATAGTATGAGACAACTACACCAGACTGTCGAATGTCTCACAAATCGAATGTGTAATAGGAATCAGTGAGTGCAAATTGGAAAGAGCACAGCTCAGTGATTGTGAGAAGCTCTCCCCAGTTCCGTCATGGAATGTAATTGGAAAGCATTTATTTGTTTTTAATAGGAACCAAGGAGTCGTTGATCATAATGGTACAGTACTAACGAACAAAGATGCACAGACGCAGAGATGGGGAGAACATTTCAATATAATTAGCAACGTCATAGACGCTAGTGAGGACAGGGAAATTTATCAGGGCAGCCCTGCAGAAAATAACTTAAAAATATCGAGCAACCCTCTCAAATTGACTGAGATAAAAGAGGCGATTGATGGATTACCAGCGAAAACTCTACTGGTTGATATTGAACACACGGCTGAACTTCTACGGCCTTACATCATATCAGTATGGAAGGAAGAAAGACTGCCTCCAACTGGGAAATAAAGCCGTCAGTGTAAAGTTATAAAAAAGCGGCGACTTGAAATATTACATCAACTGGAAAAGAATTACTCTTCTTAACGCCATATACAAGATACTCGAAGTTATAATACAGAGAAAGGTTCGACCAGACCAACACTCATTATAGACTAGTCTCTATCAATCTTCCTCTGTATCTACTATTCGTTGACTTCAAGAAAGTCGTAGATACCATCATACGGACCGCATATGGAAAGCATTGAGAAGAAAAGGCGTACCCCAAAAAATAATTCGAATAGTTTCCGCTATGCAGGAGGATGCAGAACTTTCAGTTCTTCACACCGGGAATATTAGTCGATCATTCCACACCAATACTGGAGTAAAACAAGGATGCTCACTATCACCTCAGCTATTCACCATCATGCTGGATGATATAATGAGCGAGAGACATAATGGGAGAAGGGTAATGACATGGAGTGTCTCATACCAACTCGAACATCTGGATTATGCGGATGACATTTATCTACTCTCGCATAAGATCTCCAATACGCAGTCAAAACTGGAAGACTTGGAAAGATTAACTCGCAATGTTGGACTAGACTAAAACATCAAGAAAAATGAAGCCATGAGAATCAAAAATACAAGCACAGAAAACATCATGCTACAATGTCAACCAGTCGAGTATATATATAGCTTCTGCTTTCTATGAAGTATAATGCCTACAAATGGCGGTGCAGATACAGACCTAATCAACAGGAGCAATAAGGCGAGGGCTACATTCGAGAGACTGCACTCAGTATGGAGAAGTTCACACAAATTCATACGCACTAAGCTCAGAATAGTCAACTCATGTATTAACTAAATTCTGTTGTACAGTAGTGAAACCTGACTTGTATCGCATAATATCACGCAAAAGCTTCAGTATTCATCAATAAGTGCTTCAGAATCATATTCAAAATATTCTGGCCTAACGCCATACGTAACACAGAACTGTGGAACTTGACCAATGAGGAAGATATACAAAATCAGATAAAGAATAGGACATGAAGGTGGATTTGATGAACCATCCGAAAAAAATCCCGAAAGAATGCCGTTTGAGGGGAATCCACAAGGCTCATGAAATCGTGGTCGATAATAATCCAAGAACTAAGACAGAACAACAAAAACAAACAAAAACAAAACCGGTGAACCGAGTAAAATGCAAATGCTTTATGGAAGCCAAAAGGAAGCCTCCCAAGAGAAGTAATGGGAGGGGGGGGGGGTAGAAATAAAAAAAATAACTGAATTTTTAATAGAATAAATATGTTTCACATCTGAGTAAGATTGTTACACTAATTTCCTTACCCAGTTGGAAATTTTGTATTAAAATCATTGTCAGTAATATTTCCTCAGGACCATTTCACTAGTTGACGAATATTTATATAAGACATCTTCTTGCCAGATCAGTAGTTTTGATTTAGATAGCCCAATTTGTGAATACGTTGACAATCTCTTGATACGTAAGTATTTTGTCATGACTATCTCTTACTAAGGCCAATATTGAAAGTCATTATCATTTGTAAACAGCGAGTCATGTGAGTTGATTTTCAAGTTTTCAAAAAAGTTTAACCTGTAAAATTCATATTTATTTGTAGTTATGAAGTGAATGTCATACTCACGTTTATAGAATTTAGTTGAAAATATTTGAACATTTTTAAAAGAATATGTGTATATTTATGTATGTCTGTATATTTTCAGGACATTTTTTTTGTATATATAATAATTAATAAAGATGATGGTATTATAATTTTCCATCATTTTGCAAAAATCTATTCTAGTCAACATTTTAACTATCAATTCTTTTATTTTTTTTTCAAATTGTTTTACTGTTTAATAAAGGGTATTCCAGTTTAAGCGATATGATTTCCAAGTGGCGTTTCGGCCATTTGTAGTATATCGTGATCTGTAATTTTTTTTTGATTGTATTCAGTAATGGTTACAATTTAAACTTTGAGAGATATGCGGAAGAACAACGTTTCGTAAAAAATGAAACCCACTATGTCACCACTAGCAGACTCACACAGTGGCCGTCGGTGGTGCAGTGGTTAGTGTGCGCGGCTCTTGTACATGAGATCCTGGGTTCGAACCCAGCTCTGACCACCTTCAAATTTTCTTTCGGCGGCGGTCACCTCGCATAGTGACGGCGACACTATCGAGTATATAGCCATGAAAAAGCTTCTCAAAATACCGTTCGGAATCGGTGTAAAACTGTAGGTCCCAATCAGTGGGTGAAAACTGGAAAGCGCACAGCTCAGTGATTGTGAGAAGTTCTCCCCTGTCCCTTCATGGGATGTAAAATTTCAAAATCAAAAAAATGATGTAACCATTTTGAAAATCGACATAAAAGAATTAATAAAATAAAAACTTAAAAACAATTGATAAGGTTATAGCGTACCAATCTGATATCTGACATTTAAGAAGCAATTGAAATTGCATTCAAAACAGGATATAGTAGAGTAAAATTAATCAAGTAGTTCAGGAGTTACATGCGTATGAATGAAGACACCTTTTTGATGTGTTAACATCTATAGGCGCGGGTACGCCCTAAATCCACAAAGTGAACACATCCAAACACAATTTTTCCGACTGCGCTCACACAGATTGTCCGACATCGATCACACATTGTTTGCCGTTAAACTCCTCGGAAACGGCTGGACCGATTTGTATGAAATTTTGTGTGCATATCGGGTAGGTCTCAGAATCGGCCAACATCTATTTTTCATACCGTTAAATGAGAAGGGTGACCCAGCCCTATATAGAACACAGATTTGTCGACTGCGAAACACAGATTGTCAAACTACGAAAAGACACACACACTGATGTAGCGGCAGGGAATAGTTGTATTGTGTGGATGAGAAGCACTCTCAGAGCAAAGAGAATAATGACGTGGTTACACGCATACGAGTATAATAGCGAGATAGAAAGAGCCCAACGAAAATTGTGAACTACGAACATAATAATAGACGTGTTTTGGTAACAACCAAGCGATTATCGGCAATTTAGCGATAAGTAAATTTATTCAAAAATATAAAAAAGGGTGGAAAACTGTAAAAGATGTCGAAAAAAAATTTTCTTTATACTTAGCGAAAATGATCCGCGTCGCTAAGTTCTCGCTACGTCTTCGCTAAGTGCTTCATAAAAAACAAGCGATTATATAAGCAAGCGGTGGAACCAAAACACGCATAATGTATGTACATGTGTCTGTTGCTTAGCATTCTCTTTGTTTTTTGTGGGAATAAAACAAGAAGTATTAATCAAGAAAATAATGACACTTGTCTTGAAATATTTCTAAGTGTTATTAAGTATTAATGTTATTTAAATGAAACGTCATCATATGATTGAACGCCTTTTTAAATTCTTTATATTAACCCTTCGTCATGCACATGTTCCGAAAGTCACATACGTAGCACATGTATCTGGCCAGACACACTGTGTATTTCAATACATTTATATGAAAAATATGATAGTTTAGTGATAATATTACATTGCTATATTGTTATCACGCCAGGCAGATATATATTTTCTATTTTTTTTGTTCTTATTACATGATAAACCACCTACCCAGGCAAAAAAAGAAAATTACCGGGAAATAAAACAAGAAAAATTTTATTTTTGCGTTTAATTTCAGACAAATAGTTGTTATGAAGTTCATTTCAATTCAAAAATTAGTAGTTATAAAGTAAATTTCAATTAATTTAAAATTAAAAAACTCTTACAGAGCTTCAGGCAAGGAACTAAAACATGTAAATATATTCTGATTTCGAATGTAGTAGGCATATAGGATTCGAGCACTTGGAACAAAAAAACGTGTTAGTCGGCGATTTGTTTCTTCTCGCAAACTAATTTTAATTATTAACAATATTTAAATGTAACGTCATCATATGATTGAACGCTGTTTTTTATTTTCCCATGTAACATTTAATAATGTGTACACAGAAATCGAACAGGTACCGTGTAGCAAAACGGTGTTAACACATCGCCCGTGAGTTCGAACACTCATTGGATTTTTTAAAACATTGTCATTTCGGCAAAGTTAAATTGCTCATAACTTTTGAAAAAAAAATTATATTTTACGCAAGCCAAAATGAAATTTTGCGTGGCTATGCTTTATATCTCCGTTCAACAACAGCAACAGACACATGTACATACATACGTTATTATGTTAATAAATACGCTATAGACACAATTTCGTTTGCCTTACCCCTGCCACACCACTCTTTCATTGCTCTCTTGCTCGCTCATTTTTGTTGCAGAAAATCTGGTTTTAGCAGAAGCATAAAATCTGGTTTTAGCAGCAGCAGAAAACCTGTCTGTGTGTTGTTTGCATGTGTTGACTTTGATAGATTTAGTCCCTATACGCCGCTATAGATGTTGAAACATCAAAAAGAATGCACAGACAAACTGGTGAACGAATCCAAGCTAGTGATGTACAAAATGCGTACCTTTGGCACGGAATGACCTGTATGTATCACTAAACATTTTTTGAGAACCTGTCAATGTAATCTTTGCTAGTTGGTTTTGAGTATAGTTTTGCCAAACCACCAATATACAAGTTTTTAAAATTCCCAATACAAAACATTGCTTAATTGAATCACTTTTATACCCGTGTTACTCCAAAACTGGTGGGGTTGTTGTGGTTTTATGACTTGAACTCATGTGTTAAGTGTAAGTCCTTCAACGTTTTTACAATGCAAAAATGTTATAATGTAAGAGTTATAAAAATGTGCAAGAATTATTAATTCTACTACATTTTGCAGTGAAGATTAAAGCAAAGCAACCTAACAAAAGACGCCTCATATCAACTCACATATTTCTAAAAATTTTTACTCTTAAAGCGTTGCGGTTGGTTATGTTAATAGCTTTGATTTTACAATCCCTAAACCTTTTTTGACCGAAATTTCGAAAACTGAAATTGCTAAATTTTGTGCCTTTCTGAAATGTTACATTGAAATGATAATTTAATTATATCGTATGTACAATAATCAACGCACTCAATTTAACATTGTTAGAAATACAAAAGGTTTTTTATTTTGTTGTTATATGCCTGAATTGTTCCAATGTTTCGTAATAGACTTCAATACCAATACTGCCATGAACACAAAAGTTTGGAAACCTCAAATTCAAATGAATGTTTCCATTAGACATTCAAATAATCGAACAGAATGTAGTCGTAACACTTTTCAATGGTTTGCTCATTAGAAATTAAGCAATTTAAAATGTGGGGATTTTAATTGTATGTAGCTAATTTAGATGTGAATTGGCAGATTTCGCTAAACGTAACGAGCAGCAATAGTAGTAGCAGTGGGGTAAATTCATACATAAGTTACCATTAACTTTGTCATATTGTACCCAGAAAGGTCCTCTTAAATCTCTAAGAGGGCTGCAGGATCTTTCTCTTTGAGAACTTTACAAAATTGGACTCTTTGAGAGGGACGGGCAGGTTTACACCGCTTCTGAATGGTTGGGGATTAGTTTCCTCATTGTTAAATACTCAATATTTTCGGCCTCACATTGCGAAAGTAGTTTATAATTAAAAATATTTATTGAGCTTCAATCATTGGTGGTGAATTAGTTAGTTATAAACGAAAACGTGGAATGGACTTCGGTGGTGCAATGGTGAGTGTGCGCGGCTGTTGTGCGAGAGAACATGCGTTCGATCCCTGCTCTAACCACCGTATACTCCTTTCGACGACGGCCACCTCGCTTAGTGACGACGACACTATCGGGTAATAAGCCATGAAATAGCTACTCAAAAAACCATTCGGAACCGGCATAAAAGTGTAGATCCCAATTAGTGAGTGAAAAACTGGAAAGGGCACAGCACAGTGGTTATGAGAAGCTTCCCCCATCCCTTTATGGGGTGTAATGCGAAACTATTTAATTATTTTTATTTATTTACCTGAAAAAGTGGGCCCGAACTCATCTCTTGTGTGACGCCTATATTGTTGAGCAATTTGCCATGAAAAGCTTTAATAATATAACCGTTTGAAATCTTCATGAAACTGAAGCTCTGTCTAAGTTAGTGTAAAACTTGAAAGCGGGAAGCACTCCCATAATTTTCCTTAATGGGAAAATGTTTATTTATTTATATTTATAAGGTTTCATAGCTGTTTTATGATAAGATTATGTAATCGCCTTAACCATCTGATTATGATAATAAATTCGTGAAATTTTGTTTGCAACTTGACGAGTACCCTTCCTCTTCGGGCAGTTTTTATCGAAACGTGATAAATTGTAGGTCTTCACTGTTTGATTCAATTGACTTATGTCCGTAAAATGTAATGATCTCAATATTCAATTGCAAAACAATTATTTATCCGTTGTGCTCTTCCAATGCATCTTAGCTTTAAATTTCTGTAAAAAATTTTAAACTGGTATTTGCCATATTTTAGCATATACAAGGTGGCGCAGAAGTAATCCTCCTATCAGAAAATGCTATAAATTTTGCGATTGGCCCCTAATGTCAGTTCTGGTTTGACATTTGTGTAGTAAACAAATGCGAAATACACGTTAATAAACAATGTTACGCTACACTGCTCCAGAACGCGAAATATTGCTGACTATTTATTTGACCAATAATCGGTCGGTGACTTTGGCACAACGCGAATTTCGTCGCAGATTTCCTGGCCGTCCAACGCCTACTGGTGAAACACTGCGACGTTTAGCCGCTCGCCTCGAAGAGACTGGCACAACACGAGATGCTGCCAGGCGTGGCAGACCCCGGAGTAGCCGTTCTGCAGAGAATATTGCTGCTGTAGCCGAGGATGTCATGGAAGCGCCGTCGATGTCTTGGAAGCGCCGTGAGCGCTACAGAGTAATGATCAACGAGTTCTTTTTGCCGCAACTTGATGAATTGGAATTGGTAAACATGTAGTTCCAACAGGACGGTGCAACAGCACACACTGCACGTGCCACAACCGATATGCTGAAGGATGCATTTCCCGGGCGCCTAATCTGCCGTTTTGGCGATTTGCACTGGCCAGCAAGATCGCCTGATTTGACCGCTCCAGACTTCTTTTTGTGGGGCATTTTGAAGCCGCGGGTTTATGTCAACAAGCCTCAGACTCTTGCAGCTCTTAAAGAAAATATCCGTCAAGAATGTGAGGACGTATCGCCGGAAGTTTTGGCCAAAGTGATGGAAAATGCCATAAAAAGGGCTCAAATGACAATCAACTGTGGCGGCGGCCATTTACATGACATCATATTCTCGACTTGATGTAAAAAAAATTAAAAGACCACATAAAAATAATCCACAAGAAGAATCAAAGTTTTTAATTTTTTTTTTAAATTACAGCCAAAAAACATCGGAAGTTTACTTTTGGTTCACTTGAATAAAGGAACTTTAACTAATTTTAATGAAAAACAGTTTCTCTTGTTTTTTTAAATTTAGTTTACTTTACTTAAAAACTATTAGTATTGGGTACAATCCCCTTTGTTTTTAATAACTTCAAATATACGGGTTATCATTGAGAGATAAAGATAATTTATGTAATCCAACGAAATTTGATTCCAAGCATCCTTAATGGCCTGAATTAGTGACTGCTTGTCATCAAATTGTCCACTTCCTTCCTAGACCTTACGAGATACCAACCCCAGACATTTACGATAATATTTAGATCTGGCGAATACGGTGGCCAGTCAAGAATATTAACATTTTGGCTTGCAATGAACTCATTTACTATTCTGGCGTTGTGTATAGGGGCATTATGCTGTTGTAATATCGAAGATATGGGACCATCTTGTTCACGGAACTTCGGAAAAGCCGATTGCAGTAACGTTTTATAGCTGGCACCAGTCATTTTTCAAGATCGATGGTGCCATAGTACGTAATAGCGCCCCACACCATACCGCGGCCCTCTCGGCTGTGATGTCGGTTCAAAGAACGCTTTTCTTTGCAAATTAGACTTCTTCTCGTCCGTAAATACAACGGTTCTCCAGTCATTTACATGAACTCTTGGCTGCTCAATTCACACCATGTGGTCTCTTGCAAATAGAAGCCGCTTTTCCTTACGAATAGCATTAAGTGGCGGCTTTTTGTAATTTCAGGTAGTTAAGATATTCACAGCTCTGATGATTCTGATGATTTTCCTTTTTTCATTCGTAGATAATGACAATGAAACCCTTTCTTTAAAATTTTTACCCTACCCCTCGGGGTCGTTGATGTCGCTGTCTACAACTGTTGGACTCCGTCCAATTTTTTTAGCTACTGCGCGGTTAGATAATCCTTCAGGACGATAAACTTCGATTTTAGTTTTTTCCGATAGATTGAAAATTTTTTGTTTTGCCATTTTGACTCGTAAAATGATTACGATGTAATAAATTGTAATAAACCAACGCTCTTTACAAAAAGTGAACCAAAAAAAAAATAGCACATTTTTTGACTTTGTTCTTATGAATTGCTCAAAAAAAGTTCGTTAGTTAAGAAAGCACTATTGTCATAATTTTTTATTTGTATCTCAAGATGTCTAGCTTTCATTTCCATTTTAAAACTCTGTACTCGGTTTCATATTGCAAAAGATACAGGCTGCTGAATATGGAATTTTTAGTGCCCTTAAATAAGTGAACCGGCGTGCATTTATAGTTACCTATACCAATCGCAATCGGTCAAGGTTTTGTCGTTGGGATTCATTGTGAGCGTGGAATGTTGTGAAACATCTAACACTTGCTGCAAGCTTAAAATGCTATCAGTTTTTAGAATCATTACCGTTGTTCAAAAAAACATGTTTCTTAAAATTGCAGATATTTTTTCGCTCAATTCGTAATTAAAAATTTACATCTAAACAAAAAAATTTACAAAATAAACATAAATATAAGTATGGACGGTTTATTTCACTTATAGTTAGAAAGTTAGTAGAAAGTTACTCACTATTTTGTTCAGGAGATTATGGTATATTTTCTTATAATTATAATTCTTACCCTCATTATCAGCACCTGCAGTTATCACACAGTTTACGCTAACTAAATGATTTTGCTGTCAGTTTCTATGAAAATAACAAATTATAACTGCAAGTTGGCTTTGACTAAATATTGTGACACTAGCCCTTATTCAAGGACATTTGTCTCATCCTACGGACAATACCTTTCAGCATAAATAAAAATTCAAATAAAATCATTAAATTAAATTGCCCGTATCTATCTATATCCGTTATGCTGCGCATATTTTTTCATATATATACAAATCTTTCAGTAGCAGTTGTTTATGAAGAGTTTTGGTAATACGCATATTTATACTTCTTTACTACAACGAATCTTTTCTAAAGAGAATTCCGAAAAATAAATTTGTATCTATGCAACCTCCGTACAAAGAATGTTAAACATTCAACATATTCGCTATGGAATTTTCTTAATATGTCAAAGAACATTTCAATTAATTTTTAACAATACCAATAATTCCAAATAATTTATTGCATTTTCGGAGGCGTCAATTAACAACAATTAAGAAAATTATCGAAATGTTTCTGTATAGGAATTAATTCTTATTCTGCTTGATAATGTTTTTGGAGACTGCTAATAGTACTTAAATAAAATTAATGGGCAATAAAACTTAAGATGTATGACTGAAGTTCCTCTAGGAAAGTATTCAGACATTCGTCCATTAAATTATAATAACGCAGGACGATAGTAAACATCTGTGTTGATGTGCGTGCCAATTACTAGTGGCCGATGTAGCTGTTAAAACAACTTCCACTCATGTCATTTGGTTAAAATATATTAGAAGTTTTGTTTGATAAGTCTGAAATTAGCAAACATTGTTTAATATTTTGATATCGATGTGGGAATGTATGGGAGATGTCACATTAACAACTAAAGCACATCAATAAAGCAAATATGAAGCGTTGAGATCATTAATGGCTTAAACCACATCACTGTCGCACTGAGATAAGTGCACATCAAGTTTAGACGTATTTTAGTTTTTTCCTACTAAATTCAATTATGTTTCGATAGATTATATTTTTCTATAAAGTACATAAAATATTATTGCTTAATGTTATTGCGGCTTAACCAGTTATTTTAGAAAGAAGGAGAAATCTGGGATAGGGCACCATTGCATGAAGTTATTCTAAAAACTGTTCTATTACCACTGATGATGGGCCACGAGATATTTTAAAAATGTAAACAACCTATTAATTTTGAACGAAAAAGGATTTGTTAAATCTATTGCTATAGATAGCAATATGTCAAAAAAAGTGGACGTTATGAGTTGAGGAAGGTAAAAAAGCTAAAAATTTTGGATTTTTTCCATTTTTCTTGAAGTTTTTTCAATTTTTTTTCCAAACGAAACATTGTACTGCGAAGCGCCTTGGTGGAATTTTAGATTTTAAGGTTCTAAACGAGAAATAGAAAATTTTGGCCAAAAATCTTTAGCCGTTTTTGTGCCATTTTAAATGAAAAAGTCGTAAATCTACCTTTACCACTTATTATTACAATAATTTTTTTTCTCTCAGTGTACGAATGAAATATTCATCTTAAATGAAAGGCTACTAACCCAGTTTATTGTAAAAAATTAAAAAATTCCAGTTTTTTTTTTTTTTTAAATTAAATTTTTTAATTTTTAAGCCCACGAAAATGGTTAAACTGTGCTATATTTTGAAATACAACTAATTTAAAAAAAAAAACTCGTGGAATAAATATTGTTTCTGAGTCCCCAAAGATTCATATTCAATAATAAAAAAGTTATTTTTCGCAAAAAGTCGTTTTTGACATATCGCTAGCTATAGAGTATATAAATAATTAATTAAATTAAAAATATGTATATGACGATAACACACACATTTTGCAGTAGTAAAATTTATTTTGTTGCATGTCGTCATCGTTTAATGGTACTTACTTACTCACTCATCTTTTCTCAAACAATCCCGGGCGGTCAGTGACCTTAAAAAACGAAGATAAAATATTTCGCCAAACACTCCTTTCCTCTAACTTATCTATCCAGTTGGTAATACTAAATATACGCAGGGATTTGTCAACCTGATCCCTCCAGCGGAGTCTTGGTCTTCCTATTTTTCATCTTCCTTTGAGTTCGGTTTTGAAATGCCTTGGAGCTTCGTCTTAATCCATTCTACTGAATGTCTCAATATCGGGATATAGCTCATACAGCTCATGGTTCATTCATCACCGGTACCATAGGGCCGTTGTGCACTATAAGGCCATGCATTTTTCGGAGTATTTTTCTCTGGAAGACTCCTAGAGATGTTTCGTCTGCTAACGATAAGACCCAGGATTCTGCGTCATAAAGCAAGACAGGTTGTCTGAGAGTCTAGTATAACTGGACTTTTGTTACTTGAGAGAGGGCTTTATCTCTAATAACATCTACTCACAAGCATAATTCTCTGCTTGATCTCAAGGCTGACGTTGTTGGTATTGTTTACGGTAAATCCGAGGTATACAAATTCGTTCATCACCTCAAAATTATAACGGTTATCAACGACCCCGCTTTAGTCTAATTGCGTGGAAGCCCTGCTTGTTGAAACTATTAATTATATCTTGTCCGCATTTACTGTCAGACCCACCTTAGCACCTTGCCGCCATTCTCGAAAACACCTCAGGAACTTCTCCAAAATACCTCAGTAACTTCTCTAATTGAGCTCCCAATGACATCTATATTATCAGCACACGCGAATAGCTTGTGACTTTATCTGCTGATGGATTTATTCATGTTGACTGCAGCTTTTTTCATAATGACTTCCATTACGAACTTAAAGAGATCTCACGATGGGGTGTCGCCTTGCCTGAGGGCTCGTTTAATTTCGAAAGATTCGTAAGATCCTTACACACTGTCACTGTGGATTTGGTGTTCGTCAAGGTCAGCCTCCAAATGCGTATGAATTTTGCAGGAATACCCAGCTCAGACATTGCTTTGTAGAGTTTCTCCCGCATCGGGCTATCGAAGGCCAACTTATAATCGACAAATAGATGTTTGGTGTCGATCTTCTCCAGGATTTGGTGTAGAGTGAAAATCTGGTCAGATTTCGATTTTTCAGGTCTAAAGCCCTACTGCTATGGTCCAATCAGGTCAGCGACAATTGGTTTTAGTCTTTCGTACATTATACCTGATAGAATGATATATGCAAAAGGCTTATTCCACGGTAGTTGACACAGAGACACGGGTCAACTCTTTTAAATATGGGACATAGTACACTGAGACACCAATCGCCGGGTATACATTTATCTAACCCAATTTTGCTCATAATCGACGTCGTCGTCCACATTTGGATCGATTGTTCCATCGCCGTTAGATATTTCAGGTGCCAGTAGCTCGATAAAATGATCTCCCTATATTCCCAATAATATGCTCTGCACATCAGTAACGAGATTTTCGTCCTTGTCTTTACAGAAGGGGGGCCCTGTACTATGTCCATTGGTTCTGTTTTGAGAGACGCTTTACCTCCTTTCTTTTATTCCCTCTACCGCTCACTCGGGCCTCACTTTACAATTGAGTGAAGCATTGCCATACGTGCAGCGTTCTTCCATCATTTGCTATGTGACACCTTTCAACGTATCGTAGTTTGATGCGAAGCAGTTTATCAAAACCAAGTACAGTTTATATAGTCCGGAATGGGTTCGTTGTCAAAAGCTGCGAGAGCTTTCTTGAGTAGGCTGTGACTACCTCTGGCACTTACAGTTTTCCGATATCTACCTTTCTTTGCGTCTGGTTTCGTACGGTTTTCGCTCTACTTAATCTTATGCGAATTTTTGCTGCTACCAGGTAGTGATTAGATTCGATGTTAGCTCGTCTGATCACTCGTACATCCATTACACCGGATAATGGCCTTCCATCAATTACAAGATGATCAATTTGGTTCTTCGGTCCTGGATCAGAGGATACCCGAGTAGCATTGTGGATGTCTTTATGCTGGAATCTTGTACCACCAATGACCATGTTTTTTGCCGCGGCAAAGTCAATCTGTCTCGTACCGTTGTCGGAACTATCAGCATGCAGACTGAAATTGGTAATAGTTGAATGAAATGACCTTATCCTGCCTACTTTAGTATTACAAACTCCAAGTACAATCTTAAGGTCATGGCAGGGGTAGCAGCCATACGTTTCCTTTAGCCGCTCATATAATAGGTGTTTGCCATCGTCATCTTTCCTTTCTGTCGGGGCATGCACATTAGAGAAACGTAAAAAGGCAAGCTCAGTCCACTGGGTTTTTGTATTTTACCTGCTGCCAGGATATTTGATTGCAGCCGCCTATTATGGATCAGACGCTGACCACGATGCAGTATGTCGGACCTAGATTTTCTTCTTTTGGTTTCTATCCACCGTTGGTCCATATAGTTGGCTCATCCGCCTTCTAAGGACAAAAGAATGCGCCCTATAACTTGATGTGCTTCAGTGATATCAGTCACCTACTAAACCTGAGACGTATCAATGATCACATAAACAATCAGGCTGCTTATTTCGCTTCGACTTCTCAATCTAGATAGCTAACGGCATTTTCCGACAAAGCTATTGCCCACGATGACATACCTCACGTAAATAGTGAGCTACTTGGCACCCCAATTAAGGAATCATTTCTGGCCACTCTCAAGTGAATGGCTACCACCTCCACGGACAGCCCCATGCCCCATTGTTTAATGGTATAAAAATATCATTTCCTGCGTTGACTGATGATATTAGTTCCTGATAAAAATAATGATTTGCTGGAGGCATAAAAGGACGAAGTTGAATTAAATCTCTCTTTTTGGCCACACTTATCTCATTTCCATGTGGATGTGGAACACCTGCCACATTAGTGTCTTGAGTCACTGTAATGTAGAGCATAATCAAATTTATTATTTTAATTTATAGGTTGTATTAAGTAAACAATGTTTTCCATAAGACCCTATCTAAACTTAATTGGCAACATCCGAACATCGGAGCCAATGGAAAAATCAACTACAATATACTTATATATCTTATCATTTAAACCTAAATGTAAGTACACAGAATTGTTGTACCGTATAATTTACAAGAAATTAATCAACCGACGAAATATTTTATGCCATAAAATTTTCAACAAATCAAGGCAAAAACAGAAAAATGCAAAACTTGATGGTGCAAGGGTAGGAAAAACCGAATTCATATTCACTAATAGGATGGAATGTCAGAAATTCTATTGAATTATTGAGAAATTGAAAGATGCTGGATTTATGGATATATTTGAAATATTATAAGAAGCATCATCATTCCAATGTGATGAATTTAGAAACTGCGAAGGGGGCATTGAAATACATTGACAGCTAGAAATATAGCTTTACTACATCTGCAAGTGATAATAGTTATATACACTCTGAAAAAGAACGGCCTGTCTAAAAAATTTTCCCAACCATATTCTGCAGGAACCATGTATATGTTTGGAACACATTCCAACCATTCATATGTTTGAAAGTCCCAAACTTACTTGTATTTGAATGCAAACAGTATCATGTTTACTGACAAACATGTATGCTTTTACAATCATATACTTACGCGGAAGCATTCGCATGTTTCCCCCAAACCTACATATACTTACGTGGAAACATATGCAAATTTTCTCCCAAACATAATAATATTTAAAAACGAATTATTTTTCGATTTAAATATATTTGTGTTACGTATTATAATTAATTTTAACAATATAAATCCACATTTATAAATAATTAATACAACAAATTAATAGATTTAAAATGGCCCCTTTCACATTTATTTGCATTGAATGCATTATTTGTATATTTTTTGAAATGAGAATCTTCTGCCCTTTAGCGTCTCATTTCTTTGTTGTCTCTTACGTTTTTGTTTTCAGAAGGTTTCAGCTATGCGTTGGTTATCATTATGCGTTGGTACACAAACAAGATATTTATATACAAATCAAGTTCATGCAAGCCAAGCGTGGATTAATTACTTGTGTTCCTTTTATTACACTTATTTCACAAATGGTCCGCCATTGCGATTGGCTTAGTAAAGTCTCGGATAGACTAAGGGCTTCCTGTTGTTGCCCTTTCCAGATTTTTCCTCAAAATCGTTTCTCACTTTAGTAGCACACATACATATATACACAACACATAGTACACAAAAACCAAAGTAACATCACAAACTATTTAATCGTCCGAGCCGTCATGTATCCTTTCTTCACTGATCAAGCGCTTTTGATATTCTCTGTCCGATGAACCATTCACGACTGAATACATGAAAGTAAAACTCAATACATCATACAAAATAAGAAACACTTCATCCGCAACTTACACACACATTCAGGAATATTTATGACTTTTATTCTCCTGCTCTCGAGAGAGCATAGACAGTGCAACAAACACAGCTGTATTTGTATCACAAACATATATATATGTGGGTCGCAAACAGATATATTATATTGTATTAATCATTGTGTCTCAAACATGTAATATTGAATAGCAAACACAATGTATTTGGACGAAAGTATATTGTATTTGCGACAAGCTCCAAAAACACTTTATATTTGTATCCAAACGACAAAAAAAGACAGATTTTTCAGGGTGTACTTAAAAGAAAGCACAATTTTCCGACATTTAAAAATGTTTTTAATAATAGGAAATGTCATGGTAGACAATCAAACCTATATAAAAATTACATGAGGTATCATGGGACACCCGGTTGGAACGAAGTTCCTTTCGCTATATATTATGTACTAGTTAGTTCCAACACGCCTAAGGCGCCTGTTGAAAAATACTATAATTTAAATGGATCTTTAAGAAAAGACACTTTTTGTAAAATGATAAAAATTTTTTAAGAAATGTTATAAAATTGAATGTATCTTTTTAAAAACATTTATATTTGTAGGTCCTTTTTGTAAGAATATGGATTATATTATCCCGAAAATGTCCTCTCTTTAATGAGAGCTACATCTTTTATTAAAACCTAATATTTTTTTTTTACGAAAAGGTATCATTTTTAATAAGAAGTTCGTTCTGTACGAAAAAAAATTTGTTTTACAAAGAAGTACTTTCTATATGAACAGGTATTTTTAAAGAAGTGGAGAAGGTTATTTTTTTAAGAAAATTTACTTGTTTGCAGAAAGGCTACTTATCTCAAGAAAAGAATAGAAAAGAAAAGGTATTATTTTATTTTTAAGTAAAGGTACTATGGAGAAAAGGAGTGTTTGGAAGAAAATGTTTTTTTTTTTAAGAGAAGGTTTTTTTTTTGAAGAAAAGATTATTTTTAAGAAATGGGAATTTTTTAGAATTGGTTATTTTTTCAAGAACAGGTACAATTTTAATAGTAGGTACTTATCTCATGACGAGTTATTTTGGTTTACATAAAAGATACTCTTTAAAGAAAAGGTATTTTTTAAGAAAAGGCAATTTGTTGTAAGGTAGTGTATTTTTTAAGAAAAATTAACTTATTTAAAAAATTAATTTTTTTAAGAAAAGGAAGTTTTGCATGAAAATTTACTTTGTTAAGCAAAAGTAATACTTATTTAAGATGAGGTATTTTTTTAAAGAAAATGTACTCTGTTTAAGAATATAAGTAGTTATTTTTGTGAGAAAATTTACTTTTTTTTAAGAAAAGGCACTTATTTAGGAAAATGTTCTCTTTTTCAACTTCTTTCACTTTGGCTTTTCTAAATTTACTTTTTATTCAGTTCATATCTGCAATATTTAATAAACAGGCTCCACCTAGAAAATTTACAATTAAATAACAAATTTGACCCCATATGTTAGTCTAGACACAAACCAAAAGTAAGAATGTTAGAATAAGTGTGCTGCCAAATGTAATTCCATGCTCAGGTTTGTATTTCATGAATTTGCCAGTCTTGCAAGGAAAATAAATATAACTACAGCAAATCTGACCTCAAGCTCGAAGAATATTGATTATTTATTGTCGTTAAAAAAAAGTAGTTGGAAATTTATTCATTTAGCTCCCATCCCGCAACGTGCGATAAGGAACTTCGTTCCAATACTGTATTCATAAGAGCTACCGCGGTTGTGAAATATAACTGAAATTATATTTGTTGCTCAAGGTGGAAGATTAACAAGGACTATGCTGCATATTTTGTGGCTTCCATCTCCAATTAAAACAAATTTTCCAGGGCGAAAAAAGAGCAGAGTTGATCTTATTTTGTAACAGCATATGACATTGCAAAGTTGTTAGATAATAATTTCAACAAAACACATACAAAACAACTGGGTATTGATAAATTCCTTTAAATACGTTATAGTGCTTACTACTGCTCAATAAAGCAAGACTAATTTTGCAATTTGTAATAATCCTTCCTTTCATTATCAGACTACACTCGTTGAAACGTTCAACAAAATGTCTGCAGCACATTTTCTAATTTTTAGATATATCTTACAATTTTTCTGTTACTTGTTTCACATGATGGCATCACCATGAAGTAGGAAAAGAAATAACAATATATAAATCCCACATTCTGCATCGAATGTCCTGCCTGTCCCAAAATCTGGACATATCAATCATTGCATATCAATTAGTGCACTCAATAGTGATTGAAATAATCCAAAAAGTAAAATTAATGTGATTCTGTAACGTTTTTATAGTTGAAAGAGAACATAGATAAAGTTCAACTAAATGCTAGGAAATGCCAGCGTTTAACAAAAGATTAAAGCTACTCCGAACATTCCATTTCTTAGATATAAAAAAAACAAGAAAAACAAATAGTTAATATCACCAATTTAGGACAGTTGGACCTTTTTAAGTAACCTAAAGTGAATAATGATTTATATCAAGTTTCATACAATTAGGAAAAATGGAAATATTTTATTTATATTATAAAATACAAGATAAGTTTTTATTTTATTACTGTGTTTCTTAAAACAAAGGGCAAAGGTCGAAGGATATACGTAGGTTCATCATATTAAAGTTCATATGTAATACAAACTGGGCTTCATTAATCATATTTAATGTGAGGACATTGGAATCGTAAAAATGAATGCGTTTCGTAAAAGTGAAATCGTAAAAATGAAACCGTAGTACTAGGTTTGAGTAATGAATATGTCATTCATACAGCAATAATTCGAGATTACCCTAATAAATCAAATTATCAAATTACGGGCAACACCGTTTCAATACTCACATTTCAAAAGCAAGGGCATTACTTGGAAAATATTCCGAGGATGTGTTGTAGTTATTAGTAAAGCTTTACTGGAATTTCAGGCAAACATTTGGCCCTCCACCTGCGGTTGAAGTTCACAGTTCCAGAATATTTGCTCCCTTTAATTTAATAAATCCTTACCTTTTTATTGTTATAATAACGATATGACATAGACTGCAACTGCAGGGGTTTTAATAAGAAAGAAACAATTAATATTTCTTTGTTCATTGTAAAGCCAGAAAGTAAATTGTAATTAAATACATCATAAAACAAAACGACCCCGTTTGTGGTGTCAATAGCAGCATTTTGGTAGAGAAAACAATGTCCTAATGATAGACCAATATAATAAATAAAACAAAAAGGTTAATGTTTGGGAAAATTATTATGTTAAAAATCTTGTAGTTACAGTAAATAATAATAAATAAAGATTTTTATCCTGCAATAGTTATCGCCTTAAAGCCGAGTTTGTCGACTCGTTTACGAAACGTTTTTCGTTGTTAAGCACATCTTATACTGTGCCCTTTCCTAT
The DNA here is from genome assembly GCA_963931995.1 of Phaonia tiefii. Taxonomy (NCBI): domain Eukaryota; kingdom Metazoa; phylum Arthropoda; class Insecta; order Diptera; family Muscidae; genus Phaonia; species Phaonia tiefii. The sequence continues at coordinate 320,502,150 of OZ008367.1, read as the reverse complement.
TACAATAATTCACCATCTTCCTATTAAATGATATCCCCTAGAAAGAGTAAACATTTTAACCCTACCCAGACCCGCTCCCATACAAAAAACGACATGACATCTCCTGACATTTTCATACATTTGGTTAAAATTCAGCAGGATTTTCCACAGTTTGTCAACAGTGCTGATCACCTTATGACATGTACACAAGACGTCTTTAAATATGGTGTGTTGGGTCATTTTATAAGTACTTACTTATTGGAATTTATGTATGTACATTAGGGTGGCAATGAAAAAACAACTTCGGGTTTTTAATAAACACCAGGCGGATTCTTGTTCCATATGGTCTAAAACTGACTTGGTGAACATTTGAGCTGAATCGGACAACTATAAGCCGTGCCGCATTTTAGTCAAAGTTTTCGGGTTTTTGCATTTTGGTTGAAAATTCGTGTACACTAGAAAATCTGCATTCCTCGGTGCATTTGAAAAAAAAATTTCTTATTGATTTAGATTAACCTGAGTATAAACTGGATATCGTTTGAGTAAAATTCAACCTCTCTAAGGGTTCCAATTTTTAATTTTAAAAAATTTTAAATTTTTTATAAAAATTAAATTTGGGTTTTTCAGTTTTTTTTCCAAAAATTTTATCTAAATGAAAAAAATATTTAACTTGGATTCCAATACCTTCTAGCAGAAGTCTATACGCTTCCAATAAGCTATAACACAATATTTTCATGCAACGGTTTCATGGTGTTATCGTGCGGCCATCTTGGCGATTTTTCCTCGAGATAGCCTACTTTGCCTGACGATAACATCATGACACCTTTGCATGAATATATCGTGTTATAGCTTGTTGGAAGCGTATGGACTTCTGCTAGAAGATGTTGGAATCTAAGTTATATATTTTTTTCATTTAGATACAATTTTTGGAAAAAACCGAAAAGCCCAAAATTTTCATTTTTGTTAAAAATTGCTAATTTTTTCAAATTAAAAATTTTAACCTTTAGAGTGGTCGGAGTTTACTCAAACTTTATCCAGTTTATGATCAGATTATACTAAATTAATGTGAAAATTTTCTTTCAAATGCACCGAGGAATGCAGATTTTCTAGTGTATACGAATTTTCACCCAAAATGCAAAAATCCGAAAATTTTGACTAAAATGCGTCACTGCTTAGAGTTGTCCGGTTCGGCTCAAATTTTCACCAAGTCAGTTTCAAACCATAAGGAACAAGAATCCGCCTGGGGTTTATTAAAATTCGAGACTATATTTTCCTCCATATATTTCATTGCCACCCTAATGTACATGTATCTTTTCTAGTGCACGATATTAAATAAAATCTGAAAGATAAGAAGACAAAAGTGAGACATACATTAATAATTATACTGCTATGAAAATTAGCATATTTTTCTAACAAAATTCAAATATTTTGATATAAATTCAGTAAACGTATGGCATATTTTTCATAACTACAAATAAACAAAAAATTTTCCAGTTTGAAGTTTTTGAAAAATTTGAAAATCCACATACATGACCCGCAATTGCCAAATGATGAATACATCTTCAAACGGCATTCGGTATTGGTCTTAGTAACAGTCAGCCATGACAAATTGCTGACAAATCAAGAGGACGGTCCTACATAGATTGTCAGCCCCTTCCCAATTTAAGTCGACTAAGGCAAAACTAGTGACATGTCAAGAAGATGTCTTATATAAATTGTCATCACCTACTGACATGGTCCTAAGGAAATACTACTTACAATGTCTTCAAGACAAAATTTCCAACTGGGTAGCTCTTCAAAATAGTTAATAAAATTTGTATGTTAAAGTTGTTAAAAGAGAACTTAATATCTCCAATGTTATATTTAATTTTACACTTAAATCAAACATTCTATACGCAAATACAAACCACACAATTTTAATTCTGAGTGTCATTAATTAATAGATGCTTTCGATAGCCCCATACGGGCAAAACTGTACGAAGCTATGTCCGAACTTGGTATTCCGGCAAAACTGATCCGCCTCTGTGGAATGACGCTGACCAACACCAAATCAGCAGTGAAAGTGGGGAAAGACCTCACTGAACCATTCTGTACCAAGCGAGGACTTAGACAAGGCGACACACTTTCGTACAATCTCTTCAACATCTTAATGGAGATAATAATAGGAAAGGCTGCAGTAAATACGAACAAGACCATTAACACGAAAAGCCATATGTTGCTGGCGTATGCTGACGACATAGACATCATTGGGCGAAATTTGCGAGAGGTTACTGCAGTATTTTCAAGAATCGAAAAGGAATCAGCAAAGGTTGGTCTTGCAGTAGTTAATGAGGGCAGGACAAAATTGATGGTGTCAACGACTAGAGAATCCTCTCGACTTGGTCCGCACTTGAACGTTGACATCCGATTTAATTTTGAAGTGGTAGATGAATTTGTCTACCTTGGATCCGCCGTGAACAAGGACAACAACGTCAGCCTGGAGATAGATAGGAGAATTGTGCTTGCAAATAGATGTTATTTTGGGCTCCGCAAGCAATTTAGGAACAAAGCCCTCTCTCGACGAACGAAGGTCCAGCTATATCAGACTCTCATTTTATCTGTCTTGACATATGGCCCCGAAACTTGTGTCATATCGCAAGCGGATGAAAAACACCTGGGAGTTTTCGAGAGAAAAATTCTCCGTAAAACATATGGGCCTGTTAGGGAACACGGCGAGTACCGACGTCGCTGGAACGCAGAGCTATGTAGTCTCTATTCTGACGTGGACATAGCTAGATGAATCAAAGTGTGCCAATTGCGTTGGCTAGGCCATGTTATCAGAATGGATGAAGATGAGCCAGCGCGAAAAATTTTGGTAACGTACCCGATGGAAGCAGGAAAAGAGGACGACCAAGACTCCGCTGGAAAGACCAGGCAGAAGAATCCCTCCGTATCATTGGTGTTACTAACTGGCGAGAAAAGGCGAAGGAAAGAGCCAGTTGGAAGAATATGTTGAAATTTGTTTAATTTGTTTGTTTAATTAATATGTGTAAGACATCTGACCTCATGAGGTTGTAATATAGTCAATAAAAGTAAAGTAAGTCATTAATTGGTTTTGAATAACGACTCATCTTCCCATTTTGGTGTTGCAAAAACCATATATTGTTATTTTTATTTCAAAGGTATGAGTAGGGTGTTCAAACCAGAAACCGATAAATTGGGGATTTGTGTAAAACCCAATGCTGGTCAGCATCAGCTTAGTGACGGAGACATTAACGAATATTTAGCCTTGATAATGCTTCTCAAAATACCGTTCGCAACCGGTGTAAAACTATAGGTCCCAATCAGTGAGTGTTAAACAAGAACGCGCACAGCTCAGTGGTTGTGGGAAGCTCTCGGTAATCCCTTCATGGGATGTAACGGAAAATGATTTTTTTTAATTACCATATAATTACGTACTCTAAATCACATTCGATAACACACAATGAAAACAGTATCAAATCCTACCTTCAATTTCAGTAGATGTCTTTTGAAATGCATTTGACGGTTGTTAAGTTCGATCAAGAATCAAGGAAAAAGTAGAATTTGAAAAATTACAAATTAGTTTTTGGTTCAATTTCAATAGGAAAGAAGGCTCAACAGATTGCACTTTCATTTAACTCTCTTCATCGTCATCTTAACCCCATCGTGTGTCAATTCCAATCCTATTTTGTTCTGGTACCGCCATACATTTGCAATTGAATGCAATATTGCTGCAGTAAGGCTACAAATACGAGTACATACATACGAATAGCCTCCCTAACACACATACAATACAATGGAATGCCAGTTATTCGTACCAGTAAATGAATGAAATAATATGAAATGACCTGGTTGCATATGCCTGGTTGCATAGATGAATGGATAGACGGATGACTGAGTGAAATTGTTCTTGGGCAAAGGAATGAATGAATGTTCGAATGTATAAGTCACAAAGTCTGGATTTCACAGCCGTAATTTAATTGGAATTCAAATTTAAAAGCCATTTAAATTACGAACATCGGGTTATTTAGATTCCATTTAAGTGGGGAATGTCATTTAAGTGTGAACAGTAAAACCAACCCTAAGAGTTTTAGTCGTAATATACATGTCGGTATAAACAAATGTTCACGGTAAGTTGAGCATTGTGATTAAAATTAGTTAGCATTTTAAAAGCTGTAAATTTGTTAACCCTTCCGCACCTCCTTGGGTCCAAATGACCCAGTTCTATAAATCAAGTGTAAATTTTTTTCTCTAAAATACAAGTTATTTAGCTGAAATTTTATGATATCCTCAATGGCGAGGAAAACTATGTTTTCCCTGGAAACTCATACTCAATTTTGTTTATTTTTTTTTACATGCGAAAGTATACAATTTATACATCTAATGTCCTTTGAGTCAAATTGACCCAAAGGGGTGTAACGCTAACTTCTGTCGTATTGAGAATTTTTTTTATTATCAACTAATCGATTTCGAGTTAGGGAAATGCTCATTATAATACATTTAGGAAAATAATCACTTCTTGCACAAACTAAGCTGTTTACTTTTTGTTATTGTTATTTCGATATAGGAACCTAGGAAGAGTTTGAACTCCTTATTTCTTATATTATATTTTGTTGTTGGATTTATTTTTGATAGATTCTAAGTGATCATGAGTTACAGAAAATAATAAATTCTGATGATAGCGATGCTATTTTGATTCAACTGATGGAGAGGAAATTTGTTTGCCAGATGGCGATGATATGAATGATCCATATTCATCGTCCAGCGAAGGTGTAGAAACCTTGATTCTAGAAGATCAAATCAACAGAGAGCGCTGCAACGCCACGTCGTATTTGTCAAAACGTCAGTGTCCTTTGGCTGGAGCAACCACCGTTCCAAAGGGGTAGACTCAGAACAAATCAAATTCTAGCAAACAAATCTGGGCCTACCAAAAATGCAATATCCATTGTCACGGATATAAAATCAACATTTGATTTATTTATGTCGCCATATACAAAAAAACTTGGACATCAAAATGACTAATCTCAAAGCCTTAGAGCTTTGTGGAAATAGCTGGAAAAATATTGATGTGCTTGAGTTTGACGCAAATGTGGGGCTACAAATAATGGCTGGCGTATACAAATCTCATGGTGAAAGCGTTATAAACTTATGGGATGAAAAAAATGGAAGACCAATATTTCGGGCTACTATGAGTATGAAGAGATTCATGAGAGTTTCAAAGTGTTTAAGTTTCGACAGTTCTGAAAACAGAGAAGAAAGAAGACTTCGGGACAAACTTGCTCCAATTAGATACGTTTGGGACAAATGGATTAATCAATTAAAAGTTTTTTATAATCCACAAGAGGACATTACTATCGATAAACAATTGGTCCCATATCGTGGCCGCTGCAGTTTTAGACAGTACATACCTTCAAAACCCGCGAAATATGGATTAAAAATTTGGGCCTTTTTGATTCCTTAACTAAATATGTGTGGAACGTGGAAGTTGATACAAGCCGTGCAAGAAATACACAGCCAGGAAAAAATTCAAGGTAAGCCATTTGTGGTAGGCAATACGATTTTAATTTTAGAAAGTTTTATCTTTAGGTGAAAGGGTTGTGCTGTCTTTGCCAAATCCTCTTCCAAAAGGTTATGCTATTACATGTGACAACTTTTTCATGGCGTACAACATTGCTCTTCAACTGCTTTCCCGAAATATAACCATGGTTGTTACAGTCGGAAAGAATAAAACTTTTTTACCAACTAAAATTATAGGTTTGAAAAAGAAACCAGTTTTGCATTCTGAATTCTTATTTACAAATGATCTAACTATTGTTTCCTACGTTCCAAAAAAATACATATGTGTTACTTTATTGAGTTCTCTTCATTATTCTGCCGAAGTAAGAGATGATGAAAATAAAAAGCCAGAAATTATACATCACTACAACCAAACGAAAGCTGGAATAGATGCACTTGATCGACTAGTTGCCAATTACACATTCAACCGCAGGACTAAATAATCCTAAATAATACTGTCATATATAATTAATTTACCCAAGGATCCTGGGAAGGCTAAATTGTCAAGGAATTCAGAAGGGTTAATATCACGTAAGACAATCGTCCTTAAGATAGTCTATAGGAGGATCTACTACTATTGAACTATGGAATACTATTGACGATAATATTTTCAGACTTCACAATTTTATTCAATGATATGACAGAATTATTTCACTATTTTATCGAAGTCAAGTGGCAGCTTTGTTCGCATAAACTTGTTTATTCATTGCATTCCATCTAGAGTGAAAGAGACATATCACCATGCGATAACTCATATAAAACATAAGTGGACAGGGCCATTTGTAGAAAGAACCAAAGTTTTATTCGGCCGTAGATTTTACAATGGGAAGGAAATGTTTATAATAAAAGCTAATATATAATCCCGATTCCTTCATGCTGAAAAATAACGGCCTCTCTAATATATTCTCCCAAACAAATATATTCTGCAGGAATCACATATATGTTTGGAGCACACTTCAAACATTTATATGTTTGCAAGTCCCAAACTCACTTGCATTTAAATATAAACAGTATCATGTTTACTGGCAAACATGTATGCTTTTACGTGGAAACATATGCGTTCTTCATCTGAAACAGCCATATAGTTGTGTGGAAGCATTCGCTTGGTTACCCCAAACCTATATATAGTTACGTGGAAACACATACGCATTTCCTCGCAAACATAATAATATTTAGGAACTAATTATTCATTGATTTCAATATATGTGTATTATTTATTATAATTAGTTCTATCAATATAAATCGACATTTTTAAATAATTAATACAAAAAATTAAAAAATTTAAAACGCCCCTTTTTATGGTTACTTGCATTGAATGCATAATATGTTTTCTTTTTATGAAATTGGAATCTGCTGTTCTTTTGCTTCTCCTTTCTTTGTTGTCTCTCAAATTTTTGTTTGCAGCAGGTTTCAGCTATGCGTTGGTTATTACTATGCGTTGATATACAATCAATTTATTTACGTATATTCAAATCAAGTTCGTGCAAGCCAAGCGTGTATTAATTACTTGTGTTTTTTTATTACAGTTATTTCACAAATGGTCCACCGTTCCGATATTCTCAGTAAAGGCTGGGACAGATAAAGAGCTTCACGTTGTTGCCTTTCCCAGTTTCTTTCCTCAAAATCGTTTCCCACTTTGGTAGCACACATGCATATATACGAAACACATACACAAAAACCAGTGTAACATCAGAAACCATTTAACCGTCCTGCCCTTTGTTTATTCTATTTACACTGATCAAGCGCTTTTGATGGAATACATTGAATACATGAAACTAACACGCAATACATCATGAAACTAAAACGCAATATACTTACTTCATCTGCAATTTACACGCACTTTCGGTAATATTTATGACTCACTCACTGAGAGAATAATGCAAAAATTCAGATACACACTTACAAGATAGACTCTCTCGTTGTCCCTCATTTATCATTTATTCTCTTGCTCTCGAAAGAGCAAAGAGAGTGCAACAAACACAGCTGTATTTGTTTAACAAACATAGGTATATGTGGGTCGCAAACACATATATTATGACATTTTAATCATTGTGTCTCAAACGAGTAATATTTAATAACAAACACAATGCTTTTGGACACAAGTATGTCATATTTGTGACAAGCTACAAACACACTTTATATTTGCATCCAAACAACAAAAAATACATATTTTACAGCGTGTGGAATACAAGAAGGAAGGACCGAAAGTATATACTGTCACACCCGAAAGGGATTCCGAAAACCATTGAGTTCCTTATACTGATGTAATAATATGTGATTTTCTTCACGGATGGGTCGGAAGTTAATGAAAATATTGAGTATGGGTTTTAAATCAGAGAACTAGGCATGTTCGTTTCATGTCCCTTTTCGCGTAGCCTGCCCGATGATTGTAGCGCGGTTCAGCCAGGATTTATGACTATTAGAGAAACGACTGACTTGCTTAGGGATAGTAATACAGAAGTCATTGGGATCCGTTTCAAAAAAACCGTTTCCCACTACATCCCACGAAGAAAGCTGTGGGCTTTCTAATTTTTATACCCTCACCCATAGGGGGGTATATATCATTTAATACGTCAAAAAATGTAACACATAGAAGGAGCCATATTAGACCCTTAGTATCTTTGGACCAAATTCGTTTTAGGACTTTTTAAGACGTTTGAGCCATGTCCGTCTGTCTGTCTGTCTGGCTAGCTGGCTGGCTGGTCAACACGATAACTGCCGTAAATCTTTACAGATCGCAATGAAATTTTGTTAGTGACTATTATTTGCCAATATTGAGTTTGGGATTGAAAATGGGCGTTTTGACCACGCCCCTTCTAGTACCTCCCATACAAATCGACACATTTAGCACAAAATCATATTTCTTTCCAACCTGTCTTCTGGTACATGTGATTAACTTCAATTCTCACACCGGTTAATAATCTGTAAATGCCTAGGTAACTGGAGAAAATGGGCGAGATTGTCACGCCCATTCTGGTAAGTCCCACACAAAACAGGGTGTTCGACCGGATTGTCAATCCGATGAATAGCGTGAAACACTTCCGACCTTAATGAAATTAGGTATAAGGCTTCACGTTATCAAAAGCTAATCATCGATTAAAGCAAGGGTGATTTTGCCACGCCCATTGTGGTACCTCCCATACAACAGTTGTTTGGGCGTCTGGTTGTTCGGCACAAAAAGTCTTGCAAAACCGAACCAATCTTTATGAAAGTTTGTACTAGTCAATATTTAGTTCAATAAAACTCTCCAATAGAAAATGAGCTGTTTTGCCACACCCATTCTGGTACCTCCCATATAAAAGTTGGGCGGATGACCGGTTGATCGACACCGACACCGATCTGCAACCGATCTTAATATAATTCGGTACTAGGCAAAATTTTGCTAAAAGCTTCTGTGTAATTAATGGCTGACTATTGTGCCACGCCCAGTTTCATACCTCCCATACAAAAGTTCGGTTTATTTCCGGTTTGCCGACTCTATAAAAACGTCTATAATAACCGATCTTAATAAAATTTGGTACTGATCAAAATTTTGGCAACAACTTGCCATGCCGACTTTCGCACATTGCATATAAATATTGGGAGGAAACAACTAATTTCGGTATTCAATAGTATTTAGTGCAATGTCAATCTGTTATTGAATATGGTAAATTTTGAGTATGGGCGTTTTTGACAGAACTCCCATGCAACGGATGACTTAGGGTGAGGGTGTGATTATGTCGGTTCACCCGACTGAAACTTATGTACTGGTTTACTCACTCATATCTGCTGAGGCGGTAATTAGGTTACTGTCATTATCATTCCTCAATTTAACGTCTGTCTGGACCGCCGCTGATCTATTAACGTGAAAGTCCAGTAGTACGATATTCACCTTATATAGGTGCCGGGCAGACAGATATTATAGAATTGGAACGTTTTGTCAAGCCCATAGTGACTTGCCAACATAGCCTATACGAACGTTCCTCTATGGTGATGCAGGGTAGGTGTATGAGGTACACAGATTGTGTATGTGGGAGAAAAATATGGCATATAGTGGATAGTAAAAGATTTATGAATCTTCTTTCTCTACGCAGACTCAAGTTATCAATGCTTGTATCAGTTTTGGTGGGCCACTGTCTGATGCGCAGCGACCCGCTTACACTAAAAGTCAGGACATACGACTTCTGTAGAAGCCTTAACAATAAGGAAGAAAAAGAACCTACTGAGGGCCTTACTTGCACGTATTCGTTATTAACTGGTAGGATGATGTCTACTATGGGACCCTACCTATTTAGCGACTTGGAGGAATTATCTAAGATAGGCAGAAACAAGATCTTGAGCTTCTAGGAGCAAACTAATTGGATCTCCGAAAGGATAATGCTTAATAAGCTGTGGTGCTCGTATCACAATGGAATAATAGGTCTAAGTGATTCGTTCATCGAAGGCGACCAACACTTAACCTAGCTAACCTAGTAAATAATTCACATAATATAACTTAGTATCTGTTTAATTTAATACAGTTAATTTTTTTTTTAATTGCCGAAAGAATTGGAGGACCTTTAATATTAAAAAGTCCCTTTTGCAAATTTGACTAATATTTCAAAACAAGCTCTACTGGCCACATTTATGTGGATGATCACTAATTTTATTAACAAAGAGTTAAAATCATTTCAGTGTGTCATAGCAAATTGAAGAAGAGTAAAATCAGCATGGAATTTTTCCCCAACACGAAAATTTTAAATTTTATACGAAAAACGCCAAATTTTGGAAAATGCTGGCTATAGGGTGAACGTCAAACGGTTATAATATTACATGTAGTTCTTCTGATAAGACTTTGGCTTTCAGTAAACTAAAAAATCGTAAAGCTTTCTGACAAAAAAAATTTAAAAAATACTGAAAGAATGATTATAACTTTTTGGAAAATTGTAATTTTTTCGGTTGAAAAAAATTTAACTTTGAGAAGATCGCTGTACGAAACGGTTTGAAATAATTGAAAGCTTTTTTTCAGCATAGATTCTCTTGAGGTTTCGAGTTCTGAAACTTCATTTTGGCAAAAACAAAAAGTCACAATATAAACATAAACTTTTAATTTTTGTTTCCTAATAAATCTATAATGCTCAAATTATCTCACGTTTTGTATTTGAGCTACTTGGTGAATTCTGAGAAATAAAAAATCCTGAAATCGCCTTACAATTTTACCAGTTACAGAGCATGAAATTCCTAAAACCACCTAGCTGATGTCGCACAACGTGCGTTCGTACTTGGTGCCTGTAAATACAATATTCTGATGTCGCAACTTTGGCCCTACAAATATGTGAGGAGTCGCAGAACAAAACGTAATTTTTTCCAATTTTTTACAAAACGTTTTTTGATGTCCTTGCATGGATATCGTTAAGTTTTATTGGAAAAAATCTTATTTGGATAATGTTTCTTCTCTTCTCATAGACCAGAGATTATAAGTAGAGATGAGGAAATTTCATAATTTTATCGTATAATCGGATGAAACACATAATTTGGGATTTCCCACCATTTTGAAATAATAAAACATGCACCTTTTGTTCTGCGACTCCTCATATAGTATATCCTACAACAAGCAGACCAATAGTTTAAAAGTTTTGAATATATTACAAATTTTTGCGATTCGGCCCCACTGTGCCGCGTAAAGGCAGGAAATTATAACCTATATGAATCAGTATTAAAGTGTATGTGGCAATAATACAGTCTAAAAACTGAATCCACTCTAATAAATTCCAGGTGCCCCTTAAGCCTTCATTGGGTGTAATGGGAAATCATGTGAAAACGAAAGTTCAATGCAGTGGGTCCCGCGGCCTGAGACTAGAAACGGTTGGCTCGCGATCTGCGGGGTTAATTTCAAGAAGTTGATCCAAGTGATTTTTGCTAATCCCCCATATCAAAAGACTTTTATCCCAACATCATAGCTGACTGTTGTAGGCACAGCATCATATAACGTTCCTTGATCCTTGAATTTTAGATCCATTAAGAGAAACAGTCAAAATATTTCGCATATAGCACTTAGTAATCTGGGTTTAAATACAAGATCCTAACAGGAAATTGTTAACTTGATTTACGTTCTATTAAATCTTAATAACATTTATTTTATTTAAATCCCTAAAAGGAATATGACATCCTGTGATTATATATTTCAAACCATCTCACAATCGCAGATTCCGGCAATACCTCTTTAACAGATTCTCGAATTTTATGAATGTTTATAAGAATTTCATGTTGTTCATTGATTGCTCAAGTAATTGACTGGTAGTGCTCCGTCATGTATCTCAAATTTTAAAACAAATATTTCTCTCCTTTCAACCTTCTTATTCTCGTTTCTCAGAATACGTTTGTTATAGATGCCAGCAAAATAATTGCAATAGGAAGGATAATCAAAACGCGAGAGTTTGCAGGAATTTGGAATATGTTTTCGTTATTGAAATGCTGGTGGGGTAATTGCAGGAGTGTCAGTGAGAGTGAGCAGTCAAGAAAAGTGAGATGAATTCTTGGTAATTCAGTTGAAATCTTCAGTTATTTTTAATAATCCCGGCACGACTGCGGAAATATTTTCCATGTTTTAATATATATTTTAACAGCAGAATTTGTTTCTAACTGGTGTGTAACAGCCTTGTGTCTTGATGCTTTCCCCGCCCGTAAATGTTTATCTGTGAGTATTGAGGGATGCGATGAAATTAATTTTTACTATTTTCTTGCTGACTCGAGTTACTGGTTGTCGGTTGCTTGTTTCTTATGCCCGCCAGTTATGTTGTCAATTCGTTCACAGATGTTGGCAGAATGTTGTTTTACACTTTAAATCTCCGACATTATGTAAGCTCAAATGTTTTACCGTTTTTTGTGTTGTTGCTTCGAAGTATCGTATCGGCCAATAGGGGAGTCTTGGTTATATCCACTTTTCATTCACAACACGTGAAAGTAAATATAATTGCCTATTGTTTTTGGATGGCACCATCAGAAAATTTTATGGACACATGAATGCAATGTGCAAATGTTATAAATAATTTTAATAAATATCTAAAGTGTCAAAAGTCTGAGAGAGTTCCAAAAGACTTTTGCAGACACGTGGCTTATGAAACTATCCCCTCTAGCAGAATATTGTTTGAGAGATCACAGAGCGATTTATATTTATTTAATTTGCATTACTGTGATATAATAAGATGTGTAAAAGTTTTGGTAGAATTCCCCAAACCAATCTATAAAGTTACTTAGAACGTAGATGCTAAAAAGTTCAGATATTGAAAATAAATTTATTGTTTAAAGGCAATTAAAACCAAAGTTTATAATTATTTTTGACAACAACCATACAAACTCTAATTAGCTGGAGAGATGTCGGAAAATTTGACAAGTGTCATTACTAAAAATTCGCAAATTTTCAGTAAAGGCAAAAACGAGGATTTGTTTATTAGAAATATGTACGAAAATAGTCCTGGGTATTTGTTTTTAAGCAAAAAATTAAAAGCTGCAAATTCTGAGTTGTTACCTCTTTTAAAAATAGGGTGCGAAATGTATAAAGGTCGGGCTAGTGTTAAAAACGTAGTTCAAAATAAAAACCGAAGTAAAGTTGGCCCACCATGGCTGGCCCACTTTTCTTTACAACTTTGGTTGGTTGAAAAGGCTGCAAGACAGCACGCTGTCTAGCACACTTAAGCTAAATAAGCCCATAGTGATAACCTGCAGTTTCCTGCATAGCAACTATTGACAAGTTGTCCAGCCAATTTGCCCTTTCAATAAATTTGTCTATAAGACCTACAGGAATATCCTGTAGGGCAACGGGGCTAACTAGATGTGTTCCGAATATCCTACTCCTCAGTCCTGTCAGAGCAGGGCAATCCAAGAGATGGCGTTTCGTCGTTTCCTCCTCCTTTTCCATGCAGCATCTACAGACAGTGGAGTTTCTATGTACCAATCTTAGGGCGTGTTTTCCTACAAGACAATGTCCTGTAAGTGTTCCTATCATTGTGGATAACCTGCCTCTCGGCAAGTTAAGTAGTTGCCTAGTCCTACACGTACCGACATTTTACGTTAACTGTAATTGCACCCGATTAACTGACGGCAGTTCAAATGCATGTATTCTATATTTCCGAGAGAAGAAGATAAGTTCGGTTTTTGGTAGGTTAAGTGATAGTCCGCTGTTAGCGGCCCAGCTCTAAATCAGCCTAAGTAGGCTGGTTGTACGAATGATAAGTAAATTGAGGTTTCTACCCGTACAGATGATAGCAATATCATCGGCATAGACAAAGACCTGGTTTTCGGCCCTGTCCAATTCAAGAAGCAGTTCATTGACAGAAGGTAACCATAATAGTGGAGATAGAACTCCCGCCTGCGGTGTCCCCATGTTAACGTTCCTAGTAATTGTAGCTTTGACAGATCTATCCTCCAGAAGCTTCCCAATTAGGCGCGTCACTAAGCTGTCGACTCTTAGATTCTGTAACGACCTAAGAATCGCCGAAGGCTGAATGTTAGTGAAGGCTCCCTTGATGTCCAGGAGGGTCCCCAGAGCGAAGACCTTATTCTCAAGAGAGGTTTATATTATTATGCTGCGTGAAGAGCCTTCTCAGTTTACCTGCCCTTTGAAATAGGCATGCTGAGAACTCGATAGTAGATTCTGTGGAAGATGACTTCGAACATGAATATCCAGTAACCTTGCAAATGTCTTAAGAACAAGGGATGATAGACTGATTGGTCTAAACTCCTTTGGTTTGACATGACAGCATTTGCCCGCTTTCGGGACGAAAACCTTTTTGGTTTGCTTCCAAATGCTAGGAATGACTCCCAGCATAAGGCAGCCCCTCAAGATTGCATTCAACCAACTACAAGATAGGTATAGTGCCTCCTGTAGTTGCGCGGGCATTAGCCCGTCAGGGTCGGCTGTTTTATAGGGCTTAAAGCATCTAATGGCGAGTTATAACTGTGAAAACATATTACAAAAATTTGGAAAGTTATGCTGAGACCTCACGGCAACTTCGAAGAATTTTCAGCCAAGAAAGTACAAGAACTGTGTCAACCATTCGGAGAGTGGCCAAAAAATTGTAAGCAACTGGGACGGTTATGGACAGTAAGTCTCCTGTGGGTCAACATATCCGTCTCTTGGAAACATTGCTGCTGTAAACGACAGTGTCGCCGAAATCTTGAAAATATCAATTCGTCATCGTTCGCAACAACTTCAAATGACACGAGCCACCATCGCCTGTAAAAAATTCATCTTACTCGTGAGCTCAAATCAACAGACCACTAAAAGTGCCAACAATTCGTTTAGTTGCTAATGGAGCAAAGTGAAGTCACTCGCAAGTTTTAAAACTATTTCATCTTCTCCAATGAAGCGCATTTCCACCTGAATGGCTTCGTGAATACACAAAATTGTCGAATTTGGATCTCAGTAGATCCTCATTCAATCCATGAGAAACCAATGCACCCACAACGACCAACTGTATGGTGCGGATTTTGGTAGGGCGGCGTGATTGGGATAACGGAGATCTTGTAGCCTTAGCTAGGCGGCATGGATCTGGACGACATGTGGTTTCATCAAGTTCATGCAATCGATTTATTGCAGCAACGATTTACAGAACGAATTATCTCGAAAAATTCTTATGTCAACTGGCCTCCAATATCATGCAATTTAACTTTAACAAATTTCACTGATTACTTTCTTTGGGGTTTTGTATAATCTGTGGTTTATGCGAATAAACTAGAAGCCATTCCTAAGCTCAAATCTGCAACATCTATAAGATACAGCCACATTTCTGTGAAAAGGTTCCCATCAGATAGGGGAACATACTTCAAGATAGAGGGTAAGTATATTCCAGGAAAATGTTGGGAGGGAGAAAGAGAAGTGGGTTGTTCCTACATTTTACCCCCTAGGATGCACAATGGGAGGGCAAGGCTCCGATTTCGTAACAAAAAATTTTAAATAAAATAAAGTAGTTTTGTGGTAACCACCTTATTGGTTGAAGATAGAAGAAACTGTTGGGGTTGTAAAAATATTAGGGGTTGGTCATATATTGGGGTTTCCTATAATTACTTGACAACTTTTTTTTAAATAAAATGTAAACCATTTGAGATATTTCCAAAACTTTATGATCGACATGAAATACAATCAAAACATTTATGAACGGAACTCGACTTCGCTCATATGGCCACCGCGGGCACCTCAGCAGCGGTCGATTCGTTGGACCCAATTTTCGGTGACTCGGCCACACATTTCGGCTATTTCTCGTTCAATGTTGGCTCTGAGTTCTGTCAACGTCGGCTTGTCGGCTTGTTTTCATAGACCAATGGTTTGACGTAGTTCCAAAGAAAAAAGTCTAGAGGCGTAAAATCGCCCCAACGAGGCGGCCAATTAACTGGTCCATTGCTTGAGATAACACGCTCCTCAAACTTGCTCTTCAATAAATCGATTGTAGCGTGTGCTGTGTGGCTTGTCGCACCGTCCTGTTGAAACCACATGTCGTCCAAGCCCATGTTTTCCAATTTGGGCCAAAAATAATCGTTAATCATGGCGCTATAACGATCGCCATTCACAGTAACGTGAATATCGTTATTGTCGACGAAAAAATATGGCCCAATGACGCCGCCGGCATGCAAACGGCAACCAACAGTTATTTTTTGTGGATGAAGTGGTGATTCATGAAGCACACAACGCATATTTTGCTTATTAACGAAGACGATGAAATTCATAATCTTGGCGCATCTTCTCCAGAGCCCAATCGGAGAAAGTACGACACGTCCAATGGTCCATCGGCTTCAATTCTTGAGTCAGCTTGACCAAGATCTTTATGCAAAATTTTCCATAAAGTGGTCTTGGTAATGCACAGTTCTTAAGACCGCCGCGGCATCGATTGTTTTGGATCGGTTGCTACGGACGCCGGAACGGCAGCGATATTTTCTTCACTTCGACCAACCCGTTTTTTCACGGACACGGCAGCATCACACAGTCAATATGTAGACTCAAGTTTTTGCATTAAACTTGTTATTGCTTGTCTATTAGGGCGTTCTTAAAGTTGCGGTCACCGATTCCGAATTTCGGTAGTACATTTTTATAATTTGCATACGTTGTTCATTCGTGTACTTTACTACGATTAAAATTTTGAGTTTACTGAAAAAAAGGAAAGTATCAGTTAGATGATCAGTGAAATAGTGCGTTCACCAATTAAATTCAAAGTTGTCAAGTACCTATTGGAAACCCCTTTATTTAAAGTCCTTTAGGGGCACCCGTGTGGCAGTCAGAGCGGTGGGAGTATATTTTATTAAAACTTATTTTTGTACGTGATTGGGTCTTACGAATGGTGTGATTACGGGCTAAGCTCTCAATTTATGAGATATTTTCAAGTCTACAAGCTTTAAGCTGAGCATATTGAGTACGAATCAGAATGCTCCACAAATTAAATATTTAGGCGATTGGTTTTAGTGTCTTTGGAATTTCTTGCGGCAGTTCATATTTTAATTTTGTACTCTGACTATTCCAACGGGGAGTAAAACCTTCCAAAATATTCCCCTACAGCCTTAACACATAGTGATATGCTCAAAGATGGCCAAAAGAGGATAGAACGTGACTTCAGTTTTGCGGATATGATGAGAATGGTTAGGACAGATTTTTAGCATAAGTCAAACTGTAACTGATTGACATCCACTTCACACTTTTTCTGATGCCAGTAACTACAACGCACAGGGGGATAAATTCTTTTGGATGTGTGTAAGTGGTGCCGGATAAATTAAGTGAATGTGGGATTGGTTTTGTGAGAGTCTCATTTGGTATTGGCTACATCTTTCACGGGTGATACAATCATATCATTCGGCTGTAGGGGTTTTGAGGAAAATCCCGCGTATCGTCATTAAATAAACATTTACATTTTATTGCCTTAACAGCTGCAGCCACTGGGATTTCCCTTAACATCATATAATTTGTTTTGTGATTCGATCACCATATCTGCTGCTACTTTCTCAAACTCCTCACCCATGCCGATTGCGTCACGTATCCTGACAAAAGGAAACGGAATTATTTGTGTTCAGTTTTTGTTGGCAACATTTGTGGCTTTGTGTTTGGTTTTTTTGATGTTACGGTAGGTCCCTTGTTTGGGGTTATTTACACGCACGAATGTACAAAATGCTTATGGGACTTGTTTTATTTCATTTTTTAAGTTCAAAAGACATCCAAATACTATAGGGAGATCATTAGTTTTAGAAATACAAAATATATTGTACTTCTATTATTTTGTTATTCTTTCAGTCAAAACACAGGTCATAAGTTTGATGAAACTAAAACCATATTAGCATTGATTTCCTAATTTGTTTCTTATTTTCACTATCCAAATCTTGGAAATTTTGATATTGTAAAGTCGCAAATTTTTCTGACATCCTTACCCACATATACGTATGTATTTATCACCATAACCGATTGAAGGGTTTTTACGTTCGATATTTGCCAAAAGTTGATTGGTTTTGGATTTGTAAATACAGGAGTAATCACATAAACACACATATATCCTTATCAATTTACACACTCGTCTACTCTCTCTCACCAATTGAGTCATAGTATCCATCCCTTTTTAGCCCCTAAGCAGCAAACATGAAATATGTATTGCCTTTTATCTTAATATTTCAAGAGATTCTAAATCCATTAGGAGATAGAAAGTGAGGTGAACGTTAGAAGTTATCTTTCCCTGGTATGGTGAAGGATTTTAAGCCCTCGGGAAAATAAAATCAAATTAATAACAATTGAAATTTTCTTCAGAATGACTTCTTAATGTTAAATGCGTTTGGAGTAATGTGATGCAAAAACCGTATAAGGGCAAAATCCAATCGAATGAAAGGAATGAAAGTATGATCGATATAAGGCAATCTACTATTACAGTACCTATATTTTGTCGGAGTATCAAGGCATTTCAAGATTGGAACACAATATGAAAAACATACATTGAATTAGTTTTCATTTTGTCGTTAATTAAAGCTACCAGTCGTCATTAGGGGATTCGAAAACCAACTACCAATGTGTGAAAGACTCGGTAAGGTGTCGTTGTCAGTCGACTTTTAGCATTTTCATTCATAGGCGTAGACCTTGAACTACCGTTGCAAATTTACGACCTACACAGTGGGCCAAAATGGAGCTTTATGAGAAAATACGCTAGGTATTGCAAAAACTTCGAGAATGGAGAAGGAATCAGCAAATGTGGGTTTGACAGTAAACGAGGACAAGCCAAAATTAATGATTTCGACAGGCAGAACATCCACCCAAATGGGTGAATGAACGTTGATAATTTCGATGTATTGGACGATTACATTTACCTCGGATCTACCGCGAACAGAAGAAATGACTTCAGCCTTCAAATAAAACGGAGAATTGTGCTTGCAGACATGAGTTATTTCGGGTCCTGTGGTCCAGTAGTCCGAAATGGAGTTTTATGACAAAATACGCTAGGTATTGCAAAAACTTGGAGTATTGAGAAGAAATCAGCAAATGTGGATTTGTCATTAAACGAGGAAAAGCCAAAATTAATGGTTTCGATGGCCAGAGCATCCAACCGAAATGATGAACGTTGGTAACTCTTAAAATTACCATGTATTATATTAATATATTAACCTAGAATCTGCCGCGAACAGAAGCAGTATCATCAGCCTTCAAATTAAACGGAGAATTGCACTTGCAGAAAGGTGGTATTTCGGGCTAAGCAAGCACTTCAATGACAAGACCCTCTCTCGGGAGACGAGGGTCAAACTATAGCTACCTCGTATACAACCTGTCCTATTTTATAGTGCAGAATGCTGTGTCATAACGTATGCTATTGAAATATCACTGGGAGCCGCTGAGACAAAGATGCTCTGAACAATATATGGTACTACAATAGAAAAAAAATCACGCTAGACGAATGCATGCCCGACGATTGGTGTGTTAGCATACTGTGTTCTGACTTCAAAGAAGGCGACGTGGGTATAGGTTCAAACTGTCCTGTAATAAGCCTTTTATCCATCGCATACAAGCTCCTCTCGAGCGTAATATGTGATAGACTAAAGCCGTTTGTGGCAGACCTGATCTCACCTTATCAATGTGGATTTAGGCATGAAAAGTCAACCATCGACCAAATATTCAGATAAAGGTAAATCCTTTGCAGATTCTCCATCCTTCAACTGGATGAAATGTTGAACATTGATAAACGTTATAATTTCGAGGTGGTGAACGAATTTATTTACTTCGGAGCTGCCGTGAACAGAAACAATACCTTCAGCCTGGAAATCAAAGCGAGAATTTTGCTTGCAAACTGGTGTTATTTTGGGCTTAGGAAGCACTAGTTTGGTGGAGGTCCCTCCAAAAGAGGGTGAAGGTCCCTCTAACAGATATTTATTCTGAATTCCTTGACGAAAATTCAATGATCAGCACTGATTAGCATTAGTGGGGCAATGGGCACGACGTCAGGTTCAGCACTTAGTGCTATCCTGAGCATCTGCACTCCGGATATAATGGCCGAATCGGCAGCCGCTACATCCCTGGTGAGAATCAGAAGATGTGGAGTCATGATATCGGTGCGTTTCGGACACTCTGAATTGCTACACCGGATCAACTCTATTCCCGTTAAAACGGACTACTGTATCCCCTACCTTCTACCAGCGACAAATCTAAGGACTTCTATTCCGAATAGGAATACCTGGGAAAAGTTACTGGAAGGGGATACCAGTAGTATCAGATTTTTCACGGATGGATCAAAGTTGGACGCGCAAGAAGGCTATGGGGCACATTTACCGGACCTAAATGTAAATATCTCCGTCAAGCTGCCTGATCACTGCAGTGTATTTCAGGCGGAAATTACCGCCATACTGAAGGTTGCGGAACTACTGAAAAGTAGTGTCACAACCCTCCGGAGAATATGTATCTACACAGACAGCCAGGCTGCCATAAAATCTAGCGGTTTTCGTCAGCCACCCTGTATGTACGTAAGTGGTTGTTCCACAAGAGGACGTAAATACTGTTAAATCTCATGTGTATTTAATGTGTTAGCAAGGCAAAACCCCCGGAAATATCGACGGAATTAAACCAAAATTTGTCAGGTGGAACTTTCGATCAAGGCAATCATCGTGGTACCCATAACTCAATCCTAAGAGCTCTTAAGTCGTTTTTTTTGTATTTTTTGCGTTATCCTACGGTAATCTCTATATTTTGAGTTTTTAATGTAGGATTCACTTTTTGATATCTAGTGGAAAGTTTCGAATGTTTACGGTCTTATTCTTATAAAGTTATGAGACATTTGAGAGACGATTTATCTTACAAAAATAGTCTATCAAACCTTTCACTACTTCTTATGAATAAGGCGGATAGTTGTTAATCGTGCGTATGAGTAATAAAAAAATCAATATATTTATCATACGCTATGCGGTATATTAGGAAACGTGCAGACTTGGAAATATCACTTAAATAAAGGGTTTTTCAACAGAGACGCTACAAAGGTAAATCGATAGAGACAGCAAACGACGCCATATTTTTTCGCGCTCTTTTGACATTTCTCTTCAGTAAGGTTTGCCATTTCATCACGAAATTATTAAAATTTACTACCGAAATTTGGAGTCAGTGGCCTCAACTTTAAGAGCGCTATGATTCGGATTTTCATCGCAAAATCATCTTCAGCGATGAGGCTCATTTCTGGCTGATTGGCTTCGTCATTAAGCAAAATATGCGTTACTGGTCAGACAGCAATCCACATCATTGCATCCCGAAAAAATTACGGTTTGGTGCGGTTTATGGGCCGGCGGCGTCATTGGGCCATACTTCATCCGTCATGATCAAGGCCGGCACATTACTGTGAATGCGAATCGCTACCGTTCAATGATAACCGAATATTTTTGGCCCCAGTTGGATAATATGGACTTGTAGGACACGTGGTTCCAACAGGACGGCGCCACAAGCCACAAACCACACAGCGAATGCCACAATCAATTTATTGGAAACCAAGTTTGGTGAACGCGTTATCTCACGAAATGGCCCAGTCGATTGGCCCCCATTGGATTATTTCCTGTGGGGCTACGTCAAGCCTATGGTCTATGCCAACAAGCCAGCGACGATTGATGAACTTCGTACGAATATCGAACGTGAAATTGCAGCAGTATCGGCCGATTTATGCTTGAAAACAGTCGAAAATTGGGTTCAGCGTCTGGACTTCTGCAAGCGTGCCCGTGGTGGCCATACAAAAGAAATCGAGTTCCATACATAATGGCATCGAACGTACTTTCACAGGAATAAAGAATTTCATTTGTATCTAAAACCGGTTTTGTTTTATTTAAAAAAAACTTTTGTAGCGCTCTTATTGAGAAACCCGTTACATTCATTAATGTAAGTCTGGAAATGTGGTTCAGTTGTCTAATCTAAGAAGTAGTTTGCGATATTATCCTAGCTCAATTTTTAAAATAACATTCAAATTAAGATAGGCAAGCATTAAATGTTGATTTTGCTCTTTCTAAATGAGCCCAATATTTTCCCCAATGACTGGAGCACAGGTTGGTGAATATGTACAAATTACTGACAACTGTTACTGTATGTAGAAATGTTTTTCCACATTTTGGCCGCTTTAGTGTTGCCTTTAGGACATTCTTCCAAAATTTGTGTAACGGTAGAACGTCATTTGATCGAAGCAATTTATCTTACGTTCTGAGTAATTTATGTTCTTTAAGTGCTTCAGCCCTACGTAGTCGTCGACACAAATACATACAGATAGAACTACCACCACTTACTTAAACATTCATACAAATATACCTGCACCTGAAAGCATTTGTTCAAAACACACAAACACTTGCAGTTCCAAGCTCTAATCCCACACCTCCATGCAAAGTTGAATGTATAAATATCAAACTGAAACCCGCGTCTGTTCGTGTAGAACTGCACCTCAGTGCAGTGTATCAATGTCAGTGGGTGTATAAGCGTTTTACTGATTCAGGTCTGTGTGTTTGTTGTATGCACTCTATCACACTTATGCACAAAACTGTACTATAAACGGGCAATCATTAATATTCTGTTATGACAAGACATTTTTGGGGAAATGCTTGTGGTGACTGAATGACGGATATGAAAAGTTAATGAGATCGAGCGGCGTCGTATCCCCTTTTGGTGCAATCACTTTTGCGCTATAGTTAAAACGTTAGGAAACGAAACCGATCAGCCAGTTTAAAGAAGAAATTTATTTCTTAGCAGATGAAGCAATATTTATAACGACTTTTGTAAACTTATTCGACTCATATACTTTCGGTATCGGAAGAAGTCAAACATATTTCTAGTTTCGGGTTTAGGTTGTCTGCAGAACCCAGGTGCCCATTGATAGTTTCCGAAAGATCAGCAAATTATGACAGCTATGTCTTGAATTGATATCCTGGACCAGAGTAAAAATATGACAGCCCTTCTGATTAGCTACACTAAATATGATTTTATATAGATCGCATTGGTGGTTTGTGCTGTCTTTCAACTTTTATTGTAATGACGCCAATCGTAAACTCAGGGTTTTTGGAACGAAGTTCCTTATCGCACGATGCGGATTGGATCTAAACGAAAAACAATTATAAAACTTTTGTTTTAATACCATTATGCTACAACCCACAATTATCAACTATTTTGCTTACTTTTGCTTTGGTTTGTGTCTATACTAACGGCTTGGATCACAGAGAAAGAAATTAACTAGATATATCACATGTGTTGGGAAATTTCTAGTTTAAGGGGAAGAATTCTAGGTGCAGTCTGTAATCAATATTTAGAGAATATTTCAGTTTTGAACCCAATAAAATATAAATTTAGAAAAATCAAAGTGAAAGAAGTTTAAAAAACGAAAATTTTCTTAAATAAGTGCCTTTTCTTAAATAAGAAAATATTCTCAAAAAAAAAATACCCGTTCATATTCTTCAACAAAGTACATTTTCTTAAAAACATACCTTATCTTAACCCTTGGACAAACACATGGTTCTGTCCGGGAATATTTCATTTTTGAGCGTTAATTATACATGCTTCTAGTTTAGGTAGATACCTGTATTTCGCCTAAAAAATTGTTGGCTTTCTATTTAAAAAACGAGATTAAAAAAAATCGTTCTAACACGACGAAAACTGCAAACTAAGTCCCCCCTCGAACAAACACATATGCCTGGCCAGACCCCTATACAATTTGTATGAAATAAATTATTATTATACACATCTTGGGCTATTTTTCTGCTAATACAATGCAGATTGTTTTTTCCAGATAGTTTTTGTGTTACTTTTTCTCCTATTTCTTTCTTTCGCTTGTGATTTTGCTTTTGAGTTCAGTTAGTTCATTATTCGATACAACATACAACATCGACAATCCGAAATCTAAATTTTTTATGCGGAAACTAAAGTGAAATTATTACTATTATTATGGCAGAGGATTTTGAATTTGTGTAAAATACGCACTTGCGTACAGGCAGCCCTACTGATAATTTCCAACAACAACTATCATCATCGTTACAGCGTAATTTCGCTCTTCACACAGGGGCAGATGAAGAACTAGATTTATTTGAAGACCAAGGCGGTGAAAACACAGATTTTGTGCCCATAGATGACGCCTCGGACATTAAATATGAATTGGAAATTGAACAAATGAAATATTCGACAGCGATGAAGAATCCGAAGAAGAAAGTGAGAATGCACAACTCAAGCTGCAGACGTTTTTTTGCTTGGAAAAGATGGTACCAAGTGGAGTACAGCTGAACCCGCTACAGTGAGATTCCACAAGCACAACATCATGCATTTCAGATGTTGCATGATGTTGCAACCTCCACTACGCTGGAGGTGTTCAAGCTTTTCTTTTCACCGAATATTACGTGCATCATCGTAACACAATCTAATCTATATGGAGAAAACGTTACACGCAAATGGAATGCAGAACATGGAAATTGCACACCACGAGTATGGGTTGATATGACAAGTGTTGAGCTTGACGCTTTTATTGGGATACTATTGGCTTTTGGTGTCAGTCATAATACTATGCAGCTCTCAAGATTGATGTGGCAAACTGATGCACTTCCAATATTCCGTGCAGCCATGTCATATACACGATTTGTTACTTTGATGCGATGTATTCGATTTGTCGATAGTCGTACGCGCGTATTTCGTCAACAAACCGACAAAGCTGCTAGCAATCGCGACATATGGAACTTCTTGAATAACAATCTTGCCAGTAATTTTGAACCATACGAAAGTGTAACCATCGATGATCAGCTATTTCCATACCGTGGACGCACAAAGTTCACGCAATACATCCCATCAAAGCCCGCAAAGTATAGCATGCGATGCGAAAACCAAATATCCGTTGAAAGGAAAACTGTACATTGGTAGAGAGGGAGAACAACGAGAGGCAAACAAAGGCGAAAATGTACTCATGAGTTTGGCTAATCGATACACCAACAGCGGCAGAACTATTACTGTTGATAACTTCTGTCTTCCCAAAGAAGTGTTCACCTGTGTTCGGTTTCTATGGTAACCTTGTATCACTGTGGCGCTACGTTCCAAAGAAGAACAAAGCAGTAAATCTACTATCCACTGTGCACTACACCGAGAAAGTTGAAGGCGTAACAAAAAAAACCGGACAATTTTACAATTCAACATAGACCGGCGTTGATACAATGGACCAAATGGTAACGCATTACTCCACAAAACGGTCAACCAGACGTTGGCCATTAGCATATTTTTGCAACATGATAGACGCCATGGGATTAGCCGCTTACATCATATGCAATGAAAATACAGAAGCAACCAAAAAAAGAGAAGCGACGAATGTTCTTGAACACGCTGAGTAAACAATTGGTCCTAGCTAATACTGAAAATCGCATGAACAACAACCATATTTTGGGACAACATTCAACCCGTTTGGCCATTGAATCTTTCTTTAGAAGGCCGTTGAATATTCCCAGCAACATGCTGCCTAACCAACAAAGCGGCCTTAGTACACTGAATTCCAGACAAGATTGCAGTATTTGTGCCACGCAAGACGAAAAGCTGCGTAGGAAGAAACGTTTTACTGCACCAAATGCACTAATACTGTGTGCCAACAATATTCTAAAGTTGATTATACTTGTTTTTCATGCATTCCACAAAATGAGTAAAAATTTTTTTACATTTAGGTAGCTACATATATCAACAAAAAAAAAAGTCTAAAAACAATAAACGAGAATACTTAGAAATTCAAAGTTAGGGTACCCTTTTTCCCATGCAAATGCATAAAAACGTACAGGGGTCTGGCCAGGCATATGTGTTTGTTCGAAGGTTTTAGAATATGTGTTTGACGGGGGATAAAGAAGTACCTTTGCTTAAAAAAATAAATTTTCTTACAAAAAGAATCTTTATTTAAAATAGTAAATTTTCTTACAACCTTTCTTAAAAACTAAATTTTCTTTAACCCTGCTGTTAGATTAGGACCATTTGGTCCAAATTTTTTCTGTTTTCCCTTGTAACTTTGGAACGGTGATATATACTGACTAAATTTTTCTGCTAATGGGGTCTTTTAATAAAACAATGTTATGTGCGAAAATTAAATTTTCTAACTTTATTCAGGACTGAGAAAAATACAAAATGACGAATCTTAGATTAGAGGACCATTTGGTCAATAGTACATTTTTTCATTACCAAGCGAATGTAAATTCATGTCAAATATTTAGAAGATGTTTTTGATATGTCAAATACTTGCTTTAGAAATTATTGAACCAAAATAGTTACAAAGGATAAGATAAAATTATTATTTTGGATGAAAATTCCAGTTTGGACCAAATGGTCCCTCAATCTAAGATTCGTAAGTTTTTTCATTACCAAGCGAATGTAAATTCATGTCAAATATTTAGAAGATGTTTTTGATATGTTAGCGGATGTTTTTGATATGTCAAATACTTGCTTTAGAAATTTTTGAACCAAAATAGTTACAAAGAATAAGATAAAATTATTATTTTGGATGAAAATTGCAGTATGGACCAAATGGTCCCTCAATCTAAGATTCGTAAGTTTTTTCTAATCTAACAGCAGGGTTAAAGAATATCTTTTTTGTGAAAAAAATTACTTTTCTTGAGACAAGTACCTACTCTTACCAATGTAACGGGTCCGCCAAATAAATTTTTTTTTTGAAAATGCTATAAAAAAAAACTACTGAATAGTTTCTCAAATTTCTTTTTTATTTGAAAGTACAATTCTTCTGGTTAATAATGGAAAATAACGATCGGTCCAATCTTTAAGCTCATTATCGATTGTGTGCAGCTGTATTTCACCAATGGCTTCACGAATATTGTCCTTTAAAGCGTCAATTGTCTCTGGCTTGTCGGCGTAACACTTATTTTTGAGGGCACCCCACAAATAATAGTCAAACGGTGTCAAATCGCAGCTCCGAGGTGGCCAAACGACATCAGCTCTGCGGCTGATAATGCGATCTCCAAAAACAGGGCGCAAAACATCGAGTGCAGCTTCGGCTGTGTGGCACGTAGCGCCGTCCTGTTCAAACCAAACGTTGCCAATATCCTCCTCTTCAATTTTTGTGAACAAAACTTCGTTCAACATGGCCCGATAACGATCGCCATTGACTGTAACGGCCACTCCTTGCTCATTTTCGACGCAAAATTACCCAATTATGCCTCTGGACCAAAATCCGCACCAAACAGTGACTCGTTTTGGGTGCACCGGCTTTTCAATGTATGCGTGCGTACGGGTTTTCTGTGCCACAAATGCGACAACTTTGCTTGTTTACACACCCGCCAAGAGCAAAATGAGCTTCATCTGAAAAGATAATTTTTTTGGCAAAATCGGCATCTTCTCTAAGTCGATCGCAGACCTATTTAGCGGAGCGAAAACGCATTGGATGGTCAGTTGGCTTCAACTCCTGAACCAATTGGACTTTGTATGGCGTCATACCAAGGTCTTTAAGCAAAATTCGTCTCAATGATGTCTCCGAAATGTTCAATTGTTGTGAACGACGGTGAATTGATGGCGCTTCACGCATACTTTTTGCAACAGCAGCAATATTCTCGGGTGTACGCACTATTTTTGGCTTTTCACGCTTTGGTTTATCGATGAGGATGCCAGTTTCTTTCACTTTTTTTACAAGATAACGAACATACGGAGCTGACGGTGCTTCTCTTCTTCCAAAATCAGTACGCAATTTTCGCACACATTCTGCAACATTACCATGATTTTCAAAGTAATGTCGCAATATTTCCCAGCGTTGTTCAAGCGCATACACAACCATATTCGTTCAGCGGAAGGATAAAACTAATTATCTGTCAAATCAGACATGAGCAAAGTGTTACCATTCACGAAATAAGCACTAGTTAAAAAAAAATGTTAGATGGCGGACCCTTTACCTATTCCTGAAAAAGACTAATTGTGAAGAAATCCCATTTCTGTAAAAAAACACCTTTTCTTCAGTAAATAAAAAAAATAAAAAAAAAATGGTTTCCCATTACATTCCATGAAGGAATCGGGGAGAGCTTCTCACAACCAGGGAGCTGTGCGCTTTCTAGTTGTGTACTACCCGGCTACAGTTTACACCCGGTTCCGAACGGTATTTTTGAGAATCATTTTCGTGGCTAAATACTCGATAGTGTCGCCGTCACTATGCGAAGTGACCGCCGTCGAAAGAAATTTTAAGGTGGTCAGAGGAGGAATCGAACCCAGAATCTCAAGTACAAGAGGCGCGCACACTACCCATTGCACCACCGACGGTCAGTAAATAAATTCTCTAAAAAAATAACTTTTTGTCAAAAATTCCATTTCTCAAATGTACCTTTTCTTAAAACTAAAATAATACCTTTTCGTTTCTTTTCTTGAGATAAGTCCTTTCTGAAAATAAGTATATTTCCTTAAAAAAGTAGCCTTTTCCTAAAAAGAGTACCAATTCGTTAAAAAGTTCCTATTCTCAAAAAAGTACTTCTTTTTAAATCAAATTCATACTGTTAGTACTTCTTCTTAAAAATAGTACCTTGTGTTAAAAAAAATATTAGTTTTTAATAAAAGAAGTACCTCTCTTTAAAAAGGACCTTATCTGGAAAATATAATACATATTCTTACAAAGAGGACCTAAAAATATCCTTTTTGAAAAAATATATTCTATAAAAAATATTCTTATAAAAGTTTATCAATTTACAAAAATTATATTTTCTTAAAGATCCATTTAAATTACCGTATTTTCCAACGGGCGCCTTAGGCGTATTGGAACTAACTAATACATAATATATAGCGAAACGAACTTCGTTTCAACCGGGTGTCTCTTGACACCTCATGTTGTTTTGTTCTTGGTACATACATTACTAGGCTGAGGAAATTACAAAAATAGGTTGACCCAAATCTTGTGGTTGTCATGCTTGAGTATTATTGGTTTAATATTGATAGCGTAATATTGTGCAAATCTTTTTCCTCAACGAAGAATTGATGGAAACCTATTTCTTCCTTTTAAAATAGTATCGTATTTTATCTTCAATAATATATGGCAAATAAATAGGAAGTCCTTGATATTACCTTTGATCATATATATTGCTAGAACTATGCTCTTAACAATTAAACAAAATTTCGAGCTATACTGTAGCTCTTTTTTAAACTTCACGTAACCTCCCAAACTATGCTTTATGTTCGTGTACACGTGCAGCTACATTCCTGGTCAAGCATTAGATATATTTTCGGTATTTCCGCTTAAGTCCCGCCAACAAGGGTCGCTTTGCGCTGAACTGTAAAGAATGCCAGTGTTCACTCACACACAGACCCATTCTTAAAACTACATACACATATTATTAAATACAGACTCACACACCTGTCGGTGTAATAGCTCCCGGAAACGAACGTGTATTTCTGCAATGTTGGCCACAAGAGGTCATACATTCACTCAGCCACATGCTGCTGTTAACATACTACACTGAAGGTCTGGATGTAACTATCATTGTGAATTGCAGTATGGCTGTTTGTAGTCTTAAGTATTGCCGTGTCTATGTCAGTGGATAAGGAAATGCGAAAAACCCCTAATCGACTTTGCAATGAATTTGTCTCTAGCTTTTTTTAAAGTGTTTTTAAAAGCTCTCCTTGTACATGTATGAAAACCAATATATATACGTTCTTATGTAGAAATGCTTATGTGCTTGCAATACGACGAGGTATGAATACTCCAGCCTACTGCTGTGTTAAACTATGCCTTCATGGAACAGTGGGGGGAATTATTATAGAGGTTTTATGCATAGAATTGGTTTATGACGAGATTTTACATCTTAAGAAATTTCAATTTGAAAATTAAAGTTATATCTGTCATAATATGGGATTTAATCATTTCCTAATTCACATTTACTTTAAACTTGGTTTTACCCTACATTTAGTGAAACGATTGGGATGAGCTTCCTCCAAGCGCTAAGCACATTACCTATAATATTGATGAATTATAAATCTTCAATTGACTCTGTTGAAATATCCTTAATTAGGTGTCGCAACTGTTCGAGTCATTTGCGCTTGAACGACCGGAGCTAAATCCAGTATAAAACTAATTGTAATTTATGGCAATGAGATGCAGTAGCACTCGTATTATTAAAGCCTTTTGATTGGTGATGAAGCTTTGGTTGACGGTTTTTTAAGGTGAAGTATTTCAGTTTGGCAACTACACCACATTCAATAAAATTTACCGTTGGGTAACGATTTTTTAAGATGAGAATTTAATGTTGACAACTCCATCAGATTCCATCTTATAATTGTCCCTGGTTAGGACATGTGACTATCCTTGGAGGTGGAAAGTTTCTGATAGACATTCACTTGGTAGTGGCCAGAAATGATTCCTTCATTGGGCAGTCCAAGCAGCTCACTACTTCCATGCAGTATGTCCTGGGCAATGGCTTATGGAAACCCCCGTTAGCTAGCTAAAGTGAGAAGGCGAAACGAGGGAGCAGCAGGAGTGGTAATGCTGATCACTTATACGTCTCAGGATTACTAGGTGACCCTGTCACTAAAACTCTTCGCGGTAGTGGACATATTCTTTTGTCTTTGAAGGCGGATGAGCCAACACTCCTGGCCAACGGCGGATCAAAATTTAAGAAACCAAAATCCAGTTTCGACACACTGCATTCTGGTCAGCGCCTGATCCATAATGGGAGGCTGAAACATGTAAATGCAAACCACGGTGGGCTGGGTTTTCCTCCCGCCACCCTTATATCGGCAATGAAAATACACAGAAAATATAATGAACAAAGAAACCAAAAACTGTTGACGACCCTCGCAAACGTTATAAGGACCATGATTTAAGGATATGTAACTGAAATGTGCGAACGCTATACAGGACTGGTGCCACTTTCCAACTGGCGGATGTCCTCTGAAAATATAAAGCTGACAGCATAGCGATCCAGGAAATGCGATGGACAGGCTATGGTTGCTCCAGAAAGAAAAACTGCGATATTTACTACAGCTGCCATGAGCGGAAGCACGATTTTGGGTGCGGATTTATAGTTGGCAAGAGACTGCGACACCTAGTCTCAAGGTTCAACCCAGTGAGTGAGCGCATAGGCACAATTCGCATCAAAGCGAAATATTTCACAATCTCGTTAATTTCTGCGCACGCATTGATAGAGGATAAAGATGATGAGGTCAATGAAACATTTTATGAGCTTCTGGAGAGAGTATATGAACGCTGCCCTGACCACGACACTAAGATTCTTCTAGGCGATTTTAATGCCAAATTGGGAAAGGAAAGTGTCTTTCGACCAACCATCGGTAATAACAGTTTACATGATACCACCTCCGATAATGGAATAAGACAAATAGACTTCGCCGCTTCAAAGAACATGGTTGTTAGTAGCACACGATTCCAGCATAAGGACATTCATAAGGCGACCTGAATATCTCCTGATCAGTGGACGAAGAACCAGATTGATCACTTGGTAATAGATGGCAGGCACTCTTCTAGTGTAATGGATATACGTGTGATTCGAGTTGCGAATATCGACTCGGATCATTACCTGGTGGCTGCGAACGTTCGAACAAGACTAAGCAGGGCGAAAAACGTATGCAGCCGAACACAAGAAAAGCTGGATATTGACAAGGTACAAATACCGAAGATATCAATTCCTATCGACAGAAGCTCTCTCTTCTGCTAGAACAGAATACCCCCCTCCAGACGACCCAGATGCGCATTGGAACCACATCTCCCTTTCTTTGGAAACCGCAGCAAGGACTGAAATGGGCTATCAAAAACCGCAGAAGGGTAAGCCATGGTACGACGAAGAATGTCGCATTGCAGCTGATGAAAAAGACGCTGCACGTATTATGGTAACCAAACAGTCAGTTACAACGCGTGCTGCAAGTGAGCGGTACAAGAAGCTGAGAAGGGAGGAAAACCAACTATTTAGGCGGAAAAACGGCAGTGGAAGCAGGGAGAGAGAGTGAAAAAACCAAAATATGCAGGATGAATGGTGAATCCCGAAAGATTTTCCAGAGGGTAAGAAGATTGAATAACGGGCCTCATAATGGGCTGCCCTCCTGCAAGGACGAGAATGGGGATCTGGTGACTGAGAAGCAGTGTGTGCTCAAAATGTGGAGAGACCACTTTTCAGCACTACTCCACTCATATTCTTCCACCGAAGGTCAGGAGGTAATGATAGTAGAAGATAGTGCAGATTGTACCCTCACCAACCCAGACGAGATAGGAACGCCGATCTCTCGCCTAAAGAACAATAAAGCCGCTGGTGCGGATGGCCTACCCGCTGATCTTTTTAAGGCAGGTGGCGAAGGACTGATTGCCCACATGCATCACCTTGTATGCGGTACATGGCTGGGGGACTCTATGCCCGCCGATTAGAGTCTCAGTGTTTTATGTCCTGTATTCGAAAAGGGTGATCCGTGTGTCTGTTCCAACTACCGCGGTATCAGTCCTTTATCCATCGCGTATAAGGTCTTGTCAACAGTATTATGTGAACGACTAAGACCAATTATTGCAAACCTGATGTGACCTTATCAGTGTGGTTTTGGACCAGGCAAGTCCACGACTTATCAAATACTCACGCTACGCCAAATCCTGGAAAAGACCCACGAAAAGCAAGTCGATACATACCACCTTTTTGTCGATGATAAAGCTGCTTTCGATATTCCCATACGGGGAAATCTGTATGAAGCTATGTCTCAACTTGGTATTCTGCAAAGCTGATCCGCCTCTGTAGAATGACGCTGACCAACACCAAATCAGCATTGAAAGTGGGAAAGACCTCACTGAACCATTATGTACTAAGCGAGGACTTAGACAAGGCAACACACTTTCGTGCAATCTCTTCAACATCTTAATGCAGATAATAATGAGAAAGGCTGCAGTAAATACGAACAAGACCATTAATACGAAAAGCCATATGTTGGTGGCGTATGCTGACGATATAGACATCATTGGGCGAAATTTGCGAGAGGTTACTGCAGTTTTTTCAAGAATCGAAAAGGAATCAGCGAAGGTGGGTCTTGCTGCTAATGAGGGCAAGAAAAAATGGATGGTGTCAACGACTAGGGAAGCCTCTCTACTTGGTCCGCACTTGAACGTTGACAACTGACTTAATTTTTAAGTGGTAGATGAATTTATCTACCATGGATGAGACGTTTGCTTTAGAAGATACTCACTAATCTGGACTTGGAGTTTTACACCGACCGGTTGCGTATCGGCAAACACTTTTATGGCTTATTTTTCAATAGTGTTGCAGTCGGTAAGTGAGACGACCATCGAGTAGTGAAATTAAAGATGGCCATATCGGGGATTCTTCAGGAACCGTATACACTAACAACTGGATGAAAGACAGTTAATATTCTGCTGATTTTTCAGCAGATGTTAATATTACTTTATACCATTGTAGGATATTGGTCTGTCTCTGAGATTTTAAATTAATTTGTGCGACGGAGAGATATACAAGTTTTAAGGACAATGTGATTATAAGTAATTTCCTTAGAATTTTGGAATATTGAACTTACATTAATTAAAAAAATTATGGATTTAAATTACTTACTTAATTTATGCCAACTTTGTTTACTTTCTTTTTCCACTTTTCCCCAATGTGCATCGATGCAACTAACCGGGCTCTTGTAACAGTGACAGTGAAATAATTGTTTAGTCGTTAGTAGAGAACGACACTTAGTTGGCTTTGATAAAGTGCAACTGTATCCAAAGAAGTATGCTTCAGCAAATGAAAGAATTAGTAAACCCGCACAGAGAAATAGGCTTCAAGTCGTTTGGCAATATATCAGTCGTGACTAGCAATAATGTCACTAGCGGTCACACAGTAAATCTAGGGAACTTAACCTGGCATACCTAATGCGGGTGATTTGTGATTTTCTTGAACTTGGAATGATGGGAAAATTTTTATATTTACATTGAAATCTTCTCTTTGGGTAATATAATTCATATTGTAAATACTCTTACGTACATATGTTCACATTTTTCATTGAAGTGGGATAAAATATAAATTTTGTATTATTATGACCTACAGTCACTCACATTTAAAGTCGGGCAGTACCATGAAAATATTTTCAGTCCAAATATTTCTGTGTTTATAAAAGAAAATATATTTTATTTTTTACCCCTTTTGTTACAAAAACTCGTGGCTTTAAAAACAACTGCAATGAAATATTCTAAGTGCCGTTATAAAATGCTCATAAAGTCTAAACTAAGACTTCTTCTCTTTTTTGCCTCACATTGAAAGTCGGGCAAGCAATGTTTTGAGCGAGAAGTCAGTAAATATACCGTTAATTTTCCGTTTTCTGTAATTGTTTTTAAAATTATTGGTCATTGTTATCTTCTCAAGTGCTCAGTGAAGTCAATTAAAATGTTCTGTAAAAATGCCACGTAATATTAAACAGTCCACCTTGGAAGAACGCAAAATAGTTATTGATCAGCATTTAGAAGGAAAATCTGAACGCGAAATTTCGAAACTAGTGAAGAAAAGCACATCAACGGTTTATGACATCATAGCTAGATATAAAAATGATGGGTTGATTGCCAACAAACAACGCCTACCCCGATTAAAGAAACTCTCCTGTAGGAATACGAGTATGATTTTAAGAAAATTTAAAAATGATCCCTTTATTTCTGCACCAAATCTAACTGCGATGGTCAAAGGGCTTCTGGGACAGAGGTTAACCCAGAAACAGTATGAAGATTTCTTCGAAAAAATAACTTTCATGGCCGAGTTGCACGGAAGAAACACCTCATTAGCAAGAAGAACCAAAATGACCGACTTGTTTTTGCCCATCAATATATGGCCAAGGACTTTGACTTCTGGAGCACTGTAAGTGGGGACAAAAAATAATGCTTTATGATTTTAACAATCTATTATTAGGTACTGTTTACTGATGAAAGTAAATTTAATCTATTTGGATGCGATGGAAGGGGTAAAATATGGCGCAAACCAAGCAAACCTAGAATCAAAAAATTTGAGAAAAACGGTGAAACATGGTAGTGGGTCCGTGATGGTTTGGGGGTGTATGGCGGATTCAGGAGTTGGCAACTTACACTTTATCGAAGGAATAACGAACAAGAATGTGTATTTGAAGATTTTGAAGACAAATCTGAAAGATAGCGTAAAAAAACTTGGCATTGAATCAAACTTCCAATTTTATCAAGATAACGACCCGAATCTTTCGGCACACGATGTTAAGAGCTGGTTGTTACATAATTGTCCGAAGGTGATCAAAACTGCTGCACAAAGACCCGGCCTCAAAGTCATTGAACATTTGTGGGACGAATTAGGACGCAGGATGCAGGACAGGCTCTGTTCATCAAAATATCAGCTGAAAAATGCTCTGTTTGAAGAATGGAACATTATTAATCCAAATTTTTGCAAAACACTTGTTCAATCAATTCCAAGCCGCCTACAAGCTGTAGAGAACCAAAAAGGCGGAGCAACAAAATATTAATTTTTTTTCTTAATATTTTTTATTATGCCCGACTTTCAATGTGAGGCAAAAAAGTGTAGAAGGCTTAGTTAAGACTTCATGTGCCTTTTATAAAAGTACTTAGAATATTTCATTGTAGTTGTTTTTAAAGCCAAGAGTTTTTGTAACAAAAGGGGTAAAAAATAAAATATATTTTCTTTATAAACACAGAAATATTTGGACTGAAAATATTTTCATGGTACTGCCCGACTTTAAATGTGAGTATAAAGCTTATTTATTAGCTTTATATGATTTTCGAAAAAGTCAAGCACAAAAATGTTCCAGTCATATCAAGGCTGTCTGTATAGCTATTTTGAATCTTGGCAAGACCTTCATCAGCAGACATTTTTGGTATATTTTCGGGGAATTCATCAAAAATATATATCTAGAAACACTCATTACACAGTGAGACACTCAAAATTTGATACGCTTGAGACCAAAAAAATCTGAAAGCTACTGATAAGAGAAGAAAAACCATAGCTGGGTTTGGTCGGATTGACTAAGATTTTTTTTTAATTGGCGTTTGAAGTTTTAGGCTTAGAAATGAATTTTTGATAAGAGAACACTTTTGGTAATGCCTACATCTCGAAAACTGTTCAAGATTTTTCTTGGGTGTCTGCCGTACAAAAAACGTTTATTCAAAAAATTCCACCTTCATGATTAAAAATTTCAAAATGTAAAAAATATAATTTTCGCCGTTTTTTACGGGTTTTGTTTTTATTTATTTTTGAACCTTTTCAACATGAAGGTGGCATTTTTAAATAAACGTTTGAGGGTTTTTTGTAACGAGCTACAACTTTGTCGAAGGCACTTGAGCAAATATGTGAATAGTTTTTGAGATGTACGTATTACAAAAAGTGTTCTCTAAATTTTGACAAATTAATTTTCAAAAGATTTTTAGGACATCACTGTACAATATTATGGATATCCATTTGTAAGCGAAAAACATTAGCAATGGAATTAATACGTAAAAAAATCTTTAAGTCATCTGCATAAAGTAGAGCTTGAGAATTTTGAATAAATAATGAAATATCATTCATGAATAAAATGAAAATTAACGGACCAAGAATGCTACCTTGAGGTACAGCAGATGTAGCATTATAGTGATACGAATTCACGGAATCTATAGAAACAAAACTTATTCTGTTCCAAAGATAACTGACTACCCATTTTAAGAACATGGAATGAAAACCAATGTCAGACAATTTCGTAATTAACACATTATGTGAAACTTTGTCAAAAGCTTTGGAAATATCCATATATACTGTATAAACTTGACAGCCAAGACTCAAACTAGAAATGTAGTATTTTGAAAAAGCTAACAAATTAGTTACTGTAGATCGACCTTTAACAAAACCACGTTGATAGGGTGAGATTATAGACTTAGCGGCAAAGTACAATTTTTGGGTATATTCAAAATTTTTGGATATATTTGATAATCAAGATATAGGTCTATAATTTATAATGTCCCTGGCACACGATTTGTAAATCGGTGATATGGATGCAATTTTCTTTGCTTAATTTTTAAGTCAAATTATTGTTTCATCAACATTAACTGCCAATGCTTTAAGAAAGCTTTATTGTACACATATTTCTGAAACCCTTTCTTCAATAGTTTCAATAGCCTTATGAATTAAACTCGATAGTTAACTTATGTCTATCTTCTTTTCGACTTTAACTAATACTGTAAGTTGTTGTTCAAACAACTTAACCGAAGATCTAGAGAGAGATATTGTTACCATAGATTTTGAATTCTAGTAACATTAACAAAAACTCTACTCAAATTTTATGAGTTGAATTTTCGTTCGCCACATGACAACACTAGGTAAGGTTAGGTTGACACAAGTTTTTCGCTTTATGACACATTTCCGGGATACCGCTTAGGATTATTGCTTTATGGCTTTTTGTAGGAACTTTGTATGGCGCACAGGTGTTTATACTTCTCTCTAATCCATTCTCCTGAAGGACTGAAAGTTGGAGTTTATACTCCGGTTCACTTATTTAAAGGCACTAAAAATTCCATATTCAGTAGCCTGTATCTTTTGTACTTTGTAACCGATTGCAGAATTTAAATGTAAAATGGAAATGGAAGCCAAACTTTTTGAGATATAAAAAAATCATGACAATAGTGGCTTCTTAACTAAAGGACTTTTTTTGACCAATTTATAAAAAAAAGTCCAAAAATGTGCTATTTGTTTTGGTTCACTTGAATAACACAGTGCAACACGAAAAAAATAACCATATACGGACACCACGACGTGATAAAAGACTAAAAAAAAAAGACACGTGTCTCCCAATTTTTCCCAAAGTCATGCACTTTTTTTTTTTATGGGCCGCAAAAAATTTGGGGCCTCGGTATCATTTTCGTAAAAATGTGATCATTTTCTCAGGCTCTTATCTTGCAAACCGTTCAGAAACTGGATTAATTGAAGTAAATAAAAAATAAATGAAATTAAAAAACGGTGTTAAGAATAATTCCCAGGAAGTTTATAAGTTCTAGAAATTTGTTTATTGAGATCTTAGGTACATTTTTGTAGTTGATTGTTTCCTTGAGTTTTGAACGGTTTGCTACCTATGGACCTGAACACGGGAAAAAAGGTAAAAAAAATCGAATTTTTTTAAGTTTTTTTCGATTTTGATCTGGAAGGTGGAGTTTTTTTGATTTTATATGTTCGCAATTTTTGTTCTTTATCACAAGAGCTACAACTTTGCCTCAGAGAGTAAATCGAAATTCTGAACGGTTTGCAAGATAAGAGCCTGAGAAAATGATCACATTTTTACGAAAATGATACCGAGGCCCCAAATCTTTGGCGGCCCATAAAAAAATAAGTGCATGACTTTGGGAAAAATTAGGAAACACGTGTCTTTTTGTTTTTAGTCTTTTATCACGTAGTGGTGTCCGTATATGGTTATTTTGCCATGACTTAAAAAATTACACACAGTGTAAGTGCACTTTAACTAATTTTAATGAAAAATAGTTTTTCTGGTTTTTTTAAATCCTTTTTTTTTATTTAAGAATTATTAGTAACGGGTACAACCCCCTTTGTTTTTAGTACCTTCAAAAATATGCGTGGTTTCATTGAGAGATAAAGACAATTTACGTAATCCAACGAAATTTGATTCCAGGCATCCTTAATAGCCTCAATTAGTGACTGCTTGTCATCATATTGTCTACCTCCTTCATAGACCTTACTAGATTTTCGATAATGTTTAGATCTGGCGAATAGGGTGGCCAGTCAAGCATATTAAGATTTTGGCTTACAAAGTGAACTACTTTACTACTCTGGCGTTGTGTATATGGGCATTATTATGTCGCAATATCCAAGATATGGGACAAATAGTTCACTGAACTTCGGAAGAGTCGATGCCAATAACGTTTTCTAGCTTGCACCAGTCATTTTTGCACTTTGAAATTCAAGACCGATGGTACCATAGAACGTAATAGCACCCCACACCATAACGCCGCCCTCCCGGCTGTGATGTCGGTTCAAAAAACGATTTTCTTTGCGCAGATCATGGAAATTAAATTTAATTAAACTTCTGTAACGGTTCTCCAGTCATTGGCTGCACATCCCGTACCATGCAGTCTCTTGCGAATTGAAGCCGCTTTTCCTAACGAAGAGCATTAAGGGACTGCTTTTTTTTGTAATTTCAGGTATTTAAGATACTCACAGCTCTTAACTACCCTGCGTACTGATGACTTACTCGCTGCCACTCCAGCTTGAGCTCTTATTTTTTACAAGGATAGATAATGCAGAATTAGAAGCAATTCTGATGAATTTTCTTTTCTCATACGTAAATAAAAACAATGAAACCCTTCCTTTAAAATTTTTTCCATGTCCCTCGGGGTCCTTGATGTAATTGTCGGCAACTTCGTTTAA
Source organism: Phaonia tiefii (assembly GCA_963931995.1). NCBI lineage: Eukaryota > Metazoa > Arthropoda > Insecta > Diptera > Muscidae > Phaonia > Phaonia tiefii. The sequence continues at coordinate 320,462,856 of OZ008367.1, read as the reverse complement.
TTTGTTTAGCTATTGCGTGGTTAGAATGTCCTTCAGAACGGTAAACATCGATTTTAAATTTTTCCGAAAGATTTTTTGTTTTGCCATTTTGACTCGTAAGATGATTAAGACGTACACAATGTTAATAATCAAACGCTCCCTACAAAAAATCATTGCTGACTTTAAAAATAATAAAAAAATTATGAAGTGCTTCAAGTGAACCAAAAAAAAAAAGCACATTTTTGTCCTTTTTTTGTAAATTGCTCAAAAAAGGTTCTTTAGTTAAGAAACCACTATTGTCCTGATTTTCTTTTATATCTCAAGATGTCTATCTTCCAATTTCATTTTAAACGGTTACAAATTGCAACAGACACAGCCTGCTGAATATGGAAGTTTTCGTGCCTTTAAATATGCGAGCCGGACTGTATAGCATGGAAATGTATTGGGGTAAGAATTCCGCGAAATCCAGGCAATGAAGGAGATAACAAACAACCCTTTTAATACTCTCTTCACATACCCAACATTGGTTTATATCAGCTCGTTCAATCGACCAAGCACGAGTTTATGCTGCTTCATTAATTCACCATCCGGGCCGCCCTACACATTCTTCGATGTTCTGCCCATTTCACAGTCTGCCGATATTCCGATGCGGTCGGTCATCAGCTTAACTTTGATCATGTGAGTGATGGAGGTTTTTCAAAAACTGTATTTTTAATTTGTAATTTTTCGACGTTGCATTGCGGTTGTGAATAATAATATTTACTCAGATAAATAATTTAATTTAAAGCAAAAGTAAAGGAACCGAGCCATATTGTGAAGTATATTTTAAAGTCGACTTAGGCCTTATCAATCTATGTAAGAAACTTTTTTCCACTATATTTGCAAACTAAGTGAGTGTGTGTGATCTAACGATTGTATTTTTGTTGTCATAGATTCTCTATGTATATGTCCTTGTCACATGGAAATTTATTATCCTTTGTATTTACAACACGAGCATTTATCGGATTAAACCAGGCTAGAGTGGTTAGCAAAATGTATAAATGTGACAACAGGGACAACAACAACAATAGCTAATACTTGAAACGGAAACTAGTAGAATAGCAACTAAATATGAGCAACAAAAGGATATATTCGAACAAAAATGTAAACAAAGTAGCTTCACCCTAAAATAGAACTATGAAAACAAACCAAATGGCATGGCAGAAAATATTCTTAAGCACTTTAAACTAATCTAATATATGGAACAAAATATTCAACAAAAATGCCCTCACGCTACTCATAGGATGGCTGGAAAAATAAGACAGGGTGCTGTTTTGAAGATAAAAATAAATTAAGTACAACTCAGAAAATATTTTTAGAGGACTAGTGAGCAAACCATATACTTATGCATATGTAATCATTTAATTTAATTAGGCAATATCTTAATGGGTATGTGTACTTCAAATCAAGACTAATATATTAAAATAGCGAACATAAAAATAAAAATACAAATAATAGTATACATTTTGACAGTAATGGGTTGACTAAGACTTACGGAAATCATACGCTCCTATCCGTTTTGTCAATAACAATATAACGAATTTGTTTTCGGAATAAGATTGGCTAAAGTTTAGTGTCTATCAGCAAAGAGAATAGTTTTATTTACTGAAAAATTCTAGCTTAATTGGGAGTTATTCAAATGCTATACATTTTCACAATTTAATATATTTTAAAGTTAAGTAACAAAAACATTTGTTATTACATTTGAAGGGGTTTTCAACGGAGACGCTACAAAAGTAAATCGATAGGGACAGCAAACGATGCCATATTTTTTTCCCGTTCTTTTGACATTTCTCTTCAGTAAGGTTTACCATTTCATCATGGAAAGATATACGAGCCAACAGCGAGTCGAAATTATTAAAATTTACTACCGAAATTTGGAGTCAGTGGCCTCAACTTTAAGAGCGCTACGTCCAATTTATGGTCGTCATAATCGTCCTACCAGATCAACAATTGAGCATCTAGTGGAAAAATTTGAATCCACAGGCACAGTACAAAATGTTCCCGTACCAGTGAGACAAAAAAAGTGCCCGTAGTGTCGAGAATATTGCTGCCGCTGAGGCTTCAGTTCAAGAAAGCCCAAATATGTCTCTCACACGTCGTTCTCAAGCATTGGGCATCTCTGTGACGTCGTTGTGGCGAATTTTGCAAAAAGATCGTGGCCTACATCCTTACAAGATAAAGTTGACGCAAGAAGTGAAGCCGCTAGACCACCATAGGCGTCGTATATTCGTGAATTGGGCTGAGCCACAACTTAAAAATTATTCGGATTTTCATCGGAAAATCATCTTCAGCGATGAGGCTCATTTCTGGCTGACTGGCTTCGTCATTAAGCAAAATATGCGTTAGTGATCAGACAGAAATCCACACGGAATCCATGAGCCGTCATTGCATCCCGAAAAAATTACGGTTTGGTGCGGTTTATCGGCCGGCGGCGTCATTGGGCCGTACTTCTTCCGTGATGATCAAGACCTGCACATTACTGTGAATGCGAACTGTTACCGTTCAATGATAACCGAATATTTTTGGCCCCAATTGGATAATATGGACTTGGAATGCCACAATCAATTTATTGGAAACCAAGTTTGGTGAACGTGTTATCTCACGAAATGGCCCAGTCGATTGGCCGCCTCGGTCATGCGATTTGACGCCGTTAGATTATTTCCTGTGGGGCTACGTCAACAAGCCAGCGACGATTGATGAACTTCATACGAATATCGAACGTGAAATTGCAGCACTATCGGCCGATTTATGCTTGAAAATCGTCGAAAATTGGGCTCAGCGTCTGAATTTCTGCATGCGTGGCCGTGGTGGCCATGCAAAAGAAATCGAGTTCCATACATAATGGCATCGAACGTACTTTCACAGGAATAAAGAATTTCATTGGTATCTAAAACCGGGTTTGTTTTATTTAAAAAAACTTTTTTAGGGCTCTCATTCAAAAACCCTTTATAAATGGAAAAATTACTCTGAAGTGTAAACCGGTAATAACAATTTTACTCCTAAATATAACACCTGAAGTCGTGTACTAACATATATTTGTGAACGAAATACCAAAATTTAATTTAAAAGTTCACTTGTACCAATAGCTATCGTGTACTAAAATAAATGTGTACTAAAAAAATTAACTTGCGATTTACAATAGTCTCGTATACTAAACAACAGCACTGAAATTAAAACTTTGCAGGCACTAAATATGTCTTACACTTGTAGAAAATAAAGTACCGGCTCCAAACAGTAAACGTGGCCCACAAAATGCACAGACAAATACATAAACTTTCTCAAATATGACATTGTATACTGAGAAGAAACACTATTCTAAGTAAAAAATGTTTTTCCTACCATTAAAACTGTAGCTAACGGTACATGTCGATTACTCGAAACATCTCGCTCTCAACAAAGAAATTCCTGAATCACAGGAGTATAGAGAAATAAATAAAATTTTACAACGATAAGTTACCATTTGGTTCGCACCAGTATGCATTTTAATTTCATATATATGTTTCGTCAGTGATATCTATACTAACTTGCTTCGATGTATCTTGAATTAGTGGCGGAAATCATTGATTATTCAGCAAATGGTCTTATTGGTAACTCGTACCAATTACGTTTTAATCAGCTTTGATGCAGAGTTAATAGAATTTCCGGGAGCTGCACTCTTTGCTGCCCTTCCTATAGAGTCCTTGCCGATATATAAATTCATTTACCTATACACAGAGAAAAATACTACTACCCTCCCGTCTATGCTGACGACAAAAATCATACCCGGCTCCTTGTCGAACATCTATAATTTCTCTGTGGATAGTCTCTGTACTAAAAAGTGGCCTTATACGAAAAAGTATAAGTAAAATTGTTGTACTAAATTGCAAGGGTATTCTAAAAAAAATTACTAAATATACAGGATGGCGTAAAAGACACGAGGTCAACAACTTCTTTATTCTATAGTCAATTTAATCTTGTTTTATTTGTTACTACTTACTTAAGTGGTGCCCATTCCCTGCTTTGCAAAGCCGCCCCTTTTCTTAGATGTTTTCCGCGATTTTAGAATTTTTTTCAAGAGTTCCGGAGCTATAGTTTGAATTTTGTCTCGCATATTATTGGGGTATTTGAAAGAACGTGTCTACTTGAACAAGCTAACCTCAACTAAAAAATAATATAAATAAAAAAAAACTGGTTTCCCATTACATCCCATGAAGGATTCGTGGAGAGCTTCTCACAAATAGTGAGCTGTGCGACCTACAGTTTTGCACCGATTCTGAACGGTATTTTTGAGAAGCATTTTCATGGCTAAATACTCGATAGTGTCGCCGTCACTGTGCGAGGTGACCGCCGTCGAATGAAATTTAACGTGGTCAGAGCAGGGATCGAACCCAGGATCTCATGTACAAGAGGCGCACATGCTACCCATTGCACCACCGACGGCCACAATTTGTGTGCAATTTACCTGCAATAATTAGATATACCTGCATATTTGGGAATAATACCAGCAACTGCGCTCCTCATGGCGTAACACATTCCAGAGAGAATTTCCTCGTAGTTTCAGCTGCGTTCTAACATCTTTTTAGTTTTTGATGCAATCCAATAGTTACTCACGTTTAAAACTACTAAACTTGACTTTGTAAAAAAAATTGATGCTATGCCCAATTACAACTACAAAATGGAAATTTTAGTTTTTTGGCCTCGTTAGTATATAACCACAATCAGTATGATACCGTTTGCGTCAACTACAAATATGATGTTGATAAACATTTTCACGCGGTGTAAAAATTTGCCACCGTTGTTTACTTTTTAATTTTCGGTCACCAACATACCAACCTGAGCAATTGTTCTTAAATTATTATTTTCTACAGGCTGGAAGAAAAAGCCGGATGTAGTTTTTACCGTATAGAATATGAATTTACAATTCCTGTTCAAATTTATGTAAAAAAAATCCAATGAGTGTTCGAACTCACGGGCGATGTGTTAACACCTTTTTGCTACACATTAGTAAATGTTACATTGGAAAATAAAAAACAGAGTTCAATCATATGATGACGTTTCATTTAAATAATATTAATACTTAAAATTATTTAAAGACCCAGTGCAAGCACATGTGTCATTATTTTCTTGCTCAATACTTTTTGTTCTATTCCCACAAAAGTCAAAGAATGCAAAGCAACAGACACGTGTACATACATACATACATTGTTATATTCGTACGATATAACCGAAGATCAACATAAAATACTTTTTTAATATTACTCCAAATTAATACTCCAAATTAAAACACTTCAATCTCGGCTCGCCGATATCGGATCGCCTTAATTTTTGGCCTAAACTCTTCGTCGAAACCCGCACTAGCTTTTTAATCTAAAAATTAATAAAATCGGCTAGCAATTTCCTGAGAAAATCGCGTGGGAAAATTATATGAAAATCGCCCAATAATCACTTTGAATACCGACTGCCAAGCAACGAACAAACAAACGATGATTTACTCTTACAAACCTAACACTTGCGTATGTATTAGTTTGATAGTTTACTGCCCTAGAGGCGCGCGTATAGATGTTAACACATCAAAAAAATAATTTCCTTGTCAGAAATGTTAAAAAAACATTTTTATAATATTTGTGTTAGCTTGGGAACAATGCGCCTTATTGACGACAGGAAATTAAAAACAAGTCTAATATTTATCGCCTAGACCAAAACGGCTTCAAACGTCGGCTCTTATTCTTCTTCCATTAAAATACATGCAAAATATTTTAACGCTTACGCTATCGCTTATGAAGAAATACGTTAAGATATATAAAACAAATTTAGCTAGAACAATGAAATTTTTTTACGTTGAAATCGATATTCAAAGACATTTCCAATTGTCCGAATTACAACGTTATTATCCTTGACTTTTTACAGACACATGGATTTTATAGAACTTAGAAATATTTACTAGATAAAAATTTTATGAATTTTGGGCGATGTAAATGGATTACGAACTATTGTGTGGTGGTTACATGCATGGTACATAGAGTAGAACTTAAATACATGTAAAACTAAGGAAGTAAAACCGTATACCGAAAGCTACAGCAGAAATTATCGATTAACTAAGACGGTGTCATTCTAACCCCGTGGTGTGTTTGGGGATCAACAATTGTTACGGTAATGTAGTAAAGCTTATTGCTAGAATTGTTTGTCCATATTGTGTTCTGCTAATTATTTGGAATCCTGTAAAGGTTTCATAACTTTTACCAAATGCTTTTTGCAATGTGATATCTCCGCTGAAATAATATTAAAGCACTGCAGTGATTGATTTTGCAGACACAATATTGATATATTGCTAACTTCTGCAAAAGAATAGTTTTTTTCCGTTCCAAAACAGATAAGTGCATCTACGACACTCAAATTTTGAAAAGCATATCAACTACAGTACTACAGATAATTTGATATCACAGTGCTAACCTTTCTTTCCCAGCTGTTTATAAAAAGGTTGTCCAAGTGTCAACTTAAATTGCACATCGTTCAACCCCAGATTGCCGGTGGTGCTGTAGTTATTCTGGAACTTTTTCGTGTCACTTTAAAATAATTGACTTTATTGCTATGTCAAAATCACACATTCGTTATTATCATTGATTCACCATGTATGTGCTTTTGCTTGTTCTGGCCTATGTATTAGTGTATTCAAAACCGAAACCGGATAACCTATTAACCGAACCCGTTTCACCGGTTATTTCCAGTCAATTAGCCGGGTTTTTAGGTTTTTACACAACTGATATAACAGCGCAGAATTGCAAATATAAATAATTTTGCAAAGCTCACAGTGGTTACAGACCCCATCAGACAGACACAAAAGTCGTTGACAACGAATTATTTCGTACCAGCCGCTGTACGTGATATCTCTGAAGCTTCGATCTGGGATACTTACACTTTACCCAAATTGTACGCCAAATTGCACTACTGCGTGTCCTGCGCTATTCACTCCAAGGTCGTAAGAAACAGATCCAAGGAGGCTCGTCGCATTCGTACTCCACCAGTTAGAACTTTCCCTAACGATATGGCACGCAATCAACCTAGAAAGTAATTGATGCTGTTCGTGGCATAATAAACTTATTGTCTTAAATAAGTTGTCCAAGAAAATTTTAATGATATCTGCCAACTCCGATTTAGATGTAAATTCCGGAACTAATGGCAACACATGGTAGTACGTTAGTAGTAATGCCTTAAACAATAAATAGTATCCAGAAGAAAGTACAAAACGTCCAAAGAAATATTTACTCAACAATGATTTTGAATAATGGTTTTGATTGGGTAGAGCTTCTCACAACCAGTGCACTTTCTAATTTTTTACTCACTGATTGGGGACCTACAATTTTACACCGGTTCCGAACGGTATTTTGAGAAGCTTTTTCATGGCTAAGTACTCGACAGTGTCGCCATCACTAAGCGATGTGCCTGCGGCCCGCGGAAGAAAATATAAGAAGGAAGGAATCGAACCCACGTTGACATGCACAAAAGCCGCGCACACTTGCCATTGTACCACCGACTGGTGAAGTTCAATATTAGACCAGATAGGTTGAATGAAATAAATAAATAAATAAAGGGTGAGCCATGAAAAATTTGGAAATTGAGTCGCCCATTATAGCAAAACAGATGGTCACTTTAACATTTGCCAAGTGATAGATTATTAGGTAAATATTGCAAATGTACGAAACCGGTCGCTTTACGCTTGAAGAAAATTAGGAAATATTATAAAGTTTTATCAAAACTTCAGGGACTTCAACTCAAACTGTAAGAAATCTACGAAAAAAATCGATAGAAATATAGTAGTCAACGCCGGTTGTAGATCAATTTGTAAAGGGAATTTGCTAATACGTGTCCTTATTGAACAACAGAACTCGTCTACGTGCTCGTCCAGTGCAAAATATTGCCGCTGTAGCTGAAAGTGTACTGGAAAGGCGACCGAGATCAACTCGTCACCGTTCATAGCACATTGAATTTGTACATAGATCAAAGACCTAAGTTCAAAAGTTTTCACCTTTTACCGAAACATAATTTTTGACGGTGAATCTCATTTTCTACAAAACAAAATTTTCGCATTTGTGGCTCGGAAAATCCTAACGTCGTCGAGGAAATTCGATGCATCCACAACGAATGACTGTTTGGTGCTGTTTTTGGCATGGATTCATCACAGACCCATTTTTCTTCGAAAATGAGCACGGAGCCGCTGTTACCGTCAATGGCGAGCGTGACCATGTTATGCACAGAAGGTTTTTATTCCACAAAATTGAAGGGGCTGACATTGACGAAGTATGGTTTCAACAGGACAGCGCTACGAGTCACACAGTCAATGTTACAATCGATCTTTTGCGCACTGTGTCCGAAGCCCTCATAATCAACCGAAACTCGGAAGTCCATTGGCTGCCTCGCAGTTGCGATTTGAATCCTTTGGACTATTACCTCTGGAGCCCCGTGAAAGATAGGTGTGTCGCAAACAATCCCGAGTCCACTGTAGCCTTAAACCATGAACTAGATGCCCAATCAATCGACAATGTACTGAAGAATTGGGTGGTCGAATTAGGTATTTTGGCTATATTAGTATTTTTTAAAGCGAAATTAAATTCTAAATTTTACATAGCCCACGGTTTAGTTTTCCATTAAATATCATGAAGGCATAGGCTTGCACACTCTGATTGCAGTTTTATATCGGCTCCTTGCTGTATTTTGCCAAAATTTTTCATGACTATCTACTCGGCATTCGCGCTCAAAATTCAAAAAGACTGAATTAAAAATAAGTAATTCATTAGTTTATAGTTTATCGTCTTGGCATAAAAACCGAAACCGATTATTAACTGATTTATATACCTCGGATTTCGCTAAAATCGGAATACTCGAAGCATCCGAAAATCGACATTTTTGCAAACCCGGTTTTTTGAATACACTACTATGTAGCTTTTCCATGACATCAATATCGGGGTATGCACAGCGTATAAGTGTTAGATGAATGCAGTCGTTTTGTTTGCATAACACGTATACGTCAGAGGGTGCCTTGACAATGAATCATTTATTATTATCTATTCGAATATTGGAATGAATTTGCCATATTTTCGATTTTATTGATTTTTATTCAGTTTGGATAGAAAATATTTATACTCGAAACTAAAATTGATTTTTTGTAATTAGAAAATAAATTAAAAAGTTTGATGTCAAAATTATGAAGGTGAAGCTAAACTCATTTTGATATGATTAATAATGTCGGTGGCCGTCGGTGGGGCAATGGTTAGCGTGCGCGGCTCTTGTACATGAGATCCTGGGTTCGAACCCTGCTCTGACCACCTTCAAAAAAAATTTCTTTCGGCGGCGGTCACCTTTCATAGTGACGGCGACACTATCGAGTATATAGCCATGAAAAAAAAGCTTCTCAAAATACCGTTCGGAATCGGTGTAAAACTGTAGGTCCCAATCAGTGAGTGAAAACTGGAAAGCGCACAGCTCAGTGATTGTGAGAAGTTATCCCCGGTCCCTTCATGGGATGTAATGGGAAACCATTTATTTATTTATTTAATAATGTCACTAGCATGACTGTGCTTAGATTACCATAAGTAACATAACTATTTAATTTAGTAACCATTGGCCGCGAGATATTCGAATTAATGCAGTTCTGTAAAAGTAGTTGGTATTAATTTCGGAAATAGTCGAAAATTAAATCGGTTTCTAACTTGGTTTATGTATTTACGTTTGATGTAGATAGTTGTTTGCGCATTTATCCACCTCGATGTCCCCAATTTATTACTGGGATAAAGGAAAATTACATTAACTTTCCAGTTCGTCAGTCAATATCCGGTTCAAGATCATATTCTTCCCCATTGAAAATAATTTTTAACAGAGAAAGTTTGTAAAGACGGATGTATTCCTGATGATGTTTTTCGATAAAAGGCGAAATAATGAATAACATTTTAAATATTAATTAAGAGAAAATAAAATTCATACCACAGTTGAGGTGCCGTTACATCAACAACATTTACTGGTTGCTGTGCTTTAGCAGCTGATAAAATTATTAATCCTTACTTCTTCAAACACGATGCTGGCCAGAATGTTCCAGTTAATGGTGACTGCTGCAAAGTACAAAATCCAACGACTTTGACCCTGAGTTTACTTGTCTTGAAGATGCAGAGTTATGGTTTCAAGGCAGCACATATTCACATCGACTTAGTGAAAATACCGTTTGGTGAGCACATAGCTTAGCTGTTTTGACTCTTGAATTGACCTTCACAATCAAGCGAATTTACAACTCTACATTTATTTTCTGTTTATAAAATGATATAGAGTATATCCGCAGATAAGGTAGACATGGTTAGCGACTTGAAAGAGAAAATTCGCTACCTTGTTACCGATATAAAAGCAGTCAAAAAAGTGATAAAAAAATTAGCTGATCCTAGTTGGGCTATATCCGAGCCAAGCGCTGTGTCCACAGGCCAAAAATCATTTTTAAAAAAGTTCCATACTTCAAAAGAAACACCCTTTAATATCCTTGCAAAATTCGTAGAGTTTCACTACAATCACACGCATTGTCTCTTATATATCAATTCTCTGTTTCTATGCAAATACGGGACAGTACTTGTCCCACACATAGCTGGTGAGCACCCTAATGCCAACTAATTCAAAATATTTTCACATCCCTTTTACCGTTCATTCTCTTTCACGGTTGGTTTTGCACATAAGTGGAAAGGTGAATTAAAGATACCATGGACAGAATTCACACGTAATTTTTAAATCCCATAATTTTTTATTGTTTAATCTTTTCTGAATTTTGAACAACTTAATGCTGCAGGATATTGTACAAAACTTACCACGAACCTTTCTTTTTGTGTGTTTGTGTAGTAGTTATGAAAATGCTATCATAAAGATATGACCAGTGTTGAGAGTGCCACCCCAATAATTTGAAAGGATTAAGATTATAGATACCGCTGAATTTTTTTCAAAGGTGGAAGTAGTTGACAATTTTTAAGGCTATGTGGAAAAGATAATAAATAAGTTTTTAATTTAATAAAATCATCCCTGATGATAATAAATAATTTTAGATGAATGCTAAAAATGCTAAAAATTGTTTGGAAAATCTCTGACGTTGTAGTTTGTTGTACGCATCACTAAGCTTTACGCTAAATTAAACTATCTATTCCTCCTTCCGTCGGTGGTGTATGAGATAGTGCGTTCGATCCCTACTCTGATCACCTATCGACACTATCGAGTACTCAGCCATGAAAAAGCTTCTCAAAATACCCTTCGGAGCCAGTACGAAACTGTAGGTCACAACAACTGTAGGTCCAATATAAAACTAGGATGCGCACAGCTCACTGATTGTGGCACCTGTTGATTGTTAAACTGCAAACAAAACTTTCTTTTAATCTCTTGAACTGCAGTGAATCTCAATTTACGAACGATACAATTAGTTCTTACGATACAATTAGTGAATGGCCTCTCTTTAATTTTTGCGCGCATCTGACAAACGATTAAGATGACACCGAATTCTGTAACCATCCGACGAAAGCCATTAGTTACTTTTTAACATTCAAACTTACATATCTTCTGTGCCCATGCAAGTGTTTAGTCAAAACGCTTACCCTTCAAGTACATATTGTTCACATGCTTTTGTTTAAAATTAGTACACACATTTTACGGGCAGCAGCAGCAGTTGGCACGAGTTCAGACATTAAATATATTATCATGCCCTATTTAATGCTTTTTCAACTAAGATTTTTACTAAACCATTGTTGAATACAGGAACAAAGACGTGCCGGAATAGAAAACAAAAGAGTCACATTGATGCATATCGCGGCACTTTAAATACAATCTTATGCCACAGACCCACTTGTTTCATTTGTCCTTTCCTTGCACGCCCTTTATCCATTTGCCTACTTCTTTCCAATGGCGGAGTAAGGCAGCCCTATGGAAATGAGTGAATTTAAGAGGTCCTTATTAAGAAATACTCCTTAAAATTTAAGCAAAAAATGAGGCTGCCAATGCATTAAAAAAAATACTTGAAATCAAATCCTTTTAAATTATGTGCATTCTCATTTTTAATTTAAGTTCTTGAGCTGTCGACGTGATAAATTCCAACGAGATGTGATCAAAAATCTGCGCACGATTTTTTCTTTAATGCAAACCAAACAGCAAAAGTAAATCTGAGATAAACGGAAAATATAAAGGAAAAAAAATTAGAACATTTTGTTAAGCAGAAGAATGGCAAGTCTATATTTTATTCCACCAAAAAGTCTATAATTTATACCTGCCATAGCAAATCTGCTTTTTTTTATTGCCAAGCTGTAAGTCCTTTAATATCGCAGGATATGTTATCTATAAGTTTGCTTCTTACATTTAAAAAGGGTCCGTCAAATAACTTTTTCTTTGAAAATGCTATAAAAAAAACTACTGAATATTTTCTCAAATTTCTTTTTTATTTGAAAGTACAATCCTTCCGGTTAATGTCGGAAAATAACTTCATTCAAATGGCTGCCTCGGCTGGCCATGCAGTAGCCTATACGATCGGTCCAATTTTAAAGCACATTACCGATTGTGTGCAGCTGTATTTCACCAATGGCTTCACGACTATTGTTCTTTAAAGAGTCAAGTGTCTCTGGCTTGTCGGCGTAATACTTATCTTTGATAGCACCCTACAAATAATAGTCCAACGGTGTCAAATCGCAGCTCCGAGGTGGCCAAACGACATCAGCTCTGCGGCTGATAATGCGATCTTCAAAAACAGGGCGCAAAACATCGAGTGTAGCTTCGGCTGCGTGGCACGTAGCGCCGTCCTGTTGAAACCAAATGTTGCCAATATCCTCCTCTTCAATTTTTGTGAACAAAAATTCCTTCAACATGGCCCGATAACGATCGCCATTGACTGTAACGGCCACTCCTTGGTCATTTTCGAAGAAAAATTGCCCTATTATGCCTCTAGACCAAAATCTGCACCAAACAGCCAAACAGTGACTTGTTTTGGGGGCATTGGCTTTTAAATGTATGCGTGCGCGTTTTCTGTGCCCCAAATGCGACAATTTAAATTGTTTATAAATATACCCGCCAAGATCAAAATGAGCTTCATCTGAAAAAATGATTTTTTTTGGCAAACTCCTGAATCAATTGCAATTTGCATGGCGTCATACCAAGGTCTTTATGCAAAATTCGTCTCAATGATGTCTCTGAAATATTCAATTGTTGAGAACGCCGGTGAATTGATATTGATGGCGCTTCACGCACACTTTCTGCCACAGCAGCAATATTCTCGGGTGTATGCACTATTTTTGGCTTTTCACGCTTTGGTTTATCGATCAGGATGCCAGTTTCTTTCACTGTTTTCACAAGATAACGAACATACGGAGCTGACGGTGCTTCTCTTCTTCCAAAATCTGTACGCAATTCTCGCACACATTCTGCAACATTACCATGATTTTCAAAGTAATGTCGCAATATTTCCCAGCATTATTCGTTCAGCGTAACGATAAAACTAATTATCTGTCAAAGCAGACATGATCTAAGTGTTACCATTCACGAAATAAGCACTAGTTGGAAAAAAAAGCGTTAGATGGCGGACCCTTTATATATTATTTGTTGTGTATTTACAAGAGTGCGCCCTATAAAATGAGAATTTTGGAAACAACTGAATTTGTATCTCTAAAACCATGCGATTGGTAGGGTATCATTAACAACAAAGAAATCTAATATATATAAAAATGAGTTAACGTGTGATTGTGACAGCATAACTAAAGAACGGAGTTACGGCTTTGGCTGAGCTTTTTTTTATTTTATTCACTGTTGACTCCGAATGGTATGGAGACAAAAAAATATCCACAATTTCCATTCATAGGTGGCGCTGATGTCGATTTCGGTTATTTATGAACCGATTTGTTTCAAATTCGCAACATATACTTCTTAGGCAAAAGTAAAGGTGTTGATAAAATAGATGGCGCCCACGTCGAGATATTAATCATTGTTTACCATCTGATGTTATAAATACTTTTGAAGGCAGGACGAAGTCTGCCGGGTCAGCTAGTAGTAAATATATACAAAGACAATGAATATAAAAAATTACTTCTTAAAAACAGTTATCTGTTTTTTGTAACTATGTTTACAAAAATTGTGTACGAGGAGTTTAGTTGCAGGAAAAGTATTTAAAAAAAATAGCATTCCATACAAAACGTGTTCAAAATCACGTTAAAAAACAATTCAACCGCATATAGTTTTTAACTTGAATTCGGTGTTGGAGTCGCACATCTTTGGACAACTCCAGCTCCAAGTTTAACGTTTCGATCAAAACCCAAATTTTTGAAGAGAAAAATTTGCTGACCAAGTTTTTGGGTAGTATACATTTTTAAATCATATAACAAAAAAAAACAGTTTCATGAGAATTCAACTAAATTCTTGTTATTGTAAAAATTGCTCCAAATCACAACTAAATTATACTTGCAAAATGTCAAGGAAGTGCTGGTTACTTTTGGTAAATAAAATAAAAATAGAACTTCGAACTTTCTTCAAACTTCAAAACATTCTACAATGTTTTTTTGGGCGTGGCATTTTGGCATCTTTTATATCAAAAAGTATACGACTAGTCTTCGCCGCAAGCCTTTGCCAACTAATTTGACTTTTCCGCCTGAATTTTTCAGTTGTTTTCAGTTAGTCCGATTCGTGCTTGTAGTTGAGTCTTTTCCCAGATGGAACGTCAATAATATGCAGGATTTCCTTAAAGAGACGCCGCGACTAAATCATCTCCTCAGGTAGCATTTCCACCCCGCCAAAGTTTGGAACGTGTCCAGTTAACGTACAATGTGTCCAGTTAACGTACATTGGGCAGCGAGTGCTGTTCTCCGTCCCAAAGGCTTATAATGTGCCTTTTGGTCCAATTCACGTGATAAAATTCTCGTCTTCAGTTTATTCACCGTAATACCCATATATACCATTTTAAAATTCTGCAATCGGTTACAAATTGCAAAAGATATAGGCTGCTGAAGATGGAATTTTTAGTGCCTTTAAATAAGTGAACCGGGGTGTAAATATAAATATTTCATCATGCTACTAAATTATTAACCAAAATTAATATTAAACAGTATTAGTATATAACTTAATTATTAGCTACCTAAATGTATGGTATCACATTTTTCAAATATTAACAGTTCAACAACTTAACATCAGTTTCCAGGAGTATAATTCATTAAGTAGCACAACAGTATCATTTAGTCACAAGTTCGTTTGAAAATTTGCAAAGGATCATTAAACAACTAAAATTTTTCCTAATCGCATTCTCGTCTTACTAAAAAGGTGTTAAAACTTTTCTATATGTTCAACATTAAGTAAAAAGTACATGAAAACATGTTCTAAATTCATATATTGGCAATCGACTAGTACCGGGCATTGTCACAACATCAAAAAGAATAAAACTTCTTACAAAAAAAATTTGGCGTAATTATTACTGAAATAAGTTAACTGCACGAGGGGCATATGATAGAAATTTAAAACTACTGTGGAACATTAGGCTCACACAATGAAGTTTCTAGGAAAAAAGTTACTTGAGCCATAATTTTGCCGTCATATGAAACTTTTTTTTTATTAATTTCAGTTCTGACTAACGTCCTCATTCGCCGATAAATGTACAGTAAAATTGCTACATACAAATTTCAAAAACCATCGTATAAACTCGCCTTCTCCATGATTTATGAGAGTTTAAATGTTCATAACAAAGAACGGAAAAACTTTCCACAGAACAGTTTAGTTGTGAGATGCTGATACTGCATGCATAGTACAAATACATTTTTCATACAGCTCCGGACATTCAAATAAAACTTTATGTGTGTAGCAATAAAACATACATATAGACGTTTTTCTGGACTTCATCCTTGGCACGAATTTGTTCCAGATTTCAACATCATACAATATTTTTTTCAATTTCGTTCCATTTTTGGGGAAACATTTATTAAACTAACTCGGCAATGTGTTGAACGAGGGTGGTATAAAATTGCGAACGAAGATTAACCCAATATCTGAATCCATTTTACCAAAGGTTAAATTAAACAGAGAATTTTATTTAAAATATTTAATCTAATTAGTTTAAGTCACAATCAGATGTCACTTTTTCATTATATGCATGCTCGATGGGTTAAACTGAATCAAAGATGAACGATGACTGCTTCAATCAATGAGGAGCCCTGCATCGACCAACTTAAATCTCATTAGACGACGGTCACCTCGCTTAGTGATGGCGACACTATTGAGTAAGGTTCAAAATACGTATCGAAATCCGTGATGAATTGTAGGTTCCAATCAGAGAGTGTAAACTAGAAAGCGCATAGCTAACTGCTTGTGGGAAGGTGACCCCAATTCCTTCATGGGACGGACATACACTACGGTTAACTTATTTAAAGGCACTAAAAATTCCATATTCAGCAGCCTGTATCTTTTGCAATTTGTAACTGATTGCAGAATTTAAAAATGGAAATGGAAGCTAGACACCTTGAGATATAAAAACATCATAACAATAGTGATTTGTTAACTAAAGAACTTTTATTGAGCAATTTATAAAAAAAGTCCAAAAATGTGCTATTTTTTTTGGTTCACTAGAATAAAGGCACTTTATAATTTTGCTATTATTTTTAATGTGAGGGATGATTTTTTGTAGGTAGCGTTTGTTTATTACAATTTATTACATCTTAATCATTTTACGAGTCAAAATGGCAAAACAAAAAATTTTAAATCTGTCGGAAAAAACTAAAATCGATGTTTACCGTTCTGAAGGATATTCTAACCGCGCAATCGCTAAAAGAATTGGACGGCGCCCAACAGTTGTCGACAATTACATCAAGGACCCCGACAGGTTTGGACAAAATTTTAAAGGAAGGGTTTCATTCTCATTATCTACGTATGCCTTATTCTTGTCCAAAATAAGAGCTTAAACTGGAGTGGAATGGAAATTAAGAGCTGCGAGTACCTTAAATACCTGAAATTATAAAAAGCCGTAACTTAATGCTCCTCGTAAGGAAATGCGGATTTAATTCGCAAGAAACTACATGGTATGGGATGTGCAGCCAAGAGGTCATGTAAGTGACTGGAGAACCGTTGTATTTGCGGATGACAAGGAGTTTAGTTTGGATGAGCCTGATGGCTGCAACTATTAATTCGTGTTTTTTGAACCGACACCACAGCCTAGAGTGCGGCGTTATGGTGTGGGGTGCTATAACGCAAAAATTACTGGTGCAAACTATAATACGTTATTGGAATCGGCTTCCCAAAGTTCAGTGAACCATTTGGTCCCATGTCTTGGATATTGCAACAGGAGAATGCCCCTATACACATCGCCAGAGTAGTAAAGGAGTTCATTCCAAACCAAAATGTTAATATTCTTGACTGGCCACCCTATTCGCCAGATCTAAACATTATCGAAAATGGTTAGAAACTGCAAAAGGTACATGCTCTGAAAATGGAATTTGTAGTGCCTTTAAATAAGTGAACCGGGGTTTTATTTTTGAAAATATTCAATTAAAGGGTTTTTCAACAGAGACGCTACAAAAGTAAATCGCTAGGGACAGCAAACGACGCCATACTTTTTCCCCCTCTTTTAACATTTCTCTTCAGTAAGGTTTGCCATTTCATCATGGAAAGATATACGAGCCAAAAACGATCGAAATTATTAAAATCTACTACCGAAATTTGGAGTCAGTGGCCTCAACTGTAAGAGCGGAAAATCATCGGAAATCATTTTCAGCGATGAGGCTCATTTCTGGATGAATGGCTTCGTCGATAAGCAAAATATGCGTTATTGGTCAGACAGCAATCCACATGTAATCCATGAGTCATCATTGAAACCTGAAAAAATTACGGTTTGGTGGGGTTTATGGGCCGGCGGCGTCATTGGGCCGTACTTCTTCCGTGATGATCAAGACCGACACATTACTGTGAATGCGAATCGCTACCGTTCAATGATAACCGAATATTTTTGGCCCCAATTGGATAATATGGACTTGGAGGACATGTGGTTCGAACAGGACGGCGCCACAAGCCACACAGCGAATGCCACAATCAATTTATTGCAAACCAAGTTTGGTGAACGTGTTATCTCACGAAATGACCCAGTCGATTGGCCGCCTCGGTCGTGCGATTTGACGCCGTTAGATTATTTCCTGTGGGGCTACGTTGATGAACTTCGTACGAATATCGAACGTGAAATTGCAGCAGTATCGGCCGATTTATGCTTGAAAACCGTCGAAAATTGGGTTCAGCGTCTGGACTTCTGCAAGCGTGCCCGTGGTGGCCATGCCAAAGAAATCGAGTTCCATACATAATGGCATCGAACGTTCTTTCACAGGAATAAAGAATTTCATAAAAAAACTTTTGTAGCGCTCTTATTGAAAAACCCGTTATATACCAATCGTAAATATTTTATAAAAACTTATCTTCATAACTCAAATAGTGTTTCAAACCTGATCGCTTAAATTTCCGCAACAGCCAGAGCTTCGTAATTTTATAAAGGCTAAAATTTTGTTTATGTATGTATGTCTCTAACACATGTAAGAAAGATCCAAAACTTTTCCAGGTAACAGGTAGTAAAGGTGTGTACAAACAAATTTGAAATTCGCTCAGTTTTTATGTACCTTAT
This sequence comes from Phaonia tiefii, assembly GCA_963931995.1. NCBI lineage: Eukaryota > Metazoa > Arthropoda > Insecta > Diptera > Muscidae > Phaonia > Phaonia tiefii. The sequence continues at coordinate 320,444,231 of OZ008367.1, read as the reverse complement.
TCGGAATAATATTGCAAATTACGTCGTTCATTGCCAGACACTTAGTATGGTTGCAAAACCATGCCAGACACTCTCCACCAATAATAAATTATATTTAAACTTACGTTATAGTTTAAGAGCTGAATTTGTATATGGCACTGGGGGAACAAGATGTTTCCTCAGTAGCCAGACAGTTTTGATAGTTCTTCTAATTTTGCCAGACTCATTAAAACACTACCTTATGTGCGAGCGTGAGGACGACATACAAATGATGTCTGCGTAAGATTTTACATTTTAAATTTAGTGCCTTTTTTGTGCAAATATCAACTCTGAAATTTGACAGCTGTCACATGTGTTTTTTCGATTATTAAAAGTGGAACGTATAACGAAAGAACAGTGCGTTATAATTGTGAAAACTTGTTATCATTGTTATCAGAGAAATTTATATATAAATTAGTTTCTGGGCATATTGATAGTCCTGCCTTGCTTGGCCTAATAAAATTTAATGTCCCCACTAGGAGTTTTCATCACAACTTTGTTTTTAGTTTGGCTGTTCAGAGATATAGCTACTCGGCTAATGAACCCACTAATCGAGCCTGAAATGAATTTAATAAAATTTCTGTTCAAAATATTGATATTTTGAACGTTTTGTGTCCAAATTAGATATTATATATTTTTAAGTAAAATTTTGTTATTAGGTTTAAGTTAAGTCTGCAAGGATTTTTGAATGAACCCTTTTCGCTTTGGGATAATCGAACTGAATAAATTTCAAAATTTTTCTCGGGTATATGTACAAATTTCATTGGAAATCACTTTAATAACTGATTATCATAATTAAAACAAAAAGTAATAAACAAAAGGTTATATATTCTTTATGATTGCATTCTTGCGATTACCGTTCATATATTAAAGGTAGCAAAATAATGAGCGCTCGTAAATGAGCGTGGACGCTACATTGCTGTTCTTGTCCATTTATCATTTCTACTCCGTGAAAAGTCAATTAAAGGGGGGAAAGAAATTGTACTTTTATATTGATGGGTCTTATCCCATTCATATTAAATGCATTAAGAATAATATGCAATTCATTTGAAAAAACCCTTATAATGCAAATGATCGAAATATATTGCAAGCACAAACTCACAATCAAAACTTTGGCAAAATTTCGTTACATGTCCACAAGACCATCGGTTAAATAACTGGCCTTCAAAATAACTTCAGTAATTGCATTGTAGTACCAAGGCCTTTAATAATCTTGATATATCAGACTGTATCAGCTATATAATTTACAATCTTTGTAGCTCAGCATTGTGTATTTCAAAACTTTAAATAGTATAATTTTAAAAATCCAGCTACTAAAGTTTAAAAAATCTTTGGCATGATATTCCTCTTCTCATATACAAACCAAATCTGACATTTATCTTTCAAACCGTATCGCCCTTCATTTCCAATTCTTGACCGGCATCCAAATGCATGGCAATCAAATTTCAAGCATAATTTCCGATTTTCCCTTGAATACCTCCACATCCTCTTTTAGAATGCTAAACCCAACTCATTATAATATCATCCTTATTTATGTATATTATTTGGAATTCCCATATCCCCAAAATGATAGTTTGAATGCGAGTGAGTGCGTGGCCGTATCCCCGATTCATCTTATGCTTTTTATTATGAAGGGATTTCCGTATCCTTTAAACCTATGGCGTGGTAGAGGAGAAATATATAAAAAAAAACAGTTTGTAGGGATATTAAATGCGAGGTCTTCTATTGGCCAGTAACGACCGAGCGGGAAAATATAAAGCATTTGTGTATACAAATGTTAGAGATATTGCGTTGACGTTTCTCGTTCTATATAGTTAGTTTTTTTTGGTTTTAATACTAAATCGTTTCTGTTTTACTTACATTTTATTAATATATTTTGCTTATTTTTGTTCTCCTCTTGCAAACTTTACCATGCAAGAAATGGTATGCCTCTACGAAAATTTGCATTATCTTATCATCCGATCCTATTCGCAGACGGGCAAAGTTTCTCTGGTATGAGTTTTTAAATCCAGTTATGTGTAAAATTGCTTTCAACCCAAAAAGCTGGTGTTGCCGAACAAACTAAATAAATTGATATATAAGGACTCAGTCATCATTCGGCTAGGATGACGCTGGTGGTAAAATTGCCACAGTTATGAATATATACATATATATATTTTCAGCGTATAAATATACGGGGTATCTTTATCATTGTGGCCGTCGCTGGTGCAATGACAGTGTGCGCGGCTTTTGTACATGTGAACGTGGTTCGATTTCTGGGCTGGCCACCTTACATTTCTTTCGATGACGGTCACCTCTACTATTGACGGTGACACTATGGACTAATTTGATTTGAAAATTCTTCTTCTTCTATTCAATGAATGTGAAAAGTAGAAAACACGCACAAGTCGCTGTTTATGAGAATCTCTCCCCAGTCCCGTCAATCGATGTAATGAGAAATTTATTGTTTCGGAGAGTAATAGAGAGTAGAATAAGTTATGGGTTTAAATGCTTTTAATATACGAGCACATAACGGGTTTATCAATAAGAGCGCTACGAAAGTTTTTTTAAATAAAACAAAACCGGATTTAGATACCAATGAAATTCTTTATTCCTGTGAAAGTACGTTCGATGCCATTATGCATGGAACTTGATTTCTTTTGCATGGCCAAATTTTCGACGCTTTTCAGCCATAAATCGGCCGATACTGCTGCAATTTCACGTCCGATATTCGTACGAAGTTCATCAACGTAGCCCCACAGGAAATAATCTAACGGCGTCAAATCGCATGACCGAGGCGGCCAATCGACTGGGCCATTTCGTGAGATAACACGTTCACCAAACTTGGTTTGCAATAAATTGATTGTGGCATTCGCTGTGTGGCTTGTGGCGCCGTCCTGTTGGAGCCACATGTCCTCCAAGTCCATATTATCCAATTGGGGCCAAAAATATTCGGTTTTCATTGAACGGTAGCGATTCGCAATCACAGTAATGTGCCGGTCTTGATCATCACGGAAAAAGTACGGCCCAATGACGCCGCCGGCCCACAAACCGCACCAAACCGTAATTTTTTCGGGATGCAATGATGACTCATGGATTACGTGTGGATTGCTCTCTGCCCAATAACGCATATTTTGCTTATTGACGAAGCCATTCAGCCAGAAATGAGCCTCATCGCTGAAGATGATTTTCGATGATTTTCCGCTCTTAAAGTTGAGGCCATTTGCATAAACTTCGTTCCATCCTCAGATGGTATTAATAATAAAATTTACCAATATATAGGTTTTTTGCGTTTCACCACTGTTTGAATATTGGATCAAGGTTATTTATTGGTTTCAAAATGACCAAGAAAACGTAGCGGTCTGATCCCGCGTATAGTTCATTGGATGTATAATGCTCTAATAAGACCAATAATGTTATGTGACCTTATCGTCTGGCGGACGGCTCTAGGGAAAATGAACGACACCAAATAATTCCCTAAACGTTGAACTACATTTACTACTACCGGATATTGAAGCTAAACAGCAAGCCACATCATATTGTGTTAGACTCAGGGTACTGTCACTCTGGTTACTAAATGCGTTCAGACCCGAGCTGTAAACGCTTCATTCAAAAAACAGTTTTTTTTTTTAGAATTTTTTTTAGAATTGGTCATTTTTTCAAGAACAGGTACAATTTTGAGAGTAGGTACTTATCTCAAGAAAAGTCAAAACTACAATATGTTATAAACAGGCTCCACCTAGGAAATTTCCCATTAAATAACAAATTTTTCCCCATATGGTAGTCTAGACACAAACCAAAAGTAGGAGTGTTAGAGTAAGTGATGTGCCAAATGTAATTCCATGCTTAAGGTTGTATTTTATGGATTTGCCAGTCTTGCACTTTGGCTTTTCTAAATTTACATTTTATTGGGTTGAAAACTAGAATACATAAATAAATATTAAGTTCAGAATAAAAATAAAAATCAATGTTTTAATACCAAATTTGTAAAGTATTTTTAAAGTATTTCGTCATACATTTAAAAGTCGATCAGGTCCAGTTAACTTGATTTTATATTCTCAAATTCAAGCTTAATTTAAACAATATTTGGCATTTACAAGAGTAATGTTGCAAACAGTTTACCTGTGGCATAATATTTGGTTTGAGATTTCTTTTCCAAAGTAAATTTTTGTTTTTGATTAAACAAATGAAGCCTCTCGGCAAAAGGGCAGACCAACAATCCCTAGTAGGCTGTGCGAAATTTAGCAGCAGCTGCGCGTTTTGTCATGTGTTTAGATTTCCACTTCAGTAATAACGCTGTCGGCGTTTGTGGGATGGGGTGTGTTCCCCTTATAAACTTTGAAATAATTTGACATAACACCCTTAAAATTAATTTCAAATACAAGAATAAGGAAATGTTTGCTACATTGGGATACAATTTAATATTGATTTGTTTGTACACCAGGCACTCAAATGAGCAAAACTAAGGAACGTTTTTCCAAGAGCAAATGGTGCAGAATTTTCTTGTTTAATATTAAATAATTTTTGCTGAAACCAAAAGTGAGCAAAAATAAATATTTTAGAGCCAATTTCTAGTCGGTTTGACAAACAAATTAAATACAAATTTTATTCTTAAAGATCTGATATCTATAGTGACTTATGGGCAAGTATACGTATTTAACAACTATACCAAAAGGAAAATAATTGTAATATTTTCTTGAAAGGACATCCAAGTATCTCGCTTTAGTCATAAAAAGTTGCAGCAAACTTAATTTTTAAGATTCACTGACAATTTTCTTTTCTTTAGAGTCATTATTTTGTCTAAGTACTCGCTATTGTGAGCTTTCTCCAAGGGAGATTATAGCCTCCGAAAAATTTGAGAGGTTGTAGCTTGCAGGTATGAAATCATGTTGTACTCACATTAGTAAGGTATTGCCTTACCTATTGTTGTTCACCTTATATGGCTAACGGAGGACACAGGAATATTCTAGGGCGCTGTGGAGCAAATGAGCTGCAAAGACTAGGGAATAACGTACCTGTTCCACGGAATATGGAGCACATGGGTATGCCCCTTTCTGCATGAAAGTTCATGCAAATGATAGATAGGCTCGTGGCACGAATAACGTACCTGTTCCACGGAATATGGAGCACATGGGTATGCCCCTTTCTGCATGAAAGTTCATGCAAATGATAGATAGGCTCGTGGCACGAATTGCAGGATTACTAGGCAAGTATGGTCCAGTTATGACCTAAATCGTACTCTAATCTTGGTAAAAATTCCAAGACAAGATACTTCTAAGCTAGTAGCTCTGATTACTGGACACTGTCCTATAGGCAGACAATCTTCTAAACTTGGAGTTTAGACTCATGATTATGGCAGAATAGTAGGAATTGATCGTCGAACATCTCAAAGACCCTTTCTGTAGAGTACTAACTGGCCCACCAGCGATCATTGTACGTCTCTTCTTCAGCCCTATCCAGCAGTATCGGTATGAGTGGTTAACTGATCAGATTAAGAGTGTCAATAGTGACAGCCACTTCTAACTAATCTAACCTAACCTACGGTTATTATAATTCCGGATATACCTATTCACTGTGAGCATAATTTTAAAGTTTTAATGCGAATTTTTCTATCGACTTGTGAGGCTTTCTTAACGATATTTTACAGTTTTTTCCTTTAGCTGCGTTATTTCCTTGCCCATGGGTACACCTACCCTCAATCTATGTGTATCGCTTTATTTGTATTTCATGCAGTGTTTCTCAATCAGTTATAGTAATGGGTTTTCCTATAGGTACTTGACAATTTTGAATTTAATTTGTGAACGCACTGTTTCACTGATCATCTAACTATTACTTTCCATTTTTTTAGTAAACTCAACATTTTCATCATTGTAAAGTAGACGAACGAAACACGTATGCAAATTATAAAAATGTACTACCGAAATTCGGAGTCGGTGACCGCAATTTTAAGACCGTTAACTCCAATTTTCGTTCGTGCAGTGCAAAAAATTTGAGTCTACATTTTCAGTGTGTGATAGTGCCGTGCCAGTGAAACAACGGGTTGGTCGAAGTGACGAAAATATCGCTACCGTTCAGGCGTTCGTAGCAAACGATCCAAATCAGTCGATTCCGCGGCGGTCTCAACAACTGGGCATCACCAAGACCACTTTATGCCGAATTTTGTGTAAAGATCTTGGTTTACACCCATACAAGATTAAGCTGACTCAAGAATTGAAGCCGATGGACCATTTGACGCGGCGTACCTTCTCCGATTGGGCTCTGGAGAAGATGCTACAAGATGATGAAATTCATCTCAAAATCATCTTCACTGACGAAGCTCATGTTTGGCTCAATGGGTTCGTCAATAAGCAAAATATGTGTTATTGGTTTAGTGAAAATCCACATGCGCTTCATGAATCACCACTTCATCCACAAAAAATAACTGTTTGGTGCGGTTTGCATGCCGACGGCGACATTGGGCCATATTTTTTCGTCGAAAATAACGATCGCCACGTTACTGTGAATGGCGATAGTTATCGCGCCATGATTACCGATTATTTTTGGCCCTAATTGGAAAACATGGACTTGGCGACATTTGGTTTCAACAGGACGGTGCCACAAGCCACACAGCACACGTTACAATCGATTTATTGAAAAGTAAGTTTAGCGAGCGTGTAAATCGTTCGTGCGATTTAAAGCCTCTAGAATTTTCTCTTTTGGGCTACATCAAATCATTGGTCTGTTCCAAAAGCCGACGACGCTGGAAGAACTCACAGCCAACATTGAACGCGAAATAGCGAAATGTGTGACCGAGTCACCGAAAATTGGGTCCAACGAATCGACCGCTGCCGACGTGCCCGTGGTGGCGATATGAACGAAGTCGAGTTCCATTCGTAAATGTTTTGATTGTATTTCAAGTCGATCATAAAGTTTTGGAAATATCTCAAATGGATTGCGTTTTATTTAGAGAAAAAGTTGTCAAGTCCTTAGTGGAAAACCCTTTGTAATGCTAGGACTACACCTAGGTTTAGTCTTTGATATCTCGTGGCCAGATAACGGGTCCGCCATCTAACGTTTTTTTTTTTCAACTAGTGCTTATTTCGTGAATGGTAACACTTAGCTCATGTCTGATTTGACAGATAATTAGTTATATCCTTCCGCTGAACGAATATGGTTGTGTATACGCTTGAACAACGCTGGGAAATATGGGAAAAATGGGCTTGCGATCGACTTACAGAAGATGCCGATTTTGCCAAAAAAAAATCATATTTTCAGAGGAAGCTCATTTTGATCTTGGCGGGAATGTAAACAAGCAAAGTTGTCGCAGTTGGGGCACAGAAAACCCGCATGCATACATTAAAAAGCCGATGCACCCAAAACGAGTCACTGTTTGGTTCCGACTTTGGTCCAAAGGCATAATTGGGCCATTTTTCTTCGAAAATGAGCAAGGAGCGGCCGTTACAGTCAATGGCGATCGTTATCCGGCCATTTTGAACGAATTTTTGTTCACAAAAATTGAAGAGGAGGATATTGGCAATGTTTGGCTTCAACAGGACGGCGCTACGTGCCACACAGCCGAAGCTACACTCGATGTTTTGCGCCCTGTTTTTGAAGATCGCATTATCAGCCGCAGAGCTGATGTCGTTTGGCCACCTCGGAGCTGCGATTTGACACCGTTTGACTATTATTTGTGGGGTGCCCTCAAAGATAAGTGTTACGCCGACAAGCCAGAGACAATTGACGCTTTAAAGGACAATATTCGTGAAGCCATTGGTGAAATACAGCTGCACACAATCGATAATGTGCTTAAAAATTGGACCGATCGTGTAGGCTACTGCATGGCCAGCCGAGGCAGCCATTTGAATGAAATTAGTTTTCATTATTAACCGGAAGGATTGTACTTTCAAATAAAAAAAGAAATTTAAGAAAATGTTGAGTAGTTCTTTCTTTATAGCATTTTCAAAAAAAAAAAAGTTATTTGGCAGACCCTTTATAATACTTTGTGTATCTCTATCAACCTTTTTACAACCCTGCAAAATCCTCATAAATAACGAATTTGGAATGTTTTACCAAAATGTTCAAAGTAATTAGATACACACATTTTTATATCATTTGAAATTTTTGAATACATTGATCAAAGTCCATAATGCAATTTGTTGATTTCGGTTGTCGCCGTCGGTGGTGCAATGGTTAGTGTGCGCGGCTCTTGTATATGCCCACGTTCGCAATCCCTGGTCTTACCACCTTAGATTTCTTTCGGCGGCGGTCACCTCGCATAGTGATGGCGACTCTATCGAGTATTTAGCCATGGAAAAGCTTCTCAAAAAATTGCTCGGAATCGGTGTAAAAACTGTAGGTCCCAATCAGTGAGTATAAAACCAGAAAGCGCACAGCTCACTGGATGAGAGAAGCTCTCCCCAATACCTTCATGGAATGTAATGGGAAACCATTTTGTTATATATCTCAAAAACTAAGACAGATGTCATATTTTTTATTAAAGTCTTTATATTTATGTTGTTTATTAGAAATCAATGAAATTGAAATGAATCGCGCAATTTTTTCGAAATAATTTTTATATTTTTTTAATCTTCAATATCTCTGGTGTTTGAAGGGTATTAAATTTTAATGTCTTGTCTATAAGGCTGTACACATTTTGTATATCTTTGTATAAGTCGCAGTTGGGCAAAATGACATTTTTGGCAGAATAAGGCGTGGTCAAAAACCGAAATTTGGAAATTGGTTCTCAATGGGTTAATAAAATTAATTTTTTTTAAGCCACCTTTCCATCGATAGATATATTGGCCTAATCTGATTACTGATGCGAGAGATATTTCCGGCTATACTTTGGACCTTTGGAGGCCAATATCTCGGGAAACGTGGACCGGGACGGGGAACATAGTACGTTGTTAGACTCAGCGTAAGTAGTTCAAACGATTAATTAGGGGCTTGTACCAATCACAGAGTTGTCGGTAAAATAGACCTTTGCCGAGGTTTTTTATAATATATAATTATATAAAAATAAATAAATATGATAAATATTTCTCTTAAACAAAGACCCCAGTCATATAATTAAAATATTGTGTTATCTTTACGTGCTTATTATTGCACGTTGTTTAATCCCATATTGACAGCACTGAACCACTCTAGAGGCGAAAACTTCAATCACTGCTGGGTGACCAAACTTACCACTTCTTCCGTACGTCCTCCTAAATAATTACAAGTTTCTTTGCTTATGCCATAACACCGAAGAGACTTCTGATTTGGAAACCAGCACTGGAATTCTGTAGCTTTCTAACGATAAAAATCGGTAGTTAAATTGACAAAATTCGGAAATTTTGTATTGAATTTCGGTCTTATCGTTAAACAGTATCAGAATTCCAGTGCTGTACACAATTTTTTTGTGAGTGATCTAACATACAGCCCTTACCCTATGTCATCCATTAGCTCAGAAGTCAATTTAAAATGGTTGATCTAGATTTCAGGCCAATACAAAAGCTGAACACATATTTCTTGTATTTATCAGAAGGGGGTATATTTAATACAATAGTAGTATTAAGCAAAATATCGCATAACTAATGTCTGGTGTACTGTTTAGATTTGTCGTGCCCGTCAACTGTAAGCACAAGACTTGAAAAATAGGGTCGTCAATTTCCAATATCACTGTGATGTTTTCAACAACGTATTTATATTATGACATCTGTTGTATTTTTCGATTGAAGGCACCATTGTTGGTGTGACAAAATCGTTCATTTCAAAAAGCGGTGTGATCTATGACAAAATGTAATACTGATTACTTGCTTTTTTGCCTATTGATAGCCGCGTTTGTATGAGAGTTACAATAGTAGGAGTAGCAAAACCATAAATCTTCAACTGGTGTCTAAAATTTGCGGTGCAGCTTTTCTCTCATTGTCATACTAGTGTCTTGGGCCCGACGTTGAGAATCCATCTCGTGAAATAATAGCGCTTTATTGCAATTATGTGTATGTGCCTTTCGATAAAGGAAGACACACATTGCTGTGTTTGTGAGTGAATTATAAAATCAATAAATTTATTATTTCAGGACGTGCTTGTCATACTAGCATTAATGTTTGACATTTTCTTCTTACACTGTTCTAATGTTTCTTTTAACGGCCACACATTGTATGTAGTTACAAAATGTTGACACTCCCGCAAGCGCATGTACATGTACTTTAGTAGAAATATTTGTTTGTAAACGTTGTTAAGTAAATAGTACATGCAGTTTGTACATAGTGTTTATGCTTATATATATATATTAGGGTGTACTGAAAATTTATTTTTGATGGGGGGGTCCCAAACAACGCTTAATGAAGAGGTGATTATGGAAACTTGAAACTTTTTTTTATACGAGGGTACTTAGAGTCCCCTACCGGCCGTTGAAATTTCGATGTCTAATATATTTTTGAAAAAAATTTAAATATTTTTTTAGAAATGTCATGACGAACATATATAGAAATTTTGACACAGAATTTTTTAACGACGTCATTTTGTCTTCCACATTTAGCTGTATTTTACATTTATATTCCATCAAATCATATATGGGTTTTTTTAATTTGCATTGGATTTACTTTAGTTTTACTTTATCTAATGCAAATGCAATTGTTGACAATGGCAATGAAAAAGTTTTGAATTTGCATTTACTCAGGCAATGGAAATGCAGGTTGTGGAATGGGATGGCAATAATAATGAAATATGCCAATGCTTTTAATTGTTTTGAATTTGTTCGACTGCTGGCAATTCTGTTTTTAAAGTATTTCGTATGTAGAAATTTGTGGCTTTGAAAGGTATTGCATCATAGCACTTTCAAATTCATAAACCTGTACTGTATAAAATATTTAAAAACCAAAAGTGCCAGATATAAAGGATATGCTTTGAAAATAAGTACAATTTCCAATGGTAATGAGATTTTGTTGAATTTGCATTTCGAAAGGTAATTCAAATAAAACTAGAAATTATAATTGCAATATAATTAATTTGCCCCATGTCAATTTTTTTTTTCAATTTATAACATCATCTTTATTAACTTTTCGTTTATATATATTTACATTGTTTGAGATCTTATACTTAAATATTACAACAAATGAGATCTTTATTTTGTAAATGGCCCTGTAGATGCCCCATGTATGCATCAACTATACTAAATAAATATATTTCTAGGTGATTTTTACAGAAACTTAGGGAAGAAAAATTGATAACGATTTCAAAATGACATTTTCGAAATTTTGAAAATATTTTGAAAATATTTATATTTCTATATATGTTCATCATGCACGTCATTTGAACCCCACATTGTCAAAAAAAAATATTATTTTTCTTATTTTGATAATCGCTTCTTTAATACACCCAAAACTTTGAAATTCCAAAAAAAGTGTGTTTCAGTACAGCCTAATATAGATGTTTCAGTTCATGCAGAATTTATTTGTGTAGTCATATTTGTACGACAGGCCAATAGTTCTAATGACTGCGAAATCAAATTCACTACTGGACAAATTTCACCAGCGTATTCCTTGGCCCATTTCAACAAAATATGTCCATCTACGACCATCCCCGAAAATGCAAGGTGGCGAAATGGCAGTGGTTTGAAAATTTTCGGATTGATGGTCGGAGGTCACTATGGTATAATTTGTAAGTTCAGGCCCAGTGGTCGGAAAGTAAAATCGCCGAAATAAGAAGCTTTCAAAAAAAAAAATTGGAAAAAAACACATAATAACGTGTGTATAGCTTAACCCTGCTGTTAGATTAGAAAAAACTTACGAATCTTAGATTGAGGGACCATTTGGTCCATACTGCAATTTTCATCCAAAATAATAATTTTATCTTATTCTTTGTAACTATTTTGGTTCAAAAATTTCTAAAGCAAGTATTTGACATATCAAAAACATCCGCTAACATATCAAAAACATCTTCTAAATATTTGACATGAATTTACATTCGCTTGGTAATGAAAAAACTTACGAATCTTAGATTGAGGGACCATTTGGTCCATACTGGAATTTTCATCCAAAATAATAATTTTATCTTATCCTTTGTAACTATTTTGGTTCAATAATTTCTAAAGCAAGTATTTGACATATCAAAAACATCTTCTAAATATTTGACATGAATTTACATTCGCTTGGTAATGAAAAAATGTACTATTGACCAAATGGTCCTCTAATCTAAGATTCGTCATTTTGTATTTTTCTCAGTCCTGAATAAAGTTAGAAAATTTAATTTTCGCACATAACATTGTTTTATTAAAAGACCCCATTAGCAGAAAAATTTAGTCAGTATATATCACCGTTCCAAAGTTACAAGGGAAAACAGAAAAAATTTGGACCAAATGGTCCTAATCTAACAGCAGGGTTAAATCCAGATGGCAGATAACTTTTGTTTTTTTTTCTCTTTAAAAATAGCCCTACCGCTTACCTTCCCAAAACGCCCAGAACTACCGTTTCGAAGTTCAGCCAATTCTTCAGCCAAAAATTTCAACAAAATAGAATTTTACAAAAACAAATGAATGTGTGCTGCTATTTCGCTTCCAAAAACAAAAGGAAATGTTTGCATTTCAGTCAAATGGTCATAACTTTGGAACGGTAAGAACCCTGGTAATTTTGAAAAGGCAAGCGGTAGTAGAGCTATTTTTTAAGAAAAAAAACATAAGTTATCTGCCATCTGGATGAGAAAATTGAGGTTATGTGCACGTTCTTATGAATTTTTTCCAAATTTTTTTTGAAAGCTTCGTATCTCGGCGATTTCACTTTCCGATCACTGGGTCGAAACTTCGCAATTTTACCCTAGTACCCTCCGACCATCAATCCGAAAATTTTCAAACCGCTGCCATTTCGCCCCCTTGCATTTTCGGGGTTGGTCGTAGATGGACATATTTTCATGAAAGTGCCAAGGAATACGCTGGTGAAATTTGTCCAGTCGTGACTGAATCACCCCGTGTATTGCAGTGAACATCAAGGACTTTTGAATTTTGCGAATTGATTTCTAAGCTATGGAAGTTTTGGGTCATATTATAAATCTGTTTCCATCCGTACAATTTTCACTGTATTTACCATTTTCGCAGTTTTGAAAGAAATTAGTTTTCTTTTCCTAAATTCTAAAAATAAATTTCCAAAAATTTAAAAAACTGTTATGTTCAACTTATATTAAACTGATTAAAGCTTATGTATACATTTGGAATTATTTTTAAAAAAAAATTTTCTTGTTCGAATCTGTAAGCAATTTGAGGTTTTAGAAGCTGTTAAAAAATAGGTTTAGGTCCAACTCTAGCATTTCTATTTTTAGTAGAAATGGTCCAATCATGTTGTTTCTTAAAACGCAGCCAAATTCGATCAGCAACTGACCACAACAACACAACTGAACGCAACAATCCTAAGTCTGTCTTCAAACATTTTCACTCAAACCTGTCTCAAGATAACAAAATCATTAAAATGCAAATGATGAGCGCCCAACCGTACACACGTCGTCATCTGATTACAGCTGGCGCCTTTGCATGTTCTCATGTCTGATGTAGTTGACGTTGGAAAATTTGGGAATTCAGATGACCTTCGTTGCAAATCACAGCAGTTAGACTGAGATGCAGAGTAACCAGCAAGTGAACCCATTTGAATTTGTTTGTGTTTTCGAGTGCTGTTGCTACAATGTACAAAACTACATACTAATATTTGACTCACTCGATATGTTTAATTGTTATTGTTCTGTTGGTACAGAGGCAACTTATGTGTGAATCAGTTTTTGTACAAGAAGTAGTACCATAAAACCTTTCAAGCAAAACAGTTTAAGTAAGACTAAATAAATTGATATTTATAATTTTTAATTTCGGTTGAACTGGCACGTAAGACCTGAGGTGGAAGTTTGGGAATTTCACATCTCTTTTGTTTTTTGCATCACCATTGATCGGCTTCTTTTGAAATCTACAGTACAGCATAAAAGCTTGATATCCTCTCCAAAAAGTTGTGCCATTTACAGATTTGCTACAAACAACACCAAATATTTAGCAATTTTTGTATATTTTTGGAAAATTATCCAAACCAGTATAGAAATTTCGGAATAACAAAAAAAAAAAAACCAAATACTTTGGTACTTTGTCGACCAGTTTGTAAGAAGGGACTCTTAAAATCGCCTAGTGTCCATATACACCAGTCGACAATTTTTGATAACCGATTTAACTAAAACATGCTAAAAAAAGAGTGAGGATACAGCTGTAACAAAATTCAATATTTCTATGTTCTTTTCCTTATCTCCACAAGGAACAACGTTGCAGGGGTGATGGCAAACATTTTTTTTAATGTTGATACATACAAGAGTAACAATATTTTTTTTTTTTGAAAATTCTAAAGTTGTGAAATTACAATCATTCCACATACAGAGTTTTTCAACAGAGACGCTACAAAAGTAAATCAATAGGGACAGCAAACGACGCCATATTTTTTCCCGCTCTTTTGACATTTCTCTTCAGTAAGGTTTGCCATTTCATCATGGAAAGATATACAAGTCAACAACGAGTCGAAATTATTACAATTTACTACCGAAATTTGGAGTCAGTGGCCTCCACTTTAAGAGGCCTCAGCAACCAGCGATGATGCTCATTTCTGGCTGAATGGCTTCGTCAATAAGCAAAATATGCGTTATTGGTCAGACAGCAAGCCCCACGTAATCCATGAGTCATCATTGCATCCCGAAAAAATTACGGTTTGGTGCGGTTTATGGGCCCTACTTCTTCCATGATGATCAAGACCGGCACATTACTGTGAATGCGAATCGCTACCGTTCAATGATAACCGAATATTTTTGGCCCCAATTGGATAATATGAACTTGGAGTACATGTGGTTCCAACAGGACGGCGCCACAAGCCACACAGCGAATGCCACAATCAATTTAGAGGAAACCAAGTTTTGTGAACGTATTATCTCACGAAATGTCCCAGTCGATTGACCGCCTCGCTCGTGCGATTTGACGCCGTTAGATTATTTCCTATGGGGCTACGTCAAGTCTATGGTCTATGCCAACAAGCCAGCGACGATTGATGAACTTCGTACGAATATCGAACGTGAAATTGCAGCAGCATCGGCCGATTTATGCTTGAAACCCGTCGGAAATTGGGTTCAGCGTCTGGACTTCTGCAAGCGTGCCCGTGGTGGCCATGCAAAAGAAATCGGGTTCCATACATAATGGCATCGAACGTACTTTCACAGGTATCTAAAACCGGTTTTGATTTATTTAAAAAAACTTTTGTAGCGCTCTTATTGAAAAACCCGTTAAATATGTGTTCAGAAACACTGAAATATATCCGACTTTTAGAGGAATAAAATTAACTGACTGATGAGTGAAATATAGATTTAAACTTTACGGATTTGTAGTTAACATTTAAATCAGTAACCAAACACCCTGCAAGCATTAGTCCTACACATACATACATGATTTTTTGTATTTGCAGGACAAGCATTCTTCATACTAGACGTTGTTATTTGCTCCATATATGAAAAAACTCACATGTATTCTGCAATAAATGTTGAATCCTTGTGAATTTTTTTTGAAAACAATGCTATCTTGTTTGTGTGTATTTATGATATGATACGATTTTCAATGATGGGCTCTTTGCTGGTCGCAGCTGCAAACTACAATTGTAGTGAATGGAATTAATGTATGTACATACGTATATAGTATAATCATGCAGAAATATACGACGATATGCATTTCTCGTAATTACAAGCATCATTGTAAGCGTCTGATTTTTTTTTGGAAAACAATATCACATATTTTTGTTGCTACTCTAACGCGTTTTGTACTTGAAATGTTTGGTTTATGCGAAATGACCTATTTTTGTTTGTATGTTACAACGACTCGCCTTGCTACTTCCGACTTTTTTAGTATAATTTTTTGCTACTCGATTGTTATCCCTTCGCTGTAGTCCTATTTAAAATTCATTTTAGTTTATACACTTCCGTGCTGCTGTTGCTAGAGAGAGTTTAAATTGTCGAAAAAGTTTTGGGTCTTTAGGGCCTTAAATTTTCTGGTCACTTAACAAAGTACTACTGGAAGAAATTTAGTTTATAATAACTTTAAATCTTGTGAACTATGATAATTATGAAAAGCTACGGCGAAGGCAGTCATAGGGTTTCAGCGAATTTTATTTTCCCTTCCGTTTTGGAGAGATTTCGATACAGGCAGCATATTGTTTTTATTATAAGTGACTTCAAACTTTAAGGACGATATTTATGTAGTGGATGAAAACTCTTAAAATTATTCCAAAAATTGTTATTATTTTTTGTAGAGGATCCATGCAACATAGATAACAGACATTTCCAATTAGTTAAATTGTTTGAAAACTCCCGAAAGCTAGTAAATCCAGATCATCCTGTATGAGACTGAGTTATATAAATTGTTTCAGTAAGATCAGTCTCAACATTCATTGAGATTATGGAGTAACGGGTTTTTCAATAGATAAGAGTTCTTTTAAATAAAACAAAACTGGTTTTAGATACCAATGAAATTCTTTATTCCTGTGAAAGTACGTTCGATGCCATTATGTATGGAACTCGATGTCTTTTGCATGGCCACCACAGGCACGCTTGCAGAATTCCAGACGCTGAACCCAATTTTCGACGGTTTTCAGCCATAAATCGGCCGATACTGCTGCAATTTCACGTTCGATATTCGTACGAAGTTCATCAATCGTCGCTGCCTGGTTGGCATAGACCATAGACTTGACGTAGCCCCACAGAAAATAATCTAACGGCGTCAAATCGCACGACCGAGGCGGCCAATCGACTGGGCCATTTCGTGAGATAACACGTTCACCAAACTTGGTTTCCAATAAATTGATTGTGATTATTAAATTTTAATAATTTCGACTCGTTGCTATCTCGTATATCTTTCCATGATTAAATGGCAAACCTTACTGAAGAGAAGTGTCAAAAGAGCGGGACAAAATATGGCGTCGTTTGCTGTGCCTATCGATTTACTTTTGTGGCGTCTCTGTTGAAAAACCCTTATTTTTGAATATTTTTTCAAAAATGTCAAGCTGCTATTATTCTCGCCTAGGAAGAATCTCGAATATTAATAAGAACACAGCAGGCTTTGATTGCCGGCATGAAATATGTTTCGCAATGAAATGTCGTATTTTGATGTTCTGGCATATTCGTTTCTTTATGCGCAACTTTGCAAAAAGTGCTTGTTTCATTTAAAATATTGGGCATTTTGTAAGGTTCCCTTTTCAGCATCATGCTGATTGCAATAACATTTACAAAATGTAACACACTTGTTGATTTTTCCTCCCAATATCCAACAAACCATTAGCAATACAATATGACGTACGGTATTTAAGATACAAAATAATATTTCAAGAGTTCGGTATTTTTCATTCATTAAAATCTCACGCAAATGGATGTAATATTACTTCAAATATATGAACAATTTTAAAACATGTTGATTTTTGGCAGAAATATGATCAAATAAAATTTCTCAGATATCATAATGTTACGAATAAAAGTATTTATACAGGGTGGGCCAAAAGTCATAGTGGTGTTTACAAATGTAATACCTTTTTCGTTCATACTTAGTTTTTATTTTTTTTGATGTGTTAACATCTATACGCGCGCCTCTAGGGCAGTAAACTATAAATTTAATACATACGCAAGTGTTAGGTTTGGAAGAGTAAATCATCGTTTGTTTGTTCGTTGCTTGGCAGTCAGTATTGAAAGTGATTGTTGGTCGATTTTCATATAATTTTCCCACGCGATTTTCTCCGGAAATTCATAGCCGATTTTATTAATTTTTGGATTAAAAAGCAAGTGCGGGTTTCGACGAAGAGTTTAGGCCAAAAATTAAGCCGATCCGATATCGGCGCGCCGAGATTTAAGTGTTTTAATTTGGAGTAATATTAAAAAAGTGTTTCATGTTGATCTTCGGTTTTGTCTTATCATCGTTTGTTTGTTCGTTGCTTGGCAGTCGGTATTGAAAGTGATTATTGGGCGATTTTCATATAATTTTCCCACGCGATTTTCTCCGGAAATTCATAGCCGATTTTATTAATTTTTGGATTAAAAAGCTAGTGCGGGTTTCGACGAAGAGTTTAGGCCAAAAACTAAGACGATCCGATATCGGCGAGCCGAGATTGAAGTGTTTTAATTTGGAGTATTAATTTGGAGTAATATTAAAAAAGTATTTTATGTTGATCTTCGGTTATATCGTACGAATATAACAATGTATGTATGTATGTGCAAGTGTCTGTTGCTTTGCATTCTTTGACTTTTGTGGGAATAAAACAAAAAGTATTGAGCAAGAAAATAATGACACATGTGCTTGCACTGGGTCTTTAAATAATTTTAAGTATTAATATTATTTAACTGTAACGTCATCATATGATTGAACGCTGTTTTTTATTTTCCAATGTAACATTTACGAATGTGTTCATAGAAATCGAACAGGTACCGTGTAGCAAAAAGGTGTTAACACATCGCCCGTGAGTTCGAACACTCATTGGATTTTTTTTACATTATAAAATATACAACATGGACATTTTTTTAAACTAAGTATGGAAAATAATGTCATTTAAATGACCTCCATTTTCAGCTTCGCAATGATGGGCCCATTTTAGAACATTTTTAATAACTTTTTTCAAAATGTGTGGCTTTCATATTCGAATTTCTGCAACAATGTTGGCCTTGAGTTCAAGGATTTTCTCGGGCTTGTTCACATATACTCACACCTTCAAATAACGCCAAAGAAAATAGTCGGGTGCTGACATATCTAGCGAACGCTCTGGCCAACTAATTTCTGAATGTTTGGAAATTATTCACTCTTCAAAAGTTTGACTTAAAAGTTTAATTTTGTCTTGGACAGTGTGGCTCCTTTCTGCTGAAATCACATTTCAGGTCTATGTTGAAGAGCAGGATGTAACAAACTTTCTATCATAAATCGATACCGCTCCCAATTTATGGCTAGAGCACTTCCAACTTCATTTTCGTATAAGGCAGCCCCAATGATATTTTCAGATGTAATGTCACATCATACTGTACACTTAATAGGGTGCCATTAGCGTTGACGAGTGGCTATTGGATTTTCAGAACCCCAGAATCTACATTTCTGCTTATAAACAAAGCCACTCAAATGAAAATTAGCTTCATCACTCCTAGTTAGACTTTCAATAAAGCCAACTGGCCAACTGTTGAAATTTAACTGCAATTTTTATATGTGACGGCACCATATATGGGAATAACAGTAAATTGTTGGATCGAACGGGGCTTAATGAAAAAACAAACACTTTTCTTTTATAACCATTATGCTACAACCCAGTATTATCAACTATATTGGGTAATTTTGCTTTGGTTTGTGTCTACACTAACATATTATGGAAATTTCTTGTTTAATGGGAAGTTTTCTAGGTGGAGCCTGTAACCAATATTTAGTACATACTGTAGTTTTAAACCCAATACAAATAAATTTAGCCCTTTGACGACCAATGGGACATATATGTCCCATATTGACTTTTTAAGGTTTAGGAAACATTTTTAGACCGATTTTTGTAAGACTTGTTTCCGTTGATACAAAATACATGAGGCTTTAAGTAAGTTCTCTAAAATCTGTACTAAGTTTTTGGAAAATCGTTCAAGGTCATCCCGAAGTCAAAATTTTATAATTCTTTTTTTGACAATTCTCGATGTGCTATATCTTTACTGTTATCTAATAAATAATCGAAAATTTTTTGTCACATGTTGTATCAATCTCTTATGTTGACAGAAATAACTAGAAATTTTGAATTGGTTATAACCCTTTCTGGCAGATCATTGAAATTTGATGGGACATATGTGTTCCATTGGTCGTCAAAGGTAAAACTTTGCTTGTTATTTTCAAAAAGCTTTTATTAGTTTTCAAGAAGGACTTCATTAGAAAAAAGCGAAAAAACACAAGTTGAAAACAGATGCATTGAAAAAAATACACAAAAAATATGAAGATAATTCATTGAAAAAAAAACAAACCATAGAAGTTATTCATGATAAATTTGAAAACAATTTCAATTTTTCGTAAAACCAAATGGCTTATCACAAATGGAGCAAACTGTATTTGTTCGATTTTCTTTGCCATTTTTAGTGCAAACAACATGTCGTTTTCTCATTCCATCAGCCATTCTGGTAACTTGATGTCCAGTTAACGAGATATTAGCAGTCATCCTTGAACGTTTGGGCCCTTCTCGTGGTGTTGAGCTAACTGGATATTTTCGGCTCGTAAAGGAACCAATCAGTTGAATAGCCAGTTGAGAACGAAATTCCAAAAGCATTATGGAAGATGAAGTGGAATTATTTGAGCAAATTTTTTCGTATGCAATACATGAACTAAGTACACCCAAATCAAATAAATCAAAAATTAAACGGAGATAGGATTTAGTCTTCGATTTGCGGTTACATTCATGGTATGACTGAAAAAGTAAACTTTAGTATTGTTTTTTGTTTGAAAAAATAATAAAATTACCTTTTTTTGATCCATAAGATCAACACCTCCCAATGCTATATTGTAATCCGTAATCATTTTCGGACATTTCACGGTTATCTTGTCTGCAGATCCAGCCTGACGTCTTTTAACGCTTACGGTATCATTGGGGTTTAGTAAATTAGATCCCATATGCACAGCACGATTGTCCATCCATTTGACAATGGTAACTCCTTCTGACTCGAAACTTATGCAGTCACCACGCTTAAAAGTTTTATCAGCTTCAAAAATTGGCATTTGTGAACGATTACGCCGTATTGTGCCGCAAGCTTTTATGCCTTTCATTTTCAGCTTATGCAATAATGTCGGACTATTGAAAAAATTGTCAAAATATATCTCGATTCCTATATTTTCAAGTCCAGCGGACATCTTCAAAACAACTGATTCCCCAATGCCAACTTCTCTTTGTTCTTTTTTCCCAGTGTAAATATCAATTTTATGCAAATAACCAGTTTTGGCATCGCACCGACACCACAGTTTGAACCCCCAACTTACTGGTTCATCTTTCATATATTGCTTCATGATGTTCCGCCCTTTAAATTTCACCATGTGCTCATCAATAGATTGAAATTTGGTCTCACTCATTGCATTTCCGAATGCCTCATTACAATGTTTCAACAGCGGTCGAATTTTAAATGCTCGATCATATGAGGGATTGTTACGACTTGGCTGCTCAGCATTGTTTGCAAAATGCAAACTTGAACGTATTTCTTCAAACCGTAAACGAGTCATAACACTGGAAATAATTGGCATTGAGAATAATGGCTATGTTGACCAATAAAGCCTGGTATCTGATAGTCGGTGTATAGTCATTGCCAAAATAACCCCAAAAAAAGCTTTTAGTTCGTCAATACTTATCGCAAATACAACGCCTTTTTGTTCACAATAAATCTTCGACTGATAAATGATTTCTTTCAATAAAGTGTCGAAGTTACAAACAGCATTCAAGACTTCTATTATACTGGGCACTTCATCATCCGCTCGTACACTTGGACGTAAAACCTCTCCGTATTTATATTCTGGGTCAGCATATGTTGGTGGAATGTAATTAACTCTAGTTTTTATCCATTTGAATGCCACTGATAGCTCCTGGGCGATCTGAGGTTGGGGAATAGCTAGATTTACTGGTTCTTCCAAATTATTATCTTTGCTTGTTGACGGTTTTTCAGAAAGAAGCACATCCTCAATCTCAATTTCGGCTCCAGCATCTAAATTTCCGACGTCTTCTTCGAGAAATGCAACATCTTCCTCATCCAAATCCAGCCGATTCTCGTCATTTTCGCAGTCGGATGCATTTAATAATTGCACTATTTCGTCATTAGTAACATAAAATCGACGTATTCTCTTCGTCTTGCAAAATCACTTCAAATTCAATGACAATATGTCATAAAGAATACTCCAAGCTTAAGAAACGACTTTTCTCTCTAACCGCGAGACGCAAACCAATTGATTTACAACCAACAACGAAAAATGGTTTTATCATTTGTAAATCGCAGCAAAAAAAAGAAAACGGTAAAATTTTCAATTGTTTTGATCATAGTATTTGTTTACAAGTAATGACCGTTAACGACCAATGGGACATATATGTCCCATAGTTTTTTTCAATGATGGAATTAACAAAAAAATATTTCATAAACACTTTTGTATAGAAATGTCCCATTTCTCATCATGAATTTCCAAAAAAATTTTAAAATTTTCCAGTGGTTCCCAATTGGTCGTCAAAGGGTTAGAAAAGCAAAAGTGAAAGAAGTTTAAAAAAAGAACATTCTCTGAAATAGGTGGCTTTTATTACAAAAAGTAAATTGTCTCAAAAAAATAAATACCTATTCATATTTTTAAACAAAGTACCTTTCTTAAAAAAATCCCTTATCCTAACCAAAGTACCTCTGCTTAAAAAAAGTAACAGCCAAAGTCACGATGTCGAACGTTAACGTTGGCTTTCTTTATATGCGGCAAACAGCTGATTTGGGAGCCACTAACAAGCGAACGAAAACATATACAATTCAGTACAAAATCGGACAGCACTTACACCCTCTCCTACAAAATCCAAGCGAACGAAGCCAGTCACTCACTTTCCTTTCAAAAAGTGAGTCACTATCTTTCGACTTGTCGTTCGCATGGTTTTACGTGTGTTTGTGTGGTTGTTGTTCAAAGCAATAACATAAAGTTGACGTTCACCATTTAATTTCGCAGCGAGAGAGAAGAGTACGTACGAGGAACCAGTATCTGCAGTTGCCGCAAAGTTGGCGTTTTTCTGCTGAAATGGAAATATATTTTAATAACAAATATATTATAATGACATTATTTTCTGTTTATTGTGATTCTTTTCTTTCATTGAATTCTATGTAAATTGTTTTTGTTTCAAGCTTTTATTTGATTTCCAGCTATGCGACAACCAAAAGACAAGTGACTTGTTTTGACATTTTCGTTCGCATAGATGACAGCGAAAATAGTGGCTTCCGATTTTGCAAACACACAACCACACAATAACATATAAAGCCTGGGATAAGAAAGAAAGTGAGTGTCTAGCTTTCGTTCGCTTAGGTTTTCTTTCGAGATCGTGACTTTGGCTGTTAGTTTTCATACAAAAAGTACGTTTTCTTAAAAAAATAATTTTTTTTCAAATAATTACCTTTTCTTAAAAAAGTATATTTTCTTACAACAAATTGACTTTTCTTGAAAAAGTACCTTTTTTACAGAGTACATTTTTGTGAAACAAAATAACTTTTCTTGAGATAAGTACCTACTCTTAAAAATACACCTATTCTTGAAAAATTACCAATTCTCAAAAAAAAATCCCATTTCTTAAAATAAACATTATCTTCAATAAAAAAATACCTTCTCCTTAAAAATACCTTTTCTTACAAAAATTCCTTTTCTTAAAAGTACATTTTCTTAAAAATAAAATAATACCTTTTCTTTTCTTTTCTTTTCTTGGGATAAGTAGCGTTTTTGCAAATAAAAAAAAAATTTCACTAACCGGAGAAAACATGATCTCTTACAAACTTAAAGAAAATTACAGCTTTAAACATAACGAGAATCTAAAAACAACTAAATTTGAAATATATGGTAGGGTCAAACCAAAACAGAACGAGACAACTACAATTAGAATAGTTCGTTCTATAAATAGAACTTTCAAAACTTCTGCATCAGTGCGTGTACGTAGGAAAGCAATGTGTAAGTAGCGACAACAATCGCTCTGCACACAATCAATCAATCAATAAATGTCTTCGGTTAGTGACTTGTGTAAATACACACCGCAGTGGCTTAACGGGCTAGACGCTGCTGAAGATGATGCTTCAAAAACATCGAAACGATCGTCCAGCGAATGTGAGTTCGAATCCCACCCGCGGCAATTATATTTTTTTCACTAACCGGAGAAAACATGATCTCTTACAGCCTTAAAGGAAATTACAACTTTAAAAAAAATA
This sequence comes from Phaonia tiefii, assembly GCA_963931995.1. NCBI lineage: Eukaryota > Metazoa > Arthropoda > Insecta > Diptera > Muscidae > Phaonia > Phaonia tiefii. Next base: position 320,420,327 of record OZ008367.1, on the reverse strand, counting down.
ACCTTTTCCTAAAAGAGTACCACTTCTTCGAACAGCACCTGTTCTTAAAAAAAGTACTTCTTTGTAAAAGATTCATACACTAACTTCTTACCAAAAATACTTCTTCTTAATAATAGTACCTTTTCTGAACAAAAACATTAGCTTTTAGCCTTTTTAAAATATAAACTTTGCGGAAAATATAATATATATATTCATACAAAAAGACCTAAAAATAACCTTTTTTTAAATACATTCTATACTTTAAAATAGTTTATCATTTTACAAAAAGGTTTATTTTCTTAAAAATCCATTTAAATTGTCGTATTTTTCAATGGACTTCGTTCCAGCTGGGTGTCCCCTGACACCTCATATATTTTTTTTTTTAAATGCGCCGTGTTGACGTACGGTATATTCATAGGCTCTATCTACAGCGTTCAGTATTTTCCGCAATGCGAATTAAACGTGGTGTACTGGTTCGAGGCAAATCTCTTACGGTGTCATGTTGGTGGTGACAATGAACTAAGCAACGAATCATTGCTGCAGATGGCTAAATTCTGACCATAAAATGTCGAGGATAAGCTGTTTTTGTTAAAATAATAATTGATTGATTAATTAATTAATTGATTGATAATAAAATTATACTATTCTGGCTCTTGGTTTAGTTGCGAATCGTTCCATTATTTATTCTCCAGGTGTTATTTATGTTTAATCTGGAAAGATAAAAATAAAAACCCATATGTACATATATAAACGAAAAGATTATTCAGATTTGTAAGCCCTATGGAGATGTTTTGGCCCACCCTGTATATTCGAAATTGTTTGTATTATTTTATAACTTTGAGCATGCACCAGGTTGTGTGGTAAATAGGTATATATGAGTGTGTTTATATGTTGTATTGAAAACGTATAATTTATATATATCTTTATATTTATAGATGTATTCCGGTTTTGCAATTAGTTATATTATTCTTTTTATTTTGTATATTTGATATTTTTATATATATTTATATAAAAAGTTTCCTTAAAAAAATATCTTCGTGGGTTTAACAACAGGGAATCATAAAGCAAATGTCTTTTATACCACTTACCGGTAAAGTTACTGAAACAGTTACAATTCCCAAATATTTCGATATCCCAACCCAAATAAACATTAATGGAGAATCGCCAAAAGTAATCATAAAGTATTTTTTAGTAGACCATTAAAATTGTTATTCCATCTGAGAACAAACAGGAGTTGAACTTGTAAGATTTGAAAAATTTCGTATCAATGTAAAATTTGCAATAAAAATACATATATTTCGGTGGAGCCAAAAAACAAACGTATATGACTGGTGTTCTTGACCAACTTTTTAGTCTAATCGACTTGTCTGAAAATGAATATGCGTTTATAAATATCGATGGATATTTACTTGGTGCGGTAAGTAAAATGGGAATTCCAGTTCGTTCATGTGGAAAAGGAAGACTATGTGTATTCCTAACTACATAATATTGTTAAACCAGAAAAAAATGTTATAAAGTTGTTTAAACTTTAAGTAACTGTGGTTGCTAAGTTAAACGTGTATGTCTATAGTTTCCACATCTGTTATCCGGGCGGTCTGTCTCCTCTCAGTTGAAATGGTTGGCCACATTTCCATTAATTGTGGCAAAATATACTTTGATATAATATAATATAAGCCAAACCCGAGCCACTATATATATCTACAAAAAGAGTATTTCTTCCACACAAAAAAGAATAATTCAAAAAAAGATATTTGTATCTAATTGCCTAGTTTGTTGCTATTTTTACGTGTTAAAACTATCTGGTTTTATATCAAGTATCATGTTTCTTCTAAAACTTTTTTCTGGTAGATGTGATTAGATTCCGCTCACGCACTAGTTAATAATCTGTAAATATCTACTTAACTGTAGCAAATTGGCAAGGTTGCCCATTCTGGTACCTCCCATACAAAAGCTTGGTGGTCGTCCGAGTCGTCAATATGATAAGTCGCTCTAAACACTTCCGACCTTAATGAAATTAGGTAATAGGTTTCATGTCAGAGTTGGCTGGTTATCATGATAAATGGCCAAAAACACATTAGATCCTAATTAAGTTGGATATTGAATAACATTTAGTACAACGCCACTCTGCTATTGAATATTGGCACATTTGTCCCCCTCATTCGCTCAACGTAAGTGTGAATATATGTACTATGTATGTGTTCCTATAATAGAGCTCGGTAGCTATGGATGACTTAGGGTAAGCGTACGTTTAAGTCGGTTTACCCGACTGAAACTTCTATACTGCTTTTATTACAACTTTGGACGAAACAGAAATGTTTATATTAAAAGCTTTTATGCTATAAAATGCTTTAAACACCCGCCATTTCGACGGACGACCAATGAGAGAAAAAATCTTCGAAAAAAGAAAAGTCTACAGATTAACCTTAACGAGGCACGGGCTCACATAACATCGGACGTAAAAATTACTCGATGTTTTTTTTCCCCGTTTAGATTTGCGCATTACGTCTGATTTATACAGAGAAGAGAGGGAATTTCACAATTTAGATCTCGCTTTTAAAAAAATGCGACACCCTACAAATGCGCGTTGAAGTTTGCTGCAACTCAGAAAGAAAAAAAGGAAACAGAAAACGACCTCGAAATCTTCCAAGAGGAGGCTACTGTAGCATATGATGCAAAAAACAAATACCTTGCAGTCCAAGACAACGCTCGAAATTAATGGTTCAGTTTTATTCCAAAGCAATGTATGCCAACAACATTTGTTGGATTTTATAGAAGACAGTTGTGGACTTATAACTTAACAGTTCACGATAATGCTACAGTAGAGTCAACACACTATATGTGGCATGGATATATAGCTGCCAGAGGGGGGCCAAAATGCTTATACGCTCATTTTAAGAAACTACCTAGTTGAATTTCTAAGGTGACATTTTACATAGACACATCGTCGTACCGGAGTTATCTGCACGTACATCCAAAAAATTTTTTTTTGGGAAATTGAATTTTAAGTTTCAGAAAGGTATATTAAAAAACTGGTACGACAAAAGTGTTCCAATATTTTTTTTAGATGTAATGATGGGTATTCTTCATTGTTAAATAATATCAATGGTCATGGGGAAATTTTTTGCATTCAGAAAAATGTTGTCATTTAATCGTATACGCCACTTTTTGTGAGAAATTGTTCAAAATGTGGGATATACGTGGCAATGAACTAAAAGAAAGATGTTAAAAATGGTTACTTTTACATTTGTTTTTTAAAAACACTAAGATTCGTATTTATATTGCTTCTATTTCATTTGTTTTATTATTCGAAATTAACCCTCAGTAGGTATTTAGTATTACTGACGTTACAGTGCTGTGAATAAGATATGACCCAGTAGTAGAATCTTACTAAAAATAACTGAATTGATGATTAAAGTTAAAAAGTTCAGATGTACAATAATTCAGACATTTTTAATAATATTGTTTCAAAATATATTAATAATTAAAAACAATTAATTAAAAGTCAATATACATCGCCTATTTGCTGAAAAATTACCAAACCAACTTTTTGAAATTGTGTTTGATAATTCAGTCCAAAATAAAATTTCATCAGAGAAAAAAACACATTGAAAGTCTGTATATTTATCTTCCGGAAGAAGATGTTAAATACTTTTCTAAATTAATATCTAGAGAAAAAATTGATTTTTATTTTATTTTTATTATTTACTAGCTGACCCGGCAGACTTCGTCCTGCCTTCAAAAGTATTTATAATATCAGATGGTAAAGAATGATTAGTATCTCGACGTGGGCGCCATCTAGTTTATCAATACCTTTACTTTTGCCTAAGAATTATATGTTGCGAATTTGAAACAAATCGGTTCATAAATAACCGAAATCAGCGCCACCTATTTATGGAAATTATGGAATTTTTTTTGTCTTCCACGCACTTTTTACGAAAAGAGGTTATGTATGAGTCGGTGTCGGAATACTTAACACCGCCACACGCCGATTAAGTACCCAACGCCTTCAGCGAGTTCTTGAGTTACGGTGCAAAAACACAAGAAAACTAAATATTGAGCCATCTGTCGGACGAACTTCATACTACACAGAAACACTACTCACGGCTCATAGAGCATGTACATAAAATTTGGTCAAAATCGGTCCAGTAGTTTTTGAGTTTAGCGATCACGAACATACACGTAATTTTTATATATGTAGAGAGGAGATATTCAGACGAATTTTCGGAATGAAAATCATTCGAACATAAATTTGTCTTTATATTTTGATTTTTATAAATATTTTAGTTCATAACAATTACCGTTCTAAGGAGTTTTGAAATTGAAAAATATATTATGTTTATGATTAGAATTCAGTTTTTTTTAAATTTATAATACGTATTATTTGCACATACGTGGTGGAGATAACGTAACAATTTTTGAATTCGCAAATTTCATATATTTTTCATTGTATATCCACCAATTTGATGTATACGATGTTATAACGCTTTTTATTTTTTGTTTTTATGGATAGGCGATTATAAAACGCCTAAATATTTCTTAATCTATAAGAGGTAGCGACCTGGAGACTAGACAGATTGATAGATCTCAACAAATTACCTTAGAAAATGTTCTTAACTCAATTTTTGGGATTTTGTGATATACGTGCAGATAACTCCGGTGCGACGACATGTGGGGGGCAAAAAAAAAATAGTCATGTGGCGGGAATATTTTTAATGGCTCAAGTTAAGTTTCGCAATTTAACCATAATCCACAAGTTCCTTGTGCCGGAATATACGCATATGGATCATTCCGTGATTGAAAAACAAGAAAAGAAAAGAAAAACACCTGTTTACCACCTTTTTTATTGGTGCTAGTTGGTCAAAAGAAAAGGTCTAAAAAATGAGCTCCATGTACAAAAAATGCAGCAAGAAGAATTATTTGATTTTCCAGCTTGTTTATTGACAGTTGTGCAGAGAAAAATTACAGTCCCTTGGCATGTTACTCAATTGCGTTTATACAAGCAGAATGGCTTACCGTTTAAATTATTCTGGAGATTCCAAGATTTTAATCTTCTTTTGGAGAGGAAAAATTAAAAATCTGAAAGATTCTCCATTCCAAACAAAAAATAATTGGGATTTTTGATCTGGCTTAAACTTGATACCACGTGTGTGATCCACAGTTTTAATACAAATTTAACAACTTCCTACACCGCTGTCAATTATACTCCAGATGTGGTAGATGAAGAAGGTGAAGAAGCGAAAACAGAGACAACTTACATTTTTTATTTAGTTTTTTATTAATTTTATAATTAAAAAAAAAATAAATGGTTTCCCATTACATCCCATGAAGGGACCGGGGATAACATCTCACAATCACTGAGGTGTGCGCTTTCCAGTTTTCACTCACTGATTGGGACCTACAGTTTTACACCGATTCCGAACGTTATATTGAGAAGCTTTTTCATGGCTATATACTCGATAGTGGCGACGTCACTATACGAGGTGACCGACGCCGAAAGAAATTTGAAGGTGGTCAGAGCAGGGTTCGAACGCAGGATCTCATGTACAAGAGCCGCGCACACTTACCATTGCACCACCGACGGCCACAATTTTATAATTATTGAATTATTTTTATTGTATATTATAATAACTTTTCAAGCTTTTCAATAAATGAATTAATCAACTCTCGTTTTTAACTTAGTCATAATGTTTAATTTGCCGACTTAATTCTTACAAACACAAAATTTTTACAAATGAAAAAAAATCGGGGATCCTAAGGACCTCATCTAAAATGGGATAAATACTGTTACATTTGAAAAACGGTGTTAATATTATTATAACAGGACACATATTTGACTCCTCTGGGTTTCGCCACAAACTGAGGATGCATATATGCGTCGCAATTTTAAATGTACTTAGTTTATTGTAGTTTCATCTGGTTTGTGGCCACCCCCAGCCTCATCGCTTCGGTCGCGAACGTGCTAAATCGTTTTGAATTTAACATTAATAAAACTGCATTTTCTCACTTAGGACCTTTGTGCCCACTTCAAATCGATTTTTGATTCGCAGAATTACATTTAAATACTATGTTTCTAAAGAACAGTACTTTTTCATCATCAATATATGTAATATCTTTTGACTTAGAAACACAAAGCAAACTAAAAACTACAAGTCTAATATTGTGCTAACTGCCTATGTATTCGTTGAGTATTATTAAACACATTCACATACAATAACCAAAATGTATAGAGATTGCCAGGAATGCAATCTTAATAGAAAAATTAAAGAATATCGTTCTCTCCCTTTCTTTGCTGCGGTTTACAAAATGACTTTGACATCTGTATTTCAAGAACTTCAACATTTCAACGTCAGAACAATACAACCAATGAACATTGGTCAAAATCAGTCAAGCGGCAGATATACAACAAAAGCAATACGACCCCAAATTTTGTGCCGTTTTCATCATTATCATTCAAAGCAAATTCAATTTAAGTTGCAATAGCAGTGAGACGTGCCACATTTGTTGGATTTTTACATTGCATTGTTAACATATGTTCATTCGTTAAGGTGACTTGGTTTGTTTGGAAAATGAATTCGAAGTTCTCGACTAAGATTATTGCTTATGATTATTCTCAAAATATTTCAGTTTTAGCAATGGCCGTTCGTCTGCTGGACACTTTCAAGACATAAATCGATAATCTGTAATACAATTACAACGTTTATGATTGTTAACAGTCAGAGACTAAAATATAGCTAGACCCTCATAAAACTGTGTAAACAAATTGGAACATTGACCGTTATAAAGTTTTATATTTAACGATTTTTTCTCAAGCTATTTTGATTCAATTTAAAACAACTCTTATTTTGTTTCCTCTCAGATTGTGAAACTATAGTAATAGCAAGCTGCTAAATACGTTAGGCTAATAAGCCTGCTATCGCTCCTACTAAACAATATAGAACGACTGATAGTATGGATTTACAGAAGAGTCTAGATGTAATATAGTGCACATCATGAGTACTGAAAGGTCTGACCTACTAAGACTGCACTGAATGAACTAATACGATACATCGAGAAATCGCTGTCTGCAAGAAGTATAGTATGTTGTTAAACTCTCTTGACACTTAGGTTGCGTGCAACGTTCGACCCTTAAAGTAAACGTGGAATTCATGGGGCTTGTATACGAAATGCGTGTCATGGTAGATTTGGGCAGTTCTGCTTACACCAGTTATGTTAACAATTGCACACCTGATGGATGGGTTTTGTCTCCACTTCTATGGAACCTTACGCTGAATGAACTACTCGCCACTTTTGTTGCTTATGCGAACGACATAACAACAGCTATAACCGCCATTCTGAAGGGTAGCCTGCAACCTTTAAACAGATTGGTGGTTGAAAATGGACACGACCACGATCGAGCAAGTTGTTCTAACTCGAAGTTATAAAATATCTGCTGTCGTAGATATTACGTTGAATGTTCGATCCCTGCTCTGACCACCTTAGTGTATTCGTGAGTAGTTAGCCATGAAAAAGCTTCTGAAAAAATTTTAATTCCCAGATCCCAATCAGTGAGTGAAAAATTAGAAAGCGCACAGCTCACTGGTTGTAAGAAGCTCTCCCCAATTCCTTCATGGGATGTAACGGGAAACGGTTTTTTTTAATACTGAAATAAGGCTTGCAGAGTGTTCCAAACAAATTTTAATTTCATTTCGTTTATTTACGTCTGTGGAAATACATATTTGCAGACTAGCAAATTTATAACCATTTAACAAAAATGCTTATAAGTCAATAAATAAAATAATTATCTTCATTAATCTAATTGATTAAGTAACAAGTTTCTAAAATCATTTTCAAGCCGGGTGATATCCGAGCGATAACAAAAACTATTAAAAGTATCATCTATCTACTTACAGGCTCATTTACATCATAATTTGTGTTTCAATATTATTCTTTCTTCTTCTTTAATTGCCTATTTTACAGCCTCAAGAGGACAAATGCTTTACACATTTTAATTAAACAAGCAAATAAATATATTAAACAAATTCGAACATAGTTCTCCAACTGGTTCTATCAATAGCCTTTTTTGCCAGTTGTAAACACCAAGGATTCGGAGAGATTTATCAGTCTTGTCTTTCCAGCGGAGTTTTGGTCGTCCTCTTTTCCTGCTTCCACCGGATACGTTATCGAATACCTTTAGCGCTGGCTTATCTTCATCCATTCGTATAACATTGCCTACCCAACGGAATTGTCCTAATTTGATTCGCCTAGCTATGTCTACGACGGAATACAAATTATATAGCTGCTGCTTCCAACGACGTCGGTACTCGCGGTTTTGTTTAACAGGACTATCCATTTAACTGAGAGTGTTTCTCACGAACACACCTACAAGTTTTTCATCCGCTTGCGATATGACCCAAGTTTCGGAGCCGCATGTCAGGACAGGTAAATTGAGAGTCTGATATAGCTGGACTTTTGTCTGTCGGGAGAGAGCGTTGTCCTCAAACTGCTTGCTGGCATTTAGTTTCAAGTACAATTCTCCTTTTTATATCCAGGCTGCCGTTCATTCATCGTGACGTAAATTCATGTACCACCTCAAAATTAAATCGGTTGTCGACGATTCAGTGCGCATCAAGTCGAGAAGTTTGTCCAGTCGTTGACACCATCAATTTTGGCTTGCCTTCATTATCAGCAAGACCCACCTTCGCTGAGTCCTTTTGGATTCTTGAAAATACTGCAGTTAACCATCGCAAATTTCGCCGTGTCATACGCCAGCTGTATCTGGCTTTTCGTGTTGATGATCTTGTTCGTATTTACCGCAGATTTTCTCATTATTATCGTCATTAAGATGTTGAAGAGATTGCACGAAAATGTGTCGCCTTGTCTCAGTACTCGCTTGGTACAGAATAGTTCGATGAGGTGTATTCCCAATTTTACTGCCCATTTGGTGTTGGTCAGCGTCGTTCTACAGAAGCGGAGAAGTTTTGCTGGAATCCCAAGTTCAGATATAGCTTCATAGAATTTTCCCCGTGTGTGGCTATAGAAGGCAGTTTTATAATCGACAAAAACATGGTATATTTTAATTTAATTTGGTGAGTCATTTCCAGCATATGGCGATGTGTGAATGTTTGGTCAGTCGTGGACTTCCTTGGTATAAAACCACACTGGTCTCTCCACATCCAATCAGGTTTTCAACAACTGGCTTTAGTCTTTCACATAATACGCTCGAAAAGACCTTGTACACAATGGATAAATGACTGATACCGCAATAGTTGGAACAGGTACACACATCACGCTTTTTGATTACATGACATAATACACTGAGTCCCAAATCGTCAGCTTTCCCCAACCACATACCGCACATAAGTTGATGGATGTGAGCCAGCAGGCCTTTACCACCTTCGGCTTTACTATTCTTAAGCCGGGTGATTGCCGTTCTAATCCCGCGTTTGTAGGTGGGGGAGGGGGGTTGTTACAATCTACACTCTCTTCCACAATCATTACTTCCTGATCTTCTGAAAAGTGGTCTCTCCACATTGTAAGCACACATTGCTTATCTGCCAACAGATTCCCAATCTCGTTCTTGCAGGAGGGCAGCCCATTACTCATCCTGCATTTTTTTCTTCTCAGCCGCATGTATCCCTAACTCGCATTATGCGTTGTAGCTGATTGTTTCGTTGACATACGTTCTGCGTCTTTTTCGTCAGTTTCAATCCGACATTCTTCGCCGTACCATGGCTTATCTTTCTGCGGTTTCTGATAGTCAAGTTCAGTTCTTGCAGCGGTTTCCAACGAATGGGAGATGTCCTTCCACTGCACTCCTGAGTCCTCGGGAGGGCGAGTATTCGGCTCTAGTACGAGAATGATCTTTTGCCGATAGGCCTTTGATATCTCCGGCATTTGCAGCTGGTCGATTTCTAGCTCTTCCCGTATTCTGCCACGTAAATTTTTCGCCCTGCTCAGCCTTGTGCGAATATTGGAACCTCGAATCACACGTATATCCATTATACTAGAAGAGTGCCTGCCATCTATTACTAAGTAATCAATCTGGTTCTTCATTCTCTGATCAGGAGATAACCAAGTCACCTAATGTATAGCCTTATGTTGGAAGCGTGTGCTACTAACTACTATATTCCATTCAAATAATAAATTCTATTAATATTTGCAAAAAATCATTAACGGAGAAAATTTTTCTAAAAATTATATGGTTTTATGAGTTTGGTTCGAAGCGTTCCAGATCACAAACGGTTACTGTTAAAGCGAAAATATTTCAAGAACATTGATAATTTCTTTTTAGGCCACCTTAATATATATACCACCACATATGTTGGTTTGTGGGTATGTAACTTAAAATATTGCCAAAGACAGATGATTTATTGACACAAATGTGCGAAATTTTCTGAATGCAGAAATGGTGAAGCTGTGAAACAGGATGTCTGTCAGAAGAATAACAACGAAATGAAAACGAAACTCTAATCAAATTGAAATAGCAAAACGTTTTAAGACTAACACATGGAGCTCTTTTGAATTCGAAGCAACTACATATGTATTTTTGTTCATGCAAGCTTTAAATTAAGCAATCAAATCACTATGAAGAGCACTTGCGTTACACAGTGGGGGATAAATGTTAAATTTGAGGAAAGTGTTAAATGCTAGACGGCATTCAGATTTTTTGGGTCAATTGTTCTTTATTTATGTTACGACCAACTCCGGTAAAGTTGCTTGTTACTTACAGAAAAATATTTTTTTATTTCAAAGAGCATTACATAGTGTTAACAGTTGAAAATGATTTTGAGCATATGGCCACCGCGGCTGTTTATAACGAAGCGCATTCTGGAAGTCCAATTTTGATAGCACGAACAATTGTGGCCTCAAAGACATCAATTGTTGCTAGTTGATCAGCGTAAGCCAGTGGCTTGACATAACCCCACTGAAAATAATCGAGAGGTGCCAGATTTTGATTTCAATAAATTGATTGTTGGATTCGCCGTATAGCACGTAGCTCTATCCTACTTTAACCACATCTCGCCTGGATCAATGTCATCCAGAATTTAAAAAAAAAATTCATTGATCATGGTGGAGTGACGACCTCCATTGATCATAACGCGAGCTCCTGTTACATTTTTTGAAGAAATAGGATCCGATGATACCACCAGCGTGTAATACTCACCAAATGGTGCATTTTTCTGGATGTAATGGAGCCCCTAGGGTCTGTTGTAGATCGGTCTCACTCCATAAGCGCCAATTTTGTTTATAAACAAACCAGTTGTGCCAAAAGTGAGCCCCATCGCTGACAACAATTTTTCGATAATATATAGGGTCAGTTTTTAACTCCTCTAGAATCCAATAGGCGAAAGATCGACGCATACGATGGTCTCGTGGCTCTAATTCCTGCAACAGCTCGAGCGAATACGGGTCCAGGCCAAAATTTTTGCACAAAATTTTCCATGTATTGGATGGAAAGAACCCCTATTTCTGCGACCGACGATGAATCGGTAAATTTGGATCTTCTTCCACACTTTCATTTACAGCGGCAATATTCACTTCTGTACTCACATTCCTTCGACGTGTTGGTGTTATTCCATAATTTAGAGAGTGTGTGGAGTGAAATACATCCATAGTTCGACGGAACATTTATGGGCGATTATGTCCGCCATAAAAATGACATAGTCATCAATAAGTTGGGCGAATAGACATGCCATATGCTATATTTCACCATCCTTACAATTTTGAAGATGTAGCCAAATTATATTCAAATATAGCAAAATGTGAAACTATATCTCGTTTTTACTTCGTGTGAATTGCGGGGTGTTAAGAGGTTACTGGAGTTTTATGAAATTTGTTGCATGTATTCTACTTGATAAATTAAACGATTTTTTTTGTTACCAAATGTGGGCTATCGGTCTTTCGCCGATTGGGCTCTAGAGCAGTTGAAAACTGACCCGATATTTCACCGCAAAATTGTGTTCAGCATGAGGCTCATTTTTGGCGAAACGGGCTTGATTATAAACCAAATTTCCACTTATGGAGTGAGACCAATCCACAACAGACCCTACAAAATTCACCGTTTGTTGCGTTTTACACGCAGGTGGCATATTGGATACTATTTCTTAAAAAATTTGGTAGGAGCTCGCGTTACGGTCAATATTTTTACGTTTGAAAATCTGGATGACATTGATCCGGGCAAAATGTGGCTTCAACGGGATAGAGCTACGTGCCATAAGGCAAAGGCAACTATGAATTTATTGAAATCAAAATTTGGGGAAAAGTTGATTTCGGGAAATGTACGTGTCAATTTGCCTCCAAGGTTGTGCGATATGGCACCGCTCGATTATCTTAAGTAGAGTTACTTGAAGTCACTGGTTTATTCTGATAAACCAGCAGCAATTGACGCCTTGGAGGCAGCAGTTGCTCATGTTACCAAAATTTTACTTCCAGAATGCGCTTCGTCTTGAAAAGCCGCGCTGGTCATATGGCCGAAATCAGTTCTCAATGTTAATGTCATTTACTAATCTATCAAATAAAAAATTACGTTTGATTAAAACCAAATTTTTTGTGCTATTATTCCCAATTTCAGTTGTTTTCAGCATTGAAAAAACATCCTTTATATTACTTAATTAGGAAATCAGCCTCAATGTTCACAGTTTTCAACCTCATGATAGCCTTCACAATGTCTGTTGTTACCTTGTCCAAACAAAAAGAGTTGTGCATGTAAGAACTTTAAATGTTAGTGCTTGGTAATCCCCGAACATATCGCACCCTAAATACAAAAGCGTCATAAATCAAAATTTCTATATTTTAATTTTTTGCTTAAAAACAAACACTGAGGACCATTTCCATCTGTTGTAACAGTCCGGCGTAAGTACCTCTTCGCTGTAGTTAAAAAAATTTAGGATCAATATGTCTACTTTTGAGACGCATCATACATTTTATATATTTGGAACTTAGTTTTTTGGCTCTACTGAAAATTTGTAAATTTAGACACTTTTGCATTTAGGGCGCGATATGTATAAATAAGTTCTTATTAATATCCCAGCAAAAAAAATATTATACCAAGAAGTAGAATTTGCACCACAACTCCTTGGTAAGATGAAGTGCTAATTTTGGTGCAGAAGTACTTCTTTTAATATAGCGTTGTCCAATGCAGCACTACTTCTTGTTGGACTGTTTGGAAGTGCAGTTTATGCTAAAATTTTTATGCTATATTTCGTCCGCAAACGAGTAACCAAAACTATTATTTCAACAATTTGTAAATTTCTTGTCATTTGAAACTTGGCAAGAAGTGATATGCTATTAAAAAGTTCTGACTTTAAGCAATAACTTTAGGGTTTAACTAATTATTTTATTAATTGTCCTTTTATTAGTACTCCAAAATCTTCTGCCAACAGGTGAAAAAGAAAGGAAATGAAAATCAATTTGAAAGAAAGTAAATACAAATTAAATACAAGTAATATATTTAGGCATCTTTGTACTTGTCCACTATCCCTTTAGCTCTTTAATAAATTTGCATCATAATACTCATAATGGATGTGATGCAAATGTAGATTTTTCGGAAGTGTTATTGATCAGCGTCAAAATTGCATTAAATATGCACATAGTGTTGCAGAAGATGTACAAAAATAATAACATCTACTAGAACTACTTCAGACCGACTAAATGACTCCAGCAAAGAAAATGATGAAAATTTAGCAATACATTTTTTGGATTCTATCAGAAATAACAAAAATATTAATATTGTAAAAATCTAGTAAATAAACCAGTAATTTTATTATAATACATGTATTAATTTTGTACAAATTTTTCATGTTACTTTTATGTTGTGCGATTTATTGGAATTGCATAACAAATGTAAATATTATTTGTAAACAAATTTGCTTATTATCCTCGGATAGATTGTAAATAAAGAGAATATGGAAAAAAAAAAATTTTTGGATTCGTTAAGTTGGTATTTTTTCATATTACATACGACCTATGTTTGGAAACGGACCAAGTAATTAAATATATGGTGCCGACATGAAATTGGATGGAACGCTAAACCCCCGCGGTTAGGCTAGAACGGCTGGAAAGACGTTCCCAACATAAGCTTCAATAATATAAATTAACTTGAACATTTTGTATAACTAGCAATATGTCAAAAACGACTTTTTGCGAAAAAGAACTTTTTTATTGTTGAATATGAATCTTTGGGGACTCAGAAACAATATTTATTCCACGAGTTTTTTTTTAAAAATTAGTTGTATTTCAAAATATAACACAGTTTAACCATTTTCGTTGGCTTAAAAATTAAAAAATTAAATTAAAAATAAAAAAAAACTGGAATTTTTTAATTTTTTACAATAAACTGGGTTAGTAGCCTTTCATTTAAGAAAAATATTTCATTCGTACACTGAGAGAAAAAAAATTATTATAATAATAAGTGGTAAAGGTAGATTTACGACTTTTTCATTTAAAATGGCACAAAAACGGCTACAGATTTTTGGCCAAAATTTTCTATTTCTCGTTTAGAACCTTAAAATCTAAAATTCCACCAAGGCGCTTCACGTCACAAAGCTTAGTTTGAACGTTATGAGTTGAGGAAGGTAAAAAAGCAAAAAATTTTGGATTTTTTCAATTTTTCATGAAGTTTTTTCAATTTTTTTTCCAAACGAAACATTGTACTGCGAAGCGCCTTGGTAGAATTTAAGATTTTAAGGTTCTAAACGAGAAATAGAAAATTTTGGCCAAAAATCTTTAGCCGTTTTTGTGCCATTTTAAATGACAAAGTCGTAAATCTACCTTTACCACTTATTATTATAATAATTTTTTTTCTCTCAGTGTACGAATGAAATATTCATCTTAAATGAAAGGCTACTAACCCAGTTTATTGTAAAAAATTAAAAAATTCCAGTTTTTCGGATATTAATAAAATTACAGGAAAAAATTCGTAATCAGTTGAAAAATCAATGACAACAAGAACACCCTATAATTCACATATCATGTAATTGAGGGCCACCCTAATGAGCATTTCAGATAGCCGAATGTATCCCCAAATCAGTACATATAATTTGGTACATATGTCTTTAAATTGGAAAAACCACTTTTTTTTTACATATTGCTATGTATAACACGGATAAAATACACGAAAACAGAGCGTCCATTATTTGGGTAAATCGACTGGCGAGTTTATGGCATTTTTCTACTTTCTTTTGTTCTCGGATTATGACACCAATTGCTTCGAGTTTACAAATAATCAATCATTTCTATCATCCTTAGACTGCATTACAATGATTGTACATTTAGGTATTCCTTTTTTGTATGATTCTATCTTCGAACCATATTGATATGTTTGTTTACATATAATGTTGGCGTAAATTACAATCATCGTAGTCAAACATACAGAAATATTTTAAATTATCTGACTAATGCATTTCTTTTGTCCGGTGTTTTTTCCATCCACTTCCCATAGCTATAAATTCCTACAGCTATGAAACAGACAATGGCTGCTTTGAGTTCTTCATTGCTGTGACAATAATTTATTTCGATTTAATGGCAACAAATTTTGCCACGAATAGACAAATCAGCATATCCGGAGATACGACAGTATCAGGCGAAAATAGATAAAAGGACTTGTTACAGTCACAACCACTTCAGGAAAGATAAATAACATTTAGTGCTGCTTGGTGATTTTAAGTGGATTAACAGAATTTCTTCATTGTGCAGTACATTAGGAATTTATTACAGTTTCAGTATAAAGCCCCTAATAAGAATTTTAATATTTTAGAATAAATTATTATGAATTCTAGATTTACCTTTCTGCACAATGAGTATCTCATATGTTCCTAAGCAGGATCGAGCTACAGCTTATGCCGCCAGACACACTATGTTATAAGCATTTCAAATAAGTCAGTCGAAGTTGGCCCACCCTGTATATGTATCGAAATACTCCTCAATAATATGTTCAATAGTTTTGATGAGTTCACCGAAAAGCATACCAATCACGTTAGCTGATGGAACACTTTTCTGCTCAACTTTTTGAAATGGGATAATTTGGGATGAATAGGGTGATATAAATACTGGCAGCGACATTACAGAATGCCGTATTTTTACCTAAGCAAGTTATTTTCAAGTAGAAGGTAGACAGAGCGTGAAATATAAACTATGTTTTTACGAAAATAGTTCAACGCGATTTGATTAAATACTTTATTTGCAACAGATTTCCATTGCGCATTATTTGACAACCATTTGGGGTAGAAGTTGCAAACATTCTATAATTATCTGAGTTACGTATATGTATTTGAGTGAAATTAGGTCAAAAAAGGTAAAACTTTACATTTTACGGTTCGCACTACTGTCCACATAGTCTAAAAGATCGATTAAAAAGTTATGATAAAAATATCATAAATTATACTGTGGAACCAAATTAAACTTTTTTGAAAATTAAAAGTTTCTGACAACGGATTCCAGAAAAAGGTTTACGTGTTGTCGGCGTTTTGAAACTATAGATACGTTGGTAATTAACCCTGCTGTGAGGTTAGGAAAAAAATACGAATGTTAGGTTAAGGGACCATTTGGTCCATACTGCAATTTTCATGCAGAATATCAATTTAATCGCATTCGTTGTATATATTTTAGTTCAATATTCACTAAATATTGTTATTATTATTATTATCATCTTTGTTTTGAAAATTAATGTAAAGAAAATCAAAGGAAATATACTATGGACCAAATGGTCCCTTAACCTAAGATTCGTATTTTTAACGAATGTTAGCTTAAGAGACCATTTGGTCCATAGTATATTTCCTTTGATTTTCTTTACATTTATTTTCAAAACAAAGATGATAATAATAATATTAACAATATTTAGTGAATATTGAACTAAAATATTTACAACGAATGCGATTAAATTGATATTCTGCATGAAAATTGCAGTATGGACCAAATGGTCCCTTAACCTAACATTCGTATTATTCCGCCGCATACAAGGTCCTCTCTAGCGTAATTTGAGGAGGATTAAAGCCGTTGGTGGCACACCTCATAGGACTTTATCAGTGTGTCTTTAGGCCTGGAAAGTCAACTATCAACCACATATGCACTTTACAACAAATCCTGAAGAAACCCCATGAGAAACAAATCGACGACTACTGCCTCTTTGTAGATTATAAGGCAGCATTCGATAGCACGATACGGGGACTACGGTTCCACCATAAGTATTTCGTATTTCTGTTCAGCTTACACGCGTTTGCAGAATGGCATTAACCGACACGAAATACTTATTAAGGATTGGTCAAGATCTCATATTCTGTACCAGCCGAAGCTTCAGGCATTGCGATACTCTATCTTGCGATCTCTTCAATATATTAATTAAGTTCATCGTGAGAAAAGCTGTTATCAACACGAATAAATCTATTACCAGCAAAAGACACGTGCTGTTCGCGTATGCTGATGATTTAGACATCATTGGGCGAAATCTGCGAGAGGTTACTGCAGTGTTTTCAGTAATTGAGAAGGATTCAGTAAAATTGGAAAATGAGGACAAGACACAATTAATGATTGTGCCAGGAAGAAAATCTACTCCATTTGATGACATTTTGATAACTGATATAATTTCGAGGTAGCGAATGAATTTATTTACATCGGATCTGCCGTGAACAGAAACAATAATGTCGATCTAGAAATTAAACGGAGAGTTGTGCTTTCAAAAATGTGTTATTTCGTTATAATCAAGCACTTTTGAGATGGAAAATCTTTCGGGGAACGAACATCTAACTTTGTCAAACTCTCATACAACCTGTCGTGCTTTATGGCGCAGGGTCCTGGGTCATATCGCATGTGGATGAAAGATCACTGGGAGTCTTCGAGAGAAAAATGCTCTGGCGAATACTTTATATGGTCATATATACAGCTGCCTGAAAAAAGTTTTAGAAGAAATGTGGTTTTGTACTAAGTGTGTTGATTTGAGTGGGAGGTACCAGAAGGGGAGTGGGAAAAACATACTTTTTCAATCGCAAACTTGTTTTGGATGAATAGTTTTCACTGACAAAATTTCATTGTGATCGCTAATGATTTGCGGGAGTTAACTTGCCCATTAACCAGCCTACCGAAAAACTCTTTTTAAACACCAAAATGGGCGTGGCAAAATCACCTTTGTCTTAATTTGCGACTGGCGTTTTATGATACGAAGGCTATATGTAACCTAATTTCATTAAGATCGGAAGTATATCCCGAGACTTATCGCAATAACAACCCGGACGACCACCAAGCTTTTGTGTGGGAGGTATCAGAATGCGCATGGTAGCCTCGCAAATTTTCTCCAGTTAAGTAGATACTTACATACTATTAATCAGTGATTAAGTTGAAGCTAAACTCATGATTTTGTATTAAATGTGTCGATTTGTATGGGAGGTACCAGAAGGGGCGTGGTCAAAACGCCAATTTTCATTCCCAAACTTACCTTGGGCAATTAATAGTCACTGAAAAAGTTTTGCTGTGATTGATAGAGTTTTACGGCAGTTATCGTATTGACCAGCCAGCCAGCCAGAGATACGTTCATATCTCAATCGTCTTGAAAGGTCCCAAAACGAATTTCGTCCAAAGATACTGAGGGTTCGTTACCTTCTATGCGTTACGTTTTTTCCGTATTACATGCTTCCCCATCCCTATGGGTGAGGGTATATGCATGTATACCCCATGCCTATGGGTGAGGGTATATAAGATTTCCCCCATACGTGTGGGTGAGGGTATAAAAATACACCCGTCTTAATAGACTTTTGTAAAGTTTCTCCCAAAAAGCTATTTGGTTTAGGGCTTTGATTTATAAATTAAAAGTCAAAGTCTGAGTTATTATTATTTGAACTGAGAATATGTCGCCGGGTGTATTCATGAAATTCACAACAATTGCCACCATAACAATTCTTTTCAGTATATAATAATGGAATCCTTAAACTCTTAGCTAATACCATAAAATATGTAGGGAATTTACATTCCAAATATTTAACCCTTTATAAAGGAAAATTCATGAATTCCAACAATGATAAACACCACATGATATTCGAATCGGTGTAAATTTATTAAAACCAAACGAATGGTTTTCGCAAATGCCGTAATCTCCCAAAAATATTTGCACAAAATTGCTTATATTTTATGAATATGAAAATTGTTGGCACCGAACTATCAAACGCAGTCAGTACTCTTGGGTTTTTTTTAATTGTGGAACTAACAATAACAATAATAAACACTGTTAAAATCCACTAACCATACGCTTCAATAATTCCATATATCTGGCTCTGGTTTTGCCAGCAAAAAACGAACCCCACCAGCACTACTACCACTCATATATTTCTCTTATGGCTGCAAAACCCAAAATTTTAGCGGTTTATGTGGTCAAGCATCCATAATGTTTGCAACTGGGTGAGTTTCTGTTTTAATTGTTAAAATATTTTTCGAATGATGCCAAAATCACAAACATTTATTTTTTAATGTTGAAACTAAATTCGGTTATCTGGAAAACTAAAGTTTTGTTTAAAGACCATTATTGCGACTTCATTCTAAATTTATTTTTCATGTATAAACTCATTGAGAAAAATATTTTGAGGATCTTAAGGAATGGCTGAATTGAGCTCTGTTACTTGAAATTAACAGATTCCTTTGCAGAAAATACTGGATGTAATACCAAACGCAGCTTTCGTTTTTTTCCAAATATGTTTCTGTATAGATACTACAAACTTACAATACAGTTGCCTACGTATCCCCCGCCGATTAAAGTTGGTCAGATTAGGAATTTTGGATAAAATTCAATTATTATACAAAAAACTGTATGGGGGGAAAAAACTATAAATTTGATATCCTTTCCCATAAATTGTGATTCATTCCCACTTCGCTTCCATCAACTTCAGGTGCATTTAAAAGCTTTGCCAGTGCCACTAAAGTGCAATTAATTGATATTGAAGAGAAAATCCCATTTATATTAATTGTCAGTTTATATTAATCCGCAGTTATACCGGCTTCACTAGAAGAAATTTACCATACGTTATGGTGGTGCATATTTGGGCACGGGGTCGAATGTATGTATTCAGTAGTCAGTGTGCGATGACAGCGAAAAAAGAGGATTTGAATTGTGACAAAAACAAACAATTTCGAAATAGTTGAAATATTTTTAAAACATTGGGAAGACATTTTTAAATTTTTGGAGATTAAAAGGTCTATAAGATAATGGGTGTAATTGTTTTGTTTGTTTAAAGATGACAACAACACAATTATATTAATGCATGAGAAGTTTTTATAGCAAGCAAACACTGAAAAGTTGTTGGTTTTGATGAAAGAATAGACAACTTAGGATATGATACTTACTGGCATGACTAGTTCACTCCGTTAGAAGTTCATATTCAGGTGCCGAGCTACGATACCTCGATACCATCGGCAGATCGTTATTGGTGTATCTATATATAAACTGTTGTACAAAAATCACATATGGGACTTGCCACGTGAAGCGGACAACAAGATTTATTATTTTTTGTAAATATTTTCATAATTTGGAATAGCCAGAGGTATAGCCAGGTCTGTGCAGATTTTTTGCATATAAAAGTGTGTATAACTTTTTTGTTTTTCATGTTAGAGACAAATCCTACTACGTAATCCTGGGGCAACAATCTCCGAACACAATGAGTAAAAAATCAGAGCGATTGTGGATCCGGGAATCCGGGTTTACAAATATTTTGATCCAAACGGTATAACCAGGTCTGTGCAGACCTACTACTTGTAATTTGTATGGAATGAATGGGGGGCAGGTGATAAAAACAGTTTTTGAGTGGGATTTGGTTGGAGAAAATGTATATATTGAATAGAGCGCAAACAATATCAGCAAAATTTTAAATTTAAACCATAAATTTTTTTTTTCATAGTATTAATAAAATAGCTTAAATAGCTACCTAAGATGTATAAAAATGCGTTTTTATTGTTCATTTCGTGGTTTTCATAGCATAAAATGCATTTATACGCACTTTTAGGACACCTGACTATGCATTTCCATACAAATCCCATGTAGGTCTGTACAGACTTGGTTATACCGTTTAGCGACAAAAAACCCTTATACCTCCGAGGGTTAAATGTACTTTTAGTAAATTAAGATGAAATTCGTTTAACGTGTGACATTTATTTGTCAGCTAATGGGGTTTTACAATTTTGCCGTGTTTGAAATTAGATGTTTTAAAGTATTGTTGCAAACAGGCAAAAATTCAACAAACTATTAAGGTGAAGGATTGATATTATTTATTTTTATTTATTTATTTACAAAATTATACATAAATAAAGGGTTTTTCAACAGAGACGCTACAAAAGTAAATAGATAGGGACAGCAAACGCCGCCATATTTTTTCCCACTCTTTTGACATTTCTCTTCAGTTAGGTTTGCCATTTCATCATGGAAAGATATACGAGCCAACAACGAGTCGAAATTATTAAAATTTACTACCGAAATTTGGAGTCAGTGGCCTCAACTTTAAGAGCGCTACGTCCAATTTATGGTCGTCATAATCGTCCTACCAGATTAACAATTGAGCGTCTAGTGGAAAAATTTGAATCCACAGGCACAGTACAAAATGTTCCCGTGCCAGTGAGACAAAGAAGTGCCCGTAGTGTCGAGAATATTGCTGCCGCTGAAGCTTCAGTTCAAGAAAGCCCAAATGTGTCTCTCACACGTCGTTCTCAAGCATTGGGCATCTCTGTGACGTCGTTGTGGCGAATTTTGCGAAAAGATCGTGGCCCACATCCTTACAAGATCAAACTGACGCAAGAACTGAAGCCGCTTGACCACCATAAGCGTCGTATGTTCGTGAATTAGGCTGAGCAACAACTTGAAAATGATTCGGATTTTCATCGGAAAATCATCTTCAGCGATGAGGCTTATTTCTGGCTGAATGGCGTCGTCAATAAGCAAAATATGCGTTATTGGTCAGACAGCAGTCCACACGTACTCCATGAGTCATCATTGCATCCCGAACAAAATTACGGTTTGGTGAGGTTTATGGGCCGGTGGCGTCATTGGGCCGTACTTCGTCCGTGATGATCAAGACCGGCACATTACTGTTCAATGATAACCCAATATTTTCGGCCCCTATTGGATAATATGGACTTGGAGGACATGTGGTTCCAACAGAACGGCGCCACAAGCCACACAGCGAATGCCACAATCAATTTATTGGAAACCAAGTTTGGTGAACGTGTTTTCTCACGAAATGGCCCAGTCGATTGGCCGCCCAGTTCGTGCGATTTGACGCCGTTAGATTATTTCCTGTAGCGCTACGTCAAGTCTATGTTCTATCCCAACAAGCCAGCGACGATTGATGAACATCGTACGAATATCGAACGTGAAATTGCAGCAGTATCGGCCGATTTATGCTTGAACACTGTCGAAAATTGGGTTCAGCGTCTGGACTTCTGCAAGCGTGTCCGTGGTGGCCGTGCAAAAGAAATCGATTTCCATACATAGTAGCATCGAACGTACTTTCACAGGAATAAAAAATTCCATTGGTATCTAAAACCGGTTTTGTTTTATTTAAAAAACCTTTTGTAGCGCTCTTATTAAAAACCCGTTATAATATATACGTATTAAGAAGCCCTAGAGTATAAACAATCTGTCCTGGAATAAACTTTATAACAATCACATACAAAGTTCTCTCGAGTTTAATGTGCCAAAGACTTAAGCCGTTTTTTCCAGACTTGATCGGTCCTTGTTAGTGTGGCTTCAGACCTTGGAAGTCAACTATCGACCAGGTATTCTCATAACGACAAATCCTACAGAAAACCGATGAAATACAAATCGACACCTACCATCCCTTTGTAGATTATAAGGCTGCCTCCGATATCCCGAGAAGGAAAACCTGTACCATGTTATGCCGTATTCAGCTGTTGCGAAATTTTCGTAAGGAGTTTTGCCATTTATCTCTAAACGGAAAATTTTGTTGCATAGAGTTACCACATATCTCTCATTTTGCTTGCAAATATTTAATTCCATTTCCATTTCTGAGATATTGGGGAATTAGCCAGACAGTGAAATCGTTGTTGCTGGTGATTTCAATGTCCATAATTCCTCCTGGTTAACGCATTCGAGCCATACAACTACGGAGGGACAATACGCTGAGCTCTTCGCCGCTCATAATAACTTAACGCAATTTGTGAATAATCCGACGCACATTCCGTGTGTTCAAGGGCACAACCAAAATTTCTCGTCTTAACTTCGTAACCAAAATTTCTCTTCTTAACTTCGTACCCTGAAAAGTACGAATTTAACACGCTGGCACCTCTGGGTAATTCGGATCACTGTATCATTTCAGCGTCCTTTTCGTATTCAGCTCTTCGTCTCGCTTCAAACACAGTCCCGAAGCGAACAATTTTTATCTACGAAGAGGCACGTTGGGCTGAGCTCAACAACTTTTATCAGCATTTTAACTGGAAGCTTTGTTTTCTGGACAATGACATAGATGCTGCTGCTGAAATGATCGAGAAGATAATTTTGATTGGTATGAATTAATTCATTCCGACGAAAATTATTTCGGTTAAGCCATCGGAAAAAAGTTGGTGTAACCAGACATGCAAGAATGCTGTCAGATCCAAAGAGGACGCGTTCAGAGACTGGCGTTCTAATAAAAACATTGATACTGAACTGCTACGCAAACAGGCAAGATCCAAGTGTGCCAAAGTACTTCGACGCGGAAAGTTTCTTCACGAACAGCGTATTCGTGCTAAAGTCCTTTCTTTCTCTAGTGGAAGCAAGAACTTTTGGTCATTTGCAAGAAGAATAAAGGATAGTTCTTCCTCTATCCCAACTCTTCTCAAAGATGACATAACATTCACTGAACCGATTGATAAAGCCAACCTCTTGGCTGAAATGTTTGCAAGGAACTCTTCCTTGCCGGATGGCAATCAACCACTCCCCGTGATCAATTACGTATCTTGTTCCATGCCCAAGATATTTTTTCGAACGCGAGGAGTTAAAAAGGTTCTTGCGAATCTCGTCGTACGTAAATCCCCGGGCCCGGATGGCATATCTGCACTGGTCTTGAGTAGGTGCTCTTCGACACTGGCGTGTCCACTGCGTAATCTTTTCAACCTTGCATGCCGTGCCGGAGTCTTCCCGGTGCGTTGGAAGGTTGCTAATGTGCAGCCAATCCCTAAAAAGGTGGTGCAAGTAACCCTGCAAATTACCGCCCAATTACAATTTGTTCTGCGCTCTCGAAGGTTATGGAGAGCATGGTTAACCACCATCTAGTGAAGTCTCTTGAGTCCAATGACCTTCTTAACGATCGGCAGTATGGCTTCCGTAGAATGAGATCTACTGGAGACCTGATGGCGTTCCTTTCATAACAGTGAGAGTAAGGTAGTGGCTCTTGATATTTCCAAGGCCTTTGACAGAGTCTGGCTCGCTGCTTTTGGTGTCGGTGATAACTTCACTCGATTTCTATCGAGTTTTCTCAGGGATCGCACTATACGAGTTGTTGTAGATTGGGTTTCAACCGACGAGCATAAATTGACTGAAGGTGTACCACAGTTGTCTGTTCTTTCTCCTTCTCTTTTTCTTATTTTCATTGGCGATCTCCTTGGTCAGACTGTGAATCCAATCTACTCTTTTGCGGATGACAGTAATCTCTGTCATTCTTATTCATTCGACCGTAGGCCAAGTCTTCAAGATATTGAAGTCAAACGCCGGACGATGAATGAAACACTCGGCCGGGATCTGGTGTCCATTGTTGAATGGGGTCGAATGAATAGAGTAGACTTTAATGCGGGTAAGACCCAGTGTTGTTTGTTATCGCATAAGCGGATTGCTGACCCAGGTGTGTCGTCATTGTCAATGGACGGTGTGGATATTGATGAATCAGACGCTCTTGATGTTCTGGGCATGAAAATACAATGTGATGTCCGTTGGGCAAAACATGTATTTGAAGTGTCGAAAGATGCATTCAAGTGTCTAGGCTTTTTAAAGCGGTGCAAGAACTACTTCACTCCATCTGATCTTCTTAATATCTACACCACCTGCATCAGGCCAAAGATGGAATATAACTCCCATATATGGGCAGGTGCTCCTAGGACATCTTTCGAGCTTCTCCACCGTCTCCAGAGGATAGTGATGGTGTTGATACGGAACAGTAGGGTATCCAACTCTATTGTCTCCCTTAAGCATCGTCGAAATGTGGGTTGCGTGTCGCTGTTCTACCGATATTTCCACGCCATGTGTTCCTCGGACATCCGCCAACTTATGAAAGACGTGAGGATATTTAGCCGAAGCATGCGGCTTTCCATCCGTTTTTTATCGAGCTGCCGGTTGACCGCACTACACGCTATGGAGAAAATTCGTTCTTCAACCGTACAGTCAGTATGTGGCCGTACTACTTCCGGCTAGTGTATTTCCCACCAATTGTGGCATATAAAGATTCAAGCCAAATGTCAACAGACACTACTCCCTCTTTCCAGCCTCCACTACCTCAATTTTCCTTCGCCAACACAATGCACTGCATTTATAGGGGCATCCCCTGAGTGTTGGTTTGATAAAAACAAAAAAAAAACTCTACGCACCAATTTGGCGCAGGATAGTCAAAATGCGTGGTCAGGCATTGTTGGTGAGAAAGTATATGTGAATAAAGCTTAGATTAGGGTAGATTCCTGGACCGAAATTCGGAATAGTGAACGCCTGCACAATGTATGCATACGACCGAAGACACCAGTCAAGTATAGGCAATTACGTAGAGTGAGACCATGTGGTTCAGATTATTATTTATCTGAATTATCTAAACAATATACACCGAAAAAGCTGCAAACTCAGGTACCCTCCGTATTGTGTACTCTCAGTAAAAAAGCTGAGCGGGAATAACATCCGGAGTACTGCATCGTAAAAAGCTAATGATGGCACGGAGAAAGTATCACCAGATCATCAAGTGGACCGATGGTGTTAATTCTTAAGAACACAATCTAGACTTCCGGATGATGAAGAACGTACCCCTTCGGAAGTATACTCACGACGCAACCCGAGAAAATATATATTTCAACTGAACCCCGGTCGCAAGAAAATATCGATCTGGTTGAAATATGGTGGTTCAGAGTTAGCAGATGTCGTTACGCCGGTCATCAGAAGTGCTTGGATAGACAACAAAATCCCTACGGAGTGGAAAGAATGAGTGGTTATTACTATCCCGAAAAATTGTGATCAATCGCTGGTATTGGAGAGGTATTACATTGGTCAATGCAGTAGGTAAGGTATTGGAGGAACTTGTACTTCAGCAGATCTCGCCGGTGGTATAATAAATTTTGTGGAAGGAACAGACAGGTTTCATGCCTGATCCGTGAACAGAAATGCAGCGTATAATGTTCGTCTTAATGGAAAGGAAAGCAATATAATTATTTTTTAAAGCCAACAAAATTTCCTATGGAACTGCATCATTGCGTTTTGCATCGCGTATACATAGTCATAGAAATTAATTGGGTTGAAAAAAGCTGTTCGAAAACTCTAACAGTGGCTCAAAATGGATTAAACACCATTAAGATACTGCTATGTTACAAGGCAGCCTCTTTTGGGGTGAACATATTACAGTTGGTAGGAGTATGATAGTAGTGTGCGCAACTCTTGTACTTGAGAACGTGGATCGATCCCTGCTCTGACCATCTCACACTTCATTCGACATCGGTCTCCTCACTTAGTGATGGTGACACTATCGAGTAATATCATAAAAATGCTTATCAAAAAACTGTTCGGAACCGGCATAAAAATGCTTATCAAAAAACTGTTCGGAACTGGCATAAAACTTGTAGATCCCAATCAGTGAGTGTACAAACTAAAAATCGCACAGCTTCCTGTACCTCGTTTCTGTAGTTCTCGAATCGAAAAATTTTTCACATTAAGCATGAAACAAAAAATTCCATCGTTTCCGAATTCCGAATTAAAGTTTACATGTTTTCACAATATGATCTGATTAAATGTTAAAGGGTTTTAATTGGAATAATAATATCAAGTTTCAATTCCCTTTAGGCTAACAGAGTATGTTTTCCAAGGTTGGGTAAAAAAAAATTAAATGCCACGGTTTGGATTCGAACTCACATTCTCTGGACGATGGTTTCGATGTTTGTGAAGCGTCATCTACAGCTGCGCCTATCCCATTAATCCAACGCAGTGTGCATTCACCCGTATCACTTGACGAAGTTCAACAAATTTACATAATTGTACACCATTTATACACGCTGAAAAATCTGTATATTGTTGTTGTTTGGATGCAAATATAAAGTGTGTTTGGAGATTGTCGCATATATAATATACTTGTGTCCAAACACATTGTGTTTGCTATTCAATATTACATGTTTGAGACACAATGATTAATATGATATAATCTATGTTTTTGCAACCCAAATATATTCATATTTGTGATACAAATACAGCTGAGTTGGGTGCACTGTTAGTGCTCTCTCGAGAGTAGGAGAATGAAATATGAACAACGAGAGAGTCTCCTTGTAAGTGTGTATCTGCATTTTTGCATTATTCTCTCAGTCAGCTATTCGTCAATCTTCCTGAATGTGCGTGTAAATTGCAGATGATTCTTTCTTTGGCTGATGTATTGCGTTTTACTTTCATCTATTGAGTCATCAATTGATCTTCGGATAGAAGACATCAAAAGCGCCTGATCAGTGAAAAACGAATAAACAAAGGCTTGGACGGTTAAATGGTTTGTGATGTTGCTTTGGTTTTTATACATGTATTTTTTATATATGTATGTGTGCTACCAAAGTGAGTAACGACTTTGAGGAAGCAAACTGGAAAGGGCAAGAATGTGAAGCCCTTTGTCTGTCCGCGCCTTTACTGATAAAATCGGAACGGCGAACCATTTGTGAAATAAGCACAATAAAAAAACACAAGTAATTAATCTACGTTTGGCTTGCATGAACCAGATTTGTATATTGCTTATGTATAATTTATCAAATTTCTTAATTTTCAAGGGCAATGGAGGCCGCGAATTTGGGGACAATCTTAGGCTATTCTTGCCAAAGCGTACTAAAGCTTAGTTAACAAAATCATTAAAAAATATTGCGATGACGACAAATTTAAAATTAACACTGGCACTAGCGCGGTTATTAGAAGAGCTATACACACAGAAAAATAAAACTCTGTGATACAGACTAGAACTCACCTAAAAGCACTGCAGCACTGCCAGAATACAACAGAAATATAAGGTCAATGGAGGAGAAAGGCTTTCTCTTCTTTTGATGGAATTATCGTCTTTTCAGTTTGTGCTGCTAATTACGGTACGATTGATGGTCTAACTATAGTGTCGTATCAGGCACAGTAGTTAGGTATCTGATGATAGACTTGTCACAGAGTTCGAATCTAGTGCGGAACTGAATTGACCATTATTTTAACAAAAGCCAACCATATTTCACTTTAACAATTGTTCTCCCTCTTGTAGGCTAGTAGTATGAACTTCTAATACATTAACTAAAACTAATAAAATGAGTCATAAAATTGAAATGAAAGGACGAGATGTTATCTTTGCATCGAACTAAATACTATTGTAAGTCCAAACATTGAGTTTATAAAGATACTTAATTTAAATTCTCAGTACATGTTGTAATAAAGGGCTTTCCAATAAGAGCACTACAAAAGATTTTTTAAATAAAACAAAACCGGTTTTAGATGCCAATGCAATTCTTTATTCCTATGAAATTACGTTCGATGCCATTATGCACGGAACTCGATTTCTTTTGCATGGCCACCACGGGCACGCTTGCAGAAGTCCAGACGCTGATACTTCTGCAATTTCACGTCCGATATTCGTATGAAGTTCATCAATCGTCGCTAGCTTGTTGGCATAGACCATAGACTGACGCCGTCCTGTTGGAACCACATCTCCTCCAAGTCCATATTATCCAATTGGGGTCAAAAATATTCGGTTATCATTGAACGGTAGCGATTCGCATTCACAGTAATGTGCCGGTCTTGATCATCACGGAAGAAGTACGGCCCAATGACGCCGCCTGCCCATAAACCGCACCAAATCGTAATTTTTTCGGGATGCAATGATGACTCATGGATTACGTGTGGATTGCTGTCTGACCAATAACGCATATTTTGCTTATTGATGAAGCCATTTAGCCAGAAATGAGCCTCATCGCTGACGACCATAAACTGGACGTAGCGCTCTTAAAGTTGAGGCCACTGATTCCAATGTAAAATATTTTCGACTCGTTGTTGGCTCGTATATATTTCCATGACGAAATAACAAACCTTACTGAAGAGAAATGTCAAAAGAGCGGAAAAAATATGGCGTCGTTTGCTGTCCCTATCGATTTACTTTTGCAGCGTCTCTGTTGAAAAACCCGTTACAAACCTTAGAAACAAATCACAACATCGAACTAACTTAAATCAAATAGATGGCAAATTAGAGATTGTACAGATTTTACGCACTTAAACCTTTTTACGGGTTGCTATTTATATTTTGGGCCCAGCAATAAAAAAAAAACAATCGCTTATCATTGGAAATGGTGTTATTGTGTTCAAAATATTCTCATATTTTGCGTAGCCAATTTTTCAAGCACGTTTTCCAACCCGATTGAAACAGCTCAAAAACATGGTTTTGACCGCTTCAACAGCTGCCTCAGATATATGCAGTAAAATGAAGTCAAGTGAGTGCTCAAATAGCCCATTGTTTTAGCTGATGTGTGAGAGCTCGCATTGTCCTGTTGCAAAATGATCCATATTCTTTTGATGTTTTTTTATATACCACCCAGAATTGACCTTCCTACGTTCCACTGAAGGCACTGTGGCCACGTGACACCTTCCACGAACAAATTTTGTTGGATGTAACTCATCAAACTACAGCTACCAAATTTTAAGACTAATATTAGGTTATTGGAAACTTGAAGCCACAACTCCTACCTTATTGCGTCTTTTCAAATTATTCATTTATAAAACAGTATATTTCTTCAAAGTCCTTCTAAATCAGAACATTATTTCTTTTCACTGCATATTTAACTGCATTTTTAACAATTTATTTAGTAGTCTATTTTTTAAATGTCTATTTAACAAACCGCAAATGGGTATGGATCATTTTAAGGCCTTAAGGTTTCTTAACTAATGAACTTTTTTTCAGCAATTTATAAAAAAAGTAAAATAATGTGCTATATTTTCTGGTTCACTTGAATAAAGGCACTGTATTATTTTCTAATTATTTTTAAAGTAAACGATGATTTTTTGATTGTTTATTACAATTTGTTACATCTTAATTATTTTACTAGTCAAAATGCCAAAACAAAAAATTGTAAATCTATCGGAAAAACTAAAATCTATGTTTACCGTTCTGTTGGATATTCGAACCGCGCAAAGCTAAAAAAATTGGACGGAGCCCAATAATTTTCGACAATTACATCAAGGACCCCCAGGGGTATGGAACAATTTTTAAAGGAAGGGTTTCATAGCCTTTATCTACGTATGAGAAAAGAAAAATCGTCAGAATTGCTTCTAATTCTGCCTTAGCCTTGTCAAGAATAAGAGCTCAAGCTGGAGCCGAAGCGCGCAAGTCATCAGGACGCAGAGTAATTAAGAGTTGTGAGTATCCTAAATACCTGAAATTACAAAAAATAAAGCGGTCACTTAATGCTCCTCGTAAGGTAAAGCGGCTTCAATTTGCAAGAGACTACATGGTATGGGATTTGCAGCCAAGAGGTCATGTAAATGACTCGAGAACCGTTGTATTTACGGATGAGAAGAAGTTTAGTTTGATTAAGCCTGATGGCTACAACTATTATTTCCATAATCTGAGCAAAGAAAAGCGTTTTTTGAAACGACATCACAACCGAGAGGGCGGCGTTATGGTGTGAGGTGCTATTACGTACAATGGCACCATCGATCTTGAATTTAAAAGTGCAAAAATGACTGGTGCAAGCTATAAAACGTTATTGGAATCGTCTTTTCCGAAGTTCAGTGAACTATTTGATCCCATATCTTGGATACTGCAACAGGCTAATGCCCCTATACGCAACGCCAGAGTAGTAAAAGAGTTCATTGCAAGCCAAAATGTTAATATTCTTGACTGGCCACCATATTCCCCAGATCTAAATATTATCGTAAATGTCTGGGGTTGGTATCTCCCCCAGTTCTATGAAGGAGGTAGACAATTTGATGACAAGAAGTCACTAATTCAGGCTATTAAGGATGCTTGAAATCAAAGTGAACCAAAAAAATAGCAAATTTTTGGACTTTTCTTTATAAATTGCTCAAAATAGTTCTTTAGTAAAGAAACCACTACTGTCATGAATTTTTCTATATCTCAAGATGTCTAGCTTTAATTTCCACTTTAGAATTCTGGAATCGGTTAGAAATTCCGAAAGATACAGGCTGCTGAATATAGAATTTTTAGTGCCTTTAAATAAGTGAACCGGAGTGTATTTTCTCATTGAATGAAGGCATTCGGGAGAGCTTCTCATAAATACTAAACGTTTGCCTTCTAGTTTTACACTCATTGATTAAGACTTGTAGTTTTACACCGGTGAACAACGGTATTTCTCATTGCTATATACTCGGTAGTGTCACCACCACTAACCGGGGTGACCACCGTCAAAAGAAATGTAATCTGGTTAGAGCAGGTATCGGACCCACGCTCTCCTGTACAAGGGTCGCGCACATTTCCGTTGCACAACCCATTAGGGGCCAGAGCTTCCCACAATCAGTGAGCTGCGCGTTTACTAGTTATACACTCACTGATTGGGAATTACACTTTTACTTCGGTTCCGAACGGTATTTGAGAAGCTTTGTCATGGCAAAGTACTGGATAGTGTCGCCATCACTAGGCGAGGTGACCATCGCCGACAGAAATATAAGGTGATTAGGGCAGGGATGTTCTCATGTACAAGATCCGCGCACCATAACCATTGTACCATCGACGGCCTTCTATGTAACAATCAAAAATCCGGTGATGCGATCCATTTTAGCACTATAGGATCCTTCTTAGCACCACAGTGTCTTCTGATGTATGTATTTTTGTTGATCGCAGTAAGAGGAATAGGTTTTCCCAGCTAAATGGAATTTAACGTTTTCACAGCAATTTATAGAACCAAGAATTCAAAATGCACCAAAACGGACTCTAGGAACTTTGGTGCACATTTCGATAGTTCAAATTAATTGATTGCCATAATGGCGGTGACTTAATCGGCAGGGCTTCTGGAATCGATATTATTGTATTTTGTACGAGGACAGATTTTTACGATCGCACGTGGTGATGAGGAACGAATGTGTTATAGTGTTTTTGGCCAAGTACCACACGGCCACCTTTGGTCTAGCCAAACATCACAGATTAACCTGATAAATTTCCACTAGATATCCACTAGACTACCCAAGTAATGGCTGCAGCGTCAGCTTCGGCTCCTTCCATAGCCTTTATTTCATCACTTGAAGATTAAGGCTTAGAAACTCTCCTTACAGGTTAGGTTAGTTTTAGGTTGGAAATAACAGGTCATCACTATAGACATTGTTAGTCCAATGTGATACCACGGGACTTCATATTCCGTTCCTATTGTCAAACCAGTAAATTCACATGCTACGGCTAAGGGGCATTCAATCTATATGATACACCACCCATGTATTCCAAGATGTAGCTAAAAGACAGAGGTGCAGTAGTTCCTGTCTAAATACTAAGTGCTAAAAATAGCCTAAGCGCATTCAGCTTCTGTCCAACAAGAAATTAGGTCCAAGATATTGTCTCCTACAACACAAAGGGTCGGAGAGTAGCGACGGCGATTTTCAACTCTCACATCGTCCTCTCTGTACTCTCAGCAGTAATCATGAGCTGATATTCCAAATCTAGACGTGTGTCTGTTTATTACACAGTATCCAGTGATCACAGCTACCACATATAGTGTAAAGGTATCCTGCCTTTAACTGGATATCAAGTTTAGTTTACGATTTAGGCCACAACTTGGCCCTAGTTGCCTGGTGGTCCTAAATTTTCTGCCTACAGACCATATATGTTTCGAGTGTTTTAGATATTCGTTTCTAAACTTGAGGATGCACGCAAACGAAGCATACCAATACGATCGAAATATAGTGAATCAAGTAAGGTGGTCCCTAAACTGGTCTAGTCACCTGATCTGTGGTTCTCAGTATGTTTCTGTGCCCAGCCACACATATACGTCTGTTATCGAACGGCGTGACCATCCCATTCAGAGATGAACGCCAGTTATGAACAGTTTTTGGGGAGAAAGTTGTGGACAGTCTTTGAAGTCAGGAACACAAATGACAGAGATTTTATAACAGCCTGACTGTTAGAGTAAAATACAATAAAATATAAAGTAAAATATAAATCTAGAACTATAGAGCAAAATACAAATTAATGGTCTGGTAGCTGTTGTACAAGGTCTAGACCCAGGCGCTTAAGAATATACTCCAAATTTTACCTTATCACCTAGTTTGGAGTCACCAGTGTAGAAGCCTAAATAGCTTCTGGTCGGACTCTGGTAGTAAGTATTGATACCCAAGGCGGGGATGCTGTTTAGTACCAGAAAAATATGACGTAATGGTCTGGTAGCTGTCGTTCAAGTCATAGACGCAGCCTCTTAAGCATATACTCCAAATCTTACATTATCATTTAGTTTGGAGTCACCATGTAGAAGCATAAATACCTTCTGTAAACTGATATGCCTGCTTGGGATATGAGTGGAGAAGTTTCTGGTAAACGTCAGAGTGTTTGTTATGAATACGATATCTATTGTGGGTTACTGCAAATCCCCTAACTAAAAGGTCATCAGCAGTTGCAAAATCTGGCTCATACCGCTGGACATGTCTCAATATCTCTTGTTGTTCTGGCCAATCTCAAACCAAATATTGCAAATCGCGGTTTGATTATTCCACTTATTCTCACTACATGGCATGTGCCATAACTCCACATACTTACCTACCGTGCTGAAACGGAGTCTGGTGGCCATCAATGTAGATTAAATTCAAATTTGAAAGACTGTCAAAATTTAAGGCCATGTTCTTTTAGGACATCAGATGAACGATCAGAACCATATTGTTTAGAGAAAAGAAGACAATAATTTATGAATCAAAAAGGACAAACTATAAATCAAGTTGCCTTGCGGCAAAAGGAGTGATTGTAATAATATAATGAATACGATAATATCACAGATCCTTTACCTAGCACAACAAGAAACTCCTAACGGGCTTCTCACTATCGGAATGGACGACTAATGTCATCTTGAAGAGCATTCCAAGGAAAATGAATCTGTTAAACTGCCACACAACCATACTCCAAATATTGTAGTGAACAGACGACCTCCAGATCCACATCGAGCTTTGAATCCACAGCAATATTGATAGATATAGGATATAGAATAATGATAGTATACACCCTTTTGTAAAAATACTCAACAAGAGGGAATTATCGCATAAAGTGAGATCAAAAGAAGGCGATAAATATGGTCAGCTCCTTGGTAGCCTGGGTATCATAAGGAATCCCGGGTATAAAGAAAGTGGAAGATGGAGAAAGTTGGAAAAGAAAGTACATGTGGGCTGCATATAATGGAGGTCGCTCAAAGAGTGATAAATCTATTCCGAATGCAGGTACCCTATACAATTATCCAGGGTATTTTTGACGCGCTATTTTGGCACTTACCTGTTCAATAAAAACTATTTTTGGAAAAATGTCACAATTGTGTAGCTTCAGTTTTAATGCGCAAAAACAACGTCTGCTACTGTAAAATTTAAAGTAAACTCAATTAATTGCGTACTCCAAGTGTTTTTCTTATGATGCACATACATTTTGTGATAAAACACAAAAAAGTATCTGTGTAAAGGCTTGCCAAATTGTGTGTCATCTAAATATTTCTCATCTTAATTTTCGCAAGTACTTCTGTACTAAGCATAGATAAAGGAACATTCAAATGCATTATCTAGACCATGTTGTTGGCAGCTTATATTTACCTACCAAGGTAAATTCATGTATGTGTGTGTAGCACTATATGTCAGTGTGTAGACTTCTTGCATAGTTAGATAAATGATTTAATGTAACTACGTTTATGTGTGTGCCATAATACAATAGCCTTACAGTTTCCTGCAACGGGAACAGGAGATTACTACACGATTTCGCTAAACGTAATTATATCCTCGAACATCCAATGCTAGTGTAAATGAGGGAATACACGTATTCGTTCGTACAGCCTGTGGCAAGGTAATGCGAAAGAAAATACAATGATATCATTTGCAGAACACACACTGTAAAATAGTGAGGTGAACATGTCATGTCATTTCAGCCGGTTCGTTAAGGCATAAAATGGCATTAGCAACGATATCACCTTGAATGTTTAAACATAGTGAGAGGGAGGAGCTTATGGCGTCTAAAAGATATGAAATGCATTTTTAGTTCAAATGTTTAGGGAGTGATGTAGGGAGTAAGTGGTTTTAATGGAGATGTCGATAAGGATGTTCTACTTTACTTTTCTAATTTAGGGATTTGCATTTTCGTAAGTTCTAGCGTATATATTGGTAGGCTGCTGTTGTTACCATGAGTGCAACTGAGTTTTTTATATACATTACAGTAAAAGCATTCCCAAACATTTATTTCAAAATGTATCAACATAGTTAGTGTCAAATTACTTAATATATAGCCTTTGGTCAATAAACTACACATCCATTTTCCAACCACCGAAATTATATAATTCACTTGTGATTTTATAACACCAAATTTTAAATACCCTGTTCAATGTTTCATCCCTTCGCAGATGAATCAAGTCGAACCATTTAGTGTTTTATATCAATTTTTGTTTATAGCATTGATCTGTTCATCACAATGATTAAATTTTGCTAATGATAATGAAATCGAAGATGCACATTGGGACCGACTGGAATATTCACGGTAATAATATCACAACTATTAAAGTATTGTTCTCATCAGTTGGGAATGTACCAGGCATTCGTAGAGGAGGATTCGGTCTTGCAGAATATTATATTCGGAGGTAGCCTGTGTCAACGCGGTTGGTGCTACAGGTGCCAAAGTTGACCATTTTGGTGCTGTTGAGTCTTTGAAAGGCTGGTACTTCTACACTTATAGGTCGATTACAAAGACTGTTACTTTACTTTACTTTTTACTTTCGAGAATCTGATATACAAGAGAAGTAAAAAATTCACGGACTATTGTGGTATATGTTTTAACGTTATTAAGATATTATGTAACAAATTTTAAAATTGTCAATGTTTTCATTGAATTGTTTCTTTTTTTCTTTATAACTGGGCCAGTTGAAGCGAAAGAATATTTCTGCAAAAACACCACTAATTTAGGAATACTACAATAAGTTATCTCAAGGCGCTGGCTAATGCCGACTTCTCAAATTTTAAGTTTTTTTTCAACCTATAAAAAACCCACCATGATTCATTTAGAATTTTGTTAAGAAAATGACAAATTTCTAAGAAATCTATTCAAATTTTAAAATTTTTTTAAATAACAAGGCGTTGGCAAATATATCTAATGCTAAATTATGAACATTTGAAAGTGCTCCCTACAGTCAGCATTCTCTAAAAATGTGAAATTTTTGGATAAATTTCTCATTTTCGATGTTAGGCAAAAATTTAGTTTTTATATATTTTTTTTATTTGAATTGTAGATTGAAATATTCTTAAATAAGCGAAGAAATCGAAATATATCCTACTCGGAAAAGAGCTCTGTGCAGAGCTTAATGCGTAAAAAAGTCGTTGAATTTTCATACTAGATTTATTTGGGATTAATCTCGAAATATTTTTTACTATTAGAGTTGAAACAAATGAACTCGATGAAAAAAATTACAAAATTTGACCCGACCCCTATCGATTTTGATAAAATTCGGTGCATGTGTAGTTCTTTATAAGAAAACAATATGTACCAATTTCTGTACCTGTGACCGTTTTGGTTCGCGAACTATGGCACCTTGTAATATGTGAAAAATCGTAAAAATGTTGAAATGTATAGCTGAAGAAATAGGTCTAACTCTAAAACAACTTGTAGTAAAAATAATATTATGGGCTCATTTTGTCTTTAACACAACTTACATTTTATTCTTGAAAGGTCAAAGGTCATGTCGCATGTCCTAAAGTTTGGGAAGATATATCTCAGAAAGCGAAATTTTTTAAATTCTACAAAATATATATGTTGGTTCCAAACCTTTGCTTTACGCGTGTGCAAAATTTCAAGAGGGCGTTTTTTCAAAGTCCAGAGATATTAAAGAATATGTGATGCTATGTACAACATTTTTATTTTTTTTCTCAATTTTTTACTCCTAGAAAAAAAATTACAAAATATCATTCCCCGATTTTGATGAAATTTGGCGCGTAGTTCTGTGTAAAACAACAACATGTGCTAATTTTTTGTTTTACTTTTATATTTTGGATTCTAAAGTTCCAAAACTTGGTAAGTAGTGGTCTAAAAAATAATACTAAACTTACAAAGTTTACAAAAAAAGGTGTTATTTTTAATATCAATTCAAGTGTAAAAATTTTCAATTACAAAATCTGTAACCCTTTCCTTGTGGAACGAAGCAATGATATTTCTGTGCTCCAGGAATGGTACGTAGTCCAACAAATCTTTGGCGTAGAAATTCTTCTTCATCGTTGTGGTCTTTTTCTGTTAAAACTTGAAAGTTACAATTTGTGAGGTTTTCTAGGTACCAATCAAACATATACCGTGGAGAAGTCATTTGATCATCCAATGGACGTTGCAAACTGGCTCGATGTGCTTCTCTTTTAACGGTGGCTCCAAGTGCGTAACTAGGCCCCCTTTCCGTGGCTAGTTGCAAAGAAATGCCAATCAACGGTACATTCAAAATCTGCTTCGCGGTAACATAAGTTAACAAGGTTTTTTATTTTTAAATTGAGCAGCGGAACCGTCAGAATAGTACATAACTTTGTTTGGCATTTCTTTAAATTTGATTCTTAAAAATTCAATCATATTCCAGTGAAAATGGACTGCAACGGAATTATGTACAAGACAGTCAGATATTACAATGTAATTTGTATGTTCTATATTCCCATTTGATTTATAGTATATTGAAATCGGGTATAGGGTTGCTTGGGTATTATTCCAATGAAATCCGTGGACCGAATCTTGTACTACAAACGACGCATTTTCAGAAAAATCACATATAGAACAATATTCATTATTGCTAAACGATATTTTTTTTTTTTGTACCAGGAATGCAGCCTGTTCTTTTGCAAGGAATAAGTGACGCAGTAATATTTCTAATTTTTCGCATAATGAATCCAAAAACATATCAGCTTGTTTTATCATTGTTTCCAAACTGGCTCTATCAACAGTTACCCATTGCTTGTATGTTATTTCATCTATATCCTGTTCTTGCAAAATTTGTGTAAGTTTTTCCTTCAAATATTGTATTCCTGGATACATGCAACATTTGCCAAGATAGCAGTATGGCGACGCGGAACTGCATATCATTTTCTTGAAACAGTCTTTATATATTTCGCGCTTGAAATCATCAGCATTATCAGTTATTTTTTTTAAACAAACAAACACAAAATTGGCACATGTTGTGTTTTTACACAGAATTACATACGCGCCAAATTTCATCAAAATCGAAAATGATATTTTGCAATTTTTTTCTAGGAGTAAAAAATTAAAAAAAAAAATAAAAATATTGTACATAGCATCACATTTTTTTTTAATATCTCTGAACTTTGAAAAAAATGCCCTCTTGAAATTTTGCATACGCCGAAAGAAACGGTTAGGAACCACCATATATTCTTAATTTTAAAAATATCGCTTTTTGAGATATATGTTCCCGAACTTTAGGTCATGCGAAATGACCTTTGACATTTCAAGAATAAAGTGTAAGTTGTGTAACATTTTAAATACCCTTTTAATACCTACAAAATAAGACCATAATAAGATTTTTATTACAAGTAGCTTAAGAGTTATAAATATTTCTTCAGAAACACATTTCAACATTTTCACGATTTTTCTCACTTTTCAAGGCGCAGAATAGATATAGAATGGTCTTGAGCTTGAATAATAAAATAAAAAATTACCGATAAAATGACCGAATAAATAAAAATCATCCCTGATGAACGTAGAGCACGACGAAGCTACAGGAAATAACAATTGCCTGTAAAATTTGTATTGTCTTTTAGGCAACAACAAATAGCATTTCTAATGGGGCCCGCTGTTTCCCTGAAAATCTGTGGATAGATCTAAATAGCAATACGGTTTACAAGGAATCATGAGGATGCATTTTGCAAAACATAATTTAAAAAAAAAAAACTATATCTCTATTAATAGTTACATATATAGAATGGTCTTGAGCTTCAAAACCTCTGTGCGTAATTTTTGAAGTCATGGAAGTATAACCATATACGGTCACCACTACGTGAAAAAATACCAAAAAAAAAAGACTCATGTCTCCCAGTTTTGCTCAAAGTCATGCACTTTTTTGAATGGGCCCCCAAAGGTTTGGGGCCTCGGTGTCATTTTTGCAAGGCTTATATCTTGCAAACCGTTCCGAATTTTGATTTACTCTCTAAGCAAAAGTTATAGCTCTTATCATATATTGTGAAGACGTAGAATCGAAAAACTTTATCATAAGGTCAATACCGCTTTATTCGCTAAACTTTAAAAAATTAGATTTTTTACCTTTTTCCCCTTTTCAGATCCATAGGTGGCAAACCATTCAATATTCAAGGAAACAATTAACAACCGATATGTACCTGCGATCCCAATAACCAACTTTCTAGAACATATGAACTTCCTAGGAATGATTCTTATATTGTGTACCGCATTCCATGTTGCGTGTGCTGAGCTTACTGCTTTGCCGGTGGTACTGCGGTCGGTGAGAGAACATAGTATCTCAATGTTCAAGCACACAGTGTTAAGAATCATTCCTAGGAAGTTCATATGATATAGAAAGTTGTTTATTGAGATCTTGATTGGTTCCTTGAATTTTGATCGGTTTGCTACCTATGGACCTGAACAGGGGAAAAAAGTTTAAAAATCGAATTTTTTCTAGTTTTTTGCGATTTTGACCTTGAAGATAACGTTTTTTTGATTTTATATGTTATCAATTATTATTCTTTATGACAAGACCTACAACTTTCCCTCAGAGAGTAAAACAAAATTCCGAACGGTTTGCAAGATAAGATATTCTCCCAACTATATTCTGGGTGAACCATGTATGTGCTTGGAACACACTTCAAACATTCATATGTTTTGCAAGTACCACACTCACTTGTATTTAAATGTAAACAGTATCATGTATACTGAACAACATGTATGGTTTTACGTGGAAACATATGCGTTCTTCATACCAAACATCCATATACCTAAGTGGAAGTATTCGCCGGGTTCCCCCAAACCTGCATATACTTACGTAGAAACATGTTTGTATTTCCTCCCAAAAATAATAATATTTAGAAACGAATTATTGTTTGATTTCAATATATATGTATTATTTATTATCATTAATTTTATCACTATAAATCTAAATTTATAAATAATTAATGCAACAAGTTTGAAGATTTACAAGGCTTCTATTTACGTTAACTGGCATGGAATGCATTATTGTTTTTTTCTCATGAAATTGGAATCTGTTCTCTCAATTTTTTGTTTTCAGACGATTTCATTTATGTTTTTGTCACAAACAATATACAAATCTATTTCACGCAAGCCAAGCGTGGATTAATTACTTGTGTTTTTTATTTTACTTATTTCACAAATGGTCCGCTACTTCCAGTTGTTGCCCTGTCCTTAAAATCGTTGGTAGTACACATACATATATATGAAACTCATATACAAAAACCAAAGCAACATCACAAACCATTTAACCGTCCTAGCATTCGTGTATTCTTTTTCACTGATCAAGCGCTTTTGATATCCTCTGTCCGATGAACCATTGACGACAGAATACACGAAACTAAACCTCAATACATCAGCTAAAATAAAAAATACTCACTTCATATGTAATTTGCTTGCACATTCAGGAATTTTGCGAATCACTGACTGAGAGAATAATGCAAAAATATAGATATACACTTACAAGATACACTCTCTCATTGTCCCTTTTTTATTACCTTGCTTTCGAGAGGGCATAAACAGTGCAACAAATATAGCTGTAGTTGTATCACAAATATGGATATATTTGGGTCGCAAACACATGTATTATAACACATTAATTATTGTGTCTCAAACATGTAATATTGGGTAGCAAACAAAATGTGTTTGGATACAAGTATATTATATTTGCCACAAGCTCCAAACACACTTCATATTTGCATCCCAACAACGAAACAATACAGATTTTTGAGCGTGCAGGTATCACTCGCAAACGTAAGACATTGACCTGATTTTGCAATTTCTGTACCCTGCCGATTGCATCGTTCAGGAGGACAACTACACTATGACATTAGAAAATACTTCCTATTTTTACATGATGCCATTATTTTATGAAACTATGATTTGGGAAGTATTCTTCCTACGATTGGCGAAGTACTCTTCTAGCTCGATCTGCGGTAACACATTATCTATTGGTTTGGTTTATTTTCGATGGTAGAACAATAAGAATACAATTTTTTATAGTTCAATACTTGGACTTCCTTTAAGTGTGCCAAGCCTAATTAAATCCTTCTCAATACTCTGTGTGCTGCACGCTACTTGTACAATACTTTAAACGTTGTGTTATTATTACCGTGAATTTTTCAATCGGCTCCACTGAGCGATCTGAATATATCGAATCTATAGTCTTTGCTAATACATAAAGGCACTAAAACTTCCATATTCAGCAGGCTGTATGTTTTGCAATTTGTAACCCATTGTAGAATTTTAAAATGGAAATGGAAGCTAAATATCTTGAGATGTAAAAAAAAATATAACAATAGTGGTCTCTTAACTAACGAATTGCAATTTACAAAAAACGTCCAAAAATGTGCTCTTTTTTTGGTTCACTAGAACGAAGGCACTTTAACTAATTTTAATGAAAAAGAGTTTTTCTTGTTTTTTTAATTTATTTTATTTTATTTAAGAACTACTAGCAATGGGTACAACCGCCTTTGTTTTTATTAACTTAAAATATACGGGTTTTCATTGAAAGTTAAAGAGAATTTATGTAATCCAACGAAATTTTATTCCAAGCATCCTTAATGGACTGAATTAGTGACTGCTTGCCACCAAATTGTCTACCTCCTCCATAGACCTTACGAGATAACCAACCCCAGACATTTTCCATTCTGTGTTTAGATCTGGCGAATAGGGTGGCCAGTCAAGAATATTAAAATTTTGGCTTGAAATGAACTCCTTTACTACTCTGGCGATGTGTATGTTGCAATATCCAAGACGTGCTACCAAATAGTTCACTGAACTTCGGAAAAGCCGATTCCAATAACGTTTTACAGCTTGCACCAGTAATTTTTGCACTTTGAAATTCAAGATCGATGTTGCCATAGTACATAATAGCACCCCACACCATAACGCCGCCCTCTCGGCAGTGATGTCGGTTAAAAACCGCTCTTCTTTGCGCAGATCATGGAAATAATAGTTTTAGCCATTAGGCCCATCCAAATTAAACTTCTTCTCATACGTAAATACAACGGTTCTCCAGGCATTTACATGACCTCTTGGCTGCACATCCCATACCATGTAGTCTCTTGCGAATTGAAGCCGCTTTTTTTTCCGACTTGTATTAAGTTGTGGCTTTTTTGTAATTTCAGGCATTGAAGATGCTCTTAATTACTCTGCTTACTGATGACTTGCTCGCTTCCACTCCAGCTTGAGCTCTTATTTTTGATAAGGATAAGGCAGAATTAGAAGCAATTCTGATAATTTTTCTTTTCTCATACGTAGATAAAGACAAGGAAACCCTTCCTTTAAAATTTGTTCAATACCCCTCGGGGTCTTTGATGTAATTGTCGACAACTGTTCGTTTTTTAGCTATTGCGCGGTTAGAATATCCTTCAGAACGGCAAACATCGATTTTAGTTTTTTCCGATAGATTTAAAATTTTTTGTTTTGCCATTTTGACTCTAAAAATGATTAAGATATAATAAATTGTAATAAACAAATGCTCTCTACAAAAAATCAGCGCTTACTTTAAAAATAATAAAAAAAATAATCAAGTGCCTTTATTCACGTGAACAAAAAAATAGCACACTTGTGGACTTTTTTTATAAATTGCTCAAAAAAGTTCTGTAGTTAAGAAACCACTATTGTCATGATTTTTTTTCTATTTCAAGATGTCTAGCTTCCATTTCTATTTCAGAATTCTGCAATGGGTTACAAATTGCAAAAGATACTGAATATAGAATTTTTAGTGCCTTTAAATAAGTGAACCGTAGTGTATCATAGTACCCATTTTGATAAATTTATGTTTAGCCAGTATTTTGCTCTCCACAAATTCTAATTAACATGTTGCCACAATCATCTTGATTTTATTTATGTGTTATTTTGGAAATCACCCTTGTCCTTGTAGCCTGTCGCGCCCTGCACTAAACAAGGTACTTAAATTTTGATTAGAAATTTGATTTATGTAAATTTTGTGTTCATATTTGTAGCAAAGTTCATATTTATTTATTGAAAAGTGCAACAGCTTCCACCTTTGCCAATGTACGTATTTAATGACTTTTAGAATGACGCAAACTTTGACAAGTTCTTAGTAACACTTACAGTCAATTAAAATCGTCAATAACACACCCCACCCATATTCGGAGTAACATCTGTATATGAGCAGATTCGAAACGTGTACCGATTTGACTTATTTTTATTCCACTTCCATTCCGATGAAATCTGTGATTCCTAGAGCGCAGACAAGAATCATTGAAAGTTAAATGTTTACGTAGCTATATACAAATTTGGAACACTGGCATTTATTTAAAATCGAATTATTATGATTGACATTTCAAAAATATTGCATTCACGAGACGAACCAATCAAATTTGACAGTTTCCTATGTATGTGAGTTATGTCAAAACATGGAAACATGAGATCCATTTTCAGTCGATATTGTGTGCGTATTGTCATTAGAGATTCGGTGCTTATTCTAAATTTTTCTTGTGTGATTTCATTATTAGAAACCTGTTCGCTTCCACTCCCTTAGTTAGTCCCATGAATGTCATTCATCATGCTTACTACACTTCTTTCCAAATCCGTAAAAGTGACGGGTATATAACGACAATGCATGGATATAAACACAGATTAGCATTTAAGTTAACCATGTAAATGCTTCATATCATATTAAACCACACTCAGTCGTGTGCATTAAGATATTTATGTTAATTAATCTGATTGTTTTTATTCTCATTTTGTTAATTAATTCAATGAGATTCAAATGGCCTAATACTAAATATTACATTTCATATTGTTAATTTCATAAATGATGAATGAGTTTTAATTTGTTATTGCGCTTTGTAATTCTTGCAACAAATTTAAAAAGTAAACTGAGTTCATTAAAATATACATAATTATTTTCTTTTTTCATTGTTCTTTCAAACTGATTAAGCCATCAGTTAATATTTCATACAATAATTACATTAAAGCACAGACAGAAAATAATAGACAAATATTCTCCATTTTTATACACTCAGGAAAAATGAGAAGTCATGTATGTATCTTTGTACAAAATTCTTTGTAGCATTTCTTAAAACAATTGATCCATGTCCGTCAGGCAGTCTATCTGTCTAATTGCCATTAATCATTATCAACAGCGAAATGCATTAGTATTTTGAAAACTAAGTTTGGGGTTGATTAGCCCAATCTGTTATTGAAAATGTA
Source organism: Phaonia tiefii (assembly GCA_963931995.1). Classification (NCBI taxonomy): domain Eukaryota; kingdom Metazoa; phylum Arthropoda; class Insecta; order Diptera; family Muscidae; genus Phaonia; species Phaonia tiefii. The sequence continues at coordinate 320,375,643 of OZ008367.1, read as the reverse complement.
TGATTTTGCAAAACCAGTATTGGACGGACACATGCAGACGGTGAACGCGATATGAAACTTTTGAAAAACAAATCGATACATAGTATTCCTTTTTTGGTTATGAGACTGCCGTCTATAGACCGATACGTGAATACAATGCCAATGATTTCATTCAATTAACTCTGTCGATGTTGGGATGTAAATGGTACAGCTGAGAGTTTATAATGCATATATATTCAGATCGATTCCTATAGTCACCTTCATCATCAATACCCGCCTCATTCACTTTTTGCTATTCTATAATACGTTGGTGATATGATTGCTACAAACCATATGTTTTTATACATGTGCAAACTGAAACATAAGTGTTCTTTCACATCATATGTATTCTCAAATACTCGTGTCACTAATTTATATGTCAGTTTCGTTCGACGATAATATACACGCGTTTACCGTTAATCTTGATCGCGTGGCACCCGGGATTGAAAGAAATTTAAATATTAACTACAAATAAAATTTAAGACATATATTCAATGGAAGGGGTCAGAAGCAAAGGGCTGCAAGTGCACTTTTTACTCAAACAGAGTTAACAGCTTTAAAGAATTTTCTTGTGTATTTGTGTGTGTAGTCGAGGATAGCTTTTTAGCTTTTTAGATGAAAATATATCTCAAGATTTCTCAAATTAAAGAAGTAATAATACAGATGGGATATTTATGCTGCAATTAAATTTTAAACTTTTTTCACTCCAAATTTTACAAAAGTCACTTGCATCCCTTTGCTTCTCACCCCCTTAATTGTTTTTTTTTTTGGTGCAGGTCTAAAAAAAACACACCCCACCAATATAAAGTGTTGGTTAACTTTATGTTGGCGCATCCAGATATTGGAAGAGGAGTTAGCCAACAAAAACCAGAAATACAAAATTGTTTATGGGATGAGTTAACCCAAAACCATAATTCAACAAGAGATACAGCGGCATAGAAAAGGTAAACCATTTAAAAACTATTAGAGCCTTATAAATACATGACTATATTTTAAATACAAATAAATGTCTACTCACTCCCAGTAGAATTAAAATTAAACTCCGAATTGAATTTTTATTTTTTATATTTGACTCGCTGGGGAGCTATTTTAATACACAAAAAATTTTAAAATTAAATTCACTCGAAATTTAATTTTTTTTTCAAATTCGGAGAGAGAGCTTTATATTAAGGAGGAGCTGAATTTTTCGGTTCGCGAGCGGAATTTTTGCCTACTCTGTTTTTAACAACGTGGAATTTATTTAATTTGGTTAAATGTTATTTTTTTCCAGTTCTCCAATTTCATGTATTTCTCTAATTTTTAGTAAAATCAAGGACGATACACCAATCTACACTATGGCGCATTTACTTGGAATCACTCTGTCTGTGTCTTTTAAAAAATTGATGTCTTTCATGCCTGGATAATGTTCCAGATTTTGAACAACAAACGAATTTTTCGCATTACTGCTAAGCATTAATTTTTGTAAGGAAATGTGCGTTTTGTCTGACTCCATAACTAAATATATCAGAAAAATTTATAAATTTATAATGCAAGCAATATAGAAAAACTTCACTTTATATAATAATAAATGTCAGCACCACTTGCCGAATCAGCAAAACTCTGCGAGTATTCTAATATGCAACTGTTTAAATGAATCTTTATAATATTAAGAATATTCTATTTCACACACTTTGTTGCGAAAAATGTGTATATATTTGGAAGTCCTTAACATATTTTGTGTACCCTACATCGCAATAACAAAGTGCTTTATAGTGAATGGATATCTACGAGCTATATATTGGAATAACATATAAAATGATATAACTTCCAATTAAGTTATTATAGGTTCCCGAAGTGCTAAATTCATCTGGCAACATTAACAAAAATAATTATTTGTATATTCTTCTCATGGAAATAGATGATCTAATTATGTCAGGGTATTTCATGTTGGTGTTTATATCCTAAATTTAACATGATATTTCTCTTCATGCAATGCTAAGTTTATGTATTTATATTTTCTTTAAAATATAGTCATAATAAATGGCGGTGCATCTGATAGTAGAATCATCAGGTGAGCCTTGTCGTTTTTACTGTGTAGTAGATTGTATAAAATTCAGTGATCAGTATCAGTGATCGAAATCAATAGTTGTAATATTGCTTTTGACAGCATATTTTAAACCTTGCATATTAGAGTAAATTACTATTTTATTGTATTAGAAATTAACAATCTTGACCATCATAATACTTTTAAGGTGAATACAATTCCGACCATGATCGCCTTTAAAGCAAAATTCTTCATTTATTTTACAACTGCTAGCAGTTTTATTAAAATGTATTTTTTCGTTATATTTTTCTTCGTTTGCCAAAAGAAGGATGTTATTTTTTGCGCTCTATGTTTTCACTTTGGCATCCGCCTCCAATCTATTCATTACAGCTGTTGGCAGAATAATTTTTCTCAAGGGACGTTTTCCTGTATAAAACATTTCAAATGACGAGTGTGCGTGGGGTCGTGTGAAATAACATAATTTGTTTTTAAAATGATATATAGTGGGAAATTCGATGCATAATAGCTATTCAGGTCAATGTAAATGGACATCATTTGTCATTTAAGTTTGGTGTTGGAAATAATAACAGCATGTGATTGGATTTTATGTGTGATAAATTTTGTTTAAATAACATTAATACATATATGAGTTTTTTACGCTTTGGTAATGACACTAGGTTACAGACAAAATGTGAACTTAATGCCACTACAATTGGCATATGTACAGAATGGGCCAGAAGTCACCATGGGACCATATTCTTTGGGGTTATTTGAAGAAGAGAGTAATCTGAACAAGCTCGAGACAATCCTTGAACTCAAAGCCAACATTGTTCGAATTCGAATGTTACAGCCACAAATGTTGAACGGTGTTATGGAGAATGCTTTAAAACCAGTCCATCATTGCGAAGCTGAAAATGAGGGTCATTTAAGTGACATTATTTTCCGTGTTTAGAGTGAAAAGATTTCCATTTTGTATGTTTTATAATCTGAAATAAAAAAATAACGAAAAAGTTATTACATTTTTAAACCCCATGATGACGTTTAGCTCACCATGTAAAAGGTGAGCTTATACTAACCACTCCATCACCGACGACACCATTATTGTCCACTAAGTTCGAGGAAACGCGCGTTTGACGTAACTAAGTTTGTTATTCGTGTTTTCGGAGACAGAATCTCATAGTATACTAGTATATTATATGTGGAAATAGGGCTGCCAGATTGGATAGCGATTAATTCGAATTCTAGGTAGTAGAATCTCAAATTATTGTCGCTAACACTGTTTTAATTCGGTTCGCGATTTAGATAATATGGCCACAAATACAAAAACCAAATCATTGAGTGTTCGAACTTACGGACGATGTGTTAACACTTTTTTGTTACACGGTACCTGTTCGATTTCTATGAACACACAAGTAAATGATACATTGGAAAATAAAAAAAGAATAGTTTTTTGCTGAAGGTTCTTTTGCTATTGCACTTTATATTTTCTTACATATGCTTTAACATTAGATGTAATATTGCAAAAATAAACAAATCAGTATTTAGTTCACTGAAATAATTGTTTTTTGTTTTGTCATAAACAGAGCCACGACGACCTGCTTGTTTGAATCCTGGCATATAACTGATAAAAAGCTATATTTAGCTCACTGCAATAATTGTTTTTATTCTGTCATAAACAGAGCGATGCCAAAAAGTATTGAGTAGTATCGTGGTACAAACAAATGGTAGAGCCACCATACCAGCTGATTTGAACCTTTTTCTGGAGTGACTTTTTCTCTTGTGTCAAAGTTTGTTTACTCTAGTTTGTATACAACCACCATTCGCCTACTATTGCTGTTTTTGAAATGTTTTCTCCGGAAAACTCACAATGGAAACGTTATAATTTTAATTTTATATCAAATAAATTTGTAATCGACACTTTTTCTAATTTTTTATACATTTTCATTATTTTTCTATCAGCTGAGTTGAAACAATCCAGGCACTGAACGCAAAAGCAAAATGCCTGTCGTTTTTGGCTTGTTATATTTGTTGCTGTACTGAACCTACCATTATATTTCAGCCATCAATATTATAGAGAACTTATTGCACTCTTTGTCCGCTCTCATGTAGAGAGTCTGAGTAAAAGAGAATAAACGAGTCTTAAACTGCAGTTACACCTACCAAGATTATTGCTTTTTCGGGATTATAAATGTCAAACTCCATATGAAAAAAATTCGTCGATAATCCCAAAAACTCGTTAATCTTGTTTGGTGTAAATGCCGTATTATTGGAACGAAGTTACTTATCTCACGTTGCGGTATGGGGGCTAAATGAATAAAAATAAACAACTTTTGTTAAACACTATTATGATACAACCCTGCATTATCAACTAAATTGGGTACTTCAGCTTTGGTTTGTATCTAGCTAACATATGTTGAAAAATTTCTTGTTCAATGGGAAGTTTTCTAGGTGGAGCCCTGTGACCAATATTTAGTACATAAAAAAGTAAATTTCGGAATAAGTACATTTTCGTAAAAAATAATCATTTCCTAAAAAGAGTATAATAATATAATAATAATAATAATCATTTCTTTACAAAGTACCTGTTCGTAAAAAAAGTACTTCTTTGTAAAAAAATCATTCTCTTATGGCTTATTCTTACAGAAAGTGCATCTCCTTAAAAATAGTACATTTTCTTAAAAAAAACATTAACTTTTAATAAAAGAAAAAATTACCTTTTCGGGAAAATATAATACATATTCTTACGAAAAGGAAATACATTCTATAAAAACAAAAATTTTCTTAAAATTGTTATGTATATCATATTACAAAAAATATATTTTTAAAGATCCGTTTAAATTATCGCATATTTCAGCGGACGCCTTAGGCGTGTTGGAACTAACTAGTACATAATATAAAGCGAAAGGAACTTCTTTCCAGCCGGGTGGCCCCTGACACCTCATGTAATTTTCTCTTTATAGAACATTTCAATATAAATGGACCATTTCGAAAATGTTTTTACATAAAACCATACAAAAAGCATAAATATTTCAAAAGACATCAATATTGTAAATCAAAATTATGAATGGACCAAGATATGACAAAAAGAGGGTAATGTATTTTGAAGCATTCTCCAGATGTCGCCAGTGCTTTTGAGTCATACAATCCGTTCCATGAGTTCTCTATACTATTCAATACTTTTTGGCGACGACAACCTGCTTGATTCTTCGCTGCCGCTACATCAATACCATCAACTTATTTTTTGAGAAAATCAAGATTTTTAGCAAAAAAGTGAGGTTAAAAAATCGTATTTTTTAAATTTGTCCCCAATGGGTTAATAAAATATAATATATTTATACGCAGGTTTAAAGAGTCTTTAATGGTCTTTATAATGATATTCACCGGAACCAGATCGGACCATAAAAATGTGAGATATGGCCAATTATATACTCAGGCTTTAAAGGCCCATATCTCAAGAAGTTGGACCGAACCCAAACATTTGTTTTTTCTATTTCAATAAGCTTTTTAAGCCCTTTTAGGCCAAAAAAAAAATTGTCCTATGGCCGGTAAAATTTGTTTAAATAGAGCAGACTTAACTATATCCATATATACCGATTTCTCAAAAACTGGAGCCAATATGACACTTCCAAATCTACTTTCGCACTCAGGGGACTCGCCCCTAATAGTTCGAAAAGTATTCATCAAAGTTCATTTTTTTTCGGGTCAAAAACTATCACAGTGTTATCAACTATATTGTTTACTTTTGCTTTGGTTTGTGTCTGGACTAACTGGATGTCTCAAATATGTTGGGTAATTTTTTGTTTATTAGGAAGTTTTCTAGGTGGAGCCTGTAACCATTATTTAGTATATATATAAAAGTAATAAAAAACAAAAAGTAAATTTAGAAAAGCAAAAGTGAAAGAAGTTTAAAAGAAGAACATTTCCTGAAATAAGTGCCTTTTGTTAACAAAATTTAATTTTCTCAAAAACAAATACCTATTCATATTCATAAACAAAGTACATTTTCTTAAAAATAATACCTCATCTTAAAAAAAGTACACTTTCTTACAAAAAGTGTATTTTCCTACAACAAATTGCCTTTTCTTAAAACCTACCATTTTTCAAAGAGTACCTTTTGTATGAAACAAAATATCTTTTCTAGAGATGAATTCATACTCTTGAAAATCTACGTTATTCTTGAAAAACGTCCCCATACCAAAAAAATTCGCATTTCTTGAAAAACGCTTTTCTTCAAAAAGAAGGTATATTTGAAAAAGGGTAGTTCTCTTTAAAAAAAATTAATTTTTTTTAAAAAAATTCCTCTTCTTAAAAATAAAACATGTAATATCTTTGCTTTCCTTTTCTTGAGTAGCCTTTCTTAAAATAAGTAAGTTTTCTTATAAACATAAAGTTTTCCTATAAAGGGTACCACATCTTCAAAAAGTATGTACCTGTTCCGAAAAACAATTATTTCTTTGCAAAAAAAAAATCATACTCTTATCGCATTTTCTGACAGAAAATACTTTTCTTAAAAATAGTTCCTTTTCTAAAAAACGCATTAGCTTCTAATAGTATGATGTATTTTGGACGTTGATGTATTTGGCAAATTTATTGAAAGCCTTAAGTTGTACAACCTTGGAGAACATTATTATATTCCTGTATCGGGTTTTCCAATAAGAGCGCTACAAAACTTTTTTTAAATAAAACAAAACTGGTTTTAGATACCAATGAAATTCTTTATTCCTGTGAAAGTACGTTCGATGCCATTATGTATGGAACTCGATTTCTTTTGCACGGCCACCACGGGCACCCTTGCAGAAGTCCAGACCCTGAACCCAATTTTCAAGCATAAATCGGCCGATATTGCTTCAATTTCACGTTCGACCTTCGTACGAAGTTCATCAATCGTCGCTGGCTTGTTGGTATAGACCATAGACATGACGTAGCCCCACAGGAAATAATATAACGGCGTCAAATCGCACGACCGAGGCGGCCAATCGACTAGGCCATTTCGTGAGATAACACGTTCACCAAACTTGGTTTCCACTAAATTGATTGTGGCATTCGCTGTGTGGCCTGTGGCGCCGTCCTGTTGGAACCCCATGTCCTCCAAGTCTATATTATCCAATTGGGGCCAAATATATTCGGATGTCATTGAACGGTAGCGATTCGCATTCACAGTAATGTGCCGGTCTTGATCATCACGGAAGAAGTACGGCCCAATGACGCCGCCGGAACATAAACCGCACCAAACCGTAATGTTTTCGGGATGCAGTGATGACTCATGGATTAAGTGGGGATTGCTGTCTGACCAATAACACATATTTTGCTTATTGACGAAGCTATTCAGCCAGAAATGAGCCTCGTCTCTGAAGATGATTGAGGCCACTGAAGTTGAGGCCACTGACTCAAAATTTCGGTAGTAAATTTTAATAATTTCGACTCGTTGTTGGCTCGTATATCTTTCCATGATGAAATGGCAAACCTTACTCAAGAGAAATGTCAAAAGAGCGGGAAAAAATATTGCGTCGTTTGCTGTCCCTATCGATGTACTTTTTAGCGTCTCTGTTGAAAACCCCTTATTAATAGTATATAGATTATAAGCGACAATTTAAAAAAATTTTATTTCTGAATTGGTACAATCATTATGTGAACGCCAAACGTAATTTTTGTACATTAGTGTATTTGACAATATTGTTAAGTATATTAAGCACTACAACTTTGTAGAAGATATCAGTTTGTTTAATATTGAATACATACATATAAGTGAATATTTAAAGAATATGGTTAAAACAGCATATCTACACCAATTATGGAGCTCTAAATATAATTTTTGTTGATTACTGTATTTAGAAAAGTTATCAGGAAATTTGTAAGCTACACTTCTTTTCTTTTGAACACAGCTACTGCAATTTATTTACCGTTGGGGAAGAAATGTCAAAATATAAAAAATATGTGCAATTTTTCATGACGTTTCGTGAAATAATCGATTAACAGTGTACTTTTCCTTAGAAATATATTAGAGGGAATTGTGAAATGGGAAAATAGCTACAATATTGTCAAAGGTTGCAATGCAATATTTTAAGCTGTTTACGATTTATTGAAGAAATGGGGCCGAGAGCCACCTCCAAAATTTTCTTCGGCCTGTAAACAAAAATTTTTACGTATAGGAGCACAACCAAGTGGGGTTTTGTGATACCACGTCCAAGTACTTTCACAATTTTTTGGTTTAACCGTTGTGTCAACAGCTGTTGGGTTTTATCCACATCGACAGTAGATGTACCCGGGTACTTCATACGTTTTGTATGGCAGATAGTTGCTTTTGATAAACAAATATTAACTACTACCTGGATTCTTGTAATTTTCTGGTTTTTTTTTTTTTTATTTCTTGGAAATATTGTCTAGTTAACAAAACTTTTATCATAATTTGGGAAAAAAAAAATTTGGTACCTAAATAATCCATTTTTACCAAAAATGGGAATTGCCAAAATCCATAAAAATTTAACAATTTCCAAATTCTTTTTTAATCCTTGTAATTTGATCCCTTTTTACCAAGAAAAATAATTAACATTGAATTTTCATTCGCAAAATTCCGTTATATTTGAACTGAAAATCAACCCCTCTTGCTCATAGTGCTATTTTTAGTACCTGCGCAGAATAATTATAACTCATAAAATATTTGTTCAATGTAAACATTTTTTTTTTGGAATGTGTAGGAAAACACGTCTACTAACAGGAACAAGAGGGTATTTGGGAATATCTTGCCTACCTACCCTTGCACAACCAGTTTTGCAGGCAGAAACATGATTTTTTGCGCAGGTTTCGTTTTGAGTAGTTTTGTATGCATAAGTCAGTTTATGTGCGATTTTTGAAGTGTAAAGACCTAAAAATTTATTTTGTGCGGCAAATATTTCCAAGCTATGATACGAAGTTTCATCAAGATTGGACCAGCCGCTTGGAAGATATAGCAATATAAAGTGAACTTTGCCATTTATTTCTATATATTTGTATGAATTTTCATAGAAGTACCTGGGTACATCAGCTGTTGACGCTAGGTCATTTTCTAGTAACTGGGTTATATTTTCCAAACTGCTGCTCCAATCTTGATGAAACTTTTCCACATGATGCAAAAGTGTATGGTTGAGGATATCATGAAATTTCAGGTCAATCGGACTAACCGTTTGGAAGATACAGGAAAATTAAAGTTGCAAATGTACCCGTGGGCTCTACGATCGACACAACGGTTAATTGAGGCCGGAAATAAATTCGTTTCATTTGTGTCACAGTGTTATTAAATTTGTAACATTACAAATGCTATTCACTAAATTAGATGTTCTAATTTTCATAAGTAAATATTTATTAAATTAAGTAAAATTCTCTTATTATAACAATCATTTGAAATTTTTGGCAAAATTTACTTGAAAATTTTAATATGATATTCCAAGCAGTGGCCGTCGGTGGTGCAATGGTTAGTGTGCGCGGCTCTTGTACACGAGATCCTGGGTTCGAACCCGGCTCTGACCACCTTCAAATTTTCTTTCGGCGGCGGTCACCTCGCATAGTGACGGCGATACTATCGAGTATCTAGCCATGAAAAAGCTTCTCAAATTACCGTTCGGAATCGGTGTAAAACTGTAGGTCCCAATCAGTGAGTGAAAACTGGAAAGCGCACAGCTCAGTGATTGTGAGAAGTTCTCCCCAGTCCCTTCATGGGATGTAATGGGAAACCATTTATTTTTATTTTATTCCAAGCAGATAGTTAGCTTCCAAACATACCCCTCCATTGCTTGTCTATGCGTTCTAACAATAGTTGTGATTTTAGGGCTGGCTAACATTCCCTATCGTTTTTCAAATAACTCTGCACTAGCTCGCTTTGCGTGGTCTTATTGTTTGTCTTATATTGTGTCTTCTGTTCTCTATCAAGTTGGCTGCTGCAATGTGTTTCTTGTTTCTTCCAATGATGCTGCTACTTCAAAATTAAATTACAACAGATAAATCACGTTCTGATGATATTTCTAAAAATCACTGCACGCATTTAGTGTAGCATTTAGTATGTGTTGGCTAATGTTGATGTATATGCCACAACAGTTGATATGTCTCTATCTTAAGCAATATCGTTTTTCCTTTTTTTTCCTTTGAGTGTCCTTGTATTTTTTAACGACGTTCGGAGTATGGACAGCATCAACATGCTGCCCTAAGGATTTTTCTTGTCCTCCATCTATTTTCATTCTCATTTCAGTGCTGTGCTCCATTGAGGATGCAGCAGCCTTGGTTGTTGCTGCAACAGCTATTTATTTGTCTCTAGTTTTGTTCTTAATTTGTTAAAATTCACATTGGGGTAATTGGAGTTAAAATGTGCTCATGAATTATACACATCGCTGTGAATGCTAAACTTAAAAGGAAAAAGAAATATTACAAAAATATTTGAAATTATTTTTCCTCGTAAAACAGACCGTTCGTTGTAATATTTAAAGTTTAATTATAACAGTATCTGGGTGAAGGAAAATGCAAGTTAGAATAAGGAAAATAAGAAAGCGAAGCATTGAGTTTGTGCTGTGTTTAAATGTATAAGATTTGATTTATTCATGTAAACGAAACAATAATAACACCGAAATAAATATACCCTATTGCTTTTATGTTAACCCTCTTAATATAATAACTAGTTGACGAAAATTTGACCGGAATGAGTGTTGGAGTCGAATTTTTTTGAGGGACAATAAAGTTATTAATACTTTGGGAAGTACGAAAACGGAATAATGTGATGAAATTTGTATCACCATTGAAGATGTCAATTGTTTGGCATTACTACTTACGCTTGAGTGTCCAAAACCCGATAGCTCATTTATTGCTCGCCGGTTTTCTGAAAGCACAAACAACTGAATTTTCCATTATATTGCAAATGAAAGAGCAATTTGGATTGTTTTTGTACAACTTTAGATTTTAATTTCAAAAGTAAATAAAAATAACCAATGTTGTTTGAAATATTTCTACATAAAATCTTACACTTATTCACTTATTTAAAGGCACTAAAAATTCCATATTCAGCAGCCTGTATCTTTTGCAATTTGTAGCCGATTGTAGAATTTTAAAATAGAAATGGAAGCTAGACACCTTGAGATATAAAAAAAATCATGATAATAGTGGTTTCTTAACTAAAGAACTTTTTTTGAGCAATTGATAAAAAAAGTCCAAAAATGTGATATTTTTTTGGTTCACTTGAATGAATAAAGGCACTTTATTATTTTTCAAGTAAGCGATGATTTTTTGTAGGGAGCGTTTGTTTATTACAATTTTGTTACATCTTAAGCATTTTCCGAGTCAAAATGGCAAAACCAAAAATTTTAAATCTATCGGAAAAAACTAAAATCGATGTTTACAACAGTGGTCGACAATTACATCAAGCACCACGAGGGGTATGGAAAAAATTTCAAAGGAAGGGTTTCACTGTCTATATCTACGTGTGAGAAAAGAAAAATCTTCAGAATTTCGTCTAATTCTGCCTTAACCTTGTTCAAAATAAGACCTCAAGCTGGAGGGGAAACGAGAAAGTCATCGGTACGCAGTGTAATTCAGAGCTGTGACTATCTTGTATACCTGAAATTACAAAAAAGCCGCCACTTAGTGCTCCTCGTAAGAAAAAGCGGCATCAATTCGCAAGATACTACATGGCATGGGATGTGCATCCAAGAGGTCATGTAAATGACTGGAGAACCGTTGGATTTACGAATGAGCAGAAGTTTAATTTGGACGGGCCTGATAGCTACAACTATCACTTCCATGATCTGCGCAAAGAAAATGGTTTTTTGAACCGACATCACAGCCGAGAGGTCGGTATTATGGTGTGGAGTGCTAGTTTGATTAAGCCTGATGGCTACAACTATTATTTCCATGATCTGAGCAAAGAAAATGGTTTTTTGAACCGACATCACAGCCGAGAGGGCGGCGTTATTGTGTGAGGTGCTATTACGTACTATGGCACCATCGATCTTGAATTTCAAAGTGCAAAAATGACTGGTGCAAGCTATAAAACGTTATTGGAATCGGCTTTTCCGAAATTCAGTGAACTATTTGGTCCAATATCTTAGATATTGCAACAGGATAATGCCCTATGCACAACGCCAGATCTGTAAAGGAGTTTATTGCAAGCCAAACATTATCGAAAATGTCTGGGGTTGTTTATCTCCTTAGGTCTATTAAGGAGGTAAACAATTTGATGACAAGCAGTCACGTACCGTCGGTGGTGCAACATTTAGTGTGTGCGCCTCTTGTACATGAGTACTTGGGTTCGTTCCCTGCTCTGACCACTTTAAATTTCTTTCGGCGGCGGTCACCTCGCATAGTGACAGCGACACTATCGAGTATTTCGCCATGAAAAAGCTTCTCAAACTACCGTTCGGAATCGGTGTATAACTGTAGGTCCCAATCAGTGAGTTTCAAACTAGAAGGCGCACAGCCCACTGTTTGTGAGAAGCTCTCCCCAATTCCTTCATGGAATGTAATGGGAAACCACTTATTTATTTATAGTCACTAATTCAGGCCATTAAGGATGTTTGGAATCAAATTTCGTTGGCTTACATAAATTCTCTTCATCTCTCAATGAAAACCCGTATATTTGAAGTTATTAAAAACAAAGCGGGTTGTACCCATTAGGAATAGTTCTTAAATAAAGTAAAATAATTTATAAAAAAATTTTCATTAAAATTAGTTAAAGTGTCTTCATTCAAGTGAACCAAAAAAAAACAGCACATTTTTGTACTTTCTTATAAATTTCTCAGACAAGGTTCTTTAGTTAAGAAACTACTGTTGTCATATTTTTTTTATCTCAAGATGTCTAGCTTGCATTTCCATTTTAAAATTCTGCAATCGGTTACAAATTGCAAAAGATACAGGCTGCTGCATATGGAATTTTTAGTGCCTTTAAATAAGTAAACCAGAGTGTATTTAAATTTAGCTCTCAGAAAATTTTAGGATTTATTTCCATTAAGTCTCGCACTTTATTTAAAGCGTATTTATTAAAAAACAGGTTGACTTTTTTGAATTAAAAAAATTCAATTCGTAAGATTTATTTACTACAGCCGAAGCCGACGGAAACCTTTAACAAAACAAACGGTGCAACAAGATTTTTCGCCAGAAGGGACAAACCGGTTTAGCGGATTGACCTGTGTTTCGAATAATCTAGTGACAGCACTATCGTAGACATTATCCTTTCTTAATGCTATTTTTGTTAGCAATGTGACAAATCAGTTTTGGTGATCTTTCATCTGCAATCAGTTATTCTATATTACCCCTAGTTTGCGTGTTATCAGGGCTGAAAAGAAAAATTGCATTAAGTCTGATTAATGTTACTTAATGTCGTCAAAAGGGTCCGGTATAAAGCAGTTCAATCTGAAAACACTGTGAGTAATTTTCAACACATGGAAATATAACCATATACGGATACCACTACGTGATAAAACACCAAAAAAAGACCCGTCTGTCCAGTTTTTCCCAAAGTCATGCACTTTTTTTATGGGCCCAAAGGTTTTTGGCCTCGGTGTCATTTTTGCAAAAAAGTGATCATTTTGTCAGGCTCATATCTTGCAAACCATTCCGAATTTTGATTTACCCTCTGAGGGAAAGTTGTAGCTCTTGTCAGAAAGAACTTATAATAAGGACCCCATAAAATCATCATCTCCAAGGTCAAATCGCAAAAAACTTTAAAAAATTAAATATTTTTATATTTTTCCCCTGTTCAGGTCCATAGGTAGCAAACCGTTCAAAATTCATGGAAACAATCAACTACCTAAAGTCTCAATAAACGACTTTTTAGAACATATGAATTTCCTAGGAATGATTCTTAACACCGTTTAGGTAGCGCTTAGGTAGCCGCAAAAGTGAAAAATTTCCCGAACATTTTTTAATTTCATTCATTTTTTCATTACTTAGACAATGCTATCTATTACAAAAATAATATAAAAAAAATTTCTTTTATGTTTAAAATGTTGATGGCCCTGGACTTGCAAATCGTCCTTTCTTAAGTTCTGGATACAAATCGTCGTCCGAATCTGACTCTGATTCAGAACTTATGGTGTCCACAGGCACGTTGCTTCCAGACTGCCCTCCATCATCAGCTCTTCCTTCTTCAAATACTGCATTAACATCATTACTCCCTCAGAGAGTAAATCAAAATTCCGAACGGTTTGCAAGATATGCGCCTGACAAAATTAGCACCTTTTTCTTGGAAAATAAATGCTGTCTCAGTAAGTTTGCACTTTTTAAATCGAGTGTCATTTCTTTTTTGTGCAAGTGGAAAACACTGCAATATTTCAGCTGTCACATATGTTTATCCGATTATTAAAAATGGAGCGCTTTATGAAAGAACAACGCCTTATAATTTGTGAAAACTTATTTAGAAAATTTCGAATGTTATGCTAAGACCGTTAGCCGACTTCGAAGACTTTCAAGTCATGAAAGTGCAACTAATGTGTCAACCATTCCAAGAGTGGTCAAATATTTTTAGAAACTGGCTCGGTTATGGACAGGAAGACTCCTGTGCGTCAACGTACCGGTCGGTCTCTTGAAAACATTGCTGCTTTAAAGGAGAGTGTCCCTGAAAACCTGAAAACATAAATTCATTATCGTTCTCTACAACCTCAAATTTCACGAAGGACATCGCAGCGAATTTAGACAAAAGACTTCCACCTTCACGCGTATAAAATTCAGCTAACTCAGGAACTTTTTAAGAGATGAAGCCGAAGTTGCATTGACGCATGCATTGAAACCGTATTCGTTACAGAAACATGACAACGGAGTTCTTGTGACCTCAATTGGACGACATGAATAAGGACGACATGTAGTTTCAGTAAGACAGCGTCACCTGCCACCCAGCGCATGCAACAACCAATTCAATGCAGTTTTCCAGAATAAATTATCTCAAGAAATTCTGCTGATAACTAGCCACCAAGATCATGCGATTTACCGCCATGCGATTTTATTCTTTGGGGTTTTGTAAAATCTCGGGTTTATACTAATAAACCAGGAGCAATTGCTGACCTCAAATCCGAGATTTAACGCGTCATCGTTGAGATACAGCAACATCTCTGTGAAAAAGTTGTAGAGAAGAATAATGGCCTGTCATCAGAGCCTTGGGAACCATTTGACGGATGTTTTATTCCATCCTTAATCGGAACATGTCTTCTTTACAATCTAATAAAACAATCTCAACTATTCGGAACCGGTGTAAAACTGTAGGTCCCAATCAGTGAAAGTAAAACTAGAAAGCGCACAGTTCACTGGTTGTGAGAAGCTCTCCCCGATTCCTTCATGGGATGTAATGGGAAACCATTTATTTATTTAACTATCTCAAAAATACATGTTTCTGTTTTGAAACGAAAAAGTGCATTCTTACTGAGGTACCCTTTGTTTGAGATTTTGGAATAGTCTATAACAAAACAATTTTTTGTGAAATAGAATCTAATGTAGATGCTCTGTCGTCAGGAAATATTCTTTGCATGAGACCCTTTCGGGATATATGACAATCACGAAATAGATATGAAACCAATCTATACTCAATTAATTTAGTGAAAATAGACGACACTGATTCAATATGATTAGTACTCATCCATGTTCTAAAAGTATATCAATGTATATATCAGTATTAAGTATTACTATATCAATATTACTTTAAATCTTTATAAGGTTCGTATATGATTTGCATGCAAAATGTAACTATAACGGGTAAGTCACCAAAGAAGTTTGACGTACATATACCGTATAGTGTTGGTGTTGAAGAGAAAGTCAGTGTGACAGCTGACATTTCATGGTTATTAAAAATGCAACTCTAAATTAAAAAACGACGCGCTCTTATTGATGAGATATATTTTAATAATAATCAAGTGTATCCGAACGAAATTCAACATGATGGTTTCGTCAATAATCTTAAAATTTTGGCACATTTTGCCTACCGAAAAAAATCAGGTGATTGTTGAGGAACAGATGCATCAACAAAGTGCAAGTGGTTGATACATATTTTGAGCTGGGGACATGATCTGGCCATTATTCTGCGAAACTGCGATTGGGCGAGCAGCAACAGGTTATAGAGGTCTGTCGCGACATGATAATGAAATGTTGTTGTTTCGTAGTTCCATGAGATGGACATGAACAACATGTAGGCTCAACAGGTATGTACCTTATGCCATATATTCTGCGAACATTGCAATCACAATTCAATCTAACGTGATTTTTGGGACTTCCTTTATAATGCTAACTCGAAATAAAATTATCTCAAAGGACGTAACGGCTTGTTTTGACAGAGAAGGATACAACCCAATTGTTGTCATATCATTTCCCGTAACCTTGCATTTGAGATACTTTTAATTTTGTAAAAGATTTGCTTTTCAATTCCTGTGAAATCTTTATAAATTGCTCTTGTTTGTCTTCTCTTCATCCTTATAAATTGCTCTTGTTTGTCTTGTTTGTCTTCTCAAAATATATTGTTTCTCTTGATGTTGTATTGTAATCTTATCAAAATGCTAGGCAAAATAACCATTGCGACATGATATAAAATAAATATGTGAAAAACAAGAAATAAGACTTGACGACTGCCAGATTATGCAAAGTGTTATCATCAACTGATATCATGCTCTTCTTGTAGAATATTACCATGTTTTTGTAATTGCTTTTAAGCTTCGCAAGAGGGAAGACTGTGTGACCAATTTCATTGCTAGGATTGAGTTTCAGTCCACCAACTCTTTCTCAATTAAGTTCAAGTCTAATCATTTTCAAGTATTATCCTTATGTCAGTGTTCCCTACTAATTGGTAGTAGTGCTTAAGGAAGACAACTTTTAATAATACTATAAGTCTATGTAAAACAATCAGTAAGGGATACTAGTAAAACAAAAACAAATCTAAGTCAATTACTTCATTCTGACATAAAATTTCATATATTCTTGTCACATTATTTATTATTAAAATCACAATTAAAATCAAATAGTATAACTATTTCCTCACTCCAGATAGAGGAAAAGTTCCAGTGATTTTCGAAGGGGTGTGGAAATTTCCTTAAAGCACTAAAATTCCGAATTTCACTCAGCTATGTTCAATATTTAAACTCTTTTTCCGACTCCAACTAGTCAAATGAACTAAACGTGTTTAAAGGTTTTTTTAGTATTTTATTTGTGCACCCGATTTTGTTAGTTTAAGCTGATACTATAGATAAACAATTGCTTGTTTATAGATCACTTGCTGCTTAGCAACTTGTATCTGCCGCAGCTGGCAAAAAATGTCTAGCAACTTGCATCTGCCGTCGCTGGAAAAAAATGTCATTACGCGGTATCATAATTTAATAACTAAAATGACTGCCATTTTCGAGGTAGTATTGTATTTCATCATCTGTTTCCGTTTAGTTATGTGTCAAGATTTAAATAAGTTTATTAACTCTGAATTTGAGCCGAACTGAAAAAATTTACCCCAACTCAAACTCGCATTCCGGGCACGTTTCGTGAACTTCGACTCCTAAATTCCACCTCCGAATTCCCACCCCTGGATTGTCGACATATGCATTATCAATTTTCTTGCTGTGATTTTATTATGATATATAAGCTTAAATATTACATATTTTAAACGAAAACCTTAGTAATTGAAGCATTAACAAAAGTATTACGATAAAGTCTGTAAATAATGAAAAGCAATAGCAGAGAAGACAATAATAATAACAAACACAGATCAAAGACAACTAAAATTGAGAAATCATATGATAGATTCAGACAGAAAACATGAAACTACGATATAATTGTTGGATTCTCTTAATATAACTTTCAAAACTTCGGCACCACTGCGTGTGAGTAAGTACTGACAAATATCACTCTACACGTAAACTAAAAAAATAACATGACGTGGCTGGGAACACCCGATTGTAACGAAGTTCCTTACGCTATATATCTGTGCTGAAAAGGAAAAATGATTTAGGAGCTTATTGAAAAAAAAACACTACATAGATTACGAAGACCACTGTGGTCACCGTTACCGTCAGATGCAGTTTTTATATACTCAGGATATTTCAGGAACGTATGTACCAGAGATTTTCGACTTCACTGATTAAATGTTAGAACTTCACATGGAAAATTTCCTTAAAGGTGGTCATCTAAAAAAATTGGAAATGTACATACGCCATTTTTCCTATTCAGTACAGATATTATGCACTAGTTAGTTCCAACACTCCTAAGGCGCCCACTGAAATATACGATAATTTAAATGAATGTTTGAGAAAATATAC
This sequence comes from Phaonia tiefii, assembly GCA_963931995.1. Lineage (NCBI taxonomy): Eukaryota > Metazoa > Arthropoda > Insecta > Diptera > Muscidae > Phaonia > Phaonia tiefii. The sequence goes on along the minus strand of OZ008367.1, from coordinate 320,357,370 downwards.
TTTTTATAAAATGATATATTTTTTTTAAAGAAGAATATGTATGTCAAAAACGACTTTTTGCGAAAAAGAACTTTTTTATTGTTGAATATGAATCTTTGGGGACTCAGAAACAATATTTATTCCACGAGTTTTTTTTTTAAATTAGTTGTATTTCAAAATATAACACAGTTTAACCATTTTCGTGGGCTTAAAAATTAAAAAATTAAATTAAAAAAAAACAAAAAACTGGAATTTTTTAATTTTTTACAATAAACTGGGTTAGTAGCCTTTCATTTAAGATGAATATTTCATTCGTACACTGAGAGAAAAAAAATTATTATAATAATAAGTGGTAAAGGTAGATTTACGACTTTTTCATTTAAAATGGCACAAAAACGGCTAAAGATTTTTGGCCAAAATTTTCTATTTCTCGTTTAGAACCTTAAAATCTAAATTCCACCAAGGCGCTTCACGTCACAAAGCTTAGTTTGAACGTTATGAGGTGAGGAAGGTAAAAAAGCTAAAAATTTTGGATTTTTTCCATTTTTCTTGAAGTTTTTTCAATTTTTTTTCCAAACGAAACATTGTACTGCGAAGCGCCTTGGTAGAATTTAAGATTTTAAGGTTCTAAACGAGAAATAGAAATTTTGGCCAAAAATCTTTAGCCGTTTTTGTGCCATTTTAAATAACAAAGTCGTAAATCTACCTTTACCACTTATTATTATAATAATTTTTTTTCTCTCAGTGTACGAATGAGATATTCATCTTAAATGAAAGGCTACTAACCCAGTTTATTGTAAAAAATTAAAAAATTCCAGTTTTTCGGATATTAATAAAATTACAGGAAAAAATTCGTAATCAGTTGAAAAATCAATGACAACAAGAACACCCTATAATTCACATATCATGTAATTGAGGGCCACCCTAATGAGCATTTCAGATAGCCGAATGTATCCCCAAATCAGTACATATAATTTGGTACATATATCTTTAAATTGGAAAAACCACTTTTTTTGACATATTCCTAATTATATTTTCCCGAAAAGATCCTTTTTTAGAGAGAGGTACTTTCTTTTATTAAAAGCTACCGTTATTAACAATTATTTTTTAGATGAGGTACTTTTTGTAAGAAAAAGCCGTAGGAGCGTGAATTTCTGTAACAAAGGAAGACTTTTATAAGAACAGGTACTTTTTAAAGAAGTGGTACTCGTTTTAGGAAACGGTTATTTTTTAAGATAATGTACTTTTTTCAAGAAAGGCTACTTATCTCAAGAAACGAACGAATAGAAAATGTGTTACTTTATTTTTAAGAAAAGGTACGTTTAAGAAAGGGGTTTTTGTAAGAAAATATATTTTTTTAAGAGAAGGTATTTTTTTACAGATTTTTTTTTTTCAAATCGGAATTTTTTTCAGTATTGGTCCTTTTTTCAAAATAAGTAAATTTTTAAGAGTACTTAATTATCTCAAGAAAAGATATTTTTTTAAAAAAAGGTAGTTTTTTATGAAAAGGCAATTTGTTTTAAGAAAATTTACTTTTCTAAGAAAAGGTACTTATTTTTTTAAAAAATTACTCATTTAAGGAAAGGTACTTTTTGTAAGAAACTATACTTTGTTTAAGAATATGAATAGGCATTTTTTTAAGAAAATTTACTTTTTTAAACTTCAAAACCATTCTTTAAACTATTTATGCATCTCCAGAACTGAAACTTCATGACATCCTCATGTATGCATTTGAGAATGAAATGATGACATTTATTGTGGGTGATTGTGTCTCGTACATCGATGGGGGTGGTAAAAGTAAATATATGCCTTCAATGCCATTCTTGGTACATTTGTACCACTGAGTTGTTAGTATGGATAAATTAGCATTTTTATGTTATTTACTCTCTATTTTTTATTGCACAGTTACCTACGACATAACACAGCATAAAACATTATCTGATTATACATTTTGTATGAAAGTATTTATTTAACCTATAGAGTAACTTCACCATTAGCCGTTATTCAGTACAGTGCAATAAACGCAGTGAAAGAAGGTACGTCTGTTAGAGCTGATTTCTTCACAGCAAAAGATGGCACAAAATGGTTCAAAAAGCCTCCACCATCAGCTAGAATACGGGCACGTAGCATTGTTCATTAACAAGGTGGCCCAACGAAACGTCTACAAAATTTGCCTCTGAAAGAAATCTTGGAAACGTCTACCAAATTTGTCTCTAAAAGAAATCTTCAAACAGATAAGCACTGAAGAAATGGTAGACATCATTGTCAGAGAGACAAATAGTAAAGCTGAAGAGGTTTTCAAATATTTTAATGACATGAAGTCAACAACGGGAGTGGACTGCTGTTACAGTCAATGAAATGTACGCTTTTTTGGACTTCCCATTGCCGCAGATGTCACAAAATACAACTAAGTATCAGAATACCACTACGCTATGGCAAACAGATTGGTTTCCGATTTTTCACGCTTTCCGATTAATTTTTACAATGGATCAAATGCTTGGCACGTACACCTGCAGGCGTATAGCTTGACGCTGGCCATTCGCCTTTTTCTTCAATATATTAGACATAGCAGCCCTAGCTAGGCATATTATATACATAGCTTTTCATCCATCTTGGAAATTTACATTCTCTTTCCAAGGATCTCGTACAAAAAGAAATAGTTCGTCGTTTAAATAAACCAAGTATCGTGGCTCAAATAATAACTAGCAAAGTAATAACCGATATGATGGGACGATTGTTGGCTATGAAAACAACTGATGTTGCTTCAACTTCGTCGTCATCAGGCCCAGCTACAGTGAAAGACTGTAGAAAGCTGTGTGTGCATCATGATAAAAGATGTAGAAAAACACGGCGGACATGCTCGAAATGCAGGGAACCAGTATGTGCTCCGCATAGTACCACTCAACGTATATGCAGAAATTGCGATTATGTTTCTCCTTCCAATATTTTGTACTTTTATTTTTAGTTTTTTTAACATTTGTATTAAAAAACATTCATAATAAAGAGTAAATGATACAATTCATATAGAAACATGCTATGTTTTCGATCTTACTCCTCGTCTTTTTACCTGAACTCGGTACGTTTTTTACGCAAAATTGTCTCACATATCACCTCGTACACATATGTACAAACAAACATGTATATATACACACACACATACACACTAACGTATACACTTATCAAGACTTTCTTTAACTATCACATCGTGTACGTTTGACTATAATTTCAGTAGAAAATGCAAGTAAAATACACAGTGGTACAGCTGTACCAGCGATGTCAATGGAAGGGGTGTGAGGAAGGATGTCGAGGAAGGGTTAAGAAAATGCACTTATTTATATAATGTTCTTTTTAAACTTCTTTCATTTTTCACAGTTTCACAATCTCACAAAATAAGGTTTTGACTCGAATCTAAACCTTGGTACTAAGGATCTCCCTACAACACTATTTCACCCCTATTGAACAAGTTTTACTAGATCCTCGTCATCCCATTCCTCTTGGGAGGAAGCCTGGGCCAATAACTCTATCCAACTACATACTTACAATATATGTATAAGTAGTTGAATACAAAAACAAAACAACACTTCGCAAATCATATAATTTCAGAACACAAGTAATATTTGCATTGCCGATATTTTATAGATTCTTCACACAGGACCTGCAACCTACGGTATTATACATCAATAATGTAAAAAATATTATTTCCACATTATTCTAAAAGTTGACGTTCCATACCTGATGGACGAACCAAAACCTTTACAATTGACAAAGTGCAACATAAACAAGGTTATTTCTATTTAATGCACTTCATGTCAAACAATCAATCAAAGTGAAGTTACGGTTCTGTACAGCTCCACCGAAGTTAAACTAAACAGTGAACGATTCCCTTAATTTTGATCCAGCAGTTCAAGATTTGTGTATGTTTTCCCTAATTTCCAGATTGTATTTAATAATTGAAATTTTTTGTTTTTCTACCACTTCTTGAAAAACTATGGTATGGTGTACATCACTTTAGCATTTGCAGCAAACAGTTTCCTTATCGACCACATAATTATTTTGCTGCTTTCTATTCCTATTTTGCCCACTACAAGATAATTTGGACAATCATTTGAAGAAAAATCTAAAAACCAGCAAATATAAAGCAACGGCATGAAAAGAATATTATTGTCAGTCATTAAACAAGACAAGAATATTGTTTTAAACACCATACAATTTTAGCAGCTCACTTGGATTAAATACTAATAGCATTCTTAACATTAAATACCACTTTTAGGTTTTTTAATGTTCACCGGTTCCCATTTTACTATCTGAGAGCACATGCTACACACCATTGCAGCATCAATTTTAAAATGGAAAAATTTTGTTGTTGCTATTACAGTTGCAATCCTCGTCCGTAACTTTCCACAGACACTGTATGCACTTTACTCTCACCAAGGATTGACGCAGGAAAAAAAAGCGTTGGAAATAAAAAGCAAAACTGTAACTGTACCAGAAATTTCTTGGCGAACAACGTGTCTGTTTTAATGCCTCACTCATGAAATAAAACTGAAATACTGCAAATAATATCAACGAACATTATTTCCTACATATCAGCCAGAAATTTGTCTAATATTAAACCAAATGTAGGTACTACCACAGTAACAACCAGTTTGCAGTTTTAATAAAATATCGAAGAAAGAGTTGTCTAAATCAAAAAAGAAACATATGGTTGTTGAAATTAACTTTTCTACTGTCATTACTAACATATTTCATCGAGCGTAACCAAGGCAGCTAATTTGATGACTGCCAAAACTGGTTTAAGAAAGGTGATTCCATAAGTAGGAGCAAACGGGGGAAAACGAGTCTTTAATATTTACTGCAGTAATTGCTAAAAAAAAACATCTAGAGGAAACCCCGTCCTATGTCTTGTGATTCTGCAATATTGTTGAAATCATTGTTGGAAGTTTTTAACAGGTTAAAAGTCCAATGTGTGGACTGAGGATTGCCTCACACGTCTATTGTTTTTCTTTAAATAGGTGTATTAGGGGTTTATATAAATACCTACCTGTTTTAAAATAAAGAATGTTTTTGAACAGCCCATATATGGGCTGTAGACTCCCTGAAACAAAATATCCTACAAATCGCAGACCACATGTGGGCGCCGAATATTTGTAGCATTTATAATGCATTTTCTATCGCAGTAACGATAGCCATGGAAAAGCTTCTCAAAAATACGGTTCGGAATCGGTGTAAAACTGTAGGTCCCAATCAGTGTGTGAAAACTGGAAAGCGCACAGCTCAGTGATTGTGAGAAGTTCTCCCCTGTCCCTTCATGGGATGTAATGGGAAACCATTTATTTATTTTTTATCGCAGTAACGTGGTTTCTTCTTTTTTTCAGACAGTCCTATTATTCAAGTAAAACAAAAACTAAACAATTGTTTAGACTTTGAGCAACAATGAGCCGGAAGGGAAACTATACGGACGAAGAATTGGAAAGAATACTAGAACAGAGTGATTTTGAAGCTAGTGAATTAAATTCAGCGGATGGAGAAGAATGTGATGTATCTGATTTTGATAATGACGATAACTAGACAGATCCTGATATTGCAATTGCACCAACTAATTCCGGTTCCGACCAAGATAATAGCATTGTAATAAATGTAGTCGAACAAGCTCCAAGAAAGATCTCAATACCAGATTCAGAAAGCCAAATGAAAGAATATGATGTATCTGATTTTGATAGTGGCCACAGTATGACAGATCCTGTATTATACCCTAAGAAGACATCGTAATCCTAGACAACCAACTGATTCCGATTCCGACGACAGTAATAACATTGCAATATATGCAGTTGAGGAAGCTTCAGACCTACAGAAAACCAAATGAAAGAATATGATGAGCAATATGGATGGAGTTATGGAGCTTTTAGATCGGCAAATTTTTGGTGGTGATAGACACACCATACATCCTGAAAATATTTCCGGGAAATTTAATGCCAAAGTGGGCTACAAACACAATAACCTACATTAAGTGACATTAACCTACAACTGTGTTAAATGACAATGGTGGCAGGCTCATAGATTTTTGTACTAACCATCAAACATTTATAGCTGGTACGAAATTCCCCCCACAGAAATATTCACAAGTATACGTCGGAATTGCCTAATGTTAAAACCTTCAATCAAATTGACCATATTATTGTCAGCAAGATGTTTCTGGATTCCCTGCTGGACGCAAAAACCAGACGTGTATCGTTGGCGACCACGAACTCTTGGTGGGCACTTTCCGTATACCTCGAGAGACTGTCACCAATATTAGAGGCAAAATCGTAAAATAAAATACACACCATCTGCATTATCCATCTATATCAATGATCCACGATCAAAACCTACGCTCCAATTTTCCACGGGACAGTCCAAATAGGCGGTCGGGCTTTCTTTCAATGCTGTAGGAAACAGCCAAGTAGTACTTTGGTGAGAGCAGATACGTGAATATATCTTGGGCTAGTGCAGAATCCTGGACCGAAATTCGGAATCCTTAATGACCGCACAATATTCGTATACGATCCAAGACATCAACGTTAAAGAGGCAGTTAAAATCAGACTATCGGCAATCAGCACGTTGATTGAGATATAAGGTTTCCATTTAGATTACGACAATTATCTGGACAATATAGCGGAGGAAAGCGAAAAATCTGCGAATTCAGGTGACCTCCGTGTTGTAAACTCTGCAATATAAAAATCTGAGCGGCAACAATATTAGGAGTACTGCATCGTTAGTAGGCAATGAAGACACGAAGATATCATTAGAAGGTCAGCAAGTGGACCGATGGCGTGATTTCTTGAATGAATGCACCCCTTCAGAAGCATGCACATGGCGGACTCCGAGGGGGATATTTCGGAGATCGGGACGGTAATGGGGAAAATTAGGAAATAAAAATCTTTTGGTCAGCATGACATTCCTGCGTAGCAGGTGAAATATGGTGCATCAGTTTTAGCGGGCCACATTGCGCCGGTCATGCGAAATACCTGGATGGACGAACAAATTCCTACGGAGTGGACAGAGGGAGTGGTTATCACTATACCGGAAATAGGTGATCTAATGATGTGCAGGAACTGGAGAGATATTACATTGCTCAATGCGATGGGAGAAATAATGGCGACCTTTATGATCCACAGGATCTCGCCAGTGGTGACGTAAATTGTGCGGAAAGCGCAGGTGGCTTTCAGGCCTGGTCGTTCGGGTACGGACCACGTGGGCACACTCCGTATAATTATGGAACAGTCAGTTAAACTACACTCGCTTTTGTATCTACTTTTCATAGACTATTAAAAACACGCAATGCCTTGTCCAAAAATAGGACAGCAGGCAAGATAGTGTCCATGATCCGTTAACTACTTATATACAGAGATTCAGCGTACTAAGTTCGTTTTAATGGGAAGGAAGACCAAACTTTCATGGCATCTGCAGATGTTAGACAAGGAAGTGTCATGTCCCCCCCAAATTATTTCCACTACTTATGGATGAGGTAATGGAGCGAACTAATGGACTATCATCGTTCGGAATTCATTGGTGTATGTATTAACATCTACATGATATCGACTACGCATATGACATATGTGTTATGGCCCACAAATTTGATGTCATCGATGGCCAAGTTAAACAGGCTCTCCGAAAATTTTGAAAAAGTAAAATTGAGAATAAACATAAAGAAGTTTAAGCTAATGCGTATTCAAGCGGAACAGAATACTCCACTAACACTGGGTCGTTCTTTAATTGAAGAAGTGGAGTCAGTAAATTATTTACTACGCAAGATAGCCAATGATGATGGCTCCGCGTCTCGATCGCATAATATAGGTGATCGCATAAATAAGTCCCGTGTTGCAGTTGTAAACCTGCACAAAATTTGGTACAATGAGGGAACATCGGAAAAGAGGAAATTGCGAATATTAAATTGCAGTGTGAATTCTCTACTGTTGTACGGTTCTACGACTCGGAGCTTGACGAGGCTGACAATGCAGAATGTCCAAACGTTCTTCAATCGTTGGTTGAGTCAAATACTCCAAAAATAAATTTCTAATAAAGCACCCTGGCAGCGTTAATATAACAGTCAAGTTGTATATACTTACAATAAATTTATTTGAATCGGCCATTTATTTAGGAGCCTAAAAACAGATATTTCGACTGCGGCACTTAAATGGAACCCGAAAGGACGACGAAGGCCAGGAAAACCACCAAATACATGAAAGTGGTGCTGTAGAAGTAATTCAAACAAACTCGTCTATCACGGAACCAAAGAACTTGACAAAGACACAAATCGATAGAGAGAATTCCATATGTTCTTCGTGAACCATTTACTTAAACTTTGTATTGTAATATTATTTAACATATTTATATTTTGAAACAATTAGGACACATATATATATGTACAGAAGCTCTTGTCAAGCATTACGCAAAAATAGCTAACGACAAATAACGAATTGTGACAGAGCGCGTAAAAGAATCAAATTAGAAAAGTTATGGTCTGATGCAAATTTCAATGTGATACATGTTCCTTGTTACGCGAAAACTTTGACAACTTGCTATTTGCCATTTTCATGATAAAAAAGCAAAACAACTCACACTAAGGAACGCGGAAAATAAAAATGTTAAATTGTAATTAAAATTGGCTCACATGTTAAATAGAAATCTCAAGCGAACGGGTTTTATGGAAATGTTTAACCCGCGTTTCCACCGTTTTCATGCGTTGCAAAATACAACGAAATACGTGAGACATAAAACTGACACTAGAAGCATCGTGGAGCTTATATTCATTTGGATCTGAATACTTAGGCTGAAAAAATACAGGATTAATCAAAAAGTTTTATTTTATTCATGTAACAATAATATATAGAATCTTAATACATCTGCAATATATTTTCGTTCCTCATGAATCAATAGCATTTTGAATGATTCGGTGTGTTTCAGCACTGCAAAATTCTGTCTGCGTATACGTGATATTAAATTATACATTAATAATCATACGTCACCATGGTATTTTTCAACAACGACTTCAATGGAAATAAAACGGTTGTGTTAAATGTATTGCTATTAGGGAATGCAAATTTCCGGGCTTTTAAATTTCCCGGAAAAGCGGGAAAATAAACGAATTTCCCGGCTTGTCGGGAATTTCCGTTCAAAATGTTAGTCCCTTCTTTTGTAACCTTTTTCGAGTTTTTAATGTCCATTTTGTAACAAAAAGGAGAACAAATAGTACAGTCATATTACCTAAAGTAATCAGTGCCGTTTAATACATCTAATATTGACAGGGATGTACTTCTGTTTTGAATTTGGCAGCCTAATTTCAGATAAACTTACCTAACTTCCACACCAACCATCTCTAAATCTACTTATGAGTGATATGGATAAAAGTAACGTAATTTTTTCATACTTTCTCACTTCATCTGCCCTACGACATACAGCGTGCTATGTTGGTATTCAACCGACAATTGTTTGGCGGCGACAAACTCAATTTAAACTTTGACCGCTTGTGGCACATTCTGAGGTGAACTTATTGGTGTCGATTTCATACATAAAGGTTTAGTTCGAATTCTACAAAGCTTTAATATATCTTTAATGTATCACTGATATTTAGTATCCTATCGAAATGATATATATATATCACTAAATATTCTTACAAATATCTAATTTAAAATTTCTTATTAATCATTACAATGTTTTGGTATGTAGTTGCATAGATCAGATAAGTAAAATCCATCTTTCAAGATATAAAATGATTTATTTAGCCTTCAACGACAAGATATATTAAAGTTTAAAACTAAAATATAAATGTACATAAATATATGTATTTCGCATAAACGCATGCGCCTTCCATAGAATATTAAAAAATTTATAATACTGATCAAAGTAACTACACTCACAGAAAAATTCCGTTGAGGCAGCCGAATTAGCCGTAACCGAATTTAGAGGCTGTCACAACCTCATTGGAGGTTGACACAACCTCCTTAGAGGTTGACAAAACCTCATTGGAGGTTGACACAACCTCATTGGAGGTTGACACAACCTCATTAGAGGTTGACACAACCTCGTTGGTGGTTGGCACAACCTCATTAGAGGTTGAGACAACCCCGTTAGAGGTTGACACAACCTCATTAGAGGTTGTCATTGCCGAATTACAGGTTGTTACAACCGAATTAGAGGTTGTTACAACCGAGTAGTGTCACAAATGAATTACGTTATAAAAGGTTTTTTATTATTAAGTGATGATTTATTTTCCTGAACTTTTATAAACATCTTAAATAGCGAGAAAATAAAGTCATATATATGGGGTAAACTAAAGAGTAATAAATTTAATTTACATGCCTCTTCCGACCTTTATTGAAGTCTCGGCCATCATGTGATACCGGACTAATTCTGACATGTTGCATCGCTTGATCTAGGTCCTAAGGTATTTTGTATATAGACGATTGCAACATATTTTTAAAACCTTGAAAACTGTTGATATCTGCTTAAAATATCTGCAAACTAAGATGTTTTAATACAAAACACATTTTACTTACCTTTCCTAATAAACACAAACAAAATCTTGACATTCATTAATTCTTTTTAAAATATTTGATTATAGAATTTGAAACGTCAGATTTTAACTACATAGCATTACTTTGTGGCAACCGAATTGAAAATGAATTCGGTTAAACCTACAGAAATCTTGAGAAATTCGGTTACAGCAACCGAATTGACGCCAAATTCGGTCGTTGCAACCGAATTAAGTCTAGATTCGATTATTGTGACCGAATTGCTACCAAATTCGACATTTATAACCGAATTGGTTTTAAATTCTGTTACTACAACCGAATTGAAGCCAAATTCGGATTGGGAAATTCGAATTTGGTACCAGTTTCTGTTGTTGCATCCGAATTAATTTCAAGTTCGGTTGTTCCAACCGAAATTTTACAAAATTTAGTTGATTGAACGAATATAATTGAAGATTCAGTTGTCACAACCGAATCTATTATGAAACGAGGTTTCTACAACCGAATTTCGGTTGTGGGGACTAAATTCGGTCGTAACAACCGCTATTCGGTTGTGACAACCTCAATTCGGTGGTAACAGCCGAATTTACGGTTGCTACAACCTCTTTTCAAATAATTAGTGTACTGTTTTTAAAAAAAAAAAATTTTTTCAGTGTAGAAGATTAAGATTACTTTAACATAAAGTACTATTCCTTTGCATATTTTATAATACTTTCCACTTTAGCTTTTCGTTGAAAAATTTAAATTTAGTTTACTTGTATTGTGACAAATGACGCAGCATATAATTTCTGGCAAGTTGATGGTGATGTGTCTGAGCATTGTTGCTAAAAAGTAGTAAAAATTAGTGTAAAAACAGAGTTGCTCTTAGCTGATACAAATCAGATTCATCCGCTTAATGACTGATACGCTGCAGTGACACATTCGTTTTGTTATCTTTAAATATTTGAATACATACAGTAAGTGAAAAACAAACAAAAAATGTGGAATAAATCATAAGCCCAAACCTCAAAACTTTAACCGCAAGACTTAACAATTATTTTATAAAGCTTTGTTTTCCTTCATCAAACCCCACAATTACAGTGTTCATTGCAGCAACAACAACTGAGGTGCTGAAGCACAGCAACGATTAACATCCAAAATATCTTGTACATATGGTATGAATACATATCGACCAGACTGTATTCCTTAATAGCACCAGTAGCCGCTACACGCGCAGTACATAATTATGCTGACGCAGTGGGAACTGCAATCGTTCATCAGTCCCACTGCATTCTATTCTCATACACTGGCCGACGTGTAGAACCCAACACCTCGCGCATGTACACACACATTGTTAGTATGTGTGGTCATGCATAATTATTAGATACGATAAGAATATGATTATCAATAAAGCGTTGTTGTTCATAAACGAATGATAAAAGAAGTTCATTTTTTACATACAACATACTTTATTGCAGCAATGAAACAATCGTGGAGAGTATGAAACTTTTAACTGTGGTAATCTAACCCAAGTAACGGTAAAGTCGCATCCTTAGAATAATCGTTTGTACTTAAGTGAAGTGCAAGAAAATCTTGCTAGATTACACTTACAGAAAATTACTGCCTTCTTTACAACATTGTAACTGTAATAACGTCTCCCATGAGTTGGATTTTCAGGCCATTCGTAAAGTTTTAGGATAGCTCGTTGGTGGCTGATCTGAAATAGCTTCCTTCCTATAAGGGAAAATAACTGCACTGGACTTACTCCATTCACAAAACCAAAAGTAGTCACTATTAAACGAGCTTTCTATGTTCCTTCACCAAAAAAAAATTAGCTATGAATGCTGGCACACTTTCGAAGTTGCATATATCCTAATCATGAAGAAGACGCCTGCGGGCCTCCACACGATTCATTTCAATAATTTTGCGACTTTGCTGTTGGTCCATATTGACTTCTTGAAATCCTTGGTGAAACTGATTCTTTTATGAGTTTTGGGCATATTTTCATTTTTGTTGCTGGTGGGGTTTATTTCATTTGGGGTAATTTCGTTTTCATCATTGGGTGTTATTTCATATGAAATAACTCCCAAATATTGGGGGTTGTTTCGTTTTCGCTTTGGGGATTATTTCATTTATCTTTCGATGTTATTTCGTTTACTGTTTTTGGGTGTTATTTCCTATTTTTTGGGGTTTATTTCATTGGGGGTTATTTTCTGGGCGTTAATTCATTGGGTGGCTTTTCGTGGAGCCGATTACACATTATTGCTAAAATATTCCTCTGTTTTTTTTTTGGAAATTTCCCGGGACTCCCGGATAAAATTCCTGCGAAGCGGGAACTGAAAATTACCGAAATTCCCGCCCGGGATTTCCCAGGATGCATTTTCTAATAGCCACGCAAAAACACACAGAATATAAAACAGGAGTTTAGAATTATGCACATTCTGTGCACTTGAATTAAATTCATATGCCAAATTAATAATCGTACTTATCTTAAATTCAACAAGCATTTCTGAAATAGGCCATCAGATCACCAGGTTTGTTTGATATTGTGTTTAATATTAATTTAATCAATTTTCCACGTGATCCAAGTCGGAGCTCTATTGCCATTGTCTGAAAACTTAATGAGTTTCCATTATAAAATTTTTTTAACTTTTTCTGTTGTTCCAAATATTACAGAATAACAAAATACAAAATTTCTGTCTGTTTTTGCTTTTAGCTTTTTTATGTTTTATTTAGACTTAATTAAAATACCTGTATCCTTTTTGCTTGTTTCCCTGCTATGAAGCAGTAAACAATTTGTGATTAAAGGTCAATAGAACACTCATCGCACCCTACTTAAACAAGACCCCGATTTCAAATTTCAAGTTACAATGTTCAGTGTCAATACACTGAAAAACATCTGTCGTAAGTTTGCTCTTTAATTTAGTTAAAACGAATCCTCTACTCAGCATTTCCCTAAATTATTTAACTTATCTAAACTAGCTGAAACATTTTAAATTCTGAGTGATGGCTCTTTTGTGATTACAGTGTAATATAGCACTACTCATAAACCATTTCTTACAAATTAAAAATATATTGCAATGTAGGTTTGATACCTTTCCTTTTTTTTTCTATTAATTTAGTTAAGTCATTCACTACAGACGATTGACATCGCACGATAATTACGTGATCATTATAAACAATCAGTTGCTGTCTTCAAATACAGTATCTTTCATTTATGTAGCTAACCTTTCTGTTTTAAATCAATATCTTATTATGTGACCCAAGTGTATAATAAACAATATTAAAAGTCATTCAAATCATATTATTTTGTAATGTAAATAATGTATTTGATTTCAGTAAATGTTATCTTTTTGATCGCACTGCTGTTCAACTAAGACTTCAATTGAATCAGTACAATGAGCTTTAAGTGGAAGAAGGTGATTGCACAGTTAAACATCATTAGAAGAACATAATATTAGTTTATAAGAGTATTTTGGAAACAAAGCAAGCTGTTTCGAAAGAGAATATTATCATACCATTATATTAAATTAATATTGTATCGTAAACAATACACATACAAGTTATTATGTTTCGAGACACCCTCTTACTCACTTAAGTCATTAAGACGTGCTTAAATAATTTGGAAGCAAGTTTATTTAAAACATAATACTCCAAGTTGCAATTAGTAGTTTAAATTTTAATATTCCCGAAACAAAGTAAATATAGCAATTTAACTGTCTTCAAGGTATGTACATGAAGTTGAGCTGTAATATACACAATTACATATAAATGCATCTCACAAACTACAAACTTTATTAAAGAAACTTCAGGAATTAATAAAGGGTATCTCGGTAAACTTACACTTCTTACATTTAGTGTAATTTCTTTTTTGCAAGTCACAACAGTGAAATTTAGCTGCTGTCACATATGTTTATTCCGATTATTAAAACTGGAGCGCCTTACGAAAGAAGAACGCGTTATAATTATGAAAACTTATTACAAAAATTTAAAACCTATGCCTGAGACCTCACTGATTGTGAGGAGCTCTCCTCAATCAATCGCAATTTTCAAAAAAATTTTAGTTGGGAAAGTGCACGTAATTTGTCCACCATTCGAAGAGTGGCCAATAAATTTGAAGAAATGGGATCGTTTATGGATAGCAAGACTCCTGTGCGTCAATCTACCGCTCGGTCTGTTGAAAATATTGCTACTCTCAACGACTGTTGGTATCGTCCTTAACAACTTCAAATTTCACGAAGCACTGCGAAGAAAATTTTTGGCAAACAACGTCCACCTTCAAGCGTACAAAATTCAACTTCCTCAGGAGCATGGAAAGCGCCAGTCCATGGAAAGCGCCAGAAATTCGTTTAATGGGTATTGAAGCAAAGTGACGCCAATTTTTGAAAAATTCATATATTCCGATCTGAATGGCTTCGAGAGTACACACAATTTTCGAGTTTGGGACTCAGAAAATCCTTATGAAATTAATTTGAAACAATTGCAAATGCAACAAGTGACCAGTCCTTTGCGGATTTTGGTCAGTCGGCGTGATTGGGCCTTAGTTTTTTGAAAATATGGCCGAAATTGCAGTCACTGTGAGCGGCATTCGTTACAGGAACATCATAACGAAGCTGTTGTAACCGGCATGGATCTGTGTGACATGTGGTTTCCACAACACGACACCACCTGGCATGAAACAATCGATTTATTGCATCAACGATTTCCAGAATAAATTATCTCAAGGTATTCAAATTTTTCTTTATTTTTCCAAATATCTTTTATCTCACTCTGTGTTTTTTTTAGTTGCAAACCTTCCATTTGTTATATATATATTGATATTAAATTTGTAGCTCTTGCTCCACTTGCCTTAGACGATAATTTCATTCTGCTTACTGCTGCAATTGAAGGCAGAGCCTCTTTAGGGTTTTGTGAAATCTTGGGCTCATGCGAATAAACTGGAAACAATTCCTGAGCTTAAATTCGGGATCCAACGCGAAAATTTAATGGAAAGATTAATGGCCTATGATCAGAGCCATGAAGGCCATTGAATGCATATTTACATCCCGATTCTGTGCACTTGATAAGTTCACCACATTGAGTATTTATCAACTTTTGAATATTTATCAAGGTTTGGTATTCTACTACAAAAAATAAAAGCTTTTTAGTTAATAATTTGTCAAAGTCTCATTTGTTATTGAAAGCTCTATTTTATTGTGTGTGTGTATACAAATTCGGTAAATAGTGCACGCTTCATGTAAATATCAACATAATGGATTCTTTTTTAAAATACATGTATAAATTTACGTATCCTTTTAGAAAAATGGAAGAAGAAATAATTGTGTTAATGCTGATTTGTGAAGGCGAAGAAAATGCGGAAAAAAGAAGGCGTAGATGTATCTTGCGAAGATTACGCGACTCAAGCGAGGCAGAATTTATAACAAATGTTTGCCTGAGTCGTGTTCTTGCTCGGCAATTACTTGCAGATTTGCAGCCTCATGACGCCCAAAGAACATCATTACCATTGGCAGTTCGAGTTTTGTCCGGAACTTCCTGAATCACCCTGTATAAATAAATTTAGCTAATAATTGTAATTAATAAACATATAAGACAGCGCTAAAAAATTCAGTTCATAATAATATTCTGCAATATTCTTCCATTTAAAAAACCTGGTATGAATAACTATCAAGAAGACATTCTTTTGGCTTAACATAACACTGAAGCAATTTAAAGTATTTTTTTTTTTGGTACAATTTCGCATTTAGTGTTATTTGAACTGACAGTAAAACATACAAATTTTAAAATTCTTTATAATCTGAATGTAAGACGATTAAGGTCATTACGATTGCACTTATGGGATTTGCCAACAATGTTAAAATACAATAGTTTACAGAGGAAGATGTTAATACATTAAGAGCAGAAGAAATAAAAAATGTTTAGGAATCTCAGTGTGAATAAGTTTGTATAAAGCGCTTAGTAAAGAGAACTTAAGGTAATCGAAAATTGAGCCTGATATACATACAAGCGTTCAGTATTGAGAATTGTTATTATTGACAAATTCCTTAAAAAATTTAAGTTTTACTTGAGGCATTTGATTTAAGTTTTGTACACTGAGTTTGTTATATACAAATGAGTGAATGAAAAGTTCACGAACTCAAAATAAGACAACAAAATAATTTGTGTAATTTAAAAAATTTAAGGTTCTTCCTTGATTGCCTCCCGGAAATGCAGTAATCCCGTTGTACCAAAAAGGACTCACTGCGATTTTAAAAAAATCGAAGTTTCGAGAATGTTGTTTATGCTTTTTACGGTGCGGTGCGCCTGTAATCAGGTTAATTCTATAATTTTGATACAGAATAATTTTAATAAAACAATTTTAAAATAATGTGGTGGAAGTAGAGAAAGTTCAAAATTTCTGGTCTTCTCAAAACCGCTTATTATAAAAATCCAGTCCTTTGCGACTTAATGATTCTGTAGTTCATAACTGTGAAAGTCAGGTAAGTGCGAAATGCAATTCAATCGGCATTTTGAGAGGAACTAGAGGAATTCGAGAGGTTACAACAGTTTCTCGTTTGCGTTTTCGTCATTTATATGTCTTTAGTCAGATTTGGAATCAATATTCCTTCCAACAAAGTTGTATGCCATTACATAATATTCGTGGATCTGAAGACCAACCAAGCATAATCGGTAAACCAATTTACAAAATTGTGGGGATTTTTGAGGGCGATCTTATTCCGGGCCACTTTACTAGGAAGCGAGGTCAAGTTTCGACGATTAATTCTGTTGAGTTCGCAGATTTTGCTGCAAGTTTGAACAAACTAAAATTATTTTCGAAGTTACAGAAAACAAAAATCGTAGCAAAAGTTAAACGGAGATGATGTTTCCCGTTTACTACTTCTAGCAATTGGTTTTCAACAATTTGTGCTGAGTTATATCAAGGGTCCTCTTTGAATGTGGGTATAATTTGTTACAGAAACTAGTGTAATGCATAGAATGGATCATATTAGGCCCTAGGTATCCCTAGATGTAGTTAGTTTTGGGATTATTTAAGAAGTTTTTATCCAGGTTCATCTATGAATCTAACTATCTGCACTCATTCCTTGCAATTATGTTGTTCCAAAAGTAAGTTCGTCTTGTGTTGTTGAATTTTGAATTATCTTGTTAACATGGCTTTAGCTTTGAACCATCTGATTTTAAAGATATTGCCCTTAAAAGTTTGATCAAATCAAGTGCATTAGTTGGAATTATTTATGCGAATATAGGAAACAAAGTCATCAATGAAACATTCAAAACCTCTCACTGAATTCACCGGTTAATCGATTTGAAATAACCGGTGGAACCGGTTCTCCGAGGGTATAAATTTTTACAAAAACCGAACTACGGTTACCCGGTTACCCGGTTTACCGGTTTCATGTTAGAATACACTGGTCTCTTTAGTCTTAGCAAGTACATACGTAAACTTAAAAAACTTCCTCAAAATCGACTTCGTTCTAGGGAACTCTGAAACCAATATTTGCATTATGCACCAACTTTGGCTTTATCGTTTGGAAAAATCGGTCTGTAACAACAATTTTTCTAATTATATCAAATCCCAACTTTAATTTGTATTTTTGAATTCGTTTAATAAATTTTGTCCATAAAACTTGGTTAGGGACCATTCTACGTCACAATGCCACTTATTATGGCTGCCAATGTCTCTTTCTATTCCACCCGGAAATCATTCATTACAATTATATTTTAAATTGGCTAGAAGTTAACCTATTGCCCAAGAAACCGATTGCTTTTAATTTATTTGCAATAAAATTAATCAAATTATTCGAAAATCATTCACATAATTTAATGAAATCTTAATAGGAAACACTTTGAATTACTGTATATTTCGTGCTTCGCTAGAATCAGATAGATAGGCGAATATAGAGAATATGGGCTCATTCTATCACTTCTCTATATTCGCCCTTCTCTTTGTAATTCTAACCAAAACGACCGGAAGTAGGATTAATTGGTCAGGTATTATATAAATGTCAGACACGGCTGAGAGCACTTACAACTCCATCCTTATACTCACATTGAGAAAATATCAATTGAAAATTCAAATTTCCAACTAATGCTTAGAAAATAACATATGAGATTAAACTTAAATATAAACAAATCCATATTTAAAATTGCAATATTGCGAATAAAACAGTTTGTATTGCAAATTCAATACCATCCATCCACTCTAAACTACTAAGGTCGCCATTATAAGAGAACACATAGACATATGTATCTCACAGCCTTCTGTTGCCTTCACGTTAAAGTTAATTAACTTGATATCAATCATTTATTATAGCAGGAAATGCCGTGGCAAGTGATTGGCAGATGATTATTCTGCGAAACATTAAAGATCTGCCAAGAGGAAATTTAATTTAATTTTCATTTACCTGTATTCGACGAAATTGCGAGCAATATTCCAAATATAATTGCCGTGCAAAGGTCACGACCCCCCCCCCCCCATGGCGTATTGCCATCCTGCTGTTTGTGCGCACGTCAATTGACAGCTTATTGTTTTCCATTTGCCTTATCTTACAATTCGTTATGGGAGGAACACTGAGGCTTTAATACAAATCATTTCACAATAATTTACTTCTGTAAATCCTAAAAGTTGAAGTTTACAGCGAACTTGGCGGTAGCTTAGAAACAAAAAAACTCCTCTGTTGGTAGCAACTGCAGTGGGAATTACGAATCCTAATGGAATTCTCAGGCAACGTAGTTTTAACATTTTTTTTGGCTATGCTGTGTGATTTTATTTTGTGATTTGATTCCTTGTTCGTTAAACGTATATATATCTGAAAGACAAAAAAACTACAAGGAATAATTTATACGCATATGTATATTACCATAGACATATTACTATATGATCCTTGATGAGTTTAGTTAACTTTACAATTTGGATAGCGCACAAGTCATTGTGATATTTCAATTATTTACATAAGATTGTGAGAAGCTCTCCCCAATCACTTCATGGGATGTTATGGGACACCTATTTTATATAAGAAACGAATTTATAATTACTGTCTTAAGTTAGATTATCATTATATCCCATGAAGGGAGGGGATATCTCGTCAAAAACGGCTATGTCTGCGTTTCCTATTGCGCATATAACTGATCAGGGTCTATACTTGTACAACGATTCCGTTAACTACGAGGCATTAAAATACCTATATCAGGCTTTATTGTTAATTGTTTTCACTTGGGGTTGTTTCACAGCCAATGGAAGTCGAATTGTGGCAAACACGTAAACATCGTGAGCTCATCATCCTCCAATTCAATTTATTGGATTAAATTGGGGCTACGCTAAGTCATTGGTTTATTCGAGGAAAGACCTATCAATATCATTGTGTATCTTCTACACGTCGTTCATATAACAGCCTCTGATTCGAGGCGGTAGCGCGTATCCGAGATCACCAATTTTGTATGAATCTTGCTCACAGATCAGGTAGAATTTTTGGCAGCAGCACATGACATTTAGACACTGAGAACACCGATCATTTATACCGTTGTGGCATGGAAGTGCGACTGGCACAGAGTCAATTGTAGCTTTAAATTTTTGTACCAAACGATTGCATGGTATTACACGACAAATTCGAACAATTTTTTATTTGAATTAATTAAATATTTTATTTTTTAGAAGACAGCAAGAAAGGAGTACCAAAGAAATATGGAAATATTAATTCAGTCTTCAAGTTGATCTAAGCGTGGAAACATCAGCTGTCAGTCTGCCGGCCGTGTGCATCTTACATCTATAGGGATACATATTTTAGGCAGATAATGCATCCCGGAAATTTCGAACACTTTCAAATTCTGCTTTTCCGGGAAATTTCCAAAATATTGCAATAGAATATTTTAGCAAAAAAAAGTTTAATATAGCAAGCTCTTTCTGCACTAGGTTATTCTTTATCTTTTATATTATTATATTTTCCTAAAATATTGGTATCAGTTCACTGAAATAGAAACTTATTCGATAAAAAGTTCTATACTCCCCTCTAATATAGGGATGATTAAATTTTCAAACCAGCTTCTAACATCAATGAAACATATTAATCGCAACAATGAAACATATTCATCACAGTAATGAAACATTTTCCAGGTAATGAAACATATGTCCACGTCAATGAAATAATTTTCGTTGGCCTGATGTATCTTTGTAGATATGTAAGCAATACTTTAAGATTTATATCACAATTTTAATAAAAAAATTTAAACTTGTATTTTGCAAAACTCAGACATAATTTACAATTATATCCAGGCGCTGATGGGAAGAGTCACAAACTTGGAACAAATGTCCGCCAACGAGAGTTCAAAAGCTGGTTCCGACTGTTCTCATTTTTCTAATTGCAGAAAACCCCGTGATCTGTGAAACTCAAAGGATATCGAAAAATATTGTTCTAAGAAATAATTTCATATCGAATCATATACTTATAACAAAACAACAATTTTCAAATCTTTTCGATCATCTTTCCAAGTCAATCTTTCACGCAGGAAAAATGTAAATTTGTTAATAAAACCTCAGTCTTTGGTTTCTTTTGTCAGTAATATACGTTTTTTTTAGTGTTCTATGATAGGCGCATGCGCTCATACAAAATACATACATTTATAATATAAGGGGTGATTTTTTCGTAACCTACATAAGTTAGCACCAACTGTACCAGTACAAGAATTTCAGTCGGATGAACCGTCTTAAACATACCCTCCCCATAAATTATCCATTGCGACCGATTTCTATTAAAAACACATATATATACACCCTTACGTTGAACGAATGAGGGTGACAAATGTGGCTATGCGAATAAGCGCCCAAGTGAAAATCGCCCAAAACCCAAAAATGAACAATCGCCCAAAAAATATGGGAAAAAAAATTGGGCGATTGTTCGTCATGTTTGGGCGTTTTAGTGTTTTTGATTTTTTGGGTGTTTGTTCATGATGAATGATCGCCAAAATTTTTAAAATTGTAAATTCGCCCAAAATATTTTTTGGGCAATTGTTCACGTATCTTATTTTTGTTGAACAAGTCATTTTTGTTCTTAAGTTAACTGTTGTAACTGTATTATCATGTAAAAGGCCCAAAGTGTTGCGGATGGCCAAAATAATTATACTTGTCCTACTTGTCGTGAAGAAGTCAAAGATTCCTTGCAAGTGTTTTCAAATATATAACAAAAATACAAAAATCGTTTTCTTCCAGTTGTGTTTTTGCTTAATTGGGCGGTTGTTCGCTACAGTCTTGGGCGATTTATCATTATGAACAATCACCACAAAATAGTGGGCGTTTGTTCATAAATTGGATTTATATTTTTGGGCGAATGTTCTTAAATGTTTGGGCGATTTTACTTCTTTTTTGGGTCTTTTTCCTTAATGAAAAAACACCCAAAAATGTTGGGTCATTGTTCATTTTTGTTTTGGGCGATTATTCGTATAGCCGGCAAATGTGCCAATATTCGATAGCATAGCAGCAGTGCGCTAAATACTATTCAGTAACAAACTTATTTACAATCCTCATGTTTATGGGGAGTTATCGACCAACCAATTGTCCGCCCAATAATTATTTGGTAGGTACAAAAATGGGCATGGCAAAGTGGTTCATTTGTTATTACACAGTATTACACAAAATATTGATCCGTACCAAATTTTGTTAAGATCGAGTCGGCCAGCTGGGAGGTAAGAATTTAGCGTGGTACAGTGGTTAATCATTACTTTTTTTGGTGGCTATAGGTCGACTTCATGAGTTTTAAAAGTTTTGAATTTTGGGCTATATATACAAGGTGGCGCAATGTACATCACCCTATCGCAAAAGTTATAATTTTGGCAAAAGGCGTCGTATGTCAATCATATTTGACATTTGTGATCTGAACAGCTGTAATTTGTAAGCAGCCAAGCAATGGAGAATACGGTTACACTTATACTAGTGGTTACAAAAGAAAATTTAAGAAAATCGTTCGAAATGATTTATCGTTCAACACAAGATAATAAAAGTGAATAAACTATTTTTAGAAGTAGTACGAATAACTTTTATCCTTTTCAACTAAAATATTACTTTTCAATACTTTAAAAAAAATCCAGGCAGGAAAGCAAATATATCCAACGCAGAGAGGGATAAAATACCTGAAGTCGCCAGGCGCTCTCTCCCCCATTCCACTTAGGCGACACAGGTTTTTTTTGTTGCCATCTTAAGTGTGTCTGGTTTAGTTTATAGTTATTATATGGCGGTAAAAGAACGATATCCGCAGCCCCTCAACGCGACGCCATATTTTTGAATCAGACCTCAAAATAAGCAAAAATTTGTCGATATATCTGGGGTAAAGTTTTAGAAAATCGATAACTTTTTTTAACTGGTTCTTTTTGTGCAACTTATTATATAAGTTGGAAAATTAAATTTTAATATTCAATAAATTTTTGTGGTACTAAAAAAATTTTTTTTGTGGTACTGCTTGACCCAATTAAACACCGGAAATAGTAAGAGTAAAAGTTGTATTCGCTAACGGCCTTCAGCTGGGCTGAACACAGACTTTGGCACTTTTGGCTTATTAAAACTTTTAGTCTGGCCGGGCCGAGGGTGCATCTCTTCATCTAATGCATTTTCTCGGAACGAGGATCTTTTACCATGCTGTCGGCAGGACCAGATACTGCTGGTTATGATGCTTCCCAGATATTGAATTAATCGTCCAGCGAAAGTGATTTCGAATCGTACCTATGACCGTGTCAAATTTTTTCACTAATCGGTAATTGCCTGTAAGCCTGAAAGGTATTACATGTTTCGGAAAACAACTCATATCGAGGACAGGCAAAAAGAAAACTAAAGAAGTTTTGAAAATAAATTGGAAATATATTATTAAACGTATGTTTATAAAATTACACTAACGTGAAAAAAATTAAAACTCAATATACATCATCTAAAAATTGTGTCCTTCAAATAATATATAATGAAAATAAGTCGTATCGCGATTATATGAGAATCTTTTACCCACCCCTCACCAACAATAGGTGATGATATTTCACAGTGGCTATCTAATAAATTATTAATACAGTACAACCCAATAAGCAAATCGAGTAGACAACAATATTCTTTCGAGCTGCATATTTCATCTGAAATACACCATATTAAATATATCTCGGTCGTCGTTATCAGATTTATAATTAAATCCCTCAAAGATCCCAACTTACCGAGATTTTACAATTCTTACTACTAAGAATGACAAATAGTATAATTAAAACTATGGGCGGACATACATTTCAAAACGTGAAAGCTTGAATTACAGTTTTGATATATGATTCCTTCAAAAAATTTGCTTTTATTACTCGCTGCCTTAAGTTGGTGTTATTTGATTGTCCCATACAAATAAAGTCACCCTAAAACGCAATGTATGAAAATATTCTCGTTAATGAACTTGAACAGGTTGCCGGTACTGTAAAATCGAATCTTTACCCTCAGCTTCTGGTAAATTATTCGTTCACTTCCACACCGCATAATTATCATTATATGTTAATGTAATTTGAACACGTATCGAGAGGAACGATGAATGAGAACGTACTTTCAAAATCCCGTTCCAAATAGTAACAGCGATTTGAATACAAAATAATCTGTGTTGAGTTTGAAACATGGTCTTTCTCAACTGGAGAATATGTATTATTGAGATTTAAAGGTTTGTCGCTTACAACGTTCAAGGATATCATGTTGTTAATATAAGGACAAGGCGAAATATATTTGAAATAAGTGTCGATTTTCTTCAGTGCAGAACTGACGAGGTAATGCTTCTTGTAGCTCGTTATCTCAAGGTAGTTTTATAAAACAAACATTGTATTTATGTTGGTTTTAAAACTCCATCTTTTCTACACCTTTCTTCTTTCCTCTAATTCAGTTAAATATTTATTTTGTTAAATAGTTCTTGAAATTCATCGAGATCTGGAGTTATCATAACACCTTACGAATTTTCCAGGTATGCATTTCAACAAGGTGTATACCTTTCACTCTTCAAGTGCTCCGCCTCATTAGGGGAATGCAAAAATAAATTACAAAATAAATTAAACGTCGACTGAAATCAGCTACATCTATTGTGTTTTGTTTACTGTAGTCCACGTTTTGTTTATGATTCGTTTCACTACTGTTATGACAAATTGCCTTTGCATGCCATATTAATTAACCCTGGCAGTTCTACTCTTATGGAAGAATTGTTGTTATTTAGCTTGAATAGGTATACGCAACTCGTCGTATCGAAGACAATGGACAACAGAGAGGTATTTTTTAGATTGAATATTATTACTGTGTTTCTTCATTTTAAATAGTCACCTTTTTATCATAAATGTTTTCGTAGTCCCCTCCACATTTATTGTTGTGTTATCGTACATTTGTCCGTTCAGTGCTGAAGTATCTTCACTGTGTTACTGAACTGGTAACACTGCCAGAAGGGATGGAATTTCAACAACCTTCAGTAGTGGTTATAGTGTTCACGAAGCTTTTAATCCCAGGGTGCTCTTATGCTGCTACTGGCTTTACTTCTATTAATTTTTTCGCTCTTTGCTTCGTATTCACATACTCTTATCTTTGTAGTAGGCAATTTGTCCCGCCAGAATATTCTCTTAAAGATATTAGTGCCTTCGTTGTTCGTGACGTGACGACTACATATATTAAAAAGAGCTCAATGAGATGCGTTATAAGGGAAATTACTTAAGGCGACTTTAAATAGAATTTCTACTAGTATAGTATTTGTATTGTTGGTTAGATTATCTCCGCTCAACTATGTCATTGTTTCTTCAACTTGCTTGGATGGTAGTCCCAGCAGGTTTATGTTAAATGTTGATCGCGCCGCTTTAAATATTAATGACATAGGGGGTTTCAATAAGAACGCACATTTTCTTTTATACACAAGACACACCACCATTTTTTTTTAATTCATCGTGTTTTTTAGCTTATGGCCTTTTTGTATAAAGCACAATATTTGGTAAATGCTAACCAGAAATCCTCCTGCAACACAGCAACACAGCGTTTTCCAAGGCTTTTTGCCATAGTTCGGGCTGTATGTATAGAATTTGTATATAAGACACGTAAGATTTCGATGCTCAACTCGCAAATATACTGTACTTGTGCCCAAACACATTGTGTTTGCTATTCAATATAACATGTTTGAGATACAATGATTAATAGGATATAGTATATGTTTTTAAGATCCAAATGTGGCTTTGATATTTGAAAACCGCAAAAAATAACGAGACATACAAAAAAGAAATGAAAATGCAGCAGATTTTCAACCCATGGAACAATGCTTGCAAGCATGTATATGCTTCCTGCAATATTTTGCTGGGGCCGCTATTTTTCAGCGTGTATAAAAACTGCTGCACAAACCAAGGCTTTTTGCCATTGTTCGGGCTGTATATCACTAATAACGCGTAAGATTTCGATGCTCAACTCTGAAATCGTCTCGGGCTTACTAGAATATACCACAATTTTCACGCACCACAGCGAAGGAAGTCTAATGATGTAAAATCTCGCCGGCCAATCGGCAACGTTTAAATACAACCAGGGAATTTTTTTCGCAATAGGACCATTGTTTTGTGCGCTGTGTATTAAGAGCCACCCTTCTGCTGAAATGACATATTGTAAGAGTCCATGTCATCTAATTCAGGCCACAAATATTTTATCAGTGACTCGGTGTGGGTGTAAACAGCGACTCGTTGTGGGTGCTTAGTTTTTTTCGTGAATCACATGTGAATTTTCAATACACCAAATGCGGCAGTTTTGCTTGGTAACGTTCACGATTAGTTGAAAAGGTGCCTCAACGCTCATGATGATTTTTTGAAAAATCTGCAGCACCGGCAGTCTTCAATTATTAATATGAGTTTCTGCAAATGGTATCTAGGATCAGTTCACATGTCAAATGGATCCTATTGGATCCGCTGAAAGGTGCTATAGCAACTGAGATTGCCGCGGACTGTTCCACACTTTGTTCCACAGCAGCAAAATTTTCGGCCGAACGAACTGTATGAAGACGCTATGGTATCATTGCGTTTTGAACCAAACCCGTTTCTTAGAATTTCTGCACTAAAAAGCTGATTGTTGACTCAGATGCATGGTTATGTTGAGCGAAAAACTCACGCTATGCGCGAAATACACTTCTTGCAGAATGACCATTTTCATAAAACGTTTGGATCAGCTTTACTCGTTATTCAACTGAGTATGACTGCACGACTATGTTTTCTGATGGATACACGCTGAATAATCTGTCTTTTTTTGTTGTTTGAGTGCAAATACAACGTGTGTTTGGAGCCTGTCGAAAAAATAATATACTTGTGTGCAAACATATTGTGTTTGCTATTCAATATTATATGTTTGAGACTCTATGGTTAATATGTTGTTACATATCTGTTTGCGCCCCAAATATATATGTGTTTGTGATAGAAATACAGCCGTGTTTGTTGCACTGTTTATGCTCTGTCGAGAGCAAGAAAATAGAAGAGGGACAACGTGTGTATTTGCATTTTTGGATTATTCTCTCAGTCAGTGTTTCATAAATATGCCTGAATGGGAGTGCAAATTGCAGACGAGGTCAGTGTTTCTTATTTTGGTTGATTTATTGCGATATATTTTCATATATTCAGTCATCTATGGTTCATCGTAGAGAGAATATCAGCAGGGCTTGATTAGTGAAAAAAGAATAAAAAAGGCTCGGACGGCTAAACGGTTTAAGATGTTCCTTTGGTTTTTGTGTATGTGTTTCGTATATATGTATTTGTGCTCCCAAAGTGAGTAAACGGTTTTGAGGAAAGAAACTGCAAAGGGCAAAAACGTGAAGTCCTTTGTCGTGCCGAGCCTTTGCTGCGAAAATACGAATGGCGGACCATTTATGAAATATAATAAAAAAACACAAATTATTATACAGGCTTGGCTTGCATTAACTAGATTTGTACATAAGAATATTACATGGTGGTAACCACAGCATAGCTGAAAATAAAAACGTGAGTGACAACAAAGAAATGAGAAGCAAAAGAATAGCAGATTCTTATGTCAGGAAAAAAACAAATAATGCATTCAATGCAAGTAAATGTATCATTTAAAATGATTAAAATCATTTAATTTTTTGTATTTATTATTTATAAATGTGGGTTAATCTAACAAATTGATTATAATAAACAATACCTATATAACAAAATCAAAAAATTATTCGTTTTTAAATAGTATTATGTTTGGAAGTAAATACACATATGTTTCCAAGTAAGTATATGCAGGTTCTGGGGAAACACGCGAATGCTTCCACGTAAGTATATGGATGTTTGGGATGAAGAGTGCATATCTTTCCACGTAAAAGAATACATGTTTGCCAGTAAACATGATACTATTTACATTTAAATACAAGTAAGTTTGGAACTTTCAAATATGTATATAAATGTTTGAAGTGTGTTCCAAACATATACATGGTTCCTGCAGGGTATGTTTTGGGAGAATATGTTAGAGAGGCCGTTATTAAAAATCAGAACTATTAAAATATCAGAACTAATTGCAGTCAAAGATAAATTAATTTAAAACGTGGAACCAGATTGTTCACTTTGTAATTGTTGGAAGTCCATTTTCATGTGTAATGTACGTACGAGTGATTTGCGGTACTGATATCGATTCAGATCATTATTCAAGTTGTAACGTAAACTTTTGCACAACAATAGCTTCATCATAAATTGTACGACAATAGACAGAAAGAATTTGGTCAGCGGATAGAACGTACTACAAGAGATAGGCACAGCCTACTTAAATAAACTCACTCAAAAATTTGCGCTGAACGCAACCCCTCCTGATAGTGCTAAAGCAGTATGGAAAAACATTTCGGACTCTATAAAAACAGCTGCAAAAACAGTGCCTAATTATGAAATATGAATCCACTCAATGACGAAGAGTAACGCATGGCAAATGTTGGAAATGAAAAGAATGCTGCACGTATAGAAATGATTCAGGCAGTGGCAATGCAAGCTTGGACAGAGCTTTAAATGAGAAAAACCCCAGTAGTGGAAAAAGCTTAAATGCGAAAGAATTTGAATTGTATGAAAGGAATAACTAGGTCCGATAATGCTTTCAAAGTTCTGAAAACATTCTGAGGGAGACATGACCGTATATATCGCACATTGTCTTCAAAAACTTCCCAACTCAAAATTTGCTTAAAATCATGAGCGAAGGATCATATCTATATGCTGTAAAGATCGATCTGGCGTCATTTTGTCGTTCCTTTCATTACAAAAATCCCGTATGAATGCGTGTATTATTGAAAATTTTCATATATATATTTCAGCTTTTGTACATTCTAAGTTATGACTCTTTTGACCAGTCTGCGATATGCACAGCATGTTAAGAATATGGGGAGACAATTTATCTGCATTATTTTTCTCAGGATAACCCAACGCAGATGGCGTGGAAGCTACATGACGCCAATGGTGTCAACTATATTGTATTATACGTCAAAAAAAGAAAGAAAAAATATATAAAGTGACGGAAGGTATTTTCAATGGTAAGCGCATGCGACACTTTTAAGCATGAAAAATTTGGTCCAATCCCCGCTCTAGCTATCTTCCGTTTCATTCTGCCACAGTCACTTCGCTTAGTTAAGGTGACATAATCGAGTAATTACACACTGGTTCAAAATAAATTAAATCTTCCCAAGTGACCTATTAGTGGTGGTAGGTCAGGTTGAGTATATTATATAACTGTGTCTGAAAATTCTAACATATCCTTATAATTCCATAAACCGTTCAAACCACGTTTTGTTTGACTCTGTTTCGGACTTTCAACCATTATGGCGAGAGGACTATATGCCTTTTTGAAAACCATTTATTTTCTTTACAGTGTGGACATTGTATCGAGGATCATTGACATTTACCAACATTTGTTTAATTTTAGTTTTTAATGCAACACGTAGAGGAGTAAGAAAGGGTGTTCATACAAAGTTGAATAGAAATTGTTTTGGCTTCATGTCACATGCAGTCCACATCTATATTATGCAAGTAGGAACAACAAAGCTGTATTATGATATTCCAACATGGCACCCTTAGCTGATATGTCCCAACCAACCTAATTTTCGAAGAAGAAGATAATGCAATAGCCCTCAATATACACTGAAGAGTGACACGTTGTTGATGTATTTTTTTCTCAACAGTCACCTGTGATTCTTCTGACGCAAAACAACGAAATTCTGACGATTATTAAAGCCATCAAAATTAATCTGAGCCTCATGGCTACGATTATTATGTTTGGAAATCCCTCAATACTTTTGAAATATTGCTCATCAACGGAAATCAATATGAAAATGAGTCTCATCTCTACATATGATTTTGTTCGGAAACTCTTCAATATTTTTCAAATATTTTTCAACAATAATTAAACTAAAAATTTCAACAAAGATTCAAACTCACCTTAAAGGACTGCGACAATACGAGAGGAAAGAAGAACATGGTGGAAAAATTCTGTCTGTTCTTGTTGTTGGAATTATGGGCTTTTCAGTGATGTTGGTACTTAGAGATCTTCGATCGATACCAATTCGCACATGTGAATTGCAGAATTGAGTTTGTATATATACGATTGATGATCAGCCGATGGTATCAATTCAGGCACAGTAGTTAGGCATCTGATGATGAACTTGTCACGGAGTTCGAAACTAGTCATGCCAGTTTGTGTGTGTTGAACTGAATTGTCCATTATTTTCAACAAAAACTAACCATTTTTCAATTAAAAAAATTTTCATGACTTGTAAGCTTGTAGTATGAATTTCTCATACATTGACCAAAAAGTGGCGACTATCGTTCAATAAAATTCAAATTCAAATAAAAGTTATCCACTTGTTAAGCAATGAAACAGAAACAAATTTAAGTTTTTGCACGGTCCAGGTGATCACCACGACAAGCCCGTATGTATGACATCCCACTTGTCATAAATTTTAATTTCAGTACAACAATTTTCGTTTTGTTTTTCTACGACATAATTTTCCTTCATGTGCGTGAATCTGCAGTCCTTACATGAACATGTCAGGTGATACTTAAAAGTTTAATCTACTTTTGTTTTCTCACATAAATTTAGCTTGCAAGACCAACGAATTTTAAATTTGTATATGTATGCACATACATTTGTAATACGCAGACGAAATTCCACATAACTACATTTCATTAGGGTGATTCATATTTGATTTCAAGATATTTCTTGATTCGGTTTGTTACTGTTTTTATTCATGATCACTGATCATCTATCAGTCCGACATCACCCAAATTTTGACCAACACACCGTAAGTTGCTATAAATGTCGTTATAATACACTACTATGTTGTCTATGAAGGTACAAAGAGAGGAAAGCTTAGTAATTATTGAATTCTTTATTACAAAAAAACATCAATTTAACTGCTCTAAAATATATACATCTTTCATTTATTTACTTAAACAAAATAATAGTATAAAACAATTTTAAAAGACGAAGGAATTCCCTTCATCGGTTTCCGTATCTGTTTATTGGTTTCATTTGATTCCATGAATGTCGGGTTTGCCTCTATGGCTCTTCCAGGCAACGTTCCGCGTACTCGGTGGTATTGCTGGCATTCGATATCACTACAGGTTCTATTCAAGTAACGCTATTGCACTGTCCGACATTGCCAGTCCGAGTCCCCCTTCGCATGTCCAATACAATTCGACTGTTACATGTACGTTGCCAGTGTACTTTACCAGAAATTGACATAAGCCAGTAGAAACAGAGTATTTGCATCAGTCGGCGATTGACAAACGTTCGGACCTTCACCATTGTCAGGTTCGTCAAGATCCAAATAGTGCAACGCTCAACAATACAGACTTCACACTGTAATTGAATATTTTCAATTTTGCCGTTTCTGGTATCCTGTTATTGCACCAGATTCTGTGCAGGTTTAGTAATGCAATGCGGGCCTTATCCATCCGCTCATTATATCCGACGCAGAACCACCACTCTGAGTCCTAAATAGTTGACTGAACGTGCTCAATTAACGAACTATCCACTTTTTGAGGAGCATTCCATTCCGTTCGAATACTCTTTAGCTTGAAATTCCATATATTTATTGCCAATCTTACTTTTTCCGCAATTTCGGATAGTCTGTTTAACTTTGCCGCGATAACGTCAAATTTGTGGTCCATAAGGCATATGTCAACTGCGAAGTGGGTATCATGTAGATATCTATACCTACCCCACTCAATGCCGAATGGTGGTTCTGCATTAGCTGCGTCCATCACTACGTCCATAAGTAGAAGAAATAATGTGGGGGACAAGACATATCCTTGTCGAAATCTAGGCAGATGCGGGATGGATTACAGTTCACGAATTATGGACATTATATCATGGACACGGATCATGTTCGGGTATTTCCTTTTTGGACATGATGAGCCGCATTGTGTGACGATGTACACAATCTAACGCTTGTTCAAAACCTACAAAAAGTAAATAGAAAGGCGCCCTTTTTTTATGACCTTTCCGCATACAGTTGCCTAATCCTCGGCGAGATCCGATCAATCATAAGGGTCGCGATTACTTTGCCAATCGAAATGAGCAACGTAATATACTCGTTCCCTCTTTCCACTCCATACAAGTTGCTTCGTCCAACCCCGCACAGCCAGCGTAATATCATCCGCTTACGCTGATGCACCGTAATTCAATCGCTGCGCTAGTATATCATTAGGACCAGAAGACTTGTGATCCTTACATTTGCCCAGTGCCGCATCGATTTTCGCTCGCGACGGGGGTTCCGTCGAAATATCCCTCTTCAGGTTGCGATGTGAGCATGCTTCTGAATGGTTAGACTGATCTTTATCATCCGGAAGTCTAGATTGTGCCATAATGAATTCGCGCCACATCACCACTTGCCGAACCAGTGATAATATCTCCGTGGCATTATTAGCCTTCAACGATGGCGATGATGTTTGCCGATAATCAGCTTCGTCATTGAAGAGTATACAGCACGGAAGTTACCCTTACTTGCAGTAACGGAAATCTTGGTATTGTCGTAATCTGAACGGACCATGTAACCCATTCTACGTGCTGATTGCCGTCAGTCAGATTATAAATGTCTATTTATCATTGGTGTCTTGGATTGTATACGCATATTGTGCATTCGTTCACGATTCCGACTATCGGCCCAGAATTCTGACCTAATCCGAACTTGATTCATGCATCCTCCCTCACCAATGACCTCCGTTGCCATTTTCTTAAGCTTTCGAAAAATGCCTGACCACGTTTTTTGACCTGTGCCATGTAGAGTTTGATCGTACATCATTAATATGGATTTTTATAAAGTAAGAGAAATCAATTTAGCACTTCTTTAAAATCTTTTTCTGATTTCAAAATTTTGAACTATTAGCCACCCATACAATACACACAACTTCGAATACGCTAACACAACCATGCATATATTTACGCACTCCTTTGAATTCAGGTGAATTGAATAAAAGGAAACAACAAGAGCCAGCATTGTAACGAAGAATCGTGGTGATGCAGATGGGGTTAAATAGCTTTAGAGTTGTTTACGTTTACAAACTTTAAATATAATAGAATTGCAAACAAATGTAACGAAAAGAATGCAAGTAAAATAAGAAACAATAACACAAAGAAAAGAGATACAATGAAATCTTAGCGATATTGTCAACTTTATTTTGTAGTTGTATTTATTAGTGTGGGTGCTTGCGAGTGTGTGCGGTTAATACCATAAAGTGCAACTTTTCAAAATAGCGGAGAAAATGTATATGCCTTTCATGACTAACACTGTGCAAAAGTGCTTTTAAGGCTGCAACCAAACAAACCAAGTATGACAGAACATAGACGTACGTCACGGTTTTGTACCTGTTCATTACAACTTCTTTACGGGTAACAGATGAGTTATGCTGGATGTTCAGGCTCTATACCCAATTATATTTCAATAAAGGCTTAGCAGTTCGAAATTTTGCAATGCAAACTTCGACGATATTGGACCCTTTTCCTCATTTCATAATTATTGTTAATGTGTTTCTCGCCATAGACAACACAATACAAAATTACAAAATATTTTATATTTTTTCCAGTTTCTTTTTGACGGTAGTGAATTTGTGGAAACTGACTTCGAACAAATTGGAGCCCACAAATATGTAGGCATTATTAAACACGACATCAATCACCTAACATTTTATTTAGATATCTGAAATGGGTACACAGGACATATTTCAGGACCGAACAAAAACAAAATTTCGTTGGACAATTGAGTTTTTCCTGACTCTCCGCCAGCAAATAAATTAAAAGCATTAATTCATGTAATTTTAAATTAGAGTTTTGGCTCAATTTGAAACTAATTACTTATTTAACGGGTCCGCCAAATAACTTTTTTTTTTTTGAAAATGCTATAAAAAAAACTACTGAATATTTTCTCAAATTTCTTTTTTTATTTGAAAGTACAATCCTTCCGGTTAATAATGGAAAACAATTTCATTCAAATGGCTGCCTCGGCTGGCCATGCAGTAGCCTACACGATCGGTCGAATTTTTAAACACATTATCGATTGTGTGTAGCTGTAGTTCACCATTGGCTTCACGAATATTGCCCTTTAAAGCGTCAATTGTCTCTGGCTTGTCGGCGTAACACTTATCTTTGAGGGCACCCCACAAATAATAGTCCAACGGTATCAAATCGCAGCTCCGAGGAGGCCAAACGACATCAGCTCTGCGGCTGATAATGCGCTCTTCAAAAACAGGGCGCAAAACATCGAGTGTAATTTCGGCTGTGTGGCACGTAGCGCCGTCCTGTTGAAACCAAATGTTGCCAATATCCTCGTCTTCAATTTTTGTGAACAAAAATTCGTTCAACATGGCCCGATAACGATCGCCATTGACCGTAACGGTCACTCCTTGCTCATTTTCGAAGAAAAATGGCCCAATTATGCCTTTGGACCAAAATCCGAACCAAACAGTGACTCGTTTTGGGTGTATCGGCTTTTCAATGTATGCGTGCGGGTTTTCTGTGCCCCAACTGCGACAACTTTGCTTGTTTACAGACCCGCCATGATCAAACTGAGCTTCATCTGAAAAGATGATTTTTTTTGGCAAAATCGGCATCTTCTGTAAGTCGATCGCAAGCCCATTTTTCCCATATTTCCCAGCGTTGTTCAAGCGTATACACAACCATATCCGTTCAGCGGAAGGATACAACTAATTACGTTGCTTAATTAAATGTTAATTGAACGAATTAAAATAATAATAAAAAATTTCATGAGGTGTCAGAGGACACTCAGTTGCAACGAAGTTCCTTTCGCTATATATAATGTAGTAGTTAGTTCCAGCACGCCTAAGGCGGCCGTTGAAGAATACGAAAAGTTAAATGGATATTTGAGAAAAGACACTTTTTTTAAAATGATAAACTTTTTTTAAGAAAAATTTTGTTTTTTATAGAATTTAATTTGTTTTTGAAAAGTATATTTTTAGGTCCTGTTTCTAAGGATATGTATTATATTTTCCCGAAAAGGTGACTTTTTAAAGAGAAGCACATCTTGTGTTAAAAGCTAATGATTTTTTAAGAAAAGGTGCTTCAAAAAAAATAATTTTTTTTAAGAAAAGGTACTTGTTGTAAGAAAATTTACTTTTTTAAGAAAACGCAAAAAATTTCAATTTTTTTAAACTTCTTTCACATTCGCTTTTCTAAATTTAGTTTTTATTGGGTTCAAAACTACAATATATAATAAATTATCTGGACCCGGCAAACTTCGTTTTGCCTTCAAAGTTTTTGTAAAGCCAAAGTGTGAACAAGAATACAGTGCGCAAATAAACCTGTAGTTGTCTAGAATATTATGCAGAAGAATGTAAAATAACTGTTTGTTAGAAGGATTTGATTAGATTTCGATTGTGTGCTGATTTATCTAAAAAACTTCTCATTATACTATAACAGCTGTTCCCGTTGCGCTTCGCTACTCCTGAATTGTAATTTTAATGAAACACAATTTTGTTTTTTTTTTCTATTTCTTCATGTGCTCTAGTTTCGTCATCTGGTGCAAATATATATGTCTGAAGGTCTACTCACACTAAAATATGCAACATATATTGTCCGTGGAAAAAACACGGATTTGTCAAATTTAAGCCACAGATTTCAAGCGACTGCCCTTGCGCTTTATTAATGGTCATCGCAAATTGCAACCGAATCGGAAACTGAAATCTTTTGAAATGGATGGACATGCCTGTAGGTATCATGGGAATGCGTGGAATCAGGGCATCGGTTCCATTATAGTTTCCAGTGATTATATTCGCCACTATACGAAGTAAAAATTTTACAAATAGTTTCTTGCATTGTACTGAAATAATATTTTAAACCAATCGCAATTCAAGTTAAGTTTGTGAACTTTAACGAAAAACATTTTGTCTATTGAATTATTTCGGTTCCTTTAAATCTTAAAACCCACAAACCAAAGTCGGGCCCACTTGCTAGTCCATCCTCTCGTTTCTTTATCTCTCTCGGTTTTAATGTTTGTTCTCAGACTTACCTCATTTACATATAGTTTTCATTCACATTCAAATTGATAAGTGTCATATGTTGGTGACTAGAATTACATTTTAATATGTCTGACCCATAGTAATAAATTCTTGTACGGTGTCTATAACTTTGCGGTCGATAAACAATGACAAAACTCTTGTCCCTTTTTATAAACTATGTAAATTATGTGTTATTTTAGACAAAGTTATGCTGATTCCATAAGACATAATATAAGTACGCACTTTTAAGTTTCAGCCTTTATGAAAATCGTTTATTGGATTTAATGCTTGACCAATGACATTTGCAGAAAAATATTCGATGTAAAAGAGAAACATGGAATTTTATTTAAGCAAAATTTAATTTTTTACATGATTTTACTTTCGTGTTTGATAGAATCAAATTTTTGTCACAAATAACTGATGCTGTTAACATCATTGTACCGGGTTCTTCAACAGAGACGCTACAAAAGTAAATCGACAGGGATAGCAAACGACTCCATATTTTTTCCCGCTCTTTTGACATTTCTCTTCAGTAAGGTTTGCCATTTCATCATGGAAAGATATACGAGCTAACTACGAGTCGAAATTATTAAAAATTTACTGCTGAAATTTGAAGTCAGTGGCCTCAACTTTAAGAGCGATACGTCCAATTTATGGTCGTCATAATCGTCCTACCAGATCAACAATTGAGCGTCTAGTGGAAAATTTTGAATCCACAGGCACAGCACAAAATGTTCCTGAGCCAGTGTGACAAAGAAGTGCCCGTAGTGTCGAAAATATTGCTGCCGCTGAGGCTTCAGTTCAAGAAACCCCAAATGTGTCTCTCACACGTCGTTCTCAAGCGTTGGGCATCTCTGTGACGTCGCTGTGGCGAATTTTGCGTAAAGATCTTGGCCTACAGCCTTACAAGATCAAATTGACGCAAGAACTGCAGCCGCTTGACCACCATAAGCGTCGAATGTTCGTGAATTGGGCTGAGCAACAACTTGAAAATGATTCGGATTTTCATCGGAAAATCATCTTCAGCGATGAGGCTCATTTCTGGCTGAATGGCTGTGTCAATAGGCAAAATATGCGATATTGGTCAGACACAAATCCACACGTAATCCATGAGTCACCATTGCATCCCGCTAAAATTACGGTTTGGTGCGGTTTATGGGCCGGCGGCGTCATTGGGCCGTACTTCTTCCGTGATGATCAAGACCGGCACATTACTGTGAATGCGAATCGCTACCGTTCAATGATAACCGAATATTTTGGCCCCAATTGGATAATATGGACTTGGAGGACATTTCTGTTCCAACAGGACGGCGCCACAAGCTACACAGCGAATGCCACAATCAATTTATTGCAAACAAAGTTTGGTGAACGATATTATCTCACGAAATGGCCCAGTCGATTGGCCGCCTCGGTCGTGCGATTTGATGCCGTTAGATTATTTCCCGTGGGGCTACGTCAAGTCTATGGTCTATGCCAACAAGCCAGCCACGATTGATGAACTTCGTTCGAATATTGAACATGAAATTGCAGCAGTATCGGCCGATTTATGCTTGAAAACCGTCGAAAATTGGGTTCAGCGTCTGGACTTCTGCAATCGTGCCCGTGGTGGCCATCCAAAAGAAATCGAGTTCCATACATAATGCCATCAAATTTACTTACACAGTAATAAAGAATTACATTGGTATCTAAAACCGGTTTTGTTTTATTTAAAAAACCTTTGTAGCGCTCTTATTGAAAAATCCGTTATTATAATGGTGAAGAAAGAATTAAATTACGCTCAGAAAAAAATACGTTTGCACATCAAGTTTAAAATTGTACGGTTAAGTCTGAAGTGCCAACTGGCGTTATGAACCACGCTCAATAAAAATATTAAATATTTACAGAGAAAAAAAATGTATGGAAAATAAATTGCATTCCCAAGTAAGTTTTGTTAACAATCCTTGACTGCATTTTGTTCTGTTTGCCTTATGGTTTATTGACACGGTACTAGAAGTTTTTAGAAGTACTGTTATTTGTTTAAGTACGCATTCCAAAACATTTCAAGCGTGCATTTTGAATCATATAGTAAAAGTTCCCGTCCATCACTCAGCAAAATGTATTGTCAAGTCCAATATTTTGGCTTAGACGCACTATACAAATATTAAGTTTTGCGCCACTCAAACCCAAAATTTGAATTTAGCAGATAATATACAGCAGGCTTTCAGTTCTGAAACCGTTGCGTATTCCGTTTAAAGTATTACTGTAAACTTTGGAGAATAGTAAATCTCATGCACCGTTCTCACTATTCATTTCATTTCATTTATTCATGTCTATGGAAATACATCCTTACAGACTACCAAATTTATAAATCTTAATCCACGAAATTCAAATAAAATAAAATACTTGGGATTCCTTTTCGAGTTACCAAAATCACATAGCATGCATTAAAATCGGTTTAGGGGTATGGTCAGAAATGGCTCATGAGGCGAAACACCTATAACACCCCTTCTCTTTCGCAACCTAACCAAGTCTGACAGAAACCATTTGTTTATTTTGTTAATATCGCCAGAAGTGTTGTCTTCTTAATTTTTTCCACTGTCAGCCATATACCCAATTTTATGTGGCTGACCCATAAACTGTGCTACGAGATTAGTTAAAAGCCAGTACAGAAATTTCAGTCAGGTGAACCGACTTAAACAGTACAGAAATTTCAGTCAGGTGAACCGACTTAAACATTGTTATCCACTGCGACCGAGATCTGGTTAAAACCCCACATTTATTGACCCTTAAGTTGAACGCATTAGATTGGCACATGTGCCAATATTCTACAGCAGAGTGGCATTGAGCTAAATATTATTACATACCGCACTTAATTAGGATCCTAAGTGATTATGGAGATTTATCGTGACTACCAGCCAATTGTCGACCCAGTATTTATATTGGAGGTACAAAATTGGGCATGGCGAAATTGTTCACTTGATACTACACAGCATCACATAAAATATTGATCAGTACCAAATTCTGTTAAGATCTGTTGTGGTATAGGGAGAAGGTATGTATCGAAGCTACGAAAATGGGAGGAGTACCGTAGTTAATCTTCAATTTTTAGGATAACATTGCCTGGTACCGAATTTCATTAAGATCGCTTGTAGTTTACGAGAGTTATCATTTTGATAAACAGGTCATGGGTCCACCTTTTGAGTGCATTTGACAAGTGCCAATTTCATAAAGATTGCTCCAGTTGGTGCCCAATTTCATAAAGATTGCTCCAGTTGGTGCCCAATTTCATAAAGATTTCTTCAGTTTTGCGGAAGCTATCTTACCGAACAAACGGTCGTCCACATAACTTATGTTGGAAGGACACGGCAAAATCACCCTTGTCTTAATCGGTGACTGGCGTTTGATGGCACGAAGCCATAAACCTAATTTCATTAAGATAGGAAGTGTTTCACGCGATTTATTGCATTGAAATCCCGGACGACCACTAAGTTTTTGTATGTGGGGTAACAGAATGGGCGTGGCAAAACCAATAATTTTCCGTAGAAGTAAGATATTTGACTAAATTTTGTCTAGTACCAAACTTCATAGAGATTGGTTTGGTTTTGCAGGTGTTATTTTGCCGAACAACCAGCCGGCCTAAAAACTTATGTATGTGAGGCAACAACAGGGGAGTGAAAAAATCACCCTTGACTTAATTGGTGACTCTCAATTGATGACATGAAGCCCAATACCCAATTTCATTAACACCGGAAGTATTTCACGCGACTTTTCGCACTGACATTGAAATTGTATGGGAGGTACCAGAAGGGGAGTGGCCCAAACACCCATTTTCAAACTCAACCTAAGTTTGGACAAATAATATAATAACAAATAATAACAAAATATCATTGTAATCGGCAAAGATTTACGGGAGCAAAAATGGGCGTGGCACCAAAAATGGGCGTGGCAAAATCACCCTTGTCTTAACCGGTGACTGACGGTTAATAACATGAAGCCTAATACCCAATTTTATTGGGATCGGAAGTGTTTCACGCGACTTATCGCATTGGCAACACAGACCACCACCAAGCTTTTGTATGGGAGGTACCAGAATAGGCGTGGCAATCTATCCTATTTTCTCCAATCAAGTAGATATTTACAGATTATTAAACAATGTTTGAGTTGAAACTAATCACATCTACCAGAAAAAGGTTTTAGTAGAAACATGATGTGCTATTAAATGTTTCGATTTGTATGGGAGGTACCAACAGGGGCATGG
Organism: Phaonia tiefii; assembly: GCA_963931995.1. Lineage (NCBI taxonomy): Eukaryota > Metazoa > Arthropoda > Insecta > Diptera > Muscidae > Phaonia > Phaonia tiefii. The sequence continues at coordinate 320,317,196 of OZ008367.1, read as the reverse complement.
TCAAAACGCCAATTTTCACTCCCAACCTAACAATGGAGAAATCATAGTCACTGACGAAATTTCGCTGTGATCGATAAAGATTTACGACAGTTATCGTGTTGATCAGCCAGCCATCCAGACAGACAGTCGGGCATGGCTCAATCGTTTTAAAAGTCCGAAAGCGAATTTCGTGTGGGACACTGAGGGTCTAATATGGCTCCTTCGATACGTTACATTTTTTTCCATATTAAATGAAATACTTATATACCCCCATCACTATGGGTGAGGGTATAAATATGTGGCTTAATTTATGTTAGCGTTTATTTAGTTTTTTGTTGCTATTGTCGCTCACTCTTTTATTTGATGCCTTGCGGCATTAATTACACTCTCATTTGTCTACTCGTTCTCTCAAACGTTTATAAATATCTGATTGAATTCAAGACTTTCTGACACATTTCCATCCTCAGACTACATCCAAGCGATGGCAAAGAGAGGACTTTAGCTTTATAATGTCAAACTCAGACACCACTTTAAATGGTACAACATTAAATTTGGATTAACAAATTTAAATACGAAATTTTGACTTTAATTATAAAATTTTAATTTAAGTTTCCATTTGTATTTACAACAAAAATTGTTTAAGTATAATATCACGGCAGATTTGTGTTTATAATCTAAGGATTTAAGAGTACTAAATTCGTAAATATTTTGGCGTATTCTTCTCCGTATAACAAAACTATATGAACACAATGGGAGTGCTTCGAGTCAGCTCAAGTCAAAGCGATTGAAAATTGACCAACACAAAAAATAATCGGATAAATTAAGAACATATTTCCGAACTGCAAAACTTAGAGACAAAACTAATAATTCTTATTCATACGTTTTTACTGGTGTCAGATATTCTGGAAATTGTCGTATATGAACAGAACTAAAAATTACATATATCTCCCAAAAGATGCGTTCGATTGCGAAAATATCATAAATGTTGAGGGTCTCCAAGGGGTTGGGATAAAGTGGTGTCTCTAATATTGTGGCAAATGGTTTGGAAAGAATCCGCAAAATAGACACAAATATGGCCCAACGAGGAAGCCAGGAATCGAATTGCTAAGATAGCGTATTTTTTGACTTCTCTCAGAAGCGAAAATATGTCCGATTGGCAGTAATAAGACCATGTGGACCAACTACCTGAAATTATAATATTCAATTCAATTACGTATACGAATTTCATATTTAAGGGTGAGATATCTGTTTCCTAGACGTAAGGTGCATCATACCCTATCCATAGATACACCTGCTGACTAGATAATTAATTGTCTTTTTGCGACTTTTGTTTTTCTTATATTTTCTCTCTCCTTTTTTCATTATCATCCTTGTATTGACATGGAATTTTGCTTCTGGCACTTTGTTCCATTATAGTTAATTTTTACATTTTTTTCTTTTCTGGAATATTTTTTTCACCGCAAAAATTTTCTTTTGTGGTAGCTTCAGAGTGTTTTTGTTCAGATTGTTCCTGGCAGCGAAAAAAAAATCTTTCATAAAAATTTCACAAGAAATGCGGCACTGAAACTGCTGAGACGAAAGAAGATAATTTGATAGCTTGGAAATTGGACGAAAAGAAACAATTCGCTTAAGAAATAAAGGAAATGATATCATGCCACCACTGCCGTCACCTTAAGTTCGTTTAAGGAAACAAAGGAGAAATACAAGTCAAGAAAGGATGAGGATATTGAACAAATTATAATTAGGGATACATATGTTCAGATTATGACTAATACTGTGCCCAAGGAGGGATAATGGAAATGATTTTCGGTATATAGTAAATTTTTTCGAAAATGCTGTATGTTGCAGTATGTTTCCAATGATAGTCAAAATTCCCTCTCCATGCCAGAGAAGTGTGGGCCAATATGGTAATTAGTGAGCTAATTCGGACTTACGCATTATGATAGTATGTGAGAATGACGGTTGATTCCAGTACTCTCTTATTATATTTCGAATGTGTTAGTAAAAATACGACAATTAATAAAACTGCGAGTTGTTTCATTTTGAGTTTGTCAGCCCTCTAATCTTGTTGGTATTCTACTCACCACAAATGATGTTAGGTATTATGCTCTGGAAAAACTAACAGCACAAACTTTTGCTATTAAAACGTTAGTTGGCATTAAAAAAAATTTCAAATCTTTAAACATTTTAATAACAGCTAAAAGTCAAATTTACAATTTCGTTAATTAATATAGTAATTTTTTTACTGGCGCAAAATCAGTAAATAAAACTTAATTTGCCAACTTGAATATAATTTTAAAAAATAATTAATTTTTTTGTGGAGCAATGTGGACCAAAAGTTTTATAGTTATGCAATTTAAACAATGACAATATGGGTGACGGAGTGTCAAATCTAAATATGTCACTTTCCTATGCATCCGAATACGAGTCTTTTTCATGCGAAGATAATGACTTCCAGGATGAATGTAATGAATTGTCGGAAATACCTTTGCTTTGTCTTTGGATGGAACTAATAAGTCAGATCGCTATGATTCTCTATAACTCTCTATACCTTTTTGTTTATGAATAAAAATAAATACTTCCAAAGCAGAAGTTTCATATGTTTATAGGCTCTTTACGAATGTTATCAGAAATAATCATCATTAAGGTGTAGCAAACGAAATAGAAAACCCAAAATCTGAAATTGAAATCGGATTCAAAAATGGCCAATAGTTGAAATGTAACCCTTGATCTACCATGAATAACGATATGCATCTCGGTTAGATCGGTCATCAAATGACGATTTTAAATAACAAACACTATTCTGGGGGGTGATAGGGTGCACGGATCAACCAAATTTTTGTGGTCTTGAAATTGTCTTCGGATAAACTACAAACGGGGGTGTGACTGGATCAACTTTTTTTCCACCTTACCCATCGACCCTATATAGTTTAGAGTCCTTGATTTTGTTAGTCGATTACATTCGACTCAAAGTCCACCAGACTCTTTAAGGTGTAGTTCAAATGCATTGACATCAATTATGAAATTAAAATACCCCCGGTAAACCCACAGCTGTTCTATATTGGTCGATCGGTGATCTTTTTTCGATAAAATAGTCGCTCATTGACACGATTTTCCACATAGATTTTCCGATCTTAAGCGATTTTTTTTTACAGTATATTTGTGGGAGCCGATCACTCTATAAAAGAGTTCCTGCTGTAGTTCACGCTGCCAGTCGGTACTAGAGAGTCCAAAAACCGGAAGTTTTAAAAAACCTATTTTCGGGTTGTTCGAAAATTCTGTTTTTCTAGAAATCGGTTTGCCGATTTTAATTCGGTTTTCTTGTTTTAAATTAAACTACATATGTAGGACTTACAACGCATTTGTCTAGCAATCATTTAATATATTTATTCGTGTTTGGAACTCAAGATTTTACAACTGTATTTTTAAATTTGTAATCACGTTTTAACTTTAAATTTTAATAATATTCCAGTTTGGAATGGGTGTTTAGTATAAAATATAAAAGATTTATTCTAATTTACTTTTAAATCCCAAAATCGTGTTCAAATTTGGAAGAGATTTTCATGTATGACATTTATTTATAAAATAATTAAAATTTTTACATTTGAAAAAAAAATTTTCGAAAACCTTTAATAATTTTAAACCTTTAATTTTAATTTAAATTTAAATACAAAATTGTTTGGAATTGCCACCTAGAACTTGGTTGGTTGGTTGAAAAGGCTGCAACACAGCACACTGTCTAGCACACTTAGGATAAAGAACACCATTGTGATACCTGCAGTTTCCTCTATAGCAACTATTGACTAGTCGCCTAGCCAATTTGCCCTTTCAATGAATTTTGTCTATAAGACCTACAGGAATATCCTGTAGTGCTACGGTGCTAACTAAATGTGTTACGAATATCCTACTTCCAAGTCCTGCCAGAGCAGGCCAATCCAACAGAAGGTGTTTCGTCGTTTCCTCGTCCTCTTCCATGCAGCATCTACAGAGAGTGGAGTTTCTATGTCCCAATCGTAGGGCGTATTTTCCTACAAGACAATGTCCCGTAAGTGTTCCTATCTTTGTGGATAACCTGCCTCTCGACAAGTTAAGTAGTTGCCTAGTCCTCTTCCTGTCCACCTGCAGCCAGAGGACCCTGGCCTGTTTTCAAATTGAAGTAAGTCTCCACTTGTCCTTGAACATATTATCGGCCCACTGCCTGATCTGCAAACGCCAGATAGAGATTGGCATACTAACACCTTCTTTTGCCGCAAGAACCTGTGACGTAGTGCCCTGTCTAGCTAACGCATCCGCTACGCAATTGCCTGGAGTGTCGCTGTGTCCCGGTATCCAGATGAGCCTGATGTCAAAATACTCCGCCATCACCCTAAGTGATGAGTGGTGGCATTCTTTCACCGGCAGGGACGTAGCAAACATGGCTTCCAGGGATTTAATGGCAGCCTGGCTGTCTGTGAAGATACATATTCTTCGGTGAGTTGCGATACTACCTTTCAGTAGTTCAGCGACCTCCAGTACAGTGATCAGGCAGATTGAATGAGATATTTACATTTTGGTCCTGAGAATCGACCCTATAGCCTACTTGCTCGTCCAACTTTGATCCACCCGTGAAAAATCTGATACTAATGGTCTCCCCTTCCAGTGACTTTTGCAAGGTATTCCTGTTCGGAATAGAAGTTCTTAGATTTGTCGCTGGATATCAGGGGTACAGGTGTTCAAGATAGCACTAAGTGCAGTGCTTGACGTCGTGCCCATTGCCCCATAGACGTTAATCCGTGCTAATCTTTGAATTTTCATCAGGAGTTCAGAATATATTTTTTTGGAGAGACCTCCACCAAACTACGGTGCCATAGAGAAGTATTGGCCTGATTATTGCCGTATAAATCCACATTGTGATCTTAGGAGACAGTCCCCAGCGCTTTTCTATCGCCCCTTTACAGCAGTAAAAACCAGCAGACGCCTTGCTCACCCTATCCTCCCCATTCGGTTTCCAAGACAGTTTCTGCAGAGAATTATTACCAGATACTTGACCTTTTCCGTCAACTGTAATTGCACCCCATTAACTGGCGGCAGTTCAAATGCGGGTATTTTGTATTTCCAAGAGAACAAGATATGCTCGGTTTTAAGTGGGTTAAGTGGTTGTTTTAAGTGGGTTAAGCGGTCCAGTTTGAAATCAGACTAAGTAGGCTGGTTGTACGAATGCTAAATAAATTGAGGTTTCTACCCGTACAGATGATAGCAATATCATTGGCATAGGCAAAGACCTGGCAGTCGGCTATATCCAATTCAAGAAGCAGTTCATTGACAGAAGTTAACCATAATAGTGGAGACAGAACTCCCCCTGTGGTATCCCTCTGTTAACGTTCCTAGCAATTGTAACACCACCCCATTCAACTTTGACGGATCTATCCACCAATTAGGCGTGTCACTAAGCTGTCGACTCCTAGATTCTGTAACGACCTGAGATTCGCCGAAGGTTGAATATTATTGAAGGCTCCCTCGATCTCCAGGAAGGTCCCCAGAGCGAAGACCTTATTCTCAAGAGAGTTTTCTAGTATGCTGATTAGAGAGCCGCGTCATTTGACCTGCCCTTGATATAGGCATGCTGTGAACTCGATAGTAGGGTCTGTGGAAGATTACTTCGAACATGAATGTCCAGTAACTTTTCAAATGTCTTAAGAACAAAGGATGACAGACTGATTGGTCTAAAGACCTTTGGTTTGGCATGAGAGCATTTGACGAATACCACTTTGGTTTGCTTCCAATTGCTAGGAATGACTCCCAGTATAAGGCAGACCCTGAAGATTGTCCCATCAGGTCCGACCGATTTATAGGACCTACAACTTACTGAAGCATAAAATGATATTTGAAATAAGAAATCATGGTTCTTAGCCCAAAATCCCATTAAAGTTCGAAAATCATATCATTTATTACTAACTTTTTTTAAAAATATCAACAGAAATTGTGTAAAACCTGGTTAACTGACGTCAAATAACCGGTTTCCCGTTGGTTCGAATGATACTTTTTTTAAACCCGGCAAATACGAGTAGTTAATAGTAAAAAAACCAGTTAACGAATTTTTCGGTTTCGCTTTTAGACTCTATATTTGGTACGCAACGCAAACGTTTATAGCATATGATGATGGATGTCTCAGGTATGATATGATATATGATATTTGACCGTTTATAATCGTTCTAAACTATTAAGACCCGATTGTCAGAAAACCTCCCTAACACCTTTGTAGATTTGTGATCCACACAATGACAGACATCAAGGAAGCGTAGTTTATTAACCCTTGTGTATGTGATTAGGTCCCTACGGACCCTTTTGACTTTTATTTACCCACAACTATTTTTTCATCCAGATTACAAGCCCGATGCTTTATGTATTCTTGTATTGAGGTATTCTAAGTTGATTAAAGTACATTTAAAAGCAGTACAACGCTTTATTTGGATTTTATCAATGTTTGAACAAATGTAGTGCGTTTATATGTGGTTAGGTCACGTGGGACCTGCGACGATATTGATTATTTCCAGATGGCTACCGTTCAGTGACGATTTTAAAAATCGCTTTAAAAATTTACGATTTTTGTTTCGGAAGAGTTGCCAGCACTGATATCATCTAAGATAGTACCGTTCTTTTTTCTTATTTTTTATTACCAGACAGCAAATTTTCTGCTGTTCGTGTATAGCGAAGTAACGCGTGTGAAGGTGTATTTTGCAATTAGTGAAAAAGTTTGGTAATTTACAACGGGACTGAACGCCAGATTGGTAATAAATGCATTGTTTTTTATACCCTCACCCCCAGGGATGGGGGTATATATATCATTTAATACGTAAAAAAATATATCATATAGAAGGAGCCATATTAGACCCTTAGTATTTTTGGACGAAATTCGTTTTAGAACTTTTTAAAGTGTTTGAGCCAGTTAATAACTGGAAGAAATGGGCGAGATTGTGACGCCCATTCTGGTACCTCCCATACAAAACAGGGTGTTCGTTCGGGTTGTCAATCCGATAAATCGCGTGAACACTTCCGACATTAATGAAATTAGGTATAAGGCTTCACGATATCAAACGCCATTCACCGATTAAAACAAGGGTGATTTGGCCACGCCCATTGTGGTATCTCCCTTACAAAAGTTGTTTGGACTTCTGGGTGTTCGGCACGAGAAGTCCCGCAAAACCGAACCAAGAAAGGTGAGTAATAGATTCTAGATTTTCCAGTATTTTTGATGAAGAAGCAGACGATGATATTGATCGTCTTGAGGGCGATGATAATGCTAACTTGATATACCTGCCCGGAGACGCATCGGATGTCGAAAACGAAGTACACGTAGAAATGAACGACGCCAATGATGAAGATACCGATGATGAAGATGTAGAAGTGCTGCTTTATGAAGATACCGAAAGTGATTTTGCTTACTTTACCTCTAAGAACGGCACGAAATGGAAAAAATTCCCACCAACTGGCGGCAGTACTCGTGCGCATAACATAGCCTACGAAAAATATACATTGATCCATTTATAATTTTTCGTTCTCCGATTACCGACGACATTGCATACATTATAATTCGAGAAACAAATTGAAAAGCAAACCACACGGATCTCTGACAGTAGACGAACAACTATTTGCTTATAGGGGTCAGACTCGTTCTACCCAATATATTCCTTCTAAACCGGTGAAGTACGGAATAAAGGTATGGTGATTGTGTGACGCAAAGACATTTTACCCCGTAAAAGGCATAATTTACGCTGGAAAATTACCAGGTCAAGAGCGGGAAGCAAATCAGGTCCAAAACGTAGTGCTTGAGTTGGCTGAACAATACATAAATACAGGGCGAACAATTTATGCTGATAATTTCTTCTCAAGCTTAGATATAGCAACAATGTTGTTGAGACAGAAAACAGCTTTTATTGGAACCGTTCGATCTGTTAAGCCGTTTACAATACCAGAGTTTCTAAAAACTTGTGTGCGTCCCGTTTTTGGTACATTGTTTGGGGTTTACGAAGGGGATATTTCGCTATGCTCATATGTGCCGGAAAAAATAAAGCTGTCCCACTATTGTCGACAATGCACTACACTTGTGAGATAGACAATACATCTTAAATATCGGGTTTTTCCATAAGAGCGCTACAAAAGTTTTTTTAAATAAAACAAAACCGGGTTTAGATACGAATGAAATTCTTTATTCCTGTGAAGGTACGTTCGATGCCATTATGTATGGAACTCGATTTCTTTTCATGGCCGCCACGGACACGCTTGCAGAAGTCCAGACGCTGAACCCAATTTTCGGCGGTTTTCGAGCATAAATCGGCCGATACTGCTGCAATTTCACGTTCGATATTCGTACGAAGTTCACCATAGACTTGACATAGCCCCACAGGAAATAATCTAACGGCGTCAAATCGCACGACCGAGGCGGCCAATCGACTGGGACATTTCGTGAGATAACACGTTCACCAAATTTGGTTTCCAATAAATTGATTGTGGCATTCGCTGTGTGGCTTGTTGCGCCGTCCTGTTGGAACTACATGTCCTCCAAGTCCATATTATTCAATTGGGGCCAAAAATATTCGGATATTATTTAACGGTAGCGATTCGCATTCACAGTAATGTGTCGGCCTTGATCATCACGGAAGAAGTACGGCCCATTGACGCCGCCGACCCATAAACCGCGCCAAACCGTAATTTTTTCGGGATGCAATGATGACTCATGGATTACGTGTGGATTGCTGTCTGACCAATAACGCATATTTTGCTTATTGACGAAGCCATTCAGCCAGAAATGAGCCTCATCGCTGAAGATGATTTTCCGATGAAAATCCGAATCATTTTCAAGTTGTTGCTCAGCCCAATTCACGAACATACGACGCTTATTGTGGTCAAGCGGCTTCAGTTCTTGCGTCAATTTGATCTTGTAAGGATGTAGGCCAAGATCTTTTCGCAAAATTCGTCACAACGAAGTCACAGAGATGCCCTACGCTTGAGAACGACGTGTGAGAGACACATTTGGGCTTTCTTGAACTGAAGCCTCAGCGGCAGCAATATTCTCGACACTACGGGCACTTCTTTGTCACACTGCCATGGGAATATTTTGTACTGCGCCTGTGGATTCAAATTTTTCCACTAGACGCTCAATTCTTGATCTGGTAGGACGATTATGACGACCATAAATTAGACGTAGCGCTCTTAAAGTTGAGGCCACTGACTCCAAATTTCGGGAGTAAATTTTAATAATTTCGACTCGTTGTTGGCTCGTATATCTTTCCATGATGAATTGGCAAACCTTACTGAAGAGAAATGTCAAAAGAGCGGGAAAAAATATGTCGTCGTTTGCTGTCCCTATCGATTTACTTTTGTAGCGTCTCTGTTGAAAAACCCTTACTTAAACCAATGGAAATTGTAGACTAATGCACATAAATCTGGAGTGGACACTATGGACCAAATGCTCGGCACCTACTGATCCAAACTATCAAAAAAAACGGTGGCCGCTTGCATTCTTCTTCAATATGCTGGATATAGCTACATTGGCCGCATTTACAATTCACAACGAACTGAAATCTTATAAACAATTAGATAAGAGACGTTCGTTCCTGAAGTTGCTAACAAGCCAATTAGCAACACCAAATATGAAGGAAAGAGCTACTAACAGACGAATAACACGTTTTTCCAATATCCGAAACGCTTTGGAGGCATTTGACATTAAGGTAAAATCAACCCTTTATAAAGCTTTAGAAAATAAAATATAATAATATTGTATCCTAATTATATCCTTCTTATATTTATATGTCTTGGCCAGCACTGCGCTCGTAATATTGGAAGATGTGCCTCAATGTGGTGCACTCCGATCGAATAGGCCAGTATGCCAATTTTGCAGTGAGAAATGCAAACCGAAACGAAAAACTAAATCTTACTGTATTTCCTGCAGAACTCAGTTTGTCTAGAATCTATAGCTGTGACACCTGTAAACAAACATTAGATTCGGCAGAGTAATATATATACAATTTATGTGTTTGTTTCCAATAAAATTTAAATTCTAAAAAATATGAATTAATAAAATGAAATACTTTATATATATTGGTTAAATCTTTTCACAAAAAATGTTAATTAAAAACACAATAATGATAATTCTTGACGATATCATACATTTTTTTCTATGCTCCTAAGGACCTTATCACACAGGTATCGATACCGAAGTTATCCTTATCGGAGGGATAATGTGAATTTGATTCGCTGCACATCAATCCTTCCTTCCATTAGTCTATGTTTGAAGTCAAATGTTAAATGCATTTGCGAAATTATTCACTTTACTTTAATTGAGTTGTTTAATTAAATATTGCATGCATTAGCTAACACACTAAATTGCAAGTAAATTGGTATACCACATGCACTTTTATGCCCAAGCGCAGTGGCGGAACAGAAGTGGTTTCGCAGATCATAGCATTTTCCTGCTGTGTTTGAGCAGTGCTACACATTATTGAATTTTTGCCCAATTCAGGCTCCTAATTTAGAGAAAAGTATGTTCACACCAAATTTTAAAATTACAAGTCAAAAACTTAAAAAGTTTTACGAAGAATAAAAGGACGGGTTAAACTTTTTACGGCGCAATGATCCATCGTGTTTATAGAAAGTATATGGTCATAAACTGAGCTCCATTTACATCCATAGCTAAAGGTACATTACATTACACAGGGTGGGCCAACTATGACTGACTGATTTGAAATGCTTATAGCATTGTGTGTCTCACTGCATGGGCTGTAGCTCCATCTTGCTGCACCCGTATATCCGCCTCTGTGTTATGGTACTATTACCGATGTTTATGCCTGCAAACATACACAGATTTATATGTACATGTATATGTTTGCGACCATTTTAAAATAAACATCCATTCATTCATTTGCTCATTCGTTCAGGGTGCACATGACATCATGCATGACTGCAGTGATTGACCTGAACGATTTTTCAATTTGGTACAAGTGACATGTACTTGATTTGAAGTGTACGTGTTGCAGTCGATGTTCTCTTGGGACTGCATCTAAATGCTTTACAAAGCGTTTTACGATGGCATCATCTGACATTAACAATAGCAGCAGCAGGGAATATTTTAAGTGCCGTGAAGTGAAAATTTAGTGACTGTGATAGTAATAGACATATAATGTAAATGAAACAGAATTTTTGCATAAAAATCGTCACAGACTGTTCATTTAAATCCAATATAATTGCATCAAGGCGCGCCTCACATGAGTGAAGGGAAAATGAGAAAATAGAGTGGAGTGAAACGGTATTCACGCACGCACTGTTTACGTGTATGACATGACATTTCAGCTAAATGATAATGCCACTTGCATTTTGAATGTCTATATATTTTCAATGAAACTACTTGGGGAGTAGGGTATTCGTACCTGTAAATGTCCACAATATCGACATCGTTACACACTCAATTGAAATCTACAGAATTTGTGCTAAACTAAATTATATTTTTAAATAAATCTGGTAATATGTGGATCAGAAATGTTGCCATTAGTTCAACTGGATCAAGCTGGCCGTTTAATACTAAGAGAACCCGTTATTTAAAAAGAGGAGATCCGGAGCAAGTATCCAACTGGCAGATGTCGTCGACAGTTATAAGGCTGACATTACCGCTATCCAGGAAATGCGATGGACAGGACATGGCTGCACAAAAAAGAAATTGCGATATATACTACAGTTGCCATGAAAAAAACATGAATTTGGTTGCGGATTTCTAGTTGGAAAAAGACTGCGACATCTAGTCTCTAGGTTCAATCCTGTGAGTGAACGAATAGCCACAATCCGCAGAAAAGCGAAATATTTTTATATTTCCCTAATTTGTGTGTATGCCCCGACAGAAGAGAAAAATGATGATGCCAAAGACATATTCTACGAGCTCCTAGAGGGAAACGTACGACGGCTCCCCTGGCCATGACACTAAGATTGTACTTGGAGATTTTAATGCCAAAGTAGGAAGGGAGAATGTGTTTAATCCAACTATTGGTAATTTCAGTCTACATGCTGACAGTTCCGATAACGGTATGAGACTGATTGACTTTGCTGCGGCAAAAAACATGGTCACTAGTGGTACAAGATTCCAGGATAAAGACATCCACAAGGCTACTTGGGTATCCCCTGATAAAAGAACGAAGAACCAAATTGATCACGTGGTAATTGATGGAAGGCACTCATCCAGTGTAATGGACGTACGAGTGATCAGAGCAGTTAACATCGATTATGAGCAGCGAAGGTTCGCACTTGATTAAGTATAGCGAAAATCGTACGAAATATATCGTCTCTTTAGGCTTAAGAAAAGGCAGTGGAGAAAGCGCGAGAGTGAGAAAAATGAGTCATACAGAAGGAAGAACGAAGTCCGAAAATTCTACCAAAAAGTCAAAAACGGAACTAATGGACATGGTTCAGGGTCCTCTTTCTATAAAGATAAGGACGGAAATCTCATCGCAGATGTGCAGAGCATGTTGGGAATATGGAGAGAGCATTTCTCCGCGCTACTAGTACCTGAGATATCCAATGACGAGACAATCGATCAAAATTTGGACGACGACGTCGATTGCCCCCCTCCTAACCAAGACGAGGTCAGAACAGATAAGATAAGAACAACAAAGCCTCAGTAGCCGATGGATTCCCGGCAGAGCTGTTTAAGGGTGGCGGCTCTGAGCTGATAAGGTGCATTCATCAACTCATTAGCAAAATTTGGTTAGATGAATGCATTCCCGGCGATTGGGGTCTCAGTGTACTATGTTCCATATTTAAAAAATGTGACCCGAGTCTCTGTGCGAACTACCGTGGAATAAGCCTTTTATCCATAGCATAGTTTCTATCAAGTATAATGTGCGAAAGATTAAAACCAATTATCGCCGACCTGGTTGGACGATACCAGTGCGGCTGTAGGCCTGGAAAATCGACATCTGACCAGATTTTCACGCTACGCCAAATCCTGGAGAAGACACTAAAAGCAAATCGACACCTATTATCTATGTATCTATTATAAGGCGGACTTCGATAGTCCGATACGGGAGAAACTCTATGAAGCAATGCATGAGCTTGGTATTCCTGCAAAACTCATACGCCTTTGCAGAATGACCTTGACGTACACCACATCCGCAGTGAAAGTTAGCAAGGATCTTACCGAACCTTTGGAGATTAAACGAGGCCTCAGGCAAGGCGACACCCTATCATGCGATCTCTTTAACATCTTAACGGAGATCACTAAGAGAAAATCTTCAGTCAGCATGGACAAAACCATCAGCAGCAAAAGTCAAGTGCTGCTCGTCTATGCTGATGATATAGATATCATTGGACGCACGGTTAGAGAAATTAATGCGGTGTTTTCGAGAATTTAGAAGGAGACAGGAAAAGTGGGTCTGACGGTAAATGAGGACAAGACAAAATTAATGGTTTCAACGAACAGGGCCTCCACGCGATTAGACCAAGGCGTGAACTTTTATAACCATTATAACTTCAAGGTAGTGGACGAATTTATATACCTCGGATCTGCCGTGAACAAAAACAATAACGTCAGCCTTGAGATCAAGCGGAAAATTGTGCTTGCGATTATATGTTATTTTGGGCTAAGCAAGCACTTTAGAGATAAAGCCCTCTCTCTAGTAACAAAAGTCCAGCTGTACCAGACTCTCACTCAAACTGTCTTGCTTTATGGCGCAATCCTGGGTGCTATCGCAAGCAGGCCAAACATCTGTAGGAGTCTTCGAGAGAAAAATCCTAGGAAAAATGTATGGCCCTATAGTGCACAATGGCGAGTATCGGCAACGCATGAATCATGAGCTGCATGAGCTTTATCCTGACATTGACATAGTTAAGCGGATCGAAATATCGCGATTGCGCGGGCTACGCCATGTCAGTAGAATGGGTGAGGACGAACCAGCACGACGGGTTTTCGAAACCGAACTCGAAGGAAGACGAAAAATAGGAAGACCAAGACTCCTCTGGAGGGATCAGGTTGACGAATCCCAGCGAATACTTGGTACAGCCAACTGGAGAAATAAAGCAAAAGAAAAATGTTATCTTCGTTTTGTCCGAGACCGGATAAGTAAGTAAGTAGTTGTCGTTTGATGTTAGAAATATTAGAAACTAACTAAGCTGGAATGAGCAAGTTTTGGAACTTTGTTTAAGATATTAACTACTTTTCGATTTGGTGCTAATAGTGAAATGTAATACGAACTATGTAAATATCTTATGAACTATGTCATACAGGAATACAAATTATGATTCTTAACCCTAACTGTCCTGATAACATTTTTATACGTAGACTCCTGATAAGGGTACCCGGGTGCCCGTGAATATTTATCTGTATGTCATGGTTTAAATTTACATCATATCATCATATTTTACATTGCCATTGTGTTTAATCCGGGATATCATGTAAAACACAAATTGATTGTGTGTGAGTGTCGTCTCGGTTACGTATTTCCATTCTCACTTCTGTGTGCAATGGCCTGTATGCGCGCCTCTTGTACATACTATTCTGGTTTGGATCCCTGCTCTAACAACCTTAATTTTTTTCGTCGGCGGTCACCTTGCATAGTGACGGCGACACTATCGAGTATTTAGCCATGAAAAGCTTTTCAAATTACCGTTCGGAACCGGTGTAAAATTGTAGGTCCAAATCAGTGAGTGTAAAACTAGAAAGCTCACAGCTCACTGGTTGTGAGAAGCTCTCCCCAATTCCATTATGGAATGTAATGGGAAATCATTTATTTATTTTGCCTTTCTTTGCTTTTACTAATTTTTTTCGATGTCGCTCAAACTTCATCCACTTGTTATGCAAATGGTAGTAGCTCAAACCGACTCACCTTGTGGAAGGCCATCATCTAGAGTTTTAACAAGTGCTGCTGGGCCATTTGACCCTATGTAGACCCCCAAAATTATAACAAACGTATCATCATCGAAGTCTTTAGATAAACTACCATGACGAAATGGATATCTAAATATCTTTGTGTAAAGTTTGTTGAATATGTTGAATATTTTATTGATTTTAACCCTGCTGTTAGATTAGAAAAAACTTACGAATCTTAGATTGAGGGACCATTTGGTCCATACTGCAATTTTCATCCAAAATAATAATTTTATCTTATTCTTTGTAACTATTTTGGTTCAAAAATTTCTAAAGCAAGTATTTGACATATCAAAAACATCCGCTAACATATCAAAAACATCTTCTAAATATTTGACATGAATTTACATTCGCTTGGTAATGAAAAAACTTACGAATCTTAGATTGAGGGACCATTTGGTCCATACTGGAATTTTCATCCAAAATAATAATTTTATCTTATCCTTTGTAACTATTTTGGTTCAATAATTTCTAAAGCAAGTATTTGACATATCAAAAACATCTTCTAAATATTTGACATGAATTTACATTCGCTTGGTAATGAAAAAATGTACTATTGACCAAATGGTCCTCTAATCTAAGATTCGTCATTTTGTATTTTTCTCAGTCCTGAATAAAGTTAGAAAATTTAATTTTCGCACATAACATTGTTTTATTAAAAGACCCCATTAGCAGAAAAATTTAGTCAGTATATATCACCGTTCCAAAGTTACAAGGGAAAACAGAAAAAATTTGGACCAAATGGTCCTAATCTAACAGCAGGGTTAACTCAATTTATTTATTTTTTGTATTTGGGTTAACTGACGAAGATATTGACATCTTGTATGGAGCGGAAGTAGAGGATGACGAAACATCGAATTTGGGTGTGTCTGCATAGTGATGGCGACACCATCGAGTATTTAGCCATGAAAAAGCTTTTTAAAATTCCGTTCGGTATCGGTGTAAAAACTCTTGGTCCCAATCAGTGAGTATAAAACTATTAACGATATTTAAAATATGATGATGAAAACTCTGCAAATGAAAAAGAAGAAGTTAGTGACTTCTACACTGGACCATATGGTGTCTAAATATAGCACTATCCGGAAAACCAATAGATGGACCTTGGCCATTTTTTCATATGATCGGTGGGCTGCGTTGGGTGCAGTTTGAGTCTACTCGAGTCCCCATCCAAGCGCAAAAAAAAATCGTCGATGCTTTTTGACAACTCTTGGCATCTAAAACATGAACGATGGGGCCACTCATGATCGAGTAACCCGATACCCAACGTTCGGGCAGCTCTCGAGTTTATGGTCAAAATACAAATACACCTAAAGACGTTTGCCAGGATTCTGCAGTCCCATTGGATATAACTGACCAAGTTACTTCTGGTCAGGTGCCCTAAAAGGGTCATCGCTACCCTTGTGTGACTGCTGATTCAAAATCTGACCAAAAAACACACAAAAAACGCGATGGCTCTAAGCGGACAATGTGAAACAAGCACAGCAAATTTATAGCCCCTTCTTGCACCAGCCGTCGGTGGTGCAATTGTTAGTGTGCGCGGCTCTTGTACATGAGATCCAGGGTTCGAACCCGGCTCTGACCACCTTCAAATTTTCTTTCGGCGGCGGTCACCTCGCATAGTGACGGCGACACTATCGAGTATCTAGCCATGAAAAATCTTCTCAAATTACCGTTCGGAATCGGTGTAAAACTGTAGGTCCCAATCAGTGAGTGAAAACTGGAAAGCGCACAGGTCAGTGATTGTGAGAATTTCTCCCCAGTCCCTTCATGGGATGTAATGGGAAACCATTTATTTTTTTATTTTTATTCTTGCACCAGCTCCTGTTTTTTCCTTATGTAATGATAATAGTAAAAAGTTTGATGTAAAATATTTTATAGTTCTTGATAGCCTTGATAATATTGTTTTAACTTTTTGTATAGAAAATATTTGAAGAAATTTAAGACAACCCGGGTACAACCCGAGTCAGGCCTTTTTGATTTTGAGTGGTTCCAGAGCTAACCGAGACAATTCAAGAGAGCTTAAAATGCGAAAGAACTGTAGAAAATGGCTAGTTGAAGCAACATACGGAACCTGAACTTAGTAGCATTATTGGTTTGAAAAATATTTTACTTCAAAATTCGTTCATGTACCCGTATCTGGAGGGTCAGGGTTAAAAGCGCTGTGTGCCCCTTTTCATAAAAAAAAAACCTTTTGTATGTAATTTTTTATTCTGGTATTAGGGACGATCTACACATATGTTTAGTAAACAGATTTAATAGTTGAAATGGGAAGTTTAAATAACACAATCTAGTACATATGGGAAATAATATTATATTCCATTTATATGATACATGATATAACAATTGGCACATACTGCTGACGCCCTAAAATGATCCACTACTACTTGAAACTACACAACTCGTAAATCACAACAACACTTTTTTGTCATTACGTCCAACACATAAAGTTACTCCCCTCCATTAGTTTTTGGTTACTGTTGCATTAACAAAATTTTAGGGTTTACAATATACTAGATGGCTTCTAGCCACTAACATTGCTACCAGTATTAGTGTTGATGTTGTCCTGTAATATGGGGTATTACAAGTGGCGTGTAGCAACATAGTGTTGTTGATGTTAATGGTATGTTGCTGATCGCTGCTGCTGTTCGCTATTGTTTAGCGTGTTGTTTGCGTGTCAAAAATGTCAAAAGCTTTTGAACAAGTTTTAAGTGACCACTTACATGTTTTGTGAAAAATAAACCCACGTAATTATGAGGTTGGTGGCTGTTGCGGTATACATACATACGAGCACCATTCAAGCCGCCTAGTAACACAGTCTCTAAGTATTATCGTTAGTTTGGCAGCTGGTGTTTTCCTTATACCAAGGCGTAAATTTAGCTTCTGTGGCAGTTGATAATAAAAAAGAACTGGCAATGCAAATAGCTAATGGGATAGAAGAAAACATAAATTTTTTTCAAAACTTCATGAAATATTCATCTCTGAAAATCGAAAGTTAAATAAAAGAAAGAAGACTTTGGTTTTTTAAAACTGGCATTTTCAGAGAACCGGTTTCACCGGTCATTTCAAATCTATTCGCCGGTTTTCGGGCTTTTTTTAACTTTTACACAACTGATATTACAACATAGTATAACAAACTTAAAACAAGTTTAATTGCTCACTATGGTTACTGAACCCATCAGATTGACAGAAAACATATTGCCACCGAAGTATTTCGCCGATTTAGATTTGAGGTCTGGAACTAATGACAACACAAGTAGTATGCTAACAGTAATCCGCAAAATAATATACAGTATCCTGAATCGTAATAAAATTACAAAACTTTCAGAGGAAAATTTACTCAACGAAGATTTTGTCTATTTTGGCCAGCCAAATAAGAGAACAAATAGGCTAAATTATGGCTACAACTGGTTAGTGCCATCCTATTTGCCCGAAGAAGATATTGGACCACGTCCGTCACTATTGATGAGGAATGTAATCGATGAGACCGAGAAGTATTAAATGGGTCTCGTTCTTTGTGCGGACATCAATGTGTACCACACAAATTGATGAAGCACAAATCTAAAGTAAGGTGAAGAGGCATATGAAGAATATGTTTTGGCCCCTAACCTTTACGTTTGTAACCACGGCAATAAAGCCACTTTTATTACTACAGATTTGAAAGAGATCCTTCATACTACCTTTGCATCACAGTACTCCTTTCATTTCAAAAGATGGAAGGTGTTTCTGACTATCAGAATCGTTCATAAAACAAACTGGACCAGGTACAAAACAAGTTTTAATAGTATTATAAACCTGTACAGAAATTTCAGTCGGGTGAACCGACTTAATCATACCCTCACCCTGAGTCATCCAACGCGACCGAGTTCTATTAAACCAGTACAGAAATTTCATTCAGGTGAACCGACTTAAACATATGCTCACCTAAGTCATCCATTGCGACCGAATTCTATTGAATATTGGCAAATGTGCCAATATTGGTATATCTGCCAATATTCAATAGCAGAGTGGCATTGCGCTAAATACCCAACTTAACTACGATTCTAGGTGATTATGAGGAGTTATTGTGTCTACAAGCCAATTGTCCGCCCAATCTTTATATGAGAGGTATGAAAATGAGCACGGCGAAGTTGTTCATCTGTTTCTATATACTATGGCACAAAAATGGAATAATGATCAGTACCAAACTTTGTTAAGATCGGTTGTGGTATATGGGAGATGTCGAGTCTGTTAGCCCGAAGGCCGCTCCACTTTTATATGGGAGGTACGAAACTGGGCGTGGACAATAGTTAGCTTTTAATTTGTAAGAAACCATTGCCTAGTATTGAATTTGATTAAGATCACTTGTAGTCTGAGTTATGGTGTCGATCAACTGGTCATCCACCCACCCTTTGTGTGAATTTGAGTAAATTCTGTCCAGTATCAAAACACCATGAAGATTGGTTCGGTTTTGTGGGAGTTATCTTGACGAACAACGAGCCGGCCGCACTACTTATCTTGATAGGACGTGGCAAAGTCACCCTTGTCTTAATCGGTGACTGGCGTTTGACGAAACGCAGCCTATAACCTAATTTCATTAAGATCAGAAATATTTCACGCCACTCATCTCATTGACAACCCGGACGAACACCAAGCTTTTTTATGGGAGGTATTATGTTGAAAATATACCTCTTAATTTCAACGTTCATGAATGTGTCTTGAAAATTAAAACAAGTAGTTCCGGCGCTCTAGATTTCGTTAAATTATTTTGGATTTGAATATTGTGAAATAGCTACATTCATAAGTTCTTCAAAGACAAAAAAAATTACAGCAGACTGTCCCTGCAGGCTGTGTCAGAGACACGGCCATTAAGTTTAACGTAGAATACGCCATCCGATAAGACAGAAAACATATATAACAATAAATTCATTTGCTTATATTATTTATCGTTTATTGTTATATATGTTTTCTGTCTTATCGGATGGCGTATTCTACGTTAAACTTAATGGCCGTGTCTCTGACACAGCCTGCAGGGGCAGTCCGTGGCCGAAGGCCTCGGACAACTGTCTGCTGTAATTTTTTTATTTACCAACTGCATTTGATTCAAGTCCGTTTAAAAAAAAAATATTATGTTCAATTTTTTTTAAACTTAATTTAATTAATGTATTTTAATTAATATTTTTATTGAAATAAGTTCTGCGAATGTTGAGAGGGCCGCCCTAATATTAAAAAAGGTTTACCTTATCGAGTCTTCGCATTAGCATTCGAGCGTTGTGTGAAAGCTTTACGCTTTACAATTCAAAATTAATGTTACAACAGCTTTATTGAAGCTTTCGCAAAAAAGCTTTATTACGTTAGCTTACTCTTTGTTTCACTTTTTACTAGATACATGTTGCCAAGCAACATTAGCTTGCTGTTCGTTTCACTTTTTACTAGATACATGTTCCTAAGCAATGTTGAGCAACCAAAAACACTCAACCAAACACCACACATATGTTTGAGTGTATGTGTTTAAACAATTTTCATTTGAGAAATTAAAATACTAGAAATATATCAACCAATATGAAATGTATATCAAACGAAAGATAACATCTTCATTTACCTACAAAAAAAATTTAAAAAAAATTCATCTAGCCGTTTCCTCAAATTCAATGAAATAAAGATTACAACAATAAAAACTTGACATGACTCCTCATACCGTAAGGTAAGACGTATTCTACGTCAAAATTGATTCCATATTAAATATATGGAAAATGGACAAAATAAATGTTTAACTATAGTAAATTAAATAATTTATTCAGGTCTAGATAGTAATCCAAGCTCAAAGGCTTTGAACATTGCGTAAGAACTGAGCAGAAATTGTTATTTCATTCAACGCAATCACACGACGTTCAATACTTTTTATAACAAAATTTAGGGTTTTAAAATCATTTTAGTTAATATTGAAATGCAAAGGTTTGAATATACCCAAGACCTTTAAATTTTTGATGATATTAAAGGTATGACAACACAAACGACTTTCAATATTTTGATAATCTTAAAAATTCTACACATTTGTAAATAAATACAATATAATGGAAAGTGAAATGTTATTTGGAGTTTTCAGAAAATCTTCTGAAGTGACTTGTATGGAAAATAACTGGCAGGAAGTATAATATAAAATTCAATAATTAGACAATTGTTAAAAATTGTCGATGACTAACTACACTATAGCTGTGTTCGAGTACTTTTCCAGTAAAAATTATCAAGTACCTAGTTTTCGGAGAGCAACCATGAATCTAGTAAAAACTTGCAAAAAATAAGAACTTTGTAAAGGCTTTTCCAATAGGTAATTGACAACTTTGAATTTAATTTGTGAACGCACTATTTCACTGCCTTAACTCCAATTATCGGTCGTTATTGTCACCCTAGTAGACAAGCAATAACAAGTTTAGTGCAAACATTTGAGTCTACATATTCATTGTGTGATGCTGCCGTGTCAGTGAGACAAAGGGATGGTCGAAGTGACGAAAATATCGCTACCATTCAGGTGTCCGTAGCAAACGATACAAATCAGTTGATTCCGCGGCGTTCTCAAGAACTGGGCATCGCCAAGGCCACTTTATGGCGAATTTTGGGTAAAGATTCGACCTGACTCAAGAATTGAATCCGATGGACCATTTGGCGCGACGTACGTTCTCCGATTGGGCTCAGCAGAAGATGCGCTTAATGGGTTCGTCAATAAGCAAAATATACGTTATTGGTTTGGTGAAAATCCACATGTGCTTCATGGATCACCACTTAATCCACAAAAATAACTGTTTGGTGCGGTTTGCATGCCGACGGCGACATTGGGCCATATTTTTTCGTCGAAAATAACGGTCGTCACGTTACAGTGAATGGCGATCGTTATCGCGCCATTATTACCGATTATTTTTGGCCCCAATTGGAAAACATGGACTTGGACGACATGTGGTTTCAACAGGACGATGCCACAAACCACACAGCACACGTTACAATCGATTTATTGAAGAGTAAGTTTGGTGAGCGTGTTATCTCAAGAAATGGACCGGTCTATTGGCCGAGGCATTCATTCGATTTAACGCCTCTAGACTTTTTTCTTTGGGGCTCTGTCAAATCATTGGTCTATGCCAACAAACCGACGACGTCATCGAAAATTGGGTCCCACGAATCGACCGCTGCCGAGGTGTCCGCGGTGGCCATATGAATGAAGTCGACTTCCATTCATAAATGTTTTGATTGTATTTCAAGTCGATCATAGAGTTTTGGAAATATCTGAAATGGTTTTCGTTTTATTTAAAAAAAATTTTGTCAAATTCTTATTGGAAACCCCTTTATGTAACAGCTGATTTGCAATGTAAACATTGGAAGAACCAACAAACGCAGTTCGGAAAAAACATTACAAATCACCAAAACTGTCTTCATTTTTAACAGAAATACTTAAAGTTTAATAACAAAGCATTCAGGAATTACATTTTCTTTTAAAAAATAAAATTCCAGTGATTAATTTATTATTTTATATTCTTTCTACTTCCCAATTTTGGTTGTTTATATAAACAAGCACATATATTACTAGCAAATTCTTATTGGGAAAAATTTCTCCAGTAAAAACTTGGAAGTCCTCTATCATTGAACTATCAAAATATTTCAGGCTCTCTCGTTACTGGCCTTTTGGAGTAAACGAACACTATCAAGTAAGAAATAGTAATAATACAAATTTGAACAATTATCATGGTCTCGAACACACCTTATATGTTTCTACTTTTTCTGGCGCATTTTCAATCAGTATTTACAGGTTCCTGTATTGATTAGCAATTTGTCATTAAAATTTTAAGGCAAAATGTTTGCCTATTTCCTACACGCAGTGTATATGTTTGGAACACACTTCAGACATTTATATATTTCAAAGTCCCACACTCAGGTGTATTTAAATGCAAACATTAACATGTTTACTGACAAATATGTTGTTTTTACGTGGAAACATATGCATGCTTCATCCCAAACATCCATATACTGACTTGGAAGCATTCAGGTGTTTTCCCCTAACATCCATATACCCACGTGGAAACATATGCGTATTTTCTCCCAAATCAGTATTTACAGGTATGCGTTGGTTTCACTATGCATTGGTACGCGAACAAGATACAAATCTAGTTCATGCAAGACAAGAGTGTATTAACTACCTGTGCTTTTTTATTATATTTCAGTAGAGGCTCGGGCAGACAAAGAGCTTCACGTTGTTGCCCTCTCCAGTTTCTTTCCTCAAAATCGTTTCTCACCAAAGCAACATCACAAACCATTTAACCGTCTGAGTGTTTGTTTATTCTCCTTTCACTGATGAAGCGGTTTTGATATGCTCTGTCTGACGAACCGTTGACGACTGAATTCATGAAATTAAAACGCAATATATCACGCACATTCAGGAGTATTTATGAATCACTCACTGAGAGAATAATGCAAAAATACAGATATACACTTACTTACACATACACACTCGTTACCCCTCTTTTGTTCTCTTGCACTCGCGAGAGCATAAACAGTGCAACAAACACGGCTGTATATGTATCACAATCGCAGATATATTTGGGTCGCAAACACATATGTTATAAGATATTAATCATTGTGTCTCAAACATATAATAATGAATAGCAAACACAATGCGATTTGGCACACGTATATATTATTTTTGCCACAAGCTCCAAACACATGGTATATTTGCATCCAAACATCAAAAAACGACAGATTTTTCAGCGTGTTTATGTTCATAGTTTATCTCTTTGTAAGGGATTTAAAATAGTAAGATTTAGTTTACAAAACTTATCAGAAAACCTCGACCTTGCACATCTGTGCATTTTAAATTTCAACAGCGTTATATGGGCACATCGACATCCTTATTCATACGTTCTCCAAAAAAACGAACAATGTATGATATTTTTCAGCATCTAATAGGTTCCTGTCTCCGATTTGGCAAAATTC
Source organism: Phaonia tiefii (assembly GCA_963931995.1). Classification (NCBI taxonomy): domain Eukaryota; kingdom Metazoa; phylum Arthropoda; class Insecta; order Diptera; family Muscidae; genus Phaonia; species Phaonia tiefii. The sequence goes on along the minus strand of OZ008367.1, from coordinate 320,293,381 downwards.
TTGCAACAGCAACGTAACAAAAACACAAATATCGCACAAAAATTCAAAATATTTTCGGTTTTTTTGTGTCAACTTTATCACATCTCTCTTTGTCCCTTCCATAGCAACAATTTACATAAATATTTTCGCCAACTTGCTGTATATAAGTGCTGTGTTATTCTAAAGCTACGTAAATTCATGCCACCAACCAGGAATCTACCGCAGTAGGAAAAAAATAAAAGAAACTTGTAAAACCATTTTTGACAAGTTGTGGCAGTTTCCTAGAAGATAAAACGTGTATGTATGTGCAACATTTACCATGTCGTATTCCTCTATGTACAGTCGAGTATATCTGTATATGTTTACATTTAATTTGTTAATTCAAAGTGGAAAGAGAGCAAAAACATTATATTCTTTACAATCCTGTATGCATGTGATGCACAGAAAAAACAACGAATGCAGTGCACAATTCTTGGCACATTTGTGTTGTACATTTCTTAATATAAATATAAAAAATAAATGGTTTCCCATTACATCCCATGAAGGGACCGGGGAGAACTTCTCACAATCACTGTGCTGTGCGCTTTCCAGTTTTCACTCACTGATTGGGACCTACAGTTTTACACCGATTCCGACCGGTATTTTGAGAAGCTTTTTCATGGCTATATACTCGATAGTGTCGCCGTCACTATGCGAGGTGACCGCCGCCGACAGAAAATTTGAAGGTGGTCAGAGCCGGGTTCGAACCCAGGATCTCATGTACAAGAGCCACTAACCATTGCACCACCGACGGCCACCTTAACATAAATATGCATAAACCAATATATTTGAGAATCTCGTAAAGGCATTATCGTTTTAGCTTTCTTTCTTTCACTTACACTCAGTAAAAAGAGAACTACATTTAAGTCTGCACGGAATGGTCTGCTTCGTATGGAACCAAAGAATTTTTAATACAAATTATGGTCCGGGCTTTTAACAGATACTTTGGTTTATTCAATTTCTAGATCATTTTGTGAATACTTCTTTTAAATTGAGATATCGTTTACAAAAGGTTTTTGCAAAATGCAGTATTATGATTCGGAACTAGCTGCTCCATCTGCGGTTTTTTAATAATTTGGAAATTCGTCATTGAATAAGTTGCTAATTTCATTGATAACATTTCAATATTTGTAATTGTAATAGAGATTTTTTCAATTGTGAAGAAATGTGTTGAAAGAAGACGAAAAGGCTCCCTCTATCAAGAAATTTATTTCCTCAAGCAAAGTATGATATTTAGAAATAACTAACTTAAAATAACAAAGTTATTTTTTTATCTATTCAAGTTCAAGACAATTATATCTATAGCTCTATTAATAGAGACATATTTTCTAAAGAGAAGCTTTTCAATGTGCATTTTCATAATTCCGTTTAATCTGTAAATCTATTCTAGATCTAGCCAGGTATCTCCATCAGCGGTTGTTTCGAATGATGCTATTGAAAAATGCAACAAACTAAATGCAATCGAAATTTCAATTTGTATGAGAATTCCTTTTAATGAAGATGTTGGGAAATATCCTAAGCACAAACATAAAAGAAACATTCGCGAAACTTATTCAAATGTTCACAGAACCATTGGTTCCCAATAGAAGTGGTGTTTGTTGTTGCCCAAAAACAACACAGTTCATGCAGGCAATATACTAGTTTATATAGTCTGAAGTTTAGTCGTCGTCCGTGTTCAAATTCATCAGAAATAATATTTATTTGTCTCTTGTTTGTTTGTGCTTAGAAATATAACATGAATATGCAATAAAGGATTTTCCTATGAATTGAGTGTTCGTTTGCATTTAGTTTGATCGGCACTTCTATAGCATAATTCCAAACAACCGCTCATCTGTGGCTACATCTGTAAAAGCTATACGAATTTTCAAAACCACTTTTTCAAAATTATGTTCCAATTAATTCAGATATAAAGAGTGTTGTTATAAGGAAGAAGGAACTGAAATTTAAAAAAATACATAATAAGTGAAATGATTATCAAAAAAATTTTATTTGAGAGATCAGTATTTGGGAAATATGACTGTTGCTCATGACGAAGCGCATTCTGGATGCCCAATTTTAGGTCACTTTTTTGAGCACTGCTGACCATATAAAGGGGTTTTCAACAGACACGCTACAAAAGTAAATCGATAGGGACAGCAAACGACGCCATATTTTTTCGCGCTCTTTTGACATTTCTCTTCAGTAAGGTTTGCCATTTCATCATGGAAAGATAAACGAGCCAACAACGAGTCGAAATTATTAAAATTTACTACCGAAATTTGGAGTCAGTGGCCTCAATTTTAAGAGGCCAACTTTAACCCTGCTGTTAGATTAGAAAAAACTTACGAATCTTAGATTGAGGGACCATTTGGTCCATACTGCAATTTTCATCCAAAATAATAACTTTATCTTATTCTTTGTAACTATTTTGGTTCAAAAATTTCTAAAGCAAGTATTTGACATATCAAAAACATCCGCTAACATATCAAAAACATCTTCTAAATATTTGACATGAATTTACATTCGCTTGGTAATGAAAAAACTTACGAATCTTAGATTGAGGGACCATTTGGTCCATACTGGAATTTTCATCCAAAATAATAATTTTATCTTATCCTTTGTAACCATTTTGGTTCAATAATTTCTAAAGCAAGTATTTGACATATCAAAAACATCTTCTAAATATTTGACATGAATTTACATTCGCTTGGTAATGAAAAAATGTACTATTGACCAAATGGTCCTCTAATCTAAGATTCGTCATTTTGTATTTTTCTCAGTCCTGAATAAAGTTAGAAAATTTAATTTTCGCACATAACATTGTTTTATTAAAAGACCCCATTAGCAGAAAAATTTAGTCAGTATATATCACCGTTCCAAAGTTACAAGGGAAAACAGAAAAAATTTGGACCAAATGGTCCTAATCTAACAGCAGGGTTAAGAGGCTCATTTCTGGCTGAATGGCTTCGTCACTAAGCAAAATATGCGTTATTGGTCAGACAGCAGTCCACACGTAATCCATGAGTCATCATTGAATCCTCGCTACCGTTCAATGATAACCGAATTTTTGTGGCCCCAATTGTGTAGTATGGACTTGGAGGACATGTGGTTCCAACAGGACGGCGCCACAAGCCACACAGCGAATGCCACAATCAATTTATTGGAAACCAAGTTTGGTGAACGTGTTATCTCACGAAGTGGGCCAGTCGATAGGCCGCCTCGGTCGTGCGATGTGAGGGCGTTAGATTATTTCCTGTGGGGCTACGTCAAGTCTATGGTCTATGCCAACAAGCCAGCGACGATTGGTGAACTTCGTACGAATATCGAACGTGAAATTGCAGCAGTATCGGCCGATTTATGCTTGAACACCGTCGAAAATTGGGTTCAGCGTCTGGACTTCTGCAAGCGTGCCCGTGGTGGCCATGCAAAAGAAATCGAGTTCCATACATAATGGCATCGAACGTACTTTCACAGGAGTAAAGAATTTCATTGGTATCTAAAACCGGTTTTGTTTTATTTAAAAAAACTTATTGAAAAACCCGTTATCACGAATAACCCAAACAATTGTGGCACAAACCAGTGACTTGACGTAGCCCCACCGGAAATAAACGAGAGGTGTCAAATCGTATGGGGACATGGGACTGTCCGTGGAGGTGGGAAGGTTCTGATAGCCATTCACTTCGAAGGGGTCAGAAATGATTCTTTCATTGGGCAGTGAAAGCAGTTCACTACTTCCATGCAGTATGTCCTGGGTAATGGCTTTATCGGAAACCTGCGTTAGCTAGCTTGAGCGAGAAGGCGAAATAAATGAGCAGCCTGAATGGGTATAAGATCACTGATATGTGCCAATTTTAGTAGGTGACTGATGTCACTGAAGTTCATCAAGATATCGGGCATATTCCTTTGTCCTCGGAAGAAGGATGAGCCAAACATATAGGCCAACGGCGGATAGAAACCGAAACAGGAAAATCCAGATTCGGCATATTGCATCTTGAACAGCGTCTGATCCATAATGGGCGACAAGGTAAAATGCAAAAACCCGGTGGACTGGGTTTGACTCCCGCCAACGTTCATTATAGCAGTGAATATACATAAACGAAAAAGAAAACATAAGCAAGAACTATTTGCTGACGACCCCCGCAAAAGTTATAAGGACCACGATTTACGGATATGCACTTTGAATGTATGAACTCTATACAGATCCGGTGCAAGTATTCAATTGGCAGATGCTGACATTACTGCTATACCGGAAATGCGATGGACAGGACATGGCTGCACAAGAAAAAGAAACTGCGACATATACTACAGTTGCCATGAGAAAAAACATGAATTTGTGGGTTGAACGAACAGCCACCATCTGCACGCTGAAAAATAACGGTTCCAGCAACATATTGCATGAATTTCTGCTAATTTTTTCTTTATTGTGACAGACACCAGTGTTTTCAGCAGCTTCCGACAAACAAATCCACAGTTGGGCCACAAACCTATTAATCATTGTGTCCCAAACATGCCATATTGAATAGCAAACACAATGAGTTTGGACACAAGTATACTACATTTGCGGCAAGCTACAAATACGGTATATCCAAACAATAAAAAAGGCAAATTTTTCAGTGTGTGCATAAAAGCGATACCTTTTTATATTTTCCTAATTTGCGTGCATGCCCCGGCAGAAGAGAAATATGATGATGCCAAAGACAAATTCTATGAGCGCCTAGAGGAAACGTATGGCCGCTGCCCAGGTTATAACAATATGATTGTACTAGGAAATTTTAATGTTAAAGTAGGAAGGGAGAATGTGTTTCATCCAACTATTGGCAATTTCAGTCTACATGCTGACAGTTTCGAAAACGGTATGAGACTGATTCACTTTGACGCGGCAAAAAACATGATCATTTGTGGTAAAAGATTCCAGCATAAAGACATCCACAGGGCTATCTGCGTATCCCCTAATCAAAGAACGAAGAACCAAATTGATCACGCGGTAATTTATGGAAGGCACTCATCCAGTTTTATAGACATACGAGTGATCAGAGGAGCTAACAGCGATTCCGATCACTACCTGGTAGCAGCAAAGGTTCGCACAAGATTAAGTAGAGCGAAAATCGTACAAAACCAGACGCAGAGGAAACTGGACATCGGAAAGCTGCAATTACCAGAGGTAGCCACAGCCTACTCAAGGAAACTCTCGCAAATTTTGGCTTAGAGCCCCGTCCCGATGACGATCCTGAAGCGCAATAGAAACCCATTTCCGACTCTATAAAAACTGCCGCAACGACCGTACTTGGTTTTGGAAAACTGAAAACCATGGTACGAAGAAGAGTGTCGCACTGCAAATGATGAAAAGAACGCTGCACATATGGCAATGCTTTAGTCAATTGCAACGCGAGCTGCGACTGAGCAGTATAGGGAAAAATAAAGGAGGTAAACCGTCTCTTTTGATGTAAGAAGCGGCAGTGGAGAAAGCCTGAGACCGAGAAAATTGTGACATAGAGAAGAAAGAACAAAGCTCGAAAATTCTACCATAAATTCAAAAACAGAAATAATGGACATGGTTCAGGGCCCCCTTCTGTAAAGACAAGGACGGAAATCTCATCGCAGATGTGGAGAGCATGATGGGAATATGAAGATATCATTTCTCCGCGCTACTGGTACCTGAGGTATCCAATGACAATGGGGCAATCGATCACAATATGGACGACGACCTCGGTCAGATCGAGGGCAGATCGGCTATTGCACGATTTATGAACAACAAAGCCGATGGATTACCGGCAGAGCTGTATAATATATACGCTACGCCAAATTCTGGAGAAGACCCAGGGGGAACATCAACACCTATCACCTATTTTCCTATTATAAGGTGGTATTATTCTATTTTCGACGATTTGGAGTTTCTTTTAAAAATTTACCGAGACCACAACACTTAGCAACAACTTGAGTTTATTCCAGGTAATCACTATTTGTTCTCTTTTATATGGGTCTAATATGCTGAAGAAAGAAAATTGATAAGCTATCTGTAGCGCCAATCATTCCTAAAGAATTTAAATCTCTTTATGGAAATTGTGCTACCCTTTCGGCCTTATCTTGTGATGTCAGGATTTGACCAATAACTATAAGCTAGTGCCAACGAGGTTACTAACTAGGTACCATATGTTTTACACACAAATTTTCAGTGCGTCGGGTCGTTTGAGGACAAAACTAATAATTTTAATGGAAAATTTCATATTTTTAACAAGAAAAAAGATTAATCAAGATACTAAATATGTCGAATTTCAAGATACTAAAAAACCCGAATCTCTCTTTTTAAATAGAAGTAAAGAGTTTAAGTTTCAATTCATTAATAAATGCAAATATTCCAATTTTCACAAGTGTACCAATATTTGAATTTTAATAATCATATATGTATATAATTACGGGTGGAGAATCGCTCTTATTTGGGAATGAAATAAAAAAATTATGAACCTTAAGCAAATTTATTTTATATATTAATTATATTGAATAGTAAGGGAATTTTTTAATTACATGGTTTTAAATATATTAAGTATCTGGCAAATGTCGACCTTCGCTATCCACACGTTTTCTGAAGTTTTCATGAACTCTAACAATCATGTCGACTGGTGAAGTTCTGTGGGGTTTGTTTCACTCCTGTACCGCATATTTTGTTTGTTTACACACCCACTGAGGTGAAAATGTGCCTCATTACAACGTAAACGAAAAGCACGCTGCACTGCAATGATCGAGTGAGCATTTGAAAAAACAACACACATTTTTCAACACAAAATCATCTCTCTTCACGTGCCGATTGCATGACGGCAACTGAAAGGCAGACGAATACAAATCTCCCGTCAGCCACTATACGCCACTCAAACTCTCCACTCTCTTCGACCAACAGTGCCGCCACAGTCTACGGTGCAAAAAAACAAAATACCGCGCTCCACACTGTATATAATCGAACATTGCGTATACAATACTAACTATACACAATACATATATTTATGTATAGGTGTTTTTATGTTCCAGGCCAATGTTTTTTTGAATAAATCTTAAACGGTCCAATATTGTTAACATCTATAGACACGGGTACGGCAATATATTAAAGTGAACACATGCAAACAACACACAGCGTTAGCATCATAACTGAAATAAACCATTTTTCTAATGAGAGTACAGACTACACAGTCTTATCCACTCGTTTGGCATACACACTCATGCAAACACATAAAAGTGATCACACACTCTAATGCTTCTACCTTGTCAATATATCTTGGATGGACAATTGACGCTTTGTGGTTTGCTGCACTTCTAATTGTTATTTGAATGCAAGGCGAGACAGACGTGTAAGTATGCAGTGAAAAAATAGTAAAAAATTCCAACTTTTTTTAAAATAAATTTTATGGGTAAATCCAAAATCATGACAGTTGGAAATTTACAAAAAAGAGCTTATGGAAGCCATAAATAAAAGTTTTAATTACAATTCGGTTGCTGTAACCGAAAGAACAGTTGGTGGAACCGTTTTTCATTTCTCGCAAACGTTTTCTCAGCTCAAATTGTTCATAACTCTTTTACTGCAAACGTTTTTCAGTTCTCGCAAATGTTTTCTCCGTTGCCGCAACTGAAACAATAGTTGGCGGAACCGTTTTTCGTTTCTCGCTAACGTTTTGTTTTCAACTTACATTTTTCGTAAATCGTTTGCTGCAAACATTTTACGGTTCTCCCACAGAATTGGCAAGTATGGTTAAACAGAAGTTCGTTTTTCCCAACTACAGTCCCCAAGCGAACTTCAGTTATCTGAGATTTCGTATGGGAGGAACGAGTTTTTACTTTATGTTTTAACTTATGTCTTATGTCCAAGTAATAAATTAGAGAATACTTTTTTCCTAGTCTGTCCATATTAGCTTATACATCTATTAAGTTATACACTTTGGCACTTCTCAAAATATGTTTTGATTCTTGGCATCTACGAGTACTTCTTGGAAATTTTTAAAGCATTTTGACTTATTTCAGTAAGTATTTGTGCAAAATGAACTCGACCTTACAATACATTTCAATGTACTTCTAAGTATAAATGTTTACAGATTTATACAATGCCAAGATCTGAAGGCAAACGGTTAGCAAACACAATTTTATAATCCATAATCTTCTCAATAATTATATTTACGTTTTACCGCATGCAGTATATGCTACAGTTGTCAAAACGCTAATACCACCGTGTAATTACAATTATACATTTATTGGATTTTAAGCTAGTCACACATGATTAAAAGATACAATTAGATACATTTCTAATATACCACGGTTTTATTCTAATTGTATAAATATCCGTAAAATCCTATAATTAAATGTGGGATTATGTCTAAATTGTGACACTTAGTATTGGATAACATAATTGAAGGGTATATGGGTATATATAACTACATATATCACATCATAATAATGTGATTACACTGATGTAAATGAATGATAATTTTATGGATTTGTACATTAAAATGAAATAAAAAATTAGTGGAAAAAATCCGTCATGTTATTACATGTTTATTGATTAACATGTATTATTTATGTAACATGCCTAAGCGCCTCCAACCTAAATCAACAACAAGAAACAATTAGCTGTAAATTTTTAATAATTTTACCTAGTTTGGGATGGCTCACAGGAGACTGAGACTATAAAAGTCCTAGAATAGTAACTCTTATGAAAGTTTGTTGAAAATGCTACTGCGAGAGTTCTGGGGATGTCTTATGCACGCAAGAAACGTGTCACCAACTACCCTGTACACGTATGTGATAGTTAATGTTTATCTAAAGTGATGGCCAGACTTCATTGCCAAGATGGCGATGTATAGTATTAAATATTTTTTTTAAATTACTTTCAGACGACGGCTTTACTTGGCTTTGACATGAAGCTCTATTTATTTCAGTTAAATATAGTGTTCAATACAGAAAAAATCGTACTTACTTTAAGGATGACAAGGAAAACCATAAATCTGTCTGGAACTTGTCTGTCTTTGGATTGGTACTGTATTCGCAGTGTTACACTGTGGTCTTACTTAAGCGCTTACTTTGCCTGGTCAAAAAAATATATAATTGTGGTTTAAATATTCCCTTATTGGCTGTGTACTTCGCTGTCGTCTGCGAATAAGCACTAATCCAGCCGGACGAACGCTTTCCTTTTAGCCAAGAACACAATATTAATCAACTTAGATGGACTGGTTCGAAATAGAAGAATGTACATTAACATTTCAAATATTACTTTCTGTTTAGAAAGATATACGCTGATTTAATAAGACCACAGATTTTCTTTGTAAATGAAATACACCAAAATTTGCCGAGATGAGTTTTTTTTATTTCGTCATGTTTGTCATTTATGCATAAAACACTTTATCTGTTAAATGCTCTTCTACCAACACAGGATGCACGTATCAAATTTGTCCATGACTTGTTGCATAGTTTGGGATGTATATCATTTATAGCGTATATGATTTCGTTCTTCAGCTCTAGAATCATCTCCGGATATTCTCCGGAATCATCTCGGGATTATATAGCCCTTGCTTTTTACGTAGCCCCAGAGAAAGAAGTCCAATGGTGTCAAATCGCAAAAACTCCGTGGTCATCTTGATTCGTGACATAATGTTCCTTGGAACTTCCTACGCAATTCGGTCATTGTTTCGTATGCTGTGTGGCAAGTCGCATCGTCCAGTTGCAACCACATCTTGTCGAAGTTCATGTCACCATTAAAAAAATAATGGGTGTTCGAACTCACGGGCGATGTGTTAACACCTTTTTGTTACACAATACCTGCTCGATGAATGTACCTGTTTGAAGAATGTTTTTTGTGCTGACGGCTCTTTTACTATTGCACTTTTTTTGATGTGCTAACATCAATTGCGGCGTATAGGGACTAAATTTATCAAAGTCAACACAAGCAAACAACACACATACAGGTTTTCTGCTGCTGCTAAAACCAGATTTTATGCTGCTGCTAAAACCAGATTTTATGCTGCTGCTAAAACCAGATTTTCTGCGACTGCGAAAGAGAATAATGACGCAAAATTTAATTTGCAAGCGCAGTCGACGTTATGGTGACACACTAATACGTCAGCTACTTCGTACAAAGTATATGTGATGTTGTGTGATTGGATGTTTCGTTGCTGTTGATATGGCAAACATGGGGTAATGTGACACACGTATACGTCAGCTACTTCGGACAAAGTATGTGTGGTGTTTTGTGTTTGGTTGTTTCGTTGTTGTTGCTATGGCCAAACAAAACGAGTCATTTGATGTTTAGCATTGCCCGGTGTATACAAAAACAAGTAGAAACGGTGTTAAGTTCGGCCGGGCCGAAGCTTATATAACCTCCCCCATGACAATTTACACTCGCACTCTCCACTCTTTGCATTCCCTTAATAGTTTTTGATGTGTTAACATCTACATATCTGCGCGGGTACGGCCTAAATTCACAAAGTGAATACATCCAAACACAATTTGTCCGACTGCGCTCACACAGATTGTCCGACTGCGATCACACATTGTTTGCCGTTAAACTCCTCCGAAATGGCTGGACCGATTTGTGTGAAATTTTGTGTGCATATCGGGTAGGTTTCAAAATCGGCCAACATATATTTTTTATACCCCTAAATGATAAGGGTGACCCACTCCTATATAGAACACAGATTTGTCCGACTGCGAAACACAGCTTGTCAGACTGCAAAAAAAACACACGCTGATATAGCGGCAGCCAATTTTTGTATTCTGTGGGTGCGAAGCACTCTCAGTGCAAAGACAGTTATACGTATATAAAAATGAGATAGAAAGAGGGCAACGAAAATTGCGGACTTGTGTAGCGTATGTACGAACATAACAATGTATGTATGTACATGTGTATGTTACTTTTTGTGGGTATAAAAGAAAAAATGACACTTGTCGTTAAATATGTTTAAGTGTTATTTAGCATTAATATTACTTAAATCAAACGTCATCATATGACTGAACGCTGGTTTTTATTTTCCAATGTAACATTGAGCTTGTTTTGGTTACATAGTCGCTTGTTTTGTATGAAGCACTTAGCGAAGACTTATCGAGAACTTAGCGACGAGATTCATTTGCGCTAAGTTTAAAACAACAAAATTTTTACATCTTTTACCGTTTTTAACCATTTTTCATATTTTTGGACAAAATGACTTCTCGCTAAAAAGCCGTTTTCTTTGCAACTTAGCAAGCGATAATCGCTTGCTTGCAACCAAAATACGACTATTTATAAATGTGTTCATAGAAATCGAATCGGTACCGTGTAACAAAAAGGTGTTAACACATCGCCCGTGAGTTCGAACACTCATTGGATTTTTTTCTTACATCTGCTTTAACATTAGATGTAATATTGTTAAAATAAATAATGCAGGATTTAGTTCACTGAAATAATTGTTGTTGTTTTGTCATAAACAGAGCGACGACAAAAAGTATTGAATAGTATAGAGAACTTATTGCTCTCTTTTTACGCTCTCATATAGAGAGTCTGAGTAAAAGAGCATACACGAATATTTCAATATAAATGAACCATTTCGACAATGTTATTACATAAAACAATACAAAAAGCATAAATGTTTCAAAGGACATCAATGTTTCACGTCAGAATTATGAATTGTCCACGTTACGACAAAAACTAATAATAATACGTTTTGAATCATTCGCCAGATGTGATCAGTGTCATACAATTCGTTCCTTGATTCCTGTATACTATTCAATACTCTTTGGAGACGACGACCTGTTTGTTTGTTCGATGCCGCTACATCAATACCAACATACTTATTTTAAGGTAGAGACTATTGTTGTACAACAACCACGTATGTGAGGCTAACGCTGTGTTTTTTTTTTGCATGGTTTTTCTTTGATAGATTGCCCTACCCGCACCTATAGATGCTAACACATCAAAAGCTTGCTGCCATGTCACGATAACGTTCACCGTTCGCATTAACAGCGTTACCGTGGTCAGTTTTGAAGAGGTACGGTCCGATGTCTCCAACGGTACAACACCCACTCGAAACAGTGACTCGTTTTGGAAGAGTAGTGACATGTAGTGTTTGAGTACTCCAAATGCGCCAGTTGTTTCCCTTTTTTGGATTTTATTTTTTGAAAGCCGGTATCAGCTGTTGTTGTTCAATCATACAATTGGTAAGTATACGGCACTGCAAATGGTCCCTTGAACTTTGTAGGTGTGTAAAACTAGGTCTTTTGTTAAAATCCGCTGAGGAAAAGTTCAATTGCTGTGCATGACGATGAATTCAGTTTGTCGCGGCCTGGTCTACATTTTGGTGTTGCAATGGTGTTGCTACGGTTTGCATTGATTCAGTTTCATTGAATTTCTGCATCAAACGTGAGTCAGCTGGTGGTTATGTTGACCGGAAAAATCATGCGATGCACGAAATGCGCTTCCTGGAGAACGAATATTGTCATTATTTGATCAAGTTTACACTCTGATCTACTTAGTATCGCTCCATAACAAAGTTTCCTAAATCGTTTCGTATCAAATGTCTGAAAAAAAGTGACATTAGCAGTTCATAAATATTTGCTGGCAATGATCTGTATTACAATTGACTCAATCTGACTAAATTAGTTCTTTTTAAATTTTGTTCTTTTCCAATTTGATTTAGACTTTCGTGCGTTTATATACCTTTTTATTTATTTCGAGATTTTCTTTATTTGCCGATCTCATGTATGTATAGAAATTTTCGTAATTTGAAATGCTTTGCAAATCAACATTCGTCCACATATGTAAATTTGTTTACTAGCTTCATAAACGGTGTGTGTGAAAAAATATACCAATCTTGATGTGAAGTATTTTGTTACAGTGAACTGAATCTCGCTGACAAGGCTTGAAATTTGAAATTTTTTTTACCTGCTTTGTTGATTCTATCCATTTGACAGTGTAGACTACAAAAATCCATTAACTCTTCAAATCTAATTTCGTTAATCTTAGTTGCAAAGAACATCCACACCCACAACTATTGACTGCAGGTATACATCCGCCCAGACGGCATCATAATGAATCTGATAAATCGTTGTTGTCATTTTTAGATCCGGCAATAGTGACAAAGAAACATGTTTGACAAATGGGTGGACTATAAATGGTTTTAAATTTCAGCAGATGAATGAGATAGAATGTAAAGATAGAGTGGAATGACATATAATATATATTCAGTTTATAAGGAGGTAGTTACACCACTCTCTGTGATTGTTTTGCAGCATAGTGCCCCAAGCTCTATAATATTAATGAAATGTAATGAGATACTAAGAGCAAACAGCATCTCAAGTTTATTGGCATTTACTGGGTACTTGAGCATGATGGGCAGAGAACTAAAATAAAGAAATTGAAAACGAGTTGAAAAGAAATAGATAAAACTGTGTAACGAAAGGTTAAAAGTTGACCAAATTGAGGATATACATACAAATGGTTTGATGCGACTTAAAGTGGTGCAATTGTCATAGGCTTTTGTATGTTATACTTGATCACAGGTTCTAGTTTTATTGCTGTCCGTTTAACTAATTTGATTTTCAGGGGTATTAACAGGTTGTAATACGGAAAGGGAACATGATGTATTCTACTAATTAAGCGACGGTCTTCAAAAACCCAAGTTTGTGAATAGTAATCTAACCTAAATTCGTAGTACCAAAATTCATTTGATAAAAAGGAAACAATTGTTAAACACTTAACAGAAATGCATCGTAACCATAACTGAACACCTGCCCAGTAAAAATAAGGAAATTCAATTGCACATCCTATCACGGTAGTATCACAGCAGTAACGGTGCAACATACGACGTGCATCAATAGAGGTATATTCTTAACTTGTTGTATCTTAAATTTAATTGAAATTGCTGTCGCAGTAACCATTTCCCAAGGATCAAATTAGAACACTATTCTTGTAACACAAATGCAGATTTATCTACTTCAATATTTGTCCATTAAAAAAGTTATCATTATATCTAAAGAAATTACCTAATTAGTTTTTACCAATGCAGCTAATCTATCTATAAACTAGATCATTTCTTTTGTAAAGGTACAACAAAAACTCGTCAGACTTCGTTGGGATTAAAACGGTACATTAACCTCGACATTAAAAAAAATTGAGTAAAAGTTTTTAAGTTAGCAGCGGATCAATTCTGGTTCTGTGATAATATGTTAGAGAAACCTAGCTTAATTTTCACTAACACTTTTTCCAATTTGGCGACTCGAATTCCACGCATAACTAATAATGACTTTATGAAAACTATGCGTCACAATTGTTTCATTCCATTCTATTCCAGAAATTTAAAAATTCGCTATATATACAAATATCTTATTAAATTATCTTTGAATTACAGTTATACCCTCACCCATAGGTATGGGGGGTATATATCAATTATTACGAAAAAATATGTAACACATAGAAGGAGCCATATTAGACTCTTATTATCTTTGGACGAAATTCGTTTTAAGACTTTTAAAGACGTTTGAGCCATGACCGTCTATCTGTCTGTCTGTCTGGCTGGTTGGCCAACCCGATAACTGCCGTAAATCTTTACAGTTCACAGTAAAATTTTGTCAGTGACTGTTATTTGCCAATATTGCGTTTTGGATTGAAAATAGACGTTTTGACCACGCCATTTCTGGTACCTCCCATACAAATCGACACATTTAGCACAAAATCATATTTCTTCCAAACCTTTCTTCTAGTAGATGTGATTAGATTCAACTCTCACACTGGTTAATAATCTGAAAATGCCTACGTAACTGGAGGAAATGGGCAAAACAGGGGTTTCGTACGGGTTGTCAATCCGATAAATCGCGTGAAACACTTCCGACCGTAATGAAATTGGGTATAGGGCTTCACGTTATCAAACGCCAATCAACGATTAAATCAAGGCTGTTTTTGCCACGCCCATTGTGGTACCTACCATACAAAAGTTGTTTGGCCGTCTGGTTGTTCGGCACGAGAAAGTATGAAAGTTTGTACTAGTCAATATTTAGTCAAATAAAACTCTCCTGCAGAAAATGAGCTATTTTGCCACACCCATTCAGGTACCTCCCAAATAAAAGTTGGGCAGATGGCCGGTTGATGGACACGATAATTCTCTTAAACTACAACCGATCTGAATACAATTCGGTACTAGCCAAAATTTTGCTAAAAGCTAATGTGTAATTAATAACTGACTATTGTGCCACCCCCAGTTTCGTACTTCCCATACAAAAGTTGGGCGTATTTGGGGTTTGTCGACTCGATATCTCCAATATATCATAACCGATCTTAGTAAAATTTGGTACTGATCAAAATTTTGGCAACATCTTGCCATGTTCATTTTTGTACCTCGCATATAAATATTGGGAGGGAAACTAACCAATTTTGGTATTCAATAATATTTAGCGCAATGTCAATCTGCTATTTAATATGGTCACTTTTGAGTATGGGCGTTTTTTAACAGAACTCCCATGCAATGCATGACTTATGCGGTTCACCCGACTGAAACGTATGTACTGGTTTTTTTTTTACTATTTTACAACCTCATGAGTTCAGATATCGTACACATATTAATTAGCAAATAAATTAAACAAATTTCAACATATTCTTCGAACTGGTTCTGTTCTTTGACTTCTGTCGCCAGTTGGCAATAACAAGGATCAGAGTAATTCTTTGGTCTGGTCTTTCCAGCGGAATCTTGGCCATTCTCGCTTCCTGCCAATGGAATTACCCTAACATATATGTCGAAGTATAAATTATACTGCTCGTGCTTCCAATGACGTAAATGCTCGCCGTTTTATTTATTTATTTATCTCACAGCTACAATCCTCAATAGGATACAGCCGGTAATATGTTTTCAACAGCGTTATAAAATTTATATTATATACATAGTAGACATAACATACATACTTAATAAAATTAAAATACATTTAACCTAAGAAAAAGAGTAGAGTAAAATTAAAATAATAAGAAGAAAATTTGTAAAATTTAAAAATTAAAAAAAAAGAAAAATATAAAAATAAAAATGCTAACATAAAATAATTAAAAACAAAACAAACAAAATATTTAAAAAATATTATAATTAGCTTGTACTCGTATGTGAGTTATAATAATACAACACACAAAAATAAAAAACTTATAATTAAAACAGTAACAATACAGGAGCTGGGACAGGAACATCTGGAACATGAGGAACAGGAACATCAGCTTTAGTAGAACAACAGGGGGTGGGGGGAGCAGAAAAGTCGCAACAATATGTGTGTAAAAATAGCATAATGGGAGATAAACAGGAAGAGTAGGCACTTGAAGATCTGGAACATGACATGAATGTCAGCATCTGGCCTCAACCGCTAATGATCCATCCATCTATTCAGCGTCAGCTAGAATAATAGAAGGAGGACTGGTTTATCGGAGGAATAGAAGGAGGACTGGTTTATTGGAGGAAAATGGTTGGCAACACAAGCTGGATAATAGTTCCCGATTAATTACGAATTAAATGTTGCTTAATTATATTCAAAGAATCTGAAGCGGGTAAGGAATTATAGATCTCATTGTAAATGAGGCAAACGCGTCGAAAAGGACTGTAGTAATCGTAATTATAACGGACAGTCGGTAGTTTTATAGGATAGAAATATCGGGTTTGTCTACAGCGGACATTAAAATGTATTCGACTCACGAGAAAATTTGAATCTATACAACCCCTAATGAGTTTTACAATAAACATAGCGTTCAACATATACCTCCGTTTTTCAAGTGTAGGAAGATCAATAAGCATCAGTCGATTTTTATAAGGTGGCAAATCATCAATGTTCCAAGCGAGACCACGTAAAGCAAAAAGTAAAAATTGTCTTTGAATCGATTCGATGCGGTCTATGTAACAGGCATTATGTGGACACCACACAATACAAGCATATTCTAATCCAGGTCTAACGAGAGAGACAAAAAGACGTTTAGTGACGTAAAGACCAGCAAATTCTTTCACCCATCTGTTTATAAAAGCTAACAGTGATCTGGCTTTGCCTATACAGGAATCAATAAGAAGACCAAAGCGCAACTTTTGATCAAGAAGTACTCCTAAATCCATGTAGGAAGACACATTTTCCAATATGTAAGAACCAATAAGGTAATCAAAATTCAACGACGTACTACGGCAAAACGAAAGCTTTTTACATTTTCCCTGATTTAGTGACATACCATTTACCAAACACCAATTAGTGAGACTATCCAAGTCATTTTGAAGATGGGTGGAATCCTCAGTATCGCATATAGGCATATATAACTTAACATCATCTGCAAACATCAAAATGTTAGAGGATTTAACTATCGATGGCAGATCATTTAAATAAACAACGAAAGGTAGAGGACCTAAAAGACTGCCTTGAGGAACACCAGATGTTACTGATATAGTTGAAGATAATAAATTTTTAAACCGCACTTTTTGGGTACGACCACTAAGGTAAGAGGATACTCAGTGCAACAATTTAGGTGGAAAACGAATCATATCAAGTTTGTATATTAACAAATTATGAGCAACTTTGTCAAAAGCTTTACTAAAATCTGTGTAAATTACATCCATCTGACATTTATCACGAAAAGCTGAAAAAATATGAGACAACAAAATGAAGTAGTCTATTCGTAACCAATTTTTCAAATAGCTTTGGAATTGCACTCAACTTTGCAATTCCTCTGTAATTTTCAATATTGGATCGACTTACATAAAGAACTTCATCCTCAGACAAGATAATATCCGGAATGCCATTAAACGTATTAATATTATAGGGGTAATTTAGTAAAGCAACAGAAGGAGAATATATTTTACGGAAGAAGTTAGCAAACATATCAGAAATATCGGCTTCATCTGATGACTCTGAACTACTACTTTCCTCTTTGAATTTTCAAAGGTGAAAAAATGTTTCGAGTTCTTCAGTAGAACTCATCTCATTTTAGAAATATAAAAAGAGTAACATTTCCTATTAAGAACGTTAAATTTATTCCTAGCAACTATGTATTTCGCCAAGTAAATTAATGAACAACAACTATCATATCTACTTTTCATACTGTTTCGTAAATTACGTAGACCCCATAACTCTTTTGTGAACCAAGCAGACCCAGATTCAGAAATACAGTTACTGTTCGAAGATACGAGATCCAGTATTCTATTGTTCACATTTTTAATAAAATTTAACTGATGGAGACCTAAATCAAAAATGCCATCCCAATAGTTACTCATTATAGTAGAAGACAGAGGTAAACATCCTTTAGAGTCATCTACAGAGACCCACGTTGTATATGGTAAGTTAAAATCACCTACACAAATTATGTCCGAATTTGAATCCATTAAGTTAACAGCTGATTCTGTCTATCGAAGGTGATCCATATAAATGTCAACACTAGAACTGGGAGGAATATAGGAGCAAGTCACAAAACCAGATCTTACACCAATGCGAAGACGTACACAAATGAATTCAGACTCACAGTCCCCACAGAATGTGACCAATTCAGCAGAAATGGTACTATGTATAGCAATGAGAATACTGCCGCCCGATTTCGTTCCAACTCTATCCTTCTTTAATGACACCATATATGTTACGGAGAGTTTCTCTCTCTAATGTTTTTATTCTCTCCCAGGTGTTTTTATTCCTATTGCGATAGGGCCAAAATTTCGGAATCACATCTCGAGACAGGCAAAATGAGAGTCTGGTTTAGCTGGACTTCTGGTTGTCGAGAGAGGGCTTTGTTCGTAAACTACTTGCTGAACCCAAAATATCATCTATTTTCTAAACAAAATTCTCCCATGAGATTATGTGACCTTCAAGTCTGACATTCAAATGTCCAACCAGTCGAGGGGTTTGTATAGTCGTCAACACCATAAACACCGTAAATATACTAGATTTCCCGTAGATTCACCCAATGATGTCAGTGTCGTCAGCATACGCGACCAACATATGACATTTTATGTTGATGGTCATGTTCATATTATGTGCAGCTTCTCTCATTATTATCTCCATTACGATGTTGAAAAGATTCCACAAAGGTGTGTCTCCTTGTCTAAGCCTGGTACAATATGGTTCGGTTAGAACTTTCCCTACCTTCACTGCCGATGTCATTTCGGTAGAAGCGAATTAATTTTGCTGGTGTATCCCAAGTTAAGACTTCGTTAAATTTCTCCCGACTGCGGCTGTCAACAGCAGCTTTGTAGGTGACAAAAAGATGTTATGTATTGATTTTTTTTTTCGCGGGTCTTTTCCAGGATTAGGCGTTGCGTGAATATTTTTGATCAATCGTGGATATAATGTTAAAATTACCACGCAGAAAAATGCCTTCATTTAAATTACCACGTAATAATGTTACGATAATTGTCATGCATTTATTCAGGAATTTGCCATTCTGCTAATCATTATATAACGCTCAGAATTTATAATATATCGTCAGGTCAGTATTGGCGTGATTTAAAGGAATTGGATTTTAATTGCACTTGTATCAGTTCAATGCTCAGGTGACGATATCTGTTTGTTTTACAGTATATAAAATATTACTGGTGAATTGTTCTCAATGGTAATATTCATACTCATAATTATATTACTGTTATCATTAATAGGCAGGCAAATATAAAATCACAACTGATTGCAATAACAGTTAACAATTTTATTAATAATTTTTCGCTTTGTGAAAAATAAATACAATAAGAAAATAAACAACAATACAATCAAGAGATATTGTTTATTTAACAATAAAGAGATATTGTGCACATAATTCTTTTCCACATACATTAATGATTTTAATCGAAACCGATTCAATAATATTGACTTTTCTGCGATGTGTTATTTGAGCTTCACGATATTGAAAATGTTTGTGGGATAATCTTTACAACTATAGTGTTGAAATTCCAATAAAATAAACATTTTATAAAACCCTTCCACCCTTTTTTTAACCTTGAGAATCAAATTAATCTACCAATTGCTGAGTTTTCAGAAGCCGGAATTTAAAGAACTTTGCAGAATATTAAAAAAAATTATAAATTATTATATTGAATTATTTTATTTCTATTTTTATTGAAATTACATAATGATAAATTAATTCATAATTTATATTGGCCATTGGGTCAAATCGTTACAGATTATCTTGTTGATCCTTGATTGTAAACATGCTGAGTAAAACTCAAAAGTTTTATGGATACTTTCAGTACAAATTTGACTCAGCGAAACAATTTTCATGCCAACAGAAAGCTTGTTCGTAAAAATTTATTACAAAGGGATATTTTAATCGTTTCCAATCTGATGGAATACATTAATGAGCGATGAGGCCCGGTGAAACCACCCACCGACATCAAATGAAGCAAACGGATATTCACGGTGGTGGGAGTGTAATGATGTGGGGATGTTGCACTTGGTGGGCATTTATGAAAATAGAAGGAATTGTTAATAAGGAGTACTAACTAAGTATGTTTTTACAATTTTCCCGTAGTTATTGAAGAGTGCGCCAACCCTGCACCAGAAATAACTTTTCAGCAAGTTGGGGATGTAAAACACATTTCCAAAATTGACCAAAAAAGGGTTGCTGCACAAGAATACCAATAACTGAAGCCCCAGCAGCTCAAAGCTCCTATTTGAATCCCGTGGAGGATTTGGAGGCAATTGCCAAAGGAAAACACTTGCAATGCCACCGAACACCGATCAACTTAGATGATCTTTGGTTTCATTGTTTCATTGAAATGGTCTTGCATTCTACCTCAAACTGTTAAAATGTGTTTTGAAGACCAAGTACCTTGAGCAAAATCCTAAAGAAAACCTTGCCGAATATTTCATATATGGACAATACTGGCTAAAAGGGCTCTATGAAAAATGCTTCAAATGCAAAATGCCCCAAAACCAAAAAATTTAGAAAAATATGAAAAATTATCCAAAAAATCTGAAACGAAAGTTTACCCAACTTTTCTGAAAAACTAAACCAAAAACTAATTTATGAAAAATACCCCAATGAAATATTCCCCAAAAAAATATGAATTAGACCCCAAAACACAAGCGCACAATTAATTTGTAAGTGGAAAAAAAAACAACCAAAAACGTTATTATTTACAAAATAAAAAAAAGTAAACAATTATGTCCATTTTTGGATATAGTGTAATTTTTAAACGTAAAGCATTATTACATCTTCGACTTCTTCTCGGTAACATGGGCACCTAATTTTATTATGATTCATTGCAGTAAATTGAGCTTGTAGTTTTAAGACACACCCGTTACAGCACTTCATGTGTTCAGATGGCAGGAAGGCAGTGTTGGCCTGATCTGTTTTGCAAATAACTCATAAACCACATTCCCTTGATGGAATTGCATCACTTGTGGGTCGCTGTTTATCGGTATTAGAGTCTTCTTCCTGGGCTTGGTCCTCGTCGTCCTCAAAATCAATGTCGTGTAGAAGTACATCGTCATCTATAACTTTATTTTGGTGGTATGTCAGCCAATTTAAAAACATAAACGGTGTCAATTTTCCTTGCTTCAACATTTCAGATGCCTCCAATGTCTTATTTGTTCTATTTGTATAAACTGTTTTTGAACTCTAAAATTTTTCCAACAGTTCAGATGACTCCAAAATCTTGCTCTATTTGTATAAACTGTTTTTGGACCTCCGCTTTCGATTAAAATAGAAAAAATTTTCGACTTCTCATAAAATCTAAATATTCTACATAAACCACAAGTAGCCGTTTAAAACATCCATAAGGCACAATTTTGAATGTACCATCCATTAAGTATTTTCTTGAACCCGCGGCCATGTTCAGTTCAATCATATCCGCAATAGGCTCCGAATGAAATATGCAAAACGAGAAGTCCTCTTGCGTTATGGCTGCTTTAAACAAGTGTTTCGGGTATGAAGAATTTTTGGTCAATGCATAACGCGTCCAAATGTCCTCACTTTTAAAAGCTTCCACAATTTCCAGAGCAGATTTTGGAGATTTGTTAAATAGTTTCTAACTTAAGTATTGTAGTCCTCTTGAAATCTTTTCAAAGCTGGTATTGGATTCGTTATGACTGTATAAAATACGATATAGAGTTGTTTATAATTTGATGTTATTTGCAAATATGCTTACGTTATTGCCGAACGCTTGTATGCAGCGCGAACACAACTTAATGCATTTGGACACCCAAATGCTCCTGCTGACTCAACAACATCGGATTTCAACCACTGCATTACTTTCAAATTTTGGAATGTAATTTCTTGATTTGCGGAATGATTGTGGTTTTGAACTTTTTTTGGAACAACAAAAATGCTTTCACTATGAATGAATTCCATGAGTACAGGACAACGTTTTATCGGCAAGTATAGTACGTCTTTGATGCAGTTTTGGTTTTGAATGCATACATTTGTTTTTCTTCTAAAATATAAAATAGCTTGTTACCATATTTTTCCCATTGCACAAATTCAAAGTCCATATACATGATGAATAACTATTTTATAAACAGTAGACGTAAGAATGAAAAATGCGAACTGCACTACTCAAAGACCGAACGGACAATGAAATTGTAAAAATAATGTGAAAAATGCGTTTCAAAATGTACAGTTATTATTGTACTAACTAGTATTTGAAGATTTTTGGTTGCGTCCCAAAAAAATAATTGGGGTATTTTTTATTTCCGGGAAGTTGGGGAAGTTGAAAAGTAATCCAAACTCGGAAAATGTAATTTTACCAAGAAAAAAAATCTACAAAATCGTTGTGATAAATTCCCCAATTTTGTATGAAAAATTTTATGGAGCATTTTTCGTTTTTTTTTCTGGGGCATTTTGCATTTGGGGCATTTTTCATAGAGCCGGATAAAATCTGTCACAATTTCCAATACTTTTACCAACTTCTTAACGATATATGTTCTATTTTCATACTTAAAAAAATTAATTTAAAATTCTGTAAAAAAATGATAACCAATTTCGTAAAATTGTTAATTAATGTATCCACTTTAGTCCACTACTGTACATCTTCTTTAAGACCCACTAATATCTGATTCTTTCTCGCTTTGAATTTCAAATACATTCAGTTATTCTGTGATTTTCCTTAATTTATTATGGTCTACTTACTATTGAGTTCAGGTGTGACCAGTATGAAATGACTAGATCTCTTACTACTTGTGTCATGAATTTTCTGCTGGAATGAATACGATACCGATACCAATAATTCTATGGAGATAGTATGTTTTCATCGAATTCAATTAATTGTAATGATAGCTTACCCAAAAGCATCATTAATGGTGTAGCATTCGATGTTCACCAATACAATTTCTAGAGAGAGAGAGAGATGCTCCAAGAATTAAAACAAAAAACAACTGGCTCATTCTTATAATATTATACTATTATTTGGATTTTCGATATGGTATCCGAAATTATTTTCATCTATTCGTTTCAATCTCAGAGTACTTTTTGCATTTTAAAATTCTGCTAATTTTTTTTCGTTTAAATTTTGTCAGCATTTACTTAGCTCAGGCAGTTGCATTCCAATTTCCTTAAGTCGTTTGAACACGACGTTCCCTCCAAGTATGTTCTACTTGTACTCAAGTTTATATGCATATGTATAAGCTGCAAAAATTCGATGAATTCCATGATTACCCATATTTTGCGATTGCTATTGTAATGTGCCCGCCTGCCGCCAGCGGTGCAGCGGTTTTAGAGTGACTACCGCCGTGTCTACTTGACAATACTTTTAAATACTATACACTCTACTTCAGACAAATACGTCCACAAAAGTTGGTTATATACATGTCCACTGACTATGCTCTTAAAACGCAAGATTCCAATTTCACTAGAAATTGCATTATGGAATGAAACAATAAAGAGAAATTTTATTATATTTGAAATTAATGAAATAATTAACTTTTCTTTAATTGTTCATAAAAGGTTTGTGTGACTTATTTTTTCTAAACTGATTTGAATTAATTCATGGAATTAGGATCAAAGCTAAATTTGTTTATAGCGATGAGAGATCCATACTGTAAAGAGGATTTGTTAATCATAATGTATCTGCTACCTTTAACGACTAAGATTAAAATCGTGTAATATTTTATGATAGAATTAATGTGTCTATATCAGCGCCATTAAAACTGACACAGCTTCCTATATAAAACTTAATTTCTCTCCCGGTTGCAATCCATCAAGAGACAAAAGATATCTTATTACGAACAGTGATCATTTTTATATATAGACTCAATGATTGACGCCATATTCTTTTATTCCTTTCATGGCAATGAGCCAACACTACTGCTAAACGTCGAATTAAAAAAAATTAAACAAAATCCAGCTTCGACATACATATTACAATCAGTTCAGTGGCAGAACCACTGTGAGCTGATAAGGTCCTTGCATCAACTCATTAGCAAAATTTGGTTAGATGAATGCATGCCCGACGATTGGAGTCTCAGTGTACTATGTCCAATATTTAAAAAAGGTGACACGAGTCTCTGTGCCAACTACCGTGGAATAAGCCTTTTATCAAGTATAATGGGCGAAAGACTAAATCCAATTATCATTGACCTGATTGGACCATACCAGTGCGGCTTTAGCCTGGAAAATAGACAACTGACCAGATTTTCACGCTACGGCAAATCCTGGAGAAGATACGCGAAAAACAAATCGACACCTAACATCTATTTATCGATCATAAGGCGGCCTTCGATAGTCCGATACGGGATAAACTCTATGAAGCAATGTCTGAGCTTGGTATTCTTGCAATGCTCATACGCCTTTGCAGGATGACCTTGACGAACACCAAATCCGCACTGAAAGTTGCTAAGGATCTTACCGAACCTTTCCAAACTAAGCGAGGCCTCAGGCAAGGCGACACCCTATCATGCGATCTCTTTAACATCTTATTGGAGACCATTATGAGAAAACCTCTAGTCAACATGGATAAAATCATCAACAGCAAAAGTCACATGCTGCTCGTGTATGCTGATGATGTAGATATCATTGGGCGCACAATTAGAGAAGTTACTGCGGTGTTTTCGAGAATTGAGAAGGAGTCAGGAAAAGTGGGTCTGACGGTAAATGAGGACAAGACAAAATTAATAGTTTCAACGAGCAGTGCCTCCACGAAATTAGACCAAACCGTGAACGTTGCTAACCTTTAGAATTTCGAGGTGGTAGACGAATTTATATGCCTCGGATCTACCGTAAACAAAAGCAGCAACGTCAGCCTTGAGATCCAGCGGAGAATTGTGCTTGCGAATAGATGTCATTTAGATGTACTTTAGAGATAAAGCCCTCTCTCGAGTAACAAAAGTCCAACCATACCAGACTGTCATACAACTTGTCTTGCTTTATGGCGCAGAATCCTGGGTCTTATCGCAAGCAGACGAAACGTCTGTAGAAGTCTTCGAGAGAAAAATACTCGGAAAAATGTACGACCCTATAGTGCAAAACGGCGAGTATCGGCGACGCATGACCCATGAGCTGTATGAGCTATATCCCGACATTGACATAGTTAAGCGGATCAAAATAATGTGATTGCGCTGGCTTGGCGTTGTCAGTAGAATGGATGAAGACGAACCAGCACGAAGGGTTTTCGAAGACGAACTCGAGGGATGGCGAAAAATAGGAAGACCAAGACTTCGCTGGAAGGATCAGGTTAACGAATCTCTGAGTACACTTGGTATAGCCAACTGGAGAAATAAAGCAAAAGATTGAATTGGTTGGCGAAATATGTTATCTTCGTTTTGTAAGGTCCCTGACCCGCAGGGATTGTCCGAGACCGTATAAGTAAGTAAGTAAATATTTGTTGACAACCCACGCAAACGTTATAAGGACCACGAACTACGGAGATGCACTTGGAATGTTAGAACACTTTACAGAGCCGGTGACGCTATACAACTGTCACATATCCTTGAGAATTATAAGGCTGACATTACTGTTATCCCGGCGATTCGGTGGATAGGACATGACTGTATGAGGAAGCAGATCTGTGACATATTCTACAACTGCCGTGAAAAAAAGCATGAGTTTGGTTGCATGTTTGTTTATGACAAAAAACTGCGACATCTGGACTGAAAGTTCAACCCCGTGAGTGAAGGTAGTATAGCAACCATCCGCATTAAAGCGAAATACTTCAACATATCTTGTGTTACCCGTCGGACGAAAAGACACCTAGGACATGTTCGACTAGACGAAATATAAGACCGCTACGCTGACCATATCATCAAGATTTTTCTATATGATTTTAATGCTAAAGTCGGCAGAGAAAATGTATTTGAACCAACCATCGGTAAATTCTGTCTACCCGCCATCACTTATGATAACAGAATGAGACTGTTAGATTTTGCTACGGCGAAAATCATGATAGTCGCTAGTACGAGATTCCACTATAAAAAAATACATAAAACCACATGGATATCCCCTGATCAACTGACGAAGAACCAGACTGATCACCTGGTAATTGATGGAAGGCACTCTAGTAGTATAATGGACGTATGTGTGATTCGAGGAGCTAATATCGATTCGGACACTACCTGGTTAAACTAAAGTTTCCCACAAGGAACCAGATCGAAAGTCGTACGAAGCCAGACATATAGCAAGCTGGACATCGGAATGGTGCAATTACCAGAGATAGACATGGTTTATGCAGAGAAGTACACTTAGATACTGGCGAAGAACGCACTCACAATCCTGAAGCGCCGTGTAAGTACATTCCTCAGTTTATGAAAACTACTGTAGAGACCGTACTTGGTTATGAAAAACTGCTTAAATACGATGGTCGAAAACAACGCCGCACGTATGGTAATGATTCAGTCAGTTGCACCGGGACCCGCAACAGAGTGGAATAATGAGAAGAGCAGAAATGAACTCCGTTTGTCTAGAAAGATAAACCGGGTGTGGAGAAAGCGCGAGAGTGTGAAAATTGGATTTTACAGAAGGAAAAATGATGTGCGTAAATTTTTCTGAAAAGTACAAAGTCGAACCAACGGAAATGGATCATGACCCACCCTTTTGTGGACATACGGGTAGTAGTCTTATCACAGATGTGAAAATTATGTTGGGAATATGGAGAGATAAATTCTATACACTACACTACGATGCCATTGGCTGTCGTCCTCCTGGAAAAATCGAAGTTAGAACTGAAATTTCCTGGCTTAAGAACAAGGGACTACTACCGAGGGACTACCGGCTGAGCTGTGTAAGTTGGAAAGGTGTATGCATCAACTCATATGCAGAATCTGGCTTGACGAATGCATGCCCAACGATTGGAGATTTAGCATATGTTCAAACTATCGTAGACTAAGTCTTTTATCCATCGCTTACAAGGTCCTTTCGAGCGTTATATGCGATAGACTAAAGCCGTTTGTGGCAGACCTGATCGGACATTATCAGTGTGGCTTTAGGCCTGAAAAGTCAACCATCGACCAAATATTCAGATAACCACAAATCCTTTGCCGATTATTCATCCTTCAACTGAATGAAATGTTGAGCATTGATAAACTTTATAATTTCGAGGTGGTGGATGAATTTATTTACTTCGGAACTGCCGCGAGCAGAAGCAATAGCATCAGCCTGGAAATCAAAGGGAGAATTATGCTTGCAAATAGGTGATATTTCGAGCTAATCAAGCACTTCAGAAATAATACTCCCTCTCGAGAAACGAAGATCAAACTGTATCAGACTCTCATTCAACCGGTCTTGCTTTCCTCCAGAACCTTGGGTCATTTCGCAAGCTGATTAACTATCTCAGGGTGTCTGAGAGAAAAATACTCCGAAAATATATGGTCCTGTAATAGAAAACGGAGAGGATCGACGCCGGATGTACAACGAACTTTATAATCTGTATCCCTACATCGACATAGTCAGGCATATCAAAAGATCGCGTTTACGCTGGCTAGTCAATGTCATTAAAATGGGTCAGAATCAAACAGTGCGAAAGGAATTGGGAGACGTACTCGAACGACATCGTAAATAGGACGACCACAAGTTCGCTGGAAAGTCCAGGTGGAATATCCCTTGTGTGACCTTAGTATCACCGACAAATCGCGAAAGACGTGAGAGCGGATACACAGCGCAAACGTTCTCATGTACAAGAGTTGTGCACTCTAACCATTATCACAGTCCTGATAGTACTCAGCGAAAATATGGGAAATTTTTTAATTAAAACCTTCACATGGTCCTATTCATACGGAGGACAGTGTGTGTTACCGAGTGCATTTATATATGTGTAATGTTCAAACCAAATCCTTAGTTCTTTATCCAGCAGGTGTACTTGATTTAGTGAACTCAGTAAACTTGAATGCACAAAACATGAACATTTATAGAACCATAAAGGATATATTGAACGAATGTCGCCAAGAACATGAGTGAATGAACTGTCATTGAATCATATTAAGTGTATATGTGTAAAGTATACACATCTATCCATATACACATACACTTGAAGCATAACACTGAACAAGTTTTCACCCCCTCTGGAATATTCAAATATGTTTGTTTAACTTGTGTTATTGTAAGAAATTTAAACGTTTAACACAATATTGTAGTTGTATGGGTTGGCAACCGGAAGTGGTGTTATATTTTTAGGAAAAATGTCACATTCAATATAAATGGATTTCATACTGTAAATATATACTACTCTTTTAAACGTCATAATTGCATTCTACATTGTCGCATAGATATGTTGGCAGACAGACAGTACTATCGTACACAGACAGAAAACACATTAGGGTGTTTCTTACACTGCACTTTTTGATTTTTCTTTAAAGATAGATATTGGTTGCGGTGGGAACATCACACAATTTATTTTTGATTATTATAAGAAAGCCGTGCATGGACACCCTAATCAGCATGTGTAAGTAGAACTTACCTAAACCTGAGGAAAATATAAAATTTTATGGAGATAAACCAATGTTGTCTCATTGTGTTTAAAGTATGACTTGGACTTTTTGAAGTGCAATTTATTTTTACTACAAAATTAGTAAGATTTTGAATATTGGACACAAAAAGATAAAACTTCTTAAGGTAGTTTATTCGAAACACGGAGTATTTCTGATATGAATAAGGCCGACAGATATTACTAATCCACCTTATCGGCTTTACCCCGCTGTTAGGTAAAAAAAACTCACGAATGTAAGGTTAATGAGCCATTTGGTCCATACTGCAATTTTTGCGCAAAACATAAATTTAGTTTTACTCTTTGTATATTTTTTGGTTTAATACTTCCTAAATATTATTATTACTATAATTAATTTTTGTTTTGAAACTAAATGTAAAGAAAGTAAATAAATGGACCTATACTATGGACCAACTGGACCTTGACCTTGTTTTTTTACGTATGTCGGGTTAAGGGACCAGTTGGTCCATATCTACATTTTCATAAAAAGTAATCATTTATCTTAAATTTTGTATATGTTTTGGTTTAATAATTCCCAAATATTTGTATTATTATACCTGGTTATTCCAAGTGACTAAAGCATTCCCATATCTATGATAAGATCATATGAGCTGGTGTTATAATCACACAATACCGCAGGTTATTTAGCCGGACATAATCTAAACTGACAAAAAATTAAAAGTCTAATATTGTATATCAAATAAAATTCATTGTAGACGAAACTGACGTACGCAAAAGGAATACGTTGGCACCACAATAATAAAATTTAAGACAACTCTTCCCACAATTCAGATTTAACCGCGAACTACAAACCTAAAAATAAGAAAATGGTTTCCCATTACATCCCATAAAGAAATTGGGGAGAGCTTCTCACAATCAGTAACCTGTGCTCTTTCGAGTTTTTGTACTCACTGATTGGGACCTATAGTTTTTCCACAGATTCCGAGTGGTATTTTGAAAAGCTTTTTCATGGCTAAATACCTGACAGTGTCGCCGCCACTCTGCGATGTGACCGTCACCGAAAAAAAATTTAGGGTAGTCAGGGCAGGGATCGAACTCCGGATGTCGTGTACTAGAGGCGCGCACACTAACCATTCCACCACCGCACTATAAACCATAAGAATAGAAAGAGCATTAGCAGTCCACTTTGCCACGACGGGTCATATTTAGAGTGCCCAAAACCGAAACTGAAAATCCCGTGAAATGTGGTAACCGGTTTTTTTTAGCTATTACCCCTGTGCCGTTTTTTTAAAACACGTAATTTTCGAAAACGGGTTGTTTGACGTGAGTTACCCAGTTATCTGGTTCTTAGTCTATTTGTTTGAAAAATCCTTAAAGAATTTAATAATAAATGACATGAGTTTGGAAATTTAATGACATTTTAGGACTAACCCTAACATGATTTTAACATGATTTTAAGCTTCAGGAACTTCTAAGAGACGTTTTCAAACAATTTTTTATTCAAATTCTAAGATGATTTTATGATGGTAATAAGAATTTAGCTTTTAAAATGTTTTTTTTTTAATTTCAAAGCTCAAATTATTTTAGAAATATTTTTTACTTAAAATTGGATTGGCAAGACCGTAGTCTCGGTTTTTTGATCAAAGTAATTTTACAGTTTTTTATCCAAATAATTTATTTTAATTCATAATGTAAGTGCAATTTGTTGCCATCGTTCATGCTACTTTTTGATCCCACATTTATAGAACGACTGGGTCTGTACCAGTAATATACTTCCTCTCCACGCTCTAATGTTTTTTGAAAAGTCCTCTAATATGTGAGAGGCCTAGCATTGTCGTGATAGAAAACCGCGCCGACAAATTCAGATCGTTTTTTCACTGCCCCATGAAGGTTCGTCAATCGCTAACAAGAGACGTCGGAATTTATAGTTTGAAAGCAGTTTAAAATAAAGGAATCTCTTAAAATCCCACGAAATGGACAGCATAACCTTTTTTGATGGAGTTCAGCTTTTGATTAAATTTGAGCGCGTGCATGGACCAGGATGTCTTTCGGCTGACGTTGTTGCAGAGAATCCATTTTTCACCTTCAGTGACAATGGGTTTCAAACTTGGATCATTATTTCAAATTTGGATTATAAGGCGAAAGTGCTTATCTGCTTTGTTAACTAAATTTTCTTAAGCTCGTGCGGAATACCAACTTCGAGATTTTGCATGCCCAAGCTTATTCAAATGATTTTCAATAGTCATGTGCAACACCTTAATCTTGTCCGCAATGTGTCGAATAGAAACCTGCCGGTCAGATTCGACAACGGCTTTGAAATTAAATCGGTTGCCGAGAGGTTTGTATAGACATTGACACCATTAATTTTGTCTTCCCTCATTAACAGCAAGACCCACCTTCGCTGATTCTTTTTCGATTCTTGAAAATACTGCAGTAACCGCTCGCAAATTTCTCCCAATGATAAGTATGTCGTCAGTATACGCCAGCAACATATGGCTTTTCGTGTTAATGGTCTTGTTCGTATTTACTGCAGCCTTTCTCATTAGTATCTCCATTAAGATATCTCCATTAAGATGTTGAAGAGATTGCACGAAAGTGTGTCGCCTTGTCTCAGTCCCGGTTTGGTACAGAATGGTTCAGTGAGGTCTTTCCCCACTTTCACTGCTGATTTGGTGTTGGTCAGCGTCATTCTACAGAGGCGCATCAGTTTTGTCGGAATCCTAAGTTCAGGCATAGCTTCGTGCAGTTTTCCCCGTATGGGGATATCGAGAGCAGCTTTGTAATCGACAAAAAGATGATCTGTACCGATTTTATTTTCGTGGGTCTTTTCCAGGATTTGCCGTAGCGCGAATATTTGGTCAGTCGTGGACCTGCCTGGTGTAAAAACACACTGATAAGTCCAATCAGATTTTCAACAATTGGCTTTAGTCTTTTATATAACACGCTCGACAAGATCTTGCACGCGATGGATATTAGACTGATACCGCGATAGTTGGAACATACACAGAGATCACCCTTTACAGGACTAAATACACTGAGACTCCCATCGTCAGGCATAGATTACACAAACATATGCTGAGTGGTGTCCCCTTGTCTGAGGCCTCGCTTAATTTCGAAAGGATCGGTAAGATTCTTACCAACTTTCGCTACGGATTTGGTGTTCGTCAAAGTCATCCTGAAAAGGCGTATGAGTTTCGCAGGAATACCAAGGTCAGACATTGCTTCGTAGAATTTCCCCCGTATTGGGCTATTAGCGATTAGACCAAAGCGTGTAATTTCTAGGGGTGGACGAATTTGTATACCTCGGATCTGCCGTAAACAAATAGAACAATGTCAGCATTGAGATCAAGCGAAGAAGCCAGCACTTTAGAGATACCCCTCGATACCTCTCGAGTAACAAAAGTCCAGCTATACCAGACTCTCATACAACCTGCCTTGCTTTATGGCGCAGAATTCTGGGTCATACTGCAAGCTGACGAAACATCTTTATGAGTTTTCGAACGAAAAATGCTCCGAAAAATATATGGTCCTATAGTGCACAACGGCGAGTATCGGCGACGCATTAACCATGAGTTCTGTGAGCTATATCCCGACATTGGCATAATTAAGCGGATCAAAATAACGCCACGAACCAAGAAGGGTTTTCGAATCCGAACTCGAGGGAAGACGAAAAATAGGAAGACCAAGACTCCGCTGGAGGGATCAGATCGACGAATCCCTGCGTCCGCTTGGTATTGTCAACTGGAGGGATAAGGCAAAATATCGACCTGGTTGGCAAAATATGTTATCTTAGTTTTGTAAGGTCCCTGACCCCTCGGGGTTGTTCGAGACTAGATAAGTAAGTAAGTATGTTGAACAGTTTACTTTCAAATTTGAAGTTCGGATTTCAATCGCCGGCAAATTCAACGCATTCAAACTATTAAGGATTTTCAAAGAAG
This sequence comes from Phaonia tiefii, assembly GCA_963931995.1. Classification (NCBI taxonomy): domain Eukaryota; kingdom Metazoa; phylum Arthropoda; class Insecta; order Diptera; family Muscidae; genus Phaonia; species Phaonia tiefii. The sequence continues at coordinate 320,260,656 of OZ008367.1, read as the reverse complement.
ACCCATAATTTTCTGCAAAAGCTGTTGTGTAGTAGCTCGGTGCTGTAGCCTAGAATTAGAAATCTGAATAAATATATAAATACAATATTTTTTTTATTATACGTGTTATAAAAATTTTGAGTCGTTTTGAAAAACTTAATGATTTTTATAATTGTTTCAATTAAATTATTTGTCAAAATTTAGTGCAATATTTGAGTAAATTTCAATTGAACATATAAAATTTTTTGGAATTCTATGTGAAATAACTGCATTTTCAATTGAATCAACAACTATATTCGTTGAATTATCCCCCATGAGTCTGTTACTTATTTAATTAATAGAGTAATTTGGTCATTGAAGTTTACTCGAGTTTAATATATTTTAGTTACCCTCAACTAAACATTAGTTCTAAAGCATTCTGTCTCATTGTGTCATATGTTTCATGGGGTTTTCTTGTCATACCGAACAGAAACGGCACCTAATAAAACGTGACTTCTTTCCAAGATTTAATAGACAAAAAGTTTCTTAAGCCAATAGGATATGTTTTAACAATCTACCAAATTGTAACAGCTTGACACTTGTTTTTCGTTGCTCACTCACCCAAAGAACTAACCAAACAAATGTAAGAAAGATTAAATAATATATTCTGCATATATGCATGAGTTGGCTACCCAGCAACTTGCTGGGAGTTTACGACTAGGATGTGTGGAATTATCCTCTTTGTGTTTCTTGGGTAATGGCGTAAAGTCTGGTTATTTATAATCTTATGCGTGATTGGAGTTTTGAGCAGACCAGAGTTCATCTTATCATTTGAGGGAATGTTTGAACGAAGGAGTCACAATTCGGGTTTTGGTTCGTTTGGTGGCCGTCAGTGGTGCAATGGGTAGTGTGCGAAGATTTTTTTTGTATCTTTATATTACTTTAGTCACAACTATAGCATGACACTGGGGCTTCAATTGGATCAATTGTACCCTAGCTTTATGGCTAACCCATTTGAACATTAACAATTTTCATATTTTTCTAATCCAAATTAAATTGTGTCATGGTAAATTTATACCATTTAAAGATGTCATTTGACAACAACCAAATGACTGACTTGATTTGGTATCACTCTATGTTGCAAACTCTAAAGTGTATACATACTTGTGCTACAAAATACAGAAGGTAATAAATCACAAAATGAAACCAATAAAAAATACAAACACATATTTAGATAAATACATTTGTTAGCCCAATTTTTTATTACTTTTTTCTTATTATTTGTTTGGCATGTTTTTTATTTGATACTTCGTTTTGATTTTTTATGAGTTTTGGTTTTACATCCAATGTTCGTTTATCTTTTGGATTAGTTACATCCCAGCAAAAAAAATTTTGTGTTTTGGAAGCAGTTAAAAATGTAAGCGCTTACATAAGCGCTTCTGAGTAATACCAGTCTTTTCTTATTTATACAATCGTGATCCATTTCAGCAAGTTGTATTCAAATAATTTAACTTTTAAAATCATAATAAATTTCTAAGTCTATCGCATCCAACTGTAATACATTTCAGCAAGTTGTATTGGATTAATACCAACAGTTCATTCTGTCCCATACAATCGTGATCCATTTCAGCAAGTTGTATTCAAATAATTTATTTTGTTCTCTGTTTAAACGATTTACGAAGATTCTCGAGTTGAGTTTTTATGTATGCCGAAGCTAATTAGAGTGACCATACATGCTTATACCAACAACATTTCATTTTTCTATTTGGCAAGTATGTTCTTGATTGTTGTACACGGGCACCTTTCTTGAGATCAGTCAAAGTCCAATCGTGAAAAAGGATTTATTGATTAGTCTGTATTCAACTTGCGAAGTGAGAGTGAAAGTCACGGAGAAAATAAGTTTAAAGCGTATTTTGTTGTTGTTGTTGTAGTGCCAAGTAAGTATTGTGTGTGGTATTAAAATACTGTTAATGTACCGTTTTATGTGTGTATGTATGTGTTTGGTGTTGTTATAATTTTCTTGCACGTGCATACATAAATGTATGAAATTTTTTGTTTGGCTTGTTATTTTCTGTGTAATTTTGTTGCTGTTTAGCAAATATGATTTCGAAAAGCCAAGTAAATAAATTGAAAGCTATAGAAAAAAAAAAAAATTGTGCAAGTCTTTCACAAGAAGTAAATCCCGGTGAACTAGAACCCAATGTTGCTTCAATGATAAATGAAGATGACTTAAATTTTGGGGATATAATTGTTGAGGAGGCTGAATTTAGGGAAGAAATTAGGAACTGGTTCCTGAAATTCCGCCCAACAGTTGAATCTACTTCGGCACTGTTGGTTGTTTTGAAAAAGAAACATCCAGAGATTCCACTTAGTGTACCAACACTTGTTGGGCCAAAAACGTTGGCATTAAAGACAACTGTTGCTCCAGGGTCTTATGTACATATAGGTATAGAACATAATATACTTAAACTTGCCGAAATTATTAAAAAAGATAATATTGAAGAATTAATTTTGGATATAGGCATTGATGGATTACCTCTGTTTAAGAGCTCAGCTATCGGATTGTGGCCGATACTTGGACGCATTGTCAATATGCCCATGGTCAAAGTATTTGTTATTGGGAGTTATGTTGGAAAACAGAAACCATACGATATTGATCAATATCTACACGATTTCGTCAACGAAATGACAATATTAAATCAGACAGGCATAAAAATCGAAGATTTTGTTGTAAAAGTTCAAATTCGTGCTTTTTTGTGCGACGCACCAGCACGCTCTTTTGTATGCGCTGTTAGGGGACACACATCTCTTAACGGTTGCTGTAAGTGCCAACAAAAAGGAAAAAGTATAATGCACGTAACAACTTACTCAACTAGTGTGGGAAGATTGCGATCCAACGAAGATTTTAAACATAGGCGTGATTCAAATTTTCACTCACAAATGTTTCTTACAAGACAAATGTCTTTAGAAGAAATTGGTATCAGAATGGTAACACAATTTCCACTAGATGTTATGCATTTGGTCGATTTAGGAGTAATGAAAAAAATGTTGTTTTTTATAAAATCCACTGAGAACATGTCACCTGATACTAGAAGTGCAATGTCATCCTTATTGACATCTCTTTCTCCTTTCATCCCAAAGGAATTTGCACGAAAGCCTAGATCTTTAGAAGAATTGGCAAGATGGAAGGCCGTTGAATTTAGGCAATTCGTTTTATATACGGGACTTATTGTTCTGAAAGAATTTACAAGCACTACATTGTTCAGTCATTTCTTATTGCTTTCTTGCGCATATAGAATGATGAGTTGTCCCCAGGAAAGTGGTAGTATAAATGTTGCGAACGGTATGTTAAAACATTTTGTATCCCAATTCCCAACAATTTATGGTCCGACTAGTGTGACGTATAATGTCCACAACCTGTTGCATTTAAAAGAAACAGTGGAAGAATTCGGATGTCTTTCGAATATTACCGCTTATCCTTTTGAAAACGCCATGAAATCTATTAAGAAAGCAATAAAAAAACCACAAAAAATAGAAGAGCAACTGTTTAATACATTCTTTAATATGTCGTTATTAAAACTAAATAAATCTACTGATTTTAAACAAAATTCTAAAGGCAAGGTAACATTGGTTAATACTAATGTGGGAATTTTTACTACAAAAATTCCAGATAATTATTGTTTAATTGGAAATAATAGTCTTTGTGAAATAATAGATTTTTGTATAGATGGAACTTTTAAGTGCAAAGTTTTTGAAAAAAGTTATAACTTGTTTGATGCACCTATTAATTCACAGAGTCTTGGCATTTATGTTGTTGATCAGTTAATATTTCATGAAGAAGTTTTCAGAATAGATCAAATATACTGTAAATTTTTACGTTTTCCGTATAAAAGTAAAATAATCTTAATTGCAATGCTTCATACGTGCTTCTAATGATTTAGATACACAAACAAATCTCACCTTCTAGTTAAATTATTGAAATTTTTAAATTAACTCACCACACTCAAACTCACCACACTAAAACTCACCAAAATCAAAATTTTTAAATTAACTCACCACACTCAAACTTACCCCACTCAAACTCACCACAAAAAAGACGTTGTCACGTAAAAACTTCGCCCGTATACGGACTTTACAGGCCCGGACTTTTTTATAATTAAACCCCACATATCTGAAACTACTTCATTAATTACGAAACATGAATCGCTCCAAGATCTCGAAAAAGGAATTTTCTGATCAGCAAAATTCAATGGAAGAACTAAATGGAAATATTAAGTTAATTAAAGGTATGCAAAAATTAAGCATAGAATATATTTTATTTTAATTTATTTGTTTTCTCTATTAGAAATACTACAAGAACAGAATAAATATAAAGAAAATGCTGAGAAAGGTATGTCATATTTATCTAAAATATATTCTTGTGCTGGATAACTTACTTTTGTATATTTTAGAAGCTGCGAATGAGCGTAAAACTCTTTTGACGGAGATAAAATGTTTAAAAGGTATTAGTACGCACAACAACAGTATAGGCCTTTGATTTACATATTTATACATCTTGCAGAAATAATAAATAACCAAAATAAAACAATAGTGGAACTTTTATCTGAAGTTAAAGTACTCCTTAAAACCACTATTGTCCCCGGACAGGTTTCGCTGAAATACGTCCATTTATTTCCCATTGAGACTGTTGAAAACTTTGAAGAGGTGGAAAACGAAATCACAAACGAGACAATGAATTCGATGGTAAGTTTCTAAAACAAGATAATAAAATAGTAACTGTATTGAAGATTTTTTCTCTATATTTATAGATATCTACACTTAAAGGCATCATTGGGAACAATATGCAAAAAGAACTACAGAATGTGCTGCATATTTCATTAATATTGAAATTCAACGTCGATGGGAAGCAAAGGAAGCTAAGGCTCCTGCAGTACCCAAAATTTATTGACTCTTTGTACAGTAAGTATAGTAAATTCAACATTATTTTACCATAATTCTAACATAATTTTACCCAACAGAAGCTGCATTTTCTGATGGCTTGACGAAGAAGAAGTTTTTAAAGAATTTGCGGTATGCCTTCAGATTGGCAAAAAATCGCCACCACAAAAAAGAGAGTTTAAAGCGGCAACGGTCAACTTCATCATCAGAAGAATCAAATAATTAAAGTGCTATTCACATATTCTTATTTTTTAAAATGAAATATATAATTTTTTGTTAATTTTTATGAATTAATTTTTTTGTTACCATTTTCCTTGAATTATAGAAATTATTATCATCACTCGTAAGTAATTCAAGGAACAAGTGAAGTAAGAGCTTAGGGGAAGCGGTGAGGTAATAGCATAGGGAAACCAGTGAGGTAAGTGCTTGTGGTAAGCAGTTAGGTAAGAGCTGAATGAATGCGCTGAGGTATAGCTTGAAATTCATTAATGACGGAGACAATACATTCAGCTCTGAAGTCATAACATACAGTAAGCAAGTTGTATTGTCTCCAAGTGGCTCCAGCCATACGATATTCATGCAATCGGTAAGCACAAAGGTATGCGATGAAATGATTTTTCTCCAATACAAACCTGCTGAATGGTATGGAAGTTTTTTGCTGGGATGTGGTAATACTGTCGATACCAATATAACATACAACGTATCTACGGGCTACAAAGTTGAAAGCAAATAATTTATAGCATTTTTAGTTTATGAATTCTAATCTCCAACACGTAGTTATGATAATATTTAAATAAAATAAAAAAAATTACACATGAAATTTAAACCTGCTGTTAGATTAGGACCATTTGGTCCAAATTTTTTCTGTTTTCCCTTGTAACTTTGGAACGGTGATATATACTGACTAAATTTTTCTGCTAATGGGGTCTTTTAATAAAACAATGTTATGTGCGAAAATTAAATTTTCTAACTTTATTCAGGACTGAGAAAAATACAAAATGACGAATCTTAGGTTAGAGGACCATTTGGTCAATAGTACATTTTTTCATTACCAAGCGAATGTAAATTCATGTCAAATATTTAGAAGATGTTTTTGATATGTCAAATACTTGCTTTAGAAATTATTGAACCAAAATAGGATAAAATTATTATTTTGGATGAAAATTCCAGTATGGACCAAATGGTCCCTCAACCTAAGATTCGTAAATCTTTTCATTACCAAGCGAATGTAAATTCATGTCAAATATTTAGAAGATGTTTTTGATATGTTAGCGGATGTTTTTGATATGTCAAATACTTGCTTTAGAAATTTTTGAACCAAAATAGTTACAAAGAATAAGATAAAATTATTATTTTGGATGAAAATTGCAGTATGGACCAAATGGTCCCTCAATCTAAGATTCGTAAGTTTTTTCTAATCTAACAGCAGGGTTAACAAAAGTTAAAGAAAAAATAAAAAGAATTAATAAAGATTAATAGTGCTGTGCATCAACTTATATGCGGTATATGGCTGGAGGAATCTATGCCCGACGATTGGAGTCTGAGTGTATTATGTCCTGTATTCAAAAAGGGTGATCCGTGTGGATGTTCCAATTATCGCGGTATCAGTCTTTTATCCTTCGCGTATAAGGTCTTGTCGAGCGTATTATGTGAAAGACTACAGCCAATTATTGAAAATCTGATTGGACCCTATCAATGTGGTTTTAGACCAGGCAAGTCCACGACTGACCAAATATTCACGCTACGCCAAATCCTGGAAAAGACCCACGAAAAGCAAATCGATTCATACCACCTTTATGTCGATTACAAAGCTGCTTTCGATAGCCCCATACGTGGAAAACTGTGCGAACCTATGTCTGAACTTGGTATTCGGGCAAAACTGATCCGCCTCTGTAGAATGACGCTGACCAACATCAAATGAACAGTGACAGTGGAGAAAGACCTCACTGAACCATTCGGTACCAAGCGAGGACTTAGACAAGGCGACACACTTTCGTGCAATCTCTTCAACATCTTAATGGAGATAATAATGAGAAAAGCTGCAGTAAATAAGAACAAGACCATTAACACGAAAAGACATATGTTGCTGGCGTATGCTGACGACATAGACATCATTGGCCGAAATTTGCGAGAGGTTACTGCAGTATTTTCAAGAATCGAAAAGGAATCAGCGAAGGTGGGTCTTGCTGTTAATGAGGGCAAAACAAAACTGATGGTGTCAACGACTAGAGAAACCTCTCGACTTGGTCCGCACTTGAGTGTTGACAACCGATTTAATTTTGAAGTGGTAGATGAATTTGTTTACTTTGGTGCACAAGGACAACAACGTCAGCCTGGAGATAGATAGGAGAATTATTCTTGCAAATAGATGCTATTTTAGGCTCAGCAAGCAGTTTTGGACCAAAGCCCTCTCTCGACGGACAAAAGTCCAGCTATATCAGACTCTCATTTTACCGCTCTTGACATATGGCTCCGAAACTTGGTACTATCCCAAGCGGACGGAAAACACTGAGGAGTTTTCGAGAGAAAAATTCTCGGTAAAATATATGGTCCTTTTAGCGGAAATGGAGAGTACCGACGTCGCTGGAATGCAGAGCTATGTAATCTATATTCTGACATGGACATAGCTAGACGAATCAAATTGGGCCAATTGCATTGGCTAACCCATGTTATCAGAATGGATGAAGATAAGCCAGCGCGAAAGGTTTTCGTTAACGTACCCGATGGCAGCAGGAAAACAGGACGACCAAGACTCCGCTGGAAAGACCAGGCAGAAGAATCCCTCCGTATCCTTGGTGTTACCAACTGGCGCAAAAAGGCGAAGGATGGAGCCAGTTGGAATATTATGTTGAAATTTGTTTAATTAATATGTGTAAGACGGATGTCATGAGGTTGTAAAGCAGTCAATAAAGACAAGCAAATAATGCTGTTGAAAGGCATGTTGTAAACTGCTCGCGTTACTCCAGCTTTTAATCGGTTTCAGTTCCTATAGGTCTCACGAACGTTATTACACGCGAAAAGCGCATTTTGGAATAAAAGTTTCAATATTTTAAAGTACTGCACTAACAAGCCATTTAAGGAAAATTGTTTAAGATCTTAACAATATGCATTTGACAGAAAAAATATGCCAGTCAGTTTTATTGAACCTCACCAAAATAGTTTCTATAGGCCTACATATCTGTGCCAGAAAATCTAAACGACTTATTTATAAGTTCCATACATTCAGGAAAGCATTTGAAAAGTTTTAAGTTATCTTTGGAAAATTTGTGAAGATACATCAACAATCTAATGTGATAAATTGGAAACACATAAGAAAGTTAAGAATAAACCATAGAATCACTAAATGTAGCAATCGGTTAACTTCGGAAATATAGCAAAAAATTAAATATAAACACTCTTCCAAACTAAAGAAGATTTTTCGAAGATTTTATTTCGAAGATTTTATCGCCTCATAAAGTGTAATTTCTTAACCAAAGATTTAATGAAGTGGTGTCTTATAAGAGCAGGATCATTATAGATTTTCGCGATTAATTAAAATGAATTACTTTCGGTGCAGACAAATTCCATTTAATAATTGGCGCCAACTACGCACATTAAACTTGAACTCTCGATGTTATAATTTGGTCTTTGTTACAATGTACTGTGCCACTTCCAGAAATCTCCCAATCAATCCAAGGATAAAATCCGTACTACAGTGTTCAGCATATGGCGGTCTTGTTATAAAACTAAATAAAAATTACAGCAGACAGTTGTCCGAGGCCTGTGTCAGAGACACGGCCATTAAGTTTAACGTAGAATACGCCATCCGATAAGACAGAAAACATATATAACAATAAATTCATTTGCTTATATTATTTATCATTTATTGTTATATATGTTTTCTGTCTTATCGGATGGCGTATTCTACGTTAAACTTAATGGCCGTGTCTCTGACACAGCCTGCAGGGACAGTCCGTGGCCGAAGGCCTCGGACAACTGTCTGCTGTAATTCTTATATTTACCAACGGCATTTGATTCCAGTCCGTTTAAAAAAAAATATTATGTTCAATTTTTTTAAACTTAATTTAATTTATGTATTTTAATTAATATTTTTATTGAAATAAGTTCTGCGAATGTTGAGAGGGCCGCCCTAATATTAAAAAAGGTTTACCTTATCGAGTCTTCGCATTAGCATTCGAGCGTTGTGTGAAAGCTTTACGCTTTACAATTCAAAATTAATGTTATAACAGCTTTATTGAAGCTTTCGCAAAAAAGCTTTATTACGTTAGCTTACTGTTTGTTTCACTTTTTACTAGATACATGTTGCCAAGCAACATTAGCTTGCTGTTCGTTTCACTTTTTACTAGATACATGTTCCTAAGCAATGTTGAGCAACCAAAAACACTCAACCAAACACCACACATGTGTTTGAGTGTATGTGTTTAAACAATATTTTTGGAACGAAGTTCTTTATCGCACGTTGCGAGCTGGGGGCTAAACGAAAAAATTTTAAACAACTGTTTTTAACTACTTTATTACAACCCATTATTATCAACTATATTGGGTACTTTTGCCTTGGTTTGGTTTAAATGGGAGTTTTCTAGGTGGAGCCTCTATATTACATGTTGTAGTTTTGAACCCAATAAAAACTACATTTAGAAACGCCAAAGTGGAAGAAATCCATGAAATACAACCCTGAGCATGGGATTACATTTGGCAGCACACTTACTCTTACACTCGTACTTTTGATTTGGTTTGTGTCTAGACTAACATATCGGGGGATATTTTTTGTTTAATGGGAGATTTTCTAGGTGGAGCCTGTTTATTACATATTGTAATTTTGAACCGAATAAAATGTAAATTTAGGAAAGCCAAACTGGAAGAAGTTTAAAAAAATAACATTTTCTTAAGAACGTACGTTTTCTTCAAAAAAAAGTAAATATTCTAAAAAAAAATACCTATTGATATTTTTAAACAATCTACCTTTTCTAAAAAAAGGCTTATCTTAAGATGTACCATTGCTTAAAAAAGTAAATTTTCTTCCAAAAAATACCTTTTCTTTAAGAAAGTAATTTTTGATGTGTTAACATCTATACGCGCGCCTCTAGGGCAGTAAACTATAAATTTAATACATACACAAGTGTTAGGTTTGTAAGAGTAAATCATCGTTTGTTTGTTCGTTGCTTGGCAGTCGGTATTGAAAGTGATTATTGGGCGATTTTCATATAATTTTCCCACGCGATTTTCTCCGGAAATTCATAGCCGATTTTATTAATTTTTGGATTAAAAAGCTAGTGCGGGTTTCGACGAAGAGTTTATTCCAAAAATTAAGGCGATCCGATATCGGCGAGCTGAGATTGAAGTGTTTTAATTTGGAGTATTAATCTGGAGTAATATTAAAAAAGTATTTTATGTTGATCTTCGGTTATATCGTACTAATACAACAATGTATGTATGTATGTACAAGTGTCTGTTTGCTTTGCATTCTTTGACTTTTGTGGGAATAAAACAAACAGTATTGAGCAAGAAAATAATGACACATGTGCTTGCACTGGGTCTTTAAATAATTTTAATAATTTAAATAATTTTGAACGCTGTTTTTTATTTTCCAATGTAACATTTACGAATGTGTTCATAGAAATCGAACAGGTACCGTGTAGGAAAAAGGTGTTAACACATCGCCCGTGAGTTCGAACACTCATTGGATTTTTTTATTTAACTGTAACGTCATCATATGCTTGAACGCTGTTTTTTATTTTCCAATGTAACATTTACGAATGTGTTCATAGAAATCGAACAGGTACCGTGTAGCAAAAAGGTGTTAACACATCGCCCGTGAGTTCGAACACTCATTGGATTTTTTTTAAATAAGTACTGTTCCATATCTTACATCATATTGCTTTTCCTTAAAACACTACCTTTCCTTTAAAGAGTACCTTTTTTGTAAAAAAAATAACTTTTCTTAAGATAAGTACCTACTCTTAAAACTGTACATGTTCTTTCGTGATAAAAAGCTTTTCTTCAAAAATTATATACCTTCTTTTAAAAAAATTACCTTTTCTTTCAAAAATTCCTTTTCTTAAAAGTACATTTTATTAAAACTAAAATAACACCTTATCTTTTCGTGAGATAAGTAGCCTTTCTGAAAATTAGTAAATTTTCTTAAAAAAATAACCGTTTCCTGAAAACTGTACCACTCCTTTAAAAAGTAAATTTTCTTAAAAAAAAGTACTTCTTTGTAAAAAAAAATCATACTCTTAGGCTTTTTCTTACAGAAAGCACTTCTTATTAAAAATGGTAGCGTTTCTTAAAGAAAACATAAGGTTTTAATAAAAGAAGTACCTCTCATTAAAGAAAGGATCTTTCCGGGAGAATATAATACATATTCTCACAAAAGGGACCTAAAAATAGAAATTTTTTAAAAAATACATTTAACAAATAAAAAATTTCTTTAAAAAAATTTATCATTTTACAAAAACTATATTTCCTTGTAAAAAAAGAAGCATTTTCATGGCTAAATACTGTCACTATGCGAGGCGACCGGCGTCGAAAGAAATTTTAAGGCGGTCAGAGCAGGGATCGAATCTAGGATCTCAAGTACAAGAGGCGCGCATACTATCCATTCCACCACCGACGGCCATAGATACATTTCCTTATAGATCCATTTAAATTACAGTATTTTTCAACAGGCGCCTTAGGCGTGTTGGAACTAATTAGTACATAAAATATAACGAAAGGAACTTCGTTGCAACCGGGTGGCCCCTGACAGCTCATATAATTTTTTTATCATATTTTGTTGCATTCTACTTTTAAATTTCAATTGATGTTATTTAAGTTTCAATCGATGTATTTCAAAAGGAATTTTTAAATTGCAGTTGATTTATTTTTAATTTCTAATAAAATTTTAATATTTCAATTGATATTTTGCAAAACTAAACTGATATTTTTGAATTCCAATTGACGGTAATTGAATTAAAAGCAAAAATTTGTCACAAGGGAAATTGGATACTATGGTTTAAATCCACAGAAATTAATGGACTTAAATTGGCGTCATATGACCTTTAATTTTCCTCAGTTGTAGTTAATTTAATCTCAAAATTTTTTGGGTGCAATATTCTTTATAATGTTCTAAATTAGTGTTGACATTTTAAGAACAAAAAGCAATTTTAGCTGCATACTTGCGTCATAACATATTGAATGTACGTAATTTTCCGCGAACAGCAGATATTTTACGATATGTTACGCTTTTTAATTTTAACTACGTGATTTATTTGTTCAAGAACCGAATGAAAATGTTTAATACCGTAACTAACAAAACTGATACCCACGTTCACGCACACTTTCCAATGTTAATGTGCAAAAAGATGGCACGTGAATGTAACTACGCGTGGTAGAAGCAATTTGGAAAAAACTAATACGTAGTAACGTACAAGTGCCAGAATGTGTGTACAACCTTACAACATTTGCAGTGGCTGAACGTGTTTGAAATATTTTTTATTTACTCGCATTTTTTCCTTTTCCTAGTTTCCTCTAAGCAATAGCTTTCATGTATCACATTTTCTAGTAGTAGAAATATAAAACCTACCGAATGTATACAAGGAATAGACAGAAGTGACCTTGTATTTGCAATTACTAAGGTCAGTAAATATATTTATATGGACATTTATTTGGGTGTTGTGAAAACTGCGGTATTTGAAATTTCAATCGTGGGGTGTCTCAATAGATTCGCATTGAAGAGCTGATTACGGAAACGTTAAAATTTGTATACAATGGTACCTATAATCCCCTGCAGGTCGTGGTTGTTTCGATTTCCAGTGTATTTGGGTAAACATTTTGTTGTTCATTATAGGGCTCAAACGACGTGTCATGGTGAGCTCAACTCGAAAAATATATTTTTTAAATTTTGACAAAGCAGTTTTTTCATGGCCGCATTTTGAAGTCTTGATAGTTTGAGATGTGTGTTTTAATTATATATTTTGAACACATTTTATAGAATTTTCATGTAAAATATAAAATCTAGCAAATTGAAAATTTAATTTTAAAAATTGGGAGAATGTACGATGGATCGAAAATTTCAAAATGCTGCCGTAAAAATAATATTAGGGAACTATTAGTACCCTCGTATACAAAAAAAAAACTCTGACGTTCCCGAAATCAGCACTTGAATACGTGTCTTTTGGCGGACATCCATCCAGTTAATGTTTTTTGTTTACTTAAGTTTGGACTATATATTTTTTAGACGAAGTTCCTTATCGCACTTTACGCGATGGGGGGCTAAATGAAAAAAAATAAACAATTTTTTTAACACTATTACGCTACAACCCAGTATTATCAACTATATGGGGTAATATTGTTTTGGTTTGTGTCTGGACTAACATATGTTGAGAAATTTCTTCTTTAATTGTTAGCTTTCTAGGTGGAGCCTGTAACCAATATTTAGTAGTTTTGAACCCAATAAAACGATAATTTAGAACGGCTAAAATAAAAGAAGTTTAAAAAAATAGAGTTTTCTTAAATAAGTGCCTTTCTTAAAAAAAGTAAATTTTCTCAAAACAATAATACCTCTACATATTTTAAAACAAAGTTCGTTTTCTTAAAAAAATACCTTATCTTAAAGAAGTGCAGTTGCTTACAAATGTAAAGGTTCTTACAAAAAGTACATTTTCCTAAAAAAAAAGTAAAGCAAAACGTAAAAAGTAAGTAAAAGCAACCTTTTCTTTAAAAACTAAATTTTCTTACAACAAATTGTCTTTTCTTATAAAGGGTTTTTCAATAGAGACGCTACAAAAGTAAATCGATAGGGACAGCAAACGATGCCATATTTTTTCCCGCCCTCTTGGCATTTCTCTTCAGCAAGGTTTGCCATTTCATCATGAAAAAATATACGAGCCAACAACGAGTCGAAATTATTAAAATTTGCTACCGAAATTTGGAGTCAGTGGCCTCAACTTTAAGAGGCCAACTTTAAGAGGCCTCAGCAATCAGCGATGAGGCTCATTTCTGGCTGAATGGCATCGTCAATAAGCAAAATATATGTTAGTGGTCAGACAGCAATCCATACGTAATCCATGAGTCGTCGTTGCATCCCGAAAAAATAACGGTTTGGTGAGGTTTATGGGCCGGCGGCGTCATGGGCCGTACTTCTTCTGTGATGATCCAGACCGGCACATTACTGTGAATGCGAATCGCTACCGCTCAATGATAACCGAATATTTTTGGCCCCAATTGGATAATATGGACTTGGAGGACATGTGGTTCCAACAGGACGGCGCCACAAGCCACGCAACGAATGCCACAATCATTTTATTGGAAACAAAGTTTGGTGAACGTGTTATCTCACGAAATGACCCACTCGACGACAAATCGTTCGATTTGACGCCGTTAATTTATTTCCTGTGGGGTCACGTCAAGTCTATGGTCTATGCCAACAAGCCAGTTACGATTGATGAACTTCGTACGAATATCGAACGTGAAATTGCAGCAGTATCGACCGATTTATGCTTGAAAACCGTCGAAAATTGGGTTCAGAGTCTGGACTTCTGCAAGCGTGCCCGTGGTGGCCGTGCAAAAGAAATCGAGTTCCACACATAATGACATCGAACGTACTTTCACAGGAATAAAGAATTTCATTGGTATATAAAACCGGTTTTGGTTTATTTAAAAAAACTTTTGTAGCGCTCTTATTGAAAAACCCGTTAAAACTACCTTTTCTGTAAAGAGTACCTTTTTTTGAGAAACAAAATAACTTTTCTTGAGATAAGTACCTACTCTCGAAAATGTACGTTAAAGTAAACCATTTCTTCAAAAAATTACATTCTCTTAAAAAAGGTAACTTTTCTTAAAAAAATTCCATTTCCTAAAAATGAGAAAACACCTTTTCTTTTCTTGAGATAAGTAGCCTTTCTGAACATAAGTACATTTTCTTAAAAAAATAACCTTTTCCTAAAAAGAGTACTCTTTGAAAAGTACCTGTTTTTAAAAAAAGTGCTTCTTGGGAAAAAATTCATAATCTTATAGCTTTTTCTTACAGAAATTACTTCTTCTTAAAAATAGTACCTTTTTTAAAGAAATATTATGTTTTAATAAAAGAAGTACCTATAATACATATTCTTACAAAAAAGACCTAAAAGCACACTCTTTTTTTTAAAAAATATATTCTATAAAAAAATTTCTTAAAAGAAGTTTCTAATTTTACAAGAAGTATATTTTTTTAAAGATTCATTTAAATTATCGCATTTTTCAACGAGCGACTTAGGCGTGCTGGAACTGACTATTACATAATTTATAGCGAAAAGAACTTCGTTCTTAGCGGGTGTTCCCTGACGCCTAATGTAATTTTTTATTCCAGGAATTTCGAATTTCAAAAACTATCCAGATATCAAATCGGTACTAAAGTTGCTTATGTATATCTGCCTTACCCTCAAGAAATTGGAAATTGGAATGACGTGTATTCAAACTTATCGTCAGCGACCACTACATCCCTGCCCTTTGTCTAGTTAATCGGCACGAAATACTAAAACGAATGCAGACAAATCAAATGCAGACCCCATAAATCAAACGGAATTTACTAACACCTGCAAATCCTCATTCGTATCTCACTTGGACATCCTGTTGGTGACTCAAAATATGAAGAAATATACAATGCATATACCTATCCCCCTCAGCTACAATTTTAAAGCAAGAAACCTAATATCAAATCCTATACTTACACCTCTTAAATGTCCTTACCATCACTGACTAGTTTCATGTAGAGGAATCAATTTTTATTAAATACTAGCTGACCCGGCAGACTTCGTCCTGCCTTCAAAAGTATTTATAACATCAGATGGTAAACAATGATTAATATCACGACGTGGGCGCCATCTATTTTATAATGGGGCAAAAATACAAAAAAACTAAATATTGCGCCATCTGTCGGACGAACTTCAAACCACACAGAAACACTACTCACGGCCCATAGAGCATGCATATAAAATTTGGTCAAAATCGGTCCAGTAGTTTTTCAGTTTAGCGATCACGAACATACACGTAATTTGTATATATGTAGAGATAATACGTCTCTCAATGCATTTCTGTACACCCCAAATTTCATTTTATAGCACATACAATGGTATGTAAACATTTTGTAATTTTACTATGGAATTATATACATTTCCCGCCAAAGACCTGATATGAACAAGCACTACAACGGTATTAAATCCTACTGATTTCGACTGGGCTATATTTTCTCATATGTCATTCCACATAAATTCCATTAAGTCTCATTGTATTACACTTCACCATAGTAAGACCGACTATGTACTTCATTAAAAAATGCACAGATTTTTTCCTGCCGAAATCACTTCAATTAAAATGTAAATTCATACATCTGCAAGTCAGTACATAAGGCTACACTATCGCTTGCCAAGGAAATTAAATTAAAACATCAAAGGATATCCTTCCTGCATGCTCATATACAACTGTCATTGTAGGAAGACAAAGAGGGAAAGGAAAAAATAACGTGCAGAAAATCTCGCATTAACTGCAGATATATATTTTTTACAAATTATTATTCTCAAACTGAATTTTTGCTGTTGTTTTTTTCATCGTTGGAATTTTTCCTTATATTTTACTTAATTTTTCTATTATTGTTTATTCGTGAATTTCTGACCTTTTCGAGAAATAAATTTGATACCCATTCAGTGTCCAATGGCAGTGACGTTTGTCGTCAACAACCAGTGAACTTTGTCATCAAGAACGAGTCGGAATACAGGAATAAACAAAATAATGTTGCGGCTTATAAAATTCATCTAACGTATGGGGCTAAAAATATGTTGATATGCACGCGCACCCTACACTGAAAGAAAAAATGTTCGTCGTATGGCTAGTGCTGCAACAATCCAATCATACATGATTTCTTTGGCAAATTTTAGTTTCGTTGCTGCATTCATTCATTGCATTAGCATTCATTCTATTTGAGAGAGAAACGGGTTAAAAGTTAATAAAACGAAGTATACTAGGTTTAGTCTATTGTCACTTGGGCTTCCTATTTGTTTTTTAATAGCCATGTATTAATATTTATTTATTTTGAAGCTTTCTCAACATACGTTGTTGACGAAACAAATTTTTAGTTTTTGTCTAATGTATGATAAATTCATACTACCAGCTTACAAGTCATGAACATTTTCAATTAGAAAAATGTTCATGACTTGTGAGCTTGTAGTATCATACATTAAACAAAACCTAACAAAAATCTGTCACAAAAATTCAAATTCAATTTCCGACAAGCGTACCAGGCAACGGTTGCCTCCTGTGCACGGTACTCTATGATACGCTTCTAGGAAAGTTTAGGGTCTAGAATCACGCCCAAGTACTTGGCATGAGTTGACAGTGGAATCACTGTTCCACTTAGCCGAGGAGGATTAAACTTTGGTAACTTGGTCTTTGTGGTAAAAAGTATGACCTCAGTTTTCCCTGGATACACTCCAAGACCACTCCCAGTGGCGGAATCGTTAAGTGATTTCAAGGCCCCATTCATGATTTCGTTCAACACGGATGGGAACAAATCAGACACCATTATTACCACGTCATCCGCATACGCCACGGTTTTGATCCTCATATTGTCCTGTTTCAGGAGTATTTTGTTGATCGCGAGTAAAATGTCGTCTATGACCTTAAATAATGGGAAAAATTGGTACGTTTTAGCAATTTTTTCTCATAATTGTCATATATTTAGAAAATTGATTTAACAATTTGAATACTACACTATTCCTGTCCTTAAGAATTACGGCTTCACTGGGAACTATATTTACTAACAAAAAAAGCATCTATATAGCGAACATGAATAGTCTTAGTCTTATTTTATAATATCGTCGTCGCATACAAGCGGGTGAAATGTAATTTTTATTTTTCCCTAGTTTTAATATTATCATATTAAGTGTTTAACTAGCATTCGAGTCAAACTATACGATGCTTAAATAACAATCCTATCTGAATTGAACTTTAAAGAAACCGATAATTGAAATATATAAATATAGATACGTACGTTGCATCTTAACCTGTATCATGTATGCTGCTGTCATCACCTAAAAATTAAGTTCAGAGTGTTTAATGACTATTTGCAAAATATTGCGATTCTGGGTTCAGAAAATTGTGATCTATTTTGCTTTAAAAACACCTCAAATTATCAGGTTTTTTGGGTGTAACTTCTAAGATGTTGCAGATATTTGGAAAATTTGTAACGGATACGTAGACCTTTAGGAGTTCATGCATTGCACGTATTGTTTTTATTTGCATTTTTGAAGTTGATTGAGTTGTAGAAGTTTAAATGCCGTTTTTTAGTTGATTTTCGTGGAGTCCTAAGAAAAAATCAAAATAACTCCGTCATTTTTACTCGTATATTAACACTGAAGATGTCGATGTGAAGGTTATAAACTCAGCTTCGTAGCTCGGTATGATTCTGTGGAATTATATTCGGTAGTATTTCAAAATTTTTCGAAATTTATCATTTAAAACTACATTGATCGCAAAAAATGTTGCAAATTTTTACCTGCAGTAAAAAAGCGCTATTCAATACCTTTGAAATGATATGTAAATTATGTATATCCGAAAAGAAATGGTCTTAATAGTTGCATTTTTGTAAAACAACTTTGACGCTTTCAGGTCTATAAATCAGTTTAATATTGAATGTGAATGCATTAAATGTTTCAATAAAATCGGAAAAATAAGAGAAATACAATGGTTTGGTAGTTTAATTGATTATGTGTCTTTAAAAACCACAATATTTACAAAAAATTTAAAAAAAAAATAAAAAAATGTTATTGAAACATTTCAATATTAAATTGTTTTATAGACCTGAAAGCTTAAAAGTTGTTTTACAAAAGGGCAAATATTACAACCATTTCTTTTCGGATATACATAATTTATATATCACTTCAAAGGTATTAGATAGCGCTTTTTACTGAAGGTAAAAATTTGCAAAATTTTTTGCGATCAATGTAGTTTTAAATGATAACTTTCGAAAATTTTGAAATACTACCGACAAAAATAAAAATAAGCTGTATAATTTAACGTTATGTTCCAAAGAATCATACCGAGCCACGAAGATGAGTTTATAACCTTCTCAATGACATCTTTAGTGTTAATATATGAGTAAAAATGACGGAGTTATTTCGATTTTTTCTTAGGACTCCAAGAAAATCCACTAAAAAACGGCATTTAAACTTCTACAACTCAATCAACTTCAAAAATACAAATAAAAGCAATATGTGCAATGCAAGAATTCCTAAAGGTCTACGTATCTTTAATAAATTTTCCAAATATCTGCAACACCTTAGAAGTTACACCCAAAAAACCTGATAACTAGAGGTGTTTTGAAAGCAAAATAGCTCACAATTTGCTGAACCCAGAATCTCAATATTTTACAAATAGTCATTAAACACTCTGAAGTTCATTTTTAGGTGGTGACCTAAAAGTGATTTTTTTTGTATGGGATTTTACCCACCCTAATGTGCATACATACATTGTTATGTTCGTGCATTCGCTACACAAGTTCACTCAATTTTGGTTGCTCTCTTCCCAGCGGCGGAAGTACCAAGGCCTTCCACAAATAAGGCATGCGGTGTGGTTCTTTTTCATTCCTTCCTAAAATAAGGCCTGCGGTATGCATGTATATTTTCATCAGATATAACCAAGAAGAACATTTCTACAATTTTGACAAATTTATTTTACGATTCCTTTTAATTAGTTGGAAAATGTCATACAAATTTTAAAATTATATTGTTTATTTTATATTTTTCAGCTTATTTTTTTAATTTTCAATTTGCAGTTGGGCGTGGTAAAACTTACTGAAATAGATACATACATACTTATAAATAATTATGTAGAAGTGGATTAATGGTTTTTTTAATTAATAGTTTATTTTAATTTTATTTTGGTTTAACAAAAATAAATTAAAGTAAATGCTTTCCTAGGCCTTCCTCTTTGCATGCCTTCCAAGGCCTTCTTTAGGCAATGGGCAAGGAAAAGAAAGGAAAGGAGTAGGTAATGTATAGGGAAGGCCATCCGTATTTTAAACAAGGCCTGTTTGGTCATGATTTCAGGCTTTCCCGGTCATGACTTCCACCGCCGGTTTGCTATCTCATTTTTATATACGTATAAATACGTCTTTATTCTCTTTGCTCTGAGAGTGCTCCGCACCCACACAAGACAACTATTCGCTGCCGCTACATCAGTGTGTTTTTTTTTTTCTCAGTCTGACAATCTATGTTTCGCAGTCGGACAAATCTGTGTTCTATATAGGGGTGGGTCACCCTTATGATTTAGGGGTATGAAAAATAGATGTTGGGCGATTCTGAGACCTACCCGATATGCACACAAAATTTCATACAAATCGGTCCAGAGTTTAACGCCAAACAATTTTTGTGATCGCAGTCGGACAATCTGTGTGATCGCAAATTTGGGACTGCATTATGAGAAACACAAATATTCGTCAAGTTTCACAACAACTTCGACAATTTCGTAAATTTTCCCCAAAGAAGTCGATAAAATCCCAAAAAAAAAATGGGCGAAAGCGGCCTCTGGCGGTACTCAAAAATAAAAATAAATATCAAAAATGGATTCGTTGAGCCAAAATGCCATTTAACTAGAGGAAATAAAATTTTCTATTGCCTTTTTAGGCCAATATCTAACTCGATTATTGAATACTAAAAAACACTCCATTTCGAAAAATCCGGGGGCTCGAAATTAATTTTAGAACAAAGGTTTCTTCGGCAACCTTTCTTCAAATGACCCATAGAATAAGAACCACGATGAGTCAGTTTATAGTTTTTCGGCCCCCTGCAATTCGGCCCGTCCTTATATATATTTAAAAATTGAGTATTAAATTAAAACACAGTTTAGTTCTTAATTTATTTGTCTTCCTGCATTCTGGGAATTACGGACACCCCCAAAATATACCTCGGTTTCCCGGAGCGATAAATGTCTCGGAAAAAGGAAAACCTACATGTATACATTTATACATTTTATTTCCTTTGTCCCTCACACACATTTCACAGCTTGAAACTTTCGCCGTCTTTCAAGTTTTTTACCACATAAATCGCAAAAGCATACATACAATAAACAAGTATTTGAATATAGAAAATGGGAGTGAATCGAATATAAATGTTTGACAATAAAACGTGCACTTAAACACAAACACATCCCTGTGCTGCCACGCTTGTACTCACTCATTGCACATATCCTTGAAGGACCCCACTACTACTTCGTTTCCACAAGTACCCAGGGCTTTTATACTTATACAATGTCAAGTTAATGTTGTAATAAAAACATCACTAGACGGTAGTTCAAGTCTTACCAACAAATCTTATTTTGTTTTTTGTGTTACGAAAGAATGAGGGCAATAAAAAAGGATATTTGGTATGAAATCCTATTTTATACCCAACCATCCCATGAAACAGTATTAGTGCAATCGTGTTAAAGTGTGGATTGGGGAGATTGTTTTTTTGCTGACTTTGCAAAATGCTGCATTATGACTCTTGAATGCATCCATCAAGATTGACACATTTTAAAGAGAGGAGCTATATGCAATGCCAAATTAGCCTATTACTTTAAACATTTAGCTTCGACACTTTTAGGATAAATATTACAATTATATTGTCTTCGTAAAAGACATCATATACGAGATAAATGTGAAAGTTATGTAGGTATTTATGTTAGCATTTGCTCCTGTTAATATGTAAGGTTATGTATTATATCCCCTTGAATACATTGTACAAAAACTGTTAAAAAGTTTGCTTTAAAATTTTATGTAAATTGTTGTCTAGCCAGCAGCGTTTTATAGTAAAATTATGCCAATTTTACTTTAGATAAACAAATGTAAGTACAAAGTAGACACGCAAATATCACCGCCCATGAAATAGGTAAGAACTCTTACTTAGCCTAACTGTTTGATGCCATTCCAATGTAAGCTTTTTTTAACTACTTGAAGGTAAAGCGATAAACTTTCTAAATTTGAACGAAAGGTTTTCCATGCATCACATATTGAAAAACGTAGGTGTACATATTACGGGTACCGAATGTCCTGTTTTGAACAATGATCACAAAAGAATAACATTTCTCCAAAATTTGGAATTTATAACAGAACAAATTAAAACTAAAAAAAGCCCATTAATATTTCTTAAGTAAATTAGGTGTGAAATCAAAGCTTTACCCCTATCCACTTGCATTCCACTAATATAGCCAAATTTTCAAATCAGGTCAAAAAGGTTTAATTACCAGTTACAGACCTATTATCAAATTATCGGCTACACCAAAACTTCTGGATAAGTTAGTAAATAATAAATTATTCTTGATTGTACAAAATAGCATAAATGCACCGCAATATGGGTTTTACAGTGGAAGATCCACTACAACAAATTTAGCCATTTTTTGTAATTATTGTATTAATGCTGTAGAAAATGGATTGCAAACAGATGTGTTATATACAGACTTCGTAAAAGCATTCGACAAAGTTGATCATAATGTATTAATTTGTAAACTAAAAATGTTAGGTATTCATTCCAATATGTTAAATTGGTTGTATTCTTATTTGTCTAATAGAATATTATTTGTTAAAATCGATAACTATATTTCTGAACCCGTTTATGCACATTCTGGTGTACCACAAGGTAGCCATCTTGGTCCACTTTTATTTTTGTTGTTAATTAATGTTATTCCTTCAGTATTTAAATATTGTAATGCCTTATTATATGCTGATGATTTGAAAGTATATTCTATTATTCGAAATATGAATGATTGCATGTTGTTTCAAAAAGATATTGATAATTTTGTGCAATGGTGTGTCGATAATAGAATGGAACTAAATTTTTCTAAGTGTAAAATTTTAGCAATTACACATAAGAAATTACCGTTGATGAATAATTACACTTTATCCAATAACACTATTGATAGAGAAATGGTAATGAGGGACCTTGGAGTATATATAGACTCAAAACTTTCATTTACTCATCACGTAGAATATGTTATTTCTCAGCTAGCCCAAATTCTCAGCTAGGATTTCTGAAACGAAATTCTACTGATTTCAAAGATCCATATACAGTTAGAATTTTATACTTCGCATTTGTTCGATCACAATTAGAATATTTCGATGTTATTTGGGAACCGAGTTACAACACATGGAAATTCCGTATTGAAAGAGTTCAAAGAAGATTTTCTAAATTTGCTTGAAGAAATTTATATACTTCTTTTAACATGCCTGCATATGAAACTCGTTGTCAGTTACTCAATTTAAATACTCTGGCTCAACGAAGAGTGGCACATAATATTATATTTATTAATACATTATTGACAGTAAAATTGACTTATCAGAGATTTAGCAACTAATACCATTTAACGTTCCTAGGAGAAATTTAAGAAACCATACTTTTTTCTACGAAAATTTGCATAGATATAATTATGGATTGAATAAAATTATTACAGGGTGTCTAATTTTATGTAACAATGCATGCAATCATTTAGATTTCCTTACGAGTCGCTTAATTTTTAAAAATACACTTCTCGAGTATATTCATTTAGAATTAAGCACACAGTTGTAAGAACTGCTCTGTAAGGGCTGAGCCCAATAGATTGAAATAAATAAAAAAACTTTAATTTATTAAGCTAGACTGTTGGATAATTTCTCCCAATGCAAAAAAAAAATAGTTTATGTCAATATGGTGGCATGAATAAATCTCATATATATTATATATACTTCCTAAACTTAACCGCATAAAACTATTTTCATTTGATCCTATTTATTGTCTCTAATGTGAAATACACTTTATATTGTTTACGTTCCATGGATACCTGCTTGTATAGTTACAGTCTCTACTATTCTATATCCCGTATCCTTAATTTTATATTAAATATTTTTCCAAGGATAAACATGTATCATCCGTTAAATTTATGCTATTTTTTCCCCCGTTTCCTTTCATTTCTCTTGTAGTAAAACTTGATTATTTGTTATTTCTAAACATGTAATTTAGAGTTTGTTTCTATGTAAATAACAAAGTGCACTTTGACTTTTGATAGATAAATCTATACGCGCACACACTGAGGAAAATTTAAAATCAAAAATTGATTGTTTGTTATAAATTTGTATGACCTCTGATTTAAAAAATCTGGATAAAATGTTTATATACGTACATTCTTTGTGTCACATAATCAGTTAACCCCCTTTTGCAACCCCTAAAGTTATCCTAAAGATATAGCCATCAGGCAGATGACAGATTATGTGGAACTTAAAATATATACATACCTTTGTAAAGCTCTAGCCGAGACAAGGTCTCAACAAAATTGTACATAATTCAGCCGTTTCTAAATCGTATTTCTAACTACGATGGCATTTCACGCACACGTATTTTTTTTTGATATTAAAATTTACAGATTGTACAAATATTTAGGTACTCAATTTTTATTTTAAATGTTGCTCGTTGTTTCCAATGCATTCCTTAAACATAGATTTGCTCCACCCTCTTTTCACATAGGGACATGCACAAAATAAAGAACATAGGATATAACTTCAGATGTTAAATAAATAAATGGTTTCCCATTACATCCCATGAAGGGACAGGGGAGAACTTCTCACAATCACTGACCTGTGCGCTTTCCAGTTTTCACTCACTGATTGGGACCTACAGTTTTACACCGATTCCGAACGGTAATTTGAGAAGCTTTTGTCATGGCTAGATACTCGATAGTGTCGCCGTCACTATGCAAGGTGGCCGCCGCCGAAAGAAAATTTGAAGGTGGTCAGAGCCGGTTTTGTACCCAGGCTCTCATGTACAAGAGTCGCGCACACTAACCATTGCACCACTCAGATGTTACCCGTACTAAAATTAAAATTACAAAATCAGGGTGGTTCAGTCACGACTGGAAAAAGTTGACCAGCGTATTCCTTGGCTCATTTCATGAAAATATGTCCATCTACGATCATCCCCGAAAATGCAAGGGGGCGAAATGGCAGCGGTTTGAAAATTGTGGTTGTCGAGGTTACTAGGGATTGATGGTCGGAGGGTACTGGGGTAAAGTTGCTACGTTCTGAACCAGTGGTCAGATTTTGTTATTTTTGGTCTTGTTGGAAAAGTCTTTAAGGGAGTTTTCAGAATTGTGGTGTACGGGAGATATCGAGTCGGCCAGCCGGAAAGCCCCCCATCTTTTGAATGGCAGGTACGAAAATGGCCATGATACAGCAGTTAATCATAATTTTTAGGAAGACATTGACGAGTACCGAATTTCATTAAGATCGCTTGTACTTTACGCGACTTATCGTGTCCATCAACCGATCATCCGCCTAACTTTTTTGTGCATTTGACTAAATTTTGTCTACTACAAAATTGTCTAAAGATTGGTTCGGTTTTGCGAGACTTATCTGGCCAAATAACCAGCCGGCCACACAACTTATGTTGGTATCACCCTTGTTTTAATCGGTGACTGGCGTTAGATGCCGTAAAGCCTATAACCTAATGTCATTAAGATCGGAAGTGTTTCAAGTGTTTTATCTCATTGACAACCCGGACGACCCCCAAGCTTTTGTATGGGAGGTACCAGAAAGGGAGTGGCAAAACCTCTCATTTTCCATAGGAGAGTGGTATTTGACTAAATTTTATCTAGTACAAAATTTCATAGAAATTGGTTCGGGTTTGTGGGAGTTATCTTGCCGATCAACCAGCCGGCAGAAAAACTTACGTATGGGAGGCGCCAACATGGGTGTGGCAAAATCACTCTTGTCTTAACTGGTGACTCGCGTTTAATGACATGAAGCCTATAACCTAATTTCATTGAGATCGGTAGTGTTTCTCGCGAATTATCGCATTGACAACCCGGACGACCACCAATCTTTTGTATGGGAGGTACCAGAATGGGCGTGGTGACTTCGGCAATTTTCTCGAGTTAAGTAGAAATTTACAGATTACTAACCGATGTTGGAGTTGAAGCTAATCACAGAAAAAGGTTTTTGAAGAAATATGATTTTGTACTCAATGTGTCGATTTGCATGGGAGGTAGCAGAAGGGGCGTGGCCGAAATTACCATTTTCAATCCCAACCTAGGTTTGGACAAATAATAGTCACTAATAAAATTTAATTGTGATTGGCAAAGATTTAAGGGAGTTATTTGGGCGAACACCGGCCGGCCAAACAACTTTTATATGGGACGTACCAAAATGGGCGTGGCGAAATCAACATTTACTTAATCGTTGACTGGCGTTTCATGACATGAGGCCCAATATCTAATTTAATTTAGATCGGAGGTTTATCACGCGACTTTTGCATTGACAACAATGACGACCAAGAAGCTTTTACATGGGAGGTCTCAGGCGTTGCTATAGTGAAAAGTGTCGCATTTTAGACAATTTGGTAATCACTGCAACGAAAACTTTCATACATTATTTATTTGATAATTTTTCATTTCGTTGCTGCAACAACTTACTTTCCGTTCCTGCAACAATTTTAATTAATTTGAATTTTATAAAAAAAATTGGTTAAAAATTAAACAACAGCCGAAAGTGGTAGACATATTTCTCCGCGGGAATAATTTAAATACATTTTTTAAAACATACAAATTAGTTCAACTTAGTAATAATCTTATGTTCTAAAAAAAAAAATTGTGTGAATTTATGTGTTTGCTGTAATCATATGTGTAAACTGAGTATCTATAAATCAAATAGATAAATAAACAAAATTCATGGAGCAACATGGCAGCAAAGAAAGTGACGCATCGATAGCAGAAAAACTAAACCGAAAAACTACAAATCGCAACAAAATGTTCGTGTATTTGTGTTTGAACCATAATTCGGTCGCGCTTGTTTCGTTAGATTAGTATTTTGATTTGAAGCCAATGAACAAGAAGAAGTCACAGAAACAGTACATATTTCAAGTAAAATGGATATAAAAAATATTAATTTAATGTACAACGAAAGAATCCGATCGAAGTTTTAAGAAATTTGGTTAAAATAAATAAAAGAGCAGTTGCAGAAAATGCTTACAGAACGACCAGTGGCTTAATGACTGGGAGATTTGGCGCTACAATTAAATGACAGAACCCTCAATACAACAGCAATTGCATGCCTTAGGAAAACAGTGATGCTGTTCTATGTTAAAGGAGTAGAGCATAGGGGAGTAGAGCTTATGTTCATAGTAAGTACAGACATAGATATGTAAATATCTTAATTAGAAATATTAATATAAAATTCCTCATATTTGTTTTTAATTCTAGGTCCAACAACATAGAATGGGTTTAATACATTTACATAATTGACACCATTTTCGAAACATAAACTCAAAATTTTGTTACTACAACACCTGCAATGTAATACTAACAGTGTATTTATGTACAATTGTCAATAAACAGTTTCAAACACACTTCAAAACATTCATTGCAGCAATGAAATAAAATCATTGTAGTAATGAAACAAATTCATTGCAAAAATGAATCAAATGTGTTGCACAAATGAAACAAATTCATAGCAGCAATGAAACAAATTCATTGCAAGAACGATACTTATTTGTTTCAACAATGAAACATATTCATTAAAGCAATGAAACAATTTCATTGCAGCATCGAAACAAATTCGTTGCAATAATGAAACAAATTCATTGCAGCAACAACCATACATTCACCACGGTAACGAACAATTTGCAGTTGATGAACGCATTTCCATAGCGGGAATGAAACTGTACGTTAGCTCACTTTCGATGACCAAATTGTTGGGGTAATGAACATTTTCATCCCTGTGATGATGCTTTTCCGTTCAGTGAGTATGCAACCCTTGGAGAAAGTTCTCGCTTAAAACCTGTAGCCCCTCTCTGCTGATCTTCGCATTTTTTGCCCTTTCCTGTATGCTGGGTCTAAAATTAAGCTTGATATCCACAATAACACCCAGGTATTTGACATACTTAATTTTGGAACCACCAACCGTGACAAGTTCCTTATATAAAACGGACCTGCTCGGTCCTACACCTAGTTCAATTTTAGTCGCCCGTCTGCCCAAAGTCCGTAAGCTACCTTGGAAAGGATCCGCATAAGCACGACTTCTCGTACACGCATTTTTGAGAGCTACCAGTATTCCATTCGAGAAAGGGATATCGAATACCCGAAATATCCCGGAAAATCCCGGTTTCCAAAAAACAATATCGGGGCACCGGAATGCCATTTTTCCAAATCCCGAATTCCGTGATTCGTAAAACGAAGTCTCAAGCGACATCCCTAGTTTTGGTGCTCATTATTTTGAGTATGTTCTTTTAAATATTTAATGACCTCATAAACTTCCGGCGCCAATGAACAAAAATATCTTCGTCATTGTTATCAGTGTGACACCAACAAAGACACACATTATGTGACACTTACAACATGAGAAAAAACAGTATCGTAAAATTGGGTAAATGTACCTTTTGTTACTGCAACACTTGATAAATGCCTTCAAAATATCATTAAAAGGGGGAACAATTACAACAGCAATAATACTTAACAATCAGAAGAGGATTGTAGAAAAGTAAATAAAAGTGTACTATAAAAGAGCAGAAAACAAAAACAACTTTAAGTATGAACAAAGCACACGGGACGTAGGCGACACGCTTACCTTCCTGATATATGTTTTAAATACTGTAGGCAATAAAGAAGGTGAGCTGCAATTAAATGGTATTTAAATATCGTGAGCATTTGTTACATTTGTTATATTAAAAAGTTTATATTTTGTGTTATCGTGTATCCATTTAAGGTAAAGGCTAGTGCCGAAAATATCCCCATTCGACACAATTGGATCACACTCCCGTTATATGCATTGTGTTTCAAAAACCGAACGTGCTTATGAAAATCCGACTCTAGGCTAGTCATTTGGTCTATAGCATTGGAACAAATGGAAAAGGAACGGCAGTAAAGAAAGTGCGAGCGCAAAAAAGTGAGATGTTCAGAGGGACGGACAAACCACAAATTTTAAACGAGAACCAAAAACCATGATTCAGGGCTCCTCTCCTATAATAATGAGCACGAAAATATTGTCACATATTCAAAAATTCTAGCAAAAAAATTCCAATACGAATAAGGAAAACGGTGAATCGAAGGACCCGCTATCTAAGGGCTACCATCTTCCCAATACAATACCAAACTACAAATTTCCCGACTTAATGCAACTTGAGGTACAGATGGATTATCGGAAGAACTTCTGAAGCTGGTTGCAATGAGTTGAAATGATGCATTCTCTTACTAATATCCCATATGTGGTTAGCCGAATGCACGTGCAGCATGTGGAGTGCCATTCCAAGGTTTCCCATTTTAAGAAAGTCGATTAAAATTCACACGCCAACTATCAGGGCACATTCTTTAACGCATTGAGTGCAAGTTCCTCTTATCAACAAGATCGGACTCAAAAGTCAATTGTTGCAAACTTGCATTGTCTGCATCTTTGAATTTGGACAATCTTAATACCGATAAGAATACTAACAAATAGACGAGCAATAAATCAAACTAACAATCTTATTTTTTACTGGAAATAAAAGTATTGGAATATATTTTAGCCACTCTATTATCTTGTCAGTCTAGTACATTCACTTGGTTTGTATAATTTCTTCTTAATACTATCTAATATATTGGCCTTATACTAGTATGGATATCTATGTTGTTTGGAATTTGCTTTAAAATACAATTTATCTTGTAAGTTTTTCTCTCAGAGGGACAATCGGTATCGGTATTATGGAAATGGGCGAATAGTTGCAGTGTGCTATTAAACAAACTGTGCACACAATATTTATTTGTTTCCCTCTCACCCATTGTCATGTATGATCCTTAGGCCTTTCGAACGAAATTTGGCAAATGGATTTGGAGCGAGTGGACCATATCAGCCAGTCAGTCTTTCAGTAGGTTTCGCTGTCATTTGCCACGCCATTTTTGAACATCACACTTTAAACTTGGGCCGACTTCTGTAGTTAAATATGAAGGATTATGCATGCTCATTTCGGCACACCGCACAAATATTTGGAACTGGGAGATACGATAAACCGCGTTAAACTCAACTGAAACTTATTAACTTTGGTATTAGAAAATATTTTGCTGAACGAATATCCGCTTTTCAATATGAACAAATTTGCCGCGCCATTTAGGAGACTCGAATATTGCTCGGCAGCAAAAGATAACAATTTTTAATTTAAGGAAAATATTTCCTTATTTTCCGCCACATACTCTACTAACATACAATTTTCGAAACCAGAACAAAATAGAGAAAAAATTTGTATGGACCTAAATCGGCTAATATTTCGGTTTACTTACTTACTGATGCCACAAACAACTCAGAGGGGTCAAGGGCCTCACAGGAAGACGACAAAATGTTCCTCGAAGCACCTCTTGGTAACACCAAGCTCTCGCAGGCAATATTCCACCTGGTCTTTCCACCGAAGTCTCGGTCGCCCTATTTTTCGATATTATTCCGGTACGTCTGCGAATTACTTTCGCACTTATTCATTCTAATCCATTCTTCATACTTGGAATATCCAGCGTACACGCGCTATTTTAATATGCATACCTACGTCGATGTCGGGATACAGATTATACAGCTCGTAGTTCATCCGTCGCCGGTACTCGTCGTTATCTACAGGGTGTCTGGTAGCAGATTTATATTTTCAAACTTAAATAAAAAAAATAATAATTGACACAAAGTTTTATTAAGAGCATTGAACGATAGAATGGAAATGCGGATTTTAACTTTTAAAGAGTATGTCATCCACATGTCTTCCGTCGAGTTGAACAGACTGTTCAAAATGGAGCCTTGTGTTCTGCGCCACACGCTGCAGTAAACAATTGAGCTGATTTCTCGACGAATATTTTCATTTAAAGCCACAAAAGCGTAGGGATTGTCATTATAAACTCTCTCTTTGAGGTAGCCCCATAAAAAAAATGCATGGGAGTTAGATGGGGCGACCTCGGTGGCCATGGGAAGCGACTGATCAGTTTTTGGGGGAAATTTTCCAGAAGAAAGCTCTGGCTGTGTGTGCAGTCGCTCCATCCTGTTGAAACCACGTGTGTGAAGAGTACGATGGATGAGCTCGCAGGTTGGCAAAAAGAATTCCGTTAATTTCAATTGATGTATTTTCAATTTCAATTGATGTGTTTCAAATTTTAGTTGGGGTATTGTAAATTTCAACTAATGTTTTTTTAAAATTCAATTGATGTATTTTAAATATCAATTGATGCTTTTTAAATTTCATTTGATGTTTTTTAAATTTCAATTGATGTTTTTTAAATATCAATTGATTTTATTCAAATTTCAATTGGAACTGTTGTAGTCCTTGTAGGATTTTAACGAGATTTCATACTTTGATTAAGAAATATTAAAAATTATTTTTGAAAACTAAAAATTTCCTAGTTTTCTTCGCTTTTTCGTCTAGTCTATAGTTTGTTACTTCTTATATATCCCCGCATTCTACCGACACGTTCATTTCACAAATCTGTTCCTATAAAATTATATAACTTGCGTTTAAATAAGTAGTACAATAACAAGTTCATAGTTGGGAAGAATTAATTGTTCAAAATTATGTAATTGACAAAATATTATCGATCAAAATTGTTAAATGTTTTATCAGAAAAATTCCGAGCTGAAATTTGAATAAAAAAACCCCATAGCAATATTTAATACGCCCTTATAGAAATCACGCCAACATCCTACAGAAACTATTTTTCAATTGTCTACATCTGTATTAAATCGAGCCTTTAACGAACTTCATGTTAAATGCTTAAGCTATTAGATACAGTTTATTTGATTTCTGTTATTTTTCAGAAGTACTTTGTATACTAAGCTGTTTAAGTTACATCAGTCGACGCAGTACATTCAGTTCTGGTGTCCTGCATTTAAAACCATTCTCCATAATTACAAAAAGCTTTCAACCTGTGCATTTACAATTCACCGGATGTTTTTTCATGACATTTTTGTCTATAAGAAACTTTTTATTTAAGGGAGATATGAGTTATCCTTTCACAGTTATAGCAGAATAAAGTCATCAGTTTTTTAGAGCAACATTGTTGTGTTACTTTAAATGCTTAGCTTTCATTGTGATACTTTAAATTTAGGTTAATGGTAATCTTTCATCGTAAAATTTTGGTTAGAATGAGGATTATTTGAAACAGTAACAAAATTAGCTTTAATGTACCGAAGTTGTTAATATATATATAGTTGCATCAGTTTTAACCGGTGTTGATTCTAAATTGAAACGAATATTTTGTTACAAATTTAATGGAAAACTAGTGATAATTCGACAGTTATTTCAAATGTGTATTTAAATATCTTGTGTATTATATATAAGTAGTATATTTTGTGAACTGTTAAGTTGGTTTTGTGCATTGCGAAGATATTACACGTTGTCCCTATTCAGAAAATTATATCTACTGTTTATCAAACTTTACACAATATGTATTATACTTTGCGTACTACGTATTCGCCTTCGTGTACTTGTTAGTATTCTTCTTGTACGGTTTTGTGAACTTTTGCACTATCTTGTACACATGCTGTGTTATTTAATACACTTCGTGATTTGTGTGCATTATTTGGTACAATTTGTCCAAAGACACTACGGGTCTTTTTTCAAGGTTAAATGATGTATATGTAAGTATACCCCACCCTCTGGGGATGGTATCCAAATTTGTTATATATTCAACTTATATATGGATGTAATGGATTGTCTCCGCTCCAGATAATCAATAACAATAACAAATTCGTGCAGTTATTGATCATTTGGAGCGAAGCACTAGGCCGATTATATTGACCGTAAAATGGGTGAAGTGCTCTACGAACTTCGCAATCAGATTTATTTCTTTCAAAGTAAATTTCCACAATTTGGAAGCGTTGTTGCTGCTTTAACCCTAATCCTGTATTTTGGGAAAATTATACCCAAACGCATTTTTAGCTCATCGTTTCCGTCGGTGGTGCAATGGGTAGTGTTCGCGCCTCTTGTACTTGAGATCCTGGGTTCGATCGCTGCTCTAACCACCTTAAAATTTCTTTCGACGGCGGTCTACTCTCATAGTCACGGCGACACTATCGAGTATTTAGCCATGAAAATGCTTCTTCCAAATACCGTTCGGAACCGGTGTAAAACTGTATGTCCCAATCAGTGAGTATAAAACTAGAAAGTGCACAGATCACTGGTTGTGAGAAGCTCTCCCCGATTCCTTCATGTGATGTAATGGGAAACCATTTTTATCTGGCGTCTATTTAGCAATAGTGGAATGGAATTTCTTGGCTGTTTTTACGTATATTGAGCAGCGTTGCGAAAATTGATATCGTGGCTCCACCAGAGGCTCCCCCACAACAAAAGTAAAAAATCTTGTATTTTTTGGGGGCAAATTTTGCCCAATACAATTTTACATTATTTCCGTAAGCAACATTTACACTGTGTGTTTTATTTACCGATTTCCGGGGAATCCCTGATCTCACACATTTTTTTTTATATTGATGTAGTTACATCCGCGACAATAACGGATGCACTATATGCGTTGTATTTATGGATTTTGGGGAATCGCCAATCTATGCATACTTGCTTTAGAGCCCCCAAAGATATTAGAATGAGGAAATCAGATGAAGGATCAGTGATCAAGTGACCCAACTTCCGGGGTTCTTTCTAAGGACAAAAAACAATTGGGTACAACCAATGTGGCAGGTCATTGGTTGGTAGGAAAAAGGATAACAACTTTATTACTACTACTCCAGGGCTCAATATTACATTGCACGTGCTAGTGAAATCAAATCTTCATTTGAGTTGTTTATGACAAAGGAATGCAAACTATTATTATAACGATGACAAATATCGAAGGAAATTTTCATCGTATTTTCGAACGTAGGTACACTACATAGGTATCAAAGTATTTGGACAAGGTTGCAAGGACATTAACCGTGCATCCTTGAATGCATATTTAGGATTGCTGTTATTAGCTGGTGTTTATCGTTCATGTGGTGAACCAACGGAATGTTTATTTGACGGTGTGGAAAGAAAGCCCATATTCAGCATATTCCAGCATAATCCTTCGACGTCAGCGAGATACGGAATTAAAATTTGGGCACTGTGCGACTGTAATACCAACTGTGCCTGGTCTATGCAAGTGTATATCGTACGAAATCGTAATTGCGTTCTGTATATAATCAGAGAGTGGTACTCGAAGTTGCACAAGGGCTCAAAGGCTTTACGATCTTGCTGCTGAATTTCTGAAAAAGAAAATAACTATAGTTGGGACTGTCCGAAAGAATAATGTGTGTCCGAAAAAAAAATAAACCTGCCTTTTGCTCAGAGGTCCTTTTGGACCATAAAAATAACGTTACATTAATAGCTTATGTTCCAAAGAAAAAAGGGGCATATATCTTATAAGCACAGTGCACAAAGACTCACAAATACACGATAACCAGTCGAAGAAACTAGAAATATTAGAGTTGTATAGCCGTACAATGTCAGGGGGTGGATTCACTCGACCAACTAATTAGGCACATATACTTTTAAGCGGAAGACCAATGGTGGCCTGTACCTCTATTCGCAAATATGCTTGATGTATCCGCAGGCAATGTTTTCGTGATTTCGATAGCAACAAAACTCCAGTGGAACAAATGATAGCATTTTCGTCGCAGACATTTTTTGGAAGAGCTGGGATGTGAGCTTTTGGAAGCTGAAAAGCAGCAACGGAAGACACAGCCATATGGTACTGTCACCAGGAAGCTACATCACCCGCAGGAAAGAGAAATATAAAGAGAGGCCGTTTTTTACTTCTGTAAAAATAAGTCGAACAGTACTAAATGTAATACAAAATGTATGAATTGTAACATATTTGTGTGCAAAAATCAAGTTACAAAACTAGTAAAATTGTATCGGGCAATTTGCCCAAAAGACAAGATTCGTTACCTTTTTTTCTTTACAGGATGAGGGTTAAACGGTTCATGATGAGTTGCCAAACTTTACTGAACAGACATGTCAACATAGTTTAACATTCTCAGCTATTAAACCATAGTTATAGATATCGATATTTCTCATGCAGCTAAAAAAAAAGAACCGTAATTGTAACCATATTCTTGTATATTTATCTTAGTACACTGATCAAGTACAATGTTTGATAATATTTAATCTACTGCTACCGGATGTGTAATAAAACTATATATGCTATCATCAATGTTATGTATTCTTTACTTGTAATATTAGTATAATGTGTATAAGACACTCCTAAATTTTGTCCTTACTGTTTCTCCTGCTAGTGCCGTTATTGTGAATATCCATCAGCTGCCTTTGTATACTACCATTATTGTAGCCATTGCAGTCACTTGCAATGGATGGTGGCTTGTTGGTGGTCGGAGTTGTTGCAGCTTTAGTGTAAACTGTTTGTTAAAAAACCACTCCAAGTTGAGGTGGCTCACATTGAACTTTATGGTGATTGATGGTGCTCTATTTGCTTAATATGCAAAAACTGTAGTGTAGCCGGTAGCTGGTTTATGATAATCAGCTACTACAACTTCATGCAGGGCATCGCGAGGAGGAAAGTGGAAGTCAGGATCCCTCTTGTTATCATCATTCTTTAGTCAATATGCGATGTAATGTATTTATAAGAAAATATTAAACACGCATTAATATAAATTTATCATTTTGATATACAACAATATTTTTGGAGAATTTAGTTTAAATATAAAAATAATAATGTGAATATTCCTAGAGAGTATTAGGGGAAAAAACTAAAAAAAAAACTGTACGAAACATTGCGTATGTTTGACCACTGAAACCTCAAATATGTTGCGTTGCCATTCATGTTAAGGGGAGCGAATAGAAGGATTTAGGATGTGAAGTAAAACATAGCCCACGGGGTTTGTCTGTTGAAGCCAAAGTAGAAAATGTAATATTACTGAAATGTATTTTGTATGCGAGTGTTAGCTAATTTTATAACTATTTTTGAGTACATAAAATTACTTATAATCTAACAATCTTGATGCTATAAATGAAAGTAAACCGTATAGTTATAATTTTTTTAATTATTTGAACTACATTGAAGTACGAGTAATTTATAAACCTAATGTTCTCTAGTGGAGTTGAGGAACTGTTTATCTAAGGTTACTCTAAACCTACAAATGCACTTTAAAGCAAATTAAATACTGTGTGTGGAAACTACAAGCAAACCTATATAGACGGTGAAGCAGAATTTTAATATGGATATATTTCCAAGCTTTGAGTAACTAAAAAACACTAAAGCCCATTACATATGTATATTAGGTTCCAAAAGTAGTATTTTTCAGTCCCTGCAGTACACTATTGCTGAGGGGAATTAATAGACATATAACATATTCTGACATCATAATAATAGAATGTCATTTCAAGAACAGAACATGTAACTTAAAACACATGTACACTCCGGTTCACTTATTTAAAGACACTAACAATTCCATATTCAGCAGCCTGTATCTTTCGCAATTTGCAACCGATTGCAGAATTTTAAATGGAAATGGAAGCTAGACATATTTAAGATATTAAAAAAATCATGGCAATAGTGGTTCCTTAACTAAAAAACTTTGTTTAAGCAATTTATAAAAAAAGTCAAAAAATGTAATATTTTTTTTTTGGTTCACCTGAATAAAGGCACTTTATTATTATACCCTCCACTTTAAGTGATAGAGGGTATATATCAGTTTCTCATTCTGATTGTAACATATAGAAATAAGGCTTTGCGACCCCATAAAGTAAATATATTCTTGATCCTTCTAACAACCGGAGTCGATATAGCCATGTCCGTCTGTCCGTATGTCCGTCTGTTGAAAACATTCTCACGACTTCAATCGGAGATAACGCGGTTGGGTTTTCGGCCAGAATGTTCCACGTATTCCTGAGGAGTTTGGTATTGAAAATCAGCGAAATTGGTCCATTGGAAAAAATTTTATGATTGGAAACGTAAAAAAACTCATAAAATTTTCACATTCATTTTTGTAGTTTTATACTAAACTACTCCTTTTGCCGTGTAGTGAATTTCCATGTTGAAAATCTTTGTTGTTCTTTATAATAGGTAAGTACTTTAGAATGTTTAGATGTACTTTCATGTGTTCATACATTATTTATATGAATTTTGTCACACTTCATGTAAGGTCGCTGTGGCCTGATGGGTAATGGGTTGCGCGTTGGAGTCTGAGGGCTGTTGGTTCAACTCTCGTCCCAGCTTGTTTTTTTTTAACAGTTCTTCAAAAAATGTTTTTTTGTTTTTAAAAAATGCTTTGCAGCTTGTTTTTTTTTTCAACAGTTCTTCAAAAAATGCTTTTTATTTCTAAAAAATGCTTCTTATTTTACTTGTGAACATGTAACTTATTTTTATTTTTTTAAAAAAAGTACATTTTCTTAAAAAAAAGTACATTTCTTAAGTACATTTCAAAGTACATTTCAAAGTACAAATGTACATGGACATTTCTTAAGTACATTTCTTAAGTACATTTCTTAAGTACATTTCTTAAGTACATTTCAAAGTACATTAACGACATTAAGTACATTAAGTACATTTCAAAGTACATTTCAGAGTACATTTTCTGAAGTACATTTTCAATGTGAGCATTTGAGCATTGTGAGCAATGCATTTGTGAGCATTGTGAGCATTTGTGAGCATTTGTGAACAAGTAATTGCATTTGTGAACAAGCAACTTATTTTTCTTTTTTTTTTTAAATTACATTTTCTTAAAAAAGGTCCTTTTTAAAATTTAATATTTTGCTGGTTAACACTAAGGTGGAGGGTATCAGAGATTCGGCACAGCCGAATTTAACACTTTTACTTGTTTTTTTATTACTTTTAAAGTAAGCGATGATTTTTTGTAGGCAGATTTTGTTTATTACAATTTATTACATTTTAATAATTTTACGAGTCAAAATGGCAAAACAAAAAATTTTAAATCTATAGGAAAAAACTTAAATCGAAGTTTACCGTTCTGAAGGATATCCTAACCGCACAATAGCTAAAAAAATTGGGCGGAGCCCAACAGCTGTAGGCGATTACATCACGGACCCCAAGGGGTACGGACAAAAAATTTAAAGGAAGGGTTTCATTGTCTTTATCTACGTATGAGAAAAGCAAAATCATAAGAATTGCTTTTAAGTCTGTCTTATCCTTGTAAAAAATAAGAGTTCAAGCTGGAGTGGAAGCGAGCAAGTCATCAGTACGCAGAGTAGTTAAGAGCTGAGTGTATCTTAAATACCTGAAGTTACAAAAAAAGCCGCCACTTAATGTTCCTCGTGAGGAAAAGGGGCTTCTATTCGCAAGAGACTACATGGTATGGGATGTGCAGCCAAGAGGTCATGTAAATGGCTGGAGAACTGTTGTATTTCAAAGTGCAAACATGAGCGGTGCAAGCTATTAAACATTATTGGAATCAGCTTTTCCGAAGTTCAGTAGACTATATGGTCCCATATCTGGGATCTTGCAACAGGATAATGCCCCTACACATAACTCCAGAGTAGTAAAGGAGTTCATTGAAAACAATACAAAATGAGGTTTAGATACCAATGAAATTCGTTATTCCTATGAAAGTACGTTCGATGCCATTATGTATGGAACTCGATTTCTTTTGCATGGCCATCGCGGGCACCCTTGCAGAGGTCCAGACGCTGAACCCTATTTTCGACGGTTTTCAAGCATAAATGGGCCGATACTACTGCAATTTCACGTTCGATATTCGTACGAAGTTCATCAATCGTCGCTGGCTTGTTGGCATAGACCATAGACTTGACGTAGTCCCACAGGAAATAGTCCAACGGTGTCAAATCGCACGACCGAGGCGACCAACCAAACTTGGTTTCCAATAAGTTGATTGTGGCATTCGCTGTGTGGCTTGTGGCGCCGTCCTGTTGGAACCACATGTCCTCCAAGTCCATATTATTCAATTGGTGTCAAAAATATTCGATTAGCATTGAACGGTAGCGATTCGCATTCACAGTAATGTGCCGGTCTAGATCATCATGTAAGAAGTACAGCCCAATGACGCCGCCGGCTCATAAACGGCACCAAACCGTAATTTTTTCGGGATGCAATGATGACTCATGGATTACGTGTGGATTTCTGTCTGACCAATAACGCATATTTTGCTTATTGATGAAGCCCTTCAGCCAGAAATGAGCCTCATCGCTGAAGATGATTGAGGCCACTGAAGTTGAGGCCACTGACTCCAAATTTCGGTAGCAAATTTTAATAATTTCGACTCGTTGTTGGCTCGTATGTCTTACATGATGAAATGGCAAACCTTACTGAAGAGAAATGTCAGAACAGCGTATAAAAATATGGCGTCGTTTGCTGTCTCTATCGATTTACTTTTGTAGCGTCTCTGTTGCAAAACCCTTTATGTGGGAGGCACGAAAATGTGCGTGGCAAAATCACCCTTGTCTTACATGGTAACTCGCGTTTGATGACATGGAGCCTATCACCTAATTTAATTAAGATCAGAGGTGTTTCACGCAGTGTTTCGCATTGACAACCGGGGGACCACCAAGCTTTTGTATGAGATATACCAAAGTGGTCGTGGCAACCTCGCCAATTTTCTCCAGTTAAGTACACATTTTCAGATTATTAACCAATGTTTGAGTTGAAACTATTCACATCTACCAGTAAAAGGTTTTAGGAGAAACATGATCTCGTCCTAAATGTGTCGAATTGTATAGGAGGTACCAGAAGGGGCGTGGCCAAAACTCCCATTTTCAATCTCGAACTAACCACATAGACAAATAATAGTCACTGAAAAAAATTCGCTGTTAGCGATAAATATTTACGGCAGTTAACGCGTTGACCAGCCAGCTAACCAGTCAGACAGATGGACATGGTTCAATCGTCTTAAAAAGTATCAAACCGAATTTCGCCCAAAGCTACTGAGGGTCTAATATGGCTCCTTCTGTGAGTTACATTTTTTCCGTATTAAATGATATATACCCCCATCCTATGGGTGAGGGTATAATTAATGAAAACTAATTTTTATTTATAGACAGTTTACCTTTTTGGATTTCTGAAAGCAATCTTCTTGTTATTTTCCCTAAGACTAATCCTTTTTCTTTCTCTTTTTCTTAGTGTGCGATTTTTTATATGAAAAATAGGCCATTATTTTTGGGCTATATCTTAAATTCCGCTTGGGTGGTTTTTCGTTAATTTTTGGGTTATATTTCTTTATTTTTTGCCAGTTTGCATTCATTTTGGTCGATTCCGATTTTGGGCCAATTTTTAATTTTTTTTTTGGCGATTTCGTTTTGGGCGATTTTAAATGCCGCCGTCTAATAAATGTTGATTGGTTTTGTTAAAATATTGGATTATAACTGCCGCAAAGTATACATTATTGTAATCCAAATTGAAAGAAATCAACCCATTCATTTCATAAGGTTTTGTGGGTTCTTACGACGCACCTGGATCTCAGTATAGAATTCGTATTCGGCGGCTAACACATTTAGACCAAAAACTAGTAATTCTCCTTTTAAATCCTGCATATTGAATTTTAAAATCGTCATTTTGCAATAAAATTTAAACAGCTTTAATTTTCAAACACAATTTTATTGCCGATACTTATTACTCACCCCAGTTTTGCCGACCAGATGGTTCGTGACGTCGAAAAATGTTTCACATACGACATACAACTTATGTTAACCTCTGATACTTCGGAGTAGCTTGAGTGTAGTTGATTATAAAGTAGTGTTATTAAAATATAAACAATTTCTTTGAACATTTTACATAGCTAACAATCCTTTAAAATCTGCTTAGATTCTTTCAAATAGTTCTGAGAAAATCATGTAGAAATTGTTTAAAATTTGTTGCCTTCACCTAAGGAAATTCAGGCAAATAAATATTTGAACCACAATAAATTATTTTAAGCTTTCATGCATGAAATTATCAAAATGTGGAATGTGTATATACACATGGTACATACATACATGCGCATCGCTGCTCTAACACATATAATACTATAAGTGCCCACCTTAGCTTTTATAGAAACTCGCTTACACACGTCATCTGATGGATAAATGCAACTATTTGAAAGGCCTTTATTGCTAAATTGTAGTTCAAAATATCACATTGTAGAAATAAATGGGTTCTTTGCTGCAATGAATATGTTTCATTGCTAAATTGAATAAGTTTTATTTTAGCAATGACTGCTTTATTACGAGTACTAGGATTAATGTGGTCTACATCTGTATTGAATTTTTGTATTTAAAGCAGTTAGACTCGCATGGATAGATAGATGTTGTTTCGTTGAAGCAAAGACCAGTAGTTCATAATATATTTCGTAAATGCAATGAATATATTGCAGTACGTTTGATATTATTTATTGTCAATGGAGTTCATAAATATATTATTGTAATTAATTTTTAGCGTTTAACTTAAACCTGTTTAATTTAAATTTGAGTTACCTTAAAATAAAAGTTTATCCTTTAATTTTTTTTTTTTAAATTATTTATTATATTTTAATTTATATGATTTAATTAGATGTCGGGACATAAATATACATTTAAACGACTTTTACTGTTTAAGATTTCGTATTGGATCTTTACTCAGATGTCTTCAAAGAAAAAATTTTAAAATACCACCAAGGATAATAAAAATGCGCGCCCATGCTCTAGATTTCGAAAATGTTCATTTCACAATAGATTGTACATAAAAGTATATTTTTATTTTGTTTAATTTATATATTTGTAAAAGGAAAACATTTCTTACAAAGAGCAATTTTTAGATTTTTTTAGCCAGAATAATAATCTAAAGGTCACAGCGCATTCAAAAATACCAAATACTTATCCAAAACTATCTACACTTGTAGCGGAATTAGGCCTTAAACTCTAATGATTCGTGTCTATTTCTGTATACTGATCAAACTGTTTCGAGGACCATAATTCTTAACCTAGATATGTTATCATGCTTTTTGTAATGCTGCATCAGCGTAACAAAATATAAAAGCGAACAGTTTCCAGTTGTCTAACGCCCACTGTAGCCATCGTTACGCTCTCATTATGCGGTTCCACTGTTTTATGTTGTCATTTCGTAATTTTCAAAATCAATTTCATTGAAAAATAGTGAATGAACTTGAATAATGAAATAAATGAAAGTTTTTCTACGAGTTAAATCGGACTTATGTCCAAGATGGCTGACATTGGTCTCCTCTTGCCCAGCTTCAATATGAGAACATGAATAGTACAATACATCAACAAAATCCACGTTAAATCAAATTTTAATCGGCCAAGCTGAGTTGTTTCCATTTCTTTTGGGAAAATCTCAATATTGGGATGTATAGCCGACCAACGAAATAATTATCTCCCGTAGAATATAACTGACCTTGACGAAATTCGATACTGGGAAATATTTTGTCAAACCCGGCTCTAAAATTTACAAAATGAATAAAAGTTGCTGATGTGTAATGAATTTGTTATTAGACAATATTGTGCCCTATGGGACTCTGCTTGTCAATATGGGAGAATTTGCCACCTCAATTGGGCAACATAAAGTTTGAACGGCAGGAATTCTTCTAAACTAGATGCTGAAAAATACGGCCCCAGAAACATATTGAAGGAACCATTTAAATGATTGTAAGCACTGTTTTCTTGAATTGATGATCTGCTGCTGTTTTGATTCGCTGTTGTCTGTCAAACTTTTTGTTTTCAGCGGTTTTCAAAAAACTTTGTGTATCCATCACATAATATTGAAAAGCAAAAACAATGTCTTTGGACACAAATATACTATATTTCCGAAAAGCTATAATAAATTTGCATCCAGAAAAATAAAATAATAAAAATAGTTTCCCATTACATCCCACGAAGGGATTGGGGAGAGCTAACAAGCAACAACAAAATACTGATTTTGCAGTGTGTATGGATGCATTTCTTAGTTCTTCCTAAAATTTGGATTAATAGTTTTAAAAGGAAATAGGACTTAATGGATGACTACGGTTGAAGGTATACATCGGTCGGTTCACCCAACTGAAGTTTATGTTCCGGTTGTAATGGCACAAGTTCGAATATTGAAAAGTACGCTTGCAATTAATATCAATTTATTAGAAGGCCTTGAACATTTCGCCGCGGTTAAAAGTTGCCACTTACACACTTACCTTGTATAGGGATACTAGATTAAGTAGCACAGTGGGCTTAATGCGTAATATCGCGGATGCCAATACGCATTATGCGCTTTTTCTTATTGGTTAGATTGTGAAATATCGCATATTTGTCAAATAGGACCGCTAGATTAAAATTAATAGCACGAAATTACTAGGTTTCAAAATTATTATCAATCTCTCATGTACATTATTTAATTT
Source organism: Phaonia tiefii (assembly GCA_963931995.1). NCBI lineage: Eukaryota > Metazoa > Arthropoda > Insecta > Diptera > Muscidae > Phaonia > Phaonia tiefii. Next base: position 320,217,521 of record OZ008367.1, on the reverse strand, counting down.
GTATTTAACTTTAATTTTTCAATGTCACCCTTATGAAATGTAAATTAATCATATACACATACACACGCCGACAAAAAGAGAACCATCAATATATTGCAGGAAACATGTACACGTTTCATGAATTGAAGAACTGCTGCCTTTTAGTTTCTTTATGGGCTATCCGTTTCTTGTTTTCAGCGGTTTTCCACAACCAAAGCCACATTTGGGGCTCAAAAACATACATTATAGCCTATTAATCATTGTGCCTTAAATATGTTATAGTGCTTAGCAAACCCAATGTGTTTGGGCACAAGGATAATATATTTGCGACAAGCTACAAACATGTTATAATTGCATTCAACCAACAAAAACACACAGATTTTTCAGCGTTAATGTAATTTACTGTTTACCTATATAAATACTTACTTTTGCTGATAACAAAATTTTAAATCAAATAATGGAATATGTTCTATATTCTTTTACTTTTTTTATTGACTATTTTACAACCTGATGAGGTCAGACGTCTGAGTAAACAAACAAATTAAACAACTTTCAACATATTCCTCCCACTGGCTGTATCCTTCGCCTTTTCTCGCCATTTGGTAACACCAAGGATACGGAGGGATTCTTCTGCCTGGTCATTCCAGCAGAGTCTTGGTCGTCCTCTTTTCCTGCTTCCATCGGGTACGTTATCGAAAACCTTTCGCGCTGTCTCATCTTCATCCATTCTGATAGCATGGCCTAGCCAACGCAATTGGCCTAATTTGATTCGCCTAGCTATGTCCACGTCAGAATACAGAATATATGTATATAACTCTGCGTTGCAGCGACTTCGGTACTCGCCGTTTTCTCTAACAGGACCATATATTTAACGGAGAATTTTTCTCTCGAAAACCCCCAGGTGTTTTTAATCCGCTTGCGATGTGACACAAGTTTCGGAGCCATATGTATATTTCCACTTACAAAAAAACCTGTTAATTATTCGTAGGTACAGTACATTTATTTCCGCTTATGGTGAATGTGGAATATAGAACACCCCTGAATGATATATTCATATCATTTATTTCAGTGATTTGTGTTCACTCTACGATCATTGTTAATTTGAAACGGCTCTGTTCGGTGATTGATATTTCATTAATTTTTGCGTGGTAGGTCATCAAAAGTTAAAAAAATTTAAAAACAAAATCTGATTATTTCAAAAGTGAGCTATATACAAAATGGTTATGTATGTGACTCCTATAGAAACCGGCTTCTAAAAATAAAACTTATAAGAGCTTAAGAAGTTAGTATGCAGTGTAGTCGAAAATAGGGTGAAACACCAAGTGCGAGTTAAAAAAAATGCGCCATTCGTTCCCGAGAGCTAAAGAACAATATAAATTTTGTCGGGATGCAATGACGACTCATGGATTACGTGTGGATTGCTGTCTGCAATGATGACTCATGGATTACGTGTGGATTGCTGTCTGACCAATAACGCATATTGTGCTTATTGACGAAGCCATTCTGCCAGAAATGAGGCTCGTCGCTGAAGATGATGAAATTTAACGTAGCGCTCTTAAAGTTGAGGCCACTGACTCCAAATTTCGGTAGTAAATTTTAATAATTTCGACTCGTTGTTGGCTCGTATATCTTTCCATGATAAAATGGCAAACCTTACTGAAGAGAAATGTCAAAAGAGCGGGAAAAAATATGGTGTCGTTTGCTGTCCCTATCGATTTACTTTTGTAGCGTCTCTGTTGCAAAACCCTTTAAAAGGTGTTGTTGATATGTGTTCGGAAGCTTTAGGGATGAGCATCACAAGCGCTCAATTTAAAAGCTCACAGAACATTTGCACATTTAACGACATTTAAATGACAAAAATCGGCCGTATAAATTCCATTTAAATAAAGAATGGCTGTGTAGTGTTAACCGTTGTGTCGATCGTAGAGCCCACGGGTACATTTGCAACTTTAATTTTCCTGTATCTTCCAAACGGTTAGTCCGATTGACCTGAAATTTCATGATATCCTCAACCATACACTTTTGCATCATGTGGAAAAGTTTCATCAAGATTGGAGCAGCAGTTCAGTCGATACAGCCCAAATTCAAGTTAGTGGAATGGCGTCGACTGCTGATGTACCCGGGTACTTGTATGAAAATTCATACAAATATATAGAAATAAATGGCAAAGTTCACTTTATATTGCTATATCTTCCAAGCGGCTGGTCCAATCTTGATGAAACTTCGTATCATAGCTTGGAAATATGTAATTGATATTGGTGTGAAATTTCAGGTCAATTGGACCAACCGTTTGGAAAATATAACCCAGTTACTAGAAAATGACCTAGCGTCAACAGCTGATGTACCCAGGTACTTCTATGAAAATTCATACAAATATATAGAAATAAATGGAAATATTTAGTTTATTTTATGGAAATTTGTTTATTTATTTATAGAAAATCATTATAATGAAAGTAAAAAATATATTTTATGAATTTTAGCAGCATCTGAGGCATTGTGGATGATCCTTCGAGTGCTCTGCGCACACAGGCTTATTACAAATTGCACATACTTTTCTCGTTTGGCGTTTTGCAATGCAAATATAGCAGTTTCCTTTTCTTTTTATGTGGCCAGAACTGTCACGTTCCTCTTCCTCTTGTGCACCAACATTCATCTTCAAGGGCATACCATATATGGCTTCCATAGCGTGTCTAGTAGAAAATATGCGCGTAATATGGCTATTGTCCGCTCTTATATCGATTTGTGGTCTGCATAACTGATCGCTGAGCTGCTGCAGAAATATCCTACGGCGGTTGGTAGATGGTTTTAGATGGGGGTTGTTTTCCATATATATAACATACGCAGCATACGCCATTTTATTTTCACTTTTATATATTTGCCGCACAAAATAAATTTTTAGGTCTTTACACTTCAAAAATCGCACATAAACTGACTTATGCATACAAAACTACTCAAAACGAAACCTGCGCAAAAAATCATGTTTCTGCCTGCAAAACTGGTTGTGCAAGGGTAGGTAGGCAAGATATTCCCAAATACCCTTTTGTTCCTGTTTAGTAGACGTGTTTTCCTACACATTCCAAAAAAAAAATGTTTACATTGAACAAATATTTTATGAGTTATAATTATTCTGCGCAGGTACTAAAAATAGCACTATGAGCAAGAGGGGTTGATTTTCAGTTCAAATATAACGGAATTTTGCGAATGAAAATTCAATGTTAATTATTTTTCTTGGTAAAAAGGGATTAAAAAAGAATTTGGAAATTGTTAAATTTTTATGGATTTTGGCAATTCCCATTTTTGGTAAAAATGGATTATTTAGGTACCAAATTTTTTTTTTCCCAAATTATGATAACAGTTTTGTTAACTAGACAATATTTCCAAGAAATAAAAAAAAAAAAACCAGAAAATTACAAGAATCCAGGTAGTAGTTAATATTTGTATATCAAAAGCAACTATCTGCCATACAAAACGTATGAAGTACCCGGGTACATCTACTGTCGATGTGGATAAAACCCAACAGCTGTTGACACAACGGTTAACCTGAGCAAAGACACTTATGACTCTGTTTGGAGTCAGAACGTTGACTGGTTACTTATGCTCAGTTTCACAGTTCAAAATTCTGCATTTAAAGCGACCTTAAATGCCCGATGTTTTTGTCATTTGACATGAAAATTTTTTCAAATTGGGCTTTTAATTGACGAGTTTTCATATTTGCCATTATAAGTGACTTCTATTCCATTCAAACCACTGTCATCCCTATAAACGAGAACACAAAATATATATTAATTAAAGTTCTGAAAATGTATATAAGTCTATTTAATCCCACGTCTTTCGAGGAAAGATTTTAACCTAAAAACTTGTATAATTAAACTCTTGTAATAGAATACATCAACCTTTTCATAAATGTGAATATGTAGTATGTATAGGTGGATGTAATAGTTCAAAATTACTTACATACGAACAAAAATTATATGTTAGTATGGTTGAGTAATTCGTACAACAAGTAGGTAATTTGAGCAACAGCTTGATCCGGGGGGGGGGGGGGGTGGCAAATTTACTAGAATAGTGATTAAGAAATTTGATATCAAAGTTTTCGGTAATTTTGGCAAATTGAAAGAAATGTAAGCAGCAACAGTTCCTGAGTTAATTGAAGAGCAAACTGTTTTCGAAGCTGCCTTAGAATAATACAGTCAAGGATATGTGTAGCTTAACGCAAAGTAATGTATTATTTCTTGTAGTAAATTACAAAATAATATTCTAATTATAAAAATAGACTAAGTAGTTAAACTTAGTTTCCAGTAACATTCCATGAAGGTGGAGCTTCGCATTATGGCTGAGCTGTGCGATTACCAATTTTGAATTTAATTATTAATGTGACATAATACTAAAGAAATAGGCTGCCAACCTAACTTTGGGAAAGCAGAAGGAAAGAACGAAAAAAGAGGAGGTAAGACTCTTACTGGGTTTTACAAAGTAGGCGTTGCAACGAACATAAATACATTCTGAAATTAATGAAACAATTTTAAAATAAGGTTCGGATACTAAGGACTGTCCAAAACTAGTCGACCTGACATATAGATGGTGCCGGTAGTTTGAAAAAAAAATGATTTGGTGAAGAGTGGCAACCTTATAAAATATGTAAAGGGTCCGCCATCTAACGTTTTTTTTTTCAACTAGTGCTTATTTCGTGAGCACGATTTGACAGATAATTAGTTTTATCCTTCCGTTGAACGAATACGGTTGTGTATACCCTTGAACAACGCTGGGAAATATTGCGTTTTCGCTTCGCTAAGTGGGTCTGCGATCGACTGACAGAAGATGCCGATTTTGCCAAAAAAATCATCTTTTCAGATGTAGCTCATTTTGATCTTGGCGGGTATGTAAACAAGCAAAATTGTCGCATTTGGGTCACAGAAAACCCGCACGCATACATTGAAAAGCCGATGCACCCAAAACGAGTCACTGTTTGGTGCGGATTTTGGTTCAGAGGCATAATTAGGCCATTTTTCTTCGAAAATGAGCAAGGAGTGGCCGTTACAGTCAACGGCGATCGTTATCGGGCCATGTTGAACGAATTTTTGTTCACAAAAATTGAAGAGGAGGATATTGGCAATATTTGGTTTCAACAGGACGGCGCTACGTGCCACACAGCCGAAGCTACAGTCGATGTTTGCGCCCTGTTTTTGAAGATCGCATTATCAGCCGCAGAGCTGATGTCGTTTGGCCACCTCGGCGCTGCGATTTGACACCGTTGGACTATTATTTGTGGGGTGCCCTCAAAGATAAGTGTTACGCCGACAAGCCAGAGACAATTGAGGCTTTAAAGGACAATATTCGTGAAGCCATTGGTGAAATACAGCTGCACACAATCGATAATGTGCTTAAAAATTGGACCGATCGTGTAGGCTACTGCATGGCCAGCCGAGGCAGCTATTGGAAAGAAATTATTTTCCATTATTAACCGGAAGGATTGTACTTTCAAATAAAAAAAGAAATTTGAGAAAATATTCAATAAAAGTTTGAACATTTTGCTTTAAAAGTGTTGACGTACAAACTAAGAAAATCGTGGCTATTGCCCGAGTTTTAAACAAAATTCAAAAAACTTCGGGAACACCCGATATTTGAGGGATGGTTGGTTTCTTAAATAAAAAGAAATTTTTTTCGAGCAATTTATAAAAAAGGCCAAAAATTTGCTATTTTTTTTTTTTTTGGTTCACTTGAATAAAGCCACGTTAACTAATTTTAATGAAAAACAGTTTTTCTTATTTTTTAAATTCATTTTACTTTATTTCAGAACTATTAGTAATGGGTACAACCCCCCTTTGTTTTCAATAACTTCAAATATACGGGCTTTCGTTGATAGATATAGAGAATTTATATAATCCAACGAAATTTGTTTCCAAGCATCCTTAATGGCCTGAATCAGTGACTGCTCCTCATCAAATTGCCTACCTTACGAGATAACCAACCCCAGACATTTTCGATAATGTTTAGATCTGGCGAATAGGATAGCCAGTCAAGAATATCAACATTTTGGCGTGCAATGATCTCCTTTACTACTCTGGCGTTGTGTATAGGGGCATTATCCTATGGCAGTGTCCCATATATGGGATCGTATATGTCACTGAACTTCACAAAGGCCGATTCCAATAACGTTTTATAGCTTGCACCAGTCATTTTTGCACTTTAAAATTCAAGATCGATGGTGCCATAGTACGTAATAGCACCTCACACCCTAACACCGCCCTCTCCGCTGTGATGTCTGTTAAAAAACCGCCTTTATTTGCACAGATCTTGAAAATACTAGTAGTAGCCATATGGCCGATCCGAATTAAACTTTTTCTCATCCGTAAATACAACGTTTCTCCAGTCATTTACATGACCTCTTGGATATACATTCCATACCATGTAGTCTCTGGCGAATTGAAACCGCTTATCCTTACGAGGAGAATTAAGTGGCGACTGTTTTTGTAATTTGAGGTATTTAACCCTGCTGTTAGATTAGAAAAAACTTACGAATCTTAGATTGAGGGACCATTTGGTCCATACTGCAATTTTCATCCAAAATAATAATTTTATCTTATTCTTTGTAACTATTTTGGTTCAAAAATTTCTAAAGCAAGTATTTGACATATCAAAAACATCCGCTAACATATCAAAAACATCTTCTAAATATTTGACATGAATTTACATTCGCTTGGTAATGAAAAAACTTACGAATCTTAGATTGAGGGACCATTTGGTCCATACTGGAATTTTCATCCAAAATAATAATTTTATCTTATCCTTTGTAACTATTTTGGTTCAATAATTTCTAAAGCAAGTATTTGACATATCAAAAACATCTTCTAAATATTTGACATGAATTTACATTCGCTTGGTAATGAAAAAATGTACTATTGACCAAATGGTCCTCTAACCTAAGATTCGTCAATTTGTATTTTTCTCAGTCCTGAATAAAGTTAGAAAATTTAATTTTCGCACATAACATTGTTTTATTAAAAGACCCCATTAGCAGAAAAATTTAGTCAGTATATATCACCGTTCCAAAGTTACAAGGGAAAACAGAAAAAATTTGGACCAAATGGTCCTAATCTAACAGCAGGGTTAAGATACTCACAGCTCTTAATTACTCTGCGTACTCCAAATTACTTGCTCGCTTCCACTCCAGCTTGAGCTCTTATTTTCAACAAATATAAGGCAGAATTAGAAGCAATTCTGATGATTTTTCTTTTCTCATGCGTAGATAAAGACAATGAAACCCTTCCTTTAACATTTTTTCCCTCGGAGTCCTTGATGTAATTGTTGACAACTGTTGGGCTCCGTCCAATTTTTTTAGCTATTGCGCGGTTAGAGTATCCTTCAGAACGGTAAACATCGATTTTAGCTGTCTCCGATAGATTTAAATTTTTTTTTTTTTGCCATTTTGACTCGTAAAATGATTAAGATGTAATAAATTGTAATAAACAGACGCTCCCTACAAAAAACTATCGCTTACTTTAAACATAATAATAAAGTGCCTTTATTCAAGTGAACCAAAGAAATATGAAATTTTTGGACTTTTTTTTATAAATTGCTCAAAAAAGTTCTTTAGTTAAGAACCCACTATTGTCATGATGTTTTCTATATCTCAAGATGTCTAGCTTCTATTTTCATTTTAAAATTCTGCAATCGGTTACAAATTGCAAAAGATACAGGCTGGTGAATATGGAATTTTTAGTGGCTTTAAATAAGTGAACTTGAGTTAATAGCTGAATATTTTGTAGAACGTATGCAGGGGTAAGTTTTTCCATGATAAAACAAGACACAGGAAAATGGTCACGACTGTTGGGTCTGCCATAAAATCCCATCTGGAAAATTACCTCCAAATGAGTCACTCAAAATAAGCTTACAAAATCTTAATGTCACCTCTCGTGACCTGCTTGGTTTGTGCGGTTTCTTGTACACTTTTCTAAAATTGTTTTAATTTTAACTACAAGCTAAACCACTTACTACAATTGCCAAGAGTATACGCCAAAATTTAAGAGGAGTTCTCGCTTTCATTATACCTAAAGTTATACTTTGATTAAATCCCATTATTTTCTATTTGCTTTTGTATATCCGTCAGCAGTAACTACCAGTCATATCTATGTGGCAAATGTGTTGGGATAAATGAATTGTGGGTTAGTATGTAACATGCAGCTGGGCCGTAATAACTCCTTTTGTAGTAGTCCTCAATATGTTAAAAGCCTTTGAAGCTTTTTACAGTCGTATTTGTTAACAGCTAAACCTATTGAAAGCTGTTTACCTTTGTCAGGGTTTCCTTTGAATGACTTTTCAATCTGATAGAAAAAAATAACTTCCGCAGTTAGTAGTTCTGAATGAGGTCAGTATTTCAAAAGGTATGACAATTTGACAAGCGTCTGAAACACATAAATGTATTTGAATTTGACTTACGTGTATATACAGGATGCTGTTATACGAGCATTTGTAAGCTTTTTATTTTTTAGTTACCGTTTGTTGTCCAGTTCTTTGAGTCTGTTGTGGGATTGGAATTACAAATTAAGTATACACAAAATTCGTCATAGAATTAAAAAATGGTTATCCAAGAAGCCTTAGAATATAGGTAATATGTGTCCTATTAAAAATTGTTTAGTAAGTTAGTCTTATCTGCCCTTTGAGAGGGCGTTAACAAAAATTGTAATAACATAACTCACTATCACTAATTACCAACTGTAAATTGATTACTGGAATGTCTTGAGTGCGTTTCGACATTTTCTTGAATTTAACAGATATTGAAAACAAACAAAAATACTGACTTTTTTCATAAGCTTAAAGAAAATTGTTCTACTTGGCGATACCTCACCTGGTATAATTAAAAACCTGTGAAATACTTTGGGGATTATCCGCCATTAATGCCCAGTATCACTGAAGTCGATTAAACACAGGTGACACCAAACATCGTACTTCCCAAACAGGGTGGTTCAAAATTCAAAAAGTCAGAGTTTCACAGCAATTCAAGGTTCCATCGAAGCATTAGAATGTAAATCGTACATGCGTTGAAGGTTCCATCTAAGCATGGGAATGTAAATCGTAAATGTGTTGAAAACAATTGTCTAAAAATATGCTTTTGAAAGGTCTCGTAAACAGAAACACTAAAGCCACGCAACAAAAAAAATTTTTCGATTCAATTAAAAAAATCGACAATTGATAGAAATTAATATTTGAAAATCCAATTATAAAAAGATTCACATATTTATACAATATTATATTATATATATTATACAATATTTATAGGTTGTTTATCAGAATAATATTATTATGATTTATCCGACCTTTCGTATTATATTCAAAAATTCAAATATTCTAGCGTTTGGTCGTTTTTTGAATAATTTTGTTCTTCGATATTTCGCTGCCCTTTGGGTAGCATCGCCAGGAAGATAAACACAATTATTAATTAAAACCGAAAAGGATTGATAAACAAAATAACAATTACAAAAAAAAATTACAGCAGACAGTTGTCCGAGTCCCTGCAGGCTGTGTCAGAGACACGGCCATTAAGTTTAACGTAGAATACGCCATCCGATAAGACAGAAAACATATATAACAATAAATGATAACATAACAACCACTCGTTGCTTTCTTGTATTTCGTGTAGGTGCCATTTTGATTAGTAGTTTTTATTTTAATTTACTAAACGTCAACTGTCAGCTGCTGTCAAACAGCATCAAGCAGCATTGTTATTTTGCTTACTAACATAAAAATTTATGAATTAATTTTTTCATATATTTTTTATAATTATATATCCATGTTAAATTCAAATTCACGTTTAACATTTTGTTTCACTTAAATACATAAGTAAATATACGAAATTTCAATATTTCATCAATCAAAACAACAGCCAAAGGTTTGTGTCCACACTGAAACAGCAGCATAGTTTTTGTTCACGCTACAAACTCAAACACTCAACAAAACACCACACATATGTTTGAGTGCATGTGTTTAAACAATTTTTATTTGAGAAATTTAAATATTAGGAAGATATCAACCAGATATCAACCAAACGAAAGATAACATCTTCATTTACCTACACAAAAATTTTTAAAAAAAATTATCCGGCCGTTTCCTCATAATCAATGAAATAAAGATTACAACAATAACAATCTGATATGACTCCCTATACCGTAAGGTAAGACGTATTCTACGCCAAAATTACTAAATTGAAGAAATTTTTTTCATTTAAACATTTAAATTTTGAGAATAATATTATTTTTAAACAAATGGACAATATCACGCATCTCCGAAAATATTTGTCCGCTATTTATGAAAAATATTTTCGTTTTCGTCTTCTATCCGAGCTATTCGTAGAAAGTTTGTTTGCATTAAAAAAGTGTCGAAGAAACCGAGGCACGTTTAGAACTTAAATTCGCTGGGCAATTTATTCGATACTTGTGAAGCACAGAAGTTCTTTGGTTGTTCAAATCATTTTTATCGAAATTACTGAAAATAAATATCACATGAGGTGTCAGGGAACACATTGTTGGATCGATGTTCCATTCGCTATATATTCTGTACTAGTTAGTTCCAAGACGCTTAAGGCGCCTGTTGAAAGGTAAGATAATTTAAATGGATCTTTAAGAAAAGATATTTTTCTTAAAAAATTTTTTTTTTTTAAAAAAAGGATATTTGTAGGTCCTTTTTGTAAGAATATATATTATATTTTCCCGAAAAGATGCTATTTTAAAGAGACGTACTTTTTTTAGAAAAAGCTAATGTTTTTTTAAGAAAAGGTACTATTCTCAAGAAGAAGTACGAGGTTGAATTTTATGTTTCGGGATTAGAGAACAAAAACAAATATTGATCATCGAAAATCACTTTATTGTTTTTCAAAATATTCCCCATGAAGATTTATACACTTTTGCATGCCTTTGAACCAATTGTCGAATCACTTTTGAGGTATCTCCAAAACATGCATTCTGAATACAGCAACCGCTTTTTCCGGTGTCAAACAAAGTTGACCCCTCAGTTTGTTTTTATGTACGGGAATAAAAAGAAGTCATTCGGTGCCAAGTCAGGACAATACGATGGATGACCCATCAAATCGATGTTTTGGGTGCTCAAAAATGCAATTGTTTCAGCCGATGTGTGAGAGCTCGCAATGTCGTGGTGAAGAGTGATCCGTCTTCGGCGGTTGGTTTTCCTGATTTCTTGGAAGACAACTGGCAAACAAATGGTGGTGTACCACTCAGAATTCAGTGTTCTGCGTTGTTCTAGTGGTACGTTTGCGACATGTCCGGTTTTTGCGAAAACACAGGCCACCATTTGCTTGGAAGTGCTTCGGGCACGAACAACTTTTGTTGGATTTGGCTCATCTTGAAACACCCATACAGTTGACTGCTGTTTACTTTCGGGATCATACGCGTAAATCCAGGATTCATCACCTGTCATGATGTCATAGACGTATTTCGAAGCACCGCGATCGTATTTTTAGAGCATTTCTTTCGACCAATCGACACGAGCCTTTTTTTGAGCGATTGACAAATTGTGTGCGATCCATCCATTTTTTTTGACAGTCAAATGTTTATGCAATATTGAATGTATGCTGGTGCCACTAATGCCTAAGGTTGTCTCAATCTCACGATAGGTCACATGACGATCGTGCAAAATCAGTTCGCGCACAGCATCAATGGTTTTCGGAACAATAGCTGATTTTGGACGACCTTCACGAAATTCGTCTTGGAGAGAACTACGACCACGATTGAAGTCACCATACCATCGATAAACAGTGGTCCTTGATGGAGCTTCATCGCCAAAAATAGAATTAAGTTCATCCATGCACTTTAGATGAGTTAATCCAGGTCGAAAATTGTAAAAAAAATAATCGCACGAAAATGTTCACGATTTAATTCCATTTTTGGGCCGAGATGAATCTTTTAAGTTACTGTAAACAACACAAATAGCGCTCGTATGTCAAAACGTTCTGAGTACGCATGACCTCAAAAATGTCCAACTTTACGATAGAGCTGTCAGTTGTCTAGGGTTGCCAAATCCCGAAACATAAAAAATTCCCGAAACATAAAAACTACCACGACAATTAAACGGTAGTATTATGATAAATTTTAATTAAGGTTATTGAAAATGGAAGTGTTTGAAATGTGAGAGAGTGAAACAGAAGAAAATAAAAAGAGATTGGAATCAAATTATACCTTGTAGATGAGCCATAAGAGTATGCATTTTTTTGACAAAAAGTATTTTTTTTTAAGAACAGGTACTATTTAAAGAAGTGGTACTCTTTATAAGGAAGGGCTCATTTTTTTAGAAAATGTTCTTATTGGCGTAGAATACGTCTTACCTTACGGTATAGGGAGTCATGTCAGATTGTTATTGTTGTAATAACTTTTTTTAAAAAATTTTTTGTAGGTAAATGATCTTTCGTTTGATATACATTTCATATTGGTTGATATCTTCCTAATATTTAAATTTCTCAATTGAAAATTTTTTAAACACATACACTCAAACTTATGTGTGGTGTTTGGTTGAGTGTTTGAGTTTGTAGCATGAACACAAACTATGCTGCTGTGTCAGTTTGGACACAAACCTTCGGCTGTTGTTTTGATTGATGAAATATTGAAATTTCGTATATTTACTTATGTATTTAAGTGAAACAAAATGTTAAATGTGAGTTTGAATTTAACATGGATATATAATTATAAAAAATATATGAAAAAATTAATTCATACATTTGTATGTTAAATGAAAGTGCTGCCAAGTAAGCAAAATAACAATGCTGTTTGACAGCAGCTGACAGTCGACGTTTATCATTTATTGTTATATATGTTTTCTGTCTTATCGGATGGCGTATTCTACGTTAAACTTAATGGCCGTGTCTCTGATACAGCCTGCAGGGACAGTCCGTGGCCGAAGGCCTCGGACAACTGTCTGCTGTTTTTGTTTGTAAGGCTACTTATCTCAAGAAAATAAAAAGAAAGGTAATATTTTATTTTTAAGAATAGGTATTTTTAAAAAAATGCATTTTTGTAAGAAAATATATTTTTTTAAAAGCCGGTATTTTTTCGAATAACATGTTTTTTTTAAGAAATGTGATGTTTTTTAGGTTTTGCTCATTTTTTAAGAATAGGAACTTAAGAGTAGGTACTTATCTCAACAAATGTTATTTTGTTTCACAAAAAGGGACTCTTTAAAGAAAATTTAGGTTTTTAGGAGAAGGAAATTTGTTGTGAGATAATTTATTTTTTAAGAAAGGTACTTCTTTTAAAAAAATTAATTTTTTTTCAGAAAAAGTACTTTTTGTAAGAAAATGTACTTTTTTAAGAAAATTTACTTTTTGTTAGAAAATGTTCCACTTTAAGCAAAGGTACTTCTTTAAGCTAAGGTACTTTTTTACGAAAATGGACTTTGGTTAAAAATATGAATAGGTATTTTTGTTTGGAGAACATTTATTTTTTTTATGAGGCATTTAGTTAGGAAAATTTTATTTTTTTTCAACTTCTTTCACTTTGGCCTTTATAAATTAACTTTTTATTGGGTTAAAAACTACAATATATACTAAATGTTGATTACAGGCTCCATCTAGGAAACATCCCATTAAACAAGAAATTTCCCAACATATATTAGTCCAGGCACAAACCAAAGCAAAAGTACCCAATATAATTTATAATTCTGGGTTGTAGCATAAACGTGCGATATCTAGCCTTTTCCAAAAGGGGAATTTTGTGTGCATATAAGCATTAGGGTGGACCTTGTGTCGATATTTTGGTAGATGAGGGCTCTATTCCGTGCCTTTTTGAAAAAAAATGACAATGCCGAAAAAAAAAAATTAAAAAAAAAAAACATTAGGGGTTGCGCACGAGCCGAGAAAAAGGTCCACTTTGCCAAAATTAGGGGGGAAATTGCCATAGGTCATCAGGGGTCACCCGTAGGGGGGAAGAATGTATGGCCGACCCCCATTAACTTTTTACCGCCAACATTTTCCCCCAAGGCACCCACCCCCTATCTCCTCCTCTTAGGGGGGTCACCATACAAAAATGGAGGTTGCTCAGTATTTTCGAAAAACACCATAGGTCATCAGGGGTCACCCCTAGGGGGGCAAAATATATGACCGACCCCCATTAACTTTTCATCCCCAACATCTTTTCCGAACAAACTTACCCTCTATCTCCACTTCTTGAGGGACTCCCCATACAAAAATAAAAGAAGCTGTAATTGAGTAGTACTACTAAGCACTCGTAATATAATATAGTCAAATTAACATATTTTTGTTCGCTGATGGGTATTTCTTGCGGTAAGAATCGATAACATGTAGTAAATACTGTTTCTCTTCTTCACCTTGACACAGTATTCTATTATAATCTTGTATCATTTTTACTCCTCTTTCGGCAGTGTCGTTCACAACGCGCAAGTTATTTACAATTCTACGACCTTCTTGATAGTCTGCGCCAGATTTCCAGGTTGCTGGATTTACAAGAATGAAATCTTGCGATATTCCAAATCGTACAAATAAATTTTTGGTATTATGAGAGACGAAGTTGCTCAAGTCTTTAGCCAAGAATTCCTCATTCACATCTTTGAATTTCACCTCGATTTTTTTAACGCTGGTGCTTTTGATTACGACGCGAGGAGCTGGGGGAACCGGGTCGTCTTCTTCATCTTCTTCACCTTCTTCGTCTTCGTCATCTTCTTCGCCTTCTTCGTCTTCTTCATCTTCTTCACCTTTTTCGTCTTCTTCATCTTCTTCACCTTCGTCATTCTCATTTTCTAGCAATGCTTGGGCCATTTTGGCCTTCAACTCATTTGAAACCTTGTCATCGAAAAAGGCAAGGGCTATGTGCTCATCGGCGAGATACCATAGGTGACCGATAAATTTCTTTATCATTACCCGAGATAAATGCTGGTCAACGGACTTGTACTCGACGATGTCCTTCAAAAACTTCCAATCTTGATTCGGCGCCTCAGCTGCTCGAGAAGAACCAAACCATGCCTTGACGTAAATTCGCACCACAAAAATACAAACGTGTCGAATACCATTCAATTCACATACAGATAAGTGAAAAGTTCTCCGAAACAAAAACATCTTGAGGCTGTAAATGGCTTTTGCCATCCATCGAGCATGGGAAACGGGTCCTGGAGGTCGGAAATGGTAATTCTCAAGTTTTTCACCCAGAAACAAAAGAATTAATTGTAGCATTTCTTTGTAGTCATCGCGAGGGTGTTTCTCCTTCAATTGATCTAAGCAAAACTTCTTTATGCCGACTTGCATTGCCACAGGAATTTTTCTGACGACTTGATCGTCTATCAAGCCAGAATGGAATGGTTTAACCTTTACAGCGTCCCATTCCTGTTTGAAACTGTCAAAGCAAGGAACGCCTGGTGCACTGGTCTTTCCCATTTTTGTCTCAAAAACTTCCCTTAGCACCAGTTCGTATACGTGGTGTCTGCAAGGTAAATATAAGATTTCTCTCTCCAACAGCCGCTCAAGAGCAACTGCGGCTCCGAAGAATGGGCCACTGTTCGTTGATGTCGTGTCGAAAGAAAGTCCTTGTATTCGATGTGTCATATGCCAAGATGACAACAGTTGATAAACGGCATGTGCTATTCTCCGGCCTTTTCCTTTCCCATCTTCTACTTTGGGAACTCCAAGAAGTTGTTCTTTTTCTCCGTACGAGACAATTACCGGTAGACGGTCCACCTTCTTTGTACCCACAAAATCCAAAAGCATTTTGCCATCCCAATGGACTACGAAGGATTTAGCTGCGACAAGCTGGAGATGAATGAAACGCGTTGAAGAATAAGAATTCTGAATGAGAGCAAATAAATCTATGCGATCTTACTTCTGGATTGTCTTTCACATAACTCAGCATGTTCTCTCGATTTGAACGCCGACATCTCCGAAGCGACGTACGGTTTATTGTGTATTGTTGAGGATCGCGTCCAAATGCTTCTGCCGCCGCTATCATAATGCCGACCGCATCTCGGTCAGTCACTTTGCACTTGTCCAAAGCTGATAGGACTCGTTCAGTAAAACATTGTTTGTAACCTCTTCTGTCACCAACATTTGACGGGCCAGCTTCTGCCGGGAAGTTTTCGTCCTGTCTCCCATTATCATCGCTTGAATCACTGCTTGAAAATGTAACCACTGCAATTGAACGAATTTCATTTGAATATAAACATTGGACGAACACACAAAGCGCGAAATAGCTTACCGCCTTTAGCGAACCGATCTCTACTAGATTCCGTTGCACGTTTGCGTCGCAACTCTTCTTGTTCTTCGCGCTCAGCTTTTCTTTTCCTCGTTCGAGTATCAGTAGCATCCACACCTCCCATAGTTCCTGGCCGGCCATCTTCTCTTTGCTTTAGCAGAAACTCAATGTCTTCGGTATTTGTCATTTTCTCAAGGGCGTTGGCTTGTGCGATGTCGAAAAGATTATCCGAGCTATCAGAAAACGTATTCTCTTTTTCTCTAGTGGACTCAGTCTTTCTGTGAGATGACTTTCTTAAAGCATCCCACTCATCGTGCAGCGCAGCTATTTTTCTTGTAACATCTCCTCTGGCTTTCGTCGGAATAGCTGCTTGGCGCCAAAAAGTCATCACTGCGTCCGCGACTATAACTGCACTATTTTTCTTCGACATGTTTCGTTTGCGAATGTTGAAGAAATGCATTCTTAGCACTTGCTTCTTCGACGGTAATTTGTTCTCCCGTAATATTCATGCTTGGATAACCAATCAAAAAAATATCGTCGCGCGATCTAAGTCGTGTTGTCATCTTAACTTTTAAAAAACGGGAGAAAAATCAATTTACTTTTCGCGATCGTCGGCACTTGTTGAATGACAACAATCGATGAATGAACTGCTATTTATAACTACTACGTATTTTGCAATACTTTACTGCCAGGTACTGATGAATGGGGGCATCTGCTAAGGGTGCCTATGTACCTGATTCAGCACGTGTGCGTTTCAAATTTTTCAAGACTTTCCAAACAATGACCACTCTTGAATATTGGTGGAATTTCTGTAAAAAAATCAAAAAAAATCAAAAAAATCTCGATATTGTGCAACTGTAAATACATAGATTTTCAGTATTTTTGTATGGGGAGTCCCTCAAGGAGTGGAGATAGAGGGTAAGTTTGTTCGGAAAAGATGTTGGGGATGAAAAGTTAATGGGGGTCGGTCATATATTTTGCCTCCCTAGGGGTGACCTATGGTGTTTTTCGAAAATACTGAGCAACCTCCATTTTTGTATGGTGACCCCCCTAAGGGGAGGAGATAGGGGGTGGGTGTCTTGGGGGAAAATGTTGGAGGTAAAAAGTTAATGGGGGTCGGCCATACATTCTTCCCCCCTACGGGTGACCCCTGATGACCTATGGCAATTTCCCCCCTAATTTTGGCAAAGTGGACCTTTTTCTCGGCTCGTGCGCAACCCCTAATGTTTTTTTTTTTTAATTTTTTTTTCGGCATTGTCATTTTTTTTCAAAAAGGCACGGAATAGAGCCCTCATCTACCAAAATATCGCAAAAATGTCATTTCAAGGTTAACCTTAATAAGCATCCATTATGTCTTCTACTAGTAGGTATGCTTAAAAAAACGGAACTTTGTATGCCTATGAACATCTATTTTGTCTTCCACTGCTTGGACTTCCAAAAGACCTGCTTAAGACTGGGAAGTTTACATAAAATAAATATATGATTTCCCATTACATCCCATGAAGGAATTTGGGAGAGCTTCTCACAACCAGTTAGCTGTGCGCTTTCTAGTTTTTACACTCCCTGATTGCGACCTACAGTGTTACGCCGGTTCTGAACGCTATTTTTTCGTGGCTAAATACTCGATAGTGTCGCGCGTAACTATGCGAGATGACCGCAGCCGAAAGACATTTTTTAAGGTAGTCAGAGCAGAAATCGAACTCAGGATCGCATGTACAATATGCACCACTGACGGTCACAGGAAGTTTACATGTCTATCAGATATTTTTGATTAAAGCTTTGATCTGTTTCCAGGCATATTTGCAGGCCATTTTGCTTTGGAATGCCTCATAATTTCCCCTGTTGGGTTACAGATACTTCGGCACATTTACTAAACTGTGAACAAGAATTCGGCATCGCAAAACCCGCAACTAAGGCCACATTAGGGGGTTTTTAAACTATTCGCAACCAAATCCGCCCATCACACGCTAATTATCAACGTAACGTTTTCGAAACCGAATCGTTTGGTTTACTGTGTGTCGCTGATATTATGGAACGCTGTATTTGTATTGTTGTTTTGCTTCTTTTTTGTTGAATAACGAATATTGGGTTCTATTTTGGTTGCACAGTGGTTTTGTAGCGGTAATAAAAATACTCAGCTATTTCATTGCAAAAATCATACGCCTTTGTAGTTTAAAACATTTAGTAAAAGTTATTAAGACCTGAACCATTCGGGTTACAGGCTCGTATAACGAGTATGCCTGTAGTGTCATTATTTCCTCATCTAAGTTGAAATAATGATGGAAAAATTAAGGATAAACCATTGTGTTGGAAAAATAAACAGTCTAAAATCCAGATGTTATATCCTAGCTTAGGGTATTATGCGGCAGATCAATATCTCCGTGATCTTTCGAATGAAACACAGTTAAAAAATTATTTTCCAACATAATCTCAATACACTTAGTTCAACTTTTCTCCAATTTTTGTATCTCTTCCAGAAAATAGGATTTTTCGAGGTCGATAAAATATGAATTTTTTCATCAATAATTTCATCGTTGGAGCTAAATATCTTTACACCGAGCCATTTCTTTAGGTTTGGAAATAGGAATAGTCAGAGCTAAATCCGAAGAATATGGCGGATGAGGTAACAATTCGTAGCCCAATTAAACTACTCCAAACAATCCTTTGCAGTTGTGGCACCATTACGTTTATGGTCAATTGAGAGCAAACACGGCACCCATCTTGCAGACAGCTTTCTTAAACCCAACTGATCATTTAAAATCGAAACCAAACTGCCATATGAAATGCCTGTGGCGTCAACAATTTCACGCACTTTTACTCGTCGATCGCCCAACCCCATATCGTGTATGTTTTCGACATTTTCGGGTGTATTGACCTCCATTTGCCGTCCAGATCGTTCAGCGCCATTTGTGTCTGTGCGACCCCAACGAAAGTCAGTAAACCACTCTTTTGCCATTGAAATCGATAGTGCAGAGTCCCCATTGTATTTATCAAGCTTTTCCTTTGTTTGATTGACGGTTTCTTTCGCAAAAAATTAATGTCTAATGAGCACTCGAAATTCACTTTTTCCATTTTCAAAAAAATTCACGAGGTTGTATGTTTTGAACAGCTGTTAAACGCAAAGCAAATGAAGGAACTTGCTCGAAATTTGACAGTAGTCAACTAATAGGTGGTAGTTGATGGGAACACTGTTGCAATTCATATAACTACGGGGGAAATTGGAAAAGTCACGGACTTATTGATCTGCCTTCTGTTAAAAAAAAAGAAAAAACAACTGTTGTGTCTTATTTCTCTTTTATTTATTATAAACTCATATTACGTTTGACCGCGCCAATCATTTTCAGGATTGTATTCTAAACAAAGATATAAGCCAACCATTTCAAAATCAATTTATTATTCAACATTTATGTTTAATTTTCTTTGAATAAAACAAAACTGTCACAAAAATATGACACCGTGGCATCATCTTTTATTATTAACTAAATTTCTCTCCCCTTTTTTACAATGATTAAGCACATATCGGCTTAGATTTGCACATACGTCTGCAGCCATTTTGTACTTCATTCTCTCATCAGTAGAAACATCTATTATATAGGTGTTCAAAAGGAAAAACTACTTAAAAGCTCTTAGGTTGATCTCCTTGATCGAAAGTTCTATCTGCAACATATTGGTGTCATTCTGCCGACACATCCCGAAGTTATAGCAACCATTTACTACCGTAACTTAACACGAAATAACAACCAAACTACACATAAGAAATAATATTATTTAAAACCTCCTGCGAAACAGGAACTTCAGTCAATATAAGTAATTTTTCCAAAATAATATGTATATTCAACTCTGGTTTAAATATCTTACAACTTACGTTGACATAGGCGAATCAAAGGAATAAAAAAATGTATTGCGAAAATGATCTGTTCACTTATAATAGCTTATGGGACAATAAGATCTCCAAAATTCACTTTTTAATCTGGAAAATCGCTTATAATGTATTTCCAAATATATCTCCTAAACTAAGTAATCAATATACTTTATAATAAAATGTCATATTCTTAAGTTTTGGTGGCTCCAAATACATACATCAGTTTTTTGGTGTCTGTTCAAATTTTTTTCCAAAATGACTTTAGCCTTCAAAAATGCTCCCCTGCACTATATGAAGAACGCACATATGATATTTCTCTGCATATTAATTGAGTTATTGTTTTTAATGTTTGGCTAATGCATGAGAAATTCATACTACAAGCTTACAAGTCATGAACAATTTTCTAATTGAAAAATGGTCGGTTTTTGTTGGAAATAATAGACAATTCAGTTCAACACACACTCACTGGCATGACTATTTTCGAACTCCGTGACAAGTTTATCATCAGGTGCCTAACTACTGTGCCCGAATTGATACCATCAGGTGATCATCAATCGTATATATATATACAAACTCAATTCTGCAATTCACGTGTGCGAAATAGTATCGATCGAAGATCCCTAAGTATCAACATCACTGACAGGCCTATAATTCCAACAACAGGAACAGACAGAATTTTTCAAAATATTATCCATGTAACACTCTTGCTACTCCGAATGAGGCAGTTCCAAAACATGTATTTCAAATGCATCAGCATTCCTCATGCGTGAAAAAACATTAGGCACGCAATTTGTTTTTAATGTGGACATATAAAAAGAAATCATTCGCTGGCTAGTCGCGGCTGCAAGGGAAATAACCCATCAAATCTATACTTCTGCAGGTTATACACGCAATTGTTGACCCGATATGTGAGATCATTTTCTTGGTGAAGAATGATTTTTCTTTGAGGATTGGTTTTCCTTCATTTACTAAAAACTACTGCCAAACAAACAGTTGTATATCATTCAGAATATCATGTATATCCTATGGTACACTAATGAAACTATTGATTCCAATTTGCATTGAAGTGCGTCCTGCGCGAACAGCTTTTGTTGGATTTGCCTCGACTTGGAAGATCCATACAGTCGATTGCTGCTAATTTTCAGGTGCAAATGCATAGATCAATGATTTTTCGTCTCTCGTGATCTTATATATGATTTTTAAAGCTCCGCCGTTCAATCTTTTGAACATTTCTTTGCACCACTCGACAAGAGCCTTTTTAGGAGGGATTGACAAATTATTAG
This sequence comes from Phaonia tiefii, assembly GCA_963931995.1. Taxonomy (NCBI): domain Eukaryota; kingdom Metazoa; phylum Arthropoda; class Insecta; order Diptera; family Muscidae; genus Phaonia; species Phaonia tiefii. The sequence goes on along the minus strand of OZ008367.1, from coordinate 320,196,201 downwards.
GTCTCCACTACGAACAAATTTATTCCCGGCCGTATGTTCTTCCAGTATCGAATCAATTACAGTGAAAGTAATTCATAATTTAGGCCCTATCTAACAGTAGGTCACGTGACGATCTTCCTATACCAATTCAAGCACAGGAGCGACATTTTCTGTCACAGCAACCGATCTTGGACGACCTGCCCGAAATGTGACATGAGGCGAGATTTTGATTGTATCTATTGTAATGTACATTACATTAAGATGGTGCTAGATAATTTTAATGCTAAAGTCGGCAGGGAAAGTTTCTTTGAACCAAGCATCGGTAAATTCAATCTACACAACATCACTTCCGATAACGGAATGAGAATGTTAGATTTTGATAAGCCGAAAAACGTGGTTGCCAGTAGTGCGATATTCCAACATTAAAAAAACATTCGTAAGATTGCCTGGGTATGCCCTGATGAACAGACGAAGAACCAGTTTTCTCACCTAGTAATTTATGGAAGGCACTCTACTAGTAAAATAAGCGTACGTGTGTCCGAGGTGCTAATATTGATTCGGATCACTACCTGGTTGCAGAAAAGGTTCGTACAAGGATAAACAGAACGAAAGTCGTACGAAACCAGACATATGAAAGCTGGACAAAGTTCTCTCAGATACTGGGGCAGAACGTATCCCCATCTCATGATCCTGAAGCGTAATGGATATACATTTCCCACTCTAGGAATACTGCTACAGAGGCTCTACTTTGTTACAAAAACCGCTTAAAGACAAAACATGGTACGGTGATTAGTGTCACATAGCAAGTGACGAAAAACCCGGTACGTATGGCAACGCTTCAACCAGTGGCAATGCGTACCGCAGCAGAGCGGATTAGATACAGGATGATAACGTCGGCTGCTCCTCCTAGCCAAAGCGAAGCTAGCATTGCAATTTCCCGGCTTAAAAACAACAAATCGGCTGGTGCCGTTGGCCCAGCAGCTGAGCTGTTTAGGGCTGCCAACTATAAATTGACATCAGGCGAATGCATGCCCAACGATTGAATTCTTAGCAAACTGTGTCCGGACCACCGGAATAAATGTAAATGTAGTAAATGTACTGGACCTTATAAGTGTAGCTTTAGGCCTGGAAAGTCAACTATCGACCAGATATTTACATTACGACACATTCTGGAGAACACCCAAGAAAAACAAGGCGATACCTATCATCTATTTCTCGATTATAAACCGGTCTTCGAATGACCGATACGGGAGAAAATCTACGAAAGAATGTCTGAGCTTAGTAGTCCTGCAAAACTCATACGCCTTTGCAGAACAACATTGACGAACACAAAATCAGCAGTGAAAATTGGTAAGGATTTTATCGAAGTTTTCGAAACTATGTGAAGTCTCAGGAAAGGCGACACCATATCGTGCGATATCTTTACCATCGTAATGGAAATCATTATGAGAAAAGTGGATTCCCATTACATTCCATGAAGGAATTGGGGAGAGCTTCTCACAACTAGTGAGCCGCGCGCTTTGTAGTTTTATACTCACTGTATGGGACCTACAGTTTTTACACCGATTTCGAACGGTATTTTCAGAAGCTTTTTCATGGCTAAATACTCGATAGTGTCGCCGTCACTATGCGAGGTGACCGCCGTCGAAAGAAATTTAAGATGGTTAGAGCAGGGATCGAACCCAGGATCTCATGTACAAGAGGCGTGTGAATAAAACCATCAGCAGCAAGACTCACATGCTGCTCGAGTATGCTGATGATATCGATATCATTGGGCGCACAATTAGAGAAGTTAGATACTGCTGTGTTTTCGAGAATTGAGAAGGAATCAGCAAAAGTGGGTCTGAAAGTAAATGAGGAGAAGACAAAATTAATGATTTCATATCCATTAAAATTTCAAGGTAGTGGACTAATTTATATACCTCGGATCTGCTGAAAACTAAAACAATAATGTCAGCCTTGAGATCAAGAGGGGAATTGTGCTTGCGAATATATGTTACTTTTAGCTAAGCAAGCACTTTCGAGATAAAGCTCTCTCTCGAGTAACAAAAGTCGAACGACATCAGACTGTGTTGCTTTATGGCGCAGAATCCTGGGTCAAATTGCATGCTGATGAAACATCACTGGGAGTATTTGCGAGAAAAATGGTCTGAAAAATATATCGTCCTATAATAGAAGACGGTGAGTACCAACGCCTAATGACCCACGATCTGTAGAATCTGTATCTAGATATCGACGTAGTTATGCGTATGAAAATAGCTTGTTTACACTGGCTTTACAGATCAGAATGAACCAGTGCGAAACGTATTTGAAGACGTACTCGAAGGACACCGAAAAATATCACGACCAAGACTTCGATGGAAAAACCAGGTGGAGTATTACCTGCGACAGCTTGGTGTTACCAAATGGATTAGTAAAGGTGAAGATCGTTCCGGTTGGAGAAATATGTTGTCCTCATGTTTTGAGGTCACCTAGGTAAGTACGTACTGTAGTCATCAATCCGTGTTGGAAGTTGTTAAAAATAATCGAAAAATAAGGTTCTCGAGTTAATTCAATATTTTAGCTGAGATGAATTTTTCGAGTCACTGAAGAAACCAGAAATAATGCTCGCACATCCACACGTTCTGAGTGCGGTTAAACTAAGAACTGTAACACATTGCAATGGTGTTGGCTAGGCGAGAAATATGATGGTAACCCTCGTAAATAGTCCAAGTTGTGGGGCTAGAACTTGTCGAAACCTTAGGTGATTCAGTTAATTAAAGTTTTTTGCTTAAAATTGAGAAGAACAAATCATTATTAAAATGCCTGCCACTTTTTGCTCCGAGCAGTGAATCTACGAAATTGGTTGGTGCGCTGCGGGTCAATTTCTGGCGCCAAGCGTGTCTCCTTAACCAACGACCCTTAATGAAATCTCCTCTTTGTATAAATAAAGAACTCGAGAAAGTGTACAATGATGAGAGCAAAAATGCTTATTTATTTAAGTTAGTGTAATATTTTTCAACTTCATTCACGTTTCATTATCTGTTACCTTGTTAGCTAAAAACCATTGAATTTCTACTACTAGGACCTTCGAACCACTATGGATTGTTTGTTTGGCATTTTGCCCGCCTGATTGCCGTGATACCAACGCACAAATTTGAATACATTTACACTTCTAACAGCCTTGACTTGTTTTTATATTACTGGCATTAAGTGTGTGTGCTTGAGTGGTAGAGTGTACCTAATACGGTTGTTGGCTCCTTTAAATGATGCACGATGTCAGCACCTCCAGCCTACCACCCGAGTATAGCGCCAATTTTGTTACAACAACGACCTTGAACTGTTAGACTTATGTACATGCAAGTAATACCCTTACTAGTGTATGGATGTGCTTGAAATTAAAATAACTTGTATGAGTATCTACGAGTTCTATAAGTTTACACTTGACATGCACATTGCTCGCAAATTCTATATTGTAGACATAGAAACTTATTATAGTTCCCTTTATTACCATTATCATAGACCGCAAGTAATGATAGTGATTGTCTTTGTTGGGAGCTTTCATGGCCTATAACTACATATGCACATACACTGTACCACACTTTCATGTTCATATAAACAGACCATGAGTGGACTGTGTGAAATTTGATTGTAAGCCTGATAGTTGTGTTGAACATGTCTAAGATGTGTCCACAATTCGAAAGTCGAAAGAATACGGAATGTCCTTGCATATCAAACTGGTGGTTTAAATTCAGCATCGTGAGGTTTATCATAGTTAATTGATAGTTCGAAAACTTATGTCAATATGAGTTATATCATGTCGTTTTTCCATAATTTAAATAATGTAATTATAGCATTTAAAGGGTTAAGACAATGTGAGTTTGTTGGGGTTGGCAACAGTATTGACACAAATCCAAAATTAGTATATGTACTTATTAATACATATTTCTGTATTTTCTCATGGGTTTTCTTTGTTAAAAAATTGTATTCTAAGTAGTTCTATCAACATCTAAACCCTACAAAACTAAGCGTGTTTTCTTATTATCTCGACAAGTAGTGGGCTGTTACAATTTATACCCATCTTTATTACCATGGCGTCATTGAAAAGGTTTCTGACCTCAATGTTTTATATGTTAGAGTAATAGTTTGGTTTTAGTTAAGCTAATTGTCTATACATGTAAATTTGATAACAAATTTTGTAAATACTGGTACCATATCAATTCACACATTAGCTGCGTTATTTGATAAAGGTATTGCGTGTTAAAAAGTGAACTACAGCCATGATAATGTCAATAATTTAGCCTGATTCGAAACTTTAACAAATACAGTAATTGCAGTAGCTTAAACTTAAAATATTCAATACTAGGCGATAACGTTCGGTAGTGAACTCGATTGACTTGGCATATTTAAATTTTTATATTATTTATAATTAAATAAACACTAATGCACACTGGGACAGTGTACCAAATTTCTTGACAATTAAGTTTTTTAATTTATATTATATACCACTATCATGGGCTCTGCTGCCGGTAGTTAAACAAGCAAACGTTTTGTTTTCCATTTACTACTGTTGACACTATAGAGCCGCAGAATCAAAAATTAAAACAATTGAAAAAAAATTTTGTATGTATAATTTTTGGAACGAAGTACCTTATGGCAGGTTGCGGAACAAAATTAAATAATTTTTTTTTTAACACTTTTAACACAACCCAGTATTATCAACTATATTGGGTACTTTTGCTTTGGCTTGTGTCTAGGCTAAGATATGATGGGAAATTCCTTGTATAATGAGAACTTTCTAGGTGGAGCCTGTAACCAATATTTAGTATATACATATATGGAAAACAGTTTTCGCCAGTATAATTACGAATTGAAACGTTTAGAATAATTTAAAATTTTCGGTTAAATACACCATAGCAGTTAAGCGTCTTGCTGAATTTTATCCGGGCTAAAGGATAAAGGGAAAGTGTCTTTCGATCAACCATCGGTAATCACAGTCTACATGATAACACCTCCGATAATGGAATAGGGCTGATAGACTTCGCCGCTGCGAAGAACATGGTAGTTAGTGGCACACGATTCCACCATAAGGACATGCATAAGGCATAAGAACATGCATGATCAGCGGACGAAGAACCATATTGATCAAGAATGAAAAAGGCGGAAAGCATACGAAGCCGAACACTGGAAAAGACCCTCCCGAAGATCCAGATGCGCAGTGGAAGCACATCTCCCATTCTATGGAAACTGCTGCGAGGACTGAACCGAGGAAGGATAAGCCATGGTACGACGAAGAATGTCGCATTGCAGTCAGTTACAGTTACAGTTACAACGCGTGCAGCGAGTGAGCGGTACAGGGGGCTGAGAGGGGGGAAACCCGACTGTTTAGGCGGGGAAAATGGCAGTGGGAGCAGCGAGAGAGTGAAAAAGCCGAAATGTGCAGGATGAATGGTGAATCCCGAAAGTTTTTCCAGAGGGTAAGAAGATCAAATAATGGGCCTAATAATGGGCTGTCCTCCTGCGGGGACGAAAATGGGAATCTGGTGGCTGAGAACCAAAGTGGAGCTACCACTTTACAGCACTACTACACTCAGATTATTTCACCGAAGATCAGGACGTAATGATAGTGACAGATAGTGAAGATTGTACCCCACCTCCACCCCAACCTAGACGAGATTAGAACGGCGATCTCCCGTCTTGAGTATAGCAAAGCCGCTGGGGCGGAAGACTTACCCGCTGAACTTTTTGGGGCAGGTGGCGAAAGACTGCTAGCCCACATGCATCGACTTATATGCGGTATATGGCTGAACGAATCTATGCCCGACGGTTGGAGTCTCAGTGTATTATGTCCTGTATTCGAAATTGGTAAACCGTGTGTCTGTTTCAACTATCGAGGTATCAGTCTTTTATCCATCGCATATAAGGTCTTGCCGAGTGTATTATGTGAAAGACCTAAGCCAATTATTGAAAAAATATTCACGCTACGCCAAATCCTGGAAAAGACCCACGAGAAGCAAATCGATACACACCACCTTTTTGTCGATTGCAAAGCTGCTTTCGATAGCCCTATACGTGGAAAACTGTACGAAGCTATGTCTGAACTTGGTATTCCAGCAAAACTGATCCGCCTCTGTAGAATGACGCTGACCAACACCAAATCAGAAGTGAAAGAGGGGAAAACCCCACTGAAGCATTCTGTCCCAAGCGAGAACTTAGACAAGGCGACACACTATCGTGCAATCTCTTCAACATTTTAATGGAGATAGTAATGAGAAAAGCTGCAGTAACTATGAACAAGACCATTAACATGAAAAGTCATATGTTGCTGGCGTATGCTGATGACATAGAAATCATTAGGCGAAATTTGCGAGAGGTTACTGCAGTGTTTTTGTGAATCGAAAAGAAATCAGCGAAGATGGGTCTTGCTGCTAATGAGGGCAAGAAACAACTGATGGTGTCAATGACTGGAGAAACCTCTCGAATTGGTCCGCACTTGAGCGTTGACAACCGATTTGATTTTGATAGATAGGAGAATTTTGTTTGCAGATATATGCTATGTTTGGCTCAGCAAGCAGTTTGGGAACAAGGCCCTCCCTCGACGGACAAAGGTCCAGCTCTATCAGACTCTCATTTTGCCTGTCTTGGCATATTGCTCCGAGCTTGGGTCATATCGCAAGCGTATGAAAAACACCTGGGAGTATTCGGAAGAAAATTTCTCCGTAAAATATATGGTCCTGTTGGGGAAAACGGCGAGTACCGACGTCGCTGGAACCCAGGGCTATATAATCTGTATTCTGACGAGGACATAGTTCTGCGGATCAAATTGGTCCAATTGCGTTGGCTAGACCATGTTATAAAAATGGATGAAGATGAGCCAGCGCGAAAAGTTTTAGATGACGCACCCGATGGAAGCAGAAAAAAAAGAAGGCGGCCAAGACTCCGCTGGAAAGACCGGGCAGAAGAATCTCTCCGTATCCTTGGTGTTACCATCTGGCGAGAAAAGGCGAAGGAAAGTGCCAGTTGGAAGAATATGTTGAAATTTGTTTAATTAATATGTGTAAGACGTCTCACCTCATGAGGTTCTAAATAGTCAATAAAAGTAAGTAAAGAATTTAACATTCTCGAGTGTTGGACCAAAAGTCATTGCTAGTATATGTGCTTAAAAAGTTTAATTTTTGTATCAGAAGTTCTCATTAAATTTTAAAAATGCTCATAAAAGTCTTGAATTTAATTAAATTGAAGTCCCTGGTGGAAGAAGGTGCTAACTCACTTTTTTTGCAAAAACAATATTTTCCTTTCTTTAATTTTTCCATTGTATCTGATTTAAGAAAAAAAAATTATAAAAAAATTTTAAATTTAATTTGAATAATTTAAATAACAGACGTTGACGTTTTTCTTACCTAAAACAAAATCAGATACCCTGGAAACAGTAAAAGAAGGAAAATACTGTTTTTTAAAAAAGGTGAGTTAATACATTCCTCCACCAGGGGCTTCGTATTATTAACATGCAAACAAAATATATTTATACACGGTTGTTATACGAGATATTTGTTTATTCTCCATAATTGAAATCTACACAGGGTGATTCAGGAAGTTCCGGACAAATTTCTCCAGCGTATTCCTTGGCTCATTTCATGAAGAAAAGTCCACTAGGACCATGTCCGAAAATGCAAGGGTGCAAAATGGCAGCGGGTTCAAAATTTTCGGATTGTCGGTCGGAGGGTAGTAGGGTAAAGTTGCTAACTTCTGAGCCAGGTGTCTGATTTTTTTGTTTTTGGGCTTGTTGGAAGTTCGAAGCCCAAAATGCGCCCACTGGCTCAGAAGTTAGCAACATTACCCTACTACCCACAGACCGCCAATCGGAAAATTTTGAACCCGCTGCCATTTCGGACATGGTCCTAATGGACTTTTCTTCATGAAATGAGCCAAGGAATACGCTGGAGAAATTTGTCCGGAACTTCCTGAATCACCCTGTGTTTAGTAGAAATGTTATGTGAAAACAGTTTTTAGAAACTATTAGATTTATTCCAGTCATATTTCTGACAAGTGTATTAAACAAAAAATTGTATATAGAGTTCTATAGCAAAATACTATATTATTATTACTTTTTTCTAAATATATTCCTTAACTCTATACAAACAGGTTTTAATATTTCATTATACACAGCGTATTTGTTTGATAAAGTTGCAGTTTTATGTTATAATTGATTTATTTTTAATTGAAAATGCATGCAACTAAAAGTAAATCTCTATTGTTTTCACACTAATGAACCATTAGTTGTATTAGAATACTTATCACCAGTTAGATGTAAATAAAACTAAAAGTTTGTGACGAAGGATTTATGCTAGATGTTGTTTTGCGTATTGCCTGTAATTATGAAAAATAAACAAATAATTGATATAATAAACGTCTGTGTGAAATGCAAATGGAAATTGTTTAGTTCGTTTCCATGTTAATTAATGTATTTTATGCATAATAAATAGTATGTACATAAACGTTCATGCATAAGATTTTTTTTACAGTTGCTAGCAGATGTAGTAATATATTTGTCAAAGCTTTTCAATCTCTTAACCGTATTCTTTTATCGGTTTTTCCCGCTTTGTCCTAGGCACGTGGATTTGCGATACTCCTCAAACTGTTCGAATCATAAAAATTTTTAGTTTGATTATCATAACCGAAAATAAACAATGTGTTTCTCAATCTTGAAATGATCTTGTAATTAATTTCAAATAATCCCAACGAAACCAATATACAGTATTCATTAAAAATTTTCATTCAATTCATTCATTAAATTCATTAAAATTCATTAAAAACGTGGCCGTCGGTGGTGCAATGGTTAGTGTGCGCGGCTCTTGTACATGAGATCCTGGGTTCGAACCCGGCTCTGACCACCTTCAAATTTTCTTTCGGCGGCGGTCACCTCGCATAGTGACGGCGACACTATCGAGTATCTAGCCATGAAAAAGCTTCTCAAATTACCGTTCGGAATCGGTGTAAAACTGTAGGTCCCAATCAGTGAGTGAAAACTGGAAAGCGCACAGCTCAGTGATTGTGAGAAGTTCTCCCCAGTCCCTTCATGGGATGTAATGGGAAACCATTTATTTATTTATTCATTAAAAATTTACTGTATTTTTTGCCACTAAAGTCCCAAGAGTGCCTTATTTATATTTTGTCGGATGGAAAGTAAACGGTTGTTCGTACTGACTTGCAAATAATTTTTTTGCAATCAGAGGCCAAAGTTTACCCCAAGAACAAATTATTCTCAAAACTTGTATACATTATTTTAGAATCCAGCATTAGAGGGTTAACTATGTAGAGAAACATAAACGGCGAAACGCCGGGACACGTACAACTTTTTTTTGACCGATATATGTTTCCTGGAGTTAGAACCCCCGCCGATTTTGGCTGTCGCACAGTGTAATCTATAACAAACTCGGAATAACTGAAGTATAATTTTTTTAACATTTTTTTTACAACATTACTATCACATAGGATCAAACATTTGATTTATTGCGTAAACAATTTTTTAATTTAATTTTTTATTCTACGAAAAATTCCCTTTAATTTCAAAATAAGCTAATACACGCTGAAAAACACGGCCTTACCAACATATGGTATATGTTTTCAAGCATTGTTTTCAAGAATTGAAAATCTGCTGCTTTGTTGTTTGTCACGTTTTTGTTGCCACATTTGGGTCACAAAAATAGTTATTATAACCTATTAATCATTGTGTCTCAAATATGTAATATTGGATACGAAATAAAATGTATTTGGACCCAAGTATACTACATTTGTTACAAGCTACAAACACTTTATACTTGCAACCCAAACAACAAAATCGACAGATTTAAAAACACATAAAAAATCTAAGCTATTGAAAAACAGTTAACTTGAATGTGGCGTCAGAGAACGCCATGCGTCAGATCATGTTACTAAAAAGAAGCGGCGGACGGTTAAACAAATATTCCGTTTTTTCTGGAGAAAGTGCCTTGGGTTTAGCTGGCTGAATGTTAGAAACTGTCGCCAATCAATGACTAATATACACTCCGGTTCACTTACTTAAAGGCACTAAAAATTCCATATTCAGCGGCCTGCATCTTTTGCAATTTGGAACCGATTGCAGAATTTTAAAATGGAAATAGAAGCGAGACATCTTGAGATATAAAAAAAACTTTTTTTGAGCAATTTAAAAAAAAACGTCAGAAAATGTGATATTTTTTTGGTTCACTTGAATAAAGGCACCTTATTATTTTTTTATTATTTTTCAAATAAGCGATGACTTTTTGCAGAGAGCATTTGTTTATTACAATTTATTACATCTTAATTATTTTACGAGTCAAAATGGCAAAACAAAAAATTGTAAATCTATCGGAAAGAACTAAAATCGATGTTTGCCGTTCTGAAGGATATTCTAACCGCGAAATAGCTAAAAAAACTTGGACGGAACCCAACAGTTGTCGACAATTACATCAAAGACCCCAAGGGGTCGTTATCTATGTATGAGAAAAGAAAAATAATCAGAATGCCTTATCCTTGTCAAAAATAAGAGCACAAGCTGGAGTGGAAGCGAGCAAGTCATCAGTACACAGAGTAATTAAGAGCTGTGAGTATCTTGAATACCTGAAATTACGAAAAAGCCGCCACTTAATGGTTCTCGTCAGGAAAAGCGGCTTCAATTCGCAAGAGACTACATGGCATGGGATGTGCAAACTGGAAGTCTTCTAAATGACTGGAGAAGCGTTGAATTTTGATGGGCCTGATAGTGCATCACTCGAGGATTTTCGGTGCCCCAGAAGCTATAGTTTTGCTTGTTTACGTACCCGCTGAGGTGGAAATGAGCCTCATCGCTCATTATGATTTTCAAATAGTTGTGAACAAAAATGCCATAAAACGAGCTCGTGTGGTAGTCAATTGTGACGGCGCCCATTTAACCGATATCATCTTCCCAACTTAACCAATAAAATTCTAAAGGTTCAAATAAACATAATCAAAAAACAGAATTGAAGTTTTTCATTTAGGAAAAAAATGAGAGCCAAACAATATCGAATGACTTCTTTTGAAACACCTTGTACTATGGCACCATCGATCTTAAATTTCAAAGTGCAAAACTGACTGGTGCGAGCTATAAAACCCTATTGGAATCGGCTTTTCCGAAGTTAAGTGAACTTTTTGCTCCCATATCTTGGATATTGCAACAGGATAATGTCACTATACACAGCGCCAGAACATTAAAAGAGTTCACTGCAAGCCATAATGTTAATATTCTCGACTGACCACCCTATTCGCCAGATCTAAACATTATCGAAAATGCCTGGGGTTGGTTATCTCATAAGGTCTGTGAAAGTGGTGGACAATTTGATGACAACCAGTCACTAATTCGGGCCATTAAGGATGCTTGGAATCAAATTTCGTTGGATTACATAAATTGTTTTTATCTCTCAGTGAAACCCGTATATTTGAAGTTAATAAAAACAAACGGGGGTTGCACCCATTACTAATAGTTCTTAGAAAAGTAAAATAAATTAAAAAACAAGAAAAATTGTTTTTCATTAAAATTAGTTAAAGTGCCTTTATTCAAGTGAACCAAAAAAATAGCACATTTTTCGAATTTCTTTATAAATTTAACAAAAAAAACTTCTTTAGTTAAGAAACCACTATTGTCATGAATTTTTCTATATCTCAAGATGTCTAGCTTCAATTTTCATTTTAAAATTCTGCAATCGGTAACAAATGCAGGCTGCTGAATGTGGAACTTTAAGTGCCTTTAAATAAGTGAACCGGAGTGTATAGAGGGATATAATTTACTTTACTTCGAAACACTGCTTATCCATGACTTTTTGACAGATAGACCGATGAGCGTGGCTGTAATAAAAACACTACATCTTACTACTTATGAAATATACAACAAAAGTATGGATATATTTCAAAATAACACACATCTTATACTATATTTTACAGCTTTGCTGTTCCTAGCTTATTGAGCAATAGATGCACTACGGAGCAGCAGCAGAATAACAGCAATAACAGTGCCATGGCATTTCTTTTCCCTAGTTGCCGCTGCTGTTGTTTGGGTTTGGATTTTCATCCATATCCATCTGGTTTCTGCCCAAAAATATATCTCACTCCATTAATATGGAAAGAATATTTGCAGATCACAGCAGAAATCAGACATCCGCATCAGTTGATAACAAACACGGAACGTCAAATTCAAACAGACAACTTTGAATAGTACGATAGACAAAAGACAGATGAACTTTTAAGATGTAAATTAAAGATAAATTGTGTTGTACGGGAGTAAATGACTTTTCGAAGGAAAGTTTTCCAGAACTATCGTTTTTCAATGTCAATCCTTTTGACAGTTCAGATAAGTATGAATGCTAGTATATTATTACATAAATTTTTAAGATTTACCCATTACTCTATTGTTTGGTAAACATCTCTCGTTTAGTAGTTGAGACTTGTTTCATATTCTAATTCCTTTTTTAAATTGATGATTTATATTTGTCTTAATATTGTAAAAAAAATATTATAAAACTGAACATGAGCGACGGTGTACAATATTTAAAAATTGCTCCTTGAAAACCATTAGGGATATTTAATTAACTTTTCCCACAGAATATAACAAATTTGCATTAATGTTATATGAAAATGCGTACACGCTGAAAAATTACGGCCCCAGCAACATATTGCAGGAATGAAGATCTGAATTGAAGATCTGCTGCTTTTTGTTTCTTTATTGTGGCAGACACCAGTGTTATCAGCAGTTTTGAACAAACAAATCCACATTTGGATCACAAACAAATATATTGTAACGTAATACTGATTATATTCCAAACATGTTATATTGAAAAGCAAACCCAATGTGTTGGGCCACAAGCATATCATAAATTGCCGCAAGCCACAAACACATTATATTTGCATTCAAACAATAAAAATTGAACATTTTTTCAGCGTGTATAAATATTATAAAACTTTGCAGCTATTAAGAATAGCAATACGAGGTTGCTATTTGTGATTCGGATCACCACTAAGAAAAAAATAATTTATCATTGGAAATGGTTTTACTGTTTTTTACATATTATCCGTAAAGATCAATACAATTTTTCAAGCGCTCACGCCATTTTTCGAAGCACTATTTCCACTCCGATTGAGACACTTCCAAAACATGGTAAACACTTCAACAGCTACTTGGGGCATCGAAAAACGTTGACCAGACAGTTTTTTCGTAATGTCAGGGAACAAATTGACATGTTGAGTTCGACATGTTGAGTGCTCAAATAGCCCATTGTTTCAACTGATATGTGAGAGCTCGCATTGTCCTGTTGCAAAATGATCCGTCATCTTTTGTTGTTTTTCCTTGTTTCTTCGAACACAGTTGGCAAACAGATGGTGGAGTACCACTCAGAATTCATGTGGCCACGTGACCGGTTATACCAAAAAAACGCAATCATTTGCTTTGATGTGCGTCTTTCACGAACAACTTTCGTTGGATTTCGGAATCATATGTATCTATCATATGGAATCATATGGAATCATATGTATAGATACATTATTATTCACCTGTGACGATGTTTACACTTCATTCGAGCTACCTCAGTTGTATGTTTTCAACATTTCTCTGCTCGAATCGAGACGAGACTTTTCTGGAGCAATCATTAAATTATGTGGGATCTAACGAAAAGAAATCTTTTTCGCTGCCAAATGAACATGCAATATCTTATTGATGTTTGTCATACTAATGCCCAAGGCTGCTTCAATCTCACGGTATGTCACGTGTCGGTCTTGCTTTCGAAAATTTTAAAAGCATTCCATTGTTCTGCTTCTATATTGGTTCCATTACGAAGGCGCCATTTTTGGTCTGGTTATTTCGCCCTATGTATGCATGGCTTTCAAACAACTGTGGCTAGCATTTTTTATATTGTAGTTGTTGACAATTTAAATCGAACCTCCAATTATCACAATTTTATTAAAGCTCCAATTCCATAAGGAATTAGAAATGTTTTCTTGTCGTAAGCTGTTAGCATTTGATTTGTGGTACTGTTTGAAAGTTTTGTTAACCTTTACTTCACAAACAAATGTTGTCCGCAAAGGACGCTGGCGACAAGATGACCGAAACATTTTGTTTTATTTGGTGCATGAGAAAAAGAAACCACAAAACATATTTTCTTCAACTTCAAAATTGTATAATTATATATATTAATAATAAACAAAGCTGACATAAATGCCTTGAGGGAAGAAACAAACGAAACAGCGATTTACGAACCCATATTGATTAAAGTTATTTATGAGATTGTTGGCGTCTTTTTAAGTTATCATGTAAAAAGGAACAAGCTTTTAAATTAACAGGAATACTGTCCTTTAATACAATAACTAACGCTAAATTGGGATATGTTTTTTTCCGTCTTTATTTACAATTGATTACATATTTTACAAAGTATTTATGGGATATTGTCAAAAAAGATATTTCACCAATTATGGGTGAGTGTCAACAGACAAAAAAATCTCCAAATTAAACATTTATAACGGGTCCGCCAAATAACTTTTTTTTTGGAAATGCTATAAAAAAAAACTACTGAATATATTCTCAAATTTCTTTTTTTATTTGAAAGTACAATCCTTCCGGTTAATAGTGGAAAATAATTTCATTCAAATGGCTGCCTCGGCTGGCCATGCAGTAGCCTACACGATCGATCCAATTTTTAAGCACATTATCGATTGTGGGCAGCTGTATTTCACCAATGGCTTCACGAATATTGTCCTTTAAAGCTTCAATTGTCTCTGGCTTGTCGGATCTTCAAAAACAGGGCGCAAAACATCGAGTGTAGCTTCGGCTGTGTCGCACGTAGCGCCGTCCTGTTGAAACCAAATGTTGCCAATATCCTACTCTTCAATTTTTGTGAACACAAATTCCTTCAACATGGCCCGATAACGATCGCCATTTTCTGTAACGGCCACTCCTTGCTCATTTTCGAAGAAAAATGGCCCTATTATGCCTCTGGACCAAAATCCGCACCAAACAGTGACTCGTTTTGGGTGCATCGGCTTTTCAATGTATGCGTGCGGGTTTTCTGTACCCCAAATGCGACAATTTTGCTTGTTTACATACCCGCCAAGATCAAAATCTGAAATCTACGTCGTCTGAAAAGATGATTTTTTTTGGCAAAATCGGCATCTTCTGTAAGTCGATCGCAGGCCCACTTAGCGAAGCGAAATCGCAATATTTCCCAGCGTTGTTCAAGCGTATAGACAACCATATTCGTTCAGCGGAAGGATACAACTAATTATCTGTCAAATCAGACATGAGCTAAGTGTTACCATTCACGAAATAATCACTAGTTCAAAAAAAAAACGTTAAATGGCGGACCCTTTATAAAAGAAAATAGTGCAAAAATATTTTATTTGAAAAATTTTTAATTAGAAATACGTAAAATATAGTTCAATTATTACACAAAATAATCTATTTTAACATTACGATTTTGATTTGATTATTTTGGAGATACATGATAATATATATGATAACAAATTACAATAGTTCTCTACAATATCTTATTAAAGGATATAAAGAGCTTTTCTGCTTTTTCCGTATATATATTCTTTAGATAGTCAATGTTTTATAAAGCAGTTTCATTTGTGATTTATATCAAAATATTCTGATCGAAATTGTTAGGTTAATAGCTGTTTTCGCTATGCTTGATTCAAAATGACATAATTAAATCAAAAAAGTTTCCAAATTTCTCACTCCTATCTATGGTAAAACGGACAGTGGTAGAGGTCTAGGAAGAGCACACAGTAACGCAGTAACAGCTTTAATGTACCCATACATACCCATTTTATGTATGAGTCAGTTGCAAAGCAATTCGCACATCCATTCAAGTAAATACACGTTCGCGTTAATTCTGAGCTATATAAAAATACATACTCGTAGTAATACGACACAGACCATGATCCATAATTCATAGCAGATTTGAAATCACGTGCGATACTAAAAATGCGGTTAAATGCTGTAAAGGTTGGGACAGTGCACAGTGTGAGGATTACAAAAAAATGGGGGTGATAAATGTTCCTGTTTAATTATTTCTATTTGCATTAAAGACGAGATACATATGAGGAAAAGCTGTGCAAAGTAGAGGTGATTACATAAGACAACCGATTATATTTTATAAATGAAACACTTCAATATTTGTCCAAATGATTTTCTGTATTTCATCATGTTCTTCAATCTGTGGCATTTATGCAAAAAACACAATATACGTACGTTAAATGCCCAACGGGACTGTTGTAGCAATGAGCGTGGATACGTGGATGAGCGTGTCAAAATTGTGCATGAATTTTTGGCATTGTTCGGGCTGTATGTCATTTATAAGGTCTAAGAATTCTGTCTTCAGCTCAAGAATCGTGTTGGGCTCCTTGGCATAGGTCATACTTTTCACTTAACCAAAGCAAAATAAGTCCAGTGGATTTATGTCGCCGGCCATTTGAGTTCGTTGCTTCAAGGGATAATGCGTTCCGGGTACTTCGTTTGCAATAAGGTAATTGTTTCATACCATGTGCGGTAAGTCCCACTGTGCTGTTGAAACCATAAATTGTCCAAGTCCAACTCAATAAATTCAGGCCATAAAAAGTTTGTTACCATGTCACGATAAAGTTCACCGTTCACAGTAACAGCGTTAGGCGGAGGCCACCCAATCAACGGCAGAGCGGTGAGCGGTAAAAATTGAAATTGAGCGGCATTTCTGAGGGGCTAAGCGGCGCCAGTGTGGAATAGAACTTATTCTATTTTGTAATTGATTTCTGAGCGGCAAAGTATAACAACAAAGTGCTCGACTGTTTTTGAAAATAATATAAAGCTAATAAATAAAATTTATATTACTAAAAAGTCTTGAGCTTCAATAAATTTAGAAAATTGTATATCTGGATTCAGAAAAAAACGAAAAACTTACATACATTTGTGTGGGCAGGCGAAGTCAACGAAAACGAAGAATTCAAAGAAACAGAGTGTTTCAGGTCCGGCGAACATAAAAATACCAATTCAACGTACAATCAAATAAATCCAATCGAAATTTTCAAAAATTTTGTTAAATAAATAAAAGAGCAGTTGAAGAAATTGCATACAGAGCGATCACTGGCTTAATGGCGTGGAGATTTGGCGCTACAATTAAATGACAGAGCCCTTAACACAATAACAATTGCATGATCTAAGAAACCAAGAATGTGGTTCTCTGCTAAAGGAGTAGAGCATAGGGGAGTAGTGCGTATGTTAATGGTAAGTACAGATATAGACATGGACATATTTTAATACGAAATATTAATAATAAATTCCTCATATTTGTATTTAATTGTTAATATTTAGAATTACTTCAATCTGACATTTAAATTGTAAAAATCTCCGTACCAAAAACTTAAAAAACTGTTTTTTTTTGGAGAAAATCCTTGAAAAATGGTTGTGTTAGGATATAATTTGACATGTTTTATATACCGTTGAACACGTCATAAACATCCCTTACTAACAATGTACAAATTAGGATAAGCTAAAGCTCAAACTTCTTTGAGAAACAAAAAAAAATTATATTTTGTAAAAACGGTCCCCCTCACGGAATCTTAAAGCTAGACGCGAAATATTTTGGGAATCATCAGAAAACAAACCAAGGTAAATTTTGTGCACTATTTTCCCCACCATACAATGTGAGTCGGTCAAATGTATACGTTTACAACCATTGATTTATGAATTGAATATCCGCTGCTTTTATGTTCCTTTGTTGTCTGACACATTTTTGCTTTTAGCATGTCTCTACAAACAAAACCACATTTTGGTTACAAAAATCTATATATTGTCATGTAATATTGAATACAAAACACAATGTGTTTGTACACAAATATACTATATTGTGCGACATGCTACATATATTTGAATCCAAACAACAAAATAAGAGTGATTTTCAGCATATATCAATTGTCGAAAAAAAAATCATTAACGTACCAAAAATAATGATCAACGATTTGCATTACAGTTGAATCACCCTATATATGCTGAGTACTGAAAATTGAAGGAGAGTCAGAATTAGTGAGAATTTAATGTAGCGGTAATTGGAACTTCAGTGTTACTATTACAATTACCAGCCTACACCGTGTGTAGCTTTATAATGAAATTAATTATATTTGAATCACAGTCAGATCATCAATCGAATATATACCACCCTTATATGTATTTTGCATTTGCGAATTGATTACATACTTACATATCCGGTCAGGGACTCTTCAAAACGAAGATAACAAATTTCGCAAATCAGTTCAATCTTTTGCATTATCTCCCGGGTTTGCAATACCAAGTGTACGCAGGGATCCGTCAACCTGGTCCCTCCAGCGCAGTTTTGGTCTTCCTATTTTTCGTCTCCCTTTTCGAAAACCCTTCGTGCTGGTTGGTCTTCATCGATTCTACTGAGATGGCCTAGCCAGCGCAATCCCGTTATATTGATCCGTTCAACTATGTCAATGTCGGGATATAGCTCATACTCGTACAGCTCATGGTTCATTTGTCGCCGATACTCGCCGCTGTGCACGGGCCCTAAATTTTCTAGGACCATCTTTCTCTCGAAGACTCCTACAGATGTTTCGTCTGCTTGCGATAAGACTCAGAGTTCTGCTGGAGAGAGGGCTTAAACTCTAAAGAGCTTGCTTAGCCCAAAATAACATCTATTCACAAGCAAAATTCTCCGCTTGATCTCAAGGCCGACGTTGTTGTTCTTGTCCACGCCAGATCCGAGGTATATAAATTCGTCCACCACCTCGAAATTATAACGGTTATCAAAGTTCATGCTTTGGTCTAATCGCGTGGAGGCACTGCTCGTTGAAACCACTAATCTTGTCCCGTCCTCATTTACCCTCAAACCCACTTTTTCCGACTGCTTCTCAATTCTCAATTCGAATTGCTATCGATCGAATAACCCTCAATACCAACTCAACGGGAAAGTCAATTACTGCAACAACAAGGGCATATTTCTGTATTTTATGGCTTTATTAGAAATAACAGATATTTCCATAACTTATGGAACAGGACTTCGTGCAAATAGCTGTCTTCGTAGTAGCTTACCTTGTCGGTCCAAAACACCGAGACTTTGTTGACGGTTTCTTGTTCTATCTTACGAATGGCTCCGACGATATTAGCCTTAAGTACGTAGATCATTTCTCGATTTTTCGTATATCATTGGGCTTTAATTTCACCCCACAAGAAAAAGTATAAAAGGGGTCAAATCGTAATTCCAGGGCGGCCAATTGGTATCGCCAAGATGCCTGATTACCGAACTTGGTACGCTCAAGATCTAGTGTTTGACGAGGTCCATAACGTTGTGCGTCGTCCTGCTGAAACCATAGAGAACTTAAGTCCATACTTCTGTTTCAGCTCATAAAAAGTCCCCGATCATGGCTCTTCAGCGCTCGCCGTTGACTGGCGTTTCTTGCAGCAATTTCGAAAAAATGACTGGCGTTTCTAACAGCAATTTCGAAAAAATGATGCCACTACTCCAAAATTCACATCAAACTGACATTTTCTGTGGATGCATTGTTTGTGGTCGGGTTTTCCGATCCCCAGATATGAAATTTTTTTTTTGATGTGTTAACATCTATAGCGGCGTATAGGGACTAAATCTATCAAAGTCAGATTTTATGCTGCTGCTAAAACCAGATTTTATGCTGCTGCTAAAACCAGATTTTCTGCGACTGCGAAAGAGAATAATGACGTGTTAAACAAAAATGAGCGAGCAAGAGAGCAATGAAAGAGTGGTGTGGCATGGGTGAGGCAAACGAAATTGTGTCTATGGACTAGTGTCTGTTGCTATTGTTGAACGGAGATATAAAGCATAGCCACGCAAAATTTCATTTGCAAAATTTCATTTGCAAGGCTTGCGCAGTCGACGTTAAGGTGACATACTAGTACGTCGGCTACTTCGTACAAAGTATGTGTGATGTTGTGTGTTTGGCTGTTTCGTTGCAGTTGATATGGCAAACATTTGGTTATGTCACACACGTATACGTCAGCTACTTCGGACAAAGTATGTGTGATGTTATGTGTTTGGGTCAGCGAGTCATTTGATGTTCAGCATTGCCCGGTGTATACAAAAGCAAGTAGAAACGGTATTAAGTTCGGCCGGGCCGAAGCTAATATACCCTCCACCATGACAATTTACACTCACACTCTCCACTCTTTGCATTCCCTTAACAGTTTTTATTTTAGGTACGTATTAATACGCATTAATATTATTTAAATGTAACGTCATCATATGATTGAACGCTGTTTTTTATTTTCCAATGTAACATTTACGAATGTGTTCGTAGAAATCGAACAGGTACCGTGTAGTAAAAAGGTGTTAACACATCGCCCGTGCGTTCGAACACTCATTGGATTTTTTTTTTGGTCACATAGCCGCCGAAATGACGATGTGCCTCGGAAGATACGATAAATTTTCGGCCAAATTCGATGTCCGATTGGAGTTTGCAGTATGTGCACAACTTTCCATTGTTGTGCGATAGTCGATATTAAGAACAGAAACAATCCATCAGTAACAATCTAACATATTGTTTAAAAGATACCTGCACCTGATATGTTATATGTCAAAATCCACAAAATATCTTGTCAATACAGGCTTTCATATCATTACAATTTCCAAATAGAAATCTAAATACCGAATGTAACTGACCGTAAAATTTTTATTGTGTGTAAATGAGTCAGTTAACTAACCACGATCTATTTTTACATTAAAGTGATCCACAGAAATTAGCTGGTGAATATCACACCTTATTTATTAAAAACCGGCTTATGTACACTTAATACTAGAAATGCTCACACTGTGCGGTCGTGATGTGGTGGCGATATTCAATATATGCGTTGCAGTTATCGTCGCTCCTGAAATACGTTGAACATTTTTCGCCTAAACTCACGTTCTCAATATATAAGTACATGTATGCGTACGAGTGCTTATGAGAAAATTTCATTTTCATTAAAAGCTGTGTTATGTTAGGCCATTGGAGGGCCGCACCATACTGCCTTTAATTGACACTAGTTAACAGAATTTCAAATAAAATTTGAACATTTAGCTAACAAGCGTGCGAACACGATTAACACATCACAAGCACATAAAAATCTATAATTAAAATAAATATGTTCCCATTACATGGCATAAAATAACAGGCAAGAGGTTCTAGCTTTCTTTTTGATGTGTTAACATCTATACGCGCGCCTCTAGGGCAGTAAACTATCAAACTAATACATACGCAAGTGTTAGGTTTGAAAGAGTAAATCATCGTTTGTTTGTTCGTTGCTTGGCAGTCGGTATCGAAAGTGATTATTGGGCGATTTTCATATAATTTTCCCACGCGATTTACTCCGGAAATTCATAGCCGATTTTATTAATTTTTGGATTAAAAAGCTAGTGCGGGTTTCGACGAAGAGTTTAGGCCAAAAATTAAGGCGATCCGATATCGGCGAGCCGAGATTTAAGTGTTTTAATTTGGAGTAATATTAAAAAAGTGTTTTATGTTGATCTTCGGTTTTGTCTTATCATCGTTTGTTTGTTCGTTGCTTGGCAGTCGGTATTGAAAGTGATTATTGGGCGATTTTCATATAATTTTCCCACGCGATTTTCTCCGGAAATTCATAGCCGATTTTATTAATTTTTGGATTAAAAAGCTAGTGCGGGTTTCGACGAAGAGTTTAGGCCAAAAATTAAGGCGATCCGATATCGGCGAGCCGAGATTTAAGTGTTTTAATTTGGAGTATTAATTTGGAGTAATATTAAAAAAGTATTTTATGTTGATCTTCGGTTATATCGTACGAATATAACAATGTATGTATGTATGTACAAGTGTCTGTTGCTTTGCATTCTTTGACTTTTTTGGGAATAAAACAAAAAGTATTGAGCAAGAAAATAATGACACGTGCTTGCACTGGGTCTTTAAATAATTTTAAGTATTAATATTATTTAACTGTAACGTCATCATATGATTGAACGCTGTTTTCTATTTTCCAATGTAACATTTACGAATGTGTTCATAGAAATCGAACAGGTACCGTGTAGCAAAAAGGTGTTAACACATCGCCCGTGAGTTCGAACACTCATTGGATTTTTTTTTATTCACATAGATTGGGACATACAGACCTACACCATCCCTAGTGTAGCTGTCACTAAAGTAATTGAAGGTGGTAACCACTGCTCCAGAGACATTATTTTATACAATTTGTTAACAGCAAAATGCACAGCGGTTGGGACTCAGGACAGCTGTAATGCAAAACACTACATACTAATTTTAAAAATTGACAAAAAGTTGATCTGTTTAGGTTCTTATCATCACAGGATAAAAAACTGCATTTGTTCTAGTTTGCGGTTGCTTGATTTACTCAAAATCGAGAAACCGATACAAAGTTGCAAGTTTCCAGAATATCATTTTACAAATACGTAGATATAACGAGTTTTTCAACAAGAGCGCTACAAAAGTTTTTTTAAATAAAACAAACCCGGTTTTAGATACCAATGAAATTCTTTATTCCTGTGAAAGTACGTTCCAATGCACTATCTATGGAACTCGATTTCTTTTGCATGGCCACCACGGAAACGCTTGCAGAAGTCCAGACGCTGAACCCAATTTTCGATGGTTTTCAAGCATAAATCGGCCGATACTGCTGCAATTTCACGTTCGACATTCGTACGAAGTTCATCAATCTTCGATCGAAATGAGTCTCATTTCTGACTGAATGGCTTCATCAATAAGCAAAATATGCGTTATTGGTCAGACAGCAATCCACACGTAATCCATGAGTCATCATTGCATCCCGAAAAAATTACGGTTTGGTGCGGTTTATGGGCCGGCGGCGTCATTGGGCCGTACTTCATCCGTGATGATCAAGACCGGCACATTACTGTGACTGCGAATCGCTACCGTTCAATGATAACCGAATATTTTTGGCCCCAATTGGATAATATGGAGTTGGAGGACATGTGGTTCCAACAGGACGGCGCCACAAGCCACACAGCGAATGCCACAATCAATTTTTTGGAAACCAAGTTTGGTGAACGTGTTATCTCACGAAATGGCCTAGTCGATTGGCCGCCTCGGTCGTGCGATTTGACGGCGTTAGATTATTTCCTGTAGGGCTACGTCAAGTATATGGTCTATTCCAACAAGCCAGCGTCGATTGATGAACTTCGTACGAATATCGAACGTGAAATTGCAGCAGTATCGGCCGATTTATGCTTGAAAACCGTCGAAAATTGGGTTCGGCGTTTGGACTTCTGCAAGCGTGTCCGTGGTGGCCGTGCAAAAGAAATCGAGTTCCAAACATAATGGCATCGAACGTACTTTGACAGGAATAAAGAATTTCATTGGTATCGCAAACCGGTTTTGTTTAATTTAAAAAAAAAATTTGTAGCGCTCTTATTGAAAAACCCGTTACCTGGTCTTTGATGTGCGTTTTGTTTTCAAAACTTTAAGCCCGCATCGTTTGTAACAACTTTGTTGAAGAAATTTTACCGGTTCAACCAACTAATATGAAGTTAGTGGCTGGCAAAAGTGAGTCAAAATCGAAAAATCAAGAATTAAATCCACTCTCTTATCAAAAAAAAAAAAAATATTTTGTATGAAACCGTAATTGTATCTCAAAAAACTAATGACGCAGTTCGATTTCTCGTACCCGAATTAGGGTAAAACCCTCCCCTCCGGCCTAGTATTTGAAAATTTTTGCCAAAAATTACCACAGTAACGAAGTGTTCCTCACAATATAAACCAATGTATGGCTTAACTGAAAAAAGTAACAAATCTATTCCCATTAATTGAGTTATCTGCTATAAAACCTAAAGTAAGCAATTTTATGAGAACTTTTTCGGTTCTACTCAGTGTATGAAAACTGACATAATTCAAAACGATTTTTAATATTTCTTATATTTTACGAAGTAGACCGAAAACAGAAAATATGCTGCACTGAATATTTTCAAAAAAGTCGTTACATCAGTTAGGCATGAAAGCGACGACGTGGTCATTTGCACACCTATCACTATAAAGTTGACGAAATGGCATTTCGCTACCTTGGAACAATTTTTGATAAATTCATCTGCATAACCCATTATACTGTAATTGGCATAAACTTTCGATTGCTGCTTACGCCATAAATACCACTACTATCGTTGACAAAATATAAATTATAACAAACTGCGAACTACAGATTTTGCTAAAGTGGCTTAATTAACAAAGTGCATTCTATCTAAGTTTTCTGAAAACATACGTTGGTGTACTTAGAACCTTGTTGCTGTAATGTTGCGAAGTGGTTATAACATTGGTTTTCCCCCGAAGTCCAATTTATACAAAGAATTGGCTGGGAAATGAATAGTCGAATAAGCACCTTCATGCATACCTTGAAGAAGTATAATTCAATTAGCGTTGATTTTCGAATTTATAATTTATGTTATTTAATAATTTTCCGGTTCAAGATCAGTAACTATTAAAAAATTAATTTTTCTGTGAAAAAGTATGGTCGATGGTTGGCAATGTAGCTATTTTAATGCTCACCACTGCATATTATCGGCACATATATTATAGGGATATTCACTACTCAACTTAGGGAGAATTGTCTCAACATTCCTAGGTGTGTGAAAACAACCACAACAAATTCTTTGCCATAACCATCAATACTCACAACATTTCTTTCCTATGCAGGATTCCATTGAAAGCCGCCGCACAGATTTTGTTGTTTCAACAAAGAAACAATGATTGCCCTGATATTGGCGTTACAGTCTACCGTTTGCCTATTATCTTCGTTCAAATTTGAATTCGAATCGATCCATAAATTTTATAATTTTCTGGTTCAAGATCAGTAACTCTTAAAAAGTACCTATTGCAGCATTCAAGCTCCTCGAACCCATTTCTCATCTTACGTTCAGGATAAGAAAGTAAACATTTCTAAAAGAATTTCGTAAATAATATTCAGTTTCTCGTATGATATAATGATTGTGTGTAACACGCCACATATGTATATTAGTATTCTCAAACGTTTTGTTTCAACATACGTTTATGCACTAATATAATGCTCAGAAATATGGGCCCTTAGAATGGTGTCAACACTCCACTCGACTTGAGTTCACAAGGATGTGAACTTCAACAAGCTTTCATTTGCCAGCCCCAAAAATTAATTGCTTGCAATTAACAAACACAAAAAGTGAAATAAAATCTTTTAACATTTTAGAATATTCATGAAGAAATGTAACAACTGTATGAGAAAATTGTCCATAGCCCCTCATAATGCATAAATTGTTATGATAATGAGAAATTAAAATTTTCTGCAGTTTTGCTTAATTTTTGCATTTTCTGTATCTGCTGTATTTGGGTTCTTATATTTTGCGTACTTCGTAATTTTTATGCACAAAATTGAGCTATAAAAGTAAGATAACATTATCTTTGAACTGAGTTATGCACTTAGTTGTTTTACGAAGAAAAGAGATAGCGACGGTGTTTAAATGAGGTGTTATTTTTATAAATATTACTCTTTAAACCAGTAGCTGTCGAATTGTCTGACAGCGTGTTAAAACGAAAAATATATGCATTTTATACAGTGCTAGAAAGGATTTTGGTTTTTGAAAAAACTATAACCTAAGGTTATCGAGAAAAATTACATCTGGGGTTAAAAGGAGTTGCCATAAGAAAAATTATGAATTTGGTTGCGGGTTTGTAGTTGGCAAAAGATGTCAAAGTCATTTGGTCTCCAGGTTAACCATGTAAGTGACCCTATAGCCGTCAGCCGCATACAAGCGAAATGCTTTAATATGTCGATAGTTGCGATACATGCACCGAGAGAAGAAACAGGCGATGACACCAAAGAGATGTTCTGTGAGCGCCTAGAGAAAATATATGCACGCTGCGCTGGGCATGACATTAAGATTGTCCTAGGTGATTTTAATGCTAAAGTCGGCAGAGATGCAACTTTTTTGATGTTGCAACTACAGGTAATTCCCATCTGATCAGTCCCTGTAACTACGGTAAGGTGGCGAAGAAATCATTCATTGTTACATTGTGAGCCGTCTTTGTTTGGGGAGCAACTAAGTTCTTCCGAACCCTCTCGCCACACTTTTTAAATTTCCACATTCAGAGTATGCAAATATTTGGAACCGCATGGCCTCCAGAATTTTACACTATATATTCCTGGTTTACTCCGTATATATTTGTTTATTTTTTCCGACATGTGAGGGCAAATAACTGGTCATCCACAGTATTCGAGTTTACCATTTTAAAGATATATCTTATCGGTGATAACTTTATTCATCCTGGCGAAGGTCTCTTGTCCCCATTCGTAAAGAGTGAATACAAATTCATGCTAACGATTAATTTGAGGTTCTTTTCATGATTCCTGCGAACGTATTACAAGAAAATTTCTAAAAAATTTCTCCAAGAAATTGGTGTCCATGATAATGCTTCTTTTTCGGTGTTGTTGATACTCCATTCACATGAGAAGGTAGGTTTAATCCGTGCTATGAACAACTTATAATTCTTTCGTCGACGGTCAGCTCGCATGCTGACGTCGACACTATCGACTACTTACCCATGAAAACCCATCTCAGAATGACGATCGGAACCCGGTGTAAACTGTAGGTCCAATCAGTGAGTAGAAAGAAAGCGCACAGCTCACTTGTTGTGAGAAGCTCTACAACCATTTCGTACCATCTTTATTTATTAAAATGGTTTTTTTAGAGGCTGTCTCTTGGTCGTCATATTCACCGTCATTGCCGTCAGATTCAAGATCAGATTTCTTTCTTCCTCAATATTTTCAGCATCCGAATTCATTCCTTCCTGATCAAGAAAAGTATTTTGTTTAGAGTCTTTATAACTCATAGTTACATATATCGTCAAGAAATTGTTAATTTTTTTAAAATATTATGTCATTGAACCTATACGAATGACATCGAATATTTCTGTATCTACCCGGGTAGATATTATTAGAACGCGTAGTAAAAATGAGAAGAGACCTTAAGCTGGAACAATTAGTCGAGAATAAGTAATGCGAAGTTTAAAAAAAAATTTAATTCTTTATTTAAGTTAAATAAATTAATGGTTGTTGAATTCAGCACTGGAATATGGGAAAAGTAAAAATAGATAAAATAGTAGATTATTGATTTGTTTGCCCAATTTTCAAATAATAATAAAAGCAATAGATTTAGTAATGGGTGCTAAGACCCTAATTCAAAATAACGTTACAAAATGCGAATTGGCATTGATTGGTAAACAAACCTTATATGATTTAAAGATACTAAGTCATATGTGTCTCTTATCGCGTCTTTTAGTGACTCTTTTGTTTCATAGTGCTTTCCGTCTTCGGATACTATTCGACAGACATTTTCCATTATATTTTCCTGGCGTTTATAAGGGTCAGTTTTGCCCCGACAGTAGCAACACATTCATACGTTTTTACTATCGTACTTTTTACACTACTCTCAATTGCTTCGCCACTATCCGCCTGCTGACGTGCCGATCCGCTCCCATATAAAAAACTGCATGACACCCCCTGACATTTTCATACATTTGGTAAAAAATCAGCAGGAATTTTGCGCAGTTTGTCAGTAGAGGTGATTACCTAATGACATGTACAAAAGTTGTCCTTAAGTTACAATTAATCAGAGAGTCAGTAGACCACGACGTCTCCAAATGTGGTGACCTTGTGTCATTTCCTACGTATTAGAGTTGTGTAGTTCACGAACGAACTAGTTCAATTGATCGAATCACTCTTGTGAACTAGATGAACTAGTTCACACTGTTCTACTCTTTTGTTTCAGAAGTTTTTTGTATTTCAATTGTGCAGTTATCTCCGCCATTTTCTAGTTCATGCTCTCTTTGTCTCACTCAATTTGCACAAAGGTGCCTAATGTTACAATTTTTGTAGAATGGACATATTGCCGGCTTCTACACAATAACTACAGCGCAATCACCACTTTTATTCCAAAATATTTCAGAAACGGAATAACCCAATCGTTGAGTCGATCTTCAACAGGGCGGTTTGATATAAACAAATACGCAGTACCCGAAATACTTTAAAAATCTGCAAAACTCAGATCATTTTCACGATTACATATTCGCTCTGATTGAACTAAAACTACAAGTTAAACTGAAATGAGCTCTTTAGTTCACTACTCATATGAACTGTTAAACTGAAATGATACAATGAACTAGTGAACTAAATGAATGAACTAGTTCAATCTGTTGAGCTGAACTAAAAAGAGCGCTCACTCGAATGAACTAAAATTCCCAACTCTACTACGTATGTATATAAATTTTACATTAGAGTCTTTGAGATGGATGACCTCTAATTTAAAATAAGCTGAAATAAATATTGTATTTACAAATATTGATAATAAGAAATGGGTACATTCATGTACATTTGTACATACATAGTATATACATACATACATATGTACATAATTCCATGAAAATTTTTGAAATTTTGAAATTATTTCTGAAAATTTATGACATACAATTCAAATATATGTAAATATTTCAGTTTTATGGTTTCTGAAGAACTTGAAATTTTATACGCATGACTTGCTGTTGACAAATGGTAAAGACTTTCTCTATCGATATTCAGCATTGGCATTAGTAAGAGTCAGTCTTGACGTAATGCTGACGAGTCAATAGGACGGTCTTAGATAGATTGTCAGCCTGTTTACAATTTATGTCACTCAAGGCAAAACTAGTGATATGTCATGAACATGTCTTCTATAATGTGTCAGCACCTGCTGACATGATCTTAACGAAATTCTACTGACAAGGTCTTCAAGAAAATTTTTCCAACTGGGATGCATATAAATATGTCTATATTTCTAATTTTGCATAGAACATCAAGTATATCAGATTAATTCAAAATTGGAGAAATAAGGCAAAACATAACAGCAAAAGAGCGCAGAAGCAAAACCAACAAAACCAAAATAAAATCAGTGTACGGACTTTGCAAGAAATGACACTGACTGCGGTTGCTTAATACTGTACTGTCTTTATAACTGTTTGAACGCCTAATGCACTAACAACTAATACATATCGTGCCTCCAACTGTCCCGTGTATACACACCGCTAGATGGGCTGAATATTTGGGTCAATGCAAAATTTTAATATTTTGTTCATGAATCCACCGTTTTAAGGTACTATCTTCTTGTTAATTCAAATTGAGAAAAAGCGGCCTCTGCGACAGTCTTGTACGATGCTCCATTAACTTTTTCGGTTTCAGAAACCAAATCGAAGGTGCCGTAGTACGACATGGCATCCCCTACCATTACTCCACTTTCTTTGCCCTATATTTGTTGCAAACATTTTTGTTATTTCCCTTAATCGTTAGAAAAGTAGTAGCATACATCTGGGCCGTCGATATTAATTTTTTTTCCTCGGTACACATCACTTTCGACCACCACTAATTGGAGGGGTCGAGCTTCACTTTTTGCATTAAGTGGTTAACTCCATTTTCGTTGCGAATTTTTGCGGCCGACATGGAAGAATTGGAGGCAATTCTGATATTTTTGTTGGCTTTCTCGAATGTTTTTCCTATTTCTCGATGTTATTGAAATATTTTTAAACGACTGTTTTTCCTCTCTCAATTTATTCTGTTATTTGAACTACATTTTGACCTTTGGATTTCAAAAGTAAAATTTGTTCCTACTCGGATGTGTTAAGATCTTTTTCGCGTTCCATGTGGGTTGGAATTTAAAACAAAACTGATAAGTTTTTTTTGTCTTGATAATTTTTATACGTTTTCACGTATCATGGCCTACTTGATCAATATTAAAAAAATCTCATTCAAGATAACGTTTATGAACTAGTTCCTGAATTCGATTCTTTTAAATATCATAATAATTTTTCAATTTTCTTTTAAAACGTAGTGATATTCGTCATGCATATTAATTCCGTCACTCACTTTAGGCAAATTGTCATGGGTGTCATCAAAGTCGTTATCTTCATCATAGTCAACCATCAATGTGTTGCCTAAATGTTAATTTTCTCAATACATAAACAGGGAAAATACATTTAAGTAATCCTCGGGGATCTCGAAAGCGGGAACGCAAAATCAGAGGAGATCCTGCATTTTCCCGGGCGAGAAATCCCGAGACCCTAACCCTAGCAATGATTAAAAAAAGCAATACGTATTAGTATTATTGTTATATCACATTAGATATTTGTTACACATCCGCCACAGCGAGTTATTTCAGTGCGTATTTTAAAAGTGATGTTAGTGAAAATATTTCTTTCGCATGATTGCAATTATTAGGGGCGAAAAAACTCAAAAAGAAAATCCAAATTTAAAATTTGTTATCATTTACATAGGCCTGTTTAAAATTGTGCTTATACATATAAAATTTAACTAATAAGCGAGGATTTCATATTATTGGGTTCTTCTTCATTAATATGCTTCAGACTTGTTGCTCTTTACTGAATCTTCCATAGACAATATTTAAAACACTAAGACCAAAAGTGGTTGGTACCCTTAAAAGTTAGAGCCTCAAAGGTATTGGAAACCACCAACAAAGTATCTTTCGTAAGCACTGAATATTATCTAGTATTATCCTCCAACAGGAATGGAAGTTGTAGTAATTATTTGTGACCCCAATATAAGACAAAAATGTGCCAAAAGAACGTCGATGTAATCGGAAATCATTTGAGATTTCTGAAGTTTAACATCAATATAAACTGTAATCGAAAATCATTTGAGAATTCTGCAGTTCAACTTCAATTCAATTAATAAGTTTTTAAATTAATTATTTTTTGTTTTTAATTCCGTTACGCTCAAAAATGATTTGAGTTCTATTATTTCCCTTTCTCAATGTTTTTAGGAAGATTGTTTCATTACCTCTCTAAATACTTATTGTTATATTTACCAAGAGATGTTGAAAATTTATTTATAATACGGTACAGTTCACACAAAATCATATCCACAGATGTTATTATGTGAAATATGCCGCTGGTTATGAGAAGCTCTCCACTATCCGTGCCTACGAAGAAGTGGGAAGGAAATCATATTTTTAATGGCACGTAAATCACAACGTTTTTATTGCTGTTCTTCATATTGAGCATAATATAAAGTTTATCACCATTATTATATTTCTCTTCCTTTCGATACAATTTTATAATCAATCATTTTTGATACTTTAGTTATCAATGGATTTTAAGTCTTGCCTGAAAGTCTTTAGTCTCTTGATATTTGTGTTATTGATGATTCTGATCTAGTCAATACTACTCCTTCCTATCTTGTCACATTTTCATTTTGCATTTGATTTATTATTATTCCTTATTGTTCAATTATGTGTTGTCGTCTCTTCAATTACCCACACTACAATCAGTTGCGATAAAATTATGATAATGCTATCATTAACAATATTTACAAGTTGTGTGCATGTTGAGATGAAGGACATCATCGTGGTCTTCTTCTGCCACCATAGTGAGTATAGAAGTTTATGCATGAGTAGCTGTGACCTTGGCAAAAGCGAAAATAAATGACACAGTTAGGTAAAGATAATTTTAGGCGTCATATTGATATTGTGGTTTTAAATACAAATATGAGGTACTTTTCGGGAATTTTGACCGTGTCCCCCACAATCTCCTCTTGGCGAAACTTGGTAAGATTGGGTTTCGCCCGCCAATGTTATCATGGTTCCGTCATTATTTAACTGGTAGATGATCAGTGGTATCTGTCGATGATTTAAAGTCCAACTCGTTTGTTCCTCTGTCAGGTATACCGCAAGGTAGCATTTTAGGCCCACTATTATTCAATATTTTTATAAATGATATTTCTGCTATCGTAAAATCTTCTCAATGTCTATTGTATGCAGATGATTTGAAAATTTTTAAACAAATCTCATCTGTTCGTGATATTATGGATTTGCAAAATGATTTAGATAGGATTGTGTTCTGGTCAGATTTGAACGGCCTTCCTTTAAATGTGAGTAAGTGCTTCACTATGTCATTTCATAGACTTAAGTTTACCTTCTTTATATTCAATAAAGGGGTTAGGTTTACCCTCTGTTGATGAAATTGTAGATTTAGGAGTGGTATTTGACACTAAACTTTCTTTTAACAACCATCTTAATACTATGTTGCCCAAAGCATATTCAATGTTTGCTTTTATTCGCCGGAACTCTGATAAATGCTTCGACCACTATACAAAGAAGACTTTATTCATCTCCTTTGTGAGATCTAAGTTAGAATACGCTTCTTTTATTTGGGGACCAAATGCTAAAGTGCATATTAATCGTGTGGGAAGGATTCAGAAAAAATGTATTAAATATACGTTTTCTTTTCTTAATTTCTCAACAGACTCTCATTCTAATTTTATTCCTTCGTATGCCGATAAATGTTCTCTAATAGGGATGAAAACGCTTGAAGCAAGGCGAGATATTTTGTCGCTAAACTTCTTGTATGGCATTATTTGGGGCTTAGTTGACTGTCAAGATTTATTGCAAGTTATTCAAATAAATGTACCTTCTAGATCTTTAAGATTTAACTCGTATTTCTTTAATGTTGGTTTTCATAGAACTGAATATGCACTAAATGAGCCATTAACTAAAGTTTTAAGATTATATAACAAACACTGTAATCAATTAGATATAAGTTTTTCACATCAGCATTTTAAGACTATTCTAAATAACTTAATTAATTGATGTATCTATTATTTAGTTGTAGGTGCTAGTCTGTAAGGATTCATTGTGTATCCATAGACTGAAATAAATAAATAAATAAATAAATAGGAGATATTAAGTTTCTTGCTGGGTTTTGCAAAAATCTAGAAAATTAAATACTTTGAAGGTGATATTATATAATTATTTTATTTCTAACTAGGTTCATTCTGGCCCTTAGCATGTAAATAAACTAACTTTAATGTGGCCGTAGTGTCAGTTGGCTTACAAAAATACAAATTGAAGTACAACGTAGTCAGTAGTAGAATTATTTGATATTATGCATAACCTGACCAAATGTTCCGATTTTGGCGGAATTTTCTTTGGTGTCTCATCCCGGCTTGAGTCAAATAATACCAATATTTTTATATATAAAACACAGTGTATTGCTTTATATATACAGTGTACTCTCTCCTATCGGACACCTCTCTTAGGCGGACACCTCTTATAAACGGACACTTTTTAGCACCGAAAAAATCCTTGCGGATTTTTAAAATTTTTCCCTCTTGAGCGGACAACCCTCCCATAATCAGACGCGGACACTTTTTACCACACCAAAGGGCATTTTTGTTCCTCATAACCGGACAGGTTATATCACTGTTTTAACACTGTTTTGCGTTTACTCATTTCCATATTCCTGGGATCTTTATATTGCAGTTGAGACTGGCCTGCATTTTCGTGCACTACCCGATAAAACATTTACATTAGGAGATGAAAAACGCGGAGGTGGAAAAAGGCTAAAGATAGGCTCAAGATTTTTCACTGCGTCAGAAAAGGATCGCCTTTTTGCTTTTGGGAAAGTTACGAAACCTCGGGCGTTTCGCAAAATTAATTTGAATAATTTACCAGGTATATGGTGATCAAACACAAAGACTTGGCTGACGCCTGATGTGATGACTTAGTTTCTAGTGCAGTTCGATAGAAATATGCAACTTCAAGAACAGAAAGTCGTGCAAGCAATGCGGGTTCTGATCCTCGCGATCTCATACTGAAAAATGTTGAAAATTATTTTTATTATTTTCCTCCCAGCACCACAACAGCATTTTGTCAGACCCTGAATCAAGGCGTTATAAAAAACTATAATAACCAATTCCTGTAATCGACAATCGCCTGACTCGAATTCTCCTAACACTCACAAGTACGACAAAGCAAACGAAGATCAATGCATTCACATTGCGGTATGAAAGCGTACGCCTGAGTTGAAATAATTGGCTGTAATTTATATTCTTGGAACATATTTTGAGGCAGATGGAAGATGCAAATTCAGCTTTGGAGTAATCAAAATCAATAAATATTATTAACTGAGTTCAGAGCCGAATCCAAGTTGAAGTCGATGACTAAATATATAAATTTATATAAATTCAGATAATGAAGTCGTCAGTAAAAATGAAGATGTGGAAAACATTAGTACTGAAATGTTAACTGCTTTCCAAGAAACGTTGGCCAAATCGCCTAAAGATGAACTAGAAAGTGAAATTGACGACATGTCAACTTCTTATGAAGAGGCTTCTTTAGCTATAAGAAAACTATGACCTTAAAGGTGTTGAATTACCTACTGATCCTCAAATACATCTCCAAGATATTGAAATAAGGAAAAAATTTAGCTTGGCTAAATTGCCTTTTGTTTGTAAATTCATTTGAATACCTTGCATAACAAATTTTGTCATGTTCACTTCTCGCAAAAATGTTAATGAAAATTCCTTTTATTTGGTGTAATATTTATATGTCATTGACTTGGAATTTAAACTGTTTAAAGACAAATATAGCACAAATTATTAATTACTCCTTTTGTACTTCTCTCATAAGCGGTCACCACCCATAAGCGGTCATATTTGTCACTCCCTTAGGTGTCCGCTTAACACTGAATTAGGTTAGGTAAATTATTTTACCGACCAGGAGTGTAGCAGAAACATAATCTACGTAATCTTCTAAGAAAATGTTCCCAAGAAACCATGGTTCTAAAACCAAAATTGAGCCCGCGATTTCTCAATTCAAAATTTGTATATTAGCGTAAAAAATCGAACCAAAATCCATACTTTTGAAACGTAATACTCTTAGGTATCGACGAAATTTCTGATTTAGATTTAGATTAGATTTGCTGCCGTTATAATGACGTTTGTTTTAGGTAGAAACTCCCCACATTTCATGTTCTACAGCTGTGTAAATTTTGTCAAGTGCAGAATTTTTGTGAAGAGATACCTGTGTTAATGTTAGAATAACTTTTGAATGCGATATCAGATCTGCCAGTTGTATTTTTTATTCATAAAGAGAAGGTTAAAACCTATCAGGCGGTATCTTGGTGATTACAATCTGATATCGCATTCAAAAGTTTTTCTAACATTAACACAGGTATCTCTTCACAGAAATGGATGCATATGACCAAATTTACACAGCTATAAAATATGAACCGTGCAGACTTTTGACTTAAACTAAACGTCGTTGTAACGGCAGTAACGAGTAGAAATCGAGGAGTATCAAGTTTCAAAAGAATGTCTTTTGGGTCGATACTTTACTCTAATATACAAATTTTCAAGTGACAAATCGCGGGCTCGATTTTGATTTTAGAACCATGGTTTCTAAGAAGCATTTTCTTAGAACTTGCCGTAGATTACGTTTCTGATATACTCTTTGTCAACGTTTTTGGCCCCATACAAATTGACCCACCCTAATATATATAGTCTCCTTTTTACTAAATATATATTTAGTTTTATTTATTTTTATATCTAAAACCAAAAAATTCTGTGTTTTCCCCATTGTGTCCCGCTTTCTGCTCACAGCCGAGTCAAAATCAAAACACTAGGATTCTATATAATTATTTACAAAAATCTCAACCGGTTATTTTTATTTCGAGACCAATAACATGAAATTTTGAACTGCAATATCTCGATGATCATTGGAGTCAAAATTGTTGGTTAGCTTCGTCAGAGAGCATATATGTAGAGATATTTGGGAATTATGGCAAAATCGTACACGCTGAGAAATTTGTATTTTCTTGTTGTTTGGGTGCAAATATAACGTGTTTGTAGCTTGTCGCAAATATATTATGCTTGTGCCCAAACCCATTGTATTTGATATTCAGAGTAACATGTTTGGGACACAATGAGTAGTATGTGAAAATATATGTATTTGTGGACACAAATGATTTTTTTTTTGAAAACTGTTGAAAACATAAACGTGACAGACACTACAGCACAAAAAAGCAGCAGATCTTCAATTCACGAAAACAATGCTTGCAAACATTTACATGGTTTCTGCAATATGTTGCTGTGGTCATTATTTTTCAGCGTATAAGGACACAACGTTGCTTTGGGGATATATTTCATTATGTATTTAGCGTTGCTATTAATTAATTCTATACATCGCTGGTTTCTGAACTCGCAATAGTTAAAAATTACCTATAAAAAATAGGTAATTATCACGTGCGGTCATAAATCACGTGGTCAGTCAGCCACGGATCTATTTTGTTTCAAGTATTTTCTACATAGCTGGAACTCAAATTTGAACGAGTTTGCCATTGCCGTTTGTCCGGGAAATTCATTCGGCGGGATACCACTTTCTGTAGTTTCCAAAGTATCTACCTTAAAGGTATTGTGACCATATGTAGAAGGATTTGCACGTGTTTTACTAGCCGTTTAAAAGTAAATCTGTGGTTAAAGTGGAATGTGTCCCAGGCAGGCGGAAAATTATGTACTTACGATTCACCGTTCGAAAAAGGACCCCAAATTATTTTTGACGGCATAACAAACTGCATCATATGCGATTTCAATGGTCACCGAATTATTATATGTCAAAATAGTACATTTTAAGGATCAATATATCCTTAACGGTTTAAGATATGGTAAAAGTTGTACAATTATTTTATTGATTTTAACCGGGTTTTTTATTTTTTCTACCGCAAAAGTAAATAATATAAAATTCTTCTCCCAAGGACTAGGCTAAATCTCAATTTTAATTTTTGTCAGATCGCACAAAGCACCTAGTAACATTGATCAATCAAAATTCATACAAAAATTACATGAGTAGTCGGGGGACACCCCGCTGGAATGAAGATCCTTTATATAATGTAAATATATAATGTAAAAGATAGTTCCAACACGCCTAAGCCACCCGTTGAAAAATACGATGATTTAAATGGATCTTTAAGAAATGATACTTTTTGTAAAATGATAAACTTCTTCTAACAAATTTTTGTTTATAAGTATGTGTTTATATTTTAAAAGTACATGTTTAGGTCCTTTTTGTAAGAATATGCATTATATTTTCTCAAAGAGGTCCTTTTTTAAAGAGAGGTACTTCGTTTATTAAAAGCTAAAAGAAAACGCCATAAGAGTATGATTTTTTTACAAAGAAGTTCTTTTTTAACAACAGGTAAATTTTAAAGAAGTGGTAGTATTTTTAGGAAATGGTTAATTTTTTAAGAAAATTTGCATATTTTCAGAAAGGCGACTTATCTCAAGAAAAGAGAAGGTAGTTTTTATTTGTCTGAAAATGTACTTTTAAGAAAAGGTATATTTGTAAGGAAGAGAGAGAAGGTAATTTTTTGAAGAAAAGTTTTTTTTTTAACATAGGAATTAATTTTCAACTGCAGGTACTTTTTTAAGAATAGGTATTTATCTCAAATAAAGTTATTTTGTTTCACAAAAAGGTACGCTTTAAAGAAAAGGTGGTTTTGTTAAGAAAAAGCAATTTGTTGTAAGAAAAATTACTTTTTTAAGAAAAGTTACTTATTTAAAAAAAAAATATTTTTTTAAGAAAAGGTACTTTTTGTATGAAAATTTACTGTCTTTAAGCAAAAGTACTTCTTTAAGATAAAGTTCTTTTTTAAGAATAGGTACTTTATTTAAGAATATGTAGAAACATTTTTTTTTTTGAGAAAATTTACGTTTGTTAAGAAAAGGCACTTGTTTAAGAAAATTTTCTTTTTTTTAAACTTCTTTCACTTTGGCTTTTCAAAATTTGCTTTTTTTTAATTAAAACTACAATATATATGCTAAATGTTGGTTGCAAACTCAACCTAGAAAACTTCCCATTGAACAAGAAATTTTCTAGTCTAAACAGAAACCAAAGCAAGGTACCCAATGTAGTTGATAATACTGGGTTTTAGCATAATAGTGTTAAAATAAGTTGTTTAATTTTTTTTTCATTTAGCCCCCATCCCGGAATGTGCGAAAAAGAACTTAGTTCTAAAAATGTTGTCATTTCATAATATCGATACAGCTGTTTAAGGGTGGCGGCGATGAGCTGATAAGGTCCATGCATCAGCTCATTACCAAAATGTGGTTAGACCCATGCATGCCCTGTGATTGGAGTCTCAGTGTACTATGTCCCATATATAAAAAAGGTGACCCTAGTACCTATGCCGACTACCGTGGATTAAGACTTTTATCCATACCATATAAGGTTCTATCAAGTATAATGTGCGAAAAACTAAAACGAATTATGGCTGACCTTATTGGACCACACCAGTGTGGCTTTAGGCCTGGAAACTCGACAACTGACCCGATTTTCACGCTACGCCAAATGCTGAAGAGCACACGAAAGACAAATCGACAGCTATAATCTATTTGTCGATTATAAGTCGGCCTTCGATAGTCCGATACGACAGAAACTCTATGAGGCAATGTCTGAGATTGGTATTCCTACAAAACTCATACGCCATGATGACATGGACGAACACCAAACCAGCAGTGAAAGTTGGTAAGGATCTTACCGAACCTTTCGAAACTAAGCGAGGGCTCAGGCAAATCGACACCCTATCGTGCGATCTCATTAACATCTTAATGGAGATCATTATGAGAAAAGCTGCAGTCAACATGAATAAAACCATCACCAGAAAAAGACACATGCTGCTCGCGTATTCTGATGACGTAGATATATATATATTCATATCCGAGGTATATAAATCCGTCCACCACCTCGGAATTATAAGGGTTATCAATGTCCACGATTTGGTATAATCGCGTGGATGCCCTGCTCCTTGAAACCATTAATTTTGTCTTGTCCTCATTTACCGTCAGACCCACTTATTCTCTCAATTCTCGAAAAAACCGCAGTAACTTATCTAACTGTGCGTTAATGGTTTCAACGAACAGGGCCTACACGCGATTAGACCAAATCGTGAACGTTGACAACCGTTATAATTTCGAGGTGGTGGACGAATTTATATACCGTGGAACTGCCGTAAACAAAAATAAACAACGTCTGCCTTGATATCAAGCGGAGAATAGTGCTTGCGAATTGATGATATTTTGGGTTAAGCAAGCGCTTAAATATAAAGCCCTCTCGCGAGTAACAAAAGTCCAGCTGTACCAGACTCTCATTCAACCTGTTCTGCTTTATGGTGCAGAATCCTGGGTCCTATCGCAAGCAGACGCAACATCTATAGGAGTCTTCGAGAGCAAAATATTCCAAAAAAATGTATGGTCCTATAGTACACAACGACTAGTATCGGCTACGCATGAAACATGAGCTGTATAAGTTTATCCTGACACTGACACTGTTAGATTAGGACCATTTGGTCCAAATTTTTTCTGTTTTCCCTTGTAACTTTGGAACGGTGATATATACTGACTAAATTTTTCTGCTAATGGGGTCTTTTAATAAAACAATGTTATGTGCGAAAATTAAATTTTCTAACTTTATTCAGGACTGAGAAAAATACAAAATGACGAATCTTAGATTAGAGGACCATTTGGTCAATAGTACATTTTTTCATTACCAAGCGAATGTAAATTCATGTCAAATATTTAGAAGATGTTTTTGATATGTTAGCGGATGTTTTTGATATGTCAAATACTTGCTTTAGAAATTTTTGAACCAAAATAGTTACAAAGAATAAGATAAAATTATTATTTTGGATGAAAATTGCAGTATGGACCAAATGGTCCCTCAATCTAAGATTCGTAAGTTTTTTCTAATCTAACAGCAGGGTTAAGCGGATCAAAATAACGCGATTGGGTTGGCTAGGCCATGTCACTAGAATGGATGAAGACGAACCAGCACAAAGGATTTTCGAAACCGAACTCGAAGGAAGACCAAAAATAGGAAAACCAAGACTCCGCTGGAGGGATCAGTTTGACGAATCCCTGCGTACACTTGGTATTGCCAACTGGAGATAGAATGCAAAAAGATCGAACTGTTTGGTGAAATATGTTATCTTCGTTTTGTAAGGTCCCCGACGCCCCGGGGTTGTCCGAGACCGGATAAGTAAGTATGTTAGTCTAGACACAAACCAAAGTAAAAGTACAATATATATATATACTAGGTTGTAGCAAAATAATGTTAAAAAAAGTTGTTTAATTTTTTTCCATTTAGCCCCCCATCCCGCAACGTGCGATAAAGAACTTAGTTCCAAAAATTTTACGAAATTTGGTCATTTCATTTGAAATAATATCGATTCATTTTGTAATACGAACTAAAATATTTAACTAAAAAACTTCACTCAATATAGATTAACAAAAATAAATAATATGCAACTATTGTTTCACTACTGGGTTTGTGAGACAAGTTTCAGATATTTTACATGCATACAAGATTGCAGATATATTTCAAAAATACATACAAAGGCTTCTTATTTGGCCAACTGGGTAAACGACATTGAGAACTTATATTTTTTCACTAAAAAGCCATGGATTGTTGTTTGGAAGATAAATTCAAACGATTAATTTTGTTCAATTTATTACGGCTTATTGCTGTTCTTTGGTAGCAATCTAGGTTAACTTATTAGGTATTGATTTTACGGTCCTTGAAAGTCTTATTTATATTTTATTTTGTTTTTTTTTTTATATGAAGCCATTATGTTCCTCTGCTGCTGAGTTTGACCGAAAGCCTGAGTACTCTTTGCCCGATTGTTCCAAATACAATTTTACAGCATTGTGTGACTACTTGTACAGACTCGTAACATAACAGTTGGTGTGTTGACGTGTGAATGATAATATTAATTTGTTTGAAAATATTGATCAAGGTTTCAATTATTGGAAACGTAGAGTTTTAAATAACTGTCGAATAAAGCTCAAATTACTTAAAACACATTTTGCAGTTGACCGAAATAATAAAACTAAGCTCACATTTATTTAGTATATTTTATCCTTTCAACACAAGGAAAGTTTTGCCCACAAAACTTAAATCAAACATCTTACCTCATTTTATATCCACAAAGCATCAATGCAAAGGAACCACTAAAACAAATTTCAAAAGCAAATAAAAAATCGATAAAGTTCACAGCAAATGCAAACGATGTTGGCAACGATGACGATGACCAGTTCAAATGAATGTTTCAATGGCTCTCTTTACCCTTCATTCTGGTGTCAAGTCGGCATCAAAATTTCAAACTTCAATATTGTAGCAGCCAAAGCAACATAACATGTAGTATCAAAGAGAAAGTTCAAAAGAAGTATAGACATTGATCAAAATCAATCAAGTAATTGACATGGAACAGAAACAACATCATCGTCAGCACAATCTGATTGAGGTTGAATTGAATTTGAAAGTACTGGACCAAATGCGGTAATGCACAGATATATGAATGTACATATATTTGTGTAAATGTAAATATTTCAGACTACCAACATGGATAAAATAAAACTGCTAAATACAAATGTTAACATTTTCCTCAAATCAACCCATTGTTTACCAGACTTTGACTTATGGCATAACAGTTGTAGCTATTTACTACTAACAAGGACAAGAAACCAAATTTAAAACTTTCCCAGATTCCAACCATTGTGCAGCAAAAATTGACTAATGACACGAAATATATAGCTATCTGATTCGTCTCTGTTTTTATTCCTTTTCATTCATGCTGTCTGCGATGCTGTAAAAATTGCAAATCAATTTCATGTGACTACATCAATAATGCTAATAACCATCCTCTCAAGGAAGACAGATGACTGGAAGGGTATCAACAAAGCAAGATAGAAACCCAAAACTGCATAAATATGTGTTATAAATCCAGTTTTCGCTGTGCCAGCAAACAATGAAAGAAACAATTGAGTTCATGGCATGACACACTTTGGATGCAATCATCGTCAGCTGCAATATCAATGACAGAAATTACTAATTAAGAAATTTCAATGCTAAGAAAATGTTCATATGACACAGCAAATATATGAAATGACTGATTTCTTGGGGAAAAACACACAGAAAGATAACGTTGGAGGTAATATGATGCACATTGAAAGGGGTTCCAATCAAATGGAATTCTAGTTATGGACTGAAAGGTTAAGCGTGATTGCAAATTGTTCTTATATTCGTTATCTATTGTGAGAAATACCAGTATGGCTATAGACGCGTTTTAATTTAAAAATATGTATTGTTAATTTTGATTGAAAGTGCCGTGACCTTAACCCTCGGACGTATACTTAGGTCTGTGCAGACCTTTTGTATATTAAAGGGGGTATAACTTTTTTGTTTTTCGTGTTAGAGACAAATCCTTCCATGACTTCCTGCAGCAACATGCTGGGTCCGGGTTCAGATTAATCCGGGTTTACAAATATTTTGGTCCAAACGGTATGAATGGGGGGCAGGTAATTAAAAGCTATTTTGAGAGGGAGTTTGTGCAAAATATGTGTACAACTGTCCATACTGAATAGAGCGCAAGCAAAATATAAGAATACAACCAAAAAATGGTTTTGATCATACCTCAGATAGTAAGTTTATGGTAATTGAACAGCTGTGGGGTCACAACGGGAACCCTAACTACAAGGCGACGATGTCTGCTTATATATATTCTCAGTTAAATACGATTTGACAACAGCAGCACGAGATCGGCTCGATTTCTCCAAAGTAAATCGGACGCCATCGCTGACATTTGGAACTTGTTGGTGAATAAGTTGGAGGGTAGATATGTTTTGGGTGCATAAATATCAGCTGATGAACAACCCTCTCTCGAGTAACAAAAGCCCAACTATACCAGACTCTCAGACAACATGTCTTGCTTTATGACGCAGAGTCCTGGATCTTATCGCACGCAGACGAAACATCTTTAGGAGTCTTCGGGAGAAAAATACTTCGAAAAATGGATGGGCCTATAGTGCACAACGGCGAGTATCGGCGACGCATGAACCATCAGCTGTATGAGCTTTATCCGGACATTGACATAGCTCAGCGGATCAAAAAACGCGATTGCGCCGGCTAGGCAAAGTCAGTTGAATGGATGAAGACGAACCAGCACGAAGGGTTTACGAAACTGAACTCGAAGGAAGACGAAAAATAGGAAGACCAAGTCTCCGCTGGAGGGATCAGGTTGGCAAATCCCTGCGTACACTTGGTATTGGCAACTGGAGAGATAACGCAAAAGATCGAACTGGTTGGCAAAATATTTTATTTTGGTTTTGTAAGGTCCGTGATCCCTCGGGGTTGTTAGAGACCGGATACGTAAATAAGTAAGAACAACTGTTCCCGTACAGAGGCCGCACGCACTTCATCCAGCATATTCCTTCAAAACCAGACAAATATGGCATAAAACTCTAGTGGGTGTGCGAGTCCAACTAAAATTAGCCACTAAAGGGAATAATTTATGTTGGCAGAGAAGCTAGCGAAGCGCGTGCGGTAAATCTTGGCGAGAACGTTGTTGTCAACTTGGTTGAGAAGTACGGTAGATCTGGACGAACAATATGTGCTGACAATTTATTTTGGCCACGATCTTGATGACAAAATGGTTGGCGTATAGAGGAACCATCAGCAAACCTACATACCGAAGGAGATGCTGAATCCGAAAAGAGAGGTAGTAAGCACCTTCTTCGGATACCACAACAATAATAACACTCTGTGCTCCTACGTGCCAAAAAAGAACATTACGCTATCGACTTATCGAAGCCATTCCAGATTTTAAACAATAATATATATAAATCTGGAGTAGACACGGTGGTCTATGATGGGTGGTTAGACCTGTAAACGGGCCACAAATAGATGGCCGCTAGCAATGTTTTATAACATGTTGGATTTTGAGGGATTGGCAGCATTTGTCATTCATGACAAAATAGGGCATATCAAGAGAAACGACAAGAGACGTGTCTTCCTCATGGAATTGACGGTAAGCATTTCATTTATTTATTCATTGAATTCAAATTCTAAAAAATTTTTAAATTTTTTTATATTTTGCAGGTAGCTGCAGGCCCGCCGACTGATGACCAACCAGCCCATGCCGCTTCATCATGTACTAGACCATCAAGCTCGATATGTTCCCAACTGGATAAAAGGCAGCGTAAAGCACGATTCCATTGCATGTACTCGTATTGCAAAAAGATGTCAACAGCATTCACATGCCAGGTACGCGGGCCTTGAATCAAAACTGTGACATTTTATTAATAAAATAGCTTAAATAGCTAACTAACAAGTTTCAAAATATATATTTATTGTTTATTTTGTGTTTTTACTGGCATAAACAATATTTACCCACACTTTTAGGACACATGGCTATATATTTCCATACAAATCGTATATAACGGGTTTTTCAACAGAGACGCTACAAACGTAAATCGATAGCGACAGCAAACGGCGTCATATTTTTTCCCGCTCTTTTGACATTTCTCTTCAGTAAGGTTTGCCATTTTATCATGGAAAGATATAGGAGCCAACAACGAGTCGAAATGAATAAAATTTACTACCGAAATTTGGAGTCAGTGGCCTCAGCTTTAAGAGCCCTACGTCCAATTTATGGTCGTCATAATCGTCCTACCAGATCAACAATTGAGCTTCTAGTGGAAAAATTTTAATCCACGGGCACAGTACAAAATGTTCGTGAGCCAGTGAGACAAAGAAGTGCCCGCAGTGTCGAGAATATTGCAGCCGCTGAGCCTTCAGTTCAAGAAAGCCCCAATGTGTCTCTCACACGTCGTTCTCAAGCATTGGGCATCTCTATGACGTCGTTGTGGCAAATTTTGCGAAAGATCTTGACCTGCATCCTTACAAGATCATATTGACGCAAGAACTGAAGCCGCTTGACCACCCTAAGCGTCGTATGTTCGTGAATTGGGCTGAGAAACAATTTGAAAATGAAAAAATCGGAAAATCATCTTCAGCGATGAGGCTTATTTATGGCTGAATGGCTTCGTCAGTAAG
Organism: Phaonia tiefii; assembly: GCA_963931995.1. Taxonomy (NCBI): domain Eukaryota; kingdom Metazoa; phylum Arthropoda; class Insecta; order Diptera; family Muscidae; genus Phaonia; species Phaonia tiefii. The sequence goes on along the minus strand of OZ008367.1, from coordinate 320,151,508 downwards.
GAAAATATGCGTTATTGGTCAGACAGCGATCCACACGTAATCCATGAGTCATCATTGCATCCCGAAAAAATTACGGTTTGGTGCGGTTTATGGGCCGGCGGCGTCATTGGGCCGTACTTCTTTCGTGATGATCAAGACCGGCATATTACTGTGAATGCGAATCGCTACCGTTCAATGATGGCCCTAATTGGATAATTAATATGGACTTGGAGGACATGCGGTTCCAACAGGACGGCGCCACAAGCCACACAGCGAATGCCACAATCAATTTATTGGAAACCAAGTTTGGTGAACGTGTTATCTCACGAAATGGCCCAGTCGATTATCCGCCTCGGTCGTGAGATTTGACGCCGTTAGATTATTTCCTGTGGGGCTACGTCAAGTCTATGGTCTATGCCTACAAGCCAGCGACGATTGATGAACTTCGTCCGAATATCGAACGTGAAATTGCAGCAGTATCGGCCGATTTATGCTTGAAAACCGTCGAGGAAATTGGGTGCAGCGTCTGGACTTCTGCAAGCGTGCCCGTGGTGGCCATGCAAAAGAAATCGAGTTCCATACATAATGGCATCGAACGTACTTTCACAGGAATTAAGAATTTCATTGGTATCTAAAACCGGGTTTGTTTTATTTAAAAAATTATTTTGTAGCGCTCTTATATATTATCTTAACCCGTTGGGTCTGCCCAGACCTGGTTATACCGTTTAGCGCTAAAAAAAAACCCTTATACCTACGAGGGTTAAAAACCACAGTTGCGGAAAAATTGAAATTGTACTCTCAAGTTACAACGGTATAAAATTATTAGCAATAGTATAACGCACAAAACTTCGATTGATTAAACATACCTATTTTTTTTGTATTGATTTTGTAAAATCCTCCATTCGAGTCCTACAAAATGCAAATGATTGTTTTACAATAGCAATCCGAAAAATATTTTTTTTCCATAACTTCCAGGAGTTATTGATGATTACTTCAACCCGATACTGTGGCCTTAATAATTTATGCCAATGTGCCGGCGATGTTCTGTAAATTGATACATGACATAATATGAATCTTGTCCCCTAAATATGACCACAATCAATACCACCAGAAGAAAAAAATTTAAAAAGCCCACAGCTCCCAACTACTTTGGGGCATAGTGACCCACAAAAATGGCCATACTGTGAACTGAAAAAAAAATAAAGTATCCTCGAGTCATGACGTACAATGTCCAATGGCAACCGTAGGCATGAGTGGATGACAAGGAATCCTGGTTAATTTTAACTAGACATAAGGACACGAAACACGAAGCCCAATAAAACCATAGATATTAATTTCAGTGGACACAAATGACAACCACAAATTGAATACTTAATGCTTTTAGTTTAAAGTGATTTAATATTCTGTTGTGTGTTTTACTTTAGTTGATACTTTTCAACATACAATGTTTCTTGCTCCTTAAAGGTAAAATTTTAAATACGGTAAAATTATTTAAACCGTCCAGAAATATTTAAAATGTCCGTAACAGTGTTAAGTCGGGTATAAAGTTGAAAATTGTTTTATCTGACAATGACAAAATCAGCATTGCCAGCAATTTCTGTTATCCTCCTATTCAGTGCGCTTTTTCAAGCTCCTGCAAGTGTTGCACGAATGAAACACAATGACATCCAAAAGAAACGAATTGCTCAGAAATGTAGTTTAAGATAAAGCGAAATATCCGCATTACATTTTACCTTCTCATTCTTATTATAGTTCTACATATATAAAGCAGTAAAACCTCTCGTAACAGCAGCAAAACCATCATATTAAATTTCGTAAACCATAAGTTTGATATTCTGGCAGTTGATCCATAACATGGAATGGAAGAAAATAGTAGATGATTAACTTTATTTTAATGATGTATTGTAGAAATACATAGGTACTGTTTGGAAACAGAATATGATTTAGAATGAAATTTAACTATCATATTATTGAAAACCAAGCTAGTGTTTTGAGTTGCAATAAGTATATGATTTTATCAAACCCTTTAAAATGTTAGCTTATGGGAAAAATAGATTTGTTTTCAATAATCTCGCTCAGTGTACTAAAACTTTTCCAAATTTAACGCAGAGTATGCAATAGGACAACTACTTACTTATCCAATCTCGGAGAACCCCGAGGGGTCAGGGACCGTACAAAGCGAAGACGAAATATTTCGCCAACCAGATCGATCTTGTGCCTTATCCCTTAGTTGGCAATACGAAGTGTACGCAGGGATTCGTCAATCTGATCCCTCCAGCGGAGTCCTGCTTGTCCTATTTTTCGTCTTCCTTCGAGTTCGGTTTCGAAACCCCTTAATGCTGGTTCGTCTTCATCCATTCTACTGATATGGCCTAACCGGCGCAATCGCGTTATTTGGATCAGCTTAACTATGTCAAAGTCGGGTTAAAGCTCACATAGCTATGGTGCATGCGTCTCCGATACACGCCGTTGTGCACTATAGGGCCATAAACTTTTCGGAGTATTTTGCTCTCGAAGACTACTACAGATGTTTCGTCTGCTTGCGATAAGTCCCAGGATTCTGCGGCACAAAGCAAGACAGGTTGTATGAGAGTCTGGTATAACTGGATTTTTGTAACTCGAGAGAGGGCTTTACTTCTAAAGTGTTTGGTTAGCATTTAATTCGCAAGTACAATTCTCCGCTTGATCTCAAGGCTAAAGTTTTTGTTTTAGTTTGCGGTAGATCGGAGGTATATAAATTCGTCCACCACCTTGAATATATAACGGTTATCAACTTTCAAACATTGGTCTAATTGTATGGAGACTCAGCTCGTTGAAACCATTAATTTTGGTTTGTCCTCATTTACTGCCACACCAACTTTTGTGGACTCCTTCTCAATTCTCGAAAACACCGCAGTAACTTTTCCTATTGTACGCCGAATGATATCTAAGTCATCAGCATACGCGAGTAGTATGCGCATTTTGCTGCTGATGGTTTTATTTATGTTGACTGCAGCTGTTCTCATAATGATCTCCATTACGATTTTAAAGAGATCTTACGATATGGTGTCGCGTTTCCTGAGGCCTCGCTAAGTTTCCAAAACTTCGGTAAGATCTTTATCAACTTTCACTGCGGATTTTGTGTTCGTCAAGGTTATCCTGCAAAGGCGTATGAGTTTTGCAGGAATACCAAGCTCAGACATTGTTTCGTACCTTCGTACCTTCTACCGTATCGGGCAATCGAAGGCCGCCTTATAATCGGCAAATAGATGATAGGTGTTGGCTTGTTTTTCTTGGGCGTTCTCCAGGGTTTTTCGTAGCGCGAAAATCTAGTCAGATGTCGAATTTGCAGGCCTAAAGTATGCTCCAATCCGGTCAGCGATAATTGGTTTTAGTCCTTCGCACATTGTACTTAATATAACCTTATATGCTATGAATAAAAGGCTTATTCCACGGTAGTTGGCACGGAGACTGGGTCTCCTTTTTTAAATATGGGAAATAGTACACAGAGACTCCAATCGCCGGGCATGCATTCGTCTAACCAAATTTTGCTAATGAGCTGATACAGGCACCTTATCAGCTCAACGCCGCCAGCCTTTAAGAGCTCCGCCAGTAATGCCACGGCTCCTGCGTCATTGTGGTTCTTAAGCCGGGAAATAGCGGTTCTGACCTCGTCTTGGTTAGGAGGGGGGCAATCGACGTCGCTATCCATATTGTGATCAATTGTCCCACAGTCATTGGATATCTCAGAAGGGGACTTTACAGAAGGGGGCCCTGAACCATGTCCATTAGTTCCGTTTTATGACTTTTTGGTAGAATTTGCAGGCTGCAATTGACCGCAGCATTGGAATGCCACAATGGGTTGAAATTAACTTTTGGACTGGAAAACGACATTACCATTTCTTGACATGCGATTTGATGTAAGACTTGATTGGTGTCAAGAGGAAATCGCATCCATCAGAAGCGTAAATATCTATTCTGCATGACCAGGACACCAAAGGATCGATACACCCAAAAATCTGATCAACAGAAAAATGGGGATATGCGACACAGAATTTTTACCAGGGAATATTCAAATTGTTGTGAATTTACTATATAATTATAATTTTTCAGGTCTGATTATGCGGGACTTGATTCAATGGTGCCCAAGGAAAAGAAAGGTATTTCAAACTTCGATTTTATTGAAAGTAAGCACAAACAGCTTAGATCCAGAAAAATTTATATTCGCCAATTGATGATATGATATATATATATCATTAAGTCTAACTCTTTCATACATGCTTCCTATCCTTATTTCCGCTATCTTTTATAAGTTTGCGGAAATTGAAGGCAACCATAACATTTTAGGTTATTGGTTGACTCGACCCGTCTGACATGTGAAAACAATTTTTTAAATCTTTATTCAGTATGTAATGAAATAAATAAATTTTTGACTAGAATGTAGCCTATAAAATAAACAGGGGATTAGATACCCAAAGACTGAATTTAGAACCAGATGTAATGTTATCACCTAAAATTAGTTGGGCAAAAAAATATCAAAAAAAATATATAATTGGGTTAGATTTGTTTAAACTCGTTAATTTGTATACACCTTATAGGATCTGCAAGGTTCCTTCATTACCTTTGTATTTTTGTATCTATATTACAATTAGTATTTTTATACCCTCCACTGTAAGTGATAGAGGGTATATATCACTTTGTCATTCTGATTGTAACATATAGAAATAAGGCTTTGCGACCCCATAAAGTAAATATATTCTTGATTCTTATAACAACCGGAGTCGATACAGCCATGTCCGTCTGTCCGTCTGTCCGTCGGTTGAAAACATTCTCACGACTTCAATCGGCGGTTTGGTTTTTGGCCATAATGTTCCACGTATTCCTGAGCAGATTGGTATTGAAAATCAGCGAAATTGCTCCATTGGAAAAAATTTTATGATTGGAAACGTAAACAAACTCATAAAATTTGCACATTAATTTTTGTAGTTTTATACTAAACTAGTACTCCTTTTGCCGTGTGGTGAATTTCCATGTTGAAAATCTTTGTTGTTCTTTATAATAGGTAAGTACTTTAGAATGTTTAGATGTACTTTCATGTATTCATACATATTTTTTATGAATTTTGTCACACTTTATAAGGTCGCTGTGGCCTGATCGGTAAAGGGTTGCGCGTTGGAGTCTGAGGGTTGTTGGTTCAATTCTCGTCCCAGCTTGTTTTTTTTTTTTTGTTTTTTAACAGTTATTCAAAAAATGCTTTTTTATTTTTAAAAAATGCTTTTTGCAGCTTGTTTTTTTTGGCAGTTCTTCAAAAAATGTTTTTTACTTGTTTTACGTAGCTTTGTCTAGCAGTACAGGTACTGCATTTAAAAATGTAGTAACAAAGTGTATTCGGTTCATACTTAATAGCTGGCCCGGCAAACGTTGTTTCACCACGAAATACTTTCCCAAAAACACTTTTGCTAATCCTTCTTCTAGACTTGACACTTTAGATTAGGGTAGATTGGAGTGTAAGTCTTTATCAAGGAAGCTCTCCTAAGTGTCACTGATGCTATTTTAAAAACCCAATTAGCCTTAAAAGGCCGTCGGTGGTGCAATGGTTAGTGTGGGCGGCTCTTGTACATGAGATCCTGGGTTCGAACCCGGCTCTGACCACCTTCAAATTTTCTTTCGGCGGCGGTCACCTCGCATAGTGACGGCGACTCTATCGAGTATCTAGCCGTGAAAAAGCTTCTCAAATTACCGTTCGGAATCGGTGTAAAACTGTGGGTTACAATCAGTGAATGAAAACTGGAAAGCGCACAGCTCAGTGATTGTGAGAAGTTTCTCCCCAGTCCCTTCATGGGATGTAATGGGAAACCATTTATTTTTTTAACATTGAAAGAAAGGCATGTTTCAGTAACAGATTGAGGTTACCCACTTAAACCCAATTTCTACTTTTAATGTATTTTAGAAGAAACGTGAGTTCAGTTCTCCCAGTTCCTGTTTTCCGTCAAAAAAGGACATGCCCAAATTTACCCTCTTTATAATTGCCAATGCTCGGCACTGTAGGAAAAAGTGTTCAAGTTCGCAAGTACGACAGTAACGATTATGTTGTATTTGAATATGTGCGGAAAGTGTGACAGCTTTCATTCAGGTTATTGTATTCCTGTTCAGGAACTGGAATCTATCGGCTTGGAATTTATTCTTTAACGCTGGGTCTAGGCCTTACAAAAATGCAGAAGTCATGGCAATCGGAGAGGTTTCCCTGGTTCAATTTTGGCCAAACTAACAGCCCTAGTATGACCAGCGTTAATATGGCCTGGAGAGAAATAAAAAATTGTGTTACAAAATGAGCTACTATTGTTTTTAATGTTTACAGTTTCCCATAAAAACCTTCTTAAAATTTTAAAGAAGCACAAATGTACGCACACAATTTTTATACTGACTACTTTAATACATCCCCCAATTCAATCTAGGAACCTACTACTAGACAGCAACATTAAACACAAAAAGATATTGACGCCACCCCAAGCAGTTTGAGGAAATTGCCAAAGAGACTAGACATGAAAACTGTTTTAACTTGAGTGTTGTAATCCTTGCAAGCACAAGCTACAGAATAAAGTTCATTAACAATTAAAGTGCTGTTTCCTTGTCCATCGTGCTCATTAATATGAAAATTACAGAAGATCTCTGTCAACACATTGGCAGAGGCATCATAGACATTGATAAAGCAACACCTGCATTTCCATCATCATTTATAATTTAGCTACAATACTATCATTATAATTACCATCACTAAACATCCAGTTACCTGAAAATTGCCAAATATAAGAAGTTAATTACCTACAAGTTCATTATCGTGAAATAATATACTTTCTATTGTTGAAATTGTTCTTCCACATTCTTTAAATTTTATAATATAAGGGATATTTAGGGTACTCAAAGCAGAGGCTGATTAAACTGTAATAGATTTAATTTTAAAAAAAAATTACTCAACTATTTTCGACCTTAAATCTCTTCGTATTTATAATTGATTAAATTTCGGTCAATCTGTATAGCAATGATGATGTCAATGCTAGTCAGTTAGTTCATTTCTATTGCAATGTTTTGCAGTTTGTATCTAAGTTACATATGTGTTATATCAAATGTGATTTAGTAATGTAGATAAGAATGGTTTACAATTATTGAAAACAACTTGATATGATGTGATTGATACTCGTATAAAGAAATGTGTTTTAAATATGAACACGAGAATATTGAAATTATTCTACAAATCAGTTTAGTTTTATATTGTATTATTATAGCAAACATGCATATTGCTAACATTATTATAAAATATTATCAGCATTAATGTTTTTCTTTAAAAAAAACATATTAATATTTATCTTTATATCCGGGTAATTCTAAAATATCTCGACACAGTCCATGACCCGACCCCTATTGAATTGTATGAAATTTGGACAGATGTTTCTCCTTGTCCATACAAATCCTTTGAAAATGAAAATCGGTTGATAACACTGTGTGTAATTTTTTAAGTCATGGAAATTTAACCATATTCGGACATCACTACGTGATAAAAGGCAAAAACAAAAGACCCGTGTCTCCCAGTTTTGCCCAAAGTCATGCACTTTTGTTATCATTATTTTTTTGCAAAAATGTGATCATTATGTCAGGCTCATATCTTGCAATTCGTTCGGAATTTTGATTTACTCTCTGCGGGAAAGTTGTTTCCCTGTTCAGGTCCATAAGTAGCAAAGTGTTCAAAATTCAAGGAAACAATCAACTACAAAACTTTACCTAAGATCTCAGTGAACAACTTTCTGAAACTTATGAACTTCCTAGGAATATTCTATCTCACCGACCGCAGCAGCACAGGCAAAGCAGTAAGATCGGCACACGCAACAAGGGACGCAGCACACAATATAAAAGCAACACGACGCTCACATGGGGGCATTACACAGCGCGACGTCATCGAGAGCTCAGCGGTGAAAGTTATAGTGAAAGTGGTACAGCATAATTCGCTCACAACAACTGATAATTTCAATATGCAGTGTGAAAATATTGATTTTCAAAATTCCGAACTATTTGCAAGATATAAGCCTGACGAAATTATCACTTTTTTGCAAGAATTGCACCGGGGCTCCAAATCATTGAGGGCCCATTAAAAAAGTCCATGACTTTGGGCAAAACTGGGAGACACGGGTCTTTTTTCTGGTCTTTTATGACGTAGTGGTGTCCGTATATGGTTATATTTCCAGGACTTACAAAACTACACACAGTGAAATTAAACAATTTTCGAGAAATTTTTCTTTTTTGCGGCTACCTAAACGGTGTTAAGAATCATTGCTAGGTAGATTATATGTTCTAGAACGTTGTTAATTGATATCTTAGGTACATTTTTGTAGTTGATTATTTCCTTGCATTTTAAACGGTTTGCTACCTATGGACCTAAACAAGGGAAAAATGGTAAAAAATCTAATTTTTTAAAGTTTTTTGCATTTTTGACCTTAAATATGAAGTTATTTTGACTTTATATGTTTAAAATTTTTATTCTTCCTAATAAGAGCTACATCTTTCCCTCAGAGAGTAAATTAAAATTTCGAACAAGTTGCAAGATATGAGCCTTTTTTGCAAAAATTACACCGAGGCCCCCTAATCTTTGAGGCCCATAAAAAAAATCCATGACTTTGGGCAAAACTGGGAGACACGGGTCTTTTGTTTCGTCTTTTATCACGTAGTGGTGTCCGTATATGGTTATATTTGTTCGTGTTGCACATTGCAATCAACTAACTTACAGGCTTATAAGTGCTCAAACGTACGCAAATCCGCGTTTGTAACCGGTTTTCAAGATTATGGGGGTATTTGGAAAATTCGCAATCAGTTTCTTCTTTCTCTCGAAAATACCTACAAGAAAAAGTCTATCACTTCCCAGGTATTTCTACTTTAATCTTTTTTCAATCACGGGGTTCACTTGAAAAATCGAAAATAAAGCAGCAAAACTCGAGCAGTCTTTACCAAACCTTATGTATCAATTGATCGCATGGAGATTCTATTTTCAAATTTGCCTATGATGTAGAGAAAAAGATAGACTTTCTTTTTGGTGGGGGAAATCAAAAACTAAAGATACGTTATGCCAGGATATTCAAGGAAAAAGGATACTTTGGAGTTTTCAATATCATTGAACCACAACGACGTGACTGTTGTATCTACTATTATTAAAGCGGTTATTCCAAGCAATAAAATGATATCCAACATTTTAAAATCCACTAACGCATTCCAAAGTTATGCAATTTTTAAGTCAGGTTCTTTTTTCAAAAAGTGCCATACAATACCTATTTCAGCCATCCATAAAACAAAAACTACTTTGAATTTCGACTGAATTCTCGTGTCATAGAATTCGTATGGACGAGGAGAAACTACTGTCCAAATTTTATACCAATCAGAAGTGGTCGGGTTCGAAACTACTGATTTTTGTGTTCGGTTTTTTTGCAATTACCCACCCTCATCCATATGGGTAACGGGTTTTTCAATAAGAGCGCTACAAAAGTTTTTTTTAAATAAAACAAAACCGGTTTCAGATACCAATGAAATTCTTTATTCCTGTGAAAGTACGTTCGATGCCATTATGTATGGAACTCGGTTTCTTTTGCATGGCCATCACGGGCACGCTTGCAGAAGTCCAGACGCTGAACCCAATTTTCGACTGTTTTCAAGCATAAATCGGCCGATACAACCGCAATTTCACGTTCGATATTCGTACGAAGTTCATCAATCGTCCCTGGCTTGGCTTTCAAAAAATTGATTGTGGCATTCGCTGTGTGGCTTGTGGCGCCGTCCTGTTGGAACCACATGTCCTCCAAGTCCATATTATCCAATTGGGGCCATAAAATTCGGTTATCATTGAACGGTAGCGATTCGCATTCACAGACGAAGTACGGCCCAATGACGCCGCCGATGTAGGCCAAGATCTTTTCGCAAAATTCGCCACAACGGCGTCACAGAGATGCCCAATGCTTGAGAACGACGTGTGAGAGACACATTTGGACTTTCCTGAACTGAAGCCTCAGCGGCAGCAATATTCTCGATACTATGGGCACTTCTGTGTCTCACTGGCACGGGCACATTTTGTACTGTGCCTGTGGATTCAAATTTTTCCACTAGACGCTCAATCGTTGATCTGGTAGGACGATTATGACGACCATAAGTTGGACGTAGCGCTCTTAAAGTTGAGGGCACTGACTCCAAATTTCGGTAGTAAATTTTAATAATTTGGACTGGTTGTTGGCTCGTATGTCTTTCCATGATGAAATGGAAAACCTTACTGAACAGAAATGTCAAAAGAGCGGGGAAAAAATATGGCGTCGTTTGCTGTCCCTATCGATTTACTTTTGTAGCGTCTGTGTTGAAAAACCCTTTATATATCATTTATAACGGAAACGCAGAGAAGGAGCCATACTTCTCAACTTCTTGTTCCGAACGGTATTTTGAGAAGCTGTTTCATGGCTAAGTACTCGATAGTGTCGCCATCACTAAGCGAGGTGACCGTCGTCGAAAGAAATGTAAGGTGGTCTGAGCAGGGATCGAATCCACGTTCTCATGTACAAGAGCCTCGCACACTAACCATTGCACCACGGAAGACAACTTCCGTAAATCTTTACCGATCACAATGAAATTTTATGGGTGACTGTCCAACCTTAGGTTTGGATTCAAAATGCGCGTTTTTACCACGCCCCATCTGGTACTTCCCATACAAATCGACACATTTAGTACAAAATCATATTTCTTCTAAAACCCTTTTCTGGGAGATGTGATTAGATTCAACTCAAACATTGCTTAACAATCTGTAAATGCCCTCTTACATGGAGAAACTCAGCGAGGTTGCCTCGCCCACACAAAACCTTGGTGGTCGTCCGGGTTGTCAATGTGATAAGTCGCGTGAAACACTTCCGATCTTAATGAACTTAAGTCATAGGCTTCAAATCATGAAACACCAGTCACCGATTAAGATAAAGGTGTTTTTTCTTAGCACATGTTGGTGCTTCCCATACATAAGTTGTTCGGTCGGCTGGTTGTTGGGCAAGATAAATCTCGCAAGTGTTTACTGATCACAATGAAATTTTGTCAGTGACTGTCATTTGTCCAAACTTAGGTTTGCTTTGAAAATGAGTAATGTGTCCCATTACCATACATTTCGACATTTTTAGTACAAAATCATGTTTCTTCTAAAACATGTGATCACCATCAACTCACAAATTGGTTGATATCACAGTGCAACACGAAAAAATATAACCATATGCATATACGTGATAATATACAAAAAAAAAAGACCCGTGTCTCCCAGTTTTGCCCAAAATCATGGACTTTTTTATGGGCCTCCAAAGATTTGGGACCTCCGTGTAATTTTGGCAAAAAAATGATTATTTTGTCAGGCTCATATCTTGCAAACCATTCGGAATTTTGATTTACTTTCTAATGAAAAGTTGTAGCTCTTGTCATAACGAACATATGATAGCATAGTGTCTCAATGTTGAAGAAAAGAAAAAGCAAATGAAATTAAAAAATTTTCGGGAAATTTTCAATTTGGGGCTATATAACGCTACTTAAACGGTGTTAATACTCATTTTAAGGAAGTTGATATGGTGTAAAAAGTTATTGAGATCTTAGGTACATTTTTGTAGTTACTTGTTTCCTTGAATTTTGAACGGTTTGCTCCTATGGACCTGAACAGGGGATAAATGTAAAACAAAAAATCGCATTTTTTAAAGTTTTTTTTTTCCGATTTTGACCTTGCAGGTGAAGTTTTTTTTTGATTTCGTATGTTCACAATGATAACATCTACAACTTTTCCTCAGAGAGTAAATCAAAACTTCGAACGGTTTGCAAGATATGAGCCTGACAAAATGATCACTTTTTTTGCAAAAATTACACCGATGCCCCAAATATTTGGGGGCCCATAAAAAAAAGTGCACGACTTTGGGCAAAACTGGAAGACACGGGTTTTTTCTTCGTATTTGATCACGTAGTGGTGTCCGTATATGATTATATTTGCATGACTTAAAAAGATAATGTCTACTTTACTGCAGAAATTGGGCGAGCTTTCCCCGCCCATTCTGTTACGTCCCATATAATAGCTTGCTGTTCTTCCATGTTGTCAATCCGATAAGTCGCGTTAAAAACACTTCCTTAATGAAATTAGGTAAAAGACTTCACGTCATCAACCGTCAAACCGCCGTCTGGTTGTTCGGCACGAGAAGTCCCATAAAACCGAGCCAATCTTTATGAATTTTTGTACTAGACAATATTTAGTCAAATGAAGATGAAAGTCTAGAAAATGAGCGATTTTGCCACACCCACTCTGGTTCCTTTCGCGCAAAATTTAAGCGGATGGCCAGTTGATCGACACAATAACTCTCGTAAACTACAAACGATCTTAATGAAATTTGGTACTAAGCACTATTTGTCGAAAAGTAAAACTAACTATTGTATCACACCCATTTTCATAACCCCCATACAAAAGTTGGGCTGCTTTCCGGTTGGCCGCCTAAATACCTCCCGTAAACCACAACCAATCTTAACAAAATTTTGAACGGAACCATATTTTGTCATAAGCTACTGTGTTGTAACAAATGAACAGTTTCGCCATGTCCATTTATGTACCTCCCATATACAATTTGGGCGGACAATTGACTGGTAGTAACGACAAATCCCCAAAATTACTTACGATCCTCATAAAGTTGGGTATTGAATAATATTTAGCTCAATGCCAGTCTGCTATTGAATATTGGAAAATTTCGCACCCTCATTCGTTCAACGCAGGGGTTAGTATACATAAGTATGCCTTTTTTAATATAACTCGGTGGCAGTGGATGACTTAGGGTGAGGGTATGTTTAAGTTGGTTCACCCGGCTGAAATTTTTTATACTGGTTTTTGTTTAACTTACTGAAAGTTCAATTTAATTAAATCGTCAGAAATAAGCCTAATTCTGTTCCCTATAACACAGCGCAACTTTTATCCAGTTTTAATGAAAATTTAATAAAACCCTTTAAAGAACGTCCCATCAATAAAGTAACAAATCCTTAAAATTTGTTGTCAACATGTAACTTATCAGACATAAACCAAACTGTAAAAAGTACATTCAACTTTTATTGTGATACAAAATATTATTGAATCAGTCGCTGCCAGTAATCGAATCAGTGTCTAATAAATTTATCTGTCATAAGCGAAACATATTTGAGTTATTGAACTATATAAGTATTTTGTTTCCTTTTATATATAAAGACATTTGGTTCAATAAATTGTATGTCTGTCTAACAAGGGGTTGGGAAAAACATGTGACATTTAGTCAATTGTCATGGAACATGTTAACAAATATTTTCAAAGTCATTATCTGACCCCTAACGACAACACATTTAATTGATGTAAGTTGAGATTGTTAGCCTTGGCAATTCTTGTCTTACGGACTATCGACAAAACGTTGACAAATTGTTAGTATTTTTATAGTGTGAGTTATTTAACAATTTCGTTTTATTTGAATCTATTTAAGAATGCCTGTGTTAATGAAATCAATTTGTAAAAAAAAAATAAATCTTATTTAACATTCAAATTAGATACAAAATAAGATTTAAAATTAAAGACAAAATAAGTTTTTGTTTGTTTTTGTATAGAAGCTCTCTCAACCGATACGTATTGCAGAACTAATTTCCGGAACGTCAAACTTTTTGATGTGTTAACATCTACAGGGGCGGGTAGGGACTAAACTCACAGATTTTTCCGACTGCGATCACACATTGTTTGACGTTAAACTCCACCGAAACGACTAGACCGATTTGTATGAAATTTTCTGTGCATATCAGGTAGGCGTCAGAATCGGCCTACATCTATTTTTCATACCCCTAAATGATACGGGTGACCCACACCTATGTAGAACACAGATTTGTTCGACTGCGAAACACAGATTGTGAGACTGCGAAAAAAACATACACTGATATAGCGACAGCGAATAGTTGTCTTGTGTGGGTGCGGAGCACTCTCAGAGCAAAGAGAATAATGATGTGATTATACTCATATAAAAATGAGATAGCAAGAGAGCAATGAAAATTGTGTGAACTTGTGTAGCATATGTACGAACATAACAATGTACGTATGTTCATGTGTCTGTTGCTTTTTATTCTCTTTGTTTTTGTGGGTATAAAATAAAAAGTATTAAGCAAGAAAGTAATGGCACGTGTACTTGCACTGGTTTTTAACAAATTTTAGGTATTAATATTAGTTAAATGTAACGCCATCATATGATTGACCGCTGTTTTTAATTTTCAAATGTAATATTTACTAATGTGTACTGTGTAGCAAAAAGGTGTTAACATATCGTCCGTGAGTTCGAACACTCATTGGATTTTTTTTGGAAACACAACTTAACTTGACTTAGGTTATTGTTCCACAGGGGGGTTTAAATAATACTATATCTTATATGTACATTTGTCTTTTACTCTTACAATCATATTTAGTATAAACAAATATCTAAACATAACCAACCTTGGACACAAAGCCATCTTAATATACTCTCACCCAAACATCTCTGAAATCTGTGTAAATCACATCCTTACCAAAGCAATACAAACTCTATGTGCCATGTCGTTTTCACAAGATAAAATCTAATGTTGTAATAAAAACATCACCAGACGACAGCAATTGTCTTAATAAGTATGCAATATTTTTTATGTGCCACAAAGGATTGGGTGAAATATCGATGGATTTCACTGGCGTTAAAGACAATGTAATTCACAATCGCCACTTGCTGAATAATTGCATCTTACTATGCGCATGCATATTAGGTTGGCCATTGATAATAATTTGCCAGGTTGGATTGCCTGTTCGGCTGGTAGGTCAATATGATAATCGGTGTATATCTTTACAAGTAACAATGAAAACTAAGGAAAACGGACCAAAACTAATTACTAAATTCCGACCAAATCAAAATCCCACAATTCGCTCAAAAAATGTACAGAAATTTAGGGCAAAAATAAAATAAAACATGAAAAATGGCCTTTATAAATATTTCATATTAAAAATCGCCCAATAAGACTTTAATTCTGGATCTTAAATATCCACCAATAGCGAAGCCGTATGAAAAGGTTTCGTTTCGTGCCGTCGGCCGAGTTTACTACTCGGGGAAAAGTCAAACGCCTGCTTTGGCATAGGTTTTTTGTTGACAACAACGCATGCAGGTTATTGAATTTTATTATCAAAATTCATGCTCGGTTAAGGAAGTGCATCGTGGACTTCTTCCTTTTCATGGTGAGTTTGGGAGACCTTCTGAGACGGCAATTTGGAATCTTCTGCGATCGTGCGATGTACCGACTTTATATCATTTTTTGTGGCACTATGTTTACGCTCATGTGTATTAGGAAAAGCCCGCAAGGGCTGACGAACTGGTAGCTAATATTGAAGAATTTATTCGTGGGATACTTTACTTTAATTTTATTGACTATTTTACAACCTCATGAGGTCAGATATCTTACACATATTAACTAAACAAATTAATTCCAACATATTCTTCCAACTGGCTCTATCACTCGTCTTTCTCCGCCAGTTGGCAACACCAATGATACGGAGGGGTTCTTCTGCCTGGTCCCCCCAGTAGAGTCTTGGTCGTCCGAAAACTTTTCGAGCCGGTGCATCTTCATGCATTCTGATATCATGGCCTAGCTAACGCAATTGGCCCAACCTGATCCGCCTAGCTATGTCCACGTCAGAATATAACTTATAAAGTCCCTGGATCCAGTGTCGCTGGCACTCGCCGTTTCCCCCAACAGGACCACATATTTCACGGAGAATTTTTCTCTCGTATACTCCCAGATGTTTTTCGTCCGCTGGCGATATGACCCAAGTTTCGGAGCCATATGTCAAAACAAGTAAAATGAGAGTCTGATACAGCTGGACTTTTGTCCGTCGAGAGAGAGCTTTGTTTTTAAACTGCTTGTTGAGCCCAAAATAGCATCTACCTGAAAGCACAATTCTCCTATTAACCCCCAGACTGACGTTGTCGTCCCTGTCCACAGCGGACCCAACGTAGACAAATTCATCTATCACTTCAAACTCAAATCGGCTGTCAACGTTCAAGTACGGACCAAGTCGAGAAGCTTCCCTAGTCGTTGACGCCATCAACGTTGTCCTGCCCTCACAAACAGCAAGACCCACACTCGCCCATTCCTTTTCGATTCATGAAAATAATCCAGTAGCCTCTCGCAAATTTCGCCCAATGATGTCTATGTCGTCAGCATATGCCAGCAGCCAATGGCTTTTAATGTTAATGGTCTTGTTCGCATTTACTGCAGCTTTTCTCATCATTATCTCCATTAAGATGAAAGTGTATCGCCTTGTCTCCTCAGTCCTCGCTTGGTACAGAATGGTGTGGTCTTTCCAGTGAGGTCTTTCCCCACTTTCACTGGTGATTTGGTGTTGGTTAGCGGCATTCTACAGAGGCGGATCAGTTTTGCCGGAATCCCAAGTTCAGATATAGCTTCGTTCAGTTTTTCTCATATGTAGCTATCGAAAGCAGCTTTGCAATCAACATAAAGGTGGTATGTATAGATTTGCTTTTCGTGGGTCTTTTCCAGGACTTGGCGTAGTGTGAATACAATCTACACTATCTTCCACTATCATTACCTACTGATCTTCAGTGGAAGAATCTGAGTGGGATATTGCTGAAAAGTGGTCTCTCCATATTTTGAGCACACACTGCCTACAGTCACCAGATTCCCATTCCCGCCCCTGGAGCATCTTTTCCATCAGTTGCAATGCGACATTCTTCGTCGTACCATGGCTTATCCTTCCGCGGTTCTTGATAGCCAAGTTCAGCTCTTGCAGCGTTTTCCAAAGAATGGCGATGTGCTTCCACTGCGCATCTGGGTCTTCGGCAGGGGGTATTCTGCCTTAGCAGAAGAGAGAACTTCTGTCGATAGGACATTGACATCTCGTGTATCCGTAGCTTCTAAATATACCGGAGATACCGGGCGATATATTTGAGAGAGAGTACGCCAAAATTGGACCCAGCGTATGAACCATTTGAGGCGCAGCATGAAAATCATCTTTAAGGACTGAATTATATAGGAATAAGGATCTCTCTAAATTTTATGTTTTTGTTTCAAATCAAATGGGAAAGCTTTTAAAAAATCGCCCGTTGTTACATTGGCGTATCTTCTAGTTAGATAACAAATACAGAAGCTTTAACTTCACAAAATTGTACGTGTAAAACTGTGGTATCACAATCATTTAAGTAAAATATATTGGAACATATTGTAATAGTAATAGGAAATAAAAATTTTTGCTAAACAGAATAAAATAGTGAAGTGCAAATAAGAATTTGAAGTGACGTTTTCGTTAGTTTTTCTTGCTTTATCTTTATTTTACTGTAGACACTCCTATATACTATTATTTCTTTGCTAATAACACTATAAGTACAACCGCAATATTAGTTCGCGAATTTGTCGTAAATGGATGTCCTTGCATCTACCTCTAGTTGAGTAGTAACGTTGGGTCATCTGCCTTCCAAGGCCAAAAGAGTGTCATAATAACACGATAAGACATAATGACTGTAGTCAATTCCCAGCGGGGGGAAATTCCGAGGCCTGCTGTAGGTATGATTTTAAAAGACTTCAATAGGTTTGTAAAATAATTGTTGTTCTCAAGAACCTGGCTTTCCATATAGCAAGAGTGACGGGCGGATGTGTACATATTTTAGAGCTAAAATCAAATTAATAAACTTTATAATTTTACTATCAAATCCATTTTCAATAAACATTTCAAATTTATATTCATCTAAATATATTTATTGTAACTCATTTTTACTTAAATATTTGTTACCAATTCGTCGATGCCAAATCATAACATGCGATAGTCCAGTAGATTTATAAAAAAATCTAATTTAAAAGCATTAAAATTGATAAAAGTATAAATCTTAAATGTGGAAATAATTCGAATATATTTCATTTTGTTGCTTACGTCCATCGAAAACTGCTCGTATTGCAGGCCTATGTAATCGGTTCTTGTAGAGAGGGATGAATGGCCTTGCCCTCCAACCTCAGGCAAAGATAAAAATAAAAGAGCCGGTACTGTATAGGAAAGGCTTGCCGTATTCGATAGAATGGTCATGATTTCAGGCCTTCCAATGCATGATGTCCGCCGCTTGGTTGATTTCTTGAGACGCATTTGTATTGGTATGCCGCCAGTTTGGATAACGTCTCAATTCTGGAAAGTATACCGACATTAATGAGTTGATGGGGAAATTCAAAAAAAGAATAGCTTCTGGACATATCTAAGTAATTTACAGTCACAGGACTTTGGCCACAAACACAACGACCCCATACTTGCTGGATTTACATTACGAATATATTAAATTTGTATCGACTCTTATATTGTCAAGTCCTTTCCGTAAACTAAGACAACCTTCATAGACTAAATAAAATATATTTATGAAAAATTATCTCATTTTAAAGTTACACAATATATAATATTAAAAATCTTTATATTTCGTGTTGTACTGTTTCGCTACAGTTCTTTTTACTAGATTCTATATTTGTGTTTTAAGCGAAACATTTATTTTCGCATAAATTTAAGCAATTTGTCTTTCTGCATTTAGTTTTAAGCTTTTCTCCTTTGCGCTTTAACATTCGTTGCATCAAAACTTTGTAATTTGTTATTTATAAACATGATTCTGTCAGTTTGTTTTGTATGTTAATATCTGTATGCACTTTCCTGTTTCAAACATAAATGTATTTGGAATACACTGAAAGAGAGTGACTGGCAAATATAAAATTTTCATTTTTATTTTTAACCAACGATGTAAAAGTTATGGAACAACTCATTCGTAAATGATGGAAAGTGAGTTAAATTCGAAAAAATTATGAATTTATTTCTTCGCCAATGGTCGGAAAGAAATATTTCGGCTGAGGATCAGGGGCCCATTTTAAATTTTAGTTCAAAAAATCCTAGGTAGTTTTGAATTCCTCATTGGAACCTTCGAAGATATTGTTGCTGTTTTCAAATTGTATACTCTTGCCTAATATGCCAATGACAAAAAGCCAAAGAATGTTTTAAATATTTTTGAAAGGTTACATATTTGAAACGGAGAAACGGAGATACCAATATTCGCAACTATACCACTATTACCAACTATCAATTTTTAGGGATATATACAAAATTAGGGTAAACATCACAATAATGGTAAGATATATCAAAAATCTGACAACAGATTCGTAAAGATAACTCACAAAAACCTGTAGACGCATATCTCCTCCGAAAAAGCATAAATGGAGTATACGACATAACAATAACACTGTGTGTAATTTTTTAAGTCATGGCAAAATAACCATATACGGACACCACTACGTGATAAAAGACTAAAAAAAAAAGACCCGTGTTTCCCAATTTTTCCCAAAGTCATGCACTTTTTTTTTATGGGCCGCCAAAGATTTGGGGCCTCGGTATCATTTTCGTAAAAATGTGATCATTTTCTCAGGCTCATATCTTGCAAACCGTTCAGAATTTCGATTTTCTCTCTGAGGCAAAGTTGTAGCTCTTGTCATAAAGAACAAAAATTGCGAAAATTCTGAACGGTTTGCAAGATATGAGCCTGAGAAAATGATCACATTTTTACGAAAATGATACCGAGACCTCAAATCTTTGGCGGCCCATAAAAAAAAAAGTGCATGACTTTGGGAAAAATTGGGAAACACGGGTCTTTTTTTTTTAGTCTTTTATCACGTAGTGGTGTCCGTATATGGTTATTTTTTTTCGTGTTGCACTGTGTAATCAACCGACGATATGGTGCAAATTAAATGGGGGGATAAAATTGTCCCTCTCTTGTACATTCTTATTATGAATAGGTATAGGAAACCATGAGAACCTTACATTTTAGGTCGATGGACACAGCTTTAAACTGGCATTCCCATGCACATCTCTCCTTATCATTGAATTCGGAGACAGCAAGTGAGGTTCAGCCGAACAGCGTGATCGAACAATTTGTTTTGAGTTTTATTTTGATTTTGCTTCATCGAAGTATTTTGCTTGCTAAGTGCATCTGATAAGTTTCTTGCTCGGTATGAGGCGCCAAATTACCCAATATAAATAAATTCCAAAATTTGCTCTTATTTTTTTATTTATAGATTTGATATGCACGTCTTTCTTTTGTTCAATGAGTTGTAGTGGAATTTTGCGTAGAATATTTTTTCCATACACACCATCTCCCTAAAATTCAGTTTTTTCAGAGATTTTACCACTAATTCTGAATAAGTAAGAAATTAACCCATGAAAGACATTTAAAGTTTAACACGTTACGCCCCCGTTTTAGGGGTGTTTTTTACCCTTTTACGCAAAAGGGGCTTAAAACACCCATACATTGAGGAGGTCGGGGTTTAAAATGTTCCACACAAATATTTTACGTAAAATTTTACACAAAATTACTGAACTCATCCTATACCTAAAATGTAAGGATCACATATGTAATATGACAAAACACGTAAACATTTTATTTTAAAATCTCTACCAGAAATCGTTGTCAGGACCTTGTAATTTTTTTTTCTATTCCACAGCGTTATTATTCGAAAATCGATCTAAAGCACTGCAACTTTACAATGCACAGTGGGGCCGATTGATAAAAACACAATTATAATATAACAACTTTTAAAGTGTTGTTCTGATCATTTTGGACAATACTAGACTTTTGTAGAGGAGGAGACAGGCTTTCAGAATATTCTACACCGATTGAACGAATCATAGTACGTTTTTCGGGAAAACATTGTGTTTTTACAGATTGAAAAAAATTTAAATTTTGAGAGCTTTTTCAAATAGCTTGAGATACACTCCGGTTCACTTATTTAAAGGCACTAAAAATTCCATGTTCAGCAGCCTGTATCTTTTGCAATTTATAACCGATTGCAGAATTTTAAAATGGAAATCGAAGCTAGACATCTTGAGACAAAAAAAAATCATGACAATAGTGGTTTCTCAACTAAATAAATTTTTTTGAGCAACTAAAACAAAAAGTCCAAAAATGTGCTATTTTTTTTTTTTTTGGTTTACTTGAATAAAGGCACTTTATTTTTTATTATTTTTAAAGTAAGCGATGGTTTTATGTAGGAAGCGTTTGTTTATTACAATTTAACGAGTCAAAATTGTAAAACAAAAAATTTTAAATCTATCGGAAAAAACTAAAATCGATGTTTACCATTCTGGACGGAGCCCAACAATTGCCGACAGTTACATCAAAGACTCCGAGGGTTTAAAGGAAGGGATTCATTGTCTTTATCTACGTATGAGAAAGGAAAAATCATCAGAATTGCTTCTAATTCTGCCTTATCCTTCTCAAAAATAAGAGCCCAAGCTGGAGTGGAAGGGAACAAGTCATCAGTACGCTGACTAGTTAAGAGCTGTGAGTATCTTAAATACCTGAAATTACAAAAACAGCCGCCTCTGAATGCTCCTCGTACGGGAAAGTTGCTTCAGTTCGCAAGGGACTACATGGTATGGGATGTGCAGCCAAGAGGTCATGTAAATGACTGGAGAAACGTTGTGTTTACGGATGAGAAGATCTGGGCAAAGAAAAGCGTTTTTTGAACCGACATCACAGCCGAGAGGGCGGCGTTATGGTGTGGGGTGCTATTACGTACTACGGCACCATCGATCTTGAATTTCAAAGTGCAAAAATGACTGGTGCAAGTAATAAAACGTTATTGGTATCGGCTTTTCCGAAGTTCAGTAAACCAGTTGGTCCCATATCTTGAATATTGCAACAGGATAATGCCCCTATACACAACGGCAGAGTAGTAAAGGATCTAAACATTATCAAACAATTCGCCAGATCTAAACATTATCAAAAATGTCTGCGGTTGGTTATCTCGTAAGGTTTGTGAACGAGGTAGACAATTTGATGACAAGCAGTCACAAATTCAGGCCATTAAGGATGCTTGTAGTCAAATTTCGTTGGATTAAATAAATTATTTTTATCTCTCAATGAAAACCCGTATATTTGAAGTTATTAAAAACAAAGGGGTTGTAGCCATTACTAATAGTTCTTAAATAAAGTAAAATAAATTAGAAAACTAGAAAAACTATTTTCCACTAAAATTAGTTAAAGTGCCTTTATTCAAGTGAACCAAAAAGTAGCACATTTTCGGACTTTGTTTTATAAATTGCTCAAAAAAAGTTCTTTAGTTAAGAAACCATATTCTCATGCTTTTCCAGCTTGCATTTCCATTTTAAAATTTTGCAATCGGTTAAAAATTGCAAAAGATACAGGCCTTTAAATAAGTGAACCGGAGTGTAACTCAATATTTTTCACAGTGGGTTTTTAATTGAAGTGTTTACATCTTAGTAGTGTTTTCAGATATATTAGTTTCCTCAAATAACCGAGTTATTAATAAAAAAATTAAAAAATTGACAATTTCCGATTCTGAATGGGAATACCTTAACAACGGTCGAATACGTTCCACAACACTTGGCAGGTTATTTGTTTGTCTTGCATAGTGGATTGTCAAAAGTAAAAAATCGATGTAATCGGCCTATAACCCCATCAAAGTGGTCAACTTTGACACCCTGAATACAATATTCTAAAAGCCCGTCTCCTCCTCTACAAGGTCTATTACATTCCGAACCAATACTTTAAACGATGTAATAAAGTGTCCGCCATCTAACGTTTTTTTTTCTTCAACTAGTGCTTATTTCGTGAACGGTAACACTTAGCTCATGTCTGATTTGACAGATAATTAGTTGTATCCTTCCTCTGAACGAATATGGTTGTGTATACGCTTGAACAACGATGGGAAACATTGCGATTTCGCTTCGCTAAGTGGGCCTGCGATCGACTTACAGAAGATACAGATTTTGCCTTGGCGGGTATGTAAACAAGCAAAATTGTCGCCTTCGGGGCACAAAAAACCCGCACGCATACATTGAAAAGCCGATGCACCCCAAACGAGTCACTGTTTGGTGCGGATTTTGGTCCAGAGCCATAATTGGGCCATGTTTCTTCGAAAATGAGCAAGGAGTGGCCGTTACAGTCAATGGAGATCGTTATCGGCCCATGTTGAACGAACGTTTGTTAACAAAAATTGAAGAGGAGGATATTGGCAACATTTGGTTTCAACAGGACGGTGCTACGTGCCACACAGCCGAAGCTACACTCAATGTTTTGCGTCCTGTTTTTGAAGATCGCATTATCAGCCGCAGAGCTGGTGTCGTTTGGCCACCTCGGAGCTGCGATTTGACACCGTTGGACTATTATTTGTGGGGTGCCCTCAAAGATAAGTGTTACGCCGACAAGCCAGAGACAATTGACGCTTTAAAGGACAATATTCGTGAAGCCATTGGTGAAATTCAGCGGCACACAATCGATAATGTGCTTAAAAATTTGGACTGATCGTGTAGGCTACTGCATGGCCAGCCGAGGCAGCCATTTGAACGAAATTATTTTCCATTATTAACCGGAAGGATTTTACTTTCAAATAAAAAAAGAAATTTGAGAAAATATTCTGTAGTTTTTTTTATAGTATTTTCAAAAAAAAAAGTTATTTGGCGGACCCGTTATTATTACCGTTTTTTTCCAATCGGTCTCACTGTCGTGTTGCGTTAAAATTGGCACTTGTAAGTAAAAAATAGAAAAAAGTATAATATTGAATTTTTACAATCATTTTGGGTATATAAGTATCATATTTTATCCTCCGAATATTGCTGACAAGTTGCCAAGAATTTTAAAAGCTACAATTCTTGCAAAGAGAATTGCCCCAATATCTCTGCCGTGATCCAGAAAATACCAAAAATATATTAAAATTGTATATAAAAATTAGAAATATAAACCTGATCTGCAACTGGAATCTTGTTTGGTACGAAACGAAAAATTGTGATGATCACAATTCCATTTAACTTAATTTTTTGGGTTTGGTTGAGGCTCTAGATCATCTGTTGATGTTTTGATGAATACTAATAAGAGTCTTAATCCGAAGTTTAATAGAGTTTCCGGTAATAGAAATTCCGGTCGCTGATATTTGTTTTATTTTGTAATTTATGTCATTTGTATTTTGAAATGGCAAAATTAAATACAAAAATTGTTGACGTTTTTAATTAAAATTTTATTTAAAACAGATTTCAAAGAACTGTTTTTCTCTTGCCCTCCTTTCTCCTGTTTTGCTCTCCAGCATGTAGTACTTCAATTAAATTAAGATAAACAACATCAACGTACCGTCACAATAACAAGTACCTACATCAATTCCGTTTGGTTTGGTGGACTTATTTGGGTGTGGTTACTGTACAGTATTGCGTGTTTGTGTTTGGGGTTCAATGTAACTACCTCATTGAACCCCAAACACGCAAAAGAGTGCAATGCCCAAAAAAAAAACAAAAACATCTCATTGCTCTTCCGAAATGTTGCACAAATAACCAATAACGCTTCAAAATGACGTGATGTGAATCCTCCATAATAAGCGATGTTCACAATTTGGAGATTTTGTTTTTATCATAAAGGGAATTTCTAAACTTCTTTAAACTGCGAATTAAGTAATTCAACGGCATCCTTTGAAGATTTGGTAGTGTTGTCAATTAATAAATTTCATTATGGCATCGCCAGTGACTAACA
The DNA here is from genome assembly GCA_963931995.1 of Phaonia tiefii. Classification (NCBI taxonomy): domain Eukaryota; kingdom Metazoa; phylum Arthropoda; class Insecta; order Diptera; family Muscidae; genus Phaonia; species Phaonia tiefii. Next base: position 320,126,945 of record OZ008367.1, on the reverse strand, counting down.
AGTGTCATGTCAATGTCCCTGCTGACTAGTCGATCCGATACAAAAACAGTATAATAACCCTGTACGTTTTCATACATTTGATTAAAATCCAGCAGGAAATATCAGTATTTTGTCAATAGTGGTGATAACCTTTCGTCATGTAAAGGGTGTCCCAACAAGAACGAAATTTTTAAATCTGGCAACATTCGAGGTGTCATTGTTTGACATTTGAACAATTGTTATTGTTTGCTAGTAGAAGGTACGAGGTTAGTAAAAATGGAGCGCTACACGAATGAAGGGAGTTCGTTAATTGGGTATTGGAGAGACAACATGAAAATACTGATTTTGCCGCTAAAATCATCTTCAGTGACGAGGCCCATTTCTATCTTGATGGCTTTGTCAATAGGCAGAATTGTCGCATTTGGGGCGAGGAAAATCCTCGAGTGATTCACGAGAAGCAAATGAAGCCTAGATCGTGCGATTTAACACCATTAGATTTTTTTCTTTGGGGTTTTTTGAAATCGATGGTTTACGCGAAGAAGCCTAGATCGTGCGATTTAACACCATTAGATTTTTTTCTTTGGGGTTTTTTGAAGGCGATGATTTACGCGAATAAGCCGACGACGACTCAAGCCTTAAAAGAGGAAATTGGACGCTGTATTAATGAAATGCCGCAGCATTTATGCAAAACGGTCATTGAAAATTTCATTAAAAGATAGCGTTTATGCCAGCAAAGCCGCGGCGGCCATCTGCTCGATATATTGTTCCATACATAACCTCATTCTGTCTACTTTACGATATAATAAAGTTTCACGATTCTTTGTTAAATATCTGTGTTTTATTTAAAATTTAAAAATTGCGCTCTTGTTGGGACACCCTTTATAAGACGGACAAGATGGCTCAAAATGTGGTGATCATCTGCTATATTCTAAATATGTATTATAATACTCGAGAACGTGTATGATATGCTGACCGAAATTAATAAAAATCTCAAAGAACATGATAAAAAGTGGCACATACATACGATATGTACACTAAACTGAACCCTATTGATGTATTAACATCTACAGGCGCGGGTAGGGACTAAATTCACAAACTGAATACATCCAAACACAGTTTGTCCGACTGCGATCACACAGATTGTCCGACTGCTATCACACAGATTGTTTGGCGTTAAACTCCTCCGAAACGGCTGGACCGATTTTTATGAAATTTCATGTGCATATCGGTTAGGTCTCAGAATCGGCCAGTATCTATTTTTCATACCCCTAAATTATAAGGCTCACCCACCCCAATATAGAACAAAGATTTGTCCGACTGCGAAACACAACTTGTCAAACTGCGAAAAAAACACACACTGATGTAGCGGCAGCGAATAATTGTCTTGTGTGGATGCGGAGCACTCTCAGAGCAAAGACGTATATACAAATAGCAAGAGAGCAACGAAAATTGTGTGAACTTGTGAAGTGTATGTACGAACATAACAATGTATGTATGTACATGTGGATGTTGCTTTGCATTCTCTTTGGGTTTTGTATTAAGCAGGAAAATAATGACACATGTGCTTGCACTGGGTCTTTAAATAATTCAAGTATTAATATAATTTAAATCTAACGTCATCATATGATTGAACGCGAAAAATAAATTTTCACGAAAATTTTCCAAAATAGAGAAACGTAATTGACAATTATTACAATAAATAAAAATGGTTTTATTGATGATATTAAAAACATATAAAATAATTATTAATGATTTATGCAAAATTGTAAATTTCAAAAATCGGACCTTTTTTGCGATAATTTGCGACAACTTGAATCAAATACTCTTCATTACTGCACATTATTTTATTATACTCCTCCACCATTCTCTCGCCCCTTTCGCGGTGTAGTTTACAATATGAAGTTTTTCGACAACTTTCAATAATTGCTGATAATCTTCGCGTTACGACCACGTTTCTGGCGGTTATCATATAAATTCATGCGGCAAGTTAAAGCGTTGGAAAAAGTTCAGTGGACATAATGGGCTTTGTAGACGAATTGTGAACAAAAACATGGTTATGAAGGCTTGAAAAGTCCAGTTGGTCCAATAACTGAAGCTTCGTGACAATTGAAAAGTGGTAGCCCAAAATATAAATATCTCTTTCCTATTATATATAGTGTGTCTCAATAAGATTGAATTTGTTAAATTTTTTTTTTTTGTGAAATTGGAAACTCTGAAATTTGGCAGCTGTCACATATGTCTATTTCGATTATTAAAAATCGGGCGCTTGCAACATAACAACCCATTATAATTGTGAAAAGTAATTTCAACAATTTGTGGAAAGTTATGCTGAGACCGCTCGCAAACTTCGAAGAATTTTCAAACGAGAACGTGCACCTAATGTGTCAACTATTCGAACCGTGGTCAAAAAATGTTAATAAACTGATTCGGTTATAGAAAGTAAGACTTCTCTGCGTCAACGATCCGGTCAGTCTCTTGTAAACGTTGCTGCTGTAAACGAGAGTGTCGCCGAAAATCGGAAAACATCAATTCAGCATCAATCTCAACAACTTGCAATTTACGCAACGAATTTTGCCAAATACCTCCACCTCCATGTCGACAAAATTCAGCTTACTCAGTAGCTCAAGCCATCAGACCATTGAAGGCGTCGACAATTCGTTCAATGAGTAATGGAGCAAAGTGAGGTCAATGCTAATTTTTTTAAAAAAAAAAACATCTTCTCCGATGAAGCGCATTTCCGTCAGAATGGCTTCATGAATACATAAAATTGCCGAATTTTGGGCTCAGAAAATCCTCACGCAATCCCTGAGAAGCAAATGCACCCACAATGAGCAACTGTCTGCTGCGGATTTTGGTCAGGCGGCGTGATTGTGCCCTAATTTTTTTGAAAATGAAGCCGACATTGCATTGACTGGGAAATGAATTCGTTACAGGAATATGGTCAAGCCATTAAACCATTGAAAGCGTCGACAATTCGGTCAATGGGTAATGGAGCAAAGTGAGCAAAAAAGGGTAATGGAGCAAAGGAGCAACAAAAAATCATCTCCGATGAAGCGAATTTCCATGTGAATGGCTTCGCGAGTACACAAAATTGTCGAATTTGGGGCTCAGAAAATCCTCATGCAATCCCTGAGAGAGAAGTGCACCCTTCAACGAGCAACTGTCTGGTGCGGATTTTGGTCAGGCGGCGTGATTGGGCCTTACTTTTTTAAAAACGAGGAAGAAATTGTAGTGACTGGGAACTGCATTCGTTACAGGAACATGAAACCGAAGTTCTTGTGGCCTCAACTGGTCGGTGTGAATCTGGACGTCATGTGTTTTCAGCAAGACGCCTCCACCTGCCACACCCCGCATGAAACAGACGATATATTGCAGCAACGAATTTAAGAACAAATTATCTCAAGCAATTCTGATGTCAACTGGCCACCAAGATCATGCGGTTCAACACCGTGTGATTTCCTTATTTGGGGTTTTGTGAAATTTGGGGGTTATACGAATAAAACAGAAAAAATTTCTGAGCTCAAATCCGAGATCCAACCGTCATCCGTGAGATACAGCCACATCTCTGTGAAAAACGCATGGAAAATCTCATGAAAATAGTAATGGCCGGTCATCAGAGCTGTGGGGGCCATTTGACGGATATGTTGTTGAATACTTAATCGGAATATATCTTCTTTACAAGCCAATAAAAAAGTCACAACTATCTCAAACAAAACGTGTCTGTATTTTAAAATGAAAAAGTGCATTCTTACTGAGACACTCTTTGCGTATCTCTTAGGCTGAGTACCATTAACGTATTTAATTATCTTCATTTAAATCTGTAAAAAAAAAATGCTGTCCGCATTATTTGTCATTTATTTGTTATACATTTTAATACCGCCATAAACTTCGCCAACTCGTAACACCAACATTTTCAGCACGTAAGGTTGTCACATAATATGTGACATAAAATCAACAACAAAAGTATACTAAAGTACGTCTGTCGTTCTTGTAACACTTGATAAATGCCTACAAATTACGGAAAAAACAAATAATTCGGGATAAGAAGGGACATAATACGCGCATAAAAGCGGCATTTTATAAAACAACATTAACACAATAGGCGAACAGTAACAACAATACATAAGGATAAACGCAAAAAAAATTGGAACAAATAAATAAAAGCATAACAGCACCAACTCACATAAAGAACATCGCGCACCATACATAGTGACACTTAAACACTGACGATATTTATTTGAAAACCTTTTTTAAATGAAGCAGATGAATAGTACTAGTACTGCCCGTTGGCGTCGAGTTGTACGCGATTTAATTAAAGGGAACTTCAAACTTGGAAGGTACTGGAAATATTTTATTTAAAAGACTGAAACAATGTGTCGGATATATGCAAAAAGATTTGAGGACTCAAATACCGCATATGGAATTTGGTTGCATATTAGGATGAACTGAAAAATATTTTTGAATGTAAAGAATTGGGAGACCCGAAACATGTGTATTGTATAGCACATTGGAAAGGACTCAGTTTATACTGCCTTTCATGGATATATATTTTTCCATAGATTAGTGCAACCGCAAAACATTTTTGTGTGAAATCAATATTCATAAATCAAATATCTGTTGATTCAATTAGATTTCTAGCAAAAGGAATAGGATAGGGTACAATGGAATATATGGAATGTCTTATTTAAGAGAAGGTAGAGAAAGAAGAAAAGGATTTTTTTTTTACCAAATGAGAATTTTTTTTACAATAGGTCCTTTTTCCAAGACTAGGTAAATTTTTAAGAGTAGGTACACTTATCTCAAGAAAAGTTATTTTTTTCACATAAAATTTACTTTTTAAAGAAAGGGTAGTTTTTTAAGAAAATTTACTTTTTTAGAAAAGATATTTATTTTTAAAAAAGTAATTTTTTTAAGAAAAGGTACTTTTTGTATAAAAATTTACTTTTTTTTTTAAGCGAAGGTGCTTCTTTAAGATAAGGTATTTTTTTGCAGAATGGTACTTTGTTTAACCTTCATCTCACCCTCAAAAATACTTACGTTGTCTTCCCTTGTGTGTGGTTTTTCACACATACGGTATGTCAACATACATTGCACTAGCAACATAATTTGTTTGTAGTTAAAATCATGATTTACCATCAATAACACAATTATATTTATATTTTATTGTCTGTTACATTAAATTAGTTTTTCTTCAACACAATTTATACAAACATTCGTCATTCGGTGGAACACTTTAGGATCCCTTTTGGACGTATGTTCAAGGATCGGGATGACATTTCTGAAGGTTCGTGGAGATGAAGATGTTGACTGGATTATCGACCTACTGGGCTCTCCCACTGATTCAATTATTGACTTGTTGCTAATCGCAGAAAGCAAAGATGCCGCTGATTCGGTTCATGGCACACCTTTTCTCATTGACATGTGTGATTGTGCAAGTGATATCCAAACTCACGCAAGAAAACTCGTGAGAATATTGCTTTGTTTGTTTTCCAATTTAGTTTCATATTTTTAAACGCGTTTAGAGCATATATGTCGATCATATTTGCAAAACCCGCCAACTGCCATCGGTACGCCTTTCTAATGCAATTGTAACAAGAAAACATTGTGTCAACTGTATCCACACCCACACTATCAAAATAAAAAGTATTCAAACAGACCTTTGATTTTATTATAATCTTGAATGAGTTTAGCAATTTTTCCCATCACATTCTAAATCATTCGAATCATGCATAGTGCTTTACAGTACTACGCAGTTATCGTTTCTTCCGATGTATGATACGAGTGTTATGTTTTCGGTGAATGCTTCTTTTGTTTTTGCGCTTCTTTTGTTTTTGCGCGACCACTGTTAGTAGCTCTATGGACAACACCGTTTGACCAAGATCATAGGAAGAGAAAACGAACCACGAACCTAATCTAAAACTACACGTTGACCTTGATTTTTCCCTTGATTTGATTTTTCGCTTGATTTTACCCAAATATGGTTGAATTTTCCATACATAACAAATTCCATATCGCACAGGCTTCTAAGGCATATATTGACGAAACTTGGATCTTTCACGGAAACCAGGCAATTGCTCGTCAATAGTAATACAATCAGATGGATTGAAATAATCAATAATAAAAATAATAGTTCATACCATTTGTCAAGTATTTCGCTAATTGGAGCTAATTTGTCCGTGGAGTTTATTTGACGTCTGCTCATAACGTCATTAAATCGAATAAAACGATTAGAATTTTGATGCGTTATCTTCCACATTATTCCTCTAAACATGGGTATTCACCATTGAACAAGTGCAACATTGTTTCATTCTTTGATAAAATTATTACTAATATAAGTATATGTAAGTAAAATATTAAGTTCATACCAAACATAGAAATATAAACAATATACCTGTACACTCCAGCCAAAATGAGAACAAGGATATATGCATGAAACAAGTTGAGCCGATTTCAATGTAGTTGTTGCCGCATTGCCCTTTTGCATTTGCGTTCGACAACTTCAGAATAACATTCTCAATTGGTGGTAGAAAAACAAAATAAAACCCGTAATCTTCCAGCACGACCGTGAACTGCATGAGGTTTCCATTAAAAACCGTCTTTTGGACAAAAAATGGATCTACGGATAAATTCCCTATTTTGTTCCATGGCATGAAATTTAGAATCAGGTTGACTTTCTTCCGATTCATCATTTTTTAATCGGGAAAATCTTCATCGGCGGAAAAACCTTCATCATCAAAAAGATTTAAAATAATATTTGACCACAAGAAGTGCTATTTCTAGTCCAACATATAGACCAGGTAAGCAACGTTATTTTTTGAATATCTCGTTAGCAAAAAGTATTTTTGAATCAATTAATGAGTTTTCTGTGCTAAGTTGTTGCTGCAGGAAATGTCAAGAAATTTCATGAACATCGCTTAACAATTTTTTTTAAAAATTTATAAAAAAGATTTAGTTTGTGTGGATTTCCACACAAGGGTGAGATGAAGGTTAATAGCCTGTTTTTGTAACTTAATTTTTGATCATTCGTACGCCAAATGACAACTTTTGGAAGAGCTTTCGTTTTGCTTAAAAAATTTGGTTCAGCGAAACCAAACACGAACGAGTCAAAACGTCAGAGTAGACAATCAGAAAATATCAATCGTTTAGTTCGTTTACAAATGTGTTTCTTTACGATTTACAAGAAAATTAATTAATTATTTCTAACCAAAAAGTCGCTACATGTCGCCCAAATGCCACGGATGCAATCAGTTTAAAATCACTTTAATTATCTCACTTAACAACTTTAATTGTTCCCACTTTTCTTCTGGCAATTTGTTGGTTGTTTATTTTATTTTGTCTGCAATCAGCTGCTTCCAATTAAACACCTGATAGAGCAGTGTTGCCCGCAGTTTGCTAAATTTTGGTATTTTCCAATGGAAAGGGCTTTTAAAATCAACAAGAATAACACATTGGCAACAATGTACTTTGAAATAAGGGCAGCTGGTAAAATGAGCTTTCAGTCCCTGACGAAAATGGAACAAAAAGCAGAGAGGTGTCAGTGGGACACCCGGTTGGAACGAAGTTCCTTTCGCTATATATTACGTATTAAATAAGAGGCACAATTGCATAAATCAAAATCGTTGGAGAATGCGAGCCATATTCATAAAACTTATTTTAGGTTTATGAAAGGTTTATTTGGCAAATTTTGTATGGAAAAACGTAAAATAAACCTTTATTAAACCCAAAATAATTTTTATGCATTTGGGGTAATTGTTTGAAATTGAAATAAATGAAGGAATACAAAATGTTTATTACTAATATTTTTAAGAAATATAAATATGTATTACTCGTAGTATTTACTGTACAAATATTTGCATGAAAGGGATTTTTGGAGAAACAAGCCGCTGCTCAATAAGATTCAATTTGGGCAAATGAGGAGGAATTGTCGGAAATGAAAAACCATTGTACGCTGATAGTAGCGGAATTTTTCCTTTATCCATAGCCTGTAACATACTTTAACAGTAGTACCGCATACGTAATTCTAAAATAAATTAATATATTTTGTAATATATAATCGTCTGCATGAAGTTAAACATTAGTAAATTTAGCATTAGACACACTTTCGATTTGTGGAGTACCTGTTCTGTTATTGTTGTTCATATATTCAACTTCGATAAAAGGCGTGAAATGCACGGCACGAACATGTAAATGTATAAAACTTTGGGAGTCATTGACTCTGAAATGAAGGAATTGTCTTTCTTCTCTTTTGGTTATAGTGTTAACGTAGTGATTATGAACACAAACATTCTGATTATATAATTTTGTAAATATGTCGATACAATCCATTTCTGCATACTCTGTTTCACTGCTGAGTATTGTTCTTGCACCGTCTGGATTAATGCACGAGTTCACAAAGGGTTAAGCAGGTAGCTGTTGCCGAATTTGTAATGGCGACATTGAGAGATTCATAATTTTTATAATAGAAAAAAGAAACAATTTCCGTCTGAAGGAATCTCCGTGTCCTGGTAAAAAATAACATGTGGGCTGTGCACAATTGCTACGCTGCTGATATGGAGCTTGAAACGAATCATTTAGCAGTATTTGTTCTGCATGGTCACATATTTGTATTTGTGAATTTGAATACTCGGGAGATCTTAAAATACCATACATAAAAAAATATCGGACATATATATCAAATTTATATTAGAATATACAGTAGAAAGACAAACAAATTAAAAATAATTTACTTACGCATCTGAATGACGTTTTGCAGGCAACGTATTTAATTGAATACTTTTATCTTGACATTTTCTTTTCCGGCGACATTCCTTCAAATTTTCAGTAAGACTAATATTGTTCTTGCTGATTTTTTTTCTCTTACGATATTCTTTACATCTTTGCGTATTTGTTGTTTTGGTTTTAAGTTCAGTTATTGAAAAATTTCGAATTATAAATGTAATACATACATATATTTTTAAGCGGTTTGAATTGTATGGGCGCAGAAAAAGTATCTGTTATCCGCCCCTAAAATTAAAGCTTGTTATGTTTTATGAATACACGCAAAATATTAACCTCTAAAAAGCAGGTCTTTTTCAAAAATTTTGACTTTGGTAGGCTTTAGGGCCAAAATAGCAAAGGAGCAATAAACTTTGATCGATTCAGCGTCCAACGATACCATAATTATGTATGTAGGTCTTACAGAAAGGAAGTTTTTAAAGATTTTAGTGATAAAATTGAATACTGTTGTCATTGATTTTTGCAGAATATTGCTGGGAAAAAGACTTGCCAGGACATGTTTTGACATGTATTCCATACCGTTGGATGCGCCTTTAAACACCCTTTCATATGACACCAATATTGTACATATTGTCTTTAGTTAAACATAAAAAATCTTTTAAAAACTCAAAAAAATACCGTTTTTAAAAACGGTCCAGCTCACCGGATCTTAATCCTAGGCGCCCAATATTTTGAGAATCATCAGAAAACAAGCCAAGGTATATTTTAGGTGGTGGACAACAAACACTTTTTTTTTCCCCATACAAAATGAGTCGCTCTAATATACATATTTAAAATTCAATTTTTATGATAGAATTGTAAAACCTGTGTCGTTATCAAAATGTTGTAACAAATTTTTGACAAAAATATATTTTTTTCTAGAATGTACTTAATAACCATAATTATCTTCGTATAAAAAATTTAATGTTTCCATAATCAGTTCTCAATACGCGTCGTTCGGGACCCAACCACACTTGAAATTCCAAACACATTTCAGTACAGCCTATTGTACATGTTGTATTTCGAAAAACTTTGTACCTACAATGCCTGCAGAATAAACATTCGGACTTACCTGACTCCATCATCACTATCCTCAACTTGCACTATTTCACTTTCATAAATCATTTTATGTTATTTTATACAAAACTGCTGACAAAAATATTACTAAGTATAAGGCAGTTAAGCAGTTCATTCATGAATATGATTTGAATAGAACTGACTTCAAATTATTGCAAAGTATAAATCCAAAAATGGTTTACAGTTACTTTGCTTGAGGTTAGCAAAAAAATCAAAAACAAAACACTTACGCAAAGACACTAGATTCTAGTGAGTAGATCATCGTGCCAGAAAACCACTGCGAGGCATATAAGTTCTAACACCTACACCCAGCGGGAAATTGTTATATGAAATATATGAAATAATCGATCACTTAGTATGAAAAAACACAACATATCCAAACAAATGGAACACTAAACGGAATATTAACACAATTTCGCGCTGGGCATGTGCTCAAACATAGAAGCAGAGCGACCGTGCTCATTTGGTTGTTTGTGCTTGCCTCGCAGAGTATTAGGTCTATAAAGATGTTGCACTCTTAACAAGTAAAGCAAACAGATGCTGTTGAAAGAGAAGAATTATACAATGTACATGTTTCTCTTAGCAAAGAGAAAACTTATGTCGCAATTTTTGGCCTAGCCCCCATTCGATACGTCCGATAAGGAACTTCGTTCCAAAACTCAAATATAAACTAGATCGCCTGGGTAGCAATCGCACGTCTGTTTAAACAAAAAAGTTCGCTGAGCAGGCTATAAGAGTATGAATTAGTATATTTTGTGACTATTTTTAAGAAATGCCACTTATTTAAGAAAATGTTCTTAGCTTAAACTTCTTTCTTTTTGGCTTTTCTAAATTTGCTTTTATTGGGTTCAAAACTACAATATATACTAAATATTGGTTACAGGCTCCACCTAGAAATCTTCCCATTACACAACATATGTTGGTCTAGACACAAACCAAAGCAAAATTACTAAATATAGTTGATAATACGGGGTTATAGCATAAAAGATCAAAAAAACGATGTTTAATTTGTTTTCATTTAGACCCCATTCCGCAGCATGCGATAAGGAACTTCGTTCCAAAAATAGTCATTTGTATGTGTACAACATCATTGCTCGACAACGACGTCTACGATTTTGTCCGAAAAAATTTAGACAAATTTTGAATTATAATGCCTTTTAATCTAGTCCTATAGCATTTCGCAGTGTAATCAACAGATTTGCAGTTATGGTTGGTTGGTTGAAAAGGCTGCAAGACAGCACGCTGACTATCACCCTTAGGCTAAAGAAGCCCATTATTGTGATACCAGCAGTTTCCTCTATAGCAACTATTGACTAGACGTCTAGCCAATTTGCCCTTTCAATGAATTTATCTATAAGCCCTACAAAATAAACGTTTTCGGAATATCTTACTTCTCAGTCCTGTCAGTGCAGGGCAATCCAAGAGAAGGTGCTTCATCCTTTCCTCGTCCTCTTCCATGCAGCATCTACAGAGAGTGGAGTTCATATGTCCCAATTTTAGGGCGTGTTTTCCTACAAGACAATGTCCCGTTAGTGTTCCTATCATTGTGGATAACCTGCCTCTCGACAAGTTAAGTAGTTGCATAGTCCTCTTCCTGTGCACCTGTGGTCAGAGGACCCTGGCTTGTTTGCAAGTTGAAGTAAGTCTCCACCTGTCCTTGAACATATTATCGGCCCACTACCTGATCTGCAAACGGCAGATAGAGACTGACATACTAACACCTCCTTTTGCCGGCAGAACCTGTGCTGTAGTACCCTGTCTAGCTAACGCATCCGCTACACAATGGCCTGAAATGTCGCTGTGTCCCGGTATCCAGATGAGCCTGATGTGAAAATACTCTGCCATCAGCCTAAGTGATGAGTGGCATTCTTTCACCGTCAGGGACGTAGCAAACATGGCTTCCAGGGATTTTATGGCAACCTGGCTGTCTGTGTAGATACATATTTCCGGAGGGTTGTGACACTATTTTTCAGTAGTTCAGCAACATCCAGTATGGCGGCAATTTCCGCCTGAAACACACTACAGTGATCAGGCAGATTGAAGGCAATATTTCCATTTAGGTCCGGTGATTGGACCCCATAGCCTCCTTGCTCGTCCAACTTTGATCCATCCGTGGAAAATCTTTTACCAAGTATTCCTGTTCGGAATAGAAGTCCTTTTATTTGTCGCTGGTAGAAGGTAGGGGATACAGTAGTCCGTTTTTACGGGAATAGAGTAGATCCGGTGTAGTAATTCAGCGTGTCCGGAATGCCCCGATATCAAATGGGCCCAATCTCTGTTTCTCACCAGGGATGTAGCGGCTGTCGACTCGGCCATGATATCAGGAGTAGAGATGTTCAGGATATCAGTAAGTGCAGTACCTGACGTCGTGCCCATTTCCATACTAACGTTAATCAGTGCTGATCTTTGAATTTTCATCTAGGAATTCAGAATATATTTCTCTGGAGGGACCTCCGCCAAACTACGATTCCATAGAGAAGTATTATTCTGACTATTGCCGTATAAATCCATATGGTCATCTTAGGAGACAGTCCCCAGAGCTTTCCTATCGGCCCTTTACAGCAGCAAAGTGCAACAGACGCATTTTTCACCCTCTCCACCACATTCGGTTTCCAAAAGAATTTTCTGTCGAGAATTATTCCTAGATATTTGACCTTTTCCATCAACTGTAATTGCACCCCATTAACTAACGGCAGTTCAAATGCGGGTATTTTATATTTCCAAGAGAACAAGGTAAGCTCGGTTTTAAGTGGATTTCGAACTGTCCATTTCGCAGTCAGACTAAAAAAATTAAAAAAATAAATTTGTTTCTTAAAAATTAAAATTTTTTCTATTTTTAGTTTACCATTTTACAAACATTTCATGGGGACCAACCAAATTAGTAGACTTGCCTGTAGCCGATACAATTTACTAAAACCTTGATGCATTTTTCGATTACGACCGTGAAATCTAAGTAACCTACACAACTTTTTACATTTTTTAAATCATTTCTAGATTTTACATTTAGCACAAAAATATTTTTTTTTCGCTTCACGTTTGTAACGTTATTTTTAAAGTAGAGTGTGCTTGCAAAATTTAAACACAATGATCAATACTACGAATGACACTTTTTCCGAAAATCGGTAGGAATTACCCGGGCAGTCGACGAGTCTAAACTTATGTACTTTATATCCACTTTCAAATAACATTAATTCTGAAGTTTATTTAAAGCAGCAAAATAACCTACGGAGGCTGTCCCATTTGGGGGATAACATTTTTTGTAGCTTACGTTTTGACTGCCAAGTTTTTAAACGAATGGTATAGCAAGTATTTTCAATTTAAAGATGACACATGAACCTTTCGCCAAATAGCTATTCAAAGTAATTCCAATCTGCCAACCTAACACAGCTTAAGTTTTACCAACTCTACATTTGCCATTATTATTATGCCAGGCCCAGAAAATAAAGCATTTACCCATAGCCACTTGGGCCAAAAGGCTTATATTTCCACAACCAAAATAAAACTTTGTTAATGTATTTTTATATTGTCTTTTGTCCCTTTAGTTGTAATTCATTTTTCCCAATTGTTTTTATTTTTAAGATCATAAATACTCTAAACTTTTACTAACTGCTTCGTTTGTTGTAATCTAGATAAAGCAATAGGCTTTTAACGCTGCCTTACAGAAGCTGATGCATAACATCTTAGTACAGAAAATCCTAAAAGAAGAACCTTTTTCAACGCCTAAGTACTTCGTTACTTATAATGTAAATGTCTCTATCAGTTCTTTTGTTGCTGCTAATGTTCAAGCCATTCGTCAACACTGTCAGGCATTCACTAATTTATTCCATTTACAAGTCAATTTAAGTTAGTAACATCTGGGGCGAAAGCTGATATTACTTAACTTTTATCAGGATACAAAAGAGCGAAATATTAAAATGCTTTGTGTCTTTTCTGTCCAAGGTATTTGCGACATTTTATGTTTGTTTTTATTTTTGTAACCGACCATTAACAATATAAAAACATGTGGATTTTTTGGCAAACAAATTATCTTTCTCGGACTTGAAATTTGTAAACCTAAAAGCAAGAGAATTGTTTAAATTTGAAAGTGCGTATCTTAAAGATTCGAGATGAAACTAATGTAAATTTTTCAAAACTTTTTGTTTATTTGAATTATCATTTTTATCACCCAGCTGTGAAAAGAAAACAGAAGTGACTACGCGGAATGTATCCAAAATTAATTATTAACAGTGCTTAAGAACTTTTTAAAATTCTACATCCATTTCTGGAGTTCTTATCTGCTATGACGCGTCCATTCAACACTAGTGCTTAATCTTGTTTTACGGTAGGACTTCAAATAAAATAAAAAAATATGTGAGATATTTGATATTGATGCTCATCTTGTATTAGTTGTGAGTTCCTGTTAGGTTTTGCATATGGTGCTGCTGTTCCAGTAGTTGTTAGTATTCTTTAGTCAACAATGTGAAACTTTTGCTGTTGCCATTGCTGCTTCTAGGTGATGGTTTTATTGTCCGTACCAGCGTTGAAGCTGTTATTGTAAATTATATATTAAATCAGCACTCTAAATTTAGATAGCCCTAAGTGGACTTCAGTGCTGATTGATTATACTTTATCTAGGTTGACTTGCATTCGTGGAACATCATGTCCTGGCTCTACCAGAATTTTTCATCATTAACTTGTTACAAGAAATACGCAATTGAAATTCCTGATAGACACTCGCGAACATATAACATTTTGTACAAAGGAATTTAAAAATAATAAATAAAGGAATATTCCCAAATGATTTAAACACATTATTCACAAAATGTTTAATGCAAAAACAATGCCAGAATAGTAGACAGCAAAGAGATATTAAACACGATCCAAAGAGTTTTGCAAAGGAAATACGATAATGGTGGACTGTAACAAGTTATTAAACACGATGATGGAAAATTCAAAGGGGGTACCTGAACAAATTGTTTACCGAAATTTATGATACGTTTTCTTTTATAAATATGAATATTTCTATGTGTAATTTTAACTGTTTTCTTTTTGTTGCACAATTGATAACCTCTTCAAGCAGTTTTCTGGGTAACTACATTAGTTTAGAAGTTAATGGTAATACCAATATTTATGTTGTCGAACAAATATTTCCGGAAAATTGTAGCTTTACTGCTTTCCTGAAGAGTTGTTAAAGACGCACAATGTTTTTCAAAGCCCAGCCATAACTAACGGATACGTATATCTCTGTCGGACACAGAACAACATTTCCGTCTAAGAAAAGTGTAAAAACTAATATCTTTTCGCAAACCTAAAAATGTTATGACTTCTCTCATCGGCGCCTTAGCATTCATTCCACATTCTAACTATTGTATTCAAAACCGAAACCGGTTAACTGAATTCCTACCGGTTAACCGTAAGTCGGTTTTTTAAAAAGTGTGATTTTCGAAGAATCGGCTTCACCTGTTACTCCATATCAATTAACCGGTTTTTTCGAATTTTTTTACACAAGTAACTATTTATACTTTAAGCTGCTAGTCTGTAAGGACCTATTGACCATAGACTGAATAAATAAATGAAATGAAATGTATAACAATGCAGAATTACAAATATAAATCCTTTTTCATAGCTCACAATGGTTACGGACACCATCAAACAGAAACAAGTGACTTTGCCAACGAATTAGTTTGCCAAAAATTTTATGAAATAAGTTGTCCAAAGCAACTGAAGTCATATCTGCTAACTATGATCTAGATGTAAGTTTCGGAACTAGTGACACAAGGTAGTATCTTATTAGTAGAGCCTCCAAAAATTGTTACAACAATAAAAACAATTGTTTCAACAATTTTAGGCATCATTTTGGAATAACCACAATCTTCGGCATAATTTGAAATAACCACAATTTTCGACTAATTTCAGAAAAAAATAGTTTTTACTGATTTTTGTGTCTTCCAGGAATGATTTAACAATATAATTTTTTGTCGTTTTCGCGCTGCTTCTTAGAAACTCTGTGCATCATATACAAAAATAATCTGCTCTGGGTAGTTCCCTGTCCGGGTACTGATCTTTCGCTCTCTCTCTCTCTCTCTCCCTTTCCCTCTTCCAAGTCCCAGTTATGTATTATTGAGTGTGTGTGGGCTAACACTTTTTGTGGATATTTTCGGAAAGAAGAAGAGCTTAACACACATTTTTTCCTACACATACATACACTCCCAATACAAAATAAACAAAACATGTGAGAATTGACGACAGCGACCGTTATGTTCACGCTATGTTGTCACGAATCAGTTGTCTGCAATTTTCCATCAAGTCAACATCAAAATGCCGAAAGATCTCATATCTCGTGCGAAAAAATTAATTGGTTCAAGTATTTTATTTGAGGTGCAACCACGTAATAATGTAGTGAATATTTCAAAGTCACACAAACAACGAGCTCAAACGAAAATTCTGCAGCCATCGGTTGGAAACGCAATTGCAAATGTGAGCCCGGAACAGTCACGAATGAATTCTTATTCAACCAAATTGGCATCGGCTTTCCTTGAGGCTGGAATTCCAATATGGAAATTACGTCATCCGAGCATAAAAAAGTTATTTTTGGAAGAACACAAAGAAGTTTTGCCGAGTGTGAATACGTTCTACAGTAAAATTGATCCTACATACAACTACACACTGCAAAAAGTCAAAAAACACATAGGTCACAATCCTATTTATTTTATAGCTGATGAAACTACCGATGTCCACGGTCGTTACGCATTATTTTGGCTGGGAAATTCGATGGAATTCCTTTTGCTCCAATGTTGCTGTGCACATTTTTCTTGGATAGAACAAACAACGCAACAGTGCAACAAAGCATTCACAAAGCATGCAATATACTCTACGGTGCGGACGTGCCATTCGAAAGAGTTTGAATGTTAATCTCCGACCAGGCACCGTACATGTTGAAGGCTGGTAGAGGGCTGACGGAAACATCTCCAAATCTCAAATGTATAACATGTTTGGTGCATGCGTCGAACCTAGTTTGCGAAGAAATTAAAGACATTTATGAAGAGGCTAACAAATTCATAGCTACTATGAAATTTGTCATTTGCCGTTTCCACCTGAAGCCATCCAAACTCGATGGGACAGTTGCATGAATGCTGCGCTCTATTATGCAAAGAATTTCTCTGCCGTGAAATCATTTGCTCTTGCTTTGGATGACGATGTCAAGTGTGTCAAACAACTACAAGCGTGTTCAAAAAAAGATACGCCAGAAAAAGAATTGATGTATATATATATAAATATATATCAATTTTTGACTGAAGCTATCACGAAATTGGGAAAACGAAATCTGACTGCAGAGGACCAAACGGCAATTTTGTCATCGGTCAAACAATAATTATCAGGGCACGTGTTAATAAAATTGGAAGTGAGCATTTCCAAGAACCCTGATATAAATTTTTATGAAGGTTTACCCGTTGATAAGAAAATTGAAATGATGTATGCACCGATGACATCCGTCGACGTCGAACGTTCGGTTTTATTGTACCGGTATATTTTATCCGATCGACTTCACTCGCTCACAGAATCGCATTTGGCGATGCTCAATGTGATTCAATACAATATCTTCATTGATGACATCGGCGAGCAGGAAAATTGATCAATTTTTTCCCTATTGTAATTCGAATTTTTGATTTAAAAATTAAAATCGTTTTCACAATTAAAACACAATTTTGCGTCGTTTTTTACCACAATTTAACAACAATTTTCAGCAATTTTTTAGCACAATTTTTGGATTCTCTAGATATTAGTACTGCATAAAACAATAATCCGTATTCACTATCCAGAAAGATATACAAAACGTTCAAAGGAATATTAATTCAACGATGATTTTGCCTAACTAAAAAAACCCTGTCCCATTACATGCCATGAAGGGATTAGGGACAGCTTCACACAACCAGTTATTACCGGCTTCGAACGGAATTTCGAGATACTCGAAAGTATCGCCATCACTCAGTGACGTTGCCGTTGTCGAAGGAAGAGGTCAGAGAACCGATCGAACCCACGTTCTGATGCACAAGAGCCGCGCACAATAGCCATTGCACCACCACCGCACAGTGAAGTTCAATATTAGAACAGATAGGTTGAATAAAATAAATAAATGTAAGGTGAAAAATTTGGAATTTGAACCCTCCATTATATCGCACACGATGATAAAGGTTAGAAATGTACGAAATGGGTCGCTCTATGCTTGAAGAAAATTGTGAAATATTAGAAACTTTCATCAAAATTTCTGAGCGTTCAACTCAAAGTGTAAGAAATCTACGAAATATATTCGATAGAAATAGATTCCATCAGTGCCGATTGTGGATCAACTTATGAATCGAATTTCTCAATCCGGGTTCTTATTGTAAAAAAGTACTCGTCTACGTCCTTGTCCAGTGGAGAATATTGCCGCTATAGCTGAAAGTGTGCTGGAACAGCCATCAAGATCAACTCGCCACCGTTCGTAGCAAATTGAATTTCTATAAAGACCTCGGTGCGAAGACTTAAGTTCAAATAGTCCAAGAATCGTAGCATCGTGGCTATCCGATGCGTTTTCACTATTTTGCGTTTCACTTTTCACCTTTCTTTGCCGATGAAGCTCACTTTCACTTCGGGGTTACTGTAATAAACAAAATTCGGGCATTTAGGGTTCGGAAAATCAACACGTCGTCGACGAAAAGGAGATACATCCACAACGAGTGACTATTTGATGCGGTTTTTGGCATGATGGCATCATACGCTCATTTAAGCCTAGAGCAAGAAACCTTTGTTACCGTCAATGGCGAGCGTTAAAATGCATGATTATCACGTTTTTGTTCTACAAAGTTGAAGAGGATGACATGGACGAAGTATGGTTTGAAGAGGAACGCGCTACGTGTCACACAGCTAACGTTAAAATCCATTTTTTGCGCACTGTGTTCGAAGACCACATAATCAGCCGAAACTCGGAAGTCCATTCGCCGCCTCGCAACTGCGATTTGAACCCTCTAGACTAATAGGGTCGCAGTGAAAGATAAGTTTGTCGCAAACAATCCCAAGTCAACTGAGGCCGTAAAACACGATATAGAGGCCCAAAGAATCCAAATCGTAATTAAATTCGAAATTTTACATGGCCCACTCATTAGTTTCCCATGACATACCATGAAGGCATAGGATTACATACTCTGATTGGGACCTGAAGTTTTACACCGGTCCCGAGCGGTATTTTGGCAAAGCTATTTCATGACTATTTACTCGGTAGTTGATATCAAAATTCAAAGGGGCTGAATTAAAAATAAACGATGTTTATAAAAACATAAAAGGCCAGTTTCTACACCTCAGTTAACCGCAAACGTCGAAAAATTCGTAGAAACCGAAAACCGACATTTTCGAAAACCCGTTTTTTTTAACACACTAATTGCAGTTGTCGTCTTCGAGATCCCACATCTCTTTCTTTCTCTCATATGAACAGCTTTATTCCGTTACAAACACGTTTTTCTTTCTTACTTACACCCACTTGTGCTGAAGTTTTATAAAAGAAATTTACTTATAGTTATAAAACATGACTATTTTATATTTTTGCTAGTGTTCTACGTTTTATGGCTCATAGGAAATGGAAAAATATTCTGCTAAGAAATAATTTCAGATCGAATCATATATATTAACAATTTTAAATTATTTTTAAAAATCACACATTTTCGATCAATGCTGGTTGTAGGGTGATGACTCTCAAGGTGAGAATATGACATGTTATAACTTTGACAATGCCTTTGCTTCCAAAAACGTGTGCAAACCAACTCACATTTGGAACAAAATTTCTTATCGCACGTTACGGCATGGCGGCTAAATGAGTAAAATTAAAAAAAAAATTTTAACACTATTATGCTACAAACCAGTATTGTCAGCTATATTGGATACTTTTGCTTTGGTTTGTGTCTAGACTAACATATGTTGGCAAATTTCTTGTTTAATGGGAAGATTTCTAGGTGGAGACTGTAATCAATATTTAGAATATATTATAGTTTTGAACCCAATAAAAAGTAAATTTAGAAAGGCCAAAGTGAAAGAAGTTTAAAAACGAAAATTTTCTTAAATAAGTGCCCTTCCTTCAAAAAAAGTTACTTTCTCAAAAACTACCTATTCATATTCTTAAAGAAAGTACCCCTTTCTTAGCAAAAATACCTTATCTTAAAGAAGCACCTTTGCTTAAAAAAATTAAATTTTCTTACAAAAAGTACCTTTTCTTAAAAAAGTTTTTTTTTGTTAAAAGAAGTACCTTTTCTTAAAAAAGTATATTTTCTTACAACAAATGGCATTTTCTTAAAAAAAATACCTTTTCTTGGAAGAGTACCTTTTTAGTGAACAAAATAATTTTTCTTGAGATATGTACGTACTCTTAAAACTGTGGCTATTCTTGAAAAAAGGTCCAATTCTAAAAAAAAAATTTTAAAAAACTAAATATTTTTTTCAAAAAAATACCTTCTCTTAATAGAAATAACTTTTCTTACAAAAATTCCCTTTCTTAAAAATAAAATAATACCTTTCTTTTATTTTCTGGATATAAGCAGCCTTTGTGAAAATAAGTACGTTTTCCTAAAAAGATTACCACTTTTTTAAAAAGTACCTGTTTTTAAAAAAAGTACCTCTTTGTAAAAACAATTCATACTCTTATGGCTTTTTCTTGCAGAAAGTACTTCTTCATAAAAATAGTACATTTTCTTAAAAAAAAACATTATGTTTTAATAAAATAAGTACCTCTCTTTAAAAAATCACCTTTCGGGAAAATATAAGACACATTCTTACAAAAAGGATCTAAAAATATACTTTAACCCTGCTGTTAGATTAAGCCCATTTGGTCCAAATAATGGCTAGTTTTCTTTGTAAGTTTTGAACGGTGATATATACTGACTTCATTTTTCAGGTCACGTGATCTTTTTTGTAAACCAATGGCATCAGCAAAAACTAAATTTTCTAACTAGAAACAGGACTGAGTCAAATAAGAAATTACAATTTTCAGATTAAGGGACCATTTGGTCCATAGAATATATTCTTTGATTTTCTTTAGAATTATGTTCAAAATGTAAAATAGCAATAATAATAAAAATATTTGAGAATTACTGACCCAAGATAGATACAAAGAATACGAATAGATGGTTATTTTGTTTGTAAATTGCAGTATGGACCAAATGGTCTCTTAAGCTAACATTCGTTAAAAATACGAATCTTAGGTTAAGGGACCATTTGGTCCATAGTATATTTCCTTTGATTTTCTTTACATTTATTTTCAAAACAAAGATGATAATAATAATAACAATATTTAGTGAATATTGAACTAAAATATATACAACGATTGCGATTAAATTGATATTCTGCATGAAAATTGCAGTATGGACCAAATGGTCCCTTAACCTAACATTCGCATTTTTTTCCTAACCTAACAGCAGGGTTAAAAAAACACATTCCATAAAAAAAATTTTCTTAAAAAAAGTTTATCATTTTACAAAAAGTATCATTTCTTAAAGATGCATTTAAATTATCGTATTTTTCAACGGGCGCCTTAGGCGTGTTGGAACTAAATGATACATAATATAAAGCGAAATGAACTTCGTTTCAACCGGGTGTCCCCTGACACCTCATGGGAGTTTTTAATTCCGTCGTTAAAATCTGTAACTTTCCTACATAGATTTCAGAAAGAAGATTTAATGAAACACTGAAAGATTGATGATATCTTTCCGAAAAATTTTGCGATGTTTTGTGGTTTGAAAAGAAACTTGAGATTTGGGAAGTTACCCTTAGGAAAAGGTTTGATATGAATGAGCGAAAATTTTAAAAAATCATCGCGCGAACATTTTCACTGTTTAATTCTATTTTTTTATCGAGATAAATTTTTCAACACACTGTAAATGCAACAAACAGTGCCGGTAAGTAAAAACGTCTATGTATATTTATGTTAAAAAATTGTAAGCTTTCCAGTGAAAAATTCCGGTTTGCCACTAGGGACACTAATATTGTCAGTTTCCGAAATAAAAATAGCAACCCTCGTACTTATAATTATGTGGTATTTCCAGGCCTGCACGACAAAGGATTTTAGCAATAATACAGCATAATTTTATTTCCTAGGGTGTATGATTAATATATTATATCATACGCATGATTCAAAACTAATCAGTTAAATAAATGGGTATAAAAACATGAAAGGACACACGTTTTAATATAGCTCACATACAAATTCAACTGCCGAGAATAGTTCTTTAGGCTGTATTACGTACATTTTACTTTTAAATTAAATGTTATTAAATTAATTTAAAAAAACTAAATGAATTATTTGGGTTTTGACAGATCCACATGTAACTTCGAAACTTGGTTGTATATCACCAAAAAGGTATAGGATCTTCTGTAGCACCAAAGTGCTGTAGGTTATATTATGGTCTGCTTTTACCGACTGTAGATAGATTTGAACAGACCAACCAAATACCTGTTCAAAAATGTACATTCGCCAACTTGCGTCTGCACATTTGTTTAAAATTTGGCATACATATATATACATACATAGGTATATGAACATGCAAATTCCATACAATTTTAATGTTTCGTGTAATTTATTTGTTATTTCAGTTTGTCAGTTTACAGGATGGAATTAAAACCTTTTATCCTTTTTGTCGGATTACCAAAAATAAGCGCATCATCCTGTGGAAAAACGCAGTTTAATGAATTTTTTTTGGGTTTTATTAATTTTTAAAATTGTTTTTATTTATTACGAGTATTTCTCTTGTTGCTATGGTTATATTTTTTTATTATTTTTGTTCATTTAGCAATGGTATTTTAAACGTTCAAAGCACCATAGGGCTTACAACTGTAATTGCAATTTTTGCCGTTATTACATTCTGAAATTTACAATGTTGGATTTAGACTAAATTGAGATACAAAAGTCTGTCCATTAGTATAATAGATAATTTATTAGTGAACTTTTTATTCTTACAAATAAGAGAAGTTTAAGCTATATCATTGTCAAAGTGTCGAGCTGCTGTAAAATCGTTTTTAACTTAGACAGCGACCCGTCTGCTTGAATTAAATTTTTAACCTTGTTTATATTCAAATAAATAATTACACTGTAAGGAAAATTTGAAGTTTTGAAATGACACACAAAAACACCGAGATACCCCAACTAATTTTTGGGTCATAGAATCCAGTGGTGTACTCCGTTTTAAAAAGTTAGCTCCAAATAACGAGATATTTCGATTATTCGAGATATTTCGATATTTCGAAATATGTAGTAGATTTAAGGTGATTTTTGATATTATTTGAGGGAAAAACCTGCAAAAGCTCTTGCTAAATCAATTTATATATTTTTTTTCGACAAACTGTAACCGCTGAAATCATCTATTTGGAAGCAGAATTAGTTTATCTCTTACAATTTGGGGTCATAATAATTATAATAATTTTGGGATTCGGGATTTTGGCATTCGGAATTTGGGGATTGGCATCCCTATTACAAACAGATGCTACAACATATATGTCAAAGTGTTTACTTTGACAGATTAGTCCCTACCCGCCGCTATACACATCAAAATATAAGCATTTTATTGACCATTTTGAAAAAATAGAAAAAAATGCAGATCACATTGCGAAAAATTATATATGTTTTGTTTTGTGTGTGGAAAATTTACACCGAAAAATCATCGACGACATTTGGTTGAAGATGCCCTCAACGCTTACAATCAGTATTTTTTGGTTACCCCGGCTGAAGAAATGCGAAATGTTGATCATTCACCTGAATTTACGTGCATCACATGTTTTAGTGCATTAAACAAATAGTGGAAATTACGGCGATATTCGATGCCATTTGGATTTCCAATGCTATGGACCGATCGAGGGGAACTTGATACAGAAAATTGCTACGCGAGCCAGAACGATGTAAATGGTCTCAATTGAAATTTAGATAGACTGTTATGGAATACACAATAATTTATTCTTATAGAACGATCTGGTTTTATATACAAAGGTGTGCCAAGTGCTCACGTACCAGTTCCACACAGTGATGAATTGCCTGTCCCAGTACATCCATCGACATACCAATATGATACTGCGTCCTATGAAGTACAATCACAAACATCAGCAACATCGTTCCATCATGCTGACTCTGACTAGCTTCAGCCAGTTATGCAATATCCGTCATTAATTTCGCAGGAACATTTAGATAGAATCGTTCGAAATCTGAAGCTATCTCAAAATAATGCAATAACTTTGGCTTCGGAACTAATAAGCGTCATCGTGCTGGTACCAGGTGTAACAGTTACATCTTACAAATACCGGCAAGAACCATATATGCCTTATATCATGCTTTCCGAGGACGCAGCTTATGCATATTGTCAAGATATTCTGGTTTAATGAATGAAATGGGAATCTGCAACAATAATCCATCTTTATGGCCTCTTTTCATAGACTCTTCAACCAGAAGCTTAAAAGTAGTCTTGCTATTGGAAAACAGCAGTGTTAAACTAGTGCCATTGATGTCTGCTCTGGGAATGTATGAGTCGTATGATACCATGAAATTAATTCTGGAACGCATCAGTTACGACGAACACAATTGG
The DNA here is from genome assembly GCA_963931995.1 of Phaonia tiefii. Classification (NCBI taxonomy): domain Eukaryota; kingdom Metazoa; phylum Arthropoda; class Insecta; order Diptera; family Muscidae; genus Phaonia; species Phaonia tiefii. Next base: position 320,102,568 of record OZ008367.1, on the reverse strand, counting down.
CGCATAAATTGTGATTCTAAGGTTCTTTCACTATTAGCTGGAATGAAAACTGGCTATACAAAGTACAGGTGTATTTTTTGTAAATGGGACAGCCGTTCACCCAGTACGAAAATCGAGATTGGCCAAAACGCGATTCGCAAGTAGTTGGCGAATTTAATGTAATTCGTCCACCATTGATCTCCCTTTAGAAAATAATGCTTCTGGATCTTCATATCAAGCTGGGAGTTGTAAAGAATTTGTTAAAACGTTTGGTTCGCGTTAACGAAAATGCATTACCATACTTCAAAAACAACGCTTTTCCAAAATTAAAAAATAAATAAATGGTTTCCCATTACATCCCATAAAGGGACCGGGGAGAACTTCTCACAAGCACTTAGCTATGCACTTTCCAGTTTTCACTCACTGATTGGGATAGACCGATTCCGAACGGTACTTTGAGAAGCTTTTTCAGGGCTATATACTCGACAGTGTCGCCGTCACTAAGCGAGGTGACCGTCGTCGAAAGAAATTTTAAGGTGGTTGGAGCAGGGATCGAACCTAGGATCTCCTGTAGAAGAGGCGCGCACACTACCCATTGCACCACCGACGGTGGAAAAAATAAAAAATTGACAAATTAGAAGAGGGTAATTTTGTGTAACTAAAAGTGTGTCACTGCAATATATTTTATATCAATTTTTTTTAACAGGTGTAGTTAACGGTCCAGATATACGTAAACTTTTAAGGGATACGAGTTTTTCTGAAATTTTAGATGAAACTGAAGTAAACGCATGGAACCCAATTCGTGCGGTAATTGAAAACGTTCATTGCAAAAGTCGCTCACAAGAGTACCGTGATTATATTGATAACATGATGAAGCCGTTCGACAAACTTGGCGTTAATATGTCGTTGAAAATCCACAAGTTACATGCACATTTCGATTTTTACGACCGGCAATTGTCCACAGAAACAAACGAAACTGGCGAAAGATTTCATCAAACTATAATGGCATACGAAGACCGTTTCGCTGGAAAAAGAATAGACTCAATGCTTGCTGAATTCTCCTGGTCGATAGCAAACAAAGAGTACAAATTGAATAAATCCAAAAAAAAATTATAAACTCATCAAATTAAGAGCAATTATACTCCCATGTCCGCCTGAAAATTGACGTCCATTATTTCTAGATATAAATTTTGACAAATATTCATTTAAACAAGTTTTTAAAGTTTTGTCATTCAATTAAAATCAAAAATCGCCTTAAATCTACTTTTCAAAACGGGGTGCACCACTGGATTTTACGATCCAAAGTTAGGTTGACGTGTCTCCTCGGCGTGTTGGTGTGTCGTTTTCACCTACTTACAGTGATAAAGATTTGCATTACAATTAAATCACCCAGTACAAAAATTTGGCTCATCGGCCAGAGAAAAAAGATGCAGAGAATAAACAATGCGCACCTAATTTTTAAAGCTTCTATTACCCTTATCAACCGATAGCGACATTAAGCGGCTTCCAACAAGTGTTACTTAAATTTTTCCCCCCGTCCCAATTAACATTTAACCTCAAGCATTTAAACAACCTGAACAAGCGGCATAAATTGCAGCAAATTATTTATGGCTGATAATCAGTGCACTCATTTGGAAATTGTTACGCAACATTAAATTTTTAAAGTTAAATTTGTCGGCAATAAAATGGTTTTTTTGATTTAAAATCAAACGGAAATTTAAATCATATGAAAACACTTTTGATGACATTGATGTTTACAATAATATGTTAAATATTATTCCGGATATATTATTAAGATATTTAAGGTTATATTTTGCATCAGAGTGTATCAAAAATACTTTGTAGAGCAGGAATAGCATTTATATTTTACATATTTAACATTTTATTTAAATTTTTTTATTTTACACAAAAAACCCAAGATCTACATGTTGCAGATGGAAGCATTAGAATAGCTGATGTAATTTGTTTTCATATCATTGAGGTCCAAATTTAAAAATTTCGTATATATTTGTGTGTCTATACATATACAAGGTGGCGCAAAAGTAATCCTCCTATCAGAAAATGCTATAAATTTTGCGATTGGCCCCTAATGTCAGTTCTGTTTTGATATTTGTGTAGTAAACACATGCGAAATATACGTTAACAACAATGTTACGCTACACTGCTCCAGAACGCGGAATATTGCTGACTATTTATTTGACCAATAATCGGTCGGTGACTTTGGCACAACGTGAATTTCGTCGCAGATTTCCTGGCCGTCGAACGCCTACTGGTGAAACACTGCGACGTTTAGCCGCTCGCCTCGAAGAGACTGGCACAACACGAGATGCTGCCAGGCGTGGCAGACCCCGGAGTAGCCGTTCTGCAGAGAATATTGCTGCTGTAGCCGAGGATGTCATGGAAGCGCCGTCGATGTCATGGAAGCACCGTGAGCGCTACAGAGCAATGATCAACGAGTTCTTTTTGCCGCAACTTGATGAATTGGGATTGGAAAACATGTGGTTCCAACAGGACGGTGCAACGGCACACACTGCACGTGCCACAACCGATATGCTGAAGGATACATTTTCCGGGCGCCTAATCTCCCGTTTTGGCGATTTGCACTGGCCAGCAAGATCGCCTGATTTGACCGCTCCAGACTTCATTTTGTGGGAGTCGCGGGTTTATGTCAACAAGCGTCGGACTCTTGCAGCTCTTAAAGACAATATCCGTCAAGAATGTGAGGACGTATCGCCGGAAGTTTTGGCCAAAGTGATGGAAAATGCCATAAAAAGGGCTCAAATGATAATCAACTGTGGCGGCGGCCATTTACATGACATCATATTCTCGACTTGATGTAAAAAAAATGAAAAGACCAAATAAAAATAATCCACAAGAAGAATCAAAGTTTTTAATTTTTTTTTTAAATTACAGCCAAAAAACATCGGAAGTTTACTTTTGCGCCACCTTGTACATTGTGGCGATTTCAACAGTTTCGGCCACCCAAACAAAAATAAAATGCCTGCTGTTGTTGGCTTCTATTACATCAGCACCTAATATTATAACCGGTAATAAATAAATCTTAACAAAAGCCTGTTCAAAATTCAACATACGTGTGTAATCTGGTGCTGCGAAGGTATACGGAGAATGGAGAAATTTTGTTTTAATTTACCTTTTTCCTGACGGCAAAAGCAAAATAATTTGTTTTAGTTCTCATGCATGAAATTATTAAGATTGTTTATTAAACACATACATGAATGCATTCGGGTATTTCACGTTAGTATGGAAACTAATTTTTACTTGTATTTGGTAGTAAAAGCAAAATAATCCAATGCCAACATGTGGCGCTATGAGCTACAAAATAGACTAAGTCTATCGACAAAGTCGACGCGTCTTTTCATCCAATTTACTTATTGTTTTGGCAATAGATTGATTCTGAAAGTATTAATCTTAAACTAACGAGTTCATCCACATTATTGTGGTTGATATCAAGAATAGTTTTTTCTAAAATACAGATTAAAAGTTTGTGTTTTTAATTATTTAGAAAAACTAAATTGTTGGAAAGTTTCCGGTAGAGAAAAACTGAGTATTTTTCTGCGTTATAACTGGGTTAAAACACGATACTCTAAAATTATAATCTTGTACTTCAAAAGCCGTTCAAAGTAAAAAAAAATTTAAAAAACATGAAGGATCGGTCTTAGAGTGGCATGTGGCCCAAAACTAGCTGATATAAGAGGGCCAGAGTGACGTCTGATATCTCTAATTATTGGTCAGGCCCAAGACCACTTGTGGTTCCAGCAGATTCGATTATATAATGCCAGCTATATATTTAAAGATATTGTATATATATATAATTCAATGTGACCAAATTGTAGGAAAACTCAATCATCAGACCAGTTAGTGGTCACAAAAAAATAAAATCTTGTTATAACTTACTTAACTACTTACTCAGGTGGTCTCAAACAACCCAGAGGAGTCAAGAGCCTTACAAAAATATTTCTCCAACCGACTTGATCTTCCGCTTTTCTGGCCCAGTTGGTAACAACAAGCTCTCGCTGGCTATATTCCACCTAGTCTTTCCAGCGAAATTTTGGTTGTCCTATTTTCCAATGTTCTTCAAGTACGTCTTCGAATACCTTACGCACTGCTTCATTCTGATCCGTTCTACTGACGTGGGCTTGCCATCGTAAACGGACTATTTTGGTACTCACATCTACGTCGATGTCGCGATAGAAATTATACAGCTCGTGGTTCATCCGTTGAGGATCGTCGCCGTTTTCTATTATTGGACTATATAGTTGTGGGAACATTTTTCTCCCGAAAAGTCCCAGTGATGTTTAATCAACATGCCCAGGAAAGCAAAGCATAAGCCTTTGTTTGATTTCTAGCCTAACGGAATTGTTTCTGTTTAAGGCAGACCCGAGATAAATGGATTGATCCCCTACCTCGAAATAATAACGGATATCAACGTTCACCCCTTTCCTCCAATTGGGTTTATGAAACCATTAATTTTGTACTTTGCGAAACCATTAATTTTGTACTGTCCTGGTTGTCTACCATACCCACCTTTGCTGATTCCATCACAATTCTGAAAAATACTGCAGTAAATTCTTTTAAATTTCATCAAATGATATCTGGCCCATCAGCATACGCGAGCAGCATGTATTGATAACACTAGGTCACAAATAACAAAATTTTCTCTGTGATTTGTTTCTAGCATACTTTTTCTCATTGATTTTGACCTACTAAACATGAAAATGAGTTTTAAAAATTTTTCTGTTGATTGGTTTTCGAGATACAAATTTTTAAACTTTTTTTTTAAATTTTTGGAGGTACACTTACAATTTTGAGCATATCTTTAGTCTTCTTTGACGTATTTGATCCTACTACTACTCAAATTAAAGCAAATTGAGCCGTCTACAACTCATTCTCAGAAAATTTTCAAATCGGGTGAGTAGTTTTGATGTTGGCGGCTTAAAAAGGTTAAAAAACTGCGTTTTTTTAGTAAAAATGTGGCAGAAAAATTCATATAAAAATTCATATAAAATACAAAACGCGATGCTAACAGCGATTTTGGTTTTTTTCCGTATAGCTGGCATTTTTCCAAAGAAAATAAGCACTTACTTAACAAAATCTGACAACAAATAGCGGACTTATAATTTTTTTGGTAAAACACCGAAATTCCGCTATTTCACGATATTTTGATTTTCATTATTTGCACAGCTTACCTACCCAACGCAAACGAATAAATACATTTGAACTTAATTTAAAATAAAGAAATTAGTCTTAGTATATTATTTTTTAATTTATTTAGAGCACTACATACTCAATGTATGGCACAATTAGAAATGGATGTGCCAGGTTAGCTAAACTAACGAAATTAACAAAATCAACGCCCATAAGAAATGAGTAGAAACAAACATATAACTGTACATTTTATGCCATGTGGAAAAACAGCTGACTTCTTCTTTGTTTTTTGTATTCGCTGCAATTGGTCTCACGTATTAGGGTCCAAATGTAGTCACCCATCATAGCCGTGTCATGATGCCGTGTTCGTCGCTCACGTCTCCTAAATTCTCAGGGAAAAAATCCAAATGAGAATGCAGAAAGTGTGTTTTAAGTGACATGTGCACTCCTACCCAAAAATGAAAAAAAACGAGAATTAAAACGCTATTTAACCCTGCTGTTAGATTAGAAAAAACTTACGAATCTTAGATTGAGGGACCATTTGGTCCATACTGCAATTTTCATCCAAAATAATAATTTTATCTTATTCTTTGTAACTATTTTGGTTCAAAAATTTCTAAAGCAAGTATTTGACATATCAAAAACATCCGCTAACATATCAAAAACATCTTCTAAATATTTGACATGAATTTACATTCGCTTGGTAATGAAAAAACTTACGAATCTTAGATTGAGGGACCATTTGGTCCATACTGGAATTTTCATCCAAAATAATAATTTTATCTTATCCTTTGTAACTATTTTGGTTCAATAATTTCTAAAGCAAGTATTTGACATATCAAAAACATCTTCTAAATATTTGACATGAATTTACATTCGCTTGGTAATGAAAAAATGTACTATTGACCAAATGGTCCTCTAATCTAAGATTCGTCATTTTGTATTTTTCTCAGTCCTGAATAAAGTTAGAAAATTTAATTTTCGCACATAACATTGTTTTATTAAAAGACCCCATTAGCAGAAAAATTTAGTCAGTATATATCACCGTTCCAAAGTTACAAGGGAAAACAGAAAAAATTTGGACCAAATGGTCCTAATCTAACAGCAGGGTTAAATTAACATTTGTTTCAACAAAAACCTACCCATTGCTTCATAGTTCTTTACCAGATCCTCAACTATGTCCTTATAATTATGGCTTTTGTTGTTTCCTAAAAAGTTTTCCACAACAAGCCTGAAGGAGTTCCATGCTGCGGCTTCGATGGGTGATAACAGCTTCGGGAATGTTTCATCTTTCAACATTTTTTTTATATCGGGTCCTGCGAAGACTCCTTCTTTCATATGGCGCCTAAAATTAAAATAAATTACTATATTTGCTTTGCTTAATGTGTTTAAATAAAAATTCTTACCTTCCGCCAGCTGCCCAGTTGGTTAGGATTATATAGCAAAGATCACATAGCGACTTAGGTGTCCATGATTCTGTGATATTTGGTGAAATACCAAAATAATTCAAATAGTGCAATTGCACTGCTGGAGTAAACGTGTGTGCGTGATTATTGTTTATAAACTCGCCACAAACATTGCAGAAATTGTCTGGATTGTTCAAACACTCGAACACACGTAGTCTTTTACTCATTGTCTTACTTGTTGGGTAGGTATTATATGTACTTAAATTCAATTTGTTTCACTTTTTACTCGTACTACTCGCGTTCGTAGACACTTGTTGAATGACAAAAAACGATAAATGAACACCTATAAATTCAGCAAGTGTGCGTTTCAAATTGTGGAAAAGTTTCCAAATAATGACCACTCACAAATGTGGGGGGAATTTCTGTAAAAAAATCCGATACAGGTAGCCATCGGGAAAACACACATCAATAAAAAAGTGTAATTCCCTTTAATTGACTGTGAACGGAGTAGCAGTCATAAAGGAACACGAAGAGCATCCACGCACATTCAGAAGCGTATATTACTCTGCAACCACAATCATAAAAATTAAATAACTATTTGTGTATTACTTATTTTTTTTAATTCTGAGAATCATAAAAATTACGCAAACGTTTTTTCCAAACAATTTTGTACATGTAAAGTGGGTTTGCCAAAATTCGTATCGTAAAATGCACCTGTGTTTCTATGTTCTGCATTTTCATTATACCATTTTCTTAAAAACATCGACGAAACGTCCCTACGGTATTGTAAATAGGTTTTTTACAATTATGAAATATTTGTGTTATTAATATTAATTTAAAAATTTTATCAAAACTGCTAAGTGCTGTGACATTTGAAAAAAATTTCCAAAAAAAAAATATTGTTGATTTCACTAAATTTTTGAAATTTCACGTCCCTTGCCAGAACAGAAGACATTAACCCAGGGTGGTGAAATTTTGAACAGAAGTAACTTATGTATAGGAGCAACTGTTCCGTTCTATTCCAAAAGGATTATAAAAAACTTGCTTTTTCGATCCCTCCTAGTAGGTTAGCTGTCCAAATAATGAAAATCAAAATATCGTGAAATAGCGGAATTTCGGTGTTTTACCAAAAAAATTATAAGTCCCCCATTTGCTGTCAGATTTTGTTAAGTAAGTGCTTATTTTCTTTGGAAAAATACCAGCTATACGCAAAAAAACCAAAATCGCTGTTAGCATCGCGTTTTATATTTTATATGAATTTTTATATGAATTTTTCTGCCACATTTTTACTAAAAAAACCCAGTTTTTTAACCTTTTTAAGCCGCCAACATCAAAACTACTCACCCGATTTGAAAATTTTCTGAGAATGAGTTGTAGACGGCTCAATTTTCTTTAATTTGAGTACTAGTAGGATCAAATACGTCAAAGAAAACTAAAGATATGCTCAAAATTGTAAGTGTACCTCCAAAAATTTAAAAAAAAAGTTCAAAAATTTGTATCTCGAAAACCAATCAACAGAAAAATTTTTAAAACTCATTTTCGTGTTTAGTAGGTCAAAATCAATGAGAAAAAGTATGCTAGAAACAAATCACAGAGAAAATTTTGTTATTTGTGACCTAGTGTTATATAATGTTAGCTATATATTTAAAGATATTGTATATATATATAATTCAATGTGACCAAATTGTAGGAAAACTCAATCATCAGACCAGTTAGTGGTCACAAAAAAAATAATATCTTGTTATAACTTACTTAATTACTTACTCAGGTGGTCTCAAACAACCCAGAGGAGTCAAGAGCCTTACAAAAATATTTCTCCAACCGACTTGATCTTCCGCTTTTCTGCCCCAGTTGGTAACAACAAGCTCTCGCTGGCTATATTCCACCTAGTCTTTCCAGCGAAATTTTGGTTGTCCTATTTTCCAATGTTCTTCAAGTACGTCTTCGAATACCTTACGCACTGCTTCATTCTGATCCGTTCTACTGACGTGGGCTTGCCAGCGTAAACGGACTATTTTGGTACGCACATCTACGTCGATGTCGCGATAGAAATTATACAGCTCGTGGTTCATCCGTTGAGGATCGTCGCCGTTTTCTATTATTGATGATGTTTAATCAACATGCCCAGAAAAGCAAAGCACAAGCCTTTGTTTGATTTCTAGCCTGACGGCATTGTTTCTGTTTACGGCAGACCCGAGATAAATGGATTGGTCCACTACCTCGAAATAATAGCGGATATCAACGTTCACCCCTTTCCTCCAATCGGGTTTATGATCTGCTTTGCGAAACCATTAATTTTGTACTGTCCTGGTTGACTACCATACCCACCTTTGCTGATTCCATCACAATTCTGAAAAATACTGCAGTAAATTCTTGTAAATTTCACCAAATGATATCTGGACCATCAGTATACGCGAGCAGCATGTATTGATAATTGAATGCCTGTTGACTGCTGCTTTTCTTACGGTGATCTCAAAAATATGTTGAAGAGATCGCATGATATATCGCCCTGTCTAGTAGTGGTTCAGAGGGATCTATTCCAATCTTTGTTAAGGATTTCTTGTCTGTCAGTGTCATTCTACAAAGAGTGTAAATTTAGTAAGAATACCAAGGTCCGACATAGCTTGGTACAGTTTACAGCCTTTAATAGCTCAGTAACTAGTGTTACCGGTACAACAGAAGTGTTGTTGTGCATAAGCCGGAAATTGGCTAGGAGGTGGCAGTGGACTCCTTCGTCAAGTTTATCCTCAACACGCTAATCTATATTAAAGTCTTCGAACAGTTAAAGCAGAAACGTGATTTCTCCATGTTCCCAACATATTATGCACATCAGTGACAAGATTTTTGAGCCTATCTCTACAAAAGGGTTTGGTTTGGCCTTGACAAATAAAACCAATTTAAATATACACCTCCTGCTGGTTCTATCCTTCACCTTCTCTCTCCAGTTGGTAACACCAAGGACACGGAGGGATTCATCGGCCTGGCTTTCCAGCGCAGCAAGCAAGCACAATTATCCTATTTATCTCCAGGCTGACGTTGTTGTACATCTTCACGGCGGATCCAAGGTAGACAAATTCATCTACCACTTCAAACTCAAATCGGTTGTTGACGTTCAAGTGCGAACCAACCCGAGAAGTTTGTATAGTCGTTGACACCATCAATTTCATCTTACCCTCATTAACAGCAAGACCCACCTTCGCTGATTCTTTTTCGATTCTTGTAAATACTGCAGTAACCTCTCGCAAATTTCGCCCAATGATGTCTGTCGTCTGAATACACCAGCAACATATGGCTTTCCGTGTTGAGGGTCTTGTTCGTATTTACTACAGCTTTTTTCATTATTATCTCAACTAAGATGTTGAAAAGATCCGTCGTCCTTGAGTGGGGGACCAGTTTTGAAGGAATCCCAAGTTCAGACTTAGCTTCGTAAAATTTTCCGCATATGAGGCTTTCGATAGCTTTGTAATCGACAAAAAATGGTATGTATCGATTTGCTTTTCATTGGTCTTTTCAAGAATTGAGGGTAGTGTGAATATTTGGTCAGTCGTGGACTTGCCTGGCCTAAACCCATATTGATACGGTCAAATCAGTTTTCCAACAATTGCCTTTATCCTTTCGAATAATACGCTCGAAAAGACCTTATACGGGATGAATAAAAGACTGATACCACGATAGTTGGAACAGACATACGGATCACCTTTTTTGAATAGAGGACATAATACACTGAGACTCCAATCCTCAGGCATAGATTCCCGTAACCATATACCTGATATAAGTTGATGCATGTGGGCAAGCACTCCTCCGCCATCAGCCTTAAAAAATTCCAAAGGTCCACAACTGGCCCACGAAAAACAAATCGATACATACCACCTTTGTGTCGATTACAAAGCTGCTTTCGATAGCCCCATACGAGGAAAACTGTACGAAGCTATGTCTGAACTTGGTATTCGGGCAAAACTGATCCGCCTCTGTAGAATGACGCTGACCAACATCAAATCAGCAGTGAAAGTGGGGAAAGACCTCACTGAACCATTCTGTACCAAGCGAGGACTTAGACAAGGCGACACACTTTCGTGCAATCTCTTCAACATCTTAATGGAGATGATAATGAGAAAAACTGCAGTAAATAAGAACAAGACCATTAACACGAAAAGACATATGTTGCTAGCGTATGCTGACGACATAGACTTCATCAACGACCAGAGAAACCTCTCGACTTGGTCCGCACTTGAACGTTGACAACCGATTTAATTTTGAAGTGGTAGATGAATTTGTCTACCTTGGATCCGCCGTGAACAAGGACAACAACGGCAGCCTGGAGATAGATAGGAGAATTGTGCCTCCCAATAGATGCTATTTTGGGCTCAGCAACCAGTTTCGGAACAAAGCCCTCTCTCGACGGACAAAAGTCCAGCTATATCAGACTCTCATTTTGCCTGTCTTGACGTATGTTTCCTAAACTTGGAACATATCGCAAGCGGATGAAAAAAACCTTGGAGTTTTCGAGAGAAAAATTCTCCGTAAAATATATGGTCATGTTAGAGAAAACGGCGGGAACCGACGTCGATGGAACGCAGAGCTATATAATCTCTTACATAATGTGGATATAACTAGGCGATTAAAAATAGGCCAACAGCGTTGGCTAGGCCATGTTGTCAGAATGAATGAAGATGAGCCAGCGTGAAAGGTTTTCGATAACGTACCCGATGGAAGCAGAAAAATAGGACGATCAAGACTCCGTTGGTAAGACCAGACAGAAGAATCCCTCCGTATCCTTGATGTTACCAACTGGCGAGAAAAGGCGAAGGGTAGAGCCAGTTGGAAGACTATGTTGAAATTTGTTTAATTTGTTTGTTTAATTAATATGTGTAAGAGGTCGGACCTCATAAGGTTGTAAAATGGTCAATAAAAGTAATGGACAAATTTGCAGTCATCCCCATTAAGAATTATCTTACGCTGTCGGGGCATAAAAAAGTTATAATTTTTTAAAAAACTCAATATTTCCACAATTTTAAGTTTTTTCAAGAAGAGTTTGAATATTTGTACTCCCCATATATAAGATCACAAACGCACAGACTTTCTTCATACAGTTTGGAGAAAACAACCTAATTTTATCGAACTGCTTCACGTGATTTTCACGTCAACGTCATGTGTATTTTTTGTTGTTCGGATGCAAATATATTGTGAGTTTGGAGCTTGTTGCAAATGTAATGTCTGTACCTGTGTCCAAAAACGTTGTGTTTGCTATTCAATAGAATTTCTTGGAGACACATTGACTAACATGCTAGAATATATGTGTTTGTGACGCAAATTTAGCTATGTTTGGGATACAAATACAGGTGTGTTTGTTGCAGTATTTACTCTCGGTCGAGAGCAAGAGAATATTAGTAACAAAGGTAGATTACTCACAGTAGAAGTTGTAAGTGTGCATCTTTATTTTTCATAATTATATTTGTTTATTATTCATACAAAATTCCCAAATACATGCATAAATTTCAAATGATGTGAATATTTCTTCCAACTGTGGCGTTTTAGTTTCATGCGTTCAGTCATCAATAGTTAATCGCGAAAATCGGGAAGAGGATTTCAAATGCGCTTAATGAATTAATTAAGAATGCTGTGAAAAAATTTATATTAGTTGAAAATAGTTGTTATCATTTAACAAAGGAAAAAGTTAATGATTCGGTTGGTAAAATGGGTTGGATTGGTGCTTTCCCTTGTGTTACGAATATATACATGGTTTGTGTTGGATGTGTTTGGAGGTGTATGTTACAGACGTCATTTTTCCCAGAGTGTAGGCCTTAGTACATACTTTTGTTCGGTTACTGTATGCAAATTATAATTTATATAATACAAATTTTATGTAAGTATGTACTAAAACAAATGTAATTAAAGACAATACCCGCAATAACACTAAAAAAAACCCATACAAAGGGGGTATTCATGATAATAATCACAGTGCTGACCCTTTCCCCCAACCATTAGTCATCCTTGCGTAGGTAGTTAAACAGCCAAACAGTTTACAGTATATTAATGGTCATAATTAATAAGCAGTGTTAAGCCTGTGCCGTTCATCTTCCACGCATTTTATTTCACTCCCAATGGCAAACCGTTATTATTATAAAATCGGGAAATCCCAATGTTCCACGTAATTTTTCAGTTGACCTTAAAAATTTAATGGGAATGGTTTGTAATTACAATGCAGAAGTTTGTTTAATAATACCTGTGGCCCAAAGGTAATTAAAGTAGTCGCCTAAAGGATACCTTCCATTTTGGGTGTACGCTTACGTCGGCGACTCAGGTCTTTACTCGTACGAATGTGTTAAATGCAGGAAATGCTGAATGTAAAATAAATAATTAAATGTTCTTAAATTGATGATAATTTTTGTAATATCTGTAACTTAATAATGATGTAAATTTCTGGTAGATTTCTGTTTTCTAAATTTATTATATATAATGTAAATTTGATTTCAAATTTCTATATTTTAATTCAAATATTCACCATTTCCCTTATGGAAATTTTCATTCGGTCTGTTCTCCAGTACTTACAAATTTATTCAAGCTCAAGACCTTTTTAAATAATATAAAGTTATTATCTTTATATTACTTTCAAAAAAAAAAATAAAAAAAAGTCGAGCATAAAAATGTTCGAATGATACCAAGGCTGTCTGTATAGCTATTTCGGATCTTGCCAAGATCTTCATCAGCAGACGTTTTTGGTATGTTTTTGGTGAATTCTTCAAAAATATATATCTAGAAACACTCATCATATTAATGAGAATTCCTTCATATACTCGTTTGAAGAATACCAAGCACTACCATTGGAACACCTTCATGCACAACTCTTTTTATCATGCCGTAAAACCATTGGTTTTAATCAGACATGATTTGTTTTTATTATGTCATTAAATTTGTAAGTACTAGAAAACAGACCGAATAAAAATTCCCATAAGGGAAATTATGAAAGTTGACTAAGAGCACCGCGAGCTTGAAACAATAATATTGTTGATGGCAACCCTCTGTTTTGATGTTTTTGTAATGACATAATAAAAACAAATCATGTCTGATTAAAACCAATGGTTTTACGGCATGATAAAAAGAGTTGTGCATGAAGGTGTTCCAATGGTAGTGCTTGGTATTCTTCAAACGAGTATATGAAGGAATTCTCATTAATATGATGAGTGTTTCTGGATATATATTTTTGAAGAATTCACCAAAAACATACCAAAAACGTCTGCTGATGAAGATCTTGGCAAGATCCGAAATAGCTATACAGACAGCCTTGGTATCATTGGAACATTTTTATGCTCGACTTTTTTTTTTTTTTTTTAAAGTAATATAAAGATAATAACTTCATATTATTTAAAAAGGTCTTGAGCTTGAATAAATTTGTAAATTCAAATATTCGTAAATTTTTAATGGACAATCTAAAAAACATCGGCTAATTCTTAATTGATATTATCTGAACTTAAACAGGTTATCAGTCCATATTTTTTGAAATTCAAATATAGATTAGAATAATTTTTAATAATCAGTTTCTGAGTTCCAATACTAAAAATAAATTACCAGAAGGCACATTCTAGTCCAAAAAATTTCGTTCTGGGAATTCCACGATCAACAATGGCCACAGGAGCGGTAGGTCAAATGAGGGTGATTAGGACGAAATCGAAGCCGTTTTCGAATCTGACCGACACGTTTATTTTCGAGAAAAAGCTTGATATGTGGGTTCCGCTCCAGAATATGAAACCCCACTTAATAAAGAATAAAAGAACTTGCGATTTATTGTTCAAACGCAACAAAAATCATTCATTTTTGAAACGAATAGCCACTGGAGATGAAAAATGGTATCTTTACAACAGTATCAACTGAAAGAGGTCCTAGCCCCAGTACGACGAAAGCGCTCAACCTTCATCCAAGGCTTAACTCCACCAAATAAAGGTTATACTCTCAATTTGGTGGCATTTTAAGTGAGTAGTTTATTTTGAACTGTTTCCGAAACACCAACCCATCAATTCTGACATCTATTGCCAGCAAATGGCGACCCTTGATGGGGCACTGAAAGAAGCACGACCTGAATTGGTAAATCGCAAAAGCGTTGTTTTCCATCACGACAAATCTGTATCATATCTTTGCAGACTTGACAAAAAATATTTCCACCTTATATTCCTAATCCGACACCTTCGGATTTTCATTTATTCCGCTGGCTGCAAAACTGTCTGCAAAAACCGAGTTCGTCGAGTATAATTGTGGGAGCAGAACAGTCATTCTATGAATCTGGGAGCAAATGTTGCCCGAATGATGGCAGAAGGTCTTTGAACAAAGTAGCACCTACTTTGTAGATTAAAATTTATTATTTCAATAAAATAATTGACAAATACTGTGAAGAAAAAATCGAAATTATTTTCTTAGCAACCCAAATACTGTTCCACAGGCTATTTCCATAATCCTAAAACGTAATTTTTAGGCTTTTAAGAAAAGATCTATGGGTTTTTATAGGAAAACCCGAGTCTGTATTATTGATTCATGTTATAAAAAACGAGTGTCGAAGACTTTACTGAGTTCTGATCTAAGTAAAAGCCAAGTTATGAATAATTTGAGAAAAATTTCACACACGTGCTTATAGCAAACTATTTATTTTGGACATTTTCTCACAAGGACGTGTTCAACCAAGTCTCATTAAGTTCAGTTTTAATATGTGATAATATCCTTATAATGTGTGGTGATATACCTAACTACTTGTGGAGAAGGGAACAGATGAAACGCCTTGGTAAGCATGGTAATGGGTATACACTCTACCGTCCTCCATAATAATCACATTAACAGAATTTTGAAAATAAATATTTGTTAATAAAATTTATATTGTAATTGAAATAGATTTTGAACCAAACAATAGTCTTTATAAAATTGAGCTTTAATTAAAATCAGTATAACATTGTGAATCTTTCAGACCCTAAAACTATTGCCTGGATTCTGCAAAAAGTCACCAAAGTACTCGATAGAACTTTTGCAACGAAGTTCCTTATCGCTCGTTGCGGGATGGAGGCTAAATGACAAAATGTTAAAAAACTTTTTATAACTATTTTATTACAACCCATTATTATCAACTATATTGGGTACTTTTGGTTTGGTTTGGTTTAAAGGGAAATTTTCTAGATGGAGCCTGTGTATCAATATTGTAGTTTTGAACCCAATAAAAAGTAAATGTAGAAACGCCAAAGTGCAAGATTGGTAAAACCATGAAATTCAACACTGAGCATGGAATTACATTTGGCAGCACAATTACTCTTACACTCGTACTTTTCGTTTGTATCTAGACTAACATATTGTTTAATGGGAAATTTTCTAGGTGGCGCCTGTTTATTACATTTTGTAAATTTGAACCGTATAAAAAGTAAATTTAGAAAAGCCAAAGTGAAAGAAGTTTAAAAAAATAAAATTTTCTTAAGTAAGTGCGTTTTCATAAACAAAGTAAATTTTCTCAAAAAAAATACCTGCTTATATTCTTAACCCTTTCGTAGACAGCGACGTGTATAGACGTCCAACAACTGTTTTCTAGTGGGACATGACGTGTATAGACGTCCAAATTTGTTGTTCACAAAATGTCAAGCCGTGCATAGCCGTCCGTTTTTGTATGGGTTTATATTGTTTGTGTGTGGTTCGTGTCCCACAATAACTAAAATTTATTGTAGTGTGTACGAAACTATGAAAAAACCCGTTTTGTTGCAGTTACTAATTTCGCTACTTTGGGGATTTCCCAGAATCGCCCGACGTGCATGAACGTCATGTTCTTGTGCAAATTGACTCACTCCGAAAAAATGGTGTCCGCGAAAGGGTTAAACAATGTACCTTTTCTTAAAAAAATACCTTATCTTAAAGAAGGACCTTTGCCCAAAAAAGTTAATTTTCTTACAAAAAGTACATTTTCTTAAAAAAAGTAATTTTTTTAAATAAGTACCTTTTCTTAAAAGAGTACATTATCTTACAAGAAATTGCCTTTTCTTGAAAAACTACCTCTTCTTTAACCAGTACCTTTTTTGTAAAACAAAATAACTTTTGTTGAGATAAGTACTTACTCTTAAAATTGTACATGTTCGTTCGTAAAAAAAAGCTTTTCTGCAAAAAAAATTACATTCTCGTAAAAAAAAATACCTCTTCTTACAAAAATTCCTTTTTTTTTAAACTACCTCTTCTTAAAAATAAGATAATACCCTTTCTTTTCTTGAGATAAGTAGCCTTTCTGAAAATAAGTAAATTTTCTTAAAAAAATAACCTTTTCCTAAAAAGAGTACCACTTAAAAGGTACCTGTTATTAAAAAAAAGTACTTCTTTTTAAAAAAAATCCATACTTTTGTGGCTGTTTCTTACAAAAAGTACTTCATTTTAAGAATGCTACCTTTTCTTAAAAAAAACGGTTAGCTTTTAGTAAAAGAAGTACATCTCTTTAAAAAATAACCTTTTCGGGAAAATGTAATACATATTCTTACAAAGAGGACCTACAAATATTCTATAAAAAAACCATTCATGCTACAAGTCATAAACATTTTTCTAATAGAAAAATAGTTGGCTTTTGTTGCAAATAATAGACAATGCAGTTAAGCACACCCACTGACATGACTAGACAAGTTCATCGTCAGATGCCTAACCACTGTTCCTGAATTGATACCATCGGTTGATCGTCAATCGTATATATACAATTCTGCAATTTACATGTGATAATTAGTATCGATCGAAGATCTCTAAGTATCAACATCACTGAAATGCCTATCAATTCAGGCACAGTAGTTAGCCATCTGTTGATGAACTTGGCACGGAGTTCAAAACTAGTCATGCCAGTGAGTGTGTGCTTAACTGAATTGTCTATTATTTCCAACAAAAACCAACCATTTTTCAATTAGAAAAATGTACATGACTTGTAAGCTTGTAGTATGAATTTCTCATACATTAACCAAAAACTAAAAGTATATTTTCTTAAAGATCCATTTAAATTATCGTATTTTTCAACAGGTCCTTAGGCGTGTTGGAACTAACTAGTATATAATATATAGCGAAAGGAAATTTGTTCCAATCGGGTGTCCCCTGATATCTCATGTAATTTTTTTTAATGCTACTCATTTACTATACCTGCCTATTTCTTCTACCTACCATTCTAATGTTTCTTACATGTCTTATCAGTTCTTAACATTCGCGCTTCGACAAACTTTTGGTGATGTCGTTAGTAGGTGTGATATTGTTTGTCCTGTTTTTGTTACCACAGTTGCAATGCATTCACGGCATTATCTTCTCAGCTTAGAGAAACACTCTTCCAAATTTTAAATTACACAAATATGCCCTAAATGTAATGTAGTTTGGGGATGTCTGTTATGAAAGAACACTCGACGGGTCATACTTTTGGCTGAGCTCAATTCCCATTTCTTGGCGTAAAGCCAAACCAAAAGCGAAAAGTCTTTCTATTACGGTTTCTTACTTTAACTTTGCTGATTGCTAAAAGAAAAACACCAGGAATGTGCTACAAGTACAACTGATACCTTTTAAATGTGCACATGATTGTGGCAGAATATACTGCTTCAATAAATAAGTGAATCAACAAAAGTATACCACTAATTAAAACAAAATAATTTCCAAAATAACCGTATTATGTATGAAAATAAAAAAAGACACTTGTGTACTTTCAGAACTAAAACTAGGAATAATGGGTTCAGCTGGAGCTCGTACAAAATTGAAATGCTTTTATTATGTTCAGCTGTTAATGCTGAAACAAAATAAAAGGTTTCTCTAAACTCGAATTTTGTATTTTCCAGATCCAATAAAGTCACTATCTGCCTTCCTTAACAATCTAAAATTTGGCAATTTGAACACCTAATAAATCCATAATCTATAATAATTCATAATAAAGTCACAACCTAAAAAATTGTTAGTCTTTTGCATTTGAATTGCCTGAGCAAATGGAAATTCAAAATTTGTTAATGGTCATGGCGAATAATGCCAATTCGTTAGGAGTTGCATTAGATTAAGCTATACAAATTAATATGCAATGCAGGTTAGAAAACCCACCACTGGTCGTAATTTATAAAAGTTCTGATGCTATTACGACCAAGTTCACACATTCTCATATCGCCCAACGTTGAAATTCTCAATTTAAACCCAATAATCACAAAATGGGACTCGGATCTGAATCGGTTGCCGTTTGAGTACGAGACGCCGGACATTATTTTTGCTGATCCAATTTGGATTCGATTCAGATCCGCTTTCGCTCATTCCATTCAATTAACCAAAAACTGTTCAAGTTTAACACAAATATCTCAACAAACCATTCAGGAATCAGGAAAAAACACTTCCGGTATGCAAAGGACCGTTTCACGAAAAAACTAATATATAATAAAAAAATATAAACAAAACATGTAATTTTATGTATAATTATTACTTAGAGAGTAGAGTGCAAAATTGATTCTTTGGGCCTTCTCAATCACAGTTTCAGTGGAGGCTGTACTCCTTAGAATTAATCCTTTCCCCACAAAATCTCAGTTGAAATCTAAATCTAAAGGTATTTGTAACATATTCTCCTAAGCACATTCTGCAGTCACCATATAAATGTATGGAACACCCTCAAAATATTTATTTATTTGCAAGTCCTACACTCACCTATATTTAAATACAATTATTAACATGTTTGCTTCCAAAGATGCATACTTTTACGTGGAGCCCTACATGTGCCTATCGACCCAAAAATCCATATAGTTACGTCGAAACTTTTGTGTGTTTCATCCTAAACGAACAATTGACGTCGGAATGCATGAAACAATACATTTACATACGCATTCTGGAATATTGAAAGAATACTCCAAAAATACTGTTGTAAACTTCCAATAACATTAACTCTGGCTGGGTTTTGTCCCTCTTCTATTATATTGATCTATTATTATACCAATCGAAATTCACAACGCAGCAAGTGCGGCCTGGAGTGCCACCCGAGTAAACGCTCTTGGACTCTGGAAGAGCAACGGATAAGGACATGCGAGTATACTACGACAATCCCAATAGAACTCAATATAACCACCGATTATTTCACCCCCTCATTGACGGTCGATAACCTATTCGATGTTAGGTTCCCAGGAGAATAAAGTAGGATAAAGGGGAACCACCTACAGGTTTTAACACCAAAGTATTTACGGACGGAACCAAAATGGAATGTGGAACCGGCTCGGGTGTCTTCTCCGAACAGGCAGCCCTCAATTTGTCATTCAAACTCCCAAACAAGTGCGGAGGTACTGGCCATTAAAGAAGCCTGCGCCGCATTTGTACTACAGCGAAAAACAGAGCACATTGGAATTTTTGTAGATAGATAGGCGGCTCTCCTATCACTTAAATCTTACAACACTGCATCTAAACTCGTTAGTGGATGTAGGAAAAAACTTGCCGAGCTAGGCCGCCTGGCCATCGTGGTTCTTACTTGGATACCAGGCCACAAGGGTCTCCTAGGGAACGGAAAGGCAGACGAACTAGCCAGAGCTGGATCTTCTTCCACCGAACTACACATGGTGTCAAACGCAACGCCTAGAGGTTTGTACAAAAGAGGTATTTTCCTGCAGTACCTTGAACGAGCGAAAACCAGATGGGATAGGACTGAAACGTGCCGCATATCCAGAAACACATGGCCAGATAATAACATTCACCGGTCTAACTCCCTGATCAGCCATAATCGGGGAGACATATCTAGGCTAACCGGCGTGCTGAACGGGCACTGGCGAATCGGTAAACACGCAAGACGGTTGAAGCTGCCGTAATGTCCACTGCCGTGCCTGCGATGACGCAAAAGAGGAGTAGATGGTGAAGCATCTCCTATGCAGTTATCCGGCTCTGATGAGTAGACGCGTGAAGACTATGTGCAGTCTCTTCCTGCATAAACTCACTACAATACACGAGATAGATCTAGGGCATCTAATGACGTATCTCCGATTAATAGATTAATATAGACACGGTACTTTGGTCTACTTGGAGTGATGTGGTATACCAAACGGTGTCTCAAGACACTAATTGATGCTAAATAGTATCTTTAGCAACCACGAAAACCAACCAGCCAACCCTTGTATTGTTCGTGACAGAACATAGCGACAACAAAAAATTAAGTAAACCATGCATCAAACACAGCTGTATGTTTTCCACAACCAAAGCTGTATTTGGATCACAAACACACATATATTAACATATCTAACATTGTATCTGAAATATGTAATATTGAATAGCAACCGCAATGTGTTTGGACTCAAGTATACTTTATTTGCCAAGAAAAAAATTTAGATTTTTCAGCTTGTAGTTTTCTGTCAATTTAGTTCCTTAATGCTTAATTGTCTTTGCACCAAGATCTCCCCAAAAACTGTGATCGGGATGGGCCAATCTATTGGCATACCCAAACCTACGTTGTTTCAGTATTGGTTGGGCCTTAATTTTCCGACATTTATTTTAATCCGATGTTATTTCGATACTGGATCCAATCTTATACGAAGTCATTCGCGACCCGATCAGATTTGGTTTCGGGATCAGACATATAAAGTGATTTATACCCTGTAATAAACTTTTTAATTTTTTCTTCTATAGAAATTATGCCAAGTCGATATATGCTCCTAGCAATTTTCAAAAATTCCTGAATTTGTGGGCTTCCACAATCAATATTACCGGTCTGTGGGTTTATTCTTATCTTGAATAAATCCTATAACGATTTGCTTGCTTCAGCAACACTAGAATTCCCAAATGCCTCAAAAACAATATCGATAATATTCTGTTTCCCTTTCTCAGCAGTGCTCTTATTTTTCTTTTTAATTCAAAATACTTCACAAATGCGGAAGACCCTCTGAAATTCGAGGGATAACACATTTGCTGACAATTCGCACAGAAGGCAAATTTTCCTTGTTAGAAAATCAGATAAGCCAACATTGAACCATTGTAGGAGATTCTCAGGAACTCATTGATTTAAAATGTAGCTTATATTTGCCAATTCGGTTATGGACTTTTCAGCTGACAACGTCACTAGAAATAAGCCCGTATGATATCAAAATCATTTTTTATACAGAAACTGGTTTTGAATCCGACTCAACAGTAGTTGAAACTAATATGTCGCTCTCTTTCTCAATGGTCCCCACTTCAAAATAAAACTGGCCGATAGTGGATAGCAGGAGATCTGTGATCCTTACCAATGTTTGTTTCAGACTGTCTGATTGTTAGACATGCGGTACGACTCCTATAGAGACTGTAATGATGAAGAAGATGAGGCCTAACTCAAATGCCTCTGGATTGACTGATTGCATCATTATAAATTCTCGGAGATATAAATATCATGTTTAAATTTGACTCGCTTTAGCTCCTTATCTAATGTCTGTATCTTTCGTGACCAATTTCATATGATCTTTAGCAATTTTAGAGTTGCTCGCCACAAAAGTAATTATTTTATTAGTTGTAAACATTTCCATTCCATTTCTTATAATTGTTCATTACAGAAATACTTCCGTAAATTATACGTCCCTTCTTACGCCTATGACTTTGCAAAATAACCCAATCCGATCTTGGCATCAAACATATTTGCATCGGTCTCTGGTACATTAGCCACAATAGTAGGCAGGGATTAGAGTGACGAAGCAGCGGAAAAATATGTCGATTTTTTCTTAATGTAACAGGGTTCTCTCTCGAATACTTGCATTCTGACAGCAACACTACCACTATGATCGTTTACTGGATTAACGTTACGAACGAACGAAGTTGGTTTTGATTTTGGAGTATTCTTGAGTTTTTTATTTCTTGAGTTTTTACGTTCGCCTTTTGATTTATTAATCGAAAAATCGATAAACTATTGTTCTAAATCGCGGACTTATTAACTCAAAATATATTTAAGAGTTTGTTAAGTTCTGTTACCTCTATAGATGAAAATACTAAGATAAAACAACTCGCTATTTTGTTTTTAACTGAAGGAATTCGAGCATCTGCTAATTGGAAGATTTAACGACAAGACAAGTATCATGACTAGAGAATACACTGTTGAAATTATTACTGTGAATGTGCAAAATAATTTAAATATATGAAAATTTAATACGAGTATGAAACATATGAAAATAAAAAATACATGAGGTGTCAGGGGACACCCGGTTGGAACGAAGATCCTTTCGCAATATCTGTGGTCACAAACAATAACAGCCTAAGTCGATTCTAAAATTTTTCAGGGAGAGCAGTTTAAAGTATAATATCTTTACTGGAAATCAGGAGTCGAAGTTTTTGTGATAACTTTGTTACAGATAACAAGGAAACGAATTCGTTTACTTACTTCTTAACAAAAAAAAAGAGTTGCTTATTTGAGCACGGTGACTTCTCAACAAATTTTTTTCAATTTTGTTCTAACTCAAGTTAGGCTGTTATTGTTTGTGACCACAGATATATTATGTACAAGTTATTTCCAACACGCCTAAGGCGCCTATTTTAATGGTAATTTAAATGGATCTTTGAGAAAAGATACTTTTTGTAAAATGATAACTTTTATTTAACGAATTTTTATTTTGTTGATTGTATTTTTAAAAATAGTATATATTTAAGTCCCTTTTGTAGGAATATGTATTATATTTTCCCTAAAAGGTCCTTTCCTTAATGAGAGGTACTTCTTTTATTAAAGGCTAATGTTGTTCTTATGAAAAGAAGTACTTCCTGTAAGAAAAAGCCTAAGAGTATGGATTTTTTTTACAAAGAAATACTTTTTTTAACAACAGGTACTTTTTAATAAAGTGGTATTCTTTTTAGGAAAAGGTTATTTTTTTAAGAAAATTTACTTACTTTCAGAAATGCTACTTATCTCAGGAAAAGACAAAAAATGTATTATTTTATTTTTAAGATAGGGTATTTTTTTAAGAAAAGGTAGATTGTTTACAAATATCAATAGGTAAGAAAGGAGTGTAGTATCGTTGGTAAAAAGGAAAGATGACGAATGAACAGGTCTGCCTTTAGTTGCCAAAATCTCTGGTGGTAGTTCTGTCTTGTGTTTGCTTATAGTTCCAAATAATGTAATATTTTTTTCTAGTAATTTTGTCCCAATTGATACGAAGTAAAAAAATTGTCCGTAGTCACATTACGACCTTACAGAGCAACTGTCAAATCAAGAACAACCCGCATTCCTTGCCTGTATGCGGTTGGATATTCCAGCCATAACTCGTGGGAGAATCACAAAGCACCCAAAACTTTATTCCACATTTTGCTGGACATCTTCCCCTGAATACTACCAGCTGCTCATCAACTGTTACACCTTGAGATGGATAATAAAGTTTGGGCAATATGGCAACCCATTGATTCCAGAACTCACGTATCGGTGAAAACTCGTCGCTCACTGCGAGTGCCCTTATTGTCAAATGTAATTACTCTCAAAATATTTTTGAATCTTTTCAATGGCATGATTGCTCTAAAAATAGGTCTACCTTTCTCAGAATCCCGCAAACTTTCTGTACCTTCATTATTTGACCGATACACTCCAGCTAACAAAAGAGAACCAATAAATGCAAACATTTCGGTGTCGTCAACTTCGGTCCAATTATTACCAAAGACACGTTTACCTTCATTATTAGTATATTTCAAAATAGTGTGCATATCACAGGAGATGGGAAAAATAGTTGAAAGCTTGAAATCTCTTCATTTGTAATTCTTGAACAAGAATAACGAGTCAATCCTGGCGCCAATATGGATAATATTCTCCGTTCGTACTCTTCCATGTCTGTTTGCAACAGGTTGTTTGAAATATCTTATTTCACCATGTTTTTATGTCAGTACCTGAGAGGGTGCAATCTCACTTCAACACTATCAGTTGGCTCAACATATTTTAGATGGTCTTCGATTTCTGAAAAAATTTCTTTCATTCAGCATGAATTCTTTTTCGCTGTCATCCATTTTCCTACATGAAACGGCAGAATATAATTTCCATGTTTAGATGCGTCTTATTCGTTCCGTGTGTATTTTACGACTAAAAACAATGTTGCAGTAAGCAAACAAGAACCACATATGTACGTTGTATGATAAATCCTTTCAGTTTACCTGTAAGCAAATAGCCCGGGGATTCCCGGGTTTTTATAACAATATTATGTTTAGCAAGTATGGCGAGGAAAAGAGACAGATAATTATTTTTATTTACTTGTACCGAAGCAGAATTAAGCCGCAAATTGTGCGGTTTAGCATATCAGAAACACAAGTTTTTCACTCGAGGTCAAATTTGACCAGAAGACCTTAAGTGTAAAAAAAGATATAAATAAGTTGCTCGCAAATATATGCATCCAACAGCCTAATGCCGCTGTTGATATTTAAAATTACATAAAAGTCATAAAATATCAAAATTATAAACCTCTAGTTTCCAGAAAAAAATCAACTGTTCTCCGAAAATGGGACAAATTTGACCCGATGAATGAATTTAATGAATTTAACCAAAAAAAATTAACATTGACCGCGCTTCAGCACTAGTTAGTGCCGTTCGATTTTCTCCAAATTTGCACCAACTAGAAATTAGCCCGTGTTAAAATTTTACCATGCAGTGTAACAAATTTACCTTGCTTCATAAAAATACCCAGGAAAAAGAGTGCGTTACTCTCTAAAAAATCCAATGAGTGTTCGATGACGTTACAGTTAAATAATATTAATACTTAAAATTATTTAAAGACCCAGTGCAAGCACATGTGTCATTATTTTCTTGCTCAATACTTTTTGTTTTATTCCCACAAAAGTCAAAGAATGCAAAGCAACAGACACTTGTACATACATACATACATTGTTTTATTCGTACGATTTAACCGAAGATCAACATAAAACACTTTTTTAATATTACTCCAAATTAATACTCCAAATTAAAACACTTAAATCTCGGCTCGCCGATATCGGATCGCCTTAATTTTTGGCCTAAACTCTTCGTCGAAACCCGCACTAGCTTTTTCATCCAAAAACTAATAAAATCGGCTATGAATTTCCGGAGAAAATCGCGTGGGAAAATTTTATGAAAATCGCCCAATAATCACTTTCAATACCGACTGCCAAGCAACGAACAAACAAACGATGATTTACTCTTACAAACCTAACACTTGCGTATGTATTACATTTATAGTTTACTGCCCTAGAGGCGCGCGTATAGATGTTAACACATAAAAAATTTAACAAAAAATTGGACATTACCGGCATTGCTTAGTTGAATAAATGTTTCCCAAGCAATCGGAATAAGAAGTAAAGTTTTTATCACGTACATTGTGAGTGTTGGTAGCAACCATCAGTATTCAATGTTATTCAAATCGTATCCTAATTTTGCTAATGACCTACTTCTTAAAGATTACAGTTACATAAATATTTGTTTAAATCTAATAATATTAATATTGCTAGTACCAAAAGTCCTGCACTGCATTGTCCCTTTACAAGACATCGCATTACATATAGAACAAAGGGTTGCAATGAGTGTCTTGTTTATGGTTTCAAAACACACTACGAAAAACCAAGCACACACTGAACCATGCCTAACGACTTCAAAAAAAACTGAAGAGAAGAAAACAGCTCATTGCACACCAAAACTTAAAACAAAGAAGAATCAAAAGAAGACAGTGAATGTTTTACTCAAACAGTAAACAAACATTACATGTCACTGTTGTTAACAGTACTACACTCGCTGTTATTTAAATTTTTTTTCATTGGCTGTGGTTTGCTTATGAGAATGTTGTTGTTGTTCTTACTTCAGCCAGGGTCTCACTCAAAAACATTGCGTGGTCATTCAATATAGAAGAATCAAAATAAAAATTTTTAGACATATTACTTCAAGTATATCTTTATTTATTTTTTTTTTTTTTTTAAAGGACAATCAAAATTCAATGTAAATTAATAAAAATTAAAGGTAGAGAAATCAAAGGAAATTCATTATAATTTGCCAAAAAAAAATATTGTTTAGTACATTTTAGAAATTCATTTTTATATATGTACATAACAAGAATAAAAAAAATTAGGTATTTATTAACTCATTTTGTAAATCAGCTCTACTCATATTTGAATTTACGAACATAATTTGATTTACCGAATTATCATTGGATGCTATACTACACCTTTTATCTGTTATTAAAATTAAAGTTAAAAAAAATATTTAATTATATGAACATAATTATTCTGTTTTTCAACCTCTTACTGAAATTAAAATTTGGATGTAAAGTTAACTGTAAACTACATTTTTCCATTTGCACTGCGCTGTTCCAGAGCCACGCAAACGTGTGTATGTTCTTTATGCTACACATGCGTCTTGACATCGTGTATAACAAATGATTAGTGTCGACAATACTGTCATAATGATGTGTGACGTCACACTTGTTGTATATAAAAACATTGATAAGGTTGGTATGTTGTGTTTACATGAAATAAAACAGTGTGCTGTTTTTGTCTTTGCTATTGCTGTCACTGTTATACGTTGCCTTACAAAAGAAAAGTGTACTACAGCATATTGCAATGAAGTGTGCGCAGTATTGTCAGCGACAAAACAAATGTTTTGTTGCAGACCTTTGATATAGAATACATGCATACTTCCAAATGTAATTTTAACTCTTTGCATTGCAACCGATTTGACATAGTTACGTACATTATGTACTCTCATGTTGTGGAAAGTCCTGCTGAAAATAACTCCATTAGTTTTCTGCAAAAAATTTAATTATTCATAAGCAAGTGATCGTTATTATTAACCTTTCAACTAATTAAATGTCTGTAAGTGGGAGGTACAACCAGCAAATGTTTTAATTTTTAAAGCAACACTTTTCAATTTATTATATTAAACACACCCACATACTGGATTACGTTGGCAGCAACGCCACGTCCTTTCTAATGTAACACTTTTGTTGTGTATCTAGTTGTGTGTCCTAGCTCATCCTGTTATTGTGCACGTTAGTAGTGCTGTTGTTTTATACGATTTGCAGACAACTTAAATAATAACAACAATTTGTATATTCCTTCTTTAGATTGAATTTTTTACCACCGGCCATGAGAATGTTTGTGTCACAGAGTAATTTAGTGCTGGTAGTTTTTCTTACTCATCTGGCATTTTTCCTCACCATAGGTGGTGTTAATAGCTGACTTAAGTTGTTCATGTTGTTGTGGTGCAGAAATGAGAAATTCAATTGTTTGTTATTTTTTTTTGTTTCCGTTTATTGTTGGTATCATTTGCTTTGGGTTTCAGTGAACAATTCTACCAAACATAGAAAAATACCAGTATTGTTGCTTATTGGTGTGCTTACTACCCTTGATTGAACCTAGTATTATTATTAGATATATATGTATATGAAACATTTGAAATAAAATAGATATAGACTTAAATGCTATATTCCAGTTTTCAAACATTCCCAAAAATCTTTCTAAAATTGCAAATTTCTAAAATAAAAATTTCAAATTTAAAAATCTCGAAATTATTTAGTTTTCCTTTTAAATTCATATCGGCCACAACTAAAATGCATTTAAATTCGGGGTGGAAAAAGCTGTAAAATTTTTTTTTTTAGTGTCTTCGATTCTCATCGCAATTTATAGGTAAATTTTTTTTAATAATGGTGGGCATAATACCTTTTCTCTTAAGCAATGAATCACAAAAAGAACCATGTCGATAACTTATACCACAAAAACCCTTTAAAAAAAATAAAAACACTCTTTATAATTACAATATATTTTATTTTCCTGGCAAAAATTTTGAATTTAGAAACATGATTAACAAAATTCTATTTTAAATTAAAAGTGATATCGTAGACTTTTTTAACTTCGTACAGTAATTTTATGTAAAAAATAGAATTTGTTTTTCGATATCAATAAAATATTGTTGATGTGTTAACATCTATAGCGGCGTATAGGGACTAAATCTATCAAAGTCAAAATCTGCTAAAACCAGATTTTATGCTGCTGCTAAAACCAGATTTTCTGCGACTGCGAAAGAGAATAATGACGTGTTAAACAAAAATGAGCGAGCAAGAGAGCAATGAAAGATTGGTGTGGCAGGGGTGAGGCAAACGAAATTGTGTCTATAGCGTATGTATTAACATAATAATGTATGTACGTACATGTGTCTGTTGCTGTTGTTGAACGGAGATATAAAGCATAGCCACGCAAAATTTCATTTGCAAGCCCATAGGCTTGCGCAGTCGACGTTATGGTGACACACTAGTACGTCAGCTACTTCATACAATGTATGTGTGATGTTGTGTGTTTGGCTGTTTCGATGCTGTTGATATTGCAAACATGTGGTTATGTGACCCACGTATACGTCAGCTTCTTCGGACAAAGTATGTGTGATGTTGTGTGTTTGGTTGTTTTGTTGTTGTTGCTATGGCCAAACAAAGCGAGTCATTTGATGTTCAGTATTGCCCGGTGTATACAAAACAACTATTATTTTTTATTTTCCAATGTAACATTTACTAATGTGTTCATACAAATCGAACAGGTACCGTGTAGCAAAAAGGTGTTAACACATCATCCGTGAGTTCGAACACTCATTGATTTTTTTTTATTCCGTAAAAAGTAATTATATAAATTATTAATACAATTGATTAATATTTCCATTTTATACAATGAAGATTTAAAAGGTCCATAAAGTATGAAGTTCTGATTCATTATTAACCTGCCAAAAATGTTGGTACTCGCGATGACAAATCCTCCCGATTGCCATGTATTGGAACGGATTACATTCAGGGCCTTGGATGTTTTTTGTGAAACATTAGGTGTATAAAATCGTTCTAAAATTACCAAATTTTAAATGTGTACAACGTGCCATTGTTACTGTTATGTGTCATTAAAAATACCACAGATTACACTTCTCTTCAACTAAATTTGTTCAGCGCCTTCGATGTCAAATTGGAAATTCTCTGGAGATAAAAGCTCCCGCCTAAAGTGAACTATTATAGCAGACTATGATAGTTTATATCACAAATTTTCTTTTGATTTACATGTCATATTATTCTTAGGCGGAAAAAATGGCAGTGGGAGCAGTGACAGAGTGAAAAAACCGAAATGTGCAGGATGAATTTTGAATCCAGCAAGTTTTTCCAGAGGGCAAGAATATCGAATAACGGGCCTAATAATAGGCTGCCCTCCTGCAAGGACGAAAATGGGTACCTGGTGACTGAGAAGCAGTGTGTGCTCAAAATGTGGAGAGACCACTTTTCAGCCTATTCCACTCAGACTCTTCCACTGAAGATCAGGAGGTAATGATAGTGGAAGATAGTGTAGACTGTACCCCTCCCCCCCCCACCACATCCCAAACCAACCAAGACGAGAGTAGAACAGCGATTTCTCGCCTTAAGAATAATAAATCCGGTGGTGCTTATGGCCTACTGAACTTTTAAGGCAGGTGGCGAAGAACTGCTAGCCCACATGCATCGACTTTTATTTAGTAAATGGCAGGGGGAATCCATGTCCGACGATTGGAGTCTCAGTGTACTATGTCCTGTATTCATGAACGGTGATCCGTGTGTCTGTTCCAACTATCGCGGTATCAGTCTTTTATCCATCGCGTATAAGGTCTTGTCGAGCGTATTATGTGAAAGACTAAAGTCAATTATTAAAAACCTGATTGGATCTTATCACTGTGGTTTTAGACCTGGCACGTCCACGACTGACCAAATATTCACGCTACGCCAAATCCTAGAAAATACCCACGAAACCCAAATCGACACACACCACCTTTTTTTCGATTGTAAAGCTGCTTTCGATAGCCCCATACGAAGAAAACTGTACGAAGCTATGTCTGAACTTGGGATTCCGGCAAAAGTGATCCGCCTCTGTAGAATGACGCTGACCAACACCAAATCAGCAGTGAAAGTGGGGAAACCCCTTACTGAACCATTCTGTACCAAGCAAGAACTTAGACAAGGCGACACACTTTCGTGCAATCTCTTCAACATCTTAATGGAGATAATAATGAGAAAGGCTGCAGTAAATACGAACAAGTCATACGTTGCTGGCGTATGCTGACCACATAGACATAATTGGGCGAAATTTGCGAGAGGTTACTGCAGTATTTTCAAGAATCGAAAAGGAATCAGCGAAGGTGGGTCTTGCTGTTAATGAGGGCAAGCAAATCTGATGGCGCCAACGACTAGAGAAACCTCTCGACTTGGTCCGCACTTGACCATTGACAACTGATTTAATTTTGAAGTGGTAGATGAATTTGTCTAACTTGGAGCCGCCGTGAACAAGGACAACTACGTCAGCCTGGAGATTGAAAGTTGAATTGTGCTTGCAAATAGATCCTATTTTGGGTTCAGCAAGCAGTTTAGGAACAAACCCCTCACTCGACGGATAAAAGCCCAGCTATATCAGACTCTCATTTTACCTGCCTTGACATATGGCTCCGAAACTTGGGATATATCGCAAGCGGATGAAAAACACCTGGAAGTATTCGAGAGAAAAATTCTCCGTAAAATATATGGTCCTCTTAGAGAAAACGGCGAGTACGGACGTCGCTGGAACCCAGAGCTATATAATGTGTATTCTGACGTGGATATAGCTAGGCGAATCTAATTAGGCCAATTGCGTTGGCTAGGCCATGTTATCAGAATGGATGAAGATGAGCCAGCGCGAAAGGTTTTCGATAACGTAGCCGGTGGAAGCAGGAAAAGAGGACGACCAAGACTCCGCTGGAAAGACCAGGCAGAAGAATCCCACCGCATCCTTGGTGTTACCAACTGGCGAGAAAAGGCGAAGGATAGAGCCAGTTTGAAGAATATGTTGAAATTTGTTTGTTTAATTAATATGTGTAATTAATAAGTGTAATACAAAAAGTGCCAAACAGCCATCTTCAGTTTTTGATAGACAATAAATCTTTACTGGTCGCCATTGTTTTATACTAGATGTTAAGGTATGTCCGTCCGTGTGTCTATTCATGGGACTGGCTGGGTTGATGGTTGGTTAACATGATAACGGCCATAAAACTTTACCGATCGCAAGGAAATTTTTTTAGGGCCTTTGTTTTGGATTTAAAATACCCACTCTGACCACGCCCCTTCTAGAACGTCGCACAAAAATCGACACATTTACTATAAAATCATATTTCTCGCAAATTTTTTTTCTGGTATATGTGATTAGAAGGTTTCGGAGTTCCATGCAAATTCGTGTACTAGAACGGGCGAGCCAAGGCGATAATTTTCAATCCCAACCTAAGTTTGGACAAATAATAGTCATAGTGGCCGAAGAGCCAGCCGGCCGAACAAGTTTTGTATGGGAGGTACCAAAATTACTTTTTACTTTTATTGACTATTTTACAACCTCATGAGGTCAAACGTCTTACACATATTAATTAAACAAACAAATTTTAACATATTCTTCCAACTGGCTCTATCCTTCGCCTTTTCTCACTAGTTGGTAACACCAAGGATTCGGAGGGATTCTTCTGCCTGGCCTTTCCAGCGTTGTCTTGGGGTAAAGATTATCCATGTGTAATGGATAATCATACAGGGTAATATCCCATCGTCGTGGGTAGCTACCCATTATGTCCCCATAACCTGTGGATAATGAGTAAACGTTCAGTATATATTACTTATTACGGATACGTCTTGCACGCAGTTCTGGGTAAAAACACTCCTTCAACATCTTTAACTAAAAGTACAAATTTACAGTTACTGTTAGACTGGTTTCTTCAAAGAAGTATGGCCCCACAATGCACCTTGATGAAACTGCGACCAAACAGTGACTCGTTCTGGGTGCAGTTCCGTCTCATGGAGAATTTCTAGACAACAAGAAATTTATCAAGTTATTGTCTTCTTCGGCCGTATCTATGTAACTTGCAAACTTTGTGCGGAAACAAGTTTAAAAGCTGGTTCACAATGATAGCAACAATTTTAACAGGCGTTCACAATGAAAGCAACAAATTTGTTCGAATAAGTTCGAAAACATTGTTTACATTATACTGCAGTATATATATGTATTTGTGGAGTGAAAAAAAATGGGGAATAGTAGTAATACAAATACATAATTATTAGAAAGTAATGTGTTTTTCTTTAGAAAAGTTTTCAAATTTTTCTATAGAAATGTTTTCAATTTTTTTTTAGAAATGTTTTAACATTTTTCTATAGAAATGTTTTTAAATTTTTCTATAGAAAAGTTTTAAAATTTTTCTATAGAAATGTTTTAAAATTTTTCTATAGAAAAGTTTAAAAATTTTTCTATAGAAAACTTTTAAAATTTTTCTATAGAAAACTTTTAAAATTTTTCTATAGTAAACTTTTAAAATTTTTTTATGGAAACGTTTTCAAATTTTTCTTTAGAAACGGTTTCACATTTTTCTATAGAAATGTTTTAAAATTTTTCTATAGAAAAGTTTTAAAATGTTTCTATAGAAAACTTTTAAAAATTTTTTATAGAAATGTTTTCAAATTTTGCTTTAGAAATGGTTTCATATATTTCTATAGAAATGTCTTAAAATTTTTCTATAGAAATATTTTCAAATTTTTCTATAGAAAAGTTTTAAAATTTTTCTATAGATAACTTTTAAAATTTTTCTATAGAAAACATTTAAAATTTTTCTATAGAAATGTTTTAAAATTTTTCTATATAAATGTTTTAAAATTTTTCTATAGAAATGTTTTAAAATTTTTATATAGAAAAGTTTTAAAATTTTTCCTATAGATAACTTTTAAAATTTTTTTATAGAAAACTTTTAAAATTTTTCTATAGAAATGTTTTCAAATTTTTCTATAGAAATGATTTCATATTTTTTCTATAGAAATGTTTTAAAATTTTTCTATATAAATGTTTTAAAATGTTTACCAGCTTATGTTCCATAATATGTCATGGCCTTGGACGGTTTCGATAATGACAGATGTCAGTCAGCTTCCTCAATTTTTTAAACTTTTTTCTTTTGTTTATTAATAAAATTGCCGCGAACTACACTTGCTACAAACAACTACACATTTCACATTTGCATCAGCTGATATGTTCGAAAGCCAGGTACAGTGTTGTATTTTTGGTAATAAAAAAATATAAACATATGTGAAATTATTGTTATTAGCAGATTCTACAGATGATATTATTTATTATAATGTTTGTTTTGAGACAAAATGTTTAAATTTTTATTCATGCTTTCAAGTTTTAAAACAAAATTCGAAGTAGAGCGCCTCTAGCGGTCAGTAGAATAAACTGATTCGAACAAATTCTGATTTGAAGTAGAAGTAGAACCTACTTCTATGACAATTTTGAATTCCAATTTCACGAAAAACAAATTCGTTGCTGCCATTGTGAACGCTACTTCAGTCATTATGGATTATCCGTTGCAACGATCGTTTGCTAACTCAAATTTGCGCCGATAAGTTTCTAGTCGTAACAGTTGGATTTGCCTGAATTGACGATGCTACCGCCGCAGTTGTATCTTTAACTCGAGCATAGTGATGTCTATGGTCTGCTCCTCTTACAATGCTTCCAGATTCGGCAAAATTAATAACCCACCTTATACTGGTCTATCTATTCGGGGGTGCCGGCAAACTTCCGCTTAAATTCCCATTGAACGGAAATGATGGACTGCAAAGTATGGTACCGCTGCACTATCCAAATCCTCTTTTCGGTAACCCAAGCATTCATTTTAATAAACGTAAATAGCAGCCTGAAAAACAATGTAAAAATAATCCGATTACTCACACAGAAAAAAAGTTATTAGTTTTTTTTGTAGCACAACTCGCGCACCAGCCTGTATTTACACTTAATCGGTGGTACAACTGTGTCGGTCACTTCACCAAACCCTTCGTTTCAAGAGAAGTGGTTGCCTTGTCCTGAGAGTATCACAATCTTCATTGAAAATATCAATTTAATAGCTTACAGAAAATTTTTATATTAAATGAAATTTAAATGACAAACATTGGGCGTTTAAATTGAATCTAAAACGAGAACAGCTAATTGTGAAACTAAGCATCAGTCTTCTTATATTAGATAAATGATTTGCACGAAGTTGCTAGGCTGACCACATAGAACTTGTTAATGGCATATTGTAACTAATATGGGTCAACTGACCCCCTTCTTGCACATCCACATGTCAAATGATTAGAGAGGTCAAATGATTAGAGAATGGACACATAGTGGTCAGTAAAATCACCAGTTCGGTGACAGTCCCATGAACTATATTATTACTTACACTTCATGATATTTTATAGATACATATACTTTACTTATGTGTGCGAAACACTTCGTCATCATATTCATGTGGTGATGTGCGGTAAAAGGCAATTTGTTTGTTCTAGTAAAGAGAATTAAAGTTTACAATTTCTTTAATAAAATTATGTATAATAGCATTTAATATAAATTTACATTGTTGGTTTTCCTGTTGCAGTGATCTCAACCTGATGCTGTTGTTATTCCACCGAGTGAACAAAGTGCAAACAATAACAAGGTTAAGTGAAAGGTAACATGAAAAACCAGTTAAGGGAGATAAAAGAACTTCTTAAAAACCAACAATGTAATGTAATTAAAAGAGTCACTATAGCGTTCGCAATTATGCAGATACACACAACGGCTTTTGGGAAAACAATTTTCTACGAATAAACAAAATTAAATCTCGAGTATATAAAAATTCAAGAATTAATATGGTAGAACGAAAAGCACAACATTGGATTCAGTGCGAAAAAGGTAAGTATGGTCAGTTTTACAGAAAGATGAAATAGTGTTATTGCTTCATTGAAGTGATTAAATTAAACCTTTGGCATTTATGAGAAAGTATAAAGCTTTGAATATTTAAGAATTCTAGTTCAAAATGATGTCTTGTGCAACTGAAGCAGAATTCAATTTAGGAACACTTTTTTCATAGTGCACAAGTCATTAAATTTATGTACTATAAAGGCAAAGAAAAGCATGTAAGGTACGAAGTTCTTCCAACTGCAATACAATTTTTGCAAATGGTAGAAAGTATTGTTTCGTTTTCTAGAATAATATGGATTTTGGGAGCTTACGACTCTTTTTGTGGGAAAATCTGAACATAATAATAACTGGGAAAAGCTAAAGATATTAAGCTGAACATAACATTTACATGAAATTTTGAATAGAATTGGTACAATATCACGTCTAAGAATAACTTAGCTCTATCACGTTCAGATTGCCGAAATGATTAAAAACTTTAATGCTTGGTTTCGTTTTTGTTTCCAAGTGGCAGTGAAGTACGGCAGACATAAATTATTGCCTCTTTAGTAGTGAGGTTTGGAAGTCACAGAAGTAAAATATGCGAGACAAACCAAATAAATCTGAATTTCATACTAACACAGATACGTCTACGTTTGATATATTGTAACCTTGATTAAAGCTCACTGAACTATTAAATAAAATTTTGTACATTGCTTTCTTCGTCAAAAGGCGGATAAACCATCATTCCTTGCCAAGTTTTATACGTCGTTGGCAAGTAATATTGGTTCATCAAGGTCCTACAGACATATAGGAGATACGTAGACTAGTCAGAGTAAGATCCGTAACACTCTGCAACACCAAGTTTTTGAATGTCAAATGATTAGACTAGGTGAGTATAGTCGAACCACAACAATTTAGACCGCTGTCTAGCTACACTTTTTTATGGGCGCTGCAAGTTAGAATTTTCTTATCCGATACTGTCCGAGAAAAATTTAAAAATCGAGTATAACTATTGAAGTGGGCGAAGTCAGGATTATTTTCGTGGAATGTTCGAATGCTCTATATCAAAGTTTGAAGGGTCTTTTTCGTACTATTTTCAGAGAGTACTAAAAATGTACACTAAAATGAGCAGCTACGGATTCAGATGATATTACGAAGTTATTCCTAATTAAATTTAATTATAGGTCGTCACAGACCAATATATTCTATCCATATTTTCAGACGTCCTTTTTGTCCCGTTTTGAAACAAGGTCAAGAAAAATTCACCAAAATGACCAGCAAAATATCTAAATGTTGTACCAATTTATACTGGAATAGATTTCACTAACGGATTTCGCAGACGGCAATCCTTCGTGTTGAATTCTGTTCATCGATCTAAATTTTTGGGGTTTGACTACACTCACCTCGTGTGATCATTTGGCGCAGAAGTCGTCCACACCCAAAGCAAAAACGTACGTTTTGTTGTATATCCTACTAGGTGGCTGCAACGTACCTGACAAAAAATATAATCCATATCCTCGGTGGACTGGAAGTACAATAGCTGGCATGGCATATTTTAAAAACAAGACACTATCGTAGTCTCAAGGCTGTCTTTTGTAAGCCCAGAAACATTAGCTTAGAACAACATAGGAAACGTATATAACGGTTGTTTTTTCTTAGATTTATTTCAAATTAAGATAAACGCAGATTAATTGTAATAATTACAGTATAGTTGGCTTTATTTCTAAGAGTATATTTTGTTACCATTTTGATTTGAGTGTAGGCTTTCTAGCATACGGTCAAGGGATCTCCTTAAAATTAAACTTCCTTCATTCATAAAACTAAAGAGTTCATGTAATATAAGCGCACCAAAAACGGAGGCGTTGTGGTTAACGGGCTGGAGTGAGTAGTCACTTTTCTACTTATACCTCTTTCATCTCACTAGTTGTCCAGGTTTCGAAATAATAAGCGGAATATTTCTGAGGCCTTAATTACTGAATGCTTTTCCCAATCATGCATTTTGGGTCATCCCAATTTATAATTTTTAGCAAAGAAGGTTAGCTATCCGTGTAAGAGAGCTCAGTATATATATAAGGATCTTCAAGTCTTTCATACCTACACTCATTAGACACAGGCATAATAAAGCAATACGGCTGATGTGGGTGTTTTATGCACTGACGTTAACCATTTGCTACAACAAATAGATTATTTTTTTTTGGGAATATTTATTTTTTTATTAGATATAATTTTTTTTTTGTATCTATCAAATCAAACCCTCTCCTGTACTTTATATAAGACTTTGTCTTTTATGCAGGATGTAACAGTAAAGAAAGAAGGAAAGGAACAGACCTAGTGTTGGCTATAGGGTGTTGGCACCACAAACCAGTCTCTCAAATTTCAAAGACGCCCTAGAAATTGAAATTATTCTGAAATAGTGGGTCTTCAAAGTGGGTT
Organism: Phaonia tiefii; assembly: GCA_963931995.1. NCBI lineage: Eukaryota > Metazoa > Arthropoda > Insecta > Diptera > Muscidae > Phaonia > Phaonia tiefii. Next base: position 320,064,988 of record OZ008367.1, on the reverse strand, counting down.
GTTGTTTTCCAGTTTTTGTTTTGCACAGCCTAAGAAAGTTTAATTTTCAGTGCATATGAAAGAAGACGACAGTAGCTTTCAAAGGGTGTACGCTTGATATGTACCTCAAAAATTGGAAGCGATTTTCAAGAGAATATTTTAAAATGAAAAAAAAAAGAGTTTTTTCGTGATTTTCGTAGGAAAATTTGAGAACTTTTCGTAGGAAAATTTCAAAAAAAATTTTATTTTAAGTCATAGACTAATGTCACGTTTCTCATCTGACGTTTCATTTAACACTCTTCGTGGTGAGGCTGTTGCGATAGAGAAATTTTTGACGTAAGTTCACTTAAACCAGGTGTAGCTACCCAGAGTTGTTGACTTAAATTTGTCATGTTTTATGGGTTGAGAACTTTGAAATTGAATTTAATTTGGACCCTTTTGTTACCTTTTTTGCTAGTATATATTTGTGGTGTATTTGCACAAAAAAATTAACACACAAAACGAAATGCCGTTGATTATTTCTTGTTGGTTTGTTTGAACTAATGCCTCTATCTGTTATTATTATAGAAATACTTTTCAACATGCAACGCCCATATGCAACGACACCAAACTTTGTAAGTTTACTGAGAGAATATTTTGTATTTTATCACTTAACTTTTGTTTTGCAACTGGCGTCAGCTTGATGCATTATAACGATTAGCCGTCACATGTATGAAAAACGTATATTAAAGTCAACTGATTACTAATTTAAATAACCAGTCAATATTTAGGCCTGATAATACAGTAGCCGGGAGACTACATGTGAAAAAAATCAGAATATAAGTGATATAGCTATTGGTTCCAACGACGTCGGTACTCGGCGTTTTCTTTAATAGAACCATCTATTTCACTGAGAATTTTTCTCTCGAATACTCTTAGTTGTTTTTCATCCGCTTACGATATGACCCAAGTTTCGGAGCCATATGTCACGACAGGTAAAATGAGAGCCTGATATAGCTGGACTTTTGCCCGTCGAGAGTGGGCTTTGTTCCTAAACTGCTTGCTGAGTCCAAAGTAGCATATATTTGCAAGCACAATTCTTCTATATATCTCCAGGCTGACGTAGTTGTCCTTGATCATTGCGGATCCAAGGTAGAAACATTCATCTACCACTTCAAAATTAAATCGGTTGTCAACGTTCAAGTGCGGCCCAAGTCGAGAGGTTTGTCTAATCGTTGAAAACCATCAATTTTGTCTTGCCCTCATTAACAACAAGACGCTGATACCTTTTCGATTCTTGAAAATACTCCAGTAACCTCTCGCAAATTTCGACCAATGATTTCTATGTCGTCAGCATACGCCGGCAGCATACGGCTTTTCGTGTTAATGGTCCTGTTCGCATTTGGTCAGCGTCATTCTACAGAGGTGGAGCAGTTTTGCCGAAATTCCATGTTCAGACATAGCTTCGTACAATTTAAAGCAGCTTTGCAATCGACAAAAAGATGGTATATATCGATTTGCTTTTCGTGGGTCATTTCCAGGATTTGGCGTAGCGTCAATATTTGGCTCAGGTGTGGACCTGCCCGGTCTAAAACCAAACTGGTAAGGTCCAATCAGGAATTGCAATTGCTCTTAGTCTTTCACATAATATGCTCTACAAGACCATATACGCGATGGATAAAAAACTGATACCGCGGAATAGACACACGCATCACCCTTTTTGAATACAGGACATAATACACTGAGAATCCAATCGTCGGGCATAGAGTCCCCCAGCCATATACCGCATATCAGTTGACGTATGTGGGCCGTCAGTCCTTCGCCACCTGCCTTATAAAGTTCAGCGAGTAGGCCATCCGCACCAGCGGCTTCATTATTCCTCAGGCAGGATATCGCCGTTCCAATCTCGTCTTGGTTGGGGGGTACAATCTACACTATCTTCCACTATCATTACCCCCTGATCTTCAGTGGAAGAATCTGAGTAGAGTAGTGCTGAAAAGTGGTCTCTCCATATTTCGAGCACACACTGCTTCTCAGTCACCAGATTACCATTCTCGTCCTTGCAGGAGGGCAGCCCATTATTAGGCCCGTTATTCGATCTTCTTACCCTCTGGAAAAACTTTCGGGATTCACCATTCATCCTGCACATTTCGGTTCTTTCACTCTCTCTCTGCTCCCACTGCCATTTTGCCCGCCTAAGTAGTCGGTTTTCCCTCCTTCTCAGCTTCTCGTACCGCACACTCGCAGCATGCGTTGTAACTGACTGTTTCGTTGCCATACGTGCTGCGTCTTTTTCATCAGTTGCAATGCGACATTCTTCGTCGAATCATGGCGTATCCTTCTGCGGTCCTTGATAGCCAAGTTTAGTCATTGCAGCGATTTCCAAAGAATGGAAGATGTGCTTCCACTGCGCATCTAGGTCTTCGGGAGGGGGGTATTCTGCTCTAGCAGGAGAGAGAGTTTCTGTCGATAGGACATTGATATCTCCGGTATTTGTAGCTTGTCAATATCCAGCTTTTCCTGTGTTCGGCTTCGTACGTTTTTCGCCCTGCCCAATCTCGTGCGAACTTTCGCAGCTACCATCTAATGATCCGAGTCGATATTGGCGCCTCGAATCACACGTACATCCATTACACTAGAAGAGTGCCTGCCATCTATTACCATGTGATCAGTCTGGTTCTTCGTCCTTTGATCAGGAGATATCCAGGTCGCCTTATGAATGTCCTTATGCTGGAATCGTGTCCTACTAACTACCATGTTCTTCCCAGCGGCGAAATCCATCAGTCTTTTTCCATTATCGGTAGTATCATGTAGACTATGAATACCGATGGTTGGTCGAAAGACACTTTCCTTTCCTAATTTGGTATTAAAATCGCCTAGACTAATCTTAATGTCGTGGTCAGGGCAGCGTTCATATACTTCCTCCAGACGCTCACAAAATGTTTCTCTGAAGTCATAATTTTTACACTCTGTCGGTGCGTGCACACAAATTAACCAGATGTTGAAATATTTCGCCTTGATGCGGATTGTGGCTATGCGGTCACTCACTGGGTTGAACCTTGAAACTAGGTATCGCAGTCTCTTGCCTACAATAAATCCGCACCCAAATTCGTGCTTACGCTCATGGCAGCTGTAGTAAACAGAGAAGTTTTTCTTTCTGGTGCAACCATATCCTGTCCATCGCATTTCCTGGATCGCTGTGATGTCAGCTTTATATTTTCCGAGGACATCCGCCAGTTGGAAAGTGGCACCAGTCCTGTATAACGTTCGCACATACCAGGTACATATCCTTAAATCATGGTCCTTATAACGTTTGCGAGGGTCGTCAACAGTTGGGGGGTTTCTTTGTTCATCAACGGTGGCGGGAGGCAAACCCAGCCCACCGTGGTTTGCATTTTACCTACTGCCAGGATGATTCTGTTTCAGCCGCTCATTATGGATCAGATGCTGACCAGAATGCAGTGTGTCGAAACTGGATTTTGGTTTCTTCAATTTTGTTCCGCCGTCGGCCAGGGGTGTTGGCTCGTCCGCCTTCAAAGACAAAAGAATATGGCCACTACTTCGAAGAGCTTCAGTGACAGGGTCACCTAATAATTCTGAGACGTATTAGTGACCGCATTACCACTCAGTTTCGCCTTCTCACTTTAGCTGGCTAACGGAGGTTTCCGATAAGCCATTGCCCAGGACATACTGCGTGGAAGTAGTGAGCTGCTTGGACTGCCCAATGAAGGAATCATTTCTGGCCGCTCCCAAGTGAATGGATATCAGGAACTATCCACCTCCAAGGACAGTCCCATGTCCTCCAAAAAAAAAAAAATTATATACATTAACCCATTTTTATTGGAACTTGGTCCCTATGGAGAACTAAGGCTGAGGGTAAGGTTAAATCGATTCACCCGTCTTAAATTTCTTTACTGCTTTCATTAATTTCTATTTTGAAAAGGCTCCTTTCAGAGCCGTTAAAATCCTTAACATCGGGTTATATATAACTGACATACGAATCTGTAAGATATAAAAGTTACACAAAAACGGGGATTTAACGATTACTGGCGATTTTGAGGGTCTATCGAAATTTGTAAACACTGTTTTATTATGTTCTCTACCATACGTATCATCTCTAATGTTTTCGTTTTTATTTAAAAAGAAAATATTCGAGCATTATATTCGTAACACTTGAATATTTTCTTTTAAATCAAATACAATAAGGTCGGGTAAAAATTATCACATTTGCCTTTTATTTATTTTTTAATGAGCCAATTAGTGTATAATTCATAGTTATTATTTTGCGACAATTTACCGAAAAAATGTGTTTACAATCACCCGAGGCAGATAATGCAGTCACTCATACAGCATTTTATATAGAATTAAAAAATCTAATCTTTCAATTCCTGACTTCTATGGTTCGCTTTAAACATATATGTTTAGGTGTGCTACTCAAGTGGCGCGGAGTGTATCAACTCGATTGGGTTTGAGTGGTAAATATTTGTTCCCGTTTTAAAGGCTGATCGGACTAATATGCTGTTACAAAACACGCAATACCACCTGTGACACATGTTTGAATGCATGTATTCCTTTTTTCTTGTTATGCATTTTTGTTGACATTACATGGGAAATAAATTGATGTAGAAATTAAATAAATAACCCAGCAGCGGAAACAGTTCAAAATAGGAAATGTACGATACATCACCAACGGCAATCAGAGCGAAATCAGAAACTGGTTTTGATATTTGCTTTGATTGATGAATACCATTTTCTTCTACGTGTCAGGCAAACAATCCTATTATCACCATATAGTGTTCATGCCTATAGTTAGCATCTGCAGCATCCGAATATACATTAAGTTCTTCCTCTACATTGACTGTTACGTCATAGTTGCAAAAAAGTATTAATAGTGTTACAAAATGTAATTTCGCTGTATAAACGATTGGCGTGATAAAGGAACACATTCGATTGGTTAACTATAAACCTTAAGGGGAGCCATTCGATTTCGATTCGCTCTAAAAATTAAAAACCGTAAGGGAGTTGCATTTTGAATTCTTTGAAAATTTAAACCTTATAAACTCCCGAGTTTTATTTTTACGAAAGATTGGGAGCCGAATTTTTATTTTCAACGATTTGAAAATATTGCTCGCTCCTGATTTACTTCAAAAAGACATTCGAGTGTCTAAATTCAGAATATTTTTTAATTATTAAATGTACATGAAAGATGTGAAAATGTATGCGGTAAATTATAAATAAGCGGGCAACAAATTGTAAAATTTGATGATACGGGGAAAATTGATTTGAAGTATGGGAAGGTTTTAAAAAGGGCACAAGTGGGGCATGACTCTAAAATGCGAGAAAAGTCGTATCGAAAAAAGGAGCGAAAGGGTAAATGTTAAAAAATATGTGGAAAAATTAGGAGTGTGGAAAAAATTGTGAATGTGGAAAAAAGAGTAAAAAGGGTGGGTGAAAAGGGTGAAACTTCAAAATACGAGAAAAGTCGTTTGAAAGTGTTAGGAATGTGGCAAAAATAGTGAATATGGAAAAAGTGTTAAAAAAGGGGGACGAAAGGGTCAAAACTTCAAAATGCAAGAAAAATCGTTTGAAAAGCTTAGGAATATTGCAAAAATTGTGAACGAGGAAGAAGGTAACACTTTAAAATCAGAGAAAAATCGTTTGGAAAGGATATGCGTGAGGCAAAAATTGTAAATGTGGATAAAAAATGTAAGCAAAATCGTTGAAATGATTGGGAATGTGTTAAAACTGTGTATGATGGGGTTAAAGTTCAAAATTCCCGAAAATATGTTCACAATGATGGGGACGTATTAAAAATAGAGCGTGTGGGAAAAAATAACAAAAAAGTATGCAGCTGCAATAAGTGGGAAAAAACTTTATGGAATCAGTAAAAAAAATAGTATATGTGAAAATGTGTTATAAATATACACAGAAATTAGTGTGTAGATGATAAAAAGGGAAATCGTTAAAATCGAAATAATGTATAATAATTTGTACTGAAATGTTCAATACAAAACTAAACATTGTATATTAAAAATTTTTACATTAAAAGAAAACACAGCTGATTTTCTAAAAATTCCAGCATCCAACATCCCAGTTGGAAATATCCTAACGACATCGTCAGTGACTAAGGAGTAACGCGTCAGAGTCCCTGCTGACTTGCCGATCCGCTCCCATACAAAAAACTTCATGACACCCCCTGACATTTTCATACATTTGGTAAAAAGTCAGCAGGAAGTTTCCGCACTTTGCCACTAGTGGCGATCACTTTATGACATGTGAACTAGTCGTCCTTCAGTCACTATTCATCAGTGGGTCAGTTACCCAAAACGCCTCCAAATTCGGTGATTTCCTATACTATAATTATAATATTTGAAATGAAATAATATTGTTATTATTATATAATTAAAAATAAATAAATATTGTTATTATTAAAAGAAATGGGAACATGCATTTACATGCATAAATATATAGGTACATATGAATGTATACATATAATTCCCTGAAAATGTGGATATTCTTCTATTCATTTTGAAATATGTTTGAAAATAATTCTGAAAATTCATGACACCATTCAAAGACACTATTTTCAATTTAATGTTTTCTGACTAATTTGAAATTCTATACGCATGACTCGCTGTTGAAAAAATATAAAGACTTATTCTATCGATATTCAGCATGAGCATTCAGCATAACCTAATGCTGACAAGTCAATAGAACGGTCTTGAATAGATTGCGAGGCTGTTCACAATTTATGTCACCTAAGGAAAAACTATTGACATGTCACGAACATGTCTTATAGCAAGCGTCAGCACCTACTGACATTGTCCTAATGAAATTCTACAGACAGTGCCTTCAAGACAAATTTTCCAACTGGGATGCTCCGTATGGGTAAAGTTTAGTAATTTCAAGTTTTTCAAGTTTTACTCTTTCCTGCCCCCTTAACCCATATAGAATTTTTGATATAAGTAACGGGTTCGCCAAGTAACTTTTTTTTTGAAAATGCTATTAAAAAAAACTACTGAATATTTTCTCAAATTTCTTTTTTTATTTGAAAGTGCAATCCTTCCGGTTAATAATGGAAAATAATTTCATTCAAATGGCTGCCTCCGCTGGCCATGCAGTAGCCTACACGATCGGTCCAATTTTTAAGAACATTATCGATTGTGTGCAGCTGTATTTCACCAATAGCTTCACGAATATTGTCCTTTAAAGCGTCAAGTGTCTCTGGCTTGTCGCCGTAACACTTATCTTTGAGGGCACCCCACAAATAATAGTCCAACGGTGTCAAATCGCAGCTCCGAGGTGGTCAAACGACATCAGCTCTGCGGCTGATAATGCGATCTTCAAAAACAGGGCGCAAAACATCGAGTGTAGCTTCGGCTGTGTGACACATAGCGCCGTCCTGTTGGAACCAAATGTTGCCAATATCCTCCTCTTAAATTTTTCTGAACAAAACTTCGTTCAACATGGCCCGATAACGGTCGCCATTGACTGCAACGGCCACTCCTTGCTCGTTTTCGAAGAAAAATGGCCCAATTATGCCTCTGGACCAAAATCCGCACCAAACAGTGACTCGGTTTGGGTACATTGGCTTTTCAATGTATGCGTGCGGGTTTTCTGTGCCCCAAATGCGACAATTTTGCTTGTTTACATACCCGCCAAGATCAAAATGAGCTTCATCTGAAAAGATGATTTGTTTGGCAAAATCGGCATCTTTTGTAAGTCGATCGCAGGCCCGCAGGCGAAAACGCATTGGATGGTCAGTTGGCGTCAACTCCTGAACCAATTGGACTTTGTATTGCATTATACCAAGGTCTTTATGCAAAATTCGTTTCAATGATGTCTCCGAAATGTGCAATTGTTGAGAACGACGGTGAATTGATGTTGATGGCGCTTCATGCACACTTTCTGCCACAGCAGCATAATTCTCGGGTGTACGCACTATTTTTGGCTTTTCTCGCTTTGGTTTATCGATGAGGATGCCAGTTTCTTTCACTTTTTTCAAAAGATAACGAACATACGGATCTGACGGTGCTTCTCTTCTGATTTTCAAAGTAATGTCACAACCATATTCGTTCAGCGGAAGGATAAAACTAATTACCAGTCAAATCATACATGAGCTAAGCTGCCATTCACGAAATGACCACTAGTTGAAAAAAAACGTGAGATGACGGACCCTTTACTTATATATTCCCAAACATGAAAAATTTTGTTCTCTTTTGTATTGTATTTCGAATTTGTATTGCATTTCGAAGTCTAACTCTTTTTCTGAAATTTTTTTCCCTTTTTAACCACATGCACCCTGTTTAATAAATTCCCAATCATTGTCGAAACCAAATTTTGGTCTGCCTTGAGTAGCGTTATTTGAACTTATATTTCAGTTATTGGTCGACCTCTAGACCCAATCATTCAAAACTATTGATGTCGCTATTTGTAGTTTTTGACAACATGTACTATTTACTTTATAGTATGTGCATATTCCCAATTGTTCCATCCGCTTCTTTCCGGTTTTTATAATTATGCCCTTTCTGATAGATGTTTATTATTTTCTACACCTTCCACAGCATCGCAAAATATTTTTGTCGCAGTAACCACTTATGTGCATCCAAGTTCGAAACAATTCCACTCGTGAGTCGAAAAATTCGGCTCCTCTTCACTGTAAATCTCTTACTCCCAGTAAAATAAAAATTAAACTCAGAATCGAAATTTAATTTTTTTAGATTTGACTTTCTCGGGAGCGATTTAAACAAACAAAAATTTTAAAAATTAAATTCGCTCGATTTTTTATATTGAGGGGTACTACAAATGTTACAGCTCCCATTAAATACAAACAAAATATAAAAAAAAATTTTATGAGATAACTAGTACTGCGGATTCGAAGTCAAGGAATCGGGGTCTTAGATATTTGAACGGTCCTGTCTTCAAGTTGTGAAAAATTTGAATATACGATTGTAGACTATTGTGCAAAATTTATTGACATATAAATCGATATATGTCTGCGTAGTTAGTTACTTGAGGTATTTAATATAAATACAAGCAGTATAAAAACCATATCGCACCTTTGTAAAGACATTCCTTCCATCATACCCTCAATTCGAATTGGAAACTACCTGGGACAGACACGTGATTCTATTTCCTCTTTCCGCTGCTGGATTATTGAATTCCTGTTTTTTTGTTGTTGCCTTGTATAGGCGGTATATTTGCTCAATATTGTTCAATTCTGTACATTTTGATTGGATTACTATACCCTCACCCTTAAGGATGGGAATATATATAATTTGAAATGGAAAGCGATGTAACGCATAAAGGGAAATTAGTGAACCCTAGTGGTATTTTGACCACGTTAGATTTAGAATCTTTGAAGTCAATTGAATCATTCCCGTCTAGACAAGTGGTATCGCGAAATGAAGAACAGATCCTAATTAAATTTAGTATCAGCGAAATTTTGCAATACTCATTCTGGCAACTAGAGCGAGCCACATACTTGTTATTCGTGAGCATGTACATCAGTTTATTGTCGGTTTACCGTCGTTCTGGATACTACATAAGAATCATCATGTTCAGAAAATATTTTGGAAGTATTTCTTCAAATTCATCAGTCAGATAAAAGGCTCATGCTCATGAACGACAAGTCTGTGGTTCGCTTAAAGCTTGGTTGGTATCAGAAACTAGACGTCTATATCTCCGAAATTATCCTGTAATGTAGATCAACTGTTTTAAATTTTGTTTCCACCTAATGCATGTCAAAGGGTGAGGGTATATTTAAGTCGATTCACCCGAATGACATTTTTGCACTGGAAATATTTTGGTTTGTGTAACATATATGATTACAAATGCCGTGCAAAATTCGTGTTGTATAGAATTTAAATTAAATTATGTTAATATTATATAAACGAAGTGATATAATGCGGAAATATAATGCAATTGGTATTGTGCTTGAGCTACTATCTATCAGTATTTATTTATAAATATTTCACAAAAAAAATTTCCAATAATTTCATTGGAGTTTAATACATAATTAAATTTTATTGTAGGTTTAAGTTTAACAGCAAAAGGTTAAACTTTTACATATAACCATCAAATGGTTGTTATATTTCAGTTCAACGTGAATGTAAAATAATTAAAAAAGTAAATGTGTTTAAATACGTAATTTTTACCTGTACAGGAAAGGGTTAGACTAAAAATATAAAAATTTTAGGTAATTGCATATATATATTTTCGAGTTAATTTTATATAATTAATTCAAACACAAATGGACTTTAATTGCATAAATATTTTAAACTGAAGTCAAAGAAGTTTTGAACTAAAATGTAGGAAATCTTAATACAATTATATTTCAGGACATTGTGGACTAAATTTAAAAAAAACAAAAAATGGTTTCCCATTACATCCCATGAAGGGACCGGGGAGAACTTCTCACAATCACTGAGCTGTGCGCTTTCCAGTTTTCACTCACTGATTGGGACCTACGGTTTTACACCGATTCCGAACGGTATTTTGAGAAGCTTTTTCATGGCTATATACTCGATAGTGTCGCCGTCACTATGCGAGGTGACCGCCGCCGAAAGAAACTTGAAGGTGGTCAGAGCACCACCATTGCACCACCGACGGCCGCTAAATTTGAATACGTTTAATTTCCCTCACATTCAGTACAGATGTAATGATTTGCCGGAATTTTCTTATATTATTTTGAGTCCAGAATTTGGTTGTTTCTTTTAATTGAAAAACGTACGAAGCCGACACGGGAACAGCTAGATATTGACAAGCTGCAAATACCGGAGATATAAAATTCATATCAAAAAAAGCTCACTCTCCTGCAAGATCAGAATACCCCTATACTCCTGAGGACCCACAATCGCAGAATTCCCATTCTTCGGAAATTTATGCAAGAACTGAACTTGACTATCAAAAGCCGCAGAAGGATAAGCTATAGTACGACGAAGAATGTCGCATTGCAACTGATCAAAAAGACGCTGCACGTATGGCATCGAAACAATAATCGAAACAATCAGTGAGAAGGGAGGAGACCCAACTATTTAGGAGAAAAAATGGCAGTGGGAACAGTGAGAGAGTGAAAAGACCGAAATGTGTTGGATGAACAATGAATCCTGAAAATTCTTTCAAAAAATACGAAGATCAAATAATGGGCCGAATAATGGTCTGCACTGCTGACTGATAAGCAGGGTATGCTTAAAATGTGGAGGGACCAATTTTCAACACTACCCCACTTAAATTCTTCCACTAAAGATCAGGAGGTAATGATTGTGGAAGACAGTGTAGATGTCAACCCCCCCTCTCCCCCCCTTCTACATGACAAAAACGCAGTATTAGAAAGGCAATCTACCGCCTTAATATAAATAAAGCCGCTGAACTTCCCTCTAAATTTGTTAAATATGTTATAACATATGTGTTTGCGTCCCAAATATTTTTGTGTTCGTGATATATATACAGCCGTGTTTGCTGCACCGTTTATGCTCTCTCTCGAGAGAGAGAATAAAAGAGGGGCAACGAGTTTGCATATTCAATTCAATTCAATTTAATTTGTAAGTGTGTATCTGTATTTTTGCATTAATTTCTCTCAGTGTGAGTGTTTCATAAATATTATTATGTTTGGTGAAGCACCCATATGTTACCACGTAAATGCATACATATTTGTCAATCAACAGGCAAATGTTTGCATTCAAATACACCTGAGTTTGGGGCTTGCAATCATATAAATGTTTGAAGTGTTTTCGAAACATATACGTGGTTCCTGAAAAATATGTATGGGAGTACATGCTACAGAGGCGTTTTGTTTTTTCAGCGTGTGACGACTGGAGTCTCAATGTATTATGTTCTGTATTCAAATCGGTGATCCCGTGTGTCTGTTCCAACTAGCGCGGTATCAGTCTTTTATCCATAGTGCGAGCGTATTATATGAAAGACTAAAGGCAATTGCAGAAAACCTGTTTGGAACTTATCAGTGTAGGTTTAGACCAGGCAAGTCCACGTTTGACCAAATATTCACGCTACGCCAAATCCTGGAAATGACCCACGAAAAGCAAATCGATACATACCATCTTTTTGTCGATTACAAAACTGCTTCATATTGCCCCATACGCTGAAAATTGTACGAAGCTATGTCTGAACTTGGGATTCCGACAAAACGGATACGCCTCTGTAGAACGACGGTGACCCACACTAAATCAGCAGTGAAGATGGGGAAAGACCTCAATGAACCATTCTGTAACAAACGTAGAGTGAGACAAGGCGACACACTTTCGTAAAATCTCTTCAACATCTTAATGGAGATAATAATGAGAAAAACTGCATTAAATACGAGCGAGTCCATTAACACAAATATCCATAGTGTGCTGGCGTATGCAGTCGACATAGACATCATTGGGCGAAATTTGCGAGCGATTACTGCAGTATTTTCAAGAATCGAAAAAGAATCAGCGATGGTAGGTCTTACTTTTAATGAGGGTAAGAAAAAATTGATGGTGTCAGCGACTAGAGAAACCTCTCGACTTGGTCCGCACTTGAACGTTGACAACCGATTTAATTTTGATAGATGAATTTTTCTACCTTGAATCTGCCGTGAACAAAGACAACAATGTCAGCCTGGAGATACATAGGAGAATTTTCCTTGCAAATAGATGGTATTTTGGGCTCAGCAAGCAGTTGAAGAACAAAGCCCTCTCTCGACAGACAAGAGTCCAGCTATACCAGACTCTCATTTTATGTGACATATGGAAGTATTCGAAAGAAAAATTCTACGTAAAATTTATGGTCCTGTTAAAAAAACGCCGACTAACGGCGTCGTTGGAACGAGGAGATGTGCGTGACTTTTTGGATGAAACACAGTGTTTTTTGCAAAAAAAAATTAATTTAATTTTCAACATGATCTCCTTTCAGCTAAATACACTTAGTCCACCGCTTCTCCAATTTTTGTGTCCATTCCAAAAAATAGGATTTTTCGAGGTCCATAAAAGAGGCATTTGTTTGGTCAATAATTTCATTGTTGGAGCTAAATCTCTTTCCACCGAGCAATTTCTTTAGGTTTGGGAATAGGAAATAGTCACTGCCGGCTAAATCCGGAGAATATGGCGGATGAGGTACCAATTCCCGCCGCTTATTGTTTTCCCTTTTGAAGGAAATCGATGGTGGTTATCCCGTGTACATCCCAAAAAACTATTGCCATCACCTTATTGGCCAACAAACTTACCTTGGCCTTCTTCGGAGCCGGTTCACCAGGAGAATCCCATTTTCTTTGCCCTATGCCTTTGCTCTAAAAGTGCCTTTTTGTTTGTTTCTGAGAATGTTGCACTCAAAAAGTGCAAACATTTTGCACTTTGAAGGGGCGATGGCAACATTTTTTAAATGTCGCCTCGTGCAAGAACAATATTATTTGTTAGAAACGAAATCACCATAAGCCAGATGGCCACGGTCGAAAGAAATGTGAGGTGGGCAACGGGTGGATCGAACCCAAGTACTCATTTACAAGAGTTGCCCACACAGCGATGCACCACCAACGACCATAAGTGTCTACTTACATAATTATCATACTGCTTATGAGGAAATCAAATTGAAACAGGTGTTTGAAGATCGATTGATTTGTAGAAACTTGTAATCTTCATTTTATAAGACCCTTGACCCCTAGATCCCTAAATCCCTAGATCTTTCTTCCTTAACTTTCTTAATCTGAAAATTTAATTTTTGCATTTCATTTTCCTTATTCGATTCATGGAGAAATAGTTTTACTTATTTGCTCCGCCATGTTCGCTTTATTTTGTGTTTTTTCGTTTCTGTTTTCAAGACCAGAACATGGAACTAAATCTAACTATTATCTAAAAATTGATCTTTTCACCTTAGCGGAGCGGAATCAAAAGATCAAAATCCCTTAAATCTTAATTGACCAACTCTACTACAGTAGAAGCCGATGATAGTGAAATTTCACAAACATTGATCCTATCATCCGGTTATGGGAGTTTAGTGCCAAGTTTCACAGTTACCAATTCTCCATTTAAATAGAATTAAAATGCCCGATGTTTGTCAGCTTAATGCCACTTAATATGAAATTTCTCTGTGAGCTTTTAAATGGAGCTTTTAAATGACGAGTGTGAATCTCGCCCTAAGGCTCGTATACATGTTAATACTTCACTTTTGTTTAGCTTGTAATCTTTTATTACACAACTATGGCATTGAATGCTATAAAAAATTAAAATATATAAATAAGTTTATACAGGAAACAATTTGCTAAAATCATGTAGAAATTGAAACTGATATCAAAAGAACTGAACAACATTCCAGTATCACCGTCAAACCACAAATGTACAACAGCTTTTTTATACATCTACCCTTTAATATATATATTTTCTTTAATATATATACTACCCTTTAATATATAAATTTATTATTTTTTCTGAGGTACTATAGAAAAGTGGATAAAGTTTAACAAGTTCAGAGATTTATTAAAACAAAAATATCCTCATGTTCTTCCTGGCTAGGTATGATACATTTACATGCGTATATGTATTTGGTTTCATGACATCGAAAGCCATGCAAGGGTAGCGGGTTTAATATATGTCGTTTTAAATCATTTTATTGATTTAGGTTTACATTCACAATATCTTTAAGCTGATTTGCAGGAATACTTTTAACACCTTTTTTCTGGTAGGATTACTTAAAAGCTTTTGGCCAAATCCTTTTATGTTAGTCAAGGAAATTGATTTTAGAAACCAATGTTGGAATACGTCTGAAGATGTAATGGGATAATACTTAGTTTCTATCACATTTTCCGTGATTAAATTAAATTTTCCGTGATTAAATTAAAAAATTCCCAAAATTTTTAGATATTAAATTGTCGAAATAAAGTCTATAAGGTTCTGCAGAGTAGTTTGATTTAATCCACTTTAATGAGTTAACTCGGGTAGAAAACAACACGTTCGTAAATGAGAATTTTAATTGGCATGAAAAACAAAATTAATACAATACCGTTTGACAGCTCTATCGTTTCAGTCTGGACAAAAGGCAAAAGTGAAAAATTTCTTAAAACAATAGATATAACTTGAATCAATTGAAATGTAGCAGTAAATAAATCAAAATATACTAGCATATATCTCGTGGTATTATATTAGTTATATAACTTCCAAACCTCTAAAAGCTGGAAAACCTCTGAAAAACAAAATTACCATAATAACTACAAAATGAAACAGCTGATGGGGAAATATTATTACAAACTGACCACAAGTTGAATCCCCCAAGTAATGTCTTTTTTAAGTTTGTCTAATATGTTTGTAAGGGAATTAGCGGTAAACTTTTAGGTCACTCTCTTGATTTTAGGAATGTTAAAGTCTCTTCATAAGAATGTCGCTGGCTTGTTGGCATAGACCATAGACTTGACGTAGCCTCACAGGAACTAATCTAACGGCGTCAAATCGCACGACCGAGGCGGCCAATCGACTAGGGCATTTCGTGAGATAACACGTTCATCAAATTTGGTTTGCAATAAATTGATTGCGGCATTCGCTGTGTGGCCTGTGGCGCCGTCCTGTTGGAACCACATGTCCTCCAAATGCATATTATCCAATTGGGGCCAAAAATATTCGGTTATCATTGAACGGTAGCGATTCGCATTCACAGTAATGTGCCGGTCATGATCATCACGGACGAAGTACGGCCCAATGACGCCGCCGGCCCATAAACCGCACCAAAACGTAATTGTTGATCTGGTAGGACGATTATGACGACCATAAATTGGACATAGCGCTCTTAAAGTTGAGGCAACTGACTCCAAATTTCGGTAGTAAATTTTAATAATTTCGACTCGTTGTTGGCTCGTATATCTTTCCATGATGAAATGGCAAACCTTACTGAAGGGAAATGTCAAAAGAGCGGGGAAAAAATATGGGGTCGTTTGCTGTCCCTATCGATTTACTTTTGTAGCGTCTCCGTTGAAACCCCGTTACCAGCGTGTTTATATTTTGTTGTCATTCACAGTGCTTTGGAGATATATGGTATTTACGATGTGAAAATGGTAACATAAACACTAAGCTAAATTTGAAAAACCCTAATAACATTTCTTAAAACATTGACTGTGGCACGACTCTGAATGTGCTACATTAAATATTGAAAATACAATTGCAGCTGTAAGCAAACGGGCCTTATTATGTATCTCGATTCGAAGGAAAAATCTGTCGGATTCGGAATATAGGCACCAAGGATTTTGAACTCGAAAGATAAGTGTCCGAAAATCGGGTTATTTCAAGTTCAAAGTTTTCTTTCCCCTATCTTGATCTGGCAAATTATTATTCATGGATGGAATACAGAAGTGATGCAAAAATTGACGGAATTCAAAAAGTCACAAGGAAAGTCAAAGAAGAAGTACTTTTCAACGTTCAAAATGGAATTAGGTGTTGTGTTAGCAGCTTATTTTTAATTTCCCAACCATGTGGAAAAATTTCACCTATTCGCCCGCTATTCGTCGAATTGTTACAAATAACGAGCGTACATTTGCTTTACATGTTCAAGCGCCAATAAGGCCAAGAACAGCTCGAAGTAATGAAAATATTGCTGACATTCAGGCAAGTCTTGCTTAAGACCGCAATTCCCAGATGTTGTCAATAATTGGGACTGTCTCAAACCACAACCTGACGGATTTGAGAAAGGATTTGCGCTTGCAACCATATAAAATTGTTATAACTCAAGAGCTGAAGTCTACCGTAAGCGTCATGAATTTGCTGATTTTGTCTTGCAATAACTTGAAAACGATAACGATTTTTTAAGAAAATCATCTTCTCCGATACGGCTCTCTTTCATTTGAACATGAAAGAACAACCATTTCTTTCATGAACAACCATTACTTTAACCTAAATTGACATTGAAATGAAATGAAGCTGCTAACTGCCCTACTGTCAATATAGAGTGGCATAGATCGATGATAACCAACTTTTTATGGCCGAAATTTTAAGAAGTTGATCTTCACAACACCTGATTCCAACAAGATGGTGCTACGTGCAATTGGGATTTAATACCATTAAACTATTTCTTGTGCGGTTGTTTGAAATCATTGGTATTTAGCAATAAACCAGACTCTTTTCAAGCTTTACAAGTCAATATTGAACGTGCTATTCATGACATACGACATAATTTGGTGGCAAAGGGCTCGAAAATTCGGTTCATCGAATTCGTTCCTGCAAAAGAAAACGTGGAGGCTATTTGAAAGACGTTTTATTCGGAACTTAATTGTATCGATCGTACTTCACACTATATAAAAAATATTTGAATTTCCTTAATATCTAGTGTGTTTCTTTCAAAAGAAATCATATCACTCAAACTGTAAAACCCTTTATATAACCTTGTATCAGTTGGCAAAATACTCCATTGCGTGCCTGCAATCCCAGTTTCGGTAGAAAGAGCGTTTCTGCTCTAAGACTAATTTTGTTTATATTTAGAATCCAAAAAAAATTACAATCTATCAAATTGAATAAATAGTGCGATGAAACTATGCTAGTAGGATTAGTTGTCATTACATTTTGCCTTTTCACAAACTTTGCTCGAACGTGCTGTCCTACTTTCGTTGTAACAGTTTTATAAATTTTCGAACTTATAGACACCAGCATTGAATCGAAACAAATTTGTGTGATCCTTAGTACTCATCCTTTAAGCACATATGATTTGCCTGCAGAAAGTTATTGAAACGGAGATCACATATATATACCAACAACTGTAGTACACAGTTAGGTTAAAGAGAAAATTAAAATCAAATTTTATTATAAATTTTTATAATAAAAGTTGACAAATAATTCTCGCTGTTAATTTTTATTATTCAAATTAAAAATAAGGCTTACTTAGCGATGTTTAAATAAACATTGAAACTGAATTATTTTCTTTTTTTTCAAAAAATATGATAATCATTAAATAATTTAATTGAAATAAATTATAAGTATAAGCCCAATTGAAATTAGGTTCTTGTCAATATTCGTAAAATGGCTGTGGTCGCAAATAAGAGATATGGGATTAAACAAATTACTGTGAAAATTATTATCGTTAAAGCTTCCGGTGCATGTAACCCAATTGAATACTGACAAGCTTGAAAAAAGTCCTGAAATACATATCTATCTGTATTTTCAGATTTTTGTGTGAATAAATTCCTCCATTTTCTTTTCTAACATTTGCCCTAACACCGCTAATACGAATCACTGTAGTTCAGATTATCTCTGGAACTTTTTGCCTTCTATAACATGAAGAAAGTTTATGAAGAAGGAAACCCCAATGAAACAGGAACTTCCTTACTAAGAGAAACGTAGAAGTTCGAAACGAATAAAGTTGTTTGCAAAATATTCGAGCACCGTTTTGAGTTTATCTAATGTACAAAGTTAGCGAAACTATTGCTGGCAAAACAATAGTCAATTAAACTGTAACTCTGTACTCCGTCTAAAACTTTTATGACATTAATGATATTAAATAAAGATAAACAAATCGAAAATATATAGATTTTATTTTTAAATCTAATGAAAACTATTTTTAAATTCGATATATTTAAATGCTAACTCAATTTAAACAAATAAGAAACTCCCGCTTGTTTTCGTCCAAATCCCACTTTTCGATCAAAAACAGTTGTGTCAGGTTAGACACACATTCCGGTTCACTTATTTAAATGCAGTAAAAATTCCATATTCAGCAGCCTGTATCTTTTGCAATTTATAACCGATTGCAGAATTTTAAAATGGAAATGGAAGCTAGACATCTTGAGATATACCAAAAATCATGACAGTAGTTGTTTCTAACTAAAAAACTTCTTTTGAGCAATTTATTAAAAAAAATGTCCAATAATTCGCTATATTTGTTTGGTTCACTTGAATAAAGGCTAACTAATTTTAATGAAAAACAGTTTTTCTTCATCTTTTACTTTATTCTACTTTATTTAAGAACTATTAGTAATTTGATTCCAAGCATCCTTAATAGCCTGAATTAGTGACAGCATGTCATCCTCCTTGTCTACCTCCTTCGTAGACCTTACGAGACAACCAAGACAGTTTCCATAATGTTTAGATCTGGCAAATAGGGTAGCCAGTCAAGAATATTAACATTCTGGCTTGCAATCAACTCCATTACTACTTTGGCGTTGTGTATAGGGGAATTATCCTGTTGCAATATCCAAGATGTGGGACCAAAGAGTTCACTGAATTTCGGAAAAGCTGATTCCAATAATGTTTTATAGCTTGCACCAGTCATTTTTGCAATTTGAAATTCAAGATCGATGGTGCCGTTGCACGTAATAGCACCCCACACCATAACGCCGCCCGCTCGGCTGTAATGTCGGTTCAAAAACTGCTTTTCTTTACGCAGATCATGGAAATAATAGTTGTAGCCATCAGGCCCATCCAAATTAAACTTCTTCTCATCCGTAAATTCAACGGTTCTCCAGTCATTTACATTACCTCTTGGCTGCACATCCCACACCATGTAGTCTCTTGCGAATAGAAGCCGGTTTTCCTTACAAGGAGCATTAAGTGGCGGTTTTCGTTTGTATTTTCAGGTATTTAAAATACTCATAGGTCTTAATTACTCTGCGTACTGATGACTTGCTCGCTCCGACTCTAGCTTCAGCTCTTATTTTTGACAAGGATAAGGCAGAATTAGAAGCAATTCTGATGAATTATCTTCTCTCATACGTAGATAAAGACAATGAAACCCTTCCTTTAAAATGTTTTCCATACCCCTCGGGGTCCTTGATGTAATTGTCGACAACTGTTGGGCCCCGGAATATCTTTCAGAACGGTAAACATCAATTTTAGTTTTTTCCGATAAATTTAAAAATTTTTGCTTTGAATTTTAACTCGTAAAATGATTAAGATGTAATAAATTGTAATAAACAAACGCTCCCTACAACAAATCATCGCTTACTTTAAAAATAATAAAGTGCCTCTTTCCAAGTGAACCAAAAAAAAAATAGCAAATTTTTGGACTTTTTTTCTAAGTTGCTCGAAAAAAGAAACCACTATTGTCATGATTTTTTTATATCTCAAGGTGTCTAGCATCCATTTACATTTTTAAATTCTGAAATCGGTTACAAATTGCAAAAGATACAGGCTGCTGAATATGGAATTTTAAGTGCCTTTAAATAAGTGAACGGGAGTGTATGTAAAGGGTCCGCCATCTAACGTTTTTTTTTCAACTAGTGCTTATTTCGTGAATGGTAACACTTAGCTCATGTCTGATTTGACAGATAATTAGTTTTATCCTTCCGCTGAACAAATATGATTGTGTATATGCTTGAACAACGCTGGGAAATATTGTGACATTACTTTGAATGTCATGGTAATGTTGCAGATACCGATTTTGCCAAAAAAAATCATCTTTTCAGATGAAGCTCATTTTGATCTTGGCGGGTATGTAAACAAGCAAAATTGTCGCATTTGGGACACAGAAAACCCGCACGCATATATTGAAAAGCCGATGCACCCAAAACGAGTCATTGTTTGGTGCGGATTTTGGTCCAGAGGCATAATTGGGCCATTTTTCTTCGAAAATCAGCAATGAGTGGCCGTTACAGTCAATGGCGATCGTTATCGGGCCATGTCGAACCAATTTTTGTTCAGAAAACTTGAAGAGGAGGATATTGGCAACATTTGGTTTCAACAGGACGGCGCTACGTGCCACCCAGCCGAAGCTACACTCGATGTTTTGCGCCCTGTTTTTGAAGATCGCATTATCAGCCGCAGAGCTGATGTCGTTTGGCCACCTCGGAGCTGCGATTTGACACCGTTGGACAACAAGTGTTACGCCGACAAGCCAGAGACACTTAACGCTTTAAAGGACAATATTCGTGAAGCCATTGGTGAAATACAGCTGCACACAATCGATAATGTGCTTAAAAATTGGACCGATAGTGTAGGCTACTGCATGGCCAGACGAGGCAGCCATTTGAATGAAATTATTTTCCATTATTAACCGGAAGGATTTTACTTTCAAATAAAAAAGAAATTTGAGAAAATATTCAGTATTTTTTCTTTTATAGCATTTTCAAAAAAAAAGTTAGTTGGCGGACCCGTTACTACATGAGACTTGTTTCGCCAATTATGCACAAAAAATCTGCGTATAGTTGGCAATCAGTATAAATAATATGAATCAATATTAAAATCTCTAAAAAGGGGGATTACCGTCATCGTAATTGACACTTTTAAGAATCATTGTGTTTAATTTTTGAATGATTTTTGATTTTTGAATTTAATTTTGTAATTTTGTAATTTTTGAATATGTTTAAGTACTACTGCAACTACACTCATACATCAAGTCACAATGCAAATAGCCACGAAGTGTATTCTGTCTATACATTAGTTGTTTTTGCTGTTTTATACGTTTTGAAACTATACATTAGGGTGCCCCAAAAAAATTTTCTTTTTCGATTTTCATGGTTGCTCATGCTTAGTTGGAAAGCTTATAGGGTAAAGTATTTCTGAATTTTTTTTAAAGAGATTTAGAGATCGCGCAAGTCGAACTTCGCCTCAAAATTTTTTGAACTGTACTCAAAACTCGGTCAACAACCAAGATTTTCTTAGTTTGTAAGTCAACATTTTTAAAACAAAACGTCGAAGCTTTTATTGCACATGCAGACGCCACCAGTTTTGGCAATGATTTTGCTCACTAGAGTAACGTGTAATACATTTTTGATAAATTTTGTAAATATCACGTTATAACTTTTAAAATGTCTATGGAAATTTACAATACAAAACAAAGGTACAGAAATGCAGCAGATCTTCAGTTCATGAAAACAGTGCTTGCAAACATATACACTGTTCCCGCAATATGTTGCTTGTGCCGTTTTTCGCATGTATATTGTGATTAATGCAATGTCTAAAGCAAATCCGACGCAAAATTGGCAAATGATTTTAATATTATTAGTGCCATACAATGGTATAACTCTGAAGCAGTAACCGCAAATTCAATTTTTTTTTACCACAAATTTCCTTGTAATTTATCCGTCTTCTAAAGCTCATCATTAGTTTTTAAAATTTTCATTAAAAAGTTTAAAAAAAGCGTTATTTACGATATTTATGAAAAATTTTCGAAAAAAAATTAAACCGTGGTACCTTAATAAGCGACTCATTGCCAAAACTGATGGTTTATGCATGTGCAATAAGAGTTAATGATGTTTTACTTACAAAACGTTGACCTAGATACTAAGAAAAACGTGGTTATTGACCGAATTTTAAGTAAAATTCAAAAAACGTCCGGAATACCCGATATTTCAGGGAAATTCGACTTGCACGACCTCTACAGCTTTAACCTTTAAGCCTGACCAAATCAAATTGTTATTGATGTGATTCCCTACGATGCATGTATCTCAATACTGTTATTACAAAACTCATCCATTTTCAAAAGAATTTACGTGGTTGCTCAATCGAAATGCAATAGGCTCATCATGGCTTGACAAAAAAGGTAAGAACTTCACACACAAATTGCAGCCATAGCCTGCTTCAAACGGATTCCAAAAAATGCATTTATGCACTGAAGCGGTGAAGATTATTGATAGCCGAGCAAAGCTTCCAAACGAATTTATATGTGAAGTACGTAAGGTAAGCCAGTCAACTGAGGCGCTATACTGTTAACAATTCATGTGGAAAGTGTCATACGGAAGTGCTGATGAAAGACGCATCTATGCGCTATGGTCCGTATTTGTGGGTATGAAAGAAAGGATTGATAGGATTTTCAATTTTGTTGTAAAATTTAGTGATGGGGCTGGAAGTCATTAAGATTTGTATGCCGAATTGCTATTAGACAAACCTATTGGGGAAAATTAACGGCAGCGGTAAAAATGTGCACACGAGAAGTTTTAAGTGAAGTCAGTTAACTAGTGATTTACTGGCGTAAACGATTTAAGCATTTAGCAAGAATGCTTCAACTTGAAAATAAATAGTTAAAAAGACTGTAAAGACCGATAACTATCATGCTATTCGCTTGAAGCATACTAGTTACAGTTTATTTATAGGCAATTATAATATGTAGTTTAACTTGACTTACCCCAATTTATGTAAATATATCAAACTGTACTTGGCTTTGTAGTATGACCTGATTTGCTGCAATAATTGGAGTTGCCTTCAATTACATTTCCAAAACTTTTTGCTGTACTATAAAATACATCAAAACTGTTGACTGTCAACCAGCTTCAGAAATTACCCAATAATTTGTATACTTTAAAAACATTCCAGATATCACTACAATAGGAATCACATTCCATAATCACAGTTGATGATGCATTTTTATTTTTTAATTCTCAACAATTTTTGATCTTCGCATTAGATAAAATACTGCATATCTGTGGTCACAAACCATAATGGCCTAACTCGAGTTAGGACAAAATTAAAAAAAATATGTTTGGGAAGTCACCGTGCTCAAATAAGCAACACTGTTTTGTTAAGAAGTAAGTGAAAGAATTAGATTCCTTGTTATCTGTAACAAAGTTATCACAGAAACTCCGACTCCTGATTTCCAGTAAAGATTTTAAACTTTAAACTGCACTCCCTGAAAAATTTTAGAATCGACTTAGGCTGTTATTGTTTGTGACCACAGATATTAAAATCCAATGCACCATAAAAAAGCACTGGAGTGAAGTTACCAATATGAAGCATACAAGTGAAGCCCCTGGTGGAAGAAGGTGCTAACTCACTATTTTCAAAAACAATATTTTGCTTCTTTTAATGTTTCCATGGTATCTGATTTAAAAATCATTTTAGAAAAAAATTGTAAATTTAACTTTAATAATTTAAATATCACATGTTGAATTTTTTCTTATCTAAAACAAAATAGAAACGATTATTTATTTATTCGATTATTTATTTATTATTTTGTTTATTCCATTGTTCAAGCTCTAGATCACTCTATATCTCTATAAATATAAATATAGTTTTTTGAAAAAGAAGATGTTTTGCAAATGCATCCTCATGATTCCTGTCAAACCGTATATCTATTTCAGATCATGTCGCTGATCATCATCAGCGGTTGTTTGGAATGCTGCTTTTGAATAATTCATCAAACTAAATGCCAACGAAAACTCATCTGAATTGAGAATTTTCCACTATGCAAGTGTTCAAAAAATATCGCAAGCAAAACACACAAGACAACGTTACTAACAATACTAATTTTCTAATCGAAAAATGGTTGGTTTTTGTTGGAAATAAAAGCCGTCTCTTCTTGTTGTTGGTTGTTGGAATTATAGGCCTTCCAGTATATGTTGATACTTACGGATCTGCGATCGATACTAATTCGCATATGCGAATTGCAGAATTGAGTTTGTATATATACGATTGATGATCAACCGATGGAATCAATTAAGGCACAAAAGAACTTGTCACGGAGTTCGAAACTAATTCAAATAAACGTAACTGACACTAGCCCGATCATCAAAAATGCTATACCACGGAAAAATACATCTCTGTGATACAGATTAAAACTCACCTCAAAGCAGTGCAAGAATGCGAGAACGCATGAGGAAAAGAAGAACATGGTGGTAAAAAGTTGTCTGTTCTTGCTGTTGGTTGTCGGAATTATAGACCTTTCAGTATATATTGATAGTTAGGGATCTTCGATCGATACGAATTCGCACTTGTGAATTGCTGAATTGCCAATATGATTGATGATCAACGGATGGTTGCCAATTCAGGCACAGTAGTTAGGCATCTGATGATGAACTTGTCACGGAGTTCGAAACTAGTCATGCCAGCGAGTGTGTGTTGAACTGAATTGTCTATTATTTCTAACTAAACCCAACCATTTTTCAATTAGAAATATGTTAATGACTTCTAAGCTTGTAGTATGAATTTCTCATACATTATGCAAAATTTACTTTTTTAAGAAAAGGCACTTATTTAGCAAATTTTTTTATAAACTTCTTCACCTTGGATTTTCTAAATTAACTTTTTATTGGGTTCAAAACTACAATATATACTAAATGTTGGTTACATGCTCCACCTAGAAAACTTTCCCAAAATATGTTAGTCTAGGCACAAACCAAAGCAAAGTACCCAATATAGTCGATAATACTGGGTTGTAGCATAATGGTGTAAAAAAAATCAGTTTATTTGTTTTTCATTCAAAAACAAAAATGCTGACCCCAAAAAATTGAGGAGAGCTTATCACAAGCACTCCTTAGTGTCGCCATCACTAAGCGAGGTGATCGTCCTCAAAAGAAACGTAAGGTGGTCTGAGCAGGTAGCGAACCGACGTTCTCATATACAAGAGCCGCGCTCACTAACCATCGAACCCCGACGACCAAAGTTTGTTAAAAAAATGAGACGAACGTTGCGCCTGGTTTGGATGAGCTCTCATACAGCTCATACAGCGCGTGAAACAATGGACTTGATGAGAAATCATTTTGGTGACCACTTCATTTCACGTTTTGCTACGGTAAATTGACCGCCTAGATCGTGCGATATCACACCATTGGACTATTTTCTATGGATATATGTATAGTGTGAAGTCTTCAGGAATAACCCAGCTACGGTTGACAGTTTGAAGCCAACATTACTCGTGTTACTCGCGATATACCAGTCGCTATGCTCGAAGGAGTCGCTCAAAATCGGATCTTCCGAAGGACCATCTCAGACGTAGTGGTGCAAACATTTACATGATATCATAAGTTGTTCACTTAACCGATAATACAAATTTTAACTTCAATTTCAAATTAATGTGTTTTATTTTTTAATTTAAAAATTAAAAATTTTAATTTTATAAATCAAACCTCACGATGAATCACCCTATACAGACACACATTTATTAAAAGAATTAAGAGCAGTAATGCTTTTTGAATGATTTCCACCAAATATCTTGTGTGGTCTCACATAGATATTCCAAATCGTTACATAAACAATAATATACGTATTAAACTACACATAATATAGTGGTAGAATAAATTTACACTGCCAAATTCATTTAATAATAACTGCGAGAGAATTACTTACAAGTTTCAAAGGAACTTGCAGTTTCTATCTCAATCCATCTTATGCTTACCATAATTTATGGCACTAAAATGTAAGATGTTTGTAGTATTTCGCTTTCTTTGCACAATTGAATTTTGTGGAATCTCTGATTGAAAACGAAGGTTTGCTTTGCGGTCAATTTGAGTTTTACAATTAAAACTCTTTTCAAATTGCATAAGTCCTTTGCAGTTGCTCTCAAAAGAATCTAGAAAAAAGTACGAAAACGATTTAATTTTTCGATTCGTTTGTTATTGAATGGTAATGCAGCAAAAATATGAAGATTATTTTGCAAAGGTTTATGAATTTACGAAGGTACTAAAAAAGGAAAATCTGGTAAAGTAGAGGAGGGGCAAGAATATAAATTGCTGACCTCATTTCTCATTGAGTCGAAATTATTATTTTAATTTCGGCAATGACCAATACTCAAAAAAAAACAAATATCTTGGGTATTAAGTAAATTGTAACTTCCCTTTATT
This sequence comes from Phaonia tiefii, assembly GCA_963931995.1. Lineage (NCBI taxonomy): Eukaryota > Metazoa > Arthropoda > Insecta > Diptera > Muscidae > Phaonia > Phaonia tiefii. The sequence goes on along the minus strand of OZ008367.1, from coordinate 320,038,593 downwards.
GTTGTCATTATATATCTGCAACAGCAGTGGCAAAAGCTAAACGGACAAAATCTATTTTTCAACGCTTGCTAAGACAACAAGTAAACAAATACTATTCAGCAGTGATTACTATTCAAATGAATATTAAAAAAAAATCAATGAGTGTTCGAACTCACGGATGATGTGTTAACACTTTTTTGCAACACGGTACCTGTTCGATTTCTATGAACGGACACATTAGTAAATGACATTACGGCCTAGACGGCCCTAAATATGGTGACCACGTGTCATATTTTAAATGCTTATTTTTTATATATTTGTATACAAGCACGTGTATGTATTTGGTCCGATTGACCGATAATTAAGGAAAACTTGAAAGAAGTACTGCTATCATTCATAAAATAGGGGTCATATGTGGATATTCAGTTACTCATTTCAATAAATGGAAACGCTTCTGACAAACAAATACAAATTTTATAGTTGACAGTTTTTCAAAAACGTAAAAGTCTATACACATGACATGCAGTTGAGAAATGATAATGATTTGTTTCAGCATTGGCCTTAAGAAGAGTCACTCATGAGTTAGTGCTGACAAATCAAAAGAACAGTCTTGTGTGTCAGCCCCTGTACAATTTTTGCGACCTGAGTCAAAGCTAATGGCATGTCAAGAATGCGTCTTTTGAAGTGATTGTGATTTATAATACAAAATAAAACACATGAATTTTAAAGTGAACTTAAAATGTTGATTATCGCTTAAAAAAAACTATTTATGACATTTACTGTTTGAAAATTCTATCATGTAAATGTTGGTCACGACTACGTCCGATGTAGTCCATTCGGAAGGGCCAATATTGGGGGCGACTCGTTCGATCATATCGACTGGTATCTCGCGAGTAACACAATTAATGTTCGCTTTAAAAGCGTCCTACGATTATTCCTGAACTTTACATGGGCACACTTTACATGACCCCAGAGAAATTACTCCAAAGATGTGATATCGCACAATCTAGGCGGTCAATTTACTATAGAAAAACGTGAAATTAAGTGCTCACCAAAATTATTTCTCAACATGTGCATTGTTTCAGGCGCTGTATGGCTGTATGGCCACCTCGTTGAAACCAGAGCTCACCGAGACCTTGCGATTGAATTTCAGGAAGCTCATATTCTGTTAACATGATGCTATAATGGTTACCATTGATGATAGCACTCTGATTTGCCTCATTTTTGAAGAAATATGAACCAATGATCCAACCAGCCCATAAACCACGCTATACCTATGATTTTGATGCTTATAATGGTGGTAGCTCTTGGTATTCTCCGGGTTGCTCATCAGCCCAAATATGCCAATTTTGTTTATTAACGTATCCACTGAACCAGAAATGTTCGCATCATAAGTTCCTCGGATCGCACGAAAAATATTTCTCACAGAACGCTGATTTTCGTAATACGCCTGAACAATTTTGTTGGGGTGTCAGTTTTTCCATAATGACTTGCCAAACGATACTGAACAAAAATGACTAAACAGTTTGGTATGAGTCACGCGTGATCTGTCAAAAAAGCCACCTACACAGATTGAACGAATGTTAATAATAATTTTTTGTCGAATCCTCTGCCACAACTTATTACAATATGCAATATCTACAGGGTGGGCTATGCAAAAAATTGAATTCAATTTTTGTTTAGACAAAAAGACTAATAGATATTTCTTTAAAATAATGATTTCTTCATTGACATATATGAATGAAACACAACATTATTATCATTCGATCTATCCAAAACTCGATCTATCCAATATTTCAGTAGCTTTCAGGTTATTTGGGTACCTATATCGTGAATGACTGTATCGATTTCATATTTAAGTGGATTAGGGATTATTTGCGTAACACTTGTCTTTCATACTAGTATAACTGTGTGAAATAGCACCTGCGAGGCGATCAATGGACACTCGAGTTTATGCTGATTGTTTGGTTTTCGAACACAGTGCAGCAAAGATCGATTGTAACGTAGACTGTGTTGCACGTAGCGCCATAGGTCCGTCCGTATTATACTCTTAAAACATTTGGAAAAAAAATTTACGAATATAGCATGGTAATGCTCGCCATTGACGGTAGCGGCGGACACTTGATAATTTTCGAAGAAATATGAGATACCGCCATTCTAAAAACCACACCAAACAGCCACCCATTGTGGATGCATCGGTTTTCCTTTGGCGACGTGTGGATTTTCCGAGCCCCAAAGGCGGCGATTTTGTTTGCTTATGTAGCCACCGGGGAAAAAGGAACTTCACCTAAAAATATTATATTTCGATAAAAATTCTCATTTTCAGCCAAGCTATATTTAGCCCATCCAGCGCATCGGACGATCACGAGTCTTCAGTTGTTGGACTAATTAAAAGAAGAGCAAGAAATTTTAAATTTTTGCGAACGGTGTTGGGGTGTTGTTGATGGCTGTTCGAGCTTTTGTTGCTTCAGCGGCAATATTTTTCACAGAGCGCGCTGGACGAGCACGCCCATGTGTCCTTCTGTCCAACAACAACTAGCTTCACAAATTGATCCACAAATTGGGTTGATATCACTCTATATATATTGAATATATTTCGTAGATTGAAGATTCAGATCTTGGACAGAAAGTTGTTAATATTTCTCAATTTTCATCAAGCTTAAAACGTCCAGTTTTGTAAATTTCCTACAACAACTACTTATTACTTATTTATTTATGTATAAAGTTCTCCCTCTATGGGAATATTTTCAAAAATACCTGTGACCTGTAACACATGTGATAATTACTGCATGTGATAATTATAATAAACAATGGCCAATCTTTTTCTGTTGATGAGGAATACATTGGGAAACAACTCTGTCCATTATTATTTTTTCTTTTTTTTTTAATTATTTTAATTAAATATTTTTTTTGCTTTTTTACTGATATCTATCATTATAAGTAAATAGTTGTTGTACTAGCGCATTGCTAATAATGACACTAAAGTTGATAGTGATGATAATTATTATGCCGCCGATGTAATTAAATCCTACACGTGTGTGTTCTCACATTAGTTGGATAACATACAAAGACACACCAATATTCAATAGAGTGATTATCCGTTTGGTACGTAGAAATCTAGTAGTTTTCAACAAATTGATATCAGTTTACATTGTCATTAAATATAGATTTTAATTATAAAGTAGAAAATAACTATTACAGATTACATAGTGACACAATATTAAACCAGTTGGCTGCCTCCGACTTTTGGATAATAGGAAATGAAAGAAGCAAGTGGTGTAGTATTTTAGTGCTTGGTATTCTTGTAACTTATGCATAAAAGAATTCTCTTAAAATATCGATACCTACAGTTTTGATGAATTCACCGAAAATCAACCGAAAACGACTGCTGATAAAGATTTTGACAAGAACCGAAATAGCTACACTTTTAGCTACATTACATTAGAACACTTTTTGTACTCTTCTTTTATGAAATTAATATAAGCTAAAAAGTATAACTTTTTAGGCACAAATTGTTTATCGATCTAATATTTTTCTTTGGGTTATTTTGAAAAAGGCGGGAAAATTTTTGATGTGTTAACATCTATAGCGGCGTATAGGGACTAAATCTATCAAAGTCAAAATCTGCTAAAACCAGATTCTATGCTGCTGCTAAAACCAGATTTTATGCTGCTGCTAAAGCCAGATTTTCTGCGACTGCGAAAGAGAATAATGACGTGTTAAACAAAAATGAACTAGCAAGAGAGCAATGAAAGAGTGGTGTGGCAGGGGTGAGGCAAACGAAATTGTGTCTATAGCGTATGTATTAACATAATAGTGTATGCATGTACATTGCACATGTGTCTGTTGCTGTTGTTGAACGGAGATATAAAGCATAGCCACACAAAATTTAATTTGCAAGCGCATGGGCTTGCGCAGTCGACATTATGGTGGCATACTAATACGTCATCTACTTCGTACAAAGTATGTGTGATGTTGTGTGTTTGGCTGTTTCGTTGCTGTTGATATGGCAAACATTTGGTTATGTGACACACGTATACGTCAGCTACTTCGTACACAGTATGTGTGATGTTGTGTGTTTGGCTGTTTCGTTGCTGTTGATATGGCCAAACGAAGCGAGTTATTTGATGTTCAGCATTGCCGGGTGTATACAAAACCAAGTAGAAACGGTGTTAAGTTCGGCCGGGCCGAAGCTTATATACCGTCCACCATGACAATTTACACTCGCACTCTCCACTCTTTGCATTCCCTTAACAGTTTTTACTTTAACACGCAGTTTCACACCGGTTCTGAACGGTATCTTGTCAAGCAATTTCATGGCTATGTACTCGATATCAAAATTCAAAGAGACGAATTAAAAACAAAACGACGTTTATAAAACGAATAGTTGTCCATTTTGTCCTAAAAACCGAAACTGGGTACTAACCGGTTTCTACACCTCGGTTTAACCGAAAACCGGTTTCGCTAAAATCGGAATATTCGAAGAAACCGAAAACCGACATTTTTGAAAAACCGGTTTTTTGAATACACTATACACAATGGAGTAGCGAAAAATAGAGGAAAATAAATACAAGAAAAGCAAATCTGACCTCAGGCTCGGAGAATATAGATTAGTTATTTAAATAATCTTAATATTAAAAAGGATTTGCGCTTGAATAAATTTAAAAATTTATGTAAAATAAATAAATGGTTTCCCGCTACATCCCCCGAAGGGATAAGGGAGAGCTTCTCACAACCACTGAGCTGTGCGCGTTCTAGTTTTACACTCACTGATTGGGACCTACAGTGACGAAAGAAATTTAAGGTGGTCAGAGTAGGGATCGAACCCACGTCCTCCGGCACCAGAGCCGTGCACACTACCATTGCACCACCGAATTTATGTAGAATATATATAAAATAGAGTGTACGATTTACAGGGATTTTATAATCAGTGCTTTGGAGTTCAAGTTGGAGATTTTGGTTGGAAATTGGGATATTTGTTTGGATTCCGAGTCGCAAACATTTTGACAATTTCGACTCAAATTTGGGGATTTCCTTTAAAAGACAAAATTTCCGACAAGAATCTCTTTTAACCGATTTTTATGGTTCTCGGTTAATACACATTTGCACCGTAACTTAGATACATACCGAGATTCCCCTCGTCATTTTTTATTTATTCTGATTTTTTAGAACCTATTTGGATCTGAGTTTCAAGCCCAGTATCATACTAAGTCAATATGAGGGCTGGAGCTCCCAGATTTAAACTGTAACTTCCACTGGACAGTTTGAAATTTTGTTGTATTTAGAAATTTTGTTGACAGTTTGAAATTCTGTTGTATTTAAAACTGTTTGTTGTATTTACAGTGTGTTAAAAAATTCATCTCGGTCAAAAAATTAAATGAACCCATGCAAATTTTCGCGCGATGATTTTTTACGATTTTCGGCGTGCATTATAGAGACAAGAGTGTCTCAATCAACCTGTTTGGACTTTAGGTGATGAAAGACCATAAAAAGCCACTATAAATCACTGGTACCGCGAGTCCAGTCTCGGACACCTTTCGCTCCAGGATACATTTTTTGAAGGTCGTCCAAAATTAGTTGTTCTGAACTGATAATGCAAGATCGTCATGTAACATATCCTGAGATAGAGGCATCCTTGCACTTTAATTCCACTTCAATACATTCGGTTTTGCACGAACATTTGGCTGTAAAAAATATCTGGTTGCATTGGACCCCACATAATTTAAGAAACGCCCAAAAAAAGGCTCATGTCAATTGGTGTAAGGAACTGATTTAAAAGTTCGGACATAGTGCTTCAAAAGACGTTTATAAAATCGTGACAGGTGACGACTCATAGATCTATGCGTAGCAGTTGGAACAAAAACAGCTATCGATAGTGTGAGATTTTAAAAACGAGCTAAATCCAACAAAAGTTATTCTTGGAAGAAGCACAACGAAGCACATGGTCGTCTGTTTCTTCGGCTGAATGGGTCACCTTGCCACTGTTCAGAATTTTTGGCCACTGCTCTGAATTCTGAATGGCCACTGTTCAGAATTTTTGGCCACTGTTCTGAATTCTAAATGGCCACTGTTCTGAATTTTTGAATTTTATGACAAATGGTTTGAACGACTGTGTAGTGTAGTGATCGTCAAGGGGAATATTTTGGAAAACAATAAAGCCATTTTTATTTTAAAAAAATAGCAACCCTCTATTATTTCAGATACAGTTTCAAATATGCTTCCTCAAAATTCCTCACAAACCGTATTAATATTTAAAGATTATACGCTAAAAACACGCTGTATGTATTTGTTGTTCGGATACAAATATAATGCGTTTCCAACGCATCGCAAATATAGTATACTTGTGTCTAAATACATTGTGTTTGTCATGCAATATTACATGTTGGGAATACAAAGATTAATATGTTATAATATAAGTTCTTATATGATTTTGTATATGGTTTTGTTTATTGGAAACTGCTGCAAATAGAAACGCAACAGACAACAAAGAAACAAAAAAGCAGCAAATGTTTAATTAAAAAAAACAATAATTGTACGTAAGTATATGGATGTTCTAAACGTATACATGATTCCTGCATTATGTTATAGGCACCCTTTTTTTCTGAGTGTATCTAAAGATCTTATATTCTACTAGCTGATCCGGCAGACTTTGTCCTGCCGACAAAAGAATGCAATGCTGTCATGGCCCCCAATGAACTCACACTTTTTATATGGAAAAAAGCGCCGCCTATTTACGAAAATGTTGTGCTACAAACCTCAATTGGGTGAATTCATTTGAAAGTTTCATCTCATTCGGTCTGGTAGATCTGGAGTTTAGCCCGTACAAACACGGGACATTAATTTGTATACCATAGCTGGACGCGGCGGACTTCGTTTTGCCTTCAAAGTTTCCATTACGTTTGCAGTAAATGAATAGATCTGCCGGCATTCCGACACGGGATAGTGCCACGTTTAATTACCAATGGGTAAATAAACCTGTACTTGACAGGAATATTATGAAAAAGAATGTAAAATAGTATAAATTTCGATCGTGTGCTGATTTTTCTAAAATGCTTCTCATTAGACTAGAATAGCTGTACCGTTGCGCTTCGCTACCCCTGAATTGTAATTTTACTGGATCTCAATTTTGTTTTTTTTTTTTATTTATTTAATATTTATGTTCTAGGATACAAAAGGGTCCGCCTTCTAACGTTTTTTTTTCAACTAGTGCTTATTTCGTGAATAGTAACACTTAGCTCATGTCTGATTTGACAGATATTTAGTTTTATCGTTCCGCTGAACGAATATGGTTTGTGTTGTGTATACGCTTGAACAACGCTGGGAAATATTGCGACATTACTTTGAAAATCATGGTAATATTGCAGAATGTGTGCGAAAATTGCGTACGGATTTTGGAAGAAGAGAAGCACCGTCAGCTCCGTATGTTCATTATCTTGTGAAAAAAGTGAAAGAAACTGGCAACCTCATCGATAAATCAAAGCGTGAAAAGCCAAAAATAGTGCGTACACCCGAGAATATTGCTGCACACAATCGATAATGTGCTTAAAAATTGGACCGATCGTGTAGGCTACTGCATGGCCAGCCGAGGCATCCATTTGAATGAAATTATTTTCCATTATTAACCGGAAGGATTGTACTTTCAAATAAAAAAAGAAATTTGAGAAAATATTCAGCACTTTTTTCTTTATAGCATTCTCAAAAAAAAAAAGGTATTTGGCGGACCCGTTACAATATGTCTAGTTTTGCCATCTGGTGAAAATATATATTAGCCGGAAGGTTTACCCACACGTGAACATGCAACATATATTGTCCGTGGGAAAACAGGGAAATTTATGCCACATACTTTAAGCGACTGCCCTTGCGCTTTACTATTGGTCATCGCAAATGGCAACCGAATCGGAAACTGGAATCTCTTGAAATCGATGGGCATGTCTGTAGGTATCATGGGAATGCCTGGAATCAGGACATCGATTTTTTTATAATTTCCAGTGATTATATTAGCCTGTATAAGATTATTCTGAATTTTTAAAAAAATGCATTTTAGCTTCATAGTCTGACCTTTTGAGTAGCCGTATTTTAATTGCTTCACCCCAAAAAGTAATTTGAATCATATCAGTAGTATAAGTACCGAACCTCACATTCCTACACTGTATCAAACACTTGTTCGCACACCAGTCAGTTGTGAACATATTTCAATGTTTCTCAAAAGACATACATATGTCCGATTTGATTCAAATATTTTTTTTTCAAAGTTAGTTTCCGGAAGGCATTCTAGACGTGATTTGATTAAAAAAATCATAGTTAGTGTTGGAACTACCGAGCATATCGCCGGTATCAATCAATGGTATTTTCGTTGTCAGAATCTAAAACCAATTTGCAGTCTTTACAAAACTCGTGCTTCTGCTACACCCTTCAGCAGGTTATAATTAATAACAAAACCTAAATTACATTATGCCAAGGTGGCCAACAAAGTGTTTAGAGATAAAACTGTCTCTCCTACAAAAATTACAGGACCAAATCCAAGCACGAAATGTAAGAAAGCAGCATACAATTTATATAAAGGCAATATTTTAATATGAAAATGTTTTTCCTTTTTTTGAATAATCAACAATATAGTTGCAAACACATTCCGAAAAATTACACATTCATAGAGATTAATAGTTTTTCCAATGTATATGAATTATAGGTTTTTGTGTCCTCTGTCTATATCCCCGTACACAGGGGCATAACTATGTCCTCACATTAAATATGATAAATGTACAATAATTAAGTTACATCCTACCATTTTGGCTAGACACTAACTAATGACATTGGTTCACCTTTAGTCCTATTCAGGCGTAACTACAAACATATTTATGTAACATTATTTTCGACTCTATATTTTCACCTGTCATATTAATTTTAGGTCATGAAAAATTACACATAGTTCTGTGCTTTTGTCGATCCCTTAATGGGTACTGACATTATAATATAGTATAATGAAATACATTAATAAGCGGCAATTGCCCTCTTCTCTTTGCCATCGTATAATGAAAATTTATTAGTAAAGACATAAAAGTAATGTTTTTCTAGTCCGAAAATATATTAGTTTGGTATTAGTTTTTTCTCCAGCATAGATTTATTTAGCAACATACAAATAAATATAGAATAGGGTCTCTGACGACATTGGGTAGGAAGAAATTGTCGTCTCTCTGCCAGTTTGGAATTTCAAGTGCAAAGGTGCCAAATCATTTTTACTACTGCACACGCTAGTTGCCACTACTGGCTCTTATTACTGAAGTTTATAAAATAGAATTGTTTGAATTAGTTCGCACTGGGTTGTTACTGGTTAAAACATCTTCGAATTCTCAAAAAAATAAGTGTGAATTACTCTATAATAACCAGGGTTCGTATTTCGTGGGTAATGAGTTACCATGGGTTACTCAGGGTAACCCATTATTATTGCCGTGGGGAATGGGTAGCGATTGTTTACCCATTACACACAGGGTATGGGGAAAATAGTGAGTAGCTACCCACGAAAATGAGGAATTACCCACCACGATTTCCCATTACCTCAGGGCAATGGGGAAAATAATTGGTAGCTACCCACGAAGATTATTAAAGGGTTACCCAGGGTAACCCATCCCCATTTTTGTTTAAAATATCAAAAACATTAGGAAAAATCTGCATATCTCGGAAACGGAGCGTCCAATCGGGAAAATAACCAATTTTTGCTGGTTTCTAAGGAGTATTCATAAAGTGGTCCAATTCGTATGGAAGGATTTTTTTTTCGAAAAATCGCCAAAATAAGAAAATCTCTAAAATAAAAAGGTGGCTATAAATCGAAAAAAAAGTGATGCCATATTGAAGACACCCATTGGCCAAAGCCTCTTATGGAGCTAAAATTTGTATTGTTTTTTTGATTAAACGCACCGTTTTCCAGTTATAGCCACGTTTTTATTTTAGCGCTTTTCATATTTTGCCGATTTTTCGAAAAAAAATTCTTCCATACTAATTGAACCACTTTATAAAAACCCCTTAGAAACCCGCAAGAATTGATTATTTTTTCGATTGGATGCTCTGTTTCCGAGATATAGAGATTTTTACCAATTTTTTGATATTTTCAATCAAAAATGGGGATTGGTTACCCAGGGTAACCCATTACCCATCATCATGGGTAGCTACCCATTATTTTCCCCATTTCCCTGAGGGTAATGAGTAATCGTGATGAGTTATTCCCCATCGTCGTGGGTAGCTACCCATTATTTTCCCCATTGCCCTGGGGGTAATGAGTAATAGTGATCGTCCTCAGGTGACCCTTTTACACGAATATAGGGCCACTGTGGATTTGTAGGTCTTAAAACTTCCTATTTCTTGCAACGTGTAAGATGACGAGGTTGCTCGTAAGCCCGGTCTTATGTTTTCAGACCAGTTTCATGGAAAGTGTGTGTTAAGCGAGAGGTCTAGCGATTTTTCACTCAATGTCCTCAGTCACTCGTTTTCTTCCCTCAGATATCTCGGAGCCGTGGAGATGACTTTGTGCAGTCTGGATGTCTCAAACTCGTTTTCAATGCCTTCGAAGAAATATCTTTCTCTTCTTTGAATATCTCATCTTTTTCAGTCTCACTCCGTCCTTTAGTGCTTCGCGGTTTTATAAACATTTTGCCTAGACTTTCTGAGTATTTGCACATTTTCCACCATGGAGTTTCTTCTTGCTTCCGTCGGAACCGGTGGGATATGCAGAATTAATTGAACTGTTAACCCTTTGACGACCAGACATTTTTGGCCGAAGCGATTTTAATTTTTTTTTCTATTTTTTTTTCTATGGCCTAGTGGTAGTTGCTTCACAAAAAATTGGATCCCTAAATCTCCCCCTTGTCACCAATTTTTGACGGCAAGTATAGTTGCCTGTGGTCAACGACGGAAAATTTTATCCCAAAAAAAATAAATGTACAATAAAGATTTTTATGCATAAGTATATGTTATATTTAAAAAGTTTACAAGAAAAACTATTAATTAATGTTGTGTATGGTAAATTCCAAAGCAGTCGCGGGATGTAGTGAAGCAAAGGAACAAGTTGCATTGGACACAAAATACATTGGTTCGGCTATATTTGCCCTTCGCTGTACAATTCGAACACCGTTTCCATTGGTCGCGCTTTTCCATTTTGTGGAGAGATCGGGGCTTGACTAACTTGTGGTTTCCAATTCTGGAAACTTCTGGAAATGCTCGCGTTCTTGACGTGAAGTCACTGATTAGTTCCTTGGCCAAAGCTGCCCTATATTCAATAGATGTTATGTTTGTCGAAAAGCTGCTGGGTAGTATTAGCTTGTTGTAGACTATATAGCTATTATGGATGCATATTTCGAAGAGATCGATGAACAGACGAATATAGAAACGCCATTTGCTTCTACGATCGTACTTATAATAAACCTTCTTCTGGTCCATAAGGTCAACTCCACCCACTTGTTGTAGTGTTGGATAACCAAAGGGCAGTTGACATCAACTTTTCCAGCTTGTCCAACAACACGGCGCTTTACTTGAAACACAGCAGTTGGGTCAATAAAATTTGATGCCAGATATACGCCACGATTATCCATCCATTTAACTACAGAAATGCTGTCAGATGTAAAGTAGCTTATGTCGGCCCGCTTCATTATTTTATCCGCCGGAAAATTCTTTGGCATATGCTTTCTATTGCTCCGAATTGTGCCGCAGGCCATTATTTCGTTTTCCTGGAGAATGTGCATAAGGTTTAGACTAGTGAAGAAGTTGTCGAAATAAACTTCAATGCCTTTTTTTTTGCGAGGGGTCCACATAGCTGCAAAACAACAGACTCACCAAGGCCGTGTTCCACGAATTGCATTTTACCTGTGTAAATGTCAACATTGTATAAGTAGCCAGTTTCCGATTCACACAAGCACCAAAGTTTGAAGCCCCACGAAACAGGCTTATCCTTCATGTACTGCTTCATAGCATTATGACCTTTGAACTTCACTATGTGTTCATCAATTGATAGTTTCTTTGAGTACGTGTACGCTTCCGGCATAGCCTTGTTTAAATGGTTTATAATTGGCCTGATTTTGTAAGCGCGATCGGTTTTATCATCCTGTTCGTTGTCGGAAAAGTGAAGATTGGAAGTTATTTCTTCAAATCGATTCCGGGTCATGACATCAGCTACTTGGGCTTGGCGGAAAGTGTTATCTGTAGACCAGTACAGACGAATGTTGGGCAATTTGACAAGGGTCATACGTATAATCAAACCCATATAGGCCTTGAACTCAGTCACCGTAATAGTGAAAATGCGGCCTTTTTGTATGGCGTATAGATCTGACTGTTCAACTATCATGATGCACAATTCTGCAACAAAAAATAAATGAACTGACAAACAAGTAGCTATGCATGTTGGCTAATGATAATTTACCCTCAAAATTATTAACAGTGTTGAACACATCGTATGCTGACGGCATTTCTTCATTTATATGCACATTTGGTTTTACAACCCGAGAGTATTCATATTCACATTCGTCTTGATACCCTGTGAAAGTTGGTTTTTTATAAGCCAATGTCTCTCTAAATCGGAACACCATTTCATTTGGTATGGACAACACTGGAATTTGTGGATCCAGTGCTAGATTTGCTGTCGATGGAACTGGGCTTACTGGCGTTGGGATTTGCGTCCGGTGTGATCTCAGTTTTTTAGGTGCAGAAGCTGCATCATTTGCGCCCTCAATGATGACTTCTATATTGTCTTCGCCTTCATTTTCTAAAGCGTCATTTTCAAGAAATGCGATGTCTTCTTCATCCAAGTTTGTGACACCATCATCTTCGTTGTCACTGGTGTCGCAAAGCAAAATCTGCTCGATTTCGTCCGATCGAAGAAAAAACAAACGATCACGCGTTGATGCACTCATTTTCATAAAAATTTGTTTTAGTAACGAATATGGAAAAAACAAACACATGACGAACAAACTAACGGCATTTTTGTACTTTGTTTTTTTTATAAGTTTTGCTCCCTCGTCGCCCAGAGGCAAATATATTTGCCTAACCTGTTTTAGGCCCTGTGGTCTCCTTGGAATACACGAAAACTTCTAAACTTAAAATTTTTGAAAGGTAAGGGATGACTCCCAAACATAATGGAGTCTCATTAATGCGCGACATTTTTTCGGCTCTTAGAGGGCTTTAGAATTATAACTTTTTGTTTGTAATATTTTTCAACTTTGGGGGCTTCTCCAGCTCGGGTGAGACCAGGTAGCAATCTACTTCATTCTAAGTTGTTGTTGCCCCAACTCTCCTCTACAAATTACTTGTACCCACATTTACTCTATCTCTTACCTATACAATTATAAGTTCCAAAAACCGCTGGGCAAGTATACTTGCCTCTGGTCGTCAAAGGGTTAAGGGACGCGATATTAGCTGGTTCGGAGAGAGGAATGGGTTTTATAAAATCGTTCAGACTTTGTTTGTGCTTGGTACAATTTTGTTTGCCCAATATTTTTGGAACAGACAAAATATCGATGTTACATAGGTGGCATCAATGACTTCTTGCTTATCTTTAGGAATAAAGGTGGGCTCATTGAGCTGGTTGCAGACATGAAGTTTAAATCGCAGAACATAATCTAGAAGTGTGTCACCTCTGTCATTTATTTTGATACTTCCCCCAATTATATTTTGCTCATCGACGTCAGCACAAAGAACAAGACTCTTTATATCCTTCTACCCCTCCTCATATATCTTACTCAACAGAAACACCAGGTGGGGTCTAGTATCTCCATAGGAATGGTAGCGGTAAAGTCTCTAGCGCAATGGTGGAATAACAGAAATATATTCAAATATTTTTTGAAAAGTGTACACGTTCACGCCGTGCCTATGACTTTGAAAACGCGGAGCTTGTTATCAGGGGTGCTACATCGGCAAATTCTGGCAATATTTTTCCAGGTTTCTTGAATGAAGACGACATCGGCTCCATATTTTTGTATATGGAGCAGGAGAGCTGGAGAAGTAGCTTCGGGGCGGTGGAGGTTTATCCGTAGCAGTGCCAACATGAGCAGTTACGTCCCTCTCCACCACCGTGTTGGCAATGTGTTGGGTATCTTCCAGCAGGCTATCTGACCTATCATTAATGAGCTTCCAGGTGTTAAATGAAATATCACCCTCGCTGTATCCACAGGGGCAGTCAAATCTGAATTTTCTTAACAACTCGCAGCTACATTTCTCTACAAGTGTGTGTTTTGACGTCACTGTTGTTTTCCAGGAGGCTACTTTCGGGATTTTCAAATAACGTGGATTCAGACACTGAGGTAACTTGCCCCGCAGAATTTAATTTACAGGTTAAGCCTCATCTAGGTTCTTGTCTTCCACTCCACCCAATGGCCGTGTATCTTCGGTGTGTATGGTGTCAGGTGGAACTTCCTGGTCGCAGCTAGATGACCGAAGCAAAACGTAATGACGCCTTCAGTTTTCCGACGAAGCGGAAGTGATTCGAATCGGAAGTGTTAGTAACAAGCGTGATTTGTCGCCTAAGTCCTTCAGCGTACTACAAGTTTCAAAACATCAAATTAGCGGATAGAAGGTCGAGCTTGCTTTCTTTTATTAGGCGTATGTCAGACTATTCAGTTTCTTGGCTGGACGCTGGTATTCACTCACATTCTATTTTTCAGGCTATGGCGAACTTCCCTCCCATTTACTATGGCAAACCCCTATTCACTTGTTATAACCTACAACTATCAAATCCACTTTAATTTCACCAAATTACAAATCATTTTCAGCACATCATGTAAATTAGGAAATTCATCTCTTCACTGCACTTTGGTTAAATGGCAATGGCCTGCTGTTGAGTTTCTAAAACTAATGGAATCTACAATCTTAAAATTTCTTGCTTCCTCTGCTACAATTTTTTAATAATCCCTGTAGAACATTCAAACTTTGTGGGATGTTTGAATAAAATTTCAAACCAATAATATTCAGACAAAATACAGCATATTCGCTAGGGCTTTTTTGCCATTCCAAATAGAGCACTATTCACTTCAGTTTTATCCCATTTTCTAAATTCGTAATATTTTATTATTAAATTTATTTCCATGAAGAGTGGAAACAACAAGTTGAAAGCAAAAAAATCAGTCTGTATTTGAATATCACAGAATTTGTTCAAAGCTGTATCTTTGTTGTCGAAATATTGCTCGCTGCGCAAGGAAAATTGTTCAATGTAACTTTAAATATAATTAAGGAAACTTAATAGTAATTGGGTTCTATTTTTATAAATGTTAAATTATTTATAAAATCAAGTGAGTAGAATAAAATTTGGGCAGTGGAGTTAAAGTGACACATTTTATACCCTACTTTTTCAGAGTCATTGAATTGCAGAAAAAAGGGATATATTTCAGGAAAAGAGAATTTGGTTAGTCAATTAGAGTCAATCAAGTTTGCGCATAAACATTTAACCATTTATTTGAAAGCAACGCCATACAGTTTCATAAAGCATTTTCCCATTTGATTGCAATGAAGTTTAGAGCCTTCTTTATTTCAGACAAATATTTCAAATTTTATTTACAATTGTTTAAATTTTTGACAGCCGCATTTTTAATATTTGTACGATATTTTTGTCGATGGTGGAGGTTAAGGGTGGTATTCTATAAGTCGTGAATCAGTCGCTTCGCGTTACTTTTGCCGTTTTGGTAGTTTATAACACGTTACAGCTGTTCGGCGACTACCAACGTTGAGTTACGTTATTTAGTGGGTAGTTTATAAAACGCAGTGCAACGTTTTTGATCACTTCAGCTGTCAAATTCAACACGCCGCAGTTCTTCGCGTTAGTTGAAAAAATTACTAATTTAAAGCAAAATGTCGACCGAGGTTAGGCAGATGGAAGTATTTTGCATTGCTTTTAAATAGTTGCCAATTTTGACTGAAATGCATTCGACGGATGGAGCTCAAACTTTTGTTTTTTAAATAATTCAAAATTATACTGTTTAGCACTAAAATTCTTATTTACAATATCAAAATCAGAAATGGAACGTTCAAATAAATAATGCGTTGCAAAACTATTATAGTTATATTTAAAAATTATAGGCATCAGTTGATGCTGACAATAATTAGCAAAAGAACCAATACATTACAATCAATACATACCGCCAAGGGCACGTGTTTTTGAAAATATAACTAATTTAATATAGATGGGGAAATTTATTGGTCATTGAGCCTCAACATAACATAGGTATTTTACACATTTTATGTGAATATTGTGGGTATTTGCAGTATTATAAATAATAGAAATCTTAAAATCTGTTGATCTACTGAAATAGAGCTACTTTTTTAATCTTTTTCATTGTGAGCATTTCACTCAAGGTAACCTTTTCTGATCTATAATTGTTTATTTTAGTTTGGCAACTCTACACACCGCATATGTCAGTGACAGCTGTCGTAAACAAACGCGAGCGCAAGGTATTACATAATCTACCAGTTTTTGACTTTGGCGTTCGCGATGGCTTTTGCATTTACGTTCACTTTCGGGACTTTTAGAATACTACCCTAACTCAGTTATTCCTAGGTAAATTTATTAGGATCCAGTAAATATTTTGAAATAAGATCGGGAGAGCTTAATTGACCTTTTCTCAGGTTACTACTTGTTGAGAACACTCGCCTTGGCTGGAGATTACTGGCTTTGGGTCGAAAACGCTGTTATGGGATATTAGTTTTTGCTTCAGGTCACTCTTTTTGCCATGATACCACTCCCTTTGCATTGGGAATATTTGCGGACTGGTTGACTTAAAAGTGTGAAAAATGTGTTGCGCATTCATTAGCTATTCGGTGCCCTATGAAATAGATCCCGCCGACATAAGTCCTAAGGAATATATATATATAGTAAGTCCCAAAATAATCCATATGTTTTGGGTATTTCATTATGAAATAACTCCTAAATCGCTGAAACTTATCTCTTTTTAAATTATTTCATTTTTGCATGTGCGATTTATTTCATTACGAAAAACTCCAAATATTAGAAAAACTATATAAATAAAAAACATAGTTTTTGACTATAAATTCTATATAAATGTCCACGCGCCTTTGTCCAATCCCGCCCATATTTGCAGCAGATCTTAGTATATGTACAGCTAACCAACATACCTAATAATGTTTTTTTAATTTGTGATTTGTATGGAAGGTCCTTTATCCTTTATCAAATCCCACCCATATTTTGACAGTTTATTTTCGCCGTCGCCTTTAGTTTTCCTGCGAAGCTTCAGCTCGATAGGACCACTGAAAAAGGGTTAAAAATCAATCCAAAATTTATTCGGTGCGGTGCATGCATACATGCATACAGAAAAGTAAAGATAATATAAAGACTTTAAAAATTATGATTTTTTGGGAGTTATTTCATATCTGCTGACATTTGGGAGTTATTCAGTTTTAATTAAGAGTTATTTATAAAGTTTATTATTAACAAAATGTGTGACCTGCTCCACGAAAAAATTTTTTTTTACTTTTCGAGTGACTCTTATAGGAGAAAAACGCCCTTTCAAATGCCGCAAACCACAAGTTTCTATGTCTTTTAGTTTTTTTACAAATAGCCTGTAAAGATGAACATAATTAATGAAATATATGAAAAAATGAACGAAGCTCTTTTTTAAACGCGTTTTTCTCTATAACTTCTTTTCGGCGCAGAGGTACCTTTTCGTGGAGCCAGTCACATATGATTTTACCAATTTTTTTAGACTTATAACTCGGTTGTTTGAGCATTTATACCGGTGTTGAGTTGATTTCTAGATGCGGTTAGCTTTTCGTACGAAACGTTTTCAATAAATGTTGCGCCCTTTTATGATAACATTGTAGATAATTAATATTTTGAGATCTTTTGTAGAAGGCTCATTATGATACCTTTTGTAAACGGCCATACGAATTATCAGACATTTTGAATAAAGATCATATTGTAATATATTTTTAATAAGCTCATATTATGGGATTTACTAAATCCTTTCATGAAAGATAGTGATTTTATTTGTACACTTTTTGGCATCAAGAATCGGGAACGAAGGCGAAAGATGTAAAAAATAAACGAGCAAATTTTCGCTTGCTTCGGTGCTTCTGGATATAATAAAATAATAAACATAAAGATTTTTGGAACGAAGTTCCTTATCGCACGTTGCGAATGAAAAAAATTAAACAACTTTGGTTTTAACACTATTATGCTACAATCCACTAAGTACTAACAACTATATTGTTTACTTTTGCTTTGGTTTGTGACTAACTAGATGTCGCAAATATGTTGGGAAATTTCTTGCTTAATGTGAAGTTTTCTAGGTGGAGCGTGTTACCAATATTTAGTATATACAGGTGGCGCAAAAGTAATCCTCCGATCAGAAAATGCTGTAAATTTTGCGATTGGCCCCTAATGTCAGTTCTGTTTTGACATTTGTGTAGTAAACACTTGCGAAATACACGTTAATAAACAATGTTACGCTACACTGCTCCAGAACGCGGAATATTGCTGACTATTTATTTGACCAATAATCGGTCGGTGACTTTGGCACAACGTGAATTTCGTCGCAGATTTCCTGGCCGTCCAACGCCTACTGGTGAAACACTGCAACGTTTAGCCGCTCGCCTCGAAGAGACTGGTACAACACGAGATGCTGCCAGGCGTGGCAAGCCCCGGAGTAGCCATTCTTCAGAGAATATTGCTGCTGTAGCCGAGGATGTCATGGAAGCGCCGTCGACATCGACCAGATAACGTGCCACGCTACAGAGCAATGATCAACGAGTTCTTTTTGCCGCAACTTGATGAATTGGGATTGGAAAACATGGGGTTCCAACAGGACGATGCAACGGCACACACTGCACGTGCCACAACCGATATGCTGAAGGATGCATTTCCCGGGCGCCTAATCCAGCAAGATCACCTGATTTGACCGCTCCAGGCTTCTTTTTGTGGAGCTTTTTGAAGTCGCGGGTTTATGTCAACAAGCCTCAGACTCTTGCGGCTCTTAAAGACAATATCCGTCAAGAATGTGAGGACCTATCGCCGGAAGTTTTGGCCAAAGGGATGGAAAATGCCATAAAAAGGGCTCAAATGACAATCAACTGTGGCGGCGGCCATTTACATGACATCGTATTCTCGACTTGATGTAAAAAAAACTAAAAGACCAAATAAAAATAATCCACAAGAAGAATCAAAGTTTTTCATTTTTTTTTTAAATTACAGCCAAAATACATCGGAAGTTTACTTTGCGCCACCTTGTAGATGTCGCAAATATGTTGGGAAATTTCTTGTTTAATGTGAAGTTTTCTAGGTGGAGCGTGTTACCAATAGTTAGTATATATTGTAGTTTTGATACCAATAAAAAGTAAATTTAGAAATCCCAAAGTGAAAGAGAAAATTTTCCTAAGTAAAAGCCTTTTCTTAAAACTTAACAGAACAAAGTACATTTTCTCAAAAAAATACCATATCTTCACGATTAAAAAAATTAAATATTCTTACGAAAAGTACGTATTCTTAAAAATTTGAGTTTTATATTTTTATTGGAAAATAAAACTTTTCCTTGCGTTTTATAATGTTGTTCATTTATAAGAAATAAAAATCGAAATATATGAATTTCAATGCGAAACAAGTAAGGACGAAGTATTCAATAGTATTGTCGAACCTAATATATCAATTAGAATTAATGTCATCATAGTTTTCTGGAAATATATATGTATATATATATATATATTCACACCAGTTATCTTGAAATCGCTTGGTGACGGTGACATTATCGAGTACTTAGCCATGGAAAAGCTTCACAAATTCCGGTCGGATCCGGTGTAAAGTTGTAGGTCCCAATCAGAGAGTGTAAAACTAGAACGCGCACAGCTCACTGGTTTGGAGAAGCTCTCCCTAATCCCTTCATGGGATGTAAGGGGAAACCATTTATTTATTATAATTTGATTTGCATATAAAATGTGGCTTGATTTTTTAAACAATTCTCCTTAATTCTTGTTAATGGAAAATGACGACACAGATCCCATATTAGTAAAACATTTCCTATTCGTTCAATGTGTACACATGTCTTTTGATTACCGTACTATTTTGCGATTTTTCTTTCCGATATTTCAATTTCTTTTCTTCTATTCAAATGTCAAATTTATTTCCATATTTATGAGCCACAGAGAAAGAAGGCAGATGAATAGTAAAACTGCCAAAATAAATAAGGATATGAATTAAGGAAATTGCTTATATGTCATAGTTGTTATTCACCGGAGCATTCTGTTTGTTCAATCAGATAACAATTCCATTTCATATTCACCATGGGCGGCAACAGCGACCAATAGACAAACAAACAATGATTACCAGCAGCGATTTATCTTTGTTTTTTCTACTTCATCTTTGTATTGAGGTAAGCATATTTGCGACTAATTTTCATATTCATTTCACAAATACACGCTGTCACTTCATTGTAAAAGCTATTGCTATTTACAACTTGAGCAGTTTTTAGACACGATATTCCTAAAGACAGCGACCTGACTGGATATATTGTAACAATATATCTGATTATGGAATCGAAATTGTGTTAGAATTATTAATCAAGAGAATTACTGTGAAATCGTTTATCAGTGACATGTCATTTATACAAAAGGGAACAGAAAGCTGAGCCGGTCAAAAGCGAAATTATATTTTGCTTTGCTTTTGCGAGAATATTGGAAGAAAAAAGTTGCAGCATCAGCGGGTATTGAAATGATATGTACGAATTATAAAAATCATAAATTGAAACCGGTTACGACATTTAATTGCCTTCACACAAATCATCACGTGTATTTATATTTTACATTTGTAAAAACTCATAAGCGGTCCAAGTGAACACTTGGATTTGCTAATATATTTCGAAGAACATTACTAGTTAAATTAGATATCTTCTAAATTTTATAAAGAGTTTAGTGTATTACATTTAGGGGGTAAAAATAAAACTTAAGAGTGAACAAATAGTGGGTGTTCTTACTTAGAACTAAGTAGGTCTTACGTAAAAAAGACAATCGATACAAATTATATACGGCAAAAAGTCCAAAAGTATTCATTCTGGGATTAGATTTTGACAGTAAAGCAGGAAAATATTCTCACTTTCTGCGAAAAAAAATATTCCACGAATCTTATGTATTGCGGAAATACCTATATTCAAAATATCTCTGAGTTAAGCACAAATAGAAAAAATTACATGAGTTGTCATGAGGCACCCAGTTGGAACGAAGTTCCTTTCGCTATGTACTAGTTAGTTCCAACACGCCTAAGGCGCTTGTTGAATAATACTATAATTTAAATGGATCTTTAAAAAAAGATACTTTTTGTAAAATGATAAACTTTTTCTAAGAATTTGTTTTTTATTGAATGTATTTTTTTTTAAATTTATCAAATCGGTGTGAGCTATGTATGAGTGTATTAGTGTACTCATACGCTGCATACAATATACTCATCACCATCTAGTGTGCAATAGTAGCGACTAGAGGCTAGCGCGAGATGAATTGATTGAGTTGTGATTTGTGTGACACTAATACATTGTCATGTCATGCATGTTGTTACTACTTGGTGTACATAGGAATTACACGGCAATGTTACGTTCGACTCAAGTAAATCAATCCAACGTGTTCGAACATGAGTCGTTTTACTTGAGTGTTGCATGGTACATACGACCACTCATCCAAGACTGTATGGATGACGTTTTGTCACCCACACTGATTTTATGTTATTCTAACGTTTGATTTGTGTGCGCACGATTGTAATTAAAAAAGGGAAAATTTAGAATATTGATGTTTAAATTATCGCAATTAATTATTTTTCACTTGTTTTCTTAAAATATGTACCTTTTCTTTAAAAAATTATTTTTAGTTAACAAAAGTACCATTTCTTAAAAAGAAGTACTTTTTCTTAAAAATTATCTTTTCTTAAAAAACATTCCTATTCCTAAATAATCAGCTTTTTCTTAAAACAGTAAATTTTCTTAAAAAACTACCTTTTCCAACAGAAATTACCATTGCATATGTAATGAATTCCTTTTTTATGTTACTAAAGTAAATCAATAAAATAAAAGCAAAACAGTCACAAACATATGTATATAGATTACTGGTACAACACGTATCACAACACAGTTCAACCCAATCATTGGGTAGTCATAGCATCGCATGACTCGACGGTTGCGTCGCAATGACTACTATGAGTGGGTTTACGTTTAGACATGGCATGGCTCGAACCGCTGCTGGCGTCGGCCTTACGCACACAGCATAACATTTTGCACGATGAATTAAATGAACCGAAACATGCACTTGTGCTAGCCCTTACTGCATACAATATACTCAACACCATCTAGTGTGCAATAGTAGCTACTAATTTTCACTAATTGTCGTACATTATGTTATCGTAGGGAAATGAAAACAAATAAATAAAATGAATACAAAAACATTTAATTTTAATAACTTTTAAAAAGATTTTTGCACTTTTAATAAAAAATTTACTAAAACGAAGCAAAATAAGGAAAACTAAAAACTAAACTTGTCAAATATAAGGAAAACTAAAAACTAAACGTTTTCTTCATCTTTGAGATTGCAATCTAGTGTGCAATATTAGCTACTAATTTTCGAAAACCATTGCTGTAAAATAACATTACATTTCAGTGAACAGCTGATTAATAACTTGTCAACCGCAACAAATACAAAATAATAAAATATTTTACAAAACACCAAAAAAATTATAACTCAGAACATAAAACAACACAAAGTGTATCAAAGCTGAATGGAGGTAATGTCAATTCTAATAAAATTTCTATTAGATTCCAATATAAATTAAGATTATAACATATCTTCATTACGTACTGTTGCCTTACACTGAAGCTGGTGCACGACAATTGGGTAACAATCTCCATCTCATGCCAATTATTATGGGTGGAGATTTTAATACAAATTGTGCAAACCCACAGTCGCAAGCTTTATCAAAATTTTTATTTGACGTTTTCCACTTGCATATAAGCAATTCTCCACAAACCCCCACAACTAACAATTCCACTACTATAGATGCAGTTTTCCATAGATTTTTAAATACAATCGAATCAAAAATGTATATATCTTATTTTAGTTACCATAAGCCAATATTAACTATTTGTACTTAAGGCAGTACTACTAAAATTTCAGTAAAAATAATTCTTTTACTAGTAAATTTTTACTGATTACTAAAATTTTTTTCAGCAATATTTATAAAGTGCCTACATGATTATGATGAGGTGCATTGAATTTTCAGTAATCAGTAATGCCCGATTACTGATTATTATGAATACGGCCTTATGATTTGACTGGTAATGAAAATTAAATTTCATTATCAGTAAAAATTTACTGAATTTTTTCAGTAATCAGTAAATTTACTGCGTACTGTAATTTTTAATGCAGTACATATATACTGCAGTGTGCCCATTTACTAACCAAATAAGTTAAATAAAACAAACAAAAACCAGCAAATTCCTATGTATTTACAATATTGAAAGTTTTGATACTTTTAATTGATTAATTAAAAAAATATACTAAAAGCATAAGTACTTCCCACTTCATTACTAGATGTTTACACATCTCCCCTGTGATCGGACTCACATTAATTTTTTTTTTTTTATAAAAAGATACCATTTTTAATAAGAAGTACTTTCTGTAAGAAAAAGCCTAAGAGAGTGAATTTTTTTTACAAAGATGTACATTTTTAAGAACAGGTACTTTAAAGAAGTGGTACTATTTTTAGGACAAGGTTATTGTTTCAAGAAAATTTAGTTATTCTCAAGAAAAGAAAAGAAAAGTTACTATTTTATTTTTAAGAAACGGTACTTCGAAGAAAAGGAATGTTTGTAAGGAAAGGCTTTTTTTAAGAGACCGAAGTTTTTATTTGAAGAAAAGGTTTTTAACGAAAGAGGAATTTATTTAGAATTGGTCCTTTTTTCAACAACAGGTACAATACTAAGAGTACTAGGTACTTATCTCAAGAAAAGTTGTTTTGTTTTACATAAAAGGTGCTCCTTAAAGAAAAGGTAGTTGTTTAAGAAAAGGTAATTTGTTGTACGATAATGTACTGTTTTAAGAAAAGGTGCTTATTTAAAAAAATCAATGAGTTTTCGAACTCACGGATGATGTGTTAACACCTTTTTGCTACACGGTACCTGTTCGATTTCTATGAACACATTAGTAAATGTTACATTGGAAAATAAAAAATAATAGATTTTTTGTATACACCGGGCAATGCTGAACATCAAATGACTCGCTTTGTTTGGCCATAGCAACAACAACCAAACACGCAACATCACACATACTTTGTCCGAAGTAGCTGACGTATACGTGTGTCACATAACCATATGTTTGCCATATCAACAGCAACGAAATAGCCAAACACACAACATCACACATACTTTTTGTACGAAGTAGCTGACGTATGAGTGTGTCACCATAACGTCGACTACGACGACGTGTGTCACTATAACGTCGACTGCTTGCAAATGAAATTTTGCGTGGCTATGCTTTATATCTCCGTTCAACAATAGCAACAGACACATGAACATACATACATTATTGTGTTAATACATACGCTATAGACACAATTTCGTTTGCCTCACCCCTGCCACACCACTCTTTCTTTGCTCTCTTATTCTCATTATTATTTCGTCATTATTCTCTTTCGCAGTCGCAGAAAATCTGGTTTTAGCAGCAGCATAAAATTTGGTTTTAGCAGCAGCATAAAATCTGACTTTGATAGATTTAGTCCCTATACGCCGCTATAGATGTTAACACATCAAAAATTACTTTTTTTAAGAAAAGGTACTTTTTGTAAGAAAGTTTACTTTTTTAAGCAAAGGAACTCCTTAAATATAACGTATTTTTTTAAGAAAAGGTACCCTGTTTAAGAATATGTTTAGGTATTTTTTTGGAGAAAATTTTCTCTTTTTAAGAAAACACACTTATTTAAGAAAATGTTATTTTTTTTAACTTCTCTCACTTTGGCTCTTCTAAATTTACTTTTTATTCCGCTCAAAACTATAATATGTATTAAACAGGCTCCACCTAGAAAATTTCCCATTAAACAATAAATTTCACCCCATACGTTAGTCTAGACACAAACCAAACCAAAAGTAATAGTGCAAGAGTAAGTGTGCTGCTAAATGTTATTCCATGCTCAGGGATGTATTTCATGGATTTGCCAGTCTTGCACTATGGCTTTTCGAAATTTACTTTTTATTGGGTTGAAAACTGCAATATGTAATAAACAGGCTCCACCTAGAAAACTTCCAGTTAAACCAAACCAAACCAAAATTACCCAATATAGTTGATAATAAAAAATAGTTGTTTACAATGCAACGTGCGATAAGGAACTTCGTTCCAAAAATACGAAAGATACAAAAACTGTTCACTACTTAGATCCATGTAAGAACATTAGAATATTTAATTTAGCCTTAGGTGGTGCAACGATTAATAGACAAGACTCTTGAACATGAAAACTTGGTTCGACCCTGCCTCTAAACACCTCTCACTTCTTTCGCAGATGGTAACAGATGATACTGTCGGAGAAATAAAAAAACTTTAAACTTTAAGTTTTTTGTTGCATTGTAATTTCTGTAGGGAGTTCTGTGAATTCAGATATCTTAAACTCTTGAACTCCTTTGTAAGTTTCGCTGAGAATTGAATCTTACTTTTCTTTCATTAAAAATAGTATTAGGTTTCCGTTCCATTTTTAAACTGTTACGGTGGTCTTAAATACTTTTTATCAAATGAGATATAATCAGTATTTATGATATATTCAAAGTATCAAAGTTTGACAATTTCTAGAACATAATTTTGTGATACTTTTTAGCTTTAAACTATTGTTCGAAATAGCTCTTTTGCGGTCACATAGGAGTATACGATCCGTTAGCTTCTCGAGAGACCGAACTAACTAAATACGTACTCACATTTTGTAAGCAGAGGATCATTGCGAACAATTTTAACGCCATACAATGTCCATTCAAGATTCAGTGACGAGCCCAGTCATGACTTCGAGTCTGTGATGAATGAGAGAGATAGGCGAAATCGAAGAGAATTTTATGGACCTAGTGTTACAAGGTCGGTAGGTTTTTGATACGTTAAAATCTATAGCAACGTGTAGGGAAATCTATGAATGTAAACACATGCAAACAACACACAGCGTTAGCATCATATACGTGGTTCTTGTAAAACAATAGCCTCTCTCTGAAAATAAGGTAATGATGTAGCGGCAGCCAACAAACAAGCAGGACGTCGTGGCCAAAGAGTATTAAATACTATTAACTCATGGAACAAACCATATGACTCAAAAGCACTGGCGACTTCTGGCGAAATATTTCAAACGTATTACTCCCTTTTTGTCATAACTTGGTCCATTCATAAGTTTAATGTTAAACATTGCTGCCTTTTTGGAACATTTATACTTTTTGCATTGTTTTATGTAATAACATTGTCGAAATGGAGCATTTACATTGAAATATATTATACAGAGAATAAGACTCCTTTATACTCTTTTACTCAGACTCTCTACATGAGAGCGGAAGAAGAGTGCTATCAGTTGTCTACACTATTCAATACATTTTGTCGTCGCTCTATTTATGACAAAACAAAAACAATTATTTTAGTGATCTAAATATTGCTGTATTTATTGTAATAAACTACTATCAGCTTTCAAAACCACAGGTGAAAATTTTTGCTTACGGGGATGGCGTATTATCACCTATGGTAACTTACAGACTTTGGGCAGATGGATGGCCACAAATAATCTAATTGTAAACCTGGCCAAAACCGAGCATCTGCTTTTTATCCGAAGGTTAAGCTTCACGCCATGGGAACTATGACTACAAACTGCTCAAACAAAATATTCCAATTACGTGGGTGTTATTTTTAACAGGAAGCTTAGCTCTGAGTCTAACAGACCAAACATACCTGAAGGGGCCGAACGATAGCCCTATACTACTGAATATGGACTGTTAGCGAACAATTGGGCTATACAATGGTAGTGAGCCCGATAATGCTTTCTTGAGTTATAGTCTAGTGGCAAATTCATTTACTGGCGATTCTCACCAATGGCCATTACCAGCGGTTCGCTGAATCTAATATTACATTTGATTTCGGTGGCCATTATATGGAACCAGTTTGCGTCTACATCTGGCATCAGGCTAAGGCAACTGCAACAAAGGAGCACGATCCGTGTCGTTTATGAAACCGTGTTTGACATTGTTTCCACCATTCCTGCCATTGCCGAGTACAAGAATAGGGAATATTATTCGATGGAAGATATCAGACTGTCATATAGAAAATACACTCATGGAACCTTGGCTTAGACGCCTATATGAACTTGTACACGTTTAGTTCGATTCTGAATAATCAGTAAAGGTGTGACGTCTACCCTAGACAACTAGGGTTGTGTCATGTTAGATACATGACCTGTGAGTTTATAATGATGAATTTTTTGGCACTAGAAGAATTACCAGTTCTCTAAGAGACAATAGTTCGTTATACGGATCAGTGTCATGTGAGAGAGAGACCTTAAGGACTCGTTTGGGATTTTGTTAAATTTAATACTGCGTAGTAATCCCAATCCCTTCATGGGATATAATGGGAAACCATTAGTTTTCTTACTGCGTCGTAAACGCCATACATAGACACGGTTCAAATGCACATAAGGACGAACAACCTAGAAATTTTAGTTATAAATTTTACGCAACATGGGCCCTATTTCACTAAACTCAAATTCTACAATTTTGCAGGTTACAATCACAAGCCTAATTCTTACAAGTGCTGATGAATTGTGTTTCATGAAAATTTTCAATACAATTGTAGCTTTTTCCACTTGTAAACTACAATTTCTACAATCACAATTATTATATACAATTTCTACATTTCAACAATTATAATAAAATAAAATAATTTGTTTCTAATTCTTCGACCATTATTTTATTAATTATTCTCGGCTAATTATTGCAGCTGAAGGTCTCTCCAGATTTCATAAAACTTTTTGGTTTTTTCGATATTTCGATTTCCTTTGGAAATCTTGTTCAGGAAAGTTTTTATATAAAGCTGCAATAATTTGTCGAGAATAATAAAATAAAATGAAATAATTTGATAAATTATATGCATACGTATATGTATGACTATATGTAGTATATTATGAAATATATGCAAATTTCAAAAGTTATTTTAAAGTAGTTGAAAAGCCCGTTAACATATCAACATATGCTTCTTCGTGCTCTTTGGGTGCATCTAATTTTATTAAAGTGCCGTCCAAACATCCGTAAACTAACGGCATGCCTTTAATGGCGAAGAATTTAGACACCACTTGATCCATGTTTTCTGCCCAGCGTACATACATTGCAAACTAAGCGGAATTAATTGCATTTACTACGCTTTTAATTACTCTGCACACGGTGGCTTTGCTTACACCATACAAGTCACCTATTGCATGGTATGTGGTTCCTGTTCCTAGCCAGCGTAAAGTTATCAGCAGCTGCTGTTGCGTCGTGAGAGAATGGCTTCTATTTGTCTCTCTCTCCAGTATTACAGACAATAAATTTATCAGCAAAAGAAATTTGTCCCGTTTTAGTCTGAAACGCTCATTATACTCTAACGTGGATTCCAGGAACTCGCATTGCAGACGTGGTGTAAATATTCTCCTTCGTTTTACTGCGACTTCATTATCGCTTTCATCACTGGAATCGTATAGAAGGTTCATTTTGCAAAGAATATTAAAAATTTAATATTTTAACTGTTTGACTTGCACGTGTAATTTTTTTTAAAAAAACCTCCATTGTGGCTTGACAGTTATTGTTTAGTTTATGTTTGCGGTGTTCCCATTTATAGGGGTGGAAGAGTTTCGATTGCAAAAATAATCGAATTTATAATGAACGTGACTTATCGATAGTCGCATCCAATATAAACGCGAGTTTTACCTATACCTTGCCGTCTATGCTTTTAAAATGAACGCGCGTTAGTTCATTGATTTTTGGACACGGATGTGGACGCGACTGTAGTGGAAAAATGCTGTTAAAAAAGCAAATAAATAAAAACAAACAAAATAAATAAATAAATGATTTACCTTGGCATTTTAGCACTCGACGGCTCCATGAATTGAGCAGGACTGAACTAATAAAAACGAATATTTCTCGTATTACACACAATTTTTACATTTTGTGTTCCCATAATGAAAACATTTTAATTTCTACTCTAATGAATCCAATGTAATGTAATATTCGTTATTTAATAAAGGTTTGTGTTAACTTTTTCCTTTTCTTGAATACATTTTTATTTGTCTAGCTGTAAGGTTGTATATAACCATCTCTTAAATTAATAAATATTTAGATCTTAAGATAAATACTGTTTTAAATAAATTTATACATATAAGGGGCGTTTTTTTCGTAACGTATACACGTTAAGTCATACCAAATGACAACCTGCACGTTAACATGTATAATTTCAGAAGTTGAGAATAACCCTGATAAAAATGTTACCAAGTTCGTGTGTGTTGTATGGAAAATACAAAATTTATGTCATTCTATTTCTTATATTTCCAAGACGTTTCGAAAATTATGATGTAAATATTAGGGATAGTTAATTTTTTAATCAACATTTTTAAAAAGTTGAATGAAATATTATTGATTTTTCTTCTTCAAGAAGAATAACTTCAAGACAATAGTGGAGACTACTAAACTACTAAAGCAAACCCACAAGGAAGTGAAGTTTACAAAGAAAGCCGAGGAATACTTCGATTCTCAAAATATATCTACTTTAATCGATATCTTCCCATGAGTCGCAAGAACGCCTTCGGTTCTGTCTGCTTACTGCATCTTATACAATTTTGTGATATACTGTATGCACTTTTTGGTACACATTTTGGTACCCGTATGTATTTTGGTACACATTTTAGCACTATTACTACACTTTAAGTACTTTTGGTGAAGTTTTAGTAGAATTGTTTTTTTTTCCTTGTGGTACATCATTTTGTGGTAAATTTTCATATGTATTTTGTGGTACATATTATGCACTTTAATGGAACATTCTATGTTAAATAGTATGTAATTTATGGTACATTTGATGTACTTTGTGGTAAATTTTACATTCTTTTCGAACAAATTATGGTGAATAATCCGATCCACTTTCCAATTTCTCATACCACTACACAATAGTTTTTATATCTCGCTTGCGTTACGAGATCTGTTCCCGAGGTCCTCGTTTTACTCATTTAAAATCTAAAAGAATCCGAAGAAGTCTATATAAAGAACAGCACGCGGCTAGCTCGGGGACGCGTGAGTTTTTGTTTTATTTTTGCACGTGCTCTCGAGTCGTATATTTTGAGCTATGAGCGTTCGTTGACGAAGCCTGATTTATTATTGAATAGAGCGATACCCCAATATGGAGATTTCGTTTTTCAATGGAATAATTCACTGCTATATCAAATGAGAAAAACTGTATTGTAGTGTCGATGCAGTATAACCACCTCATATACTACACTGTATTCTTTCGAATTTTATTTTCTCTTTGACTTTTAAATAAACAAATTGACAAATAAATATAAATAATTATCTGATGAAGCCAAGTTGATTATGCTCAACGTGTATGCGTTTTTTTCGTAACAGTTGATGTTAATTTATATAGGTTACGAAAAAAACACCCCTATAGTTAAAAATCAAATTTGAATTCAATTTATCATTCACTTGTAACTTGTACATTTTTTTGAGAGTCTCTGTCGAGCCTAAGCTTTTTTTCTACAATTCTACAAGTGTACAAGTGAAAATTTAGTTTAGTGAAACAAAACCACTTGTAGAAGTATAACTTGTAGACTTGCGAATTGTACAAATCACTTGTAGCTACAAACATGTAATTGTATTTTTATGAAACACAATTATTGACATTTTCACAATTCTACACGCAAAAACGCTTGTAATTGTGAACTTGTAGCTTAGTGAAATAGGGCCATGGTTGTCGCTTTATTGTGATATTATTTTCAAAACAACATATGGGTGATTGTTCGGAAATTGTTATTTCTCAGATAGCAATTTTTCCAAACCTCGATGTGTCTGCAGTACCATTTTTTTACGTTTCTGAATTTTGTCATGGTCCAAAGGTATGATCTGAAGATCACTATACTACAACACCAAAGCAATCGAAGTTATGGAGCATTGATGGTATTCCGATGCCACGGTAGTGACTGCCTGAACGAAACTTAATTGTAATGACTGCTAATATATATCATTTGAATAAAACGCACTATTTTAATGTTTTTACTAATTTATTTAGTTAACTTCGCCAATAGACTAATACCTTTCACGACCTATACACGACTGACGATTGCCACAAGACATGTCAAATTCTTCACTCTCGTTTTGCCAGGTCTTCGCAAAAGCCTACTGTGTTGTCAGGTCTTTGCAACACCCTACTCCACATTAATCATTCAGTGTCAAGAAACCATTATTTATCAATTTTAGTCAGTATTGGAAACTATATGACACGGTTGTGACAGCCACGGTTGTGACTTTCAGGGTTTAACCTAACCGTGCTCCAGACCGGTTTGGAATTCGACAAGTTCCAAAGACAATGAAGTTCACGCAATGAAATATTACTTTCACAACCGGGAATCAAGCCTAAATATCGTACGGCATATGTGAATCATAAGAGAACGGTTGTGACGTATTATTTTGTGACTTAGCTTTTCAATTTTTCGAATTGAATTCCCCTTCGTATACATGTGCGTGGGTTGACTTCTGCCGGTGTAAATACTGCCACTACCCCCTCCACTCCAAAATACCAGCAAGTGGGTCATATTGAAACCCCGGAGATGGCGCCACCACAGTCGAATTCAAATTGTACAAAATTCTGACAAAACTGTTGGACAGACTTCGTGGGCCGCTCAATAACCATGGCGTGCATATTCCTCCAATTTTTTTGCGTAGAATTGTAAATCTAAATGTCCCTTAGAACATATATGCAGGTAACTTCTTTCAAGCCACGTCCTTGACGGATATTACTGCTAAAGTCCTGAATTCGATACGGAGGACAGGCCATGGTTGTGACAGTTTGAACAGTTTTTTCTCCCTAAAACCGACTTACACGGTTCAGAATGGAATGTGTTTCATGGAAATAATAGAGTACCATCGTAGCTTCGGGAACATGTCGCAATTTAATCACCATTCGACCATTTTAGGGTGGTAAAATGCAAAGGACGAGAAAATGACAATTTCCGAACAATCACCCACATAGCGTATAAGCGATATACAAATATAATGTTCTACATACGTCCAGGTACACACTGAGCGATTCCTTATGACAAAAATTGTGCCAGCAACAATATTTTCTATACCGAAAAATTAATTCGTCGACAATATTTACTACAGAGAAAATAGGGTCGACAATAATGTCCTTTCCACAGAAAATAGTGCCAACGACCAAATTTGCTATTCTGAAAAATTGAGTAGACGACAATATTTATTATAATATTTTCGAAACAGAAAACTTATGCCAACGAAAAGTCTATAATTATGCTATCGCGGAAATCTTGCGCTTAACTGATATGAATTTCAAAGCATCATATAGCGTAAAAGCGATATACAAATATCGTCCACGTGCACACGGAGCGATTCTTTGCGGCAAAAATTGTTTTATATATCTTGTGTACGCTTTATTTGTGCCTAAGAAGATTTGTTGTCATCGTTGTATAAATTCATCAAGCGCTACTCTCTACCTCTGATATTTTAAAGAGGCAATCTAAAATAATTATTTATATGTGGACAAGTACAGTTAAGACTAGAGTGAAGAAGAACCACACCAAATCAATTATAAAATATTAAGTATATAATAATTTTACTATTCGAGCTACTTGCTAATTAGTTAATTAATCTAATCACTATTTAAATTATTATAATATCCCGAAATTACTATCAAAAAAGTTAATTGTTTCCAGATTCATGAGTTTGAGTTACTATGTTCTATGAAAAAATCGTATACTAGGACAATGAGTTGCAAATTGGATTTACACATAAATTAGTTTCACAACCCTAAAATATAATAATATAATGGAACTCAAATATCGGAATTATTTTTTCTAAATTCGTTTTCTTTCTTTCGGTTTTACTTACATTTTAAATAATATCCCAATCAACATTACATGTTCATATTTCCTTATTCTTATAAATCATTCATTTAAAAATCAGCGGAAATTCAATTTTATGCGATAAAGTTTATTTCACATAAATCTAAACACATTAAACTGAGGGTAGCAGAAAATGGTCACAGAATATGTAATATAAGTATGTCACTTGAAAACTTCATTTAACTCATATGTATATTCCTTAAGCAAACAGTTTTAGCTCTCGCTAGGAGCATCTTTGCTGTCAGCCTAATCATTAATACAGTCATTAGCTTCAGCGTGAACACCAACTAATAGTTTGGCCTTAATACTTGGGACCCACCAGAGAAGTACATATCTGAAATGTATAGCTACAGGAAGAAAACTTTTCCTTCTGGTAAGTTGGAACGTTGAAAGCGGAAATTATTGTAATAAAGATAGAAAAGCGAAAAAGGATTACAACATACAACCAACTTTGTATAAATATGAAGAAAATGCCATGATTCAATCGCACTGAGTGTTATGACGCATGTGAGTATAAACAGAAATGCTACTAATTACAAACATTTTAATGAACTTTAAAATTTTGTTTAGTTAAAAGTACGAATATAATAAAGTGGCCAAAAACTCAAACCCGGGCAGATAAAATTATTAAATTTAAGACACAGAGCAGAGCTTATGCAAAGGCTTACAGTTAAAAGAAAGTGACATGACGTACGTATTAATTTAAGTTCTGTTCGTATATACTTCGCTTACCTATGAGGGCCCCGCAAACTTCCCCCAAAAAATATTTACTAAAATTAAGAGCTACTTAATTATAAAATTGTTATCTCTTTTAAATTATATGAGTGATATTTGTAATAATGAGCACCGACCCCGAGTCCATTCTACTGCTACATGAAACAGGTTGCTTAAAAATGTTGCTAACTTCCAATTTTTATTTCATACAATGTACTGTAGGTAATATTCCAAATTTTCTGCCCAAAAAATTTTAAGGTTGAGTAGAATTGAAGCTAGTGTGGAAATTTAGTATTTATTCGAATTTATTTATTTGGTCTCAAATTTGGAGCACGTTTACATGTGAGTGGTCCTAGTTCTTAGACTATATCTTCTAGGAATATAATTCGCAAACAGGAGTAGAAACAGTACAGAAACTTCTGTCGGGTGAATCGACTTAAACAGACGTAGAATACGTTAGTCATTTTGCACTTAAAACATATGAATTAAATATATTTCCTTAACTACATAAAACTTTTATATATAGACATATAATTTTTTTAATGTAATTCGAAACAAAACATATTACCAAAACTGAGTAACATATAAAAATTGCTAAAATATGTTTTAATATTTAAGTAAAAGTGGGTGAAAGTTGACAAACATTTTCTCAAAATTTTGTGCTCCAGATCAACACCCCTACCTTACCGTATAACGTATTCTACGTTAAAAAACACATATATTCACCCTTACATTGAACGAATGAGGGTGGCAAATCTGCCAGTATTCGATAGCACAGTAGCACTGCGCTAAATATTGTTCAGTACCTAAGTGTTTATGGGGAGTTATCGTGACTACCAGTCAATTTTCCGCGTAATAAATGGTTTTCCAATAAGCCTTTGAAACATTTTTTTTAAATAAAACGCAAACCATTTGAGATTTTTCCAAAACTTTATGATCGATTTGAAATACAATGAAAACATTTATGAATGCAATATGACTTCGTTCATGTGGTCTCCGCGGGCACGTCGCCAGCGGTCGATTCGTTGGCACCAATTTTCGATGATGCGGTCACACATTTCGGCCGTAACGGCCGCTATTTCGCGTTCTATGTTGGCTCTGAGTTCTTCCAACGTCGTCGGCTTGTTGGCATAGACCAATGATTTGACGTAGCCCCAAAGAAAAAAGGCTAGAGGCGTTAAATCGCACCAGCGAGGCGACCAATAGACTGGTACATTTCATGAGATAACACGCTCATCAAACATACTCTTCAATAAATCGATTGTAACGTGTGCTATGTGGCTTATGGCACCGTCCTGATGAAACCTACCTGTCGTCCAAGTCCATCTCTTCCAATTCGGGCCAAAAATAATCGGTAATCATGGCGCGCTAACGATCGCCATTCACAGTAACGTCGCGATCGTTATTCTCGACGAAAAAAATATGTGAATTTTCACCAAACGAATAACGCATATTTTGCTTATTGGCGAACCCATTGAGCCACAAATGAGCTTCGCCACTGAAGATTATTTTGCGATGAAATTTATCATCTTGGAGCATCTTCTCCTGAGCCCAATCGGAGAACGTACGTCACGTCAAATGGTCCATCGGCTTCAATTCTTGAGTCACCATGATCCTGTATGGGTGCAAACCAAGATAAAGTGGTCTTGGCGATGCCCAGTTCTTGAGAACGCCGCGGAGTCGACTGATTTGGATCATTTGCTATGGACGCCTGAACGGCAGCGATATTTTCGTCACTTCGACCAACCCGTTGTCGCACTGGCACGGAAGCATCACACAATTAACATGTAGACTCAAATTTTTGCACTAACCTTGTTATTGTTTATCTACTAGGGCGAGAATATCGGCCGAAAATTGGATTTAACACTTTTAAGGTTGCGGTCACCGACTCCGAATTTCGGTAGTACATTTTTATAATTTGCACACGTTGTTCGTTCGTGCACTTTACCATGACGAAAATGTTGAGTTTACTCAAAACAAAAAGGAAAGTAACAGTTGGATGATCAGTGAAATAGTGCGTTCACAAATTAAATTCAAAGTTCTCAAGTACCTATTGGAAAACCCTTTATTTATATGGGAGGTACAAAAATAGGCATGGCGATGTGGTACATTTGTTATTACACAAAATATGGATCAATATCAAATTTGGATATGATCGTTTCTGGTATACGGGAGATATCAAGTCGGCCAGCCGGACAGCCGCCCATCTTTTGAATGGGAGGTACGAAAATGGGTGTGGTGCAGTATATAATCTGAATTTTTAGGAACACATTGCCGAGTGCCAAATTTCATTAATTTCAAATTTCAGTGAGATTATGAGAGTTATCGTATCGATCAACCGGTCATTCGCCCAACTTTTGTATAAAGATTGGTTCGGTTTTGAGGGAGTTATCTTACCCAACAACCAGCCGGCCACACAACTAATGTAGGTATCAACCTTGTCTTAACCGGTGACTGGCGTTTGATGACACGAAGCCTATAACCTAATTTCGTTACGATCGGAAGTGTTTCAAGTGTTTTATCTCATTGAGAACCCGGACGACCACCAAGCTTTTGTATGGGAGATGCCAGAAAGGGAGTGGCGACCTCGTCCATTTTCTTAAGTTAAGCAGATAGAGATTATTAACTATTGTTTGAGTTAAAGCTAATCACATCTATCAGAAAAAGGTTTTAGAAGAAACATGACTCGCGTGGCAAAAACGCCCACTTTCAATCCCAACCTAGGCTTGGACAAATACTAGTAACTAACAAAATATCACTGTGATGGGCAAAGATTTACCGTAGTTATCTGGCCGAACAGCCAGCCAGCAAAACAACATTTGTATTGGAGGCACCAAAATGGGGGTGGCAAAATCAATCTTTTCTAAATCCGTGATTAGCGTTTGATGACATGAAGCCTAATACTCAATTTGATTATAATCGGAAGTGTTTAACGCGACTTATCGTATTGACAACACGGACAACCACCAAGCTATTGCATGACAAGAATGGGCGTGGCAACCTCGCCAATTTAACTATTTTCAGATTATTTTCAGATAAAGTAACTATTTTCAGATTATTAACCGATGTTTGAGTTGAAGCTAATCACATCTACCAGAAAAAGGTTTTAGAAGAATCATGATTTCGTATTAAATATGTCGATTTGAATGGGAGATACCAGAAGGGCGTGGTCAAACCGCCCATTTAGGTATCGTCTGGCAGCTGTCTGCTTCCACACAAGCTCGTATTATAAGAGATATGGGGTGTCAAATTTGGCCAAAATGTGAAAAAGTTCAATCCGTAGGTATGCTTACGTTTTCGCTCCGCCAAATCTATCGAAAAGCTGGGCGGTCAAGCAAGACAGATGGCTGCACTCACGGTGTACATACTTATCGACCGGTATATGTGTCAAATTGGGCCAAAATGTGAAAAAGTTAGAACATGACATATAGTTATATTTTCTTTTTTGTGTCTTGGCTCAGCTGCATCTTCTGCAAAATACCCCACTATCTGCACTGTTGTTGCCATTATATAATTATTATTTCGCTGTCAGTTTTAAAGCAAAAGTTCTTAGTGTTAATTTGCAAGATAAACCATTGAATATAATTTTTAATTATAATGTACATTTGCCTGATTTTTGATATTTACCAAGTCCTCCACATTTCGCTTCATCCACCACAAAACCAAGCACTTGCCACAATGAATTCCGAACTCCTGTTTATCCATATAATCTTGATCGTTTTTATCACGAATTTTCCATTTGTCACACCCAATTTTGAATCCAATATGTAAGATAAATTCAAAGAACCTGATCCAACAATGAAATGGGCTAGTGCGGTGTTTCAAAGATTCATTACTATTCATTATTCATTATACTTTGACTTAAATTTCTGAGATTCGAAATCATTGATTGTCAACAACTTTTTTGGCGTTTCACCGCAAATCGGATAGTCTTGTGAAGATTTCGTATCTGTCAAACCGTTAGTAGACTTCCTATCGATATCTGTCTATGAGAAGCTTTCTCCTGTCCTTCCATCGAATGCAATAGGGAAAAATTTATTAATGTTTTCTACTACAAAAATATGAGCCAAATACAAATATAATAAACTCACATTTCATTAATAAAAAATCACATGAGGTGTCAGGGGACACCCTGTCGGAACGAAGTTTCTTTCGCAATATATTATGTACTAGTTAGTTAAAACACGCCTAAGGCGCCCGTTGAAAAATTCGATATTTTAAATGGATCTTTAAGAAAATGTACTTTTTGTACGCAAGTATACTTTCTTAAGGCAAAGGTACTACTTTAAACCAATGTATTTCTTTAAGAAAATGTACTTTGTTTAAGAATATGGATAAGTATTTTTGGTTATTGAGAAAATTTTACTATTTTTTTAAAAATCACTTATTTCAGAAAATGCCATTTTTTAAACTTCTTTCACTTTGACGTTTCTAAATTTATTTTAATTGGATTCAAAACTACAATATATTCAAAATATTGGTTACAGGCTCCACCTACAAAACTTCCCATTTAACAAGAAATTTCCCAACATACGTTAGTCTAAACACAAACCAAAGCAAAAGTACCCAATATAGTTGATAACATAGATAAAGTAAACTAATAGATGAAGCACAAATGTTGGGAAAATTTTGATAATACTGATGATAATACTGGGTTGTAGCATAATAGTGTTACAAAAGAGTTCGTTTAATTGTTTTTCATGTTGGCCCCCATCCCGCAACGTGCGATAAGGAACTTCGATACCAAATTTGATCACCAGGAGTTCAATGCATTGATCTAATCTTAGATTGGTTTGGGGACAATAATAGGTGTCGAAACTTATGACGATTGGACAAACAAATCTTGGGAGTAAAGATCCACACACAATAAAGGTTTCGTAAAATCTAAATTGGATAAGAAAATATTAGGGCCAGTATGTTCTAGTTAAATCGGTCCTACAATATTCCGAAATATATCTTTGACGTTGCATAAATCAGTCACAATTTTTTCAGTTGAATTTAAACGAAATGTAGGAGCGCATGTAATATACCGATAAACTTGTATCAGCGAGTACTATAATTCTTCCATACACCAATTTTAACTCCGAGATCAATTTCACTAGTAAATGGGAGAAATACAACTCTTTCCGATACACGTTTAACGATATATTACGTGCACGACCGAAAAAAAAGGTTTTGTATCCTTTAGATGATTACATCAAAACAGTTAAACCTAGGGGGTGAACACCTCAAATTTTTTGATGTATTAACATCTATAGGCGCGGGTAGCGACTAAACTCACAAAGTGAACACATCCAAACACTTTTGTACGACTGCGATCACAGCTTGTTTGACATTAAACTCCTTCGAAACGGCTGGACCGATTTGTCTGAAATTTTGTATGCATTTCGGGTAGGTTTCGGAATTGGCCAACATCTATTCTTCATGGCCCTAAATGATAAGGGTGACACACCCCTACATAGAACACAGATTTGTCCGACTGCGCAACACAGATTATCAGACTGCGAAAAATAATAGTTGTCTTGTGTGGGTGCGGAGCACTCTCAGAGCAAAGAGAATAATGACGTGGTTATACGTATATAAAAATGAGACAGCAGGAGAGCAACAAAAATTGTGTGAACTTGTGTAGCGTATGTACGAACATAACAATATATGTATGTTCATGTGCATGTTGCTTTGCATTTTCTTTGTTGTTTGTGGGAATACAACAAGAAGTATTAATCACGAAAATAATGACACATGTGCTTGCACTGGCCTTTAAATAATTTTAAGTGTTAATATTATTTAAATGTAACGTCATCATATGATTGAACGCTGTTTTTTTATTTTCCAATGTAACATTTAGTAATGTGTTCATAGAAATCGAACTGGTACCGTGTAACAAAAAGGTTTTAGCACATCGCCCGTGAGTTCGAACACTCATTGGATTTTTTTTTAACCTGGGATCGACCACTCTATTTTTTCCTGAACTCCGACTGGTAACTTCCGACTCCACTTCTATGACTTAAAGTGCTCTTAACTACAATAGAGCCGAATATAGTTAACCTCGTTGACGTTGAAACAGCCGGAGGGCGATATTTGTCCCGCGGGCCTTATTTTGCCGACTCCTGAATTAATTGACCACAAGTATCCGAAACTTGAACACGAAGCCATATTATATAAAGCAGAACTGGTGAAACATTCGTAGGTGACGCTTTTAAACGAAGGCCCTTCTAAATCCGTCCCGCTGAATATTAATATTTAAACATTTACTCGACACAACCGAATGAAAACTATGTTAATTTTTGTCCTTGTGAGTTTGACTGAATATTTGTGTGGACGAATTAAATGAGACGAAACCATATCATTACAGCTTTAATTGAATTAATTTATATATAAGAATTAAATTCATTATTTTCTCACAGTAAACAGAGTGTGTCAATACTATTAAAACAACTGCACACACACAAATACACTGACACACACACGTAGAAGCTAGAGAAGTAGTATTGTTGATTCGAACATCTACATTTTTGAGCGTCCATTTAAAGTTGTATGCATTTAATTGATCTATGTACACTAGACCGGTTCACAAAAAAATACACTTTTGTTCTTCACCTAAAATGTACCTTGGTTTTTTTCTGATGATTCCCAAAACATTTCGTGTCTAGCATTAATAGCCCGAGAGTTGGACCATTTTGAAACAAGGTATTTTTTTAGTTTTCAAAAGAATATCCTACTTCAACTTTGGATAATGTATACAATGGCTTTTGTCGTCCAACGGTATCTAAAAGATGCCAGAGCATGTCCAGACACATCCTTTTTTCAGGGATATTTTGTAAACAAAATAGAAATTTCAAGTTTTTCGTACGGAGATTTTTCTGATTTAACTGTCAGATTGACATGGTTTAATCTTTTGTCGATTTAAGCAAATACGTGTTTCAGTTTTATTTTTGAAATTAGTACTAGTTCGCGTTTTACCAAAAGTTCAATATTGTGCGAATAGTGTATTCAAAACCGAAACCAGTTAACTTCTTAACCGAATTCCTGTCGGTTAACCGTACGTTGGTTTTTTTTAAAGATTTCTAATTTCTGAGGCCCGATTTCACCGGTTATATCAATTCAATTAACCGTTTTTTCGGGTTTTAAACAACTGATATACCAACCTAGAATTACAAACCTAACAGCCAAAGTCACGATGTCGAACGTTAACGTTCTCTTTCTTTCTATGCGACAAACAGATGATGTGGGAATCACTAACAAGCAAACGAAAACATATACAATTCAGTACAAAATCGGACCCCACTTACACCCTCTCCTACAAAATCCAAGCGAACGAAGTCAGTCACTCACTTTCGTTTCAAAAAGCGAGTCACTATCTTTTGACTTGTCGTTCGCGTGGTTTTACGTGTGTTTGTGTGGTTGTTGTTCAAAGCAGTAACCTATAGTTGACGTTCGTCATTTAATTTCGGAGCGAGAGAGAAGAGAACGAAGAACCAGTATCTGCAGGTGACGCAAAGTTGGCGTTTTTTGTGATGAAATGGAAATATATTTTAATAACAAATTTATTATAATGACATTATTTTCTGTCCATTTTGTTTCTTCCATTGACTTCTATATAAATTATTTTTGTTTCAAGCTTTTATTTGATTTGCAGCTATGCGACAACCAAAAGACAAGTGACTGGTTTTGACATTGTCGTTCGCATAGATGACAGCGAAAATAGTTAGTGGCTTCAGATTTTGTAAACACACAACCACACAATAACATTTAAAGCGAGGGATACGAACGAAAGTGAGTGACTGGCTTTCGTTCGCTTAGGTTTTCTTTCGAGATCGTGACTTTGTCTGTAAATCTTTTTCATATCTCACTATGGATACTGACCCCATCAGACAGACACAAAAGACTTTGCCAACGAATTATTTCGCCGATAGTTTTCCGAAATAAGTTGTCCAAGGCAATAGAAGTCATATCTGCTAACTTAGATTTAGACGTAAGTTCCGGAACTAGTGACAACACAGGTAGTATGTTAGCAGAAATGCATAAGTCAGTAAACAGTAATCACAATCCAAAATGATAAACAAAACGTCCAAAGGAATATTTACTCAACGATGATATTGCCTAATTGGGAAAGTCAAATTTTGGAATAGATAGGTTGAATATAATAAATAAAAAATATGAGCAGATTATTATTTATAGGTTAGAAATTTACGAAATGGGTCGCTTTACACTTGGAGATAATTGGAAAATATTAAAAACTTCATCCAAAGTTCTGAGTCTTCAACACAAAGTGTACGAAATCTACGAAAGAAATTTGAAACAAATAGAGTTCACTCAACGACATTTGTGGATCAATTTGTGGCACGAGTTGATCAATCCGGGCCGTTATTGAACAAATGAACTCGTCTACGTGCTCGTCCAGTAGAAAATGTTACCGGAATAGCTGTCAACTGAAACTGAACGAAATCTACGAAAGAAATTCGAAAGAAATAGAGTCCCGTCAACAACGTTTGTGGATCAATTTGTGAAGCAGGTTTGTCAATCCGGGAACTTATTGCACAAAAGAACTCATCTACGTGCTCCTCCAGTGGAAAATCTTGTTCCTCGAACAGTCGTCAGTATCAACTCGCCACCGTTCGCGGCAATTAAATATTTCTCCCACTTCTTTGTGCAGAATTTTGAATAAAGACCTAGATAAGAAGGCTTGCAAAGTCCAACTGGTTCAAGAACCTAAACCTCGTTACCATCCAATGCATTTGCGCTTCGCTGAATGGGTTGAAGATCGCTTGTCTGAAGATGATGAACATTTTTACCGAAAAATCATATTTTCCGATTAAGCCCATTTTCACCTCGAGGGCTACTTTAACAAACAAAATTGTCTAATTTGGGTCTCGGAAAATCTACACGTCGAGGAGGAGAAGCCGATGCATCCACAATGAGTGACTGTTAGGTGGGGTTTTTGGCATGATGGCATCATAGGTCAATTTTTCTTCGAAAGTGAGCAAGGAGCCTCTGTTACCGTCAATGGTGAGAGTTACCGTGACATGTTCAGCCGGTTTTGGTTGGAAAAATTTGAAGAGGATGACATGGACGAAGTATGGTTTCAAGAAGATGGTGCTACGTTACACACAGCCGACGTTACAATCGCACTCTGTTCGAAAACTGCATAATCAGCCGAAACTCGGAGTCCATTGGCCGCCACGCAGCTGCGATTTGAGCCCGTTAGACCAATATCTCTGGAGCGCCGTGAAAGATAATTTTTTTGTAAACAATCCCGGGTCAACTGAGGCCTTATAATATGAAATTGAAGACAAATCAGTCGGCAATGTACTGAAAAATTGGGTTGTCGAATGAGGTATTATGTCTATACATATTGGTTGTATTTCAAAACGAAATTGTATTCCAAATTTTACATATCCCTCACTTTAGTTTGCCATCACACCCCATGAAGGTATAGGCTAAAACACTCTGGTTGGCACCAACAATTTTACACCGGTTTCGATCGGTATTGTGACAAGCTTCTCATGGGTATGTACTCGGTAATCGATCTCAAAATTCAAAAAGACTGACTTAGAAATAATCGATGTTTATAAAAAGTTAAGTTAACCATTTTGACACAAAAACCAAAACCAATTATTAACCGGTTTCTCGACCTCGGTTTAACCGAAAACCGTATTCGCCGAAATCGGAATATTTGAAGAAACCGAATACCGACAATTTTGAAAAATCGAAGTTTTGAATACACTATATTCCCGACTAATCTATGCCCGACAATTGGAGTCTCAGTGTATTATGTCCTGTATTCAAAAAGGGTGATCCGTGTGTCTCTTCCGACTATCACGGTATCAGTCTTTTATCCATCGCGTATAAGGTCTTGTCGAGCGTATTATGTGAAAGACTAAAGCCAATTATTGAAAACCTGATCAGTGTGGTTGTAGACCAGGCAAGTCCACGACTGACCAGATATTCACGCTACGCCAAACCCTGGAAAAAACCGATGAAAAGCAAATCGATACATACCACCTTTTGTCGATTACAAAACTGTTTTCGATAGCCCCATACGGGGAAAAGTGTACGAAGCTATGTCTGAACTTGGGATTCCGGCAAAACTGATCCGCCTCTGTAGAATTACGTTGACCCACACCAAATCAGCAGCAACAGACCTCACCAAAATATTCTGTCCCAAGCGAGGACTGAGACAAAGCGACATAATTTCATGCAATCTCTTCAACACCTTAATGGAGATAATAATGAGCAAAGTTGCAGAAAATACGAACAAGACCATTAACACGAAAAGCCATATGTTTCTGGCGTATGCTGACGACATAGACTTCATTGGACGAAATTTGCGAAAGGTTACTACAGTATTTTCAAGA
Source organism: Phaonia tiefii (assembly GCA_963931995.1). Lineage (NCBI taxonomy): Eukaryota > Metazoa > Arthropoda > Insecta > Diptera > Muscidae > Phaonia > Phaonia tiefii. Next base: position 319,994,445 of record OZ008367.1, on the reverse strand, counting down.
ATCGAAAAGGAATCAGCGAAGGTGGGTCTTGGTGTTAATGAGGGCAAGACAAAATTGATGGTGTCAACGACTAGAGAAACCTCTGGACTTGGTCCGCACTTGAACGTTGACAACCGATTTAATTTTGAAGTGGTAGATGAATTTGTCTACCTTGGATCCGTCATGAACAAGGACAACAACGTCAGCCTGGATATAGATAGGAGAATTGTGCTTACAAATAGATGCTATTTTGTGGTCAGCAAGCAGTTTAAGAACAAAGCTCTCTCTCGACGGACAAAAGTCCAGCTAAATCAGACTCTCATTTTACCTGTCTTGGCATGTGGCTCCGAAACTTGGGTCTATCGCAAGCGGATAAAAAACACCTGGGAGTTTTCGAGAGAAAAATTCTCCGTAACATATATCGTCCTGGTAGAGAAAACGGCGAGTACCGGCGCTGGAACGCAGAGCTGTGTAGTCTATATTCTGAAGTGGACATAGCTAGACGAATCAAAGTAGGCCAACTGCGTTGGCTAGGCCATGTTATCAGAATGAATGAAGATGAGCCAGCGCGAAAGGTTTTCGACAATGTACCCGATGGAAGCCGGAAAAGAGGACGACCAAGACTCCACTGGAAACACCAGGCAGAAGAATCCCTCCGGATCCTTGGTGTTACTAACTGGCGAGAAAATGCGAAGGATAGAGCCAGTTGGAAGAATATATTGAAATTTGTTTAATTAGTTTGTTTAATTAATATGTGTAAGACGTCTGACCTCATGAGCTTGCAAAATAGTCAATAAAAGTAATACTTACAACATTACAACATTGATACGTAGGACAAAATGGGTATCAAAACCTTTATTTGGACAAAGAGATCATTGTTGTGTAGATATATTTTTTTTAATATTTTAATACATTTTTCGAGAATCTCTGGATTGAATTTTTAATATTTCGAATTACTCCACTCTAACATTTAAATCAGACAAATCTCCGACCAAAAACTACAAATGCAGAATATCTTGGAAAAAGGATGTGTCAGGATATTTTTTGACATGATTTATATACCGTTGGATGCACCATAGAAAAACTCTTTCACGCGGTACTAATATCGTATACATTGCTTTTAGCTAAAGTACAAATTTCTTTCAAAAACTAAAAGGAAATACGTTTTTTAAAAACGGTCCTGCTCACACGATGTTAATGCTGGACACAAAACCTTGTGGGAATCATCAGAAAACAAACGAAGGTATATTTTGAGGGGCTGGACAAAAATCACTTTTTTCCCCCACCATACAATGTGAGTTGGTCTAATGTTCATGTTTGTGCAATTATTATAAAACTTATCTGTGGGCGTTGGTTGGGTAAGTTGGTTTGGATATTTTTGCATTTCACTCTGTATTAAATTAAAGTTTAAAATCCCTTTTTTTTTTGTTCTGTGTGTGAGTGTGTGTATGAGTTGTAAAGTATGTAAATACATTACAGTTGTTAATATTATATAACTTTTTAATATTAAATAAATGTATTTGCTTTTACATTTTAAAACTTTATTCTGAACAGAAAATTGCTAACTAAGTTACAAATAAATGTGGGAGTAGCTTTAACAATGCACTGTGGTTCCAATGTAGCCGCATTAAATCAGAGAAAACATATTATTTTCAAAATTTCGAATAATTGACTATGATATATATCAAAATCTTGTGTAAAATTTAAATTTGATTCGGCTCCAGTTATACCCACTTTATCAGTAAACAGCGTCTAGTAATAATCGCACCATTCTGCAACAGATAACATTCAAATGTTAATGTAATTACACTAAGGAAAAAATGTATGGTAATTATAGTTCGTGCTCTGGGATCAAACTATAAGCGCCGTGTCGACATTAGTTTCCAGATCACAAAGTATGATGAACAAACTAATGCCAGACTAAAATTTTCTATCTCTGGTACATTGAATACATGGTATACTATGTTGTAATTTATTTCACATTTGGTAACAATTGGCGTTTAAATTAATCTAAAAAAAAATCTTTTTTAAATATCTCATTAACCCAGCAAGTTTCCTAGAAAGTGATGCAATTTTTCAAACCAGCAGATAAAACTTGGTTGCAATCAATACCAGTTTTGTCGTGCTAGAGTCATAACCTTATAGTCAGCGATTCCAAACAATGCATAAATTGAATGCGACGCATATAGTGACCATAGTGGAGTGACCATAATTTTGTTGCTCAGTGTATTTTCTAAACTAATGTTTAAATAATTTATACTTGCTTAATAGTTAAAAACTAACAGAACATACCTTAAAGAAAATCTGCAATAATAATACTTTCCTAGTGTCCAAGACAACGTTCAAACTGGGATTGTTTACCACTACCATCAAGATTTAATTTCGTCAAAATAATTAAATTGGATTAAATTAAATAAATTAAAAATCACCCGGACCTGGCGGTTTAATCCCCGCGCAACTACAGGAGGCACTATACCTATCTTATAGTTGGTTGGAGGCAACCTTCAGGGGCTGCCTTATGCTGGGGGTCATTCCTAGCATTTGGAAGCAAGCCAAAGTGGTTTTCGTTCCGAAAGCGGGCAAATGTTCTCATGTCAAACCAAAGGACTTTAGACCAATCAGTCTATCATCCTTTGTTCTTAAGGCATTCGAAAGGTTACTGGACATTCATGTTCGAAGTAATCTTCCCCAGAATCTACTATCGAGTTCTCAGCATGCCTATATCAAGGGCAGGTCAACTAAGATGGCTCTCCACTCTATAGTCACCATAATAGAGAACTCTCTTGAGAATAAGGTCTTCGCTCTAGGGAACTTCCTGGACATCGAGGGAGCCTTCAATAATATTTAACCTTCGGCGATTCTTAGGTCGTTACCGAATCTAGGAGTCGACAGCTTAGTGACACGCCTAATTGGGAAGCTTTGGTGGATAGATCCGTCAAACCTGAATGAAGTGGTGTTATATTTGCTAGGAACGTTGTTAACAGGGGGTCACCGCGGGGGGGAGTTCTGTCTACACCATTATGGTTAGCTTGTGTCAATGAACTGTTTCTTTAATTGGACAGGGATGAATACCAGGTCTTTGCCAATGCAGATGATATTGCTATCATCTGTACGGGTAGAAACCTCAATTTACTTAGCATTCGTATAACCAGCCTACTTAGTCTGATTTCGAACTGGACCGCTAGCAACGGACTATCACTTAACCCACTTAAAACCGAGCTTATCTTGCTCTCTAGGAATTATAAAATACCCGCATTTGAACTGCCGTCAGATAATGGGGTGCAATTACAGTTGACGGATAAGGTCAAGTATCTGGGGATAATTCTCGACAGAAAACTGTCTTGGAAACCGAATGTTGAGGAGAGGGTGAAAAAGGCGTCTGTTTCTCTTTACTGTTATAAAGGGGCAATAGGAAAGCGCTGGGGACTGTCTCCTAAGATCACCATGTGGATTTATACGGCAATAGTCAGGCCTATACTTCTCTATGGCATCGTAGTTTGGTGGAGGTCCCTCCAAAAGATATACATCCTGAATGCCTTGACGAAAATTCAAAGATCAGCACTGATTGGCGTTAGTGGGGCAATAGGCGCGACGTCAGGTACTGCACTTACTCCTATCCTGAACATCTATACTCCTGATATCATGGCCGAATCGACAGCCGCTACATCCCTGGTGAGAATCCGAGATTGTGGCGTCATGATACCGGTACATTCCGGAAACGCTGAATTGCTACACCGGATCAACTCTATTCCCATAAAAACGAACTACTGTATCCCCTACCTTCTACCAGGGACAAATCTAAGGACTTCTATTCCGAACAGGAATACCTGGGCAAAGTCACTGGAAGGGGATACCAGTAGTCTCAGATTTTTCACGGATGGACCAAAGTTGGACGAGCAAGTAGGCTATGGGGTCTATTCACCGGACATAAATATAAATATCTCCTTCAAGCTTCCTGATCACTGTAGTGCATTTCAGGCGGAAATTATCGCCATACTGGAGGTTGCTGAACTACTGAAAAGTAGTGTCACAACCCTCCGGAGAATATGTTTCTACACAGAGAGCCCGGCTGCCACAAAATCCCTGGAAGCCATGTCTGCTACGTCCATGACGATGAAAGAATGCCACTCATCACTTACGGTGATGGCAGAGTATTTTGATATCAGGCTTATGTGGGTACCGGGACACAGCGGCATTCCAGGCAGTTACCTAGCGGATGCGTTAGCTAGCCAGGGCACTACGGCACAGGTTCTTCCGGCAAAAGAAGGTGTTAGTATGCCAATCTCTACCTGCCGTTTGCAGATCAGGCAGTGGGACGATAATATGTTCAAGGACAAGTGGAGACTTACTTCAACTTGCAAACAAGCCAGGGTCCTCTGGTCACAGGTGGACAGGAAGAGGACCAGGTAACTACTTAACTTGCCGAGAGGCAGGATATCCACAATGGTAGGTACACTTACGGGACATTGTCTTGTAGGAAAACACGCCCTAAGATTGGGACATAGAAACTCCACTCTCTGGAGATGCTGCGTGGAAGGGGAGGAGGAAACGACGAAACACCTTCTCTTGAACTGCCCTGCTCTGGCAGGACTGAGAATTAGGATATTCGGTACACATTTAGTTACCACCGTAGCCCTAGAGGATATTCCTGTAGGTCTTATAGACAAATTAATTGAAAGGCCAAATTGGCTGGATGACTAGTCAATAGTTGCTATGGAGGAAACAGCAGGTATCACAATGGGCTTCTATAGCCTAACTGTGCTAGACAGCGTGCTGTCTTGCAGCATTTTCAACCAACCAACCAACCAACCTAATTATATAAAAGATATAATGTTATAATATACGCGTATGCCAGAACGTTCCCACATTTCGGCTATAGGATATATCAAAAATAAAATGAATTCACTTATGTCAAAGAATTCACAAGAAATTCGGTTGTAGCAAAATCATTATTCATAAACATTGTTGGTGAAACCAAACTTAAACCAGATGCGGTTGTAGTAATGGATTTAAAGCCAAAATTGATTGATGCAATGGAATTGATTCCAAATTCGGGTATTGCTACCGAATTTATTTCAAATTCGGCTGTTGCATCGAAAATTACAGAAAATGTAATATCCACAACCAATTCAAATATGAAAAGAGGTTTCCTCAGAGAGTAACATGCGTCGTTTGCAATTGCAACATTTCAAACAATTATTTCGGTGGGTGTACCAAGCATATTCCCAGCTGTTTCAAAGGTAAACTCCCTAAAACTCTCAATATCCAAAACAGCGTAACGAATTCTTTAATACCTCTATTAATAGCTGACCTTTTTTTTGTTTTTATAATCCAATTTATGAATTCTTCCTTCACAATAATGTTACACCAATTTATAATTTAATCCCCAGTATATGCAGGAGGGATACAAAATCATATACTATTTTTATGAGCACGTTATGGCTTGAGTGCAGGAATGTCATTAATCTTTGTGTACCCATATGTAACATACACGACAACATTCATATCCAAGTCCATAATTTATTGAAGATTTTACGTCATAAGTAAAACTCACACTTCAATCAAATTGTATTGTAAAATTGTGGTGGTGATGGTGCTGGTTGCCGTGACGTTAACTGTGCGGGTAAAAATTACATTCAATCTCCCAGAAAAAATGGGCACATGCATGCGTCAAAACTCACGTACTCCATGTACTCATGTGCGTGGTTATGCGACAATATCACACTCAATTTTTATGGTGTGAATTGGAGGCAACTGAAGAACGCAGCATAAAAATGTGTCTGCACGGATCAAATACCATTATGGCTTTAATTGACATTGGTTGACATAATTTCGAATACAAGTTGAACATTTAGCCGGCAAGTAAGGAAACCCAACCACACATGGAAATAGCAGTAACAGAAGCAAGGATAATAAAAGCAGAAGCAGCAATAGCAACAGCAGCAATTGTTCACAACGGTCAGGCAATCGATATTCTTCGATACGAAATTAAGCCGTCTGTAATTTCCGAAACGAATATTGTTTCGGTTAAATTGTCCAGCTGCAAGGTACGGTCACACTATTATGCACGATGAGGAAAACACGAAAAATCTGATGTTTAGACAGGTAAAGGACTGTAGTGACAAAAGTGCCACAAATTTGATATGTGCAACTGAACATTTTAAAATGCAAATCCTGCCCATAAGTAAAATTTCAAAGCAGCATGCGTGTTTAGATTGAAAACCATTTTTCAGACTTGCAGTTGGTTCAGGATGTCATGGAAAGGGATTTCAAAGTAGCCACCACTTATTAACATATGGCTGCAAATGATATGTTGACAAACTTAAGCAGCAATATTCTAAATATGTTCTTTTATTCAAACACATGTGAGGCACATTCTGTTACTTTTGAAATTTTGACATCGTAATGTCGACTGCCTACTGGAGAGTTTTTGTTCTGATGTAGAAAGGGTAATTCCAATGGAACAAATAAATCCTAATTCGAAAGCTCTTGAAGTCAGGAAATCAGATTCTGGGGATTTTATTACAATCAGAATAGATCTTGATGGCCAGGGCTATGATACCGTTTCAACTCAGGTAGAGTGATCTTTAAATGATCTTTATGCTCTATCACTTCCAAAAAAAAAAAACAGCAGCCACTAGCTGAATGACAACCGATGGGCCACTTAACTACTGAACGACAGTATATGTGTTGTTCGCACAACCACAAACACACACACCGGCGACCCTAACACTTCGTAGCTAGTGGTAGTCATAGTAGCTTGTAGCATTGTGCACTAGTAGTTTTAGCCTTGTAGTTATCCTGTTTGGTTACTTGTTCTGGGACACCCTGCCTGAGGCAATCCGAACCAGTATCTTACCTGGTAGTCTTAGGCCACTTTATTCTTTAATTTAACCCTGTAGTGATCGTGTTCGGATACATGTTCGGGCACACACTACCTCAGGGAATCCGAGGTAGTGCCTAGACAGCGATAAGTCCTGTATACTCGATCGGGGTCACCCTGCCTCAGGAAATCCAATAAGGGCATCCTGACGATATCTTACTTGGTAGTTTTAGCCCACGTTGTCCATTTTATACCCTGCCTGAGGGAATCCGAGCTAGTGCCTAGACAACGATAAGTTCTGTGCATTTCAAATTTCAAATCACAAACATCGACTCTGTTTAAACAAAGCAACTGCCGTTCGAAAGAGCCTCTCCACGAAACACCGCCAGATCACATACCAGACGTCTAAAACTCTTGTATATACAACGTTCATCGTTCATCAATCACGAACAACCGGTCTCTCTCCCTCTCTCTCTCTCTCTCTCTCTCTCTCTCTAAAAAAAAAATAAATAGTTTCCCATTACATCCCATAAAGGGACTGGGGAGAACTTCTCACAATCACTGAGCTGTGCGCTTTCCAGTTTTCACTCACTGATTGGGACTTACAGTTTTACACCGATTCCGAACGGTATTTTGAGAAGCTTTTCATGGCTAGATACTCGATAGTGTCGCCGTCACTATGCGAGGTGACCGCCGCCGAAACAAAATTTGAAGGTGGTCAGAGCCGGGTTCGAACCCAGGATCTCATGTACAAGAGCCGCGCACACTAACCATTGCACCACTCTCTCTCTAACGAATTTAAATTGTATGTAACCGACTCTGGATACCCCCGAGCGTATCCTAGCTTCAGAGAGGAAAACTCATCGCTACAAGGGTTTCCTGAATTCTAAATCCAGCTCTGGCCAGGTCCAATCAAAGTTTTTAGGCCACCCTACTTAAAAGCCAATTGATAGCGACAGAAAATGGAGAAAATTTGGAAAATAATTGTTGGTATATTCTTACATAAAACAAGTGAATAGCCCAAAAATTCTTCATGATTACTCCTTCATTTTGATAATAATTATTAAGGGGGCTTTACAAATGCAAGATGAAGATGTGGAGTTAATTATAATAATTATTATTATATGAGTAATTGTCTCACTTGTGGCCGTCGGTGGTGCAATGGTTAGTGTGCGCGGCTCTTGTACATGAGATCCTGGGTTCTTTCGTCGGCGGTCACCTCGCATAGTGACGGCGACGCTATCGAGTATCTAGCCATGAAAAAGCTTCTCAAATTACCGTTCGGAATGGGTATAAAACTGTAGCTCCCAATCAGTGAGTGAAAACTGGAAAGCGCACAGCGCAGTGATTGTGAGAAGTTCTCCCCAGTCCCTTCATGGGATGTAATGGGAAACCATTTATTTTTTTTATTTTTTAATTGTCTCACTATCTCATTACATGTATGTTTTACTTCATTTAATATGCTATCAAAAAACGAAGCGTCATCACACACCATGTACTACGTATGCCAAAATTATAATTCATATTAGGTTCAAGAAGATGGATCCTAAATTGGTGCCAGCCCTCACGCCGAGCAGAGTTCACTGCAAAGTGCAATCTTCGTGAAGTTATAATTTAACCATTTGCCACTCTCCCAAGGCTGAAGTGCATGTAGTTACCTGACGTCAAAAACTTAATTAAATCTTTCTCTAACATTGTGGAATATTCATGAGCAACAACTAAGAGAAAATTGTGTGTAGCAATCATTATGGAAACATTTCATGTATGTCTGCAAGTGTTTGCCACACATACCAACATACAGGGTGAGAGAGTTTGTAATTATAGGGATGGATGGAAATACAAGAGATTGAAATGTAAGCCAATTATCTTTTTAATAATACTAATAATAGTCGGTGGTGCAATGGTAGTGTGCGCGCCTCTTGTACATTAGATCCTGGGTTCGATCCCTGCTCAGACCTCCTTAAAAAATTTCCTTCGGCGGCGGTCACCTCGCATAGTGACGGCGGCATTATCGAGTATTTAGCCATGAAAAGGCTACTCAAAATACCGTTCGGAATCGGTGTAAAACTGTAGGTCCCAATCAGTGAGTGAAAACTGGAAAACGCACAGCTCAGTGATTGTGAGAAGCTCTCCCCTGTCCCTTCATGGGATGTAATGGGAAACCATTTTTTTTTTTTTTTTTTTAATAATTTTTGCTTAAATGTAGAATTTTTCCAAAATTTGAAAGTTTATGATTTTTATTTTTTCGGTCTTTTTATTGATAATAGTTTTATTTCGTTATTCAAGCTCAAGACTATTCTGTATCTCTATTAATATAGACATAGTCTGTTCAAAAAAGAAGTTTTGCAAAATGTATCCTCATGATCTATGGACAACCGATCAGATCTAGCCACAGACCTTCATCAGCGTTTGTTTGGAATGCTGCTTTTGAAAAATTCATCAAATTAAATGAAAATGAAACTCATCGCAATTGAGAATTTTCCACTATGCACTTGTTCGAAAAATAGCGCAGGCAAAATACACATAATAATGAAACAAACAAGTAATATAACACAGGTCAACAGGAAAAAGTACCATTTAAAACCATTATTTTTTTCTGATGTATTACGACATCCATGTTACAAAAGTGGACAAAATTTTAAATTGTATGGATAATTTAAATAATTTTAATAATTTTTGAAGTAAAATTGTCCATTTGTGAAAACTTGTTCCACGGATTTTAACTAAACTCAAGAACGATTCATCCCACTATACCAGTGAATACACCAAATAGTGAATACTAAAATAAAAATAATATTTTTCAGCCAAAATGTATACAAATTATTTTTTTAAAAATTAGAAAAAATCCTAAGCGACAAAAAGTGCTCACTTTAGCACTTTGATAGTAAAACCTGACCTGCTATGAATAAAATGAGACATTTCATAACAAAATCGATGGATAAATTTTGATTTTATTCACTATTAGGTAAAGGTACCTCATACTTTTGTAATATGGATGTCGTAATACATCAGAAAAAAATAGTGGTTTTAATTGGTATAAAAATTTTTTCGATTTTGTTCCCTTGTGTAGTATATAAAAAGTCTAAAAAATTATTATATTAACAAAAGCATCTCGTAAATTATAAAATGTTAAAGTTACGCAAGTACAGAACTTTCAGTCGGGTTCACAGACCTAACCATACCCTCACTCTAAGTTAGGTAAGGTAGTCGAAAAAATTAAAAAAATATTTGTTTTTTACAGCAGACCAAACGAGTGGGCTCATGTCAGCTTTTTCAATTCTGCAGGATAAATTTGTGTGACAAAGCTAACCGCTGTATTGTATCATAAAATACTGAAACTATATAAGAGAGCTGGAAAAACAGCCGACATGAGCTCTTGTTGCATTTGGTGATTCTTTTGTAGCCTGGCCTTGAGCAAAATAGTGTCTAACGCCGTATTTATTTAAGATTTATTGTGTTGTAACAAATTCAACTAACTTTAATTCTAGAGCGACGTTCGACAAAACATTACCCAGTACAGACTTTCATTAAGACAGTTGGCGTTCTATCTGAGATATAGCGTCGTCCAGTCAGACGGTCGCCCCACTTTTGAATGGTAGGTGCTAGGGATAATTTTCAATACCAGAGGGGGGTTTAACGAAAGATTGCCTTATATGATATCTAATGTATGATATCCTTATATGATCGGCTGTATTCTAAGGAAGTTATCATCTTGTTTTAACAACGCGTCATTTGCAATATTTTACCGTGGGTTTGTCGGCGACCTAAGTTGATGCCCTCGGTGTTGTCGTACGGACAGGATTCAGTAGATTCCTGCTGATCATTACTTAGTAGGAACATGAACTTTGTTACTAAATTGAACATACCCATTAGAATAGTAAAATTGGACATACTTCCTTTTAGGGTAATGAATTTCAAACGGTGTGATGCATTTGAAAAATTAAATTTTCTAAAAAAGAAGTTATCCTTCTGGGCAGTGTGTGTTAGTATACATATGTACTTAGAAATCTTCGATCGATACTAATGTGCTTATGTAAATTGCATATTTGAGTTTGTGTATGGTTTTTCAACGGAGACGCTACAAAAGTAAATCGATAGGGACAGCAAACAACGCCATATTTTTTCCCGCTCTTTTGACATTTCTCTTCAGTAAGGTTTGCCATTTCATCATGGAAAGATATACGAGCCAACAACGAGTTGAAATTATTAAAATTTACTACCGAAATTTGGAGTCAGAGGCCTCAACTTTAAGAGGCCAACTTTAAGAGGCCTCAACAATCAGCGATGAGGCTCATTTCTGGCTGAACGGCTTCGGTAATAAGCAAAATATGCGTTGTTGGTCAGACAGCAATCCACACGTAATCCATGAGTCATCATTGCATCCCGAAAAAATTACGGTTTGGTGCGGTTTACTTCTTCCGTGATGATCAGGACCGGCACATTACTGTGAATGCGAATCGCTACCGTTCAATGATAACTGAATATTTTTGGCCCCAATTGGATAACATGGACTTGGAGGACATGTTTTTCCAACAGGACGGCGCCACAAGCCACACAGCGAATGCCACAATCAATTTATTGGAAACCAAGTTTGGCGAACGTGTTATCTCACGAAATGGCCCAGTCGATTGGCCGCCTCGGTCGTGCGATTTGACGCCGTTACATTATTTCCTGTGCGGCTACGTCAAGTCTATGGTCTATGCCAATAAGCCAGCGACGATTGATGAACTTCGTACGAATATCGAACGTGAAATTGCAGCAGCATCGGCCGATTTATGCTTGAAAACCGTCGAAAGTTGGGTTCAGCGACTGGACTTCTGCAAGCGTGCCCCTGGTGGCCATGTAAAAGAAATCGAGTTCCATACATAATGGCATCGAACTTGCTTTCACAGGAATAAAGAATTTCATTGGTATCTAAAACCGGTTTTGTTTTATTTAAAAATACTTTTGTAGCGCTCTTATTGAAAAACCCGTTATATACTTACGATTGATGATCTACCGGTGTAATCAAAACGGGAACAATAGTTGGGCATTTGATGATGAACTTGGCAAGAAGTTCAAAAACAGTCCATGCCAGTGTGTGTGCTTAATTGAATTGACCATTATTCTAACAAAATTCTACCATTTTTCAATTAGAAAAATGTTCCTGCCCTTGTGAGCTTGTAGTACGAACTTCTCATACATTAACAAAAAAAATCAATGACGGTTCGAACTCACGGGCGAAGTATTAACACCTTTTTGTTACACGGTACCTGTTAGATTTCTATGAACACATTAGTAAATGTTAAACTGGAAAATAAAAAAAGGAATAGTGTTTGCGCTGAAGGCTCTTTTGCTATTGTACTGTCTTTTTCTTACATCTGCTTCAACATTAGATTTAATATTGTTAAAATAAGTAAAGCAACTGAACGACTCACTGAAATAATTGTTTTTGTTTTGTCATACGCAGAGCGACGACAAAAAGTATTGATAGTATAGAGAACATATTTCACTCTTTTTCTGCTCTCATTTGGAGCGTCTGAGTAAAAGAGCATAAACGAGTCATATTCTCTTTATAGAATATTTCAATATGAATGCACCATTCCGACAATATTACTACATAAGACAATTCAAAAAGCATAAATGTTTCAAAAGGCACAAACGTTTCACATTAAAATTATGAATGGACCAAGGTATGGCAAAAAGAGAGTAATACGTTCTAAATCATTCGCCACATGTCGCTAGTGCTTTTGAGTCAAACAATTCGATCCATGAGTTCTCTATAGTATTCAGTACTCCTTGGCGCCGACGACCTGCTTGTTAGTTCGCTGCCGCTACATCAATACCATCATACTTATTTTCAGGCAGAGACTATTGTTGTACAACAACCACGTATATGATGCTAACGGTGTGTATTCTTTGAATTTGTTCACTTTAATAGATTGCCCTACCAGTGTCTATAGATGTTAACACATCAAACACTTAATTTTTGTGCATATTTTTAAATTTATTTTTCGTACCCTGTATTTGGGTTTTGCACTACCTCATGAGGTGACGTAACAAATGTCGCTGCATTCGTATAAATTAACGAAATGATATTAACATATTCTTTGTACTAATTTATGCACTTACTTGTTCTGCAACAAAAAGGAAAATAAAAGGAGACCGAATAAAAACTACTGGAACAAAAGCAAACAAAATATTTAAAAAAAAAAGTATTTTAACAAACCTGTGGACTACAAGTAGTAAAAAGTACTGTACATTTTAATTAAAACAGAATTATATGATAGGGTGTATTGGAAACTCTCTACCATGGAGACATTATAAGAAGGAAAATACTGTTATTCAAAAAGGTGAATTAACACCTCCTTCCACCAGGGGGCTTCAATTGTATTGGCTGTGGATGAAACCACTAGCTCTGCTAATTTATTTGAGGAAGCACCTTCCACGTTTACAGGTATGACCCAACGTTTATTCCAACGGTTTTTATAATCTAATGTCATATTTCAAAAATTAATATATTAGTAATACAGTCAGTGTTTTAAGTTGTTATTTTTCAGCTGCTCTGTAGGCAATTTTATTTTTGTGAGTAACATTTTTTATCAAGTTCATTAAATTTTTATGCACAATGTGTTTGTTCACCAAATTTCCTGCAATATTGATTATACACACCATTTATTTTTTACACATTTTTCCCCAATTTACTTATTTGACCGGGTATTTTTCACATATCCATTTATTTTGTATTTTACACGAAAATACTGTCAAATATAAAAAAAGAATATTCTTTAATTTAAAGCGAATTCCTGAAGTGCATTGATGTGAAAAATCGAGAAAAAATATGTTTGGTGAAGACTTCGAAATGCCTCCGTGAAAAGATTACGATTTTTCCAAATTCTAAAAATTAATTTTTCTAATTATGTTCATCATGAAACGTCTTTCGAACACTACAGTGACCAGGAAATAATATTTTCTTATTACCAAACAACACTAGAAATCGAAACTTTAATGTTTGGTTAGGGCTATATGTACCCTCGTAGAAAAACATTTTCACGATTCCGGTATCTGTTCTTCAGTCTTCACTTTGTGATAACCCCTTCAATACATCCGAGTGTAAACCTAACCCTAGTAGTCAAATAGTGGTCCTTTACATTTTATTCTTGGACCTCGCACATAAATTTCAGTATATTTTGCTGCAGATACTTTTAAACAGCTATAGTTTTTGGATTTCCAGGCATCTTTACTGTGGACGATTCTGTGACAAATTTAATCCAAATGTTTGTTTTTCTTTTTATGGTTCTTCAAAAAGTACTAAACTAACTAACTAAAATAAGACTAAATTATCCTTTGAAAATTTTCCCATAATATTTTATTAAATAAGTCGCTTCACAAAATGATCATCAATTGTGACCTGTTAATTTAAATAATTCAAATATTTTATATTCGACTCTAATATGTGAAAAAAATATGATTAGTTCTTACTTACTTACTTACTTACTTAGCCGGTCTCGAACAACCCCCAGGGGTCAAGGACGTTACAAAACGAAGATATCAAATTTCGCCAACCAGTTCGAACTTTTTCCTTAACTCTCCAGTTGGCAATACTAGGTGTATGCACGGATTCATCAACCTGATCCCTCCAGCGGACTCTTGGTCTTCCTATTTTTCGTCTTCCTTCGAGTTCGGTTTGGATAACCCTAAGTGCTAGTTCGTCTCCATCCATTCTACTCACATGGCCTAGCCAGAGCAATCGCGTTAGTTTGATCCGCTGAACTATGTCAATGTCGGGATATAGTTCATACGGCTCCTGGTTCATGCGTCGCCGATAGCCGCAGTTGTGCACTATAGGGCCATACATTTTTCGGAGTATTTTTCCCTCGAAAACTACTACACATGTTTCGTCTGCTTGCGATAAGACCCAGGATTCTGCGCCATAAAGCAAGACAGGTTGTATGAGAGTCTGGTTTAGTTGAACTCTTGTTATTCGAGAGAGGGCTTTATCTCTTAGAATAATCTCTATTAAGATGTTAAAGAGATCGCACTATAGGATGTCACCTTGTCTGGGGCCTCACTTAGTTTCGAAAGGTTCGGCAAGATTCTTACTGACTTTCACTGCGGAGTTGGTGTTCGTCAAGGCCATCCTGCAAATTCGTATGAGTTTTACTGGAATACCAAGCTCAGACATTGCTTGGGGCTATCGAAGGCCGCCTTATAATCGAGAAATAGATGATAGATGTCGTTTTGTTTTTCGTTGATCTTCTCCAAGATTTCGTATAGCGTGAAAACCTGGTCAGTAGTCGTTTTCTATGCCTAAAGCCATACTGGTATGGTCCAATCAGGTCAGCGATAATTGGGTTTAGTATTTCGCACATTATACTTGATAGAACCTTATATGCTATGGGTAAACGGCTTATTCCACGGTAGTTGCTACAGAGACTAAATGTGTTAATCTCATAAAATCTATAGGACCCACCTAGTTGTATATTTATTCTACTAAATTAATGCATACACCCACTAACAGAATCGCACAATTTCGCACAGTGTAATCAATAATAAACATAGTGGTAGCAATATTGTGATAAAACAGGATATCAGACTAATCCGAACACCTCTAATAACAAATTATTTTAACTCAATCACAGGAACTTCATATGCTGCTCTTTTTCCCAGATTTCTCTTATGTAAAATAGCCCTCAGAGCAGTATACTCTTTTAGAACTGAAGCAGGTTATGAAAGCTTTTGCATAATTTCTCTTAAAACATAATTCTCTCTTTAAATCTTTAAATCTCTTGTGAGGTGCGTACAAAATTCAAACATTTTCTCTTGGGCTCTGTATGGTTTAAAGTCCTATCTGGATTGTGCATTGCAAACTTCTCAATTATTTTTTAGTTGGTCAATGATGTTGTGGTTTTTATGTCTTAAGTTTATGTTATGCCTCAGAATAAGCCTTTCACTTCCACTTTGACATTTAGCCATAACTCTGGGCCATGGTTATATGTACATATGTAAGATTTATGCCAGAAAAAATTGCCTATACTTATACAAACGTACAAATGTACACATGTATACAAATGTATTGAAGAATAAGTTTTTTTGTGTATTTAGTTATTAAATATTCAGGAGGCTCTTTGGTGGCATATATATGTTCCTGGTAATGTAGGACATGAAGCTACATACACTTTGATATGACAATGTAAATTTACAGCAGGTTTCCAGGAGAAACAAATTAATAATGATTTAAGTTGTTGGAGTTGTCTATCCAACCGTTAGGCTGGTCATTACTATGAGACTCGTAAAACCTAAAAAGGGTGCATGCGGTTAAATTCTCATTTAAATCAGGTAGATTATTTGCGAGATTATCGCTGGTACAGTAAATAGTGCGCACGAACATACAACCAAAAGTGTTTGGCATTTCTGAACCAAGAGTGCTGGTTGATATTCCCATTTTTGACCTCCTTTAAATTCGTTATGAAATTTTCAACTTTTTATACTAAAGATAAACTATATATTTTCAAATTAAATACAACTCAAAACATGTCTTGCAAAATGATACCAATCTTATATTGGACGACCATCAACAAATTCAGCCTCGAACGAACATCGACCGTGACCACATATCGCTAAAACTGGAAGAAAGCCCTCTTTTCTTGTTAATGCACATTGAAAATTGTAATAAATCATCCCACGAAAATTTCGATGAGTTAATTGCATTTTTTTCCAACACACAAATTTGAGGAACGACCATCTGTTGTACTAGTATTTGCAACTCTTTACATGAACGCCAGTGATACCAACACTATCGAGTAAATTGTGATGAAAACACTTCTCAGCAAGCCGCTATGAACCTGTGTAAAAATGTGCTTATAGAAGCCACTCAGTGAGGTGAACTTTATAAATCATACATTTCATTGAATGTTGGAAGTTCTCTCCTGTTCTATCATGGGATGCATTGACAAAAATAAGTGCTTATTTATTTATAAGCAACACAAAGCGCGCTAAAATGTTATTAATAAGATTGTGGCCAGAAATGTCAAACTTTCCATTGGAACCCAATTACGGTTGCAAAGGCTTCCAAAATAAATAGAAACCCTCGAACTAACTACATTACTATTCTGACGTCGTGTTTTAGAACAATATTTTCAAACAAACAATTTTTTTGGCGAACAGAATTCAAATAGGCATTGTGACACGTTTTCAAATAGCCAACAGAAAAATTACGTGGGGTATCAGGGGCCACCCGGTTGGAAGGAAATTCCTTTCGCTATATATTATGTACTAGTTAGTTCCACCGCACCTAAGACGCCCGTTGAAAAATACGATAATTTAAATGGATCTTTAGAAAACATACTTTTTGTAAAATGATAAACTTTTTTTAAGAAATTTTTTTTTTGTTACAGAAAGTATTTTTTTTTAAGTATAATTCCTAACTGTGGTTCTTTAAAAGCAATTGTGTTGTTTAAGAAAAGGTACTATTTTTAAGAAAAAGTACTTTCCGCAAAAACAATCCATTAGAAAACCCATATTTTAAGAACAGGTACTTTTTAGAGAAGTGGTACTCTTTTTTGGAAAACGTTATTTTTTTTAAGAAAATTTAGATATTTTCAGAAAGGCTACTTATCTCGAGGACAGAAAATGTATGATTTTATATTTAAGAAAAGGTACTTTTAAGTAATGGAATTTTTGTAACAAAATGTTTTCTTTTTTAGCAGAAGGTATTTTTTGAAAAAAAAAAATTTTAAGAATTTGGAATTTTTTTCAGGATTGGTTTTTTTCAAAAATAGATACATTTATAATAGTAGGCACTTATCTCAAGAAAATTTATTTTGTTTCAAAAAAAGGTACTTTTTGAAGAAAAGGTAGTTTTATAAGAAATGCCAATTTGAGGCAACATAAAGTTCTTTTTTAAAAAAATGTACTTATTTATTTGAATTTGAATTTTATTGACCGATTTTTGTTCGTTTCTTAGTTAGTGTATGAGAAATTCATACTACAAGCGACAATGCGAGAATTCATGGGGAATGGAAGAACATGGTGGAAAAATTCTGTCTGTTTTTGTTGCTGGAATTATAGGCCTTTGAGTGATGTTGATATTTAGGGATCTTCGATCGATACTAATTCGTACATCTGAAATGAGTTTGTATATAAAGGGTCCGCCATCTAACGGTTTTTTTTTCAACTAGTGCTTATTTCGTGAACGGTAACATTTAGCTCATGTCTAATTTGACAGATAATTAGTTTTATCCTTCCGGTGAACGAATATGGTTGTGTTTACGCTTGAACAACGCTGGGAAATATGGGAAAAATGGGCCTGCGATCGACTTACAGAAGTTGCCGATTTTGCCAAAAAAAATCGTCTTTTCAGATGAAGCTCATTTTGATCTTGGCGGGTATGTAAACAAGCAAAATTGTCGCATTTGGGGCACAGAAAACCCGCACGCATAAATTGAAAGGCCGATGCACCCAAAACGAGTCACTGTTTGGTGCGGATTTTGGTCCAGAGGTATAATTGGGCCATTTTTCTTCGAAAATGAGCAAGGAGTGACCGTTACAGTCAATGGGGATCGTTATCGGGCCATGTTGAACGAATTTTTGTTCACAAAAATTGAAGAGGAGGATATTGGCAACATTTGGTTTCAACAGGACGGCGCTACGTGCCACACAGCCGAAGCTACACTCGAAGTTTTGCGCCCTGTTTTTGAAGATCGCATTATCAGCCGCAGAGCTGATGTCGTTTGGTCACCTCGGAGCTGCGATTTGACACTGTTGGACTATTATTTGTGGGGTGCCCTCAAAGATAAGTGTTACGCCGACAAGCCAGAGACAATTGACGCTTTAAAGGACAATATTCGTGAAGCCATTGGTGAAATACAGCTGCACACAATCGATAATGTGCTTAAAAATTGGACCGATCGCTTAGGCTACTGCATGGCCAGCCGAGGCAGCCATTTGAATTAAATTATTTTCCATTATTAACCGGAAGGATTGTGCTGTCAAATAAAAAAAGGAATTTGAGAAAGTGTTCAGTAGTTTTTTTTATAGCATTTTCAAAAAAAAAGTTATTTGGCGGACCCTTTATATGATTGATGGTCAACCGATGGTATCAATCCAGGCACAGTAGTTGGGCATCTGATGATGAACTTGTCACGGAGTTCGAAATGAGTCATGCTAGTGAGTGTGCTTAACTGGATGGTCTATTATTTCCAACAAAAACCAACCATCTTTCAATTAGAAAAATGTTCATGACTTGTAAGATTGTAATATGAATTTCTCATACATTAAACAAAAAAGGTACTTATTTTTAAAAAAAATAATTTTTGTAAGAAAAGGTACTTTTTGTGAGAAAATTAACTTTTTTTTAAGTAAAGGTATTTCTTTAAGATAAGGTATTTTTTAAGAAAAGGCTCATATGAATAGGTTATTTTTGAGAAAATTTACTTTTTTTTTAAGAAAAGTCAGCTTTTCAAAAAAAAAATCTTTTTTAAACTTTTTTCACTTTGGCTTTTCTAAATTTTCTTTTTATTGGGCTAAAGCTACAATATATACTAAATATTGGTTACACGCTCCATCCATAAAACTTTCCATTAAACAAGAAATTACCCAACATATATTAGCCTAGACACAAACCAAACCAAAAGTACCCAATATAGTTGATAATATTCAGAGAAATATGGAATTTCTATCATCTTCAAAACAAAGAGGTGTCTCACATCAACGACTTCTAATAAATAATTTCGAATAATTGTGCTGTTGGAAAGTTCTATCTATAAAATATGTTGGATTTTAATACAAAATTGTTAATGTGTTTTCCAACCCTAATTCATATACCATTTTGGGAAAAGATTTGGAACCAACCATTTTAAATTGAAAAGATTCCTCAAAAGAATATTTTTCTGATACATACGAAAGCTTACTTGCAAAAAGTTTATACAATACAACACTTGAAAAGTACAAAAGCTGGTTCATGGTTCATGCGTCGCTGATACTCGTGCACTATAGGACACTATTTTTCGGGGTATTTTTCTCTCGAAGACTCCTACAGATGTTTCGTCTGCTTTCGATAGGACCCAGGATTCTGCGCCACAAACAAGACAAGTTGAATGAGAGTCTGGTACAGCTGGACTTTTGTTACTCGAGAGAGGGCTTTATCTTTAGTGCTTACTTAGCCCAAAATAATGTCTATTCGCCAGCAGAATTCTCCGCTTGATCTCAAGGCTGACATTGTTGTTTTAGTTCACGGCAGATCCGAAGTGTATAAATTCGTCCACCACCTCGAAATTACAACGGTTATCAATGCCCACGCTTTGGTCTTATCGCGTGGAGGGCCCGGCCCGTTCGTTGAAACCATTAGTTTTGTTTTATCCTCATTTACTGTCAGACCTACTTTTGCTGACTCCTTCTAAATTTTCGCAGACACCGCAGTAACTTCTCCAATTGTGATCCCAATGATACCTCTATCATCAGCTTACGCTAGCAGTATGTGACTTTTGCTGCTGATGTGTTTATTCATGTTGATTGCAGCTTTTCTCATAATGATCTCCAATGAGATATTAAAGAGATCGCACGATATGGTGTCACCTTGGGTGAGATCTCGCTTAGTTTCATAAGATTTGGTAAGATTCTTATCAACTTTCACTGCGGATTTGTTGTTCATCATGGTCATCCTGCAAAGGCGCATGAGTTTTGCAGGAATACCAAGTTCAAAACATTGCTTCATAGAGTTTCTCTCCTATCGGGCTATCGAAGGCCGCCTTATAATCGACAAATATATTATAGGTGTCGATTTGGTTTTCGTGAGCCTTCTTCTGGATTTGGCGTAACGTGACAATCTGGTCAGTTGTCAATTATGCAGGCCTAAAGCCACACTGTTATGGTCCAAACAGGTCAGCGATAATTGGTTTTAGTTTTTCGCACAACCTTAACCTTAAACGCTATGGATTATAGGCTTATTCCAGGATTTTTAAATATGGGAAATAAATATGGGAAATAGGGCATACATTCGTCTAACAAAGTTTTGTTAATGAGCTGATGCAGGCACCTTATCAACTCATCGCTACCAGCCTTAAACAGCTCCGCCGGTAATGCATCGGCTCCTGCGTCTTTCTTGTTCTTAAGCCGAGCAATAGCTGTTCTCACATCGTCTTGGTTAGGATGGGGGCAATCGACGTCGTGGTCCATATTGTGATCGATTGTCCCACCGTTATTGGATATCGCATGTTCCAGTAAATAAATAAATAAATAGTTTCCTATTACATTCCATGAAGGAATCGGGGAGAGCTTCTCACAACCAGTAAGCGGTGGGCTTTCTAGAGTTATTCTCACTGATTTGGATCTACAGTTCTATACCGGTTACGAACGGTATTTTGAGAAGCCTTTTCATGAATAAATATTCGATAGTGTCGCAGTCACTATGCGAAGTGACCGCCGTCGAAGGAAATTTAAGGTGGTCAGAGCAGGGATCGAACCATGATCTCACGTACAAGAGGCGTGCACACTGACCGTTGCACCACTGACGGTTCCAGTAGCGCGGAGAAATGATCTAGCCATATTCCCAACATGCTCCGCATATCTGCGATGATATTTCCGTCCTTGTCTTTAGAGAAGGGGGCCCTGAACCATGTCCATTCGTTCCGTTTTTGAATTTTTGGTAGAATTTTCGGGCTTCGTTCTTCCTGCTGTATGCCTCAATTTTCTCACTCTCGCGCTTTATCCAGTGCCGTTTCTTACGCCTAAAGAGGCGCTTTACCTCCTTTCTTTTCTCCCTATACTGTTCAGTTGCAGCTCGTGTTGCAATTGACCAAAGCATGCGTTCTTTTCATCATTTGCAATGAGACACACTTCATCGTACCATGGTTTATTGCGAAGCGGTTTTTCGAAACCAAGTACGGTTGTTGAAGCAGTTTTTATAGAGTCGGAAATGGGTTTCCACTGCGCATCAGGATCGTCGTTGGGAGGCGGTGGGGTCTGTGCCAAAAGTTACAAGCGCTTCCTTATGTAGGCTGTGGATACCTCTAGTAATTGCAGCTTTCCGATGTCCAGCTTCCTCTGCGTTTGGTTTCGTAAGATTTTCGGTCTACTTAATCTTATGCGAACTTTTGCTGCTACCAGATAGTGATCGGTAGCAAGTTTAGCTCCTCTGGTCACTCGTACGTCCATTACACTGGACGAGTACCTTCCATCAGGGGATATCCAAGTAGCCTTGTAGATGTTTTTTTGCTGGAATCTTGTACCATTAATGAATATGTTTTTTGCCGCGGCAAAGTCAATCAGTCTCATACCGTTTTCAGAACTGTCAGCATGTAGACTGAAATTGCCAATTGTTGGATGAAACACATTCTCCTTGCATACTTTAGCATTAAAATCTTCTAGTACAATCTTAATGTCATGGTCAGGGCAGCGGTCATACGTTTTCTCTAGGAGCTCATAGAATATGTCTCTGGCATCATCATCTTTCTCTTCAGTCGGGGTATTAGGGAAATTAGGGAATATACAAATATTTCGCTTTTATGCGAATTGTGGATATACGTTCACTCACAGCATTGAACCTAGAGACTAGATGCCGCAGTTTTTTGCTAACTATAAATCCGTAACCAAATTCATGTTTTTTTCTGACGGCAACTGTAGATGTCGCAGTTTCTTTTTCTTGTGCAGCCATGTCCTGTCCATCGTATTTCCTGGATAGCGGTAATGTCAGCCTTATAACTTTCGAGGATATCTGCCAGTTGGATACTTGCACCGGATCTATATAGAGTTCTTACATTTTAAGTGCATATCCGTAAATCTTGGTCCTTATAACGTTTGTGGGGGTCGTCAACAAATAGGGGATGTTTATGTTTTCTTGTTCATTTATGTTTATTCACTGCCATTATGAACGGTGGCTGGAGGCCAACCCAGTCCACCGGGGTTTTGCATTTTACCTACTGCCACGATATTTGATTGCAGCCGCCCATTATGGATGAGACGCTGACCAGGATGCAATATGTCGAACCTGGATTTTCTTCTTTTTGTTTTGTATCTGCCGTTGGCCCGTCTATTTGGCTCTTCCGCATTCTGAGGACAAAAATTTGATGAGCTTCAGTGACATCAGTCTCCTACTAAACCTGTTTTGCTGCATCATTCGTATTAAGTCACAAAAAAGGATATTTCGATTGGCCTGTTCGAGCTCCAGATTTGACTGCCCCCGACTATTTTCTTTGGGGGTATTTGAAGGGTAAAGTTTACGGCAGCAAGCCAACTAAAATATAGATGCCGAAGAACAACATTATTGCAGATTTTGGACCAGTGACACCCGAAATATGCCACAATGTTATGCAAAATATGGTGAAAGGAGCACATATTTGCGCAGCGGCCAGAGGCGGCCGCTTAGTCGATATTATATTTCATACACAATTGTTATAATCCAAACTTTTTGTAATGACATATTACTACAAAATATTGTACCGTTTAAGATTTATTCAAGAAAAACCTCGGCCTGGAACATAAAAAACACCCTGTATTTTCAATCCATAATTAATATTTTACAAATAATAATTTTATGTTTTCAATAATTATGTTATTCAATAATTTTCTTGTAATCCATAAGGATATGCAGAAGTTAACTTGCTGAACAATGTCCAAGCAAAAATTTCGTATTTGATTATATTTATAAAGTGACTCCTTCCATGTGTTAATATTTGTGCGTTACCAAATGATGTAGATAACCTACTACTTATGTATATCCCTATACTCACGGGACAGGGTGCAATTAATTTACAAACCCGTCTGGTATCCTGATATAAATCATATACACTAGGGTGTACTGAAAAACTCTTTTTTGGAATTTCAAATATGGGGATTATCAAACGACGCGTATTAAAAAGGTGATTACGCGAACGTCAAATTTTGTTTATCCCAGGGTACTTATAGTCCCCTACCGGCTGTGAAAATTTCGATTCCTAGTACGGTTCCGAAAAAATATTTTTTTTTTGACAATATGGAGCTCAAACGACGTGTCATGATGGAAATATGTATCTATATAGAAAAAAATATTTTAAAAATTTTGACACAGCATTTTCTTTTCACGACGTAATTTTTAAATCTTTATCGTGCACATTTTTCTCACCCATTTTGCTGTATTTTACACAAATATTCCATCAACTATATAAAATAACTATATATTTGTAGGTGATTTTGCGAAAAAGAAAGACAATTCTGCGTATCAAATGAGATTTTTTGAAAAATTAGTTATTTGATGGAATATTTATATAAAATACTGCAATATGGGAAAGAAAATACATGCATGATAAAGATTTCAAAATTACGTCGTGAGAAATAATGCTCTGTCAAAATTTTGAAAATATTTTTTTTATATGTTCATCATGGCTCTCGCTTGCGACCCATATTGTCCAAAAAAATTTTATTTTTTTCGAAGATGTCATAGGAATCGAAACTTCAACAGCAGGTAGGGGACTATAAGTACCGTCGGGGGAAAAAAGTTTAAGGTTTTCACAATTACCTCTTCATTACGCGTCCTTTGAGATACCCCCCTCAGCAAACAGTGTTCAGTATACACCCTAATATACAGCTTTGTTTCTATTGCAATAAAGACAATAAATGAAAATGAATTTTATATAATAAAAGTATATACAGTAAATAAACGTATTTAGGTGGCTTTTACTGTTTGATACTGGAAATTTTAAAGTTTTTGACAACTTTGGTCTTTTTATTTCAAGAAATTGATAAATGACTGTTATTGACAATAAAACTAAAACAATTATTGAATTGTGCTATTTGCAAGGAGTTATTATGACAATCAAAAATAGTTAAATACTATTTCTGGATTTTATCATAAACGTCAATAAATGTGTTTATTGCATACTTAGGTAGATAAATTCATAACAAGTGTTTTGACGCACTTATCATATTTCTAACGAATTTCAATCACAATGAAATTTTCTAGTTAACATCTAATCAGTATCAGATACTATCATTCCTCGATTATATACACATTTATCTATTTATAAATGCAAATAAATTAATGGGAATACCTGCTGTTGTGATCCAAAGTTCTACGAAAGAACAAAAAGATGAAGGCATCAGAAAGGCAATTTTCTTTGTAATCCCCTCCCGTATATACATTTAGGTGGAGAGCGTTTACACGCTTAACATTTTCATACATGTTAAATAACACCCACTGCAAAGAGTTTGCAAAAGTTGGCACGTTGATTAGATTTAATCCAATTAGTGTTGTTGTGAGATACTCTTGACGATCTGTGTGGGATATCCTTACTTAAGTTATCCATTTAATGGAAATATCTTATTTGTGTAAATACTTGAATGATTCACGTGCAAATACTTCTCTCTTCCCAAAACTTTTGAGATAATAAACCACATTGTGGTTAATGTTATTATAAATTGAAATTTAATTTGTAACAGGCACCAATATATTTTACTGGATTGAGGAACAGGAAATGAGAGGCTAAACTAATATTCACCTATAAATATAAAGTCCAACAAATTACGAAAGGCTTCCTGTTGAATATTTAGTGTTAAAAGTCCCACAAATTAATTTAATTCGAAACAAATTGCAAATGAAATTAAGAATTTTCAACTTATGTCAAGAAAAATTTGAGTGAATTTCCATTGTAAATTATAAATGAACTGCAGAAAATTTAGATAGGAATTTGCAAATTCTAATGAATATTTTAACATTTCATTTTAAATCCAAAACACAAAAAGTTCCATTTAAGAAATCTCTCAAAATGTGGTAAAAACAATTTTGTGCAGGTTTACTCAAAATGGGGGGGGGGAATGTATTTCCCCATTTTAATTTCTGTCTTCCCAGATGAGATTTGATTTGGTTCTAAAACAGGCCTTCTCAAATTGGTATCCACGTCTCCGTGCATACAAAAAGTAATTGTAAGACGTGAATTCGAATATTATGGATTAAATATAAAAATTTCTTGCGTTTGCTGTGACAACGAGTATTATATTATTATGCTGTGTGTTCATTGAAAATATTTTGGCCGTTGTAAAGTGCGTCGAATTTAGTTTTGTGTGGTGAAGATACAATTTCAATTTTGCTGTGTGAGATATAAAATTAACAATTTTGGCAGCTGGAAGGCTATTTGTGTGAGTTCTATAGCAAATGGAGAGTAGAAGACGTGAGGTATGCTCTTACGGTTTTATATTTTCTATGAATATATTGGCAAAAAGTATTGGATTTGCTATTTGTCACCTTTCCTGTAAATAATTAAACTAACTGAAGCTAAAATAACATCATTGCAAGTAAAGTTACATGTTTCTTGAAACCGTTTTTATACTTGCACGTTGTTAAGGTTTGCTTTTTGTTTGCTGACATTTTGAACTGTCTACTGTTTCGCAAACTTCCACGCAATTACTGCATAAACACCAGACGTAAAAATTCAGACTACCTGTCAACATTTTGAGTAGCCCTGAGTGCACAGTGCAACATGAAAAAATATAACCATATACGGACACCACTACGTGCACTTTTTTTATGGGCCCCCAAAGATTTGCGGCCTCGGTGACATTCTTGCAAAAAAGTGAACATTTTGTCAGGCCCATATCTTGCAACCCTTTCGGAATTTAGATTTACTCTCTGAGAGAAAGTTGTAGCCCTTGTCATAGAGAATAAAAATTGTGAACATATAAAATCAAAAAAACCTCATCTTCAAGGTCAAAAAACATTTTTTCCCCTGTGCAAATCAAATAAGTGGCAAACCGTTCAAAATGCATGTACCTAAGTACCTAAGATCTCAATAAACAACTTTCTAGAACATATGAACTTCCTAGGAATGATTATTAACACCGTTTATTTCAATATTGAGATACTATGCTGCCTCACTCACCGCAGAGGCACAGGCAAAGCAGTAAGCTCAGCACACGCAACAAGGGACGCAGCACACAATATAAAAGCGACACGACGCTCACATCGCGGCATTACACAGCGCGACCTCAATGAGAGCTCAGTGGTGAAAGTTATAGAGAAAGTGCTACAGCATATTTCGCAACTGACAATTTCAATATGAAGTGCGAAAATATTGATTTATTTTGCTACATTTGCGGTCATCAAATCAGAAAAAAAGTCCTACAAGATTGCAATCATTGAATCATTATCATCAATACAATTGTTGGGGTAAATTGCAAATTTAATAAAATATTTTATTCGTTTAAATAAAAAAAATGAATGAGTGTTCGAACTCACGGATGATGAATTAACACCTTTTTGCTAGTAGATGTTACATTGGAAATAAAAAATAATAGTTTTTTTGTATACACCGGGTAATGCTGAACATCAAATAACTCGCTTTGTTTGGCCATAGCAACAATAATGAAACAACCAAACACACAACATCACAAATACTTTGTCCGAAGTAGCTGACGTATTAGTGTGTCACCATAACGTCGACTGCACAAATGAAATTTTGCGTGGCTATGCTTTATATCTCCGTTCAACAACAGCAACAGAGACATGTACACATGTCTACATGTTACAGCAACATGTAACATTATTATGTTAATACATACGCTATAGACACAATTTCCTTTGCCTCACCCCTGCCACATCACTCTTTCATTGCTCTCTTGCTCGCTCATTTTTGTTTAACACGTCAGTATTCTTTTTCGCAGTCGCAGAAAATCTGGTTTTAGCAGCAGCATAAAATCTGACTTGGATAGATTTAGTCCCTATGCGCCGCTATAGATGTTAACACATCAAAAATGATTGAAAATTAAAAATAAATAAAATGAACAAATCATCATTTCAACCGAGTCTCTTATTGCATTTTTAGTAAATTTATATACAAACATAATTCAATTGTTGATATGTATGTCTTAAAATCTAAATAACGAATACAATTTAAAAAAATATTTTGTATGTCTGTAAACTTTTGCAGAATCCATCCAAACTGCTCAGCCTTAAGATCTAGCCACAGATTTTCATCAGCAGTTTATCAGAGTGATGTTGATAAATTTTTCAAACTCTTTAATATGCAAGGATTCTTTAACCCTAGTGAGATAACTTACGTCTCTGAGACGTATGAGAAATAAACATTTATTTATTTATTTGATTTTTAAAGGGCATACTGTTCGTAGGTTTTGCAGTTTAGAATTTGAGGGCTGTTAGTTTAAAATATTTTGGAATATTTACTAATTAGACCTCAAACTAGCATACGTCTTTAAGACGTATGGTTATCTTTAATGTATAAAAAAATAAGGTTATCTTAAGCTCACAAGCACACAAAAAACACAAGAAACATATGATTCAAAAATATTTTTTACTTTGTTCTAAATATTTTCTTTTTTATTGAAAACGCAAATTTTTTCAATAAGTTGCATATCAAATGCAATTAATTAAGTGTCATTGCCAAGATTCCTATACTGATAAACACAGTATTTGATTCAAATAGGAAAGATTACACTGTGCTAGTTCAAACACGTAACAAGCGGGGCACCAAGTGGTGACACCTAATTCGAGTACGCGGAATATAGTGGTGCGCTATCCGTTTTTCCACGTTGGATCTTATTTTTGAGATATATTTGAGATCGGAAATTTTTAGTCCCGGTACCTAAAAATGCTATTTTTCACAATTTTCTAAATTTTCTTGTAGAAATCGACGTAAATCAGCCAAAACAAAATAAACAAACAAAATTTAATTTTTGAAAATAATGATATTTTCCTTTTCATGCAGTTTAATAAAATGTTGAGTTTATCAATTTCATCATGAGGTCAAATTTAAATTATTATAATTTTATATTTTTATTTTTTTATTTTCATTTGAATTTATTTTATCGAGAAGATGTTTTTCAGCCGATATACATCGATTTCTGTTCAATAAATGGTAGAAAATTTAGAAAAATTGTGTTTTTGGAAGCGGAGTCGCCATACCATTTCAAGGGAGCCGCCTTATTTTTGGTAGCACAAAAATTTCAAATATATTTGCTTATATAATTAGTAATACGATTATCATTTACTTCTTGTAGGCAAAATAAACTTTTTTTCTATAAAATTAAAAATAATAAATGTTTTTAGACAAAATTTTTTTTAAACATATTTATTACACAGTGCAACATGAAAAAAAATAACCATATAGGGACACCACTACGTGATAAAAGACTAAAAAAAAGACCCGTGTTTCCCAATTTTTCCCAAAGTCATGCAATTTTTTTTTTATGGGCCGCCAAAAATTTGGGGCCTCGGTATCATTTTCGTAAAAATGTGATCATTTTCTCAGGCTCATATCTTGCAAACCGTTCAGAATTTCGATTTACTCTCTGAGGCAAAGTTGTAGTCCTTGTCATAAAGAACAAAAATTGCGAACATATAAAATCAAAAAAACCAGATCAAAATCGCAAAAAACTTAAAAAAAATTCGATTTTTTTTACCTTTTTTCCCGTGTTCAGGTCCATAGGTAGCAAACCGTTCAAAATTCAAGGAAACAATCAACTACAAACATTTACCTAAGATCTCAATAAACAAATTTCTAGAACATATAAACTTCCTAGAGATGATTCTTAACACTGTTTAGGTAGCACGCAAAAGTGAAAAATTTGCCGAAAATTTGTTAATTTCATTTTTTTACCTTTTTCTCCTATTCAGGTCCATAGGTAGCAAAAAATTAAATATGCCTGGCCAGAACCATGTGTTTGTCCAAGGGTTAACACCGTTTAGGTAGCGCTTAGGTATCACGCGATCATGCACCGACAGCAGCAGCACAGGCAATGCAGTAAGCTCAGCACACGCAACAAGGGACGCAGCACACAATATAAAAGCGACACGACGCTCACATCGAGGCATTACACAGCGCGACGTCAACGAGAGCTCAGCGGTGAAAGTTATAAAGTGAAAGTGAAAGTAAAAAAAGTGAAAGTGCTACAGTATAATTCGCACACAACATTGGCAACTGACAATTTCAATATGCAGTGTGAAAATATTGATTTATTTTGCTACGTTTGCGGTCATCAAACCAGAAAAAAAACATCTACAAGATTTCAGAAGGAAAAGAATCTTTTAAGTAGTGAATTCAAAAGAGCATATACATTGTTTTTCGACGAAGTGGAATTGACCGGTGAAAATTACACACCTAATACAGTGTGTCGCCAATGTTATAACAATCTCATGGCATGGTTGAGTGGAGGCAGAGGTACTATGAAGTATTGTAAGCCGGTAAACTGGATTAATCGCCCAGGTGATCATGATGCAACCAGTTGCTATGCATGCGTAAATTACACATGTCGTCTAAATCGACATTCTGAGAAGAACAAAATTTATAAAGCAACTGCAACAGCCACACTACCAGTGCTTGCACCTGAAAATTTTGTATCACCAAGGCCGCCAACTCCAGATCGTACTACAGAATTTATAGCAATGAGTACAGCAAGTGGTGTTACTTATGAAGATCCATTTGATACCGATTATGAGCCCCAACAGGGAAGAGATGGACCACAACTAATAACACAAATGGAAATGGATTTCATTGTGGCCATATTGGGATTATCGCAGCGACTTGCAATATTTTTGACAGCTTTTTTAAAGCAAAGAAAACTCACACATACTAATGTTAACTCTGCGGCGTACCGCAAACGACAAGCTGAATTTCAGATGCTCTACACTCTAAATGATGACAATTCGTTCGCTTACTGCAACGATATAAAAGCTTTGGTGGTAAAAATGGGAATGAACTACATCGCTAGTGAGTGGAGAAAACGGTGTTAAGAATAATTCCCAGGAAGTTTATATGTTCTAGAAATTTGTTTATTGAGATCTTAGGTAAATTTTTGTAGTTGATTGTTTCCTTGATTTTTGAACGGTTTGCTACCTATGGACCTGAACACGGGAAAAAAGGTAATCAAAAATCGAATTTTTTTAAGTTTTTTGCGATTTTGATCTGGAAGGTGAGGTTTTTTTAGATTTTATATGTTCGCAATTTTTGTTCTTTATGACAAGAGCTACAACTTTGCCTCAGAGAGTAAATCGAAAACGGTTTGCAAGATATGAGCCTGAGAAAATGATCACATTTTTACGAAAATGATACCGAGGCCCCAAATCTTTGGCGGCCCATAAAAAAAAAAGTGGATGACTTTGGGAAAAATTGGGAAACACGGGTCTTTTTTTTTTTAGTCTTTTATCACGTAGTGGTGTCCGTATATGGTTATTTTGCCATGACTTAAAAAATTACACACAGTGTTATTATATTATTAAATTCTTTGCATTAACTTCACCTTTCTGTATCCATGTCTGTATGCATGCATGCATACCGAAAAAACTTTGGATTGATTTCTAACCCTTTTCCAGTGATCCAATTCAGCTGAAACTTCGCAGGCAAACTAATGGCGACGACAAAAATGAACTATAAAAATATTGGCGGGATTGGACAAAGGGGCGTGGTGCCTCCAATACAAATCACAATTTAAAAATCCATTATTTCTTCTCCTGTTAACGGTATTTTAACAAAATTGGTTATGTTGGTTAGGTATACATATTCTAAGATAATTTTTGTTCATTTTTGTCGTCGCCATTAGTTTGCCTGCAAAGTTTCAGTTCGATTGGATCACGAGAAAAGGGTTAAAAATCCATCCAAAGTTTTTTCGGTATGCATGCATGCATACATGCATACAGACAGTTAAAGTTAATATAACGACCCAGCAAAAAAAGAGTATACCAAGAAGTAGAATTTGCACTACAACGCCTTGGTACGATGTAGTGCTAATTTAGGTGCAGAAGTACTTCTTTTAATATTGCGTTGTCCAATGCAGCACTACTTCTTGTTTGACTGTTTGGAAGTGCAGTTTATGCTAAAATTTGTATGCTATATTTCGTCCGCAAACCAGCAACCAAAACTATTATTTCAACAATTTGTAAATTTCTTGTCATTTGAAACTTGGCAACAAGTGATATGCTATTAAAAAGTTCTGACTTTAAGCAACAACTTTAGGGTTTAACTAATTGTTTAATTTATTGTCCTTTTATTAGTACTCCAAAAGCTTCTGTCAACAGGTGAGAAAGAAAGGAAATGATAATCAATTTGAAAGAAAGTAAATACAAATTAAATACAAGTAATATATTTAGGCATCTTTGTACTTGTCCACTATCCCTTTAGCTCTCTAATAAATTTGCACCATAATACTCATAATGGATGTGATGCAAATGTAGATTTTTCGGAGTTGTTAGCGTCAAAATTGCATTAAATATGCACATAGTGTTGCAGAAGATGTACAAAAATAATAACATCTACTAGAACTACTTCATTTTATTTTTGCTGGGGAATTTAAAAACCTAATGAAATTAAATTTCCCAATTCTAATTTATAATTGAAATATAAAAGTTTATATTAGATCAGAGTGAGAATTTGTAAAATTTTCACGTAAAGTTTGTAATTCTAATTGAAAATTCGTAAAATTTCAATTGTAATATTTATTGTATGTAATCTCCAATAAAAGGAGTCTGTTATAATTTCTCTCTTCAGCTAGTGGAAAGTATAACAGACGCTTTTATTGGAGATGATGCACATCAACGATGTTCCTTCGGAGAAAAGACTAAACTTTAAGAGAGACACTAAGATCCTAGCTCAAATGTACAGATATAGTACAACGGAAAAGCTTAATAGTAGTAGCTAGCGAGTTTTGTGCGTGGAGATGTTGAATATACAAATATTTTAACGTTTCTATTGTGAGACTTCTTACATGTAAGATTTACGATATTTTCCAAAGAATATTTGTGCAATGATTTGTTTAATTGTTGTTGTTGAAATTGTTTTGTGTCGGTCGACTTTTAGGTATTTAGAAAAACTGGAGTTTAAGATAATTTCAATGATGTTTAAATTTGTTCTTTGTTTTTGATGTGTTAACATCTATAGCGGCGTATAGGAACTAAATCTATAAAAGTCAAGAAATGCAAAAAACACACAGACAGGTTTTCTGCTGCTGCTAAAACCAGATTTTATGCTCCTGCTAAAACCAGAGTTTCTGCGACTGCGAAAAAGAATAATGACGTGTTAAACAAAAATGAGCGAGCAACAGAGCAATGAAAGAGTGGTGTGGCAGGGGTGAGGCAAACGAAATTGTGTCTATAGCGTATGTATTAACATAATAATGTATGTATGTACATGTGTCTGTTGCAAAATTTCATTTGCAAGTCTTGCGCAGTCGACGTTATGGTGACACACTAATACGTCAGCTACTTCGTACAAAGTATGTGCGATGTTGTGTGTTTGGTTGTTTTTAAATGAAACGTCATCATTTGATTAAATGCTTTATATTAACTTCACCTGACTGTATGTATGTATGCCAAAAAAAACTTTGGATTGATTTTTAATCCTTCTCCCGTAATCCAATCGAGTTGAAACTCCGCAGGCAAACTAATAGCGACGACAAAAATGAAATGTCGAAATATGGGCGGGATTGGACTAATGGGCGTGGTACCTTCCATACAAATCACAAATTAAAAATCCTTTATTTCTGCTCCTGTTAACGGTATTTGAACAAAATCGGGTATGTTGGTTAGGTTTACATATTCTAAGATCTGGTGCGAATATGGGCGGGATTGAACAAAGGGACGCGGTCATATCTTATTTTTTATTATTGTCAAAGGTAAGTCAAATAAAATGTGGGTGCGGAGCACTCTCAGAGCAAATAGAATAATGACGTATTATACGTATATAAAAATGAGATAACGAGAGAGCAACGAGAATTTTGTGAACTTGAATAGCGTATGTGCGAACATAACATGTCTTCATGTGTCTGTTGCTTTGCATTTTCTTTGTTGTTTCTGGGAATGAAACAAAAAGTTTTAAGCAAGAAAATAATGGCACATGTGCTTGCACTGGTCTTTAAATAATTTTAAAT
This sequence comes from Phaonia tiefii, assembly GCA_963931995.1. Taxonomy (NCBI): domain Eukaryota; kingdom Metazoa; phylum Arthropoda; class Insecta; order Diptera; family Muscidae; genus Phaonia; species Phaonia tiefii. The sequence goes on along the minus strand of OZ008367.1, from coordinate 319,960,823 downwards.
TTTAATATTATTTAAATGTAACGTCCACCATATGATTGAACGCTGTTTTTTATTTTCCAATGTAACATTTACTAATGTGTTCATATAAATCGAACAGTTACCGTGTAGCAAAAAGGTGTTAACACATCGCCCGTGAGTCCGAACACTCATTGGATTTTTTTTTGTAAAATATATCGGAATATATTATTATCCAGTAAAACGAATAAATTGCTTTTATTTTCATGACCTTAAGACTAACTAAGCACTAATGTACAAAAATTTCAATTGACAGCTTTTTCCATATCTCGGATCATCTAATACGTGAACCATCGAACCAAATATGATTTACACTACCAAATATCGAACATCAATATACTTGAGTGAAAATATAAATGCTGTGTGTGTATTTTTTTGTTTCCCTAGCACTAAATGAAACGTCACACTCAGAAGGTCAAAAAAAAACCAATTGGAAAAATCTGTGAAGGTTTTTGTTGAATTTTGTACATATCACAACATTTGTATTTAAAAACATATTTTACACCTACACACATAAATTAAGAACATGCACTTTAACATCTCAAACGACCAAAACATAAAAAATATTTCGAAACATCTGCAGCATATTAAGGAGCTGAAATTAAAATATTGGTAAAGCCTGTGTTAAACTATAAGTTCCACGCTGACCAGAAATATCTTGAGAGTGTGATCTGTCATAAAATTCCTACTGGAAAAATGGCCTCCGCATAAAACACGCGATATAATCAAGGATAGAACTGATAGGTACAATACTCAGTCATCTGTACCATTAATACATGTAGGTACGTGAAACATTTCTTGATACACAATTGTTTTATATACATTTTAAATATTTTTTAAATATTGATACTATACCTTTTAAATAAATATCTTCCCTTCAGTTAAAAACCCACTAAATCCAACCCCCAGTTTTGTATAATGCACGTTCTTATGCTTTCATTCACCCCATTTGTAGCTCGACCTAGTAGAGTATTTTGCCTTGTTGAGACAGACTTATGTGTGTATGTACATATACTTATGTATATGTACGTATCCGCTAGTTTATACGAACGATCGAGTACATATATGAGTAAGTTCCGTTTCCTCTTTTTACTGGATTAGCTAATGATTAGTTCGGTTTTATTTGCGGTTTCAGCATTTGTAGGTTTTTGTTGGGGGGGCTACGTACTAGTGTGTATGTGAGTTAATTTGTATGGCAGTGTAAGTGCTCATGCACTGTTTGTCGTCATATGCTCCGCAGTGAGCAGTGAGACTTCAATAGGTTGCAACATTTGTCGTTTACCATTGTGGCTGTCGCCGTTTGTGTGTGTGTTATTGTTATCGTTGTTTGTGTTGTTATAGTAAAAACAATGAGAACAACAAACATATCACAAGGCTTTGATTGCATTTCTCTGCGTTTGCAGAAAGAAAAGCTATTTGACGTGTTTGTTGTGCCTGATACTAGGGGTTTCGCCACTTTTTCATCACCACAACCACCACAATAATGTTTGTAATATGATGGCGTTATTACTATGCTCATTAGGGCCTGATTCACGACTGTCATAACTAGAAATGTATAGAAAAGCATTGCAACTGTAAGCACTTGTGTTAGATTTGCGGTTGGATTTATGTGTGTGTGTGTGTGTGTGTAAATACGAGTTCGTTTTGCGTGTGTATGAAGTTAGCAATCAAACAAGTCAAAATACTAACATGAATTGCTTGTTTACTTACAAACGGCAAAAATGCACGTATGAACGTTTCTCAAACAAGAAATTGTATACCCACATTTTGTCGAGTTATTTCCTTTTTATGATTAGATTGCATTGAAAGTACATACACACACAAATACATAACTGTGTGTATACAAAATTGCGCTACTTATATGCTAACCATTCATATAGGTGGGGTTCAAACAGGAGTTAGAGCATTTTTCAATATGAGCGAAAATTTAAATTCGTGACATTTTTTTCAAAACCTTTAAATATTTTTCTATCGAATTTGTATAATAATTTCTTGTGTTACTGTAAACTGCTAACTTCATTGTTGGAAATTAATGGCAAGGCAAGACTTTTCTCATTTCATCTTCAGGTCGAATACTATAGGCGGTATATTTTAATACCTAACTGCATATTGGCTCCGTTTCCACATATGCAGAGTTTGGATACAAAATACTAAAAATATGTCCACAGACGAACCTTGTTGAGGATCGTGTACGGTATAATTATGGACGGCCTGATCGACCCTAACTAAATTATAGGCCTGAAGTCAGATAATTGCAGTAGTTTTACAGCTGCCAGTCGATCCCGTATGAAGGAATATACTCAATTCCTCAAGCTCGCCGCGAAGGATGCAATTGAAGAATACACCATGCAGGGGTTTGAGTGGACGTTTATTTTACTTGGCCCCCTTCTTGTGGGAGCTGTTTGGGAGACAAGTACGAAAAGCTTTAAAATCATTTATTACTTTTATGAAAAATGTTTCATGTTCTTTTTTTTAATTTTTGCATTGAATGCTACATTTGTTTTCTAAAGACTGATAAAATAAAAATTCGTGCAATTGTTAATCACAAACTGCAACAGAATCTTTCAATTTATCATTTTGAATACAAGGTTAATTTGTACTAAATTATTTTAAACCGCACCATTAAATGCGGATTTTGTTTCAATTTATCAACAATTTTGAGAAGTATTTTTCAATTGCTTCTTTAACAATAGAAAAACATTAGTACTTTAGCATTAATGAAAATGTAGATAACAAAATTGAATTTTTTTAAAGACTATGAGCACTAGTGAAAAAGTGGAGAGTGGTCGATACAAAAAAGTGTTTCCATCCAAAGCCAAGCGCATGTTAAATTCACTAGTGTTGATACAGTTTTTCACTGATTCCGGTTCCTGGCTCCTATTACTTTTTTTACTTCCTTGGAAGCAATTTTTGCTGGGAAGCTATGTCTGAACTCTGTAGAATGACGGTGACCAACATCAAATCTACAGTGAAAACGAGGAAAGACCTCACCGAACCATTCTGTACCAAGCGATGACTGAGGCACTTTCGTGCAATCTCTTCAACATCTTACTGGAGATAATAATGAGAAAGCTGCAGTAAATATGGACAAGACCATTAACACGAAAAGCCATATGTTGTTGACGACTGCTGATGACATAGACAGCATTGGGCAAAATTTGCGAGATGTTACTGCAGTATTTTCAAGAATCGATAAAGTATCACCGAAGGTGGGTCTTACTGTAGATGAGGCAGTACAAAATGCATGGTGTCAACGAATGGACAAACCTCTCGACTTGGTTCGCGCTTAAACTTCGACAACCGATTTAATTTTGAAATGGTATATGAATTTATCTACCCTGGATCCGCCGTGAACAGGGACAACAACGTCAGCCTGTAGATTAATAGGAGAATTGTGCTTGCAAATTGATCCAATTTTGGGCTCCGAAAGCTGTTTAAAAACAAACCCCTCTCTCGACAGACAAAAGCCCAACTATACCAGACTCCCATTTTACCAGTCCTGGCATAAGGTTTTGAAACTTGGGTCTTATCGTAAGCGAATGAAGAACACCTGGGAGTATTCAAGAGAAAAATATATGATCCTGTTAACCCTGCTGTTAGATTAGGACCATTTGGTCCAAAATTTTTCTGTTTTCCCTTATAACTTTGGAACGGTGATATATACTGACTAAATTTTTCTGCTAATGGGGTCTTTTAATAAAACAATGTTATGTGCGAAAATTAAATTTTCTAACTTTATTCGGGACTGAGAAAAATACAAAATGACGAATCTTAGGTTAGAGGACCATTTGGTCAATAGTACATTTTTTCATTACCAAGCGAATGTAAATTCATGTCAAATATTTAGAAGATGTTTTTGGTATGTCAAATACTTGCTTTAGAAATTATTGAACCAAAATAGTTACAAAGGATAAGATAAAATTATTATTTTGGATGAAAATTCCAGTATGGACCAAATGGTCCCTCAACCTAAGATTCGTAAATTTTTTCATTACCAAGCGAATGTAAATTCATGTCAAATATTTAGAAGATGTTTTTGATATGTTAGCGGATGTTTTTGATATGTCAAATACTTGCTTTAGAAATTTTTGAACCAAAATAGTTACAAAGAATAAGATAAAATTATTATTTTGGATGAAAATTGCAGTATGGACCAAATGGTCCCTCAATCTAAGATTCGTAAGTTTTTTCTAATCTAACAGCAGGGTTAAGGAAAATGGCGACTACGGGCGTTGTTGGACGAATAAAATTTTTATTCTGACGTGGACATAGCTAGGCGAATCAAACTAGGCTAAATCCGTTGGCTACGTCATGTTACCAGAATGGATAAAGATGAGCCAGCGCGAGAAGTTTTCGATAACGTACTCGATGGAAGCAGGAAAAGAGGACGGCGTAGATTCCGATGGAAATGCCCTGCCGCAGAATCCCTCAGTATCCTTTGTGTTACCAACTAGAGAGAAAAAGCGAAGGATAGAACCAGTTGGAGAAATATGTTAACAGTTGTTGATTTGTTTGTCTAATTAATTTGTGTAAGACATCTGACCTCATGACGTTGTAAAATAGTCAATAAAAGTAAAGTGAATATAAATATTCTTCGGCACATACTCCCTGGTAATAAATAGGTTGTGAATATTCCATAAGTTAATTCTGAAAAACTATTAAGTATGTGTAAATAGCGATTACTCCTGTCACTATCTTAATTTAAAAAAAGCCTTGTTTCATTTACGGAAAATAAAACAGCGCCTAAAAGGATATTCGTAATAATATTGAAAACAGAAAGATATAACTCAAATGACTATAGTTCAAGTTCGTAATACAAATTTATAAATATTTGGTTTTTTAATGTTTACAGTTACAGTAACGAACGTTGCATCAACGCAACATCACAAAATCTTGTATAACGAACGTTGCAGCAACGCAGCAACGCAACATCACAAAATCTTGTATGATATGTTTCCCTGCAGCGACGTTAGTCGGAGTCGCAGAACAGAACGTGATTTTTGTATTTTTTTACAAAATGTGTTTTGATGTCTTCGTATGAACTTGGTTACGTTCAATTGAAAAAAGTGTTATATGGATAATTTTTCTACTCTTCTCATACACTTTAGATAATAATAGAGATGGGAAAATTTAGTAATTTTATCGTATAATCGTACGAAAAAATAATCTTGGATTTCCCAACATTTTGCAATAACAAAAAGGCACATTTTGTTCTGCGAGTCCTCAAATGAGACTAATATACAAAATACATTAGCGAACATGTCTTGTTGTTATAGTTTCTTGAGCTTGATTAGCACTGAGCCCTAACACATTTTGAAGGACCCCTAATCCATCTGAGTCAAATGAATACACAAAACATACTAGAGAACATTTACTGACGAGTTATTTAACTTTGGACTATCCGCATTTTCGTACGTTAAACGATATTTTATAAATAAAATTCAATTTTAAAAGACTTAAACATTCTACACTTGTATAACAAGAAAAACATTTGTAAGCAAATATTTCATGGTAATTTAATATTTCTCCAAAATGTTTTTCCCACTTCCAAATGTTTTCCAAATGATTTTCCCACTTCTGTCGAAGGAACTCAGAAAATGTTCTCATAAATGAATTTAGTATTAACTTTATTATATATTATATTCTAAGTTATTTTTATGCATATGAAAAAAAACAAAAATTTCCATGTGAATATTTTAGTTGCCCACGTAAAAAACCATATCATTGACGTCATCAAATTTTTGCAAAAACGTTTAGATGCCCCACGCACACAACCACCGTCAAACACACCAATGTTTGCACGTTTCAATTTCGACTTACCCATATACCGGTTGGCTTTTTTGTTTATAACGTTGTCGTCATCGCACCAAGTTCATTTCGATTCAAAGAAATATCATGGCAAACGACTTTTAGCCATCCCAACCAATTCATATGTAATTATGTGGCATTCATCACATTGAGACAGGTTTTTCGTTTAATACCACAAGGTTGGAGTGCGTTGGTATGCTAGGATGACTCGTGAAATGGTTTTGTTTTTTTAGACAGCCAGACAGTGAGGAAATACTAATATACTTTCTGGTTCGTTGTAAAAACAAGTATTTTATTACCCCCTAATATAGCATCTCAAATATGAAAATGGAAATTTTTCAAAAACATGCTACCCTATTAACATTAGTCAATGCGCTCGAGTTTTATTTAGTGTGTTTCACTTTTATAATCCTCAGGTCTGCCAATCCAATATAAGAAATCTACCCCTTGGATTGTTATGTGATTTTGTGTTATAATCAGGGAGCAATTGGAGAAAAGCCACTTATTTGTTCCCCAAAGTAGGTTACCGTTCGTTTGCTCGTTTGGATTGTTTTGCATATAAATTGTGGTTAAATAAAAATGCTTTTACTATTCCGTCTTGCTCGCAACAGCCCAAACAATCACCTGGATTGCCACAGTATGACGGTAGAATAAATACTTGTTATTGCCAATTAAATACGGTATTGCGATTTGTTACCCTTTTCCGCTGTAATGCAAAAATTTGTTAAAGGACATTTGCGCCTTATTCACCGTACAAACTCCAATACACTTACTTATGTCAAGTACTCTCGAACTCTAAAAGTAGAGCGTGTTCCACTAATACCAGGCTAGTGGCCATAAATGGTATTTGTGGTAATTTTAGGTTTTGTTTACAAAGTCAATTATAGTTTTCTGTTCAAAGAAAGTTTTTAAAAACGGATGACCGGGAAACGTTCTGATTTATATTAAATAAACGCTGTTTGTAATCGATAGGGTGTAGGGAAAGTAACCTGGAGATGTATGATATCATAGCACTACTTGATTGATTTAATTAATGCTGCAACATTGTGAAATGTTGTTATGGCAATTACAGTTATTGCAAATTGTTTCTATTAAATTAATTGTTAGGGGTATTTTTTTAGATCCGGATATGAAAAAAATATTCGCTAAATACTGCTATTCGTTTTAAATTTGAGTTATTCCCATTGTGCGGAAAAGTGCTCAGTTCGGTTTGCCCAGTATTGTGGTTCTATATGATTTAGGTCAGGGAATATTGATGTGAGTAATAAAATTTGCAATTGCGGTGACGCGTCATAACGCCTATGGACATAACGCCCATGGGCGTTATAAAAGCCTTTGTGTCACATAAAGCCTTTGTGTCACACCGGTCATGAACTTTACGTCCATCTTAGGTGTGACATAACGTCCACGGCCTTTATGGCCTTGTACGGAGTTGTGGACGCTATGTCGCACCTAGAATGGTCGTAACGCCCACGGGCTTTATGTCACACCGGTCATGGGCTTTATGTCCATTTTAGGTGCGACATAACGCCCATGGGCTTTATGTCCATTTTAGGTGTGACATAACGCCCATGGGCGTTATATCCATGGGCGTTATGACGCGTCACCTGCAATTGCATTTAAATAATAAGGTAATCATAATTTTATGTTAGGGTACTTTTGAGTTGACGATCACATAACGGATAGTCCAAATACATGTGTATTTTCAAATCATATCATATGTGACACTAATAAATTTTTCTCTGTTCGGAGTATTGATTGTGGCTTTCGGGGGTGCAATTGTTAGTGTGCGAGCCTGGCTTCGATCCCTGCTCTGATCACCTTAAATTTCTTTCAGCGGCGGTCACCTCTCATAGTGACGGCGACACTATCGAGTATTTAGCCATGAAAAAGTTTCTCAAAATACCTCTCGGAATCGGTGTAGAATATGCAGGTCCCAATCAGTGAGTATAAAACTAAAACGCGCACAACTCACTGGTTGTGAGAAGCTCTCCACATTTTCTTCATGGGATGTAATGGCAAACCATGTATTTATTTATTTAGTATTGACTATTAGTCAATGTTATACACTGCGAATTACTTAAATAAGGAATTATACAATTTCTCGAGCTTTGAACCTAAATTTCATGTAAACTGGATGTAGGAGAAATATGAAATTGATTACAAATAAAGTTTATAAGAGTCTATATTATCGTAACTGGCACTAGCACGGTCTCCAAAAAATGCTATACCACGGAAAAATACAACTCTGTGATATAGATTAAAACTCACCTCAAAGCACTGCTACAATGCGAGAACGCATGAGGAAAAGAAAAACATGGTGGAAAAATTCTGTCTGTTCTTGTTGTAGAAATTATAGGCCTTTTAGTGATGTGGATATTTAGGGATCTTCGATCGATACTAATTCGCACATGTGAATTGCAGAATTGAGTTTGTATATACACGATTGATGATCAACCGATGGTATCAATTCGGTCACAGTAGTTAGGCATCTGCTGATGAACTTGTCACGGGGTTCGAAACTAGTCATGCCAGTGATTGTGTGTTGAACTGAATTGTCTATTATTTCCAACAAAAATCAAGCATTTTTCAATTAAAAAAATGTTCATGACTTGTAAGATTGTAATATGAATTTCTCATACATTAAGCAAAAAGTCTATAATATTTCGGGATTATACACAAAAAGATATAACAGGTTTGAGAGACGATTTTTGTATGATAAAAATTTCTAAGAATAAGGAAAAGAATATAGATAGATAGATACTAGATACATATTGCTGTATTTCATTGAATATTACATTATTTTAGATTTTAGAATGAAGTTCCTTGTCGTACTTTGCGGGATGGCGACTAAATGAAAAAATTTTAAACAAGCTTTTTTTAACTACTTTATTACAACCCATTATTATCAACTATATTTGGTACTTTTGATTTGGTTTGGTTTAACGGGAAGTTTTCTAGGTGGAGCCTGTTTATTACATATTTTAGTTTTCAACCCAATAAAAAGTAAATTTAGAAAAGCCAAAGTGCAAGACTGACAAATCCATGAAATACAACCCTGTGCATGGAATTACATTTGGCAGCACACTTACTCTTACACACTTACTTTTGGTCAGGTTTATGTCTATACTAACATATGGGGAGAAATTTGTTGTTTAATGGAAAATTTTTTAGGTGGAGCCTGTTTATTACATATTGTAGTTTTGAACCGAATAAAAAGTAAATTTAGAAAAGCCAAAGCGAAAGAAGATTAAAAAAATTAAATTTTCTTAAAAAGTGCGTTTTCTTAAAAAAAAGTAAATTTTCTCAAAAAAATACCTACTCATATTCTTAAACAGTGTAGCTGCTTTTCTTAAAAAAATTCCTTAATTTAAAGAAGCACCTATGCTTTGAAAAGTAAATTTTCTTAAAAAAAAAGTACCTTTTCTTAAAAAAAATCATTTTTTTAAATAAGTACCTTTTCTTAAAAATGTACATTATCTTACAACAAATTGCGTTTTCTTAAAACACTACATTTTCTTTAAAGAGTACTTTTATGTAAAACAAAACAACTTTGCTTGAGATAAGTACCTACTCTTAAAATGGTATCTGTTCTGCAAAAAGGACCAATTATAAAAAAGACCCCACTTCCTAAAAAAAAATTTTTTTAAAAAAATACCTTCTCTTAAAAAAAAAACCTATTCTTACAAACGTTCGTTTTATTAAAAGTACCTTTTGTGAAAAATAAAATTATAACTTTTCTTCTCTTGAGATAAGTAGACTTTCGGAAATTACGTAAATTTTTTTAAAAAAATAACCTTTTCCTAAAAGGGTACCACTTCTTTAAAAAGGAACTGTTCTTAAAAAAAATACTTCTTTGTAAAAAAAAAAATCAATGAATGTTCGAACTCACGGATGATGTGTTAACACCTTTTTGCTACACGGTACCTGTTCGATTTCTGTGAACACATTAGTAAATGTTACATTGGAACATAAAAAATAATAGTTTTTTTGTATACACCGGGCAATGCTGAACATCAAATGGCTCGCTTTGTTTGGCCATAGCAACAACAACGAAACAACCAAACACACAACATCACACATACTTTGTCCGAAGTAGCTCACGTATTAGTGTGTCACATAACCACATGTTAGCCATATCAACAGCAACGAAACTGCCAAACACACCACATCATACATACTTTGTACGAAGTTGTTGACGTATTAGTGTACCACCATAACGTCGACTGCGCAAGCCCATGGGCTTGCAAATGAAATTTTGCGTGGCTATGCTTTATATCTGCGTTCAACAACAGCAACAGACACATGTACATACATACATTTTTATGTTAATACATACGCTATAGACACAATTTGCCTCACCCCTGCCACACCACTCTTTCATTGCTCTCTTGCTCGCTCATTTTCGTTTAACACGTCATTATTCTCTTTCGCAGTCGCAGAAAATCTGGTTTTAGCAGCAGCATAAAATCTGACTTTGATAAATTTAGTCCCTATACGCTTTCTTACAGAAAGCACTTCTTATTAAAAATTGTAGCTTTTCTTACAAAAATTATTAGCTTTTAATAAAAGAAGTACCTCTCATTAAAGAACGGACCTTTTTGGGAATATATAATACATATTCTTACAAAAAGGACATAAGAATTTAATTTTTTTTAAAATACATTCAATAAAAAAATTTATTAAACAATTTTATCATTTTACAAAAATAACTTTTCTTAAAGACCCATTTAAATTATAATATTTTTCAACAGGCGCCTTAGGCTTGTTGGGACTAACTAGTATCTAATATATAGCGAAAGGCACTTCATTCCAACCGAATGTCCACTTTATTTACATGTAATAAATTAATGGTTTTTGAATGCATCATTTGAATAAGGAATTATTTTACATTGAACAAGTAGGCCATGATTCTTGATTGTAATTATAATGTCTGGAAATTACCATAACAATAAAAATTTAACAGTTTTGTTTCAAATTTCAACCCACATGGTACGGGCAAAAGTTATTAATGCCTCCGAAAAGGAACATATTTTAATTTTGAAATCCAAAGGGCTAATGTACTTCAAATATCAGAAAAAATTAAGACAGGAAAAACAGTTGTATACAACTGTTTGAATAATAATTGAATTATAAATTAGCGGCAACAATTCGAGAAGGGCAAAAAATATTCAGACTTGCCCTACTATTCTTTTATGTCAGCCGCAGAAGTTGCAACGAAACTGGAGTTAACGTGAGTGTGTATATAGTACGTCATATTTAAAAGCCATATACATTAATTTCTGGCCGAAAATTGAAAAAAAGCCGCCACTTAGTGCGAATCGTAAAGCCCAACACCTCCAATTTCCTGGGAGTACAATTACAAGGTCAGACAGGTAGTGGAAAGTGGAATTTTCCGAAGAAGGAAAAATATAATATCGATGCACCAAATATATACAACTACAATTTCCATAATCTCAGAGAGGGACAACAATTTTTGCACTTGCGCTGGACTTACCCCAAACAAAATGTCATAATTCAAAAACTTACATAAAAAGTTAAGACTTTGGAATACATATAAAAATAAATAGACAAATGGTTTCCCGTTACATCCCACGAGGGGATTAGGGAGAGCTTACAGTTTTACACCAGTTCCGAACGGTATTTTGAGAAGCTTTTCCGTGGTTAAATACTCGATAGTATCTACATATAGCTAAAAATTTCATGGAGAAAAATAAGCATTGTAATGACGCAGAATGGATGCTGGTGTTAGCAGTTAGCAAACACATTGTAATATGAGTACACGATCTATTATAGGGTTTATCATAGATAATAAGTGGAAATTTCTAGTTGAATAATTCCAAGGAATATAATGGTGTTTTCAATAGGTACTTGACAAATTTGAATTTAATTTGTGAACGCACAATCTCACTGATCATCTAACTGATACTTTCCTTTTTTTTCAGTAAACTCAACATTTTCATCAAGGTAAAGTACACGAACGAATAACGTATGCATATTATAAAAATGTACTACCGAAATTCGGAGTCGGTGACGGCAATCTTCACCCTGCTGTTAGGTTAGGAAAAAAATACGAATGTTAGGTTAAGGGACCATTTGGTCCATACTGCAATTTTCATGCAGAATATCAATTTAATCGCATTCGTTGTATATATTTTAGTTCAATATTCACTAAATATTGTTATTATTATTATCATCTTTGTTTTGAAAATAAATGTAAAGAAAATCAAAGGAAATATACTATGGACCAAATGGTCCCTTAACCTAAGATTCGTATTTTTAACGAATGTTAGCTTAAGAGACCATTTGGTCCCTACTGCAATTTACAAACAAAATAACCATCTATTCGCATTCTTTGTATCTATCTTGGGCCAGTAATACTCAAATATTTTTATTATTATTGTTATTTTATATTTTGAACATAATTGTAAAGAAAATCAAAGAATATATTCTATGGACCAAATGGTCCCTTAATCTGAAATTTGTAATTTCTTATTTGACTCAGTCCTGTTTCTAGTTAGAAAATTAAATTTTTGCTCATGCCATTGGTTTATAAAAAATATCACGTGACCTGAAAAATTAAATCAGTATATATCACCGTTCAAAACTTACAAAGGAAACTAGCCATTATTTGGACCAAATGGGCTTAATCTAACATCAGGGTTAAGAGCGTTAACTCCAAATTTCGGTCATTATTCTCGCCCAAATAGACAAGCAATAACAAGTTTAGTGCAAAAATTTGAGTTTACATATTCATTGTGTGATGCTGACATGTCAGTGAGACAACGGGTTGGTCGAAGTGCCCAAAATATCGCTGCCGTTCAGGCGTCCGTAGCAAACGATCCAAATCAGTCAATTCTGCGGCGTTCTCAAGTAGTGGGCATCCCCAGGACCAATATATGGCTAATTTTGGGTAAAGATCTTTGTTTACCCCCATTCAACATCAACCTGACTCAAGAATTGAAGCCGATGGACCATTTGACGCGACGTACGTTATCCGCATGGGCTCTGAAGAAGATGCGCCACGATGATGAATTTCATCGCTAAATCATCTTCAGTGACGAAGCTCATTTTTGGCTCAATGGGTTCGTCAATAAGCAAAATATGCGTTATTGGTTTGGTGGAAATCCACATGTGCTTCACGAATCACCACTTCATCCACAACAAATAACTGTTTGGTGCGGTTTGCATGCCGGCGGTGTCATTGGGCCATAATTTATCGTCGACAATAACGATCGTCACGTTACTGTGAATGGCGATCGTTATCGCGCCATTATTACCGATTATTTTTTTCGCGAATTGGAAGCCATGGACTTGGACGACACGTGGTTTCAATAGGACAGTGTCACAAGCCACACAGCACACGTTACCATCGATTTATTGAAGAGTAAGTTTGGTGAGCGTGTAATCTCAAGAAATAGACCACTCAATTGGCCGCCTCGTTAGTGCGATTTAACACCTCTAAACATTTTGCTTTGGGGCTACGTCAAATCATTGGTCTATGCCAACAAGCCGACGACGTTGGAAGAACACAGAGCCAACAATGAACGCGAAATACCTGCCGTTACGGCCAGAATATGTGATCAAGTCATCGGAAATTGGTCCAACGACTCGACTGCTGCCGGCGTGGCCGCGGTGGCCATATGAACGAAGTCGAGTTCAAATCAAAAATATTTTGATTGTATTTCAAGTCGATCATAAAGTTTTTGGAAATATCTCAAATAGTTTACGTTTTATTTAAAAAAAAAATTGTCAAGTCCTTATTGGAAAACCATTACATTACAATTCAACAGACTGGAATGAACTTCACATGTTGCGACAAATACAGAAGTGGAAAAGATTAGATTCAAAAATTTCATAAACGGCATAGTTAAAGGCAGCAGTCATTGGTATATGTTTCGCACATAAGATATAACAATTAACTAGGGTGATAATTATTTATTCGCAAGACGTTTCTATAACTCTATTAACAGAGATATAATTTTCAGAAAGAAGTTTAGTAAAATGCATCCTCATGATTCCTGAAAATCCGTAGAGGTATTTGAGATCTCGGCAAATCTGAGCTTGAATAAATAAAATAAACAATTATCAGATCTCAAAAACAAACCGAATACAAAAATATGAAATTGTATTGCCCCCGTATGAATTTGCTTGTCTTTTAGGCAACAAAAATAATACGGTCTATTGGGAACCGATGGTTGCCTGGATAAATAAAGAAGTCTTGAAACTGCTTTCTTGTGTGGTTGTGCCTGCGCTACCATTCGAATAGTTGTATTATAAGTCAATACTCACATCAACTAAGTTTTTGTTTGCATTTAGTTGAACGAATCTTTCGTTGTCATTATTCCATGCAACATCTGATGAAGTTATGTGTCTGGATCTGAAACTACTTGCATGCATTTTGCCAAACTTGTTTTTAAAAACTTTGTGACTGTTAATAGAGAGCTTGACTAAGCAAATAAATGTCACCAATAATATGAGGGAGTTGGAAATTATTAGTTGTTAGTAATTTATTATTAATTCGACAACTTCATAATGCCAAACGGTGTCGAAATTTCCAACTATACTAAAGCTGCGGCAGATGAATTTGTATCTAAAAAAATAAAAAAAAAATCTTAAAAAGAAATGTAAGTGCATATATGACTGTGGCCGTCGGTGGTGCAATGGTAATGTGCGCGGCTCTTGTGCATGACAACGTGAGTATCGAGTATTTAGTCATAAAAAGCTTCTCAAAATATCATTCGGAGCAATGTAATACTGTAGGTCCCATCAGTGACTGGCTTATTAATTATAACATTGCGGAAGTTAGTCCGTTGTTGTGCTCTTTGTCTATTACGATCCCTTCAACATCTTAACTCACAAACAAATAAGTAAGTAAAACCATTTGATGTTTGGTAAAATATGAAAGTGGGTGTATATTTCATTTGCCTATCGTATTATGGCAACAATAATACGCAGTAAAGAGGGTAATGACACAAAAGAATAACACGATATAGTTTATGTATTCGCAGAAGTAGAATGGGAAGACACGGAACCACGTACAACACCAGGTGGAAAATTCTCCGTGAGAGCTTGATGTATTTTAGTACAAATATAAATCAAAATATTTGTCCGCAACATCTGTTGTTTTTGCTACTAGAGGCCATTTAACAAAACAGCTAAATGGCCAAAAATAAAATACTTTAGTGTATTAATTAATTTTAATTAGCCACAGATAGCGATTTTAAAGAATTACTCAAATTGAACGAAAGTTTTGGAATTGCTTTAATAAATCTGAAAACATTTCATTAATTTTTCAATTCATTACCATATAACGATTTAAAAAACTTTCCATTCAACAAAGATTTGCGATCTTTGAACAAATTTCAAACTCTCAGAGATATTATCCTTTTTGTAGCACCAACCCAATTGCTCTTTTGTATTATACAATTGCAACAATGGAGCATCATCACCAACAACAGCAGCATCCGCAGTAACACAGTATTTTAATTGCTTGCCATAACCACCACGTTTAGCCTACAACTGAAGATGGGTTGGCCTACCACCAATATTCAGGCTGACCCTTTTACCATTGCCAGTGTTTTAACGCGATTGGTCGGTCGCATGTGGGCAGTTGGGGAAATGTGAAAACAAAGTTTCAATATTTTCCTACTCAACACCAGATGCAATGGTTACACACACAAATACCACCAGAACAACAAACAAAATTTTGGAAACTGAAGAAGCCATACGTTTAGCATTGTGCCGATTCGAGAGGAGGTATGGTGGAAGTGGTGGGAATGGCCAGTGGTGGCAATGCTGTCAGTTTGTTGTTGGTGTTGAGTATTAAAGATAAAACAAAAACACTTAAAATATTTAAAATATTTCATATTTCAACACTTAAAAAAGAGTTTTCCCCGTTGGATTGGGATAGAGAGAGAGAGAGAGAGAGAGAGTGGAAAAGTAACGAAATAAGTACTTTTAGGAAATTGCATTTTGCCATTTTATTACTACGCTTGGCCTTTAAATCTTCTCAAAAATGTATGTATGTTTTATATGTGAGACGAAGTAAATATGATAAGTTGAGGAAAAAACATTAGGGTCAAAATGCATATTTTGTTTAAATGCAACACAGTGCGACAAATTAAATTTTTAATGTAGAGTAAATCATCTATTATTCCCAGATGATCTACACCGTTTAAATCTTTAAAACGAAAAACAATATTTAATATTCGAACACCTTTCTATACCAATAACGACCACAATAGTTAAGCGTGATGTTTGATTGCTTACTATTCTTTTGGTTAAAATCATTCAGCAAAATCGGTCCACGGGTTACGAACAAATTGAAGCCATTTTTTGCGTATAATTTCAAATTTTTTTAATTTTCCAAAATCAGGTTTCTTTTAAAGAAATGCGAATTGCAAACGCTCTTTTCCTTCCAGTTTGAAGCACCTAAATCTCACAGGCTTTCTTCAACCTGATCATTCCAACGCCAATTCATCGGGGTTCTTCGTGTACCATTTCGAATACATTTTTCGCTGGTTACTAGCATAATGGCGTTATTTTGATTAGCTTCGTCAGTTTTCGGTATGACCCAGGAGCCTGCGCCATAAAGCAAGACGGGTAGTATTGCTACCTACTGTTCGCAAACAGAACTCTCAGTTTCATTTCTGGCCTAAGATTATTAAATTTTTTAATTTTTTAAATATGAATGACACTATCCGCATAAAACCTAAATAATTTAACATATCCTTAATTTGTGTACATGCCCCGACAGAAGATGAAACTACGTACATGGTCTATAAGCGCCTGGAAGGTAAATACGACCGCAGTCTGAAGGGGAGTATTAAATTTCGGTCCGGTAAAATAAATATTGTTGCCAGTAATACGAGGCTACTTGGGTATCTGCTGATCAACAAACGGTAATCCAGAGTGACCAACTGGTAATTGATATACCGGTGCAATAGATGTATATGCAGCGAAATTCGAACGAGACTAGACACAGAGAATGATAGTCATCGGAAAGTTTCAATTTCCAGAGATAACAACGGCCTATTGAGGTAATCATATTCCACTACTAGGGCAGAATGCAGAACCACCCAATGATCCTGAAGAGCAGTGGAAATTCATGTTTCTCTATGAAAACTACCGCGAAGACCATGTTTGGATACAAAAAAAAACGGCTAAAGGCATATAACGGTACAATGGCAATGCTTGAGTCAGTTGCAACGCGGTCCGCGCTGGAGCGGTTTAAAGATAAAAGAGGAGAGAAATCCCGTTTATTTAGGTGAAAAACAGCGACAGAAAAGAAAGCAAGAGAGTATGGAAGTTTAAAGACACAGATAGAATAATGAAGTTTAACCGTACAGGGAAAAGCCAAACCAACGGCCACAATTGGGGACCCACCTTGTGCATAGATACAAACTTTAATCTAGTCACATGTGTACAGAAAAGTTTGGTTACATTTATCTTATTTACTTCTCTCAGGAGCGAGTTGACAAAATAGAACACGATTATGTCATTTGCCTCCCTTCTAGCTCAGGAGAGCTTAGAATGACCAACAAAGCCGCAGGTTGGACTCTCGCTTGAGCTAATCAGGTCTGGCGGCAATTATATAACGGGTTTTTCAACAGAGACGCTACAAAAGTAAATCGATAGGGACAGTAAACGACGCCATATTTTTTTCCGCTCTTTTGGCATTTGTCATCAGTAAGGTTTCATCATGGAAAGATATACGAGCCAACAACGAGTCGAAATGATTAAAATTTACTACCGAAATTTGGAGTCAGTGGCCTCAACTTTAAGAGGCCAACTTTAAGAGGCCTCAACAATCAGTGATGAGGCTAATTTCTGGCTGAATGGTTTCGTCAATAAGCAAAATATGCGTTATTGGTCAGACAGCAATCCACACTTAATCCATGAGTCATCATTGCATCCCGAAAAAATTACGGTTTGGAGCGGTTTATGGGCCGGCGGCGTCATTGGGCCGTACTTCTTCCGCGATGATGAATACCGGCACATTACTGTGAATGCGAATCACTGCCGTTCAATGATAACCAAATATTTTTGGCCCCAATTAGATAATATGGACTTGGAGGACATGTGGTTCCAACAGGACGGCACCACAAGCCACACAGCGAATGCCACAATCAATTTATTGGAAACCAAGTTTGGTGAACGTGTTATCTCACGAAATGGCCCAGTCGATTGGCCGCCTCGGTCGTGCGATTTGACACCGTTAGATTATTTCCTGTGGGGCTGCGTCAAGTCTAAGGTGTATGCCAACAATCCAGCGACGATTGATGAACTTCGTACGAATATCGAACGTGAAATTGCAGCAGTATCGGCCGATTTATGCTTGAAAACCGTCGAAAATTGGGATCAGCTTCTGGACTTCTGCAAGCGTGCCCTTGGTGGCCATGCAAAAGAAATCGAGTTCCATACATAATGGCATCGAACGTACTTTCACAGGAATAAAGAATGTCATTGGTATCTAAAACCGGTTTTGTTTTATTTAAAAAAACTTTTGTAGCGCTCTTATTGAAAAACCCTTTACATGGCCCGGTGGAAGCTCCTGCTCACATGCAGAAATTGGTGTGTCAAAAGCAAGCTAGACGATTAGAGCCTCAAAGTACTGTATCTTTTTTTTTAAAGCTGTTCCGGGTATATGTGCCAGTCATCATGGAATACGCCTTTTATATATTGCATATAAGGTCCCCTCGACCGTAATATGCGAAAGACTAAAACCATTGGTTTCAGGCCGGGCCTTATTAGTGTGACTATATACAGCAAAAATTCACGACGGACGTGATATTTACATTATGACAAATCGTGGGAAACAAAACTTACGAGAAACAACTCGACTCTACCATCTAGCTATTGATTGTAAGGCTGACTCCATACGCCAATACGGCGAAAATTTACAAAGCTTTGTCTGAACTTGGTGCTCCTGCTAAACTGATACGCATTTGTAGAATGACACTGACCGGCATTCGCAGTAAATGAGGACAATAAAAAATTAATGGTTTTAACAACAGAGCTTCTATCCAGTTGGATGAAAGATTGACAATTGCAAATCGTTATAGTTTCGAAAATCTAAAAAATTGCATATGTATTAGAAATACATGCAACAATTGATAGAGTTGTCTAGGGGACTGCTCATAGTTTAATACGTTTTGGTTAATAAAAAAACTGCAATATATCTGACTTTTTTAAGAAAAACTTGATTTTCCGTGGTTGTGTTGAATGGATAAAGCCGATACTCATGAAACAGAACAAGTTTTAATTTCCGATAGGAACAATTGATACTTTTTTTCCAACCCGTCTTAATCTGCGTTGCTTACTGAGAGTCCCAATAATTTTTTGGAAAATTGTGGTAACTTCATTAAATTCTTTATGTAAGGAACCTACCTTGGGAATGTGGAAATATGGAGAGATGGCTTTCTACTTTACTCGCTGCAGGAGGCTTCAATATTCATGAGGGTGTGCATCACATACAGAACGATGGTGTCGACTGCCGCCTCCTAGATAAAGCAATGTTAGAACTGGAATTTTCCGGTTTTTGAGAAAACAAAGCCGTTGTTACTGATGGAGTACCAGCTGAGCTGTTTACGGCTGGGGGCTATGAGTTGGAAAGATGCATGCATCCGCTCGTCTGTAAAATCTGGCTAGACGAACGCATGTGCGACGATTGGAGCCTTAGCACGCTGTGTCCCGTTTTCAAAATAGGCGACCTGAATATATGTGCAAACTATCGTGAAATATGCGTTTTATAATTACATCGCATACAAGGTCCCCACGATCGTACTGTGCGAAAGATTAATGCGGTTTGCTGCAGACCTAATCGGATCATATCAATAAGGCTTTAGGTCTGGAAGGTCACCTATCAACCAGGTATTACCCTTATGACAAATCATAGAGAAACCTTACGAAAACAAAAGATAAGGGAAAAGCTGTACCAAGATATGTCGGAGCTTGGAATTCCCGCTAAGCTGACAGGCTTTTGTAGACTGACACTGACCCACACGAAATCCTAAGTAAAACTTGGTAAAGATCTCACCGAACCATTCGGGGCGAGACGGAACCTCAGGCAGGGCCACACCTCATCATGTGATTACTTCAACATATTAAATGAGATCGTCGTGAGAAACCTACAGTCAACACGAATAAAACTATCAGCAGCAGCAATGATCGTATATACAGATCACTTAGACATCATTGGGCGAAATCTGCGAGAAGTTAGTGCAGTTGTTTCTTGAATTTAGATCGAATCAGCAAAAGTGGGTATGACAGTCAACGAGGACAAGACCAAACTAATGGTTTCGGGAAGGAGAATTTCCACCAGATTGGATAAAAGGGTCAACTTTGATAACCGTTATTATTTCGAGGCCATTTATCTCGGATCGGCCGTACACAGAAGGAATAACTTCAGCCTGGAAATAAAACGGGTGTTATTTCGGGGAGACAAACAGGTATTATTTCGGGGTAAGCAAGAGCCTCGGAGAGAAGACCCTCTTGAAAATCGAAGATCCAACTACATCAGGGTCTCATACAACCTGTTTTTCTTCGTGGTGCAGAATCCTGGGTCATATCGAATGCTGATGAAACATCACTGGGAGTGGTCGAGAGAAAAATGCTCTGAAAACTATATAATGGAAAACGGCGAATATCGGCGACAGCTGAACCACGAGCTTTATAATCTGTATCCCGACCTCGACGTAGTTATGCGTATCAAAATAGCGCATTTACGCTGGCTATGCCATATCCGTAGAATGGATCAGAATGAACCAGTGCGAAAGGTATCGATGCACCAAGAAAAGTAGGACGACCAAGAAGTGTTTGGAAACACGAGGTGGAAGATTGCATGGATTAACTTAGTGTTACCAACTGGAGGAGAAAAACTGAAGATCGTACCGATTGTAGAAACATGTTATCCTCATTTTGGAGGGCCCTTGGCCCCTCTGTGTTGTTTGAGGCCATCTAAGTAAGTAAGTAGGTAAGGCACCTAACACTTCTAGGTTGTATGTGGCCCCCGAAGTAAAATAGGACGTTTGAACTAGGTTGCAATAAAAAAGTACTAGGTCCACTCACTCTAGTAGGGACTGCCCTGCAGGCGTCACTTTAATAGTTTGATTTCACAAACGTGAATTTTTGTTGCATATACAACTATATCATTCCAGCGATGTAATTGTTTTGTTATTTGTAAATGATTGAATAAAAAACATAATCAAGGAATCAAGTATTGAAAAAAATTTCAGGCTCCAGAAATCACAACTGTTTAAATCTTTAACTATTAAATATATTTATATTTAAACACTTTTTACAAATTTTACAACGTTGGACATTTTGAACCGATATCATTGATCTTGAACCGCACAATTATTAAAAACATAACAATTAAAAGATCGAATAATATAAACTCAATAAATATTTATTGTATTGACAATTTCAAAATTGAGTATTTGTGTTAAAACAAATGAACTTGAAGGGAAAAATTACAAAATTTAACCTGACCACTTTCGATTTTGATGAAATTTTGTGCGTATGTAGTTCTTTCTAAGAACACAATATGTGTTAATTTCTGGACCTCTGACCGTTTTGGGGCTGTCTTATGCTGAGAGTCATTCCTAGCATTTGGAAGCAACCCAAAGTGGTTTTCGTCCCGAAAGCGGGCAAAAGCTCTCATGTCAAACCAAAGGACTTTCGACGAATCAGACTATCATCCTTTGTCCTTAATACATTTGAAAGGCTACTGGACATTCACGTTCGAAGTAATCTTCCACAGAACCTACTATCGAGTTTTCAGCATGCTATATCAAGGGCAGGTCTGTGCCCTAGGGATCTTCCTGGACATCGAGGGAGCCTTCAATAACATTTAGCCTTCGGCGAGTCTTAGGTCGTTACAGAATCTAGGAGTCTACAGCTTAGTGACACGCCTATTTGGGAAGCTTCTGGTGGATATATCCGTCGAAGCTGAATGGGGTGGTGTGACAATTGCTAGGAACGTTAACTGAGGGACACCGCAGGTGGGAGTTCTGTCTCCACTGATTCTGATTCTTGAATTGGATAGGGCCGAATGCCAGGTCTTTGCCTATGCCGATGATATTGCTATCATCTATACGGGTAGAAACCTCAATTTACTTAGCATTCGTACAACCAGCCTACTTAGACTGATTTCGAACTGGGCTGCTAACAACCGACTATCACTTAATCCACTTAAAACCGAGCTTATCTTGTTCTCTCGGAAATATAAAATACCCGCATTTGAATCTCTACGTGCCGTTTGCATAGCAGGCAGTGGGCCGATAATATGTTCAAGGACAAGTGGAGACTTACTTCAACTTGCAAACAAGCCAGGGTCCTCTGGCCACAGGTGGACAGGAAGAGGACTAGGCAACTATTTGACTTGCCGAGAGGCAGGTTATCCACAATGATAGGAACACTTACGCGACATTGTCTTGTAGGAAAACAAGCCCTAAGATTGGGACATAGAAACACCACTCTCTGTAGATGCTGCATGGAAGAGACCGAGGAAACATCGAAACACCTTCTCTTGGATTGCCCTGCTGTGGCAGGACTGAGAAGTAGGATTTTCGGAACACATCTAGTGAGCACCGTAGCCCTACAGGATATTCCCGTAGGTCTTATAGACAAATTTATTGAAAGGGCAAATTGGCTGGACGACTAGTCAATAGTTGCTGTGGAGGGAACTGCAGGTATCACAATGGGCTTCTTTAGCCTAAGTGTGCTAGACAACGTGCTGTCTTGCAGCCTTTTCAAACAACCAACCAACCACCCAATAAACAGGCACCACCTGGAAAATTTCCCATTAAACAACAAATGTTAGTCTAGACGCAAACCAAAGGAAAAGTAATAGTGCAAGAGTAAGTGTGCTGCCAAATGTAATTCCATGATCAGGGATGTATTTCATGGATTTGCCAGTCTTGCGCTTTGGCGTTTCTAAATTTACTTTTTATTGGGTTGAAAACTACAATATGTAATAAACAGACTCCACCTAGAAAACTTCCCGTTAAACCAAACCAAATCAAAAGTACCCAATATTGTTGATAATAATGGGTTGTAATAAAGTAGTTAAAAAAAAGTTGTTTACATTTTTTTCATTTAGCTCCCATCCCGCAACATGCGAATTTTCCGGTGGTATTTAGTCTATATACTTCATATAGTCAGAAACCATCACAATCATATTCTTTATACAAAGATTTAACACAGAGTATTATTCATATCTTTTTATAATGCACTGTTTAACCCTTCTGCATTCCTTGCATATGCACCCCTCCTATGATCCTTGGGTCAATTTGACCCAACATCATAATTTATTAAAAGATACGATATTTGTGGGAGGAATATATTATTATATTTTTTTACCACAACAACAAATTACATAAAAGAAAAATATATACTCACTTGATAATAGTTATCATTTCGTTTCTTGGAAAAAATTAGAAACATAAGTATATATTAGTTATTTTGTTTGCAGTTTGAAAACAAACTGACTTGCACAACTGATTTGAGTTTTTAGGTTTTGTTGTCTCTTATTTGACAGGACACTCGACGACACTGTTCTTAGAATATGCCAATATGAATTTACAATGTCACAACATCTATTTACGCAAAATTTGTTGTTTTACGGTATTACCTGCAGATAAATCCTGCACCTGAAAGTTATATTAGGATTTCAAGTTGGATTTATTTCATTCATATATCGTGCAAACAAATCAATGTTTTGCTAGCTGGTTATTGGAATAACTAGTTTTTTTTATTTGGAAAGAAAAATAAATGTTGGTTTTATATCCGTGATATAATATTTTTGGTAGGCCCAGGGTTGTTTGGCTAAAATTTGATTTTCTTGAGCCTACAAGCTTGAGACCGTGGTTACTCTTGGCAAAGGGCACTATGATGTTTTCGTAAAAAGGAAATGGGGTTGCAGCGTTCTCTGTTGATTTGATCTTCCAGAATCACGCCTTCAATACTTTCGGTTGACGATGAGTATTGATGATTTCATCAGTTGCCAACGAAATTTCGTTCTCATCACATAAAACTTCAACTAAACTGTGTCCATCGAGTGGCTACGCCGTGTACGAATCCATTTTAGCTTTTGATTACCAGCTCTCGCTTTACTAAGGACAATAATGACTATCAGGGTTGCATTTTGTTAAAACATACATGTTCATATTCGAGTTAAAGAGAAGAATCAACAATGGACTAACGAATGGCTAAGCCTAACAACTGTGGCCGTCGGTGGTGCAATGGTTAGTGTGCGCGCCTCCCGTACATTAGATCCTGGGTTCGATCCCTGGTCGGACCCCCTTAAATTCCTTTCGCCGGCGGTCGAGCATTTAGTCCTGAAAAACCTTCCACCGTTCGGAATCGGTGTAAAAACTGTAGGTCCCAATCAGTGACTACAAAACTGGAAAGCGCACAGCTCACTGGTTGTGAGAAGCTCTCCCCAATTCCTTCATAGGATGTAATATGCAACCATTTATTTATTTATTTATAAGCCTAAAAAACACTCTAGTTAGACACTCGTCGAGCATTTTAAAAATAATAGCAAAATAAATATAGCATATATTTATATATAGTCCTATTACATCCCATGGAGGGACAACCAGTGAGCATGAGCTTTATAGTTTTACACTGATTGATGGAGACCTATAGTTATTATACAGTATTTAGAGAAGCCTTTTCATGGCTAAGTACTCGATAGCGTCAAGGTCACTACGCCAGGAGACGATCGTCCAACGAAATGGAAGGTGGGCAACGCAGGGATCGAACCCACGTTCTCATGTACAAGAGTCGCCCACATACCATTGCACTACCAACAACCATAAGTGTCAGTCGTCTATCATTCTCATTCCAAAGAGAAATCCAAATGAAGTAGGTGGTTGAAGATCGAGCCCGTTGCGGAAATATGTTATCCTCATTTTGTAAGGCCCTTTATCCCTCTGGATTGTTTGAGGTCACATAAGGAAGGAAGGCGGTTGTATGGGAAAGTGCATCTGTACAATGGTTGATACGACATTAGAACATTAGAGTTAGCCATAAGGATATGAAATGTTTGCTATTTCTCGAACGCAAACTCATTCAAAATGGTTACAAAAATATTTAAATATAGCATAACTAATCGTAATTACCTTTGGGTCAAATTGACCCACAGGACAATAGATGTATATTTTTTACATATTTGCATCCAGAGAAAACCCGAAAATAACTAACTACATCTTTTTCTTGCCAAACCATAGTTTACAACGCCGTTGAGGGTATCATAAAGTTCTAGCTTGATAACTTGTAATTTTGAGAAAAAAATTGCATTTGAAATATAAAATTGGGTCATTTTAACCTAAGTAGTGCAGAAGGGTTAATTGCAAAAGAGTGTTATCGGAGGCAAATCAAACGTTTAATCTATGCGAAAGCTTAGTGCGGCCAACTCGAGAAAAATCAAATGATCGATCACGTTAGAAACATATGATATCTTTGTTTATCTTATGATACGTTACGTCAGGCCTCTAACCACAACGGGTAGTAAATTACCAATAAAAGTTAAGTATACTCATAGTTAATGGCAATATGTTTACAAAAGATTAATTTTCCAAGAATTGTTTTCCATCTCCACGTAGTAAATAACACCCAACGGACCATCGAAACATTTAATGTGCCCATTCATACATGGACTGTTATGTGCCGGGAGAATGGGATGGCTTTTGTTATTTGTGCTTCCCAGAAAATGGCCACAACGTGTATGCTTACAACATCTTACTTGTGTGTGTAGTATGCAAACGTTTCACAACCTATTTTCCACATCACTATCATAACAAGTTATCCAATTTTTGTTGGTTCGCGAGCTCTGATGCTGCTGTGCCCGCCAGTCGCACAGTGGGTATAAATCAGACAATTTGTTTCAAAAAAAGTTAAAAAAAAAATTAATTGATTAAATTTTCCACCAGGCCACTAGTATCGGTAAATTCTTGCAAGTTTATTTGGAAAAGCTTAGTTTTGAGTAATGCAGAAACTAAAAACTGTTTTATTTAAAGTTAAGTGGTCTCTGTATGAGGGAAATGAGTTTATTTGCGACAAAAATAAAACTGTCGAAATTTTGGTGAAAGAAATCAAGCTATTTCAAGCAGTATTTATTCAGGTGGAAGTAGTAATAAAGCTGATTTAATTTCTTTCATGTCCAAATTCAAATGCCTTTCTTATCCGAATTCAAATGCCTTCTTTATTGTCTGCGATTACAAAAACTCGTCCTGCTACTACCTGTTTTAAACACATCTTGTCCTATTAATGGATGCGCTTCGTTTCACAATTGCTGTTAAATTTATATCGGAAAAAATATGCGAAATATCAGCTCTATAATACATGCTGGACATTTGTGACAAAAACTAAGTTTAGAATCCACTGTACACGTATTTACATACTACAGTATCTACTCGTATATGTACAGCATTTCCTGGAAGCAGACCCTGAAAATGTTGAATTCGTTACAGTAACCAGCCGAGGGAACTTTTTTCTGTGAATTTGATTATACTTGTGCCGTTAAAGTTGTTTGGTTTTTATTTAATGACCTTTCTTGTTGTTGCTTGTTCAATGATTTGTTATTGTTCTTGCTTTTGTTCAAATTAAATTGGTTGGGTGCTGCTTGTGTTACTTGCGCTGTGGTTGACTTTGGTCTTTCATTCAGCTTCTGTGCTGTTACTCGTTCTCTTGGTGAAGGAGAGTTTAAGCCATTCAAAAAGTTTGTGGCCCAACAACTTTTTGGGTTTAAATTTTCTGGCCATTTAGGCAAAGTACTGCAAACAACACAAGTTATAATAGTTTGAAATCCTCACGAAAAATTCGAAAATAAGTTTAGGCAGTAAAGCAGCACGAACATACTCCACTGCATGGAAAGAGATGACATAGATTTTGTAAAAAAAATTTAAATTGATCACAAATTATACGTTTAGTCCGGTAGAAGAACAAACTGGAGTTTAATAAAATTGTTATGAATATTTTTTAAATACCTTGGAGAAAGAGCTTAAATTATTGAATATTCCTTATTTTCCATGCGGGTTTTTTAAATCAGTCTGTTTTTAAATTCTTTATATTAACTTATACATTTATATTATTTATAACTATTAACTTAACTGTCTGTATGACTGTATGTCGGAAAAGTTTTAGATTGATTTTAAACCCTTTTTCCGTGATCCAATAGAACTGAAACTTCGCAGGCAAACTAATGGAGATGACCAAAATAAACTATGGGCGGGATTGGACTGGACAAAAGAGGGTGGTACCTTCCATACAAATCAAAATTTAAAAATCCTTTATTTCTGTTCCTGTTAACCGTATTTGAACAAAGTTGGATATGTTGGTTAAGTGTACATATTCTAAGATCTGCTGCAAATATGGGCAGAATTGGACAAAGGGGCGTGGTAGTGTTGTTATATAAATTTATGTCTAGAGTCATATATAAAGAATTTACTGTCAAACACTATGTTTTTTACGGGTTGGTCCTTTATACCTTAATTTTTCAAATTTATTCCAGCTGAAGACCATTTTAATATAAGGCTCAATTATTAGCTATATATTATTTTATCTAATTATTTGTCCGTTTCAAGATCAATTTCTATGAAAAGTACTTTTAGTACTTTAAAAGTACATTTTCATAGAACATATTATAAAAAAAAATCACATGAGGTGTTAGGGGACAACCGGTTGGAATGAATTTCCTCTCGCTATATCGTATGTACAAGTTAGTTCCAACACGCCTAAGGCCCCCGTTGAAAAATACGATAATTTTAATAGATCTTTAAGAATATATGTATACTTTTATTTATTTATTTTTATTTTATTTTGTACACTTCGATAACCGAGCCAATCAGGCCTTATTTGGTTATACAATTTCTGCAACACATTCAAATGATAACCTTTTTTTTTTAAGAACAATTTTTGAACGTATTTTTTAGGTATATTTTTACGTCCTTATAGTGCGAATATGTAACGGGTTTTTCAATAGAGACGCTACAAAAGTAAATCGATAGGGACAGCAAACATCGCCCAATTTTCCCCGCTCTTTTCACATTTCTCTTCAGTAAGGTTTGTCATTTCATCATGGAAAGATATACGAGCCAACAACGAGTCGAAATTATTAAAATTTACTACCGAAATTTGGAGTCAGTGGCCTCAACTTTAAGAGCGCTACGTCCAATTTATGGTCGTCATAATCGTCCTACCAGATCAACAATTGAGCGTCTAGTGGAAAAATTTGAATCCACAGGCACAGTACAAAATGTGCCCGTGCCAGTGAGACAAAGAAGTGCCCGTAGTGTCGAGAATATTGCTGCCGCTGAGGCTTCAGTTCAAAAAAGCCCAAATGTGTCTCTCACACGTCGTTCTCCAGCGTTGGGCATCTCTGTGACCTCGTTATGGCGAATTTTGCGAAAAGATCTTTGCCTACATCCTTACAAGATCAAACTGACGCAAGAGCTGAAGCCGCTTGACCACCATAAGCGTCGTATGTGCGTGAATTGGGCTGAGCAACAACTTTAAAATGATTCGGATTTTCATCGAAAAATGATCTTCAGCGATGACGCTCATTTCTGGCTGAATGGCTTCGTCAAAAAGCAAAAAATGCGTTATTGGTCAGACAGCAATCCACACGTAATCCATGGGTCATCATTGCATCCCAAAAAAATTACGGTTTGGAGCGGTTTATGGGCCGGGGGCGTCATTGGGCCGTACTTCTTCCGTGATGATCAAGAGCGGCACATTACTGTGAGTGCGAATCGCTACCATTCAACGATACCCGAATATTTTTGGCCCCAATTCGATAATATGGACTTAGAGGACATGTGGTTCCAACAGGACGGCGCCACAAGCCACACAGCAAATGCCACAATCAATTTATTGGAAACCAAGTTTGGTGAACGTGTTATCTCACGAAATGGCCCAGTCGATTGGTCGCCTCGGTCGTGCGATTTTATGCCGTTAGATTATTTCCTGTGGGGCTACGTCAAGTCTATGGTCTGTGCCAACAAGCCAGCGACGATTGATGAACTTCGTACGAATATCGAACGTGAAATTGCAGCAGTATCGACCGATTTATGCTTGAAATCCGTCGAAAATTGGGTTCAGCGTCTGGACGTCTGCAACCGTGCCCCTGGTGGCCATGCAAAAGAAATCGAATTCCATACATAGTGGCAACGAACGTACTTTTACAGGAATAAAGAATTTCGTTGGTATCTAAAACCGGTTTTGTTTTATTTAAAAAAACTTTTGTAGCGCTCTTATTGAAAACCCCTTTATTATA
Organism: Phaonia tiefii; assembly: GCA_963931995.1. Lineage (NCBI taxonomy): Eukaryota > Metazoa > Arthropoda > Insecta > Diptera > Muscidae > Phaonia > Phaonia tiefii. Next base: position 319,931,713 of record OZ008367.1, on the reverse strand, counting down.
TTATCCCGAAAAGGTCCTTTTTAAAGAGAGGTACTTCTTTTATAAAAAGCTAATGTTTTTTTTTCTAAACGTACTATTTTTAAGAATCAGTACTTTGTGTGAGAAAAAGCCATAAGAGTATGAATTTTGTTTTTACAAAGAAGTAATTTTTTTAAGAACTGGTGCTTTTTAAAGAAGTGGTACTCTTTTTAGGAAAAGGATATTTTTTTAAGAAAATTTACTTATTTTAAGGCTACTTATTTCGAGAAAAGAAAAAGAAATAGAAAAGAAAAGAAAAGAAAAGAAAAGAAAAGAAAAGAAAAGAAAAGAAAAGAAAAGAAAAGAAAAGAAAAGAAAAGAAAAGAAAAGAAAAGAAAAGAAAAGAAAAGAAAAGAAAAGAAAAGAAAAGAAAAGAAAAGAGAAGGTATTTTTTTGAAGAAAAGGTTTTTTTAAGAAATTCGATTTTTTTTATAATTGTTCTTTTTTAAGAAGTGGTACATTTTTACGAGTATGTTTAAGAATATGTGCATTTAAATTACTTATCTCAAGGAAACTTATTTTGTTTCACAAAAAAAGTACACTTTAAAGAAAAGGTAGTTTTTTAAGGAAAGGCAATTTGTTGAAAGAAAATTTACTTGTTTAAGAAAAATTTCCTTTTTATAATAAAATTTACTTTTTTTAAGTTAAAGTAGTTCTTTAAGATAAAGTTTTTTTAAGAAAAGGTACTTGGAATATGAATAGATATTTTTCTTTTTTAAATTTACCTGTTTTAAGAAAAGGCACTTATTTAAGAAAATGTTCTTTTCGTAAACTTCTTTCACTATGGTTTTTCTAACTTTACTTTTTTTGGGTTCAAAACTACAATATATACTAAGTATTGGTACACAAACAAGATACAAATCAAGTTCATGCAAGCCAAGCTAAGAAAAATTACTTGTGTTTTTTTTTTTATTACACTTATTTCACTAATGGTCCGGCGTTACGATTTTCTCAGTAAAGGCTGTGACAGAAAAAGGGCCTCACGTTGTTACCCATTCCAATTTCTTTCCTCAAAATCGTCTCTCACTTTGGTAGCACATATCCATATATAAGAAACACATATACAAAAACCAAAGTAACATCACAAATCATTTAACCACTCGAGCCTGCGATTATTCTTTTTTCACTGATCAAACGCTTTTGATATCCTCTGTCCGATGAACCATTCGCGACTGAATACATGAAACTAAAACGTAATACATCAGGCAAAATAAGAAACACTTAATTTGCAATTTTCACGCACATTCAGGAATATGTATGGCTCACTGACTGAGAGAATAATGCAAAAATACAGATATACACGTACTAGATACGTTCTCTCCGTGTCTCCCTTATATTCTCGTTCTCTCTAAAGAGCATAGGCAGTGCAACAAACACAGCCGTATTTGTACCACAAACATAAATATGTGTGGGTCGCAAACACATAATCATTGTGTCTCAAACATATAATATTGAATAGCGAACACAATGTGTTTGGATACAAGAATTTTATATTTGCGACAAGCTCCAAACACACTTTATATTTGCATCCAAACAACAAATGCAAATAAAATTGAGTTTCCCAATATGCCTATGTAAATATATTTGGACATGTTAGCCTCATAAAAAAGACATCCTGGATACGATGTAAAGTAATAGTTTGAACAAAAAAATTCATAGTGGAATTGGGAATGATGCTCAATTTGTTTTAGAATTTAAATATTAAATAGTGCGTAAGAAACGGCACTGATTGTGCTGTGCAGTGAATCCAGTGATCATTTTTCCTTATTAACGAAATCTAAATTTTTTTATTGTAATTTTCAAAATTATTCACCAAATTTGTATACAAAGTGTCGTGAATATGTGTCTCGGAAACCGTAAAGGATATAATAAAAACGGTATTTAAATATGTTCTTATTAAAACCAATAAATATTTAGTTTCTAAAAGCTGATTTACTGTATAGTCACAATCATTGTGCTAACGTTGGCGTTGTCGGTAAACACAATCACTTTTTTCAAAGTTTGCCAGCCTAATAAATGGAGTGTGAATATAACTCCCGTTCATATATCTTCAGCCTTAGAAAAATTTATTTTATATTTTAATTATATTGAACAGTAGATCCACCCTGTATTACAAATCCGTTTGCCAGTGAAATTCCTCTCCAAAACGCATATCGTGTGTTTCTAATTATTCGGATCCGTGTCGAACTAGAAACAGACTTCATATTCGAACACGTTTCTTATTGGATTTTTTAAATAAAATGGATTTGAAATGTATTCACTTTTATCAATTTTTCGTATTCGTTCTAATTTTCGTTGGCAGCCAATGTTTGGTATAGTTTTTGTATTTTAAAAATCCAGACAGGAATTTGCGACATTCAATTTTGATTAAAATGGTGACGGGTGGAGGGGTTGTGGGTCTGGCATCTCTCAACTGAAACACGGGCTTAACTCCCTCAGAAGATGTTTGCAATTTCAAATTTACTTCCCCAAACTTTCATTTTATTTTTTCGTGCTTTTAAGGACTCGTTACGGGTTCGAAAAGAAAGCGCCAAATCGCAATTTCATTGCTCCCATTTTATATGGACTTTTGGATTTTATACGGATTTTATCTCCTCGGTTGTAGTTGTACACTTTAAAGGGTTGTGTGAAGGTTGACGTATAAACGCCAAAATATCAGAGAAAAAATTTGGTTTATTACGTCGGAATATTTATCACTCTATAATTTCATAGAAAGGCTATCGCAATTAAAAAATAAATGGTTTCCCATTACATCCCATGAAGGGACCGGGGAGAATTTCTCACAATCACTGAGCTGTGCGCTTTCCAGTTTTCACTCACTAATTGGGACCTACAGTTTTACACCGATTCCGAACGGTATTTTGAGAAGCTTTTTCATGGCTATATACTCGATAGTGTCACCGTCACTATGCGAGGTGACCGCCGCCGAAAGAAATTTTTTTGAAGGTTGTCAGAGCAGGGTTCGAGCCCAGGATCTCATGTAGAAAAGCCGCGCACACTAACCATTGCACCACTGACGGCCACAAATTACTAAATTACTAAAATTATTATTTATTCTGTTTGTCTGTAGCCATGGGTGGTGCAATAGTAGTGTGCGCGGCTCTTGTTGATGACAACGGGGGTTCGATCCTAGCTGTGACCACCTTTCCATTCTTTCGACGAAGTACGCTTCGCTTAGTGGAGGCAACAGTATCGGGTACTTAGCCATGAAAAGGTTTCTCAAAATACCTTTCGGAACCGGTGTAAAACTCTAGGTCCCAATCAGTGAGTGTACAACTAGAAACCGCGCAATTCACTGGTTGTGGGCAGCTCTTCTCTAATCACTTCATGGCTGTAATGGGGAGCGATTTGTTCATTTTTTAATGTAGACAAAGCGTTAAGCGAACCCGTTACTACCCATTATTTGGAATATAGTGCACCAAACGTTTCACATAAATGCCGTTAATGGATCCAATTTGTTCTAACATCTCGTATACATAAATGTTCCTTTCATTTTCACTATTATTTGCTGTTGTTTTGTTGATTCTGTTACGGTCGCTGTTGCTAAGATACAAGTTTTTGCGGCCGTGGCCAATTTTGTTTCATCATCGACACACTCGAAGGATACAACGCACATCGATTCCAATACAAATAAATATGTTACAACAATTTCTTATAATTGTTGTTAGATTGAAACTTGAAACTGGAAACTTTTCTCAAAACTCATTTAAATATTTTCTCACTCTGTCGAACGATTCACATTCATTAACAACATCAATAACACTTAGTGAGCATTGTGTTCGAAAGTAGTTCGAGTTACACTTCAAAACCATATTGTTTCAATATTCTTTGACCTCATAACAACAGAGGTTCACATCTGGCCAAGGATGTTGAAGCCAATAAAGTTGAAAAATTCAACAACAATTTTCATAAATTGCAGATGAACGTAGCAGCCTATAACAATTTGGAACCAAATAAATTAGTTTTCTCGCAATTCAGTATGATCTTAAGTTCTATCATTTTGTTTGTCGGCTTCATACGGTGCACAGTGGGGCCGCAGATAAAAAAGATGTAATAAAGTCAGAACTTCCAAACTTTTTATCGGATTGATTAAAAATGTACTAAAGTTTTAAAACGAAAATGTAAGGCTTTCAGAATATTGTACTTTGAGTCACTTCGTAGGTGCTGTTCATATTTTGTATACCTGTATCTTCTATATTTAGAGTAAATTTTATGCTTTTCTTGAAATAATCTCTGAAAAAGGCAAACAAAATATGTGATCAGGTGTGTGATGTATCTCAAAGCAATTTGAAAATATTTGGAATCATAAATTAAAAATTACAACTTTTCCACTCACTTCTATTAGTTTGTGGTTAATAGCTAGGCTATGTTTATTCAAATCCTGATTTTGAACACTTTGAACAATTTAAAATAATAGTCGAATTTTCCCAGACCGTTTGGAAATGACGGTCGGAATGGTTTTTCTGTCTTCATTAAATTTATTCAGAAGGAAGTCGTCACCTGAAATGCCCAAAGACGTAACCCTCAAAAAATAAAAACTGTTTTTTGGACTGAATATAATACTCCCGGCTAAAATATATATGTGCTAAATAGTAGACTTCCAAGTTCCCAAGGTAAGCTGTTTAATAAACGCGTTTAAACCTGAAATACTTTGGATTTTATAAGGTTTTTTGCTTCTCCTGTAAAATTTTGACAATGAGGGTTACGTCTTTGGGCATTTTAGGTGACGAAGTATAGTTTTTGCTTTTTTTAACAATAAGACATAAAGAATGCTGCCACATGTAACTCTGTTCACATTTGAATATTAGCCCTAGGGCCAGCATCGGTCAATAATTGACAAATTAAAACAATCAATGAGTGTTCGTAGCGATGTGTTACCACATTTTTGTTACACGGTACCTTTTCGATTTATGTGAACACTTTGGTATATATTACACTGGAAAATAATAAAAGGAATAGTTTTTGGTATTGCATTTCAATTTTTCTTACATCTGCTTTAATATTATATGTAATATTGTTAAAATATATAAAGCAATATTTAGCTCCCCGAAATAATTATGTTTGTTTTGTCATAAAAAGAGCGATGATAAAAAGTAATGAATAGTGTAGAGACCTTATTGCATTCTCTTTCCACTCTTACGTAGAGAGTCTGCGTAAAAGAGCATGAACGAGTCTTATTCTCCTTATAGAATATTTCAATATAAATGCACCACTTCGACAGTGTTATAGATAAAACAATACAAAAAGCATACACGTTTAAAAATGCATCAATGTTTCACATCAAAATTATGAATGGACCAAGTTATGACAAAGAGAGAATAATGCGCTTTGAAGCCGATGTCGCCAGTGCTTTTGAGTCATACAATTCATTCCGAGAGTTCTCTACACTACTATTCACTACTCTTTGGCGACGATGGCCTTTTTGTTTGTTTGCTGCCGCTACATCAATACCACCATACTTATTTTCAGGCAGAGCCTATTATAGTACAGCAACCACGTAAGTGATGCTAACGCTGTGTGCTGGTTGCATGTCTTCACTTTAATAGATTGCCCTACCCGTGCCTATAGATGTTAACACATAAACAAAATTATGTTTCGTGACTGCCAAAAGTTTCGCTTGTTCATTTTTAAAATTGCGAGATCCTGATCCCACGCACAAATGTTAAATGTATCAATATTTTTGGACTAATAATCTCATACGTCCTTGCCTATTTCCCAAACACTCTCAATTCCATTTTTTGGCCTTATATTGAGCTATCATGTACCCAAAATTCAGTGTGTTGGAAAATTAATTCCGGTCAAAAATGGAATTAACTCGTGAAAATTTTCGCGCGATGATTTTATACGATTTTCGGCGTGGATTATCGAGACAGGAGTTTCTCTCAATCAACTAATTTCTACTCCTGGTGATGCAGCACCATCAAAAAGCACTGTAAATCGCTAGTACCAAGAGTTCAGTCTCGGACTCCGTTCGCTCCAGAATAAATTTCGTGAACGTCGTCCAACTTCGGTCGGTTTGCTGGAAACCATCGATGCTATGCGTGAACTGACAAAGCAAGACCGACGTGTGATATACCGTGAGATTGAGCCTTCCTTGGGCATTAGTATCGCTAGCATCTATAAGTTTTTGGATGATCATTTGGCCCTGAAAAAGATTTGTTCTCGTAGGATCCCATTTAATTTCACGAATGCTGAAAAAAAGGCTCGTGTAGATTTTAGCAAAGAAATATTGAAAAAATACAATCGAGGTAGCGCTAATGCAGTGTACAACATTCTCACGTATGAGGAATCGCGGAACTTTGCATACGTCCCCGAAAAAAACAGCAATCGACCTTATGGGTCTTTCAAGACGAGCTAAATCCAACAAAAGTTGTTCGTGGAAGAAACACATCGACGCAAACGATCGCGTTTCTTTCGATATAACCGGCATGTGGCCACAGTGCCTTTAGTGAAACGTAGGACGATCAATTCTGAGTAGTATAACACCAGCACTTTGCCAACAGTCTTCGAAGAAATGAGGAACAAAAACAAGAGAAGACGCATCATTTTCCATCAGGACACTGCTCACAATGCTGAGAGCTCACACATCAGCTGAAACAATGGGCTATTTGAGCACTCAACTTGTTCAATTGCTGGGTCATCCGCCGTACAGCCCTGGTTCGACAACCTATGACTTCTTTTTACGGGGTGTGTTCAACGAATACAAGCAACAATGTGGATCTAACATAGATTTGTCAACAAGTCTTAAGCATTAGTCTTTATAATACGTCACCCTCACCTTAATCAGTAAATTAATTTCAATACATTCGAATTCATATAACCCCTGTTTCCAAGTTTTTATATCGACCGATCTGCTTTGAATGCGTAAAGGAAGATCGACGGAGAACGCAAACACTGGTGGATGACATTAATAAGGAAATCTCCAACTTGGTCCCAATGCTCGTGAAAACATTTCGAGGAATTATTAATGTGACATTTCAATTGCTTACTTAACTTTGATCGAGGGACAGGTGGTCAGTTCTATAACTGACACAAAGTCATACTGCAAATGCAATATTGTCGGGGAAAAAAGCTCAGTATTATATGGCTTTTCTAATGGAATCGAAACCAATTTAGATTCCATTAAATTAGGAGTATCTTCCTTGCACTCATGGATTCAATTTATGCAATATTACTTACAATGTCAAATATCGGACAATTTTTGGACGTCAAATAGTCTTAAAGGGAGTAATAAACTGCATGTGGTCCTTATAATGTTCCAGTGAAACTGTTTAAAAAATATTGTGCATCAGCGTAAGCAGATGACATTACGCCAGTCATCGGAATTGCATGGGCGGACAACAAACTCCTTACGGAGTGGAAAGTGGAAGTGAAAATAAATATCTCTAGGAATAATTTTTATTATTTTGTTTGTGTTTTGTTAAATTTTGTTACCTTTATTCAAAAGGGAACTAAAAACCCACATAAAACCCAAAGACTCCTCGTTACCAAAAACTTCTGGAAATAGTTTAAGCCCCCTAATAGTGATACACCTCCCCTTAAAATAAAAACACTATAACTAAACGTTTTTGTAACGATATATTTCAGTATTAATGTTATTGCTTTTGCCTTTTTTATATCAGTTGCGTGTTTATGGTGCGTAAAATTCCCCCACAAGTCCGAAGTTAAAAATAAATTTTCTCAAGGACAATAAAAAACACATTTAACATAAGATATCCTTTCCTTTTCTTTTACTTTATTACTTGTTTTACATTTGCAATATCCTTTGAGTTTAGAGCAACCCGTGTTACTAAAGCCTTAACACAGATAGGATTGCTTGGTATTTTCCATTATCCAGATCTTTCGTAACGCGTACAAAGGTGTTTGATGGCGAAGAATATTTTGTATGCATTCCAGCCGCATATCCTTTGTTCCTGCTTAACGCTGCTGGTACTGATGTTGTTGTTGATTGCTGAAAGCATTTTTTGTACCAGTTACTTCCTTCACTCTTTCGAAAGGAATTGCTCGAGTTCAGAGAAAATATTACGCAAAACAGAAAGATTTAATATTGTGTTTTATATAAATAAATAAATGCCGACCGTGATGTGTAGATAAGAAAGATGGATATGAGAGATATAAGATTCAACAAAAAAAGAGAACAGGAAAAATGACGTAAATTATTTTACGTTACTTTGCCAGAAGGCAACTTAATCATCAGATAACGGATGCAGCTGAAATCAAATATAACTCAACATAGAGGGGCGAAATACCACGAGCAAAATAAATTGCTTTTGCTGTTATTAAAAAAATATTTGTTTATCTTCTGCAATATTCTAGAATGTTTTTCTTACACCGCTGATTAAGGTCTGGCATCAGTTTCACGGATACAACTGTCATCTTCCTACAGTTTGGTTATATGGTCTCTTTTGTGTTTATTTATCACAACCATAAATACGATTTAATGTAAATCAAAATCTTATCTATGCCACTCTAAAGAGTATAAGGAAAACTATCAAGACATTCGTTTGGATAGATGCCTTAAATCAAAGAAATTGAAAGGAAACAAGTGGAATGATGTAAAACACGACAAGTGCCCAGGTGGAAGCTACCAATTGAAATCCGTATTTAATAAAATTCTATAGTATTTTTATAGTATTTTAGAAATCTTTAATTCGTAGATGGTACGATGCGTTTGTGTGTTGGGCTATATTAAAACATGCTCAAATTCTCAATAATTTCACTAGACTGCTTGTTAGAAATCAGAAGGATATCGCTAACTCTGTTGCAAATGCGATTCTGAACCAGGTGCCACAAACATTAACACTCGAGCACACACCTTTAAAATAAACTGATTTACCAAAGCCAAAAATGCTTGAACTACATAAATCACTACATTAAAGTTATTAATATTTTTGTTGCATGAAAAATCGCCCAAAACAATATCTTAACAAAAAATATAAAAAATGGCAAATAACGGGTTTTTCAATAAGAGCGCTACAAAAGTTTGTTTAAATAAAACAAAACCGGTTTTAGATACCAATGAAATTCTATATTCCTGTTAAAGTACGTTCGATGCCATTATGTATGGAACTCCATTTCTTTTGCATGGCCGCCACGGGCACGCTTGCAGAAGTCCAGACGCTGAACCCAATTTTCGACGGTTTTCAAGCATAAATCGGCCGACACTGCTGCAATTTCACGTTCGATATTCTTACGAAGTTCATCAATCGTCGCTGGCTTACTGGCATAGACCATAGACTTGACGTAGCCCCACAGGCGTCAAATCGCACCACCGAGGCGGCCAATCGACTGGGCCATTTCGTGAGATAACACGTTCACCAAACTTGGTTTCCAATAAATTGACTGTGGCATTCGCTGTGTGTGGCTTGTGGCGCCGTCCTATATGAACCACATGTCCTCCAAGTCCATATTATCCAATTAGGGCCAAAAATATTCCGATATCATTGGACGGTAGCGATTCGCATTCACAGTAATATGGCGGTCTTGATCATCACGGAAGAAGTACGGCCCAATGACGCCGCCGGCCCATAAACCGCACCAAACCGTAATTTTTTCGGGATGCAATGATGACTCATGGATTACGTGTGGATTGCTGTCTGACCAATAAGGCATATTTTGCTTATTGACGAAGCCATTCAGCTAGAAATGAGCCTCATCGCTGAAGATGATTTTCCGCTCTTAAAGTTGAGGCCACTAACTCCAAATTTCGGTAGTAAATTTTAATAATTTCGACTCGCTGTTGGCTCGTATGTCTTTCCGTGATGAAATATCAAACCTTAATGAAGAGAAATATCAAAAGAGCGGGGAAAAATATGGCGTCGTTTGCTGTCCCTATCGATTTACTTTTGTAGCATCTCTGTTGAAAAAAACCCTTTACAATATCAACCCGAATATATGAAAAATATCCAAAACCCCATGCAATTGAGGGTACCCCTATTCTCCATACCGTTTATTACAAAAAAATGCACGACTCTTTTAAATTGTCAATGTATTTATTAGTAAAGCATCTTTATTCTCGGAATACAATCTATCGAATGAAGTGGTAAAGGACAAAAGTTTCAAAGAGTTGACTATAATTTTCATGCAATTTTTAAAGTTTTCAGTATCCTTCGCATATTGAAATGTCAAAAAATTCAACATTTTGATTATCATTTTCATTTACGTTTCCAAAAGCGAAAATTTTCAATATCCTTGTTACTGAGGCGTTTCAAATTTTGAACAGAAACTGTCGAAGGAAGCACTAAAGTCAAATATTAAAAAAATTAGAACTTTATGCAACGGCGCGAAAAGTTAAAATTGTTTAAAAAATATTAAATAAATTCATTAGTGACGTTCAATTCTTTAGAAGATTAGCCATGGTAAGTTGGAGGATGTCGCATTGCTACGGACGAAGATGAAGCTACAAATATGGTAGAAAAATACTCAAAGGCTCACGAGGGACGAAACCCGACTGTTTAGACAGAAAAAGTGGAAGCAGGAGTGGAGGGAGAGATAGACACAGAGAAAATGCCGAAATGGGTAGGATAGGTACCGACAATTTTTTCACAGGGTAAGAAGATCAAAAAATGGACCGAATAAGGAAAAGGACCCCACTGCAGGGTTGAGAATGGGAATGTGGTGGCAGAAAAACACTAGAGATAACACTTCTCAGCACTACTCCGCTCAGAATCTTCCAGTGAAGATCATGGACATTGATTGCGTAAGACGATATAGATTGTTCCCCACTCTGTCCAGACGAGATTAGAACGGCAAACTCCCGCTAAAGAATAATAAAGCGGTGGGTGCGAATGGGCTGCCCGCTGAACTTTTTAAGGTACTGTTCAACTGGCAGCCCATCCTACTGTTTTCAATTTTTTTTTTTTCAGTTATATGTTTTGTTCAATCTGTGGCTGACGATTAATGTCATAGTGTACTAGGTCCTGTATTTAAAAAGCTTAATCCGTAGGTATGTGTCAGGTATCGCGGTATCAGCCTTTTATCCCCTTTTTTACGTTATACGTCTTATCGGTCGTTTTATGTGAAAGACTAGAGCCACTTGTTGAAACGCTGGTTTAGCTTATCAGTTTGGTTTTAGACCAGGGAAATCACCTGTCTTGGTGTCAGTCTTTTATTCATTTTTTACGTTATACCTCTTATCGATCGTTTCATGTGAAAGACTAAAGTCAATTTTTGAATCTCTGATTTTAACTTATCAGTGTGGTTTTAGACCCTAGAAGTCAACGACTGATCGAATATTGAAGCTACGCCAAATCTTGAAAAACAGCCACACTGGGAATTTGTACGACGCTATGTCTGAACTTTGGATACCGTTAAAATTGCTTTGCCTCTGCCGAATCGTATTGGATCTATCTCTTCGGTGAGGATGGCACCAATTAAATTGGCACGTCATTGTGTTAAATATAATTTTTCCTAGAATATCTCATATTAGAATTTTCAACTGGATTAATATAGACTGAGAAATTAGCCTATATAGTACTATAAGACCGTCATTCCCAAAAGTATCAGTTCCTATTTGTTGGAAATTTGGTTATTATACCCTCACCCATAGGGATGGGGGTCATTCATTCATTCATTCATTCTTTATTCATCCAATTAATTTACATATATATATTAGGGTCCAGTTTCAAAATCATTTTTGTTTCTGATTATGCGCTATAAAGCCTTTTTGGAAGGTCTTTGCACTACTAAATTTAATGGCGTTTATATTTTTTTAAAATTCCAACTCCTTGGCCTGCATATCTGCGGCTAAAAACGCGGATTTTGGGCACCATTTTCTACAGAGCAAAATCGGCTTAATATTTTTCAAATCTGATTTCACCATTCGATTCTTTAGGACAAATTATTAAAAATAAGCGTTATTTGAGATTTTCAGGATGGACCTGTTAGTCGTTAGGGTGTACCTAAAAATCAAAAAAATCTACAAGTATTTATACTGAACAGCTTGTTGGCCAAATTTCGCGGCTTAATAATTCAAATATAATAAAAAATAAAGAAGATTTAAACAATTTAGCATTATGTGCAGTAGAAAAAGAAATTAAATAATGTTGTTTTGAAAAAAAAAAATTACTTTGTAATATATATTACAAAACTTGAAAAATTTCTCATTTTTTATTTACATATTACTTGATAACTTTTAAGCCGGAACTACTATAATAAAAGTTTTTTCACCATTTTTTGCAGGAGACTGCATAATTTCAATATGCGCGTTCAAAAATTTTTTTTAATTTTTTTTTATGAAAAAGCAAGCTTTTAGCAAAGTATTGCCTAGTACCGAATTTTAGTAAGATCGGTTGGAGTTTACAAGAGTTATCGTGTCGATCAACCGGTCATCCGCCCAAATATTATATGGGAGGTACCAGAATGGGAGTGGTAAAACAGCTGATTTTCTACAGGAGAGTTTTATTTGACTAAATATTGATTAGTACAAATTTTCATAAAGACTGGTTCGTGCCGGACACCCAGACGGCCAAACAACTTTTGCCACGCCTCCCATACAAACAGCTTATTTGCTGTTTGCCGACTCGATATCTCCAATAAATCATAACTGTTCTTAATAAAATTTGGTACTGATCAAACTTTTGGCAACAACTTGCCATGCCCATATTTGTACCTGGGATGTAAATATTGGGACGTAACTAACTAATGTGGGTATTCAATAATATAAACGGCTGGACCGGTGTGTATGAAATTTTGTGTGCATATCCGGTAGGTTTCAGAATTGGCCAACATGTATTTTTCATACCCCTAAATGATACCCCTATATAGAACACATATTTGTCCGACAGCGAAACACAGATTGTCAAACTGCGAACAAAACACACACTGATGTTGTGGCAGCGAATACTCTTAGTTGTATTGTGTGGGTGCGGAGCACTCTCAGAGCAAAGTTAATAATGACGTAGTTACACGTATATAAAAATGAGAGCAACAACAGAGCAACAAAAATTGTGTGAACTTGTATAGCGTATGTACGAATATAACCATGTGTGTCTGTTTCTTTTCATTCTCTTTGTGTTTTGTGGGAATAAAACAAAAAGTATTAAGCAAGAAAATAATGACACATGTGCTTGCACTTGTCTTTATATAATTTTAAGCATTAATATTATTTAAATGCAACGTCATCATTTGATTGAACGCTGTTTTTTATTTTCCAATGTAACATTTACTAATGTGTTCATATAAGTCGAACAGGTACTGTGTAACAAAAAGGTGTTAACACATCGCCCGGGAGGTCGAACACTCATTGGATTTACATTATATTGGAAATGTATTATAATTATGTCCTTAAGTTAAAACTGTTGTTGCGTTTTTAGAGTTCACACGAGAACGTGGGTTCGATCCCTACTCTGCCAACCTTACGTTTTTTTCGACGGCGGTCACATCGCCTAGCGACGACAACACTATCGAGTATTTAACCAAGAAGAGGCTTCTCAAAATATTGTTCGGAAGCGATGTAAAACTGTAGCTACAAATCAGTGAGTATAAAATTAGAAGCGCACAGCGAATGGTCGTGAAAAGCTCTACCCAAACCCTTCATGGGATGTATTAGCAAACATTTATTAAAAAAAAAACTATGTAAAAATTACTGTGCACTACACATTTCACGCCGCAGGTGCTGAACGCTTATTTAATTGATTTCCCTTTGGCAGCAGAAAAATAATGACCAGTATAATAATTTTCGTTTCGTCTCACTAAAAAAAGTTCCCCCCTATTTTTGGCCAGCTAAAGATTATTTGATAACTTTAGTCATTGGCGGCTATTGTTCGTGTGGTTTTGTTGTAAATGTTATTATTATTATTTTTTCATATCTTTTGTGAAAAGTTGGCAAATTATTATCACATAAATGTAGTGTAGTAATTGACATACTGATTTATTTATGTATGTAGATGTCTACTAGGCGCCACTAAATCAAACGTTTCCACACACGAACTTAAACATTCTGCTGTGGAGAATGCGATAGCACTGGCAGACCAAAGGCCACAGGCTCGACATAGCTCGGCACGCATCTTAGGCGAACGTACACAAACGTACACAATGAGCCAGAAAATAAAATATTATTATTGTTATGAAAAGAAAAACTGCTGAGCTAAGTGAAATATTAAAAATACACAAAAACAAGTATAAAAATAAACAAGATATAATCGTAGGACGAGCCAATAATACAAGTTGATTTTTTCGTGGATGGTGAGAGGCGAATGCGAATTGTGTGTGCGTTACTGTTATGAACGATTCATTAGATATGTAAACAATTGTTCCACAAATACTAGATCTCTAGACATAACAATTGCAATAAGTTTGAAAGTACAATTGTTAAAACAATGAATGGTAAAACTTTCCCTTTTTATATCGTATTTCGTCTCTCCAGTTGTACACAGCAAATTGTGATGGACCCACCAACTGGATACAACACTGGTGTATTCAACACAGAAACCGGTCAACCGGTTGACCGAATTCCTGCCGGTTAATCGTACATCGGTTTCTTAAAAAGCGGAATTTTTGAAGATCCGATTTCACGGGTTATTTCAAGTCAATAAACCGGGTTTTTCGGTGTTTACGCAATTGATGTATCAACGCAGAATTTCAAATCTAAATCCTTTTTCGTAGCTCACTATGGATACTGACCCCATCCGACAGACGCAAGAGGCTTTGCCAACGAATTATTTCGCCGATAGTATTCTCAAACTCAGACGTAGATGTAAGTTCCGGAACTAATGACAACACAGGAACTATGTTAGCAGTAATACACCCCGCGAAATAAATATAAAGGCAACACAATTTTTTGTTTTTTCTAAATGTTGTGAGGAATTTTCAAGTTTTTATTTCATATTGTATTAGTCCTTTCAAAATTAAATACTTTTCAGCAAAAAATACTTTGACTATGACTTCTTAACGGTGAATCAACAAAAATAAACGAATTACTAGTGGAAATATTTATAAAGGTACAAGATTTATTTAAATATTCTAAAAAGTGTCGTAAGATGTATGATCTCCATTATCGCTGATAACTTCAACTAAACATCTTGACATTGAATTTATCAACGATTGAATATGCGCAGGATCAGTTATCTTCGAATTTCTTGTATTGCTGCTCTTCGATCCTTGACATTCTTCAACTGGGGTCCTTGGTTGTAAACTTAAGAAGGTTAAATAGACCACAGGTTCTCTATCGGATAAAGATCGGAACTAAGTGCGGGCCAGTCGAGAGTTGCTATTATTTTGGACTCCATAAACTTTGGAGATTTCTTAGACCGATGTACTGCTATGTTGTCCTTCTGGATGATAAATTCTGGGACACGAATTTCTTCCCCAGAATTAACTAAGGCGACATCCAGTAGTCGAGTATAATACCCGGAGTCCGTGTTTGTCGAAACGAAACATATTGGAGTGGTTCCTCTATAACTCATACCCGCCCAAACCATAAGGAAGCAACCGCCAAAATTTCGCCGCTGACGCATAATTTTGAAAAAACCTCTGGAACGCCAATATTTGTCCAACCAATCAGGACCATTAATATTTAATTTTTTTCCATCGGCAAATATTACCTTTCATCCAAAAATATGTATATTTCAGCGAATTTTAAGCTGGCTAATTCGTGTCTTGGCATGAGACCAAGTTCACCCTAAACTCAGTGCATTATCTTTCCATTTAACAAATCTCCAAAGAGAACCCCATCTGGACAACTACGTTTTGAAGGAAACGACATCAACATTCAAAATGAAGTTAAGTACCTCGGAGTAATTTTGGATAAAAATCTTTTGTTTAATAAATATATCCACTCATCATGTGACAAGGCGCTAAAAGCGTTCCGTGCGCTGTATCCTTTTTTGAATGGACGTTCTTTATTAAGTCAGAAAAATAAGAACCTCATTTTTAAATCCGTTGTAAGACCATGTCTATCATATGCATCTCCTACATGGTACCGATCAGCCAAATGTCACATAAAACGAATGCAGATCATTCAAAATAAATGTTTGAAAATTATATACAGCAAACCTTGGAGATATCCAACGTCCTCATTACACGAAGGAACTTGTTACGAACTCTTTGCCGACGTCATTAACTCTTTGCCGACGTCATAATGAACATTATTTTTTCAAGGTTCAGCATTCTCCTTATTCAGTAATAAGAGAATGTTACGACGACTAATTTATATACGAATACAAACAGCAATTTATCAAACTGAAAATACTGTTTCTATAATCGATTATTATCCTGAATAATCTTCCTATATACAATTTGTCTTCTAATTTTTGTTTGTATTTTTAATATTTTATCCTAAATAAAGGTTTTCGTATCATTTTGCCTTTCTATCTGATTTACACAACTTTTATGTGTATATATTTAACAACTATTCCTTGCCCCAATTGTTGATATATCTTTTAGATAAAACTCAAAAATGTATATAGCTCTTAATAAGATGTTCATGTATATTTGGATAAATAAAATTTCAATTGAATTGAAAATCTGACTAATTCGTGTCTTGGCATAAGACCAAGTTTTCCATACTTTTTTCCATATGACAGTTCCAAGACGCGTTTCATTATTTGTTGAGCACGACGCAACCCTGCTCCCGTGCTCAATTCAGCAATAATTTCCTTGTCGCCGAAGTTTTCTGTAACTACCTCTCTGTTGGCACTGCCACTGATCAGTGGTGTCCTTCCTGGTCGTTTTGTGTTTCCATCTTGGCCACCCTATTTCATAATTGTCAATGCCACAGCTAGATTTTTTCAATAGCCTCGAAATTTCCGGATTGGACAGCCCTTCATCATGATAATCTTAAATTTTTTCCTCTTCTTCTTTACTTAGGAACTTACCACCAGGTATTCTGTATAAATTATTATTTTCTAATTTGACCTACGTTAATTTTAAAACAATAAAACAACAAACAAAGAAAACTCACTGCTGTTTAAATTCCTATTTACTACTGTTCGAATTCGGGTTCCATTCCATGTTGACTTTATATATATTTCGCACCAGAAATAGAAAAAACAGCGTCACTTTTCATATAACTTATAAAAGAGTTCGAATGACTACATTCTCTGACATAATATAACTCATGACTCATATACATACGTGTTAAAATTCTGCACCAAACACACAGTGCATCGAGAGTACCGAAACAAATATATTGCCTTTATAATTATTTCGCTGGGTGTACATAAATCAATAATCAGTATTCACAATCCAGAAAGAAGTACAAAACGTCCAAAGGAGTAGTTACTCAATGATGATTTTGCAAACTGGGGAAGCCGAATATTAGAACAGATAGGTTGAAAAAAATAAATAAATAAATAGAGGGTGGAGTATGTTGCATTTGGAATTTTGAATTTGGCATTTATGAAGTGACGGATTATTTGGTAAAGGTTACAAATATACGAAATTGACCGCTTTACGTTTGGCCAAAGGCCTGTAAGTTAATGGATTATTAACCGATTTTCAGCTTCTCACCGGATTTAAAAGGAAGAAATTTAGGCCTTTCAAACGATATGTACGTCCTTTTAGAAAATATGAGAAGTCGTTTTGTATTTGTCCAGCAAACAGATATTTTTTAATTTTTTTCGTAATTTTCAATTTCGGCGATGATTTCGCACATTATTTTATAAAGAAACCACAATACTTCTGAATTTATTCAAAAGGGATGTTTCCTTATGAGTAAAACGCAACTTTGTTTTTAAATATCCGGTATTAATTGACTGAGTTATTGAAGTTTTTATTAAAACAAAAACTTTCCAAAAATGCCTGCACAACATTTTTCGTGTTATTTTCATTCCCTTTGTCTTTACGAATACTAAAGCTTCATTATGCTGGTAAAATTTTATAAAAACAAAACAAAGTATATACCTTATGTATCTATTGATCCGGTGGCATATCATAACGTCCAGGGTCACAATGTCCATGGACATTACGACACTATAAAAAGTGTCATAAGGTCCATGGACATTATGACACTTCCAAAAGTGTCACAACGTCTATGGACATTGTGCCCCTTCTGGAGTCCATGGACATTAAGACACTTCCAAAAGTGTCACAACGTCTAAGGACACTCCTACAGTAGGAAAAAGTGCTAGAATTGTTTTATTTATTTTATTGAAATATTTTTAACTTCGTTTCAACAATTTGTCTACGATACGGACAAAGCAAAGCTGATTTGTTTTTCTTGGATTTTGCATCTAATGTTTCGAAACAATCAGAGCAAAGTTTGAAATGCCTACATGGCTGCAATAAAATATTTCTCGGTTCTTTAGCGCAAATAATGCATTGCAGTACCTCCGTTGGTTGGCTTTGTGGCACATCAATATCCTCCATATTATCAGTTTCTATTGCATCTTGCGCATCAGTGTCTTCGGTAATTTCATTGTATTCAAGGATTCTAGTAGTTTAATTCAATATTAGTTTACTTCTATATTCAATATAAATAAGTTAAGTAAATGCGGCAAATAAAAAATGGAGTGCTATTAATGTTTAACATTGAAGGACATAAGAAACGTGCGACCTTTTTTAATTGCCTTCAATTTTGTTTTAAGAAGAGGCTGAGAAAAATTATTAAGCTAAAGAAAATGAAAAATTTCGTGCCAACCTTCTGCTCTAATTGCAATACTGTGGGGAGAACACACTGAAGAAGAGGCTGAGATAAAGGCCGCCGATTTTCTTATTTCCTTTACCCTGACACTTTTTATCTCAGCCTCTTCTTCAGTGTGTTCTCTCCACAGTATTACAATTAGAGCAGAAGGTTGGCACGAGTAATGGTACGGCTATATTGATCTTTTACAGACTGACTGCTGCATCTGATGACACATTAACAAACTACAAACGAGTAACGGTATTTTATTCAAAAGTGTTACCTTTTGCATTATTGTGGACATTACGACACTCCAAAAAGTGTCATAATGTCCATGGACACAATGACAACGAAATTTGGTTATGATGTGGAGGAAAAGATCCACTCTCATTTTGGTGGGGGAAATTAAAAATTATAGATACGTTATTCCAGGATATTTAAGGATAGAAGATACTTTAGGTTTTCAATATCATTGAACCACAACTGCATGACTGTTGTATCGACTATTATTGAAGCGGATATTGCAAGCTATAAAATGATATCCAACATTTTGAAATCCTATTACGCATTCCGAAGTTATAACATTTTTAAATCAGGTCCTATTTTTCAGAGAGTGTCATACAATACCTACTTCAAGAAACCATAAAACAAAATCTGCTTTGAATTTTGACTCAATTCTGGTGACATAGAATTCGTATGGACGAGGAGAAACTAATGTCCAAATTTTATACCAATCAGAATTGGTCGGGTTCGAAAATACTGAGTTTTGTGTCGATCTGTTTGGAATTACCCAACCTTCAACTCACACTGTAAGAAAAATACGAAATGTAGTCGGTAAAAATAGAGTTCTAACAACGCCGTTTGTAGATCAATTTGTGAAAAATTTTGCCGCTGTAGCTGAAATTGCGCTGGAACAGCCATCAACATGAACTCGCCACCGTTCGCAGCAGTTGAACATTTCTCGCACTTCTTTGCACAGCATTTAGCATAAAGACTTCCTAACTAAAACTTAAGTCCAAATAGTATAAGATCAGAAAGAAACCTTCGATGCGTTTTCACTTTTTTTTACCGAAAAATAATCGTTTCCCATGAAGCTCATTTTCACCTCGGTGCTACGTTAATAAACAAAATTGTCGCATTTGGGTCTCGAAAAATCCACACGACGTTGAGGATACGGCGACGCATCCGCAACGAGTGACTGTTTGGTGCGGTGTTTGCCATGGCGGCATCCATCATAGGCCCAATATTATACGAAATAAGCAAGGAGCCGCTATTACAGCAGGTTTTTGTTCCAAAAAGTTGAAGAGGATGAAATGGACTAAGTATGGTTTCAATGGATGGCGCCATGTGTCACACTGCCGACGTTATACACTGAAAGATCTCTCATTTTTTGTTTTTTAGATGCAAATATATCATGTGTTTGGAGCTTGTCGCAAATATAATATACTTGTGCCCAAACGCATTGTGCTTGCTATTCAATATTACATGTTTGAGACACAATGATTAATATGTTATAACATATGTTATATGTTTGCGACCCAAATATAAATGTGTTTGTGATACAAATATAAATGTGATTGTGTTACTGATTATAATCTCTCGAGACCAAGAGAATAAAAGAGGGGCAACGAGTCTGTATATCTTATGAGTGTGTATATGTGTGTTTGCATTATTGTCTCAGTGAGTGATTCATAAATATTCCTGAATGTGCGCGATTTATTGCGTTTTAATTTCAGGTATTCACTCGTCAATGGTTCATTGGACAGAAGATATCGAAAGTGCTTGATCAGTGAAAGAAGAATAAACAAACGCTCGGACGGCTAAATGGTTTGTGATGTTGCTTTGGTTTTTTGTGTATGTGTTTCGCATATATGTATGTGTGCAACCAAAGTGAGAAACGATTTTGAGGAAAGAAAGTGGAGAGGGCAACAACGTGAATCCTTTTTTCTACCCATGCCTCTACTGAAAAAATCGAAATGGTGGGCCATTTGTGAAATATAAGAAAAAAAATACTTCACTATTAACTTAAAACATACTTAAAAATAATTAATACACGCTTGTCTTGCATGAACTAGATTTGTATATAAGTACATTTTTCGTGTACCAACGCATAGTTGAAACCTTCTGAAGACAAAAAAGTGAGAGACGACAAAGAAAGGAGAACCAACAGAGCAGCAGATTCAAAACAAAGCAAAGAATGCATTACTGACTAAGTAAATTTCCAAATCATCGAAATGTTTTAATTTTTTTCTATAAATTATTTATAAAGGGTTATCCATTTTGCGGTTTCAAAAGTAAACGTAAATAAAAGACATATAAAATATTTTTTTTCATGATATTTCTTTTTTATTATAAAGTTTGAATGTTGACATTATGTGTGAAACACTACATCATTTAAATGACTACCACGCGAAGTGTTGCAAGCATTGATTCTTTTGCGCTAATTTTCGACCACTTTTTGATACATATTGGGCGGTATCTTAGCCATAACTTGACGAATGTTGGTTCTTAAGTGCTCAAGAGTTAAAGGTTTATCTGCATAAACACGATCTTTCGCGTAGCCCCTCAAAAAAGTATAATGGTGTCAAATCGCATGAACTTGGTGGCCAGTTTATTTCGCCACGACGAGAAATTATGCGGCCAGGAAATGTCTCTTGCAATAAAGCCATATTCGCTCGAGTTGTGTGGCATGTGGCACGGTCTTCTTGAAACCACATATTCTCCAAGTCGTAGTCTTTAAAAGCAGGCAAAAAAAATCGGTTATCAGATGATCATAACGGTCCGAATTGACGGTGACAGTCGTTCCATCGTCGTTTTCGAAGAGTAAGCTCCAATCACACCTTCGGACCAAAGAGCGCACCAAACAGTGACGTTTTCTGGATGTAATGGCATCTCTTCAATTACTTGAGGATTCTCAGAACCCCAAATACGACAATTTTGTTTATTAACATACCCACCGAGTGAGAAATGTGCTTCATCGCTGAAGAAAATTTTGTTCGAAAAATCGCCGTCCACCGCCTATTGTTCAATCACCCATTCCACGTATCTACGACGTGGTGAATGATCAGCTGGCTTCAGTTGTTGTGTGAGCTGGACTTTATATGGATGTAGGTGTAGATCCAAATGCAAACTACGCCATAATGTGCAGTAAAACAGTCCTTATTCCTGAGAACGATGAGGAATCGACATATTCGGGTCTTCGGCAACACTTTCATTTACAGCAGCGATATTTTCAGCGGAACGAGCGAAACGATGATGCACAGGCCTTACAATATCTCTAACCGCTCCAGTCTCTTCAAATTTCTTCACAATTTTGCCAATTGCTGGCGTAGTTCGACGATTATGTAAACCATAATCTCCATTTTTGTAGTAGGTTTTAATAATTTTTATGCGTTGTGTGATAGTTAAGCGATCCCTTTCCGTCAATGTCAGACTTTCAACTGAAAAGACAAAAAATTGGTTTAACAACTTAGTTTGACAGATGTCGAATTCCAGCCCAATACTTTTGAAACAACGAAATGGATAACCCTTTATAAGCAAATGTGGATATATATTGATAAAATTAATTATAATAAAGAAAAAAATAAAGAATTATTCGTTTCTAAATACTATTATGTTTGGGGGCAAATACGTATGTTTCCACATAAGTATATGGAAGTTTGTATATGGATACGTAAGTATATGGATATTTGGGATGAAGCACGTATATGTTTCCACGTAAAAGCTTACATATTTGTTAGTAAACATGCTAATGTTTGCATTTAAATACACCTGCGTTTGGGACGTCTAGACGTATATATGTTTGAAGTGTGTTCCGAACATATACATGGTTCCTACAGAAAATGTTTGGAAGAATATGTTAAGGAAGCCGTTTTTTCAGCGTGTATAATCGATCCTTTACAAATCGCACTGTGTTCGAAACCCCCATAATCAACTGAAGCTCGGAAGTCCATTGGCGGCCTCGCATCTGAGATTTGAACCCGTTTGACTATTATCTCTGGAGCGCCGATAAAGATAAGTATTATGCGAAACAATCCCAAGTCCATTGAGGCATTAAAACACGAAATACAGGCCCAAACAATCGACAATGTACTGACAAATTGGGTTGGTCAAAAGAGGTATTGTGTATACATTAGTATTTTTTTAAAGCGAAATTAATTTCAAAATTATACATGGCCCACTTTTTAGTTTCCCACCACATACAATGAAGGCATAGGCTTGCATACTCTGATTGGGACTTGCAGTTTTCCACCGGTTTCGAGCGGTATTTTGACATTCATTTTCAAGACAATCTTCTCTCGTTGTCAAAACTCAAAAACACTGTATTAAAAATAAACTATGTTTATAAAAGGCATAGTTTACCATTTTGTCATAAAACCCAAAACCGGTTATTAGCCGGTTTCTACACTTCGGTTGAACCGAAACCCGAAATGGACAAAAATCGCAATATTCGAAGAAACGGAAAACCGACATTTTTGAAAACCCGGTTGTTTAAATATACTATACAATACTTAATACATATTTTGCGCTGAAAAAGGAATTGAAAATTTGTATACTTGTAAACTGTTGGCCATTACAAGTTTAATGGAAGGCGTTCGACAATACAAGCAATTTCGAAATTTTCCAAACCTTGATTCATTAATCTTGAGGCATTGGTTGGAGGCATGTGGAATTATTTCTGAAACTCCCAAACAACACCATCTGAGCGACAAATTGTATATACCTTTTAGATACATATGAAAGCTTTTGGAAAAAATAATTACATAATTGGCAAACAGTATCCTCTTCAAAAACACACATATTCACAATCAGATATCCTATATGGAAAAGTAAGCAGAACGAAAACAACACGATTAAATAATATCATCCTAAAAATAGAAAATAAATCTACAACCGTGCCATATTTGTAAGCAAACGAAGAGAACACAAACCTAAAGCCAAAACAAACCCAACTCAGTAACGAGTTAAACAGCCAATTTCAATTTTTTTTTGGTAAAACTTAAAGATAAAAGAACCCAAACTAAGTAACGAATCAAACAGCCAATTTCAATTTTTTTTTTTGGCAAAAGCGACAAAACAATTGCTTAGTTAACCCCTGAATGGAGTTCCAATGGCAACTGAACGGTAGATTATATGTCTACTTACTTTCAACTTACTCTCCAGCGAGCCTAGAAATTTCAGATATATTCCCGCATACACACAAACATATGTATGTAGATTTTTTTTCGTCAGCCAGCTAACCAATAAACTCCTGGCGAATCCTTTTCGACATATTAGCCGAATTTGTTATTTTTGCAACCGTATATGTAAGTATATCCTTCTCAATTGCCTCTTCCTATTTCAGAAAAAAATACATGTAGGAAGGCAGAAATCATATTAAGTCGTATTGGTATGAGAACTTGTTTTGTTACGACGTTTGCTTGTTCGTTTCATTCAATATTCTAATACAGGAACTGAATTAGAGTAAACGAGGTCTAAATAGTGACAAATAAAAACAATCAACTACAAAAATTTACCTAAGATCTCAGTAAACAACTTTCTATGCCATATAAACTTCCTCGGAATGATCGTTATCGAAAACCTTTCGCGCTGGATCATCTTCATCCATTCTGATAACATGGCCTAGCCAACGCAATTGGCCTAATTTGATTCGCCTAGCTATATCCACGTCAGAATATAGATTATATAGCTCTGCGTACTCGACGTTTCCCTAACAGGATCATATATTTATTTTACGGAGAATTTTTCTCTCGAATACTCCCAGGTGTTTTTTATCCGCTTGCGATATGACCCAAGTTTCGGAGCCACATGCCAAGACAGGTAAAATGAGAGTCTGATATAGCTGACCCTTTCTCCGTCGAGAGAGGGGTTTGTTCCTAAACTGCTTGCAGAGCCCAAAATAGCATTTATTTGGAAGCACAATTCTCCTATCTATATACATCCTGACGTTGTTGTCCTTGTTCACGGCGGATACAAGGTAGACAAATTCATCACCCAGTACAAAATTAAATCGGCTGTCAAAGTTTGAGTGCGGACCAAGTCGTGAGGTTTCTCTAGTCGTTCACACCATCAATTTTGACTTGTCCTCATTAACGGCAAGTCCACCTTCGCTGATTACTTTTTGATTCTTGAAAATATTGGGGTAACCTCTCGCAAATTTCGCCCAATGATGTCTATGTCGTCAGCATACGCCTGCAATATATGGTTTTTCGTATTAATGGCCTTGTTCGTATTTACTGCAGCTTTTCTCATTATTATCTCCATTAAGATGTTGACGAGATTGCACGAAAGCCTTGTCTCAGTCCTCGTTTGGTATAGAATGGTTCAGTGAGGTCCTTAACCACTTTCACTGCTGATTTGGTGTTGGTCAGCGTCATTCTGCAGAGGCGATATAAGTTCTGCCAGAATCCCAAGTTCAGACATAGCTTCGTACAGTTTTCCCCGTATGGGGCTATCGAAAGCAGCTTTGTAATCGACAAAAAGGTGGTGTGTATCGATTTGCTTTTCGTCGGTCTTTTCAGGGATTTGGCGTAGCGTGAATATTTGGTCAGTCGTGGACTTGCCTGGTCTAAAACCACACCGATAAGGTGCAATCAGAAAAACTTTCGGGATTCACCAATCATCCTGCACATTTCGGTTTTTTCACTCTCTCTCAGCTCCCACTGCCATTTCCATTTTTTCCGCTTAAATGGTTGGTTTTCCTCTCATCTCAGCCTCTTGTACAGCTCACTCGCAGCACGCGTTGTAACTGACTGTTTCATTGCCATACGTACAGCGTCTTCTTCGTCAGTTGCAATTCGACATTCTTCGTCGTACCATGGCTTATCCTTCCGCGGTTTTTGATAGCAAAAACCTTGTCCTTGCAGCGGTTTCCCTGTGCATCTGGGTCTTCGGGAGGGTAGGTATCCTGCTCTAGCCGGAGAGAGAGCTTCTGTACTTGTAGCTTGTCAATATGCAGCTTTTCCTGTGTTCGGCTTCGTACTTTTTTCGCCCTGCTCAGCCTTGTGCGAACTTTCGCAGCCACCAGGTAAATATCCGCGTCGATATTGGCACCTCGAATCACATGTACCTCCAATACACTATAAGAGTACCTGCCGTTTATTTATTACCAAGTGATCAATCTGGTTCTTCGTCCGCTGATCAGGAGATATCCAGGTCGCCTTATGCTGGAATCGTGTGTAGTTTGCTATCGATCAAATCGTACGATGCAAGATGCATTCAATCGCAACGGATGGAGATGAGTTGGCCGAAAGAGTCTGAACAAATTTGCCGCTGTTGAATGCCGAGCAGAACAACGTATACGATTCGCTGATGAAGATTGTTGGCGATGGAATGGGAGGCATTAACTTTCTCGTTGCTCTCGGTACAATCGCAAGACATTAGTGATTTTGCCGATTCTGGTAACAATTATTAATTTCTGTCACATTGTTGAAAGGCAGTCGAACTGGATATTCCGCTTTGAAGTTGCCGATAAATCTTCTCACGGTTGTCAAGCCAACGTGCATGAAGACCAATAACACTAGCCAACAGTCGTTTTGTGATTTGTTTCTAGCATACTTTTTCTCATTGATTTTGACCTACTAAACACGAAAATGAGTTTTAAAAATTTTTCTGTTGATTGGTTTTCGAGATACAAATTTTTGAACTTTTTTTTTTAAATTTTTGGAGGTACACTTACAATTTTGAGCATATCTTTCGTCTTCTTTGACGTATTTGATCCTACTACTACTCAAATTAAAGCAAATTGAGCCGTCTACAACTCATTTTTTCAAATTGGGTGAGTAGTTTTGATGTTGGCGGCTTAAAAAGGTTAAAAAACTGCGTTTTTTTAGTAAAAATGTGGCAGAAAATTTCATATAAAAATTCATATAAAATATAAAACGCGATGGCAACAGCGATTTTGGTTTTTTTACGTATAGCTGGCATTTTTCCAAAGAAAATAAGCACTTACTTAACAAAATCTGACAACAAATGGCGGACTTATAATTTTTTTGCTAAAACACCGAAATTCCGCTATTTCACGATATTTTGATTTTCATTATTTGCACAGTTTACCTACCCAACGCAAACGAATAAATACATTTGAACTTAATTTAAAATAAACAAATTAGTCTTAGTATATTATTTTTTAATTTATTTAGAGCACTACATACTCAATGTATGGCACAATTAGAAATGGATGTGCCAGGTTAGCTAAACTAACGAAATTAACCAAATCAACGCCCATAAAAAATGAGTAGAAACAAAGATATAACTGTACATTTTATGCCATGTGGAAAAACATGCTGACTTCTTCTTTGTTTTTTGTATTCGCTGCAATTGGTCTCACGTATTAGGGTCCAAATGTAGTCACCCATCATAGCCGTGTCATAGATGCCCTGATAGCGTCGTTCCATAGCCTTCAATTCCTGATGAAAGCGCTCGCCGTGTTCGTCGCTCACGTCTCCTAAATTCTCAGGGAAAAAATCCAAATGAGAATGCAGAAAGTGTATTTTAAGTGACATGTGCACTCCTACCCAAAAATGAAAAAAAAAAACGAGAATTAAAACGCTATTTAAATTAACATTTGTTTCAAAAAAAAACCTACCCATTGCTTCATAGTTCTTTACCAGATCCTCAACTATGTCCTTATAATTATGGCTTTTGTTGTTTCCTAAAAAGTTTTCCACAACAAGCCTGAAGGAATTCCATGCTGCGGCTTCGATGGGTGATAACAGCTTCGGGAATGTTTCATCTTTCAACATTTTTTTATATCGGGTCCTGCGAAGACTCCTTCTTTAATTTTTGCCAGCGAAAGGTAAGGGAAAATTGACCGTAAATAGGCAAAAGCTTCACCTTCTTTGTCCAATTTTTTGGCAAAATTTTTTATCAAACCCAATTTTATGTGCAGCGGCGGAAGTATTATATTCTCACGGTTCTCTATTAGTGGTTTGCGCTGAACATTCGCTTCTCCAACTGCAGGTTTCGTTCGTTCCGGCCATTTTTTTTGAATATAATGCTGATCATCAGCGCGGCTATTCCAAAGGCACAGAAAACAGCAATGTCGCGTATAGCCTCCTTGGAGTCCACACAGAATGGCCACAACTTTGAGGTCGGCGCATATTTTCCAATTATATTTGCTATACTCTATGCATTTCAGCAAAATGTTCATAGTTTCATAGTTCTCCTTTGAATGAACCGCATGAGCAATAGGAAGAGATGGCTTTTCATTCCCATTAAGAGAACTGCCTTCAAGCTCTCTTTGTTGCTGTCAATAAACAACCTCCATTCATTGGGGTTGTGAATTTGGTGAAGCTCTTGGAACAAGCCGGAAATGTCGCTGCAAAAACATATTTGGTCTTTCTTTGTATAAAATTTTGCATACTGCTGGTGACGCTTCCTGTACGCTGTTACTTTCACTTCTGAATCCGCAAATTCACACTGTACCATCCGAGACGCAAAAAGTTCGGATTTCCCCTTAGTGAGACCAAAATCGCGCACCCAATCGTTTAGTTCGGCCTGTGACAGTAATTTTCGGTTTCTGCACGCCCCAAATTCGCTTGCACTTGACTCGGACTCTTGATCTGACGATTCTGCTTTTTGAAGAGATGCACCAGGGCATACTGGATATGGTACATCATTCGAATGTGGTACTGGAAGTGCAAACGATCCCACTTGAGCGTAGTTCCATTTTAAAAATCTCCCTACCCCACTGTTTGTGGTGAGGCAAAAATAACAGTCTGTGGAATGGCATAGCGGCTTTTTCCACATCATTGGTGTATCGAATTTCATATGGCGCCTAAAATTAAAATAAATTACTATATTTGCTTTGCTTAATGTGTTTAAATAAAAATTCTTACCTTCCGCCAGCTGCCCAGTTGGTTAGGATTATATAGCAAAGATCACATAGCGACTTAGGTGTCCATGATTCTGTGATATTTGGTGAAATACCAAAATAATTCAAATAGTGCAATTGCACTGCTGGAGTAAACGTGTGTGCGTGATTATTGTTTATAATCTCGCCACAAACATTGCAGAAATTGTCTGGATTGTTCAAACACTCGAACACACGTAGTCTTTTACTCATTGTCTTACTTGTTGGGTAGGTATTATATGCACTTAAATTCAATTTGTTTCACTTTTTACTCGTACTACTCGCGTTCGTAGACACTTGTTGAATGACAAAAAACGATAAATGAACACCTATAAATACTATACCTGGCTATATACCTGATTCAGCAAGTGTGCGTTTCAAATTGTGGAAAAGTTTCCAAATAATGACCACTCACAAATGTGGGGGGAATTTCTGTAAAAAAATCCGATACAGGTAGCCATCGGGAAAACACACATCAATAAAAAAGTGTAATTCCCTTTAATTGACTGTGAACGGAGTAGCAGTCATAAAGGAACACGAAGAGCATCCACGCACATTCAGAAGCGTATATTACTCTGCAACCACAATCATAAAAATTAAATAACTATTTGTGTATTACTTATTTTTTTTAATTCTGATAATCATAAAAATTACGCAAACGTTTTTTCCAAACAATTTTGTACATGTAAAGTGGGTTTGCCAAAATTCGTATCGTAAAATGCACCTGTGTTTCTATGTTCTGCATTTTCATTATACCATTTTCTTAAAAACATCGACGAAACGTCCCTACGGTATTGTAAATAGGTTTTTTACAATTATGAAATATTTGTGTTATTAATATTAATTTAAAAATTTTGGGTGTACCACATAATCCCCAAAATCAAAATCCCCAAATCAAAATCCCCAAATCAAAATCCCCAAACACAAAATCCCCAAACACAAAATCCCCAAACACAAAATCCCCAAACACAAAATCCCCAAACACAAAATACCCATTTTCTGTGTGAAATACATTCAAATTAGGTTAAAAATCGCCGCGATTTTAAACCTAATTTGAATGTATTTCACACAGAAAATGGGTATTTTGTGTTTGGAATTTTTTCTGAAATTAAAATTCAAAACAAATTTTTAATATTTATTCACAAATATTTATTGGGTATGTCATGAATAGTAGTAGTAAACTAAAATATATAATATATATAACAATAAGGGGAAAACAACAATATTTCGTTATAAAAATAGTTCAGTTAGAAATTAAAATTTTAAACATATTATATAATGAATTCACAAATGTTTCATAATGGGATAAAAACAATAATTTTTCTTTATCAAAAGAGTTTACACATAAGATGAAATTTATAACATGTTATAAAGCTTTTAGGTACACAGTGAAATATTATGAGATTTACAAGGCAAATGAGTTATTTTATCGAAATCAGTTCGAAATTCAACCACTTTTTTAATTTTCTTAAGACGCTCAACATTTATTTTATTTTTTTTCGGTAATATCGTAAAAATTTGGGGATTTTGTGTTTGGGGATTTTGTGACAATATCTCTGAAAAAGTGTGGGGATTTTGTGTTTGGGGATTTTGTGTTTGGGGATTTTGTATTTGGGGATTTTGATTTGGGGATTTTTTTTTCGTCTGGGGATTTTGTTTTGGGGATTTTGATTTTGGGGATTATGTGGCACTCCCAAAAATTTTATCAAAACTGCTAAGTGCTGTGACATTTGAAAAAAATTTCCAAAAAAAAAAAATTGTTGATTTCACTAAATTTTTGAAATTTCACGTCCCTTGCCAGAACAGAAGACATTAACCCAGGGTGATGAAATTTTGAACAGAAGTAACTTATGTATAGGAGCAACTGTTCCGTTCTATTCCAAAAGGATTATAAAAAACTTGCTTTTTCGATCCCTCCTAGTAGGTTAGCTGTGCAAATAATGAAAATCAAAATATCGTGAAATAGCGGAATTTCGGTGTTTTACCAAAAAAATTATAAGTCCGCCATTTGTTGTCAGATTTTGTTAAGTAAGTGCTTATTTTCTTTGGAAAAATGCCAGCTATACATAAAAAAACCAAAATCGCTGTTAGCATCGCGTTTTATATTTTATATGAATTTTTCTGCCACATTTTTACTAAAAAAACTCAGTTTTTTAACCTTTTTAAGCCGCCAACATCAAAACTACTCACCCGCCTTGAAAATTTTCTGAGAATGAGTTGTAGACGGCTCAATTTGCTTTAATTTGAGTAGTAGTAGGATCAAATACGTCAAAGAAGACGAAAGATATGCTCAAAATTGTAAGTGTACCTCCAAAAATTTAAAAAAAAAAGTTCAAAAATTTGTATCTCGAAAACCAATCAACAGAAAAATTTTTAAAACTCATTTTCGTGTTTAGTAGGTCAAAATCAATGAGAAAAAGTATGCTACAAACAAATCACAGAGAAAATTTTGTTATTTGTGACCTAGTGTAATTCGGGGACAGCGAAATTGATGCGAGAATGCAAAACCGTAATTTAGGATGAATGCTCGATGGCGCGTAAACGACCTTTGGAGATAGTTGACCGAACGATGGAGGATTTATGAGGTGATTCGAGACCCCTTGGTGGGGCTATGATATTACTCTCCGGAGATTTACTCTCCTGCAACTTACGATTTGATGAATTTTGTTTTCTCTCGAAAACTCCTCGAAATGTTTCGTCTGCTAACGACAAGACCCAGGATTCTGCGCCATAAAGCAAGACAGGTTGTATCAGCATAGCTGAACTTTTGTTAATCGAGAGAGGGCTTTATCTCTAAAGTGCTTTCTTAGTCCAAACTAAAATATATTCGCAAGCATAATTCTCCGTTTGATCTCAAGGCTGACATTCTTGTTTTTGTTTACAGCAGATCCAAGGTATATGAAAGCAAAAGCATTAGGAACGTTTAAATGGTCCACACTGTATTTGTTTCCCTGTGACAAGTTCCTTTTATCTCTTATACAAATATGATTTTGCGTACAACAAGGTTTTATTTTCTGTTTGTGTTGGCTAATTTAACATTTCATTTTATATGGAATTTTTTCTGAAATCAAAATAACTTAATCACATACATGGTGTGGGAGAAATATGAAAGTGTAACAAGTTTAGGAAATTTTGGAAGATTGCAATTACAAATTCAGTTTTACTTTCTTTAAAAGTAATCCTCTTTTTATACCCTCCATTGCAAGTGATAGAGGGTATATATCAGTTTGTCATTCTGATTGTAACATATAGAAATAAGGCTTTGCGACCCCATAAAGTAAATATATTCTTGATCCTTATAACAACCGGAGTCGATATAGCCATGTCCGTCTGTCCGTCTGTTGAAAACATTCTCACGACTTCAAACGGCGATAACGCGGTTTGGTTTTTGGCCAGAATGTTCCACGTATTCCTGAGCAGTTTGGTATTGAAAATCAGCGAAATTGGTCCATTGGAAAAAATTTTATGATTGGAAACGTAAAAAAACTCATAAAATTTTCACATTAATTTTTGTAGTTTTATACTAAACTACTCCTTTTGCCGTGTGGTGAATTTCCATATTGAAAATCTTTGTTGTTCTTAATAATAGGTAAGTACTTTAGAATGTTTAGATGTACTTTCATGTGTTCATACATTTATATGAATTTTGTCACACTTCATCTAAGGTCGCTGTGGCCTGATGGGTAAAGGATTCCGCATTGAAGTCTGAGGGTTGTTGGTTCAACTCTCGTCCCAGCTTGTTTTTTTTTTAACAGTTCTTCAAAAAATGCTTTTTTATTTTTAAAAAAGAACCTTTTCTTAAAAAATTTGCTTTTCAATAAAAAATTTATTTTCTTAAAGAAAATGCCTTTTCTTAAACAAGTAACTTATTTTTATTTTTTTAAAAAAGTATATTTTCTTAAAAAGGGTCCTTTTTAAAATTTAATATTATGCTGGTTAACACTAAGGTGGAGGGTATCAAAGATTCGGCACAGCCGAATTTAACACTTTTACTTGTTATTTATATCGTCTTCCTGGGTAACTGGTATTACGAAGGATACTCCATACCCTATAATATGGCTAATAAAAACACACAGGTGGCATAACTTTTGTCCATAGTTGTCATGGCCCCTATACTACAGGATATTCTCATCCGACGATGATATCTTAACCAAACTTATTATACAGCCATCATGCATGTGAAAATCAATGCCCAACAGCAAAACCAATATAAAGCCAAATTCAAGTAAACAAACATGTGATTCAACTCAGAATTAACTTAAACCACTACACACGCTACCAAGGGAATTTATTAAGGAAATTCACATAGTCTACACAAAAAAAAATAAATGTTGACTATTTTACAACAACTTTCGTCTAAGTGTGTGAACTCCGTTTTTGAAAATTATTCAAAAATATATAAATTTTGGTAAAATTAAAAATTTGTGTTAGATGTAAAACAATGATTTGATTTAGTACGACATATAACTGATGATTTTATTAAATCTCGTGAATTCCCTTATTTTGTTTACACTCAAAACCCACATCTGATACTTTTTATTAACAAGGACATTACAGATTTTATATAAACAACATTCACGTTAATTTAATGCCAAAAATACTGTTATGACGGCAGACAGAGTATTATTGCATTCATTTACATCAACATTCATCAAAGAGTCCCTAATTTGTTGGTACTGAGAATACAAAATTGGTAATGAAACCGGAAGTAATAACATAGGCTTAAATAAAGGTGGGACGAAAACATAAATCAACACAAGTAATCAAGTACAGTGATTTAGATACATAACATAAATTTCTCAATTGGGAGCAATCAATTGAGTTAACGTTGCTGGCAAATATTATAAAAAATACTTTTGCTTAAATATAAATATTATAATATTTGAGTAAACCTTAAAGAAATGTTCCACCAGGATATTCGTTTCATTTCATTGATTACGTCTGTGGCCATAGATGCTTATACTACACCCAGCGAAATAATTATAAAGGCAATATATTTGCTTCCGTACTCTCAATGCACTGCGTTTTTGGTGCAGAATTTTAATACGTATGTATATGAGTCATGAGGTATATTATGTCAGAGAATGTAGTCATTCGATCTCTTTTACAAGTTATATGAAAAGTGACTCTGTTTTTTCTATTTCTGGTGCGAAATATATATAAAGTCAACAAGGAATGGAACCCGAATTCGGACAGTAGTTAGTAGGAATTTAAACAGAAGTGAGTTTTCGTTGGTTGTTATTTTATTGATTTAAAATTAACGTAGGTCAAATTAAAAAAAAATAATTTATATCAAATACCTGGTGGTAAGTTCCTAAGTAAAGAAGAAGAGGAAAAAATTTAAGATTATCATGATGAACGGCTGTTCAATCCGAAAATTTCGAGGCTATTGAAAAGATCTAGCTGTGGCATTGACAATTATAAAATAGGGTGGCCAAGATGGAAACACAAAATGTATTTAGGACTTGACGTTTAAAATTGTAATAACAAATGTTATATTAAAAAGAGTTAAATAATAGCTCGATATATATAAGCGATATCTAGATATATAAGTAAAAAAATATTGCAATTAAATCGTATTAAATTGTATTAAATCGTCTTATTTTTCAGAGAATTCCCAAACAGATACCAAAAGTTTTGAAGATTTTCAACGTCGTTCGTTTGAGATGTGCTGCAATCATCTGTGTAAACCAGAATTGGTGCGGTGCCTAATGATGGCCACGACTTCAAAAAGGTCGGTAGTGACATGAAAAATAAATGTGTTAATTTAAAGTTTACCCTATATAAATGGCTTTGTTTTCTCGCTTTCTATTGTTTTTATAAGAATACTGGAAAATATATCATTAGTTAATAAAAAAAAAAGTACATTTAAAAATTTATTTGTGACACTTTCTAAATTCGGTTGTGACAACCTTTAACGAGGTTGTGTCCTAATAAGGTTGTGACAACCTCTAAAGTAAGTTACGGCTAATTCGGCTGTCTCAATCGAAATTTTCTGTAAGTGTATGCTTATTAGAGTCTGTGCAAATAGGATAATATAGCTGTTGCCAGCTGATCCAAGGTAAATAAAACAGTGCATATTTCGCACTTAACGCGGTTTTCGACTTGCATCCATATACACAATTAAAAACATAGTTTGGCCCAGAAATATTTTGCTTGCTACTTACTCTCATGGTTGAAAAATCTATCTCTAAATATAAATCTAAATCTATTACCATTTACAAATTGTGTATATGAATATTTTATGGCTATTTACATATCAAAGTCCCATAACCACATTAAAACTGTTTTGCTTTAGTGTTTTAGCAAGCAAACATTTCGCTATTAGCTTGATTAGTAACCTCATTTTTCCACAAATTAACTTTAAACAAAAAAGCAATAAATTTTTGAAAAATGTCCATGGAAAATTCTATAATTTTACAAAACACTGATACTGAGCTATTGGGTAGCCCCCACAACAATCCCCATGAAAGTTTATGCTCACACACAATGGCCTTCAATAATGTGGTAATTTTTCTCTGAAATATTACAAATACACTTAATCATGGCATAATTTTATGACTGGGGTGTTCTTGAAATGGTTCGTTGCAATGGTTTGTGGCAGTCAGTGTATTCAACTACAAGTCAATTCCAATGGAACGAAATGATTAGGATCAACATTATTTGAATTTTAAATTTTAGAATGTTTGTCATTGTGCTGTACATTTAAATACATTAGCAAGGAAAGTTTATATGTAATTTAATAGAAATATATTTTATTGATTTTGCATTAACCTTTTTTTTATCACATTTTGTACTTAATATTACAGAATAAGTCAAATCGATTGAAACGATTACTCTAACTTTATTTATATTCACAAATAGGCGAACTATATCACAATATCGGCTACCATCACTCAATGACAAACAGCAAGAGTTGTCCTATAGAGCGAAGTACTTGTGGGTAATTCTGGACCCGAAACTAAGCTGGAAACTTAACACTGAACGAGGAGGTAAGAAGTCCCAAGGTGCCCTTTGTTGCTTGCAAAAAACAATTGGAGAGAACATGGGTTCTAAAGCCGTAGATGTGCACGGCGGTAGTTAAGCCCGTTCTGATCTATGGAGTATGCATATACACGCTGATGCTAGGGATGCCAAACGGGATTGATTTTAAAAAATCCCGGGATTCGGGATTTTTGAAATCCCGATTACGAAACCGGGATTTCGGGATTCTATTTATAATTGTTTTAGGGAACAGGTCTATTTTACGGCTTGCACTCCAAAAACGACCACAAGTGGGGTAGAATACATTATTCTAAGCAAAAAAAAGTAAAATAACAAAATCGGGGCAAATAATACACAGTTTCGGAGTTACGGGCCCCGAAATTTCGGATATGTGAGACGGTTATGGCGTTAAGTACCGTGTAAAGCCATTGATATCAGTTTTTTGTATAAAACAATTCAAAACAAACTCATAAAATAATGTAGCACTTTTTAATAACTCGCTTAGTTATCGAATTATCGGAGGTTAACATTTAGAATATTTATCTAAAGGGTCCGCCATCTAACGTTTTTTTTTTTCAACAAATGCTTATTTCGTGAATGGTAACACTTAGCTCATGTCTGATGTGACAGATAATTAGTTTTATCCGTCCGCT
Source organism: Phaonia tiefii (assembly GCA_963931995.1). Classification (NCBI taxonomy): domain Eukaryota; kingdom Metazoa; phylum Arthropoda; class Insecta; order Diptera; family Muscidae; genus Phaonia; species Phaonia tiefii. The sequence continues at coordinate 319,895,646 of OZ008367.1, read as the reverse complement.
GAACGAATATGGTTGTGTATACGCTGGGAAATATTGCGACATTACTTTGAAAATCATGGTAATGTTACAGAATGTGTGCAAAGATTGCGAACGGATTTTGCAAGAAGAGAGCACAGTCAGCCCCGTATGTTCGTTTTCTTGCGAAAAAAGTGAAAGAAACTGGCATACTCATCGATAAACCAAAGCGTGAAATGCCAAAAATAGTGCGTACACCCGAGAATATTGCTGCTGTGGCAGAAAGTGTGCGTGAAGCGCCATCAACATCAAATCACCGTCGTTCTCAACAATTGAACATTTCGGAAACATCATTGAAGCGAATTTTGCATAAAGACCTTGGTATGATGCCATACAAAGTCCAATTGGTTCAGGAGTTGAAGCCAACTGACCATCCAATGCGTCTTCGCTTCGCTAAGTGGGCCTGCGATCGACTCACAGAAGATGCCGATTTTGCCAAAAAAAAATCATCTTTTCAGATGAAGCTCATTTTGATCTTGTATGTAAACAAGCAAAATTGTCGCATTTTGGGCACAGAAAACCCGCACGCATACATTGAAAAGCCGATGCACCCAAACCGAGTCACTGTTTGGTGCGGATTTTGGTCCAGAGGCATAATTGGGCCATTTTTCTTCGAAAATGAGCAAGGAGTGGCCGTTACAGTCAATGGCGATCGTTATCGGGACATGTTGAACGAATTTTTGTTCACAAAAATTGAAGAGGAGGATATTGGCAACATTTGGTTTCAACAGGACGGCGCTACGTGCCACACAGCCGAAGCTACACTCGATGTTTTGCGCCCTGTTTTTGAAGATCGCATTTTCAGCCGCAGAGCTGATGTCGTTTGGTCACCTCGGATCAGCGATTCGACACCGTTGGACTATTATTTGTGGGGTGCCCTCAAAAATAAGTGTTACGCCGACAAGCCAGAGACAATTGACGCTTTAAAGGACATTATTCGTGAAGCCATTGGTGAAATACAGCTGCACACAATCGATTATGTGCTTAAAAATTGGACCGCTACTGCATGGCCAGCCGAGGCAGCCATTTGCATGAAATTATTTATCATTATTAACCCGAAGGATTGTACTTTCAAATAAAAAAGAAACTTGAGAAAATATTCAGTAGGTTTTTTTATAGCATTTTCAAAAAAAAAAGTTATTTGGCGGACCCTTTAGTTTTGGTTACTTTTCTCAAACAAAAAAAAATTATTTTAAAATAATAGCGCGATTTTTCGAATATTTTTTTTTGTACTTACTTCAAACAAAAACAAAAATTATTTTAAAAAATTTTTAAATTTTTGTTTGAGAAACGTAAACATCCCATAACTAGATAACTAAGCGACTTATCGAAAAATGCTACATTATTTTTTGAGTTTGTTATGACTTCTTTTATACAAAAAACTGATATCAATGGCTTAATACGGTACGTTAGTGGAAAAGTATCCGAAATGTCGGGGTCCATAACTCCGAAACTATGCATTTGCCCTGATTTTGTTATTTTACTTTCTTTGCTTAAACTAACATGTTCTACCCGAAGCAATAAATTTTGTAATTTTTGGAGAGTAAGCCGTATAATAGACATACATATGCCAAAATTAACTTACGTTAAGATGTGTTATTAAACCTTGTGTAGAGCCGCCATTGTTTTATAAACCAAAACATAACACCACACTGAACTTTTGTCATTGTTTTTAGTTTTATGTTCATCAATCCCATCCCGATTCATCAATCCCGAAAAATCCCGGGATTCTGGATTTCCCATGTGGCATCCCTAGTCCATACATAATACGATTTCTATTCAATACTACATGTTGGCGACACAAAAATTAGTATGTTATTTCAAATGTGTTTGTGACACAAGTTTAGCTATGTTTGGGATATAAATGCAGGTGTGTTTGCTGCAATATTCAATATCTGTTGAGAGTAAGGGAATAAAACGGATATATGGAGAGATTATTCACTGTCAAAGTTGTATGTGTGTAGCTGTGTTTTTATATTATTTTTCAGTCAGTGATTCATAAAAATTCCTAAATGCGTGTGTAAATTGCAGGTGAAATGAGTATTTTTTTGCATATGCTTTATTTTTGAGCTTCATGTATTCAGACGTCAAATGGACAGCAAAATGCGCTAGATTCATTAAGTAAGCTTGCTGTGGAAGAAATGCATATTACATGCTGAAAAATCTGCCTTCTTGTTGTTTGGTTTTTGTGTGATGTTGTTTGCTAAACATGTTACATGTTGGAGACACAATGATTAAAATGTTATAATATATGTGATTGTGATTCAGATATATCTGTGTTTATGATACAAACTCAGCTGTGTTTGGTGCACTGTCTGTGCTCTCTCGAGAGCAAGAGAATGAAACATCGACAAAGATAGACTATTCAGAGTCTTACTTGTAGGTGTGTAAATGCATTTTTCCATTATTCTTCCAGTCAGTGATTCCCGAATGTAAGTCTAAATTGCATATTGCATATATAACACTGTGCGACACCAAAAAAAATTGTGGGGTTCTGTCAACGGATTCTGATAGAATTGTCTAACAAAAAATATGCGTGTATCGGCGTTTTGCCAGATCTGATCAGAATTTTTTATTAGGGCGGGTCAAAAATTCCGCCCCTCGGAAATTTCCTGCAACATATCGGCATGCAAAATTGTGTGTTCCTTACTTCTGAGGTAGAAACTATGTCAGAAGTTTTATAGAAAAGAATCAGATAAAGATTTTTGTGGAACAAATTAACCCTCTAACTGTCATGTATAACCATAATTTTGAAATTTTTTTTGAAAACTCGCACAAAAACTGCTCGAAAATGACGGGGGGCGTGGTCAAAATGTTCCACAGAAACGGTCGCCACAAAATTTCACTATATGTGTAAGAACACTCTAAAACACAAATCTTAGCCCAAGTGCTAGATAATAAGCAAAAACTAACTGCCTTCTAAGGGTTAATAATGAATTTTATCATTTTGCTGATTCCATTAAAAATAATCCACACAATATAATGAATTTTGTCCTATTTCATCTTTTATCTATCACTTGGGCTAAGATTTGTGTTTTGGAGTGTTCGGACACATATAGTGAAATTTTGTGGCCATCATGTTTGTAGAACATTTTGACCACGACCACCGTCATTGTCGAGCAGTTTTTTGCGAGTTTTCAAAAAAAAATTTAAAATTATGGATATACGTGACAATAAGAGGGTTAATTTGTTCCACAAAAATGTTTACCTGAATATTTTCTATAAAATTTCTGACATAGTTTGTACCTCAGAAGTAAGGACCACACAATTTTGCATGCCGATATGTTGCACGAAATTTCCGAGGGGCGGAAACTTTGACCCGCCCTAAAAAAAATTCTGATCAGAACTGCCAAAAAGGCCGATACACGTATATTTTGTTTTAGACCTTTCTACCAGAATCCGTTGACAGAACCCCATCATTTTGTAAATAATCTAATTTTGTCTGACAGTGTAATTAGTGTTTCTTATTTTGGCTGATGTTTTACGTTTAAGTTTATCGCATTCAGTCGTCAATGGTTCATCGGACAGAGGATATCAAACGCGCTATGTCAGCGCGTAATTGAAAATATTTGTGATCAGTAAAAAATAATAAATAAGCGCTCGGACCGATAAAAGACTTGTGATGATGCTTTGGTCTTTTTACATAAAATAAATGGTTTCCCATGACATCCCATGAATGAATTGGGGAGAGCTTCTCACAACCAATAAGATGCGCCCATTCTAGTTGTATACTCAGTGATTGGGACCTACATTTCAGAAGCATTTTCTTGGCTAAATACTCGATAGTATCGCCGTCACTATGCGAGGTGACTGCCGCCGAAAGAAATTTAAGTTGGTGAGAGCAGGTATCGAACCCAGGATCTCACACACAAGAGACGCGCACATTGACCATTGCACCGCCAACGGCTACAATGGCCTTCATATATATGGCTTTCGCACACCCAAAAAACTAATTGGTTGGGAAGAGGTTGTAGCAAGCGTAAATTAGGTTGTTGCCGCCGAACTAGGGTGTTGTCAATAATAGACTTTGTCCCGCTAAATAAACTATTCACAGTTAAATTCGATTTCAACGTCAATTCATATTTCCCGTTGTCATATATATTGGAATGTTTCAATCTTTCAGAGAAACCCGAAACAAACGTTGTGGTTTTATAGATTCCGTCAGATTCAGTACCGCGTTCAGTCGGCTTGCGTCTCTGACCGTGATATCAGACTGTCTATAATTTTCCCGCGGAAACTATTCAATTTAAGGATTTCCACCATTTTTCCCTTATTCGTCTTGTAGAATTCAGCGTCACTTGTCCGCATAAATCTCTTAATGAAGTTGCTCGCAGTGTTAATAATTGTCCTTCTTGGGTGTTCGGAATGATAATACATCAATCGTCCCGATGCTGTAAATTTTTGATATCACTCCATTTTGAGAGCATTTCCTTGTCTGATAACCAAACTGTCAAAATATGGTAGCCTGTTGTACCTTTCCTCTTCGAGCGTGAATTGTAATTGTCCATTAAAACAATTCAATGCTGTCATCAAGTTGGCCACTTCAGTTCTTCTGATAACAACAACTAAATCTTCCACATATTTCGTCAAGCTTTTCGGCTTCTCTCCCAATGTGTCGAGTACTGTATCCAATAATACCTCCGTGATAATGTCAGATACAATTGGTGATGCTGGGGAACCCATGGGAATTCACTTCCTCTGTTCATAGAATCCCTCCTCATACTGGAAATAACGTGTGTCCTTAATGCAGAATGTCAAAATTTACATACAATCTTTAGGTGGTATATTCGTGTACATATTGTCCAGTTTCGTCCCAGTTATACTCTATAGTCCTTAGAGCTAGATTAATTGGTATGCTGGGGAATAAGTTAACCACGGAGAATTAAGTTATTATTTCATCCTCATCAGTGCATATGTTAAGAATCCTGGTCTTGAAGTCCACTGCGTCCTTTGTGTTGTATTTTGAATTCTTCGTCACGTTCTTAAGTATATCCAACACAAACTTGCATAGTCCATAACACGGTGTGTCGCTTGATGAACAAATGGGTCCCAAAGGATTAGGTAATCCGTATATTCTGGGTACAGTGTCAGTCAGGTTAATTTCCCTCTAATTTCCCTCTAATTTGTCATTTCCACTAATTTGTCATTATCCACTAATTTGTCATTTTTATACCGTATTCCTGTTATGGGATCTCTCCTTAAGCGTCTGTAGGTGCATATATTGCCCAGTATATTACCCATCTTCCTCTTATAACACCATGATGGAAACTATATAAAAGTGAAACTAGACACTGTCCATAGTAGTATAGTATACAACTGCATACTCAGGTTTTTTTTCGTGATTTTGTCTCATTTTAAAAGGTCTTTCAAATTTCTTACTTTTGCAAGTCCTACGATGACGATATGGAGACAAAATGAAATTGGATGGACCCTGCTTTAAAAAAAAAATTTTTTGTTTCAATTTAACAGGACGAAAAATATTTATCCTTGAATATCCTTGAAGATTTTTAATGAAATTGTCTTAGGAAACTATATTTTTAAGCAATAATGTATTTAAATTTTAATGCTTTTAGCTGCATTATTTTAGTATTAACAACAATTTCAAATTTCCCCCTAAAAAGTTAAATGTTATTTAATTAAACAGCAGTGATCATCCTCTTTCATATGGTACCTATATCACTATTGTACGACCTGTAAAATTACAAATATAAATTGCTCAAACTTGTATATCCTTTAAAATTTAAAAGTCCTTTAAAAAGAAGACAAGACAGAACACTGAGTATGCGGTTATACTACGTATGGTCTCTAGTTTCACATTTAAAGGATTTTTCAACAGAGACGCTACAAAAGTAAATCGATAGGGACAGCAAACGACGCCATATTTTTTCCCGCTCTTTTGACATTTCTCTTCAGTAAGGTTTGCCATTTCATCATGGAAAGATATACGAGCCAACAACGAGTCGAAATTATTAAAATTTACTACCGAAATTTGGAGTCAGTGGCCTCAACTTTAAGAGCGCTACGTCCAATTTATGGTCGTCATAATCGTCGTACCAGATCAACAATTGAGCGTCTAGTGGAAAAATTTGAATCCACAGGCACAGCACGAAATATTCCCGTGCCAGTGAGACAAAGAAGTGCCCGTAGTGTAGAGAATATTGCTACCGCTGAGGCTTCAGTTCAAGAAAGCCCAAATGTGTCTCTCACACGTCATTCTCAAGCGTTGGGCATCTCTGTGATGTAGTTGTGGCGAATTGTGCGAAAAGATCTTGGCCTACATCCTTAGAAGATCAAATTGACGCAAGAACTGAAGTCGCTTGACCACCATAAGCGTCGTATGTTCGTGAATTGGGCTGAGCAAGAACTTGAAAATGATTCGGATTTTCATCGGAAAATCATCTTCAGCGATGAGGCTCATTTGTGGCTGAATGGCTTTGTCAATAAGCAAAATATGTCAGACAGACAGCAGTCCACACGTAATCCATGAGTCATCATTGCATCCCGAAAAAATTGCGGTTTGGTGCGGTTTATGGGCCGGCGGCGTCATTGGCCGTACTTCTTCCGTGACGATCAAGACCGACACATTACTGTGAATGCGAATCGCTACCGTTCAATGATAACCGAATATTGTTGGACTTGGAGGATATGTGGTTCCAACAGGACGGCACCACAAGCCACACAGCGAATGCCACAGTCAATTTATTGGAAACCAAGTTTGGTGAAGGTGTTATCTCACGAAGTGGACCTGTCGATTGGCCGCCTCGGTCGTGCGATTTGACGCCGTTAGATTATTTCCTGTGGGGCTACGTCAAGTCTATGATCTATGCAAACAAGCCAGCGACGATTGATGAACTTCGTACGAATATCGAACGTGAAATTGCAGCAGTATCGGCCGATTTATGCTTGAAAACCGTCGAAAATTGGGTTCAGCGTCTGGACTTCTGCAAGCGTGTCCGTGGTGGCCATGCAAAAGAAATTGAGTTCCATACATAATGGTATCGAACGTACTTTCACAGGAATAAAGAATTTCATTGGTATCTAAAACCGCTTTAGTTTTATTTAAAAAAAAACTTTTGTAGCGCTCTTATTGAAAAACCCGTTATATGGTTTTGTTCATCGTTGACACAAAAAAGTTGACTTTTGTGTCACGGTGTAATCATCTAATCTCAATGTATTTTTTTGGAGAATATGGTTTTTTTAAAAATGGAAATTTTTTTAGAATTGGCACTTTTTTCAAGAATAGATGCATTTTTAAGAGTAGGTATTTATCTCAAGAAAAGGTACTTTGTTTCACAAAAAATCTACTCTTTAAAGAAAATGTAGTTTTTTCAGAAAAGGAAATTTGTTGTAAGAAAATATACTTCTGTAACAGAAAGTCTTGCTAAAGAAAATACTTTTTTTAAGAAAAGGTACTTTTTGTACGAAAATTTACTTTTTTTAAGCAAAGGTACTTCTTTAAGACAAGGTATTTTTTGTATAGAAATTGTACTTTGTTTGAGAATGTGAATAAGTATTTTTTTGAGAAAATTTCCTTTTTTTAAGAAAGGCATTTATTTAAGAATATGTTATTTTTTGAACTTCTTTCACTTTCGGTTTTCCAAATTTACTTTTTATAGGGTTAAAAACTACAATATATTCTAAATATTGGTTACAGGCTCCACCTAGAAAACTTCCCATTAAACAAGAAATTTACCAACATATGTTAGTCTAGACACAAACCAAAGCAAAAGTATCCAATATAGTTCATAATACTGGGTTGTATCATATTAGTGGTAATAAAAGTTATTTAATTTTATATCATTTACCCCAATCCCGCAACTTGCGATAAGGAACTTCGTTCGAATGAGGATTTAAGAATAACTAGACGATTTTTAGAACGAATATAATTTTTTGATACATATAAGGTGCATAATGTTAAGCACCTAATACATTGTGCATGTCTTAAGTTACACCGCTCTCACTTTGCCCATTTTCATCTTAAATATTTTTTATACTGTATAACTATTTTCAAAAGAAATGACTTCGATACCACTGTGCTATGCATCCGTATATATGTACATAACATGATTTTCATCAAAGCCTAAACTACGCGCATAATTCTTGGAAATAACAAGATTTCATTTTTAATCTTGACATACGAACAAACTTATAAAATGGTTTAATGGTATCAGCCGTTTGTGTTCCATATTGTGTCTCATTCGTATCGCGAGCAAAATGAGTCTGGGTACTTTTTAATGCAGGCCTATATATTCAAACAGTATTGCGAAATCAAGGCAATAATAAATCAATTCCAGGACATGAAGGAGGTGGGTGTTGGGAGAGGGGGAAAAATGAGTCCTTGTAAGTGATGAGTATGCGATTGTGGAGGCTTCAGTATATGACGAGATTGGCTTCTTTGTTACAATAGCGATTCATATGACTCTAATGATAACCAAGGTACAATATCACAATTTGCTTGGTGCACTGGTACCAAACCAACAAAAGGTGGAACACTTCAGCGAGAAGCATTATCTACGTACATCATTTGCGTTGTAGTAAATAATGCGCCGCATTCAGACACATTAACATCTCCCTTCTGTCATTGTTCTTCCTGTTCCCTGTCATACTTTGGTTGAATGGCTGAACAGGCGTGAAGAAAAGGTCGGGAGGGCGGGAAGTAACTTTTCAATAAATAAATCAATTAGTGTAAAATATGTTGAAAACATTTTATTTCTACCTAAAAGTTTCAAACAACAGCAGAATGTTGTTAAAAACTTTTTGTTGTTTTCCAACATAGCAATGACAACAATAAAACTACAATTCCAACATTGTCTAAACAAAAAATTAATTAAAAATGTATGATTTGGATGTAAGCGGGATATGACTTTGGTATCCCATCATAATAATTGTATTCCATATTATGTTATGGTGCCGGTTGTTGCCACCAATGTCTCATTATGTCGTTGCTCTCTATTGGCACATTTTGTACAATAGATTAATTATAGCACATAATTGCACATTTTAATTAGAAGCTAAAACTAAGCGTCAACCGCATGGGCGAAGAAACGCCAACCCAATAAATATAGAGTTTTGATTTTAATAGAGGTTAGGTCACTGTTGACACACTTAGCTCAATGTGCACTATTGTGGTACCACGGGAATTCAGGTTACATCCACATCGTTGTAACCTGTAAATTGGTATGGTGTATTTAACGGGGATCCACCTATATGATACCTCATCCCGATATTCCAAGATGAGTCTGCAAATGTGAGGTATGAATAGGAACCACTTTGTTTCTAATGTAATTTACGTTAACTCCGAGCATGTCTGTTAGATCCCAAAGCAGTAAGCACCTAACCTAAAGGCCCTAAAAAATGTCACCTACTCATACAAATGGCGGGGAACCCCGTTAACCTAGTGAGGCATTTCTGGAAATAATTCAACGGCTGCTCGCTCCACTCCAGACAAACTGTTACATACACTCACGCTGAAAAATTGGTATTTTTTTTTTGTTGTTTGGACGCAAATATAACGTATTTGTATAGTGTCGCAAATATAGTATACTTGCATTTAAACACATTGTGTTTGCTATTCAATATAACATGGTTGGGACACAATGATTAATAGATTATAATATATATGTATTTGTGACCCAAATGTGGATTTGTTTGTTGAAAACTGCTGAAAACACTGTTGTCTGTCACAATAAAGAAACAAACAGCAGCAGTTCATCAATTCACGAAAACAATGCTTGCCAACATGTACATGGTTCCTGCAATATGTTGCTGGGGCTCTTATTTTTGAGCGTGCATAGACGAGGCCAAAACAAAAATTTCCAGCGTTGTCAAACAGTGAGTTTTGATGCTACTAGACGTGATTAGGTACGTAGTTGTGGCCCCAGTAAAACCCTACCAAAACAGATCACAAGTTTAGGTATACATTTATAATATGGTATACAGTAAAGCCCGTTTATTTGACTGTTATTTGCGAATATCTTGCCTAACTGAAAAACAGTTATAATTTTGATTTTTGGAAAACAAACACTTAATTGAATTCTAGCACATCCCGCACATCGATCTTAGTTATTACTTATTATTACTTGCTGCAGGGCCTAGACTCACCATTTTATAATAGGATCTAAAACCTACATTCGCTTGAGCGATATGAGTCACTTCCAATCGCGTCTATCTAGCATATAGTTTGAAAAGTTTGTCTAAAACGTAGGCATGGATTTCATGTACTCCAATTCTGGACTGGGTTGCCGCAGATCCGTTTAATCAGTAGTACTCCCATGATGGGAGTAGTACTCCCATGATATGAACGATTTAGGCGGATTGCTGAGGTTGCTACCATTTGTCTATTTGCCAAAGTCTTGTTAGTGTTTGTACAAAGGACTACCGTGATATACACCATTGCAATTCTCTGGTCACTTAGGTAAGTAGATTTTTCCAGTACCGGCCACCAAACAACAAGATTGTAAAACCATATAGGTTGGGCAACAGCTGTGTATAGCCAGCAAATTTTTTTCGGGAATAGGCTCTATGGTCACTGAGTCCAGGGCCACGGTGTATTTACTGATTCTATTCATAGTGTTAGGCTAGAATCTACGATTTTAGTCGAGAATCACACGTAGATAGATTGAATTATCCTCCAGTTATATTTCGCAACCAACTACCGGCAATGACCCTGTATACGGAATTTTCTGGTTCCTCGGAATGAGAGTGATTTTATGTTTCTCCAGATTTAATGTCAACCCATTCAATGTGACCCACTTATAGAGCCTCCTCATTAATCCGTGAACCATGTCGTTGTCTACGGAAGGATATTTACCCTGGTCTACAATTGCCGTGTCGGTAGAATATTCCAAGACTTTTCGTACCGATCCCTCTATCTCAAGTCAAATATAATGCAGTCCTAAATTCCACGCAGCCGGTTAGAAGATTCCCTCTCGAGGTAACCCTCTGCTCACATTCCTGGTTAAGGTTGTTTGGAACAACGGTTACAAACATGTAACTGTTTTATCACCAATATATACAAATTATATATCTATATCCATAACATGATATTAATTGTGATTAAATATTTTCTCACTAATTTTGTCATTTATTTGAATCGGGATTCCTCTTGATTAACCTCACACAATGTTCAGTGCTTACAAATGTATGTGCTACAATGCGAGTACTCCATGAATAACTTCATTTCCCTCTAACAATAAAATTGCAACTTTGTTCTGCATTTAATTATGAAAAAAACAATCAACGTTTTACTGTTGTGAATTTCACAGAAATCAGTTTAATTAAAATGCAAATTCGGACACTGCAGTAAAACACTCATTCGCAATGACAAGAGTGTGAAAAGTAAAGAAGAGACAACAAAGAACGCACAAATCTTTAATAAAAAATAACGGTATAAAATTTAAGTTTAAATAAGTATTTTTTATATCATATGTAATTGTTGCTGCTGCTGCCTGACAACGAAGGCGTTATGAAAAGGAATATATCAAAAATGCCACAATTATCTGAGATTTATAGGGGCTACTTCGAAGAGTGATAGATATAAAAATATAACAAGAGTTAATATTTGTATAAAATTAATTTTATGAAAAAAATGGTGCCCTGTCATAGAGAAACACTGAAAAATCTTTTGCCCATTTCTGGTCCTAATATTGCAGCTTTATGTACCGAACTCAAAAATACTGTTGTGCTTTTTAAAATGCAAAAAACAGTACGATAGCTCAATTTCGATGGCAAAAGTTATTGGGGTGAGGAAAATTTTCCTCCCTGTGACGATGCTTTTCCATTCAGTGTGTAATATATTCTCCCAAACATATTCTGCAGGAACCATGTATATGTTTGGAACACATTTCAAACATTCATATGTTTGCAAGTCCTAAACTCACTTATATTTAAATGCAACCATTACTATGTTAATTTGCAAATGGCTTAACTTTACGTGGAGCCATTCGTGTGTTTCCTCATAAAAGAACGATTGGCGATGAAATTAAAACGCAACAGATCAGTCAGCATAACCACTCAACTCATTTGAATATACATTTAGGAATATTTATGAATCACTGATTGAAAGAACAATGCAACAATACAGTACACTGTAACAAACTTAACTTAGGCTGAGAACACACTTTCTTTCTCCGCATTGTAGTATTTTTCTCTTGACAGAGCATAACGATAAAAGCAATAAACTGTGTACCAAACGCAGCTGTATTTGTATCACAAACAAACGTATATTTGGATTACAAAAGCATATATTATAACGTATTAATCACTATGTCTTAAATATGTAATATTGAATAGCAATTTTTTTCACTAACCGGAGACAACATGATCTCTTACAGCCTTAAAGGAAATTACAACTTTAAACATAACGAGGAACTAAGACAACTAAACTTGAAAACCAAAACAGAACGAGGCAACTACAATTATAATAGTTCGTTCTATAAATAGAACTTTCAAATCTTCTGCATCAGTGCGTGTAAGTACGAAATCAATGTGTAAGTAGCGACAACCAATCACTCTGCACACAATCAATAAATGTCTTCGGTTAGTGACTTGTGTAAATACACACTGCTGAAGATGATGCTTCACAAACATCGAAACGATCGTCCAGCGAATGTGAGTTCAACTGTCACCCGCGGCATTTACATTTTTTTCACTAACCGGAGAAAACATGATCTCTTATAGCCTTAAAGGAAATTACAACTTTAAACGCAATGTGTTTGGGCACAAGTATACCATATTTGCGCAAATTTTTAAAAACACCTTATATTTACATCCAAACGAGAAATAAATATAGATTTTTCAGCGTATACTGACACCCATTTGAGAAGATAATCTCCTGGTCGAAACACTGGGGTTGCTCTGTATGGCAACAGAGAAAGTAGTTTTCTCTGTTCGAATGGAAGGATGTCGATTATAAGCCCTTTTAGTGACTCTCCAATGCTCTGCAAAATTATTCACTAGTCTCGTAATGGTCGAACTACTTGGAGGATCGCCGCTAAACGTGCGCCAGTATTCTCTATGAACCAAAACTAAACACTGAAAAAATTTTATTTTTTTTTTTTGGATGCAAATAGAATGTGTTTGTAGCTTGGCGCAAATATAGTATACTTGTGTCCAAACACGTTGTGTTTTCTATTCGATATAACATGTTTGGGACACAATGATTAATAGGTTATAATATATGTATTTGTGACTCAAATTTGGCCTTGTTTGTTGAAAGCTGCTGAAAATACTGCTTTCTGTCACAATGCAGAAACAAAAAACAGCAGATCTTCAATTCACGAAAACAATACGTTGGTGGGGTCATTATTTTTCAGCGCGTACAGACTCCAATGCGTGATAGCGGCCTACAACTCAAATTCTTCTTTCAGTGTCCCAGTTTTCCATTTTTATTAAATCCTAGAATCAGTCTACTAAAACCAAAAAAAAAAATGCAAATTACTTAGATGGGAAAAAAGTAATCAAGTCACTTTTGGTAGCGGCTTTTATCAGCCACGGTGCATAAGATTATGGACGTTTTTTCTTGAGAATAAGGCCGTAGAAAATATTGCATCAGCTGAAAAAATTTAGAAGTTTAGCGTAGTGAGCACGAGCTAGGGTTATGACATATGGCACACTACGTAGTGTCGCTAGTTTAGTGGATGATAAAATACGACAAGAAATATATAGTTTTCATTGTCTACGTTAAACAATATTTTAAAATCTATGACAATAACCCTGGCATCAAATGAGATGCACTTGAATTTCATCGGTTTTTGACACAGAAACAAAAGAAGTCATGCAAGTTAAGAAAAAAGATCCTGTAAAAAACGGCACCGGATAATTAAATGGATGTTCTTAGCTTACCGCGCTTTAGCATTGCATACTTAGTCAATTAAGCTTTCAAAAAATGTTCCTTATTAAATGCAACTCCCGTCGTTTGTGCATTATTCGACCGTTATTTCGCAGTATTACTATGACTTACTTACTTAGAGGACCACTGAGTACCCAGTATTGCTAGGGGCCTTACATAAACAAGTGAACATAATTCTACAGAATCGATGTTTCGTTTTTCCCCTCCCGGTGACAACATCAAACTATTTTCCGATGTCATTCGAATATGACTTCGAAAACCTCTCGCGCTTGTTCGTCTTGATTCATTCCACTGGCATGTTCTAGCCAGCGTAGTCGTATTATCTTTATTCGATAACTACGTCGATGTAGGGACGTCTATTATTGTACCCTAATTTTTTCGGGTATTTTTTTTCTCTCGTAAGCTACCAGGGCTGTTTCGTCGTAATGCGATACGACCCAGGAATCTGCACCATAAAGCAGGACAAGTTGTATGAGTCGGATATAGCTGTATCTTCATTTCTTGGCAAAGGGCTTTATCTCGAAGTAAAAAACTCAAAGCAAAGGATACAGATATTCAAGAACAGAATGATTGGAAATGTGAACGGAACTTATACCAAATTTGAATTTAGTTCTGCATTTCATAATAACGTTGGCTTGATAACACAGTGCAACATGAAAAAATATAACCACATACGGACACCACTACGTGAGAAAAGACCAAACAAAAGACCCGTGTCTCCCAGTTTTGACCAAACTCATGCACTTGTTTTTATGGGCCGTCAAAGATTTGGGGCCTCGGAGTCATTTTTGCAAAAAAGTGATCATTTTGGCAGGCTCATATCTTGCAAACCGTTCGGAATTTTGATGTACCCCCTGAGGAAAAGTTGTAGCTCTTATCATAAACAAACTTCATCTTCAAGATCAGAGTCGCAAAAAACTTTAAAAAATTCGATTTTTTTATTTTTCCCCTGTTCAGCTCCATAGGTAGCAAACCGTTCAAAATGCAAGGACACAATCAACTACAAGAATGTACCTAAGATCTCAGTAAACAACTTTCTAGAACATATGAATTTCCAAGGAATGATTCTTAACACCGTTTACTTCAACATTGAGATACCATGATATCCCACCGACCGCACCAGCACAGGCAAAGCAATAAGCTCAGCACACGCAACAAGGGACGCAGCACACACTATAAAAGCGACACGACGCTCACATCGAGGGCTTACACAGCGCGACGTCAACGAGAGCTCAGCGGTGAAAGTTATAGAGAAAGTGCTACAGCACAATTCGCACACAACATTGGCAATTGACAATTTCAATATACAGTTTGAAAATATTGATATATTTTGCTACGTTTGCGGTCATCAAATGAGAAAAATAAGTTCTACAAGATTTCCAAATTAAAAGAATATTTTAAGTAGAGAGTTTAAGAGAGCATATAAATTGTTTTTCGACGAAGTAGAGTTAACAGGATTATGATGAAACCAGTTGCCTATGCATGCGTAAATTATACATGTCGTCTAAATCGACATGCTCACAATAACAACATTTATAAAGCAACTGTTACAGCCACACTACCAGTGCTTGCACCTGAAAATTGTGTATCACCAAGGCCGCCAACTCCAGATCGTAGGACAGATTTTTTCAATCTGTCGAACCGAAAACCTTCCATTCTTTATGACAAGAGCTACAACTTTCCCTCAGAGAGTAAATAAAAATTCCGAACGGTTTGCAAGATATGAGGCTGACAAAATGACCACTTTTTTGCAAAAATTACATCTGGGTCCAAAATCTTTGGGGGCCCATGAATTTTTTTTGGTCTTTTATCACGTAGTGGTGTTCGTATATGGTTATATTTCAATGACTTAAAAAATTATACATCGAGTAATTTATTACCGCATTAATACAGGACTTGCAACCAAGATACAGTAGCAAGACTCATCCTTAACTAAACGCAAGTTAGTGAAATCTATTTAGCAGGTGGTCCAACAAATAACTACAGTCTGTATCATAAATTGTATCACTCCTCTCATATTCCCTCCACACCTCTACTACTATTTATACTCTGGTCTTGAATTTGAGTTGCTGTCCCCACTTCTGTGTCACTTTCTGTTGTGACATCTTGGTAGTACGTATTGTATTTAAATTGCACTCTTTGTCTTATTTGTGTCTGTGTCTGTCAGTTCTTTAGAACGAACGAATGAATGGAGTGGACAGTCATTTAATGCCAAATTAAACAATAAATATGCAAATGTATAAAATGATACTATAAATTTGTATCCGGAAACCGGAAATGCAGCACAAAATCACTGTTTAACTGTATTTAAAATTCAAACAGATTTCCCAGCAATAATTGTGATATATATACACATGTATAAGTATAAACAAATTGATAAATGTCATTTAAGTTAAAATGCTAAGAAGAAAAAATTCATTGAATTTCTAAATTGAATTATATACGTAACTTAAAGTAATTTTACATTAAAAATATGATAATTTTTAGCTAAACCATAAACATTAAGTCGAAAAACTAATAAGATATAATTTTTATCTCACATTCATGGGGGTTACTCATACATGTAACAACAAAATCCGTACAGATGTATGAACCCACCTACAAGCATTTAATGGCGGAAATTACAAATTTCAGAATGCATAAATAATGAGTCCGACTCAATATGGACCACTTAACTCGTATTTCCCCTATCCCCAGTGCAACAGAAAATTTCAAGGATTGTAAAATTGTATGTTGAACATGTTAATAGGAGGATGATTCCACTTCATATGTATATTTTTTTCTATTTATACTATAGACATGTATATATATCCGTGCTCATGAATGAGTCGGTGTAGTTAAATTCAATTACATATGTGAATAGACGAAAATGGGATGCGATGCACAGTGGTTTAATATGAAAACACTTTTTAAATTGTTTTAAATCTAGATTGATACTTTTTAAAGCTTGTTCTAATCAATTTATCCCATGGTTTATATGAATACAATTGAAATTTATCAGGATTTTCCCTTACCTGCAAAACTTTTACCGTATCCAAATATTGTAGCAGTATCATGGTCCAGTCTGGTTGAGAGCCCAGCCATAATAAAGGAAAAAGTTACGTCATAGAAATACATATAACGGGTTTTTCAATAAGGACGCCACAAAAGTTTTTTTAAATAAAACAAAACCGGTTTTAGATACCAATGAAATTCTTCATTCCTGTGAAAGTACGTTCGATGCCAATATATATGGAACTCGATTTCTTTTGCATGGCCACCACGGGCACGCTTGCAGAAGTCCAGACGCTGAACCCAATTTTCGACGGTTTTCAAGCATAAATCGGCCGATACTGCTGCAATTTCACGTTCGATATTCGTACGAAGTTCATCAATCGTCGCTGGTATGTTGGCATAGACCATAGACTTGACGTAGCCCCACAGGAAACAATCTAACGACGTCAAATCGCACGACCGAGACGGCCAATCGACTGGGCCATTTCGTGAGATAACACCTTCACCAAACTTGGTTTCATATAAATTTATTGTGGCACTCGCTGTGTGGCTTGTGGCGCCGTGCTGTTGGAACCACATGTCCTTCAAGTCTATATTATCCAATTGGGGCCAAAAATATTCGGTTATCATTGAACGGTAGCGATTCGCATTCACAGTAATGTGCCGGAAGTACGGCCCAATGACGCCGCCGGCCCATAAACCTCACCAAACCGTAATTTTTTCGGGATGCAATGATGACTCATGGATTACGTGTGGATTGATGTCTGACCAATAACGCATATTTTGCTTATTGCTTATTTACTGAAGAGAAATGTCAAAAGAGCGGGAAAAAATATGGCGTCGTTTGCTTTCCCTATCGATTTACTTTTGTAGCGTCTCTGTTGAAAAACCCGTTATGTATAAGTATTTATATGTCAATCAACTAATTCTTCTCGTTGGAAGTGGTCTGGTGTACAGTTTCATAACCACAACGATTGTGTGTTAACTAAGAGGAAATAATGACCAACACATATTTCATTGATGTGTATAATATACTTCATTGCTCTAACGAATATTCTCCATTGATGCTATGTAAATATATACAGTACTGCAACTCTCGTTATGCACATCTTCTCGATTATCGCAACGCTTACATCAAAAGCATTGTATACTTAGTCAACGAAGATTTTAAAAAGATTTACCTCAGTAAATGCAACTCCAGTCATTTTTGTATTATATGGCTGTTATTTCAAAGTACACCTACATACTAAGAGCCTCTACCTATCGGTATCAAAGTGCACAGGTTAGTAAAAATATGACATTTGCATGGTGAATAAAATTTCACTAGCCCATGGGACATGGATGGAAATATTTGACGTTTAACAAAATCACACCAGCAGACATACAAGTTGTGTAAAGCGAAACCGAAACGCCGTCGCCCCTGCTATTTTTATTGCGCTGAGGCGCCGCCAAAGTTTTATAGATACTAATTTGGATTACAATGACTCAACCAATTTTAATGAAAATATTTGTGAAAATATTTGTAAATGAAAACCAGTATTACTTTGATTTTTTTCTTATAGTATTATTATTGCATACTTTCAGGATTTCGTGGTTTACTGTTTGAAAGTTCTACCAATTCGTTTTGTTGTTTTGTTTTATTGCATACCTTTAGACATAATATGCCAATGGAGTGTGTGGCAAAGATATCTACAGTCAGGGACGTATATGAGGGTTGTTTTCTTTCTTGTTGGCTTTAGGACAGTCATGCCCATGTAAAGTGTGTTGGCTTGAATGGAAGATATTATGATATAATTACGGCGAAAGAAAGTGGGCGTCGCTGGATGTGTTGGAAGTGTAGGAAATTCGAACTTGACTTTTATAAGCTGAAAGGCAGAGAAAGGATTTTACCCTATAAATTCTGATTTTGTCTCTATTAGTTTGAAACATAAATCGTTTAAGGATATGTTTGATACTGTTAAATGGCCTGAGGACATCTCGTTATCTGCAAGGCGAAAAAACAGTTTCTAGTGATGTAATTCAATTGTGCCAGTAACTCCTAACTTGGATAATATGGATAGTCTTTTCTGATCTCCGAAACAGTCGTCGTCTGTTGTTCCTTCATCCACAGAAGTCAGGGAGCGTAATCGTTATGAGTTATATTATAAAAATGATATATTAATGATTATATTATGAGATTTAGGGTTTTTTTCAATGGTAATGATTAATTTTGGGCAATATTACAAAAGTCAGCCTATAATCATTATTTTTTCGCAAAAAAATCATAAATAATTATTTTTGTTTTTTTTAGAAGATTCAAGTAATTTAAAAAAATTTAGTACCATAATAAACAATAGCAATTTATATTTTTGTATATATGTACATTGTCCCCATATCGGTCTCTGGAGTGTATTTAATAAACATCTATGCTGCATTTTTACAGTCTTATAAGTACAATACTAAAAAAAAACTGCCATTTCTTAAAAAAACTTTCCTTTAAAAAGAACCTTCTCTTATAAAAAATACCTTTTCTTACCAAAATTCCTTTTCTTAAAAGTACCTTTTGTTAAAAATAAAATAGTACCATTTATTTTCTTGAGATAAGTAGCCTTTCTGAAAATAAGTAAATTTTCTTAAACCATAACCTTTTCCTAAAAAGAGTGCCACTTCTTTAAAAAGTACCTGTTCTTAAAAAAGTACTTCTTTGTTAAAAATATTCATACTCTTATGGCTATTTCTTACAAGAAGTACATCTTCTTAAGAATAGTACTTTTCCTTAACAAAACATTGGCTTTTAATAAAAGAAGTACCTCTCTTTAAAAAATGATCTTTCGGGAAAATATGAATTCTTACAAAAAGGACCTAAAAATATACTTTAAAAAAAAAATTATCTTTTTAAAAAAGTTTTTCGTTTACAAAAGGTAAATTTTCTTAAAGATCCATTTAAATTATCGTATTTTTCAACGGGCGGCTTAGGCGTGTTGAAACTAACTAGTACATAATATATAAAGAAAGGAACTTCGTTCCAACCGGGTGTCCCCTGACACCTCATGTGATTTTGTTCACCATAGTACTGTCATACCGATTGGCACAGGCCCCTAGAAGGCCACCGACAAGCCAGGAGGGTTAGTCGCCTTATATAAACAAATTAACGTAATTCTACACAATCGATTTTTCGTTTTCTCATCCCGTTGATGACATCAAAATATTCTTCGTTGTCCTTCGAAAACCTTCCATTTGATTTCTAGGCTGATATTATTGGTTTTATATTGTATATGATTCCATCTGAAATTATTTTTTAGGAGAATATTATTCTATTTCTCATGAACTAAATAGATCTTGGTTTTCCTGAGTTTATCAAGGATTTGTTGTAATGTGAATATCTGGTCGGTCGTGGTTATTCTGGGTCGGTTTAAAGTCACACCGATAAGGTCCAAATGGACCTTGTGTACAACGTATAAAAGACTTGTGCCACAATTGTTGAAACATATACTCATTATATTTTTGAGGTGGAAAACTCCCAAAAAACTAACAATTATAGGTCTGTATTTTCAATGACTTCTTTTATCGCTGGGTCAACGGTTTTCGACGCCCGAAACCGGAGTTGAAAATGTGTTTCAAAAATTGGTTTGAGCGTATGCAAAAGTGCAGTGATCTTCACAGAGAATATTTTAAAAAGCAGTAAAACTATTTCCAATGATAAATGATTATTTTTGTTGCTCGATCCGAAATATAAATAGCAAATCGAAACGTTGTTCATGATAGTAATATTGAGGGAAAACAAATCCAATTTCCATGCGACTTGCAACCGCTTTTGAAGAATCAGCCTCAGTTATTATATGTTTGCCTGTCAGTTTTGGTCTCAACCTCAATCGTTCGAACGTTCCATATCGTTACCTTAATTCTATAAAGGTGTAGGTACATGATGAGAGAAAGGCTTTTAAAAGTCAACATTTTAGTAATTTTAAAAATGTTTAAATTGAGTTTAAATTAATTACACTGTGCAACAGTGTGTTTCGGGTCTCAACCAAACCAACAAGTTGTGAAAGCACTTGGACGTGGTATCACAAAACCATGTCGGTTTTTCCCTACACGTAACAATTCTCTTTTACATTTCGAAGAAAATTTAGGAGGTGAGTAAGGGCCCTATTTCAGATTTTACATCCATAAATCGTAAACAGCTCGAAATATTGCGTTACAACCTTTGGCAATATTGTAGCTATGTTTCCATTTCACAATTCCCTCTAATATATTTCCAAGGAAAAGTACACTATTAATCGATTATTTCACGAAACGTCATGAAAAGTTTCACATATTTTATATATTTTGACGTTTCTAGCCTAATGGTAAATAAATTGCGGTAGATGTGTTCCAAAGAAGTGTAGCTTATAAATTTCTTGATAACTTTTCTAAATACACTAATCAACAAAAATTATATTTATTTATTTTAAAGATGCTACATATTGTCACAGGTTGTAATGCAATGTTTTAAGCTGTTTACGATTTATTGAAAAAAATTTGAAATAGGGCCCTGACACACCTCCAAAATTTTCTTCGGCCTGTGAAAAAAAAATTTTTACGTATAGGGGCTAAATCGAGCGGGGGTTTGTGATACCACGTCCAAGTACTTTCACAATTTTTTTGTTTGGTTAAGTCCCGAAGCAAATTCCTTTCATTTGCGTCACAGTGTTATTGGAGACAATTTTTCTGTTGAGTTTTTTTATTTTTTCCTATTCAGTGTTCCAGCGTTTTCTATCGGAATATGTAAAAACAGCGATGACCTATTGGAAATAAGGTAACGACATAAAGATGATGGGACATTGCCTTACCAGTGGCGTGGGAATCAGCACATCTCAAATGAGCGACCGTGAAAATCTTCAGAACTGGGGACATCTGCTGGTTAAAACCACGACGGCAACAATTATACCCTCATTTAAAAATGTTAATATCATAATTGTCTTAGAATTAAAACCGTCAGGTTTGAAATGAATAGAATTATGATTCCCTAACCGAATTGAAAATGGATTCGAAAATCATGAGAAATTCGGTTGCACTAACCTCTTTTTCGTAAATGCAGTTGATGCAATCGAAATCGGTTGTTGCAACCGAAATCGTGGTTTGCGACCGAAATCGTTGCCACCGAATAGTTGATAAATTAGGTTGGTGTAGCCAAACTGAGGCCACATTTGGTTGTTGCAATCGTAGTTTTTAGAAATTTAGTTAATACAACGGATATAACTAGAAATTTAGTTTTTCAGATTCAGTTTCAGATTTTTCTCAGGTTCGAAATGCATAGAATTATGATGCTCTAACCGAATTGAAAACGAATTCGTTAGTACCAGCAAAAATCATGAGAAATTGAGTTGCACTAACCTCCTTTTTCATAAATGTAGTTGGTGCTATCGAAATCGGTTGTTGCAACCGAAATCGTGGTTTGCGACTGAAATCGTGGCTTACGACCAAGTTGGTACCAGAATTTGATAGGTGCCACCGAATAGATGAGATATTTGGTTGCTGCAGTTAACCTCAGGCCACATTTGGTTGTTTCAATCGTAGTTATTATAAATTTAGTTAATACAACGGACATAACTAGAAATTCAGTTGTCACAGCCGAATCAATTACAAAGCGAATATTGTCCATTTTAATTTAATTTGTGGTGGCTACATTCAGTCGTAACAACCTCAATTTGGTTGTGGCAACCGCAAATCGGTTACAACAGTCGAACTAACAGTTGCTAGAACCTCTTTCCAAATAATTAGTTCTATGATTGTAGGGTAATGTTGTATGGAATTTCCATTAAATCAAACACAATTTAAACCAGTACACAACTAATTACACCGACTAGAAGAATATATCTTCTAAATTGCATATCGACAAAATAGGGCAAGACAAATATGTTGAATTTTTGAATTTTATTTTGTATAAATAAATAAATAAATATGTTGTATGTTTTATTGGTTTAACAGAGTTCGCGTCTTAATATGTTAGTTGTTCTTGAAATAATTATTTTGATTCTATTTTCACCCAGTACAGTTTGATTCTTCTACCATTGAATAATAAAACCACTGTGACTATCAACTTCATCTATCGCTCCATACTATCGACATCCCTGTCCGTCCATTAACCCTATTTAAAAGACAAACAGTTTTATTGGATATATTAAGCCGGGTTGTCGGAAGAACACATGCAAACTGAACTCATCGCATTGTGTCAGCTTTTACTCTAAATGAGATTTGGAGTTGATGTTGCTACGTTGATGCTGTGGCAAGTCGTAGTTGCAACATGTATTTGAGCTAAACGCATGTATGTACGTGTGTTCAGTTCTGTTAATAGTCGTGTTTTCGTTGCTTATGGCGATTTTATTTCTGAGATTGAATAATGTTTTCTCAACTTTGCACTAAAACTATCCTTATTGTGTTTGTGAAAAAAGTGCAACTCTACTTTAATGTTTTGTGTTTTCCTTTGAGAATGTTTCCCTCACGAAGTGCCAACGTTTTGCATTATCTGCCCTATCGGCGAGGATGTTTCCCAATGTGTTCGTTGTCCTCACTAAGCTAAATTGTCTACCTTTTTGTGTGGGAGCTCATCTATTTGAAGCGGCTTCAGGCTTATGAAGTGGTCGAAATAGTATAGTATATAGTATAGCGGGGATAATGTAGCGGGATAATTAATACAGGGTGCGGCTAAAGTAACTATATGATTTGTTTTTTAAATAACTATTGAATGGAATGAAAAAAACAAAAAAATTTATGATAAAAAGAAAGTTTATTTTATGTTATTTTTTTACATTAATTATGAAAAATAATATCAGTTAAATGAGAACCGATTTCTCTAACGCAAAAATGTGCTCTTTTTATGGCATTTTCCATAACTTTGTTGAGTGCAACAATATTTTCGGCCGATCTGCCAGTTCAAGGTCTGCCCGTACGTCTTAAATCTCCGACAGTCCCATATTCAGCAAAATTATTCACCAACGAACGAATGGTTGGACCCGTTGGAGCAGTTCTTACACCATAAAATCTTCTGTATGCACGTTGAGTATTAATTATCGAACGATGATTTTCAATGAATAGAAAAACAATCTTAGTTCTTTGCGCAATTGTATAGCGTTCCATTTTTAAATATTCTCCCAAGTTTAATTTCTGAAATAGGAAAAAAGAAAAAGTTAAATACTCACAAGCAAAGAAGTTACAATTGTTTTACATCATATAGTAACTTTAGCCGCACACTGTACATACAAATAGTTTTGGATTCAGCCTGTACGTTAACATTTCCCATACGATTAACTAACGACTTATCACATATAAGAGCTCGATATAGACCTTGTCAAAAGGCTACCGGGCTATTGTAGTGTTTTTCAGGCAGAAGTCATGGCAATTGGAGAGGTGCTTTTGACTGGAACGAAACGTCCACACCGTCTGGGGTCTGTATTTCTGTCCTTAATAAGTGCCAACAACTGCCGCGCATTTCTAAGTGAGATGTCCAGGTAGTTATATATTCACCTTGTATGTGTGCCGGGGCACAGGAACATTCCCGGGAAATGTAGAGTAGATGAGCTGATCAGATTAGGAACTACCTTACCTGTTTCATTGAATATGAAACATGTGGGTATGCATCTCTCTACACCCAACATACTTTTATTGACTATTTTACAACCTGACGTCAAACGTCTTACACATATTAATTAGACAAACAAATTAAACAAATTCCAACATATTCTTCTAACTGGCTCTATCCTTCGCCTTTTCTCGCCAGTTGGTAACACCAAGGATACGAAGGGATTCTTCTGCCTGGTTTTCCCAGCGGAGTATTGGTCGTCCTCTTTTCCTGCTTCCATCGGGTACGTTATCGAAAACCTTTCGCGCTGGCTCATCTTCATAGCCTAGCCAACGCAATTGGCGTAATTTGATTCGCCTAGCTATATCCACGTCAGAATATAGGCTATATAACTCTGCGTTCCAGCGACGTCGGTACTCATCGTTTTCTCTAACAGGACCAAACATTTTACGGAGAATTTTTCTCTCGAAAACTCCCAGGTGTTTTTCATCCGCTTGCGACATGGCCCAAGTTTCGGAGCCATATGTCAAGACAGGCTGCTTGCTGAGTCCAAAAAGCATCTATTTACGAGCACAATTCTCCTATCTATCTCCAGGCTACCGTTGTTGTCCTTGTTCCGGCGGATCCAAGGTAGACAAATTCATTTACCGCTTCGAAATTAAATCGGTTGTCAACGTTCACTTGCGGACCAGTAGAGAGGTTTCTCTAGTCACTGACACCATCAATTTTGTTTTGCCCTCATTAACAGCAAGACCCACCTTCACTAATTCCTTTTCGATTCTTGAAAATGCTGCAGTAACCTCTCGCAAATTTCGCCCAATGATGTCTATGTCGTCAGCATACGCCAGCAACATATGGCTTTTCGTGTTAATGGTCTTGTTCGTATTTACTGCATCCTTTCTCATTATTATCTCCATTAAGATTTTGAAGAGATTGCACGAAATTGTGTCGCTTTGTCTCAGTACTCGCCTGGTACAGAATGTTTCAGTGAGGTCTTCCCCACTTTCACTGCTGATTTGGTGTTCGTCAGCGTCATACTACACAGGTATAGCTTCTTACAGTTTCCCCCGTATGGGGCTATCGAAAGCAGCTTTGTAATCGACAAAGAGGTGGTATGTATCGAGTTGCTTGTCGTGGGTCTTTTCCAGGATCTGACGTGAATATTTGATCAGTCGTGGACTTGCCTGGTCTAAAACCACACTGATAAGGTCCAGTCAGGATTTCAATAAGTGGCTTTAGTCTTTCACATAATACGCTCGACAAGACCTTATACGCGATGGATAAAAGACTGATACCGCGATAGTTGGAACAGACACACCTGCCTTAAAACGTTCAGCAGGAAGGCCATCTGCACCAGCGGCTTTATTATTCTTAAGGCGGGAGATCACCGTTCTAATCTCGTCTTGGTTGGGGTGGGGGAGGTACACTATCTTCCACTATCATTACTTCCTGAACTTCAGTGGAAGAATACGAGTAGAGTGCTGAAAAGTGGTCTCCCCACATTTTGAGCACACACTGCTTCTCAGTCACCAGATTACCATTCTCGTCCTTGCAGGACGGATTCACCATTCATCCTGCACATCTCGGTTCTTTCACTCTCTCTCTGTTCACACTGCCATTTTTCCTCATAAATAGTTGGTTTCCCTCCCTTCTCAGCTTCTTGTACCGCTCATTCGCAGCACGCGTTGTAACTGACTATTTCGTTGCCATACGTACAGAGTCTTTTCATCAGTTGCAATGCGACATTCTTCGTCGTACCATGGCTTATCCTTCTGCGGTTTTTCATAGCCAAGTTCAGACCTTGCAGCCGTTTCCAAAGAGTTGGAGATGTGCTTCCACTGCGCATCTTTGTCTTCGGCAGGGAGGGGTATTCTTCTCTAGCAGGAGAGAGAGCTTCTGTCGGTAGGACGTTAATATCTCCGGTATTTGTAGCTTATCAATATCCAACTTTTCCTGTGTTCGGCTTCGCACGTTTTTCGCCCTGCTCAGTATTGTGCGAACTTTCGCAGCCACCAGGTACTGATCCGAGTCGATATTGGCACCTCGAATCCCACGTACATCCATTACACTAGAAGAGTGCCCACCATCCATTACCAAGCGATCAATCTGGTCCTTCGTCCGCTGGTCAGGAGATATCCAGGTCGCCTTATGAATGTTCTTTTGCTGGAATAGTGTGCTACTACTTTGCAGCGGCGAAGTCTAGGTCTATCTCTGCATGCAAGCAGAATTGCAGAATCACCAGGCAAGTACTTTATAGTCAAGTTATAACCTGAATAATATGCTAAACTTGATATTCCTTTGTAGATAAGATATCTCCATGCTAGTAGAAGTGATCACTAGAGCACATGATTACTGCAGAAACTGTGGAGATGAAGACAAATGCTATTGTCGTCCTTTTGTATAAGTAGGAGGAACTATCTGGGGTATCAGAAATCTGGATCTAACGCACATTCAGCAAGCAAAACATAATGATACTAGGGCCTTTCTGCAGGTTAGTAGTTCAATATATTTTAAATATCAAAGGGCGTTTTTGAATAAATTTACGAAGCCCTTCTTAAATATATAAGAGACAATATATTTTATATGCGTCCAGCGATATTTCTAGCTGACTATGAATAAGGCATTCGACAAGCTGATAATTAGTTTCCCCCCAAACAAAAAATTGTAGATGCTGGTAAGTGCAATAAGGATGATCGATTTAATTACACTGTGCGTCA
Source organism: Phaonia tiefii (assembly GCA_963931995.1). Lineage (NCBI taxonomy): Eukaryota > Metazoa > Arthropoda > Insecta > Diptera > Muscidae > Phaonia > Phaonia tiefii. The sequence continues at coordinate 319,868,534 of OZ008367.1, read as the reverse complement.
GCCAAAAACAGCGGAGGTTTTGACTCGTCACGTGTAGGAATCGAGATATATGGATTTGAATTTATTAAGTATCATGTAGGGGAATTTGTCACGTTTGAAGCTCTTTTTTTTACATAACTCGAGAAAAACTAGTCCGATTTTGCTGCAACAAATTTAGAAACAATTACAATTCCTTTAATCTACTGATATACTGTTTCCCTACATAATCAACAGTTGCACTGTTATAAATAAATGTCTAAAGAAAAAAATACTATTTTGTTTAAAAAATTTAATTTTTTTATATTTAAATAACATGAAAAATTCAAAACGGGTAAAAGTGTCAAGTCTTATTACTTTCACGTAAAGTCACATAAACTGTGAACAAATTGAGACATAGATCATGAAATGCATAAATTTATTTTGGTGTGTTTGCTCCCTTTACTTTGTTGGATGGTGGTTCGCACTCTTGTTCGGAGGCTGTATCGGATGAGGATCTGTCTTCATCAGGAAAAAAATAGATTGTTTTTAATTAGTCGGTTAACTTAAATTTTGTGACCTACCATCTTTAAATCTACATAGACGGACTACTGATGTTGAACAGTGCAATTTTCTCTAAAATAAACTTAATGCTTTTATTGTCTTCCCTAAGTTTATTGGAATCGAAACTAATTTATTTCCATTTTTCAGTAACCCACACTTTAAACTTGTTTCTGTGAACTGTATATTATAAGTCTAAAATCCGTCGGTGGTGCATTGGTTAGTGTGTGCTATTGTACATGAGAACGTGGTTTCGGTCCCTGCTCTGACAAACTTACATTTCTTTCGACGCTGGTTACCTCGCTTAGTGATAGCGACACTATCGTTTCATGAAATGTTTCTCAAAAAACCGTTGCGACCACTTTCTACCTACAACCATTTGAAAGCGCTGAGCTCATTGATTGGGAGAAACTCTCACGCTACCAATTCAGCTAAGAATTTTTGTCACATATCTGTCATATGACACTAATCGCTATTCCTTCGTTTTCGTTACTAGCCACCATGCGATAATATGTTGTGTTCAACAAAAACACGCCTAATATCTCTGTGTATATTGTGGCTTATCAATGTTTCATCCATGTTTGCTTAAATGTGCAATTGTGCTACATTAACAACAATAAAAATAAATGGTGTTGCAAAAAAAAGCAAAAAAAAAGAGGGAAAATTGTAAAGAACAAAGTTGGCAAAAGAAGAAAAAGAAGAAAAAGGAAATTCCATTTTATTTAATTTTTAGAAAATATTTTCTTTCTTTCTTTTCCGCTCTGCTCAGCTATACGGAGATCATAATATTAGTTCACATATTTTAGTTGCAGATATCGTTTGAATTGCACTGCCTTGCATCGCTTGGTAAAATGTGCACCAAGAGAAATAAGGATTTTAATTAAACTAAGTGGAAGTGAGAACGAATAGGATAATGGAAGTGCAACTATATATTTGTGTTAGTAGGTGTTAAAGGCTATTTTGTTTAAGTGTTTAAATATTTGTAAACGTTCGCACACTATAAAGTATTTCTCAAGTTCTTGCTATTTTCCGATTCGCTGAATACACCAGATGCTACAAAACGGTGCGAGAGTGAGCTTTTCGGTATTGAAAAGCATTTTTTCGGGGAAAGAGTATTGAAACTAAATATAAGTAATTTAAACCTCTTCCCTGCCTTTGACTTTATCATTATCGTAGATATCATTATCAAATCATAACAGAAACAAATCAGTTTTATCACGAACAAAATTTCTAAAGCATGATACTGCAATAAAAGTTGTCACTCTTTGTCCAAGTCATATTTAAAACTAGTATATTGTGCCCTTTTACTAGACACGGAATTTCTTCAAGTGTCCAGCTTATATAACATTCAGAATATCCGGTATTCGCTACATTAACAGAGGGGAACAATGTAGGTCCTGCTTATATCTAAATTAGATTTTAATTTGCGGTCAGTCAGAGATGTAGAGTTACATTACGTGATCCACTCAATGTGTTTTTATAGAAAAACTTTTTGTTAGTTTTTTCCGTATTTTACTACATACTAATGTTTATTGCTTTATTGTTGAACTCATGAAAATGTATGTAGACATGTGCATGTGTTCTCATGAATGTATATGTGTGAGCTGTTATGTAAAGCACGTAAAGTTTTATGCATCCGAAGCACTGTGGTTTTGTAAGATGAATTTAAGTGGATCACAATAAATAATGACTGTAGAATAAAAACAAATGATGCCAAATGATGCCTATTCATTTTGTTTTACTAATTGGTTACAAATAAAAATGTATATTATTTTCGACTATGTAATAGTTGAATGTATATAAAGGATTTTTCAACAGAGACGCCACAAAAGTAAATCGATAGGGAAAGCAAACGACGCCATATTTTTCACGCTCTTTTGACATTTCTCTTCAGTAAGGTTTGTCATATCATCACGGAAAGATATACGAGCCAACAACGAGTCGAAATTATTAAAATTTACTACCGAAATTTGGAGTCAGTGGCCTCAACTTCATTGGCCTCAATCATCTTCAGCGATGAGGCTCATTTCTGGCTGAATGGCTTCGTCAATAAGCAACATATGCGTAATTGGTCAGACAGCCATCCACACGTAATCCATAAGTCATCATTGCATCCCGAAAAAATTACGGTTTGGAGCGGTTTATGGGCCGGCGGCGTCATTGGGCCGTACTTCTTCCGTGATGATCAGGACCGGCACATTACTGTGAATGCGACTCGCTACCGTTCAATGATAACCGAATATTTTTGGCCCCAATTGGATAATATGGACTTGGAGGACATGTGGTTCCAACAGGACGGCGCCACAAGCCACACAGCGAATGCCACAATCAATTTATTGAAAACCAAGTTTGGTGAACGTGTTATCTCACGAAATGGCCCAGTAGATTGGCCGCCTCGGTCGAGCGATTTGACGCCGTTAGATTATTTCCTGTGGGGCTACGTCAAGTCTATGGTCTATGCCAACAAGCCAGCGACGATTGATGAACTTCGTACGAATATCGAACGTGAAATTGCAGCAGTATCGGCCGATTTATGCTTGAAAACCGTCGAAAATTGGGTTTAGCGTCTGGACTTCTGCAAGCGTGCCATATAAAATTAATCGAGTTCCATACATAATGGCATCGAACGTACTTTTACAGGAATAAAGAATTTCATTGGTATCTAAAACCGGTTTTGTTTTATTTAAAGAAAAACTTTTGTAGCGCTCTTATTGAAAAACCCGATATTATAATGTATATATTATAATGTATATTGGTAAAATGAATTATAATAAATAATATAGAAATCTTAAAATAGTTTCCTTCTAAATATTATGTTTGGGACCGAACACGCATATGGTTCCACGTAAAATCATACATGTTTGCAAGTAAAGTTGTCATGTTTGCACTCAAATATAAGTGATGTTGGAATTAGCAAATACTATAGAAATTTGTGGAGTGTGTTCCAAACATATACGTACATGTTCATGTAAATATTAATATTGTGATTAATGAATTTTCATCCTATACACTTACAGAAGTTAGAATTAGGGCATCCAATATCGATAGTATTGATTCCGAGATATCGGAAATACCGGACATTTTCATTATATGGAAATATCGGAATTGGTTTGGCTCGGTATCGATATTTCGGTAATGAAAACATTTTGTTGTCTTTGCTTTTAATTTGTGTTGTGTATATCAGCTAACTAAATTTCGTGTTTTGTGTCTGGGAGATATCACTTTACCTGCGGTTTTGACCAGACTCGTAACCTTGGACGGACTGATTGTTAGCGTGGTGGATTATGCACACGCCCTTCAAAAGAAGGCAAAGTCTGAGCTGACCCGGTCCCCGGTCTCAAGGAACTCGATTCAGTCTAACCATTGACGAATGGAAATCGTATATATCTAAACGTGGAAGTGCTCACCCAGGCAGATTATTGGAATCTTGAACTGGTCAGAGTTATGGGGTCGTATACTGCAGATAACTGCACTGAGCTAATGCAACAAGCGATGCAGAAGTTTGATCTGAATTACCGCCGCGACATTGTCTGCATCACAAACGGTGCGTCGGTTATGGGGAAGGTGGGGCGACTGAGCATATATGATGAACAACTTTGCATTGTTCACGGCATTTACTTAGTTATTATTGACGTCTTGTATAATCATCCGAAAACAGACAACGCAGCTGACGACAAAGCGGACTTAAGTGACGTTGACACCACTGATGATGAGAATTACACGGATGATGATATGGACGATTTCGGTGGTTTTGAAGTCGCTTTTGTTTTAATGGACGACGAATTTGAGCTAGTTAGCGATTTGAAGCCGTTATTTGCAAATGTATTCATCATTGCTAAGCTATTTCTTCGTTGGCCAACAAAAAACGGCGAAACGCTGCGAAAGTATGCAACCGATGAATTTGGCAAAACCATTCCATTGGTGGTGGACACGAAAACACGTCGGAACAGTCTGCATGCAATGCGTGAAGGCTTCTTGAAGTTAAGATGTTGAATTAGAGAATGACTGATTAATATTGGCTCAAAAATTGAAATCCAGTGATTTGGAGTTTGACACCATTTTCATCTTGAACTGGCGGTAGAAGCGTTGTATCGAAATGATGCGATTTATGATTAACAACTTGGGAACATCAGATTCGGCTGTCTGTTTGAAAACACCTTTCTCCGTGTGTGTATCAACGTGTATCAACGAACGTCGAATAATGTTCGATGGTTCTCTGCATTACCTCCACAAAGGTCATCAACGAAATGAAAATGTGGGCAATGCTCTAGATTTTCGGCAACACAACAAATCAGCTATTCCCAATGCTGTTATTGAATAATATGAGCGACTTATACATCGTCTGACACCACCGATACATCGTCTGACACTGATTCAGTAGATGGTTAAGCCAGCTTGAAATGAAATGAAATGAAAAATGAGCCCAAATAAAAAACGGATAATGGTTCGAAGGATGCATTGAAAGCTATTTGCATGAAAATGGCCACAGTCAAAGAGTATTGGACGCTGGATCGTATCTTCATGAGGCCTACAAATATTAGAAAAGTGTAAACTCATCCAGTCTAGAACCTGAAAAGGAATTTTCCTCCAGTGTTAATTTTGTCACAAAATTGAGTTCATCTTTAGAAGATAAAATTGTAAATGCCCAATGTGTTCTTCGGGCCCACTTTCAGAAAGAGCATCAAAAGAAAACTAATTAAAATTTAAATTAATCTAACTTTTGGGAATTTTTTATTTTTAAGATAAGATTATACGGTTAACTTACATTTTTATTTTTTTTTTGTTTATTCATATCTGACGATTTTGGAAGTAAAAATTGTTTTTAAAATTTTTTAAGTAAAGACATTCAATATCGATATTAATATTGGAATCTCGGAATTCAAAATTTTCGATGTCGAAGTACCGGAAATGAAAAGCCTGTCCGATATTAGATGCCGTAGTTAGAATGTATAAATATTTTGGCGATATCACTATTACTTTTCACGTATTCAGCCACTCAAAGTTAAAAAATGTCAACAAACTGCTTGAAGATTTGTAGTTTTTTAATGATCTTTCAGTATTATGCGCGTGGTTCGTACTAGAGAAAGGTGGAGTTCAGAAAAGATACACACTGCACTTAGTGCTACAAACCTCGAATACAAAAAAAAATGGCGTTTAGTCAACCAGTAAAATTCTACGGGTCATCAAAAATTGAAGATGGTTTTTAGGCACTTTTTTATTTTGGATGGGAAAGACGTGTGCTTTGACCAATGGACAAAATGAATATGGTAGTTTGTAACCCTAAACTTTACCAACAAACATTACCAAACTGGTGTCACTTTTATAGGAGGCCATCGGTGGTGCAATGGTAAGTCTGGGCGGCTCTTGTATATAAGAACATGGGTTCGATCCCTGCTTAGACCATCTTACATTTCTCTCGACGACGTTCACCTCTCTCAGTGATGGCGACACAACCAAGTACTTGGCCAAGAAAAAACTTCCCCAAATACCGTTCGGAACCGATGTGAAACTGTAGGTTCCAATCGGTGAGTGTAGCATAACACATCTTACTGATTGCGAAAAGCTCTCCCCAATCCATTCATGGGATGTTATGGGACACCATTTTTTTATAGGTGCTTGGAACACCACCCGTAAAGCCCTAAGTTTGATTTGTGAATGTGATCGAACTCCCACTTTATACCATGTAAAATTCGCGAAGTAGTCCATGAATCTAATTTTTCCCACATTACATCAAATTCTAATTTTTATTAAAACTAAAAATTTGCAAAAATGCCTGCACAACGTTTTTTGTGTTCTTTTTATGCACTTTCTTTTTACTAAAGCTTAATGAGCTGGTAAAATTTTCTAAAAACAAAGCATAATTCATTTTTATTTTAATAGAAACTTCAATAACTCAGTTAATTAATGGCGGAGTTTCAAAACCAAAGTTGCGTTTTACTCATTAGGAAATGTCCATTTTGAATAAATTCAAGAATATATATACATATATATATACACCCCGGTGCACTTATTTAAAGGCAGTAAAATTTCCATATTCAGCAGCCTGTATCGTTTGCAACTTGTAACTGATAGCAGAATTTTAAAATGGAAATGGAAGAGATAAAAAATATTGAGATATTAAAAAAGTCATGACAATAGTGGTTTCTTAACTAAAGAACTTTTTTGAGCAATTTATAAAAAAAAGTCCAAAAATGTGGGATTTTGTTTGGTTCACTTGAATAAAGGCACTTCAACTAATTTTAATGAAAAACAGCTTTTCTTGTTTTTTAAACTATTTTACTTTATTTAAGAACTACTAGTAATGGGTACAGCCCCATTTGTTTTTAAAAATTTCAAATATACGGGTTTTCATTGAGAGGTAAAGAGAATTTATGTAATCCAATGAAATTTTATTCCAAGCATGTTTAATGGCCTAAATTAGTGACTGATTGTCATCAGATTGTCTACCTCCTTCATAGACCTTACGAGATAACCAACCCCAGACATTTTCGACAATGTTTAGATCTGTCGTATAGGGTGGAAAGTCAAGAACATGTGTATAGGGGCATTATCCTCTTGCAATATCCAAGATATGGGACAAAATAGTTCACTGAACTTCAGAAAAGCCGATTCCAATAACTTTTTACAGCTTGCAGCAGTCATTTCTGCACTTTGAAATACAAGATCGATGATGCCATAGTACGTAATAGCACCCCCACACCATAACGCCGCCCTCTCGGCTGTGATTTCATGGAAATATTAGTTGTAGCCATCAGGCCCATCCAAATTAAGATTCTTCTCATCCGTAAATACAACCGTTCTCCAGTCATTTACATGACCTCTTGGCTGCACATCCCATACCATGTAGTCTCTTGCGAATTAAAGCCGCTTTTCCTCACGAGGATCATTAAGTGGCGGCGTTTTTTTGTAATTTGCATACTGATGACTTGCTCGCTTCCACTCCAGCTTGAGCTCTTATTTTTGACAAGGATAAGGCAGAATTAGAAGCAATTGTGATGATTTGTCTTTTCTCATGCGTAGATAAAGACAATGAATCCCTCCTTTACATTTTTTTCCATACCCCTCGGTGTCCTTGATGTAATTGTCGACAACTGTTGAGCTCCGTCCAATTTTTTTTAGATATTGCGCGGTTAGAATGTCCTTCAGAACGGTAAACATTGATTTTAGTTTTTTCCAATAGATTTAAAATGTTTTGCCATTTTGACTCGTAAAATGACTAAGATGTAATAAATTGTAATAAACAAACGCTGCCTACAAAAAATCATCGCTTACCTTAAAAATAATAAAAAAATAATAAACTGCCTTTATTCAAGAGAACCAAAAAAAAATAGCACATTTTTTGACTTTTTTTATAATCTGCTCAAAAAAAGTTATTTAGTTAAGATACCACTATTATTATGATTTGTTTTATATCTCAAGGTATCTAGCTTCCATTTCCATTTTAAAATTCTTCGATCGGTTACAAATTGCAAAGGATACATGCTGCGGAATATGAAATTTTTAGTGCCTGTAAATAAGTTAACCGGAGTGTATATATATTTCTTAATAAAATAGTATGTGAAATCATCGCCAAAGTTGAAAAATGGCGAGTAAAATTTAAAATGATATCTGTTTGCTGGACAAATACACAAAGGTTTCTCATATTTTCTCATGTAACGAAACGCCTAAGTTTTTTCTTTTAAAATCCGGTGAGAAAATGAAAATCGGTTGATAATCAGCTAACTTACAGGCTTATAAGTGCACAAAGCTAAACAAAACTGGTTTTTTAAACGGTTTTCAAGATTTTGGGGGTGTTTGGGAAGAAATTTCACAAGCAGATCCTTGTTTCACTCGACAGCAGCTACATTAAAATACTATCACTTTCCAGGTATTCTGGACTGTAATTAATATAATAATTACTAATTAATACATTCAAATTAAGGAATGCACAATATTTTAATGATATCGCAAAAAAAATACAATTTTTTCATAATTAAAGAAAATAAATGGTTTCCCATTACAACCCATGAAGGGACAGGGGAGAGCTGGGCACAATCACTGAGCTGTGCGCTTTCCAGTTTTTACTCACTGATTGGGACCTACAGTTTTACACCGATTCCGAACGGTATTTTGAGAAGCTTTTTCATGGCTGTATACTCGATAGTGTCGCCGTCACTATGCGAGATGACCGCCGCCGATAGAAATTTTAAGGTGGTCAGAGCAGGGTTCGAACCCATGATCTCATATACAAGAGGTGCGCACACTAAGCATTCCCCCACCGACGGCCTATAATTAATTTTTTCATAATTAAGTTCCTAATATTGCACAAAGTTAAAAAAAGCCAACGATATCACTTTTCAAGTTTAGATGAAATCTTTTGTCTGATTAATATTAAAAAAAAACTAAACAATCTAGTACAACTCACTGCTAAATGTTGCTCATATACCACTGTGCTATTTAGATTTTTTTATGGCATTTCACTGACTACAGACGCAACGCATTACACACACTTACGTGTGCTCTTGTTTCAACGTTAATATATAGAATGGCAACATCTCGTTTATACCCTGACCCATTCTCGGGGCTCTGTTGGTCAATCTGGCGGTTTGTTGGTCTAATAAAATATGAACGAACTACAAAACAACATAATTGAATAGTTTTATTAAAATGTTAGCCATATACGAGTGTTAAAGTAGACTTTGTGTGCGTGTTCTGCCAACATATGGAAAAAGTTTTGTTTCCTTTTTCTTTACGCCCTTAAGGTATAAAAACCCATTTCCTATATGTATTGCTGGACATGTGTGCTTCGTTTGAGTTTCCTCGCTGAGTGAACCAAAAAGAGAAATACCACTTTCAGGACGTGCTTGATTACCCGCACACAGACCAGTGCGTCTGTATCAATATAGATAACTGCCGAAGTATATAATCACAATGGATTATAGCTTACCAAAGCTCCGATTAAGTATTTATTATGGTTTGAAATTATCATGTCCTTAAAATCACCACATCATAGTTATTACAAAAGTACTTTGCAAACTTTTCAGATAATACTGGGAAAACTTCTACTCTCTGTGTGCTTGCGTTTGTATGAAGGACGTGGGTAGTTTTTCGTTATTGCTTCCATGTTTAGCATAGAAAACATGTAGACGAACCACATACAGTACAACAATGTTAACATTCTCACGCACTTTAGCAAACAGACAGGGGTTTGCAAAAACATTCCCAAAAAAGTCGGGTAAACTTTAAACCCCAAAAGCAGAAAGATGAAGAAAATTTTTATTTAATACAAAGCAAAAGCTAATATTTTATTCATATTTATTCCCTCACATACAAGACACATACGGAATTGGTAAAAAAAATTTTTCACGTATAAAAAATAACTATTTTTTATAAATTTCGTAACTGTAGACATCTGTACCGGATAGCATAAACACTAAGACTGTAAAAGGAGATGGAATACTACAACCCGGATTATCATAATGCTGCTAAGAAGGGGGTGGAAGTCCGGATAATCCTTTATACATTCACACGTTTAGAGATAACGAAGGAATACAATAGCAGATATAATGTTAGGAAATTTTACTAGAAAAACATATATATCTACTCGCCGTCAATTTATTTGCTCTCTTCAGATCCATACTAAAAATTTAACTTTAATACAGGGTGATTCAGGACGTTCCGGACAAATTTCTCCAGCGTATTCCTTGACTCATTTCATGAAGAAAAGTCCACTAAGACAATGTCTGAAAATGCAAGGGTGTGAAATGGCAGCGGGTTCAAAATTTTCGGATTAGCGGTCGGAGGGTAGTAGGGTAAAGTTGCTAACTTCTGAACCAGTGGTCGGATTGTGTTTGGGCTTGTTGGAAAGGTCTTTAAGAGGCCTTTCAGAATCAATAAAAAAAAGTAGAAAAAAGTCAAATCGGCGAGATACAGTGCTTTCGGAATAACCTCTGTTTGCTCAGCCAGATGGCAGGTAACTTATGTTTTCTGTTGAAAGATAGTCATACCTCTTACCTTTGTAAAATGACCTAAACGAAGTCCAGGGTCGTACCGTTCCAAAGTTATGTCCATTTTACTGAAATGCAAAAATGTTTGTTTTTGTTTTTGGAAGCGAAATAACAGCTCGCATTTATATGTTTTGTAAATTAACACGTTTAAAGGAAGTTTTCTATGTGATTCCCATTTTCTACTAAACACAATTGCAGCCGTTTGCGACCACTGGCTCAGACGTTAGCAACTTTACCCTGCTACTCTCCGACCGCCACCCCCAACATTTTGAACCCGCTGCCATTTCGCACCCTTGCATTTTCGGACATGGTCCTAGTGGACTTTTCTTCATGAAATGAGCCAAGGAATACGCTGGAGAAATTTGTCCGGAACTTTCTAAATCACCCTGTATATTAATCAAAAACCACACTGAAAAAAAAACATTTCGTCGCATGGATGAAACACATTCGTTAAAGCTTTTACGTTGTTATAGTGAAAACTGTCGTATATCCGATAATTTTGTAGTCGCTGCAACGAGAAGTTTCACACTTGGCTTCTTTGACAATTTTTTATTTCGTTGCTACAACAACTTACTTTTCGTCCCGGCAGCAATTTTGTTTAATTCGAATTTTGTAGAAAAATGGGTTACAAATTAAAAAAAAAAGCAAAGGCATGAGATTTAAACTATTGACATTTGGTTTATCTCTTACTTTTTATAGTTTATATGTATTATTTATTTAGTTTGGATGTTTGGCAACATTTTTAATTGACATAACAACTTCGTTATTGTAACGAAACTAATTTTTATGAAGGTATAGAGAGAGAGAAGCAGTCGAAAAAATGAGCGAGCGTTAAATAAAGGCTGGCAAGAGAAAATGGTGAGCGTGAGTGGCGGGCCACATATACATCCTACATCAGTTTCTTTGCAACAACCGAAAGTGGTAGACATATTTCTCCGTAGGAATAATTTAATTAAATTTGTAAAAACAGAATAATTGGTTATACTTACGAATAATCTTTTATTGTGAAATCTAAATTGTATAAATGTATGTGTTTGCTGTGATCGTTTGTGTAATTCGAGATAAATGAACAGAATGCAAGGAGCAACACGACAGCAGACAAAGTGACGCATCGATAGCAGAAAAACTACCCCGATATATGTAACTGAACATTTGTGTGGCTGTTTGCGAGTGATGCAAGCGGTGCCTGGAAAAGAAATACAACCAAACTCGACTATCCTGGAATCAAATTAAATCACTTGTTAGAAACAGGAATCGAGGGAGAGAATTTGTTGATGCCCTATGTTCTTCGTGAACCTTTTATTTAAATATTGAATTTTAATTGTATAATTGTATAGTATTTTGTTTAAATGAATAAAGGACATATATCGGGGTTTTCAATAAGAGCGCTACAAAGGTTTTTTTTAAATAAAACAAAACCGGTTTTAGATACCAATGAAATTCTTTATTTCTGGGAAAGTACGTTCGATGCCATTATGTATGGAACTCGACTTCTTTTGCATGGCCACCACGGGCATGGTTGTAGAAGTCCAGACGCTGAACCCAATTTCCGACAATTTTCAAGCATAAATCGGCCGATACTGCTGCAGTTTCACGTCCAATATTCGTACGAAGTTCATCAATCGTCGCTGGCTTGTTGGCACAGACCATAGACTTGACGTAGCCCCACAGGAAATAATCTAACGGCATCAAATCGCACGACCGCGGCGGCCAATCGACTGGGCCATTTCGTGAGATAAGACGTTCACCAAACTTGGTTTCCAATAAATTGATTGTGGCATTCGCTGTGTGGCTTGTGGCGCCGTCCTGTTGGAACCACATGTCCTCCAAGTCCATATTATCCAATTGGGGCCAAAAATATTCGGTTATCATTGAACGGTAGCGATTCACATTCACAGTAATGTGCCGGTCTTGATCATCACGGAAGAAGTACAGCCCAATGACGCCGCCGGCCCATAAACCGCCCAAACCGTAATTTTTTCGTGATGGAATCATGACTCATGGATTACGTGTGGATTGCTGTCTGACCAATAACGCATATTTTGCTTATTGACGAAGCCATTCAGCCAGAAATTATGTCGACCATAAATTGGACGTAGCGCTCTTAAAGTTGAGGCCACTGACTCCAAATTTCGGTAGTAAATTTTAATGATTTCGACTCGTTGTTGGCTCGTATATCTTTCCATGATGAAATGGTAAACCTTACTGAAGAGAAATGTCAAAAGAGCGGGAAAAAATATGGCGTCGTTTGCTGTCCCTATCGATTTAATTTTGTAGCGTCTCTGTTGAAAAACCCTTTATATGTATGCAAGTGACAGTACAAATCGCAACAAAATGTTTGTGTTTTAACCATAATTTGGTCGCGCCTGTTTGGTTATGTTAGTATTTGGATTCAGAAAATAACGAGAGACATACATACATTTGTGCGGGCAGTCGAAGTCAATGAAAACGAAGAAGTTAAAGAAACAAAGTACGACGAACATAAAAACTTGACAATTCAACGTAGAATCAAATGAATCCAATCGAAATATTAACAAATTTGGTTAAAATAAATAAAAGAGCAGTTGAAGAAATTGCATAGAGAGCAAGTCATTGCGAGTAATTTCCTACTGCATTCACGAACCACTATTGATCGGTTCTCCTTTGAGGATACAGCCCAAGAAGGTTTTAACACTAACCCTTTTATAGCGTGACTGCGCAATCGACGCTACGCCTTCGAAATATGGGCCGTTGTGAAATATGGGCGTTACAAGAACTCCAATCGGTCATCGAATTTGTCCATTTCTGACGCGGCGCATTTTCATCCTTCCGGCTATGTCAACAAACAAAACTGCCGCATCTGGGACCGTAAAACTCGCTCGTCATTATCGAGAGATCAATACACCCACACAGAGTAGGAATTTGTTGTTGATTTTGGAGTGGTGGCATCAATGGTCCGGTTTTTTTTTTTTTTGTTACATCTAAATTCACAAAGTGAATACATCCCAACACATTTTGTCCGACTTCGGTCACACATATTGTCAAACTGCAATCACACAGACTGTCCGACTGCGATCACAGATTGTTTGGTGTTAAACTCCTCCGAAACGGCTGGGCCGATTTGTATGAAATTTTGTGTGCATATTGGGTAGGTCTCAAAATCGGCCAACATCTATTTTTCATACCCCTAAATGATACAGGTTACCCTTCCCTATATAGAACACAGATTTGTCCGACTGTAAAACACAGATTGTCAAACTGCGTGGTTTTATGTATATAAAAATGAGACAGCAAGAGAGCAACGAAAATTGTGTGAACTTGTGTAGCGTATGTACGAATATAACAATGTATGTATGTACAATGTATGTAATGTACATTGTACATGTAACTGTGCTTTGCATTCTCTGTTTTTTTTGTGGGAATAAAACAAAAAGTATTAAGAAAGAAAATAATGACACATGTACTTGCACTGGCCTTTAAACAATTTTAAGCATTAATATTATTGATGTGTTAACATCTATAGCGGAGTATAGGGACTAAATCTATCAAAGTCAGATTTTATGCTGCTGCTAAAACCAGATTTTATGCTGCTGCTAAAACCAGATTTTCTGCGACTGCGAAAGAGAATAATGACGTGTTAAACAAAAATGAGAACAAACGCAATTGTGACTATAGCGTATGTATTAACATAATAATGTATGTACAAAGCATGTGTGATGTTGTGTGTTTGGCTGTTTCGTTGCTGATGATATGGCAAACATGTGGTTATGTGACACACGTATACGTCAGCTACTTCGGACAAAGTATGTGTGATGTTGTGTTTTTGGTTGTTTCGTTGTTGTTGCTATGGCCAAACAAAGCGAGTCATTTGATGTTCAGCATTGCCCGGTGTATACAAAAAAAAACTATTATTTTTTATTTTCCAATGTAAGATTTACTAATGTGTTCATAGAAATCGACCAGGTACCGTGTAGCAAAAAGGTGTTAACACATCATCCGTGAGTTCGAACCCTCAATGATTTTTTTTAATGTAGCGTCATCAAATGATTTAGCGCTATTTTTTTATTTTCTAATGTATCATTTACTAATGTGTTCATAGAAATCGAAGAGGTACCGTGTAACTAAATGGTGTTAACACATCGCCCGTGAGTTCGAACACTCATTGGATTTTTTTGAAAATGTTACTGGAAACGCTATTTCCGTAACAGTGATTTTGGACCTTTTATAAGCTGAAATATCAGATATGACCTTGGACATTCTTCGGATTCACCAGGATGGCACACCATGTCTCACATCACATCATGTTATCAGCGGTCTTGGCGATGTCAATTGTCTAGCTTGGAGCTACGATTTGACCCTTTTAGACTTTTTCTTGTGGGGTGTGATTAAACACCAGTGCTATGGAAATAATATAGAAACGACCCATGAGAACCAGAACCAGAACCCGTCTCCAAAGGTTTTGAAAATTGGACTGACAGAATGAACGAATCGTATTCCATAAATAACGGGAATACTTGTTATTTCTAATAAAGCCATAACACACCAAAATATATAGAAAGAGGAGAGACACCCCGACGACGACAACTGAAAGTAGTCGACAATGTTAACAATGTTGTCACTGGCCTAGAACGCTAAGGCGCTGATGAAAAGAGACACAAACTTCGAAACGATCGTCCGCCAACTTGAGTTCAAATCCTAGTGCCGTCTGTTTAAATTTGTTCTAATTGCAGAAATATGCGTTAGATCTGTGTAGCTCGCAGCAAACAGAAAAATACTCTTCTAAGAAATAATATCAGACCGATTTATAATAACATAAGAAATTAAGTTTAATTAATTTTATTAAATTTTTTATTATTTATTTCTTTATTTATTTAACTAAATTCAGAGATAATATTTCAAATAATATAGTCATAATCTGGTTAATTTACATTTTCATTTCATATCTTGAGAACAAAGTTTGCCTCATTTTAATAGTACTTTTCATAAACAGATAAAAATCTGAGTACCATTTAATATTAGGTAAATTATTTTTTTTTTAATAAAAGAATTCCATAATATTTGTAAAATGTAACATCGAACTCATAATTTTATTAGATGCCAGTTCGAAATTAAATCCCGCAGTATTGTAGTTTTCTCTTCAAACGTTTAGCTTGATTGTTGCCAGAGTAAACTAAGCATAAAGTAAAACATTTTATTATTTATTATTTTCACTTTGGCCCGCTCGTGGCCCACAATCACCTGCAGTAGTGTTATAGAGCTTTTCAATATCATAATTGACCCATTTATTATGACTCTCTGAGCGATAACAGAAAAAACTTCAATTTCAATTCACAAACAACTTGACGTAAAGTTGTGCAGGTACCTATGTGCTGTATTGAAACAATATTGAACATAACATTGTGGGAAGCCAACGTATAGATGCTTTTGTATCGTTGTATGGCTACGTGACTGAAATCACCACTTGATTTTTGTCAATAGCGAAAGTTCATCACATAAAAATATTTGGGAAAAAGTAAGAATTGAAGCAGCAAAACAAACACTGTCAAAAATTATAAGAGAATGGTGTGTCATATTGGAAGGTCTTTGTTTTTCGTGTGTGCTCAAAATGTGGAGAGACCACTTTTCAGCACTACTCCACTCAGATTCTTCCACCGAAGATCAGGAGGTAATGATAGTGGAAGATAGTGTAGATTGTACCCCCCCAACCAAGATGAGATTAGAACGGCGATCGCCCGCCTTAAGAACAATAAAGCCGCTGGTGCAGATGGCCTACCCGCTGAACTTTTTAAGGCAAGTGGCGAAGTCATCAACTTATATGCGATATATGGCTGGGGGAAACTATGCCCGACGGTTGGAGTCTCTGTGTATTATGTCCCGTATTCAAAAAGGGTGTCTGTTCCAAATATCGCAGTATAAGTCATTTATCCATCGCGTATAAGGTTTTGTCGAGCGTATTATGTGAAAGACTAAAGCCAATTATCAGTGTGGTTTTAGACCAGGCAAGTACACGACTGACCAAATACTCACGCTACGGCAAATCCTGGAAAAGAACCACGAAAAGCCAATCCACCTTTTTGTCGATTACAAAGCTGCTTTCGATAGCCCCATACGGGGAAAATTGTACGAATCTATGTCTGAACTTTGAATTCCGGCAAAACTGATCCGCTACTGTAAAATGACGCTGACCAACACAGTGAATGTGGGGAAAGACCTCACTGAACCATTCTGTACCAATCGAGGACTGAGATAGGATAGATCGACTTTCGTGCAATCTCTTTCGTACTTTCGTGCAATCTCTTCAACATCTTAATGGAGTTAATAATGAAAAAATCTACAGTAAATACGAACAAGATCATTAACACGAAAAGCCATATGCTGCTGGCGTATGCTGACGACATAGACATCATTGGGCGAAATATATGAGAGGTTACTGGAATATTTTCAAGAATGGAAAAAGAATCAGCGAAGGTGGGTGTTTCTGGTAATGAGGGCAAGACAAAATTGATGGTGTCAACGACTAAAGAATCCCGTCGCCTTGGTCCGCACTTGAACGTTGACAACCGAATTAGATGAAGTAGATAATTTGTCTACCTTGGATCCGTCGTGAACAAGGACAACGACGTCAGCCTGGAGATAGATAGAGGAATTGTGCTTACAAATAGATGCTATTTTGTGGTCAGCAAGCAGTTTAGGAACAAAGCCCTCTCTCGACGGACAAAAGTCCAGCTAAATCAGACTCTCATTTTACCTGTCTTGGCATGTGGCTCCGAAACTTGGGTCTATCGCAAGCGGATGAAAAACACCTGGGAGTTTTCGGGAGAAAAATTCTCCGTAAAATATATGGTCCTCTTACGGAAAACGGCGAGTACCGACGTCGCTGGAACGCAGAGCTATATAATCTCTATTCTGTCGTGGACATAGCTAGACGAATGAAAGTGTGCCAATTGCGTTGGCTAGGCCATGTTATCAGAATGGATGAAGATGAGCCAGAGCGAAGATGAGCCCGATGGAAGCAGGAAAAGAGGACGACCAACACTCCGCTGGAAAGACGAGATAGAAGAATCCGTCCGTATCCTTGTTGTTACCAACTGGCGAGAAAAGGCGAAGGATACAGCCATTTGGAGGAATATGTTGAAATTTGTTTGGTTTGTTTGTTTATTCAAACGGATTTCCGTTGCGGGTTTCCTTTATACAGGCAGCCTTGACATTGACATCTGTATTTGGCAATCTAAAATTTCGGCTGCAACGAATTCATTATATGTTGGCGGGGAAAAAAAATGTGACGCAACAGATATGGGGCGGAATCGGTCAGTCAAAAATTTATTATGTTGGTGATTTGCAGCAAAATAATAATAAATCCCCCAGAAAATATTTTTTTTACTTGTAATGCAAAATAATTTTTGTATTTAGTTTTGGTATAGTGGTCATCATGTGGTTCATCATCAAGTGGTTCATCATGGTAAACACGAACGAACAACGTATGCATACTGCAAAAATGTACAACCGAAATTCGGAGTGGGTGACCGCAACATTAAGAGAGTTAACTCCAATTTTCGGTCGTTATTCTCGCCCTAGTAGACAAGCAATAACAAGTTGAGTGCAAAAATTTGAGTCTACATATTCATTGTGTGATGCTGACGTGTCAGTGAGACAACGGGTTGGTCGAAGTGGCGAAAATATCGCAGCCGTTCAAGCGTCCGTAGCAAATGATCCAAATCAGTCGATTCCGCGGCATTCTCCAGAACTGGGCATCGCCAAGACCACTTTAATTTTGGTCTTGCGTAAAGATATTGGTTTACACCCATACAGGATCAAGCTAACTCAAGAATTCAAACCGATGGATCATTTGACGCGACGTACGTTCTCCGATTGGGCTCTGGAGAAAATGCGCCAAGATGATGAATTTCATCGCAAAATCATCTCATCCTAACCTAAAATGTAAGGATCACATGGTTTCCTATGTCGATTCATCGTAAAAATGTAGAAGAGGGGGAAAATGTTATCCCCTTCCCTTTAATTACCCCTATGTGTAAACTTTCAAAACGCCGATACATGTAAACCGTTTTTCCTAACCCGTCTTCTAGAATCCGTTGTCAGAACCTTGTATTTTTTTTTGTGTTCCACAGTGTAATTGGTGAATAATTTATTAGTAAGGGGCACGCGGTGGTGTAGGGTAGATTGTCGTCGGCTATGGGCGACTATAATTTTGCTTCTTTCGCCTAATCGATTGCTCCATTTCGGCCCAGTCTACATAGTTTTTTTTTGGTATAGTCATAACTGACATAACTCTAACTTTTACATTGTCCGATGAGCACATAATTTTATGTACTAGTTACATACTAGTATTCATTCGGTTCCCATAAGTAGTTGTGAAATCACAATTATGCAAACAGAGATACAAAATGATGACTGACTTATTGACTCAAATGTGAGAAATACTACCATAATTGTAAACTAGAACGATTTGGAAGAGGACTGGAAAGCAAATGGAATGTTGACTGGAAATCAAAAGGAATATTGAATCAAATTAATTCCGAACTAAAGACCCAAATTGTTTCAAAAAATTAACGCAAACTAGTGATTGACTGAAATGTAGCACGATAAATTCCATAGTTGCAACACTCACAGTAGGGGGAAATTTGATTCGACACTTAAAAGGTTTTTAAGATTTCTGTATATGGCATTTTCGACGATAGAATTACACTGTGCGGCAGTCTGAAATACCAGGGAAGTGATGCTATTTTTCTTGTAGGTGTTAACGAGTAAAACAAGAATCCATTTGTTAAATTCTCCAAACACCGCAAAAATCCATTTTGGCAAATATTAACCAATTTTCAGTTTCTCAACAAATTTTTAAAGAAGGAACTGAGACGTTTCGAACGATATCTACGTTATGTCCGAGAACTTAAGAAATCAGTTTGTATTTGTCAAAGAAACACATTTTTTCAAGTTTTTTCCGCAATAAATAATCTATCCGAATAAATATTTGATTCCCTTGTACAAACTTTCCATGTTTTCTTCAAATTTTCAAAAACCAAATAGCAAAAATCCACCCATTATTATAGATACACTGTAAAAGGTTTTCCCATTTGAGTGATATTTTTTATTTTATCAAACCAACACCCAGGGGATGGCCCCTATAAACGGGCGGCCGGAAGAGGGGCTCCAGGAAATAACACCCCAATTGCAAAATGAAAATATGCCCCAAATTTAGAGTTTGTTTTCATTATGAAGGTGGACCCCAAATTTCAAAATATAATAGCATCCCAAGCAATGATGAAGGGGCTCAAAAAATTGCGAGGCACGACCCCAAATATTTTAGTGGGGGCGGCTGTCATTTTTCTGGTTTAACCCGTTTAAAAATAAGGCCCCAATAAGCGCAAGAGGACCCAAAATAATTATTTGTTGTATACTGATATAATTTGGGGCCAGATTTCATTGAATCTTTGGGGTGCATTTTCTTGAAATGTAATTTTAAAGAATAGAAATTGCACCCCACGAAAATCGGCCCCAATAGAAAAAATGGGTTTTGTTTTATCCATCGATTTGATTAATATCAATATGAATATACAATACACACATAAAAATATTCCATGAAACATTAAACAAAATAAGATAGAATAGAATAGTTAGTTCAAATATTTGTCTCCTCTTTTTTGACGTCCTTTTTGATATTTTTTTCATTTCTTTCTGGAACAAAATAAAAAAGCGCCGCATGCAAAGAATTGTGCCAAAAAAAATCGCGCGATTTTTGGAAAAAAAATTTTTATTTCCTTCTGAAACAGTAAAATAAGCTGTATTAAAATTTAAGTTGACCGTGTCTTGAAGCGCCGCTGGCAAAATATTTTTCCCAAAAAAATAGTGGTTTGTGGCCCATTTTCATTTTGCAATTGGGGTGTTAGTTCCTGGGGCCCGTCTACTTTCCGCCCTACAAATGCACTGCATTGTGTTGGCGAAGGAAAATTAAGGTGGTGGAGGACGGAAAGAGGGAGTAGTGTTTGTTGGCATTTGCCTTGAATATTTGTATGTCACAATTCGTAGGAAATACACTAGCCGGAAGTTTATTCATACATACGGAATGTACGGCTGAAGAGCGAATTTTCTGCGCAGTGTGGTCAACCGGTCACTCGATCAAAAACGGAAGAGAGTTCCTGGAAAGCCGCGTACTTCGGCTAAATATCCTCCCGTCTCACATAAGTTGACGCATGTCCGAGGAACACATACCGCGGAAATGTTGATAGAACAGCGACAAGCAACCCACATTTCGACGATGCTCAAGGGAGGCAATATAGTTGAATACCCTACTTTCCCTTATCTACACCGTCGCTCTCCTCTGAATACGGTCGAGAAGCTCCAAAGATGTCCTAGGAGCACCTGCCCATATTTGGGAGTTATATTCCATCTTTGGCCTGACGAAGGTGCTGTAGATATTGAAAAGATCAGATGGAGTGAAGTATTTCTTGCACCGCTTTAAAAAGCCTAAACACTTGAATGCATCTTTCGACACTTCAAATATATGTTTTTCCCAACGGACATCACGTTGTATTTTCATGCCCAGAACATCAAGAATACATGATTTCTAAGTGACGTTTCTGCCATTTGTAGTATGTCATGATCTGTAATATTTTCTTCGTTGTATCCAGTAACATTTACAATTTCATCCTGGAGAGACAAACGCAAGAACAACGGATACAAATTATTAAATTTTTTTTATCAAAATAATCGTTCTCCAATTGCGTTCTCTCTCGTGCACTTTTGCCATTTTATGGTCGTAATAATCGTCCAGCTGTGCTCGCTATTCGTTCAATTGTTGCAAATTATGAGCGTACATTTTCTTTGGATAATGCTCAAGTACCAATAAGAAAAAGGACCGCTCGAAGTAATGAAAATATTTCTGCCGTTCAGACAAATGTTACTGAAGACCGCAATTTATCGATTTCAAGATGTTGTCAACAGTTGGGACCGTCTGAACCCACAACGTGGCTGATTTTGAGAAAGGATTTGGGCTTGCATCCATGTATAATTGTTATCACACTAGAGCTCAAACCATTGGACTACCGTAAACGTCATGAATTTCCTGATTTTGTCTTGGAACAACTTGAAAACGATAACGATTTTTGTATAACAAACTCATCTTCTCCGATGAGCCTCACTGTCATCTGGGTGGTGCGGTAAACGGACAATACTGTCGATTCTGGTGCGAAGAAAATCCACAAATTATTCATGAACAACCATTACATCCACCTAACTCTACAGTTTGGTGTGGTTTCTCTAAATGAAGCTGATAACACCGTTACTGTCAATGGAAAGCGGTATAGATCGATGATAAATAACTTGTTATGGCCGAAATTAGACGAAGGTGATCTTGACAACATCTGGTTCCAACAAGACAGGGTTAGCAACAACCGAATTATTGCGAGAGAAGTTTGGAGATTCGATTATTTCAAGAAATTGTGACATTGAATGGCTTCCAAGAAGTTATGGTTTACCACCATTAGACTTATTTGAAATCAATGCTCTATAGCAATAAACTGGTATCTCTTCAAGCTTTACAGGTCAATATTGAACGTTCATGACACACATACAACTTGATTTTGTGGAAAAAGTGCTAGAAAACTGGGTTCATCGAATTCATTCCTGCAAAAGAAGACATGGAGGCCATTTAAAAGACTATTTATCCAGAACTTAATTGCATCGATTGTACTTCATATTAAATAAAAAACAAAAACATTTGAATGTCCTTAACAATTAGAGGGTTTTTTGGAACGAAGTTCCTCATCGCACGTTGCGATATGGAGGCTAAATGAAAAATTTTTAAGCAACTTTTTTTTAACCACTTTATTACAAGCCATTATTATCAACTATATTGGGTGCATTTGATTTGGTTTGGTTTAAAGGGAAGTTTTCTAGGTGGAGCCTGCTTATTACATATTGTAGTTTTGAGCCCAATAAAAAGTAAATTTAGAAAAGCCAAAGTGCAAGACTGGCAAATCCATGAAATACAACCTTGAGCATGGAATTACATTTGGGAGCACACTTACTCGTACACTCGTACTTGTGGTTTGGTTGGTGTCTAGACTAACCCATGGGGAGAAATTTCTTGTTTATGGTAAATTTTCTAGGTGGAGCCTGTTTATTACATATTGTAGTTTTGAAACGAATGAAAAGTAAATTTAGAAAAGCCAAAGTGTAAGAAATTTAAAAAATATAATATTCTTAAATAAGTGCGTTTTCTTAAAAAAAGTAAATTTTCTCAAAAACAATACCTATTCATATTCTTAAACAGAGTACCTTTCCTTAAAAAAAGTACCTTATCTTAAAGAAGTACTTTTGCTTAACCCTAGTCCTCATACCCGGATACAGGGTGGCCAGTATGTATCTCAGTATGTATTTCTGAGTAATGTACCTCCTAAACTGCTTAAGAATTTTTGCTGAATCTCCAGATCTAGGAAGATGGTGCAAATCTATTGTCCTAGGTCAAGGCATTGAGAAGCTATGAGCCTCCAAATTGGAGACCCCCAAGAACGAAAACCCAAGTACAGGTGTACATAGTGTAATTTTAATGCAAATTTATGAATTGGCAACATAATCAAAGACTGTTTTTGTGTTGGTAATGTAAATTTATGTTTTTTTTTTTATATTGTAATAATAAATTTTGAATTTTAAATTTTGTCCCCCTTATTGCAAATTTCGCACACAAACGAATTGCCTGAATGCTGCAAACGTATTGGCCATTTACATAAAAGCACAAGTTACGGGTGCTTATCTTCTCGCACAGTTCCAACCGATGTCAAATTCTTCGACATTTAGTTTTGAAACAAATTGAGGTTTGTAAAAAAAATTGTCCATTGCCCACAAAGCGGTTTACCAAATCTCTGATTAGTTCGCTCTGATTACTTTCGCTCTGATTCCTTTCCCGTCCCGCTCGCTCTGATTACTTTCCCGTTCGCTCTGATTACTTTCCCCTCCCGTAACAACGTGGCCGGTATGTATTTGCCCGTGAAGTGGGTAAGAATTTTTGGCACTACATAACTTTGATACTATACTCTGCCGGTTTGGATGGAATGCGTTGCATGAAACGGATACGGCCACGATAGGGAAACAACTGCTCGTCCACGTTTAGGTTTCCACTCGGTTTGTAGAAAAGTTAGAATAGAACAAATGTAAATATGTATATATTTGTCAGAGTTTGGTTGACATTTCAGAGTACACAATATCAATTAAAAAAATTTTGACTTTTTAGGATGTTGACAATATAGGGTGTTGATGTTATTCCGATCACATTGTATTCCTATGACCACTTAAAATGTTCGTAAATATATTCAGCTACAAAATCGCAATAAAAAAATTTATTTTTCTTCGACAATATAAAGAAACCCGGAAAATATTGATACTGGCCACACCTGTACTTGGGTATACGATCTCGTAGTAAAAGTATAAGGACTAGGGTTAAAAAAGTAAATTTTCTTACAAAAAGTATCTTTTCTTAAAAACTGAAATTGTTTTAAATAATAACCCTTTCTTAAAAAAGTACATTATCTTACAACAAATTGCCTTTTCTTAAAAAACTACCTTTTCTTAAAAGAGCACCTTTTAATAAAACAAAATAACTTTTCTGGAGATGAGTTCCTACTCTTACAAATGGACCTATTTTTGAAAAAAGGACCAATTCTAAAAAAATTCCCATTTCTTAAAAAAGTCCTCTCTTCAAAAACAAACATCTTCTTTTAAAAAAATACCTTTTCTTACAAAAATTCCTTTTCCTTTCCTTTCTTTTCTTGAGATAAGTAGCCTTTTTGAAAATAACTATATTTTCTTAAAAAAATAACCGTTTCCAAAAAAGAGTACCACTTCTTTAAAAATTAATTGTTCTTAATAAAAGTACTTCTTTGTAAAAAAAAAAAGTGCATACTCTTAGGCTTTTTCTTACAGAAATTACAATTTATTAAAAATGGTATCTTTTCTTAAAAAAACATTAGGTTTTAATAAAAGAAGTAGCTCTCATTAACGAAAGGACCTTATCGGGAAAATATAATACATACGAGTATTCTTAAAAAAAGGACCAAAAAATATACTTTTTTTAAAAAAAATCATTCAATAAATAAAAAATTTCTTAAAAAAAGTTTCTGGAGATGGAAAGAAGTTGTTTACAAGTGTTTTGTTGTGTGCTTTGCTTGCGATATTTTTTCGATCACTTGCATATTGGAAACTTTTCAACTCAGATAAGTTTTCGTTTGCATTTAGTTTGATGAATTTTTCAAAAGCAGCATTCCAAACAACCGCTGATGAAGATCTGTTGCGAGATCTGAAATAGCTATACGGTTTGCCAGGAATACATCTTCATTTTTAAAAACCTTTTTCTCTATTTATAGAGATATAGAAAATGATCTTGAACTTGACAATAAAATAGAAAAGTAAAAGTTTATAATTTTACAAAAGGTACCTTATCTAAAAGATCCATTTAAATTATAGTATTTTTCAACAGGCACCTTAGGTGTGTTGGAACCAGGCACCCGATTTTAATACTTTAAAACCATATTTTTTGATTTTTGCTCACTATAAAAACGAACGCTTAGGATTGAAATAAAATATTTTTTTCCATTGTTCCTTTTTAAGTCATCAACTGTTGAAAAAATATTTTTCATTTGAAACAACAATTTATAATTATCTCTACATATATTTATTCATACTGATGAATTCAAATTTTCAATCAATCAAAAAAAGAAAAGAAATACAAATATTTTGAATAAAACGTTTTCGAGGAAAACGGGAAGATATTTATCAACGATGAAAATAATAAAACGTTTTTATTGAAAATAACATAGATACATAAGTGAAATATTTGAAATTTAAATAAACGGGATTTAAAACAAAAAAATCCAATGAGTGTTCGAACTCACGGGCGATGTGTTAACACCTTTTTGCTACACGGTACCTGTTCGATATCTATGAACACATTCGTAAATGTTACATTGGAAAATAAAAAACAGCGTTCAATCATATGATGACGTTACAGTTAAATAATATTAATACTTAAAATTATTTAAAGACCCAGTGCAAGCACATGTGTCATTATATTCTTGCTCAATACTTTTTTTTTATTCCCACAAAAGTCAAAGAATGCAAAGCAACAGACACTTGTACATACATACATACATTGTTATATTCGTACGATATAACCGAAGAGCAACATAAAATACTTTTTTAATATTACTCCAAATTAATACTCCAAATTTAAACACTTAAATCTCGGCTCGCCGATATCGGATCGCCTTAATTTTTGGCCTAAACTCTTTGTCGAAACCCGCACTAGCTTTTTAATCCAAAAATTAATAAAATCGGCTATGAATTTCCGGAGAAAATCGCATGGGAAAATTATATGAAAATCGTCCAATAATCACTTTCAATACAGACTGCCAAGCAACGAACAAACAAACGATGATTTATTTACTCTTACAAACCTAACACTTGCGTATGTATTAAAATTATAGTTTACTGCCCTAGAGGCGCGCGTATAGATGTTAACACATCAAAAAAAAATACTTACATTAGAAATGCATTGTGAAATTTAAATTAACGTGATTTAAAACTAAAAAAACTAATTACATTCGAATTCCATTATGTCTACTAAGCTAGGGTTAAGTTTTAGTAGTAAAATATTTTCGAGATTTTGCGAACATAAATTTCTTCTGTGCTTTGTTAAAACAATAGGAAGCGCACTGAATGACCTTTCAGCGATTTTGGATAATGTTTCGCATTTAGAACTTTTTGTTTTCCGAAACTGCAACACATCATAGTGAAACGGGAGTTTTCCCTCATATTGCAACTGCTCTAAGTACTCCCGCATGGATGCATAGTCATCAGTAAGTTTTATGGTAGTAGACGCAGTTTTATTCTCCAGTTTTTTGTATCTGTCTTCATTTGAATGACCACTAAAGGTGCTTATACTTGGTCCTTAGTTTGGTGATGAATTTCTTGTACTTCTCCGTCCGATTTCAATAAGGCCTAACTCCAAAAATAAAAAGTGTTGAAGTACTTATCTTTTACACGGATTGTGGCTATTCGTGCCATGAAAAAGCGCGTAAGTTTGGTTGCGGATTTATAGTTGGCAAAAATTCATAACAAAAAATTAGCCAATGCATGTACGCTCCGTTCAACGAGTGTGTAGTTGTTAGTTCATTAGACACTAGTCGGACACAGTTCTGTATTGGTTGCTATATAGGTTGCTACATTTTTATTATGAATTTGGGGGCTAGTGTCTAGGTTCAACCTATTGAGTGAACGTAAAACCACAATCCGCATCAAAGCGAAGTACTGCAACACTTTTTATTTTTGGAGTTAGGCCTTATAGCTTCTGACCCCTCCAACCGCAGAATTGAGTTAGAGTACTTACAACTGCAGTCTTTTTCTCCACATCACTCAAGTATGTTGTACCTCTAAAACAAAACCTAGGGTCTAGATACAAGGCAGCGACGAAAGCATTATTTTCCATTAACATCTTTTTTCGATTTTGAAGGGACTGCAAAAGGCGATCTGCTAAGTCATTGCTACCAGCCATTTCTACCAACTCAGTTTCACAAACCAACCACTGCCTATAAAAATCATCCATTATTAGTTGTTTAGATTGAAGCATTGTCGTTCTTTCTGCAAGCGGTCTAAAACCTTCAACAAATTTTTCAGGAAAATCCCAATCAACTTCGATTTTGAAAAGAGTATTAGTTTCAACGTAATGCTTAATTTTTATTAAAGAATTGACCATTTCATATGTAGAGCTCCAACGTGTTGTGTTGTCAAGAACTGGTTTTTGGCATGTGATCTGCTCATAAATAATTTCATCGAAGTTTTGCTCCTTCTTGCGAACTTGCTCCTTCAAATATTTGGCACAATGTCGTTCAAATAATTCGACCATGCCAATAGTAATTACCACTATTTGAAAGTTTTCAATAAATTGGATATTCACTCCCATAATACTTCTGTCCATCCGGCTGGCAATGTCCAATTTTAAACATACGTATTTATTACCAATCTGTCTTTCTATTTGATCTACAAGTTTTGATTTCATTAGCTGAAGGTGGTCCGCAATGGTTTTAGAATTAAATTTTATATTATATGCGCTTGACCAAGGCTGCAATATGTTTTGAAATATGTCATTATCTAGGCAACGAAACGGCATATGTAGTTGAGTTACCATCTGTCCTATGGATTTTACATACTCTTCGTTACTCATTTGCAAATACACGTTCTATAACTTTCTTTTTTTGGATTATGATGGAATGTACTCTTCTGGCATTTCGTCAATATTAATTTTGTGAACTTGAATATAATGGCGTTTTATATTGCCCATGTGTCTCTTTAATATTCTGTCACATTGAATGCATTTGGCGCTACTTTTATCCGCACACAAATCCACATATTTATCTGGACTAGAAAGCTTTTTGCGGCCCATACTAATACCCCTTTTTTTTAAGCGCCTGAAATGCAACCGTTTAACCGCAAACAATTAGCAAAGTACAAGTTTTTTAATTCGTAAAGGTTATTATGCTTAATTTTCCGAATTGCAGCAGACAAATTTTACATTTTCATTGAACAACTTTTGTTTGGTTTCAGAAAAACCTTTTATTTTGACTGAAAAGAAAAATTTTCTACATTGTATACGATGGAAAAATTACTGATAAAAAATTTTCTATTGGTTTTTTCATCGTTTAGGATAATTATTCCAAAAGATATTTTTCTATTTTCATCATGAGGAAAAAGTATTTCAATTCAAACTGTTCAAAATTATTTATATCTACAAAGTTGAAAAATATTTTTCAACTAGTACGATATTTTTGTTTGATAAAAACAAAAAATAAAACGTTTTCCCGTCCTTGGTCGGAACTAACCAGCACATAATAGTATATAGCGAAAGCAACTTCGTTCCAACCGGGTGTCCCCTGACACCTCGTGTAATTTTTTTCTAAAACAAATCATATCACTCAAATCGGAAAGCGCTTTAGGACGTGCTCTATGTTATCGGTCTGGCTAAATGATTCCTCAAGTTTCGTTTTCTGTGATCCGAGATATTTTTAAAAAAAATTTTAAAAGTCTGAAGATAGCGAATCAGTTTTTTTTTTAACTGGCTTGGAAAACTCTGAGCCCTTGGAAACCTCTAAAATGCAAAAAACACTGGTGTTATGTAGGCAATTACGAAGATAATTTCCGATTGCCTAAACAATATGAGGTATGTAAACTAAGCTGTAATTTTGCCATGCTAACAAATTTGCACCCAATGTGCAACTGCAATCAACTGATGATGACGTGATATATTTTCTATGCATGCTCGTCTATAATTCTCTGGAATTTCTCTCTACTTGTGATGCTCTACAAATGACAAAATCAATCTTATATGACCCCCCCTAAAAAAGATGGTAATCATACACATATGAACACAGATGAACGAATGGGTAGACATGCGGAAAGACACTGAAAAAGGCACAGAACCTCAAAGCTGTAGAAATACATGTTCATGTGTTGGAATGTTGTGTCCTCGATATATTTTCATTACGTCAGTAATCAATAAATAAAACGAATGCACTGCAGTTGCAGAAATCAATTGGCAAATGAAACGAAAAGCAAAAGATAAATAGTCAAAAAAAACTGAAAGTCTAGAACTAGAAAAAGTAAAAAATGCAGGTATTTCCCATCACTACAGAAAAACTTTAATGCCAGGGCGCAGTATTGAAATATTGACCATCTACATTATTATACGAATTCTGAATTTCCAACTACCTTCATATACCATTTAGAACTTCGCATTTCTGGCAAACTTATTTTTTCAATTTGTGCAGTCCGCTAATTAGTTTTCAAAAACTTTCTTCATTAGTTCGTCCTTTAATCATTCCAGTTGTTTTACAATCGAACTTTCAATATAACCTACTTTTCATATTCTCTTATTGGTGATTTACTTGCCATCTGGACAATGTATCGAAATGTTTTAAAAGAAATCAGAATAACTGCATCAACCTAAGAAATGGCAAAGAAAAAATTTTTATAAAATAAATACAAATTGCCGGACGGAAAAAAATTCTTGTTTTTGTTGGGCTGCATAAAGGACCTCACTGCCTAAGACATATACAAGGAGAACGATAAGACCCAGTACCCTCAAATTGTATGGTCACTAAACTAAAACGGTCATGTGATACAATACACTTTTATTCCCCACTCAAGCTCTACAAAAGTATGGAGGATGACGAAAAAAGCTCAAATCAAGCCTCACTTATTCTGCAGTCATGACAGGCTAATACAAGGTGTTTCAAAAGAAGTCATACGATGTTGTTTGGCTCTCATTTTGCTTTCTAAATGAAAAACTTCAATTCTGTTTTTTGATTGTGTTTATCCGAACCTTTAGAATTTTATTGGTTAAGTTGAGAAGATGATATCGGTTAAATGGGCGCCGTCACAATTGATTACCATACGGGCTCGATTTATGGTATTCTTCATCACTTCGGCGAGAACTTCGGGCGACAGATTCTCGCACTCGTGTCGAATATTGACCTTGAGGGCTTCCAGGTTCTCGGGCTTGTTCACGTAAACACGGGACTTCAAAAAACCCACAAAAAAAGTCTGGAACAGGTAAATCGGGCGATGTCGCCAAAACTAAAAATGACGCGACCCGGGAACGCCGCCTTCAGAATATCGGCTGTGGCTCGCGCAGTGTGTGCCGTTGCTCCGT
Source organism: Phaonia tiefii (assembly GCA_963931995.1). Taxonomy (NCBI): domain Eukaryota; kingdom Metazoa; phylum Arthropoda; class Insecta; order Diptera; family Muscidae; genus Phaonia; species Phaonia tiefii. The sequence goes on along the minus strand of OZ008367.1, from coordinate 319,838,342 downwards.
CCTGTTGGAACCACATGTCCTCCAGTCCAAATTCGTCGAATTGTGGCAGAAAAAACTTGGTTAACATGGCCCTATAACGCGCACCGTCCACTGTTGTCGTTTGACCAGCGGCGTCCTCGAAAAAAAATGTCCCGATGACTCCTCCAGCGTGAACACCGTAACATGCAGTCACTTTGAGTGGGTATAATGGCTCCTCGTGCATCACTCGTGGATTTTCGGTGCTGCCCCAAAAGCGATATTTTGCTTGTTCACGTACCCGCTGAGGTAGAAATAATCCTCATCGCTCATTATGATTTTGGTGGAAAAATCGTCCACTTCGTCCACGAGATTGAGGATGGCTTGGGCGTAGGTTACACGCGTTTGTTGGTCGAAAGGCAGCAGCTGCTGCACGAACTGGACTTTGTATGGGAACATGCGCAGGTCTTTGACCAAAATTCGCCATAGGGACGACCGGCTGATGGCTAATTGCGAGTCACGGCATCTGGTCGATGTTTCCGGCGACAGCTCGACATCCTCGGCAACAGCGGCGAAATTCTCGGCAGAACGGGCGCTTCGGGGCCGGCCACTCCTAGCAACGTCTCGTGTGGTCCCATACTCTTCAAGGTTAGTGGCCAAATCAGCGACGGTATTCGCGCTGCGCCAACACCACAGACGAATTGTTACGCAAAAAATAGACACGATTATTCCGCGTTCTTGGGGAGTGTATCGCTCCGTGGCTTGTTCACGTGTATTCTACATCCGTCTAGTTCACAAATGTCAAAACAGATTTGACATTGGCGGCCATTTGCAAAAATAAAAGCATATTCCAATAGGATGGTAACTTATGAAACACCCTCTATAATTGATGACAATACTCAAAACTTAGGCGGTCCTCCATTTTTAAGTTACTATTCTTACAGTATAAAGGTCAGCGGATTTCATTCACTGCAAACGAATCTAGTTGATCTCAGCACTGTGTAAGGACATACAAATACGACTAATGCGTTTGATAATAAGGACAAATAAAAAAAAAACTGTTCTACACTTAGAGATTTAAATTGTTCTGTTTCTTTTCTCTGAGAATAAACCTTCACTTTCCACATCCTAGTAAATATTTTTATTTTATTTAATTTTTTGGTTCTTGCAAACACTACAACGCAGTGTAGTGACATTTCCATTGATCTGACATTTCCATTGATCTGATATAAAAATTACAACAAATTGTAAATTTTTTGTTAAATCATTGAGAACAATTCTTGCAATTTCTGCCCTCGTACCCAGAGGAACTTCCTAACGTTCAGGTGCTTTCAGCTTCTGCGGCAGTGAGGATACAACATAATGACAGCCGGATGCCATGAAATTCAACGAAAATAAACTTCACTATAAAACGGAAGTAATTTCCAGGTTACGTGCACGATGGTTTCTTACAATACTTCTTCTTCTACTATCAAGAATAGGAACACAAGCAACAAAGGCAACAGCATCAGAATCAGCATTTGCATCATTGTCAGCAACACTATAGTTTGTCCTGTTACTCCTCCCATGACGGCAATGACGGTACAGCATCAGTAATAACTGAGAGAAGATAAAAAGCAGACAAACGAAAGTACAAGGAAAATATGTGGCACAGTGGCAGAGCATTTTTAATATTTCATCGTGAACCTTTTGAGCCTTGAACTTTGTACTGTAATATTGTTTCACATTGTTGTTATATTTAATTTATTTTATTTTATTTGTTTATAGATATTTTTATTTAATTGTTTATTCATTCATTTCATTTTTAATTAGTAATTGTGTTTATTTTCCTGACGATGCTACCCAAACGGCAGCGAAATGCTGGAGAATAAAATGATTTAAAACATTTTTTATTTTATTATTCAAGCTCACGGCCATTTTCTATTTTTCTATAAATAGAGATATAGTTGTTTAAAAAGAAGATGTATTGCAAATGCATCCTCATGATCCCTGGCAAACCGTATACCTATTTCAGATCTAGCCACAGGTCTTCATCAGCGGTTCTTTGGAATGCTGCTTTTGAAAAATTCATTCATCAAATACAAACGAAAACTCATCTGAATTGAGAATTTAGCAATATGCAAGTGTTCGAAAAATATCGCAAGCAAAACACACAAGAAAAACATTTGCAAACAACTTCTTTCCATCTCCAGAAAACCATCGGTCTCCATTAGAAATGTGTTTTGTTGTTGTGCAAAAGACAACACAATGTTTACAGGCAATTGTTATTGCCTGTTGTTGTTTGCCATTTTCACACGGATGAAAATGTTCATCACCCCAACAACTGTAGTCATCGGAAGTGAGCTAACGTACAGTATCATTCCCGCTACGAAAATATGGTCATCAACTGCAAATTGTTCGTCACTGCGATGAAAGTATGGTTGTTGCTGCAATGAATTTGATTCATTATTCCAACAAACTTGTTTCGTTTGTTTCGTTACTCCAACGAATTTGTTTGGCAATGCATTTGTTTCTTTGCTGCAATGAATTTGTTTAATAACTGCAATTAATAAATATCGTTCTTGCAATGAATTTATTTTATTGCTGCAATGAATTTGTTTCATTACAGCATTAAAATTGCATCAGATAAATTAAATATCAGTGGTATAAATTTCATGCACTTACTTTTTTAATGCTTAACCTAGTTTTCAACAATATCGAAATTAAATAAAATTGTTGCAGGAATGACAATTAAGTTATTGCGCCAACGAAAAGAATAATTGTCAAAGAACTCATGTATGAAATTTTTCGTTGCAACGACCACCAAATTGTCGGATATATGAGACGTTTCATTGTAGCAACGTAAAAGCATTAACGAAACTTTTTCCTGCATATGACAAAGCGTTATTCTTTCAGTGTACTTGGATTTCTTTATACGAGGTGAAAGTCATTCACTGCGAAGATATAATCCGCATTCTATTGAACAAATCCAACACATCTCAGTTACCACAAATAGAAGTTGCTTCAGGATTAATACAAGCCGATGCTGGGTTCCTAAAGATCCACGTCTTCGATTTAGGAATACTGTTTCATGTTCTTCCATGGCTTTCTGACTAGTGTTTTTCCTGGCAAACACTTTTTTATTTTTCGCCCACTGTCTTCTACGCCAGTTGCAGCGCTGGCGATAACATTAGTGGTCCTCATGCAAACTCGAAAGAGCCTCGTAAACGCGTAAACCTCGCAAACTTACGCGGCAAACGTCAAAACAAAGAAATTTCCCATACAAAGTGACTTGCACAAAAGTCAGATTTGCTGCGCAAACGTGGGATGAAGAAACGTGCAAACTTTTGATATTTCGTTGTCAGCTGACTAGGATGGATGAATAAGGTGATAGCACCAGAACAGTAGAAAAAGTACACAGACATAATACATGCAATTGCTACTGCTACCACCTTATGTATCCATCTTGGTCAGCTGATATGACTTTGAGCACAAATACGCTGAGCAACTTTACTAGGTGCCTCATGCAACGGTGCGAGGGAAACTTGCGCTGAGCAAAAGTTCTCGGCTTTCACGTTTGCATGAATGCCGCTATTGTATTCGCATGTTTGGGTCAAGATGTTATCCCATGTGTATTCGTAGATTGTATCATAATTTATGTAAGAACATAATGCTGCCACTGCCAGAAGAAAACGATAATGATGTTGATGTCAAAGTTTTCCGTGTGTTCTTTGCATTTTCTGCTATATTTTTAATTTTCTTTCCCATTGTGAGGACGTGTGCCAACGAATCATTTTAGTTGAATTGTTGCTGGCACTCAGCTATGATTGTGCTGCAACCGTTTAAAACAATTTCATTCTATTGGGTTTGTTCCGCATTTTTGCAACTACAAAAATACCATGAAAAGGTATTAAATGTAAGAAACTCCAGCTAGGACTTTTAAAGAGAACTAGCAGAATTAAATTTGATATGTGTCAAATCCATTTTTGCTAATTGCTTTTCGGTTTCCAAAAGTACCGTGAGACCTGGCAATGATCCGAATATACAAGGTGTTTCAAAAGAAGTCATCCGATGTTGTTTGGCTCTCATTTTTTTTCTAAATGAAAAACTTCGATTCTATTTTTTGATTATGTTTACCTGAACCTTTAGAATTTTATTGGTTAAGTTGAGAAGATGATATCGATTAATTGGGCGCCGTCACAAATGATTACCATACGGGCTCGTTTTATGGCATTTTTGTTCATAATGGTCTGAAAATCATAATGAGCGATAAGGCTCATTTCCACCTCAGCGGGAAAGTGAACAAGCAAACTTATAGCTTCTGTGGCACCGAAAATCCACGAGAGATGCACGAAGAGCCACTACACCTGCTCAAAGTGAGTGCATGGTGCGCTGTACACGCTGGAGGAGTCATCGGGCCATTTTTTTTCGAGAACGCCGCTGGTCAAACAACAACAGTGGACGGTGCGCGCTATAGGGACATGTTAACCGAGTTTTTTCTGCCGCAATTCGACGAATTAGGACTGGAAGACATGTGGTTCCAACAGGACGGAGCAACGGCACACTCTGCGCGAGCCACAACCGATGTTCTGAAGGCGGTGTTCCCGGATCGCCTCATCTCTCGTTTTGGCAATTTGCACTGGCCCGCAAGATCGTCTGATTTACCTGTTCCAGACTTTTTTTGTGGGGCTTTTTGAAATACCGTGTTTACGTGAACAAGCCCGAGACCCTGGAAGCTCTCAAGGTCAACATTCGACACGAGTGCGAGAATCTGTCGCCCGAAGTTCTCGCCTAAGTTATGAAAAATACCATAGCCCGTATGATAATCAATGGTGACGGCGCCCATTTAACCGATATGACCTTCTCACCTTAACCAATAGAATTCTAAAGGTTCAGATAAACATAATCAAAAAACAGAATCGAAGTTTTTTATTTAGAAAAAAAATGAGAGCCAAACAACATCGGATGACTTCTTTTGAAACACCTTGTATATTGGCGTCACTAATAACACGAATGTACATTACCACCTTACACCTTACATTTCTTTCGACTGCGGTCACCTCACTTAGTGACGGCGACACTATCGACTATTTTGCCATGATAAAGCTTCCTCAACTACCGCTCGGAACCGGTGTAAATCTGTATGACTCAGTCAGTGAGTGTGAATCTAGAAATGCATGTGAGAAACTCTCCCCAATCCCTACATGGAATTAATGCAAGCCATTGTTTTATTTAAATGCGTTAGACCGACTCACAAAACAAGTTCCTTCTGTCAACCTCACAAAATGTACCTTGGTTCGTTTTATGATGATTGCCCAAATATTTCGTGTTTAGCATTAAGAACCCGTCAGCTGGACCATTTTTAAAAATGGATTTTTTTAGGTTTTCAACGAAATTTGTAGTTTAGCTAAAGACATAGTATATAGTATTAGTATCAAATGAAATGGGTTTTTATTGCGCGTCCAACGGCATATAAAATATGTCAAAACAAGTCCCGACACATAATTTTGTCCAGGGATATTCTACAAACAAAACGTCTTTCTACATTTTTAAGACGGAGGTTTTTCTGATTTAAATGTCAGATTGGAGTAATTCTAAATGTTAAAACTTTGGTCTAGATCACCTCGAAAAATGTATTACAACATAAAAACAATATATCTACAAGCAATGAGGTCCTTGTCAAAAAAAGATTGGATACCCATTTTGCCCTGTTTAAAACCAAATGTGTTCCCTAAGGTGGCCCTTAAAAACAAAAGTGTTCAAACTCTCGGTCTCACCCGCTAGAAATATGCGGATAGCTGAAAACCCAAGAAATACAAAGTTTTGGGTTATTCTAAGGAGATTCGCCTTTTTAAGAAAATATGAAAAAATCTAATTATTTGTATAATAAATGTTTTTGTTTAAAAAGCCGAATTTGGCAGTTATTTTTATTTATTACTTTCTTACTGTTGGACCGGTATTTGTGATGTTGGACATTTTAGATACGTATTCAGTCATACAATTGGGTTAGATAGGTAAAAATGGTATTCCGGTTCAAACATAAGAAAAAAATTTAAAATTTCGTGACTTTTCAAAACTTTAGTCGCTTTGAGCCACCTCTAAATCTCCTTAGATTAACCCCAAAGTTTGTATTTCTTGGTTTTTCAGCTATTCGCATACTTCTGGGAGTTGAGGCCATTAATTTGAACACATTTAATTAAGGGCCACCTTAGTGTTCCCACTGTATTGAAATTTTGGTACATCGCGAACTAGTACGAATGTCCAAAAAGCCAAAACACGTATTTAATTAAATCGACTAAAAGTTAAAATATGTCAATCTGACAATTAAATCAGAAAAATCTCGCATATTTTTTTTTTTTTTTTGCAAAATATCCCTGAAAAAAGTATGTGCCAACAAATATTTTGCCACGGTTTATACCGTGTTCCGTTGGACGCGCCTTAAAAAAATCCTTCCATATAATACCATTTTCGTATACATTGTCCATAGCTAAAGCACAAAATTCATAGAAATACTGAAAAAAAAACTTTTTTAAAAATGGTGCAGCTCACGGGATCTTAATGAAAATATTTTTGGAAATCATCCAAGGTACAATTTGAGGGGTGGACAAAAGGAACTTTTTTTGTTGAGCCGGTCTAGTATGGGTAGATTTAAATCGGTTTTCCTTGTGGTACAAATATTGCATTGAAAATTTTAAATAAATCGCTCACAAAAATTTAAATTCAAAAATGTTCAAGTTTTCATGAATCTGTTTTCCAGCGAAATATTTCAAGCTAAGCTTTCTCATACATTCTCATGATTCTGTTGATTTCGTTTTGTGTGGTAAACCAATTCTGGGTTTTATTCATGTTAACATATTTGCATAAAACAGTTAATACCATTTATTGTTTTTTTTTTATTATTTTTACTGATTTTTGTTCCTTTCTGTTGCCGGGAAAAACCTGCATGCTTATTCGAAGTGCAAATTGCAAGAATCCTTTTGAAAGTGGAAAATATAAACTACTGAATTTAGTTCTGTTATATGCAGGAATGAAGATCTTTAGAAACTTAAAGTATAAAGGAATGATATGAAGCTTTGCTGGTATTTAATTAAATGAAATGTATTTGATCTGGGACAAATGACGTTAAACCATTTTACTAATGCCTTACCAAGGAGTGTAGCTGGTATTGGGTTACACCATTTATATGAAGGATAAACTGAATTAAAATTTAGGAAAATGTTGCAAAATGTTGCAAAAATGCCTTAGAATAGATTTTTCAAACAAGAGATTAAGATATATTAATTAGTTTTACTATAATTCGCTCAATGCATTTGGACTTTTTTAATTTGTATTAAGTGCAATTTGAATATATGAACTTAAGCTGGGGGAAACAGATCAGCGTATGGAGTAATTTCAAATCTAAAGTAAAGATTGGAATAAATATTTTGTTGCAGATAATTCAATTTATTACAAAATTCTACTGTATCTGTTTTTAACAAATTTTGTTGATAAATGCAGGTGACCTCCAAAAGTATAATTTATGATAGTTATATACATATATATAAAGGTAATTGTTTCTTCACTCTAATATTCTCTAATCAGTTTAAACATAGGTAAATTGACGATAAATTTCACTTCCGTTTCCTCACTGGCTTGAGTAAATTTTTGTACTGAAGCGTTTATTTTCAGTGTAACATTTTGCAATGAAATGCATGATTTATGTTAGTGGCTCGATCAACTTTAATGTTATATGTATCTCTTACACTTATTCCAAATATAGTATACTTGTGTCCAAACATATTGTGTTTGCTTTTCAATATAACATGTTTGGGACAAAATGATTAATCCGTTAATGGGTTATAATATACATTTGTGACCTATATGTGACTTTGTGTGTTGAAAACTGCTGAAAACAGAAACTTGCAAGACAATAAAGAAACAAAAATACATGAGGTGTCAGGTTACACCCGGTTAGAATGAAGTTGTTTTCGCTATATATTATGTACTAGTTAGTTCCAACACGCCTAAGCCGCCCCTTGAAAAACACCACAATTTAAATGGGTCTTTAAGAAAAGATGCATTTTGTAAAATGATAAACTATCTTTAAGAAAAATTTTTGTTTTATAGAAAGTATTTTTTTTAAAGAAAAGTGTATTTTTGATACTTTTGGAAAGAAAATGTACTATATTTTCCCGAAAAGGTCCTTTTTTAAAGAGAGATACTTCCTTTATTAAAACCTAACGGTTTTTAAGAAAAGGTACTATTTTTAAGAAAAAGTACTTTCTGGAAGAAAAGGCCCTAAAAGTATGATTTTTTTTTTACAAAAAAGTGTTACTCTGTTTAATAAAACGTTGTTTTTTTACTTATACTTATTTTCAGAAAGGCTTTCATCTCAAGAAAAGGAATTATTTTATTTTTGAGAAAGGTATTTTTAAGAAAAAAGTTTTGAAAGAAACGCTTTTTTTAAGAGAAGGTATTTTTTTGAAGAAAAGTTTTTTTCTTCGTTATTTTATTATTCAAACTCAATACCATCTATATCTCTATAATAGAGATATAGTTTTTTTAAAATAGGATGATTTACAAAAGCATCCTCGTGATTCCTGGCAAATCGTGTAGCTAGTTCAGCTCTAGCTTCTTTTTAAACAACTATATCTCTATTTATAGAGATATAGAAATAGATGGTGTTGAGCTTGAATAATAAAATAAAAAACCACCAATAAAAAGGCCGAAAAAATAAAAATCATCCCTGATGAAAAGGCTTATTTTTTAGAAATGGGAATTTTTTTTAGAATTGGTCCTTTTTTTCAAGAATATGTAAATTTTTAAGAGTAGGTACTTATCGCAAGAAATGTTATTTAGTTTTACTAAAATGGTACTCTTTAAAGAATAGGTAGTTTTTAAGAAAATGGAATTTTTTATCAGAAAATGTACTTTCTTAAGAAAAGATACATATTTAAAGAAAAATTGCTTTTTTGTAAGAAAATTTAAAATTTTTTTTTTTAAGCAAATGTGCTTCTTTAAAATAAGGTGTTTTTCTAAGAACTGGTACTTTGTTTAAGAATATGAATAGGAATTTTTTGAGAAAATTTACTGTTTTTATGAAAAGGCACTTATTTAAAAATATTTTCTTTTTTTAATCTTCTTTCACTTTGGCTCTTCTAAATTTACTTTTATTGGGTTCAAAACTACAATATATACTAAATATTGGTTACAGGCTCCACCTAGAAAACTTCCCATTTTAAAGGAAATTTCCCAGCGTATGTTAGTCTGGACACAAACGAAAGCAAAATTACCCAATATAGTTGATAATACAGGGTTGTAGCATAATAGTGTTAAAAAAAAGTTGTTTAAATTTTTTTAATTTAGCCCCCATCAGCAGGTATCCAATTTCTGAAATTAATGCTTGCAAACAAGTACATGGTGCCTGCAATATATGGCTGGCGTCATTAGTTTTCACCGTGTACACAGTTGCCTTATGTGAGTAGCCTTGTGAATCCAATTAAATATTATTTATGATAAATGCCAGTCCCGAAGGCAGGGAAGAAAACTTTAACACACACTTCGATTTTATTAATAATTCTGAATTTAGTTTCAGCCTTTTAAAAATATTACGAGGGCGGTCCCAAAAGACTATTTTTTAATGGTGGTACCAAAACTAGCCGACCTGAGGTAAAAAAATATTTTGCTGAAAAGTGGCAACCTTGTGAAATATTTATATGTTTTAAGTATCAAGGCGCCACGATATTTAGTATCTTTATTTGAGCCATCAAAAGTAAACGGTCTCAGTGAATGGTCACCGTTATGTATAATATATTGCCATTAGAAAAATCGCAGTCCAAGCAATATTAAAGCCAAGCTAGATTCTACTCTGCAGGAATCGGCTTCTTCATTTCCTACAGTGAAATATTGAGTATCAGTTGAGTATTGAGTAGCCGCACCATCTGACAAGACGAAGACCGTAGTGGTTGAACAATTGTGGTGTCCACGCCAGACAAGGTTAAGGAAATCCACAAAAAGGTATTGGATGATCGTCGGCTGAAGCTGGGTGAGCTTTCTGAAATGATAGGCATTTCAAAAAGTGCTATACATCGTATATTGACCGAAGATTTAATGATGAGAAAGCTGTGCTCAATATGGGTGCCTCGCTTGCTTCCAATAAAGCAAAAAGGATGTTTCAGTGGAGCGAATTCTTGCGTCGATTTATAACCTTGGATGAGACATAGATCCACCACTTCACAACTGAGACAAATGAACAGTCAAAGCAGTGGACTGGAATGGGGGAATCATGTCCAAATAAGGCGAAGACGGTTTCATCTGCAGGCAAGATCATGGCGTCTGTTTTTCGGGATGCGCTGGGGATAATTTTTATTGATTATCTTCAGAAAGAAAAATCCATCAACGGCGAATATTATGCTAATTTATTGCAGCGTTCAAGTGATGAAATTTTCGAAAAAAAGCCGAATTTGGCGAAAGAGAAAGTGTTGTTTCATCAAGACAATGCTCCACTTCACACATCCACTACTGCGATGGCCAAAATTAATGAACTAAAGTTCGAAATACTTTATTAGCAATGTATTCTTCAGATTTAGCTCCCTCGGATTATTTTCTATTTTCAAACTGGAAAAAATGGCTCGATGGCAAAATATTTGCAAACTTGTAAAGGTGGAGTCTGCGGCTGATGACTATTTTAAAGAGTTTGACAGTTCTTACTACGTATAAACAGGGTATCGAAGCTGTTCACTATCGCTGGAAAAGTATATCAAGCTAAAAGGAGATTATGTTGAAAGGTAAAGACAAATTTTCCCAACTTTTTTGTGTCTTCTTTGTTAAATAAATGCTTTCCCATTACATTCCATGAAAGAATTGGGGAAAGCTTCTCACAACCAGTGAGCTATATGCTTTCTAATTGTACACTTACTGACCTACAGTTTTACACCGGTTCCAAACCGTATTTTGAGAATATTTTTCATGGCTATGTACTCGATGGTATCGCCATCACTAAGCAAAGTCTCCGTCGTCGAAGGAAATGTAAGGTGTTCAGAGCTGGGCTCGAACCCACGTTCTCATGCACAAGAGCCGCGCACACTAGCCAATGCACCACCGGCGGCCACTTCTTTGTTAGATTGGCTAGTTTCAGGACCGCCCTCGTATCTATATCTTCTATTCAACAAATTCTTTAACATTCTTCAGCTATCTAAAATATCGCATTGAAGAACTTACAAAAAATATGTGTCATTTGGCAGTTTCGCTAAGTATTAAAATGTTTTTTAAACATTCGTAACTATTCTTTGGTTATCCGCAATATCTACTGGCTCAACTTAAAACGCCGATGGCCTTTTTCATTTTCATTTTAGATTCTCTAATCCAAACTATAGAAAATACCTTACTTCATTAGATTTTAGTTAATGCTTACACAGGCTTAACGAACTGCCTTTCTTACCGATGTTGTCACAAACCCTTCTTCGCTCTGCTATGGCTTAAATTTAGCTGGGAATACGTTGCACACAACTGTCACACTTAAGCACACAACTAAAAAAACGTGCATAACATAATTACACTAGAGCTCCTTTATCTATGTAGTGCATAACTTCTTTCCAAAGATGCAAATGATAGTAAGACCTAGCACTGTGATATAAAATCATTTTTGATGTGATAACATCAATTGGCATGGGTAGGGTATAATCTAACAGCATGTAAATACAACGACGAAGCTATGCAGCGTTAGCATTGAAAGTAATATGTGGGTGTTGTACAACAATAGTCTCTGCTGAAAATAAGTATGATGGTATTGATGTAGCGGCAGCGAACAAATAAGCAGGTGGTCGTCACCAAAGAGTATTGAATAGTATAGAGAAGTCATGGAACGAATTGTATGACTCAATGGCACTGGCGACATCTGGCAAATGATTCGAAACGTATTACTCTCTTTTTATCATAACTTGGTCGATTCATACTTTTGATGTGAAGCATTGATGTGAAGCATTCCTTTGAAACATTTATGATTTTTGTATTGTTTTATGTAATAACATTGTCCAAATTGTTCATTTATATTGAAATATTATATAAAGAGAATAAGACTCATTTATGCTCTTTTACTCAAACTACCTACATGAGAGCAGAAAAGAAGTGCAATATGTTGTCTATACTATTCAATACTTTTTGTCGTTGCTCCGTTTATGACAAAACAAAAACAATTATTTCAGTGAGCTAAATATTGCGTTATTTATTTTAACAATATTACATCTAATGTTAAAGCAGATGTAAGAAAAAAGAAAGTGCAATAGCAAAGGAGCCTTCAGCACAAAGACAAATATAAATTTTAGAAGTTTATATACAATCTCACAGCATTTAAGTTTATCATTCGATATGGAATACTTTGGAATTTATCAATCTAGTCCTATCAACCGTTTTGACGCCACGGCTGCCTTGAGTTTTTTTCATGTTCCCGTGGACCCTTCAAATGATTAGGCAAATCAGCTGATCGCTAAAACATAGTATCGGGTTCAACTTGAATGAGGTAACCACGTTTTTATATTTTTAGATGCATAACTATCGTATAAGCATCTGCGCCTGAATCGTGCTACAAAAGCAAAATATAATACCTTTTTTCCTGTGTGAGGAACCGTCTTATTTTTTCTAATCTTCCAGGATATTATTTCCATTTATTAAAATGAGTGCTTGTTATTCCGACAAAATGATTTCGAAAGTTTGGCGGCACTCCTCCAGATAGACCACTAGGATATGGGTAAACATTTTTGCCAAACAGTAACTGTCATACCGTTTTTTACAGATGTTGATGGAAATTCGTATCCAGAACTGCGCCGAAGACGTATCTGTTTCAACAGAATCTGGTTCCAGCAAGATGTAGCAACGGCACACATAGCCAGACCGGTTATGACGGACCTCCAACGACAACTCCCAAACAGATTCATATCCTGAAACTCAACTTTCCGGTGGCACAAAGGTCACTCGACTGCACCAGACTTTTTTTTATGGTGTTTTGTCAAGCAAGAGGTGTGCACGACGAAACAAAGGAATTTAACTGAATTGGAGCAGTCCATTAAAACAATAATTGAGGCGATCCCGACTTCAACCCTTCCTAAGTCGACCACCCGTCCACCGATGAAAAAAAAACAATACCATAAAGCAACTCAGCACTTTCAAAACTCCACCGACTAATGATTTTTACACGTCTAAAGTCGAAAACAACGACGTTATTAATTTTTCCCGGTAATTTTTTAAAGCCGTCCCAATATTCAGTGTTATTAAAAGGGTTAAGCTGCGACGAGTGTTGCTAGCACTATTTATTACCATGGATTCATACCCAACACATACCCCAACCAAATACTTTAAAAAAATTAGGTATTCAGAGCCGACTTAAACATACCCTCACCCAAAGTCATCCATTACGACCGAGTTCCATTAAAAAAAGACGTATATTCATCTTTACGTTGAACGAATGAGGATGGCAAATGTGGCAATATTCAATAGCAGAGTGACATTGCGCTCAATATTATTCAGTACCCAACTTAATTACGATCCGAAGTGATTTTGGGGAGCTAACGTGACTACCAGGCAACTCTCTGCCCAATATTTATGTGGTAGGTACAAAAATGGGCATGGCGAAGTTGTTCATTTGTTATTACACAATAGCTTTTGACAAAATATTGATCAGTACCAAATTTTGCTAAGATCGGTTGTGGTATAGGGGAGATATCGAGTCGGCCAACCGGAAAGCCGCCCAAATTTTGTATGGGAGATACGAAAATGGGCGTTGTATAGCAGGTAATTTTGAATTTTTAGGAAACATTGCCGAGTACCGATTTTCATTAAGTCCGGCTGTACTTTGCGAGAGTTATAGTGACGATTGGATTGACTAAATTTTTTCTGGTAGCAAATTTCATAAATATTGGTTCGGTTTTGTGGGAGTTATCTTGCCGAACAAATGTATGGCAGCTACCAACATGGACGTGGTAAAATCACCCTTGTCTTAATTGGTGAGTCGCGTTTGATGACATGAAGCTTTTAAAATAAATTCATTAATATCCGAAGTGTTTCACTCGACTTATCGCATTGACAACCCGGACGACCACCAAGCTTTTGTATGGGAGATGCCAGAATAAGCGTGGCAACCTCGCCAATTTTCGCCAGTTAAGTACACATTTACAGATTATTAACCAATGTATGAGTTGAACCTAGTTTCAGCTACCAGAAGAAAGTACAGTATCGATTTGTGTGGTAGGTACCAGAAGGCGCGTGGTCAAAACGCCCATTTTGAATCCCAACCTACTCTAGGACAAATAATAGTCACTACCAAAATATCATTGTGATCCGCAAAGATTTACGGGTGTTATCTGACCGAACAACCAGCCGGCCGAACAGCTTTTGCATGGGAGGTACCAGTGTGGGGGTGGCAAAACCACCCTTGTCTTTATGGTTTGATGACATGAGGCCTAATACCCAATTTTACTAAGATCGGAAGTGTTTCACGCGACTTATCGCAATGACAACACGTATGACCACCAAACTTTTGCATGGGATGTACCAGAAAGGGCGTGGTTTTAGAAGAAACATGATTTTGTACTAAATGTGTCGATTTGTATGGGGGGTACCAGAAGGGGCGTGGTCAAAACGCCCATATTCAGTCCCAAACTAACCTTTGCCAAAAATAGTCACTGACAAAAGTTTTCTGTAATCGCTAAAGATTTACGGCAGTTATCGTGTTGACCAGCCAGCCAGCCAAACAGACAGGCGCATATGGCTCAATCGTGTTGAAAAGTCCGAAAACGAATTTTGTCCAAAGGTACTGAGGGTGTAATAAGGCTTCGTCTGTGCTTTAAATTTTTTCCCGTATTACATGATATATACCCTCATCCCAATGGGTGATGGTATACAAATTCCCATATGGTTAATAGCATCTTCATGATACAATGTAGATTTCCGGATGGCGAAGATCAGTGTTCCCCTTCTCGTCGCAACCCGAGAAGGGGTATTTCAGCGGCAAGAAGAAATCGAGGAGGCACTGGGTAAAATGAAGGATTACAAGTCTCTTGGACCTGATAATATTCCAACGGATCTTTTAAAGTATTGTGTATCAGCGTTAGAAAATGTCCTTACGCCCGTCAGCGGAAGACATTACATACAGAGATTCAGTGTATAAAGTTAGTTTTTAAAGGAAAGGAAAGCAAAGCTTACACTACATTTACGCGAGTTAGGCAGGGATGTGTTTTGCCACCCACAATATATCTTCTACTTATGGACGAAGTAATGGAGATAACTAATGCAGATGCAATGGAATATGTATTAACCTCTACATAATATCGACTATGCCGATGACATATGCCTTATGGCCCAGTAATTTGATGGCATCCAGGCCAAGTTAAACAGACTCTCCGAAATATCGAAAAAGTAGGATTGAGAATAAATATAATGAAGACAAAGGTAACGCGTATTCGAACAGTTAATGGTTCGTTAATTGAGGACGTTGACTCAGTCAACAACTTAGGTGCGTGATTGCAAAGGATGGTGGCTCTGGGACGGATATAAGTGATCGTATAAATATGGACCTTGTTGCATTCCTAAACCTGCACAAAATCCGGTGCGAGAAAAGGATATAGGAATAGAAGCAATTGCGATTACTCAATTACAATATTCAGTTACTTGTAGTACTTGGAGCTTGGCGAAGCTGATTATGAAGGAAGTCCAAACGTTTGCCAATAGTTCGGTGACGCAAATTCGCCCACTGCAATTTCTAGGGAAGCACTCCGGGAACATTCATGTAACAGTCCTATTTAATTACTCATCGTTAGAAGAAAACGGAATTGGATCGGACATATACTTAAGCATCCAATATCAGATATTGCTAGAGCGACACTTGAAGCAAACCGCGAGAGGGAATGCCACCAAATACATGGAACCGGTGTCTGAAAACAAATTCGACTATTTTGGAACCAGGTTAAATCACTAGTCAGAGACAGAGTTATACCAATATGTAGTTACAATACTTCGCATTACGAACATACGATTCGAATTCTTACCAAAAAGTATATGAAGGGTTTCACATGAACTTTGAACGAACTATCGGACAGAATTTTGATTGTTTAACGATTTCTTACCGAATTCAGAGACAAATTGGTAAATATTTCTGAAGGGAAATTTTAATGTTCTGGAATAATTTAGAAGAATTTCCCAAAAAATATGGAACAATGTCTGAAAAAACCCGGCTGTCGGTTGTGCAATAGGTAGTGTGCGCGGCTCTTGTACATGAGAACGTGGGTTCGATTCGTGCTCTGACCACCATACATTTCCTTTGACGACAGTCTCCTCGCTTAGTGATGGCGACACTATCGAGTACTTAGACAAAAAAAAGGTTCTCAAAATACCGTTCGGAACCGGTGCAAAACTGTAAGTCCTAATCAGTAAGTATAAAACTAGAAAGGACCCTTCATGGAATGTAAGGGGAAACCATTTTTTTTTGTAATTTCTTAAAGAATTCGAAACAAATAACAAGGTTTTTTAAATAGTATTTGAACAACACACTGCCGCCCGGTTCAAACGCTCGTCGGCAACTGGCAAACTGTTAAGGAAATAAAAATCATAATTCATATTCAATTAGGTCTGAAAGATCGGAATAACTATAACTATCATGAAACGGTTGAAAATGAACTTGAAAAGTTCGCACTTCATAAAATGGTCAGAATTTCATTAGAAATTCAAAGTAGAAAAACTTTCATGATGGCTCCGAAATTGTTCAGAATTTTCTGACATCAGAATTTGTTAGAATATTTGGTTTGCTGGAAACGGACAAACAAGATTTCTTAGACTACCGTCAACATCATTTTGCATGCGTAGCAAAGCGAGCGAGTGCTCAAGCAAAAGCGGTGTAAGCCACTGTGTGTAAGCAAATTGAACGTTGTAACATTCATTAACATGTCCATTGAAAGCAACAAATTCCACAACACCGCATGCTCTGTATTAAGGACAGTGAAGGGTAACTAAACTATTTTAATTTTATATACGGATACAAGCAAATAATCCGGACACGTAGTACATACATAGCTAGCTATATATTATGTATACTAACGCTTGTCTTACTATATAAGAAACTGTATCTGTGTTGCAACAGACATATTAAAAGTCCCCACAGCAAAAAAAAAGACACAGAATGAAGAAAAAGGACAACGTCATCAAAGGACACGAAGAGCTAAGGAAACTGTAAAAGGCGTCAAAACAAAAGAGACATTTTGACCTAATTGCTGTAAGCCTCGTTGTTACTTACAATAGAACTGAGCTCATTAACTATTAAAGTGGTTATAATTCATCCTTCTCATTAAAATGACAACAAGAAGAGAGTAACATCAACAGCAGAGAAGAAATTTTATTAGCAACATCATGGAAAACGTCTACAATTGTAGCAATACTTCGCACCACCATGCAACAGAGTCAAATAATAGATAGTCTTTGTTGTCCTCATACACTTTCAGTCAGAATGATTTCAAAGATATTATCTATTGAATTGAATTCAAATAACTATGAAAGAAGCCAGTTTAGGATTAACTTTATATCTCTTTATAGGTAGCAGAGGGTTACCAATAAATGAAGCAATACCATTATATTTTTTTTTTCATATGTCCTCCTTAGTATTGTCAGACTGCAAAATAAATTTTGGAACAATTTGGTAATACTTGTATATACAAATTTAACATTTCCAGGTTTGTAGATTTTTAGTCGAATATTTTGAAGCAGCGCTTAAAATTTGTTGGAGTGAAGAAAGACTACAAATATTTGTAGAAAATAAACCTGAGTGCTAATTATGTAAGAAACGATATCGAATTCATTTTAGTTTTGTGGGTAGTGCAGTTTTATAAGCGCATGTACTTTAAATGTTCTATAAGTCAGCATATTCGACATAACGATATTGTTTGGACGATTATATTCCTAAATAATTGGACCTCTGATGATGAATTAACGTCCTCACTTACGTCTACACCTACTGGAATCCTTTCCCCAATATTTTCGTAACAATTGTGTGAACACAACTTCTTTATTTCGGTGTAGTTATCATGACCTTATTTATGAAGTTTGTACTACAGAGGCAAGTGCAATCTTGAGCAATCCCATTTAACATACACTCTGGTTTACTTATTTAAAGGCACTAAAAATTCCATATTCAGCCGCCTGAATCTTTTGCAATTTGCAACCCTGAATCTTTTGCAATTTGCAATTTGCAAAATGGAAATTGAACCTAGACATAGTGAGATATGAAAAAAATCATTAAAATAGACAATAGAGCGACAATGTGCTATTTTCTGTGGTTCACTTGAATAAAGGCACTTTAACTAATTTCAATGAAAAACAGATTTTCTTGTTTTTCTAATTTATTTTACTTTAATTAAGAACTATTAGTAATGGGTACAACCCCTTTGTTTTACGAGTTTTCATTGAGAGATAAGGAGAATTTATGTAATCCAACAAAATTTGATTCCAAGCATCCTTAATGGCCTGAATTAGTGACTGCTTGTCATCAAATTGTCTACCTCATTCATAGACCTTACGAGATAACCAACCCCAGACATTTGCGATAATGTTTAGATCTGGCGAATAGGGTGGTCAGTCAAGAATAATAACATTTTGGCTTGCAATGAACTGTTTACTAATCTGGCGTTTTGTATAGCGGCATTATCTTTTTGCAATATCCAAGATATGGGACCAACTAGTTCACTGAACTTCGTAAAAGTCGATTCCAACAACGTTTTATAGCTTCCTCCAATCATTTTTGCACTTTGAAATTCAAGATCGATGGTGCCATATTACGTAATAGCACCCCACACCATACGCCGCCCTCTCGGCTGTGATAGCGGTCCAAAAAAATTTTGTTTTTTCGCAGATCATGCAAATAATAGTTGTAGCCATCCGGCCCATCCAAATTAAACTCCTGCTCATCCGTAAATATAACTAATCTCCCATCATTTACATGACCTCTTGGCTAAACATCCCATACCATGTAGTCGCTTGAGAATTGAAGCCGCTTTTCCTTACCAGGAGCATTAGGTGGTGTTTTTTTTCATATTTCAGGTATTTAAAATACTCAAAGCTCTAAATTACTATGCGTACTGATAACTTGCTCGCTTCCACTCCAGCTTGAGCTCTTATTTTTGACAAGGACAATGCAGAATTAGAAGCAATTCTGATGATTTTTCTTTCCTCATACGTAGATAAAAACAAGGAAACCCTTCTTTTACAATTTTTTCCAAACCCCTCGGGGTCCTTGATGTCATTGTCGACAACTGTAGGGCGCCGTCCAATGTTTTTAGCTATTGCGCGGTTAGAATATCCTTCAGAACGATAAACATCGATTTTAGTTTTTTCCGATAGATTTAAAATTTTTTGTTTTGCCATTTTGACTCGTAAAATGATTAAGATGTAATAAATTGTAATAAACAAATGCTATCTACAAAAAATCATCGCTTACTTTAAAAATAATAAAAAAAATAATAAAGTACCTTTATTCAAGTGAACCAAAAAAATAGCACACTTTTTGACTTTTTTTATAAATTGCTCAAAAAAAGTTCTGTAGTTAAGAAACCACTATTGTCATGATTCTTTTATATCTCAAGATGTCTAGCTTCCATTTCCATTTTAAAATTCTGCAATCGGTTACAAATTGCAAAAGACACAGGCTGATGAATATGGAATTTTTAGTGCCTTTAAATAATTGAACCGGAGTGTATAGAGAGCGACTTGACTCAGTAAATTTACGAAGTTTGGTGTGTTGCATAAAGACGTTGAATGTTGGAAAGTATTGCTTTATAATACCAGATAGAGGCAATAGCTCAAACCGACCAACATGAAAACAACAACGGCATTTCGTTTCGTGCGTTAAAATTTTTGAGTAAATATACCACAAATATATACTGACAAAAAAAAAAGATAACAGAAAAGTCTAAAATACGTTTCAATTTCACAGTTGTTCATCAAAACTACAAGAAAAATGTAAGTCAAACATTTTTGTAATTCCACTTGGTGTAAGTCAGTTTACGTCAAATGACTGTCTATCGCACCGACCGCACCACGAAGAGTGTGAAACGAAACGTCAGATGAGAAAAATTGCCGCTCTATATAGTATTACTCTATGTCTGAAACCATATCGTTGACAGTACAAACTTTGATATGAGCAAACTACACTAGAAATATCAACAAAAAGAACCTTCGAAAAAAAGGTTGAGATTCGCGTAATCGCTACTTTGAGGCCCCCTTTCCTTTAAAATACTCTCAGTACACCCCAATGCAGATTGTAACGTATGTACATAATACATATGTATGTATTATATTTATAGCGAACAATATAAGAAAAATCGACATCAATATTAAATCAGCTTCAATGGAAAACTGACTTTTTTGAACAAACACGTTTCAATAAATTGTTACATAACAATTTGTGATCATTCGTTTTTATAAATGTACAAATTGACAATTTGTTTGTATTTTCGTCAGTACAATTCCCATAGCCAACTTATTATCATTCAGAAAGAATTAAACTTTTTTTCCAGTTTTTTAGAATGTCGAGTACTCAATACTGTAGTACAAGAGGTTTATTTGTTCGTTTATGCTGACGTATTATTTATTGTAAATACCCGAATTAATGGACGTATTCATGTGGAATATGTATTTTATTGGTAATCAAATTGATTTGGAATTATTTTATGAGTTAATGATTTTTGTACATTTGTGCGTTTTTTTTTATCATTCTACTGCTCTACTTTTGCAGTTGACACAAGACTACAGAAAATTCTTGAACTTGTGCCAATAATCAAGTTAGTCAAGAATCGAACACAATGATATAGTTGATCTCCCGTCTTGATAAATATCGTTCAAATATTAGAAGAAGAAAAGCAGCAGATAGTGATCGACAATAACATGTGTAGATGACGTTTATTTAAAAATCAAAAATCGGCGGGGGTTCTGGCTACCAGGAGAAGTTGTATCGGTCAAAAATTTACTTGTTTATGCTTTTTAAATATTTTTTGTAAAAAATTTAAATTTTTTATTTTTAAAAATCATGAAAAATCTAAAACGGGAGAAGGAGTTAAGTCTTACAAGTAAAGTCACTCTATGTACAAAATGAGGTACATAGCATCAAAATCAACGAACGCGTTTCGCAGGATATGTACATTTCTCATGAATGACTCTCATAATTAAAGGGAAAAAGTAATAATCTAAAGGTTACTTTTAGTTAATGTATGAGAAATTTATACTTAAAGCATTTAAGGTCAGCTTGGTGTTTGTTGGGATATTAAACAAGTTCATCATCAGATGCCTGACTACTGTGCCTGAATTGATACTATCGGTAGATCATCAATCGTATACATACAAACTCAATTCTGCAATTCACATTGGCGAATTAGTATCGATCGAAGATAACTAAGGATCAACATATACTGAAAGGCCTCAAATTCCAACAACAAGAACAGGCAGCTTTTTTCCACCTTGTTCTTCTTTTCCTTCATGTTCTTCTTTTCCTCATGCTTACTATACTCTGAAAAATCTGACTTTTTTTGTTGTTTGGATACAAATATAAGATGTGTGTGGAGCTTATCGCAAATATAATATACTTGTGCCCAAACGCATTGTATTTTCTTTCCAATATTACATGTTTGAGATACACTGATTAATATGTTATAACATATGTGTTTGCGTCCCAAATGTATCTGTTTTTGTGACACAAATTCAGCCGTTTTTGTTGCACTGTTTATGCTCTCTCGGGAGCAAGAGAATAAAAGAGGGGCAATGAGTGTGTATATCTTAAAAATGTGTATCTGTATTTTTGTATTATTTTCTCAATGAGTGATTAATAAATATTCCTGAACAAGTGTGATATAGTGCGTTCTGATTTCATGTATTCTGTTGTCAATGGTTTATCGGACAGAGGAGATCAAAAGCGCTTGATCAGAGAAAGATGAATAAACAAACGCTTGGACTGTTAAATGGTTTGTGATGTTGCTTTGGTTTTTGTGTATGTGTTTCGCATATATCTATGTGTGCTGCCAAAGTGAGAAACGGTTTTGAGGAAAGAAACTGGAGAACACAACAACGTGAATCCCTTTCTCTGCCACAGCCCCTACTGAAAAATGTGGAATAGTTGACCATTTTTGAAATATAATAAAAAAAATGTAATGAGTGTTCGAACTCAGGGGCGATGTGTTAACACCTTTTTGTTACACGGAACCTCTTCGATTTCTATGAACACATTAGTAAATGTTACATAGGAAAATAAAAAACAGCGTTCAATCATATGATGACGTTACATTTAAATAATGTTAATACTTAAAATTATTTAAAAACCAGTGCAAGACCATGTGTTATTATTTTCTTACTTAATAGTTTTTTTTATTCCCACAAAAACCCAAGAGAATGCAAAGCAAAGGACACATGTAAATACATACATTGTTATGTTCGTACATACGCTACACAAGTTCACGCAACTTTCGTTGCTCTCTTAATATCTCATTTGTTTATACGTATAACCGTCATTGTTCTCTTTGCTCTGAGAATGTTCCGCAGCCGTACAAGACAACTATTCGCCGCCGCTACATCAGTGTGTGTTTTTTTCACAGTCTGACAATCTGTGTTTCGCAGTCGGACACATCTGTGTTCTATATAGTGGTGGGTCACCCTTATCATTTAGGGGTATGAAAAAAAGACCTTCCCCGATTCTGAGACCTACCCGATATGCACACAAAATTTCATACAAATCGGTCCAGCCGCTTCGGAGGAGTTTAACGCCAAACAATCTGTGTGATCACAGTCGGAGAAACTGTATTTGGATGTGTTCACTTTGTGAGTTAAGTCCCTACCCGCGCCTACAGATGTTAATACATCAAAAAACACAAGTAATTAATACACGCTTGTAATACGTGAACTTGATTTGTATATAAGTATATTGTTTGTGTATCAACGCATACAGATGACCAACGCATAACTGAAACCTTCTGAAGACAAAAACGTGAGAGACAAAAAAGAAAGGAGAAAAAATAGAGCAGCAGATTCAAAACAAGACAAATAATGCATTCAATGCAAGTAAACGTAAAAATCATTTAAATCTTTAATTTTTTGTATTAATTATTTATATAAGTAAATATGGATATTAGGGCGGGTTAATTTTTTTTTTTTTTGATGAATCGTATAGCAAAAACGAAATCTATAGGCGATTTTGAGAAATTTTGCTCAAGGGACCATAGCTCTAAGTTGGATTTGGAGAACCCCAAAATTTCAAAATAGAAATTTTTCCATATATACATAGAATAATTTAATTAAATTCGTCATAAAATCGGATAGAATTATACCAGATTTCTCAGTGTGGGCTTGGTTGAAAGGTATTTTTATCACCTTTCAGAATCTGTATTGATATCAATAATTTTTTTATTTTTAATAGAGTTATTAGGAACTTTTTGTCGAAAAATAGCCTAAAATGAGCTTTATTCTACAGGTATCAATACAGATACTGAAAGGTGATAAAAATACCTTTTGGGGGGCTCTAAATCCGACTTAGAGCTATGGTCTCTTGAGCAAAATTTCTCAGAATCACAGATTACGTTTTTGCTATAAGCTTCATCAAAAAATTCGTTCCATACAATTTGACCCGCCCTAATGGATATATATTGATCAAATTAATTATAATAAATAAAGAAAAAATTAATAATTCGTTTCTAAATATTATTATGATTGGGAGAAAATACGAATATGATTTTACGTACATATGTATACGGAGGTTTGGGGGAAACACGCGAATGTTTCCACGTAAGTATATGGATGTTTGCGATGAAGCACGCATATGTCTCCACGTAAAAGCATACAAATTTTTCATATTTTAATGTTTACATTTAAATACACCCTAGTTTGGGACTTGCAAACAACATATAAATGTTTGAAGTGTTTCCAAACATATACATGGTTCTTGCAGAATATGTTTGGGAAAATATGTTACAGAGGCCGTTTTTTTTAGCGTATAGGATTGCTGCAGTGCTTTGAGGTGAGTTTTACTATATCACAGGGTTGAATTTTTCTGTGGTATAGATTTTTTAATGACCGGGGTAGTGTCAGTTATGTTTTCGAATTTTTAATTTTATGGCCGATTTTGTTAGTTTAAGTTAATGTCTGAGAAATTCATACTACAAGCTTACAAGGTCAGGTTGGTTTTTTCTGGAATATTTGACTATTAAGTTAAGCACACTCACCCAAGATTTTAGTCAAGATATTCATAATGATATTTAAAATGTTGAAAAAAAGTTTTCAAAATATTTAACATATTAAAAAACAATATTTATACAAACAACAAAACATGTAATTTAACTTCATTCAATATTGCGCCAACTATGCTTGGGTTGAACTCCAGAAGTAAAATGTTATCCGGATTTTCTGGTATTAAATGTCTTCTAGGCATGGCCAAAACAATTGAACTAGTGAAACTTCAGAAAATTCCACATTTACAGTTCTTGTTTTCCTAAACTGCAGTACATCACAGAGGAATCGCAAATTCTGTTGACACTGCAACTGCTCTTAATACTAAGGTTCGAGGGCGGATCAATAAGTCAGTGACTTTTCGAACTTCTCTCCTAGTTATATGAAATTCAACACTGCTCCCATCAAATACCACCTGTTAATAGACTACCGTCAACTAATTTTTAGCAAATTCCGTCATTTAGTTTGCGTTTAACAGCTGTTCAAAATATACAACCTCGTGCATTTTTTTAAAAATGGAAAAAAAATAATTTCGAGTGCTCATTAAAAATTATTTTTTTGCGAAAAAAACCGTCAATAAAACCAAGTACAAGTTTGATAAATACATGCGGACTCTGCACCATCGATTTCAATGGTGAAAAAGTGGTTTAATGGCTTTCATTGTGGTCGCACAAGTACAAATGACGCTGAACCTTCTGGACGGACAATTGACGTCAATACACACGAAAATGTCAAAAAAAACCACGATATGGTGTTGGCCGATCGAAGAGTAAAAGTACGTGAGATTGTTGATACCATAGACATTTCATATGGCAGTGTGGTTTCGATTTTAAATGATCAGTTGGGTTTAAGAAAGCTGTCTGCAAGATGGGTGCCGCGTTTGCTCGCAATTGACCATCAACGTAATCGTGTGACCACATCAAAAGATTCTTTGGAGTTGTTTAACCGCAATTCGAAGGAGTTGAAACGTGGATCCACTATAACACTCCGGAGACCAAACAGCAGTCTAATCAATGGGTTTCCAAGCAGCAGTCTAAACAATGGGTTTCTCTGGGGAACCGGCTCCGAAGAAGGCCAAGGTAAGTTTGTAGGCCAATAAGGTAATGACAACAGTTTGTTGGGATGCACGCGGGATAATCCACATCGATTACCTTCCAAAAGGGAAAAATAGTAAACGACGAATATTATGCGAACTTATTGGACCGATTTAAAGAGGATTTAAGAAAAACGACCCCATATGGCCAAGAAAAAAGTTATTTTTCATCACGATAATGCACGGGTGCATACATGTGTAGCCTCAATGGCAAAATTCCATGAATTGGTACCTGATCCACCATATTCTCCGGATTTAGCCCCCAGTGACTATTTGATATTTCCAAACCTAAAGAAATGACTCGGTGGAAAAAGATTTAGCTCCAACGGTGAAATTATTGATCAAACAAATGCCTATTTTATGGACCTCGAAAATCCTATTTCTTGGAAGGGATACAAAAATTGGAGAAACGTTGGACTAAGTATATTGAGGAAAAAGGAGATTATGTTGGAAAATAAATTTTTTTCTTTGCAAAAAAAAATGTGTTTCTTTCAAAAAGTTACGACCATATTAATCCGCCCTCGTATATATTCGCAATCGTCAGTTTCTATAGCATCTTTATCTAGGACCTTACTTCATTTTGAATCTAAATGATCTTAGGGCCTTCCTGAAGAATCCTAATTGGCTCTCAAAGAACCAATGTACGGGTTTCTTCAGCTACATACTGGAATGTTGGGATGAGGTATTATCAAAGGGCTTGAACGCAAATTAACCATACCGGGATATTTTACAGGCTCCAAGATTGGGAAGGCATATGACGACTCGTGGCGTCATAAAGTTCTCATCTACCTAACTTAAGCTAAAACAATCTACGTTTTATTTATTTGCGAAATTTTTATGTATTTAGTCACGATAAAATAGTTTTCGCGGCCCATAGTGGAAACGGCCGTTGATGGTTCAATGGTTAGTGTGCGCGCCTATTGTACATGAAACCGTGGGTTCGATCCCTGCTCTTATCACCTTAAAATTCTTTCGGCGGCGGTCACCTCCAATGCTGACGGCGACACTAGCCATGAAAACGCCGCTCAAAATGCCGTCCGGAACCGGTGTAGAACTGTGTGTCCCAACCAGTGAGTATAAAACTAGAAAGCACACAGTTCACAGATAGTGAGAAGCTCACTCCTATTCCTTCATGAAATGTAATGGGAAACCATTTACTTATTTATTTATATTGGAAATATCCAAATACAAATACTTATGTCAGATACCTGGTAAATAATTATTAATTAAATTTATTTAATAACCTATTTTGGGACGGTATATTTCGAATCAAAAGTATTAATCTTTTTGGCACTTGAAAACATTTTCCTTCACCAAAAAATTAACTTTAATTTCAAAACTTGGAAACGTTTTTATTCATTTAAATACAAGTTGAGAACCAATATAAATTTTACGTGTTTTCAACACTGATGAAACGTCTTTGTACTTAAGTACGTATGTATATGATAATAAGTACTTTATTATTTTGAACATGAACGATAAATATTACAACGAACATTGTGGGGAAAGATATTTAACGTTTGAGTTCAGAATTTATTTTCAACTTGTGTGATATTTATTGACGTGTTATCATCTACAGACACGGGTAGGGCAATATATCAAAGTGAACACATGCAAACAACATACAGCGTTAGCATCACATACGTGGTTGTTGTAGTTATGACAATAGTCTCTGCCTGAAAAAAAGTATGATGGTATTGATGTAGCGGCACCGGACAAACAGGCAGGTCGTCGTCGCAAAGAGTATTGAATAGTATAGAGAACTAACGAAACGAGCATTATAACTCAAAAGCACTGGCGACATCTGGCGAATGATTCAAAACGTATTTTTCTCCTTTTATCATAACTTGGTCCGTTAATGTCCATTCATAATCTTGATGTGAAACATTGATGTGTTTTGAAACATTTATACTTTTTGTATTGTTTTATGTTATAACATTGTCGAAATGTTGCATTTATATTGAAATATTCCCTAAAGAGAATAAGACTTATTTATGCTATTTTACTCTGAATCTCTAAATGAGCGCGGGAAAAGAGTGCAATAAGTTCTCTATACTATTCACTACTTTTTGTCGTCGCTCTGTTTATGACAAAACAAAAACAACTATTTCATTACGCTAAATATTACTTTATTTATTTTAAAAATATTACATCTAATGTTAAAGCAGATGTAAGAAAAAGTAAATGCAATAGCAGAAGAGCCTTCAGCACGAAAACTGTTCTTTTTTTATTTTTCAATGTAACATTTAGTAATGTGTTTATAGAAATCGAACAGGCACTGTGTAACAAAAAGGTGTTAACACACCGCCCGTGTGTTCGAACACTCATTGATTTCTGTTTGTTGAAAACAAAAAAGATAGTTTTCCGACTTTTGACTATAATTTAAATTTGTTTGCCGCATAACAGAAATGTATAGGAAAGAACAATATCTTAACAAGGATTTCCGTAGTTCTACCCTTTGTCAAGTTCAAAGCTACATTGAAACAAGTATAGTTCTGCGAAACTTGCACATCCGAGAATTTAAATATTGAACATAATATTATTGCATTCAAATTATAGTCTCTTAATAAACCAAATTAAAGGCCTCTAAAAACCCATTTAAATATTACATGATTTGTCAAGGGACACCCGGTTAGAACGAAGTTCCTTTCGCTATATATTATGTACTAGTTAGTTCCAACACGCCTGTTGAAAAATACTGTAATTTAAATGGATCTTTAAGAAAATATACTTTTTGTAAAATGATAAACTTTTTTTAAGAAACTTTTTATTTATTGAATGTATTTAAAAAAAAAAGTGTATTTTTAGGTCCTTTTTGTAAGAATATGTATTATATTTTCCCGAATAGGTCCTTTCTTTAATGCGAGGTATTTCTTTTATTAAAACCTAATAGTTTTTTAAGAAAAGCTAAAATTTTTAATAAGAAGTGCTTTCTGTAAGAAAAAGCCTAAGAGTATACATTTTTTTTGCAAAGAAGTATTTTTTAAGAACAGGTACTTTTTAAAGAAGTGGTACTCGTTTTAGGAAAAGGCTATTTTTTTTAAGAAAATTTACTTATTTTCAGAAAGGCTACTTATGTCAAAAAAAAAAAGAAAACGTTTTATTTTTTTTTGAGGAAATGTACTTTCAAGAAAAGTTATTTTTTTAAGAGAGGGTATATTTTTTTGAAGATAGGCTTTTTTACGAAAGAACATGTACAATTTTAAGAGTAGGTACTTATCTCAAGAAAAGTTATTTTGTTGTACAAGGAAGGTGCTCTTTAAAGAAAATATAGTTGTTTAAGAAAAGATAATTTGTTGGAAGATAATTCACTTTTTTAAGAAAATGTACATTTTTAAGAATAGGTGCTTTTTGTAAGAAAATTTAATTTTTTAAGCAAAGGTACTTCTTTAATATGGGTATTTTTTAAGAAAAGGTAGATTCCTTAAGAATATCAATAGGTATTTTTTTGAGAAAATTTACTTTTTTGAAGAAAACGCACTTACTTAAAAGGAATTTTTTTTTTTAA
The DNA here is from genome assembly GCA_963931995.1 of Phaonia tiefii. Lineage (NCBI taxonomy): Eukaryota > Metazoa > Arthropoda > Insecta > Diptera > Muscidae > Phaonia > Phaonia tiefii. The sequence goes on along the minus strand of OZ008367.1, from coordinate 319,809,591 downwards.
ACTTCTTTCACTTTAGCTTTTCTAAATTTACTTTTTATTCGGTTCAAAACTAAAATATGTAATATACAGGCTCCACCTCGAAAATTTCCCATTAAACAAAAATATCCCCCGATATGTTAGTCTAGACACAAACCAAACCAAAAGTACGAGTGTAAGAGTGTCAGAATAAGTGATCTGGCAAATGTAATTCCATGCTTAGGGTTGTATTTCATGGATTTGCCAGTCTTGCACTTCGTTCCACACTCTGAAATAGAAATTTGTATTTAATGCCTATCGAACGATCTGAAGGTAAATCTATTAGAAAATTTTGCATGTAAGAATGTGTAGAACTGTGTAATGTTTTATGTTATTCTATTTATTCAGAAATTTTAGCTTTTTTGATATATTGGTAAGTAATTGAACATTATGGTAGTTATTGCAGATATTCATTTTGTTTATTTTATCAGTACAATTTATCAATTGTTTTCTATAATTGGTAAATATGTACGAACTTGTAGATGACTAAAAATACAGCAAACAATTTAATATTTAAACATGGTGTATTGTTTAATTGAATGTAATATCAAATTGTTTGAATACAATATCAATTTGTAGTGTAGGAAAAGTTTTTTTTGTCATTTCATAATATTCATCAAATCTGTTACTTAGTTTTATATGATTCGTTGGACAATTCAGATCTTTTCAGTTATATCGTAGTGAATAATCAGCGAAGTATCAGCAAGGCATTCCATTCACAGCATCAGTAATGATGTTTTAGAGCAACATCTGCCAACATTTTGGAGTAAGCGTTGGCGGTGTAATGGTTCGTGTGGTGAGGCCTTCTCTCACTACATTAGATTTTTTTTAACTCATATATGTCTTCATACACTAAAGTGATTTTATTTTGGTCGGGACTGTGTAATGTTACTTTGAATTTATAATAAATATGAAATTTTAAAACACTCCGGAAATTTCAGTCTCTACAGTACAGTTTTTTATTATGGAGTTAATCGTTTTGGCAACTGACACAAAGATATGTGGCTCTATAACTAAGAATTCCTAAAAACGGTGATTTAATTACAAATCCCTCAAAAAAATTCGAAGTGTATCAAAAGCCGGGTATCCATTTATAAGTTGTAGTACAAACTCAACACATGAATAGAAAAGCAATCAAGCGTAACTAAATAAATAAATGGTTTCCCATTACATCCCATGAAGGGACCGGGGAGAACTTCCCACAATCACTGAGCTGTGCGCTTACCAGTTTTCACTCACTGATTGGGACCTACAGTTTTACACCGATTCCGAACGGTATTTTGAGAAGCTTTTTCACGGCTATATACTCGATAGTGTCGCCGTCATTATGCGAGGTGACCGCCGCCGAAAGAAATTTATTTATTTTTTTTTCTTTTTTTTGAAGGTGGTCAGAGCAGGGTTCGAACCCAGGATCTCATGTACAAGAGCCGCGCACACTTACCATTGCACCACCGGCGGCCACATGCGTAACTAAAGCATTTGAATTAGCCAATTTCATCATTTGAATATGTTTTCTAAAAATAGCTCACATATACCAAATTGCTTTGATACCATATTAAACTTATGTGTTATCCTTCGCTCTCTTATTTATTCTCACTTCAATGTATCGCAAACCTATATGCATTACTTTCAGTGAAATTAAGATACAAATCGAAAATCGGAACATGGCTAATAACAATCGAAAACATGGCTACCACACCGTACTATTTATCATTTTGTATTATCTCTTCTACTCCTATATATAAAAACTTAAAGCACACTTACGTTGTTTTGCATTTCAGCTAAATATATATGTATATATGATAAGGATAGCATGAGTGGCCCGGTGTTCCCATTTTATAATTTTCTAATGATGACCAAACAGAAAAGTGGTTATCGTAAAATTGTTCTGCAAACCACAGCGATAAACATCCTTCTCGGTCTCTTTGTATATATATCATTATAGAAGTTATAACACCAATCATTGCAAATCAATGATAAAGCAAAAAATTGCTAATATTTATTTTCCTACGCACGAGTGGATGTCTTGACATGTCTTAGCAGTATCAAACCCATAAAAAATACTCCTACAATCTTAGATAATACTGGAGGTGTGTGTACTTTGCGTGTTATCTGTGGGGGATTTCCAATTCGAATTTCTTTGTTTTTTAAATCGACTTTAGGTATTGATTTGGGTTTTCATTTGTGTTTTACGTTTTTCTCTTAATATTAAAAGTTTTTTTTTCCCACCACTCGTGTGACTTATTTACAATATCAAAATTCAAGTTTATTGGTGTTTTCCATTATCTGTGTATATGCCTCCAGAATTCTAATGAATCGCAGCCAAGAAAAATAGTAAAAAAAATTCACGGAATACCAATGGTGATATTTTATTTAAAGGGCATCATCTGAATATCACATCTGCGATTGCAAGGATAAATCATTTCAAATAAATCATGTAATTGAAACTCTTAGCGAGTTGCTAATGTTTTCTATGGGTGACCTTAACATTATAAATTGGAAAATATTCAAGAGAATTTTCGTGGTAAAAAAACTGTAACACAAAACACGTCATGGAAACGTTGCTAAGATCCCGAATTTTTATAAGTATTTGTAGTATATTAATGGCTGTGAGGCGGCTGGAATTTGAAAGTAAATTTGAATTTGAATTTGACGTAGAATTAGAAATTTCGCACAGATCGAATTTTCGTTTTAAATTGGCTGCCATTAAATCTAGTTTTTCACCTTACAAATGTAAACTAATCTATCATATTGGCTTCAAAAGTATTTGATTTTATTTGCATTCAAAACCATACAAAGTATTAAGAATTTGAAAAAATGATTCGTTTAACGTTTTAACTTCGTTGCTTTGTATTATTGTAATATAGTTCAAAACAATTACATATTTCTGGGAAGTGTATATTTTCCTAAAACTCGTTGAAGTAGGCAAATTTAAGCTCCTAAAATATATTACAACTAAGCAGAATGTGTTTCAAATTGCTCCTCCCCTTGATAAATGATTAAACTCCGTTGGAATAGAAAAACAAATGTCTGAAATCGCTACTGAAGAATGATTTAGCACTTAACTTCATATTTTCACACTGTTTCATAAGTATAAATATTAAAAATTAAAACCCGCAGAAACACGAAAAAGTTGAGATCCAAGATTGGAAAATTTTTCATTTAAGGGATTGGAAAATTTTTAATTTGATATTTCCCCCCGTATGCGAAGAGCGCACAATAGGCCTACACGCTGAAGAATCTGTCGTTTTTTGTTGTTTGGATGCAAATATAAGGTGTGTTTGGAGCTTCTCGCTTCTCTCTCTCTCTCGTGCCCAAACGCATTGTGTTTGCTATTCAATATTACATGTTTGAGACACAATGACAAATCTGTGGTCACAAACAATAACAGCCTAACTCGAGTTAGGACAAAATTGAAAAAATTTTTTTGAGAAGTCACCGTGCTCAAATAAGCAACTCTTTTTTCTTAAGAAGCAAGTAAAAGAATTCGTTTTCTTGTTATCTGTAACAAAGTTATCACAAAAACTCCGACTACTGATTTCCAGTAAAGATATTAAACTATAAACTGCTCTCCCTGACAAAATTTTAGAATCGACTTAGTCTGTTATTGTTTGTGACCACAGAAATATGTTATAACACGTGTGTTTGCGACCCAAATATATCTGTGTTTGTGATACAAATACAGGCGTGTTTGTTGCACGGTTTATGCTCTCTCGAGAGCAAGAGAATAAAAGAGGGGCAACATGTGTGTATATATATTGTAAGTGTGAATCTGTAGTTTTGCAGCATTCTCTCAGTTAGTGATTCAAACATTTTAATTTCATGTATTCACTCGTCAATATCAAGAGCGATTGATTAGTGAAAGAAGAATAAACAAACGCTCGGACGGTTAAATGGTTTGTGGTGTTGCTTTGGTTTTTGTGTATATGTTTCGCATATATGTATGTGTGCTACCAAAGTGAGAAACGGTTTTGAGGAAAGAATCTGGAGAGGGCAACAACGTGGAGGCCTTTTTCTGCCCGAGCCTCTACTAAAAAAATCGGAATGACGGCCCATTTGTGAAATATAATTCAAAAAACACAAGTAATTAATACTGGCTTGTCTTGCATGAACTAGAGTTGTATATAAATATATTGTTTGTGTACCAACGCAGGGTGATAACCAAGGCATAGCTGAAACCTTCTGAAGACAAAAACGTGACAGACAACAAAGAAAGCAAAACCAACAGAGCAGCAGATTCAAAACAAAACAAATAATTTTAATTTGTTGTATTAATTATTTATATAAGTAAATGTGGATATACATATGTATATTGATAAAATTAATTATAGTAAATACAGAGAGAAATAAATAATACAAGAAAGAATTCGTTTCTAAATATTATTATGTTTGGGAGAAAATACGCATATGTTTCCACGTAAGTATATGGAGGTTTCAGATGAAGCACGCATATATTTCCACGTAAAAAAATACATATTTATCAGTGCTAATGTTGGCATTTAAATACACCTGAGTTTGGGACTTGCAAACTTATACATGTTTGAATTGAGTTCCAAACAGATACATGATTCCTGCAGAATATGTTTGCGATTACATGTTACAGAGGCCGTTTTTTTCAGCGTGTACTACTTAGATATACGCTGAAAAATCTTTAGAAATCAGTCATGAATCGATACACAAATACTCTGAATCTGGTATGTTAACCTAAAGTAACCTGACCTGTTTCAGTTCTAAAAATCTTGTAGACTTTAAGGATTAATAAAAATGTTTGCCTATGATGCTTTCGATTTCAAAGCATTATTACATAGAATTCAGCCAAGAAGCGAAGCTGGAGAAACCCCCTTAAACTTAGCTTGCTCTGTTCCCCAACCAAATCAATGCCGAAGCGGCAACGCCGGTGTTGGAACCACCTGGAAAAATACGTCCCTAAACCCGTAACGAAGAATGTTTTATTACCCGAATTAAAAACTATGGTAAAGCCACGAAACCGGGTTTGGGCCTACCCCAGAGGAGAAAATTATTTACTCCATGCATATATGAGATTGTGGCCATCTGTGAAGTAAAGTTTGGTGTGCCCAGCTCTCGTACATGAAAACGTGGGTTCCATCCCTGCTCTAACCACCTCACATATCTTTCGATGACGGCCACCTGGCTTAGTTACGGTGACACTATCGAGTACTTGGCCATACAAAAGCTTCTCAAAATACCATTAGGAATCGGTGTAAAACTGTAGGTCCAAATCAATGAGTGTAAACCAAGAAACCGCATAGCTCACTGATTGCGGGAAGCTCTCCCTAGCCCTCTATGGATATAAGGGAAATTATTTTTTTTTATAAAAAAGCGTTTGGCTAGACACAACTGAGATCGTGAGAATGGCCTACGCCTAGGTGTTCGTAACTTTTTTCTTTAATTTCGTAAGTTTGTATAATTTTATTAAAAAAATTATTCTTTTTTTGTCTATACTGCAAGGATTGGAAAACGATAATTTTTTGATTTCAAGAAAAGTAAATATCACACAAGTTGAAAATGAATGGGGAATTCAAATTTTAAATAACCTTTTCAACCTTGCTCGTTTATTATATTTCTCTTTCATTTTATTATTTAACCTTAAGACCATTTAGAGATATACTTCTTTATAAAAGTTGTTTTGGAAATACATACTCATGATTCCTGGGAAATCCTATAGATATTTCAGATCTATCCTCAGATCTTCATCAGCTGTTATTTGGAATGATGCTTTTGAAAAAATCATCAAACTAAATGCAAACGAAAACACATCTCAATTGAGAATTTTCAACTATGCAAAAATATTCTAAGCCAAACACACAAAAAAAGCTTTTCCAAAAAATTTCTTTCCATCTCCAAAGAACCATCGGCCCCCTTAGTAATGATTTTTGTTGTTGCCTAAAAGACAACACAATTTTTTACAGGCAATAACTATTCCCTGCAGTTTCGTCGCGATCTACGTTTAGCAGGGATGATTTTTGATATGTTAACATCTATAGGCGCGGGTAGGGACTAAACTCACAAAGTAAATACATCCAAACACAGTTTGTCCGATTGCGAATAGATTTTTTGGCGTTAAACTCCTCCGAAACGGCTGGACCGATTTGTATGAAATTTTGTGTGTGTATCGGGTAGGTCTCAGAATCCGCCAACATCTATTTTTCATACCCCTTTATGATAAGGGTGACCCACCCCTATATAAAACACAGATTTGTCCGACTGCGAAACACAGATTGTCAGATCCGAAAAAAACACACACGGATGTAGCGGCAGCGAATTGTTGTCTTGTGTGGGTGCGGAGCACTCTCAGAGCAAAGCGAATAATGATTTAGTTATACGTATTTAAAAATGAGATAGCAAGAGAGCAACGAAAATTGTGTGAACTTGTGTAGCGTATGTACGAACATAACAATGTATATATGGACATGTGTCTCTTGCTTTGCATGGCCATTTCAGATCTATTTCAAAAAAATAAAGTAGTTTTCAGTGCATTTTTCTCTAATGTTTATTTATTTTGGTTTTCATCTTGTACTTAAATGAATAAAAACATTGTCAGGTTTTGAAAAAAAACTTTTTTTTTTGCTGAAGGATCATGTTTTCAAGTGTCAAAACAATAAATACTTTTGATTCCAAATATACGGTACTAAAATACGTTTCTAAATCAATTTAATTTGTATTAACTAGGTGGCTGATTTAAGTATCGTTATTTGGATATTTCCAATATGGGCACCGAAAACCATTTTACCGTAACTAAATACACAATGGTTTCGCAAATGCAAATATTACAAAGTGTCTTAGGTTAGGTAAGGTAGAAGTGGCTGTCACAATTGACACACTTAGTTTCATGAGGACCATTGTGACACTACAGATCTAAAAGTTTTAGCTGTGAGTTTGTATGGAATTGCATTATATTAGCCATTAGGCAGCTCTAATCAGATATGAGATAATGACCTTAATGTTGTCAATTTTCTTCACAAACTTGCAACATAACAGCATACGATAACTTGCACCAAGCGTTATAATATTCTGCCCTCTATTTCCTGAATTTCAAAAACGAAAAAAGTTACACTCTAATGCGTATATACTAGGTTAGTTCGGACAATAAACCATAATTTTATTCCTTTGCTTTCTTTCCAGGTCAGTTCGGACAATAACCCATCATTTTATTTCTTTCCTTTCTGTATGATTAATAAACGAATGAAATATATGCTGCATTTATATCGACAAAATCCTTTCTCCACTCTCCTTTGCCCAATCCAAGTATCATTCTCAATTGCAGAAAAATTAAGCCAACCAACCAACTCAACGACACGCGCGCAGTGCTGCACCTAAATGAAGTACGTGCTACGAATGTATCATCTGACGCATCCATGAATGATTGTGTGTTCATATCACTGAACGAGTGGTAAACCGCGTTTGTATTTTTGTCTGCACCCTTGTGTTGTACATCATTGAAATTATTTTCAAGTTGGGGCCAATTGTGACGCATAATGGGCAAGTGATACGAGCGCGAGAGAACCAATACCGGAACACATGTAAAAGTATACACTATTATGTTGTTACTTGCTTTGTGTTAGTAATATATGTACAAGTGTTGGTGTATAACTCACGCTCAAACAGTCGCATACGTGAATAATCTTAGTTTCAAACGTATTTTTAATATGTTCATAACTCTGATGACAGCCGTTATATAAAGTAGATTAAGCAGATTTAATGATGGCATTGCTTCAGAAAGTAAATGGTGGCAACTATCCCTGAAGATATAACTACATCCACCAAAGTAGCTTAGTAACAAAAACGAAAGTATCTCATCTCTTATTATTGAAAATATTTTAAAAGATTCCTAAAATATGACTAAAAATAAAATGTTAGTGTGACCGCGATTTTCTAAAATAGTCCTTTTACATTTTTAAATCGGAAAATAATATCTTGTATCCAATGAAAATTTGTAGATCGAGAGACACCCAAAAGAAGTGGGTAAACCCCCCAATGATGAGTCCAGGGTAATATGTATTTATTGTAAATGTATGATTACTGCAAAACCCTTAAAATATATGAAAGACATGGAGTCTTTCTACGGAATGAATTCGGTTGGTCCACCCAGAGACAGGACAGAAAATAAAAATGTCAGGCAATGTTGGGACTCGTCAAATATGCACTACAAGCATCATTTTCTTCGGGTGAACATCTGAAAGGATATTCCAACAGAGGATGTTAAAATTCATTGAAACAAGTTGTTTTTGATTTATTTGAAAAGCCAATCAAGAACATTATGTGGGGAATATGCCATCATTCAAACGACCGCCGCGGCTACGGTGTATATCAAGCTACATTGTCTGAGGGAACTGGTATTTTTGCACTGGTTTGCACTTAAATCTATCGTGCAGAATGCCCTGTGTGGCATCGGCTGCGTAGCACGTAGCGACATCCTGATGGAACCACAGATCGGTAGCGCTCTCCGTAGACGTACCACAATCTGGAGCAAACAATAGCATTCTGTACATGCATTGCCACTTGATAATGATTGGCATCGTCCTACATCCGGCAATGCTTGTTGATGTACTTATTTATTCAAAAATTAGTGTTGTCGCACGCTACGTTGCCAGAAGAGAACACCCATTTTGATAATAAAGTTTTATCGATCAACACGCAGCGGAACTTGCCATGGTGATTGTCTCTGTTGTGAGAAATTTGTCCCAATTGGAAACGCTCTTATTTATTAAGATCGACTCAGCACTTTAAGGATTTTTTCGCCGTTTTATGGCGCGTTTTTGCACTTTTTAGGTACTCCAACGATGCGTTTCGATCCTGCAGAGTTGGAATCACTGCTTATATCCGCTAGCCCATCTACCATTTGGGTAGGTTACTAAATGTTTGATATTACCATATGTGGTAAGAGAATTTACCAAAATCGATACAAGGGTTCAAAGGTTACAAATGCATTGCCACTTCCTAGATTTTCCAATTTTTGCAAACAAAACAAAAGTGCAAAGTTGACTAGTGTCACGTTGGTTGAGCACAGTGGCAGGAAAAGTTAACGCCAAGACCTTAGTGCGTGGAGAAGTGCCACATCCTGTTCGAGGTGCCCCTGCTGTGTAGTAAACAATACGGATCTAGACTGGTAAGTCCATAAAAAGACTTCTCTAATACAGAGTGTATACCTAGAGTTTATTGGCAGCCCCAACACTACGATCGAATAAGGTGGTCTAATGAATTATTCGTCTTAAATTTCAATTATTAAAGAAACGTCATTAAATTTAAAGAAACAACATTCCAACTCGATAACGACGTTTGACTTTAAACAATGGTTTTTGATTGGTACCTGGAATGTTGGGACTCTCTCCGGGAAACCGAGACTCGAACAGGTTAGACGAGACCTAGAATCGTACAATGTGTATATCCTAGGCTTAAGCGAAGTTCGTTGGCGTAATAGTCTCAAATCTATATTGCCATCTGGTCAGTGCCTTCTACACTCCGGCAATGATACGCAACGTATAATCGGAGTCGGCCTTCTTCTTTGACGTACGACTAGATAGGCTCTAATATCGTACAAGGCAATATCTGATAGTATCGTCATTGCGAGTTTTAATTCAAAATTCAGCAGGATTTCGGTCGTAAAAGCGTATGCACCTACTGAGCTTGATGACGACAGTGCTAAGGACGAGTTCTATAGCCAAGTTAATATTGCCAATTGGAAATATTAAAATGTTTCTGTGAAATTTTAATGCCAAAGTGGGCAACGACAACAACAACCTACAAGAGGTAATGATAAGACGTGGACTTGGATATGGACTCGCAGATTTCTGTACTCGCCATCAACTGTTTATTGCCGGAACGAAATTCCTTCATAGAGATACACACAAGTATACACGGGAATCGGCTGATGGCCAAACCTTTAATCAGATTAACCTTGCACTTGTTCGCAAGATGGTTCTGGCGGTGGATAGGCACATAGCGCTGAACCGCGGCATGCCCCACCGCTGCTGCAAATGCGCCGGGTTCCAAGGCTCGGTCAAATGCGCCATTCCCACCAAATCTGAAGGAATGGGAAAGACCATCGGTCCTGATCCGGTCGCTGGAGTGCTAGTTCTTCCGCCGGATCACTTGGTTAGATAAATTAATTGTTTAACCGACGGGCACACAGCTAGCGCCAGGGAATGTCCGTTGTGTTCGAAATTATTTCGAGAGAAGGCTGAAGCCAGGAAGCGACACTTTGTCGGCTTCTCTCGCGATAGAGGTGGAATGCCTCGTCCTACGGCGACATTCGCCCTACGGCACGAATTTCGCTGCAACAGCACCCCGATGGATCCTGGCCCAATTTGGAACCATTGATGCCGACTGCCATCGGATGTTCGGCATGGATTTCACGTCCTACCGCAACAAGCTTGGCCCATTCATGCATGATTATGCCACACTGGATGACGATAATCTGAAGTCCAGACACTTTTGGGGCTTTTAATGTCCTTAGGGCCTGTGTAAATATTTTCGTATAGTTAGTTGTAGGTAATATCTAATTTCAAGTTATTTTTGACGTAGTTCTGCCTTCGTTTAGTAACTGCTTTTTCAGGCATTTGTGTTTAGTATAAGTTGTAACTATTTTTGGAGTACCGGCCTCGCTGGGCTTATAGCAATTGCCAAGACAGGAAGAATTTTGTCTTCGAAATATTATTTAATGATGAAGTATTTTGTATATATTTATTTTTAATCTGTATTTTGGATTTTAGTTTTGTTGAATTACTTTGAAATAAATTGAAATTGAAATTAAAATTGATGTCTCTGGTTTTCTTGCCGGGCTTCAAAAAAATGTGCTGCTGAAATTGATAGGGACCACCAACTCTTAGTGGGCACATTCCGTCTACGTCCAGCAGCTTTCAACGGTATTAGAGGCAAAACCATTAAGTACAATACAGACAATGTGCAAGACCCATTCATAGCAATGATGTACGTTCAACATTTATGCTCCACTTTGGTACAGGACAGCCATGGAGATTCTTGAGAAGAAAATTTGTATTAATAAACCTTGAACCGAAATTCGGAATCGTGAACGCCTGCACAATATGCATATACGATCGAAGACACCAACGTTGAAGAGGTAGTTCAAATCAGATTATCGGAGTTATTAGGTAGATTGGGTTACATGGTCCGTTCAGATTATTACAATTATCAGAATACTATAGCGGAGGGAATCGAAAAACCTGCAAACACGAGTAACCTTCGTATTGTGTACCCTTATGAAAAAGCGGATCGGCAGCAATATCAGGAGTACTGCAACGTTAAAAGCTATTAATGATACTGAGTTATTTTTTAGCAGATCATCAAGTGTAGCGACGGCGTCAAAGCTTTACAATATAATCTAAACTTCCGAATGATGAAAATCGTACCCCTTCTGCAGTATGCTCACGTCTCAACCAGAGAAGGGATATTTCAACGGAACCCCCGCCGCAAGCAGAGATCGAGGATAAAACGGTTTGCGGGATTGGGGTAAATGAAAAAAAATTAAACAACTTTTGTTTTAACACTATTATGCTACAACTATCATCAACTACATTGTTTACTTTTGCTTTGGGTTGTGTCTAGACTAACGGCTTGGATCATAGAAAAATAAATTAACGTTTATTTGAATTTGAATTTGTATGACCGATTTTTCGCAGTTTTTGGTCAATGTATGAGAAATTCATACTACAAGCTTACAAGTCAAGAAAAGTTTTCTAATTGAAATATGTAACTGACACTAGCACGGTCTTCAAAAATGATATACCACGGAAAAATACAACTCTGTGATACAGATTAAAAACTCACCTCAAAGCACTGCAACAATGCGAGAACGCATGAGGATAAGAAGATCATGGTGGAAAAATTCTGTCTGTTCTTGTTGTTGGAATTGTAGGCCTTTCAGTGATGTTGATACTTAGGGATCTTCGTTCGATACTAATTCGCACATGGGAATTGCAGAATTGAGTTTGTATATATACGATTGATGATCAACCGATAGTATCAATTCCGGCACAGTAATTAGGCATTTGATGATGAACTTGTCACGGAGTTCGAAACTAGTCATGCCAGTGAGTGTGCGTTGAACTGAATTGTCCATTATTTCATTTAAATAATAGTATTTTTCAATGGACGCCTCAGACGTATTGGAACTAACTATTGCATAATATATAGCGAAAGGAACTTCATTCCAACTGGGTGTTACTTCACCTCATGTGTTTTTAATATTAGTATACATTTCTGTTATATTCCGTTTTATTTATTCAGTCTATGGACAATAGTATTTGACACAAATACAGTTGGGGTTTCTTTTTTGGGAGTTTTGAACTAACGCGTCTATCTGCTATTAATAAAGCAATAATTTTCAACAACACCACCTCAGGAGCAGATGGATTACCGGTGGAGCTGTTTAAGGCTGGCGGCGATGAGCTTATAAAGTGCATGCATCAACTATTTGGCACAATTTGGTTAGATGAATTCATGTCCGGCGATTGGAGTTTCAGTGTACTGTATCCCATATTTAAAAAAGGTGACCCGAGTCTCTGTGCCAACTACGGTGGAATAAGCCATTTATCCATAGTATATAAGGTTCTATCAAATATAATGTGCGAAAGACTAAAACCAATTTTCGCTGACCTGATTGGACCATATCAATGTGGCTTTAGGCCTGGAAAATCGACAACTAACCAGATTTTCCCTCTACGTCAAATCCTGGGAAAGATCTACGAAAAACAAATCGACCCCTATCACCTATTTGTCGATTATAAAGCGGCCTTCGATAGTCCGATACGGGAGAAACTCTACGAAGCAATGTCTGAGCTTGATATTCCTGAGCTTGATATTCCCATACGCCTTTGCAGGATGACCATGACGAACACCAAATCCACAGTGAAAGTTGGTAAGGATCTTACCGAACCTATCGAAGCTAAGCGAGGCTTCAGGCAAGGCGACACCCATAGTGCGATCTCTTTAACATCTTAATGGAGATCATTATGAGAAAAGCTGCAGTCAATATGAATAAAACCATCAGCAGCAAAAGTCACATGCTGTTCGCGAATGCTGATGATATAGATATCATTGGGCGCACAATTAGAGAATTTACTGCGGTGTTTTCGAGAATTCAGAAGGAGTCAACAAAAGTGGGTCTGCGAGTAAATGCGAACAGGACGAAATTAATGGTTCCGACAAACAGGGCCTTCACGCAATTAGAATCACGTTGCTAACCGTTACAATTTCGAGGTAGTGGACGAATTTATATACCTCGGATCTGCCGTACACAAAAACAACAACGTCAGCCTTGAGATCAAGCGAAGAATTGTGCTTGCGACTAGATGTTGTTTTGGGCTAAGCAAGCACTTTATAGACAAAGCCCTCTCTCGAATGACGAAAATCCAACTATACCAGACTCTAATACAACTTGTCTTGCTTTATGGCGCAGAATCCTGGGTCTTATCGCAAGCAGATGAAACATCTGTGGGAATCTTCGAGAGAAAAACACTCCGAAAACGTATGGCCCTATATTGCATAACGGCGAGTATCGGCGACGCATGTACCGTGAGCTGTATGAGCTAGATCCCGACGTTGACAAAGTCAAGTGGGTAAAAATATCGTGATTGCGCTGGCTAGGCAATGTCAGTAGAATGGATTAAGACGAACCAGCACGAAGGGTTTTCGAAACCAAACTTGAAGGAAGGCGAAAAATAGGAAGACCAAGACTGCGCTGGAGGGATCAAGTTAACGAATCCCTGGGTACACTTGGTATTACCAACTGGAGGGATAAAGCAAAAGATCGAACTGGTTGGTGGAATATGTTATCTTCGTTTTGTAAGGTCCCTGATCCCCGGGGTTGTTCGAGGCCGGATAAGTAAATTAAGTAATTTTCAAGATGCACCGTTTATATGCAACCTGGCCTAATATGATAAGTTTATTGAGAGAATTTGATACTCTAGGATTACTCTATGAACGAAATGATAACAATTTACATTTTGATTAAAGGAGCTTGTTGGAAAAATACAAACTGAAAACTGGAACCCAAAAATATAATTAATCAGGATTTTGCTTAGTCAGGTTCCCTGACTAAAATCGATCGAAAATATACTTTATACCGAAAATTTTTCAAGTTTTACATGGAAGTAATAACCAGACTGCTTTTTTGAAGTTAGCGCTACGAATCTTAAACAATCCCTTTTTACTGGATAGGTGGAGGCATAGTCAGAAGTTAAACATAAATATAAAAAATGGGAAATATTTATCATGTAGATATGGTCCTTGATGAAACGGATTAAAGGGTTCGATTCCATCGAGCTCGGACACTATCCGACTTGGGTTTTATTATACTTATATTTGTCTATTTGAAGTTGATTATAAGGACAAATATTTTGAGTTGGATTCATTAAAAAGTATTTGTGCCAGCATCTCTAAGACACCAACTGCAAGCCAAAGAAGGAATAATCAGAAATACACAAAAATAGTTATCTGTGGTTTTGGTTTATTTTCCCAGTTTATCTTTGCTTGTGATCTATATTTTTCATTTTAATAATAACGATTTTCTATATCGCTGTTTCCCTTATGTTTGATGCTATTTTCATTTATACCCAGCAGGACCTCTTCCTTCATCTTCAACAGTTAATTATGTACATACCATTCAAAAAGGATTCCATACTATTGTTGGAGCGGGTACTTTTGTCTTTCTACGTTTAGCTTGTTTCTCTCTCAGTTTCAGTTATAATTTATTCTTCTTTTGTTTTGTGCCACGGGTATTAATATTTGCTTGACTCCGTCTCGCGTGATAAATGAGACACTGTGGAATCGAGTTGATTAATGCAAAAGTTATTCACAAAAATATATTCATTCACCACATTCAAATCTATTTGTCAAAGCCCAGCGTAGTATATTATATAAGCATTTTGAAATCTTTTTGAATTAATTACAAATGCACGAGTGACAGCGAAATTGAGAATTAATATACCGATAAGGTGAGTTACAAACGCACAGTGTGCTAGTAATTTTGGTATTTCATTATTTTGTTGGTTGATTTGGTGAAAGGGCTATTATTATTATGGGTAAAATTGGGATTGAGTAGCTCAGTAAAATAATTAATAAATTTGAATTCCAGAAGTGATGCTTTCAAAAGCGTAGCCTTAATATTGTTTGTAAGGGGGAAATCAGATTTGAGGAATCGATTGAGTCCCACTGGGGGTTTTTCGTACCACTTTCAGTTTAAACAAATTTAAGCCAAATACCAACAAACATACCATTGCAACACCGGGCGTCAAAACACTAACGGCCTTATTCATAAAAAGTTACAAGAGGTTTAGGAGATGATTTACCATACAAAAATCGCCTCTCAAAGCTCTCATAACTTTTTATGAATAAGGCCGATAGTGGTTTGACGCCGCTGGTGCAATGGTAAGTGTGCGCGGCTCTTGCACACTAAAAAATTTTTCCTTTTTTTTTTTTTTGTTTGGATGCAAATATACCGTTTTTGTAGTATTCTTGTGTCCAAACACATTATGTTTGCTACACAGTGTTACATGTTCGAGGCTCAATAATTAATAGGTTATAATATATGTTTCGGAGAGTCCCATTTGGGACTTTGTTTGTTGAAAATTGCTGAAAATATAAACGTGACAGACAAAAAAGAAACAAACAGGCAGTAGATCTTAAGTTCATGAAGTCAATCCTTGCAAACATATACACGGTTTGTGCAAAATATTTTGCAAGGTCGATTTTTTCAGGATGTGTAAAGGATAACATTGGTTTTATCCCTTTTATCCCTTTCGACGAGAGTCAACGGACTTAGTGACGGCAACGCAAAACGGTGTCTCAGTGAGAATGCAATTTTTGATTTTAAAATAAACACATGTATTTTTTGAGATTGTTGTGATTTTTTATTGGATTATAAAGAGGACATGTTCCGATTAAGTCTGGAAATAAACGTCAAATGGCCCCACGCCTCTGATGACAGGCCATTTATCTTTTCACACATAAAGAAGAGATTCGTAATCACAACTATATTTTTACCGCGAGCTAAAATTTGGCGGTTCCTTGGACTTCCTTCATATTATTCAGTTGTGATTACTAATAATTGTGTTCCTTATCACCAAATGTTGTGCATATCAATTAATTTGTAATTCAATTTTGGTTGCAAGTACTGAAATATGTAGTTGAAGCCACAGCAACAAGAAATAAATGTGATCTGTCAATCAAGTTTTGGTTCTAGCAATCAAATTATCCTGTAGTGGTGAATATTCTATTAGTTGGATGAACGAAAAATGTAAAATCTAATTCGGTTGTACCAAATAATATATTGCTGTGCTCAACTAATTATGTACTTGAATTTGATGGCTGTCACAATCATTTGCTGATGCTTTAACCCATTATGAATTTTATAGAAAAAATAGAAAAAAAATATTTTTTATGACCAGGGTTCCTATTTCATGCCCATTTTTGCACGAAAATATGAAAAAAATTCTATATCTCGAAAACGGAGCATCCAATCGAAAGAATAACAAATTTTCACGTGTTTCCAAGGGATTCTCATAGAGTGCTCCAATTCGCATGAAATAATTTATTTTCAAAAAATCGCCAAAATAAGAAAAATCTCTAAAATAAAAAAATTACTATATCTCGGAAAAGTAATAGATTTTTTACCTCCTTGTTTAAGGTAATTTATGTCATCCACAATAATAGCTCCTCCAGACAAGGGCCCACAATTGTTTGCATGTGTTTGTGAAGGAGTCAGTAGTAGCTTCAGATTCAACGATTGTGTGTAAAAGTCTCACTACACCTCAATTTATGATAATATATTTTCTTCTCTGGCTGATATCTATACACTTTATTGTTTTTTCATAATTTTGTTTATCACTTTCTGTTTAAAATAATTAATTCCCCAAAAGCCCTCGTATAATATTCAAATATAGTTTCTCTTTTAGAACAAAGCCTCTTATGAAAAATCGAATACATAACTTTGTAACAAGTGTTTTTGCAACAGAAACTAAATTATGGTTACAGTGACTAATATTTGAACACAAATTCTAATATTGTGCTTTTTAATAGTTGTATCTTCCATTTCAGATAAATGAGGTTCTTGAAATACTCAAATTGGTTAATACAACTTAATTTCTGTAGTAGCAACTTGTATTTAGTAAGACGTAATTTTAATCTATCAATGTCATCGGCAATTAATTCTGATGTATGTCAGTTATGAATTCTATTCAAAATATAGAATTTAGCATGGAATTTTCAATGCCTGAAATGATTTCCAACTAATCTTTACCCTGTGTGCATGAAATTTGCAATGACTTGTTCACAGAAATGTGGCTGTATCTCACCGATGACGTGTTGGTTCTCGGATTTGAGCTCATGAATTGTTTCTGGTTTATTTACATAAATCCGAGATTTCACAAAACATCAAGGAAGGAAATCCCACAGCGGTAAATCGCAATGATCTTAGTGGCCTGTTGACATCAGAATTTCTTCAGATAATTAGTTTTGGAAATTAATGATGCAATAAATCGATTGATTCATGCCCGGTGTTGCAGGTAGCGTCATCTTGCTGAAATCACATGTCGTCCAGATCCATGCCGTCCAGTTAAGGCCACAAGAACTTCATTTACTGGCACTGCTATATCGGCCTCATCTTAAAAATCACGACGCCTAAACCAAAATCTGCACCAGACAGTCGCTCGTTGTGGGTGCATTTGGTTCTCATGGATTGCATGAGGATTTTCTGAGCCCCAAATTCGAAAATTTTTTGCATTCACAAAGTCATTCAGATGGGAATGCGCTTCAGCGGAGGACGTGACTTTTTTGAAAACTTTGCATTGACTTCACTTTGCTCCATTACCCATTGATTGAATTGCCAGGTCATTCCATGTACGCATGAAGGTGACAGTCTTTTGTCAAAATTCGGTGAGTAGTGCTTCGTGAATTTTAAAGTTGTTGAGAACGATGCCGAATTGACGTTTTCGGGATTTCGGCGACACTCTCATGTACGGCAGCAATATTTTCAAGACACCGACCGTTACGTTTACGTACACGAATTATCCTGTTCATAACCGAACCAGTTTCTTCAAATTTGTTAACCACTCTTCCAATGGTTGACACATTAGGTAAACTCTCTCTATTGAAAGTCTCAGCATAAGTTTCTAAATTTTTGTAATAAGTTTGCGCAATTATAACGTGTTGTTTCTCGTAAAGCGCTTCATTTTGAATAATCGTAATAAACATATCCGACAGCTGCCAAATTTCAGACTTGCTAGAGTGACGCTAAGTGCAACCTTACTGAGATACCCTTTATAAACGTGGAACAGTGAAGTCTGCAAATAGATATATTCATGTAAATATTTAGATTAAATTTAATTTGTTTATTTTAGAAATAAAAAATATGAGTTGTGAAAAAACAGGGAGCTGTTCTTATTTTGAAAAATTTAACCAAGAACTATTTTGAAAACCGGTGGTCATTAATACCAACACCAAGCTCAGTTCAAATTCTATTTAATTTTGTTCTTCGTAGACTTACTCCTACCTATAGAGTAATTATACACCTAGGGTAACCAATTCCCTCAGTAAATTTATGAGATTATGTTTGGTTGCTTTAATAATAGCAAATAGAGGCATTAGTTCAAAACAACTAACAAGGAAACAGCAACGGCATTTCGATTTCTATGTTAAATTGTACATTCTTATTTACTTATCCGATCTCGGACAACCCCGGGGGGTCAGGGACCTTACAAAACGAAGATAATATATTTCGCCAACCAGCTCGAACTTTTGCTTTATTTCTCCAGTTGGCTATACCAAGTGTACGCAAGCATTCTTCAACCTCATCCCTCCAGCGGAGTCTTGGTCTAACTATTTTTCGTCTTCCTTCGAGTTTGGTTTCAAAAACCCTTCGTGCTGGTTCGTCTTCATCCATTCTACTAACATGGCCTAGCCAGCGCAATCGCGTTATTTTGATTAACTGTGTCAATGTCAGGATAAAGCTCATACAGCTCATAATTCATGCGTCGCCGCTACTTGCCGCTGTGAACTATGGGGCTATAAATTTTTTGGAGTATTTTTCTCTCGAAGACTTCTAGAGATGTCTCGTCTGCGTGCGATAGTACCCAGGATTCTACACCATAAATCTAGACAGGTTGAATGAGAGTCTCCTACAGCTGACTTAGCCCAAAATAAGATCTATTTGCAAGCACAATTCTCCGCTTGATGTCAAGGCTGACGTTGATGTTTTTGTTTACGGCAGATCCTAGGTACATAAATTCTTCCACTACCTCGAAGTTATAACGGTTATCAACGTTCACGTCAAACCAAATTTCCGTACCAAATTTCACTGCAGATTTTGTGTTCGTCGAGGTCATCCTGCAAGGGCGTATGAGGTTTGCAGGAATACCAAGCTCAGACATTGCTTCATAGGGTTTCTACCGTATCGGACTATCGAGGGCCGCCTTATAATCAATAAATAACTAAACTTTACTACTAATAATTAAAGCCAGCAACTAAAATATAACAATAAATTCCAAAATGCGGTTAAATATCACATTTCTCAACCAAAACGACATGACAAATTTAAGTCAACACCATCAGTTTACATCAAAAATCTCTCTATATCACCGACCTCACCACGAGGACTGTGAAATGAAACGTCACATGGAGTAGCTGACACCTACCTAGATGCTCCTACCTACTCTATATGAACTTTATGACGTACAGGAAACATTCAATGTATCAGAAGTCAAATAATTTGATCTACTGCCAAAATACTTATGTGTAAAAAATAAAGAATGTAACCGTTATACTCAATTTGTCAAGAGAAAAAACGTTCTCTAAAATATTCAATCATACTTGGAACTATTATTTTTTACTTTATTCCAATTTGCATCAAAATCTGAAAAAACATACCATTTTTAATGCTCGCTACTCATGGAAGTACTCATCTTTCTAATGCTATACGTAAGAATCCAATCAGTAACTTATAATACAATCTAGAAAATTATAGTGTTTATAACGTCACCATATACATGTATGATACTCGAACGGACACGTTTGTCTAAAGTGAGTAAATGAAGAGTATTTTTATGCATGGTTCCTTAATAAAAGGTCCTTTAAATCATACTAAAATTCGGTACAATCTATATGCATTGTTGGTGGAAAAAGTCACCACATTAATGTTTTCTGTGTTTTAACTGTCATCAATTATCTTAACTGCGTAATAAAAACGCTAGTTTCTTGGTCATATATGTATTCTTATTTAACCAAAAGTACATTATCTGTTTACGTCTCTTGTATTCGTTATAAATGCCACCATCACACAAAAAGCCAACGGATCAAAAGTTTTTAATATAATTTGAGGAATTACAAAACTTTTCAATCTAAATATACCCTCGTGTCCAACCTATAGTTATCAAAAGTTTCAAGTATTCTCAAAGCAATTATGACTGTCAGATACGTTTCATTTTCATTCCAATGCACTATGGTTCCGAATACAACTTTTTTGGTAAAAAGTGTTAAAATCTTAAATTTATTTTAAGTTGCAAATAAATATACTAGACTATTGTCCCACTTGTTGCCGTCGGTGGTGCAATGGTAGTGTGCGCGACTCTTATGCATGCGGATATTGGTTCGATCCCTACTCTGATCACCTTAAATTTCTTTCGACGGCGGTCACCTTGCTTAGTGACGGCTACACTAGCGAGTATTTATCCATGATAAAGTTTCTCAAAATACCGTTCGAAACCAGTGTAAAACTGTAGGTAACAATCAGTGAGTGTAAAACCAGAACGCCCACAACTCACTGGTTGTGAGAAGCTCTTCCTAATCCCTTCATGGGATATAACGGGAAATTATTTATTTATTTTATTGTCCCACTTACAACCAGTAGGTTTTGATGTGTTAACATCTATAGATACGGGTAGGGCAATCTATCAAAGTGAACACATAGAAACAACACACAGCCGTTAGCATCACATATCATACAATAGTCTCTGCCTGAAAATAAGTATGATGGCATTGGTGTACCGGCAGTCAATAAACAATCGGGTCGTCGTCGCCAAAGAGTATTGAATAGCATAGAGAACTCATGGAACGAATTGTGTGACTCAAAAGCGTTGGCGACATCTGGCGAATGATTCAAACCGTATTACTCTCTTTTTATCATAACTTGGTCCATTCATAATTTTGATGTGAAACATTGATGTCCTTTGAAATATTTATTATATTGAAATAGTCTATAAGGAGAATAAGACTTGTTTATGCTCTTTTACTCAGACTCTCTACATGAGAGCGGAAAAAGAAAGCAATAAGTTCTCTATACTATTCCATACTTTTTGTCGTCCCTCTCTTTATGACAAAACAAAAACAATTAATAAATAATCAATATTCTTCGAGCTTGATGTCAGATTTGCTGTTGATGTATTTATTTTCCTCAAATACAACAACAGCAAATCTGACCTCAAGCTTGAAGGAAATTGATTATTTATTGCTAAAGAAAAGGTCGAACAACAGAATAAAAATACAAAAACAATTATTTCAGTGAGCTAAATATTGTAACAAAATCCCGTTTTTGGGTGAAAATCCCGCATTCCGATCAAAAAGATTTGGTGAGATTAGTTATGCCATAATTGGTATCAATGATTCGTTCGCTTCGGTTTTCGGTACCGAGCTAGAAATACGTATTTTTAAATGTTCACCTAAACAATTTTCGAATATTATACAAATTATTTTTTGAAAAAACGACATATGATTCAAAAGCATTATTTGTAATTAATTTTTGTTTCAAGGGGGTCAAAAGTATTTGCACAAAAATATTTAGATCAGTTCTCCAATACAACCTAATGTTCGTGTTTCTATTCATTTCAATTTGATTCTAAATTCTAAAATACAAAATACTAATGTACAAATTAAATGCTTACATTATATTATCATTATATTGGCTGCGCGGGATTTTTAAATGTTCCATTGGATTTTTGCAATCATCAGGATTCGAAATCTGAAATTCTACGCATAATTTCCCACAACACATTTGCCTTAAACATTTTGTATCGCATTGAATGCAAATAGTCTCTGTAGTATTTACCAATATAAAAACGAACTAAAAAAAAATTATGATTTTGAATAAAAAAGAACTGTTTCTCGTATCGTGTGAATTAAAGTATCAACAGAAATAAACACTTTTCGCCAGTTTGCATACGTCCTATGGGTAAATTAAAGTGAAGGCGTGTATAAATATGAATTTTCGCTTTAGCTTTTCTACACCAGTAGGTACACAGATTCAAATTCAAATGCCTAGCATTGAGTGAAATCCTTTGTGATTCCAGTTTGTTTCTGATAAGAGTTAATAATACCGCATTGAAGTCTATTTGGCAAATTATGGCCATTTATCAAACGACCTGTTTTAAATGCAAGATTTCCACCATTATGTTCAGTTTATAATAATCCGTGTTCACATACGATTGTATGCAAATGTGTTTATTGCGGTAATCCGCGATACATATTATTCTTTGCATTCCATACAATATCTGCTGTTAGCGCAACATTTATTATCCCAGAAATTCACTCAATTTATCTTCCTTTACATGCTTGTTTGTCTTTCTTTCACGATTTAACATTTATTTTTCTTTCCTCTGTCTATAGTAAAACTTTGTAATTTGGTTTTTAAACACATGAAACTGGCAGTTGTAAATATGTCTATGTAAATATATGTGTCAACTTTAAATGTTGATAGGTGAATGTATATGGGATACACTGAAACAAATGAAGATGTAAATCCTCAAGTTACAACAAATTATTCACACAATGTTGTATTCTGCAAGATGGTTGCAAAATCTGAATGGGCTGTAGGTACTGGGAGAAATGCAAAGATTTTTATTCTGACACTTAGTTGATATTTGTACACTCCGGTTCACTTATATAAAGGCACTAAAAATTCCATACTCAGCAGCCGGTATCTTTTGCAATTTGTAACCGATTGCAGAATCTTAAAATGGAAATGGAAGCTAGACATCTTGAGATATTAAAAAAATCATGACAATAGTGGTTTCTTAACTAAAGAACTTTTTTTGAGCAATTTATAAAAAAAAGTCGAAAAATTTTATATTTTTTTGGTTCACTTGAATAAAGGAACTTTATAATTTCTTTTATTATTTTAAAAGTACGGCATGATTTTTTGTAGGCAGCGTTTGTGTATTACAATTTATTAGATCTTAGTCATTTTACGAGTCAAAATGGTAAAACAAATAATTTTAAATCTATCGGAAAAAACTAAAATCGATGTTTACCGTTCTGAAGGATATTCTAACCCCGCAGTAGCTAAAAAAGTTGTCGACAATTACATCACGGACCCCGAGGAGTTTCATTGTCTTTATCTACATATGAGAAAAGAAAAATCATCAAAATTGCTTCTAATTCTGCCTTATCCTTATCAAAACTAACAGCCCAAGCTGGAGTGGAAGCGAGCAAGTCATCAGTACGCCGAGTAATTAAGAGCTGTGAATATCTTAAATACCTGAAATTACAAGGAAAGTAAGGAAAAGCGGCTTCAGTTCGCAAGAGACCACATGGTATGGGATGTGCAGCCAAGACGTCAAATGACTGGAGAACCGTTGTATTTACGGATGAGATGAACTGTAATTTGGATGGGCCTGATGGCTACAACTATTATTTTCATGATCTGTGCAAAGATAAGCGTTTTTATACCAACATCACAGCCGAGAGGGCGTCGTTATGGTGTGGGGTGCTATTACGTACTATGGCACCATCGGTCCTGATTTTCAAAGTGCAAAAATGACTGGTGCAAACTAGAAAACGTTATTGGAATCGGCTTTTCCGAAGTTGAGTGAACTATTTGGTCCCATATCTTGGATATTGCAACAGCAACAACAGCTATACACAACGACAGAGTAGTAAAGGAGTTCATTGCAAGCCAAAATGTTAATATTCTTGCCTGGCCACCCTATTCGCCAGATCTAAACAATATCGAAAATGTCTGGGGTTGGTTATCTCGTAAGCTCTATGAAGGAAGTGGACAATTTGATGACAAGCAGTCACTAATTCTGGTCATTCAGGATGCTTGGAAATAAATTTCGTTGGATTACATAAATTCTCTTTATCACTCAATGAAAACCCGTATATTTGAAATTATTAAAACAAAGGGGTTGTACCCATTCCTAATAGTTCTTAAATGTAAAGGAAAGTAAGTTAAAAAAAGCAAGCAAAATTGTTTTTTATTAAAATTTGTTAAAGTGCCGTTATTCAAGTGAATCAAAAAAAATAGCACATTTTCAGATTTTTTTTAAAAATTGCTCAAAAAAGTTATTTCGTTAAGAAAACACTATTGTCATGATTTTTTTTATATTTCAAGATGTCTTGCTTCCATTTCTATTTTAAAATTCTGCAATCGGTTACAAACTGCAAAGATACAGCCTGCTGAATATGGAAATTTTAGTGCCTTTAAATAAGTGAACCGGAGTGTAAACATAGGATACACTCAGAAGAAAGAAACACGATACATAACAGTTCGTTAAAGGCTCTAATTGAAGTCTGTTCCTTAGCATGAAAGTTTTGGTCGAGTACAGTCAGATTAGGACAATAGACATCCCCAGGTGGGTTGGCTTCAACCAAGACTATGA
This sequence comes from Phaonia tiefii, assembly GCA_963931995.1. Taxonomy (NCBI): domain Eukaryota; kingdom Metazoa; phylum Arthropoda; class Insecta; order Diptera; family Muscidae; genus Phaonia; species Phaonia tiefii. The sequence goes on along the minus strand of OZ008367.1, from coordinate 319,784,953 downwards.
GGTTCAGATTCATGCCTTTTGTGAGACTTCTGAGAAAGCGTATGCAGCTTCACCAAATGAAAAATATATTTATCAAAAATATTTATGGTCAGATTATCAGGCATTGGCTTGTGGCTAAGACAAAAGCGGTAACAATCAAGGAAAACCACTACCCCATTGAGAGTTATGTGCTGTATATCCATTAATCAATAATGGTTGACGCTCTTCGAAAAGAATTGAAACTCGACATCATTCATATACTTTGTTGAATGAACTATATAATTACATTGTGCCGGCTTCTAAAGCTCCAGCGCCACATGTTCACCTTTGTAGGAAACACAGTATCCCTGGTAGCTGCAAGAGTAGGTACTGACAATTGGCATCATGTCGACTCTCACGATAATTGAGAAGACGCTGATTGGCGTAGCTATTTGCTTGAGAACTTATGTTACATGACCGTTAGTGGAAAGACCCATATTGGTTAACCTTCGCCTTACCAATACCCTTCCGGGTGACCACTTTGGTTTTAATTTTTTATTAATTTTGCTCCGACCTAGGGGAATTTTTTCAATTTTATTTCGCGGTTTACCATCAACGATAATGGCAACCCTTTGGTGGGTATTGGTAAACGATGCAGCAGTTTTCAACAAATAAAGCCACAAAACATATATAATAACCTATTAATCATGGTGTCCCAAACATGTTATATTGAATACCAAGCACAATGTGTTTGGACACAAGTATACTACATTTGCGACAAGCTACAGACACGTTATATTTGCATTCAAACAGCAAAACAAAATCTTTTTCCAGCGTGTATGTATTTCGATTATATCGTGGAAATTTAAATCTGTACATTCAAGTACATCTTAATATAGTAATGCAGAAAGATTTGTTGTCAAAGGACGTCTCGTTATTCATTATTATTCATATTTTATCATTATGCATACTGCAATACAAGTCTTGGTTACCAAGAAAAAGTCTCCCGTTAGTATATAACGCTTTCATAGGGTCGAATGGATTCAGGATAATGAATGGCAGACATCATTCTCCTTAATCCATGATTAGAGATTCTTTCCTATAATGCCCATTTTACAAAGCTGTACTTAGGATATATCCACAAGTATTGGGTACGTGGTGAAAATTTGTTGATATTGCGATGACATTCCACGATGTTGATGATGAGATTCCAGTTTTGGGTACCTAAGCTAACAGTTCTCGTTAGAAGAGTTATCGAACATGCGCCCTCAACAAAAAAAGTGTGTGGAGCAAATTATGTCGGTCGTATCCCCAAGTGCAGTAGTTGGTTTCACAAGCTTCTTTGAAATTAAATTCCATAGTAGTCGTCATTGGTGCAAGTGATTGTGTTCGTGACTCTTCTACATGAGAGCGTGGGTTCGGTCCCACCTTACAGTTCGTACGACGACGGTCACCTCGCTTAGTGACGGCGACACTATCGAGTACTGAGCCATGGAGAAGCTTCTGAAAATTCTGTTCGGAATGGGTGTAAACTGTAGGTCCCAATAAGAGAGTGGAAACTAGCCAACCCGATGGTCTCTTCTTGCGGGAGAGGGAGATGTAATACAAAACTATTTATTTATCTTATTCGTAGGTAGAGGCTGCCACTCTTGAAGAGATTGACACGTGAAATTTTTTTCCAATATTGAAACAACATTTGTAGGAGCTTCTAAGGTATTTGGATATAAAACATCAATTAAGTTGAGTCGCTGCCGTCCAATTAAATGAAGAACACTTTATCTTTGGGATCGTTCAAGCTATTAGGCGCTCTTAAAATATAATCGGGTACCAGAACCTGTTCAAAAAAATATTTTAATCGAGCGGGAATTTTCTGAAAAAGTTGTAGTCTTGAGCTTTTATACTATTTCCACAAACTCTGGCCTTGCACGAGGTGCTTGTACTCGTTTCAAAGATTGTCTGGGGCGAAAACATATAAATTTTACATGACGTCATCACATGTATGAGATTTTCCTTAGAAACTACTTCGAGAAGAAGTAAGGTAAAAATTGTGCCCCGGAAGTCCTTATTTTGAACCGATTCACTGAATTTTGGACTAATATGAAACGAGATGAATTCAGAAGTGGCCTCGATGATCCAATTGTTGCACCGAAAATTCCCACAGGTGAACGTGAACAAATCCATCAGTTTCGGCCAAAGTAAAATCAACACACACTCCCATACGTGACGATTATGAAGAACTCTTGGAGCTCACTATCACATTCCTGGGTAATAATGGCGGTGCTTTTGGTATATGTGTTGCAACATTTCATACCAGATTCATATCGAAGGAAATTGTACTGTCTCAAAGTTTGTTTGTTTCGTTCTCAATTCAAGTTGACTGGAAGTGAGCTAAACTGTATTCAGGGTATTGAAATTTTTGTCGTTAAAGATCATATTAAAGCAGAGTTCGTTACCCAGGGTAACCCATCCCAATTTTGGATCGAAAAAATCTCTATATCTCGAAAACGGAGCGGCCAATCGAAAAAATATCCAATTTTTGCGAGTTTCTAAGGGGTTTTTATAAAGTGGTCCAATTCGTATGGAAGAATTTTTTATTGAAATATTGAAAAATAGCACAAATAAGAAAATCGTTAAAATAAAAAGTGGCTATAACTCGATAACGGTGTGTCCAATCGAAAAAATAATTAAAATTTTACCTCGAACAGAGGCCTTAATCAATGGGAGTCTCCAATATGGCATCACGTTTTTTAAAAAAATACAATTTTTCAAACAAAAAATCGCTAAAACGCCCTCAAGTTTATATCTCGGAAACGAAGCGTCCAATCGAAAAAATAACCAATTTTTTGCTGTTTTCTAAGGGGTTTTCATAAAGAGTTCAAATTCGTATAGAAGATTTTTTTTGTGGAAAAATCGGCAAAATAAAAAAATCACTAAAATAAAAAAGTGGCTATAATTCCTAATTTTTTGATATTTTCGATCAAAAATTGGGATGGGTTACCCTGGGTAACCCATTACCCATCGTCATGGGTAGCTACCCATTATTTTCCCCATACCCTGTGGGTAATGGGTAAACGTTCATTACACATTCCCCTCGGCAATAATAATGGGTTACCCAGGGTAATCCAGGGTAACTCATTACCCACGAAATACGAACCCTGTATTAAAGTATGGTACGGATGCACAAGTTCTATTTAATGTCCTAATCATTATTAGCATTTGTTGTTTCACAAATCAATCAATTTGTATCTAGTGCGGTAATTGCAAATTTAAAGAATCATCTGTGATACTTGGCTCCCGAAATAGTAGCAGTTTTGCAATCCAACCATTTTTCCCCAAATCAGGCAAAAACTGGCGAATCGCTTGACAGCGAAGGCTATAAATTTTATCAAACACCGTATTTATCAAAATTTCCAGCACTTGTTGACATATGATTTATCTCATTTTGTTTCAAATAAATTTAAGAGTGTCTTTATCAATTTCGAACTTCAAACTGACTTCTGCGATTTCGATCCAGTATTGTAGAAAGACAGTGAGGAATATCAAACTGCATCGGAGTTCCTTCAAAATATATTTGTCGTTACTGACGCTGAAGAGCAAACCGTTTCTCATTGTCAGAATATCTAACCAATCTCTATTAGAATGTAATTGTCAACTAAGTTATAATTTCCACAAATATTTCCCGCTTTAATTTAGTAAATTCTTCATACAACTTTCCATCCATCAAAAATATTTTCTTCACATTTAACAACATTTGTATCCTCCCACAAAAAGGAACCAGAAAATCGTCGACACAATTTTTGCAGTTGATTAAAGTTGCCTTTTGAACTTTTCAGTTACAGTTTAAAAGCTTAAATCATCAATCGTCAGTCAACATCAGGCAACGTCAAAGGGCATCGCTCATCAAGATTTCGCTATACATTTTTTTAGGTTTCATTGCTCTTTGGGCTTAATTCAATGGAAACCCCAAACTCACATTCATACACAGGGTAGTTCCATCAGGTTTGTGGATAATTTGAATAAGACCCCTTATGGTTTTAATAAAATTCGATATACAAATGCCACTGGACTATACAATTTTTTTTTTTGCAAGTTTCATTCATCATGTTCGATGTCGTTCGAGGTTAATTGGAAATGAAATTTTAAAAACGGAAAAATGCTCCTGACCTTATAAGCTTGTAGTATGAACTTTTCACACATTGACTAAAACTAAAAAAATGTCCGTCATCCATGGCAGAGACGATGTAATATATTTGTACCAATTATCATTAAAATTAAGAAGGGATCCGAAACTTTACATAAACTGGATGGAACTACCCACTGCATAACTTCGAAAAATATGAGGAGTTTTTTGCCTATAAGTTTATTTATGATTAAGTTTCCCAATATTGCGGGTTTCAGTGAATATATTTCCATCAAAAATTCACATTCGACTTTACCGTTTGATATTAGGGATGACTTTCCCCCAACATAAATGCAAGAAACATCAAAAATAGTGCCTACAGTTTCGAATGATAAAAATTTTGTAAGTAGAGGAGCAGAATTTCCAGAAGTGGCAAAAACCTAAAACTGTTGTTTACTGCGCACTTAGGAAGTTGTGTCCTTAATAAATCTTACTAATTTGGTAATTGCTTGAAATTGTGAAGAACTCTTGAAGAATGTAGATAAACTTGAATAACTAGACTAGATTGATATTGAAATCTCAATGTAAAAAACATCCCATGTCATTAAGAAAATTCCACAGAAAAATATATTATTCTAATTAAAATATCTAGTATATTACTTCCGTTGCAATATAATATTACCCAAAGGGTCAGATGGCTAAAAATAAATAAGTGGTTTCCCACTACATCCCATGAAGGGGCAGGGTAGAGCTTCTCACAATCACTGAGCTGTGCGCTTTCCAGTTTTCACCCACTGAATACGACCTAAAGTTTTACACCGATTCCGATTGGTAATTGGATAAGCTTTTTCATGGCTATGTACTCGACAGTGTTGCAGTCACTATGCGAGGTGGTCGGAGCAGGGTTTGAATCCAGGATCTCATATACAAGAGGCGCGCACACTAACCATAGCACCACCGATGGCTACAAGTAGAAGTAGCGGAATGGTTGAGAAGTAATGTTATGACTATAATCTACAGCCTCGGTGATCTATAGTCTCGGTGATATTCAAGCTTCCATCAAGTCCCTGGAAACTGTTTTTTTGGGTGCCTGTATTCACATAATTTGGGTACCGAAACATATTGACACAGCAATAAAATGCAAAGCAGATAAACTTGCCAGTATGGGGACTACCTTACGTGCTCAAGTGGAACTAGAATATGTGGGCATATCTCTGGCAGCTTGTAAGCTCTTCTTAAAGAATTTTGCCCCTTCGGCAACTAAACGGCAAGGGATCACTAGTAACGCACTGAGGGTATTACATGCTGGTGTGACTCTGCCAATACATGAAACGCACTAACACCCTGCTGTTGCTATCGAGACCAGACGTCTCACAAATCGGGTCTGTCATGACACTGCTTTACTATCTCATTGGACGACACGCAGAGAGACAGAAAGTCTAAACAAATGAGTAGAGGAGGTAGAGTCAAATGAAACCCTTCCACGTCAGTGACCTCTTCTTTCCACAATGCGGCACACTACACTAGGCTCACATTTCTGTGGCCAGCTACAAAATCTGGCTACTGTTAATCATTTGTACAAAATCTGGCCGAAACCCCTGTGTACAAACTCTGCTCTTGTGCAGGAGATCCTGGGTTCGATCCCTGCTCCGACCACCTTAAAATTTCTTTCGACGACGGTCACCTCGCTTAGTAACGGCAACACTATCGAGTACTTAGCCATGAAAAGGCTTCTCAAAATACCGTTCAGAACCGGTGTAAAACTGTAGTTCCCAATCAGTGAGTATAAAACTATAAAGCGCACAGCTCACTGGTTGCGAGAAGCTCTCCCCAATTCCTTCCCCCATTTCCTTCACTGTTGAGCCATTTGAACGAATCAAACTGATTTCGTGGGAGGCACTAGGAAAAGCTCATCATTTTCCTTTTGTTCCTGCGGTATCACAGTAGACCTCAAGGTCTAAGTGAACTTGAGATGCAGGATGTCACTCCAAACTAACCTAATATATTGTTGTATTATGCTGCTCTTCAATTGCTCTACATCCGGTATAATCATATCAATGCTTGACACTAGTTTAATTAAATTATTAAACAAGGAAGTTCCTTATTAAAAAGCAAGTAAATATTTAACGTTCTTAAGAAAGATACCCTTTGTAACAACACAAACAGTGCAAAGAAACATCTGAGAAACAAACAGGAAAAATACGAAACTCATTGCAGAACAGGTAAAGAACAGTGCACAAATGACAAACATAGAAGAAAGAAAAACTATTAAAAAAACATATAAAACTGCAATTTATGCAAGTTTTTATTAAAGTTATCCTTTCACCATTTTAGAATGTGCATTTCCTGTATTTGAATAAAGCGACTCTTTACTGCGGCCATTAAAGCCCCCCAGACAGAATGACAAGAAGAACCATAACAGCTTAGTAAAAGGAGTCAAAGGCTATGTGCAGCGACTTTTAGCTTTCATGGTTCGGCATTAGGATAAGAATTCTATGGCTCCATCTATTTGCATGTCCACCAGAAAGTATTTTGCCTTCGGTCAAAGGGAAACGTTTTATGCAGAAATGGTAAAAGAAATTGTAAAAATAACTAAAATTAATATTTATTCTGAAAGTTGTTTTATATGTATTAAAAAGATAAATAAACTAAACGATGTTTGAGATTTAGCAATTTTCCATTGAAGAATTGCATTTGCATTTTTATTATTTTTTTTTTTGCTTCATCCTGTGTGGATCATTGAGAGAGTCAGACCAGTCTTTCGAATTTTGTTTACTTGCGGAAAATTAATCTAAATGATTTGGTATTATATTTTCAGTTGGGAAAACTGACGACTTAGTGATACTTTTTTAGTCGTAGGTCAATTCAGAATCGTGTGAAAAGGTTACTACCATTTATTTATCCCTTTCGAACCGAAAAAAAACTGTAGGAAATACAATATTTGCACTAGGTGGACCTTAAAGACTAATAAAAAGTAAAAAAGGCGCTGGGATATATAATCCCAATCGGTGTTTTTAATTTTAAATTTGGGATATAATGTCCCAGCATTTCCCATAACTAAATACGCTTACTAGTAGGAGTTTATTCATTTTATTAGTTTATTAATTAAAAAAAAAATTGTACATGTGGTAGGGTGAAAACCACTTGAAGCATAATGGAACTTCACATGTTTTGCATGTAAAAAATTTACGCTTGTCGTTCTTTCCTCGTTTTTTGTCTTTTGAACACTTCACGCATCGGTGTCGGGTTTTGCCTTCAATGGGCATGTGATCGCCAACTACACCACAATTGACGTCTCGAGTCTTCAAACGGCGTCCAGATTTTTTCTTCTTGGGCACATTAGTTTTCTCCAGCCCACGCTGTATTATATCCTCCCACAATGAAATAATGAAATCAATATATGGAAGATTTCGCAAGTGATGTGTTTCCTTATATAATATCCAAGCGTTCACACAGATAGTTTGGAAAAGTTTGTATAATACCTTTTTCCACCACTTTGTGGACTTCCAGTTGATGTCGTAGAGTTGTGACATTTGGTCGGACAAATCAACACCACCCATGTGTTGGTTATAGTCGATATTGGACTGTGGACAATCCAAGCTAATTTTTTTTTACCGTTTTACTGTTGGCATTGAATCAACCCCAACTCTCCGCCATGACAATTACTCATTACCGTCACCAGTGTTGTGTCCTGCCAAAATGCGCATGACGTTCCAAATTGATTTTGATAGCACACACTCTCTCCTCTTTTCAATTTATGTGTACTTGAAGGAAGCTGCTTCCGAATGGAAATAATTGTCCCGACCGGAATTGTAGGCTGTTGAAGAGGTGCACTGCGGAAAAGAGTCTATCAAAGAAAAGTGCGACATTCGTTTGATAGTTTTTGCCAGCGCTAAGACAACCCTCTCGCCCAATGTCGAGTTGTCTTTTACTTGCTCCGACTCAATTTTACCACAATATACTATAAGTCATACACACACCCAGACGATGAGTCAGATCTTTCCTATATTTTAATTCCACGTTTGATGGGTTTCATTGGACGGTATTGTTTTAGTGTCGATCTTCCCTTGAACTTTACCATTGATTCATCCAAGGCTTGAAATGAGCTGTCTTCGCGGCACGAAGAATAAGTTTGTTTTAGGCAACTGACTACTTCCTCAATGTAATAGCTTTCTGAGCAACCGTTTGGCTTTTCAGGAGAGTTGGAATAATATTTTGAGTGGAGCAAGATATCTCGATCACGGGACATGGTATCTCTTATCAAAGCGTTGCCAACAGACTTTTTCTTGGACCAGTATATAAGCATTTTTGGAAGTCTATTGTAGCAAGTCACAAGCATTATTTCGATCATTGCCAAAATTTCGTCCTGGTCTGTTTGATGAATTGATCGAGTGGGTTTTTTGTATGCACCTTGAGCTGATTTCACTATATTGATTTTAGGAAACAATTTCAAAAAAGTTTCTAATTCACTGGAGCCTCGATTAATATCGCAAAGCACAGACGGATTGTATTATGGAGGCATTTCTTTTCTTGGATGGCAGTTGCCGTTGACCGTCCATATATTCTCCGTAGCAGGTGATACATCAATGGGATTATCTTCGTCCTCATTTTCAGGATCGATCTATTCTTCATTACCGGACTCCTCATCACTAGGATCAGCATATTCCATATCTAGACACTCATCTCCGTCTGTAGATGAATCGTTACAATCTGATGATAGATACTCGGAACCGCTGTCTTCAAATGGCTCAGACTCACCTGAGGAATCATAGAGGACATTTTGGATGTCGTCGGCAGTCATTTAACCTCTGTTACTCGCCATTTTGCCTATTGTGTACAGAAATTAGAAAAAATCAATGCAAATTCATTTATAAAGTTAAACACTCCTGGGATATATAACCCCAGTAAAACTACTACTGTACTACTGGGACATATCATCCCATTTGCAGAAAACCAAGTTATATCAGGAATTACTGCATTTTAAAACTTGAATTATAAATATGTATAACAAAAACAACATAAACACAACATAAAGAAGAAACTAAATTTTGCAACACGTGTTCACTCACTCACTGATTACAAGCAACTGCAGCTGTCAAATGACAACCAAAGATCAATAATTTGTACTAAAGATTCGTTGAAGATCATAAAGGACGGGAAAATTTACTTTTCGTACAATCTCTTTAGCAAATATTAGCAAGAGGTGTTTTGAAAGCTTTTTGGGATATATTGTAAGGACCGGTTCGAAAGGGTTATGGAAATTGATTTTACAAATATATTAGTCTGGTTCGTTTATAAATGTAATCCATAAGGTCAAATATATGCATTTTAGATCAATATATGCATTTTGGTACTCTTTGAGTGCTTCTATACCTCGATGGATAGATATACCTCGAAAAATTGTTAGGACACTTTGCGAAGTTTCATATTCTCAGCGTAATAATTAGTTGATACGACAACTAGTGTACTGCACAAAGAAGTCAAATAAGACCCTGGGAATCATTGGACCGAGACATTGCTATTGATTTTTCCCAAGATTTCTGGCATTAATCATTACTGAAATTTGACAAGTGATTACACTGTGCTACAGTAAAAAAATACTTGGTGTACGACATATGTCTTGTTGGGTACACACAAATCACACAAATCAGTCTTTCAAATTTCAGTAACATTCTCAAAATGTATAGCCATTCTGGAAAAACTGTTTTTGATGTGTTAACATCTATAGACGCGGGTAGGGCCTTAACTCACACAGTGAACACAAGCAAACACAGTTTGTCCGACAGACGTTGTCCTACTGCGATCACACAGATTGTTTGGCGTTAAACTCCTCCGAAACGGCTGGACCGATTTGTGGGAAATTCTGTGTGCATATCGGGTAGGTCTCAGAATCGGCCAACATCTATTTTTCATACGCCTAAATGATAAGGGTGACCCACCCCTATAGAGAACACAGATTTGTCCGACTGCGAAACACAGATTGTCAGACTGCGACAAAAAAAACACACACTGATGTAGCGGCAGCGAATAGTTGTCTTGTGTGGGTGCGGAGCACTCTCAAAGCAAAGAGAATAATGACGTGGTTATACGTATCTAAAAATGAGATAGCAAGACAGCAACGAAAATTGTGTGAACTTGTGTAGCCTATGTGCGAACATATACATACATATGTACATGTTGTCTGTTGCAGTGCATTCTCTTTGTTTTTTGTGGGAATATAAATAAAAGTTTTAAGCAAGAATATAAGGACACTTGTCTTTAAATATTTTAGACAACCAGTTTCTCTATCTCGAGCGAAAATTTTCGTTCGTGTTCTATACGAAAGAAAGTTGGTTTGTGTTTCAAAATCTTGTCGTTTCAAGTCGAATGAAAACATAAAATTATTCAGTACAAATTTTGGTGTCTCTATTTCGAATGTGCTGTCACTTAGGAACAAACATGAAGAAAGGCGAACGAAAATTTCGACTTAAAGAAACAAAATCAGAGTCGAATGTGAGTGACTGATTTTCGCTCGCTTAGCTATTCGTTCGACATTCGATTCAACGAGCAGGGCCTCCACAGTGGTGGACGAATTTGTATATCTCGGATCTGCCGTAAACAAAAACAGCAACGTCAACCTTGAGATCAAGCGGAGAATTGTGCTCGCGAATTGATGTTATTTTGGGCTAAGCAAGCACTTTTGAGATAAAGCCCTATCTCGAGTAACAAAAGTCCAACTATACCAGACACTCATACAACCTGTCTTGCTTTATGGCGCAGAATCCTGGGTCTTATCGCAATCATATGAAACATCTGTAGGAGTCTTCGAGAGAAAAATACTCCGAAAAATTTATGGCCCTATAGTGCACAACGGTGAGTATCGGCGACGCATGAACCATGAACTGTATGTGCTATATCCCGACATTGACATAGTTAAGCGGATCAAAATACCGCGATTACGCTGGCTAGGCCATGTCAGTAGAATGGATGAAGACGAACCAGCACGAAGGGTTTTCAAAACCGAACTCGAAGGAAGACGAAAAATAGGGAACCAAAGACCCCGCTGGAGGGATCAAGTTGATGAATCCTTGCGTACACTTGGTATTGCCAACTGGAAAGATAAAGCAAAAGATCGAATTGGTTGGGCGTAATATGTAATCTTCGTTTTGTAAGGTCCCTGACCCCTCGGGGTTGTTCGTGACCGGATAAGTAAGTAAGTAAGCTATTCGTTCGATATAGAGAAACAGGCTGTAAGTGTTACTTAGTATTAATATCATTTAAATGAAACGTCATCGTATGATTGAACGCTGTATTTTATTTTCAAATGTAACATTTACTAATGTGTTCATAGAAATCGAACAGGTACCGTGTAACAAAAAGGTGTTAACACATTGCCCGTGAGTTCGAACACTCATTGATTTTTTTTGGGTGGCTCGAGCAGTAGCATTATTCATTCCAACTCGGATGAAAATTGTGAAAGTTATTCCACTGATTTTGATATGCTATCAATAACATTTGATACTCATAAGGGAAAAAAAGCGTAACCGTTTGTACGTGAAGTGGTACTTCTTGCACAATATCCTGGTAAACTACAAACATTTCCCACTACTAACACTCACTGGTTGAGACCTACAGTTTTACACCGGTTCCGAACGGTATTTTTTAAAGCTTTTTCATGGCTAAATACTCGATAGTGTCGTCGCCACTAAGAGAGGTGACCGCCGCACAGTGGTACAGAATCAATTTCTATCATTCAAAAGTCTGTATTTTTTGATCTAGAAAACATTTTTGAGTTCTGTAAAAAATTGCTTGCAGACAAGGAGAGAGAGAAATTACAATGGCAGATCAAGACTGCAAATCGCACAGTGGGGTATATTTAAAAAAAAATTTGAAAGTTGACAACTTTTCGTTTTTTTCGATTTGCAGGAAAACAAAAATTTTAATTTGTTGCTGTTATTTTTTTTTTGACTTGTTTTGACACAGAAACATAGTACGCACAAACAAATGAGGAAAGTAAGGAGAAACGGCTCACAAAAAAACTACACTTCCAAGAAGAATTTTGCAACCTGAGTTTAATAATCGATCAGACCAAACAGGGTGAAGGTAATAAACTACAAATGACTGCAAGGAAATTTTTCTAAGGCCAGAAATAACAGGAGTTGACCAACAGTTGATCTTAAGATTCAAAGTAATCCTTGAAGTAATTCAGCTATATTCAGTTACTACAACAGTAAAATAATGTCAATGTTTGCTGTTTATTGAATTGCAATACTACATATGTGCAATTTTGGTGCAGTAATTGGATTTGCATGCTTAATGGTGTATTCTAAGGAGTTTTTTGGACATAACACAGCCAAATGAAGTCCTATCGGTACAAAATGTACGATCTGGTTAAAGAGAATTTTCTCGTCTTTCCATCTGTGTAGTTAGTTTTTCGAAGTTGTTGGAAAAAAAACAGTTTTTCACGTTTTTGAGAAAAAAAATTTCGAGATTTTTTACTAAATTGGTCCTATCGTGTTGTGGTGGGGGTTTGCCGCAGGCAAAAGTTACCCTCAAAAATGGGAAACATATTTTCCTTCCCAATTATGTGTCAAATTCATTGACGTGATCGTGATCTAAAGTTATATTGGTGCAAACTCAATTGTTTTTTCAAAATCGATATTTTTGAAAATAATTATTACAACTTAACTATCCAGGAAAAACAAAAGTTAGATGTCGTATTAAAGCATGAAACCAAGTTGACCAACACAAAAAAAAATTGAGTGCTATAGCTCTCAAACTGTTCGAAATACAGTTCAAAAAATTCAAAAAATTAAATATAAATAGCTTTTTGCATTTTCATAAATTGAAAAAAAATTAATTTTTTTGTACGCCCTATGAACAAATGCGTCAAAACAACATAACGACAAAAAAAATAAAATTTTTGTTTTCTTACAAACCGAAAAAAACGAAAAGTAGTTAACTTTGGAAATTTTTTTAAAATATACCCCACAGTGCGATTGGCAATGTTGATCTGTCATTGTAATTTCTCACACCTTGTCTGCAATCAATTTTTTACAGAACTCAAAAATGTTTTCTAGATCAAACGATACTGACCTTTGACCGATGGAAATTGATTCTGAACCACAGTGCGCCGTCGAAAGAAATTTAAGGTGGTCAGAACAAGGATCGAACCCACATGTGTTGCATATAATGCATATGGAGTTGTAATAGGCGCAGAGTTGTCACGGAGTTCAAAACTAGTGTTTCCAATGAAAACAAAACATTTTGACTTAGAAGAATATATCACACCTTGAGCCGTTGTATTACCAACTCCTCATACATTAACACATTGACCAAAATAAGGTCATTTCGAAAAATTAAAAAAATTATTTTCTTTTACCTATTTAGTCATTCCAGACCAATTAAGTCATTTGTTAGAGGAATGTTTAACGTATGGATGGAAGCATTTCAGCTAAATTTCTTCATTACAAAGTACTCAAACTAAACCGAAGGTAAGATACTTACAAACCCATAAATCCATGCAGTGAGACTCCTTGGGGTACAATGTCCTCTGAACAAAGAAGCACATGACTTTAGTTTCAGTACAGTGCAAAATGATTGTGGAACATAAAAAGAATTTGTATATGGAAAAGAATTCAAAGATTTAATGGTAAAGGAACGAGTGTCCCAAATTATTTAGATACACATCAGCAGTAGTAACATGAAAAACATGTTTTATACTCATTATATTTGTCAGTTAATTTAGAATTTTAATGTTGCCATAAAATTCGGCGACAAATAATGAACGTCATTACCATTACCATCGCCTAAACGTACAACAATAATGCCAACATGTTAGGTGCTTACACTGCGTGGAACTACCACGACATCCCGATATGGAGGAGAGCATTTATCTTTTGTTGTTTGTTGCATCACTTGATAAGTACCAACGAATTACGTTAAAAACAAATGATTTGGGATAAGAAGGGTCATAAGGCGCAGATAAGCGCAATTACATGGAACGGAAACAACAGCAACAATAATACCAACAACAACAATAAAACCTAATGACAATGACAATGACAAAAAGAATGGAGAAAAGCAAATAAAAGCATAACATTCAAATCCTAAAAAAAGAACACAAAGTCAAAAGAAAGAGAGAAAAAACACACATAAAGGACATCGGGCACAGGATATAACGACACTCAGACATTTAGTGACATTTGTATAAAACATAACAGCAAAAAACGCAAACTGAATAAATGTAACAAAGCAATTTTGCCCTGGGGGCATTGAAATAGGTGCGCTCTGCAATTAAATAGGATTTCTGTTAAAGTAACAATAATAACGAGAGGTCTGTCTAAAGTTAACTCTAATGATAAAGTTTATTGTAATTGTTTAACGACGATCATAATTTATTTGCAACAACAGAAAATATGTCAAATCGGAAATTTTTTTAACACGCAGTTTCCAATGGCAATTGAAGCTCCTGGTGGAAGAAGGTGTTAACTCACTTTTTTCAAAACCAATATATTCCTTCTTTAATGTTTCCATGGTATCTGATTTTGTTTTAGATAAGAAAAAAGACAACATCTGATATTTAAATTATTAAAATTAAATTTTAATTTTTGAAAAATTTTTTAAATCAACCGTAACCATGGAAACATGAAAAGAAGGAAAATATTGTTTTTTTTTTTGAAAGTGATTTAACACCTTCTTCCACCAGGGGCTTCAATTGAGTCAGCTATTTCTTATTGACTAACTTAATAAACCTTCCGTCTTATATTCGCATTATATCCCATGGTGTTATAGGGGCCAGCTCTTCACAATCAGTGATCTGAATGTACAATTTCTACTTCCTAATTTTACACAGATTTCGATTGATTTTTGAGAAGCTATTTCATAGAAAATGTTCAATGACTATTTACCCCCATCCATATGCAAGGTGCCCGTCGCCGAAAAAAAACTTAAGTTTATCTGTGCAGGAGCTCGACTCGATTGTCATCGGCCAAAATTCAATAAACTTTTGATTTACTTAATATTTTTCGGTTGTGTAACAACCGTCCTTACTGCAAGAAATTCACTGAATTTTCTTTTGTATTTCTTTAAAAAATATAAGAATATTTTTTTTCTTACAAATATTTGTAAGAATATGTATTATATATTCCAGAAAAGGTCCTTTTTTAAAGAGAGGTACATTTTTTCTAAAAGCAAATGTTTCTTTTAAGAAAAGATACTATTTTTAAGAAGAAGTACTGTCTGTAGGAAAATACCATAAGAGTATCAATGTTTTTACAAAGAAGTCCTTTTTATAAGAACAGGTGCTTTTTAAAGAAGTGGTACTCTTTTTAGGAAAAGTTTATTTTTTTTTAAGAAAATATACTTATTAGCCCAAGAAAAAAACGAAATGGTATTATTTTATGTTCAAGAAACGTTACCTTTAAGAAAATAAATTTTTGTAAGGAAAGGTATTTCTTTTTTAAGAAATGGTATTTTTTTGAAGAAAGGGTTTTTTTTAAGAAATGGGACTTTGTTTCTAGAATTGGTCCTTTTTTTCAAGAATATTACAAATTTTGAAGACTAGATACTTATCTAAAGAAATGTTATTTTGTTTCACAAAACAGGTACTGTTTAAAGAAAATGTGTTTTTTTTTTTTGAGAAAAGCCAATTTGTTTTAAGAAAATTTACTTTTTTAAGAAAGGTACTTATTTTAAACAAAATTACTTTTTTTAAGAAAAGGTACATTTTGTATGAAAATTTACT
Source organism: Phaonia tiefii (assembly GCA_963931995.1). Lineage (NCBI taxonomy): Eukaryota > Metazoa > Arthropoda > Insecta > Diptera > Muscidae > Phaonia > Phaonia tiefii. Next base: position 319,769,150 of record OZ008367.1, on the reverse strand, counting down.
TTTCTTAAGCAAAGGTACATATTTATGATAAGGTATTTTTTTAAGAAAAGGTACTTTGTTTAAGAATATGAGTAGATATTTTTTTGAGTAAATTTACTTTTTGTAAGAAAATGCACTAATTTAAAAAAATTTTCGATTTTTAAATTTCTTTTACTTTGGCTTTTCGAAATTTACTTTTTATTGGGTTCAAAACTACAATATATACTAAATATTGGTTACAGGCTCCACCGAAAAACCTTCCCATTAAACAGGGAATTTCCCAACAAATGTCAGTCTAGACACAAACCAAAGCAAAAGTACCCAATATAGTTGACAATACTGGGTTGTGGCATAATAGTGTTAAAAAAATGTTGTTTAATTTTTTTCATTTAGCCCCCATCCCGCAACGTACGATAAGGAACAAAGTTCCAATAATATCATAAATAAATAAATGGTTTCCCATTACATCCCATGAAGGGACTGGGGAGAACTTCTCACAATCACTGAGCTGTGCGCTTTCCAGTTTTCACTCACTGATTGTGACCTACAGTTTTACACCGATTCCGAACGGTAATTTAAGAAGCTTTTTCATGGCTAGATACTCGATAGTGTCGCCGTCACTATGCGAGGTGACCGCCGCCGAAAGAAAATTTGAAGGTGGTCAGAGCCGGGTTCGAACCCAGGATCTCATGTACAAGAGCCGCGCACACTAACCATTGCACCACCGACGGCCACCAATAATATCATAGTTCTTTATAAAATGTGGTCATTTATTAAAAGCATATATTTTAATGCATCTATGAAATATTCACATAGAATGCAAACCCTAAAATGTATCTAGTCACACATCCCCCTCAATAAATCATCATGATATATCCAAGGTTATCTCTGATTGCAATGAGAATTCTTTGGTACACAAATGTTCGAAACATGTAGCTAATAACCAAAAAAATACAGCAGACAGTTGTCCGAGGCCTTCGGCCCTGCAGGCTGTGTCAGAGACACGGCCACTAAGTTTAACGTAGAATACGCCATCCGATAAGACAGAAAACATATATAACAAAAAATGATAAATAACATAAGCAAATAAATTTATTTATTTGATAGTTACTTTTGATAATATACATATACTTATGGTAGGAAAAATAGGATAAATATGTTTTTAAATTAAAAGAGTAAGGGTAAATGATAAATAACAGACGCAAATCAATTTGATTTATTTTTTTTATAATTATATATCCATGTTAAATTCAAATTCACATTTAACATTTTTTTTTCACTTAAATACATAAGTAAATATACGAAATTTCAGTATTTCATCAATCAAAACAACAGCCGAAGGTTTGTGTCCACACTGAAACAGCAACATAGTTTGTGTTCACGCTACAAACTCAAACACTCAACCAAACACCACACATATGTTTGAGTGTATGTGTTTAAACAATATTCATTTGAGAAATTTAAATATTAGGAAGATATCAACCAATATGAAATGTATATCAAACGAAAGATAACATCTTCATTTACCTTCAAAAAAATTTTAAAAAAAAGTTATCTCGCCGTTTCCTCATAATCAATGACATAAAGATTACAACAATAACAATCTGACATGACTCCCTATACCGTAAGGTAAGACGTATTCTACGTCAAAAACAAGTTATCGAATATTTTATCAATACGACTCGTAACACTGTTTTGTAATATTTTCCTTATATTTATGAAATTTATAAAAAAAAATGCATTGGATTAATGAAGAATTTCCAATCAAGAATATTTCATAGTTATTGCGAAGAATTCCTTTTGGTGCTGCATTTTTAACACAGGTCATATCATCTTCAGGCCATTCCACTACTTCCATAATGTCAGAGCAAAAAAAAGGTAAAGACTCATACCCACCAAACCCAAGCAGACCTAAATTGTCGGGTACGCCAAGGACCTCACTTTTTAAGGAATTATCTATTTGTATACAGTCAGAGTAAGACAACAATTAAACACTCATACCCACCAAACACAAACAGATCTTAAAGCCTGCTTATCCCAAGAACCTTACTTCTTTGAAGAATTGTCTATTTGTATTGTATTGCTTTCCATTAGTTTTAATTCCTTTTTTTATATGTTTTTATTACATTTCTATTGTTTTATATTTTCTCTCTTTTCTTTCAAACCATAAAGTTGTAAACTTTTACTGCATGTAATCTGGATACAAAATGAGGCTTTTAATGTTTCTAGAAAAAACAAAACAACAACTGTACATTCTATAAGTAGACCGTTGTACATCCGCGAAACCTGGTTACAAAGATTTATCCCTTTGTCTTTGACAGTGTCCTTGTCGTTGTGCCTGTCTCTGGCATTGTCGTTGTCATTAATGCTTAATCCATACATTACTTCCAACAGGCATTCACTCATTTATTGCAATTGCGTTTCCTTTGCACCATTTGAGGGAATAGCTTTAATAAAAACTCCATCAGTTATGGCACAACTTTCAGCAGACAAAAAGCTTTTAAATATTCTCTACTCGTGATGCTCTGAGGTATTTAGGACCTTTTGACACACAGACAAACAATAATGAAATATTTGTACTTTTTTATCTTTTGTTTTTGTTACAAGCATTTAAGGGTTTTTACAAAAGGTTGATGCAAACTTTGTACGCAATTAAGTGGACTGCCTGGACGGATTTATGTTTGCATGCATAGATACGAGTAGAAACGAAGAATTGCTGGAAATTTGTTGCTATTAATTTCGTGATTTTCAAGGGATTTTCACGTTGACGAAAACCTTGACGTATAATGGCTTTTTGCGAAGCACAGCAGTCAATGATAGCAACAATTTAAAATAATGTCAAGCGTATTTAAACACAAAGAGATTTTAGCAATTTCGAACATACACGATACAGGAGGACACATTTTAGCGGTAGTTTTTTGACATGATATACACTCCGGTTCACTTATTTAAAGGTACTAAAAATACCATATTCAGCAGCCTGTATCTATTGCAATTTGTAACCGATTGTAGAATTTTAAAATGGAAATGAAAGCTAGACATCTTGAGATATAAAAATCATGACACTATGTACTTTTGCTTTGGGTAATTTTCTTGTTTAATGTTAAGTTTTGTAGGTGGGGCTTGTAACCAATATTTAGTATACCTTATGTTGTAGTTTTGAACCCAATAAAAATAAATTTAGAAAAGCCAAACTGAAAGAAGTTTAAAAAAAGAAAATTTTCTTAAATAAGTGCATTTTCTTAAAAGAAAATAAATTTTCTCAAAAAAAAAATACCTGTTCATATTCTTAAAGTCAGTACCTTTTCTTAAAAAAAATACCTTATGTTAAAAAATTACGTTTGCTTAAAAAAATACTCTTTTATAATAAGCACCTTTTTCAAAAAAAAAAAAAATTTCTTACAGCAAATTACCTTTTCTTAAAAAATTACATTTTCTTACAACAAATTACCTTTTTTGTGAAACAAAATAACTTTTCTTGAGATAATTACATATTCTTAAAAATGTACCTATTCTTAAAAAAGGACCAATTCTAAAAAAATCCCATTTCTTGAAAAAACATTTTCTTCAAAAAATACCTTCTCTTAAAAAATACCTTTTTGTACAAAAATTCCTTTTCATAAAAATAAAATAATAACTTTTCTTTTATTTTCTTGAGATAAGTAGCCTTTCTGAAAATAAGTATATTTTCCTAAAATAATAACCTTTTCCTAAAAGGAGTACCACTTCTTTAAAAAGTACCTGTTCTTAAAAAAAAGTACTCCAGTGGCATAATCTTACAGAAAGTTCTTACAGAAAATAGTTTTTCTTAGAACTAGTATCTTTTCTTAAAAAACAATAGCTTTTAATAAAAGAATTACCTCTCTTCAAAAAACGACGTTTTCGCGAAAACATAATACAATTTCGTACAAAAAGGAGCTAAGAATACACAATTTTTTTAAAACAAATACATTCTATAAAAAAACAACTTTTCTTAAAAAAAAGTTTATCATATTATCAGAATATCAGAAAGTATATTTTCTTAAAGATCCATTTAAATTATTGTAGTTTTCAATGGGCGCCTTAGGCTTGTTAGAACTAACTAGTACATAATATATATAGCGAAAGGAACTTCATTACAACCGGGTGTCCCCTGACACCTCATGTAATTTTGTTTAACAAAGTGTGATATTTGGTCAAATTGATCGAGGAGCAAGAGCAAGTTTTCAAGTAATGCAGAAGGACTAAGGGAGATAAAAACGAATTACACACAATTTAATTTTGAAATAATTAGACATCAAATATTGTAGCAAATTATCACAATAAACTTGTTTTGTATTCAGTATCACCAAATAACGACGAATACCGTATTCAATTTATAATTTCAACACTGAAAAGACATGGACAATTTTTTGTACAAATTTAAATTAATTTTCTATTACACTTGCAAATCCATAATTTTTTTCAACTACAATTTATATCTGTATACGCTTTAAGCTTAATTACTGCTTCATAATGGCTAAACGATTGTTTTACCATCGCCAAGAGGCATGTACGAGTATCTTACTGGATTACAGCCGGTGGCGTCAGTAGTTTACTCCTACCAAACCTGCATAAAAATATGACCCTTCCTTTTAGTTTGGCTGCTTTATGTTTAACCATATTTCTACATGTAGTTGCTACGACTGTTGCCACAACCACTGCCGTTATTTTCTCCTGGTTGTGGTTGATTTACGAAACTCTATACTATCTGAAACTCCTAATATTGCCATAAAACTAATTTTAGTTACATTTTCACAATCTGTTTTCATGAACGCGCACCTGAACCACTTCACCTAAGTGAACCGCAGTTAACATTACATCACTGAGTTTTGTACTCCGCAGTGGCAGTCGCCGGATTGGAGGAATCATAGCAAGTGGAAGAAAAATATGGTATACACCAAAAATAAGGCGATTAATATAAATATAGCCAAAAAAAAAATGTATTTTTGCAGATGTTGGTAACGGTGGCAATGGTTAATGTTTTGATGTTGTTGAAATGAATGTTTGCAATTCCTAAAATCATATACCATCCAGTTCTTGAAGCTATATGCACACTAGGTAGGGTGTGTAAATATTCAATTGGTTTCAGATGATCAACCAGAGCATTTAGTCTTTAGAAACTATGCTCGATAGAAATCTTGTGAAAAATTAGAGTCAGCAATTCGCTCGATATCTCTTTATACAAGGTGGCGCAAAAGTAAACTTCCGATGTTTTTTGGCTGTAATTTAAAAAAAAAATGAAAAACTTTGATTCTTCTTGTGGATTATTTTTATTTGGTCTTTTAATTTTTTTTACATCAAGTCGAGAATATGATGTCATGTAAATGGCCGCCGCCACAGTTGATTTTCATTTGAGCCCTTTTTATGGCATTTTCCATCACTTTGGCCAAAACTTCCGGCCATACGTCCTCACATTCTTGACGGATATTGTCTTTAAGAGCTGCAAGAGTCTGAGGCGTGTTGACATAAACCCGCGACTTCAAAAAGCCCCACAAAAAGAAGTCTGGAGCGGTCAAATCAGGCGATCTTGCTGGCCAGTGCAAATCGCCAAAACGGGAGATTAGGCGCCCGGGAAATGCATCCTTCAGCATATCGGTCGTGGCACGTGCAGTGTGTGCCGTTGCACCGTCCTGTTGGAACCACATGTTTTCCAATCCCAATTCATCAATTTGCTTCAAAAAGAACTCGTTGATCCACCCATTTGCGTCGCACGTCGTCTGGTCGGTGTCGACGGCACATCCATGACATCCTCGGCTACAGCAGCAATATTCTCTGCAGAACGGCTACTCCGGGGTCTGCCACGCCTGGCAGCATCTCGTGTTGTGCCAGTCTCTTCGAGGCGAGCGGCTAAACGTCGCAGTGTTTCATCAGTAGGCGTTGGACGGCCAGGAAGTCTGCGACGAAATTCACGTTGTGCCAAAGTCACCGACCGATTATTGGTCAAATAAATAGTCAGCAATATTCCGCGTTCTGGAGCAGTGTAGCGTAACATTGTTTATTAACGTGTATTTCGCATGTGTTTACTACACAAATATCAAAACAGAACTGACATTAGGGGCCAATCGCAAAATTTATAGCATTTTCTGATAGGAGGATTACTTTTGCGCCACCTTGTATAACATGAAACAATATGACACCAGATTTTCTTTAAAAGATTAAAGATATTTTATCATATTTTTGAGTTCAAGCGGCTTATGAGTGTAGCACAATATACACTCCGGTTAACTTATTTGAAGGCACTAAAAATTCCATATTCAGCAGCCTGTATCTTTCGCAATTTGTAACCGATTGCAGAATTTTAAAATGTAAAAGGAAGCTAGAAATCATCAGATATAAAAAAAATCATGATAATAGTGGTTTCTTAATTAAATAACATTTTTTGAGCAATTTATAAAAAAAGTCAAAAATGTGCTATTTTTTGCTTCACTTGAATAAAGGCAATTATTATTTTTTTATAGTTTTTAAAGTAAGCAATGATTTTTTGTAGGTAGTGTTTGTTTATTACAATTTATTACATCTTAATCATTTTACGAGTCAAAATAGCAAATCAAAAATTGTAAATCTATCGGAGAAAACTAAAATCGATGTTTACCGTTCGGAAGGATATACTAACCCCGCAATAGCTAAAAAAAATTGGACGAAGCCCAACAGTTGGCGACAATTACATCAAGGATCCCGACGGGTATGGATAAAATTTTAAAGGTTTCATTGTCTTTATCTACGTATGAGAAAAGAAAAATCATCAGAATTGCTTCTAATTCTGCCTCTTCCTTGTAAAAAATAAGAGCTCAAGCTGGAGTGGAAGGGAGCATAAATACCTGAAATTACAAAAAAACCGTCACTTAATGCTCCGCGTAAGGAAAAGCGGCTACAATTTGCAAGAGACTACATGGTATGGGATGTGCAGCCAAGAGGTCATGTAAATGACTAGAGAACCGTTATATTTACGGATGAGAAGTTTAATTTGGATGAGCCTGATTGATGGCTGCAACTATTATTTTCATGATCTGCGCAAAGAAAAGTGTTTTTGAACCGACATTACAGCCGAGAGGGCGGCGTTATGGTGTGGGGTGCTATTACGTACACGCAAAGAAAAAAAACGTTTATTGCTCGGTTGCCACAACAATACTTTGATTGATTTGTATTAATTTATTAATCGCAACCGTTTATGTAGTTCTCCCAAATAAACTCATATATCGCAAATGTGTACCATGTTGTTGCAAACGAGATTTCGTTTGCATTAAACGAGTACAAAATTACATTTGTTGCAAGTTAAAAACCGTTTGCGATAACTGAAATTAGCCATTTTTCTAATGAGAGCACAGATTACGAAGAACGTAAATTTCTCTCATTCTGTCGACTGTATACACAGTCCACTCGTTTGACATACACACATAAAAGGCTTTTGCCTTGTCAATATATCTTCGATGGACAACTGAAGCGTTGTAGTTTGCTGCGCTTTTAGTTGTTATTTGATTGCAAGGCGAGACGGACGTGTTAGTAGACACTGAAAAGATATACAAAAATTCCAACCTTTTTTAAACCAAACTTTATGGGTAAAACCAAAATCATAAAAGTTGGAAATTTGCATAAAAAAGAGCTTATGGAAACCATTAATCTAAATTTTAATGTACAAGTAATGTTGTACTGAGTAGAGTAACTACAACTCGGTTGCTGTAACTACAACCCGGTTGCTGTAACTGCAACTCGGTTGCTGTAACCGAAAGAACAGTTGGTGGAACCGTTTTTCGTTCATCACAAAGGTTTTTTCAGCTTTAATTTTTCATAACTCGTTTACTGCAAACGTTTTTCAGTTCTCGCAAACGTTTTTTTAGTTAGGATCAACTACAACCCGGTTGCTGTAACCGAGGGAACAGTTGGCGGAACCGTTTTTCGTTTCTCGCAAACGTTTTTTTCAGCTTATATTTTTCATAACTCGTTTGTGGCAACCATTTTTCGGTTCTCCCAAACGAAATGCCATGTATGGCTTAACAGAAGTTCGTTTCTCCCAACTACAGTCCCCAAACGAACTTCAGTTATCTGAGATTTCGTTTGGGAGGAACGAGTTTTTTCTTTGCGTGTACTATGGCACCATCGATCTTGAATTTGAAAGTGCAAAAATGACAGGTGCAAACTATAAAACATTATTAGAATCGGCTTTTCCGAAGTTCAGTGAACTATTTGGTCCCATATCTTGGATATTGCAACAGGATAATGCCCCTATACACAACGCCAGAGTAGTAAAGTAGTTCAATGCAAGCCAAAATGTTAATATTCTTGACTGGCCACCATATTCGCCAGATCTAAACATTATCGAAAATGTCTGGGTTGGTTACGTCGTAAGGTGTTTCAAGGAGGGAGACAATTTGATGACAAGCAGTCACTAATTCAAGTCATTAAGGATGGTTTGAATCAAATTTCGTTGGATTAAATAAATTCTCTTTATCTCTCAATGAAAACCCGTATATTTGAAATTATTAAAAACAAAGGGGGTTGTACCCATTACTAATAGGTCTTAAATAAAGTAGAATAAATTAAAAAAACAAGAAAAACAGTCAAGTGAACCAAAAAAAAAAGCACCATTTTTGGACTTATAAATTGCTCAAAAAAATTTCTTTAGTTGAAACCACTATTGTCATGATTTTTTTTTATATCTCAAGATGTCTAGCTTCCATTTCCATTTTAAAATTCTGCAATCGGTTACAAATTACAAAAAGATACAGGCTGCTGAATATGGAATTTTTAGTGCCTTTAAATAAGTGAACCGGAGTGAGTGCTTAACACTCACCACGACTCCTCTGATAACACAGGATACGCGTATCAAAAAATGTAATGTCTTTATGGCATAGTTTGGGCTGTGTATTAAGATAATGCGCCTAATTTCGTTCTTCAGTTGTGGAATTGTTTCGGGATTGTTGACTTAGACAATTCTTTATATTTGAACCCAAGGAAAGAAGTCCAAGCGCGTCAAATTGCAAGACCTCTGCGACCGTTTCACCTCGTTGATTCGTGAGGTAATGCGTCCTGGTAACTTAGTTCGCTACAGAACTATTATTTCATGCACTGTGTAGCAAGTGGGCCCGTCTTGTTGAAATATGTTGTCCATGTTATCTGATTCAAACCAGAAAAAAATCCAATGAGTGTTCGAACTCACGGGCGATGTGTTAACACCTTTTTGCTACACGGTACCTGTTCGATTTCTATGAACACATTAGTAAATGTTACATTGGAAATAAAAAACAGTGTTCAATCATATGATGACTTTATATTTAAATAATATTAATACTTAAAATTATTTAAAGCCCAGTACAAGCACATGTGCCATTATTTTCTTGCTTAATACCTTTTATTTTATTCCTACAAAAACAGAGAAAGCAAAGCAACAGACCCATGTACATACTACATTGTTATGTTCGTACATACGCTACACAAGTTCACACAATTTTCGTTGCTCTCTTGCTATCTCATTTTTATATACGTATAACCATGAATGAAAGAAATAATAAGATTACGCCAATGTTGCTTAAAAACTGTTCTCTCCCTGCGCATCTACGTCACGTTAGCGAGTATGCATTAGTAAATTGTGAAATATGTATGACGATTCAGCAAAAACTATAACCTCAGAAGAAATTATTGTAAATATCAGTGAAACGCTTGTTAAACATAAAAAAAAGGTTTAGAAAAAATATAATGACTCTTTTGAAAATCTAAAATGTTTAATAAATTTAAAGATATATGAATTTGTTAGAATATATTGTTGGGGAATTTAATGATTTTTGCAGGCAATTTTATTCAAGATATATTTTATAGACAGAACTACCATTTTTTTATAATATTTTCAGGAAAATGTTTAAAAAGGCAGGCGAGCCATCAAGTTTTAGCTAACCTGACGTCACAAAGAGAGTGAGAGTATTCGTTCAAACATAATGGATCTGCGCAAGGCACAATCTTATTATCTTTCGTTCATGCGTATAGCCACGGCATTATTCTCTTTGCTCTGAGAGTGTTCTGCACCCACAGAAGACAACTATTCATGTCATGTCCATGTTTCGCAGTCGGACAAACCTGCATTCTACATAGGGGTGGGTCAGGTCACCCTTATCATTTAGGGGTATGAAAACTAGATGCTGGCCGATTCTGAGACCTACCCGCTATGCACACAAAATCGCATACAAATCGGTCCAGTCGTTTCGGAGGAGTTTAACACCAAACAATCTGTGATCGCAGTCGGAAAATCTGTGTGATCGCAGTCTGACAATATGTGTGATCGCAGTCGCACAAAATGTATTTGGATGTATTCACTTTGTGAATTTAGTCCCTACCCGCGCCTAAAGATGTTAACACATCAAAAAGTTGTCATCATATCACGACAACGTTCCCCGTAACAGCGTGACCAGCATCATTTTCGAAGGAATACATTCCGATGATTTCGCCAGCCCAAAACCCACACCAACCAATGACTCATTGTTTGTGCATAGTTTCTTCTTGAATGTCATGCGGATTTCCACTTCCCCTAATGCGGCAGTTTTGCTTGTTAACATTTCCGTTTAAGCGGAAATCTGACTCATCGCTAATGGTGATCTTTTTATGAAAAATCGGCATAAACTGCTTGTTCTTCAAGCATTCAATTCGCAAATATAAGGCGCTTCACATGGTCTCTAGACTTCAGTTCCTGTGACAATTGGATACAGTAGTCGTATAAAAATATGTCAGTTGTTAAAATCCGCTCAACGGTGTTGTAGGAGGGCTCAATTGCTATACACGACGACGAATTGAGGTTGTCCATTAGGGTGGGACAATTTTTTTGCCGACCAAGAGTATAACAGATACGTAATCTACTGCAAATTCTAAGAAAATGTTCCCAAGAAACCATGGTTCTAAAATCAAAATCGAGCCCGAGATTTTTCACTTCAAAATTTGTACATTATCGTTAAAAATCCACCCAAAAGCCAGACTTTTGAAACTTGATTGTAACGATCATGGTATCGCCTGGTAGGTTTTATCATTCTCTTACGAATGAAACATACAAATAGCAGATCTGATATAGCGTTCAAAAGTTATTCTAACATTAACACGCGTATCTGTTCACAAAAATGCTGCAGATGACCAAATTTACACAACTATATAACATGAACTCTGAAGAGCTTCGACCTAAAATAAACGTCATTGTAGCGGCAGTAACGAGTAGAAAATATATGGGAAATATTATAGACATCGAAGAGTATCAAGTGTACTCACTAATTTTTTGTAGACTTGCGTCGAACTTGTTCACTAGTTCTCGAACTTGTTCATTTAAGGTGCCCGGGTGTAACAACCTGGTCGCCCTAAATGAACTATATAGTTCATGAACTAGCCAACTCTAATTTTTTGTTTCGCGCATTTACCAAAGTGTATGTATGTATGTATGTTCACTTAACCCTGCTGTTAGATTAGAAAAAACTTACGAATCTTAGATTGAGGGACCATTTGGTCCATACTGCAATTTTCATCCAAAATAATAATTTTATCTTATTCTTTGTAACTATTTTGGTTCAAAAATTTCTAAAGCAAGTATTTGACATATCAAAAACATCCGCTAACATATCAAAAACATCTTCTAAATATTTGACATGAATTTACATTCGCTTGGTAATGAAAAAACTTACGAATCTTAGATTGAGGGACCATTTGGTCCATACTGGAATTTTCATCCAAAATAATAATTTTATCTTATCCTTTGTAACTATTTTGGTTCAATAATTTCTAAAGCAAGTATTTGACATATCAAAAACATCTTCTAAATATTTGACATGAATTTACATTCGCTTGGTAATGAAAAAATGTACTATTGACCAAATGGTCCTCTAATCTAAGATTCGTCATTTTGTATTTTTCTCAGTCCTGAATAAAGTTAGAAAATTTAATTTTCGCACATAACATTGTTTTATTAAAAGACCCCATTAGCAGAAAAATTTAGTCAGTATATATCACCGTTCCAAAGTTACAAGGGAAAACAGAAAAAATTTGGACCAAATGGTCCTAATCTAACAGCAGGGTTAAGCGTATTTAAGTTAGACGTGTTTCTTTTCCACTCCTTATTTTATTCTACGCTATTTATTCCCTTTTCTTCCAAAGAAAGTTTGTTCATTTCTTTATACATTAGGAGTTTTTTGGTACAGAGTCATAGTTTCCTGATTTTGTTTACAGCTGTGTATTTGAACATTGTTTTTATTATTAGTACATTGAGTTTTTAACGTGTGATATTTTCGCACTTTGATTCATTTGTTTCATCAGTAGGGTGGCATGGGGTTTCTTGAACAGTTTTCCCATACGAACCCGATGTGCTTTTCAAAATTGCACAACAGATGAGCTCGAGTTTGTGGAGTTGTCAAGATGTGGTGAATTTGTGTATAGGTCATATAGAAAATATATGCCGTGTTTGACAGTATGAATGGGTTTGTTTAGAGGGGGTGTGTGTAGTCGATCGTTGAACCTAATTAATCGTTGAGTTAGTTGAGACACTAACCGGAACGGCAGTTCACAGTTTAGTTAGTAACCAGTTAGTCGAGACATGAACTTATCGGTGACGATCTGTGTTCAGTAAGTATAGCGCCTGTTTTGAGTTAACTGAAGCTCCAGCAGGATTTACTTCCAGAGTTCCCAACCTCTTTTTTTCCAGTGATTTGTGTTGGACTTTCTGAAGAGTTGTAGGTTGATTAGATTAGTCGATAGATTGAGTCAATAATCGGCAAATCACTCTATTATCATGTGATTTCTCATACATTTGTGTATTCACGAATTTACCTCGATAACGTTATTATGTCACAAATCATTTCCATCATTTCAACCGCAGAGTTGTATACGTACTTTCAGTATGAGACTGTGTGAACATGGGTGTGTCTAGAAACATATTTCACTGAGCATGTGCATTAATAACAAACACACAAACATGATTAATAAATACAAGAGTTAGTGGTATAAGAACAGCTGATAGTGCTTTCGTTATTTAATTTTTAAATACTAACAAAATTTAAAAATATCTATAGTTAAATAAACATTATTTCTACACATAAAGAAATAGAAAAAATTACTGACATCCAGAATTGTATGATAGTAATACATACAAATCCTCCTGCCATCACCAAATGTCAAAACTAAATCCAGTAAAAATTCATGTAAGCACTTTTTTGCGTAGAATGATAATCACGGCGGCATGAAAAATGACGCAACAATTTTATGCAAATCGCCCAATTTTTAAACTTGAGTCAAAATATGACAAAATCGCCCAAAATCACATATAAAGTTTACCCCAAAAATAAATGCAAAATGACCCAAAAGAAATATGAAAATACGCCCAAAAATATTGGGCAATTTTTCATAAAAAAAATGGCCCAAAACAATTGGACAAATGTTCATATGAAAAATAGCCCAAAATCATAGTGAGAATGAAATAAGAATGACATGTAGGAGTCCAAAACTTCAATATTTGAAAAAAGAATAAATCTCAGTCATTTACAGCCATTTTATATTGTGTTTAAATAAGGGCTGCAGTAAAAAAATCGCACAATTTTGGAGAAATTAATGTTTCATAATAATTTTTCATGTTTTTCATGTTTTGTTTTACCGAGCACCGCTATAGTAAAATCACCTTTTAAAAATCATGCTATTTTATATTGTGTTTAAGTGATCGCTGCAGTCAAAAAATCGCACAATTTTGGAGAAATAATTGTTTCATAATGTGTTGAAGCAAGCGCCGCTGGCGGAAAATTATTTCTCGTAAATCGCGCGATTTTTTCGAAATAATTTTTCATGTTTTGTTGTAGCGTGCACCGCAATAGTAAAGTCGTGTACAGAATGATCTTGCTTTGTAATGAAATGATCACACTTGCAGATCCAGCTAAACGTAAATAACACAAAATGTAGGTGGTTGCTAAGAGCGTTTTGATAAGTAACGGTTTCGTGTAGTCTCGCTTCAATTGCAACATCAGTTTTACTTAAAATAAGAAAACAAAAAATTGCCCACAAATTTAAAAATTATTCCGGATTATTTTTGGGCTATTTTTCGTATATACAATAATGAAATATGAAATGAAAATTAATTTCATAAAAAAACATCCAAACGGGCAATTTTTTACAAATGTATCGCCCAAAGGATGAAACTGAAATATTGCCCACAATTTACTGAAATATTACAAACAATTTATGAAATAAGACTCACTTTTTCTGAGCGATATCTCATATTAAATTTCGCCCAAATTTGTGTGGGGTTTTTGGCCAATTTTTCATAAATTTTTTTGGGCGATTTTTGCCCCGATAATCACATTATCATGTAAACGCGCTATTACAGCCTGCTTTTGTAAAACGATTTCGAAATCACACGAATGATTCGTTCCAGTCACAGTCATTTCAAATTTGGTTTTTATAAAGCGTATAAAAGCTTTCGTATACAAATTGATGGCATTTAAATAGCCTTGTGTCTCGTCATAGGACATTATTGCCAATACGTTTATTTAGGCCCTTTTCTCCCTCTTTTCCATGGGAATATATAGTATTAGTGGTTACCCTAGCAAACACTTAATTTTTGTTCTTAAGAATGACATGTTAATTTGTTGGTTAATGCGCGAAGAAATTCGATTATAAACAATTGGTAATATTAAAATTCAAAATGGGGTATAAGTAGTTATATTATTTGCTAGAAATGAATGATAATAATTTATCATAAAATTATTGTTATTAATACGAAAAGTTATCGCGACAAATGGAAGTTTTTTGTTTGGGCCCTCAAACAAACCTGTCCCTGATCATTACAATTTTTTTCTCTTCACAACAGCAATTTATTTTTCTCAAATTATTTCACTTCTTGAAGCAAGCGAACAATTTTTCTTATCGTTTGGATTTGACACCTACATTGATTTAAGACTATTGATTAAAAAATACACCATTGAAAACTAAAAATACACGAAAATTAAAAATAAACGAAAAATAAAAACTCCTTTCATTTGGCACTCACCAGAAGTGGCGCCCATTTAACAAAACCCTAAATGAGTTGTCTTTCGTTATTTCAACGAACGAATTGAGTAATTCGTTTTACAAAAACATGCTGTTAATTATGAATGCGTTTTAATTGATGGTTTTTATGTGCAAAATTGTTTGGTTGGTTGGGAGAGGCAGGGTAGTGGTTTGAAAATTTTCTTTGATTTTCTTTACAATTATTTTCAAAGAAGAAAATAATAATAATACGAGTGTGTCGGAATTACTGAACCAAAGTAGATACAAAGAATGAGATTAAATTGTTATTTTGTACGAAAATTTCAGTATGGACCAAATGATCTCTTAAGCTAACATTCGTTAAAAAACGAATCTTATGTTAAGGAACAATTTGGCCCATAGTATATTTTCTTTGATTTATTTTCAAAACAAAATATAATAAAAATAATAAGAATATTTTGGGAGAATTGAAGAAAAATAGATACAAAGAATACGATTAAATTGATATTTTGTATGAAAATTGCAGTATGGAGCAAATGGTCCCTTAGGCTAATATTCGTATTTTCTTCCTAACACTTAAGAGCAGGGTTAAAGTTAACTGCTTTGTGTGGTTCTTTGTGATTCTTGTAGTCATTTACGGTTAAAATTTATAATATTACATTTTATTTTACGGGTTAGACTTCCTTAGCAATAGAGAAATTTCCTATAAATATTGAAGTTTAAGAAAATATTATCAAAGAGTATAACAAATAACAAAAAAAAAACGGCAGACAGTTGTCCGAGGTCTTCGGCCATGGACTGTCCCTGCAGGCTGTGTCAGAGACTCGGCCATTAAGTTTAACGTAGAATACGCCATCCGATAAGACCGAAAACATATATAACAATAAATGATAAACGTCAACTGTCAGCTGCTGTCAAATAGCATCAAGCAGCATTGTTATTTTATTTACTTGGCAGTACTTTCATTTAACATAAAAATGTATGAATTAATTTTTTCATATATTTTTTATAATTATATATCCATGTTAAATTCAAATTCACATTTAACATTTTGTTTCCCTGAAATACATAAGTAAATATACGAAATTTCAATATTTCATCAATCAAAACAACAGCCGAAGGTTTGTGTCCACACTGAAACAGCAGCATAGTTTGTGTTCACGCTACAAACTCAAACACTCAACCAAACACCACACATATGTTTGGGTGTATGTGTTTAAAAAATATTCATTTGAGAAATTTAAATATTAGGAAGATATCAACCAATATGCAATGTATATCAAACGAAAGAGAACATCTTCATTTACCTACAAAAAAATATTTAAAAAAAGTTATCTCGCCGTTCCCTCATAATCAATGAAATAAAGATTACAACAATAACAATCTGACATGACTCCCTATACCGTAAGGTAAGACGTATTCTACGCCTAAAATTATTTATTCTAATACTTATGACCAACAACTAATAGATTTGGTGACGAACGCTACAAGCCAATTGACGAAATATCATTGTTGAATGATAATGTTTATTATTCTATCCTAAGTGCGCTAATACAAATACGAAGTGATGGAAAAATTAGACTCTTATATGTAACACAGAAAACAAAACTTACCAAATTTGTAGAAATTTTTTTTATCTCTTGAAGAAAGAGTAGTCGATCGCTGTTATAAATAAATAATTATATGTGATCATATCTAAGAAGATTTGCGTTACCGCTGCAGATAGTATTGAACTTAGTTTTCTGCATTCATTTACATTTATACCGTCGTGTTTAGAAAAACTGGGATTTTTTGTAATTTCGCTGTAATTAGATATAGTTTCGCACACAACAACTTTGATATAAAATTAGCTCATTTCACCGAATTTAGCATTGATAGTAATATAAAAAATTTACTACCATATTACCAGTTCCACTTTTAAAGCCCTGGACTCAGATAAACTTGATTTCAGGTTTCCGTATGAAGTCTATCTAAAAACGCAGGTTGCTGTTTAACAGATTTTATCTGCAAACCTGAAACTCTTAAGCAACGTAACATTGCTTTTTCACAACGGTACTGAATTTAATTTACTGAAATGTAAAGGCGTCTTTCTCTTTGATTATCACGTTTTAATGATTTTTCTCGCGGAATTGCAATAATCAATTCGTTCATTCTTCTTTAATATCATTCTTCTTCTGACGAAGACTGTAATATAGTAAACTATAATCATGGGGAAAGTATGGTGTACATTTAAACAAACAAAACTTAGATTACACTGTGTGTAATTTTTTAAGTTATAGAAATATAACCATATACGGACCTTGAAGATGAAGTTTTTTTGATTTTATATGTTTAAAATTTTTGTTCTTTATGATAAGGGCTATAACTCTCCCTCAGAAAGTATATCAAAATTCCGAACCGTTTGCAAGATATGATCCTGACAAAATGATCAATTTTTTGCAAAAATGACAACGAGGCCCCAAATCTTTGGGGGTCCATAAAAAAAGTCCATGACTTTGAGCACAACTGGGAGACACGGGTCTTTTTCTTTTCGTCTTTTATCACGTAGTGGTGTCCGTATATGGTTATATTTTTTCGTGTTGTACTGTGCTATTTATTATAAACTTTTAAAGAAGATCAAATTCTGTTGTTATGTGATAGTTTAACAATTTATATGGTATATCTTCCCGACTGAAAGTGTGAATGAGTTGAAAATTCCAATATAAATAATGCGAAGGATTATTTAACAATTGTATTCATATTAGAAGTAGACTCAAAATATCCATCTTCATTACATGGTTGAGAGCGTGAAAAATGTAAAACTAAATATATAATACATTATAGAACTCTTCGTCAATGTCTTCACTATGGGGTTAGATTATAGAAAATACACTGAATTCTGAAACTTTAATAAAAATCATGGAATATTAGCAAAAAATGTATCAGAACAGAATTTTTTCTAGCTGTTAAATAATTATGTCTAGGTAAGACTATGGAAAATGTTGATAAAAGGAATTAAAATTTAAATTTTATGTGATTTGGTAGAAGGTTGAGAGATAGAACTCTTATAACTAAATCTTACTTTCATAGGTCGTTCGAAAATCATGATGGAGAAGTTGTAATTGAAATGAAACGAGTACAGACTTAATATAATAAACCAACTTACATTGGGGTTTCCATTTAAAATTTAACAAATTGGAGGATATATAATTTTCAATATAATTATATAAAGGAATACTCTCAGGAAAGTATCTACCTAAGGTTTTTGGATGCCTCTTCGCTTGTTTGTGATATTAAACCAATTGAAATTTGTTCAGCCTTCCATCACATTATTTAAATTGTTCTTTTCAACCCATTCAGTCTGTTTGCTGGGAAGATACTGTAACATGGCCTAACCATATAAATTGTTAATAGCTGAATAACTAAAGGTAATTTGACTCTTTAGTAGAACCAGAATCATTTATATAATTATTATTGACCCTTGTAAAAATGTTTATAGCATTGAAATAAACTACACCTAGTACCATACACTATAAAATTTTACATACTGATGCCAGTTAACAAGTTTAAATTTATTTCCATCGTTTTTATCATTGCATCCCAAGACGAAGCAGGTGGAGTAGTCTAATATTGTCAAGAATCTTAATTCTGATTTCCGAATCTGAATTTTATTCAGAATTTATATGGAACATGAAATTCAGAACATGAAATTCAGATTTCATGTTCCATATAAATTCTGAATAAAATTCAGATTCGGAAATCAGAATTTAGATTCTTGACAATATTAGACTACTCCACCTGCTTCAATGCTATAAACATTTTTACAAGGGTCAATAATAATTATATAAATGCTTCTGGTTCTACTAAAGAGCCAAATTACCTTCAGTTATTCAGCTATTAACAATTTATATGGTTAGGCCATGTTACAGTATCTTCCCACCAAACAGACTGAATTGTCTGAAAAGAACAATTTAAATAATGTGATGGAAGGCTGAACAAATTTCAATTGGTTTAATATCACAAACAAACGAAGGAACATGAAATCTGAATTTCATGTTCCATATACAATTTTTGTAAAATAACAAATTGATTTTTTAGATACACTTCAAATGGAATTTCGAAATTCAGGTTTACCTGAGAAAAAAATTCCGCTTCCGTTTACATCCCATGAAGGTATTGGGGAGAGCTTCTCATAAACAGTGAGGTGTGCGCTTTCTAAGTTTTCAGTTACTAATTGGGACCTAAAGTTTTACACCGATTCCGAACGGTATTTTGAGAAGCTTTTTGACGGCTAAATACTCGATAGTGTCCCCATCACTAAGCGAGGAGACCGTAACCGAAAGCAATGTAAGGTGGTTAGTGCAGGGATCGAACCCACGTTCTCATACACAAGACCCGCCCACACTAGCCATTGCACCACCGACGGATATCTCAATACTGCACTTACAGAGTGGAATTGATGCACATGGAGACTAGTAGTTAATTCTTATGTTCATTTCTATGCCAAATTCATTGAAATGAGCTAATTTAAAATTTCGATTTTGAATGGGAATTTTTATCCAATTTTAAATCAATTACAAAAATTCCAGTTTCTCTAAACGCGACGGTATAAATCTAAATGAATGCATAAATCGAGGTTCAATACTATCGTCAGCGGTAATACAAATTATATAATTTTTTATTTATATGAACTTTTTCAATGTCTCACGTCATATAACAAATTATGCTATGTATGATATGTAATCAATATGAATTATGATTTGAATTTTTCAATGCCTATTGACAAATGTAGTAGTATTTTAGATTTAATTTACCCTTAGATATAAGAATTAGATAAAGTATTTTCTGGTCTGTAAAGAATTGTGTTCTAAAGGCTGAATAATAGATAAATAAATACGATAAACCCTATATTTCTTATCAACCAACTACCCTTCTAAACCCAACCAACCGAACGATTTCCCACATACAACCACCAACTATAACTCATTCATAATTAACATACTTACATACATTGGCACTAAACGGTGTTCAGAACCATTCCTAAGAAGTTCATATGTTCCAGTTGTTTATTGAGATTGTTGTTTTTTGACTTTGAAGATGAAGTGAAGTTAGATTGATTTTCTATGTTGACTATTTTTATTCTTTATAACAAGAGCTACAACTTTCCCTCAGAGAGCAAGTCAAAATTACGAACGCATTGCAAGATATGAGCCTGACAAAATGATCATTCTTTTGTCAAAATGACACCGAGACCTCAAATCTTTGTGCCCATAAATAAAAAAGTCAATGACTTTGGGCAAAACTGGGAGACACGGGTCTTTTTGTTGGTCTTTTATAACGTAGTGGTGTCCGTATATGGTTATGTTTCCAAAATAACGCAAGCGAATCCCATTTACATTTGTTTCACTGACCGGAGAAAAACATGATCTCTTACACCCGAAAAGGAATTTACAACTTTAAACATAACGAGGATCTAAAGACAACTAAATTTGAAACATATGGTAGGGCCAAACCAAAACAGAACGAGACAACTACAATTAGAATAGGTCGTTCTATAAATAGAACTTTCAAAACTTCTGCATCAGTGCGTGTAAGTAGGAAAGCAATGTGTAAGTAGCGACAACAATCACTCTGCACACAATCGAAAAAGTCTTCGGTTAGTGACTTGTGCAAATACACACCGCAGTGGCTTGACGGGCTAGACGCTGCTGAAGATGATGCTTCACAAACATCGAAACGATCGTCCAGCGAATGTGAGTTTGAATCCCACCCGAGGCATTTACATTTTCTTCACTAACCGGAGTAAACCATGATCTCTTACACCCTTAAAGGAATTTACAACTTTAAACATAACGAGTTTCTAAAGACAACTAAATCAGAAACTCATTTAGGGTTTGGTGACACTTCTGGTGAGTGACAAATAAAAAGCCCTTTTGTACTTTCGCGTGTGTGTAGGTATATTAAAACAAAGTGTTCGTTTGCTTCAAGAAGTGACATAATTTGAGAAACATCATTCGCATTTGTGAATGCAAAGCAATTCTGATGATCAGTGACAGGTGTGTTTGAGGCTCTTAACAATAAACTTCTATAAATATTTGTTGCAATAATTCATAGTGTTAATAGCAATAATTTTGTGATAAATTATTGGCAATCCTTTTTATCAATAATATAACTACTTATCCTCCATTTTTAATTTCAATATTTCACAATTATCAATTTCACACATTTCGTTTTAATATTTCTATTAAAATGCTCTTTTTCATAGAAAAATTACTTTTTAATAGTTATTGATCTTGAACCGAACAATGATTAAAAACATAACAGATTGAATAATATAAACTCAAACGACTATAGACGGTACACTATAAAAGCCAATTTCATGGCAATCTTTGTTTCTTTTTTGAAACAACAACATCTATGCAATGGCTTTTTATGAAAGAAATGTTTTGAATATTGATGGTTATAGCAAAGTATTGTTATGGATGTTTTCGCACAAGTAGGAGTTAAGACAATTCTCGCTTACTTGAGATCCCTATAATGTGTGATGATATACCTAAATACTTGTGGAGAAGCGAGCTGATGATATGCCTTTGTGGGCATTGAAATAGCTATATTCCCAACCGTCTACCATAATGATCAATTTCACACATTTCTTTTTAATATTTCTATTAAAATTTACTTTTTCTATAAAAATGTACGTTTTAATAGTTATTGAGCTTGAACCGAACAATTATTAAAAAAAACATTTATAACTACAATTCTTCGCGCATTAGTTAACCAATTGATATGATATTTTTGTCATATTGCAAAGTTATGCATTCCCATGAACAAAAGGAAGGCAAAACGGAGGAAAACGACAAAATAAACGTATTGACAATAATGTCCTGTCGTGAGACAAAAAGCTTTTACATGCCAACAATTTATTCACGAAAACGACTGAATTTACGACTGAATATTGGACTGAAAACAAATCATTCGTGTGGCTTTTAAATAGCTTTACAAAAACACGCTATAAAGCTTCAAAAATTCTACAATATGTTACTGGAAAAACGTAGGGTTGGCAACTCTGGAAATAAACCAAACTAACACGGATATGACTCAACACCGAATCTGTCCCTGCTGAACACAGTTCGTTTCCGATCGGTTCATGTCTCGACTAACTTAACACTAAGTGAACGCGAAACACACCCCCAGTTCGTGTCTCAACTAACTCAACGGTTAATTAGATTGAACGGGTGATTACAAACAAATATGTATAATTAATCAAACCCCCTCACCCTGCTCAATTAACAAATCAAACACTCGGAGAATACACACACACAAACTGAGTACATTTTCACCAGACCCACAAACTCACCACATAAAAGCTTCTTTTTGCTTCTTTGGAAGAAATTGTGTTTGATCCTCGGTTTGTATGAAAAAACTGTTCCAGAAATCCTATATCTACCCTACTTTTAGCCATAGCAGCAAGGATGGGAAAGCCAAGAAACTGGCTTTTGTGTCAACATTAAAGTGCATGTTTGAAAAAGGATATTAAATAAGATGATTGAACTTAACATTTAGGATATACGAGTATGTAGCTACAGTGATGGCATGTATTGGTACTAAAATATAAGGAAATTGTACTCTTAAAAAACGAATACAAAAATACGTCATATTTAGGGTCGTGAAATAGTCACTTCGCGTTACTGTTGCGTTAAGTTATGTTACTTAAAGAGTTTTAGTTGGGCAACTCTATAAACCATAAATGTAGGTGACAGCTTTCGTAAGCGACCGCAAGAGCGAAGTGATTACAGCCTCCTTTGGAGGTAAACAATTTATTATGTTTTCTATTGGACGCACCCGTCTCCGAGTTATAGCCATTTTTATATTTTAGCGATTTTCATATTTTGGTGATTTTTGGAAAAAAAAAATTATTTCATGCCAATGGGAACACTTTGTGAGAAACCCTTAGGAACGCTAAAAAAATTGTTATTTTTTTCGATTGACGCTCCGTTTTAGAGATATAGACATTTTTTCATATTTTCGATTGAAAATGGGCACGAAATAATGGGTTTTTCAATAAGAGCGCTACAAGATTTTTTTTAAATAAAGCCAAACCGGTTTTAGATACCAATGAAATTCTTTATTCCCGTGAAAGTACGTTCGATGCCATTACACAATGGTACAAAATTGAGTGAAATAGAAAAACCTGGGGAGTGATATTATTTTTCTTGTAGGTCTTGTCGCGTTAAAGAAGAATCCAATAGTGAAATATGCTGAACACCTCCAAAATCCGGAATTACGGTTAAAAACCCGGTTTTTGTACCTTTGCGCACTTATAAGCCTGTAGTTTTGTTGATAATGATCCGATTTTCAATTTCTTACTAGATTTATATATTTATATAATTTATCTAAAAAAAACTTGAGAAGTTTGGGTGTTATTGTCCAGCAAACACAAATTTTGTAGATTTTTCAAAAATTTTTCAACTTTGGTGACGTTTTTATACATTATTTTATTAAGAAACTGTAATACTATTGAATTTATTCAAAAAGTACGTTTATTTACGATTAAAACGCATATTTGGGTTTAAAAATAGATACGAAATTGACAGAGTTATTTAACTTTTCATGAAAATGAAATTTTTACCAAAATGCCTGCACAATGTTTTTCGTGTTGTTATTATGCACCATCTATTCCTGAATTGACGTACACATACGGCGCCGTATTCATACGTCGTTTACGCAATTTCCATTCAGGAACGACGCAAAATCGAAATGCGTATACGAATCAGCTGATCGGTAACTCTACACTTTTATTTTGAAGATTTTGTTATTTTTATTTTCGAATATTTGCTCGGATATAGTAAATAAATTAAACATGCTTTAACAAGAAAATAAACATGATTTTACTAAAATTTCACGCAAATTTCGCACGTATACCGATTTACACAAGTAAAAAGTGGTGTAAGTGACATAAACAAATGTTCATACAAAAAAGTTTCCCGCAATATACGCATTTTTTCATATACGCCATATACGGGGTTTACGTCAATTCAGGAATACCCTTATTGTTTTTTTTCGTGTTCTTTTTATGCACTTTCTTTAAAATTACAAATCACTGTTAGCCTAAAAACAACTTAGAATTACAACAAATATTTGTAATGAGAGCATTACTCATGTCTTCTTTTTCTTTCTTTTTCACTTTGAATCTGAATCTTTAATAAAAATCTTGTGCAATTTAAATTAAAATTAAATAAAAAATGTGTGACAATCGTAACAAATTTTGCTATATTTGTGGCTTATTTACTGATATCAGTCACCGGCGTGATTTTAAAAACAATATTGGAGTGGTAGAAGTGTAGAATAAAGTATTTAATCGTTCTTTTGATACTAGTCGCTGGTACGAGCCAGAATTTGTTTGTCACTATTGCTGTAATACATTAAAAAAATCAACCTTCGTTTGTTTTGCCCTCTTCTACGCAAATGTTGTAACTGTTACAAAACCGATACCTGCAAGTAATGATCTACCGACAACGAGCAAATCTGTCGATGTAACAGAAAAAGATATTGAACACGAAGAGTTCCTTCCATCCAGATGTACGACAACGGAGCGGCATTTTTTGTCAAAAGCTGATTTCGACGATCTTGTTCGCGATTTACACTTGTCAAAGCGGTATGCTGAAGTCCTCGGGTCGCGATTGAAGCAGTGGAATTTGGTGGAAAAATATTTCGTTATAACATCTGGTAAAAAAAGTGACCGGACTTGGTTACTTGAAGAAAGTTTTAAGACTAGTTCCAATGACAGTGATCTCGTGTATTGCGTTGATGTACCAAAACTATTTTCGGCATTAAATTACAATTATAATGCAGATGAATGGCGACTTTTCATTGATGGTTCATGTAAAAGTAAGTTTTCTTATAAAAATTTACGACTTTATTTTTATTAATTTCAGATTTGTAATGTAATTTCTAGGCTTAAAAGCTTAATAAACCAAAATCAATTACCTTCAGTTCCTGTCGCATATGCGACTAATACAAAAGAAACTTACGAAGTGATGATGCTAATGTTTGTTAGCTATACCACCCATAAATGGAAAGTCGTCGCTGACTTAAAGGTTTTGACAATTTTAGTTGGTATGCAAGGTGGTTACACAAAGTATCCGTGCTATCTTTGTGAATGGGATAGTCGTGCACCGAATCGTTATGATCGCAAAGTATGGCCATCTCGCAAGTCACATAGAATAGGCTGCAAAAACATTTTCAACATCCCATTAGTTAAACCTGAGGACGTTATTCTGCCACCACTGCATCTTAAACTGGGATACATGAATCAAATTGTAAAAAAATTAGATGTAAACGGCGACGCTTTTTGTCATCTCAAAGCGGTGTTCCCAAAACTAAGTGAAGCCGAAATAAAAGGATGTAATAATTAATTTGTTTACATATCTAGTACGTTTTTCATCGTTTTTATCTGTTTTGATAACTTTTAGGTATTTTTAATGGACCTCAAATTCGAAAAACTATGATAGATGCAGATTTCATTAACAAGCTAAGTTCCGTTGAAAGACGTGCATGAGTTTTGTTGCGCTATGCGATAATTTTCTTGGAAATCACAGAAGCGACGACTATGTCACAGTTGTCAATGAGTTTTTAAGTGCGTATGGTGAAATGGGCTGCAACATGTCCATAAAAATTCATTTTCTGCATTCCCATTTGGACTTTTTCCCAGATAACCTGGGCCAGTTCAGTGATGAACAAGGCGAATATATTCACCAGGAAATGGCAACTCTTGAAAAACGCTTTGAAGGAAAAAATAAGATAAAAATGATTTCAGAATATTGCTGGTCACTTAAACGAGAAACTGATGAGATGCTGATTTAAAAAGAAAACGGTAAAGCAAACACTTTTGAGCTAAATAACCAAAAATAAAATTTGTATAAAATGTTTAAAATTTTATTTTCATGAAAAGTTAAATAACTCTGTCAATTGCTTATCTATTTTTAAACCCAAATATGTGTTGTAATCGTAAATAAACGTACTTTTTGAGTAAATTCAATAGTATTACAGTTTCTTAATAAAATAATGTATAAAAACGTCACCAAAGTTGAAAAAATTTTGAAAAATCTACAAAATTTGTGTTTGCTGGACCATAACACCCAAACTTCTCAAGTTTTCTTAGATAAATTATATATCATTCGAAAGATCTCAGTTCCATCTTTCCAAATCTATTAAGAAATTATCAACAAAACAACAGGCTTATAAGTGCGCAAAGGTACAAGAACCGGGTTTTTTTGGAGGTGTTCAGCATATTTCACTATTGGATTCTTCTTTAACGCGACAAGACCTACAAGAAAAATAATATCACTCCCCAGGTTTTTTGGACTGTCGCATGGAACTCGATTTCTTTTGCATGGCCACCACGGGCACGCTGGCAGAAGTCCAGACGCAGAACCCAATTTTCGACGGTTTTCAAGCATAAATCGGCAGATACTGCTGCAATTTCACGTTCGATATTCGTACGAAGTTCATCAATCATCGCTGGCTTGTTGGCATAGACCATAGACTTGACGTAAGCCCCACAGGAAATAATCTAACGGCGTCAAATCGCACGACCGAGGCGGCCAATCGACTGGGCCATTTCGTGAGATGACACGTTCACCAAACTTGGTTTTCAATAAATTGATTGTGGCATTCGCTGTGTGGCTTGTGGCGCCGTCCTATTTTTTAACCACATGTCCTCCAAGTCCATATTATCCAATTGGGGCCAATAATATTCGGTTATCATTGAACGGTAGCGATTCGCATTCACAGTAATGTGCCGGTCTTGATCATAACGGAAGAAGTAAGGCCCAATGATGCCGCCTGCCCATAAACCGCACCAAACCGTAATTTTTTCGGGATGCAATGATGACTCATGGATTTCGTGTGGATTGCTGTCTGACCAATAAGGCATAGTTTGCTTATTGACGAAGCCATTCAGCCAGAAATGAGCCTCATCGCTGAAGATGATTTTCTGAAGAAAATCCGAATCGTAGGGCTCTTAAAGTTGAGGCCACTGACTCCAAATTTCTGTAGTAATTTTTAATAGTTTCGACTCGTTGTTGGCTCGTATATCTTTCCATGATGAAATGGCAAACCTTACTGAAGACTAATGTCAAAAGAGCGGGGAAAAATATGGCGTCGTTTGCTGTCCCTATCGATTTACTTTTGTAGCGTCTCTGTTGAAAATCCCTTTACGAACCCTGGTTATAAATAATAACAATTTTGTTTATATTTAAATATAAAATACACAATTTAAAAAAAAAAATATTTTTTTTTACATTTTTTCTATAAAACGCATAATGGGTTAAAGCATGGTTGTGACAGCCATTAGGCCTAGCGTATGTTTTAAAATTTTCGTTGATCCAACTAATAGAATAGTCACCACTACGGGATAACTTGATTGCTACAACTAAAACTTGATTGACAGAACTAAAATTTGATTGACAGATCACATTTATTTATTGTTGCTGTGGCTTCAACTAATTATTTCAGTTCTGGCAACCAAAACTGAATTACAAATCAATTGATATGCACAATATTTGATGATACTGAACACAATTATTGGTAATTACAACTGAATAATGTGATAGTCCAAGGAACCGCAAAATTTTAGTTGGCTGTAAATATAGCTGTGAGAACAAATCTCTTCTCTGTGTGTAAGACCTTGAGTCTATTGCCCGCTCTGGCCATATTTAATTTTTTGAGATGGCTACCTCAATCAGAAACGACGACACAATCGAGTAAGGAGCCATTTAAAAGCTGGCCATCTGTATTTACTGACCCCTGAGTATACAAATTAAAAAACACAGAACTCTCAAACTGCGGGCATATCTCCCTATCCCTACAATGGATGTTATATGACACTGGGTTCATTTTATGTTTATTTCTTTAAAGACAACCAACAAGCTAAATTTCGCCTAATATTACTTAAATTGCATAAACTATACGTCAAAAACAAAGGATCTGCAAAAAGTATTTTGATTTCGAAAACGATTTGTTATTTAAAATCTAAAATTTATAGTCAGAATCACATGCTAGTATAATACATTAAACCACGTTTCGCGTGAGTAGGTCGCAGTTACAATCGGACTGCGGGCTGAGGTTACACTCAAATTTATTGCCGTCGTTGGTTTGTACCCAAATTGTTAGTTTTTTTTGGTTATTGAACAAAATCGTTATTGGACGGTTTGTGTGTGTTGTGTAACCAACAATTAGGTCAACTTTGGCAAATAATTGTGTATGCCACTATAGCGGACAATTTCCACAGTTTCTAACTACAAAAGTAGCAGCCGGATTTGCTTCTCTTTATAAGGTTATAATGTTGATTATGATGATAATGCAATAGCATTTGCACACGATACCTTCTGTAGATTTGTGTTGCAATAAATAGACCAACAATTAGGGATTAGGTTTACAACATGGTTTGACTAAAGTTCTTTCGCAAAGTCTTGCAACTGTTTTCAATATCGAACATTGTTAAAATTTCTTTTAAAATCAGAGAGTTTATGACCAGCCAGAGTTATGACCAGCCTTCAATCAGTGTTTACGATGATGTTGACAATAGAGTTACTTGCAAGTTTGAATAAAATACATGCTCCGTTTTAGCATATTCGTTTATATATTTTGTGTATATAGGCCGCATTCTGTGACACTAGTTAGTGTGAAAATTAAAATTTTCCACAAATTCGTTGACACACAATTCACTTCAAAAGAAATTTTGACTCACACACTCACAGAAAAATTCGGTTGAGACAGCCGAATTAGCCGTAACCTCATTAGAAGTTGTCACAACCTCATTAGAGGTTAGCACAATCTCATTAGAGGTTAGCACAACCTCATTGGAGGTTGACACAACCTCGTTAGAGGTTGACACAACCTCATTAGAGGTTATCACAACCTCATTAGAGGTTAGCACAACCTCATTGGAGGTTGACACAACCTCATTAGAGGTTAGCACAACCTCATTAGAGGTTAGCACAACCTCATTAGAGGTTATCACAACCTCATTAGAGGTTAGCACAACCTTATTAGAGGTTGTCGCAACCTCATTAGAGGTTGTCGCAACCGAATTTAGATAGTGTCAAAAATGAATTTTTTGGACTTTTTTTTATTATTAACTAATGATTTATTATCCAGTATTCTTATGAAAAACATTAGAGAGCGAGAAAATAAAGTTATTATAATCTTTAGAATAACACATTTATTTTACATGTCACTACCGACCTTTTTTAAAGTCCCGGCCATCATGGGTCACCGCACCAATTGTGGCGTGTTGTATCTATTGATTTAGGTCCTAAACCGTTTCCTACACAGATTTTTGCATCATTATTGCAGACCGAACTTGGAAAGCTTCAAAACTTTTGATATCGGCTAGGACATTCTCTAAAAAAAGGCGATTTAACACAAAAACCACAATTACAATATTTTTACTTACCTTACCGCCAACAACACCGTGACAAGAACAGTTATTCACTTTTTAACTTCTTTTAATATAATATTTGTTTTCATAATTTTAAACGTCGAATTTATAAAATACATAGAATTACGTTGTGGTAACCGAATTGAAAATGAAATTCGGTTCTACCTACAGAATTCATGAGCAATTCAGTTACAGCAGCCGAATTGACGCCGAATTCGGTCCTTGCAACCGACTGAATTGATACCAAATTTGGTAGTTACAACCGAATTGATACCAAATTCGGTTATTGCAAACGAGTTGATGCCAAATTCGGTTATTCCAACCGAATTTGGTACAATTTTCGGTTGTTGCATCCGAATTAATTTCAAATTCGGTTGTTCCAACCGAAATTTTAGAAAATGTAGTTGGCTGAACGAATATAATTAAAGAGTCAGTTGTCACAACCGAATCAATTATGAAACGAGGTTGCTTCAACAGAATTTCGGTTGTGGGGACTAAAATTCGGTCGTAACAACCTCAATTCGGTTGTGCCAACCTCAATTCGGTGTTAACGGCCGAATTT
The DNA here is from genome assembly GCA_963931995.1 of Phaonia tiefii. Classification (NCBI taxonomy): domain Eukaryota; kingdom Metazoa; phylum Arthropoda; class Insecta; order Diptera; family Muscidae; genus Phaonia; species Phaonia tiefii. The sequence goes on along the minus strand of OZ008367.1, from coordinate 319,739,199 downwards.
ACGGTTGCTACAACCTCTTTTCATACAATTAGTTATCTGAGTGCACAAACACGGTTGAGGCAACCGAATTAGCCCTTACCGATTTTATAGGTTGCTACAACAGAATTTAGATATCGTCAGACCCACACTAGAGGTCGCTACAATTAAATTCGAAGTTGCTACAACCGAAATTATTGCAAAACTATGGATAACCCGGGAAACATTAATGCCTTAACGCCAGTACTATAATTAAATTCTATTTACTACTTGCATTTTTGGGTAGCAATGATTTGCAGATAACCACTTTGTTCGTGGGACTGATTGGTATTTTCGTCTACACACAGAGAAGTGATTCGTTGGCACAACTATATTTACAGCCAATATCAAATTATTCAATTATTATCAAATTATTCAGTTGCGATTACACATAAATGTGTTGTTGTGCACATCAATTGATTTGTAATTCAAATTCTAATTCACATTCAATTGCCAAAACTGAAATATTTAGTCGAAGCCACAGCAACAAGAAATAAATGTGATCTGTCAATCGAGTTCTAGCAATCAAATTATCCTGTAGTGGTGAATATTCTATTAGTTGGATCAATGAAAAATGTAAAAACTAACTCGGTTGTACCGAATATTATATTGAATTTTATAGAAAAAAATTAAAAAAATTACATGAGCTGTCAGGGGACACCCGGTTGAAACGAAGTTCCTTTCGCTACATGTTATGTACTAGTTAGTTCCAACACGCCTAAGGCGCCCGTTGAAAAATACTGTACTTTAAATGGATCTTTTGGAAAATATTCATTTTGTAAAATAATAAATGTTTTAAGAATTTTGTTTAATAGAATGTATTTTTTTAAAAATTTATATTTTTATGTCCTTGAACATGAATATGTTTACCCGAAAAGGTCCTGTTCAAATTATTTCCAAAGAAAAGAATACTGATTTCTCAGTCACGGAAAGATAAAAAAAAATAAAGTTGAATATAGCTAAACTCTGGAAAATAAATCGTTTTAGTAACACACTTTAAGAGTTCTTACGAATGTAAAAGAAAAACGTTGTTGAATGGTTCACGGCCAGAATGTAATAGGCCGAACAAATTTATTCTCATATTCAAACTGGTAAACAACAATATCCACAAATCCCAAATACAAATAAGATCATATCATGCGTATCACCCATTCTAACAAAGGTGGTCTAGACAGGATGCTTCTTCTTTTTCTGTCTGCAGCATGCAAGGGATTCCCCAGACAGGTTAAAAAAATATAGTAAATCATCTGCAGCAGAATAGAATGATGTTGGTAAGCAGAGCTATTTGATGCTAGCTGCCTTCGTTACGTGGATGCGTGGATGTGTGTGTGCTTGTGAATTTTGTGATCTTGTTTACGAACATTTTGGAAGATATTTACAAATTTAAAGTTCAGCGAAGTTCGTAAACATGAACATAATAATGATGTTTCATTTAATGAAGATTAATGTAAAACAAAGTATGTAATGATGAAAGAGTTTTGGGTTGGACGGATAACTTTCCTCCAACAGGTCCTTTTTTATAGAGAGGTACTTCTTTTATTAAAAGTCAATGGTTTTTTAGCAAACGGTACTATTTTTCAGAAGTACATTTTGTAAGAAAAAGCCTTAAGAGTATGAATTTTTTTTTAAAAGGAAAAACTTTTTTTTAAGAATTGGTACTCTTTTCAGAAAAAGGGTATTTTTTTAAGAAAATTTACTTATTTTCAGAAAGGCTACTTATCCCAAGAAAAGAAACGAAAAGGTATTGTTTTATTTTTAAGAAAGGATACTTTTAAGATAATGAATTTTTTTAAGAAAAGTTATTATTTTAAGAAAGGGTATTTTTTTGAAGAAAATTTTATATTTTTAAGAAATGGGTTTTTTTAGAATAGACCGGTTTTAAAAGTAGGTATTTATCTAAAGAAAAGTTATTTTGGTTTACAAAAAAGGTACTCTTTAAAGAAAAAGTAGACAATTTGTTGTAAGAAACATTTTTTTAACAAAAGGTACTTCTGTACGATAAGGTATTTTTTTTAAGAAAAGATAATTTGTTTAAGAATATGAATGGTATTTTTTTTTTTGAGAAAATTTACTTTTATTTAAGAAAATTTTCTTTTTTTAAACTTCTTTCACTTTAGCTTTTCCAAATTTATTTTTTATTGGGTTCAAAACTGCAATATATACTAAAGATTGGTTACAAAAGAAACTTCCCATTAAACGAGAAATATCCCAACACATGTTAGTCTAGACACAAACCAAAGCAAAAGTACCCTATATAGTTGATAATAATGGGTTGTAGCATAATAGTGTTAAAAAAAGTTGTTTAGTTTTATTTTTTAAAAATTTAAAAAAAGCATTGTTCATTAAAATTATTCATTTTATATTTAAATACAACAAAACTATTATTATTTGTAACCAGGTTTCATAACCCATTTTTTTTTTGTTTTAGAATTTAAATTTTTACTGTCCATATTCTCGTTTTACAATTTTTTTTTCATGTATTATTCTAGAATTTTATCTTCTCCCCCAACGTCTTATGACTATACTGGGAATATATGTCTTATATATAATTTAAATGCCTGTAAGACCAGGCCACTTACACTCTTGCGTTAATATATTACTCTTCTTCAGTTTAGTTTTCGCGGGAAAAAGACCATAAACCCCGGATATTTCTTGTCTTAACTCATCCCCATTTCTGATCGCAAATATAAAAAGAATTGGAAAAAATTTCTATATCTCGGAATCGGAGCGTTGAATTGAAAAAAAATAAATTTTTAAGTGCTCCTAAGAGTTTTCTATAATGTAGTCCAATTCGTATAGAAGTTTTTATTTTTTTAAATAGCCAAAACAAGAAAATCGCTCAAATAAAAAAATGTCTATAACTCGGAAACAGTGGATCCAGTGACTTAAATAATAGCTTTGTCACCTCCATAAGAGGCTTTAACCAACGGATGTCTTTCATACGGCAGCACTGTTTTTTAAATCTGTTAAAATATTTCAAATCAAAAATCGCTAAAAATGTGAGTATGTGTCAGTAATTTTTTTTCGATGTGTTAACATCTATAGGCACGGTTAGGGCAATCTATCAAAGTGAACACATCCAAACAACACACAGCGTTAGCAGCACATACGTGGATGTTGTTCACAATAGTCTCTGGCTGAAAATAACTGTGCTGGTATTGATGTAGCGGCTGCGACAAGCAGGTCGTCATCGCCAAAGAGTATTGAATAGTATAGTGAACTCATGAAACGAATTGTATGACTCCAAAGCACTGGCGACATCTGGTGAACGTTTTAAAACGTATCACTCTCTTTTTGTCGTAACTCGGTACATTCATAATTTTGATGTGAAATATTGATACCTTTTGGAACATTTATGCATTTCGTATTGTTGTATGTAATAACATTGTCCAAATGGTGCATTTATACTGAAATATTCTTTTACTCAGACTCTCTACATGAGAGCTGAAAAAGAGTGCAGTAAGTTCTCTATACTATTAAATGCTTGTTTTGTCGCTCTATTTATGACAAAACGAAAACAATTATTTCAGTGAGCTAAATATTGCTTCATTTATTTTAACAATAGGGGCTTTTTTTCGTAACTTATACACGTTAACTCATACAAAATGAAAACCTGCACGTTAAGATGTATAATTTTAGAAGTTGAGAATAACCCCGATAAAAGTGTTACCAAGTTCGACTTTGTTGTATGGAAAATATAAAATCTATGTTAATTCACTTCATATATTTCCACGCCGTTTCGAAAATTATGACGTAAATATAAGGGGTAGTTAATTTTTTTAACAAAATATTTAAAAAGTTGTGGAAAATATAATTTGTTTTTTTCTTTTTCAAGAATAAGGATTCCACGGTAATACTGGAGACCAAACAACTAAAGCAAAACTAAAAGGAAGTAAAGTGAAGAAGAAAGCCTATACCGTACCATAACTCGACAACATTCACAAGAACACCTTCGGCTATGTTTACTTGCAATGTAATTTTTTGATAAACTATGTGTACTTTTTGGTATCTACACTTCACTACATCACTACATTTAAAGTAGTTTTTGGTGCATTTATGGTACAATTGATGAAATTGTATGGTACTTGTTACGAACTTTTGGTACATTTTGTGTACTTTTTGTAAATTTTTGACTATATTGAAGTACATTCTGGTGGCTTTCATGCACTTTATGGAACTTGATATGTACTTTGTGGTAATTTTTATAAACTTTTGGGAACATACAAATGATGTATGTAGATTCTGGTACCTTTTTTGTAATTTGTGAATAAATACCACACCGATCCACATTCATTACTTCACTCCATTTTCTCTAGCATCTCTATAGTATAGCGTTTTACGTCTCGGTTCCTCTAGCTAGCTGCTGCCGAACTCATTTTGAGACGTAAAAGAGGACGTTCTCTCAAGTCGTATATGTTGGTTTTGTTCTTGCATCTGACAACTTACGAGCAGCTGCGCGTTTACGATGTTAGTTTTATTTCTAAATAGTTTCTTACTCATTATAGGCATTATAGTCCTGAACAATTGCAATCGAAATCTCATATTTGAATATTTTGTATACCCAAACATCTGCTTTTCAATACTGTATTCAGAAGTTAATTTACTCGAAATTTCCATATGAAAACATTTTGCTGCATTGCCAATGCAGAATAACCACCTCATATATTACATTGTATTCTTTAGTATTTTGTTTTGGTTTTAACTTTTAAATAAACAAATTGACAAATAAAAATGAAAAGTTATAGGAGGAAGCCAAGTTGAATATGGCAATGTCTTTTTATAATTCCTCATTTTCGTACAATTTACAATAGCGTACGAAGATGATGGATGGTGATGATGGTGATCATCCGCCCAAACATACCCTAAAATACGGAACTCATACCAACTAACAAAAAATCAAACACAATGATATACAATTACATGTACACCGGCTTCAGAATGTATCTTAACGTATTAGAATTGATCAATACCAAAAATGTTACGTCAGTCACGTTACGTCAGTCACGGAACTTATTTCGCTCAAACCTCAACATCTTTTGAGCATAATTTTTTGACGCATTTATACTGATTGTATTCTAAACTATAGACATAGAAGAAGATATCCGGACAAAAAAAATAAACTTCACATTGAAACTTTTAGAGAAATGCCATTTGGAAAAGTGACCTGAATTATTGGTGAAAAAATGCGTTACGTCAGTCACGACAAATTACACCATTTTTACAGCCAAAATTCAGTATTTTTTTTTCAATTAAATCACTGATTTTAATTAAGCTTAAGCTAAATAATTTTTCCAAAAAAAAATTATAGCTCTATGTTCAACAGTTCACGAGATAGAATAATTTGAATGTTGTAAAAACTCTGCGAATGTTACGTATGTCACGAAAGACATTGCCATATACTCAACGTATATGCATTTTTTTCGTAACAGTTGATGTTAACTTATATAGGTTACGAAAAAACGCCCCTAATATTACATCTAATGTAATCTAATGCACAAAAACTATTAATTTTTATTTTCGAATGTAACATTTACTAATGTGTTCATAGAAATCGATCAGGTACCGTGAGTTCGAACATTCGCCCGTGAGTTCGAACACTAATTGATTTTTTTTTGAATTTTTGCCATAATAAAGACATCTAGTGGTTAAACCGTCCCAATGAGGTAACAATGCTATTATGTTTGTGATTGGATGCACCGTTTCCGAGTTATGGCCATTTTTATTTTAGCAATTTCCTTATTTTGACGATTTTTTGAAAAAAAAATGTCTTCCATTCGATTGGACCTCTTTATGAAAACCCCATAGAAACGCGTAGAAGTTTATTATATTTTCGATTAGACACTCCGTCTTCCAGATATTGGCATTAGAGCGTTTTAGCGATTTTGGATTTGAGAAATTTTAGTTTTAGCGATTTTTTCAAAAAAAAAGTTGCCGTATGTTAACCCATTTTGAACCAGCGGTCGAGATCTCGACCACAAAGTTTTGCTGTTTTTCATTAAATAATAAGAAATATTAGGTAATGGAATTAAATAATTTTTTTTAATTTATAATTAAGCTTGGCTTATTGTCTTTCCGACCTGAACTTTTTTACCCCCCCCCCCCCCCCTTTTTAAGTTCCGGCTGGGAGGACACAAAATTAGACTAAAAATAGCCTATTGTTAAACTAATTGTAACTACTTGAATAAAAAATAAAAATATAAAAGGTTTATTGGTTTAAATTGCCAACAGTTCAACTAATTTTTAATGTACACAAACTAGTTCTTACAGCTACTCTTGCTGATCAGCAGACAGCCTAGAACATGGCTGGTCGAGATCTCGACCGCTGGGATAATTAGCACACTCAATTTTTTTAGCACTTATCTTTTAGTACCGTGTTTTTTTGATTATTAATTGAAAAAAAGTGTATATTTCTCAATAAAAGGTATTTATATATTTTAGAGTCAATTATTGGGTTGTTAATATCAAACACAAAACTTTTCTAAAAAGAAATGCAAATGTTAGTATTTAACAACTACTATTAAATATCAACTCTGTTCACAATTATTTTGTTTATGTGTACAATTCAAATTGTCAATTTCTAAAAAGGGGGATACCCGTATGTGTGAAAATGAGTTTGAGCTCTATGTGTCTGTGTTTAATACATTTCTCTACATTCGCGCTACTTGTGTAGCATTCTTGTTGCACGATTCATATTGAATAGTGGTGTTTCCATTCACCTGTGTTTTATTCTATATTCTAAAAAATGTCGCGAGTTAAATATATGAGTACAAGTGAAATTTTGGAAATAATTGAGAATTGCAGTGATGATGACGATAGTGAAGCACAACTGGATAATTTAACCAACGTTGTGTGCTTACCTCCGCCTAACGTTGACGAAGTTTCAGATGAAGAGTTTCTTGATGATGAAGAAATTACAATCAATGAGGCAACTGACCAAAATCCTTTGAATGAAGTTGCAGGTAGGCAATTCTATGATATGATATGACTGATTTTTATTATGTGTGAATGTTTTTTCCTTTTGTAGGTACAGTCGAATTGGAATACACTTCAAACATACATGATTTTGCAGCGGAGGTAGATGAAGTGACAGTCCCCACTGTCTCTAAATATCGCCCAAAATCTGTCTTCGTGCCAAAATGGAAAAGGACCAAGCGTATGCATTTTGATATTGCTCCTGTACATGAACCATTGAATGCAATAAAAGATGATATTGTGTCTAAATTAGGTATTTTATAACAATATGTTCTCAATTTCATTTTTTTTGATTACTTATATTGCTTGCAGATGGACGTACACCATACCAACTATTTTGTCTATATTTTGACGATGAGGTTACTCAACATTTGGTAGATGAGACAAACAGATATGCTGCACAACATAATAATATTGGCAATTTGGTTGATGTGGCCACAATGCGTCGATTCTTTGGGATATTACTATTTTCCGGTTATCATTCCGTTCCTAAAGTTCAAAATTACTGGAGCAATGAACCGACCTATGGAATTGCTATCATAAAACAAGCCATGTCACGCAATATTTTTCAAAAATTGAAATCAAACTTTCATATTGCAAATAACGATGAAATCGATAAAAATGACCAATTCGTTAAGGTAACGCCTTCTTCTGAATACTCGATTTATGCAGTTTGGTGTGTTTGAACCAAATCTTTCGATTGATGAGCAAATGGTACCATATTTTGGTCGTCATAGCTGCAAGATGTTCATCAGGGGCAAACCAATTCGCTTCGGATACAAATATTGGTGCTTGTGTTCATCGAGAGGGTATCTGTTCCAATTCCTACCATATGCTGGAGCATCGGATGCATATGACAAACAACTTGGCCTAGGTGCTAGCGTGGTTATGAGTTTAGTGTCGGTTTGTGAGTATCCTAGACAACATACTGTGCATTTCGATAGCTTTTTAACCGGATACCACTTGCTTTGCCTTCTAAAAGAAAAAGGTGTTTGTGCAACTGGCACAATCCGAGCAAACAGACTGGTAGGAGCAGGCCTAAAATCAAAATTACCTCGTCATGATATGGATTACGCATCCGACCAAGAACATAATATTGCATTGGTTCGATGAAGAGACAATGCAGAGGTCACTTTGGCTACGAACTATGATCAGATGGATCCGATAAGAAACGTAATGCGATACGATAGAAAAGAAAAAAAACGAATCGCTGTACCCCAAGCCAACCTCATTGCTAATTATAATAAGTATATGGGCGGAGTTGACTTGCATGATAATGCTGTCGCTAATTATCGGATTGGAATCAGAGGCAAAAAGTGGTGGTGGCCACTATGGGTTACCTGCTTGGACAGCGCTAGTGTCAATGCATGGAAATTGCATTGCATGATTGCTGAAAAAACCAAACGGAAGCCTATGAGTCAAATTGATTTTAAGAACTCCATAACAAAAACTCTGTTGTTATCCGTCGAACCAGTAACAAACACCGAATTAACTTCGTCTGATACAGAAAATGGAAGTGACGATGACTTCATAGACCGCCCAACATCATTGCCCAAAATAAAAGGCATGCACATGTCTGTGTGTGTAAAGCACTGCTATCGCCGATGCAAAATATGCAAGAAGCATACTGCCTACACTTGCGCTAAGTGTAATGTAAATTTACATGTGGGTAATTGCTTCAAGGCCTACCATAAAAATTTAAAATAATTTCGTTTGACCTACGGTTTTAACATATTCAATAAATGAAAATAAATAATAATAATAACAAAATTCCTCGATCTTTCTATTTATCTGTAGCTTTAGATCTCATATTTACTTATCTTAAGTAACGCGTTTTCATAATAAAATTTATTTACCATTGATTTTATTATATTTCATATCATAACATTTCATATCACACAGAAAATTGATTGCTCTAATTACCCCAGCGGTCGAGATCTCGACCAGCAGTTTTCACAGGTAATCACAGGTAAAAAAAAAGCCAGTTTCTAACTAGCCATGAAAATTTCATAAAGATATAAAAACATTTTTGTAGTCTGGTATAAAATGGGTTAAAATAAAAAATATATTTTTGCGATTGGACGCGCACCGTTCCCGAGTTATAGCCATTCCTTAGTTAAGTGATTTTCATATTTTGGCGATTTCTTAAAAAAATTCTCCCATACGGTTTGCACCACTATTTGGTGACCACTTGGACACCACCAAAAATTAGTTATTTTTTCGATTTTCGGATCCACCGTTTCTCAGATGCTCAGATGTGGAAAGAGTTTTTTTCCCTCAAGTTGCTGAATAGGGTATTGAGAATTATTTGGTTCCAGCAGGACGAGCAACCGCTCAGATTTTAAGACACCAATTTCCGGGCAGAGTGATCTCCCGTTTTGGACATTTGGAGCCAGATGTTTTGCAAGCAACAATGCAAAATGCAGTCAGGCGTGCACAAATGTGCATCAACTCGGAAGGTGGTCATTTCTTAATGTAATAAATTGTACATCTACATATAAACTTTTCGCGAAAACACAACTAAGTGTTTTAATTTCTAACCAAGTGATAGGCAATTCGCATTATGACAATACTTTTGCTCTATTTTGTGTATTCGCAGACAAAAGCGGACTAAATTGCGTTAATACCGTTGCCAATAGCAGCATACATGCCTATGTTTATTTGTAGTTAGATACCTGAATGTGGTAAAGCAAACAGATTACTTTACTTCCATTGAAAAAAATATGAAGCCTGTGTTAGCTAACACGGGCGCATAGGTCAGACGTAGAATACGTTAGTCATTTTGCAATTAAAATATATGAATTAAATGTAATTTTTGATAAATGATTTAAATCTATCAAATTTATCTTTAATTTTTATGTTAAAAATTTAGGATAGTTTTTAACAAAATTTGGGTACACTTTATATCAATTCAATGCACTTTTGAAAACAAGCGTAAATACTGCATGTGGCAACACTGGTTTTGTAATGTTCACATAAAACATGCATTGTCATTATACTTCTTCTCTTTCTCACACTGGTTCTGTGATGAACACACAGATAATCGTACTGCTCTTACACATGATGTTATAATACATAAAATACAAAGTATATGAAAATTAATACAAAATTTGAAGTAGTTAAATTTTGATTTACTTATAGAATCAAAAAAATTATATGTAGCAATATGATTATTTAAATACACATCAAAAGAAGACATATTAAATATGTTACGACCATACTTGAATTTTCTGCAATGCATGCATAAAGTATTAAAAACTTATAATGAAAGTGACAAACATTTTCTCAAAATTTTGTGCTCCAGATCAACACCCCTACCTTACCGTATAACGTATTCTACGCTAAAAAAAACAATATTTAAGGATACAATGCCTACATGAGGAGCCAACTATTAAGATTAATTATGATTGTAATCTTTTTCGCTATGAAAGATCACTGAAACACATGGATTTTATGATCATTAGCTGGCTACAGATTCATCGTAAAATATACTTACCGTTACTGCTATTATGTGCTGCTCATTATTTGAAATTTAAAATTTCTGTGGTCAATATTTTCCACAGACTTTTTCCTTTTAAGTTGTTTTTGTTAAAATTCGTATTCGTTAGCAGATTTAATGTATTTTTTCGCTGATACCCCCACATGTGCCAGCTTTAAACGCTCTCATTCGTCAGTCTGACTGAATGCATATTGTATATTATGTTTGTGTTATGTTTGTGAAATAGATAAAAAAAAAAAGTAAAGACAGTCGATAAAAAATGAATGGCGTATGGAGTTTACATTGCAAACACATTCATTTTGCAATTGACAATTATTTTAAATGGGATTTTATCTTCAATTTCAATTAATTTTACTTCGCTGCCATAACTGGAAAAGTTGACATGCACACTGCTCCTGCCTTTCGCACAACTTTAGAAAAACGTTCGTCTACCTGCCCCCCTAAAGCGACGTAAAGTGGGCAAAGGATATATCGGATGCTATTAAGACTAATGGCAAAAGGTTTTATAGTTTCTGTGCTTTTTTTTACTGGCTTTGATATTCGTGGTTCGTGGCGTGGGTAAAACGATGTTGTTTCATGTGTTTTTAAACTTTTAAGTGATTTTAGTTGTATTTTATGTCGAAACTTTGTCAGTTTACAATTACAGACCTTTAAAGTACCCCTTTTATCCGCAAACTCCACAAACGGGGGCTCAATTACTCCAATTACAGATACGAGTATTACCCTAAGTGGAGATGTTGGTAGGGTGTATCATTAATATTTTAAATAAAGCCATTATCTGTAATGTGCACAAATGTTTGTGAGATAAGTCGAGTAAGGGTGAAACCTCAACACTAAAAATCCGTTTTTCAATATCCTTTAAAATGGGTTTACAACCCCTTCACAAACACATGCGGTTGTTAATTTAATTTCCTATCATATTTAGTTTAAAGTTTTCCATGGCAGTTAAATGTAATGGTGCCATAAGACACACCTTTCATCTTATTATCCCTATATGTATATATTTAAAACTATATAACGCTAAGGACTTCTACACTGAAAGAAAGGGCCATTGTTGCAGGTATGAGAAAGCGAGTCGTCATTATGACTGAACACAAGAGAAAGGCGACATTACCACAGAAAATTTTTTCATAATTTTTCAACTCCAAGAAATCTGTTTAGGCGTTCAAGTTTCCTTCAACTCGAAAAATTATATTTACATATTTGTAAATTGTAAATAGTTGGAATTTATTCAGGAAATATTGGGTTGGCAAAAAAGTAATTCTGGTTTGTAATTCTTAAAGTAATTTTCAATTATTTTATTCAATCATGTCACAAATATCCCGGTATGCTTCCACTGCTTTTTTGCGTTCTCGGAAATAAAAGAGTAAAATATGACGAAAATTCCCATTTTTAACATCAATATTCCCAACACGATTTAAATGAAAACTGACCACTGAAAATAATGTAACATATCAAAAATTTAAGCTTGAAATGTCAGCTGTGTCATGATTAGACTGTTCAAAACCGAAACCGAAAAACCGTAGAAACCGGTTAAACGGTTTTCGGACAACTAACTGTTTGCTGGTTTTTGAAAAAACCAAATTTTCGAATAAACCGAAAACCGGTTAGTAGATGTTGATTAACCAGTAAACCGGTTTAGGCCTTTTAGGCCTTGAAACCATTTTCGAAACAAAAATTCAAAAAATTGTTATCAAAACACCTCCAATGTAATACTAGCAGTGTATTTATCTACAATTAACAATAAATAATTTCAAACACACTACAAAATATTCATTGCAGCAATGAAACAAAATCATAGCAGCAATGAATCAAAAACATAGCAGCACTGAAACAAGTTCATAGCAGCAATGAAACAAATTCATTGCAGTAGTTAAATAATTTCACTGCAGGAATGATACATATTCATTTCAGCAATGAAACAAATTCATTGCAGCAACGAAACAAATTCATTGGAGCAACGAAGCAACTTCGTTACAATAATGGATCAAAGTCATTGCAGCAACAACTATACTTTCATCACAGTGATGAACAATTTGCAGTTGATGAACACATTTTCGTAGCGGGAATGAATCTGTACGTTAGCTCACTTTCGATGACAAAAGTTGTTGGGGTGATGAAGAGTTTCATCCCTGTGACGATGCTTTTCCGTTCAGTGTATATCAATCAATGTTTTTTATAACCACCACTATCACTATGTGGTAAAAGACAATAAAAAGACCCGTGTCTCCCAGTTTTGCCCAAAGTTATGCACTCTTTTTTATGGGCCGCCAAAGATTTGTGGCCTCGGTGTCATTTTTGCAAAAAAGTGATAATTTGTTCAGGCTCATATCTTGCAAACTGTTCGGAATTTTGATTTACTCTCTCAGGGAAAGTTGTAGTCATAAAGAACTACAATTATTTTCTAATTCATTTCAGGTATGTTCGTGGAGTCACAAGTTCACCCTGTATGCTGTTAATGAAGTATTTCAATAAGAAAACGCTGATGATGGAGGGCAGTTTGGAACGAACGTGCCTGTGGTCACCATAAGTTCTGAATCAGACTCAGATTCGGACGATTCGGATGACGATTTGGATCCATAACTTAAGAGAGTGCGATTTGCAAGACCAGGGCCGTCAACATTATAAACATAATACGAATATTTTTTTTATTATTTTTGTAATAGATAGCATAGTATCTCAATGTTGACGTCAAGAAAAAACAAATGAAATTATAAAATGTTCGGGAAATTTTTCACTTTTGCGGCTACCTAAACGCTAGTTAAGCGCTATCTAAACGGTATTAAGAAATCATTCGAGAAAGTTGTTCATTGATATCTTAGGTACATTTTTGTAGTTGATTATTTCCTTGAATTTTGAACGGTTTGCTACCTATTCATCTAAACAGGGGAAAAAAGGTAAACAAAAAATCGAATTTTTTAAAGTTTTTTGCGGTTTTGACCTTGAAGATGAAGTTTTGATGATTTTATATGTTCACAATTTTTGTTCTTTATGACAAATACTTTCCCTCAGAGAGTAAATCAAAATTCCAAACGGTTTGCAAGATATGAGGGTGACAAAATTATCACCTTTTTTGTAAAGATGACACCGAGGCCCCAAATAAAAAAAGTAGTGCATGACTTTGAGCAAAACTGTGACTTTTTTTTTGGTTTTTAATCACGTAGTGGTGTTCGTATATTGTTATATTTCCATGAGATAAAAAATTACAGACAGTTGTTAACAGTTCAATTTACTAACCACCCGCCGGATTCTAATGCTCCTAATTGGAATTTCGAAAAGTCCCTACTGTAATGTACTGCAGCTTGAATTTCAAAATATTCCCTCTGTTCCCAGGCTCATATTGTTATCAATATTTTCGTATTGAAAATCACAAGTTAGTCGCTCATATATGCATTGGTAAAACGTTACACTTAGTCATCTAAAGTAAAAATACGATTACGGGCAGTCATTTAGTTCTGACTGTACTAATAGTATTATTTAACACCATGAATAAAAAAAATCAACCCAATAATCCGTATACATGAAAATGGTGATTGGAAGACCATTAATCGAGTCCCACATTTAGGCCACTGAATGAAATTTCACTTTAACTTTTGTCACACACATCAGTATAATAAATATTGGGAAATTCTAAAATGCAATGTTTATAAGTTTTGTTGTGTTTGGGATATTAAACCTACACGTGTTAAACTTATTACAAACAAATATTTATACGTATATATATATAAGTATTATGTTTATGTACAGGATATTTCACCTACTTTCATGCAACTTTAAATGAAACTATAAAAATATGAAATATGTGTTATTGATGCTGCTGCCGTTGTGCCACAAGTTTTTGCTTTTAGTTGACTTTCCGTTTTATGTTGTACATTCTATCGCTGCTGCTGTTGTTGCTATCGTTTATGCAGCCATTATTGTTGCCACTGCAACCACATTAAATTGCATGGATGATGGTTTCATCTTAGCATCAGTTAACATAGCGCTTGCTGTTGCACATTGTTTGTTAAACGAGCACTGCAATAGTTGAGGTGGCTCAAAGTGAACTTTATGGTGATTGATGATCCTTTATTCGGTTAGTATGCAAATAATGTAATACACAGGGAGCGGATTTTGATGCAACGACACATTTTCCTTTGCGGTAACGCTGACGATAATAGGTCAGTTAGAAACTCTAATAACACTGTAAGTAGGTGAAAAAGATACACCAAAACGCCGAGACACCGCAACCTAATTTTGGATCGTAGAATCCAGTGGTGTGCCCCGTTTTGAAAAGTTAGCTCGAAATCACGAGGTATTTCGATTTTAAATTTGTAGTAGATTTAAGGCAATTTTTTGAATGAAAAACTTCAAAAATTTATTTAAAATCAATTTGTTTATTATTTATTTGTCAAAATTTATATCTAGAAAAAATGGACGTCCATTTTCAAGCGGCCATGGAACTATATTTGCTCTTAAAGTTGTAATTTCCTTTAAGGCTGTAAGAGATCATGTTTTCTCCGGTTAGTGAAAAAAATGTAAACGCCGCGGGTGGGATTCGAACTCACATTCGCTGGACGATCGTTTCGATGTTTGTGAAGCATCATCTTCAGCAGCGTCTAGCCCGTTAAGCCACTGCGGTGTGTATTTATTATTTCTTATTTTGATGATTTTATAAATTTTAATGGATTTATTCAATTTTTACTCTTTGTTTTCAATCGACCAGCAGAAATCAGCAAGCATAGTTTTTTTTCCAGCGAAACGGTCTTCGAATGCCATTATGGTTTGATTAAATCTTTCGCCAGCGAAACGGTCTTCGAATGCCATTATGGTTTGATTAAATCTTTCGCCAGTTTTGTTTGTTCGTAAAAATCGAAATGTGCATGTAACATGTGGATTTTCAACGACATATTAACGCAAAGTTTGTCGAAAGACTTCATCATGTTGTCAATATAATCACGATACTTTGGTGAGCGATTTTTGCAAAGAACGTTTTCAATTACCGCACGAATTGGGTTCCATGATTTTTTTCAGTTTCATTTAACATTTCAGAAAACCTCCTATCCCTTAAAAGTTTCCGTATATCTGGACCGTTAACTACACCTGTTAAAAAAATTTATATAAAATACATTGCAGTCACACACTTTTAAAATAAAATAAAAAAATAAGTGGTTTCCCATTACATCCCATGGAAAGACCGGGGAGAACTTCTTACAATCACTGAGCTGTGCGCTTTCCAGTTTTCACTCACTGATTGGGACCTACAGTTTTACACCGATTCCGAACGGTATTTGAGAAGCTGTTTCATGGCTATATACTCGATAGTGTTGCCGTCACTATGCGAGGTGACCGCCGCCGAAAGAAATTTTTTTGAAGGTGGTCAGAGCAGGGTTCGAACCCAGGATCTCACGTACAAGAGCCGCGCACACTAACCATTGCACCACCGACGGCCATACACTTTTAGTTACACAAAATTACCCTCTTTTAATTTTTCAATTGATAATTTTTGTAAAAGCATTGTTCTTCAAGTATGGTAATGCATTTTCGTTAACGCGAACCAAACCCTTTAAAAAATTCTTTACAACTCCCAGCTTGATATGAAGATCCGGAAGCATTATTTTCTGAAGGGGGTTGAATGGTAGACGAATTACATTAAATTCTTGCGAATCGCGTTTTGGCCAATCTCGCTTTTCGTACTGGTTGCATTTTGCACGGCTGTCCCATTTACAAAAAATACACATGTACTTTGTACAGCCAGTTTGCATTCCAGCTAATAGTGAAAGAATCTTGAAATCACAATTTTAGGGCCTATTGTGTTCGTCATAACTGATGCGTTCTAGAATTAATTTCATGGTATCATACGACTCATGCATTCCAAGAGCATACAATCAATGACACTAGTTTAACACTGCTGTTTTCAAATAGCAACACTACTTTTAAGCTTCTGGTTGAAGAGTCTATGACAAGACGCCATAAAGATGGATTATAGTTGCAGTTTCCTATTTCATTCATTAAACCGGGAATATCTTGACAACATGCATAAACTGCGTCCCCGGAAAGCATGATATAAGACATATATGGTTCTTGCCGGTATTTGTAAGATGTAACTTTTGCCAGCACGTTGACGCTTCTTAGTTCCGAAGCCAAAGTCATTGCAGTATTTTGAGATAGCTTCAGATTTCGAACGATTCTATCTAAATATTCCTGCGAAATTAATTATGGATATTGCATAACTGGCTAAAGGTAATCAGAATCAGCATAATGTAATGATGTTGCTGAAGTATGTGATTGTACTTAATAGGTTGCAGTATCATATTGGTATGTCGATGGATGTACTGGGATAGGCAATACATCACTGTGTGGAACTGGTACGTGAGCGCTTGGCACACCTTTGTATATAAACCCGGATCGTTCTATAAGAATAAATTGTTGTGTATTCCATACATAGTCTATCTAAATTTCAATTGAGACCATTTACATCGTTCTTGGACGCGTAGCAATTTTCTGTACCATGTTCCCCTGATTGGTCCATATCATTGGAAATCCAAATCGCATCGAATATCGCCGTAATTTTCACCATTTGTTTAATGCACTAAAACATGTGATGCACGTAAATAAAGGTGCATGATCAACATTTCGCGGGGGTAACCAAAAAATACTGATTGTAAGTTTTGAGCGCAGCTTCAACCAAATGTCGTCGATGATTTTTCGGGGTAAATTTTCCACACACAAAACAAAACATATTTAATTTTTCGAAATGTTATCTGCATTTTTCGTCACTCAGTTTTCCATTTTTTCAAAATGGTCAATAAAATGCTTATATTTTTGATGTGTTAACATATATAGTGGCGGGTAGGGACTAAACTATCAAAGTGAACACTTTGATATATATGTTGTAGCATCTATCTGTAATAGGGCTGCCAATCCCAAAATCCCAAATCCCAAAATCCCGAATCCCAAAATCCCGAATCCCAAAATTATTATAATTATTATGGCCCCAAATTGTAAGAGGTAAACTAATTCTGCTTCCAAATACATGTCTATTATTTCAATGGTTACATTTTGTAGAAAAAAATATATAAATTGATTTAACAAGAGCTTTCGCAGGCTTTTCCCTCAAATAAAATCAAAAATCACCTTAAATCTACTACAAATTTAAAATCGAAATATCTCGTTATTTTGAGCTAACTTTTTAAAACGGAGTATACCACTGGATTCTATGACCCAAAAATTAGTTGGGGTGTTTCGGTGTTTTTGTGTGTCATTTCAAAACTTCAAATGTTACTTACAGTGTTCTGCCAACCAAACCTCAAAATTGGTTAGGCGTTTTTTTTAGGAATTCTCTACAATGTTTTGAGTTTTCTGTAATTTAGTTTATATACTTATAGATAATTTTTTATTTGTATGATTTTCTGTGCTTTTTGGAAACGCTACCTTGTTTTCCCCTTTCTTTAGTAAAATGTTGGTTTTCTAACATATTTATTTGATAATTTATTTTGAAAATATTTTCTTTATATAAAGATTGCTGGAAAATAAATAACAGAAGAAATTAAAAAAAAAATATTTCCGAAGGAAAACCTGCGAAAGCTCTTGTTAAACGAAAGCAAAGAAAAAATGAATGGGTACATATGAGCCTGACTATTTTGATAACACCACATGATTTTTATTTTAGAAAAATCAATGAGTGTTGGAATTTTCGGGCGATGCGTTAACACCTTTTTATTACACGGTTCCTATGAACACATTAGTAAATGTTGCACTAGAAAATAAAAGAATAATAGTTTTTGTGCTGAAGGCTCTTTTGCTATTGAATTTTCTTTTTCTTACATCCGCTTTAACATTAGATGTAAAATTGTTAAAATGAATAAAACAATATTTAGCTCACTAAAATAATTGTTTTTGTTTTGTCATAAACGCAGTGATGACAAAAAGTATTGAATAGTATAGATAAGTTATTGCACTCTTTTCCGCTCTCATGTAGAGAGTCTGCGTAAAAGAGCATAATCGAGTCTTATTCTCTTTATACAATATTTCAATATAAATGCACTATTTCGACAATGTTATTACATCAAACAATACAAAAAGCATAAATGTTTCAAAAGGCATCAATGTTTCACATCAAAATTATGATTGGACCAAGTTATGACAGAAAGAGAGTAATACGTTTTGAATCATTTGCCATATGTCGCTAGTGCTTTTGAGTCATACAATTCGTTATATGAGTTCTCTATGCTATTCAATACTCTTTGGCGGCGACGACCTGCGTTGTTGTTCGTTGTCGCTACATCAAATTGGATGTGGAAATTTTTTATTTTTGATTTTTGTTCATATTCATGGTTTCTCTACAACATTAAAGATTTTTGTAACATAATTTTTGGCGTCTTTTTACGGCATCAAAATCATCACCCTGGCACTGTCACTTTAGCATCCACGATAATCGACTACTACATCCACTGGGACGAGGACACGTATATAAGAAAGTATATAAGAAATATCTTGCCATGACTTTTTAAGCTACTGGTGCATCCTTCATTTATTATGCGTCACGAAAAAAAATACACATTCCTTTGAGCTGATAATAACAACTATAAAAACGAAACATTCCAAATTAAATTTTAATTTTTTTGATTGAAGGAAAATTGTATTAATTAAAATTAAGATATAAAAAAAAAAACTTGTTTTTGTCGCCACTGACTAAATTTATTTATAGATAAAAACTTAACTACATCGTTCCAAAAATGATGTATGACTGTTCGACCACAGAAACCACAACAAGTAGGGTTTTAAGGGAAAGGAATTTAAGGGAGGGAAAGTAATTTAATTGGGAAAGTTTTGTTTTTCGTTGCTACGGATTTTAATGTTCAATATTCGATGCTTTGCTGCAATTTGGGAATTTTAACAATTGTATGCCGACGGTAATAAAAGCGTTTGTGTGTGTGAGAACGGGGGTTCTAGCTCCTCGTCAAATATCGTGGCCATGTCGCTTAGTTGCAGTGAGACCATTGTAAAATTGGTCAGTCAAATTTTGTATGAGCACAATTTTTATAAATCGTTATGAAACTATTGGTGTTTAAGAGTCTAAGAGTCTAATCAATAAAAAGCACAAGCTCAAAATGGAAAACAGTGAGCTAGAGATCACCTGAATGACTGATGGATGTAGCACCGATGAAATTTGGATTTGGAATTGAAATTTTTAGCAAGGACATTAAGCAGCACTTTCGTCTCTCCAACTGTTACATAGTTTTTAAATTACAAGTAGACGTTAAGGCGATCCGGAAGTTCAAGTCTGCAGAATATGCGTCTGAATTGAAAACCTGCCATAATAAATTGAGTGAATTTAAAAATTTTCAAAATTTTAAGTGGAGAACTACATATTGCAATTCATGTATTTCTAGGTATCGTAGAAATGCTGCAAAAATAACTTTGTGCATATTGCAGAAAACATAATGATATTCAAGCTTGTAATCTAATTATCATTTTGGTTGAATCAAATATCTACGCAAGTTAGACAAGGCTGTTCCTTGTTTCAAACATGATTTGTTCTACATAGACGAGTTAATGGAGGCAACTAAAGCAGGATCACCGTTCTGTATTCAGTGGAGTATGTATGAACATTGTGTCCGTCGGTGGTGCAATGGTAGTGTGACCGGCTCTTGCGCATGAGAACGTGGGTTCGATCCCTGCTCTGACCACCTTGAATTTCTTTCGACGGCGGTCACCTCGCTTAGTGACGGCGACTCTATCGAGTACTTAGCCATGAAATACTGCTGAGGGTTCAGAGAGTGTGCTGCATTGGTATTAGTGGTGCAATAAAAACAACCTAGACAAGAGCCATGGAGACAATTTTATGTATCCACCCAATCGAGATTAGAGACAAATACGAGGCCGCTCTTGCGGTTAAACGCCTACAAGCAACAGGTGAATGGATCAACATAGATCTTACGTCAAAAAAACAACGGATAATTGGGGCATTAATAGGGTACACGTAAGATACCAATGAATCTGACCGAATACCTGAGATAAGGGTTGAGGCGTATTGCGTGACCTTAACGCCAACTAGAGACGCCTGGTAGAATGGGACCCTTGCACAAATGCCAATGGGGCTCGCCCCTAGACGGATAGCTCAAAACTAGGGGAAAGAATGGGTCTAGGATCCTTCATTGAAAATCCAGAAAGCGAATCCCATTTACGCCTCCCGGATCATAATACAAACTTGCAGGCGGAAGTTCGGGCGATAAAAATGGCTCGTCGATAATACAAACCTAGCCGAGGCAAATATCTGCACTGATAGCCAAATATCAATCAAGGCCATATCATCGGAAACTGTTAAATCTAGAACGGTCCTTGACTGTAAGAAGGTGATAAACGATTATTCTATGCACGGCAAACCCAACATCATCTGGGTAGCAGGGTACAGCGGAATATACGGCAACGAACGAGCGAACCTCTTAGCAACGAAAGCCAGGAATCTCCAAACGGTGAGCCCGTCGAAAGAGGGAGCGACACCATTTGGGGTGTCGAAGGCTGAGTTGAGTAAATGGCAGGAGTAGGCACATATAGTCCAGTGGAACCAGGAGTCAGTAGGCAGGATGAAAAAGATCCTATGGGGAGACCCAGATGGATTGAGGACAAAAGGTTTGCTGAAACTGGGAAAATCTGAATTGAGCAAGATGATCGGAGTCTTAACGGGTCGTTCGGGATTACGGGCCCACTTGTACCGTATTGGACTAGTGAGTGCAGGGCATGCAGTGAGGGCGGTGAGACGATGGAGCATTTCTTATGCCTCCTGCCCGGCCTTCACACAATCTAGATCCAGATACCTTTCGAACAGTACGATACTGGATATGACCAAACTTGTGATTATGGACTGGAACAACTTAAGGAATTTTGTGAATATCACCGAATTCCTATAAGGGATATAGTAAATTAGTAGGGTAAACTTAGAGCGCACAACAGGTCGAATCAGCGGCTTAAGTGTATGTCTACTGACATGGGAAGGTTTAGAGAGCTCCTTTTGAAAACTCAACATAGCACCCCTCTTTTCAAACTGACTAACCAGCCATGAAAAAGCTTCTCAAAAATACTGTTCGGAACCGGTGTAAAAATGTAGTTCGCAAGCAGTGAGTGTAAAACTAGAACGCGCACAGCTCACTGGTTTTTGAGAAGCTCTCCCTAATCCCTTCATGGGATGTAATGGGAAACCATTTATTTATTTTTGAGTATGAACATTATATTATATCGCCTACGCAGATGACATATGTCCTATGGCCCACAAATTTGATGACATCGAGGCCAAGTTAAACAGACTCTGCCAAAATACGAAAAAAATACAATTGAGTAAAAATATCAAGAAGACAAAGCGTGTTCAAGCAGACCGGGATACTCCACTAACAGTTGATGGTTCGTTAATTGAAGACGTGCATAAAATCTGGCGCACAAAATGTAAAATCGGAAAAGGCAAAATTGCGAATACTCAATTCCAGTGTGAAATCTGGACTGTCGAACGGTTGAACTTTTTGAAGCTTGAAGAAGCTGCCAATGGGGAAGGGGCGAACTTTCGCCGATCGTTGTGTGAGACAAATTCTCCGTATCTTCCTGCCCAAGGCAATTTCGAATGCAGTACCCTGGCAACAAATATGTAACAGTCCTATTGAATTGGACATAAATATAATAAAATGTAATTGGATCGGCCATTTACTTAGGTGCCCAACATCTGATATTACTAGAACGGCACTTGAATGGAACCCGCAGGGATATCGAAGACCAGGAAGACCACCAAGTACATGGAAGCGGTCGATTGTTATACTCCCCAAGATCGTAGGATTATAGAGACTAATAATTTAAAGAATAATTCTTCACTGACGCTGTGTGAATTGGCCGGCCGTCCTATGTAAACTAGGCAAACACTAAGGCCTTAAAGAGACCGGTATAACAAATGACAAAAAAGGTACCGACTAAAGACACCGTCAACGTCGACCAGACTATGTCCTACGTCATAAGCCATACAAGTTAGAATCTGCAGCTTCTTTTGCTAAAAGAATGCCTACAGACATTCTGTCGGATCTTAACTGTTATCACGTTTTCTAAATCCCAACGGTTGATTTTCGATAGGAACGTATGATAAACGACGATGTCCATTTTTATCTGAATGGATACTTAATTAAAGAACATGCGCGCTTTTGAGCTACTGAGAATTCATAAGACATTCACGAAGAACCATTACAACTACACAAACTCATTGCATAGTTCGCCATTTACGCTGGAGTTCTTCATTTACGCAGCGGGACGTATATATTCGAGACGCCATTGGTACCATGCAAATTCGTAGATTGGAAATGAATGATTTATGATTCCCACAGGACGATGTCAGTGCAAATACCGCTCGTGCGACAATGCACATTTTCAATGATGCATTTCCGGGTCGGCTAATATTTCGTTTTAGCGATTTGCAGCGGCCGAAGCGACCGCCCGGTTTAGCTGCTCCAGACTTCTTTCTTTGGGATCATTTGAAGTCGTGGGTTAGTATAACCAAGCCAACGTCCCTGGATGCTCTCAAGAGAATGATATAAAATCAAGTAAAATGATCGCAACCTGATCGATATTATTTTAAAAACTGATTGGAAAAAATTTAGTGTAATTTAAACAGAAAAAATACATATGAAGTTATGTCGTGTAATTTTAAAGATATAGCAACGCACATCTATGTGGGGAAATTTCTTGCTTAAAGGAAAGGTTTTTTGGTGAAGCCTTGTAACCAATATCGCAGTTTTGAACCCAATAAAAAGTAAATTTAGAAAAGCCAAAGTGAATACTAAAAAAATCTAATTTCTTTAAAAAAAACATTTCTTCAAAAAATACCTTCTCTCAAAAAAAACACATTTTCTTACAAAAAACACTGTTACTGTTCTTAAAAGTACCTTTTCCTAAAAATAAAATAATACGTGTCCTTTTCTTTTCTTGAGATAAGTACCCTTTCTGAAAATAAATACATTTTCTTAAAAAAAACAAGCTTTTCCTTAAAAGAGTTCCACTTCTTTAAAAGTACGTGTTCTTAAAAGAGTACTTCTTTGTACAAAAAATATGATACTGTAAAGGCTTTTTTTACAAAAAGTACTTCATTTGGGTACATTTGTATAATTTTGGGTAAGTTTTCTTAAAAAAAATGTTAGCTTTTTATAAAAGAAGTACGTCTCGTTAAAAAGGGAACTTTTCGGGAAAATATAATACATATTCTTACAGAAAGGACCTAAAAATATATTTTTTTGTAAAAATACATTCCATAGAAAACAATTTTCTTAAAAAAAGTTTATCATTTTACAAAAGTTTATTTTCTTAAAGATCCATTTAAATTATTGTATTTTTCAACGGGCGCCTTACGCATGTTGGAAATAACTAGTACAGGGTGTTTCAAAAGTGTCCACCCTATTGGTAGATGCTCTTATTTTTGCAAATGGCCGCCAATGTCAAATCTGTTTTGACATTTGTGGACCAGGCAGATGTAGAATCAAGTAAACAAGCCATTGAGCGATACACTCCCCAAGAATGCGGAATAATCGTGTCTATTTTTTTGCGTAACAAATTGGTCTGTGGTGTTGCGCAGCGCGAATACCGTCGCCGATTCCCCGGCCATCCGACACCGACTGCTCAAACACTGCGCCGTTTGGCCAGTAACATTAAAGAGTATGGGACCACAAGACACGTTGCCAGGAATGGCAGTCCCCGGGGAGCCCGTTCTGCCAAGAATATCGCCGTTGTTGCCGAGGATGTCGAGCTGTCGCCGGAAACATCGACCCGACGCCGTGCCTCGCAATTAGCCATCAACCGGTCGTCTCTATGGCGAATTTTGGTCAAAGACCTGCGCATGTTCCCATACAAAGCCCAGTCCGTGCCTGTCGACCGCCAAACGCGTGTAACCTACGCCCAATCCATCCTCAATCTGGTGGACGATTTTTTTCACCAAAATCATAATGAGCGATGCGGCTCATTTCCACCTCAGCCGGTACGTGAACAAGCAAAACTATCGCTTCCGGGGCACCAAAAATCCACGAGTAATGCACGAGGAGCCATTACATCTGCTCAAAGTGACTGAATGGTGCGCTGTTCACGCTGGAGGAGTCATCGGGCCATTTTTTCGAGAACGCCGCTGGTCAAACGACATCATTGGACGGTGCGGGCTATAGGGGCATGTTAACCGAGTTTTTTCTGCCGCAATTCGAAGAATTAGGACTGGAGGACATGTGGTCTCACAAGGACCGAGCAACGGCACACACTGCGCGAGCCACAACCGATAAAGGCGGCGTTCCCGGGTCGCCTCATCTCTCGTTTTGGCGATTTGCACTGGCCCGCAAGATCTCCCGATTTAACCGTTCCAGACTTTTTTGTGGGGTTTTTTGAAGTCCCGTGTTTACGTGAACAAGCCCGAGACCCTGGAAGCTCTCAAGGTCAACATTCGACACGAGTGCGAGAATCTATCGCCCGAAGTTCTCGTCGAAGTGATGAAAAATGTCATAAAACGAGCCCGTATGGTAATCAATTGCAACGGCGCCCATTTAACCGATATCATCTTTTCAACTTAACCAATAAATTCAAAAGGTTCAAATAAACATAATCAAAACACAGAATCGAAGTTTTTCATTTAGAAAAAAAATGAGAGGCAAACAACATCGGTTGACTTCTTTTGAAACACCTTGTATGTAATATATAGCGAAAGAAACTTCGTTCCAACCGGGTGTCCCCTGACACCTCATGTAATTTTTCATAACTTACATAACTACCCAAACTTAACTTACCCAAAAATGCTGTCAATGTTCAAAAATCAGGAAGAAGAAGCATGAGTCGACAGCGTATTACTGCAATGGTTGCTATGGTCAACGTACGCGAATATGGAACATGCGATCTGCAACAGCCCCCAATAACCAGCTTTAAATTCATTTGGTGACTGTCACTTCGCTCAGTAATTACGACATTCTTTAGCTATTGGCATGAAAAAGTCTTGTCAAAGTGAAAAAGGAAAAGGTGCACCAATCAGTGAGTCTTAAAATTAAAAAGCTCTGCTGCTTAGAGTAAGAAGCTCTCCTTAATCACATTGCGGAAATTAATGTAAACCAATTTGGTAACAAGTAATAAGGTTTCCTTTAATATGTACTCGAAATCCTCAGTATAGACATCTCACAAAAGCTGATTGTTATAAAGATTTTCAAATTGCGAGCTATTTTAGGACAGTCTTTTCTATATCGCAGACGAATTTGATAATAAAGGAAATACGAAAACCGAACAAGTCTAATATTCTTACCTTCTCATTTTGAAAAACTAAATTACGACTATGGATGTACAGAGTACTGGTTGGTGCAGGACCCCTAAATGCAGGTGGTTCATGGTAGAGTCAATGAACACATACACAATTAAATGAACTATGTATGTGTTTACTTTTTCTGTGCGTTACGCTTTTCGTTTCCTGCAACGGAACAGGAGATAAGTGCATGTTTTCGATGAACTTAATTATATCCTCTAACATGACAGGGAAATGAAAATGAAGGAAATTCAAGTACGTATGCATATACGTCAGCATGCCAGCCAGGGCTGGCCTACGGCATGGTATGTAATGAATATAAACTAAACTTGCACTAATACATTCTAACTTGCACTTACGTTGACTCAAACACAGTGGGGACAGAGTAAAATATTAGACATTAAGCCGTGTGAATAAAAAGGTAGTTTATACTAAAGGGTCCGCCAAATAACTTTTTTTTTTGAAAATGCTATAAAAGAAAAACTACTGAATATTTTCTCAAATTTCATTTTTTATTTGAAAGTACAATCCTTCCGGTTAATAATGGAAAATAATTTCATTCAAATGGCTGCCTCGGCTGGCCATGCAGTAGCCTACATGATCGGTCCAATTTTTAAGCACATTATCGATTGTGTGCAGCTGTATTTCACCAATGGCTTCACGAATATTGTCCTTTAAAGCGGGTATGTAAACAAGCAAAATTGTCGCATTTGGGACACAGAAAACCCGCACGAATACATTGAAAAGCCGAGGCACCCAAAACGAGTCACTGTTTGGTGCGGGTTTTGGTCCAGAGGCATAATTGGGCCATTTTTCTTGAGCAAGGAGTGGCCGTTACAGTCAATGACGATCGTTATCAGGCCATGTTGAACGAATTTTTGTTCACAAAAATTGAAGAGGAGGATATTGGCAGCATTTGGTTTCAACACGACGGCGCTACGTGCCACACAGCCGAAGCTACACTCTTTGTTTTGCGCCCTCCTTTTGAAGATCGCATTATCAGCCGCAGACCTGATGTCGTTGCCACCTCGGAGCTGCGATTTGACACCGTTAGACTATTATTTGTGGGGTGCCCTCAAAGATAAGTGTTACGCCGACAAGCCAGAGACATTTGACGCTTTAAAGGACAATATTCGTGAAGCCATTGGTGAAATACAGCTGCACACAATCGATAATGTGCTTAAAAATTGGACCGATCGTGTAGGCTACTGCATGGCCAGACGAGGCAGCCATTTCAATGCAATTATTTTCCATTATTAACCGGAAGGATTTTACTTTCAAATAAAAAAAGAAATTTGAGAAAATATTCAGTAGTTTTTCTTTTATAGCATTTTCAAAAAAAAAAGTTATTTGGCGGACCCTTTATATAGTACTAAGTACTAGCACATGATGTTTCTTAACAGTACTAGCTATGCTGAAATAAAAAGATGAATAAATCTTTGCTAGTAAAGGGGTTTCCAATTTGAGTGATATGATTTCTTTAAAAATCACACACTAATTGTTAACGAAATTCAAATGTTTTTTATTTAATGCGAACTAAAATCGAAACAATTAAATTCTGAATATAACGTCTTTCAAATGACCTCCACGTCTTCTTTTGCAAGAACGAATTAGATGTATCCTATTTTCGAGTTTTTTTCGACTAAATCAAGTCGTATGTCATGAATAACACTTTCAATATTGACTTGTAAAGCTTGAAGAGAGTCTGGTTTATTGCTAAAGACCAACGACTTCAAATAATCCCACAAGAAAGTATATAATGGTGTTAAATCACAACTTCTTGGAAGCCATTCAATGTCATAATTTCTTGAAATACTCGAATCTCCAAACTTGTCTTGCAAAAATTCGGTTGTTGCGAATGGCAAAGGTCCAGTGGCTTCAGTTCTTCAGTGACAACAATTGTATACGGATGCAAGCCCAAATCTTTTCTCAAAATTCACTGGTTTGTGGTTTGAGACAGTTCCAATTATTGACAACGTCTTGGAATCGATAAAAAAAAGAATGACAGATCATGACATACTAACTACAAATGGCCGAAATGCCCCTTAGAAATCATATAACTTAAATAGGAAAAGCCTTTACAACGTAGCTAGTACTGGAAAAATAGATGTATGCGGCTGAAAATCATGTTAAATAATATGACTATTTTCTATAAATTCTTTGCAAAGCTTAAGGTAAATCAATTTGGTAACACTATCAGTTTAGTCTGATAGTGGACAACTAAAAAACCGCGAAATTTTTTGAAGTTTTAAAGAATTACAAAATTATATTTAACATGTTGCAAGTGGCGACAGTGAGGCTGGCAAAACAGAACATCTTGTTTCACTACATGAAGAATATTTGCCAAAGTTTGCAGGAAATAAAATTTAACCAACTAAGAAAAAAAATACGAAACATTCGGAATTATTTTAAAAAGACATAAATGAGCCCATATTTAAATAAAAACAAAAGACAATGCACTTTTCGGTGAACAAACCAACAATAAATTTATCTCCTGTCTCGTTTTTGGTTTCAGCAGTTTTCAATGAAAAAATCCCAAATGTGGATCACAAAAACATATATTATAACCTATTAATCATTTTGTCGTAAACATGTAATACAGAACAGCAAATACAATGTCTTTAGACACAAGCACCCTATTTTTTGACGACAAACTGATCAAAAAATATTCTGATATAAAAATTACCGAGAATGACTCTACATTGGAATATTAACAAACAATGGATACATGAACTTTGCAGAGAGTCGCCTAAGGTGTAAAACCGATTATGACGTGATATTGGCCAATATAACAAATCGACATCTATATTTGTGGATTATGCGACAGCTTTCGATAGCCTGACACGGAAGAAACTCTACGAATAAATGTCTGAGCTAGGTATTCCCACAAAACTCATACCCCTTTGCAGGATGACCTTGACAAATACTATATCGGCAGGGAAAGATGGTAAGGTTCTGGCCAAACCGTTTAAAACTAAGCGAGGCCACAGGCAAGGCGACACCCTATTGTGCAATATCTTTAACAACTTAATGGAGATCATTATTAGAAAAGCTGCAGTCAACACGAATGAAACCATCAGTAGCAAAAGTCGCATGTTGCTCGCGTATGCTGATGATTTAGATACCATTGGGCGCACAGTTACTGAAGTTAGTGTGGTGTTTCCGAGAATTGAGAAGGAGTCACCAAAAGTGGGTCCGATATTAGATGAGTACAAGACAAAATTAATTGTTTCAACGAGCAGAGCCTCCATTAGACAAAAAGCGTGAACGTTGATAACTGTTATGATTTTGAGGTGGTGGATGAATTTATATACCTCATATCTGCCTTAGACAAAAACAACAACGTCAGCCATGAGATCAAGCGGAAAATTGTGCTGGCGAATCGATGTTATTTTGGGCTACACAAACACTTTAGAGATAAAACCTCCTTCGAATATTTAATCTTATCACAACCAGACGAAGCATCTTTAGGAGTCGCCGAGAGAAATATACTCCGAAAGATGTACGGGGCTATAGTGCACAGCGGCGAGTATCGGCGATGAATGAACGATGAGCTGTATGAGCTATATACCGACATTAGCATAGTTAAGCGGATCGAAACATGTCAGTAGAATGGATAAAGAAGAACCAGCATGACGGATTTTCGAAACCGAACTCCAAGGAAGACGGAAAATTAGAATACCAAGATTCCGGAGGGATCAGGTAAACCAATCCCTGCGTATACTTACCCACTGGAGAGATAAGGCAAATGATCGAACTGGTTGACGAAATACATTATCTTCGTTTTGTAAGGTTCCTAGCCCCCGTGGTTGATAGAGACCGGATAAGTAAGTAAGTAAGTATTGGCCAATATATGTGACCTGGTCTAGGGAAAGGGGGCTTAGGTGTCAAAAAATCAATTTTCAATTTTTGGTTGATTCGGATGGAAGATGAGATGCTTTTTCACGTGGTGAAAAGCAGAAAATCCTAACTTGCTTAGAGGTGTACTAAAAATGTAGAGAAAGAAGAGTAAAAATACGACAAAATATAATTTATTGGTAATGAACAAAATACATTGAATTATAAGCTATAAAGACATGATTATACAGTAGAAAAACGTTCCACACTAGCAACTTACACGATGAACTATAATAATATTCCGACCAACAACAACACTTACTGGACGTCCGGCGCGGAGAACAATTAACGAGATATTGAGAAACTGATGAAACGAGTTGCTTACTTTTTTACATAAAATAAACCAAGCCTTTATAGAGCTGCCATGTTTTGCAAACTTTTAGAGGGATATCAATAATTGATGGTTTTTCGGCAAAATACTAAACGTATGTTGCAAAACCTAAATACAATTTGACAAGAACTTTCAAGTTTACCTATAAAAATTAGCAATTTACAAGTTCTTTTTACAATTTTATGAAGGAAAATTCTATATGTTTTTTGAGGATAACAAAATATGATGCTTGGCAGCTCTAATATAAAGTGTCAAATGTCTGCTAAATATGTTTGTCTCTTTTTCTCAGCATTGTATCAAAGCAG
The DNA here is from genome assembly GCA_963931995.1 of Phaonia tiefii. Taxonomy (NCBI): domain Eukaryota; kingdom Metazoa; phylum Arthropoda; class Insecta; order Diptera; family Muscidae; genus Phaonia; species Phaonia tiefii. The sequence goes on along the minus strand of OZ008367.1, from coordinate 319,708,912 downwards.
AGTGAGTAGTATAGACTATTTTAGCAAACTAGCTACGGCGAAAATAGGAAATTTTAGCTAAGAGATTGCAGTTACAGAATACGGATTTAGAGAAATCTCTAAGAAATTTGCCTTGAATTTTTTTTTGCATTTTAGCGATAGAGTTAGAGATTTAGCTAGGAGAATTACAGAATTGACCTGCAGGTCATATATGCATTTCGCTTCAATGGACTTATATAATGCGAATGATAATATATTTGGAAAAGGCGTGGACTGACCGAAGGATTGAATGCAAATTTAAGAAAATTTTTTTACCTAGAACCGAATCTATAAATTGATCTTTTCAACATGGCTTTAATCAATGCGACTTGGTTACATAGTTAGGTCTCTGAATACTCACCTAGGATATTGCATCTTCCTCCTTTCATGTTTAGCAGGGAAAAATCATAGAAATCAAAATGGTTAAGAAAGTTACCCTATTGTTTATATTTCAATAATTTGTTTACCGGAATACCTGTTTTAAATTATTTAAAACACCATGGTAACAAAGGAACTGCCACTATTCGAGAAAAGAGGTGTCCAAAAACTTGCAAAAAAGATTTGGAAAAAAATCGTGGATTTTTCGGCTCTCGAAAATTGAAACAACAAATATAATTTTTGTAAAATTTGTATACAACACTTTCGTTTCAATGGCATGGACTTTATACGGCGAGGAGCCAGAAGATGTTGCCATCAGATATTCAAGAGAGACATTTCACGACCAGCTGTTGTAGCCGTTTATAGCAAGTGTGTGGGTGAAGGCGATCGGATGGACCAAGACATCTCGAAAAAAATGGTGGTGGAAATTTACTTCGACTATGGATATAGCTATCTAAAATGCATGTGTGTGACATGGAAAGTCCCATAAGAATAAGCATCAACTAGACGCTCGTCGAAATTTGATACAAGATTTATTGAAAACGTGCAATGACAAGTCTCGATCTAAATTCACTACACGTCGGTATGTTCATGTCTCAAATGGTATTACTAGATATCATGGTATTGCACACTACGTACAGCCATGTAAGAGAAGTCATTGTGCACTTCAAGGACGTAGTAGTAGACTGATTCAAAATGCAAAAACATTAAAATCTTGTGCTCCACAAGGCTGCCCCTATTCCAATCGACAAAGTAAGTATATATTTCAAATATCACACTAATCGCACAATATTTAGAGGTCGCTAGAAATTTACGATTTTTCGGGGTTCATGTGAAATTTAACCAAATTTAACCAAAAAGTTGAAATTTCTAGCGACCTCTAAATATTGTCCGATTGTTCCAATTTTTGGTATGCCCACTTCTTTTGATGAATGAAACTGGGGCGGCCTTGTGGAGACAAAAAAAATTACATCTGCAAATCCCATACATTCTTGAATCAGTCTAATGTTGTAGCCAAACCAGAGCCGAATATAAAAAATGATTTTGTAATTGTAATTCAATAACTGAATTGAATAAATATTGGGTCATTCTTTATAGGTGTAGCCATCTTGCAATCCCCGTTTGCTCAACGATTTTGCTTATAGGTGATGAGTGCACAACAGCGACATATGGCGCTCTCACCTGGGGGTTCCGAGTATACAGAATAGTAAAATGGAACGCCATTTATGTAAATGCATGGTGTACTTTTCTTCACATACATACGTCAGGCTGGATATTTGCATTCCAGGTCTTGTGTCATATTTTATAGATTTTTGAAACAAAAATAATATTACGGACTAAAACCCGTATATTTGTTAATAATTTTTAGTCATAAGAAAGAAGAACTAGAATGAAAAACAGTAATGGTACCATATGGAACCAGCGATATATGGAAATTATTCATGCGCCTATAAAATCACTGCAAAATACTGAAAAAATCCATATTAAATTTCAAAACTTTTGTCCAACCAACAAAAAATCATCCACCACTGTGCCCAGCACACTGCCTGTAATGCAGCTGTTAACTAATAGATGACTATAAATCTGACAGCAATGCAGATGCACATGTGCCTGTGGCTGTTCCAGTTCCAGTTAAGATACTGTCACAGCAGCTGTTGCCGCTGCTATTGTCATTGTTATTGCAGCCTTTAGTGGCATAGCATTTGAGACAATTGCATTTTGATTCGTTTTTACATCACAAAACAGGAAATTTGAATACGTTTTACATCCTTACTCAGTCTCTCGTGCGCTCTACCCCCTCCCCTGTTAAGTGTCCTAAGGCAAAAGTGAAAATATTTTCTTAGTAAAAGTGCAGGCAGCCGAAGTGACAGTTAATTTATTTCTAAACTGTTATTGAAGCGTTCTTACGCAAATAAGATTAACGATGTCATTAGATTTACAAGGATAGCAATTAATTTCTTGTCTAAGTAAAGTTGTTACGAGAAATAACACAAGGTGTCGGATTAAATTAGAGTTTGTAAAAAACTTGTGTCTGTTTAGGAAAACAATTAAATACTAATTAGCAATATTATCGTTAATTTTTAATTTATGTGTGGATGTGTGTTAACCATATCCTTCTACATTATTTACCAGCAAGAGGAGCGGCCAACGCATAATTGTTCGAATACCTATTTATACTAGTAACACATATACGCACCATGTGTATGGTAGTACTTAGATTCTCATTAACGACTACTAATATAATCCGGCCGTCAGTGGTGCAATGTTTAGTGTGCGCAACTCTTGTACATGAGATCTTGACTTCGATCCTCTCACTGACCACCTTAAACTTCTTTCGGCGGCGGTCTCCTCGCATAGTGACGGCGACACTACCGAGTATTTAGCCATGAAAAAGCTTCTCAAAATACCGTTCGGAATCAGTATAAAACTGTAGGTCCCAATCAGTGAGTGAAAACTGGGAAGCGCACAGCTCAGTGATTGTGAGAAGTTCTACCCGGTCCCTTCATGGGATGTAATGGGAAACCATTTATTTATTTATAAAATCCAGTGAATAGGCTAAATCCTTTCGACAATATTAAAGTGTTACTCCGGATAATCTAGTGTTAAAGTATTACATAAGATAATCTAAGATGTCATAGAGCTTCTGATCTTATTCTTTCGAATCGATTAATATGCATATAGCGAATTTCCAGAATTTCTCAAAACTGCATCCATCTGTGAGAAGACGGTGTTATGGCTTTTCTGCCTGGTTGGGACGTGACTGGTGTGGGCTGTTAACGATGTTCATTATAATCATAATAAAAAGATAACGAAAAATATAAATTTTGAAGGGAATAGGTAAAAGGATTACAATAGCTAGGAAGTGCATATGACATGGGAACCAAAGATTGGAAGCCTTCTGTTCTCATCATGTGCCTATAACCTTTTCCACAATGTGGTGGTACCCGGGCAACGGCGGACTATTATTTTTTCTAGCGGCTGAAGTCAAAGTTGTCTGATGAGCAGCCTGAATGGCTCAGCTGCGACTAATGAATCTCAGGCTTAGTAGGTGACTGATGTCGCTGAAAACTGTACGAAGCTATGTCTGAACTTGATATTCCGGCAAAACTGATCCGGGTCTATAGAATGATGCTGACCAACACCAAGTCAGCAGTGACAGTGGAGAAAGACCTCACTGAACCATTCTGTACCAAGCGAGGACTGAGACAAGGCGACACACTTTCGTGCAATCTCTTGAACATCTTAATGGAGATAGTAATGAGAAAGGCTGGAGTAAATACGAACAAGACCATTAACACGAAAAGACATACATATAATTATGTTGTGGTAACCGAATTGAAAAAGAAATTCGATTGAACCTACAGAATTGGGACCGAATTGATACCATATTTGGTAGTTGCACCTGAATTGATGCCACATTCGGCTACTCCAACCACCTTAGGTTCCAAATTCGGTTGCTGTATCCGATTTAATTTCAAATTCGGTTGTTCTAACCAAAATTTCAAAAAATTTGGTTGACAAAACGTATATAATTCTAGATTCAGTTACCACAACGGAATCAATAATGAAACGAGGTTTCTTCAACCGTATTTCAGTTGTGACGACCAAACGTGATCGTAGCAAGTTCAATTCGGTTGTGGCAACCACAATTCGCTAGTAACAGCCGAATTTACGGTTGCTACATCCTCTTTTCAATCGATTAGTCCTCTGGGTGCAGTTGGCAATATACTGCGAATCAGTGAATATAAAACCACAAAGCGCAGAGCTCACTGGCTGTGAGAAGCTTACCCCAATTCCTTCATGGGATGTAATAGGAAACCTTTAGAAACTAATCGAGGCCTCCAGCAAAGCGACAACCTACCGTGCGATCTCTTTAACATCTTAATGAAGATCATTATGAGAAAAGCTGCAGATAAAACCATCAGCAGCAAAAGTCACATGCTGCTCGCGAATGCTGATGATGTAGATATCATTAGGCGCACAATAAGAAAAGTTACTGCGGCTTTTCGAGAATTCAAAAGGGGTCAGCAGAAGTGGGTCAAAAAGTAAATGAGAACAAGATAAAATTAATGGTTTCAACAACCAGGGCCTCCATGCGATTAGACCAAAGCACAAACGCTGACAACCGTCATAATTTCAATTTGGTGGATGAATTTATATACCTCGGATCTGTCGTAGACAAAAACAGCAACGTCAGCCTTGAGATGAAGCGGAGAACTGTGCTTGCAAATAGATGTTATTTTGGACTAAACAAGCACTTTAGAGATAAATCCATCTCTCCAGTAACAAAACTTCAGCTGCACCATAATCTCATACAACCTGTCTTTCTTTATGGAGCAGAATCCTGGGTCTTATTGCAAGCAGACGAAACGTCTGTAGGAGTCTTCGAGAGAAAAATATTCCGAAAAATGTATGGCCCTATAGTGCACAACCGCGAGTATTTTCGACGCATGAACCATGATCTGTATGAGCTATATCCCGATATTGAAATAGTTAAACGGATCAAAATATTGCGACTGCGCTAGTTGGGCCATGTCAGTAAAATGGATAAAGACGAACAAGCTCCAAGGGCTTTGGAAACCGTACTCGAAGGAAGACGTATAATAGGAAGACACAGACTCCGCTGGAGAGTCCCTGCGTAAACTGGGTATTACCAACTGAAGAGATGGGGCAAAAGATCGAATTGGTTGGCGAAATATGTCATCTTCGTTTTGGAATGTCCACCACCCTTCCGGGGTGGTTCCAGGACAAATACGAAAGTAAGTAAGCATATAACATCAATTAGCCACCAAATATATCTCTTAGATTTTACCCGCAAATCAAGAAAAAATTATTAAATCGCCAAAACTATATAAATATAAATAATGAATTACAAATTATGTGAACAAACTTTTATTTGAGATTTATAACTACATGAATTTTAAATTCGAGTTATTTTAAACTGTATTTCTATTCGCTTGATGGAACATAAATTAGTATTAAATTCCCTGTCCCCCCATCATTTCATAAAAATCACATTTACCCATTTTCGTTTAATCTGACATTAATTTATTCATCGATACTAAACTTTGGCATTGAAATAAATAAACAATATGGATGTTTGAAAGTTCAAACAAATATAAATTAATATCAAAACGACCCAAATCACACTGTTTGCTAGGCTATGAACTTTTCAATCAACATTTTCTAAAGACTACATTTTTAATATCGAATAACTTTAAGCTGTCATCTTTGATTTTGGTCGTTCTTCTTTGCTACATCATTGTTTATTATGAGACCCTTGCAAAACAAATAAAGGAATCTTGAATTAATGTCATATTATTTAATTACATAGTGCTATTTGGTAATAGAAACCACATGTTCTCCGTCCGGGTAGAAATTTGTATTAAAATTCAGAAAATTTCCATTAACACATTTCTTCTATTAAAATTCATGTTTAGACTTGGGTAAAATTTCTTGGAATTTTGAAATGTTGAAATACACAATTGAAGGCTTTAAGGAAGAAGGAAAAGGAATTTGCGACTAAAGCAAAAAGTTTACTATATGGCAAGAGAAAAAAGTTCACTATATATGGCAAGACTGCCATAACTTCAGGTATTTTTTTGTTGGTGTTTTACCATTACATTGCACAGTGGGGCCGATTACAAAGAATTGCTAATATTATCAAAAGTTCTTAATTATTGGTCGGTCCGTTTTATAACGAACTAGATATAGTTCAGGGAGGAGCCGTGCTTTTAGAATCTTCCACTTAGAGGCACCCTGGTGCAATTCACAATTTATTAAAGGTGTCAAAGTATATTTTTTTTCTAATATTCAATGTTTCATGGCCTATAACTTCTAAACTTCTATGCCTACTTTACTGAATTTTTGATTCTAAAAATCTACTTACCGTGGTGAACATATTTGAAACCAAAATCATACAATACCAATTTTTTTCCTGACTTTATCTGAAGTTTGTTTTTAACAGTTTGGTCATTTCATTATACTTTTAGAAACGCCAGTGTACACAGTAGGGCCGATTAGAAAATATACTCTAATAATATCATAAATTTCAATATATTGTTCTGATCGTTTTGGAATGTACTAGACATTTTTAGAGGAGATCACAGGCAACATTGCACTCAGAGGCACTCTGTAACAACATAGTTGTTGCTACGCGGTGGCAAAGTTGACCACTTTAGTGCTGTTGAAATTTTAAAAGCCTGGTACTTCTACACGTATAGACCGCCAAGTATTGTGCAATATCATTTACCATTATTAAGATAATAAGCGTGTTTTTTTACACCCCTTGCTTATATAATCGCTTGTTTTGTATTAAACACTTAGCGAGAACTTAACGAGAACTTAGCGACGCGAATTATTTTCATTTTTTAAAAAAAATTTTTTTGAAATATTTTACCGTTTCGAACCCTTTTTCATATTTTTGAATAAAATTACTTAACGGTAAATAGCCGTTTTCTGTAAATTTGCCTACGAATGCAATATTCTGAAAGCCAGTTTCCTCCTCTACATAGTACAAGGTGGCGCAAAAGTAATCCTCCTATCAGAAAATGCTATAAATTTTGCGATTGGCCCCTAATGTCAGTTCTGTTTTGACATTTGTGTAGTAAACACATGCGAAGTACACGTTAATAAACAATGTTACGCTACACTGCTCCTGAACGCGGAATATTGCTGACTATTTATTTGACCAATAATCGGTCGGTGACTTTGGCACAACGTGAATTTCGTCGCAGGTTTTCTGGCCGTCCAACGCCTACTGGTGAAACACTGCGACGTTTAGCCGCTCGCCTCGAAGAGACTGGCACAACACGAGATGCTGCCAGGCGTGGCAGACCCCGGAGTAGCCGTTCTGCAGAGAATATTGCTGCTGTAGCCGAGGATGTCATGGATGCGCCGTCGACATCGACCAGACGACGTGCCACGCAAATGGGTATCAGTCGACGGTCTTTACAGCGAATTTTGGTACAAGATTTGAAGATGTTTCCGTTCAAAGTCCAGACGGTGCATCAGCTGTTAGCTGCTGACCGCCAATCGCGTCTAACATACGCTCCAGCCATCCTTAATCACCACCAAGAGGTAGATGATTTTTCATCAAAAATAATCATGAGGGATGAGGCCCATTTCCATCTTAGCGGGTACGTAAATAAGCAAAATTTACGCTTCTGGGGCACTGAAAATCCGCGTGTAACCCACGAAGAGCCATTACACCCGCTCAAAGTCACTGTATGGTGTGCTGTTTTCGCTGGAGGAGTTATCGGACCGTTTTTCTTTGAAGACGTCGCGGGCCAAACGGTTACTGTGAATGGTGAGCGCTACAGAGCAATGATCAACGAGTTCTTTTTGCCGCAACTTGATGAATTGGGATTGGAAAACATGTGGTTCCAACAGGACGGTGCAACGGCACACACTGCACGTGCCACAACCGATATGCTGGAGGATGCATTTCCCGGGCGCCTAATCTCCCGTTTTGGCGATTTGCACTGGCCAGCAAGATCGCCTGATTTGACAGCGTCAGACTTCTTTTTGTGGGGCTTTTTGAAGTCGCGGGTTTATGTCAACAAGCCTCAGACTCTTGCAGCTCTTAAAGACAATATCCGTCAAGAATGTGAGGACGTATCGCCGGAAGTTTTGGCCAAAGTGATGGAAAATGCCATAAAAAGGGCTCAAATGACAATCAACTGTGGCGGCGGCCATTTACATGACATCTTATTTTCGACTTGATGTAAAAAGAAATAAAAGACCAAATAAAAATAATCCACAAGAAGAATCAAAGTTTTTCATTTTTTTTTTAAATTACAGCCAAAAAACATCGGAAGTTTACTTTTGCGCCACCTTGTATATCTAGTACATTTCAAAATGATCAGCACAATACTTTAAAAGTTGTGGTATTATTATCGTGTATTGATACATTTTTCTAAGTGGAAAATTTTTCGTTTTCGTTGGATTTCATATTTAATTATAATTAGTGCCTTCACTGTACGCACAAAATGGAATACTCCACAAACAGTTGATGGCTCGTTAATTAAAGACGTGTGGAATTAATCAACTATTTAAGGTGCAAGTTTGCCAATGGAGGCGGCTCTATGACGGATGAAATTCAAATTCAGATACAATAGGAAAATATAAAAAAGACTACTAAAGTACTCTTGTACGGTTGTACCAGAGATGGAAAAATTGGTACAATTGTACTTCTTTGTTACAATTTAATCCACCAATGTACCATAGTACTCCCGTGATTATCCAGTTATCTTAAATATACTTAAGTACTTCCACAAGATTTGTTACACCCTAACAACTCATGCTACTAGTTTTGATTTGTAATAGGTACTGATTTGTAATTTACTTAAACAAGTTGCTTGTAAGATGTCAACAATTTTGTTATTTTCCTTGCAAGGGCTGTGAATGATATTATGTCTCTCATTCAAATTGCCGTTGCGGCTTGGCTGGTTGAGAGAGGTCAAATTTTCGACAATTCTGTCGCTTATATTAGGCTGCATTTGAGTGATAGCATGGGTTATGGCGCAGTAGTTTTTGGCTTATTGGCATAGAACTGCGACTTAAGGAAACCCTACAAGAAAAACTTTAACAGGGTACAATATCACGATTCCGGTGTTCGATTCGCGTCGCCTCTGCGTAAGAAACTCCTGTCCTCAAAGTGTTTGAGCAGAATATCTATTGTGGTATAAACATTATCCGTTTTTTGCAAGAGTTTAAATATTTAGCTTATCGTTTTCAATGAAATTAAAAAATTATTCTAATTTTAGTACTCTGAGGCCAAACCAGTTAAGAAATTTCATACCCGCACTCGAAGTAATCTATTGCGACCGACGTCTATTGAATATTGGTAAATGCGTCAATATTCAATAGCAGAGTGGCATTGCCCAAAATATTATTCAATACCCAAATTAATTACGATCCTAAGTGATTATGGGAAGTTATCGTGACTACCAGCCAATTGTCCACCCAATATTTATATGGGAGTTTTAAAAATGGGCATGGCGAAGTTCTTCACCTGTTATACAGGCCCAAAATATTGATCAGTATGAAATTTTGTTAAGATCGGTGACAGTATACAGGAGATATCGTGGACGTGGACAGAAGCTAATCTTTAATTTGTCGAAAAACATTGCCGAGCACTGAATGTTAGTAAGATCGCTTCTAGTCTACCGAAGTTATCTTGCCGATCAACCGGTCATCGGCCCACCTTTTGTGTGCATTTGAGTAAATATTGTGTAGCACCAAACTTCATAAATATAGGTTCGGTGATGCGGGAGATATTTTTTCGAACAACCAGCCAGCCGCACAACCTATCTTGGTAGGGTGTGGCAAAATCACCATCATCTTAATCGGTAACTGTCGTTTGATAATACGAAGCAGATAACCTAATTTCATTAAGATGGGAAGGGTTTCGTGCGACTTATCTCATTGAGAACCACCAAGATTTTGTATGGGAGGTACCAGAATAGGCGTGGCAAAACGATTCATTTTCCATAGAAGAGTGAAATTTGACAAAATTTTATCTAGCACCAAATTTCATTAAGGTTGGTTCGGTTTTGCGGGAGTTATCTTGCCGAACAACCAGCCGGCCGAAAAACTTATGTATGGGTCGCACCAACATGGGCGTAGCAAAATCATTCACTGTCTTACTGGGTGATTTGCGTTTATTGACATGAAGACTAATACCCAATTTCATTAAGATCGGAAATATGTCACACGACTTATCGCATTGACAACACGTGTGATGTACCAGAATGGGCGTGGCGACCATGCCCACTTTTCCAGTTAAGTAGATATTTACAAATTATTAACCAATGTTTGAGTGAAAGCTAATCACATCAACCAGAAAAAGAGTTTAGCAGAAACATGATTACGTACTAAATATGTCGTGTCCAAAATGCCCATTTTCAATCCCAAACTAACCATGAACAAATAAGAGTCACTGACAAAATTTCGCTATGATCGATAAAGATTTACGGCAGTTATCGTGTTGACCAGCCAAAGATACTGAGGGTCTGATATGGCTCCTTCTATGCGTTAAATTTTTTCCTTATTAAAAAATATATATCCCTATCCTATGGGTGACGGTATAAAAAGCACCCACACTAAAGTTGGTTAGTACTGAAATGAAAATTTCATTTGCAATCAATAGGTTGTACTACTTGGAGCTTGACGAAGATGAATGAAGGTGGTCCAAGCGTTTATCAATCGTCGTCTGATTCAAATAATACGTATTTACTGAACTAACACAATTTGTAATGAATAACTCTAGCAACGCACAATTGGCAATACGATAATTGTCAAAATTGTCACATTCGGAGCTCAGAAAATGCACACGCAAGTGCTTGAAAAGAAACGAATCAACAACGTGTCACCGTCTCGCGTGCATTTTGGGCTGGAGAAATGGGCGGAACATTCTGCGTCGCAAAAGACAACTGCTCCGGTAGCAACAGTTAATAGTGATCATTCATTGCATGATAATCTAGGTTTTTTGCTCCTAAATTATATGATATGGATGTGGACGACATGCGGCTACACCATGACCGTGTCAGATTTCATATAACCCGAGAAATAATTCAACATCATTCGCTGTGGCCCGCATTTTGATACCCTGAATATTTTATGTCGTCTTCAAAGCAACTACTTCTTCCTTAAGGTATACTACTAATAAGGGTATGATTCCACGGGCAAATAGTGGGGGGAAAATTGTTTCCCATTACAACCCATGAAAGGATTGGGTAGAGCTTCTGGCAAGTATTGAGCTACTCGCTTTCTAATTTTACAATCACTAACTGGAAACTACAGTTTTACACCGGTTGCGAAAGTTATTTTGCGAAAGGCTTCATGGTCAAGTCATCGATAGTCACTAAGCGAGGTGGCCGTCGTCTAAAGAAATGTAAGCTGGCCAGTGCAGGGATCGAATCCACATTCTCATGTACCACGCACACTAACTAATGCACCACGGACTGCTAATATTGAGCAAACTTAAGATCATTTTTTAGAAATCGTACAACCATTTCTACATCTATCATTAAAAATGCATAAACAAATAGAACATATTTCGAAAACCAGTTCGATTTTTTGCCTTATCTCTCCAGTTGGCTATACCAAGTGCACGCAGAGATTCGTCAACCTCATCCCACCAGGGTGTCATGGTATTTCTATTTATCGTCTTCCTTCGCGTTCCGTTGTGAAAGCCCTTCGTGCTGGTTCGTCTTCATTTAAATTTTTGATGTTTTAACATCTATAGGCACGGGTACGGCAATCTATCAAAGTCAACACATGCAAACAAAACACACAGCGTTAGCACCACATACGTGGTTATTGTAGAACAATAATCTCTGCCCGAAAATAAGAATGATGGTATTGATATAGCGGCAGTGAACAAACACGCAGGTCGTCGTCGCGAAAGAGTATAGAATAGTATAGAGAACTCTTGGAACGAATTGTATAACTCAAAAGCTCTGACGACATCTAACGAATGATTCAAACGTATTACACTCTTTTTGTCCTAACTTGGGCGATTCATAATTTCGATGTGAGACATTGATGCATTTTGAAACATTTATGCTATTTTTGCATTGCTTTCTGTAATAACATCGTCGAAATGGTGCATTTATATTGAAATATCCTGTAAACAGAATAAGACACGTTTATGCTCTTTTACTCTGACTCTCTACATGAAAGCGGAAAAAGAGTGCAATAAGTTATCTATACTATTCAACGCTTTTTGTCGTCGCTCTGTTTATGACAAAACAAAAACAATTATTTTAGTGAGCTAAATATTGATTTATATATTTTAACAATATTACATCGAACGTTAAAGCAGATGTAAGCAAAAAGAAAGTGCAATAGCAAAAGAGCCTTCAGCACAAAAACCATATTATTTTTTTTTATTTTCCAATGTAACATTTACTAATGTGTTAATAGAAATTGAACAGGTACCGTATAACAAAAGGGTGTTAAAACATCGTCCGTGAGTTCGAACACTCACTAAATTTTTTGTTATTATCATTTACATATTTAAGTAGGAAAACGCATATTCATATTTACATATATATAAGAATACACAAACTATCAAAAGAAGCGGGAAATATTAATTCTACAACATTATATGTATTTTCATATACACAATTTATAGGAGATAAACAAAAAATAAAGCTTTATTTAAATTTCAGCTTTTATTTATTTTTCAAAAATTAAAAGAAAACTAATTGCGATTTCAAACTGAGATTTCAACATTTCAAATTAAGATTTTCATTCGATTTAGTGACAAGATCAATTAAAAGTTTCACTTAGTGATACAAAGAAAAATAACAATTAAAACATAACAAAATTACACAAATGTAATCAATTCATTGGGCATTTTAAGCTTACCTCGTATCATTTGCAAGAATATGTATTCCGCACAAAGTAACATCCATATCAGAACAAAACAACAATGAATATCCTCAACACTTCAACCCAAATAATACAACACCGAAACCAAAACTTTATACCCTACGAATTTAGACCCAAATCAACTGAGCTAACATTTGCTTAACCCGGCCTACATGGAAAACGACAGGCAACTTTAACCAAAAGTAAGTTAACGCAGAGCTGAAACCAAATACCAGTCGGAGACAAAACGACCAACAATGCCACAAAAAAGGATACACAAAGCAACTTTAAGTTAAATTGTCAAAAATGTTGGCAAAATGTTGCTTGAATCGAAACAGGGCCAAAGCGAAAGCCTAACGAATCAACCACACAGTGGGAGAGAAGGCTATTTGGTTGTTATTCTTGGTAGCAGAAATATTTATAGCTTAACGCTTGATGTACTCTTGAAGTTGTAAAAATATACGAAGAATTTTAAATATTCTTGAAATGTTTCATTTGGTATTAGAACTGTAATGCGGACCGCCAGACCATTTAAAGTTAATTGTTAATACTGTATTCAGTTAATAACATAAAATGTCAACTTTTCGTCTCAACGAATTGAAAAGTAGACATCTGTCGTAAAAATAACTTTATTTTGGAATTTGTTTCAATAACCCCGAGCAAGAACTTGTCCCAAGAATGTCAGCATATATTTCTGTCGCATAATGGATACAAAAGCACTAAAAAATTATTTAAAAATTACATGCGGTGTCAGGGAAGAACACCCGGTTGGAACGAAGTCCCTTTCGCCATATATTATGTACTAGTTAGTTCCAACACGCCCGTTGAAAAATACTATAATTGGAATATATCTTTAAGAAAAGACACTTTTTACAAAAGGATAAATTTTTTAACAAACATTTTTTGATGTGTTAACATCTATATTCGCGGGTACGGCCTAAATTCACAAAGTGAGTACATCCAAACACAATTTGTCCGACTGCGCTCACACAGATTGTCCGACAGCGATCACACATTGTTTGCCGTTAAACTCCTCCGAAACGGCTGGACTGATTTGTATGAAATTTTGTGCGCATATCGGGTGGGTCTCAGAATCGGCCAACATCTATTTTTCATATCCCTAAATGATAAGGGTGACCCAGCCCTATATAGAACACAGATTTGTCCGACTGCGAAACACAAATCGTCAGACTGCGAAAAAAAAACAGCAGACAGTTGTCCGAGGCCTTCGGCCACGGACTGTCCCTGCAAGCTGTGTCAGAGACACGGCCATTAAGTTTAACGTAGAATACGCCATCCGATAAGACAGAAAACATATATAACAATAAATGATAAACGTCAACTGTCAGCTGCTGTCAAACAGCAACAAGCAGGATTGTTATTTTGCTTACTTGGCAGCACTTTCATTTAACACAAAAATGTATGGATTAATTTTTTCATATATTTTTTATAATTATATATCCATGTTAAATTCAAATTCACATTTAACATTTTGTTTCACTTAAATACATAAGTAAATATATGAAATTTCAATATTTCATCAATCAAAACAACATCCGAAGGTTTGTGTCCACACTGATACAGCAGCATAGTTTGTGTTCACGCTACAAACTCAAACACTCAACCAAACACCACACATATGTTTGAGTGTATGTGTTTAAACAATTTTCATTTGAAAAATTTAAATATTAGGAAGATATCAACCAATATGAAATGTATATCAAACGAAAGATAACATCTTCGTTTACCTACAAAAAAATTTTTAAAAAAAGTTATCTCACCGTTTCCTCATTATCAATGAAATAAATTTTACAACAACAACAATCTGACATGACTCCCTATACCGTAAGGTAAGACGTATTCTACGCCAAAAAGACACGCTGATGTAGCGGCAGCGAATAGTTGTATTGTGTGGGTACGAAGCACTCTCAGAGCAAAGAGAATAATGACGTGGTTATACGTATATGAAAATGAGATAATAAGAGAGCAACGAAAATTGTGTGAACTTGTGTAGTGTATGTACGAACATAACAATATATGTATATTCATGTGCCTGTTGCTTTGCATTCTCTTTGTTTTTTGTGGGTATAAAATAAAAGGTATTAAGCAAGAAAATAATAACACTTGTTTTTAAATATTTTTAAGTGTTATTAAGTATTAATATCATTTAAATGAGACATCATCATATGATTGAACGCCTTTTTAAATTCTTTATATTAACTTCACCTGTCTGCGCACCGAAAAAACTTTGGAATGATTTTTAACCCTTTTCCCTTGATCGAATCAAGCTGAAACTTCGGAGGCAAACTTTAACGACAAAAATTTAACGACAAAATTTAACTCTCAAAATATGGGGGGATTGGAGAAAGGGCCGTGGTACCTCCTATACGAATCACAAATTAAAAATCCATTATTTCTGCTCCTGTTAACGGCATTTGAACAAAATTGAGTATATTGGTTAGGTGTACATATTCTAAGATGTTCTGCAAATATGGGCTAGATTGAATAGAGGGGCGTGGTCATATATAAAGAAAAAAACTATGTTGTTTACGGGTTGGTTTTTTATTATTGTGAAAGGTAAAGCAAAAGAGAATAATGCCGAATTATACGTATATAAAAATGAGATAGCAAGAGAGGAACGAAAATTTTGTGAACTTGTGTAGCGTGTGTACGAACATAGAAATGTATATATGCCATGTGGCTGTTGTTTTCCATTCTCTTTTTTTTTATGGGAATTAAACAAACAGTATTACGCAAGAAAATAATGACACAAGTTCTTGCACTGGTCTTTAAATAATTTTAAGTATTAATAATATTTTTTGCAAGAATATGTATTATATTTTCCCGAAAAGGTAATTTTTTAAAGAGAGTTACTTCTTTTATTAAAAGCTAATATTTTTTTTTTGAGATAATATACTATTGCTCATTTCTCTTACGGGAGTTTAGTCAGCCTGTTTTTTAAACATACAATTTTTAAAATTTATTCAAGCTCAAGGGGTTTTTAATATACTATAATTATATTATATCATTTAATATTATATAATAACAAAATTAATATAAGCCTATTCATTAGCTTTATATTATGATTTTGATGAATTTACCAAAAAGTATACCAAAAAAAAACGTCTGCTAAAGAAGATCTTGCCAAGATCCGGAATAGCTGTACAGACAGCCCTGCTATCATTGGAACACTTTTTGTGCTCGACCCTTTTTGAAAATAATATAAAGCTAATAAATAAGTTTTATGTAAAAAGGTCTTGAGCTTGAACCAATTTAAAAAATACACTATTTTTAAGAACAAGTACTCTCTGTAAGAAAAAGCCATAAGAGTATGCATTTTGTTTACAAAGAAGTACTTTTTTTAAGAACAAGTACTTTTTAAAGAAGTGGTCCTCTTTTTAGAAAAATTTTATTTTTTTAAGAAAATTTACTTATTTTCAGAAAGGCTACTTACTTACACTCCGGTTCACTTATTTGTATTATATTTATAAAAATTATATTTTCAGCAGCCTCTATCTTTTGCAATTTGTAACCGATTGCAGAATTTTAAAATGGAAATTTTTTAAATTTAAAATAAAATTACGCAGAGTAATTAAGAACTGTGAGTTCTCAAATACCTGAAATTTTTAAAAAAAACTGCCACTTAACGCTCCTCGTAAGGAAAAGCTGTTTAAATTCGCAAGAGGCTACATGCTATGGGATATGCAGCCAAGAGGTCATGTAAATGACTGGAGAACCGTTGTATTTACGGATAAGAAGACGTTTAATTTGGATGGGGCTAATGGCTACAACTATTATATCCATGATCTGTGCAAAGAAAGGCGTTTTTGAACCGACATCACATACGAGGGGGTGGCGTTATGGTGTCGTGTGCTATTACGTACTATGGCACCATCGATCTTGAATTGCAAAAATGGTTGGTGCAAGCTATAAAACGTTATTGGAATCGGCTTTTCCAAACAGCAGTGCACTATTTGGTCCCATATCTTGGATTTTGCCAAGGAGTTCATTGCAAGCCAAAAGGAGTAGCAAAGGAATTCATTGCAAGCCTAAATGTTAATAATCCCTATTCGCCAGATCTAAACATTATCGAAAATGTCTGAAGTTGATTGTCTCGTAAGATCTGTGAAGGAGGTATACAATGTGATGACAAGCAGTCACTAATTCAGGCCATTAATGATGCTTGGAATCAAATTTCGTTGGATTACATAAATTTTCTTTATCTCTCAATGAAAACCCGTATATTTGAATATTGTGAATTATGTGAAATTGAATTTTTCTGAATTTAATGACAAGGATTGTAGGATATTGAAATTTAATTATTCTGAGCCTAGAGATATTTCCTCATTTAGGATTATTGTGCCGGTAAAGGTTTTTGGGGTATTGACTGAACAATCATTCTGGCCTGATGGTGTCCTTGTTAAGGAGTTTATTCCTCGAAATAAGCCACGTCGTGTTGGTCCTGTTGATTTGCAACGTTCAAACTGACTCGTTTATGTTGATTTATCAGAATGTTCGTGGGTTAAATACTAAACTGTCTGATCTTTATTTGAATACTTTTTCTTGTAATTTTAATGTCGTTGATTTTACTGAGTCATGGTTGAAACCGACAACATGTGACTTAGAAGTGTTTTGCAGTAATTATAATGTTTATAGGAAAGATTGTTTGTTACGTAAAGGTGGCGGTGTTCTTGTTGCAGTTCACTCTTCCATTCCTTCTTCGTTAGTGTCAATTTCTGGTATGTTTGTTACGGAATGTCTGCGTGTTAGGTTGACCTTTTGTGGTGTCAATATGTTTACTATTTGTTCTTATATTCCTCCAAATTCGGATATTGATGTATATTTGGAGCATGCTAGAATTATTCGTGAGGTGTTGGAATTGATGTCGTTGCGAGATATCATTTTTATTTTTGGTGACTTTAATATTCCTGATGCATCGTGGCATCATTGTTCTGAACGCGGATTTATGGTTCCTTCCAGCTGTAACCGACTGAATAATTTTTTTGATATTTTATCTAGATTTGGACTCATGCAGTTGAATAATGTTTTTAATGTATATAATAGGCTTCTTGACTTAGTGTACTCTAATGTTTCAGATCTGGCTTTACATAGGACATTACCGTTTGTTTTACCTGAGGATAAATATCATCCGACTTTACGCGTAAATATTGATCTTGCTTTCAATGATTCTTTAAATGGATCGATAGGGCAAGTCAATCATTCCTATAACTTTAAACGTGCTAATTTTACAGATCTTCGGAATTCTCTTTTGGATGTTATTTGGCCCTCCTTTAAGGGAGACTTTTTTTGTGTTGATTTTGATCAATTTTATGATATGCTACCTTCCAATTTTTGTTCATCGGTGCCAGTTGCTAGTGACAAGAGTAATTCGTTGAGTCCTCCTTGGTTTACAAGGGAACTTAGAGGCTTAAAGAATCGTAGAAATAGATTATATAAAAAGTTCAAGGAAAGTGGGTCCTGCGTTGATTTTATGAATTATTCTATTGCTATGCATAAGTGTGACACTTTGAATCGTAAATGTTATGCTGATTATCTTAGGAAGATTAAGGCCAAGTTAAATTTGGATCCTAAGTGTTTTTATCAATTTGTCAATTCGAAAAGGAAGGTAAGGGGTTACCCCAGTTCTCTGGAGTATGAAGGTGTTTTAAAATCAACTGATATTGAAATTGCGGATCTTTTTGCAAAATTCTTTCAATCCACCTATTTGAAATGTGCTAATTCATCGTCTGAATATCCTTACAGTATTCAAGAATTTGATGTGATGTTTGATCTTTCACTGTCCTATAACGATGTTTATATGGGTCTCCTATCGCGTAAACCTAGCTATTCCCCAGGTCCTGATGGGGTACCATCAATTGTTTTACGAGAATGTGCAGATGCTTTATATATCCCGCTGACGAAAATGTTCAACTTTTCTTTGTCCAAAGGTGTGTTCCCCCCACTATGGAGGGAAAGTTTTATTATCCCACTTCATAAGAGTGGTTCTAGGTCGAATATGGAAAACTATAGGGGAATAGCTAAGTTGAGTGCTATTCCCAAGCTTTTTGAGAAACTGATAACTTGTAAGCTTATCCACTCACTACAGGGTATTATTTCTCCTCATCAGCATGGGTTCTTAAAGGGAAAATCGACGGTTACAAATCTATTGGAATTTATCTCATTTATTTGTTCATCCTTTCAGTCTAAGTTACAGACTGATGTCATTTACACGGATTTTAGTAAGGCTTTTGACAGAGTTGATCATAGACTTTTACTCAAAAAGCTTGACTTGATAGGGTTCCATGTGGTCTTTTGCACTGGCCGTCTTCTTATTTGTTGAATAGAACTCAGGCAGTATTGTTTAAGGGCTGTGTGTCGCGTCGGATACTTGTCACTTCTGGTGTTCCCCAGGGTAGTCCTTTTTAATTTGTTTTTAAATGACCTTCCATTAGTTATTAGTAATTCGAAACTTCTAATGTATGCGGATGATGTAAAGCTATTCAGATCTTTAGGGACAGTGGGTGATAGTCACTTACTACAGGCGGATTTGGTGAGGTTAGCTGATTGGTGTCGGTGCAATAATATGTTGTTGAACTTAAAGAAATGTAGACAAATGTATTTTAATAGGAAAAATGTTTTACATACTTCATACTTGATTGATGATTATATATTGGATAATGTTTCTTCGTTTGGTGATTTAGGAATTATTTTTGATCCTAAACTTACCTTTAATTTGCATATTGATTCCTGTGTGAATAGGGCGTCAAGTTTATTAGGTTTTATAAAACGATGGTCAAGGGAATTTGATGATCCCTATATAGCTAAACGATTATATATTAGCCTTGTTAGGGCAATACTTGATTATGGGTCGTTAGTATGGTCACCTAATTATAGGTGCCACATTGACAGAATTGAATCAGTACAGAAACAGTTTTTGCTCTTCGCCTTGAGAAATCTTGGCTGGCAATCTGATACTGTTTCACCTCCTTATATTAATCGAGTTGCTTTGATTGATTTGCCTACTCTCGAACATAGGAGAATCATGTTAGGGATATGCTGTATGACAAAATTAATAAACGGAGAAATTAATTCATCACATCTGATATCTAATATATACTTTAATGTTCCTATTCGTGCTTCAAGATATTTTGTTCTGTTAAATTTACCTGCAGTTAAACATAATTATGAGGCTTTTAATCCTCTTTATAGTCTTTGTAAACATTTTAATGAATTTTACCATTTGTTTTCAATTTCTGACTCTGTTGAAGTAATAAAACGTAAAATACTTAGTAATAATGTCCACTAAACTGAGAATTGCCAGATCGTGGTTTCGAAACCAAAGGATATTTAGTCCAAAGGATATTTGGTCCTGTTCACGCTAATTTCATCAGAGTTGATGCTTCTCGGCGACACATGTTCCTGTCATCATCGCTACTTTCCTGCTCTCCCATGCACATATTTAATATATAAACCTGTTCCTGTTTTCCTCGATTCGATTCGATTTCTTCAACTTCTCAATGTTCCTTTTTTCCCATCAAGTCATCATAGTTCCTGCTCATCCTCTGCATATGTTTTATCCGTTCCTGTTTTTATTGTTCATGTTCATCCGTCTTCTTCAATTTCTCAATGGTTCCTGTTTTCCATTCTGACATTAAAGTTCCTGCTTAATTCCTCCACATGTTTCATCTGTTGCTGTCTTCATCGTTCCCGTTTTTTCGCCTTCTTCAAATTATCAATGGTTCCTGTTTTGTTATCCCATCATTAAAGTTCCTGTTCATCAATTACATATGTTTTCTCTGTTCCTGTCTTCATTGTTCCTGTTCTTCCACTTCTTAAAAGTTCCTGTTTTCTTTCTCCTGTCATCAAAGTTCCTGCTCGCTCCCTGCACATGTTTCATCTGTTCCAGTCTTCTTCAACAGTTCCTGCTTCAACAGTTCCTGCTTTATTTGTTCCTGCTATATCTATTCCTACTCCATCTGTTCCTACTTCATCTGTTCCTGCTTCACCAATTCCTGCTTTTTCTGTCCTTCCTCATCTGTTCCTGATTCATCTGTTCCTGCTTCACCTGTTCCTGCTTCATCTGTTCCTGTGTCATCTGTTCTTGCTTCTTTTGAAATTTTCGTGTTTATATAATTCCTGCTGCTGATGTTCCTGCATTCCTGTTGTTCCTGTGTTCCTGATGTTCCTGGTGCCTGTAGTCACGCTAATCCTGTTTTTTTTCCTCCAATTTTGTTGTTATTGGTTTTTTTTTTCTCCTATTTGTTAGTACTATTAAGAAATCTTTGACTTAATAATTATGTAATTTATTATCAATTCCACTAATTTAAATATTTTTGCCTTGTGTTTTATGCATTTTTCCAATTTTCTTGGTATTGGTTTTTCTTTTTTTTTATATATTTGTTAGAATTGTTTTTTTAAGTCAAAAATTTATTTTTTTTTAAGTTAATTGTTAAGTAATTGTTTAAAAGATTTTAAACTTTATTTTATATCCCGGCTGTTTTTAGCTGATGAAATAAATAAATAAATAAATAAAATAAATAAATTAGAAATAAAGGGGATTGTGCCCAATACTAATAGTTCTTAAATAAATTAAAAAATAAAAAAAAGTAAAAAAAACAAGAAAAACTGTTTTTCATTAAGATTTGTTAAAGTGCCTTTATTCAAGTGAACAAAGAAAATAACACATTTTTGGACTTTTTTAATAAATTGTTCAAAAAAAGTTCCTAAGTTAAGAAACCACTATTGTCATGATTTTTTTTATATCTCAAGATATTTAGCTCCCATTTTTATTTTAAAATTCTTCAATCGGTTACAAATTTCAAAAGATGCAGGCTGCTGAATATGGAATTTGTAGTGCCCTTAAATAAGTGAATAGAAAAGAGAAGGTATTATTTTATTTTTAAGAAAATTTACTTTCAAGAAAAGGAATTTTTTGTAAGAAAAGCTATTTTTTTAAGAAAAGGTATTTGTATTATTATTAAGCAATGGGAATTATGTTTAGAATTGCTCTTTTTTTCAACAATAGGTAAATTTTTAAGAGTAGGTACTTATCTCAAGAAGGGTTATTTTGTTTCAGAAAAATTTGCTTTTTAAAGAAATTATAGTTTTTTAAGAAAATGCAATTTGTTGTAAGAAAATTTACTATTTTACGAAAAGGTACTTACTTTTAAAAAAATTCCTTTTTTTTAAGAAAAGGTACTTTTTGTAAGAAAATTTACTTTTTTAGGAAAATCTACTTATTTTTGAAAAAAAATCCTTTTTTAAGAAAAGGTATTTTTTGTAAGAAAATGTAGGTTTTAAGAAAATTTGCCTTTTGTAAGAAAACGTACTTTTTTTAAGCAAAGGTACTTCTTTAAGGTAAGGTATTTTTTGTTGAGAAAAATTACTTGTTTTTAAGAAAACACAGTTAGTTAAGGAAAAGTCCTTTTTTAAACTTTTTTCACTTTGGCTTTTCTAAAATAACTTTCTATTGGGTTCAAAACTACAATGTACACAAAATAATGCTTACAGGCTCCAACTAGAAAACTTCCCATTAAACAAGAATTTCCCTAGTCTAGACACAAACCATAGCAAAAGTATCCCATATAGTTGATAATATTCTGAAAAAAAACTAAGAACTTAAGAATAGTAGGTTTTTGGATATTTCGAAATCATTGGCGTTACAGATAATTTTTAAACATTGGGTTTTGAGCGTGTTAGGACAAACAAGTTTTTGAATATGTTGTTCAGTGTTATTATACACTTTATGCTGATGATGTCATCATATATGCTGGTAATATTATGATACTACCGTGCATTACTGGTATGCCATTCATTTTACCAGTTTTTTTTTTCCAGAACTCCCAAATAAATGTATTGTCTCTACTAATATGTATATGATAGTGAAAAACAAATTTTCTTTAATGTCAATCTGCTTATTACGAAAGTCTTGTTTAATTGGTCCCCAAGTATTATGGAAATAGTTTGAAATTAACCGGATCGAACACACTTAATTGTGTTGTGTAATTATGGAAATGAATCCGAGAAATTAACACGTTCCCTTTATAGCTTTTGGGGAGATATTCCTATTATCAAAACGGTATGGACACAATCTAATAATAATCGAGTGTGTTCTATAGAAAAAAAATGTATGATTATAAGAGCTGCTCAGATGCCAATAGATCTAACTCCACGTTTTAATAATTTTGTGATTTGAATGGTATTTATTCTAAGACATTTTAATCTTGAAATATTTAATACGTTCTGGTTCACAACCTTCACAGTGGAGCAATAAATATGAAGTACTTAGATTTGTATGAGAATATACAGAATGTGTCAACTTCTTTTCAAGTTTTCTCCACTTTTCGTTTTGTGGACTTGGATCAATTTACGTCTGTGTAGCCCCTATTTTTAGTTGTTGTTACCAAATTAAGTTGTTACCAAATAAATATTTCTTTACATTTTCCCTCAATGCGAATTCTAAGTTAACATATTTAATGAATGATATTTAAGGGGTTTCAAAATGTTGCTGAAAATGTATGTGACAAATTGTGATACATTTCACTGTCACTCGTGAATTTTCAGAATCTAAAATACGAAAATTTTGACGATTAACGAAACTTCAAGATGAAAATGATACATACATATCCTTTAATATGGGAAAAATTAACACATAAAAGGAGTCACATTAGTGTTTTTGGATGAAATTTGTTTTAGGACTTTCTAGGAACATTGAACGATGTCCGTCTCTCTCTCTCTCTCTCTCTGCCCGTTTGTCTGTCAGTTTGTATTTGTCTCTGTCTGTCTAGTTGGCTGACTGGCTGGTCAACACGATAACGTCCACAAATCTTTACCGATCATAATATAATTTTGTCCGAGACTAGTTTGACAAATACTAGTTTGAAATTGAAAGTAGGCATGGTGACCACGCCTCTTCTGGTACCTTCCATACAAATCGACACATTCATTACAAAATCATGTTTCTTCATACATATGTGACAAGCTTTAACTCACACATTAATTAATAATCTGTAAATGTCTTTTAAACTGGCAGGGTTGCCACGCCTATTCTGGTATCTGCCATACAAAAGCCGAGGGTCGTCCGGTTTGCCTATGCGATAAGTCGCATTAAACGTATTCGATCTTAACAAAATTAGGTATTAGGCTTAATTTTACCAAAGGCCATTCAACTACAGAAACAAGTGTGATTTGGTATTACCCATTTTGATACCATCCATACAAACATTGTTGGCCCGGGTAGTTGGTCGACAAGATTGCTTCCGTAAAAATTCTTATGAAATTTGGAATTATGCAGCATTTAGGAAGGTCCCGAAAATTCGACTCGCGATCCGAAACTTCAATAAGTCGCTGAGCTTAAAACTCGAAATCCGAGTTAAAAAGATTCGAACTCGTAAAAACGATTTTTATCAAAGATTTTTAATTTTCCGCTCGCTTACGAGCGAGCTCTAAATATGTTTACTTCAATCCGCTCTATCGCGAGAGAGCCATACATATTTTGGGAGCGACCGGATAACGAGGAAAAAAAAGCGGATCTTCTGTTGCAAAAAAAAAACTCTATGAGTGTTCGAACTCACGGGAGATGTGTTAACACCTTTTCGTTACACGGTACCTGTTCGATTTCAATGAACACATTAGTGAATGTTACATTGGAAAATAAAAAAAGAGTAGGTTTTGTGTTGGAGGCTCTTTTGCTATTGCACTTTCTTTTTCTTACATCTGCTTTAACATTAGATGTAATATTATTAAAATAAATACAGCAATATTTAGCTTATGTCATAAACAGAGCGGCGACGACCTGCTTGTTTGAATGGTACCACACAACTGAATACAAAACAATATTTAGCTCACTGAAACAGTTTTTTTTCCATTAACAGAGCGGCGACAAATAGTATTGAATAATATAGAGAACTTATTGCACTCTTTTTCCGCTCTCATATATAGAGCCTAAGTAAAAGAGCATTAACGAGTCTTATTCTGTTTATAGAATATTTCAATATAAATGCACCCTTTCGACAACGCTATTACATAAAACAATATAAAAGGCATAAATGTTTCAAAAGACGTCAATGTTTCGCATAAAAAATTATGAATGGACCAAGTTATGACAAAAACAGAGTAATACGTTTCGAATCATTCGCCAGATGTCGCCAGAGCTTTTGAGACATACAATTCATTCCATGAGTTCCCTTTTCTGTTCAATGCTCTTTGGCGACGACGACCTGCTTGTTTGTTCGCTGCCGCGACATCAATACCATCATACCAATTTTCAGGTAGAGACTATTGTTGTACAACAGCCACGTATGTGATGCTAACGCAGTGTTTTGTTTGCATGTGTTCACTTTAATAGAAGGCCCTACCCTTGCCTATAGATGTTAACACATCAAAATATTAAGTGAAATTGACTGTGGTCAGTTTCATTTAATATCTTGATATTAAATGAATTTATATGAATATGAAAAATATGTTTCTTATGACGAAACTAGCATAATTTGCTAAACGAAAATGTATAAAGCATATAATATTCATTATGAGATTCCCAAAAATATCATAGAAACTAATTATTAAATTTTTCATCATCATTATCATGACCATGGGTGGTGCAATGGGTAGTCTGCACGCCTCTTCTACTTGAAATCCCGGGTTCAATCCTTCCTCTGGCCAACTTATATTTCTTTCGGCGGGGGTCACCTCGCAAAGTGATGGTGACAGCCATGAAAAGGCTTATAAAGCTATCGTTCGGAACCGGTGTAAAAACTGTAGGTATCGATCAAAAAAAAATAAATAAATAAATGGTTTCCCATTACATCCCATGAAGGGACCGGGGAGAACTTCACACAGTCACTGAGCTGTGCGCTTTCCAGTTTTCACTCACTGATTGGGGCCTACAGTTTTACACTGATTCCGAACGGTATTTTGAGAAGCTTTTCAATGGCAATATACTCGATAGCGTCGCCGTCACTATGCGAGGTGACCGCCGCCGAAAGAATTTTTTTTTTTAAGGTGGTCAGAGCAGGGTTCGAACTCAGATCTCATGTACAAGAGCCGCTCACACTAACCATTGCACCACCGAGGTCCCAATCAGTGAGTGAAAACTCGAAAGCGCACAGCTCACTGGCTGTGAGAAGTTCTCACCAATTCCTTCATGAGATGTAATGGGAATCCAATTTTTTTATCATGCAACATAATGTTGATCTTGATTTCCAATATCCTTAATATAAAAACTTAAAAGTTCGTAAATAAAATTAAAATAAATTCGCACGAAAGCAATCAGAAATTACTTATATACACACACACTGTCAGAGATGGTAGTGATGAAAACGACTTAAAGATTTAGGCTAGCGATCCGATATTTTCGAGATCGCTCTCTAACGGGTCGTATATTGCGTTCTATAATTTTAAACACGTTCGCGATTTCTGCCTGCTAAAATCGTCAGAGAGTTACATTTTCAGATCTTTAAATCTTAAACTCGCACTAAAATCGTGAGCGAGTTGAAAAAGGATGCTCTCTGGTACTACACGCTGAAAAACGTGCCTTTTTTGTTGTTTGGATGCAAATATAACATGTTTGTAACTTGTTGCAAATATACTATACTTATGCTCAAACACATTGTGTTTGCTATTCAATATAACAGGTTTGAGACACAACGATTAGATGGCTATAATTAATGGTTTTGAGAAACAACATCCAAACAACAAAACGAGACCAATTTGTCAGCGTATGATAATTAGATAATTAGTATGATAATTAGTTAAACGCTGCTATGCCAAATCTGCGACTTTACCAATTGCAGTGTGGTATATCGCACATACAAAGTGGGCTGTGGTCCCGTAAACTACAACCGATAGTAACAAAATATGGTTCTAGTAAAGGTAAATTAAAAATCTATCTTATAACTGAAAATGGAAAGCTTTGCCACGTTTAACCTCCCATAGAAAAGTTGGGCGGCTGTCAAGTCGGTTGAAAAGATATCTCCCGTAAATCACAATCGATGCTGGTTCTGGGCAATATTTTGTCAAAAACTGCTTTGTTTTTAAAACGGGACAAGTTTGGCACACGCATTTGTGGACCTACCATAAAAAAATGGGCGCCTGTCAGATTGATTAATGCCATAGCAAACGTAAACCAAAATCGATCTGAACAAAATTTGGTACTAGTCAATATGTTGTCAAAGGCTAGTGTGTAATAAAAATGTATTTCTTTACCGCGCCCATTTGTTTACCTCCCATACAAATGTTGGGCGATAAGCCCTCAAAAAAAACAACAGGCCCTAATTAAATTCGGAATTCTATAACATTTCGAGTAGCGAAATTTGGTGTTGAACATAAACGAATTTACTACGCCCATTCACTTATCTGAAGGTAAATGACACTTAGACCCTAAGTCGGTTCACCCGAAGTAAATAGCTGCACTGTTTAAAATATCACTAAACCATGACATTGAGTTGTTTCTTCATTTAGAGTTTTATTTGTATAACCATTAATTGGCAGTTGGGCCCTGTTTTTAGTTTTTTTATCAACAGCACTTTAGCATTTCACGAAATTTCCATAAAAATATAATAAGTAGAAAGGGTCCTAAGTTCGGCCAGATCGAATAACATACACTGCCGAATTATAGGTCCCTGCCAGGGCATCCAAAATCGGACAGGTTTTTCAATTCCGATACTTCGACATCGAAATTTTTGAATTCGAAGATTCCGATATTAATATCGATATTGAATGTATTTAATTAAAAATTTTAAAATCAATTTTTACTTTAAAAATCCCCAAATATGAATAAAAAAATAAAAAAAAAATGTTAGATAAAGGAATAACTTTATCTTTAAAAAAATCCCAAAAGTTAGATTAATTTAAATTTAAATTATTTTTCTTTTTATTTCTTAAGTGGGCCCTAAGTGAGCCCGAAGAAAACATAGGGCATTTAAAGTTTTATCTTCTAAAGATGAACTCAGTTTTGTGACAATATTAACACTGGAGGAAAATTCCCTATCAGACTCGAGACTGGATGGTTTTACAGTTTTCAAATATTTGTAGGCCTCATGGAGATACAATTCCGCGTCCCATACTCTTTCAAAGTGGTAATTTTCCTGCAGACAGCTTTCAATGCATCCTTCGAACCATTACCCGTTTTTTTATTTGGGCTCATTTTTCATTTCATTTCAAGCTGGCTGTACCATCTACTGAATCACTGTCAAACGGTGTATCGGTTACTAGCTCTGGCTCCCCTGTAGCTTTGTTAAGTCGCTCATACAGTTCAATCACAGCATTGGCAATCGCTGATTTGCTGTGTTGCCGAAAATCTAGAGCATTGCCCACATTTTCATATCGCTGATGAGCTTTGTGGATGTAATACGGATAACCAAATCTGATGTTCCCAAGTTGTTAATCATGAACACTATGGCGGTGTTGGCTGACAAAAGAGTTGCATCATTTCGACACACCGTTTCTGCGGCCACTTTCACCGGTTCAAGACGAAAATGATGTCAAACTCCAAACTCCAAAATATTACTTTTTCCCGAAAAGGTTCTTTTTTAAAGCGAGGTACTTCTTTTACTAAATGCTAATGTTTTTTTTTAAGAAAATGTACTATTATTAAGATGAAGTACTTTTTGTTAGAAAAAGCCATAAGAGTATGGATTTTTTTACAAAAAAGTACTTTTTTTAAGAACAGAAGAAGTGGTACTCTTTTTTAGGAAAAGGTTAGTTTTTGAAGAAAATTTACATATTTTCTGAAAGGCTATTTGTCTCAAGAAAAGTAAAGGTATTATTTTATTTTTAAGTAGTTTTAAGGAAAAGAATTTTTGTAAAAAAAGGTATTTCTTTAAGAGAAGGTTTTTTTTTTGAAGAAAAGCTATTTCACGAAAGAACACGTACAATTTTAAGAGTAGGAACTTATCTCAAGAAAAGTTGTTTTGTTTTACAAAAAAGGTACTCGTTAAAGAAAAGTAAAGTACTTTTTAAGAAAAGGGAATTTGTTGTGAGTAAATGTACTTTTTTAAGAAAAAGTACTTATTTTAAAAATAATAAATTTTTTTAAGAAAAGGCACTTTTTGTAAGGAAATTTACTTTTTAAAGAAGGTACTTCTTTAGGATAAGGTACTTTTTTTTAATAAAAGGTACATTGTTTAAGAATATCAATAGGTATTATTTTTTATTATTTACTTAAGAAAATTTTATTTTTCTAAACTTCTTTCACTTTGACTTTTCTAAATTTCTAAAAAGGCTCCCATTAAACAATATGTTAGTCCCCAAAAGTACGAGTGTAAGAGAAAGTGTGTTGCCAAATGTAATTCCATGCTCAGGGTTGTATTTCAGGGATTTGCCAGTCTTGCACTTTGGCTTTTCTGAATTTACTTTTTAGTGGGTTCAAAACTACAATATGTAATAAACAGGCTCCACCTAGAAAACTTCCCTTTAAACCAAACCAAATCAAACCAAACCAAACCAAACCAAAAGTACCCAATATAGTTTATAATAATGGGTTGTAATAATGTATTTAAAAAAGTTGTTTAAAATTGTTTCAGTTAGCCCCCATCCCGCAACGTGCGATAAGGAACTTCGTTCCAAAAGCAAAAACAACAAAATGTTTTCAATATCGACACTGAGCCAAACCAATTCCAATATTTCGATATCATGAAAATTTCCGGTATTTCCAAATTCACGGAATCGATATTATCGACAAATGTATGGTAACAATAACAGTCAATAAAAAAGTGTAAAACACATTTAAATTTCACAATTTTTCACCAAAACGCCATGAAAAATTAAAGTCAGAAGTTATTGTAATTCCACCTGGTGTATGTCACTTTTCATCCAACATCTCCCTATCACACCGACCGCACCACGAAGCTTTTAATTTAAAGATATTACAAATGTAATGGCGAAATGAATATGCCCCTTCCTCTGGTAGAAGTTAAACAAATTCAAGAATATGACGTACACAATTTGCAAACAAAATTGTAATATTAAACACATCATTCTATCATATGCAGAAAGTGCATATTCAGTACTTAAGTGCACATACATGTGATACTTCCACTTAAGAAATGAACTCATTGTACCAAATACAAAATCTATGTTTTCTAGAAGATTTTCTTAATGCATATACATTTATGTTATTTATACTTTATATGTATATGTGTATGTTCGACTTAGTTCTAAAGCTTTGGCACTTCGTTGTTTATTTTAGACTTGTTTCGAGAAAAAATATACACAGTAGTGAAATTATGTCAAATTGCGTGAAAGTCAACAACATATACGGCTGGTACGACAACATCATTGCCCGTAGAGTTGTTTCTAGTTTTGTGCGATTTCAGTTGTTCCCTCACTTCCACATTTGCCGTAGTTCTACTCTCCATTCAACATCCTATAAAGTGCAATACTATCACGTAAATGTATATAATGCTTTATATGAGTTTAACTTTATATGAAATATACAATTTCGTTTTATATATTCTGACGGAAATATAACACATTCCCAAGAATGTAGTACGACGAAAATAGTAACCCATTTTCGTACTTTTGACATACATCCATACAACTGTGTGTCAATTATCCCATATATAGAGTTGAGTGCATGCATTCAAAATTTGAAAGGCATGCAAGCATTGCATTCATTCATTACTCTTATTCATTTGTACTCGTAAACTAATTAAAACTTGTATCTTCCTACAACAAAATTCTAGGAAAAATAACAAATTTCCATTGCTTACTGTCAGAGACGTTAAAGTTTCATAAGATTTTAAACCTTCAGTACTTAAACTTTGATACGACAGAGAGTTTTACATTGATAGCGAACGCTTAAGCAATTTTGAAGGAACTCTTCCGCATGCGGGTATCTTTTGGTTATAAGCGCCGCAGTTATCCAGCATAGTAATAACAACATTCGTTCAGTGTAAAACATCTGATATGATATGTATATATAAAAAGATATTTTCAATCACTCCGTAGATTGCTATAGGAACATAATATTGTTTTAACCTCATTTATTAGGTGTATCCGGCGAAATATACTTGTGGAAGACGAGGTTTACATAACAGGCGTAGTTGAGCTGATTACAAAACCACTTTCAAATTAAACTCCCGGAAACCACGAAACAGACCTTGGAGATTTTTGCACATAACCCTATATTTTAAAATAACCAACCCAATTAAGCTGTTAGTTAATGAAGTATGAGAAATTCCATACTACAAGCTTAGAAAGGTGAGGAACATTTTTCAATGTGAATAATGGTTGTTACTGTTGAAATAATAGACAATTCAGTTAAGCACATTCACTGGCATGACTAGTGTCGAACTTTGTGACAAGTTCCTCATCAGATGTAAAACTCTTGTGCATGAATTCATACCATCAACAGATCATCAATCGTATATATACAAACTCAAAATTGCAATTTACATATGCGAATTACACAAACCAAAATGTCAAAAATTCTAACACAAGAACAGAGAGCTTTTTTGGAACGAAGTTCCTTATCGCAGGTTGCCGGATGGGGGCTAAACGAAAATATTTTAAACCACTTTTTTTAACTACTTTATTACAACCCATTATTATCAACTAGATTGGGTACTTTTGGTTTGGTTTGGTTTAATGGGAATTTTTCTAGATGGAGCCTGTTTGTTACATATTGTAGTTTCGAACCCAATAAAAAGTAAATTTAGAAAAGCCAAAGTGCAAGACTGGCAAATCCATGAAATACAACCATGAGCATGGAATTATATTTGTCAGCACACTTACTCTTACACTCGTACTTTTGGTTTGGTTTATGTCTAGACTAACACATGGGGAGAAATGTCTTGTTTAATGGGAAGTTTTCTAGGTGGAGCCTGTTTATTGCATATTGTAGTTTTAAACCAAATAAAAAGTAAATTTAGAAAAGCCAAAGTGCAAGAAGTTTTAGATAATAACACTTTCTTAAAAAAATGCGTTTTCTTAAAAAAAAAGTAAATTTTCTCAATAAAATACCTATACGTATTCTTAAACGGAGTCCCGTTTCTTAAAAAAAATACATTAGTTTAAAACAAATTGCCTTATCTTTGCGACCTTACCTTTTCTTTAAAGAGTGCCTTTTACGCAAAACAAAATAACTTTTCTTGAGGTAAGTGCCTACTCTTAAAATTGTTCCTGTTCTTGCAAAAAGGATCAATTCTAAAAAATTCCCCAAAACCTTCTATTAGAAAACAATACCTTCTCTTAAAAAAATACCTCTTCTTACAAAAAATCCTTTACTTAAAAGTACCTTTTCTTAAAAATAAAATAATACCTATTCATTTCTTTACTTGAGATAAGTAGCCTTTCTGAAAATAAGTAAAAGTTCTTAAAAATAACCTTTTCATAAAAAGAGTACCACTTCTTTAAAAAGTACCTGTTCTTAAATAAATTACTTCTTTGAAAAAAAATCATACTCTTATTGTTTTTCTTACAGAAAGAAAAAACAATAGCTTTTAATAAAAGAAGTAAATCTCATTAAAGAAAGGACCTTTTCGGGAAAACATAATACATATTCTTACAAAAAGGACCTAACAATATAATTTTTTTAAAAAAATAAATTCAATAAAAAAAAAATTCTTAAAAAACGTTTATCGTTTTACAGAAAGTATCCCTTCTTAAAGATCTATTTCGATTATAGTATTTTTCAACAGGCGCCTTAGCCGTGTTGGAACTAACTAGTACATAACATAAACCGAAAGGATTTTCGTTCCAACCCGGTGTCCCCTGACTCTTCATATAATTTTTTTCCATTTTCTGATTTTCCTCTTGCATTTTCACATCATTGGAATGCTTTCAGGTGAGATTTAATCTATATCACAGAGATGTACTTTTCACTGAGTATAGCTTTTCTGATGACCGGGCTAGCGTCAGTCGCGTTTTTGGTTAGTTTTAATTAATGGATGAGAAATTCGAACTACAACCTTAAGAAGGTAAGAAACATTTTTCCAAGTGTCCGAAAAGTAATTAGTTATTGACTAGAGTTGTTATGTTTTGCAAGGGTTGCCATTTATTTAGGTTGGCATCTCTGTACCATCAAATGGGGCGTTTTTTGGGCCCAGTGACTGAATTTTGTCTCCTATATGAATATTCAATTAAAAAAAATGTCCATTACAACCCACTACATTACAACCCATGAAGGGATTGGGGTGAGCTTCTTACTACCAGTGAGCTGTGCACTTTCTGAGAAGGTATTTTGAGAAATATTTTTATGGCTAAGTACTCGATAGAGTCGCCATCACTAAGCGGGGTGACCGTAGTCAAAGCAAGTGGAGGGTGGTTAGACCAGAAATCAAACCCACGTTCTCGCGCACAACAGCCGCGCACACTAACTATTGCACCACCAACTCCATTTTTCAAGTAATCAGTTAAAATTATGCCCTATATACCTAATGGGACCACACTAAAAATGCTTTTGCCCATAACGTATCCGCCATTTTAAGTTTTAGATTTGATAGCAACAAAATGAATTCAGCGAGCTCAATGTAATCTGCGTACGAATTTATTGAAGGAACGCATAACTTTTAGAATGTTCCGTCGCCATTTTGAAATGTTGACAGTAGACCATAAACAATATTTTAAAACAACCAGGTGTACTATACGTCATATTAAAAAAAGGATACCCGAGTCTCTATGCCAACCACCTTGGAGTAAGCCTTTTATCTATAGCATATAAGGTTCAATGAAGTACAATGTGCGAAAGACTAAATTATCGCTGACCTGTTTGAACCATGTGGCTTTAGGCTTGGAAAATCGACAACTGACTGGATTTTCATGCTGCGCCAAATTGTGGAGAAGATTTACGCAAAAAAAACTCGACACCTAGCATCTATTTGTCGACTATAAAGCGGTCTCCAATAGTCCGATACGGGAGAAACTCTACGAAGCAATGTCTGAGCTTTGTATTCCTGAAAACCCCATAGACCTTGACGAACACCAAATCCGCAGTGAAAGTCGGTAAGAATTTTACCGACCCTTTGAAACCAAGCAGGGTGTGATCTCTTTTAAATCTTAATGGAGACCATTATGAGAATAGCTGCAGTCAACATGAATAAAACCATCAGCACCAAAGGTCGCATGCTGCTCGCGTATGATGATGATATAGATATTATTACCTACACAATGCGAGAAGCTACTGCGATGTTTTCCAGAATTGAGAAGGAGTCAGCAAAAGTCGGTCTGATGGTAAATGAGGACAAGACAAAATTAATGCTTTCAACGAACAAGGCGTCTATATACCAAAGCGTGAACGTAGGAGGTCGAATTTGTATACCTCGGGTCTGCCGAAAACAAAAACAACATTTTCAACATTGAGATCAAATGGTGAATTGTGCTAGCGAATAGATGTTATTTTGAGCTAAGCAAAGACTTTAGGGGTAAAGCGCTCTCTCGAGTAACAAAAGTTCAGCTATACCAGACTGCCATACAATCTTTCTTGCTGTATGGCAGTGAATCCTGGGTCTTATCACAAGCAGACGAAACATCTCTAACGAAAACATCTCTAACGAAAACATACTCCGAAAAATGTATGGCCCTATAGTGCACAATGGCGACTATCGGCGACGCATGAACCATTGGCTGTAGGTGCTATCTTTAAGTGTTTAATATCGTGATTGCGCTAGCTAGACCATATCAGTAGAATGGATGCAGACTAACCAGAATGAAGGGTTTTCGAAACTAAGGAAGGAAGACGAAAAATAAAACGACCAAGACTCCAGTGCAGGGATCTGGTTGACGAATGCCTGCGTACACTTGGTATTACCAAGTGGAGAGATAAGGTAAAAGTTCGAACTATTTGGCAAACTATGTTCTCCCCAATGGGATGTAATGGGAAACGGTTTTTTTTTATGTTATCTTTATTTTGTAAGGTCCCAGACTGCCCCGGGTTGTTCGAGGCTGGATACGTTAGTAAGTGAGAGTCAAAAAGAAATCGTAGAATATTCCCACTAGGAATTCTGAAGTCTGATATTTCTGGTAATTATAATAATCAGCACAAGTTCATAACGTTCTTAAAGTGTCTTTTTTTATTTGTGATTCTTTCGTCTGTTGTCGTTTCCTGATTCCCCTTCCACACTTTAAGAGTTAGGCCTTTTAACCAATGGCATCCACCTGAGTCTCTAGTGCAGTTAAGTAAACATTCGTGACTGACTTGCAGGAAAAAAATATATCATATCTAACCCAATCAAGACAAATGTTTGCACATACCCCTGCCTCTTAGAAGAATAATAAAATCTAGACATTTTCGTATAAAATACCTGGCTACGTAGGCATTATACTTATATATTTTTCTATAGATTTTTTTGTTTGCGTTGCCTTAAAGGAAAAAATAAAACATTTTGTAAATCATTTTATTCTCACATGAATCCACATCTGGATCATTTAGTAAATTACGAAATACAATTGTATTGCATTTCTAACAAAACGTAGCAAAACAACGTCTTTTGCACATTGAAAGGATATTCCACTTAAATTTCTTCATAGGATAATTGTTAATTAGTTTGTTGTTTTAGTCAGTTTTTCCCCTCTTCTTTCTTGAAATTCATCTTAATTTCTACAGACGTAAAAGAGGTTTCTTTGTAGTTTTTGAGATGACAGAATATTTGAGGGGATACTAAAAACTTAATGTGATATTGTTGAACCCTTAAATGCATATTCGTACAACGTAGTGCATTTCGAATACAAAGATTGAATGAAAAATATAGAAATCAGATTACTAAAAAAAAATTACTTCAACGAATCTTTTCAAAATTAACGAACTTCTTTGAGGGACATTTATGTAGATATATTGAAAGTTGACCAAAATTAGGAATTGTTGGTCACTTTATTACCATCATACTGCGTTTTATGAATTCTCGCACGATCTCCTCACTCTCCTCCCTTAAATTGGGTGACCCTTTATATCTGGTTGTCTGACACACCCGCACTAGCACCGCACATTTAACAAGTACTATTTTAACAACAACAAAAACACTTGCGAAGATGAGCACAATCATTCGTTCTATTTATCTGTTTCATTCGTTCATCCTCTTACATCGTTATAATACTAACACAAATCTTTGAGGCTGCATATATGTATATGTATTCGTATTAGTATGAATGTGTAAGTGAATTAAACGTAAAGATTATAAATATTCCTAGTTGTTGCACTAGACAGTGGCACAAAAAGGATGATGGTGGGTGGCGTGTATAACGGCTACGAATAAAGAGGCTCAAGTGTATAAGTAATTTTACTGCTAATTAAATTGAAGATGTTAATTGTCAAATAGGGAAATTAACATAAATTCACAATCTGATACATTATATATCCTTGGGTATCATTATCTATTGTTTAGAAGCAGAGTTAAGAATTTATATAGTTATGGTTAGGATAAATTAAAACGAGCGAGAAGATAACATGTGTATCGCAGTTCAAGCTGAAAACATATAGGTTAGCATATAGATAATTTCCATCTGTTTTGATGAAATTTAGGTATTTTGATTGGACGTCAAAATCATAAAATTATGAGTGATGTGAACTATATGAACACGCTAAGTTCTAATGAAAAACGTGCATGGAAGAGATTCTCGCTCCATTCGATAATTTCCTTGCAAATCACTGAAGTGACGAATATGTCACGGTTGATAGTGCATTTTTAAGTAGGAATGGCGACATGGGCTGCAGCAGGTCTATAAAAATTCATTTTCTGCATTCGTATTTCAGACTTCATCCCACATAACAGTCCCCAGTTCAGCGATGAACAAGGCTAACAATTTCAACAAGAAATGGATACAATTGAAAAACGCTTTGAAAGAAAAAATAAAATAAAGCTGATTTGAGAATATTTCTGTTTACTTCCAGGACAAACTTATGATGCTGCAGTAAGAAGAAAATGCTCAAGTAACCATTTTTGAGGTGAAAAGGGTGTCCCAGTAAGACTGCACTTTTTAACTTTACAATAATCTTTTTTTATTGTGTTAACATCTATAAGCACGGGTAGGGCAATTTATCAAAGTGATCACATGCAAACAACACACAGTGTTAGCATTGCATACGTGGTTGTTGTACAACAATAGTCTCTGCCTGAAAATAAGTTTGATGGTATTGATGTAGCGGCAGCGAACAAACTAGCAGGTCGTCGTCGCCAAAGATTATTGAATAGTATAGAGAACTCATGGAGCGAGTTGTATGACTCAAAAGCACTGGTGACATCTAGCAAATGATTCAAAACGTATTACTCTCTTTTTGTCATAATTTGGTGCATTCATAATTTTTATGTGAAACATTGATGCCTTTTGAAATATTTATGCCCTTTGTATTTATTTATGTAATAACATTGTCGAAATGGTGCATTTATAATGAAAACAGAATTAGGCTTGCTCTTTTTCCAGACTCTCTACATGAGATCGGAAAAGAGTGCAATAAGTTCTCTATACTATTCAATACTTTTTGTCGTCGCTCTGTTTATGATAAAACAAAAACAATTATTTCAGTGATCTAAATATTGCTGTATTTATTTAAACAATATTACACCAAATGTTAAAGCAGACGTAAGAGAAAAGAAAGTGCAATTGCAAAAGAGCCTGCAGCACAAAAACTATTCTTTTTTATTTTCGAATGTAGAGTATTGAATAATAAAGAGAAGTCATGGAACGAATTGCCACGCCCATTCTTGTACCTCGCATAGAAAAGCTTGGTGGTTGCCAGGGTTGTCAATGTGATAAGTAGCAAGAAACACTTCCGATCTAAATCAAATTGGGTTATAGGCTTCATGTCATCAAACGCTAGTCGCCGATTAAGACAGGGGTAATTTTGCCACGCCCATGTAGTTCATAAGTTCTGCAGGCGAATGACCGGTTGATCGACATGATAAATCTCGTAAACCATAAACGATCTTAATGAAATTTGGAACTAGGCAATGTTTTCCGACAAATTAAAAATTAAATATTGTACCACACCCATTATAGTACCCATACCCATACAAAAGTTGAGCCGCTTTCTGGTTGGTCTACCCGATATCTCTCGTATAACACCACCGATCTTAAAAAAACTTGGTTCTGATCAATATTATATCAAAAGCTTCTGTGTAATGGTAAATGAGCAACTTTGCCATGCCCACTTTTGTACCTCACATACACGCTGAAAAATAATGGCCCCAGCAACATATTGCAGGAAACAGGTACAAGTTTGCAACCACTGTTTTCATGAATCGAAAATCGGCTGCTTTTTTGTTTCTCTGTTGTCCGTCTCGTATTTGTTTTTAGCGGTTTTCAACAGAAAACCACATTTGGGTTACAAAAACTTAAATTATATCCTATTAATCGTTGTGACTCAAACACGTTATATTGAATATCAAACACAATGTGTTTGGGCACAAGTATAACATATTTGCGACAAGCTACAAACATGTTATATTTGCATCCAAACAAGAAGAAAAAGACAGATTCTTCAGCATGTATAAATATTGGGTAGTCATTGGGCTGTTGGTCACGATAAATCCCAAAAATCACTTACGATCTAAATTAAGTTGGGTATTGAATAATATTTAGCGCAATGCCAATCTGGCCTTGAATATTGGCACTTTTGTCACCCTCATTCGTTCAACATAATGATGAATATATGTGTTTTTTTTTAATAGAACTCGGTCGCAATGGATGAGTTATGTTTAGGGTATGTTTAAGTCGGTTCACTCGACTCAAATGATTGGTTTTCAATAATTTTGCTTTAAATATATATTTTATTTTTGACCATATTTTGTGAATGGCCCAAATTTTTCACATTTATTTGGGCAGTTTTTCATACCGCCAACTTCTGCACTAAAGTTAAATACGTAACCATTTCCTTACCACTGTCTGTGTTTCAGTTGCACAATTTCAGTACTCTTCCTCGTATTTGCTATAGTCATTACCAATATATGTATACTACAATAAATGTTGTATTTGTTTTTCACATTTGATGCGCTTTTCTATTAAATTTTTTGAATACTATATCGAATTGCAGAAAATGACAGAATACCATTTGGTCAATGTAAATTAAATGTAAAGTACAATGTTGTATTTGTTTACGTTCTGCTACTCTACATCACAACATGCAAAACATATAAACTAGGATGACCACAAAAGAGAATTATATTACCACATAGTAAACTAATACACTTACCCACCCACATACACATATGCGCATACTTGTCTAAATGTAATTGCCACAGTAGTTGTGAGTGAGAGTGAGAGCTGTGTCAGTTTTGTACTGTCAAATATAAAACGTAATACGATTACCAAACTGTACATTGAACTTATGTATTTATTATTGTCAGTCTTATTGTGGTTGCAGGAACTACAGTCACATAAATGTCTACAGTACACGGTCAGAAAAAAAAGTTTAATATGTGATATTCTGTTGAAAGTTCCAGCAAAATTTGGATTACTAATGCAATTGCCAAATGCGAGTAAAAGTGATTGGTATCTAATTGTATATTATTGCATACTTCTGATTGGCATCCATAAGATTTTAACAAATGAGAAATTACAAATCGAGGTATCGAGAAACCCATCATTCTTTTCCCAGTAACCTTTAAGATATCCAGCATAAATTTTAATGCAACTTAAACATGAACTACATTCGATTATATATCGAATTTCGATATTTTTCAAACACTTGTATAGTGGATACTTCTCAATTGAGATGAGTTTCCGTTTGCATTTGGTTTGATGAATTTTTCAAAAACAGCATTCCAAACAACCGCTGATGAAGATCTGTAATAGCTATATGATTTTCCAGGAATCATGAGGATGTATTTTCCCAATCTTCTTTTTTAAAAATACTAAATCTGTATTAGTAGAGATATTGAGTGATCTTGAATAATGGAGCTTGAATAATGAAATAGAAAAGAACCAATAAAAAATCGAATACACAATCAACACCCCCTATGTCCTATTTATGTTAAAGTTTATTTTTGATTAATATCCTTTAAATGAAGTAGTATAATCAAATTTTAATTTTATATTAAAATTATGTTTATGTAGATTATATTTCCCTCGATAATTGATAAAGAACTGTTTAGAATTTAAATACACTCCTTCCTGTTCTCTTATCTAAAAGCACTAAAAATCCCATATTCAGCAGCCTGTATCTTTTGGAATTTGTAACCGATTGCAGAATTTTAAAATGCCACTGGAAGCTAGACATCTTGAGATATGAAAAATCATGACAATGGTGGTATATTAACGAAAGAATTTTTTTGAGCAAATTATAAAAAAAAGTCCAAAAAGTCGTTCACTTATTTTATTATTTATTATTATTTTTATTTTTAAAGCAAGCGATGTTTTTTTGTAGGGAGCGTTTGTTTATTATAATTTATTACATCTTAATCATTTTACGAGTCAAAATGGCAAAACAAACAATTTAAAATCTATCGGAAAAAAACTAAATTGATGTTTAACGTTCTGAAGGATATTCTAACCGCGCAATAGCTAAACAAATTGGACGGATCCCAACAGTTGTCGACAATTACATCAAACACCCCGAGGGGTATGGAAAAAGTTTTAAAGGAAGGGTTTCATTGTCTTTATCTATGAATGGCTTCTAATTCTGTCTTATCCTTGTCAAAAATAACAGCTCAAACTGGAGTCAAAGCGAGCAAGTCATCAGTACGCAGAGTAATTAAGAGCTGTGAGTATCTTAAATACCTTAAATTACAAAAAAGCCGCCACTTAATGCTCCTCGTAAGGAAAAGCGGCTTCAATTCGCAAGAGACTACATGGTATGGGATGTGCAGCCAATAGGTCATGTAAATGACTGAAGAACCGTTGTATTTACGGATTAGCAGAAGTTTAATTTGGATGAGCCTGATGGCTAAAGCTATTATTTCCATGATCTGCGCAAACAAAATCGTTTTTTGAACCGACATCACAGCCGAGAGGGCGGCATTATGGGGTTGGGTGCTATTACGTACTATGGCACCATCGATCTTGAATTGCAAAGTGCAAAAATGACTGGTGCAAGCTATAAAACGTTATTTGAATCGGCTTTTCCGAAGTTCAGTGAACTATCGTGTGCCATATCTTGGATATCGCAACAGGATAATGCCCCTATACACAATGCCGGAGTAGTAAAGGAGTTCATTGCAAGCCATAATTTTAATATTCTTGACTGGCCGCCCTATTCGCCAGATCTAAACATTATGGAAAATGTCTGTGGTTGGTCATCTTGTAAGGTCTATGAAGGACGTAGACAATTTGATGACAATTAGTCACAAATTCAGGCCATTAAGTATGTTTGGAATCAAATTCCGTTGGATTACATAAATTCGCTTTATCTATCAATGAAACCCCGTATATTTGAAGTTATTAAAAACTACGGGGGTTGTACGTATTACTAATAGTTCTTAAATAAAGTAAAATAAAATTAAAAAACAAGAAAAACTGTTTTTCATTAAAATTAGTTAAAGTACCTTCATTCAAGTGAACCCAAAATATAGCACATTTTTCAACTTTTTTTTTATAAATTTCTCAAAAAAAAGTTCTTTAGTTAAGAAACCACTATTGTCATGATTTTTTTATGTTTCAAGATGTCTTGATTCCATTTCCATTTTAAAATTCTGCAATCGATTAGAAATGGCAAAAGATACAGGCTGCTGAATATGGAATTTTTAGTGCCTTTAAATAAGTGAACCGGGGTGTAGAAACTTAATAATTTGGGGTCATTCCCACATTTGTATTCAATTTATTAAAATTTGAAAATATATACCATGACAAACTTTTCAAAAAAAAGTTTAGGAAAAATGTTGTTTGGAATAAAAATTTCGGAAAATAAATGCAACTGAAAAATAAATTAATTTCAGAATCCCTTATAACGCCAATATTCGAAAAATATCGCAACACACAAGCACACAAGTTAAAACTATAAAAATGCTTATGACTCCTAAACAAACAAAGTGAAAACAAAAATATTGAAATAATCATAACTCTTAAACGGTGCATCTAATCGCAAAAGGACGTTATTTTGTGAATACCTTTAAAAAAAAGTATATAAATTCTCAGAACTCCTAAACGGTGTGTCTAATTGGAGACCCGGCGTTATTTCGTCGTCACAAGAATAAATTATAAAAACGCTCACAACTTCTAAGCGGTGGGTCGGATTGCAAAAAAGACGATGTTTCTTGACCACCGGTAAAACATATTAAAATGCTCATAACTCTTAAACCGTGTACCTACTCGCAAAATAGACGTTATTTCGGGAATACCTGTAAAAAAATGCTTAAATCCTCATAACTCCTAAACAGTGCGTCTAATTGCAAAAAGACGGTGATTTGTGGCCACTGGTTGGTTGGTTGGTTCACGTGGTTCCTAAAGATGCTTTTTAGCATCAACTTGAGTCTTCAGTCACCGTTTTGCATACCACAATACTCCGGACAGTCTAATGTACAGTGTCTGTATCGAACCTGTTAATCGGATATACCTCATTAGATCCCCTAGATATATCTCGTGTATCTCAGTGAGGTTGTGTAGGAAGGGACGACTCATTAGAGCCGGACAACTGCAGAAGAGATGTTCCACCGTCTCCTCCTCTCTGCGTCTCCGCAGGCACGGCAGTAGTCATTATATGGAAGACTCAGCCGTCTTGCGTGATTACCGTTTAGCCAGTGCCCGGTCAGTAACGCAATTAGCCTTGATATGTTGGCTACGCAACCCAATTAGCCTTGATATTTTGGCTAATTAGGGAGTTAATCCGGTGTTTGTTATATTCTGGCCATGTGTTTCTGGATATGCGGCACGTTTCCATCCTATCCCATCTAGCCTTTGCTCGTTCAAGGTAATGCAGGAAAATACCTCTTTAACAAACCCTATAGGCCTTGCGACTGACACCATATGGAGTTCGGTGGAAGAACATCCTGCCTTGGCTAGTCTGTCTGCCCTTTCGTTCTCTAGGAGACCGTTGTGGCCTGGTATCCAAGTAAGAACCACTCTGATTAGTCGACCTAGCTCGAAACGTTTTTCCCTACATTCACTAATGAGTTTAAATGCAGTGTTGTTAGATTTAAGTGTTAGGAGAGCCGTCTGGCTATCTACAAATATTCCAATGCACTCTATTCTCCGTTGTAGTATAAGTTCGGCGCAGGCTTCCTTGATGGCCAGTACCTCCGCTTGGAAAGCGATGCACTTGTCTGGGAATTTGAGTGATAAATTGAGGCTTGCCTCTTCGGAAAAGACACCCGAGCCGGTTCCGCATTTCATTTTGGATCCGTCCATAAACACTTTGGTGTGAAACTTGTCCGTGGTTCACCTTTATTCGACTCTATTCTTCTGGGAAACTTGACATCGAATAGGTTATCGAACGTCAATGAGGGGGTGCAGGAATCGGTGGTTATATAGAGTTCTCTTGGGGTTGTCTGTAGTATTCTCGCGTGTGCATATGCATTGCTCTTCCAGATTCCAAGAGCATTCAGGCCGTTCTAGCTGCTATGTGAAGGTCAATTGGTATAATATGAAGCATTGCATTAAGGAGCACCGGGAAAAATATTAAAATACTCACAAAGGACATTATTTCAGGATAACCGGTAAAAAAATATAAACGCCTTTTTCACACCACAAGTTTTCAAGGTCTGATACATTTGTAAAATGGTTGGATTTCGTTGGAATAGTCGATAGTTCAGGCAATCATACTCATTAATTATTAAAGGGTTTCTCAACAGAGCCGCTACAAAAGGAAATCGATAGGGACAGCAAACGACGCCAAATTTTTCCCCGCTCTTTTGACATTTCTCTTCAGTAAGGTTTGCCATTTCATCATGGAAAGATATACGAGCTAACAACGAGTCGAAATTATTAAAATTTACTACCAAAATTTGGAGTCAGTGGCCTCAACTTTAACAGCGCTACGTCATCGGAAAATCATTTTCAGCGATGAGGCTCATTTCTGGCTGAATGGCTTCGTCTATAAGC
This sequence comes from Phaonia tiefii, assembly GCA_963931995.1. Classification (NCBI taxonomy): domain Eukaryota; kingdom Metazoa; phylum Arthropoda; class Insecta; order Diptera; family Muscidae; genus Phaonia; species Phaonia tiefii. The sequence continues at coordinate 319,665,235 of OZ008367.1, read as the reverse complement.
AAAATATGTGTTATTGGTCAGACAGCAATCCACACGTAATCCATGAGTCATCATTGCATCCCGAAAAAAATACGGTTTGGTGCGGTTTATGGGCCGGCGGCGTAATTGGGCCGTACTTCTTCCGTGATTATCAAGATCGGCACATTACTGTGAATGCGAATCGCTACCGTTCAATGATAACCGAATATTTTTGGCCCCAATTGGATAATATGGACTTGGAGGACATGAGGTTCCAACAGGACGGTGCCACATGCCACAAAGCGAATGCCACAATCAATTTATTTGAAACCAAGTTTGGTGAACGTCTTATCTCACGAAGTGGCCCAGTAGATTGGCCGCCTCGGTCGTGCGATTTGACGCCGTTAGATTTTTTCCTGTGGGGCTACGTCAAGTTTATGGTCTATGCCAACAAGGCAGCGACGACTGATGAACTTCGTACGAATATCGAACGTGAAATTGCAGCAGTATCGGCCGATTTATGCTTGAAAATGGTTGAAAATTGGGTTCGGCGTCTGGACTTCTGCAAGCGTGCCCGTGGTGGCTATGCAAAAGAAATCGAGTTCCATACATAATGGCATCGAACGTACTTTCACAGGAATAAAGAATTTCATTCGTATCTAAAACCGGTTTTGTTTTATTTAAAAAAAACTTTTGTAGCGCTCTTATTGAAAACCTCGTTAGTTCCAAACTCCGTGCCATTTCATCATCAGACTGTGCGTGAGTTGGTATGGGCCTGAGTTGGTATCATTAGCAAGATAATCAATCGTATATATACTAACCGAATTGGTATCGATCGAAAATCCATTAGCACCAACTCAACTTGAAAGTAAATTTGAAAAAGACTTCGAGAAATCCATGTTCTCTATAACACACACTTGCATTTCGGTGTGACATACTTTTTCGAATAACCGGTCTAGTTTCAGTTATATTTGAGTTTTGCAAAATTAGATTATTTTCGTTAGTCACTAATGATAATGTATTAGAAGTTAATTTTACAAGCTTTCAAGGTCTGGTACATGTTTATATGTGAAAATTGGTTGGGGTTTGATGGAGTTATCGATAGTTTAGGAAAATACACTCACTAGCATAACTAGTTTCGATCTTTGTGGCAAAAAGCACGATTTTGTGAACCCTACGCCGAGCCTCTTATTACGAAGTAGTGGCGTTATCGGAAAAATAAAGCGAAAATAAAGTCATCCTAGTGTTAGAGTCATGAATATACAAAAAATCATTTTGAACACAAACTTAGCACGTACCTACGCGTTGATTCATATACATATTTGTATTTAAGTCCTGTTTCTCTAACCAATGACGTATGAGTTTTAGTTTATTACTGTATTTTCCAGTCATCGCAAAAACAAGTTAATGGATAAATTGAGATAATTAAAAATATTTTCACTTATTTTTTTCATCACATTTTATAGCAGTTTGCCCATTAATTATACATTCGCTGGAATTTATAAAGATTACAGAACAAAGAGAGTTAAGAAACATATAACAATAATTTTATTCCCACCATGAATGTCCATTTGTAATTCGACATCTGTTGCGGTACAAGTTTTTTTTCCACAAAACCAATCTACACGAACTGGCCATATCCACATATGACAAGTTGTGTGATAATCAATCAACTTCAGATGAAATATTGTGTTATTTTTACAACGATAGTTGCATATAATCCTTTCACATCCTCTGTGAATATTCCTATACGGCTACAAAAGTACCAATGTAATCAAGGTGCTCACATGTATACAAGATTGTAGGGATAACTACTCATAAATAACTTGTAAAACAACGCCATCGAACATGGAGCAACAACTGACAATACACGTAATATAGAATGTATGTTGACATATCAACATTTCAGACAACATCATTACCACACAACACGTATGTATATTGTTTCCATATCTTATGTCATTCACAAATTGGCTGGAAGGTTGTCATTCATAAAATCAGAATAGCTCCTTGAAGTAATATGATGTATGTATATTTCATTTAGTTTACAGATAGAGTAGATATTGATTGTAAACCAACTTAATAATACGCATAAATATGAAGAGATTGAAGGCTATTAGAGAAGCCTTGGAACGACTAAAGCAACCTTGGAACGACTAGGGTTCAGTAGTAAGACACTGACATTTAGAGCTTCAAATACCTTCCACAAAAATCGCCAATGATGAAAAGTTGATTTAACTTCGTCTGAGGATTATTATGCTACCCATATATGCCTACTTTACAATATGAATACAAAGGGCAATAATTACCACAAATATTCATGAGTTCGGTGCAAAGACACGCCTAGCTCTCGAATGTCTTTTTTTCGAAAAACTATTGCGAATGTTACAGACATTCATCACCAGTACATAAGATTCAGTCGGGTGAACTGACTTAATCATACCCTCACCCTAAGTCATCCATTGCGTGGGAGTTCTGTTAAAAACGCTCATACTCAAAGGTGACCATACTCATTAACAGATTGACATTGCACTAAATATTATTGAATAACCCAATCAGTTAGTTTGCTCCCAATATTTATATATCGAGTCGGCAAACCGCAAATAAAAAACAAAAAAAAATAAACAAATGGTTTCCCATTACATCCCATGAAAGGACCGGGGAGAGCTTCTCACAATCACTGAGCTTGTGCGGTTTCCAGTTTTCACTCACTGATTGGGACCTACAGTTTTACACCGATTCCGAACGGTAATTTGAGAAGCTTTTTCATGGCTAGATACTCGATAGTGTCGCCGTCACTATGCGAGGTGACCGCCGCCGAAAAAAATTTTAAGGTGGTCAGAGCTGGTTTCGAACCCAGGATCTCATGTACAAGAGCCGCGCACACTAACCATTGCACCACCGGACGGCCACACAATAGTCAGTTATTAATTACACAGTAGCTTTTAGCAAAATTTTGCTTAGTACCGAATTTTATTAAGATCGGTTGTAGTTTACGAGAGTTATCGTGTCGATCAACCTGTCATCCGCCCAACTTTTATATGGGAGGTACCAGAATGGGAGTGGCAAAACAGCTCATTTTCTATAGAAGAGTTTTATTTGACTAAATATTGACTAGTACAAACTTTCATAAAGATTGATTGGGTTTTGTGGGACTTCTCGTGCCGAACAACCAGACGCCCAAACAACTTTTGTATGGGAGGTACCACAATGGGCGTGGCAAAATCGCCCCTGTTATAATCGGTGATTGGCGTTTGAATTGCATTAAGGACGGAAGTGTTGCACGCGATTTATTGCATTGACAACCCTGACGAACACCCTGTTTTGTATGGGAGGTACCAGAATGGGTGTGACAATCTCGTCCATTTCCTCCAGTTAAGTAGGCATTTACAGATTATTAACCTGTATATGAGATGAAGCTAATCACATCTACCAGAAGAAAGGTTTGAAAGAAATATGATTTTGTGCTAAATGTATCGATTTGTATGGGAGGTACCAGAAGGGGCGTGGTCAAAACGCCCATTTTCAATTCCCAACTCAATATTGGCAAATAATAGTCATTGAGAAAATTTCATTATGATCTATAATGACCAACCAGCCAGCCTAGCCAGCCAGCCAGATATACATACAGACAGACAGACGGACATGGCTCAGTCGTCTTAAAAAGTCCTAAAACGAATTTCGTCCAAAGATACTAAGGGTCTAACATGGCTCCTTCTAGGTGTTAACTTTTTTACGTATTAAATGATAAATAAATTTTAATTTCCCTATAAAATGTATTCCAATTTTAGTCACTTTGAGACTTCTAAGTGACGTTTCGGTCATTTGTAGTTTTGTCATGATCTGTTAAATTTATTTCGTTGCATTCAGTAATGTTTGCAATTTCATCATGATGAGATATACCCAAGAACAACGTTTACAAATTATTCAATTTATATATCAAAATAATCGTTCTCCAATTGCAACTTTTCGTATGTTTTTGCTATTTTATGATCGTACTAATCGTCCACTTGTGCTCGCTATTCCTCGAATTGTTGAAAATTACGAGCGTACATTTTCTTCACATAAAGATCAAGTGCCAAAAGACAAAGAAATGAAAATATTGCTGCCGTTCAGGCAAGTATTGCTGAAGACCGCATTTTCCCGATTCCAAGACGTTGATAACAATTGGGACTGTCTTAAAACATAACCTGGCGGATTTGGGCTTGCATTAAATTTGTATAAACTTTTTATCACTGAAGAACTGAAGCCGTTGGACTACCGCAATCGTCATGAATTTGCTAATTTTTTCTTGGAACAATTTAAAAATAAAAACGACTTTTTACAGAAAATCATCTTCTCCGAAGAGGCTCACTTTCATCTGAGTGGTGCGGTAAATAAAGAAACCTGTCGATTCTGGTGCGACGAAAATCCACAAATTATTCATGAACAACAATTACATTCACCTAAATTGACGGTTTTTGGTCTGTTTTAATCATCGGTCCATACTTATTTCGAAATGAAGCTAGTAACACCATTCCTGTCAATGCAGAGCGGTATAGATCGATGATAATCAACTTTTTATGGCCGAAATTGCAAGAAGTTGATCTTGACGATATGTGGTTCCAACAGGACGGGGTACGTTCCACACAGCACGTGCAACAACCGAATTATTGCAAGAAAAGTTTGGAAATTCGATAAATTGTGACATTGAATGGCCTCTAATGAGTTGTGATTTAACACCATTAGACTCCTTCTGGTGGGTTTATTTGCAGTCATTGGTTTTTAGCAATAAACCAGACTCTCTTCAAGCTTTACAAGTCAATATTGAACGTGCTGTTCATGACACATTACTTGATTTAGTAGAAAAAGTACTCGAAAATTGAATTCACCGAATTCGTTCCTGCAAAACAAGAAATGATGAATTTCATGTAAAAATCGAGATGCATTGAACCCGACCCCCTCAGATATCGATGAAATTTTGTTCATAGCTAAATTTGATCAATACAAACAAACCCTCATTTTTATAAATGACTGTTTTGCGATTTTTTGGGCGTGGCACAGTGGGAAAGTTTTCGAAAAAACGCGAAAATGGTAGAAAAGAGCTCCATTTGAACTACAATAACTCAGAATCGGCTGAACCGATTTCCATGATCTTGGTATCATTCAAAAGATATTTTAACAGGCTTTATGACGGATAAGCCTTTCTAAAACAAATTATACACTGTAAAAAAACCCTTGATCTTTTTGGTTTTTTCGTTAGTTAAAATTTTTTACAGTGTATTTTAAAAAAAAATTGAGGTGGTGGGGTTCAAAATTTCAGTTTTATCTCGATTTTTAAATGAAATTCATCATGTGGAGGGCATTTGAAGGACGTTTTATTCAGAACTTAATTGTGAATGTCCTTAACAATTAGTGTGTTTTTTTTTTTTAAGAAATCACATCACTCAAAAATCACAAACAACCAAAAATCGTCTAAAGTATTAACTGGTATTATTTTGCTCTTCGGTGAGAGTTTTACAAGAGTCATTTCAAAGTTCAGTTTAAATTCTCGTGGAAAACTTTCGAACTACATTTAATTTAAGTGAGAAACACTGATGGTGAAACTGACCGTCAATATGTTCGATTAAGGGCAAGCAGCATATAAGCAATTTGAATTTTTTTTGTGTTTCACTAATATTCAAAAATCTAATAAAAAAACCAAACTTCACTAATTAAATTTCTAAAATATTGCAACGATTTAAAGAATTTTTAAAGAAAACGTTTACTAAACAGTAATAATAAAATAGAATGTGCAAATACTTCTAGTACCGAGTACTACTGTCTAAGTCTCACTGGGTTTTGTTGGAAAACCCTATAAAATTTCTATGACAAATAGCCACATAAGGTATGAAATATTTATACGTACTTATAGATATTTCATCGATGTAATAAAATCAGAAAACAAAATTATAACAGCAGACATAGAAAACAGCTGTATAACAATGCTCTGAATATCCGCATGATGACGAAGAAATACACAAATATAAATATTTTTCATATTCCCTCGAAGTTGCCAATCTTCAGGTACTACCACCTGTCTGTCTGATTGGTTGAGCACCTTATTTTCCCTTATGTCTCAGTGCCAAAGGTTTTGAGGGTACTTACATTCAGATGAAAAACAAAAGCAGTAATTAAGGTTGCACAGTGATTGATGGCTGTCCGGTAAAAAATTTTGTTAACTACAAAAAAATCAATGAGTGTTCGAACTCACGAGCGATGTGCTAACACCTTTTTGTTACACGGTACCTGTTCGATTTCAATGAACACATTAGTTACTTTCCTATAGCATTTTCTTTTACTTACATCTGCTCTAACATTAGATGAAATATTGTTAAAATAAATAAAGCAATATTTATCTCACTGTAATAATTGTTTTTGTTTTGCCATAAACAGATTCACGACAACAAGTATTGAAGAGCATCATGGTACAACCAAATGGTAGAAGCACTACCCCAGCTGATTTGAATTTTTTCTGGAGTGAGTTTTTCTCTAATGCCAAAGTTTGTTTACTTTTGTTTATATACAACCACTGTTCGCCTACAGTTGCTGTTTTTGAAGAGTTTTCTCCGTAAAAATCACATGGAAACGTATTAATTTTCATACTTAAACACTCTCAAAATATCAAATAAAATACACGCATTTTGTAAATGGCACCTTTTCCAATTTTGTATTCATTTTCATTATTTTTCAATCAGCTGAGTTGACACAATACTGGCACTGAGCCAAATCAAAATGCCTGTTGTTTTCGGCTTGTTGTATTTGTTGTCGTACTGCATCTATCATTATAATTCTAGTATAGAGAACTCATTGCACTCCTAAAGAGCATAAACGAGTCTTATTCTCTTTATAGAATATTTGAATATAAATGCACCATTTCGGCAATTACATAAAACAATACAAAAAGCATAAATGTTTCAAAAAGCCTCAATATTTATATGCTATACTATACTATTAAATACTCTTAGGCGCCAACAATCTGCCTCTTTGTTCGCTGCCGCTACATTAATGCCATCACACTTATTTTCAGGCAGAGCCTATTGTTGTACAACAACCACGTATGTGATGGTAACCCTGTGTGTTGTTTGCATGAGTTCACTTCGATATATTGCCCTACCCGTGGCTATAGATGTTAACACATCAACAATATATTAAAAAGACATCAAGTATAAGAAAATTAAGGGATTTATGAAGATAAGTCAGCAAGGTTTTAAATTTTTCGCCTTAAAAATCTGCAATTTATTAAAATTAATTCAAGCTCACGACAATTTGAATATAATGCTTATAAATTAGCGCAAATAAATTTCCCAATGATAACCAGTGATGTATTTATAACGGGTTTTCAATAAGACCGCTACAAAAGTTTTTTTAAATAAAACAAAACCGATTTTAGATACCAATGAAATTCTTTATCCCTGTGAAAGTACGTTCGATGCCATTATGTATGGAACTCGATTTCTTTTCCATGGCCACCACGGCACGCTTGCAGAAGTCCAGACGCTGAACACAATTTTCGACGGTTTTTAAGCATAAATCGGTCGATACTGCTGCAATTTCACGTTCGATATTCGTACGAAGTTTATCAATCGTCGCAGGCTTGTTGGCATAGACCATAGACTTGACGTAGCCATACAGGAAATAATCTAACGGCGTCAAATCGCACGACCAAGGCGGCCAATCGACTGGGCCATTTCGTGAGATAACACGCTCACCAAACTTGGTTTCCAATAAATTGACGCCGGCCCATAAACCGCACCAAACCGTAATTTTTTCGGGATGCAATGATGACTCATGGATTACGTGTGGATTGCTGTCTGACCAATAACGCATATTTTGCTTATTGACAAAGCCATTCAGCCAGAAATGAGCCTCATCATAATTTGGACGTAGCGCTCTTAAAGTTGAGGCCACTGACTCCAAATTTCGGTAGTAAATTTTAATAATTTCGACTCGTTGTTGGCTCGTATATCTTTCCATGATGAAATGGCAAACCTTACTGAAGAGAAATGTCAAAAGAGCGGGAAAAAATATGGCGTCGTTTGCTGTCCCTATCGATTTACTTTTGTAGCGTCTCTGTTGAAAAACTCTTTACTAGAAGTGTATACTGTTCGAAAAGAACACATCGCATTTAAGCAAAATTAATTTGACAGCACTTTTGTCGAGTGCCAACTCTAGGAGTTGGAAAATATAAATATTGGACATTTACCCGAATGTATTTGTTTCTTTATATGTCACTTTAGATGTGTCAAAGCTTCTGGCCTAGAGCATACATTTTTGCCTACAAATCGATAGAACTTGAGTTGAAACCTCAGAGAAGGCACAAAATTAAAATATTTTTTAATTATTTCTCGTTCTAATTACTCTATTTTTTAACATAACTCATTTACCAGCAATGTTAATAAAATCAGTGAAATATAGTTAACATAAAATTGAAAAGATATGCAACTTAACTAGGAATCAAACCAAAATCTCGCGGTTGTTAGTTGCATGTGCTACCCATCATGCCACCTTTGAATTTCGAACGGCGAGATAATACTTGAGTACAGTAAAATTTGAGTCTGTCTCAGGGAACGCTGAAAATCTTGAAACTAAAAAATGTTAACAAGTTAACATTTTCATTTATTTTACTTTTTTTTGAAACTCGACAACTCTGCTATTCACTGCTCGACTTTTAGGGGAAAATTATGCACTCTGACGTACACAATTTTCATTTGTATGGGGAAACGCGTACACTGGACGAAAATAACAGGGCTATTATTTAATTATTCCTGCAATTGTCTTAACGGTACAATACGAAACTTATTTAAATATCCCATTTAAGAAATAATTCTATAAATTATAAAACCAAATGACCAAAATATTGTGAGAAACAACTCATTCTCATTGTGCTTCTTGTTCGATTTTCAATCAGGTTAGTGCGTAATCCAGTACTTGAGAATCCATATACAATAAAATAGAGACATCGAAACATTTCTTATCCGCGTCTCGGTTATAGAAATTTCTGTCCCATTTGCTATTATTGAAGGATTTAAATCGTTCATTTAAATAAGCATATTTAAACATGCACTGGATTCTGAACATTTTTAATTCCATTTAAATGTGATTTCGTTATTTGCATACCATTTTATCGATATTTAAATATTCTCACACACAGGATTAAACAAATTCATCCGCATTTCGTATTACCAACCGAAAGCGCATTATCCTCTTGGGAGAGCACACACAGTTTAATGATTTTTTTTTTGTTGGACAAGGGGATTTTATTAATTTTCAAAATTGTTTGTAAAATATTATATGTTATATTGCCATGTTTTTGTTGCTATTTGAAAATGGGGTTTAGAGCTCTCAAAGGACCTCTTTGAATAGAAATTCATTTCAACCGTTGGCTTTTATTAGTTTTTCACTCAACTTTAAATTTGAAAATATTTGTATATTTGGTGGTTTTGCGTGCAAACGCTGACACGAATCGAATTAATTTTTTGGGATTATTAAAACCAAAGCGTGGTGTGGTCCTCAATAGTGATTGTAGATACAGGGTGAACATTAGGGCGATATTTCTAATTTTGTTTACTTTCAAAATTCAAACAACTGCAGGCGTAACAAAGACCACCCTAACTAAAAAAGAGCCATAACTCAGAATTTCCAGAATTATATCCTTAAAAACAATAACCAAGGAATATTCTATCCCTTTCGTCCAGTATGCATATATGTATATTGTTGAGAGTTTACATACATATATTTTCCTACCAAATCTAGGAAGGATATTGCCTCTACTGAAGATTTTTTTATTTTGAGTTTTATAGTTAAGGTGAATACAACTAAACAAGCCATAGCAATACACTCCCCAAGAACGCGGAATAATCGTGTCTATTTCTTTGCGTAAAAAATTGGTCTGTGGTGTTGGCGCAGCGTGAATACCGTCGCCGATTCCCCGGCCGGCCGACACCGACTACGCAAACACTGCGCCGTTTGGCCACTAACCTTGAAGAGTATGGCACCACACGAGACGTTGCCAGGAGTGGCCGGCCCCAGAGCGCCCGTTCTGCCGAGAATATCGCCGCTGTTGCCGAGGATGTCGAGCTGTCGCCAGAAACATCGACCAGACGCCGTGCCTGGAAATTAGCCATCAGCCAGTCGTCCCTATGGCGAATTTTGGTCAAAGACATGCGCATGTTCCCATACAAAGTCCAGTCCGTGCATCAGGTGCTGCCTGTCGACCAACAAACGCGTGTAACCTACGCCCAAGCCATCCTCAATCTCGTGGACGAAGTGGACGATTTTTCCACCAAAATCATAATGAACGATGAGGCTCATTTCCACCTCAGCGGGTACGTGAACAAGCAATACTATCGCTTCTGGTGCACTGAAAATCCACGAGTGATGCACGAGGGGCCATTACACTCGCTCAAAGTGACTGCATTGTGCGCTGTTCACGATGGAGGAGTCATCGGGCCATTTTTTGGGAACGCCGCTGGTCAAACGACAACAGTGGAAGGTGGGCTCTATAGGGCCATGTTAACCCTGTTTTTTCTGCTGCAATTCGACGAATTAGGACTGGAGGACATGTGGTTCCAACAGAACGGAGCAAGGGCACACACTCCGCGAGCTACAACCGATATTCTGAAGGCGGCGTTCCCCGGGCGCCTCATCTTTCGTTTTGGCGATTTGCAGTGGCCCGCAAGATCGCCCGATTTAACCGTTCCGGACTTTTTTGTGGGGTTTTTTGAAGTCCCGTGTTGACGTGAACAAGCCCGAGACCCTGGAAGCCCTCAAGGTCAACATTCGACACGAGTGCGAGAATCTGTCGCCCGAAGTTCTCGCCTAAGTGATGAAAAATGCCATTAAACGAGCCCGTATGGTAATCAATTGTGATGGCGCCCATTTTACCGATATCATCTTCTCAACTTAACCAATAAAATTCTAAAGGTTCAGATAAACGTAATCAAAAAACAGAATCGAAGTTTTTCACTTAGAAAAAAAATGAGAGCCAAACAACATCGGATGACTTCTTTTGAAACACCTTGTATTTTAGCAGGTCATCAATTTTAGTCACAATTTTTCCATGCTGTTTACACATTTTGATGGCTTTGGTTACAAAGTGATATGGCTTTGTTTTTGATCTTGCCTCAATAAAATTTAAGTAGTTTTTAAAAAAGGCGATCCGGGCATATGTACAAACAATCGTCGAATGAGCCTTTTATTCATCACATATAAGGACTTCTCGAGGGTAATGTGTCTAAGACTAAAACCGTTTCTTGCAGACCTTATCGGACTTATCAGTGTGGCCGGAGGCCTGGAAAGACCACTATCGACCAGATATTTACATTTCGACAAATCTTTGAGCTCATAAGGAAATTATACGGCTGCCTTCGATAGCCCGATATGGGGGAAACTGTATCGAGCTATGTCAGAGCTTGGTATTCCTGCTCAGCTGACACGCCTTTGTAGAATGATACTGGCCGATACAAAATCCTCAGTAAAGATTGCTAAAGATCTCACCGAATTATTTATTATGAGGTCATTCGCAGAGGAGAGAATCTGAGAAATTTAATCTTAAAGAAGGAAGAATGAGGCCCGTAAATTCTACCAAAAAGTTCAAAGCCAAACTATCGCAAATGGATCAGGTTGCCCTGTTGATAAGGATGGGAATCTTGCCACGGATGTGCAGAGTATGGAGGGATCAATTCTCTGCTTTCCTTATCCCAGGGGACTTCAATATACATTAGGGTGTTGAAGGCACTTTCTTGCCAACCCAACAGTTTTACACCGGTTCTGAACGGTATTTTAAGATGCTTTTTCATGGCTAAATACTCGACAGTGTCGGCATCACTAAGCGACAAGGTGAGCGTAAATATAAGGTGGTCAGTGCAGGGCCGGAACCCGCAATAGCATGTACAAGATAGCATGTACATTGTACCACCGACGGCCACTATTTTATTAAAAGGTTTTCCCATTACATCCCATGAAGGGATAGGGGAGAGAGATTCTCACAATTACTGAGCTGTGTACTTTCCAGTTTTCCCTCACTGATTGAGACCTACAGTTTTACACCGGCTCCGAACGGTTTCTTGGGATGCTATTTCATGGCTTATTTCTCGATAGTATTGGCTGTCGTCGAAAGAAGTGTAAGGTGGTCAGAGCAGGGATCGAACCCACGATCTCTCGCACAACAGCCACGCACACTACCGTTGCACCACCGACGACTGTTTTATTATTTCATTTATTTTTCCCGTATGAATGTTGAATCAGGCTACTATAAGATGCCTGCAAGTTACTATACTATTTACACTTGTGATGGACCACAGAACAATATTTTGACAGTGTAAATAAATATTATGCCAATATCTTGCAAATAAGTGTTGCAATGATGGGGACATGTGTAATTTTATGCCCAGAAAAATGTACATTTTAATTGAACCATTTGGCCTTAAGGAATTGCCCAAGGTATTTTTATTCAAGTATAAGATGATGTGGTACACATATTAATATTCACGTTTAAAAAATCTCTAGGGATATTAATTTGCCTGGCAACCTTCGTTCGAATCCTGTGTAGAAATAATTTACATTAAAGCTACTATGTAATCCCGTATCACCGATGACATTGTTGTCGACATTTTGCCCTGAGAAATATGAACTTGTGGTAGACAAAGTGTCAGTTTTAAGTTTAAATAAATTATATTTATGTAAAAGACGTTCAGAACTTTTAAGTAAGCCTACTACATAAGAACTCAATTGTTTATATTAAATTAATAGGACGACTATATGCTGTCAGCAGTAGAAAGCTTGTTGCATTACATCAACCCTAACCATCATTAAATTTCAGGAAACATTCAGGTGTAATATTACGGAGGTTGCTAGTGGCATAAAATTCTCCCTTTAAGATGCGAATTTGCATTCCTTGCTTCATAACACAGTGCAACATGAAAAAATATAACCATGCGGCTACCTAAACGCTACTTAAGCGGTACCAAAACTGTGTTAAGAATCTTTCCTAGGAGGTTCATATGTTCTAGAAAGTTGTTTATTGAGATCTTAGGTACATTCCAGTAGTTGATTGTTTGCTTGAATTTTAAGGTTTACTACCTATGGACCTGAACATGGGGAAAAGGTAAAAAACACGATTTTTTTAAAGTTTTTTGCGATTTTGACCTTGAAGATGAAGTTTTTTTGATTTTATATGTTCACAATTTTTGTTGAACCACAACTTGAGCTACAACTTTCCCTCAGAGAGTAAATCAAAATTCCGAACGGTTTGCAAGATATGAGCCTGACAAAATGATAATTTTTTTGCAAAAATTACACCGAGGCCCCAAATCCCATAAACAAAAGTGCATGACTTTGGACAAAACTGGGAGACGCGGGTCTTTTTTTTTGTCTTTTGTCACGTAGGGGTGTCCGTATATGGTTATATTTCCATGACTTAAAAAATTACGCACAGTGTTATTGAGATGTTAATACTATGTTTACAACAAAGGGAGACCAACAGTCCATATAGATAGGAAAACCTTTTTCCTATTAAAATGTTGATTTCAGTCGAAATTATGCAGGGTAATCCTATTCCTAAAATATTTGTCCTTGTAGTTTGTTTTAAGTTCCATATTGGTTAACAAGATTTTAACTCAGGAATACTTTTTTTGTGCACTTTTTCCAAGTAGTTCGATAGTTTTACCAAAATTTGTTTGAACCTGTCGTTTATCTTAATATTCAGATTTGTTGTTAATTTCCCCTGCTGAACGCTAAATTTATTTGGGGGTTTGAAAGAACGATTCAAAACAGTAATATAAGTAGTTGTTATACAGGGTGATTCAGGAATTTACGGACAAATGTCTCCAGCGTATTCCTTGGCTCATTTCATGAAGAAAAGTCCACTAGGGCCGCGTCCGAAAATTCAAGGGTGCGAAATGGCAGCGGGTTAAACATTTTCGGAATGGTGGTCGGAGGGTAGTAGGGTAAAGTTGCTAACTTCTGAGCCAGTGGTCGGATTTTTGGAAAGGGCTTGTTGGAAAGGTCTTTAAGAGGTCTTTCAGAATCAATAAAAAAAAGTACAAAAAATTCAAATCGCCGTGATACAGAGTTTTCGGAAAAAAAATTCAATTTCGGGAAAAAAAAAATTCACATAACCTCAATTTGCTCGGTCAGATGGCAGGTAACTTATGTTTTTTTCTGTTTGAAGATAGCCATGCCCCTTACCTTTCCAAAATGACCTAAATGAAGTCCAGTGGTCTTACCATTCCAAAGTTATGACCATTTCTGAAAATTTCAATAAAATAAAATCTTAAACGTGTTAATTTACAAAATCAAATAAATGTGTGCTGTTATTTCGCTTCCAAAAACAAAAACAAACATTTTTGCATTTCAGTAAAATGGTCATAACTTTGAAATGGTCTACTTTTTTTTATTGATTCTGAAAGGTCTCTTAAAGACCTTTCCAACAAGCCCAAAAACAAAAAATCGGACCACTGGCTCAGAAGTTAGCAACTTTACCCTACTACCCTCCGACCACCAATCCGAAAATTTTGAACCCGCTGCCATTTCGCACCCTTGCATTTTCGGACATGGTCTTAGTGGAGATTTCTTTATGAAATGAGCCAAGGAATACGCTGGAGAAATTTGTCCGGAACTTCCTGAATCACCCTGTATGTACTCGAAAACGATTTTATCGTCAAGCAGACCTACGACCTATACAATACTATTATGTAACACTTAGTGGTACACGCATAACCAAACCAGAGTATAAATTACTTCTATTTAATGCTAAGATAACACTGAGCTACACAAAATATATGCAGATGTTCTCATATACCAAGTCTGTTTTGCTGGAGTCCATGGAGTACGGAAATACTTATAGTTTTTCTCGGTCACTTCATTTAGTAACTTTTTTATTCGCTAATGTGTATTCTTTAAGTTTCAATTTCAAAAAATGATAAGTTTATTATTTAGAAACTGATTTTCAAAATTCTTAATTTTTGTGAACGAGCTATTCCCATAATCTTCATTACTCTTTCATTTTTAACTCAACCATTAATAAACCACTATTCTCTGTTTCCTCTAACTGTTATCCGTATTTCATTAATCCAACAGCACTGCAATTATAATGGGTCATGCCCAAAGTGTTAGTGTATATAAAAAAAAATCACATGAGGTGTCAGGGGCCATCCCGTTGAAACGCAGTTCCTTTCTTTATATACTTATATTATGTACCAGTTAGTTCCAACACGCCTAATGCGCCAGTTGAAAAATACGATAACACTGTGTTTAATTTTTTAAGTCATGGAAATATAACCATATACGGACACCACTACGTGACCAAAAAGACCCGTGTCTCTCAGTTTTGCCCAAAGTCATGCACTTTTTTTATGGGCCCCCAAATAAGTGGGGCCTCGGTGTCATTTTTGCAAAAAAGTGATAATTTTTTCAAGCTCATATCTTGCAAACCGTTCGAAATTTTGATTTACTTTCTGAGGGAAGGTTGTAGCTCTTGTCAAATTGTGAACATATAAGATCAAAAAAACGTCTTCTTCAAGGTCAAAATCCATAAGTAGCAAACCGTTCAAAATTCAAGGAAACGATCAACTACAAGAATGTACCTAAGATATTAAACAACTTTCTAGAACTTATGAATTTCCTAGGAATGATTCTTAAGCGCTACTTATGTAGTGTTCAGGTAGCCGCAAAAGTGAAAATTTTCCCGAAAATTTTTTAATTTCACTGTGTGTAATTTTTTAAGTTGTGGAAGTATAACCATATACGGACACCACTACGTGATAAAAGACCAAACAAAAAAGACCCGTGTCTCCCAGTTTTGTCCAAAGTCATGGACTTTTTGTTCTTCATGACAAGAGCTACAATCTACCCTCAGAGAGTAAATCAAAATTTTGAACGATTTGCAAGATACGACCCTGACAATATGATGACAATTTTGCAAGAATGACACCGAACCTCCAAACTGGGAGACACGGGTCTTTTTTTTGGTATTTTTTTCATACGTAGTTTGTGTTTTTGCAAAACTATTACTTCTGAAAAACCATGTGAAGTGAATATCCGTTTTTTTTTTATTGCAAATCGTGAACTTTTGTGGGATATCGTACATGCATACATGTATTGCGTGCATACACGTATACATGTCTTACTGTATGTAAGTATTTGCGTTTACCTATGTACACTTTCAAGTTTCTGGTTACACCTTTAAGCCATTTCACACTCTTACACGTAATCACACAGTGGAAGCCAGTGGCTATAAAAATGTGAATCAATCAGCAATTAAGATGAAGTGATATGGTACGCACGTTAAAATTCTAAACTAAAATAGTATTTTTTTTTATAAATGAGAAGATTTTGTTTTAACATTGGTAATTTTGCCTAAATCATTTGAATCGCACTTGTTGGAAATTCTAAACTAAAATTCAACATCTGTGAACTTGTGTATTAACAATTGTTTCGCACCAATACTTCCTACCAATACCGGATGTAAAATTCAAGAACCATTTGTACCACCAATTTAATAATTTTGTTTCAAGTATTCACAACTTAAATATCAAGCGGATAAAAACAATTTCCTCCTATCAATCGACGGCCTTTGTGGTGGCTGTAACATCAAATATTATAAACCTATTAAGTTACTGAATAAAATACTATCGAAAATAATATGTTACTCCCAGAAAATAAAACAATAAAAACTAAAATCTAAAATAAAAAATAAAAACGTTCATTAAACTCTTTTTGCGACTCGCACTCAAACAAACCCCGGAACCTAGGCACCTGCTTCTCACAACAATCGTTTCAATTTAGTACATGTAGTGTCTTTCACCCACTGTGCTATCAAGGTATTGTGTGCAGTTCTTGTTTGTTGCGCTGTAAATTTCGTAATTGAATGTTGCAAAACTGGGTCAAAGCATTTTGGTAGCTGCCGACGTTATTATTGTTGGTAAAGTTTTTGGTCTACTCTGTTTTTTTTCATTCATATTACTGAAAGACCACTAAATACCCCTTTAAAGTTTCTCCGAGCAAAAAATGAACATATGTACAGGCTGAGCAAAGCCGCACACACACTAACATACACAAACACATAGTATGTGAATTTCTAAAGGCAGTAGTTACAGCCATCTTCGGCTATGCACATTCTAAAGAGCGTATTGTTGCACGTAATCATACATGTAACATTTCTTTTACTTATTCTACCTTCAACCAGACACACATTAGCAAAAGCACATCTGCTTGTACGAGTATGTATGTGCGAATGTAAAATCGTTTGTAGTGGTAAGGTGTGTTCGTATCTAGCTGGATATTATTATGGCATATTGGAGTCCAATCTTATTGCAACACACACATCCATGTGAATACTGACAGGGTGGTAAGTAAATCCCTGAAACAGTTACCATATTCCATTAGTTAAGCTCAAAAGTAATTGTTGTTCCTAGAATATGGCAGAGGATTGCATCTAATATTACAATATTCTAGGATATAAAGAACTGGATAAAAATTATTTGAAACCCAAAAGTAAATATAATTGTTTGTTTATCCTGCAGTTTAAATAATGTAGATTACCACTGGCCAATGTTACAAAAATCATAACCAGTCATGGACTTTTTTTATGTGCCCCCAAAGATTTGGGGCCTCGGTGTCACTTTTTGCAAAAAAGTGATCATTTTGTCAGGCTCATATCTTGCAAACCGTTCGGAATTTTGATTTACTTTCTGAGGGAAAGTTGTAGCTCTTGTCACAAAAAACACATCTTGCGAACTGTTTAAAATTTTGATTTACTCTCTAAGGGAAAGTTGTGGTACAAAAATTGTGAACATATAAATTCAAAAAAACTTCATCGTCAAAGTTAAAATCGCAAAAAACTTTAAAAACTTAAATTTTTCTTACCTTTTTTCCCTTGTTCAGATCAATAAATAGCAAACCGTTCAAAATTCAACGAAACAATCAATTATAGAAATGTACCTAAGATCTCAATAAAAAAACTAGAACATATGAACTTCCTAGGAATGATTCTTTTTTTAAAGTTTTTTTGCGATTTTGACCATGAAGATGCAGTTTTTTTGATTTTATATGTTCACTACAATAAACTAGAGAAATGTGCCTAAGATCTCAATCAAAAACTAGAACATATCAACTTTCTTGGAATGATTCGTTTTTAAAGGTTTTTGCAATTTTGACCATGAAGATGAAGTTTGTTTGATTTTATATGTTCACAATTTTTGTTCTTTATGACAAGTGCTACAACTTTTCCTTAGAAAGGAAATCAAACTTTTAAACAGTTTGCACGACACCAAATGACACCAAGGCCCAAAATCTTTAAAAAAAATAAATGGTTCACCATTACATCCCTAGAAGGAATCGGGGAGACCTTCTCACAACGAGTGAGCTGTGCGCTTTCGAGTTTTATTCTCACTGTTTGGGATCTACACTTTTACACCGGATCCGAACGGTATTTTTGAGAAGCATTTTCATGGCTAAATACTCGATAGTGTCGCCGTCACTATGCGAGGTGACCGCCGTCGAAAGAAATTTTAAGGTGGTCGGAGCAGGAAACGAACCCAGGATTTCAAGTACAAGAGGCGCGCACACTACCCATTGCACCACCGACGGGGCCCGTAAAAAAAGTGGATGACTTTGGGCAAAACTGGGAGACACGGGTCTTTTGTCTTTTATCACGTAGTGGTGTCCGTAAATGGTTATATTTTTTCATGTTGCACTGTAATATTTAAGAATACTTTAGAAAACTGTCCGTATTTGTGCAACAAACACATTATTTTTAATATTTTAAACTTTGGGGATATTTGTATACATTATTTTGTTGGTAAACTGTGGCATTTTTGAATTTATTAAAAAAAACACGAGGTTTCAGGGGACCCCCGGTTGGAACGAAGTTCCTTTCGCTCTATATTATATATTAGTTAGTTCCAACACGCCTAAGGCTTTCGTTGGAAAATACGATAATATTGTGACCCAAATGAAAGGAATTTGATTCGGGCCTCAAGCAAACCAAAAAATTATGAAAGTATTTACTTGGACGTGGTATCACACAACCCCGCTCGGTTTTGCCCCTATACGTAACAATTTTGTTTTTACAGGCCGAAGAAAATTTTGAAGGTGGGTCAGGGCTCTATTTCAGATTTTATTTCAATTAATCCTAAACAGCTTGAAATATTGGATTACAATCTTTGACAATATTGTAGCTATTATCCTATTTCACAATTCCCCTTATTACATTTTTAAGGAGAAGTACACTGTTAATTGATTTTGTAAAAGTATACAAAAAGTCACAATTTGTTCTTCATCGTACACGTTGACTCGCTTGTTGTTTTGGTTACTTGAAAAAGCTTTTAAATATATGACAATTATGAACAATAACCCTATAAACAACCATATTTTTGTATTATACGACCAGTTGCGATCATATATGACATTTTTGGACGCTGCTGTATTTGGCAATTTTGTTGAAAGCCTTAAGTTGTACAACTTTGGAGAAAATTATTACATTCCTGTGTTAAGAGTATAGAATTTATAAGCGACAATTTAAAAAAATTTTATATTTCTGAATTGGTACAATCACTTTGAAACCCAAAATGTAAATTTTGATCTTTAGTGTGTTTGACAGTGCGTATTCTTAAGAATATTAAGCACTACAACTTTGAAGAAGATATAAATTTGTAATTTGTTTAAAATTGAAGATATATAGGTGAATATTTAAAGAATCTACAGCATTTCTACGCCATTTATTTAGCTCTAAATATAATTTTTGTTGATGAGTGTATTTAGAAAAATTAACAAGAAATTGATCAGCTACAATTCTTTTGCAGACAGCTAACGTAATTTATTTACCGTTAGGCAGGAAATGTCAAAATATATAAAACATGTAAAAATTTTCATGATGTTTCGCGAAAGAATCGAATAACAGTGTACTTCATCTTAGAAATATATTAGAGGGTATTGTGGAATAGGAAAATAGCTACAATACTGTCAAAGGTTGTAATTCAATATTTCAACCCGTTTACGATTTACTGAAGTAAAATCTGAACTAGGGCCCTGACCCACCCCCAAACTTTTCTTCGGCCTGTAAAAATTATTGTTACGTGTAGGGGCAAAATCGAGCGGGGTTTTGTGATACCATGTCTAAGTACTTTCACAATTTTTTGGTTTGGTTGTGGCCCGAGATTGATTGGTTGTAGCCCGAGATTGTGGCTCTCCCCAATCCCTTCATGGGATGTAATAGGAAACGGTTTTTTTTGTGGCCCGAGACCCATTGTTGCACAGTGTTATTTAAATAGATTGTTCGCGCAGAAACTATTTATTTTTATTAATTTAAAACAATTTTGATTTTTTACTGGAAATGGTGTTTATTGTTGAACAAAAATATTTTTTTGTTCAATTTCTTTTCGACTACTGATTTTACATTGTTTCTCATTGTCGCGGGCCACCAAATCTATTGAAATAGAACGACAGTTAATCTGGACAGAGAATCCAAAAGAAAGAGCAACAACAATACAACGGCTGAGTGATCAAACTGAAGCAAATGACTTCGTCAGCGCCGTTGTTGTTGTTGGTATATTCTTTTGCATCGATAATGTAAACAACAAGCAACAACACACATACATACAGTACAAAACATAATGACCAAAACCAGTATGTATGTTGTTGTTGCGACAAAATTATTAGAAAAGAATATTAGGGTGGCCCGCAATTTCAATATTTAACAAATTTAACAACAATCATAAATACAAATATAATTTGATGATCGATGTAGTGCGATCTCACCGAACATGGATCTTTAAGAAAGGATTATTTTTGTAAAATGATGAATTTTTTAAGACAATTTTTTTAATAGAATGTATTTTTCAAAAAAAATATATATTTTTAGGTCCTTCTGTAAGAATATGTATTATATTTTCGCGAAAAGGCCCTTTTTTAGACAGAGATACTTCTATTATTAAAAGCTTATGTTTTTTTTAAGAAAAGGTAGAATTTTTAAGAAGAAGTACTTTCTGTCAGAAAAAAGAATTAGGAGTATGATTTTCTTTTACAAAGAAGTACTTTTTTAAGAACAGGTACTTTTTAAAGAACTAGTACTGTTGTTAGGAAAAGGTTATTTTTTTTTAAGAAAATTTACTTATTTCCAGATAGGCTACTTATCTCAAGAAAAGCAAAGAAAAGGTTTATTTTATTTTTAAGAAAAGGAATTTTTATAACAAAAGGTATTTTTTTAAGAGAAGGTATTTTTTGAAGAAACGTTTTTTTAAGTAATGAGCATTTTTTAAAATTGGTCCTTTTTTCAAGAATAGGTACATTTTTAAGAGTAGGAATTGTTGTAAAAAAATTTACATTTTTAAGAAAATATATTTATTTATAAAATAAAAACTTTGTTTAAGAAAAGGTACTTTTTGTAAGAAAATTTCCTTTTTTAAGCAACGGTACTTCTTTAAGATATGGTATTTTTTTTACGAAAAGTTACTTTGTTTAAGAATATGAATATAAATTTTTTTGATAAAATTTACTTTAGTTAAGAAAACGTAATGTTCTTTTTTTAAATTTCTTTTACTTTGGCTTTTCTAATTTGCTTTTTATTGAGTTCAAAACTATAAAATATAAAGGCTCCACCGAAAAAACTTCCCATTGAACAAGACATTTACCAACATATGTTAGTCAAGACACAGACCAACGCAAAAGTACCCAATATAGTTGATAACACTGGGTTGTAGCATAAATTATAAAATCCAATTTTTATCGAAAAATTAATTCCGGAAATTTCGGACTTACATAAAATGAAATCCGGAATTCCGATATAATTCCGGGATTGCAAAACAAATTTTAAAGAATAAATAAAAGTTTAAAAATATTTCAAATTAAATAAAATTCAATTTCTATTTAAGTATTTTAGTAAAACAAAGAAAATTCAATGCAAAAAATAAAATAAACAAAACAAATTCAATGAGAAAAATAAAATAATATATAAAAATATACACAAATTATCCAGTGTCGTATCATTAAGTCTTGACCTGATTTATGTTGAAAATATTCCAGCGGCGGAAAAAGTTCTCTCTGCTTCAACACTTGTTGGAGGAATGCACAACAGATTATTGTAAATATTTTCCAAATGTGGTCCACGCGACCCACCTTCGTCCCAAAATTTAATTTCATTCCGTATTGCTGATTGAGTTGATGGTTTTGTTCTTGTTCTCGGGTGTGAAAGTGACTGCTGGATTTTTGCTGTAGCAATTTATCCAAGGAGGGTTCAGTTTCACTCCAAGGAGGGTTCAAGTTCAGATTCTATCTTAGTATCATACTCAGAATCCTTTGAATCAACTTCCGGAGAAGTTTCATTATTAAGACGTCGGGCTAAGATTAGAATAAATTTATTTGAACAGAATGAACAGAACTACCCTTATTAATTTTTGCTGGAATTCCATATGATTTATTGAAAATAAAAAATCGAATGATATAATAATCCGGAATTCGGTTTGTTTCGATTCCGGAATTTCAAATTTAATAAAAACGAATGAATTTCTGAATTCCGGAATTCCGAAATCCGGATTTGTATTCCCTAAGCATAATAGTGTTACAAAAAGGTTGTTAAATTTTTATTAACTTAGCCCCCTTCCAGCAACACGCAATAGGAAACTTCGTTCCAAAAAGTGTAACATAACGTAACGTCGTATAAGAGCCGAGTGGTGCAATGCTTAGCGTGCGTGGCTGTTGTACATAAAAACGTGTTTCGATCCTCACTCTGACCACCTTAAATTCCTGTCGAAGGCGTTCTCCTCGCTAAGCGTTGTCGACACTATCAAGCACTTAGGCATGAAAGAGCTTCTCCCAATCCCTTTCGGAACTGGTGTAAAACAATAGTTCTCAATAAGTTAGTGTAAAACTAGAAAGCCAATACCTCACTGGTTGTGAGAAACTAATCCCAATGTAATGGGAAAGCCAATACCTCACTGGTTGTGAGAAACTAATCCCAATGTAATGGGAAACCATTTTTTGTCTGTTTAATCTCTGGGCTAATTTTGGTTTAGCGGCAATTTTAGGGCTGACGCGGTAACTGCTGATAAACTGCGATGCTGACACAATAACTGCCGTAAAAATTTAGTGACATTTTGCCAGTGTTTATTACGTATTTAAAAAATATATCGCATCCTATATGCAAATCGACAATACTAGTATAATAAATAGTTTCTTCTGAAGTTTTTTCCGATAAAAGTGGATAACTTTAACAATGGTATTGGTAAATATTTTGAAAATATCTTGTTTTCTATAAAACGTCAGTGAATTTGATACTTATTTTACTTAGAAAAGGTTGTCAGCTGACTGGTCACACCACCTTAATGAAATGTGGGATTAATTTATATTTGTCAAGCGGCAGTCATCTACTTTAAAGGTTAACTTTATCAGTCAGACAAAGGCTGTGTGACCTGTGGATTGGTGGATGTCATAGCTCCGGCAAAACACAATCGATCATAAAACAAAAATTTTTAATTCGTAATGTTTCGTCAATAGCCGCTTTGCCATTGAAAATGGGAGGCTTTGTCTCTCCCATTATGGTAACTTCCATGCAAGAGTTGGGTGGCTGTATAATACACCTATTTGAACAAGTACAAAGTTGCTGCCCATTCCTTGATGCCAAATGTTGTTCGAATTCTAGTCGAAGGTAGGTTCCACAATCTTGACATTTGACTCCACTGGAAATATAAAGTGTATCTATTTCGAATGTGCTGTCTTTTGCAATCGACGAACAAAACCTTCTACCGCGGTGCAACCCACTTTCATTCGAATTCATTTGCAATCAAAGATAAAGGCAGCTGAACAAAACCTTCTAATGTGGTGGAACCCAATTTCATTCGGATTTGAATGATGCCGTGCTATAAGGCCATAGGCAATAAAGCCATATGTCCTTATTTCTCATCACTTTGGAAAATAAGACCATATGGCTTTATTACCACAGAGCAAGTGCAATAAAGCCATTATGGTATTATTTCACCTTTGATAATTTTCTATGTGCTACTTATGTAGTGTATTTGATTTCTTTTATATGGGGGAAAAAAATGTAATTTTGTTAACAGAAAATTTAAATATTTACATACATATGTGTTTGCTTTTCTACAATAATTAACAATATATAAATGTGGCATCCGTAATGATGGCACGACAAATAGGACGCAATGTATGCGTTCCGTTTTTTTCAGCTCTTCCTCTAAACTGACAAACTTTAAAATGTTTGCATGGATCAAACAGTATTTGTCTGTCGTTTTCGCAACAAACAATACATGACAGATAATGTTGCTGCTGCATTTCTGCGTCAGTGCCTTCTTCTTCGCTGCTATTTGCATCTGATTCAATGTCGTCAGCGCTGTCAATCGCTTGATCCATATCACTCCCCCGTCACTCGCTTGATCCATATCTCTTCAACGGTTGACTCTGACAACTCATTCTTTACGTGGACAATATGCAATTTTAACAATGGATTGTACGGGTTTGGCGTTACTTCCACTTCGATTGTTAAACTCATATGGTGTTATTACACTCTCGTGTTGGTAATAAAGTCATATGATCTCATTTCTCAAAGTGATGAGAAATACGGCCATATGGCTTTATTTCCTATGGCCTTATAGCACGGCATCGATTTGAATGACTGGCTTTAGCTCGAGGTCGGGAAACAGGGCATTGGCCAGCAGCAAACAAAATCCAATAATGAACGTATTTTCATCTCTTAAATTATCTTTGAATTGAATCGACCATTTTAAAAGCAACTCGAGCTCAATGATGTCTAAGGGTATGTATTGGATTTTATTAAAATTTCACTTGTTTCCCGATCTGAACAATTATTGCAAGTTCAATTTAATCTGATTCTTAAGAATTTTTTTTTATATTTTAATTTATTTATACGCTATAAAAGACGACATGCCCGTTCATCATCCAGAGCGTGTGATGACCCTTTTCGCACCATTTGCTGCAATAAATTTCACGCTTAAATTAGTTTTGGGTAAAATTGTCCAAGATTTTGATAACATTTTCACCCCCACTCAAGTAGTCATTGCATATCGATGATAAAATAATGAAAAAAATGTCAGTACTAACGTGAAACAATATAAAAAATGTATCCCTATTTACATTTCTTTGCTGCCTGACGTAGCACAGTTGTAGTAAAGTCCTTGATTAAAATTGGATAGTTGAAGAATTTTTACGCAAATATGGGCGGCGAAGGAAGATGATGTTCGTACTTTTATTTATTAAAGTAAATACTTTTGTTCCTCAACATTTATTACACTCTCGCAATAATCTGAATACAATTGAAACAAATATTCATGACCGTACGGAAATACCCCTGGTCGAATGCTATTACGAGCAATAAATAAATGCGAACACGGACGTGCCACTGAAAACGAATTTATTTACTGTAACATTCCCCTCAATTAATGTGATGCACGATGGCGTGGCAAGTGTCAGTTTGTGCACTTCTACCTTATGTCTACGTATAGTTTTCTTCCTGGGAAGGAGTTATCACGTAAAAATAAATTATCGAATTTGTGTGTGATAGTAAATCCATCCGGACTGCTGCAGCCTCTTGTAGTTGGGCTGAAACTGCATCTGAATTGGTTATGGCTTGATAGCCAATCGTAACAAATTGTCGTTACTTAGGTATAAGAATTGTTGCGAGTGAGTGAAGGATCGGAAATCGTTTTATGGTCATGCCATTTGGTATTCCTGTTTAAATATGCATATAAAATGGGAATGGGTTTCCTTGAAAGTAGAGAGTAGGATTCATTTTCAACTGTCAAGACATCACATGCAACTTAAAGGTCATAAAGAAAATTGGGGACGGACGTGAATTGGAAGAATCTGCTGTTTACTCTAAAAATCTATAATCTATAGCCAAAAAAATGACAACAATAAATTTATTAAAATAAAACCTGCATTAACATTAAAATATAATACGCAATGAAGCATTGAAAATACTCTCTGTCTTTAATGAATTTTCACACACCTCCCCTAACTTACAAATCAGCTTATTCCTAATTTGATAACAAAAAAAGGCTAGAGTAAATATAGATAAGGGAAAAAGGAAACAGGAAAGGCAAATCAAATCCCAACATTTCCTTTCCGCCTTTTGCAGGAAGATGAACGATATTGATTCTCGTTACTAAACCCCCAAACCCATATAAGTATATAATATATGTATAGCTTCACACACCCATCTACACTAAGGCATACGAAATCTTTCCTGTCAATCAGCTAACGTCTTGAAAGGCATACAAAACGTGTCATCACATGAAGACATACGCATTGCAACCCATACTCTTGACTTTTTGTGAAATTATCAAGAATGATGGTTAGATTTCATGGCAGTGCAGTATACGAAATATCTGGTGAGATTCTTTGCCCTTTTGGAGATGATTTAGCTATATATCTAGGTTATCGCACTAAATATGTCTAATATTGTCATTATATTTGATGTTGCCGGCAAATTACACGTTCCACTTACTAAATATATAAACATGTATCGATTGTGGAATATGCACTTTCTGGCTCAAATATATAAATACATTAGAGTGGTTTGTCAAAAAAATCCAATGAGCGTCCGAACTCACGGGCGATGTATTAACAGTTTTTTGTTACACGCTACCTGTTCGATTTCTATGAGCACATTAGTAAATGTTACATTGGGAAATAAAATACAGCGTTCCATCATATGATGACGTTACATTTAAATAATATTAATACTTAAAAATACTTAAAAACCAGTGCAAGCACATGTGTCAATATTTTCTTGCCTAATACTTTTTGTTTGAACATACATACATACATTGTTATGTTCGTACATAAGCTACACAAGCTCACACAATTTTCGTTGCTCTCTTGCTATCTCATTTTTATATACGTATAACCACGTCATTATTCGCTTTGCTCTGAGAGTCCTCCGCACCCACACAAGACCACTATTCGATGCCGCTACATCAGTGTGTGTTGTTTTTTCGCAGTCAGAAAATCTGTATTTCCCAGTCGGACAAATCTGTGTTCTATATAGGAGTGGGTCACCCTTTTTAATTAGGGGTATGAAATCGATCCAGCCATTTCGGAGGAGTTTAACACCAAACAATCTGTGATCGCAGTCGGACAATCTGTGTGACCGCAGCCGGACAATCTGTGTGACTGCAGTCTGACAGTCTGTGTGATCGCATTCGGACAAATGTGTTTGCATGCCTTCACTTTGTGAATTTAGTCCCTACCCGCGCCTATAGATGTTAACACATCAAAAAGTTGAGGCGTTCACCCCCAACCTTCAATGTAAGGCAACAACAGTTTCGCAATAGTAAAATTTAGTTCACCTGGATGATTTTTATTTATTCGGCATTTTCATTAGTACTTATACTTAATTTATTATTCAAGCTCCAGACCATTCGTTTTCTCTATTAATAGAGATATAGATATTTGTTTACAAAAGAAGATCCCTGGAAACCCGTATAGCTATTTCAGATCTAGCCACAGATGGTCATCAGCGGAATGCTGTTTTTGAAAAATTCATCAATGTCCACTATGCAAGAGTTTGAAAAATATCGCAAACAATACACACAATAAAATGGGGAACCACCGGTCCCCATTTGAAATGATTGTTGTTGATGCCTAAAAGACAACACCAATTTTAAAGCCAATAACAACTGCCTGCAATTTCGTCGTTGCCTAGGCTCATCGGGGATGATTTTTATTTATTCGACCTTTTTATTGGCACCAACCAGTGAGTAAACAACTAGAGAGCGCACAGCCCACTGGTTGTGAGAAGCTCTCCCCAATTCGTTCATGATATGTAATGGTAAACCATTTATTTATTTCGTAGTTTTTACAAGATTCCTGGAAAACCGTGCAGGTATTTCAGATCTAGCTAAAAAATTTTCATCAGCGTTTGTTTGGAATGCAGCTTTTGAAAAATTCATGCAACTAAATGCAAACGAAAACTCATCTCAATTGAGAATTTTGCACTATGCAAGTTTTCCAAAAATATCGCAAGCAAAACCCATAAAAACCATTTGCAAAAACCTTATTTTCATCTCCAGACAACCATCGGTCCCCATTAGAACTGAACTGAAAAAGTCATCTCCTCCGGTTTCGCCGCGCTTCGATTTTCAGACCAAATTATCTCAAGAAATTCTGATGTCAAATGGCCACCACGATCATGCGATTTAACGTTGTGCGATTTCTTTCTTTGTGGTTTTGTGAAATCTCGGGTTTATGTGAATAAATCAGAAACAATTCCTGAGATTAAACGCATCATTTTTGAGATACAGCCACATCTCGGTCAAACAGTCAATGAAAATTTCATGAAAAGAGTAATGGCCTGTCTTCAGAGCCGTGGGGGCCATTTAACAAATATTTTATTCAATATTTAATTGGAGTATGTCTTCTTTACAATCCAATAAAAAAAATCAAAACGTGTTTTTATTTTAAAAAGGTGCATTGTTACTGAGACACCCTTTAGAAAGAGAACATGGAAATTAACCAATAGAATTGTCATATAAATACATATTTTAACAACAAAAATTTTTCGGAAATATTAAATAGTGTCAAATCATCCATTGGTCGTACTTCTGATCATCGAATTGTACCAAAAAAGTACAATTGTTTCATATTTAGCCTCCCTAACAGCTACTATAATGCTGGAAGTATATGTTATATTTACAATTATATATTCCACATACGTCACATGGTACAACATTTTTGAAATTTAAAGTCATCATCACGACAGCACTTCGTAAACGTGCAAATTATATATTTTCCGTGACAGAAATGTAAAACTTCCATTGAACATCAATTTTATAATTCAACGTTAATAGAAAATCAATATTTGAAATGCATATGAATACACGTCTATAATATTGAGTAGATTCAGTCATAATTTAAGTAGGAATTTTCCTTTTCTGGATAGAAATATCTTAAGAACAAAGTTGCACAAAATGATTTATTTAAACCGGAAGTTACATCATCTCCATAATCCATTTATGCAAAGTAGTTAAAATTAAGTAGCTAAGTCTAAGTCAAAACAGGAAAAAAAAATACGTTTTCTACTTTGAACTCTAAAGTGAACTGCATATATTATTAGTGATTAGTAATGTGTTTGAAATGATATTTCGTAATTTGGGTACAAAGCAACCTGCTGGAGAAAATTATCGTTCGCTTTATACTGAACTTGATTTTAGAGTTGTGAGGATGGACGTCTTAAAATTGTTTCCATCCATACCACTTTGGTTCATACATATTAGTTATATGTGCATTGGAAATACAACTCATTTTTGTCAAATGCCCCCTTTTATGGTTTTTTATGCATCTCTGGTAAACTCACCTTGATCAACGGATAGTGACAGCAGCCAACAGCTGATCTAGAACAGATGGGCCACACAAGCCACTGAGCGGTAGTATATATGTTATTCGCATAAACATACACATATGACGCTCAGCTCAAACGAGTCAGTCGTTTGATAGCCTGTGACCCTAACACATTGTAGCTAGTTGTGGTCATATTTTCTTATTGAATCGTGCACAGGTAGTTGTTGTCCTGTAGTTATCCTATTTGTATATTCGTTCGGAAACATCCTGCCTATAGTAATCCGATTTGTTATCCTGACGATACTTTTTCTTGTACCCTTAGCCCTCGCCATACGTAGATTTAGTGCTCCCGTTACTCGTTAAACTGTTTGTTTACTCGTTCGGAAACAACCTGCCTGTGGGAATCCGAACTAGTGCTAAGACAACAATATGATCTGTATTCTCGATCGCGCATACCCTGCCTGTAGGAATTCGATTTGGCATCCTGACGATACTTTACCTTGTAGCCTTAGCCCCCGTCATACTTATATTTAGTACTGTCCTTATACTGTTGTATACTCGTTCGGGGACACCTTGCCTGTAGGAATCCGAACTATTGTCAATACAGCGATGAGACCTGTATTCTGGATCCGGGACACACTGCCTGTAGGACTCCGATTTGGTAACCTGACAATACTTTGCCTTGTAGCCTAAGTCCTCGTTATACTTATATTTAGTCCTGTCCTTATACTCTTTGTATATTCGTTTGGGGACACCCTGCCTGTGGGAATCCGAACTAGTGTCGAGAGAGCGATAAGTCCTTTATTCTAAATCGGGGACACCCTAACTATAGGAATCCTATTTGATATCCTAACGATACTTCGCGTATACAAACAGTATAGACCTTGTTATACTTATGTTTAGTCCTGTTGCTATACTGTTGTTATACCCCTTCTGGAACACCCTGTCTGTGGGAATCCAAACTAGTACTAGTACTATTACTAGTATTCTTGATCACGGACACCCTGCCTATAGGAATTCGATTTGGTATCCTGACGATACCTTGCTTTGTAATTTTGCCGTTCGTTATCTTTGCATTTAGCGCAGGGTTATCAGTATGATTACCCCGTTCTGTAATCAACTGTATACTTCGAAGTCTGTTTTCAGAAGAAGTCTAATTGGGCCACCTTAACGTGACAGCCAGGCCTACCACCTCTGTTGACTACATGCCTATGTATTACAGCTGACGCCCACGTATTCCTATGTACACCATCCGAAGGATGTACACCGACATCGACGTCCTCTTACCCGCCGTCTGTCCAGTTTCGTCCATGCAATTGTCGTTAAAACGATCCCTTTCCAAGAAACACCGCCAGATACATCGTTTTAAATTCACACTTACACACCATTCAACTGTAGCATAACCCGCCAAGGCCTACAAGGCGTTTAGTCTTCGGAAGTTACCTCAATGAAATATTGTAGTATGTATTAAAACATATCATTTATAAATAAGTTTAAAAACACGAAGAACTGATCGTTTCTCTATCTCGATCAATATTGTATGTAACGGTCTCTGGACGTCCCTTGAGCCTGTTCTAGTTCCAAAGAGGAAACTCGTCTTTACATAGTTAGAACTGCTTCCGATGATTTAATTACTGGGTTTAATATGTTTTTCTTAGGTG